>JAUMJM010000053.1:10000000-14800000 GCA_033558235.1 Neomorphus geoffroyi
CAGTTAGCAGATTCACCCTAGTATCTGGCAGTACTGCAAACTAAATGCTGTCAGCACACTCAATTCGTGTGTGCGTATGTGTGTGTGTGTAATGCACACAGGGAGACAGAGATTAAGACAATGTTGTGTTTCAGTAGCTTTGCATGAACAAATACACAACTAAAATGAGGGCTATTTGATTACATTTCTTCATAGAAAACAGCCTAGCGCTGCAGACGTCTTTATTTTTCCAGTGCAAATATTACATAGGATGGGCAAAGTCAGAGGCTTTTTTTCTTTTCAAACAGAAGAGCAAGTAAGTCCCTTTTTGCTTTCCAGATTATAAAATTAATCCTTTTTCATGGGTGGAATTCCTAATTTAGACACTTATTGTCACATTGGCTTTCAACGCCTACACCATCCTGAATAACACTGCGCAGAACTGCATTGCCTGCAAAGTGCTTCAGCAAAGGGGAAATTGTTTCCTGAATTCCTGATAAGTTACTCTTTTTTAAAATCTTAAATGCTGTACTGACCCTATTTGGAGAAGGAGGACTATGTTATTCTTGAGATGGATGCTCAGAAAGGAGAAAATCCGACTGTGTGGACAGATCAAGCAGCAGCTCTGCTTTTTTTTTTTTTTTTAAGAAAAACCCCTGGTATAAAGAGGGTTAGAGTTGATGCTGCTTTGCTCATTTCAAGATTCAGAGTTGGAATAATAATCTAGGAGATACAAAAATCTCTTCAAAGGAGCTTAATCTGGTGATTTTCTGTGTGTTACGCAATGGGAGACAGAAGATGCCTTGCTGTTTGGTGAGGAGATGAAAAGCTCGGCAAAGACACACATCAAAACTCAGTAACGGTGCTTGTGTGTGTATGTCTGCCTCTGCTTACAGAGTAACACTGGAAGAGACTGCAATCTAGAGAGTTTTGAAATTAGCTTGGCATTACTTTTGCCTGCTTGCATTTGACAGCAGAAGTCAAAAAGCTACTCATTTGTAAGAGATAAGCAACTTCTTAAAGATTAATGCTGAAAACATTCAATTTCATTTTTATGGGATAACGCTACGGAGGTAAATATAACTAAGGTTTGCTTTATTAACCTAGGCCACTGTTAAGAGATCAGAGCATCAGAGCATGTGGAGACTTTAACAGTTGACAGGTCCAGTAAAACAGCTTTATTTGGAGATACTAACAATGAAAATGTAATATGTCTTTCACCATTCAGGCACATATCTGCAAAACACAAGAGCTAATCAGATGGTACAAGACATTTGTAATAAGAGGGCAAGTGCAGTCCAATAGGTGCAGAGATTATGCTGTAGCACTGCAAGCTATGTAGAGATACTGGTTGTAGATATTAATACTGTGATCCATTTTATGTATCCTAGAAGACTGTAGCAGGTTGGAATTATTATCTTAAAAAAGCTGGCATTTAATGTTAGTGTCAGACCAGCACTAGTTTCATCTGCTTCTTTCTCCAACAGTCTCAAAATTTTATTAATACATTAATCTCAGTATTTCCTGCCTGGGTTTTCTTTTTATAGAGACTTCTGTATACCAGGTGGCCAGGGCAAAGGCATGTAAGCATATGGGAGATAATGTTCCATCTGTAACAAATAATAATTTCTGCGTTTTTAAATTGTGGCTGTAATTCTTCACAGTTACTTCTCAAATTTAATAGAAAAATAATATATAACAACAGATGCTACTGGCTTTCTCGTTCTATTCTGGTGAAATTCTGCATGTGCATATTGCGTATTGCATATGCATATACATGATTATAGTAGACTACTTACTTTTTGGAGAAATAAATAAATAAGTTGCCCTTTTCTTGATCTGTCGGGTATGGCGTCTAGGTTTTTACATAAGTTGAGCAGTTCTAGTCCACGCCATGATGACTACATCCTAGACAGGAGAGGACATTCCTATTAATAATCTAATAGATGTTTTTAATTTGGCTGTCGAAGGCTTGGCTGTGGCGGTGGCCACGTGATGGCGCTGTGCACACAGCAGCAAACCCGTCCCTTGCGTTATAAAATAAAAATTACCTGCCCTTCTTTCTGAAAGGGGCTGTAACTGCAAGCTTGAAAACAGCTGGCTCGAATATTGGAAGGAGTTTGGTTTTCAATGCGTGAAGAATTCTACTTGCATTTTTATTTCATTTCATCTCCTGCAGGCCAAATGACATAGGATGAAGGCTGTTCGTAATTTGCTGATTTATATATTTTCCACCTATCTACTGGTTATGTTTGGATTTAATGCTGCCCAAGACTTCTGGTGTTCCACGTTGGTGAAGGGGGTCATTTATGGATCATATTCTGTAAGTGAAATGTTTCCTAAAAACTTCACAAACTGTACTTGGACGCTGGAAAATCCAGATCCGACCAAATATAGTATTTACCTGAAATTTTCCAAAAAGGACTTCAGCTGCTCCAACTTTTCCCTCTTGGCTTATCAGTTTGATCATTTTTCCCATGAAAAAATAAAGGATCTTTTAAAAAATAACCATTCTATAATGCAGCTCTGCGATTCCAAGAATGCTTTTGTATTTCTGCAGTATGATAAGAATTTTATTCAGATACGCCGTGTCTATCCTATCGATTTCCCAGGATTACACAAAAAAGAAGAAGACCAAAAATCCTTCTTTGAGTTTTTGGTGTTGAACAAGGTGAGCCCAAGCCAATTTGGGTGCCATGTGTTATGCACTTGGTTAGAGAGCTGCTTGAAATCCGAGAATGGGAGAACCGAGTCCTGTGGGATCATGTATACAAAATGCACCTGCCCTCAGCATTTGGGAGAATGGGGAATAGACGAGCAGTCCCTGGTGTTGCTCAATAACGTGGTGCTGCCTCTCAATGAGCAGACGGAGGGCTGCCTGACCCAGGAGCTGCAAACCACCCAGGTCTGCAACCTCACCAGAGAAGCCAAACGGCCGCCAAAAGAAGGTAGGTGCTTCTTGGAGGGGGGGCTGAATCCCACACCGGTGTGTAGGTCCTGCTGCTGGCTCTCCTTGATGCTCACATTCATTTGACTTGCTCTCCACTCCAGCTCGCCTCTAGTTGAGGTGAAAGGTCTGGAGAAGATGCACACTCCCTCAAGGCAGGGAGGGCTGCATTTACATTTCTAAATTGTCCTTGCTTCAGCATATAGTTCTGCTGAGCACTGTTGTAACTCTTCATAAGTAGAATCAATCTGTTTTCAGTCTCCACTTACAGTAGTGCCCACAGGTAGCAAGCCAGGAATCGCTGTCCCCCTCTCCATCGCTATACTGCAAACACCGAACTACAAAATCTTGGCCCTCTTGATAAGATCTCTCGACTTTGCAAGGAAAACATTTCCAAAGGCATGCAGGCAACCTGACTGAAAGACCAGGAGTTTTACCTTGGTCAGGACACCTGGTCCCAACTGGGCCAGACCTCAACAACCTTAAAACAAACCAAAAGCAAAAACAGTTCTTCAGGGTGAACCCTCTGCCTGTGGTTCCTAAAGATGTGAGGCATCACATAGTTTTGAGCTGCTGGGAACTCTGCAAAGGGGCCACAGGCTGCTGCTGTGCCCCTTCTCCAGACAGCCTCGGCTCCAGCAGATGAAGGCTCTGAATCTCATAGCAATATTGGCGAGGGAGTGGGGGAGTGGGGAAGGGAGGCGAGTGGGAGGATGTTGACGTGATGATCCTCGCAGCTGCTTCGTGTCCCTGCTGGAAAAGGGGAGTTGTGGAAAGCTGGGAAGACAGAGGTCCAGCAGTTAGAGTGGTAGTCCTCTGCATAGCCCCTTTGGTTCATACCTCCTGTTTTGGCCTCCTGACATTATGAAGAGGTTGGGGGTTGATTTGGGGAAGCACATTTAGGGGGTGAGAGGCAGAGAAAGCATAGGCTGAACTCAGATGGGGGGCTCTGGCTGCAATTTATGGGCGAAGGGGTCTTTTAGAGCAGCCATGTGGGAATGGGGGGGGAGATCTAACCCTGCGGCAAGGAATAAATCAAGCCCAGGGTATTGCATTTTAATGCAGGAAATGTTCCCCTGTTCCCTCTCTCCTTGTTTTCTGCATAGCCACAAAGCTCTCAGTCTGTGGCGAGGCAGCGCCAAGCTCCCAGCCCCCCTAATAGAAGTTGCTTTGTGGAGGAATGTAACATTGACACGTTGTTAGGAGAGGATTTTCTTTAAGGGCAGCCAAGCCTCAGTGCTGTGGGAGAAGAAAAGCTGAACTTGCTCCAGCTGCCGCGATGCCAGTGGCCGCGGGCAGGGCCGGGGGAGGGGGGAAGGGATGGGGGACACTTTAGTGTCCCCCAGGTCAGCGCCCCTCTGAGCACCCATAAGCTCGGACCCCAGCAAACAGCGATTTTAAATGACGGGAAAGCTTGTCTCCTGTAGAAAAAAGAAAACCTCCCAGGGAATCCTATGCAGCGGCAGGGGCGGCAGTTAACGTCGTTTAGAGCAAATTGGTGCCCCGGGAGGCGGAGGCAGCCCCGGCCGCGGAGCTCGGGGGGGGCAGCAGGCAGAGCCGGGGTCGGGTCGGGCGCAGGGGCTCACTCCGCCCCTAAGCGGGCCCTGAAAGTTGGGAGGCATCGCTTGAACCCTTCTCCACTTCCGTCGTGTGGGCAGGGGGAAGCCACGGAGCCCATTATAAAATATAAAACTTAACATATGTAATGATAATTAAAAAATGAAGTCCCTCCCATGGCAGGAGAAAGGCGCATCCCCCACTCCCCGGCCCTGATCTCCATCCCAAGGATGTGGTGAGGCCGGGGGAGAAGGAGGTGAAAGCCCAGAGGGCTGCGTAGGCCGCCGGGGGCCCTTCGTACGGCTCTCAAAAATAGTCTGAATTCCAGGGGGATGCATGTCTTCTCTTAAAAACACCTATTTCTGAAATGTACTGAGTGGAAAGGACAGAGGAACCTTATAGCAAACATTTTTTTTCTTAAATTTTGAAACATGTTTCCAACATATTTTGCCTCTAGTTTCAGTTTTATTATAATTTTTGGCCCTATGCGAGGGTTTTCCTGGGTATAAGCTTTGGCATTGTTAGAGGAAGTGGAAATTTGGTTTGGTAGATGGAAGGTTTCCTTCACTTATTTTTCACTGTACTCAGTGGAGGTTTTGGTTGTTGCTGAAAATTTTAACAGTAGTATAGTTATTTCAGTGTTTTATTTAATTACCTTAATGCACTTTGAAATTTTTCATCAAATTGTCACTAAAAATTATAATCTGTTAGCAAATTAAGCCTCACGGTACTGCTCAGTAGTGGTACATTCTTTGTCTTCCTCTCAGTCTTCAAAGCATTTTTCCCCTTTCCTTAGAAGGCTAAAAATCTGAGGGGTATGTTGAGTCATTGTGTTCTGTAGGTATAGTCGCATTCATTAAGCACATCAGTCAGGGCATTTGTTTGTGTAAAGGTGGTCTGTAGTTCAGCTGGAGGCTTTATTGAAGCAAAATGTAGAATATTCCTGCCACAAACATAATGGAATTCATCACTTGTGTCAGCAAACATTTAGGCAAGAAATGCAAATTTCCTTTTCACAGGCAACAAGATACAAGATTCAAGTTAGATCAGCACAGATAGCAAAGCAAAGGTTGACCAATGACTAAGAGAATGGTAGAGTTCATAGTGGCAACTGAAAGCCCAGTTTTGCTAGTGTAAGTTGAGTTTTAAGGGAAAAGGAGTTTGCCTAATGCTTTGAGGTTTGGTACTGACATTGCCTAGCAATGACTTTTGGAAAGGAATTACAAAGACCTGGTAGCTTTCTACAGGATTATGCATACTCTCCTATAATTCAGATTTGCTTTTATCAAGCTTGACTCTATAAAGTGTAAAATCTTTTCCCAAAACTCTTTCCAGTCACTTTTTAGAACCATAATGTAAATAGAGAGCATTTAGATTAAAGCCTACTGTTTCTTTTTTGAGCTTCTGAAGATTTTTACCATTTTGAATATGATAAATGGCTTAGGAAAGTGGATGAAAGTCAGTATTTTTCCTTTTCAAAGAAGTGTTGCATTTTACAAAAGATGTGACAAGTGTACAATGGATGATTGTGTTTCTAAAAGTGCTGAAGTGTTGAACAATAAAAGAAACTAGGTCAAAAAAAGAAGCTGTAACTTATTTTTCTAATAAAATGGTTTGGAAATAGATGGTTTAGTTAGCATTTCTTCTGTAGACAGATCATCTTTGGTGTCACTGATTAAAGCAATATTGAGGATTGTCACATTTTCACTAATACCAAGTTTCATTGTACCTTGATCCTTTTCCATAGCCTTACATCTGAGGTGCTTAGCCTGGATCAAAGCACTAGCAAATAGATCTCAATGAACACCCTGCCTGGGTCCTGAATTTAAGGGCTGTGGGGAATTTGTCCTCTTGATCTTCGGTGCTGTAACTGTGGTATCTCATGAAGTTTCTGTCAATAAGACAAGGCTCAGTTCCAACTTTAGTGGACCTGTAATGCCTTTGTATGTTGTCAATCCATGCAGTTTTCTGAATGATGAAAGGAAGAACGCAAAAATGCCTTTTCTTATTGTGACCATTACAAAGCCATAATATTATTGTGGATTTTCATAATACTTACTTAAATAGCAGCCAAGACAGGCATTTCCCCTGTGTTTTACTGCCATATCTGACAGGGGCCATCATAAAACAATGAAAACAATTCTTTCTTCCTCTTACTTTCATCCAACAGAAGAAAAGAAGAGAGGGGATATTTGCATTAATTAAATCTTGGCATTTGGAGTTCCAGGCTCAATCTTGTATATCTTGTTCAGCCAGTCTAGAATCATTTTAGTAGGTATTTTTTAGTATGCTAGAAATGTAGCATTGGTCTACTTTGTCACATATTGTAACAGCTCACTGTGTACTAGCATCGCAGTATTCAGCAACTGATTTATTTATTTTTTCCTGATTTCAGATCTGAAAACAGGGGTATCTTAACAGAGGATTTATTATAATAGATGTCTCTTTAAAACAATAATTTAGGACACATTATTGATTCATAGTAAGATGTAGGATGCAGATAGTTTTGTGAAGATTTCATGGTGTGTATCCGTAAATGCCCATGTCCTGTTGCATGCATTTAAGATGACTTTAAAATTTTCGTCACATACCCAGAGGTCACTAGCTGGCTGAGTAGGCTGGACATCCCTAGTCAGAAAGTCATAGGCAGTAATAACATGCCGTAGGCATAGCTTCATCAGAGGATTTAAACTGTTAAATCAGTGCAGGATTTGTCTAGGAAGATAAAAAATTGCAAAATGGAGTCTAACAACCTTCCACTTCTACAGGGATATTTAACATATATGTAATAACTGTTTGAGGCTAAAGCAAAATTTAGAAAATCCAAAATAAGTAAAACTGCTGTTCAGGATATTGAATGAGTGCAGTAACATATTTAGAAGACTCTTAATAGTTTTTATATCCTACTACTTGCAGTGATTCTTTTATCCATTAGTTCAAGGGGACAAAGGAAGATGAGCACTAACAGAAGAACAGGTTTTTTAATTCTACGTGAAAAGTATTTTTCATAAGAATTTACTAAATATTGCTTAAAAACTTAAAACTGACATACTAAAATAACCTGTTACCATGCAATTTATGAACAGTTATGAGCCATTTGTTTACATATTCTTATGAACAGTGTGATCTCAGTGAATATCTAGAATGTAAAGGAAAATAATTTCACTTTACATACTATTTTTACCTGAATATTGTTCCACCTAAATTGTTCATGGCCAAAATCATCATGGAAACTTTCATAAAATTGGTTAGAGACATCATGTTTCTTCTTTATGGGTCTGATTCCCCATCTCCTATGAATTCCAATGTGCTTCATATAATGCCTTTTTTTACTTACTTTGCTAAAAGAAAATGATCTCTCTAAACATTTATATTCTTATTATATATTTGAGTCACTATGGACCACTCTTAATAGGGTGCTTTATCAGAGCCATGCAAGTTTGATTTCAGATTTATTTTTTTTAAGCAATGCACTGTAGAAAAAGCATTAATGATCAGAAACTTTTAAAAAATCAATAAGCCCTACATTTGTTTTCAAGGATTATATGCAGTTATCACTAATGATTGTACTTCAGTTTGTGGTGTATTGACCATTTACACCTTATTTACTTCAGTAAACTATGAAACTTCTTGATTTGATGCAAAGTTTAGGAGTTTGTGTGCAAGTATAATCAGCAATTCGCATATGTATACGGAATTCGGTGGGATTTGCATTAATCCAGAAGTCAATTTTCTGGTATCTTCGAAAAGGAAAATACCCAGATGATTTTCTTTCTGGTAGGACAAGCCTATATAATGGCTTTGCTTCCAGTTTTTTCAATGCTGTTTTAATAAATACACTTGCTACATATATATTTCTCTGTGGTAATTTCTTTGTTATTACAAGATTCTGTCAGTATTTTGTTCAGCACGTCTCACACTAACAAGATGGTATATTACTTATTTTGTGGGAAAAGTCAGCCTTCTTCCTTCGAGTGTTTGCCGTGCCTTCAGTGATATCACAAATGTAATGTATAGGATCTGAATACCAGTTTTTCATGAACTCGTTGCTTGCTTAAAACATTCATGGCTTCAATGAAATATTATGTTAGAAGCTGTGTTATAATCAAACCAGGATTTTGATTCCCCAGACTGTCACTTTTGCTTGAATTAAACCACTATTTATGTACATTATTGCACATCAGACATTGTGGAAGCAGAGCTATAGAGTGGGTGCAGAGTGGCTGGAGAGTAGTCAAGCGGAAATGGGCTTGGGAGTGCTGGTGGACAGGAAACTCAACATGAGCCAGCAGTGCGCTCAAGTAGCAAAGAAGGCCAATGGTATCTTGGCCTGCATCAGGAACAGTGTGGCCAGCAGGACTAGAAAGGTCATCATCCCCTTATACTTGGCACTGGTCAGGCTGCACCTTGAGTATTGTGTCCAGTTCTGGGCCCCTCAGTTTAAGAAGGATGTTGAAGATGCTGGAGTGTGTCCAGAGGAGGACAACGAGGGTGGTGAAGGGGCTGGAGCACAAGCCCTATGAGGAGCGACTGAGGGAGCTGGGATTGTTTAGCCTGGATTAGAGGAGGCTCAGGGGACACCTTATTGCTCTCTACAACTACCTAAAGGGAGGTTGTGGTGAGGCAGGAGTTGGACTCTTCTCTCAGGCGACCAGTGACAGAACGAGAGAACACGGTCTCAAGCTTCGCCAGGGGAGGTTTAGGATTGACATTAGGAAGAAATTCTTCACTGAGAGGGTAATTGTTCATTGGAATGCGCTGCCTAGGGAGGTGGTCGAGTCACCATCCCTGGAGGTGTTCAAAGAGAATTTGGATGAGGCACTTAGTGACATGGTGTAGTTGACAAGTAGGAGTAGGAGTAGGTGTAGGTGTAGGTGTTGGGTCATAGGTTGGACTCTCAAAGGTCTTTTCCAACCTTACGATACTGTGATACTGTGAAACCCGCTCTCAGTTGTGGACGAATGCTGCTAGAGTCCTTCACTCTAAAGAGTATAGAACAGACATAGGAACCCGTCATAAAGAATAGGGGAGATGTATAAAGAAACTTCATTCTGAAGTCAAAGCATGTCCAAATTAGGAACAGAATTGTGACTCTCTTGCTGCTGGCTCCAGTAAACAACTATTCAATAATGCTGAGTCGTGTACCTCTAAAGATTTCAGACCAGTCATGCCTTATATATTTCCTATCTCATACCAGGAAGCTGTGCTTTTTGTTTACAAATCCTGTATTTCACTTTGTCTGGGAGAGCAGAATATACAATATCTGTGCTGTATTTTAGACCTTGTCCCCTGATTTGCTTGGGCTTTTGACTAATGTGGAAATCTTCATGTGTAGAACAGTCATTAACAGAAGCTAATGGTGATTCTGTTTAGATAGTGGTATTTCAGTTATTAGGTCTCAAAGACTTTACATGGAATTATATTAAGACATAATGCAGGTGCTGCATTTCTTAATATTATGCAGTGTTTTATATCTCCTTATGTATATTATATTTATATAATGTAGTGATTATATAATTCATTACACCTCATATGTTCTCCTGTGCACTTTTTAAAGCAATTTATCCTCTTCTGTTCAAATCTATCCATATTGCTGTTTTGTTTAATTTTCTGTTTGCAAATCATGGAAAAATCTGCTTTGTGTGTTGGTATACACAGAGGAATTTTCAGAGACTTTCTCTTTCTCTTCTTAGGGAATTAATTTTATGAAGTTTATTCAGTTGTGTTTTATCAAAGGATTCCAACTCAAAGTTGTTGTAGTTCTCAAATTGAAGTTTAGCTTTTCATTTATAAATATGCAGTAATTGTAATAAAACAAAGGTCACTGCAGAATTCCATTGAGCATTATTTGCATTCACTGTTAACAAGAAATGTAAAATGTTCTTTAGGACAGAGAAAGTTGTACATGATATAAAATACAAATTTACAAATTATGCATCACTGATTTATGAATATTTCAGAGTTTGAGCCCTTTCTGATGCTAGTTAGATCTCAAGAGGAACACAGATCTTTCAAAGGCATTCTTATTTTTTTTTAATCTCTCAGAGAAGTTATAAATAAATTTTTTGTCAAATTATGGGCACATTTTTCTGATGGATTAGCCACCATCAGGATTAATAAAAACAATCTATAATAATAGTGTATGAGACCAATGTTGTTACTTTACTCTGCAAAGGCCAAATGGTTGTCCTCATTCAAGGCAAACTCCCCATGCTATCAGTATAATTTAGCCTTAATGAAGATTAGATTAGAGCCCACAGAAGAGATACGAAACATACAGTGATAGCATGTGTTCCTTCTAGCAAAAGCAAATTATTTAATAATTTTTATCAATTCTGTACTTTCCAACTTCTTTATTATTTTTTTTTCCTCTCTAGTTTTACTTTTGAAACCACCCTTGACATTCAGTAGCGTGAAGCGGATACACTTATGCACTTAAAAAAGCAGAACTGTTTAACTACTTACTGCGTTTTTTTCTCTTTTAGCTGGCTAGCCTGTCTCTTTATATGCTTTACTTTAGCTTCTGGTTTTTGTTATTCTTAGTCACCTGAGGAGGAAACAAGTTATATGACATACTCAAACTAGTATTGGTTCTGAAAATGGGTGCCACTGAAATTTTGAAGCAAGCTATTTTCAATTATTCAGTTCAAATTTTTTTGGTATGTCCTCAAAATGGCAAAAATGCACAAAAAGTTCCAAACTTTGAATAACATTCATTTTTGGGTTGTTGTTGATCATGGGGAGAACAATGTGTCATCTCCTTTGGGGCAATTTTCACAGGTTAGCTCTCTTTTATTCTTCAGAAAATGTAAAAGAATTTGAGAGTTGAGTTTGATTCCTATTGTTCTACATGAGTTGCTTGCTCATGCATCAGTTATGCAGGTATAACACTTGCTGAGGGATGATAAGAGGGGATGAAGGATCAAAATAGCAGTTTTCTGATTTAGCTGTGGAAAATCATTAACAGGACTTCCAAACTTACCACTTGTAACTAGCACTAGAAATACCTTATATTAAGTGGGAATTTGTTGGCTACTCTCATCAACTGAGATATGTTATCACAAGTTGTTTGTGAGAATCTGAGATCACATTGCTGCTGAGATGGCTCTGGATTCACTCCTTTCCTTTGCTGAGGTATGTCAGCGCACTACCCAAGCAGAAAACTGTTTACCTTGATCTTAATGTTGGGTGAGTGTTCTACAGTGGCCCAGCTAAGACTCCATCAGTATCAAAAAGCAGCACAGTAAACAATTGGAGAGGAACAGTGGTGCTGATTCAGCCAGATTTAGATTTGCTTAGGAAAAAAACAGTATATCAAGAAGTGGCCAACGCATGTTACCCTTGCCTGCTCCTTTGCGTATTTTAGCAGCCAGTTACATCATATTTTGTTTCTAGATAGCTGTACCAGCTTTGGTTACAGTGTTCTTGAAGGATCCTTCAAAACAGAGTCCAAGATACCTGTTTATCCAGGTCTTCCTGCTGACCTTTAAAGAGTGGTGCAGATTGCTGTGAAAGTGTGCACAGAGTGCTCAAGAATGAGTTTGTGAAGCTCTTGGAATTCATTCCTGCAGTGCAGCTAGAAAATGTTTAAATTAGAGATTAGAAAGCAAAGGTATTGAATTCATACTGTTTATTGGTTATGAGAAATAATATTGTACATGTCTCATGCAAGAATACTTTTTCCTGAAAGGGTTTTGGAAAATCTGAAGAGTTCTTGTGGAATATTTCTTTGAAACATAAATGTTCCAATTTTTCCTACACACTGTTTTTTTATATATCCTATGAATATATCTTTTGCTGTCTGTTCTGTAATTTATACAGAGAGGTTGTGAACTGTCTGCAGAGTTGGGCACTTCAACTTTAACTATAACAAGTTATGTTTTTATCCTTGGAAGTGTTTTGTTTGTTGTGTGGCATTGGCTGGTATCTGCAGTGATTGGTACACATACAGATGCTCCGTACTGGTATGTTTGAAGGTTGATAGATGTGCTTCATACTGACAAAGGAGAGGAGGAAAAATGTTCAGCACTGCAGGTGTAACAGAAGTACAGAACGTAGTCCAGCTGGTCCTGTCTGCACCAAATGTCTAGGAAGTCACTAATAATGCAGAGAGTATCATGAAGGTTCATTCTGCTTCAAAGGGAGGAGTGTGGCAAAGCTGGGATATCAGCCAATCCCAACACACGATAAAGTCATGGGAGTTATGTATAGGGCCATAGGGCTTTAGCTGGTGATGGTATTATTTGGGTTCATAAATGCCGTAGATATGAGCCTCCCCTCTTGAAGCAGAATTATGATCACAAGAAAAGTTAATAGTTATTGTCCTAGGAGAATGTAATAAAAATAATTGGAGCCGGGCCTGGAACCGATGTTTCCTGTCTTGTAAATGAATGTTCAAATTATTATGTATTTGTTCTCCGTAGTCCACTGAATTTTTAATTTATCCACAAAAATAGCAGCATCTTTAGATTTGGGAAAAATGAAGACTATTCCTCTGCCTTGACCAGACAGAACTTTCTGAGCAGCGGAGCTGCTGAGACCAAATTGCTCCAGATGCTGCAGTTGTTTACAGGGCATTCAGGCGTGGACTAGCAGTGCATACCCAGGAGATTGTAAGAGGAGCATGCCATTATAAAAGGAGAGTAATGATGTGGGACTTTAGCCTTTGTTTAGCTAGAAGGGCTGTAACTTAGGTATTTGGTTAGCCTTGGACGTCTTGCAGGTGGGGGTTTCGCCATACCATCTCTGACAATCACTTGTACAAAGCTTGGTCAAGTATGTGTGATCCAAAACCATCCTTTGGATTCAGCCCTACTGGCAAATAGATTCAGGTAACTCTCAGGAGTTTGCTGCTTCTCACATCTATGGCAATACCTAGACCCTTGTGCATGATGCTTATGGCTCTTAAACACCAGCATGTGTGCGCTGCCCTGGGATGAACATTTTGGAACTCCCCATTTTGGATTTAGGCTTTGGAATTGATGAGGCATGCAAGTTTATTTGATTTCTTTTGTAAATACAGTTGGTGTGAATCACTTGCTTTCCCCAGAGTACTGTTACACAAGTACTGCCTTGCCTTCTGGTGATATTATGAGGGTAAATACGTCAAAGTTTATAGGTTGCTCAGTAATCAGTTATCATGCAGGTACTTAAAATATATAGATTATGCCATCACTGCTAAACCTCAAAGATTTCTTTCCCCCCACAGTTCTGATGAAAATCAAATCTGTATTGGTTTCAGGTATTTTCTGGTACTTGAAGTGAAAAGTGTTATTTTATTGGCTGTTTTGCAGATGAAATATATGAAGGGAATGAAGGACTCTTACGTTTATCTCATATTCCATGCTTTAAGGTTGTGGGCAATGGATTTTTGTTCTAGTGAAATCTGAAGTGTTGCAAAAAATAGATTTTAGTTTGATAACATATATAGTAACTTTACAATAATGGAGTTTCTGTTGTAAATAAGACCAGAAGGGGAACCTAAGCGTGCCAGGCTGTAGCATCTAAATATTTTTCAGACATGACTTAAATTCTTGCTTTTGTGTTCACTTGCATATAATTAATATTGTTGAATCAACAGGATTATTCATGTAAATAGGATTTAATTAAAAGCAAGTTTGCCAGTAAATGGCCTCAGTTGAAAATGCAGGTACCTTAAATATGTCTAATCAATATTAGAACAAGAAACCGTTACTTTATTATTAAAAATCATGCCTCTAAATAGTAACTAAATTACTTATAACATTAAATAATATTAATAAATTACTAACAAAAAATGTTAATAGCTTTTAATAATGAATTAATAACAAATATACTATATATGGACTGTCTTATGTAAGTTTGATAAATATTCTTTATTCTTGTTGTTACCCTAGAACTTAGTTTTATCCAGTTCCTGTGTCTGCACTGCTTAAACTCATCATCACTGTGTTCTTCATTTGTTCTGGGGATCCCCAGTGCCATCCCCTGCCCCCACTAAACTGTGCTCCCCTGCACTGCATCGTGTCTCCCCTTTGGACACCTCCGCTGTCACACCATTCTCTCATTGCATTTTCTACATTACAGTGTTATACTGGGGTAATAAATATGTCATTCTGTACAGAATAACTGTTTGTTGCTACCATCTCTAAAAAGAACATGATTCTAAAAAGATACGCTAAAATTAAACAGATCAGGCAGTAGCTGGCTGATCATTAAACAAGATAAACAAAGCTCCAGGAAGAACAAGACAAGTTCAGACAATACTTGACATGTCCTTAGGCTTTTTGATGGCAACAGCGATGCTGTATTTATTGGGATACAGGGCTGTACTGAAAACATTTAGAATTAATCAGTAAAAATGGCACTGGTTATCTTCATTGTACTTTTTCTTTTTTTTATTATTTTTCTGTTGAATGTATCCCCGAGTTGCCATGGAGTTTGTTACAATATTTCAGCATTCTAAAGTCAGCATCTTTTTTTTTTTGTTAGATGAAAGAAAAAGTAGTATCATAATATTGATTTAGATTGGACAAAGAGTATCAGGGTAGAGTGATCTGGGTAAAAACACTTTAGGAGCAGTTGGCTGATGTTTGTCAAGGACAGATGAAACTGCTGTAACAATAGCTCCCTCTTCATTCTTGCTTTTCTGTGCACTTGGGTTTGTATTTGTCTCTAAATTTTTCCTTTCACCAAACATTTTAAGTACATGATATGTGTTTGAACACAAAGCCGACAGTCATTTAAGATGACAGCCAGTGCCATGGAGTTTCTTTCTAAGAAAGAGAAGGCATTGAATTATGAACCATTGGAAGAAAAAAATTATTGTATTATGAGCTGTGGAAGTATATATGACCCCAAAGGATATTAGCACATATAGTAAACATTATCAAAAAACATGACAGAAGATCATCTTAACAACAGCATTTATAACTTATTTAAATGGAGTGAGGGGAGAACTGCAGAAGCAGTATATTTTGGTGATTTACCAAAACACTGTCCAGCAATTATTAAATTTCAAAGGTTGGTAACTGTTACTTTTTAAAATCCTAATTGAATATCTTGCAATAATACTGTGGCATAGTGCCAAAGGATTTTTTACATTTCTGAGATCTATTTTCTATTGCACATATACTTCAATCACAATATTTCACTTCAAACAGTTTGGCATGGAAGATCTTAGAAAATCATTTTGTGTTAAAAACAGTGTGGCTCTTTTCGATGATCTGTTGTCTGTTTTTCTGGCAGAGAGAGATTTCAATTAAAAAATACAAGTTATTTTTATAGCAGCACACAATGCTGAGAATTGCATAGCCCTTTTAACCTGGATCTTTGTAAAATATCTGATACTAACCAAGGATTTAAAGTCTTCTCCAGTCAGCCTTTCCTCACAGCTCAGTTATCATTAGAAGTTTTGAGCTTACGTTTCATGACTTCTTAAAAACTTCATATGCTTTAAGGGTGAGTGCTGTTCCTTAAAACTCTCCTTTCTGGAAAATCAAGGAGAATTACTGTGGCATTCTGAAGAGCAGCCTATGTGGTTCTTTATGTAGGGAGAAAATTAGATTCCAAATCAGCTGAAAAAGTGAAAATTTATAAAGTGTTTGTGTCTGATATATAGATTAATTCAAAATGTGTAAGTAGATAAAACAGTGAAGACTCAGTATAGGATGCACTAGAGATATCCTGAGGAAAAAATACTGAAGATGCTAAAGCTCTTCTAGTGAAAGGCACTACTGCAGTATGACACCAAGGTGGTGTGCCGTACTGTGATATGTCCGGAATCCTGCCATTTTAGGACAGGCATCTCTTTGGCATGCAGGCAAAAAGACTACCGATATTCTGTTTTGTTCCTTTGGCAGACACACATTGTTCATGATGCACTGGCAAAGACAGAAGTTGCTGTGTTGATCAGAGAATACATTATGCGCATGCTAACTTGAAGGATGTTCCTTTCATAAGACAGGCCCTGAGGTCACAAAGTCCATTTCAGCATATTTAGTATTTGTAACTTGTAGCTCTTGGTTAGAAATTGTCACATTGGCCCGATAAAGCTCACAGCTAAATACTAAGCAGGCTTCTTCGTTTGCAGCTCATATCACAATGTTGATACATACTTAAGCTTCCCTTGAAATTATACTGGCTCTAAGCATGTTTTTGCTTTTCTATTTTACCTTAGTCTCCCTGCACTTTGTGTCACCTATAGGTTGTTACCACTTTACGTTACTCTTTCAACTAAACCCTCAGATTTCCCAGAAGCTTTCCCTTTAACAGAACTCCAGTCTTATTAGTGCTGTAAGCTTACAGTTTATCCCTTTGGGGCCATAAAATAGGTGAGATAAACAAGCACAGAAACTTTGTAGGAATTAAATAGTGAAAAAAAAACCAAAGAAAAACCAAAACAAGGCAAAAGAAAAAGAATTCTTTATTCCAACTAACCAAGAAATGCATAGTCTTGACAAAGAAGTAGAAACCCTGTATTTAATTCACTCATTTAATTCCTGATCACCCCAGTTACACAACCAGTTGAAGGTCTGTGAGGGGACCAGTATTCCCAGCTTTATACTCTACTTTGCACATGATTCCTCTGTGTTACGAATTCTCTTCAAATCTGTTTTTTTTCTCCCTTTGCTCTGTGCCATCAGCTTCCACTGTTTTTCCCTATTGGTTTTATGCATAAAACAGGTTTCACTCTTCCAGCCCATGCCCCATTTATTTTGCAAGTCCTATTACTGCTGTGATGATAAAGTGTAGGCAGGCAACCAAATTGCAGTGGATTAAGCTAGGGTGTGGATAAATACATACTTTGCCCAGAGCCTCGTCTTCCCTCAGCCAGGAAGTACTTTAACCACCAGTACAGAGTGGTCTGTCCTCTCAGTTTCTTCTGCTGGCTCCATAAATCTTGCTTTCTTATTTATAGCAGTGCTGCAGTTTCACAGGAATATCAGAACATACAAACATTTAATGGGAGTCCTTCTCCTACTAGTGAGAGCGGTATCCTGGGAAAGAGAAAAAATGGGTTTAAGTTTCCTCCAGGATGACCAAGAACATGTATCTCCTCCTCCTTAAGAGATACTTTAAGTAGCATGTTTATATGTGAAAGGCATATTCCATCTTTTTCAAGACCTGGTATTTTTTAATGAAAATGAGCAAATGGTCTTTGAGTTCAGCTCACTACTCCCTCAGATACAGCATTGCCCAGGAACACATAAAAGGTTGGTCATCAGAAGGTTAGATGCCTTTTCTGGCACACAGCAGATTTACATTGTCACCTAGACCCCTGACTGGGCTCGAAGATGGGACAAAGCACAGTGTGCAGTCCTGGAAGATTTCATTTAGCCCTGTCAGGAACAGGGACATCCTCGTGTAAGCACTTCAGGAGCTAATTCCAGGCCATCTTCACCACTTGCTTGACATGAAGCTTCCAGTTTTGCTCAGTCTCCTTTTAGGCACCAAAGCAGGTCTATACCATGTACAAATATTGTGAGTTAATCCGTTTGCAGTAACCTTGAAGATTTTCATGATATTGCTTATCAAGCTCTGCTTATGTTAGTATTTAAGTCCCACTGATGTCAGTGGCAGTGAAAGGGAGAAGGTGAGGCAGGGAGGCTTTCAAGCTGTCTGTTTTTTTAGTTCTTGTCAGTTTACCCACAAAAACTACTGAAAAGAACCACACATGGTCTTAAAAAATAAAATCTCAGTGAAATGTCAAGATTCTACTTACAGCAAATGTTACTATAACACTGTTACCAGTTAGTTACTCATAAGAAAGACAAATGAACAGATGTTATTTAACAAAGATTTTATTTTTCTTATTGCAGCGGTTTCACTGTCAGGAGTGGTTACTATATTTTTAATAGTTCTAGATCTGTGTGTAAATGCACTGAAGTCTACTCATATGTGACAATGTCTTAATCTAAACTACTGAAGATGTCTTTGAAATCACATGAATTATAAACAACACTGAAATTCTTTTCTTTGTGATTACAAATGTGTAACAAATGAAATGATTAAGATAAATAATTCCATGTATGTTGTACATTTTCTTGTTTAAATTATTTATAATAAACCTCACTATAAGCTCAGAGAAATGGAAATAATTGTCTACATAGAGATAAATGAGTCTAATGATACCATAAATCATTTACACTTTCATTTGGAGGATCTAACTTATCAGAAACTGTTAAAATCAGGGCTTTTTACCACAGAATAATGGTTGTGTTCCTTCTGGCCCATTGTGTCTGCAATAGCATAGATGTGCTTTAGATTGTCCCCTGGATTTTTATGGAATTGTTTCTGTCTGGTTTGAGGATTATGGAATGTTAAATACTGTTAGAAGAGAGTAATCCATGTGGGCTGGTTGTCACCTCTGCCAAAGAAACAGATGGACTGATGACCTTTTCAGGGCAATGTTAGATCTATGTGCTTTTAAGTGGCAATGGTGCTGGGAGCACTCTTGCTCTCTGAGCTGTCTTTATTCAGTTAATCTTGATTTGTATCACTGAATACCTTTAACGACCAATCACAGCATAATTTCATAATAATTTTATAATTTTGTTTTGTATTCAAGAAAATGCTATAAATTATGTACACCCCCCCTTTTTTTCAGTCCCTCTGTCTCCAGCACATTTGCCACAGCTGAGTTTGTCCTAGTTCTCCCAGGTGAATATTTAGTAGCAAGAATTTTGAACGCTGGCCAGATACCATGCATAAATGTCTTTGTCCACATAGGTCTCTTCTACAGCCTTTGTATGCACATTTCTATTCTCCAAGAAGTTTCATTTTTGTGTACAGCACTCATTAGTCACATGATAAGCACACAGCACTCACTTTTATAGTACTGATAATTTTGTGTTCTGTCATGTAGAAATCCATATTAATCTGGAACAAATCAATGCCATCTCACTAAGAAATATGCAGTTATAGTGTTTAAAAAAATTTCCTAATGGCATTAAACAGTATCTTCTGATTATTGTTTTTTAATAGATTTGCATAGCTGTTGTCTTTATTATTCCTTTGTATGCGCACTAGATTATTTCCTATATTTGTGTAAATTGTTAATACACAGCTATCCAAAAGCAATTTATGCCTTGACCAGTAAGTATGGCAAGTTTATGAGAACAAGATCGTAGTTTCTGAGGCTATCCTCAACTGTTTAAACACTAATGAAATAAACCAACAAAGGACTTTGTAGTAGTCCTATATTTCTGCATTTAGAAAAAATACTTCGAAACATATGTGCTTTATATTTTATTTAGATTCTGCTCTGAATGGATAGAAAATAGTTGGAAAGTTAGGTCTGGGAAACCTCTGGAAAACATTGGTAAGTAGAGCTGGAAGCTTGAATCCTTTAAAACATCAACTGGGCGAGAACAGTTAGCTGCATGACTATTTTGTTGCAAGTTAGCTTCTAGAACTGGTAGTGGTCACTGGAAGATCACTTAAATTAGGAGGCTGTACTCATGGTTTGGTCGTATTTAACAGTCAAGCAGTCCCAGAATACCAGAGATCAACCTTTCAAACTTAACATATGACTGAAATAAAGAGGATTTTTTTTTAACGTATAAATATATATTAAGATTTTGGGGTTCTTTCATATTTGAGAGTAGTTAATTGTATCCATGTAACTACATGTAGTAATGTGGTGCCTTAAGACTAACATTTTACTTTCAGACCAATTTTTGTGAATAGATTCCATAGTACTTTTGAAATTAAGTAAAATAGACTAATAGATAAATTTAGGTTCGAAGAGACTTCTGAAGGTCATATAGTCCAATCCCTTGCTCAGGGTAAAATTAATTGAGTTGCATATTATATTTCAGTATTCTATTTGGTTCATAGTGAAGGTTTCTTGATCCCTTAAAGTTTATATATATGTCAATATTCAGCAAATAGCTAGACCCATAATTGGAGCTGGTGTGTATGTTGTTGGTTATTCCTGTCAATCACTACAACAGTTCACGGCTTTTTTAGTTATTCTTTAGCATGCTTCAGGTTGTAGTATTCTAATTAGGAGTAAAATTATCTAAAACACACTGACAGTGCACAGAATGGCCAAAATAGTTAATCTGAGGCATAGCTAAATAATAATTCTAGAGAGTTCTAAAAAATAATTATGGCTATGTCAGCCTTAGTCTGTAGATTTTTGAAACAGTTTGATATTTAGCAAGTCAGGTTCAGTGTTACCAAAAGCTTGTATTCAAAAAAATAAATCTTACGGTATTTTACATCACTCACCTACACGAAGAGAGATGTTTGCATGCTTTCCCTTTTTTCTTGTGATGTGTCACAGCTGTACCATGCTGTTGGTAGCTTCTGGCATTGAAAGACAAGATAAGGAATCACTATTGAATAGTGTTCTGGAAAGGGGAAGGAGAAGAGGCAGACAAGAATATTCGAAGTTAAAGCTTGTAGGGGAAAGATAAGGCAGTATGAAAAGAGAAATAGATTAATGCTAGCCAAAGGGGTTAAGATAATAAGGATTTTCTTACAACATCATAGGGAAAAACAAAACGCTGGAAAGACTGAAGGGGATGATATAAATCTTATTTAAAATAGCTGAGTTAAAAAGCTTCTTCTTAGGAATAAGAAATTAAGGGCGACTTTAGAACAATTAAAAGTAAGAACAACTTGACAAACAAGAAATAAGGTCATCTGCGGGAAGTCTGAGTATGGAGGGATTCAGTGGTACAGAGAATGGACATTTTAGACTATTTAAGTAAACAACACAGAATTGTATATTCTTTTTTAACATTTAACAAAGAATTACTTAACTTTAGTATTCTAAGGATTTAATTTCTAGACTGATAAAGCTATGAAAAGAAGCTGAAAGGATATCACTCTGGAAATACCAAAATAACTTTTTGTATTATTAAATATATTCCAATATAATGTTACTCAGCCTTTTTTTGGAATTGTAAAATGGGTGAACGATAGGAAAGTACTAAATGAGAGTTTATGTGCATATGTATGAATTTTATTCAGACTTCTATTATGTCCCTTCAAAACTTAATTTGGATTTACTTAGTTTTTTCGCACAGTTTGTAAGACTGGACTGTGGACTACACAAAACATAAACATAACATAATAACAAATTAATAGTGATGAAATACTGGCATCTCCATGAATTCACATTTGGACTTACATTTTCAGTAGTGATTTATCAAAGAAACTTGCTGTTCAAAAATAAATTAGGAGGAAATGCAAGTACTAGTGAGGACTGAGAGAAAATAAAAAGGCTAGTATCAGTTAGAAACATGGGAAGGACATATGATAGTGGAATTCAGAATACTGTAAACGAATGTTCTGCCTCGAGAATAAATTAAAATAAAATGGGAAAGAGAAATCCTGAAAATAATAATGGCAAATGATACTTAGACATGATTGCAGAGAGGAAGAGATGTCTCACAGTGCTATCATGGTATATCATATCATCATAGAACCATAGAATGGTTTGGGTTGGAAGGGATCTTAAAGATCATGCAGTTCTAACTGCCCTGCCTTGGGCAGGGACACCTTCCACTAGATCAGGTTGCTCAAAACCTCTTCCAACTTGGTCTTGAACACCTCCAGAGATGAGGCATCCAATACTCTGGGCAATCTGTTCCAGAGCCTCACCATAGAATCATAGAATCGTAGAATCATAAGGTTGGAAGAGACCTCTCAGATGGCTGAGTCCAATCATGCCTGTCTCCATACTAAACCATGTCCCTAAGGAACTCATCTACCCATTTTTTAAACACCTCCAGGGATGGTGACTCCACCACCTCCCTGGGTAGCCTGTTCCGATGCCTGACCACCCTTGCAGTAAAGAAATTCTTTCTAATGTCCAGTCTAAACTTCCCCTGGCACAACTTGTGTCCATTTCCTCTTGTCCTATTGCTTGTCACTTGTGAGAAGAGACCAGCACCCACCCTGTCACAACCTTCTTTCAGGTAGTTGTAGACAGGGATGAGGTCTCCCCTCAGCCTCCTCCAAGCTAAACAACCCTAATTCCCTCAGTCTCTCCTCATAGGGCTTATTCTCCAGCCTCCTCGCCAGCCTCGTTGCTCTTCTCTGGATGCGCTCCAGCACCTCAATGTCCTTCTTGTAGTGAGAGGCCCAAAACTGAATGCAGTAAACCACCCGCAAAGCAAAAAAATTCTGCCTAATATCTAATCTAAATCTAACCTCCTTCAGCTTAAAACCATTATCCCTTGTCCTATTCCTGTTTTTATATTTTCAGGTAAACTAAGACACCTGCATTGCCTGATAAAGAATCCCTCCTGAGCTTTCTTGTAGGCCCTCTTTTAAGTACTGGAAGGCTGCTATAAGGTCTTCCCAAAGCCTTCTCTTTTCTAGGCCGAACAAGCTTAACTCTTTCAGCCTCATACAAGAGGTGCTTCAGCCCTCTGATCATCTTTATGACCCTCCTCTGGACTCAGTCCAACAGATCCATGCCCTTCCTGTCCTTAGGACTCCAGAACTGAGCACAGCACTCCAGATGAGGTCTCGTGAGGGCACAGTAGAGGGCCAGAATCACCTCCCTTGCCCTGTTGTTCTCAGTTCTTTTGATGCAGCCCAGGATGCGGCTGGCTTACTGGCCTGCAATAGCACATTTGGGTTGAGCTTCTCATCCACCAGCACCCCGTGTCCTTTTCTTCAGAGAACAGCAGCCACAATGAAGACAGTAAAGTGAACCATTTAGGACAGAAGATGAAAAGCAATGAAAAATGTCTAGCTAAAAGTTACTTAGGCATAGTTAGTATTTCCCAAAGTATTTGAAGGGTATTAAAATATCATTTCAAGTCAAGGAGGGGACTTATTTCTGAAAACTACAAGAAATGGTATTAAAAGTAATTGAATGAAAGAAGTAGAAATTCTGGACTGAGTACCAGAACTAACTGCGACATCTGTTTAGATGCAGTATAATTTTCAAAGCCATGAGCGTAAGCATCATTACTACATATAAAAAAATCAACTACAAATAAAATCAATTATTCCCTATATGCTAGAGGGGGGCTGAAGCATTGGGAAGGGAGGATTAGAAGACAAAGTCTGCACTTTCTGTATATTGCTTCAGTATGCTAGCTTGAGGAGAGAGTGGTAAACATGAGCAAAACAGAAGGATATTAAATTAGAATCATAGAATCATAGTGTCACAGAATTATGTGATACATGATAAAGTTTCATCCAGCACTTCTCTTTTTTTTCCCATTTTATTATACAGCGGCATTATTGTTATACCTTCTACTTTACTCAGCAAATATATTACAATTAATTATATTATATATATCTATCATTTATATTATGCATATTATATATACACATATATATCTACGTATGTGTTGTGTTTTTTCAATTTTGAAACACTATGGCCTTATAGTAAAGGATTTGTGTATTCTCATTAAAAAACGTGTTAATGAAAGAAAGGAAACTTTTGTCCTCCTGAACATGAAATAATTAGGATATGGTAGGCAAAGTAGACTAATTTAACTCCTATATTAATTTTGTATTTTTAATGACAGCTAGGGATGATCCATGAATGGTAGAAGAACCAATGTGCATGAATGACATAAACTTGAGTATGGCTAGGAAGGCTTAATAGCTCATGGGATAGAAAATCAGACCAACCACCACCATTGCCTCAGGGTGAGACTTTCTGTTCTTTGAGTTTTCTGAGTATTAGACTGTTATTTGTTTCAGAATAGAAAAAGAGCTCAAGAGTTATATATTCCAGTGCTTACAGCAAGACTGAAGTGAAACCTAAATGGTGCATAGCATTTTTCCCAGCCCTCTGTTGTAAGGTGAAATCTGTCCTAAATATCTCCAGAAAACATTTTGGACCTGCAAAACAAACCTAGCCTTTCCAGGGACCACTGTTCTCTCATTTGAAAAGCAGGGTTATTCACCCTGGAGGGGTTCTTAAGGGGTCACAGGATATACAGAAATCCAGTTTTCTTTTGCAGGAGTTTCGTCTCTGCTATTAAGGTAAAGGCAGTCTTTCAGTCAGCCTCCAGCACTTTTTCTTGTTTGTCTTCTCAATTTCTCATTGCAGGATTGATTCCTTCAAGACTAGAGAAGAATATACTCTGGGGAAAGCCTGCAGTGATTTCCTGTGTCACCCCTAGATTATCTTAGGGCATGTCACACCAAGGCAAAGAATTAATTCACTGAGACCAAGATCTTGGTAAAAAGGATTAGGCAGCTATAGGAATAAAAGAGAACATCCCCAGTTATACAAGAGAGAAGTTTAATTCTTTTCTTACAGCACAAAATAATTACTTTGTAGATGCTTGGAAAAATCCTCTCTGCTTTCGATTTCTTCTGCTGTCATCATGTTTATCTTAGTTTTAAAAGTGTGTTTAGGAAGTATATTTTTATACATTCCAAAACTCAATGTTAAAGAAAACTTTGGATTCTGACATAGGTCAGTTGAGTTGTATTGAGCTCTGGAAGATTCGCTTTCTTAGCATATAGAAAGTTCAAAACCAGTAATGCATGCTTTATTAGTTTGGAGCCACACTTAACATATTTAAAAATGAGTCAAGATAATTCTAGTGAGATGATACTAGATTAGATATATCCTTGTTAGATATTTTCTATGCTCCCATGAACAGATGCATGGTAAGGATGTATTTGAAGAAAGAAATCTTTATTATAAAAGACATTACAATAGATTAAGGTCATGTATTTATTCACAAAAATGTGGCTTTAGCAAGTATACATATTTTTCCCCCAAGGGAACATGAAATGCTGTTTATAAGGACACAATGGCCTCTGAAATGGAAGAGGCATAATAGATGGAAGGATGACTCCTGGAAATAATCTACTTTGATATTGTAAGCACACAGAGAGCGGTTTTCTATAGAAAATTTTAACTTTTCTGTTATTTTTACAGTACATCATTCAAAGGACCTGCATATTTTTCAGCTCTTCTCATACACAGGAAATAAACAAACAAGACTGCTTTTTTTTTTTTTTTTTTCAAAAAAAAGCTGGAGTCTTTTACACAGAAGTTTGCTGGGGAGACATAAAAATAAACTTTGTGCCTGAAGGAATGTGTTAGAGTTTGCAAAATGTCAAGGAAATTTCTTTTAATTTTTTTTCAGCATGCTGTGTTCTGTACAGAAGAATCCTATAGAAATTTCTTAAGAGAAAATAGATCTTTCTGAAGTCTTTGCAACAGATAAATGCTAGATCTCATCTTTTTAGCAGATGTCATTGCAAAACCCGTTCCAAAGAGAACTATACTTTATATTGAGTACCTCATTTACATATATGGATAATTAGACCAGCAGAGAAACACTGAAGCAGCATTTTATATGTATTCTTAGTGTGCAGAAGACAAGTTACCTTGCATTGTTCTTTGTTTATTCTTCTGTATCTCCAGAGAACACAGAAAGAGCAACAACAAAAAAAACTGTGAATGTTAATAGAAAACATAGGTGCATGGACAGAAAGAAACAAAAAATCTAACACTATCTTTGAGTAAAATCAATAAAAGTGTTCTTCCCAGACTTACATATCATTCAATAAAAGGTTCTTTTTTCCATATATCTTGGTGATTGTTCATAACTAGAATGCAGCTTCTCCACTGTCCATGTATTCTCAGATATATCCTAACTTGGACTTTTGAGGTCAAAGTATGAATTACATTTCTTTAATGATTTATCTGCAGTATCATTCTGCCTTTCACCTAAGATTGCATCAGATCCACAAAAACACTAGAATAGAAGACATTTGTACCCTAACATGCTCAAGAATTTATGTCAAATAGTATCCTAGATATATATAACTCCATTTCATCTGAAAACATCACTAGATTTATTAATTTTTAATGGCTGTTCCAGCCTCCAGAATGTAAACCTCCTATAAAAAGTTTTATTTCAATCTATGCTAGCATTCATGATATTTAGTCCAAGAGAAGCAGGCTTTGACACAGAGCAGAAATGTGACATTAGGTTTTATACAAGAATATTTATTGAATATTTATTGAAAAATATACATATTAAAAAAGTAAGTAATTAAAATTAACCATCAGAATAGTGCACAAACTGTAAGCTTAGTCTGCCGGCACATTTTATTTCTGGATAGAGTTTTTATCAAATCTATTGCTGAACAAGCATCTTATGCCATCATTTGATTGATTCATAAACAATTTATGGTAAAATTCTCAGCAATTTATGAATCACATTTTTTTATTCTGACATGTTTTGCAACCTCCAGAAGTATTATATAATCCTTTTTTATAATAAATCCCAGTCGTATTGTAAACTGCACATTCCTCTTTTTCTTCCCAGTGAAGCCACTGATAGAGGGATTTAATACACTTAACTTACCAATAAAATAAAATAATACAGATAATATTTATTAGCATAATTCAGTGTATGTTCTTCAATAGCAAGTTAATAAACAAGTTTAATCTATTCTTCTCAAAGCAAACTTGTAACACAATCAGGATTTTATTAAATGTATTCTTTTGTAAATATAGCGTTATGGTTTTTGTTGTCTTTCAACCTTTGATTTGAACCATTTTCCCATTAGTGAACAGTTACATAACTGACATCATTTCTTCTGTTCCTTATTTGAAAGAATTTAAAAACTGTTGAAAAAATAAAATCAAGTCAGTTCAACCAAATCGTTTAACACCCAAGCCCAAGAATGTGTGAATCACAGTGTCTGTGTAGAAGACAAGTATATTTTCATTTCACAATCTATATCTTCATTTCTGTGTTTGTGCAACTGTGTCCTGAGACACATGAATTTTCATGGCTGTCATTCTTCCTATCTGGCTTTGACTTCTAAATAAAAAATAGTAGAACAATATATTCAGCCTAACCTATATCTGGTAGAAGTAAATTACAGTATGCCTTACTTTATTCAAAATCCCAACCCTTTCAATGTACAATGTCAGTACATTGAGTTTTGTATCTGTATCAAAATATTACTGTAAAAATTAGGTGACATTAGTATCTCTACTCTTGCACTTACGAAACTTCCCTATTCATTCTCTATATAGTGACATTTATCTATGTTCAATAGACTTCTAATTTACAGATTTCTAGAAAAAAATTAAGCTATTTTTTGATCAGATTTTATGTTGCATAATTTCTTTTTTTTTTAAATGGTGTTTTTCTCAAGGAGCTTCTCATTAGAATGGATAGATACTTTTCAGTAAAATATTTCCTTGAAAAATTGTGTTTCGTTTAAACAGGAAGATTGGGGGACTGTGTAAATTTCTGTGATAAGGGTTGGATTTCCCCTTGGAAGTGGACAGAGAAAGAATGAGATGTAGTAAAAACATCAGGAAATTCAACTGAGAAGTAGCAGTCACAGTTTCAAGGACATGAGCTTTAGTTTGCCCTCACCAAAAGGCATTAGATTTCTGTTAAGTTCTTTTCAATTTTTTTCTGTTAAAGCTATTTTCTTCTATAAACAGAGATTACCTGTAGGGGAAAGCCAGTAACCCTGTAGTCCAATAATTGGGTGACATGATGAAAAATATTAGCAATTTAGGGATGTGAATGTGGTTTCTCATATTGCCCAGGAGTACAACATCAAATGTAGCAAAGTCCATATTGTCTGTCTTTTATAGAAATCTGGGAATGTTTAGGTCTGCCTTGTTCTCATGTACAAGTTAGAAAAAAAAGTATAAAATTTTTAGTTTTGGTTCCTTGTCTGCACAATGCTGTAAATTCAGATTATGTTTTCATTATACTGAGTGAAATTTCTCATAAAGTCATTTGGACCAATCAGTTGATTGTCCAAGATCTCTTAGATACAGTTTATAGAACACAGAGTAAGAGTAGAAAATAGTAGGTGTATTACAATGCTTGTTCTAAATTCCTGGTTTTATTTGTTGGTTTCTAAACAGCATATCCAGGCATGTCTTAGGATGAAAAATTTTACCCCCTCTATCCTAATTAATACTTATATTTCAGAGAAGTTGCAGGAGAGCGGTGTTCATGTTTTTTCTGTGTTTTATCGTTAGTACTTCATGTTGTAATACTTGGAGTGCTTTCACTATCTTGAGTGGATTGTCTAAAGCTGTTTTGATTAATAAAAGAGCTTGAGAGGACTTTGGAAAATCATTGTATATTTCTTCCTTCCCCCCAAAAATTCTGCACTGTATATCTGAATCATTCCTGAGAGATGTACATCTAACCTGTTCTTAGACACTGCCAGGAACTCAGATATGTCAGCCACCCAAGACAAGTTATTTTACGAGATGTCCTTAATAAAAGTTTTGTTTTGTTTTGTTATTTCTAATAAATGTTTCCTGTTAACCAGTTCTTTTTGTAATCACTGTGGATATGTACCTTCTTCTTGGTAGGTACCTGTTATGTAATTGAAGACTGTGATCACCCTGGACAAAACCCTTCAAAAACCTGTTTAATAAATCATTCCATCTGTAACTCTTCCTTTTTCTAGGCTGATTATCTCCAATTTATTCAGCATTTCCATGTAGATTACTTGCTATAGCTTTATAATTCCTGGTTTTCTCTTCTGGATTGCCTCCAAGTGAACCACCTTCTGCAAGAGTAATTCTCAAAGCAAGATGCAGAACTTAAACCAGCTGTTAGTTCAAACAGATTACTCCTTATGTCTCAGAGATGACATTTAGCTTTCTGAGAACTATTGGACATTGCTGAGTCTGGTTTAGTTATGATTCCAACATGACCTCCAGATTTCCTCTTGAAAAACTGCTACTTGGCAATTTTTTCCTCCAGTGTCTGCATAGCTGTTAAATGAAGAACACTGTACTTGCTATTACTCATCCTAAGAAAATTGTGGATTCTCATTGTTTTCTACCAGCTTAGAAGTTTTGCATGTAATCTTTAGAGTATTGTTATCCGGAATTATTAAAAATATGAATAGAACCAAAGCCTAGACAGGACCCTACAGAATTCTGTTTAATGAATCCTTCTATTCTGAAAATGATCCTCTAATCCTTTAAGTACTTTTCCCATTAAGTTATGCGTGTATTTTACCATATGTTAGTTTTATCTGGACCTTTTTCTTTCTCCAGCTATAGAATCATAGAATCAAAGAATCATAGAATGGTTTTGGTTGGGAGGAACCTTCAAAGATCATGTAGTCCATTCCCCTCTATGCTGTGGACAGGGACATCTTTCACTAGATCAGTTTGGTGAAAGCCCCATCCAAACTGACCTTGAACACTTCCAGGAATGTGGCATCCACAACTTCTCCAGGGAATCAATTCCAGTGTCTCACCACCCTCATCATAAAAAATGGTCTTCCTTATGTCTAGTCTAAATCTACTCTCTTTCATTTTAAAACCATTGCCTATTCTCCTGTCACTACTAGGCCTTGGTAAAAAAAATAAATCTGTCTTTCTTATAAGCCTCTTTTAAGCATTGAAAGGCCACAATAAAATATCCCCAGAGCTTTCTTTTCTCTAGGCTGAACAATTCCAGCTCTCTCAGCCTGCTGTCATAGGAGAGATGTTCCAGACCTCTGATCATTTTTATGGCCTTCCTCTGGTCTTGCTCTTACAAGTCATGTCTTTCTTGTCCTGGAGCCCCAGAGGTGGATACAGTACTCCAGATGGACTCAATCACCTTCCTCAATCTGCTGGCCATGCATCATCTTATGTCGTCAAGGGAACAGTTGGTTTTCTGGGCTGCAAGTGCCCATTGCCGACTCACATCTAACTTTTGATTCACCAATATCACCAAGTCATTCTTGGCAGTGCTGCTCTCAGTCCATTCATTCCCCAGTTTATATTGACATTGGAGATTGCCTTGACCCAGGCACAGGACCTTGCATTTGGTCTTGTTGAACTTCATGAAGTTCACATGGGCTCACTTCTGTAGCCTTCTGTCAGGATCCTTCTGACTAGCATCTCTTCCCTTAAGCCAGGGGTGTCCAACTCATGGGCCATGGGCCGAATCCGACCCTCCACCTTGTTTTATCTGGTCCCGCACCTTGTTCTACCCAGCAGCAGTGCCAAGCTCCTTGCCTCTAGGGTCCTGCCAGCGCGTGTGCAGCGTGTGACACGTGTTACGCTGCAGGACCAGGAGAACGGTGGGAGCCGTGAGTTTGACACCCCTGCCTTAAGTGAATCAACTGTGCCTCTGAGCTTGGTTTCTTCCACAAACTTGCTGGGAGTGGACTATCTAAGAAACTGTCTTAGAGGACAGTATGGAATTTTCTACCAAGTGCTGCAATTCTTCTACTGATATCACTCACCCAACTGCTGGCTTTCTCCTTGTTTCAGCTTAGGGTACCAGCATATGGAGAAGCGACTAAGATTTGGCCTTCCTAGCTGACAAACACTGAAAGATGCTTAATTTCCTCATTCTTACAGTTAATGTGATGAAATTAACAGCGTGTAGAACAGCATACAAACAATAATAATAATAAAAGATTAATAGTGTATGATTTAATAATATAATTTGAACTTTAAGAAAGGAGCAATATTCTCATCAGTTGTATAATTCTGTTTTCATGTAATGAGTATCCGTTTGTCATGATATCCCTGTTGGTAAGTAATAATTAATATATGATTGACGACGTAAGTTATACAACCTGAATATACTGCAAGTTATGTGTTGTTTAAGCTTTCACAGTTAATTCCCATTTTCAGTGAAGAAAATCATACTGTAGTTTAGGAGCTGTTACTATATAGGGTGTGTACTGTCCCTCTGCATTAGACTTTTGTTGTACCCTGTTAGCCCTCCTGTGAAGAACATGACAGTTGTACTGTCAAAGAGCAGGAACAATGCCATATGACTTCAGGCACATCCGCATGAAGGGGTGTGGGGGGACCTGAGCTCCTCTGCTTACACTCTGAGCCCCCTGGATATGAGCCAGATCTGATGCAAAAAGAATGTAACCACATTAGTGAATTTCTGTGCCTTTTTGTACAGCCCCTTTGCTGGAATATGGCACTTTTCTAATGTGACTAAATTACTTCTGGGCCCAAACGGGCTCATTCCTGACTATATGGAGTGTGAATGGTATTCTCTCTGCATCCATCCGTACAGACGAGACCTTAGGTAACCAACCCCATACATCAAGTAGCAAATGGGAAACAGAGCAAGTCGTTTCCAGAACCTATTAATCTGAATGTAATGAGCATAAAATAGTTAATTAATTCCTATGAACAAAAGTGAAGCTTGAAAAAAGTGTGATGGTTTCAAAAAATATATTTTTTAAAATTTTTTTCACAAAGCTCCTTTTAGCAAATTGCATAAACACTCAGAATATAATCAAACAGGATCGTTTGCTTCATTGATATTCCTGGGCATCGTTATGATGAGGCTTTGACTGTGCTTGTTTATTTGAGCATGCTGTTTTGGTTTGATTTCTTTATATGTAGGAAGAGCTGAACTAGAAGACTGGAAGAAGGGGAAAATATTGGTATTTTTAAATGGTCCTGCTTGCAATACCAAATACAAAGCAAATTCTGTAACTTACAGTCTTGATCATCACTGTACCTCTATTTAGTAAGGATAGTTAACAGTGCTGACAATTGAAATACCTAAATTGAGTTTCAGAATTAGCAACTTACAGAAATATATAAGGCCATTTGAAGGTTCTTTTGCATTTGTTTACCCCTTATCCCCTCGACTGTCTAGAGAGACAATTAGTCAAACTGTATTTCTTATGATTGATTTTTGATTTCTTCATGTTTTCTGTGCAGCCACAGCACTTAAAATCTCAGGGTTTAGTGCTCATTCACTTTATAACTGGTGGAAGTTGTTTAGTATGTAATTGCCCACTGGCTGCCTATTTTCGTTGTCTAGTTAGAGGTTATTGCCTGTGCAGAAGAATGCAGTAAGTGATCAGTCCTATGTTTTTTTGCTAGTTAAGATGTCAAGATGGTACTGTCCTGCTAGTGGGCAGTGACAAATAGACAGGAGGAGTAACATTTTCAACAGTTTTGCCTAGATCTAGGAGAAGATGCCAAGCCTTTCCTTTCTGCTGTTTAAATGCATGCTTTGATGGGATTGAGGCAGGAGAAAGCTATTGCAGGGAAATGCTACTTTGTCTTACCAGCATATATCTATCCAATAAGCCAAGGTTTATGTAGAGCGAATACAGTTTAGAAACAAAACCCTCAATTAGTGTTGGTTTAGAGATGCATACACCAACAAACATGACCCTACCTTTGTACTAAATAATATTAATCATAAAAACTTCCATAGAAAGGAAGGATTATGGCACTACAACATGCAATAGTATCCATATTATGGAAGTGTGCTCCCTGTGATGTGTCTTTTTAGCCTCGCAGGGATTCAGCTCCCTGTGTTGCTTGGATCAAAGGGCAGTTCGATATAGCCCCTTTCCATAATTTTGGCTCAGACTGTTTGGGAAAGTTGTGAAGTGGTGAGAGAGAGGTCTGACAAAGGTAATGTAAAATTACAGTTGGAGGCAGGATTTTTTTGATGGAGGTTCAAGGGTTCAGGAGTGAAAACACCTATATAATGTTGCAACTGAATGCATACATATATATACATATATATTAGAGAGCACTATAATAGGAGTGTTCAGGAGATCAACAAACCAGGACAGCTTTCAGCTGTAAAACTGGACTTTACTAAATTCATTAATTAGAGACTAATACTAATGTTCAGTTCTTATGCAATGCCCAACCATCTTATGACTGCATATACCAAACGGTTAGTCTTTAACACATATCCTAATTTATCTTTGAACATACAGTATCATGGAGCTGAAGCTGTTTAATGAGAGTTGATGTCTGTGGTACTTGGTGATCGTTAGTCAAAGTGGCCCAGGAGATCAGTCTTGAGAGCGCATACACAAGAAGAGTCAGAACTGAAGTGAGCTTGTCTTCTTTCTCCTCTGATTTTCCTTTCTTAAACCTGATATTTTTATGTTATTGCCTTCTTCCCAAAAAGGTAGTTTCCTCTGCTCCTGATACTGCTTACCTTGAGGTTTCTTTTTGTCTTGTCAGTCATCTTCCTTATGCATATGGGAGCATATCCCAACCTACTTGCAGTCCCTTGTGCTTATTTTGTTCTCTCTCTGGCAACATTTGTTACTTGGATGCAGCTACACCTAATCTTTGTTTTCCTCTCTGGTGATCCCACTGAACATGTACTGTTGAGCTATGCCATCACAAAATACGTACATAACACTATTAGTTTCACTATTTTAGTATACTCATATTCAGAACAAGGGCAAGCAATATTAATTATATCCTGATTAGTGGATTTATAATTCACTGGTGTCACAGGCCTCTGATGCCAGTAATACTGAAAGAAAAAAGGCAATTTTGTCGTCAGTCCGATAACCACTCAATGCTATTGATGTGAATGGGAAGGGGTCGATGATGGAATGCAGCGATATTAAGGCTTTGTCTCTGAGATCAACCTTTTTTCCTTCCAACTAGTGCGTTCTGTGCCGGCATAGACTCTTGAAGTGTTTTATTGGGTGTGGTGAGCATATTAAAGCTTTACTTGATCGTTTCTAAAATATGAGCCAGCTTTTGTATCTATTAGGCAATAAATAATGACTTTATACTTTCAATCTCTATGCATCCTGCTTTCCAGTTTCCAGATTAAAGATGTCTGACCAACCAAACCAGAGTCACAACACATCTCAGGAGAAAAAGCTTTGAAGAATTTAGCAAACAAAAAGTGTATTATATAGCTTCATTTGCTGCCATGTATAAATGATTGAACAACTACTCTTTTTTTCTGAGGTCCATTTATGATTTTTTAGATAAAATAACCAGTTCTTAAAGTTGCTGATATTTTCTCTTCATGAAGGGCTAATTACAGCAAATTCATTTTTTTCAGCATTCATAGTGATGTTGTGGATGATTCCATAGCACTTCAAAAAAGGACTGTAAAGATCTTTCTTCAGTGACTGAAATCTTTTGAATCTACTTCATGAAAATAATACTACAGTTTAATAGTTAGTTTTTAATAATTAGTAAAGGATGTTGAATGTTTTATGGCAAGTGAATTATTTTATTAAAATAAGGAAAATTCATAAACAAAACTCTCAGATTTCCAAGTTTCATAAATTCGATTGACTTTTCTATGCTAAATACAAAACCCACCACTACCACCGAAAAAAACGCTGTCAGTCTTTCAATAACTCATACACGGTAAAAGAGACTTAAAAAAAGAGAAAATGTGTGGAGAAGGTTGAAAATCGTTTTGGTGGGTTTTGCTCTATATAGAGTGTCTGTCTCTTCCTGAGATGTGCTGAACAGCATGTCCGCAGCTCACCAAAACTGTCCAGGGCAGAACTGGGCAGAGACAAGGCCATGGGACAGGGTGGCTGACTCGTGATTACTATAAGTGCTGTTGAAGTTGAGTGGCACTGCTTTACAATAAAAAGTTTAAAAAAACCCTTTGAAACCCTAAAATACCATTTCAGGGCAATTTACCTTATGTGAATATCTGTTCAACAGCTAGAGAAAGTGAACTTTCACCTTTTCGAACATTAACAGCAAAACAGTAAAAAGGAAATCACCAGATTTCATTGCTCATTCCAATTTTTTGTTTTGTCTGTGGTCTGTGTAGCTACACCTCTTCCTACTACATAAATCCACATTCCTTCCTTTGTACGTATATACAAAAGAGACTTTGAGTCAGTTCTTCTTATTACTAGATCTGTCAAAAGCCCTACCATGAAATAAACTCAGCATTGCATATGTGAGTGAAGCCTCTTAACGTATGCAGCGAAGCTACTCTTTAATAGCTTGGTGAGTGGAGCTGTGTCTTAGTGAAGCTTTTGACCTTCCATTGCTCTCAGTTGTCTCCATCATGGCCCCCTGATTCTACAGCAGATTATCAGTGCTCCCCACTCCTGAATTTAATTTCTAGGAAACTAGTAGCACTTTAGATGAGGGCTGCTTAAAACATCTTTTATGTTTTCCTGGGATAAATATTAAAATTGGCAGGTATATGCTGGCGTTATCTTACAGGATGATCCAGACAGCTGAGTGGTCACTTAAGGATCTGAATGGCAGCTGGGGACAGCTTAATGGATGTTGACGTTACTGCTTCTAGCTTTTTTCGCCACCTGCACTGCACAGATACTGGACTGCCTGTCAGTCAGCTGATAAACTGTCACAGTTTCCATCACGGTATTTTACACTGAACCACTGGGGTTCAGGATGTGACTGCTGAAAAAATCGGAGACCCCGAGGAAATGCATACTGAAACCTCACCAGTCACTGCAAGTTAAGCTGTCCCTAATTGTCACTCAGTCCTCAATCGGGATCATCAGAGAAAATTGTTCTTCTAGAACAGAAAGATGTTTTGGAAGATGAATAGATGTTCCTGCCTTGCTTGTTCATCAGACAACAGAAACAAACGGGGTGATTTCCACAGGAGCCATTTTACCTCTTAAGAAGCTTTTAACTAATCCAAAATGGAAATCAGAAATTAAACTAATGCCAGACTTTAATGTGTATTTAGAAACTTCATTGATAAATCTATAAATTATGAGCAAGTATGTAGATTTTAGAGTAAACTCTTTTATCTATTATATTTAATATTTTTTATAAATTGCAGGGTACTCAGTATAACATCTGCAGTAGGGAGGTTTCAGTGCAGTTTAATTTTCTCTAAAAGCGTTAGAGTCAATACCAAAATTACACTGTCAGTAAATTTTACTTGAAAATCCTTTCAGGAGATAAAAGGATTGTACAGAAACTAGGGAAAACTAATGGCAGATTTGTGGAGGGGTAAGAGCGTGACCTAATTTTTTGAGGTACAATCATACAAAGAAAATATTCAATAAAAAATGCATTGATTTAAGTTTTCAGTCTGTTCTAAGACTAACTTAGGTGGTTTCAGTGATGTACATTCCACAAAGGAAACAAGCCAGTCTCACATAGACCAAGCTTTAAGGTAAGTTAAGCCTTTTTTTAGTTAAAAAAAAAAAAAAAAAAAGAGAAATGGCAGTAATATATTAGATGCTGGACTTGGGGTAATGCTTAGTAGAAGCTGACTTTTTAATAGCAGCTTCTTTATAGAATAAACTGTGATAATGTGAAAGATTTTAACTTTTTTTTTTATTCTTGTTTTCTTCCTTTTATCAGCTTTAGACTACCCATAGGCTGTTCCAGGATAATTTTTAATCCTCTGTTTTTCTCTTGTGGAAAAGCAGTGCGGCAGTTAATAATACCGTGGCCTTAATTAGGAAGCTGTGTTTAATTGGGGGACTTTTTATCCCTATTAACAGCAGCAAAAGAGTAGCAGAAGGTGGTATTTTAATATTAGTATTTCTGTAGAGGTAAGTGCCGAGTTGCAGAGTCTTCTCAATTTTTGTAGAAGTGCAAATGGATCTATGAAAAAGACTTGAACCCTTGCCAGAAATCGAGTGGCTTTTGTGATATTCCTGGCATTATGTCCTAGTGTGCGGCTGCTAGCTTTGAAAAAGAAAAAAGGAGCAGGCCGGAGTTAGGTGATTGATATACTTTTAGATTTTATCACAATAACGAAAGCTTCTCTCAAAGAAGTAAATAGTCGGGAAGAGCATGAGAAAGAAAATAAAACAACCCAGAAACAGCAACTGAGCATCATGAGCTTACAGACAGTCTCTATTAATTGAGATTGCCATTTCTTTATAGGAGACACTGTTTATAATCAGATTTGCATCTTTTCACTGAGAGGCATCCCAGCTAAAAGGCTCTCATAACTAAAACCCCAAATCCTAAAGGAGGTAAAATGCATCCGTTAGCTTTAATGGCAGTTGTGCATTCTCCCATCTTTCTAGAAGTACAGGATAATTCATCACTTACTTTCTTTTCCTCTGAATTCTGCTTTCCAAGTAGGTACAGTGTTTTATTTGGGAGTGAGATTGATCATACTTTTAGAAAACTGAGAAAATCAATTTGTATTAAGGGTGATCTACAAGGTAATTACTGTGCCTACAGAAAATCAGGATACACAGTGAATTTAATCTTAAAATACCTTGTGCTTCTATACCATTTTTTAAAAAAAATCCAAGGAATTCTTCATATTATGAAATTTGTAATAGCTATTATTGTCTCTAATGCTAAATACCTGTTATCCTTAGCAGAAGTTACCTTTTAAAGCACACGGAGTTCTAGGGCTTTTCCTGAAGAGCTGAGAGGAAAGCTAATTCTCTATAAGAACAAACAAAAGATAGTTCCATTAAAGTATCCAATGGGTCCATTTAAACACGATTGCTGAAGTTAGCATGGCATTGCTGTATCAATGTGACTGCAAGCTATGCTGCCTGGATTGTAGAATGAAATCAGATAAACAAGAAGTACATTTTCTCCTTTAATTGATATAGGACTTTATTGTGTTATTTTTGTGTGCTGCATAAGAACTGAAGGATTTCCCTAATGTGAGGTGAGAGGCAAAGACCAATCTATCAAAAAGTAGGTAAACGGGAAAAGGGAGGATAAAGAAGAGAGAGCAATGGGCTTTACAATACTTTGAGATTACCTTATTTATCAGAGTTCAGGAAAAGAGAATGTAAAGACTGACTTCTTTACTTGTATTTGTTGTCTCTTAAACACTGTCTGAGTGCAGGTCTACGTGTGCCTGAGAGGCTTTTTGTGGCTGCCGGTTAACAATGAGAGGGGGAGATGTAGGAGCAGGCACCACTCCCCCCCACACCTGTGGATCACCTGCCTGTGCTGCTGCAGAGCAGGGGGAGGGAGGGGCAGCTGCAGGTGCTGCCCCTCCCCCCCCCCCCATCTGACTGCGCACACGAACCCCAAGGGCTCAGGCAGAGGTGGTTCTGGCAAGGGTCTGCTGAACTGCCAGTGACCTTGGAGCCCCCAGACCCAGTTCCAAAACCTGCCTGAAGGAGCTTCTGTGCATGTGACAATTTGAGAACTTTTGCAATAAGACCAGCCCTTATGCTAGTAGTGGGGGTCCTGGGCTTGCCCTATAAATAGAGCCCACCAATAAGGCATGGGGCATGCCACCACGCCGTGGAGCCTTCTAGAAGGAGAGCTATTGATCCACGTGCTCCTGAGGAACTGTTGCTGGAAGAGTTGCTCGCGGATGGACCATGTTTTCCTGAGAAACTGCTGTGCCCCGTGGAGTGATGACTGTTTTTCCTGTTACTTCTTTCTCTCTCTTTCTTACTTATCTTACTTTAACTTCTTTTTCCTTGGCACTGTGATACATTGGGTTGAATCCAAGTTGTGTTGTAGCTTGTTTAGCGACCTTGACTATGTTCAGGGTATCGGATTCTGATCTGAACAGACTGGGATCTGTTTTTGCAACTTTGAGAAGCTGCAACACGGAGTGCACCCGAGTATCTGGTTTACGAGTTTGGCTGTGTCTGAAATAAATCCTGCATTTGAATTTACCTTGGGAGATTTGTCATTTCTCAGAAATATCAAAAGCCTCTTCCTCTTTGACTGTGCAGGTTGGAGTGGGCTGTAAGAGAGAATGAATAAAATGTAGGTAACCTTTTGTGATCACCTGTCTCTAGCAGACTCCCACAATGTATTTTTAAGTCTTGGATTCCAGAATGAATATGGGAAGCTTAAAGACACCATAAAAAGTAGAAAGAAGACATATTGTTAAAAATGAGACTTTTTTCTTGTTCCTTTCTAAACCTAAGCTGTAAATCTCAACTTATCGGCTGTTGAACCATAATGAAGAATACAAACAAGACTAACTTATTATGGAACTCAGTATAGAAACAAGAAGGATAAATTAAGTGCTACCTCCAGGCAGGAGGGAGTGAGAACTTGTACCAGTTACTATAATTTGCAACAAGGACGCTCTGTATGTGTCTGGAATGAGAAAATCAGTTTATCCAAGTAGGTACAAGTTGTAATATTTGACCTGCTGGAACTTTCTTGCTATAAATTTCCTTTGACTGCATACGTGGCCAGAGCAAGTAATTGTTTGTGAGCTATGAAGCCTGTGAGCGTAGGAACCTTTGTCCTTCTGACAGAGCTCAGGGGAAGATACTACTATACTGGGAGGTGGTGCATGGAAAGGTTTAGCAAAAGGTCAGTGAGAAAGTTTGGAAGTAATTGCTATGGAGAGAAAAGATGTTGTGTAGGTGTGAGGGTGATAAGTTTGTACTATAGAATTTATTTTTTTTTAATTTACCAAGTGAAAAAAGGGCGAATTGATGGCTTTGGGAAGTTAAAAAACAATAACTACTTAGAAATCTTTATGGACATGCCTTCTGGTTCAAAATGTAGACATATTCTGTGTAATAAGATTTGATAAAGAGAGGTTTTTTTCTCTGTCAACCAACTTGTGAAAAGGTTTAGATTGTGCTTGAAGACTTGAACTCTGGGAATCAAGGCATTGCATATAATACATTTTTATCAGCCATTCAAATGAAGCCATTATGTTGGAGATGCATTGCCTTTCCAGGCACAGGTGATACAGTAGCTTAGCTTAGTCAGAAAGAGAGAATAGTGAGAAACAAAACTAATTGAATAAGAATTCTGACAGTTGATGGTGCTTTTTATAGACAACAAGCTAATGCAGTTTGAGAGGAGTACCTTGAAATGCTGTTTTATTTTGTTGAATTCTAATAAACTGTATCTACTCAGAACACAGGAAAAAAGCTCCAACTGTACCTAAATAGTAAGGGTTACTTTTGAAAGAAGTTAAGGGGTTTCAGAGTTGCTTTAAACTTTTTTTTTTTAGAAAAAAGTGAGCTGTAAGCCTTTATGGTTTAGTACTTGAGCTAACTGCTGGCTGAAGGGGACCAGGAGATATAGTGCTGGGGGCTTCTAACATTTTCATTTTGAAGTATAGACTCGGGATGCTGGACTGAAGGGACACTTATGTGTGTCCCAGAAAAGCCTACCCTGCTCTCGCATGCTTTCTTTCAAGGAAATACTGAGCTGTTAGGCATGTTGCGACCCGTTACTGGCAGATCAACTTGCATCACTTTCAAAGTCGTGGTCGTGCTTTTCCTGCTTCTCTCTTGATCCTTTCAGTTTGAGAACTGCTTTTCAAAGACAGAGCGTGCCGTTGTCCATTCACAAAAGCAAGCAGACCGATAGATTATCTGCCACGTTGTCATCCTCTGTTTGCCAGTGCCACAGAGATGAGCAGCGTGATGTGTTTTAAGGAGCTTAATGTGCCATATGCATGCAAGCTCCTGACTCGTGCAGCCTCATGTTCCTCTTTTGGGTCCTTTGCAGAGTCTCACCCCGTTCCCTACCATCATTTCACACTCCTGATATGACAGACCGTGATGGTGTGAGGCTGCAGAGAGAGCGTTTGTTCCTTCTTCTATAGTTGTTCCTCTCAAATGCTCTAAGTAGCTGGGGGTTAAGTAGAATATCAAACGTGAGGAGATTATGGGCTGCCGTGAGTCTGCAGACAGAAGGGGAATTGCAGGAGTACAAGGCAGCATGTTTGTAATTCACAACAGGAGGCTACATCTTCTCTTTTGATCGCCATCTTCAGGAAAAAAATAATAAGATAAGGACTCTCTCCGGTTGACAGCTGCAGCTCAGCGACAGGCAGGGACAGAAACCTCCTCCTTCTAGAATAAGAAAAACTGTTTCTAGACTGACACAGTTTGCATTCACTAAGGTACTCTCAAAATTCACAAGGTGTTCACATTAGTTGTACTCTTGTCTTTATATTTGGTGTTTGGATAACAAATACATGTGAAATGGTTACACTGGAATTTTAATGTTATAAAATTAGATAATTTTTTAACTGATTAGCTTCTAGACAAGTGTATGATTAAGTGGTACTTCACATACATTTCAGTTTCCACATCTTATCTGATATTTAAGCATCACATTCATACTGTACGCTGATTTTTTTTTTTTTTTAAAGCTTCCATTATCTTCAACAATTCAACAATTTAAGAATATACAAAGCCTTTTCTCCTAAGGGACATATTGTTGTGTTGCCCTTATTAATAAGTCCTGTTTACAACAGGTTGGAGTTTTTTTGAAAAGATAATTTTGAACATTTGCCAACAAATGTAAGGGGACCTCCTCAACTAATAATTAAAATGACTATTTTGTTATGCAGTCATTAAGAATGTGTGCTCTCCAGGGGTATTCTAATTTTGTGTGTGACAGATTTCCATGTTTCTCTTCAAATTCTTTTGATTGCATTTGTTTGTTCTTAGTATTTTGTGTGTTTACTTTTCTAGTTTCTAATTATTTCCATCCATATTTTTTCAGTGTGACCTACATATGTTTCTTTTTCTTATTTTAGTCTTTCTACCGTTAGAGTTGCAACATCTAACATTACTTAAAAGTTATATTATTAACATATGATGAAAGTTTATGTGATGAAAGAATATCAGAAATTAATCCTTGATCTTCCTGGTTAAAAATAACTCAATTTGTGTGGATGATGATATCTTATACACTTGCAAATTATATATTGAGGTAAAATAATATCCTGTCAAACCTTTCTTTTCTATTAATCTTAATCAAAGTTTTCTGACCTCCAAATTCAAACACCATGTCTCATATGTTCGGCTACTTTACATTAAACATGTAACAGTAAATAGACTTTTTTATACAGTTTGTAATATTAGTGTCTGAGGAAGTGAAATGCATCCTGAGAGTTTAAAACCCAAGAAATATAGTTTTGTAGATGTTAATATAAATACAATATATATAAGTTAATTAACTTAATGAAGAACACTGGACCTAACCTCTTGATAGCAGGTTGAGGTCCATAAAACTCCAACACTTGAAATAACTGGCTGCGCTTTGCTCACTCAGTGCCTAGCAACACTGCTGATCCTGTGCAAGAAGCACTAATATCAGGTTTGCAGTTGCCACTAGTTAATCAAACTAGTGATGCTCCTGTTTTAGTTTCTACATTTAAATGTTTCTATAATGCAGATGTATTTCAAGTACTAAAACAAGAATAAGAGCATGGGTTTATTTTCAGTTAGCTTAAGCAATACTTATAAGTTACTATCTATGGACTGTTAACAAATTTTAAAAGCCTTCTTCATGTCAGTTTTTAATTTGAAGGAAAGAAAGTACTGCTTCCTTTAAAGTGTGAAGATAAAAGTTACTCATACTGTATACATTTCAAATCAGCTGGGTACCCATGTCATTCATTGGGGTTGAGGAACCACACTGAATAATACACTTCTGAGATTTGCACTTAGAAGCTTTTGAAAGTTCTTCCAAACATAAAACTATTATTTTCTTCGCTCCTATTGCGATACTAGAAGACATTTTGCCTGGTAGCAGTGTGACACCCTTTGAAAGGGGAAGCATGTAGCGGTGATCTCCAGCACAACAGGCCAGTGACTATCAGCACAAGGGCAGGGTAGAGCTATTGTTCCACGTTTTTTATTGTTCCTGGTTTGTGTGTTGCTCTTGAGTAGAGAACTTGGCAGCAATCCATATACTCCCCTGAGTGCTGGCTAGGACTGCGGCAATTTTGCATTGCTTTTGCAGAGGCCTTGGAAAAAGTGAAGACTCTTTATTCCCTTCCCTCTCGCAGTTGCGTGAGGATTGGCTGAATTCCAGATATGCAAAATTAGTAGTGGTTATTGTTCAACTAATGACGTTTGACTGAATATTGTATAACACTTCACATGTGTTTGTGCTTTGGTATAATGTCTGAAATAATCTTGACTGCAACACAACAAAAATGCTAAGTAATTTTTCTCAAATTCAGAATAAATATTTCCTTCCGCTAAGTGATCATTAAAGCCCAGGTCTGAGATAAATTGGGACTATTACCTCTGAAGAGGTAGTACTTGATTCTGGAATAGAAGTGCTATGCCGTTGCCTATAAATTCAATGGGAAGGGTAAGACCCCTGCAAACACACCATTGATAATCCTTTTTATGAGTTAGAACTTGCTGCAGAGTTTTTGGTACTGGATTATGTATGTTTTGGTTCATAAGGAAATAGAACATATTAATGTGGTAAATCTGAACAAAATGGAGAATTTCTTTGTCAAAAAAAGAACTTTGTGCCCAAATCTGTGAGTCCTCCAGTATCTTTATATCTTGTTATGTGTAGGTCCTTTTGGAGTATTTAAAAACATTTAAATGAAGTGAACTGTGTTTATGGCAGAGTCTGTTAACTTTCCAAACACAGATATGTCTGCTTAACATAGAACAAAACAAATTTTTTCTCAGTGTATCTTATTAGTTCTCAGCTTTTGACTTTTGCTTTATGCTTCATAAAGGAAACAGTCTGTCTCCTTTTCTTGATTTTTACTTTGTTTTTAAATGATTCAGTTTGAAGTGTAGCAAAGTTTTTGATGAGAGTATAAAAAATATTTTAATTGACTCCATTTCAACACTGTCCAAAATTATTGTTTAGTGGTTGAAAATAATTTATTTTTTTTTCTGGCCATTTGAGAAGTGAAAATTAACATTGTTGATTCTAGAAACGTGATAGCATTAGACCATGTTATTTTTTGCTCCAGATACTCAGGCATTTCCCCGTGTTTCAGATTCAGATGCAACATTGTTAGATAGATGTGTGCATTTCATCGGACAAGCAGGTTTCTGTGTGTGCGTAGTGTAATGGAATTGTCTACAGGATTCCATATACCTGAGAAAGCCACATGCAACTCTGACAGATTTCTGCAAACACTGGTACTTCTCACACTCTATATATTCTATGTATGACACATGCAAAGAGGACTGTTGAAATAAGAAAACCCCCGCTATTGGTTGCCCATTATTTATCTCTAATGCTTCAGATGCCTTAGTTTTAAAACATACAACTGCAGGCATCTCAGAGAGATGTGTAAAAAATATTGTGTAGTTGTGTAATGTGTCAATAATGCTGTATTTCACAGACTAAAGCCTGAATTTATGACCATTTTTAATACTGGAAGTAGTATTGTATAACTTGTGCTGAGGCTGGGATATCCCTCTAGAGGACGAAAATTTCACCTTGAAAGCCCGGTCACAAGTTCTCAAACCTGTCAGTTTATAAGCAGTAAATATTGTGCACTTCTGCATTTTCAGTTGAAGTGTGGTGGATTTTTTGCATTTATTTTGATTGCATATTTGAAGATTGGCTTTCCAGGCTGAGGCCAGGCAGGGTGGAGGGGAAGAAGAAAACACATGTTAGTGCAATTGTTTTCCCAAAATGAGTGTGTATGCAGGGCTTGCACAGATGATTAGAATAACAGATGACATCCGTACAAGCAGTGGGCAGACTTCAGCTAAGATAGCCAAGGATGGCTGGAGAAATGTTCCGTGGAAATACCATGTGCATTATATGGTATGGATATAGACTGTAATCTTTTTAGCAGATAGGAACTCCAGCTATAATATGCAACAGGTAGTTTTTCTATCCTATTGTAGTACTATGTGCCACAATCTGACATGGCAATCCAGTAAATATTTGAAAGGAAAGGTATTATAGCTCAGACATGACAGGTCACCTCATTTAAAACTGTAGGTAGAACAGGCAAGGAAAATTATATCTAACCTTAGGGGTTCTTCCCAAGATTTATTTTGGGTTCATTGGATTTTTTCCATGAAAAACATATCTAAATTACATATTCATTATATCTTAGCTTTTTACAGTGGGTACCTGTAGAGTAAATGGTAAAAGTCTCCCACAGCATGTTCATTTTTAATGAGAACAGAGCACTTACATTGTGTATCACAATCAAATCACTTGTCATTCTGTAATAGGACAACTGCCAACTGAGCCATTCTCACAGAATGCCTCTTTGCTTTGGGCTAAGAGGTAATACGTGCAAATCAGTCATCACGTCTTGGTTATGTCCTGTGTACAGTTGTAGGTGTAGGAAAGAACTATACTGTCAAGCTGTTGTTCGCTTTGCATATTACTTAGGGTTGTCTTTAGAGAAATTAAGGTTCTCAAGTCAGTTTGGGGGCATAAATCACTTCAGTTTCTCTTTCATGTATGGCTTGTGATTGAGTTCTTACTGGTAGTAGCTCATGCTTTAATTGTATAATCAGGGACAGGCATTCGCTGGTGTAAATTGGCATAGTTCTCTTGAGGTAGCGGAATAAGTTTTTATCAGCTGAAAAACCTGAATTTAAATTGTTTTGTAAGATTGTAGAGCCCCAAAGGGATGAGACATGGCTGCATAGTACTGTAGCACCATCTTGTAACCTGCTGACATCTAATTCTATGTTATTAAAATGAAAGGCTTCCTGTACAATTTATATCAGAGTTGGGTGTCTCAGAAAAGGGTTTAGAAAAAGAAGCATACTGAGCATGGAGCCTCTGAGTTAGCCAGTAGGGAATGCTGAACACAGATACACATTTTATATTATGTATTTCTCTGAGATTTATGCACCTTACTCAGCAATACTGGGAAGCATTGCAATTCTCTTGGAATTTCAGTCCTGAAACATTTCCTGACCTGAATATTTCTTCAGTAGATTAAATGAATACATAGATAAATAGATAAATGAATGTACTTAACAGTTTCTTTCAGGGAATCACCCTCATGCCTTCCTGTCTTTCTTCAGTAGCCATATGTTTAGTGTGTTCAGCTGTCAAACGGTTTCAAGTCCATGTTCCCATTTTTCAGGAGAACAGCCCAATGATCAGGCAGTAGAATTGTTTGGGGTGGGGCTGAATTGTGTATTTGGTACCCCTCCTGATGAAGCTGTTGCGTTCACATAACAGAATTGAAGATCTGTTGGTCAAAAGCAAACTGCTGGGGCATTTGTTGGGGGTGTGGAAGGCCTGTAATTTGAGATTACCTTTTCAGTCATCTGCATAAACTAGAGTTTCATTACTTTAGGTTTAAAAATTTATGGTTAAACTGTACTGGCAATGTCAGTGTTTTTCAATTTGCTTTACTCTTTATGTAATAAAATCAGTATAATACCTACCTTCTTCTGAAGAAATATCTTCTATATCTTCTAAGCCATTTTTATTCACTTTCCTATTTTTTAATCAATGTGGTGCAATTCCTTGTACTATAGGCTTTGGACAAGTCCCCCTTGTCTCTTGCATCCTACCTATGCAGAATTGTTCTGCACATCTTGTTTTCTAATGTACAGCAGCCGCAGGTAATTAAATTTTTCAGTCATCTGCTTAGCCCCACTTTGATTTACTCATGGAAATAAGTTGACAGAATGACCACACAAAAGCAGTTTTCTCCTGAAGGTGAAAGAGTGAAAGTTACTAGATCTGTCACCGAAATGCTACATAAAGACCTATTAAATACTCTTGGTATCCTGACTGCAAAATGGAGTGCTTGCTGAAAAGCTGTTACAATGAATGCTTAGACCAGGGGTGTCGAACTCACAGCCCACGGAGGAATCCAGCCCTCCACCTTGACATTGTTTCTGCCTGATGGCAGCACCAAGCTCCTTGCCCCTACTCTCCTGCCAGTGCAGTGGTCACGTGTGCAGCGTGTGACGTGTTATGCTGCAGGAGCTGTGAATTTGACACCCCTGGTTTAGACAGTTAAGGAAATGCTGTCTTCTCAGGAAGTTACAAAGTCTAAGCAACTTATGCAGACAGATGTTACAAAGAAAGTCCCCAAAAATCTCATTATAAAAGAGATTTTCTTCGTGCCCTCTAATACATAATCCACTATCAATATCGTTCTTCCAGAGTCTGGAAATAAAAAGATTTTGAAAATTAACATTACTAAGATTATTAAAATTAGCATACAAGAAGGCTTCAACTTCAATTTGTGTAACCTGTTGCCACGAGAGCTGTGCTGCATTTTTCTGTCACCTGGTTGGTGGTCGTAGTCTTGCCAAGGTCATCTCTGTCTCTTGTTTTGGCTGAGCTGGTATTTTCATAGAATCATAGAATCATAAGGTTGGAAGAGACCTCTGAGATCATCAAGTCCAACTGTACTACTGCTTCTTCGAGAAAAGAAAATTTATAGCTGATACTTCGCTATGGCAGTGTTATCTGGAGGACCCATGATTTAAGACTTCATAAAAGCAAGCTTAAAACCAGAGTGAATTTCCCACTTTGTTTTGTTTGTTTTTTCTTTTTAATGTTGGTCAAAATGTCGTTTTGAAGACAAAGGATTTATGACAATTAAAGCTTACAAAAGAAGATCTTTTCAACCATTTAGGAGTGAGCAGACCAAACTAAATTATTACAGTTTTCCGAGTTATTACATTCTCACTTATCAAATGGCGCATAATACACTAATGTAGAGATCTGGAAGCTCCTAAGCCAGGCAAAATTCCATTAAATTTAGTGTAAGTTTTGCTGTGTTAAGAAGAGAACAATTTTTTGTAGGATAGGAATTTAAATACAAAACCATTTGATGAACCTTGAAACACAACTCATTGAATAAAACTATAACAAGGGTTTTCAAAAATACTGTTTTGCAAAGCCTTTTTTTTGAGGACATAGAGATTCAGCAGTTAACTATATTGTTTAATTTTAAGGCAGTGGTTTCTTTAGCATGGTAACCATTATAGCTGTGTATCAGAACATGATTTTTAAAGTCAAACTACTCTTACTGTTGCTCAATGTGCTGCTAATTTAATGACATATTTTATGTCACTTATTCCCACAGTGATGTTTTAATAACTCAATAATACCTCAATTAGTAGGATGATCCTTGAGCCAGGTTGACCATGTGCTCAGTAAAGCAAACGAAAGAAATGCTTGAGAAAAATATGACAATTGGTATCTTAGTGCATATTTTCCCAATAAAACTCAGTTCAAGACATTTTAGCATATCGTTTCTAAGAATATTTTTACATTAATCTTAATTATACTCAGATGTTTAATTTCTTAAATATACCAAAAATGCACTAATCCTTGATACATACTGTGATATAAGGAATAATATGTTGTATTTGTTCAAGAGAGGTATCCATTTTGCATGTGTTACAGGTTAAGAAGTGGTTACTCACTGCAACTAATTGTAAATCTATTATGGAGAGTTCAGCTACAAATTATAATGGGTTTTGAAAAGGTCATGAGACGTTTTGACTTGTAAAGAAATATCTTTACTTATAAAAAGTGTTTTAGCATATCTTACAGTAACAGCCAGAATTCAGCCAGCAAATGAAATGAAGTTTATAGACTTCTCAAAGTACAAATAGCTTTCTGTCATCTTTTTAGTTTAGAGAGCATTTTTGCTTTGGAAAGTTAATCCTATAGCTTTAGCTTCATGAAGTACCCCTAGTTCTGTGTTCTGACAAAACAGCCATCTTATAACATGAAAATAATTTCTTTCAAATGGCTTCTTTCCTTTTTGTCCTTATTGGTGAGTAGTCTTGTGAAAAAATGTCTACTGGGGTCACTGTCTCAAAGTATGGAAGATTCCTTTCAAAAGAAGTAATACAACTCTTCAATTACATTTCTCTTTGAGTGGAGAAACTTCATTATGAAAGTGGTAGTCAGGTCAAACCTCTTCTGTCATCCTGTCAGTCATTAAGACATACAGTGCTTTCAAAACCAGCTAAAGTAAAACAGTCACTGAATCCTTATGTACGTGCAGACTGGAAAATCAGTGAAAGTGACGCTGATTTTATCCTACCCAGTTAACAGAAAGAGAACTGAGTGTTAGATTGTATTTGTTTGATATATGGATTCTATTTTTGTTTTCTTGTATAAACTACCTGGGGATTGATTCTGTCATGAACACCTTATGTACGTTTGGTTTGTTCTATAGAAACTTCATAAATACAGAGCATTTATAAAAGATGTACTTAAAAATTGTGTCTTTTAATGGACTTCTTGTGGCTTTCACCTTGTTCTGGTTTTTATTGTGTTCCCAGCTCAGAATGTAACTTCTAGAACAGATGGAACTTGCTACAGCAGCAACATTTAGAAAGTGTATTTCAATTTAATTTTGCTAGGCTGGAAGTAAATCTTAGCCCTGTGTATTTGACAACTAGATTGTTTCCCCATTGCTTACCAAAGAAAGTAAAATGTTACTCTTTTTTCATTTGCCCCTTCTCGAAAGGAATATAATATTGATAATTCAGTTAGGACTTTTTCCAAAAACCACAGAGTAACTGGTTATGGGCTGTGTTGAGGCTCTAACCTAGAGGACATGGGTGTTGAATGAAATCCTTACTTATATCTGGATTTACTGAAAGTTCAACAAGAAAACAGCATTGACCTCATGGAATTTTCTGTTCAATGCTTAGATGTTTTCATGGATTGAAAGCCTCTCTGTTTTACCTTCCGATTCTAGAGCAGTAGACACTCTGAGCCAGCACAAGGTTAGAATTGTTTCTGAGCAGCGTTAAGTAAGGCTGAGGCGGTGTCCTGCCTCCTACCAGCACTACAGCAAGAGCAACCTTCATGCATGATTTGTGGAGGTATGGCTCACTGGTTATAGAATGACCATTCCTGCCGTGAGGACTGGGAGGAGAGAGCAGCTGTTGAAAATCAGGCAGCCTCCTGCATAATGTTGAATTCTCAGCTGGAAGTTGCACTGAAGTTACTCCTGCTTTAGAAAAAAAGAGGATAAATAGCAAATGTTTGTCTTGTTCTCAGTTACAATGAGCAGGATGAAATTTGTGATTTCTTTTTTTAAAAAAATAACACAGTTTTTACTTCTGACTATCTACTGAAATTATTGCATAAGATACCTGAAAAAAAAAGGCAAAAAATTCTCTCTATCCTCTTGTAACTCTTCGTTCCTGTTTCTAGATATTCTCTAGATCTAGGCATAGAGTGAATTACTTACATGGACTTTGGGTCTTCTGTTCTAGGTAAGATAACTGATGCTATTTTCTGTTTGTAGTTCAAGTGCTTACATCCATTAATGATCTTTTTCCTTCTGCTGTTACTTATTGCAAGATGGAAACAATAAACAAGCTGTGCCTCGGCTGTAAACAAGGACTGGCTCTCCAGCCCTGGAGAATGCTGTAAGTGGGAGCAGGGTGACAGAGTACTACAGGGTATTTCCTGGGATGCGGGGAGGGAGGGAAAAGTGACTTTGCCATCATAAAAATGGAGGTGTCATGCTGAGTTTTGGTCTGTCCATGCCATAGCTGTTTGCCAATGATGGACCTGCAAGTGATTTTAGCAGCAGCCATGATACCACAGTCCAAGTTCTTAACAGCTGGTAGCTACAGCATTCTGATTTCTGCCAGTCTGAAACATTGCAGAGCTGTATGACATGTTTGTGCAAGAAAAACAAAACAGGACCTGGAGCAACACAATACTGCCTGTGTTTGCATTTCTGTTTGGAAAGCACCATTTTGACCCCTGCTGATCTTACTGAAGCAATAGTTTGTTTTCATTGCAGTTAATACTGCAGCTAATACAGTTAATGTGATACAAAGGGTGAAACTTTAAAAAGGCTGCAATACTTCTGCAGAAATTATACTCCTGTTCGGTAGATTTGAAGGTTTTGTTGTGGGTTTGGGGTTTTTTTATTTTTTTTTCCTTAGAAAACCATTAGAGAGGTGATTTGGTGCTTTGGTTCCTGCATAGCTGCGTCATTCAGAGCTGGTGTTTGCTAAGAGCCTATTGAAATTTGTTATGCTCAAAATCTTGTCTTGTGCAGAAGGAAATACGTATATATGTGGAGACCAGGATTTATTGTTAGCCTAAATGAAACCTGAACAGTCACACTGAAATACACCAAATGGTGCTTTTGTCCAACTAAAATAATGCAGATGCTTTTAGTCCCATAGTAATGGAGTCCAGTCTCATTAGGAATAAACCCCTCAGAATTATTACACAGTAGGACTTACAAATATTTACACCTTCTCTATGCTGCTATGCTTGTCCTTCTAAAGTCCCCCTGGGTGCCAAAATCAGGACCAACAGTGCTGCTGGAGGGGGATGCTGGGGCATCTTGGGGAGCTGGGTCTTCTGCAGGAGGAGCTCAGCAACGCCTTCCCTTCCAGCTTTGTATTCACCTGCAGCTATTTTTATGTCACAACCTGCCTGCACAAATGGCTGTTGCTTGTCAGGCTTGTCAGGAGACCACCATCATCCTAAGACCTCCAGGAACTACTGTGATAGAAAGAAGGTATAAGTATGTATGAGTAGTCTGACAGAAGTGGCAGCTTTTGCTCAGGTGAGGACTGCTGCTGGAGAGCAGATGTTGGCAGAGAAGTAGAGAAATTAATATGGCATCCCTTTATGGTTTTGACATTCATTCAGATTTACCCCGTTCTGATCCTATTATTCTGGACAGATTAGGCTATGGATATAGGTTGGCCGTTGCATTGCCTCTACATGCCAAGGTGTATGAAATCTTGTTTCAACAAGTAGCAGAAGGGGCCAACAGTTGCCCAAAATATTATCCTTCTGTGATACCCTGTGAAAGGAAAGGGAAAAACAAAACGAAAAATAAGAGAAGGTTGCTTAAAAAAAAAAAAGCTGGACCGTGTTTTTGACAACATAAAAAAGATAAAACCTCCTATACCTTTGGGGAATCAAAGCATCAATATGCAATGTCTAACAAACTGTGGAGGAGACATTAATCCAAGAGAAATGTCATGCCCAGAGGTACGGCAGTTCTGACAGACGAAGTGAAACATTTTAAGTCAGAGTGGTGCTCGCTATCATGAACCAAGAAACATTTTCTTTTTTAGATTATCTTCTTTATATCAATTATGAAAAATTGAAATATGTAAATATTCAGAATTTTTTATTTTTATTCCTAATTGTTAGTGCAAATTATAGCTATAAGTGAAAATATGTGAATAACTGAGATTAAATTCTTGCCTCCTTGTAGATTGCTGCTGTTCAAGAAGGAAACTGAAATTTTGCTTTAGGCAGGCAGAAAAAAGGTGAATGAGCATTTTTTTTTTTTAGGTCAAACCATGTGTGTTTACTGAAAGCCACACCACAAAGTTTGTAATGTGAGCAGTGGGTCTGCACAATGGAGTCGTTTTGTTGTAACAACTACATTCAGCTATTCACAAAACAAACTTTTTTGACAGTTTTTTTTTCTCAGAAGAGTTTTGAAAAGGTCAAAGCTTTTTGACCTTTTCAGAATGAAAGACCTCACTTTTTTTCACCAGGAAATGACATTTTGAAAAATAAGCTAATCCTAGTGAAACAATTTTCTTAAAGGTCATAACCAAATGACCTAGACAAAATTTAGAAAATACTTTGTGAAAATTTTAAGTGTTTTCTCTTTTACATTTATGGTAAAAGATAGGAAAATATTTGAGATTTTTGAAAAATTTATAGTATGACAAGAGAATTCCTTTTCCAGCTGCATTGTTACCTGTTGAAGATTTCATGTTTTAGATGTGTTAAGTATTTATTGTTTCTGCACACAAGGAGAATGATTAGATCAAGTTGCTCAGAGATTTTCATAGATAGTTTTTTAATATCTCTGCAGTGTTGTCTCCATCACCTGTCTGGATAGACTGATCCAGTGTTTGATCACTCTAAGGTGAGTTTGTACGTGAAGTTGGAATATCTCATGTTTTCTATGAAGAAAAGCTGAATGAGTTGGGGTTGTTCAGTCCGGAGAAAAGAAGGGTCTGGGAAGACCTCATTGCAGCCTTTAATCTTGAAAATGGCTTGTAAGAAGGATGTAGAACTTTATACCAGCATCTGTAGTGGCAGGGCAAGTGGCAATGATTTTAAAGCAAGAGTAGTTTTACATTAGATAGAAGAAGAAATTTTTGGTGGTAGTAACACTGTCCAGAGAAATAATGGTTGCCCCATCGACTGAAGTGCTCAAACCAGGTTGAATGTGGCTTTACGCAGCCAGATTTAGTGGAAGATGTCCCTGCCTATGGCGAGAGAGTGGACTAGATGGTATGTGACAGTCCCATCCAACCCAAACCCCTTCAGGATTCTGTGATTCTGTGTTGCAACTTGTGTCTTGTTCCTCTTCTCATCATACTGTGGTCCACCTCTTAAGTCTGACCCTGTCTTTGGTATTGTCTGTGAACTTTTAAGAGTGAGCTTTGACCTGTGATTTAAGTTCTTAAAAATTACTTTAATTACTCTTGACCCTATGGTCAATCCTGGGGGTGCCTCTAGCTGAACTTTGTGCAACCCTCTGAGGTCAATATTCCATCCAGTTTTCTGCCCACTTTTTTACCAGCTTATCCAGACCATATTTCAGGTTTTTGTCCACAGGGATATTATGGGAGAAGGTGTCAAAGGATGCCTTGGTTACATCAAGGTGTGGGACAAGCACTTTCCTCATATCCAGGTATCATGTACAAACTTGATGCAGTCATTGTTCAGGAATGTGATAGAACATTATCTCTTATAGTAGTTTTGAATGCATTGGTGAAAGGCAATTCAAGTTTTTGTATGTAAATCTTTGACTCATTTAAGCTCTCTAAAATACATTTTTTAAAAATATAATCCATTTAAAATGGGACCTCAAAGAAATAATCTTTCAATATTTAATTAAGCTGCTTCGGAGAACAAGTGAGCATTGGAATTCTAATGAAAGTTTGTAAATTTGTGAGATATGTATCAGTATTATAAATGACTTTTAAAAGAAGGATAGCAAAGATACTGCACTGAGAACCAGGATTACCAGAATTGTAGCAAAATTTTTTTTAGTGTTCAGGGCAATTCAACTCAAAGTCTATATGGCTTTTGTGTTAGACCTACTAGTGACAATGTTTGTTATGATCACAGTAAGACACTTAGACTTTGTAAAGTATTACTGAGAATACTGTTTATTGGAGCTAACAGAAAAATTAAAAAAGAGGATAGCTAATTTCACAGTGCTTCAAATGTGAGAACCCCAAGTTGTGCAGTGTCAGCAGATGCACCTCCAGTCAGGGCACAACATGTGGTGCGGATCCTGTCTGTAGAGAGGTTTGCTGGCATTGTAGTCTTTAGAGCTGTTCTAGTATTGTCTTGGAGGAAAACAACTCTATTCATAATTTCTCTGAAATAAGTGGATGTTTGAATAAGAAATTCCTGCTTCACTTTAAGGCAAAGACAAGTACACACAAGTGGTATAAGCACGGGTACTGAGGGTGAACTGCCTGCAGCCTCTTCTATTACTATTACCATCTAGTTTTATTCTCCAGCCAAAGTGTAAGAGCAACACAGGCCTGAAATCCATGTCGTGTATGCAGTGTAGTACAGGACAGCACGGGCCTGTGTCTACTCATGTTGCCTGTTACGTTGTCCACTAACTCTTAAATGAAAAATATCTTTTTGGTTAGGGTCACCTCACCTCCCGTGCTCCATTTCATGTTCTTTGGGCTACTTTACACTGCTACTGTCAAACAGGTGCCCTTCTTGCAACTGGAGGCCAATAGGAGAAGCACCAAATGGAACTGAAGCACATAGACAATTTATACTCTTCAACCCTCTCCTTAGAGAATGTTCTCACATAATCTTTGCTGTGTCTTGTCTTTGTGTCAAAAGCATAATAGGTATCTGTGATCTGGAACAGGATGGGTTTTTTATGCATGGAGGAGAAATGAATACTAAAGAAATGCCACGAGTGGTTTTGGCACTCCACTGCCTATAGGAGTGGATGCACGTTGAATGGCTTCTCCAAAGAGTAAACAACATTGAAATGAGAAGAAAAAGGAACTGGAAAACTTTTGTCATTTTCTAATCTATTAACACCAGGGTAGTTACCAAGAATTCCAATAAACAGACACAGATGAAATTCAATAAGGTAGAAAAAGCGTGGGCTAATTTTTTATTATTCTTGCATTACTGTGAATCTACTCCTGTCAGATTAGTCACTGTAGTTTACACTCTACAGGGAATAGAAGGAATAGTTGGAATAAAGTTTAGTTGGTAGCAGGTTTGTCTACTTTCTTTTTTGCCTTTTCTAACACACTCTTTACTTTCCCAGTAATTAACTTCCATGGGTATTTAATTTAATTCTCTCAGCATCAGCCTTTCTAGATTATTGTTTTTCCAATATTTATTCCCTGTATGATGGCAGTCCTGGCTTGTTCAATTATCCTTAAGGGTTTTTTAGTTTTTCTTACTTTTTTTGTAATGCTTTACAGCCAAGTACTACAAGTTTGATTAAAGTGGTGGTTTGGTCTGACTCATTTATGGGCTTTATGTGCCTTTTTATGCAAGTGCTATAACTGAAAGCTATTTGTGGAGGGCAGAAGGGGCGGGAAGAGTTGTCTATTTATTTTGAAGTGTAAGGACTAAATTTAGTCTTTATGCAAACAAACTTTAATAGAGATTGATGAGTAAAGACTGCAGTATCTGTATCCAAATTAATGGATTTTTCATGTTTGCGTCATCAGTACCTATTAAGAACAGTGAAATTAAGTGAGCTCCAAAATAAAATGTATAAAATACTTGAATTTCTATCCTTATAGTTTTGATACCTATGATGCCCTAAATTCCTGTTGGAGGTATCTAGTAGGGGTAAATACAAGACATGATTAGGCTGGAACAATAGAAAGTAGCTACAGAAAAAACAGCAAGATGAAGGTTAGCATGAGATTCAGCAGAGCAGGACCTCTCCTCAGCTGTTTTTGATGACAGATATTGCCTGCATTGTTCATACTAGAGTGAAAGCTATCCCCTTCCATACATTAGGCCTACAGACAGCAGTCCCTCTCTGAAAAAAAGGTGAATTCTTAATATCTTTGCACTAGATCGTCTGAATCAAGAACTTTGCATTCCAGTAACAAAAAGTCTTTAATTCTTTTCTCACTTAATGGTAAATGACTTAATAATTTCGATGAAGGAATTGGAAATGCAGAAATGTCTGTAAGAAAAGAGAAGAGTTTTAGCTGTTCAACTTAGCAAATAACATTTAAAGATAAATTTAATCTTCATCTCATCATGTACTTTTACTTTTATGTGTTCAATTCTCATATTTTATTGAGGACAAGTTTTCTTAATGTGTTTGTGAATTTCTGAATTTTGTTGTTCCTTAAAAGCCTATCTATTGCATAATAGTCTCATTCTTAATATCTGAAAAATGCTATTTAGTTCATGAAGGAACAAAGTCACATCTGCATATTGAGTCCAGAGGCTTAAAATAATGACTTAGCATTCGGTTGATTGGTGGACAAATGTTGAATGACTGAATCATTACCCCTTAAGTTAAATACAGAAATACTGCAGATGTAGCTTTTGCCAGTTATGACTTTGATATTCCTTCTCCTGTGCCTCCAAATGCAATTGTCAGCTGACCCAGAAATATCATGGCTGTTTATGTAATTAGGCAGTTCACTTGTGATGGTGTAACTGCCATCAAATACAATAGCATACAGAATGATTTTGTTTGTAGTTTTAGCAAGGGATCATTTGAGTAGCATATAAGAGTAGGGACATTTTAGCTTAATCACAGATTTCTTCCATGACAGATCCTCTTGCAAAACATGTAAGAGCCAAGCGATTTTGGACAGATCTCAAGGCAGAGCTCTTTGGAGAATAAAGTTAAATGCTGGGAAGTTTCTCATGACTTTAGAGTCTGCTTCAAATCAGGAAGAAAAAACCTCACATTTTCTATGAGGAAAAATACTAAAAAAATATTTTGACTTTTTTAAAATGTTTAGTAGTTTTATCTTTATTGAAAATCTGAGCAAAAGGTAATGAAAACAAAATTGAAAAGCTTGTTTTAAAAAAAATGTGTCAGCATTGTTTATTTGCCTTTCATTCTGAAATACTTTGGAGTGACATTGCAAATCATGACTATTGTGAAGGGAATTACTTATCAACTGCAATGCTGACTTCCTTATGAAGAAAAATAGGTAAAGAGAATGTTATAACAACTTTTTCAAAAAGTAGCTTACTTATCCATACTAGAAAATATAATTAATATAAAGCAAAATATATAGAGGAGTGTATGAGATACTAAAGAAAATTGAAGAATTCTTCTAAGGGATGTGGATGATCATGTATATTGAAGTGCTTCCTCATCAAATATGAAATATCAGTCTTAAAAGTGCATGTGAAAAGCAGCCAAACATAACATCTGAGCTAGGTATGATCTGTAACTTAAGCCATATGTTCAAGTCTCTCCAACATCACCCATAGAATGGTCTGTCAGAATCTGTGTATGTAATCAGAATTTGTATATGTAATTACAAAAAATGTTATTGATCAGCTGTGTTCTCAAACCAGACAGTACTAAGGAGATATCTGTGTCAGGTGGACTTGGAAGGCAAACTAAAGTACCTTGGAACTACATGAGACTTCCATAATCACGACACAATGTATAACTGAAGCTTATAAGACCAACACTGGTAGTTGTACTTATTCATGTTTGAAAACTTTACTGCAGCTGATGCTGTCTTTAGGTTATGACTATGTCTTTATCATTTCTGTTTTACAGTGTGTATTTTTCATATTTTCATGTTATTTTTCCTTCCAAAAGAAGTATTTTGTTTGTTTTTTTTTTTTTCAGGAAATTATACAATCTTGATGAGCTTAAGAGAATATAAAAACTGAAGCTTTAAAGAAGCAAGAGTTTGGAAAACAGCAGGATTAATGAATAGCCTAATTCTAATTTCTGATGGCAGGATCTATCAAAATGAATAGCATTTTTATATCTGCTAGGGGATTTTCTGGGCTAAAGAGAATATGTTACAGAATTACTGATGCGGATTTTTCAAAATGATGATCAACGGGATAGCAGTAGAGCCTGAACTTGCTCTCCAGGCTCTACTGGCTGTATTAACTTCCCAAGGGCTATAATCAGAGTTTAGATGCATCATTCAAAAGTAGGCAGTTATATTTGCGTATCCTAATTTGGAGCTGAGCCCAACAAAAAGTGCTGAGAAAATCTGATTTTTTTCTTCATGTTACAACGCATGTGACACCATACACTTTTTCAATGTGGGACCCAACCTTGTTGTTCTCATTTGCTGATGGGCTTAGATCATGAAAACTTTGTAGTCACTTCTAAAGGAAAACAGATGCCTTCTGAAGAATATGAAGAAGGGGTTTTGTTTGCTATTCCAATTTTTAGAGGTATTATTATCAATTAATATGGATCAAGGTCTTCCTGTTATGTTTTGTTAGTTTGTTGAGTCTACTTTTGTGGTTTTCAGCTTTTTTAAGATTATTGAACCAGAATAGCCCTTTACACAAAAGAATTATTTCTTAGGGCTGTGAATAGCACGACACAGACCCTGATCTGGACTCTGAATTCAGAGGGACCTAGCACAGAGAACACAAAAGTGGCAAGTCTGTGACAATCCGTTTTGCTAAGCAAAATGGGTTACAGTTAAATTCTAATGTTTTGTACAAAATAGAGCCTTGTCTCCATTTCTGTGTGTGAAGTGCAGTAACCAAATCTATAAACCAAGAATGAAAGGATCAGCCTGTGAGATATTATTTCTGGGTCAAGAAAATTGAGCAGAGTTCTGCATAACGTGCTTCTCTCTCTCCTTGTGTCATCTTGCTGTCGCATCTTTGATATGCTCAGGTTTTTAGAAGATTAAATGTGTTGGAACAATGGAATAGCTCTACATATGTTTGGCATTTTAGCTTGTGTTATCTCATCTTTATTGGCTCCTGCACTTATCCTACCCGTGCTCCAAGTTATCATATATGCTGATCTAATTGCAGACTTGAACTATCACCAAAAAGAGAAATAAGTTCTCCTTGTTGACACAGGAATCTGAGTGTCTGCTTTACAGAAGCTTATTTGGTTTGTGCTTAAATTTTAGGCACACGCAACGTACTTAGTGTTTTACAATCTTTCTTTCATTTTTTATAAGGATAATATCTTTTATGTATTGGAAGATTTATATTTTTTATCTATAGTTACAGCATGGGTGATAACTTTAATGTTATCAGCCAAAGCATAACAGACTTAATCAGTGGGTAGTTAGCAGAAACTGAATTAATTGGGAAATAGGTATCTAACCCTGGTGATGCTGCAAGTTTTGCTGCCTGAAGCATAAACCTGTGTATTTTCTGCTGCTGTATCTTAGAAATAGGAGGGAAAGTGAGACACAGTGGATCATCACATGCTGTTTTGACGATAATTAATCAAAATCTTGTAAGAAACACAGTTTGTTGGCTAACATCATGATGAGTAGCAGTGGCCTGTCAAGTGTCCCAAAATACTCCTGAAATTGCAAGATGCATCCAGTTAATAGAATACCTATAATATTCAGAAAGGGAAATATTAAAGTTTTTGAAACAGTCAAATTTCAACTGAGAATACTACAATGTAACTGCACCTGGAATTATGTTGGCCAAAGGAAATATCCTGAGAAAGAAATTACTGGTATATAGCCTATCAAAGGAGTCCCTCTGAGCCTGACTGAAGAAACTGCATTTTAGTGACCCTCAGAATGTTACCAAGGTCATCTAGTCATCCTTCTTTGTTTCTGTGCTCCAGCCATTCGTGCAAATTAAAGCTGCCCGCAGGCCAGCTGCAACTTGCAATATGCACATAGCTCTTCAAATATTTCTGAATAAGTGCAAGTGGATTATTTGGGTTAACTTTTCTTTTCCAGTTCTTTTATTTGTCAGATTAAGATTCATGTTACCTCTACCCTTCATCTCATACCACACATCCAATTTGCACATTCTACAAGAAAGAATGACTTTTTGATGTAAAGTGAGATGTGGTCAAAGGGAAAAATTACATCAAGGGAGGAAGAAAGCCTAGAGAAAGCACTGGGATATGTCTGCCAGAAAAAAAATGAGTGTATTCTAGTTTGCTTGCTTGAACAGTTTCAGGGTTTGTTGTTGCTCTCATAATTTTGTTATCACTGCAAGCAGCAAAGGAAGTAGCATTTTGAATTTCACTTTGTATAAGCAATGTTAGAATTGTCTATTTGTGGCTACATAGTGACTAAAACGGATGTGGCTTTTTGGGGTGAGCAGTGCTTAGGGACTTACATATTTGAAACTGCTCAAGGGGCTGATGGATTCGAAGGAGACGGCTCAATGTTAGAGCAAAACGACCTAAGCAAGAGTGAAGCAAAGTAAGAACAATATAGCTCTGAGTGCTGAGGCTACCTACTTAACATACACTCTTTAATCCCTATATGTATTTATTATGTCCTTGTAGAGCTTCACATGCAACAGAAACCATAATAGAGCTGTGTTCTACAACAGAGCTGTCAGACAGCCAAGCTCAGATTTTTGTGCTGTTTCATGACACTTTGGAGGGCTACGTGGCAATGAGTTAATCAAATCTTACCTTCCAGTGAGGGCATGAAAACCTTAAAGGCGCTCTGTGCTATGTTATAGGCAAACAAGTCACTCTTGTCATCATCCCATTTTGCCTTTCTGAAAAGCTGGGAAACTAAACAGTACGAAAGAAAATTAATAGCAAAAAATGTCTAAAATCACATACATCCAGTTAACAAAACAGACTCTTGGATGGAGGTCAAGGTTAGACAACCCTAACTCCCTGGAGAGAGGAGAGGATTAAATTTGTTTCTGATGGGACATTTGCTTTGATCTTTTTCTCTGTAGCTTATGCATCTAGATGTAGTATCTCAGGGCATGATAAGATGGATTCACTTTGTTTCCCATTTGGAACTGTGATAAAAGTACTACTTGAAGCCCTGTTTCCTTCAGAGTCCTCTTGCAGTGAGTTTCTTGTAACCAATGCAAAGACATTTCTGAAAACGCTGTAAGCTGTGCTTGTGGTGCTTTGCCCAAGTAATTTCCAGTGCATCTTGGCATATTTCTATGTAAAATGATCACTACTTATAAACATAGTCAAGAAAATGCCAGCATAACTTGACAGTCTGAGCATAGCTTCTTGGGGGTTTTGTCAGTATTTTGGAAACAACCTCTTTTGCCTCTGCCAGGCAAGAACGCAGCCCCTGCAGCCTGGGAACACGTGCCTATTTCCCTGCCTGCTCCACTTCTTGGAACTTGAGATTCCAGGTAGCCTTCTTTCCTAAGATTTTGCCAAAAGTGAACTTGGATTCTTACTGCTTGCAATACAAACTGTAGCAGATAAGGAGGCTGAAAGAAAGAATATCCTTGTTTCTTGGCTGTATTCCTGTTTTCTTTTCCAATTTGAGGAATGTCAGTCTCTAAGCTGTTAGAGAATTTTATGTGTAGTTTTTAAAAGTTGAAAGTAGAGCTTAGGCAAACCTAAGTTTCCATGGGGGGAAGATATTTTTTTAAATTAAAAAACAAAAAACCCTCACCCTCTAGATGGAAGGCAATTTGCATGTTTTGACTTCATGTATTTAACTGGTTTGTTTTAGATAGTTGGTCAGTTGTTTATTTCTATTTGAACAAGTACTTAGGGAGATCTAGAGCTGCAGTGCCTTCCATCTCTGGACTTCAGCTGTCAAAATCCATTGTAGTTTTTGAGCTGGTTAAATCACCTCTGTGCATTAGGGGCAGGCTGTGTCTGTGATGCAGCACAACCTTTTTGCTTCATTTCCAAATGCACCGAGGTAAGAAGCAAAAATGATTCTCAGACTGCTTCTGTATCATTGTTAGTAACTCTCTGGTTCCTACTGTTTGTTGTGGCAAGTATAAAGATCATTAATGACATGAAAGTGATCTGAGTGGTTTGAGAATTTTGTCTGTTGGAGGGAATAAATGTATGAAGACCCATGGTAATTGGAACCGACTTGGAACCTATACCAGTTAAAATGAAATATTTTAAATTGGAAAAAAATTCATTTCAACCAAAAATGTCACAGTGGGATACTTTGTCATATCCATACTGTCATTAAAAAAAAAAAAAAAAAGAGTTTTAGATTAAATGAAGTGTTCAGTTAGCAGGTTTTCCTGCAGGATGGCAGCTGTTACTCTTCATAGTTTGCTGTGGCGTACTTCAGCTTAGCTTGCTGATGCTAAAGGAATCTGATCTCGGGAATAACAGTTGATTGCTAAGAACTTACTGTCACTGGTGTAGGCAGTTTTGGTCAGATGGTTTCATACATGACATTTGAAATTATTTCAGAAAATACTTAAATCTGTTGTCGCTTGCATTTGCTGTTGTTTCATGCTGTCAAAGTTACTGCAAATTGAAACAACACAAAACCACATCAAAAGGGTTTTTAAAATGACCCATGTGTGGCTTTTTTGTGTGTGTGTTCTTGATCTTCCTGTCTTGGAGAGTATCTTTAGTTAACCAAATGTAGCCAGTATTTGCACAGATCTCTAGTCCCTAAAATACAACAGACTGAGTTTGAATGTCTGTTTTAGATCTTACACTGCATTACTGCTTGTCTGTACAAGTAATATAGTTGTTAAAGAAGACACTGTTTTCTTTGAAAAAACTATTTGACTGTTTAAATTTTGAGGTTCTTCTTAAGAGTAATTTGCAGTAAGGGGTGCACACCCTTCAGACTGATCTATTTGCTTTTCTGTTTTTAGAGAAGGGTAAAACTTCACATATTGTGCTAGGCACGATGGAGAGATGCATGATTATCCTGGCCTGGTAGGAAGTGCTAGGCCAATGAAGTCTAACAACTTCATTTGTGCTTTGTTAATGTAATTCTGAAACCAAGGTAAGTTAGAAAGTCTTTAAAATAACTGTAACATCATGTTTTTGTTTAAATGAGAATTTTGTATATTTAGGCCATAAATTTTATCTTTTAAAATCTAAGGCTTTCTTATGGAGCCTTAAGATAAGATGTACCTGCTTGGTAGACTTAGATGCATCATTCTTTGTGCTACTTCAGCATCCCCTGTAATTTAGCACCCTTCCCAAACCTGTGCTTGCATCACGAGGGATGTTTTACTAATGAAATTTAATGGAACATTCGTATTAAAGTGTAAAAACTTTTAGATTTTTTTTTTTTCTTCTGCACAAAAACCCCACAGCCTTCCTACACAGGAGAATTTGGCTTATCATGAAACGCAGAAACCCCGCCCCCAAAGACAGAGCAGTGCAGTGAGGGCGAGTGTTGGAGCTGTCTGGAAGAGAACTCTGGCAAATAAGTGCTTCCCACGCTCGGTCTGCTGCACCCCTTTTGCTCACCGCACTGGGCAGTGATGGGACAGCTACAGCCAGGAGGGAAAATGGTGATGTAGAAGTATATTATTACTGTATCATAGAAGAAGGAAATGTAGCTAAAGCGCTTTATGTTAAATAAGTGTGCAAAATAAAGTAGTAGATGAAAACAATGGACGGTACCTGTTTCCCAGGCTGTAAACAAGCATTCCTGCTCTGATGGTACTCGGTTCCTGCATTAATACACTTGTGCCAGAGTTATCTAGTAGTGTTGTCTAGGTCACTAAATGAGTTGTGCAGAAGTTTTCTTTGCTGTTTCATTGAGCTTCTGTTGTGAGGGGAAACCGCCCATACTCCACAAAACAAAATACAATGTTTTTGCCCATTCAGGAGGAAAAAGAAGGAAGAAAATGAGGCTTAATATGTGGGAAGTAAATGATTTATTCCATGTCTGCCCTCTGACTTGAAGCTGTTAGGAAAAAAAAACAAACAGGACTCTGATGCAGCCAGTGAATCAACAGTCTCTTCAACAAATGACCATGCACTTACTAACCTCTGGGCTTATTATTGTTGGAGTTCCAGTTATGTTTTCAGTTATGAAAATTTTTAATTTCTAGTCATGTTTCTATTATAGGAAGCAATAAACTAACTAGATACAGGAGTGTGAGTGTAGGTAGCCAATTCCCATCTTCTTTAGTTGCATGGCTGAATAAGCATACACGCATTTAGCAAATAACAGTGCTGAAGCCATGATGGTATAAGAATCGTAATGTAGGAAGGTTTGTAGGAAAAGCTGACATCTTTTATTGTACAAGCTGAGGGGACCAGGGGGCTGGGGGGAGATAGAGCTGAGCTTTCAGGCATACAGCAGGCCTAAGTGAAAATGGCAAGTGTTGCTCTAAACTCAATTTATTTAGGTTGATCAACAAGGCAAGTTAGTGTTGTGTTTATGTGATTATTTTAGTGCAGATTGGGTGTTTGATTGTTGTGGCATTTTTGAATAGGTTCTCCTAATCATCTCCACTTACTGCTCTTGATGAATGGCAAAGAACAAGCTTAGAATTCTTACTAAATATTCCTACAGAGTAAAAACAAACCAAAAGGACTGCATCTTAATACTTTGAGCTTTCAGTTTTCTGGATCATACTAAAAGTAATCCAAAGCGGTCCTTCAAAATGCATACAGTCTGCACACAGAGTCCTTTACACTAATTATTTTGTTTGATAGATCTGCTTCTACTAAAGTACTTTTTAAGACTAATATAAACTTACCGTTTAAGTAGTTGTTCACAGCATATATTTTGGTTTTAAGTTTGCTGCCTGCGCTCTCTGGACAAGGCTTACATGCCTGAAAACTAACATTAGATTGCATAATAGTAATAATGTCTGCCTAAAAACTTTGTATTTTGTATCTGACTGCTTAAAAGGCAATTTTTCAAATGCTAATGAAGAGCTGTGATTGAAGTGTTAAATACAAATCCCAAAACATTGACATTCCTCATGATTTGTTCAAGATATGCTAAGGTAAAGAAACGTGTGAATTATTTTTCACTAGTGTGGAACTAGCAAAAAAAGAAGACAATATGCTCAAAAAATCAGTTTAACAAGATTTGAAATCACAAGCTCTGAAAATCTGAACAGAAATCAAATGGTTTCTTTGGTGTTACCACAGGACAAGAATTCAGATTGCATGGGGATTATGCTGTGTGTTTCTCTCTTAACATACTTGAATTTCTTTTCTATTTAACCTTCACGTTGACTTTTGGGGATATTGAAACGATCGTAGTTTTTCTGTGATGTGCTTTATCCTAAGTTGCTGATAGGCACTCTCAGCTGTAACTGACATTTTTTTTCTTTTTATTTCTGAGGGAAAGATAACGAAGGTTATAGAAGAATTGAAAAAAGAAGGGTTTTCATGAAGACGTATATTAATGTGGACTAAGGGCATAATTGAAGTTGGTTTTGATGTAGTTCGAAACAGCAGAGTCTGAGCATGCTGTACTTGCATGAAAGCTCTGTTTTTCAGTTGTGCTTACTGCAGCACTATTCATTGCAGCACTAAAGTACTGGTGTATCTGAAGTACTGAGATGTCTGAATTTTACAGCAGAAAGAGAAACCAGAATGGAGATTCAGTGGACGTGGGAGCCTGAGGTCATAGATCTTGCTGAGCAAAAAAGATGACTGTAAGGGGAAAGTCTGTTTCTCTTGTCTGCATTTGCTTCAGTTTGGGAATCGAGTGCTTAAAGTATTTGTACAGATCTTTAAAGGAATGCAAATGCAAGTATGAATGAATAGGTCTTCTGTACATTGTGAATATTTCTTGTCATATAATATGGACACTTTAAGAAAACTGGTGTAGGGGACACCATTCGAACGATCATCTAGTCTGAAAGAGATGTTAAATCAGTTTTAGCATATACGTATGTAGAAAGAGAAGAATGAAAATCCAAGATGAATAACCAAGACTGTCAGGTGAGGTCTGAAGAGGAGGAGACTGAGGGGAGACCTTATTGCCCTCTACAACTACCTGAAGTGGGGTTATAGTTAAGCAGGTGTTGATCTCTTCTACCAGTGATAATAGGACGCGAGGCAATGTTCTCAAGTTGCATGAGGGAGGGTTTAGATAGGATACTTGGAAAAAGTTTCTTCCCCGCAGGGGTTGTCAAGCGTTGTAAAAGACTGCCTGGGGAGGTGATGGAATCACCATCCCTAGAGGTATTCAAAATATGATGGCATGGTGGTATTGGGCTGGCAGTTGGACATGATGATCTTAGAGGTCTTTGCCTACCTTAATGATTCTGTGATCTCTCTCAGTATCTACAAATGACAGTTAGGAGTCCATGCTTGCAGAAGTTATGTTTACTCGAACAGATGGCATGAAAGCATGAAAGAGACTTGTTGCAGTGAGATCTACGTTAGCCTCAGATGCAATAGAGATAAGCCAGGGAAGTATTTCACCCAAACTTTGTGGAAAGGGTGAAGGAACAGAGAATGGCCTCAGTCCTAGAGCATATAAAGATTAAATACTCTGGACAGGAAAACATCTGGATATTATGTCAAAATTAAAACAGGAGCAGGATCAGTAAGACACTATCAGTTTATGCTTCAACAAGGCAATCCAGTGTGATTCCTTAAGGATGAATTGGAACAAGATAGTTATTTAAAAAACTTTGTAAATCCAATAAAAGAAAAAGGGAAGGGAAAAGGAGAAAAATCTTTCTTACAGTGAGTAACAACCCACAGTAAAAAATTCCAGAGAACTCCAATGAGAAATGAATCCCATAAACTAGAGACTGGAGACAACTTATGAACTTAATCTGTAAAGTGAAATCAGCTCTGTACAACCACGAATAAGAAACCATTTTCAAAGGAAATTGCTCCTTCGTGGCAAAGCTGTGATTTGAGGTCTATGAAAGACCATTACTGTAGAATCAGAAGGTAATGTTACTGCATATTGGCTAATCATTAAGGTCATTGTAAAACAACTGCACAGCAAATTTTAGATCTGCAAACAAGTGAAGATATTGAAATGGACACTGCTGTCACTGTCTGCTTCATATATTGATGATCATCTTGTGTGACCTTTCCAGAAAAAGAATATTTATATCCTGTGGAGTCATAAATCTGGCACCTGACATTTGACTCTTGCACATATTGCTAGATGAAATGTTCAGTACACTGATGACTTTTGCAATGCTATTTTGTCACTACAGATGGCTCCGCACAAGCACAGAGGGAAAGAAGAATTCTAGTGTGTTTATGAGAGTATCCACATCCATACAAGAGAGTCTCGGTGGGATGAAAACTTTGTAAATGACATCCACCCTGCACATGGTGTAAATTGTGACAGTGAGGCAAAAAAACCAGAAGAGGATGGTAATGCTTACAAAGAGGCAAGGACAAAGAACTAAATTAGAGAACTCTTTTTAAGATACTAGGATTTTGTAGCCTATTTATCAGAATGAAGAAAGTGAAGACAGATTCTAGTGGGTTAGGACAGATAAAAATAATGCCTGTCCCAGAAGTGCAAGTGGAGAACAACGGTGTAGAGATAGTATAACAGCTGTCTAAATTTTGGCCTCATTGATAGGCAGAAGAATGTAGACCAGTTTCTGGAACAAGGAATAACAGATGCCAGCAGTATAGCAGAGCATTCGAAACTGCAGGATATGTGACTGATCCCATGATATTCCTGCACTGAACTCCGGGATGGGTGAAGACATAGAAAGAAGTAATACAGATGGCAGAAAGGTAAAGGAATAGCTATATATTTGTGGAAGTTTACTGCTTAGTGGGATTCAGTGCCTCTGTGGCTGTACACAAATGTAGAAAGAACTTTTAGCTTAATCATTTGTGTTGAAGTGGTACTACCAGCCTAGTGGTTAGCCTGCTGTAGAATCTGAACCCTCAAATTACAAACATTTGTTAATGCAAACTATTGCTGAGACCTGCAAAGCAATGACATGATATGTTAGTATATTTCAGTGCTGAGAGATCTGGATGAGGTGATACTCTGTGCCTTTTATCATAGTTGCTCCACAGTCTGAACGCTTCTGGAGACAATAGTGAGTTGCTAAAAAGGTTACTGTGCATCATCCTGGTTGAATCAATTTTTCAGTTTTAAAAAATAAGCAATAAGAACTCAGAACAGCTATTGAGCAGCATGACTGATGAGCACAGCAGGCATAAATCATGTAGAGCGGAATATGCAAAAAAGAGTATTATACTTCCTGAACACAGAGCTGTAACTCTGGGACATCTTAATCAGGAGGTACTGCAAAAGCGTATGTGTTCCACTGGGATTTGCACTTGCTGGTAACAGATTCAAGAGGGCTGGCATGAGTGCGTGCTGTAGTTTTTGATAGGCTGTTTAAAAAAAAAAGAAATAAAGCAAGTGTTACAGTAGTCAAGTTGAAGCAGGGAAGGGCAAATACATTAGAGAATTGAAAGGGATCTCTTATAGCAAGATTCTTTGGCTAACCTGATTTGCTATTTCCTAATAATCAGTTGAAACACAGAAATGATTGCAAGTAGTCTACCAACATTTGGTTGTGTTAGGGTGAGAGAAAGACAAGATTTTGAATAGAAGAATTGGGAACTATATTGTGGTGTTGGCATATTAGGTATATACAAAATAATCTACATGAGTCTATCTTTATATTGCTCCTCCCCTCGTAGATTAGTTTTGATGCAAATTGTGCAAGTTTGAGAGAGAATAAAAAGTTACCAGATAGTGATGTTTGCAGTCAGAATGAATGTATCAGAAGTTCACTATAAAGTAAAAATTGAAGTTAAGTTTGTTTTGGAAAGCATTCTCTGGCCTGTAATCACTTTGTTGTTGAAAATAAAAATTGAGAGGGGATGAGTGTGGTGAATACAGAAGATAAACTCTCAAGTTTCAGAAGGGAAAGTATTAGGAGTGAAGTGAAAAGTCAAAGCAGAGCAAGAGGAAAAATAATGTTATCATTTAATGGTAACCTCATCTTAGATCACAAAATAAATAAATAAATAAATAAATAAAATTGTCTTTAAACCATCTGTCAAATATATGATGTTACATCTGATTCAAAAACATGACAATAAAACTTTAAAAATTTTGAATATCGACACTTTCTAATGGCTAAATAGAAGCTGTCAACTTGAAAAACTCCAAGTGTTTCAGGCTTTTACAGGCAGCAAAAATGGCTTAGCAAATGGTACCAATCAGTTTCAATGTCTCAAAGTAATCCTTAGGGCAATAACTAGTGTGGGCTAAGGTGCTTATAATAGACTACTTAATATGACAAAATATTGTCAATGACATAAAATAAAAATAATTTACTTTCTTAGGGAACATCTTATCCTGGGTTATGGTTATGAGTGTTTCAGGGCTGTAACACAGTTATGCAGGAACATCTTCTTGGGCTTTGCAGGATTTTTAAATTGCAAATCCTAATGATACTTTATTTTAAAATTTCCAGAGAACACTTTATAATTTAAAATCGATCTTAAGAATATTATTTTTTAAATAATCAATATTGAAGGCATATAATGCAATAGATATTAATTAGGAAATAAAATGTTAATGTTTGTAGGCAGCATTATTGATGGAATAGGGGTTTTTTTGCCATCTAGAAGAACTATAAATAGACCAGAATATTTTTACTAATGTACAAGAGAACCGAAAGCTTGCTGTGACAGACTTCTTTCTTTGTCTTCAAATTAAATGAACATTTACATTTTGAATCATGGCCTGTTGCAGTCTCAATGGCCAAACGCTACAGAAGAACTCTTAATTAATTCCTGCATTTATTACCAATTTCTAACTTAAAGCCATTGTAATTTGTAAAAATGATTATAAATCACTTCAGTGTATACTCTACATTTGGCAGAATGAAAATGCATTTAACTTTCAGTGATAATCAATTTTTTAAATAGTTTGTTCTACTTTAAAGCCCAATGCTATGGACATTTTCAACCTATTGCCTCATTAACTGCATTCATATTAAAATACCACTCCATTTAAATGAGAAGATAATTATAATACCTTGAAGCAAATGAGATGTTATTGCAATGATTAAAACTGAAATGAGATGCAGATAGTTTGGACCTGCTGCTTTCCTAGCTGTTTAGTACTGAATACCATTTCCATTGGTCACACTGAATTACAATATTGCATACTAATAACAGTGTAATACCTGTTAGATTGGAATTGCTCCTGGAGACTGTAGGATGAGAATTCATTGACCTCTGAATATTTTTTTTAACCATTTACAATACATCCCTTTTTTTCCTATGTGGATTTTCAGTTGTATGTTCCTTTCCATATAGCGAGGGAAAAGAATCAGGATGCTGAAAAGTTCATCCTTTTTCTTTCATTTCTATAGTCATGGTGGTGCAGCTCTGTCTTAAATGCTAAGAGTGAGAATGTAGGAAAAGTCAAGGGAAGAGTCACTTTATAAGTTATTCCCATAACACTATCTCAAGATAGAATATACTAGTAGTGTCTAGCTCAGACAGTGCTTTTCCCTGCATTTTTTTCTCTGCTCTTAGACACAGCAAAGTGGGTTCAAAGTCAGGGCCATCTCTATGGAAGAGCAGTAGTCCACACATTTCTACAGTCAGTTGAGCTCATACACCATAGATTTGGCAGTTCCTTTTGTCTGTATTATATCTGGAAATGGCTCCTGTCGTCAGGAGTGGAAGCAATAGACGATATTTTTACAATTAAACATGGGTAGGGGAATTTATCATAAGTAAAGCCTGCAGCCACATTTTTCTTATGCTCTTTCTTATGCAGCATACAGTTATACTAGAAGGTACACAGAGAAGTTATATTCTATACATGAGTTGCTGTTCGTAATTTTAGTGGTACTGATCAGCATTGCATAAAGACATTACCAGGTAATTTTGCAGTCTTATTGCACACATATCCTCATAAAGGTAGTGTTTGTAAATCAAAATCTTATCTGATTATAATGCCAAACATTACAGTAGCTCACGATAGATAATCATAGCCTCATTTTTTTATATGACTGGTTGTTTAACTTGTACCACCACATATAGGGCAGACACATCAGATTAGAAAAAAAAAAATCATATTTCATGTTTCTTATTTTGTATACTGATCGCTGGATGTCTGCCAGCATTATCCTTTGATGCTTGGAGCATTATTGTTTAGCATGAAAGGTACAAAAAAATCCCAAACCTATAAAAATTACAAGCAGAGATTAAATGGACAACACAGAAGGGGATTTTCAGCGACGTGATTTCCATTTGGCAGAAGGCTATTGCCTTAACAAAAGATGTGATTTTCCCCAGAGGCAGTTTGCCATAAAATCAATGTTTGTAAAAGTTTTATCATTTCCCAGTCCATGGCAGAACTGCGAATATGCAGGAGGTATATAAACTGCATGTATTACATTTATACTGCTTAAACTAATAGGCAATCTGGTAACTATCAAAGGAGAATTCATATCAGGTAGGCAAGTGCAGCATGCCCGAGTTCCCTGGTGGCACAGCATAAAGGGCACATTGAGACATCACAGGGAATTAGTTTTCACTTTAGAAACCAGTTACTCTAGGTTTGAGGCTGTATCTAGTCAATCCAAGCACCCTTAGCTCAGTAGCTGCCTAACCTGGAAGGGCTTAAAACTCATTACATTTCTTGTTGGTGTTAGAATTCCTCAGCAGTCAGTCTGCAGCCGTGCTCAGCTCCCCAGCCAAACAGCATCATCGGGTACAGCCAGGTGTTCTCTTGCCACCCGAGTTTAACTGGGCTCCAGAGCATGGGAAGAAGATGGCTGTTGCTGCTTTGCCTCCCAACAGGATGGGACCTCTCTTAAAATCATCTGCAACTGGTTTCATATTACAAAAAGATTCAGGGAGAAAGGAGAACTCATGCTTAGATGTCATTTGTTTTATTCTTTGTAGCAATTTTGTGAAGTTTTCTGTTTTCTTTTGGGCAAACGGCAGATACATAACGGATTTCATGGTACTGCATAAGGCTACAGACTTTTATTTCCTTGTCTGCCTTTATTCTTCCACAAATGTCATATTCCTTTCACCATGCTGCTACAGGTTTAACAGAAAAAGAGAACAAAAGAATGCTCTTCTATGCCTAAAACCTTAGAATCACTTGGTGGAAAGTCAATGCAATCGATTTACTGCTGAGTGGACAGAGGCACCTGTCCCTAGCACTGGTCAGGCACCGTGGTGAGGAGGAGCACAAGCAGGAGATCAGAAACACATGCAGTTGGCATTTTTTACTGCCTGGTGGAGGAGAGTCCTCTTTGCTAGTTTGTTTTTGGGGATTTTTTTGTTCTTGTTTTTGATAGAATCTTCTGAAGCTGTTAGGTCTTCCCTACCACTTGTGGAGATGCTCAGCAGGACGCTCAAACCGACTTCACAGTTTCAGTTTCTGAATGATTTTATGGTTTCAGACATGCAGGAGCCTTTCCCTAGATCTATCTGTGTGTCTAAAGACAGGGTCAACATAAAGATTTCTTTCATCTACTGGAGAGCTTAATTGGATAGTACTTTAATGATGAAATATAATACATGTAAACAGACTGAGAGGGCTTTCTGAAGTCAACTGTCATTATCTTATCCTGTGCTATGGTGTGAGGATTTTAGGGTGCAGTTAAAATCGCAGAACTGCTCCAGACAGCCTGTACTCCTTTATTTACAGTATATGAGTGACTTGCATTGATTGGAAGGGGTGGTGGAAAACCTCTGCATGTTGCCTTTTGACTTAGGTATCTTCGACTTAGGTATCTTTGAAACTGCTTCTTTTTTGGAGCTTAATCTCAAAACTTCAAACCTTAAAGCCTATCACCTTTCATTTTTGATATGAATAAAACCAATTTCTTTTGAACACAGGCTAAGATAAATGCGTTTGTAGTGGAGAACTAAACTTCAAGATGCTTTTCATATTTTTATCTCCAAATTATTTTTAAAAGTTTAAAAGTAATAATGTGAGTCCACTGTAAAACTATAAAGATATATTGTTTATAAGAAAAAACCTCAAATGGGAATGTTAGAATTGTTTTATACTTGTCATGGAGGCCCTGTAAGCAATTCTGCCTCAAAGAGGAATTTTTCAAAATTACCTTTTCTTAGGTTTTTTTTCTTAGAGGTCTTTATTTGACCCAAATGTACGAGGCCAGGTAGACAACATATAAAGGAAAGAAAATACACTTTCCTAAAGCACAGAACTCATAATGATATACTAAAAGCCCAAAGCATACAAAATACACCTTTTATAGTATACTTTTCATAATTTCAGTCTAGCATGTAGTAGGAAAATGAAGATCATAACTGAGCTCATAAAGGAGTTCTGGGTGTGATAATTGGTCTTCTATTGAGAAATAGTTATGAGAATAAGGTATCTTTTATTTATTTTGATGTGTCATGTATCTGTTTATGCTTTCTTATACTCACAGTTGGCTCATCTGACTATTTCTAGAATTTATATCTTTAACAGCTCGTGAAATTAGAATCTGAACATTCCCTCAGTGAAAAATCAAGTGTAAATGGTTATTACCTTTTAAAGAAAGATTTACGTCTGTTGTAATAAACCTGATTCCCTCAGAAAGTAACCACAAGAGGGGCCTATAAATTGTAAACCAGCCTTTTCTGTTCCCCTTTCCTGTTCCTCACCTTAGTTCTAGCGTCCTTACCTTACTCAGCTAGCACTACAGTAAAACAAGGTTTCAAGGCGAGTTACATTAGAACCGAAATGCATTAGTTATTGATGCCAGGAAGGGTGCTCAGACTGAATTCTACAGTCTAGCTTGTATCGGTGTTGTACGTCAGTCTGGACACTGGCATGGACCATTAGCACCCAGGCTTTGCCACAGAAAGTATTTGTCCCTGGCCAGAACGTCCAAACAAACAAGAATTTGTGTAGAATGAACAACGGTGTTAAAACGCCACTGCAGAAGCATAAAGACTAACTTCACAGTATGGAGGCACCTAACGAAGACATACTGAGTCACTTACTAAACCTACAGAGACTCAGTAAGTGTTCCATTGTTATTGTATGTTCACAATGTCAATGTTAATTTTAATGATTTTTAAAACTTCTTGAAATTAATAATTAATCACAGTTTACCTGCTGTGATTTTTAAATGAACAGAAATCTTTTACTTGAGGCCCTAAATATCAGCTGTAGCTTCATGGCAGCAAGAAAAATGTATTAGAAATGTTACTCAGAATTTCATGTCTTAGGATACCACATGAAGAGAGAAATAACCTAATTTTTTCGTATAGGTTTGCAAGATAGCCTATTTACTGTTGTCCATCTTTTCATTTTTTGAAGACTACCCTGTACAAAGTAGCTGCGTTTTATGTGAAAAATAGATGTTCCACATAGGAACATCTCATGGGACTTTTTTTTTTCTTTTTTGTAATAGCTTTTTCCCCTTAAATTGAAGTCAGTAATTCAGATATGAAAGTAGCATACCCTTGTTGTATATATATGGTCAAAAAAAAAAAAAAGAAAGGAAAATCCTCATTCTTTTCACATATCAAATGCCCCTTGGCCATTGATAATTATTTTATTCCGGTCGCAGTTCTTTCTATTCAAGTCTACTTTCAGTAGCTATTTCATCAACTGTTTTTTACTGTCACCTTTTGTTCTTGTTTCAGAGACTATATCTTTTGCAACTGAATCCCTTACTGTTCAGGATATAGCTGCCTTCTTGTTTGTTTGGTTTTAATTCTGGGACTGATAAAGGCATATTAAGGTTAATGAATGCAAAAATTCTCCATCAGTTTTCAGAGATGAGAATGTCAGAGGTTCAAATTCGATAAGCGCCCTAGTAACAGGGACATAATAAACAAAATTCAGAATAATATAATCTGAGGTTGAAGTCAGTAATGATAAATTCATTGCAGTGTCTTCAAGTGAAATCTTTGTCTTTCCAGTAGCCTGGATTTCTTTCTTTACTTCATCGTGTTTCCAGTTATTTGTATTTGACAATTCCTTACTAAATTGTGACAGTACCAGTTATTATTGCTACCTTTGTATTAATGTGATTTGAAGCTTTTTCCTGAGCCATGATCATCTCTGAACAGATTGTTCTGGAGCCTTATAGTACCGAAATACTGAAATCCTGACGGCCGTAGCTGCTGCACATTTTGAATATATCAGATTAGACCAGCTCCCTGACAGGCTCATGTTTCTGTGGCCTCTATATATAAACATACATTAGCATGTGGTATTTTGAATAACATTAAGTAGTAGGAGCGAATTCTGGGAGGATCCTCTGAAGTGATATAATAGCAGTGTGGTTTTGTGGAATATGTGGAATATGGGGATATGTTTAAATCTATTAGCGTCAGCTAAAAACTTCACTTAAAAGTAAAAGCTTTCTTTATTGTCCTAGATCTGTCTCTCTCTATATATATATTTGATGCCATTATCCCTGCTTTTCCCGCCCTAATATATAATAGTTAATATTGCCCAATTTTCAGAAACATAGAGGTCTAATTAAAATCCGAAACTAGTAAAAATAACTGGTTAGGAAAGCAGGAATCGGAGAGGATGAGTTAGGTGTCTGTGTACTTTTTCTATCCTGCTGGTGGTGGGCTGCTGGTAAAATTGCAGCAATGTAAAACTAATTTAGCAAACCTGGAAGGGTTTACATAACAGAAACAGAGAAAATTCTACCGGATTACGCCCTAGCACCACATGGCTACAGCTTTACCACTGGTGTACTTTCATTTTGTTATAGACCTTCAAGTCTGTTCTACGGTTTTCAGTGTGGAGTTCAGAGATTAGTGCTCAGTGGTGCCCTAGCAGAGTCATCTGTTGGCCCAAGTCGTGAAATTTGGGAAGCCCTTTTACATCAGTGTAAGCCTTTTAACTAATATATGGCTGCTGGAACAGGAGTGAAAATGTTAATGCTTGTGTGATTATAACCCAGGAAAAAAAGCGTTTTTCTAAGTACATTACACTTCTAGCCTAGCTGGAAATAACAGGAATTAAGGGTCTCTTCTCATCCTGTGATGTACCTCCATTTAAAAAAAAAAAAGAAATTTATTGATTTTACTTTAAGCAAAGATTTCAACGTGGGAAAATAAAGGCTTACTTTCACTGGTTTTGGTTGCCTTACTATTAACAGCTGCACTGTACCTTGTTTGTTTGTTTTAGTATAGACACACTGTGAAGGCATGTCTCCTAGTAAAGATCTGTCATTCATTGTCTAATTTCACTTATGTTTATATATCCCAGTTAAACAAATGATGCATAGAAGGATTTTTCTTACATTTTACTTTCAGGCTGCTTTTGTTATGGATGAAAGGAGACACATCCCATTTGGTCAACTCGTTGTCTAGAGTGACAGCATTATCTTTCTAACAAACCTCTCTTTCTAGATACAATTCATTTCCGTACATACAGGTTTAATTTGTTAGCGGTGTAGTGGATGGATGTAAAAAATATTTTTGAAGAAGGCATCAGAACCCTATTAGTTTAAACCAGGAAACAAAAATGTAGTTCTTGATTTATTTTTTTTTTTTATTTTCTTCAAAATGAAGATTAGCAAAGTCACCTACCTTGTTATGACAAAGTCTGTTTCTCATCATCTAAGGCGTTTTCAAGATAAGCCAATTTAGTTTTTCCTCATCCATTGTGACTCAAGTATGACACCCTAACCTTGAGCCAGAAGAAATTTTAAGCCTGAAAAAAATCTAGTACCACTTCAGAATAGGCTAAAGAATAAAATTGAATTCCGCATCAAAACCTGTACATGGAACCAGAATCAGGTCAATGCCAGATGAGCTCTCCAACTCTTTATATCCTGTGGGCACAGAAAAGGCATGCCTAACTTTGAAAGGTGGTTGAATTCACTAGACATGCATATGCCAGTCTTTGGGTCTTTTATTGCAGTGCCAGTAATTGTCAAATACAGTCTTTTGAAGCAAGAAGAAAACCCAAAATGTCTTACTGTGTTTTGTCAATACAATTTAGTGGATAAGATTACTTTTGTCTGGTTGAGAGGCACACCTGAATAGCCAGAGTTAGATTTATTTGATTTAGCTTTTTTGTGTCATTGTGTAGCAGTGTGACAGCAGTGTCAGTCCAGCAGTGTCAGACAAGCACATCAGGCTTCAAGAATTCAAGAGGTGCAATAAAGCTCTTGGTGATGTCTCAAAAATAAGTGTCACTTGGCTAGTTGTGGCTGTAAAAGAGAAAAAAAAATAAAATCTTAACTTGGTAGTATTTATAAGTGACGATGTTTGGTTTGAATTCTCAAGACTCTGTATGGTGAGAATAAACAACAAGAATGACAGGACAAATACATTGTACATATAAACATACATACACATCGCAATTAAATATTTTAGCTGCATTGGTTGCCTTTTAACCCAACGCTTGAGGTAAGACTAAATGGGATTCTGAGCAAGCTGATGTATTTGGAAATGTCTGTGCTTATTGTAGTGGGAATGAACTACATGACCTTTGAAGGTCCATACCAACCCAAACTATTCTGCTTCTATGATTTTGTTATCTTTAATAAGTGTTCTTTCCGTGGACATAACAACTTGGAGAACTCCGGTGGGAAGAAGTTCCATCATACTGATGCAATTTTGTTGCTTTAAGATGGTCATTTTTAATGGCAGGCTATTGCACTCCTTCCAAAGAAAATCATAAAGGTCTAACAGACCAGTAAGAGCTCTGAGTTTTTAAACAGCATCATTGGTTTTTTCCTCTATATAACACTTCCGGAAAAGGTCAAGTGAGGTATAAACTAAAATCTTTTAATTGCCCCATTTATAGAAATACTTACTTATTTCTTAAAAAAGGAAAAATCCATACATGCAAAGAAGAGAATTATTTCATAGTAGTGTTAGTCAATATTCATGATGATAATACCCACAGTATTCCTGGTGGCTTTCAAGTTAATAAAGGACTTTTCCTTCTAATAATATAAGAAGAAGAATAATGGAAGGCAAGTTTTTTTTAAAATAATGCATGCATTTTAATCTGAAATACAAGTAAGAAGCTGTCTCAGATTCTGTCTTGTAGTTCCTGCATAGTGCTATGACTCAGGATTAAAGCTGTTTCAATCTTTCAGATGCATTTCTGTATCACGATGTGTTTAGATTTCTGTAAATGTAATTATTATTCTGCTTTGTAATGGTATTGAGTTAATTACGGTAATTAGTAAATAATCTGTAATTAGCAAATAATTGTAGAATCATAGAATTATTTACATTGGAAAAGACCCTAAAGATAATAGAGGCCAACAGTAAACCTAACACTGCCAAGTCCACCACTAGACCATGATCCTAAGCACCACATCTACATGTCTCCAGGGATGGTGAATCCATTACTCTATTCCAGTGTTTGACAACCTGTTCAGTGAAAAAACATTTCCAAGTATCCTGTCTAAACCTCCCCTGGCGCGATTTGAGACCATTTGTTCTCATCACTTTTTACCTGGGAAGAGACTGAAATCCACCTTGCCGCAGCCTCCTTCCAGGTAGTTGTAGGGAGCGATAAGGTCTCCTCTCAGTCTCTTTTTCTCCAAACAAGCCCAGTTCCCTCAACCACTCCTCATAAGACTTGTTTTCTAGACCCTTCACCTGTTTCACTGCTATTCTTGGCACCTCAACATCTTTCTTGCACTAATGGTCCCAAAACTGAACACGGTATTTGAAGTGCAGTCTCTCCAGTGTTGAGTATAGGCAGACAATCGTTTCCCTAGTCTTGCTGCCCACACTGTTTCTGATACAAACCAGGTTGCTCTTGGCCTTTGTGGCCACCTGAGCACACTGCTGAGAGAAAACCAGCTGCTTACCATCACATTTTTCCTGAAATTATGAGGCATGGGTTTGGAGATATTTAAGTAGGTGTTCTAGAGCAGGGCTGCTTTTAAGAATTTGAAGGAACGTACAAAAGAAAGTAAGTGAAAGAATTTGCCTGTTAGATGGTATTTAGGTGCGCAGAGTGAGATCAGGCTCTTCAGTTTGAAGATCTGGCTTGTTCTTCTGCATCCGATTTATTGTCAGTGTCTTGCAGAAGAAGAGTAAGTGTATAGAGTCATACGACAGCCCTGGTTGGAAGGCACCTTAAAATATCATCTTCAGTTTTGAAGGGCAGTTCTTGCAAAACAGGCATGTAGAGCAGCTAAGGTTAATTGCAGTTTAGAACAGCCTATATCTTCTCTTCCTTGATTGTGAAGGAAGCCTGGGTTGTGAAGTTGAGATGCAGCTATCTACAGTGTAACTTTAGTTAAAGTTGTATGAAATGAATCCTATCTTTAGTGATACAGAGCAAGGACCAAGGGATGCTGAACCTAGCTTGTGTGGTTTGATGGTGAACGAAACATTTAGACTGTATGTGGAGTCATTGTTCTTTCCTAAAATGTTTTCCTTTTTTTTTTCATTTTTCCTTTTAGCTTCCTGATTTCTTTTTTTAATCACCTAGCATCTGCCATATTCTGGTAATGTAAAATTCAGGGTCACAGGAAAGAAACTTTTGCGTTTGTCTTGTAAAGTCCTCAGCACATTGTTAGTACTTAATAATAGCCATAATAAAAAAGACAGTTCCTCTCATTCATGTATACAGAAATACAACTGTTAAAGTGGAACTAACAAGCCAAGTGACATCATAATAAAGGCATGTTGCTGTCTCATTCAGAGTTCTTCTACAGTATTGATGGTTCACATCAGTTGTGCCAACATTTAGAGGTTTAAAGGAAAGTGTTACAGATATCTTCCTGTAGGAATTTTAAAGAGGAAAACAAATTTAGTGGGCGGGGAGGGAAAAAAAGTAACTTAAAAGGACAGCCTTGTACAGAATTGTATTTAAACCACCTCCAAAAACTTTTTTGTGAAAGCAATTAAATAGAAAAATGCATGTCCAATATGAAAGATAAGAGAATAAGGAAAATTTTGCAAATTGCTGTCACTCCAAAGTTAATCAAGATGCTACAAAAGAAACTAATTAATCTGGAGCATAAGTTCAGATGTTTTCTATTGAAAATGCTTAAACAGTAGGGTAAGAAATCCATCTGAGCCTCTGATGTTGAAAGTCCATGGATTCATTGGATTTATCCTCAAATTAAGTTATGAGATTGATTTACAGAAGCTTTTTTGCCATGACTGCGAATACCCAAAACTGAAGAATATTTATGTCTATGTGATTGCATTAAATTATTTATACTTTGATAAGTCTACATAAATAATAATATTTTTATGTTTGTTTATAAAATTATTTTTAAATCGCTCTCAAATTTTAAAGAAATTGTTATCTAAAGATAGAAGAGAAATATTTAAATCACAATGATTTCTATAATATTGTTCCATGACCTTTTTAAAAAAAAATTTAAATAGAACAATGTATAGCATTTTAAGAAAACAAAAAAACCCAAAACATGTAAAGAGTAAGGTGGCAGTTAATATTATAATAAAAAAATAAAAGAACTTTCAGTGAAGAAATCTTATCTTTTCATTTAAAATTTCTGCTTAATAATAATTTGAACCTAAATGGAAGCTAAGTGTCCAGAAGAAACAAAGCTGCCATTCTGCCACAGTGCTTTTCAACTCAACTGTGATGTGATCACAGGCACTGTACAGACCATGGCTGTGCAAAATTATCCTGCTTAACCCAGGCTGCTTGAGTTACAATTTTTCATTAAACTTCTGTGGCTATCTGAGGTTCTTCTGATAATTTTTATAGCATGATGGATGGAAACTGATGCCTTTTGTGCTGCATATATATCACATATATATGAATTCAGCACTTGGTGCACTTTGTGCAACTTGAAGATAACTACTGAAGCATTGGATAGTTATCTGGGCTTTTGCTGTATCTTAAGACTAAAGTTACCAAGGTCATGGTAATAGATGCTGGGGACACTATACTAGCAATGCATCATGCTTCCTACTTGTTCGTCTTTGTAGCACTTGCTGGAGCTGTTTTCCTATTAACCGTGAGGGGCAGTTCCTTCGTAGGGCTGTATCTATACCAGCAGGTGGGGCAGGAGCTGGTCTGTGACCCCAAGACTGGCTGGCATGATATAAGTAAGTCTTACTCTGCAAAACATGGTGGATGTATCAACACTACGCAATGAGACTGTCTTCTGACCCAAGACAGGCATTCTTTGGGTTGAGCCAAAACAGCACCAGTGCTGGTGCCGTCAATTTGACAGTGTAGTTAATCGTGGGAATGTGCTTGGTTGGTGCAGTTTCTGTTTAGTTTATTACTGTAGATGCTTTCTAGGAGTCCCAAGTAGCCTCAGTGCTTAATATAGCAATGGTCACTCCTTAGCTGTCTTGTGGCATGTTTCTTTGTTATGATTAACTTCTTTGCAGGCAAAGTTAATAGAAGTCACTGCTGCTAGCAGCATTAAGCCCAAGTAACAAGCTCAAAAGCACAAATTTTTTTTCTCCTACTTAGTCAGGCTCAAGACTTACTTTTTGTTGCCATGGGCTCAGGCTGAATAAAGGAAGTAATGAATATGGATTCACATCAACCTAAGCTAGATCATGTCAGCTAGGTAAGCACCTTCTTTAAATCGCATGGAAAAAACCCAGCTCTCAGCATGCATCATTAACCAGATTTCTAATTGAGGACTGACTGTATATTATGTTTTAAATTGGTACAAATACAAAATTACTTGTTTACATAGTTGCCTTTAGTATTATTATTTTCTTACACCATTAGATTTAGATTTTTCTGTTAAAAATTGTTCATATTTTCCCTATTATACATAATGAAAATTAAGACTTCTTGCAAGGATATGCTAAATTAAATTCTGTTTCTGTTGCACTTATCAAAATACTTTTTCTGAATTCTATCCCACTTGTGAGATTGATCACCAACTTAGCTATTCACTGCTATATGGGTATTAAATTAGATTCGCAGTAAATGGTCTCGCTCATTCGTTCATGCTTTAGTGGTATATGCTGACCATCAGTTACAGAAAATAACAGCATTAATATACTTTTTCATGATTACGAGTACTGATGCATATATGGAGGTTTCTCCCTCAAAAATAGGGACATTAGTTAAGAATGAAGGTCAACAGCTACTCCCTTTCCTAATCTCCTTCTCCGTGACCTGAAATATAAACCCATTCCCCTGTTCTTTTGACTTTCTAATCAACTAATGATGTGGTATTACTCTCTAATCCTTTCTGTTATCCTTATCTCCATTCTTCCATCAGATTCCCCTTGGGCTGCTTGTAAGCTTTTTTTTCAGTTGCTCATAACACAGAAGGTAGAACCTTTGTTTTGGTATTTTTTTAACAACAACAACAAAAAAGTCTGTGATATTAATACGATGATATGATCTAGATTTACAGTCCTGCCCTTCAGCTTGTATTGACATTAGTTGGCATGCAGTCTACCTAAATCCTGCTGGCAAAAATTTCAAGATTTCAGCCTATCTGCCTGGTTTTCAGGACTTGTGAATTGCGTGTATACCTAGAATTGATTGATATATCTCTACTCTGAGAAAACACTCCTCCTAGGTCAGGTTTTTTTGTTTGGTTGGTTTTCTATTTAATATTGTGAAATATGTAACCTTTTGGAATACAGAAGACCTGAACATATGTGCTCCCTTGGTGATATATCACTGAATTCAGATGCAGGCTAGCTTGTGGCATGCTGTGTCTGGACCTATGACTCCCATGTTCTCAGTTGCACATTGCTTTAGTTTCAACAAGAAAGAAGGAGAGAGTGAGTTGTAGTGAAGGATTCCCATAGGTTTGTGTTTAGTTACTTGAGAAAAATGGAGGGTGCCTGTTCAGTCTGCAATTCTAGGACAGACCCCAGGGCATCCCACACTGTTGGTCAGGCTAGGATCAAACAGATGGGATTTCAAGAGGCTGGAAAACCTCATACTGATTATGTGCTTTCATCCCTGAGTAACCTCACTGTAGTGGGCTGGGCTTATCTGGATATATTTAATAGTACTTGAAACTTATATCCACAATTGGAAATTGTCTGAGCTTCTCCTCTGACTGCCTAGGGAATTAGACCATTGACCTAGACAAACTGAATACACCCCTAAATGAGATAATTTAAGATACACATGAAGTTCCATCTAAATTGAATATCACCTAGTTTTTTCAGGGAAGGTTTTGAAACAAGAACACAAGATTGATTCATAAGGTTGACATTGCTATTCTTAAACAGGCATATTGTTTTTCCAAAAATAATAAAATGAATACTGTTTGGTGTGAAAGTGATAAATAATTCAGTTTCTTCTGAATTAAAAATGCTGACAAAGACAGTTCTTGCCTGACTGAGCATTAGTTGCATTAGTTCAAGAAATAATTTTAAGGGGACTGCCTAGGTGACAGTTCCATTCAGCCTACATTGCTTTACCTTTAAATTACCCTGAAATTCAGCAATTAAGGAAAGTTTTAGTAGCTGCAGTGGTCTACTGTACAGTGCTGTCTGGTATCTTTGGTAGAAAAAGCTGAGTTAATGAGAGCTCATGACATAGAAATCACTTGCTTTGAGCTACTCTTTATTTTTCCTTCCTCTGAAGAATCATACTGACAGTTTAACTCAATAGGTCAACTTGATGTGGAACTAGCTTTACACTAAAGATCTGAAAATACCATAAATACGGGGATGGACTGGACCTCAAATTATGATTGCCTGTAATTCTTAAAATATACTTAGTCATATAGCTCAACAGAAGGAATATCAGTACAAGTTATGGTGTAATGACAATGGTTTATAAATAATTTATACAGATATATTTTTTGAAAGTGAAGAAAGCTTTTTAGGCTGATATGAATGTATCTCAGTAAATGGAGCCCACTAGCTAAAAAAAAACGAATGAAAGCAGTGAATCACATAGAGCATTCACTTTCTCTGAGTCAGACTCTTGGTCTTTCTGAGAATAATACAGGTAATAACTTTAAACAAGACAAGAAATATGTATTGAAGGTATCATCTGGAAACTACTTAAAACATATTCATAGGCTTGAACATGAAGTTTGCGTGCCATATTTTTGTATCATTACAGGGTAAAACAAAAATGCATTTTACAAATCCATTTCCATTCTTGTTTGCAGAATAAAAAAGCCATCTGCAACGTGCAGATTTGTCCCATGATTTACTATTTACGGGTCAGATTCCAGTGGCCATTAATTATTGTGACCAATAAATTATTCCAGTTTTCAATAATTACAAATAGAGCCTTTTCTCAGATCACAATATTTCAAGTAAATGCGAAAGTTAAATATCGAGGTAACCAGGTAAATATTTGTAAACTTCACCAGCAATGATATATTGTGCGGTAGTTTTCCAGTATAAAGATTTTTCTATGGATTGTAAGTCCTCTACATAAACTTTAATGTGTTTATTTTGTGAGGGTGGGGAGGAGGAAAACTGCCTCACTATATAACAAATCTTTATAGTAATATAGGAAAGATTTTCTTAGTTTTCTGTATTAAAAATGTGGATTATTGTGTAAATCTTTTGCCAAGAAGATGAATAAGCAAGGCCCTTGCTTTCTCTGATTCTTTCAGACTAGTTTTTTTGATGGTTTGTGTGGATTTTGTTTTGTTTTATTTTTTTAAATACTCTTATACTGATATATTTTCAATGGTCTACATACTGACCCCTCTCTTCCTTTCTCTCTTTCTCCTTTTTAATAAAAATGGTGGCATACACTTTTATTTAAAAATGAGGTGAAACTACTTTACTAGAAGTAGATTTTCAAGAGCAAAGCATTTTTATGAACTTTCAATGCCTGAGCTATTCAGCTTTGGTAACATATAAATATGGTCTTTTCTTCAAGGCAGAGAAACACCACCCCGTAGTTCTAAACTTCTGCATCTAGTTCTGTTTGCATCTATGATTGCAGCTCGTGTTTTCCAAAACCTTTTCAAAATGAAGCAAATAATCATGAGTTGTGATCTTAAATATTTCAGACATATAATTTTATGAGCCTGCTGGCGAAACTGACAAAAGATTGAGCAGTGTAGACAGTGGAATTGTGCACAGAAACCTTTCCAATCATTCTATTCTGTTCATCACTTTTGGAAACAGATCATTGGAATATTCAGCAGTGTAAAATCTGTCTCCAGTCTCTTAAATATTAGTGTTATGATGGTACTGTGAAGACTGACTAGCTGCAAAGAGAAAAGTAGATTAACCATCATTTCTTGAATGGGAGCACACAGCTAGTTCTTCCTTAGCTGGTGCAAACAGCAGTATTTATGGATCTTGGATATGCCATGGCATTTCGGCAACCTTTCTTATCTGTGGTTCAAAAATGATACGTATGTGGTTGTGACATTAGATTGTTCAGTAGTTCAACTTCACCAAAGGAAGCAAATCTGGCCATATCGCAAATATGCAGCTATACTTAGCACAGAATTGCATGGATCAAGATTAGAAAAATACCAACTGGGGAAAGTTAAGATATCACATACTGAGGAAAAAAAGAGATATTTGGCAAAAGCTAAAATGGCATTCTCAGACAGGATGAAGAATAGAATTTGTGTTGCCAATTTTAGCATTGAATCACTAACCTTAACCTAAGTAATCTCATGAGGACTAGAGTGTCATGTCAAGAACTCATTTGAATAACAGTCAAGCCATTAAATAGTTCATGTCATCCTGAAGCTGTTGAAAAGAGTCTGCAAACAACAGTAATCATGTCAATGACAGAAGAATTCCCTGAGGACTCAAGAGGCAAAGGTATTTAGGATGAAGAGCAAGTTTGAAGCTGAGACTCTTACTAACAAAAGCAGATACTGAAAGAACTGCTATACACATCTTGGAGATCATTGATGTCATCAAGCTATTATCTTTTTATTCTTTCCCCTTAAACATGCTTATTCCATGCCAACTAGCTATTCATTCTAATTTAAAACACTGTTACTCCAAACTAGCTTCTCCTTTTGTAGTTTTTTCATAGTCACTTTTCCTTCTTTCCTTCTTCATTCCTTTTATCTTCCTTTTTGGAGTCTCTCAAACTCCTAGAATTATTCAGGTTGAAAGACATCTGTGAAGGTCATTCATTACACACACTCAAAGCAAGACTAAGATCAAAGTTAGATCAATAAGCTCCAATACAACTTTTGATTTAGTCTGTCCTTTAAGATGAGCTTTAGTGGAGATGCCACACCTACTGACAGTAGCAATACCCTCAGCCTTCCTGACTTGTAGGAAATTTCTTATTATATTCAAAATGAAAGAATATTCATATGGCAGTGTCCTATTTTGTTACCTTTGCTTATTATCTTTTTTCATGTAACATTTATTAGACAATTTTCTCAAATTCATCAGTGAAAAATGTATTCAATCGAAGACACTTTGAATTGTCTAAATAAGTTTATTCAGTAGGAGACAGTTTGAATGGTCTAAATGCTAAAGATTTTGTCATATTTTTGAAAGCCTATAAAATCTAGAAAGGTTAATATTTGCTGAAAGAGTTGCCAAAAGCTACAGTTAAAATTTGAGCACATGAGGCTTTTGCTGCCATTTTGTAAAAATTGCATTTTTCAGTTTTACATTTTTAGTGGTGCTCTTATATCAACATTTGTGAATAACTGTAGTGCTAGATTAGTCTTCTAAAATAAACACGATATAGTTTGAAAGAATGTCTGGCCGTTTGAGCTGCGATAGTCAAGGATTAAAAGTAATACCACAGAAGTATCTTAATTCACTGTAATGTAATCATTGCAAGACACTAACATAGTTCTTTGAAGAAGCTTCCATGTGCTTTACAGAAATAGCATGTTTAATCTTGAGCAAAAATTATTTGTAATGTAGTAAAGCATATATATTTAAGGGTCATGAGTAAACATAATATTGAACTGAATGATGGATCAACTTTGTTTGCCTCAATACAATGATGTCACTGCAGATGCAAAGTTATTAATGGTGTCTACGCATACTAATGACCAAAACTCAGGATGTTCATCCATTGATCAAGCTAGCAGTCAGTTGCAGGAGGAATTCCCTGAAAGTACTGACTAACAGGAATGAGGGATAGTCACCTACCTGTATAGCTGCAGAATTGCAATTCCTGTCCTTCCTGTCCCAAAAAGTCCGTATGCTGTTCAGTCAGAATTGTATTTTTATATATTTAAAGCTGGCCTTGGTGTTTATATGTTCCTGTTACAGAAAATAAGTAGGGTCTTTGGAGAGGGTCGACTTTGTCCTGAGCTATTGCTGTTGTGATTGGCAATGTTATCTGTCCCTACCAGTACAGAACTGAGATGAGAGGAAAGACTTAGCAACGGCAAGTTTATCCTAGGCTGGTCTGTCTCTTCTGTCATTAACAGAAGACATGAGAGGCAGGAAATTGCGTATTTTAGAAAATTTGGGAAGATATATTAAAACTGGAATAAAAATATTTTTCATGTCAGCAGCAGTTTCTTCACCCATGTCAGTGGGAGACAAGGAAAGGGAGAGAGAGAGAGCAGTATAGATCTGCATAACAGAAGGAAGAGCACATAAGCTGTTCTGACAGTCCAGGTGCTACATTCATCTTCAGAACTGTGTGAGGAAAAAATGATATATCTCTCAAATTGGGAAATAAATATGGCTGCTTTAACCATGTGGAAAACTGTGGGATGAAGGTAGCCAAGTGAATGGATAATTCTGTCCAATAGCAGCTGTCTAGTGCACTGGCTAGATCAGGTTTCACCCTTGGTTATTTGATTCTGGACTTAGGGAAAAGGAGCCCTTTCCAATCACTGCTGATTTCCTGTGTAATGAAAAGTGAGAGCAAGAGAGCCTTTCACTGGTGGAGGCCTGTTGTGGTGGATCATGGGCTGATGACAGCCTGACAGCCTCTAATGGAGAGGATTGATGATTTGCACTGTACAAGTTATTGCTTGCTAACCCCTAGATGAATTAAGTTAATAAGGTTGTGAACCCAGCTAAACCACATCTGTGTATGGTGTCTGTACTTTGTGTGTCAGGCTCAGTGATTAACTTGCCTCTAGCATTTCGTGGATTTGGATAGCCTTTCATTTTCAACTGCTCTGTTTCCCATCAGCTGCTACACAGTGATAGGTCTCAACATGCAATGTGCAGTGTAAGTAGCAAATGCATGATAACCCTGTATTTATTACTGTGGTGTGTAAGTGAAAGATTAATGAGTGAAATTCACTGGTGATGCAAAGACTACAGTGCCAGGCCTTTGTCTCAGTAAGATCTATGGCATATGCAGAGTTTCCTGTTGATCTTGATCTGCAGAGAAGTTTCTGTGCTTTTGGTATGGAAATTCAGCTGTAAAAATGCTCATTTATCTGTTTTTGACTAGCATAGTGACTATAGTGTCTACTCCCCATCATGAATGATGAGCATTACATATTTATAATCTTTCACTGTTTGAAAATACGTAAAAACACTATGGAAGGGATTTCAGAATTCAGAACAATATTGTTCAAATGAATTTGAGTTGTATTTCATGCTGGGTTTCTGCACTTAAAATGTCTTAATAACATGTATTTGTACACATATTGATTTTCACTGTCTGGGACACTTAATTTCTTTTTTGCTCCTCTTTGTTGACAAAATGTGAACCAAATACACAAATACAATTTGTGTTATTGTAAGGAAATGTTGACTTTTATAGAAAACTGTCCAACATATGCAATTATAGCCTACCACTTTGACATAGATATTCACTCAACTCACTCTTCCAGATGTCTTCCCATTCTAAAAGATCATACATCCAATGCCAAGAATGCCTGTGTACTTGATAGAACAATGTCAGGGAAGACAAGTGTGTGAGAAACTGAGCCCTCCACTGCAGTCCTCCTACACTAACCCCACAGAGCCATACCTTCTCCCCCATCCCTGCAGGAGATGCATAAGGGACTGGCAAACAGCTCCTTCAGTATATGCTGAATGCAAAATTATAGGGCTTTCATAAATCAACAATGAAATCAAATCCTAAAATTGAAGAACTAGTAGGAACAATGTTCTCCTTGTAGCACCCTCCCAGTAGAGCCAAAAGACTTTGAGGGTTTATGCTTCTCTGACTTGATGCCGCACTGAGCACTGCTTCAGCAGCATCCCGTGTACTGCCAGTGGAGAACTTTCTGTAGTTCATTATTGAGCTACTGCTGCAGTTCATAATGAGATGCTGTTCTTCTGTTTACTTATCCTCATGTACTAGTTCATAATTTTTATTCAGATTTATTTTTATTTAAAGTACTGCCGAAAGAGGTAAAAAGCTTTTGTAACCTGTACTCCAGTAGCTCCCTTGCAAAGTAGTTGCTAGCAACATGTTTGTTTGCACAAAAAATAATTATAGCTTGCATTTTTTTAAAATTCATCCCCATAAAAAAATATTCGGGGAAAAAGTATGATTATCATGTCAGCAAAAGAAATTGTTTTCTGTTCCATATAACTGTTGCTATTGTTGAAATAAAATGTATTAGAAAGTGCACTAATTCACCTTTTTTTCCCTTCCTACTCCAGTGTATCAGGCTGTCAGGTGTATAGCAATTTGGCCTTATTAATTTTTTTGCAGTATCTTAACATATTATAGAAATCTCTTAAAGCTTATATAGTGTATCATGTCACTAGTTATAAATAGTTCAACACTCATTACACCATCAAAGTTGAGGGGATAAGCCAAGACACACATATTAAGTTTCCTTGACTCTTTTATAAAGCTGCTTGTTTAACGTGAAAATCTCAAGGACATGCATCCCCAGGGGTGATTGTCTTATGCTCCAGTAATGGAGATTAAATTTGTGGTGGTTAGCTAGCTAGCTCTTTTTCTAACAGGGAAACTAAAATTCATTAAAAACTAATTAGGAATGTATAGGAGGTTAATACTCCATGTTAAGCCTTATTAATGTGAGATAAGTAATTCATAAAGTATCAAAGGACTGCAATGGACAGAATTAAGAAGAATTATACCACCAAAAACTACATTAAAGTAACGTTAAGGGTCTTGTTTAAGCCTGAAAAAGCCAGGAAAAGAGTTAAAGCTAAATCCCTGTCGTTAGCACACGTTCTTACGCTGGGGTAATGCACATGATGGGTCTCCATTAAGAAGACTCAGAGCATGTCATTAGGTGTTCTTTCCTGCAACCGAAGCTTCGGTATTAATTAAAAGAGAAATAAATCTTAAAGAACGCGGATTATTGACCAAATGGTTTCACATTCTTAGGATGTTTAACATGCAAATTTTTGGCTGGATCTGAGGAATGTATCTTCAGATCGTTCTATTACAGCTGCTTGCTAAGGAATGGTGACTTGCAGGTTTAGCAGTCGAATAAGCTATTATGCTGTAATATCCTTTTTCTGAAACATAGCCTTTTGAATCGCAACAAATTCCTAAATAGAGAACTAATTACATTAATTTGTTTTCATTTTTTTGTTTAATAATAAGCTTCTTTCAGTCTGACTTTGCTGAATAATTTAAAGGGAACAATATTTCTGAAAATCGTATAATAAAATCTAGAAAATTATTTTCTTTGCAGTGCTCTGCCCATACACAGCCCCCATTGCAACTTCAACCCTATAGCTGCAGTCAGGGTACATATGCTAACGCCCCTCCTGCCTCTCCACTAGCCAAGCACTGCTAACCCCTTTGAGATCCCAGAAGGTGGTGACATGACAGCCACAGTCCCATCACACTAAAGCACTTAACTAGAAAGTCTTGTACAAGCTTTCTTCAGTAATGTAAGAATTACTGAAATGTCATTTGGGTGAAGGATTAGAAAACAGCATTTGCGGCATCCCATACTTAGTGAAACCTTGCAGAGTGGGAGGAGAGTGAGGAGGAACAGAGGAAAGAAAGTATGTGCATGACGAACGCTTGCATATGTTCATTATCATTTGGGTAGCAAATCCTGAAGAAGAAAAGCAGACAAAACCAAATGTTTTTTTGACCCCAGCCAAAGGATTTTTAGATCTTGAGTAAAGAACTGCTTGCTCCTGCACATGGTTAGAAATGCCAGGGAAAGCAGGTCCACCACAGCATATTTCATGAGTGAGATTCAAGGAGGCTTTCTAACCAAGCACCTGTCTCTATTAAAAATGGTGTGCAGGCAATAGATCTTTAACTGAAGTGAATTAATGTTTGTGAGTTTTACTGATAAAGTGAATTTTGAAGTAGATTTGAGTGATAAGAAAGTAAAAAGATTTGACAACTTAAGCACATAAGAAAAGGTAATACCTTACATTTTTTAAGTGCTTTTTTATCCCAAAGGAACTCTAAGTGCTTTATAAGCTACACAGATGAATTATTTCATGCATCACTGAAATGCAGCTACCTCTCTCAGTAGAAAATGGGAGCGAATCTACAGCACACAGCATTATGATGTGGTTTGCTAAACAGGCAAACAAAGAACTGTGGTAGTTCTGAATTATTTCACCTTTCCTCTGTCTACCCAGACAAGAACATCTTTCACACCTCTGTTTTTGTTTCCATCTCCTAAACAGTAAAAATCCAAGGCATTTTTATTGATATCAAGAGTGATGGCTGCGCCCATAGATGAGCATGTGCCTTAGGAGAAAAAAAATCAAAGCTGTATTTCATTAAGAATCTGAATAGCAGCTGCCTGCAGAGGTGTGCTCTTTTAGCAGAAAATGTACATGAAGTTGTCGAACTTACGTAGATGGACGAGAGCCTTGGTTGCAGACAGTCCTGACCTCCCCTTAAAATTGTTTTGAATCTAAAGATCCCTGGGGAAGTTGCGTAGCTTTTTTGTTAGTATAGAAGGCTGAAAAGATGTAGGGAGTTTCTAAGGGGGACTTCTCTTCAAAACATTTTTTCTTTGTACTGTGAAGCCTACAAAGAAAGTATACGTTTTAGTGTTTTATGTACTTTGCTTAATTTTACCTGTAAAATATTTTAATATATTAGCAATATGTTGTGTGAAAGGTAGAAAAATGAGATGTCTTCAGAGTTACAAGGAGATAAAAATCTAGATAATTGTGGCTTAAAATTGGTATATTTATTGCTATTGTAGCATGTAAGGATTTTACATATGCTAAAAAAATAGGGTTTCTTTGGCCACTGAATAGAAAAATCTAATTCATTGAATTTGAGGTGACTAAATGTATTTTTTTTTCAAAAGGATATAAGAGTGTTTACAATAATGGCAGAATTTGTCTCTTTCAATTATTACAACGTTAACAACAAACAATATTCTTTCTCTTATTATGAATATATAGACCACACTCTGTTAGTTATCTGATGTTGAAATGAATTGCTTCCAGTGTTCAAAAGGAAGCCAGAAGGGATCCACAGGTTCATTTTGCGTTACTTCGGCAGAAGAAAGGGAACAGTATTTATTTGTTGCTCCTGCACAGAATCTAGTATTTAGCTGTTTAACTACATTGTGCTTAAGAGAAAAAACCAAACAAACAAAAAGCCAAGACAAACAAACCCCATATCATCCTCACTAAAAAAATTCCCCATGACACAGATCAGATAAATTACATCTACTCCAGGTATATGCTTCATTTCTAGACTAAATTTGTCTCTCCATACCTTGAAAGATCACAGACATCTCTACATTATCTCTCTGTAGAGAGGTAGTATTTCTCAACATTTTCACCTTGTACACATCTAAACTAATTCTTGTGGCATTTCTCCAAACCCTGTCCAATTTTTCAATGTTCTTCTACAGATCAGACCTCAGAGCAGCTTACAGTGTACCAGATACGAGCTTACTAATTACGCGTACCTTATTCTCTTCTCTTTTTCCTTATTGCTTCAGCCTTATCAGCTTCAGTTTCACACAAAGTGATGCATTTAACCCAAACAGATATGCACAGAATACACATACACACACATCTGTTAACGATAGTAATTTTACTCATCTTCTGGAATCAAAGTAGTAGAAAACAAAAGCAAGGAGCAAATCTTAGTTTTACAAACAAGGAATGTATTTGATTTCCAGACTCCCTAAACTTGTAGGTTTCTCCTGTAGTTAAGAACTTGGGTGAGAGGTTTTCCCTGCATATTGAGGATCTCTCAGGATGACTAAAAGCCAAATATATCCATTTTCCTTAGTTACACATACAGAGACTTTTCTTGAAGAATGGCTGAAGGATACAGCACTTTAAGAGGACTAAGAGGATCCACCATCATAAAAGCTATTAGGCTGGTATTCATGGTGTATGATGGGAGTGTTTATGCTGTATGATAAGTCAGACCTGGCTACAGAAAACATTTTTCAAAGAAGGCTTCCAAAGACATTTGCATTCAAGAAGCAACAAATAGTTGAACAGTTTATTGTACTGAACAGTTCATCATCTATACCCACTAAATGTCAGAAGATTTATGCAAGCATGGGATCCTGAGTTTGTAGCTATGGCAATAAAATCTAAAATGTTTTAATTTTTATTCTATCATAAAACAGTTGATTCACATAAATTTCCTTGGCAGATAATTTACATTCCATTTTTGTTGTGGAATATCCAAGTGAAAAATAACAACTGTAATTTGCTTATATTGTTTTCATAGATTTTTACTGTAAAAAGTATAGAAACTCAGCAGAAAGGGAGCGTAACCTCCCCTGAAGAACTATGGCAAACATGAACTGATTTGTTTCCAGTGTTTCTGCCATTTGAAAGTAGATTCAAAATATACTGTAGCACATATACTATACATAGCACTGCCTAGCTATATGAGAAACACATAAAGCAAAATACACTTAAAATATGCCTTAAGTCTAAACCAGAGGCCTAGTATACAAAAATGTAGAAGTCAGATGCTTAAGGATGCAGGCAAGCACTTTGCTTGTTGGCTATAGCCTTGTAGTAGAAATTGAGACTGCTCAAGGGCATTTGGCAATCCCACTGTGGTAAATACGCATTTTCAAATGCCTCAATAACTTGAAAAACAACTCCAGAATAAGTAAAGCTATTGTGTTAATAAAACAGAAATTTGGGAGGATTTCTGCTCCAGACTTTACTAAATACCCACAAGACACACACTCATTCAGTCATTGAAATGAAGGGTTTTTAGAGAGAGAATAATATGAGAAGAATATTCCAAATAAAATGTAATCTCTCCCTTGGCTCACAGAAAGCAGACAGATCAATACTTTTCTCAAATTTAAGTAAGGTGTAGACTTCAAATTAGGTAGAACAACTCACTGGGTCATTGAAATCCCTGTAAGGAGCAGAAGATGGGATAAATATACTTTCAGAAAAAAACCCTTAAATACTTCATTTTTATCATAGAAGCCTTGCTCAAAGTCACATTCTCAAAAAAGAAATAAGCTGCCACATGAGTTATTGGCTGGATACAAAGTTTGAAATTAATTTTCTGTCATGACATTTGCACAAAGTATTGTGTGGGGGTGAGTGGTTCTTACTGCGAAGGGTGTTGGCAGAGCCTTGACTGTCTCATTTAATTGCCTCTGCATCAAGGGCTTTTGGTAACCCTGTCATCAAGTTGCTTTCTATCTTATATGAAATATATCATCATTCAGTGCAACAACTCAAGTTCCAAGTCTAATGTGATTTCTTTGACATCTTTATGACTAAAACTCATTTGCTCAAAATTTGAGCAACACTACAGAGTTCCTTGAGTGAATATCTGTAGAAAATTTTATTGTTTTTTTTTTGTTTTTAATTTTAAGCCACAGTAAAGGTATTTTGTTGGCAAGCAAGCAGTGATCTGCTTGAAAGTTAGGCATCTGCTTTTGAATGGAAATCATAGTTCTGATTAAGGAGGATTTAGAGTAGAAATTGCATAAGCCTGGCTTAAGGAGTTGACCTGTTAGCTAAAATATTCAGAATAAAGTTACCTGATGTGAGGTAAGGCAGTCAAAACAGCTCACTTCTGGCAAAAGGGAAATTGTCTTTTTTTCCTAGTGTTTTCTCCACTCCTGACATGCACATCTCTGAACTCTAGCTCGTCAGGCCTCTCTTCGAGAGCCAATTTCATTTGCTATCCTGGAAGAAAACTAACCTAGCAAGAAAAGAAGGGCAATTTTCCTTGAATTCAGTGAGTTGAAGTAGCTAACAATGGACTTCAATGAAATCCAGGGTCAGTGTGAGAGAGGTCTGGGAGTGTGGTCAGGAGCAGGGAAGGAGGACAGGAAGATGAGCTGATATATATTGGGAGCAGCCGGAGCGACACATTGCTACCTTCCACAAACTGGGCGTTCCCAGTCAGAGCTGCAGCTACTTGCTTTTCATAGAATTATAGAATGGTTTGGATTGGAAGGGACATTAAAGTTCCAACCCCCCTGCCATGGGCAGCGACACCTTGCACTAGATCAAGTTGCTCAATGCCATGTGCAGCCTGGCCTTGAACACCTCCAGGGATGAGGCTTTCGTGATTTCTCTGGGCAACCTGTGCCAGTGCCTCACCACCCTCACAGTAAAAAATTTATTCCTAGTATCTAATCTAAATCTACCTGCTTCCTGTTTATAAACCTTCCTTCTCATCCTACTCCTGCACTCCCTGATAAAGAGCTCCTCCCTGGCTTTCCTGTCAGCCTCCTTCAAGTACTGGAAGGCTGCTGTAGGGGCTTCCTGGAGCCTTCTCTTCTCTAGACTAAACAACCCCAGCTCTCTTGGTCTGTCCTCGTATGGGAGGCACTCCAGCCCTTTGATCATCTCCATGGCCCACCTCTGGACCTTCTCCAACAGATCCATGTCCTTCCTGTGCTGAGGGCTCCAAAACTGAACACAGTACTCGAGGTGAGGAGGAGGGTAGAGGGGGAGAATGGCCTCCCTCAGCCTGCTGGTCACGCTACTTTTGATGCAGCCCAGGATGTAACTGGATTTCTGGGCTGCAAGCGCACATTGCCGGCTCAAGTTGAGCTTCTCATCCACCCAGGACTCGTCTTCAGGACTACTCTCAATCCATTCCACACCCAGCCTGTATTTGTGCTTGGGATTGCCCTGACCCATGTGTAGCATCTTTTGTTTAAACCTGTGCAGCTACTACTATTTTTCTGTTGAGATGCAGCCAAGAAGCAGGATAGAGTAGCTCTGATTTTGACATAGATGGGTAAGTCAGCTCTTTCACCAGGGACAGGAGTACCTACTTGCACAATCCTGAAAAATTTTAGAGAGTAACTAGACCCTTTAGATAGCAGTACTTCCAGATGGTAATATAGTTTCAACTTCTTATAATTAAGTCAGCTAATGTGAGATACCAAAAGATTTCGAGTTCCTAAGCAGGTTATGCTTTTTCCATCTCCTATTCTTTTTTAAGAATATTTTATCTAAATATTCCACCTAAATTTCCGCTACTTGGATCTTGTCCTTTGCTCTATTTATAGATCTCCTGAATTGTAGTGTAACAGAATGTAAATTAGGCTGCAGAGGCCTGTGGAAGGTGAAAAACGATTCCCTATTTAGAAAGCATACACCTATCCTAAAGCACAGAGCCTCGTGATAGTAACTGATTGAGTAGGTCCTGCTTGCTATCTATTAAATAGCTGCTGAGTGATCTAGTCAGTGGTGACATGGAAGTTTCCTATGTGAGCAAGATTGAATATTTCAGAATGAAGGGCAGTAATATTTGCTTGGGTGTAGGAACTTAGAATTTTAGGTGTAGAAAGTACAACCTCGCATCTCCCACTCTTTTAACCCCTCTGCCCTTAGAGTGGCAGTAAAGGTCTGAGCCACTTTAGGTACGCTTTATCATGAATATGAGTGTTTCAGGTGTTTTACAGGGTTTCTAAACTCAGAATTGCTTTTGCTTGAGAAAGAGCAGAAGAGACCACAGAGCAGCAGAAAGTGTCTCAATGTGGTGCCCAAGGAGGCACCAGGACAGCCACTGGAGGCCCTGCAGAGAGCCTCAGAGTCCTCAAGTTCAGTCATTTCCCTACAAGATTCTGTAAATAAGAGAATTTTCTCCCTCTACACTAAGAAAAAAAATAGTTACCTCTTCTCTCGGCAGATACTTACTGTGTTAGAATCCTCAAGTTGAGCCATAAGGGCAAATTGCTGTTCTTTTCTAATGATCCAGTATTCTTCATGGTGACTCCCTGATCAGCTTTCATCAGATGATAACAGGCACCTGCCAAATGCCTGTTACCAGGCAGCCTCCACGCTAATAAACCAGCTCTCCTTGACTGAGGCTTCTTTATTATCTGGAGTGTTTATATTTCAATGACCTAACACATAAGTCAGTGCCCTTCCTTTGTTAGCCCTGTACTGAGACTGTATATGAATTTTAGTCCAAAACAGAGAGCAAACAACACTGGGAAGGCTTGATTTTGCAGTCCAAGTAGAGACAACTGTTTGCAAAAGGATGGTGGTCATAGGCTGCTGTTCACAATGGTGAAGATAGTAATAAGTTGAATTAATATGATTAGTACAAGCTAGTTTTGATGCCAGTTCTTCTTTAACAGCAAGCAGTGATTAAAGTTATGTGCAGTTATAGAGCTGAGCATATGTTTATGCAGTTGACCTGCACATTTGTTGCCTTTGATACATGGAACCACTCTTCGCCTGTGGTACTTTTCTTACAGACAGAGACAATTATATCATTGGGAGACTCCACACATAACCAACATTATTTATATTAGACTAGGGAGTAATTAGAATTAAGAATAATTCATGAAAAAAGGTGACAGAAAATCTGATTTAAATCACTAATAATCCATCTGACTTATGTTTCTACAAGCATTGTATTTTGTTTAGCTTGATATCAGAGAAGCTGCATGGCAGGCTGGAAGCTCATTTTTGGGCTCACTAGCTATCTGGCATTTATAAATGAATGAACTCTGCACAGGTCTGTGTTGCCTCAGCCGGATCATTTCCATATCCATTCAGTCCCTCAGCTGAAAGAAGCTAACAAGTACTACTTGCAAAGGATTTGTGTGTGATTTGTGAAAACTTGTTTCCTCGGCCCTTGAGACCACAATCAAAGTTCGCAATCTGAATTGCATTCTGATAAGGAATAATTTTTGATTAGTACTCATGAAACTACTTAGGGGGAAAAAAGTTAAGACACAATTGATCCAGTCAAATGTGAGTGAAGCATTAATGTTATAATTTTTCTTTTCAGGCACAAAATTAGGCAAACTAATATAGTTTTAAGTAGAAGTATGCACAATTCAGAAAAGAATATATCAAGAATGAAAAAAAAAGTCTAATTAGGGAGTTCTGGATGTAAGCAAAGCCGGGGGAGGACAGAGTAAGTTTCAGTTCTTCCTTTCAGCTCTGCTGGAGTAACAAAGACCACTTTATCCGTGGTAGGGCAGGGACTGAGCTTTCGCTGCTGATTTAAAACATAGCCAACGAAGTCTGAAATTTGTGCCAGCAACCACTTCTTTTTGCAAGAAAAGTGGTTTCCTGTATTATATATGCATGTTTGGAAGACTGCCAAAGCATTAGATGTCTATGAACAGATAATAAAAAAGTGCCTGTATACTCTACCAACTGTAGATCTCTGTCTTTTCTGTAACTTTCACATTGTTCTTAGGGAAGGGTAGAAAAGTAAGCTGAATTGTTCTTGTTGCCAGTTACCCACTTTCTCAGCAAGTGCTTTTATTCTTAAGAAATACTTGTGCCCTCTTGTTTGCAGCCAGATAAACAGTAAAGCTCAGACATGTAGGATGTTGCAAAAACAGAGAGCTGGAGTATTTGCATCGCTATCCCAATGGTGACCATTGTATATATGCAAGCACTAAAAGGAAGCTGGAAAATGTAGCTTCAGTTTTGTTAAGCTCATGTGTTTGTCCTTAACATGGGGAAGAGCTTTAGGCTTTTTCTTCTCCTTTCTCAGTTATTTTTATGCAAATATAAACAGTTCTTGTGAAAATGCCTAAGTGCTTGGGTATTCACAGCCTGTATTTCCACAGGTGGTTGATCACTGATCCTGTTACATCTTCTGATGTGAATGAAGTGGTTAATATATCACTCCACAGAGATAAGGCAGTTTCTTCTTAGCAACAGAAAAATATTAAAATGAAAAGTAAGTCAGGAAAGCAACGTATGATATAAACAATACTGATGTGTTCAAATTTGAGTTTAGTATGTTGACTCAAAGCAGGACATGTTTCTAATGCATGTGCACTATATATGGAAAACTATTAAATGCTTAATATTACAGCATGGAGTGTGAAAGACTATAGTAGTGTAAGTAGTTCAGAAAAAATATCCTGGCAAAGGTATTGCTTATTTATTATAACCTGCTTTGGTATTTAGTTTGCCAGTATATTTATATAGCTAGAAACACAATGAAGTATAATGAAAATATGTAAAACATAAGGAGTTCTTCAATTTGGTGTTTCGATGTCATCCATTTTGACAATAGCAGTGCACTATGTTGACTTGTTTCTACAACTGCTTACTTGTTTCTAAAGCTATAATTCAGACTTTCCTACAGAACACACATGGAAAAATTACCACATGGCAGCTTTAAACCCTCCTACAAAGATTTCTTATTATTGTATCACTTTATGTTGAGGAAGACAGGGATTGGATGGCATGATTAGAATCCTGTGTTGCCTAGGCAATTAGATTGTATCTGACATTTATTTTTCTTGCTTCGTGTCTCTCTTTTAATTACCATTGTGATTCTAAGAATGAGCGGGTACATTTATTTACCTACCTGTAGGTTTTTCTTATCTTAACAATTAGTTTACCACATTACTGTGAAACTCTACAAGGGGCTTGAAGGAGTGGAGTACTCAGGCTTGAAATAAAATATATTTTAAAAACATGTATAGATTATATATGAAATAGTAAAACCAAAGCAAAATAAAAATGCTTCCTCTAGCTTTGTTGTGTAATGATAGAAAATAGAATTGTTGAGCGCCATAGTTGCCTGTCTGTCTCACCAGCCATCTGCCAGAGCTGAGATAACAAGCTGTAAATTCTCATTAAGTGGAGTATGGAAAATGACCATCTCTAGCTAGAATACTTGATTTATTTATTTATGTATTTAAATATAGCAGGAAACAAAAGAAGAGCTCGAGCTTCATGGTAAGGCACGTATCTGTGTGAGCAGTAACTGAGACAGCTCTTTGCCAAAATAAAATTGAAAATAAAAAATGTAATTGAAAGTGACATCCACAGTTACAAAGTGCCTATTTTATAACGAGGAAGGTCAGTTCAGTAAGTGACAAGCTTTTCTTCTCCTTCTCAGTTATGTATTAGAATCGGGAAGAAACCAGCAATAAAACAGTAAAACCACACCCCTATCAAAAAAGGAAAATTAAAACATCAGGAGTGCAGCATCAGGAGAACAGCTGCTACCTAAAAATGCTTTGTGTGTCTGTCTGTTGCCTGGGAATTTCTGCAGTTCTTTTCTCCACCATATGTAAGGTATTACTGAAGCAAAACCAAGAGAGACTGTAGGTCTTTTCATTGAAAGTCATAGCAGACAAAGATAATGTTCTTCTTTTGATTAGATAAAGCAAACACAGAGAAGACAGGTGGACACATAGAAAAAATTCCTTATTAGCATGCAGATGTTGTGGGTAGGACATCTGTCCAATGTAGGAAACCTCCACATTGCACTTTCTAACTGCCTTTACAAGCAGCTTCACAGTCCTCTAAAATGCTTGATTATGTCTGTTTGAAGTAGCATCCTTGGATGCTTTCCTCCCCTTTATCCATCATGCCATAAAACCTTGATTTCTATCCAGATTTCCTTTCAAAATATGATGAAATATAAATATATAAAGTATGACATTATAATGTACAGCTTGTTCTTCTGATTATAGAGGAACCTTGCCATACAAAAGCAAAACCAGTTGAGTTATCCTGAATATCCATTTCCTATAAGTCAAAATTCACTCAGACTCAGACCAAAAGGCCTCCAGCTGAAAAACTTCAAAAATCCAAACCACTGACTGACTAACTAACACAGGGGACATGATTTTCTGAATTGTTTTATGTTTGTCAAATGCATGAGAAGTCATTGATTCTGTCTCTTCCATGATGTCCTTTTTTTAATTCTCTGCAATCTTAAGTGTTTACTATCACTAAAACTTAAAAAATGTGATCAATTTTTAGGAGCAGAAAATTAAAATTCTTGTAAATGATTTTCAAGAGTACTAACATAAGAAATGAGTAGTATTTTTCTTCTTCAGATCAAGAAAATAACTTTTGCTTCATACAAGATTGAAAGATGTGGAAATACTAACACAAAGATTGTTCAAGAGAGAATGTTGGAAATCACACTCAACTTCCTGTACATTTGAAAGATTGTGCTTATTAAATTCTTGAATATTGAACTGATTGAACTATTCAATGGTATGAGAAAGAATTTAGTTTCTGCTTATAGAAATTCTATCTACAACTAGAGGAAATCCTAAATTAGAGATATATATCCCATCCACGGAATGGCACCTACATCAGGCTTCCATTATGCAGCCTAACTTGCCTCTTCCAAGACTTCTAGAAGTATTTATTTTGGAATATTTTTTTGACAAATAGATTAGAATCAAGAGCACATTCATAAACTGCCAATTTATAATTCAGTCTTAGGAGCATCACCAAAACTAGACGAAGTGCAATGTTTCTGTAACTGAGAAATTAGGAATGACTGGACCTTTCAATCAATTGGTGAAAGATCATGATTTTATTGCTGGATTAGGATCTTCTGGAGATGTTCTTGGTTATACACCACTAAAGATATCTGAACTTAGTCTGACCATTTCCATCCCAAGAGAATCAGTACATATTATATACATACACATATATATGCACATATACATATATATGCACGTATACATATATATGCATATATATTATACATATACATATATCTAATATTTACATATTATGTACATCAGTACATAGTATTTAAATCTCTAGGGTTGTTATGGAGTGAACAGAAAAGGTGGGAACCTTAGGTCTTTTGGCAGAAATTTCAGGCAGAAATTCTCTCTAATTTTGGTATTAACTTACTTCTTTTGCAACTGTTATAACCTAGAGATTTCAACATTGATTTATGTTACTTCTAATGAAACCCTTGACATCTGCTTGTGATTATATGCCATTTAATGCCAGTTCCATATTGAAGCATAGTGAAAAAAGGGATAAAAACTAACATGTATGAATTTCTTAAAGAGGAAGCTGACACCTTTAGGTTTACACATTATCATTTAGTTCCTGAAGGGTCAAAGAAGACAGAACTTGAATTTAAGATTCTGTCATAACTGTATTCCTGTCATGTCATTTCTTTTGACATTTTTCTCAATACTTGTTAGAAAGGATGCTATTCACAACAGAATCCCAGTATCAGTTTTTGAAGGCTGAATGGAGGTTATAAGGGCTTAACTTGTTTTATAGGTCACCTTTACATTTTAAAAATATCCATGCATGAAGTTAAATGGTTACCATTTCAATGCAGCTCTTGAAGTTATAGTCTCCAATGTATTTCATTATTTCATTGTCTCACCATCACCTTCATTAAACACTGTATCTTGATTTTACTGATGTTTACTTTTTCCCTCAGCATAAACAGTAAATATTACTATGCAAAAGATTTTGTGTTTTTCGTCTTTCTCTCCCTCTGCTAATCCTCTAGATCTGAGTGGTGTGAGTAAATATGGTAGAACTGTTTGAATTCTGCAGCTTTTCGTTGTTTCATCTTGAACTAGTACTTATTTTACCTATAATCTTGACTTTGTTATCAGCACAATTTGTGGAATAGATCAATATATACTAACAGCTTTAAGCGGTGCCATTTTACTGGTAGAACTTTGATGTAAGTGATGACACATTATTTAGTAAATAGTTGTTGCTAATACTTTAAAAAACCCATCTGAATTTTCTGTTCTTTCTGTTCTTAAAAGTGTTATGGTTGAAAACACATTTTTTTTCTCCTTTCTTAATGTACTATTTCTCTGCACTAGTTTAAAGCCATGTTCAGATCAATGCACGTATATACTCTCAGACAATACTGTAGCTTAATTTTAGCCCCGCTCTTCTCCTCGTGCAGCATTAGTTTTTAATTCGGTAAATAGCTGAGTCTGCTAGCTTTCTGTTGCTGTCTTATTCTTCAACACAAAAATCCATGTGTGCATATTGCCTAGGATTAGAAAACTGTCCTCTCGGTGCTAATCCAAGAAAGTGCAGTATACTTTCAGGTACCTTACAGTTCCAGGAGAAATTTGGTTTACTTTTCCAGGAGTGATTTCTTACTTAATTTTTCATGTATATGCGTAAAAATAATTTTAGATCACAGTATTTTAGGTAAGGTATTTGCTATGTGTACACCAGGACACTTTGCCTTTAATAAAGAAATTCTTTAATTTCATTTAAAACTAACATGCTTTGGGTTAAAATTTTACATCTCCCTGACACAAATTGCATTCTTCGTGCAGATCCATCTTCTTCTCTTTGAGCATGAAGGCATTTTTTGGCAATATGACCAGTCTGGAAATAGGAATGTATCCGGTTTTTATTCCTTCGTATGCTGTGGAGGAAAGAAAAAGTGAATTGTTGCTAGCAGCTGTAATTCCAGGAAGCAGAGGTCTTTGTGAAGTTACATATTTATAATGGTGTGTCAGCTGGCCAGAGGGCTTGTTGGTTGTGTTCATTCCTGTGGTCTAATCCCGCTTTCATGGAAGAGTACAGAAAAGCTCGTATTGATCTGAGAAGGACTTAGCTTGCTGCCGTAATGACACTGCTGACTAACTGACCATGGTTAAATTATCAGGAGTAATTGTGAAGAATGAAAGAGGAAAAAAATGTGGTCCAATGTGGCAACGAGAGCTCTCTTACAAAGTGTATGCCCCATTTGTAAAAGTTAGGCCAGTGCTGGAGCCCTCAGATGTACATTGATTTCCTTGTGAATTCCAATAGTTTCTAATCACAAGGAAATTATTCAGCTTTCCTGCGCAGCTAACATAAATATGTGGGAATAAGATTAAAGTGCTATATACACAGATAAAATTAATTTAAATTTTTAAATTGCCCTTGAGCCAGTAAACTAATAAGATATAGTGACCCACTTAAGCAGCTTGTATGAGAAAAAAATCCTGCCTAAAGTCAGCAAAACCCCCTTTCTTTGCTGAGATGGTAGTTGTAGTGTGCTAAGCCTGCTTTTTTTCAGCAGCACTGACTTTTTTAAATGCATGGTTTGGCAGTCTATTGCACAGAAGCCATGGAATTACACTACCTAATTTACCAGCTATGAAAATGTTTCACTGAAAGATTTACCTAAATTTGGTCAGCTCATATTCGAGTGCTGAGCGATTAATGTATTTTTTAAAAAAGTATGATTGAACATATATCCCAGTATACTTAAAAATACAAAAAAAAAAAGGATTATGAGCTTTCTGTACTTAGGATGAGTGAGATCTATAGCTAGTGTAAATCTCAAAGACAAATATGTTTTCATAGAAAATTCAGTGTTTGCCAATACTTGCTACTTCGTGGCACCAGAGAAATTACAGCCATGGAACTGTAATACCTATCAATAATACATACTACAAGAGTCCGTGATGACCTGGATGTAATGGCCAGGCTCTGACTGTAGCTGTAAAAATAATTTGTTACAGTGTGACAGTTGTAGAAAAAAATGCCTAAAAAAATGTGTTGCATGGGTAAAAAACCAAACCGAGACTCTCAACACTACTCCCCTCCTATAACCAAAGTTGAAGGCTGATTGGGATTAGTTGCCAAGATAACTTTCTCTGAATACTGAAGCAGCCAAATGTTGTAGTATCGGACTACATATTGAAAGATGTTAATTTTTTTTTAACAGTAGGCAGCTAACGTGATTGCTGAAGAGCCTGAACTTTACAGAGATTCAGTAGAGACAGGTAGAAACCTCAGAAAGCACGTGCCAGCTAGTCCATAGTTGCAGTGCAATATCGGTAGGACTTTAGTCTTTATAGTGGACAGGTGAGTGAAGAGAGGCACGTTATTTATTGTATCCATAGACTGCATTAGATGCTACCGCGGTGAATTTAAGAGGGTGACTGCTATCTAGTGTCTTGTCTTTTGAGGAGCATTTGTACAAGGAGGAGGGGAGGTCTCCACAAGGAGTTCAGATGTATGAAGTAAACAAGCACTGTGGTATCTCAGCTTGCCAGTGAGAAATAGTCTCTCTTTTCTGTTTGTACAGTAAAAGTAATCTGGAAAAAAAATGTCCACGAAGACCTTTTAAAGCAGTGCTTTCCAGAATGTGAGTGGCCCGAGAACTACATAGGACTTTAAAGAAGACTTCATTAAAGTTAATTCAAGTAATAATGCATGGGATAAACTGCTGATGTTTCAAGAACACATATATCCTCTCAAAGAGTATATCTTGTATTGCAGTGTGCGATTTGGCAGCACCTTCTTTAAACAATATCTTCAGGGGTGGATCTTTTACTTGGAACACAGAGAATGGAGCATGGAAATTTTATTAACAATAGTAAGAACTGTGTGCTTAATTCCTCATTAACAGTTCTGGTTAGCGTACACCCTTTAATGCTAAGGTATAGGTTAGTGTAACCTCCTTTTCTTTTTAATTGCAAAATGATCTCCAAACCAATCAAACCTTTACAACCATTAAGTCCTTTATTTTAAAATTAATTCACCTGTAGGTAGTGCAATTTATAAACTTTTCCTTGACTGGCATTAAATTACAGCTTTAGATACTGCAAAAGATTAATGTAAGGACTGATTTTAAAGGTGCTCGTGTTGGAAAGCTTTAGTTAACTTTCTTGCATCTTCTGCACAAAATGATTTGTTAAAATCTGATTTAATTTAAGAATTTCCTAAACTTCATTTAATCATTTAAAATTCTGTGTTTCATGTGACACAAAGCCTAAAATCTTTGAAGTGCAATTGTAAACCTGCATACATAAACACGTATATGTATCGTATCTATATGCCCTTGCCTTCCGCTATGGGATTGAAAAATTTTCGTCCCTTCTGTAAGAGGAAGGAGTACTTACAGATGTAATACAGTCTTTCTTAGTCACCTATTATTTATGAGACCGCTTTAGGCAAGTGTTTTCAGATATAGCTACCTTGCAGTAGTCATATTTTCTGTGTATAGGCAACTTGACAGCAGCCTTGCTTAGAAAAGTGGCTGCAGTCACTATTGCATGCGTTACTTTTGATGCAGGGGAAAGTAATAACTGTTTTGTCAGAGGACCTTGGGCTTCTAGGTCCCAAAGGGCAATTATGTTTAAATATGCCTGAAAACTTTACTGTGCTTCTTAAATTCACTCCGCAGATTGTTACAAGCATTTGAAATAGGACTTCCTATTTCAAACTATTGTTCTACCTTTTTATGGCTGACAATTTTATTTTAATATGGATGCCTGAAATAGTGATGGTTATGGAAGGGAGAGCATCCAACTGAAAGTTAACCAGTCAATAAAAATGTAACTGATGGTACTGAACTTTCCTAAGAAAAGGGGTACATAACACTGCATCATAATAATGCCTTATTTTTATAGCATCTACCAACCTTTTCAGATAGAAAAAATTAAAGTGTCAAAATACTATGTTCTGCAGCCCATAAAGCAACAAAGGATTTCTTCCAAGGGTCAACCTTATCCTATACTGTACATAAAATTGCACTGACCTTTTATCTATATTGACAATCGTTCAACAGAATGATTTCTGACTTTTATACTTGAAAAAGTTTCGTACTTTGACATCGTGGCAATCAGACCTTTTCATCCCAGACAAAATGCACAGGCATCTGGGGAAGATGTTAGATGCTCTCTTTGAAGATCAACAGAGAAAGGCACTTCAGAATATTGACACATTTCTAAGCTTTTCATACCACTATGGTTTTATTTTAACTGTTCTTCTCGATACTTTTTTCTTCTTTATTTTTTTCCTTTATTTTTTCTCTTCAAATAGGGCATAAATACACTAGGGTTATCAATGTTTGTATACAACTTTGAAATTTGAAGTTGATCTGATATTTCTCTTGAAGATCTGTACGATAATGACTAAACGTTAATATTTCATATTCCTCAGATTTCTTTCTCAGGTTTTCAGCTATTCTCACTGAATCAAAAGCATAATTAAATTGTGAATCAGAGAACAGATAGATACTATCATCCATTGACTTGTCACCAAGCAGAGTTGAAGCATAATCTACTCTATGTGCCTGTAGATTGTCTGTTGTCAATCCAGTGCCTATATTAATGACTGAGATGAAGCCCTTCCTTTTATAATAACCGTAATCTGTATTTCCACTTTCTCTATATTTTTAAAATGTATTTTAAAAATATTTGAATTGTTCAATTTCCTGGAAAACTGTGTTCAGTACGTCATAGTATGCGCTGGATTAATAGTCAAGAAATGGTTTCTCTTTCTGCTTTCATCACTGATTCACGCTGTTACCTTAGATATGGAACTGAATGACTAGATGTTTCAGTTTCCCATCTTCAAAAGACAGGAACAATTTTGAAAAATATTTGCTATGGTAATTTAATATCTATAGGTTGGATCTACCATAGAAATGCTAGATATTAAGCATGGTTAGTTTCACCTCTCACAAACTAGGCTGGGGCAAATGCATATTATGAATATTGTTTTAAATACAGTGCAGCGACAGGCTGCTGAATTGTAAAAGTGGGTTTGGTTGCTTGGCTGGAGGGTTTTTTTCCCCACTCTCTCTTGCCTTTTTCAGACAAGCAATAATTGCTACTGAGTTTCTGTAAGTCTTCGAGTCAAATCTAATCTGTTCTCTCAATTCCCTCATTGAAATGTTGACAAATTAATTTTGGAAAAAAAGTATTTTGAATTACATAAATATTTATTATCTCAAATGGCAGTGATAATTCTCTAATTTGTTTGGGTTTACATGCTTTAATACTTCTATCCATAGTTACTGATTGATGAGGAATACTCTAGGATAGGGGTGTCAAGCTCACAGCCCGTGGGCTGAATCTGGCCCTCCATCTTGTTTTATCTGGCCCAGCACCTTGATTCTACCCAGCAGTAGCGCCAAGCTCCTTGCCCCTGTGCTCCTGCCAGCGCACTGGTCAGTGTGCAGTGTGTGTGATGCCTATCACACTGCAGGAACAGGAGAATGGTGGGAGACGTGAGTTTGACATCCCTGCTCCAGGCTGCAACTTAACTTGACATACACAATGGAAAGTTGTGTTAAAAACATATTATTAAGCTTGGTCTTTTTTAGAGTCAGATCCTTTGCCTACGAATATGCAAATCAGGTCAATTTTTTCCAAGCACTGAAATCTAATGTCAGAAAATACATAATTTAGCATAAATTATTTAATGAAAAGTTCAATTCCTTTATAGCAGTGTGCCTGAAGCATTTCGAATATGGGCATTTTGTCTGGCCATCCTTAACACATACCATAGGAGATTTCATTTCCTTCCAGACATTAGTTTAAGACTTATGCCATTTGACAAGGGTTTTTTTGCGGGTTTTTTTTTCCTTCTCTGTCAACATTCATGTATTGTCATCTTGTAACATATATCACCAAGTGTATTGGCAATTGCATTTTAAATTGTTCAGGCATTTGCAAGTCTGTTACAAAAACAGTAAGCGTTTCTAGGAGAAGAGAAGGACAAGAATGGAGGAAAGAATCACTGAAGGGTTGCAGGAATAATTTCTGTCCTTTCTACTGTTACCAGCAGGAAACAGTCTTCAGATACATACCAGGTTCTTAGGTTTCAAAGAAATGTTTTAAAAAATTAAAATAATTATTTCCTCTGCTTAAACAACTCCTGAATTTCTGTGGTCCTCAGATACTTTTATCTGGGAAGTTACTTTTACTTGCAGCTGAAGAATCCAATTGACAATTTAAGCCTATCAGTAAACTTTACAAATCAAACTTTGGGGAAAAAATAATTCCTTTAATTCTTGGGGATTTAGTTGCTGAGGAAAAAAACCGAACAAACTCTAAAATCAAAACAATAAACAAATCAATATCATATATTCATAATATGAGGGCTGGAAGAGACACTGCAAAGCTATGCATTTTACTTCCCTACTCCAGGCTAGAATCTGCTATGACTCATGCTTTTATGTCAGGTGTTTCTTAACCGGTCCTTAAGGAAACCACCACTACAATCCTGTTTAAGCATCCATGGACAATATATTCCAGTGCTTCACTACCCTTATAATTAGCAAGTTTTTACTAGTTTTTAGCTTGAATCTTTATTGACATTTGATTTCTCATTGTAATATCAGTTCCTTCTTCTATCAACTATGGAAATAAGAAAAATATTTCCTCCTTTTTTGGCAAGGATTTTTTATATCCTTGAGCACTCTTATCCTGTCCTCTTCCTGCAGCTGAGCATTGTTTCAGGCCTCGTCACCAGATTGTTCTGATAATTCTCATTATCATGCTTCTGGTACATGTCTCTTTTTTAAATTTTGATGCCTAAAACTGCATACATCTTGAGACTATCAAGAATGATGAATTTATATGCTGTGCAAGATACAGTACAGTCCACAACTCAGTATGGAGTTTGCATTCTTCACAACAGTATAATACTTTTCATCTAGCAGAAGACCTATTAGCCATTTTTTTTTCTTCTGACTTGTGGTGACATAGCTGATTTTTTTACATAGATCATCTTGCATTCTCTCATTTGAATGTTACCTTTTTTTAAAATTCCTTCAGTTTTTCAGTATGGTTTTGAATTCTAATCCTGTTTCCCAGTGTATCTGCGATCTTCACACACCTGTTGTCATCTGCTGTCTTAATAAGTATATTCACTTTTCCGTCGTCTGTGCTGTTGATGAAGATAGTTTAAAAGACAGAGCAGAGTCAGAGCACTTCAGTACCCCTTTGATATTTTCTTCCATGTCGATAGCAGACCATTCATAGTTACGGGTTATGGTTAACTAACTGGTTTTATATCTACCTACGTAGCTGCCTTTTTTCCCCTTTATCTCCCTCTAATCTCTTATTTATTCATATTTTAGACATACAATGTTTTTTCCTGGGCATCTGTTATTTCAGTTGTCATTACTGTCATGATTCTTATATTTTTTTAAGATTTCCTAATAATTTCTAGTAATGTCCTTTCTGTATTTGCATGCCAGCATCTAAGGCATTGGAAGAATCATTGCTGACTTTTTAACAAAGTTAGTTATTCTCTTCTCCTTCTCTTTCTCCTTTATAGGTCCATTTCCAAGTTCATGTATCTTACGCTTAGGAGAGGGCAGGGATAATACAGGCTGTAGTTATGCCTGGTGAATTGTAGCTATGTACTCAGTATACTGGGGCAATATGGAACTGTAGAATCACTGTGTCATAGAAAAACTGGATGAAAAGTACCTCTAAAGATCATCTAATGTATCCACCTGTTCAAAGCAGAAGCATCCCTGCACCAGGTCACATCACTCATGACTGTGTCTACCTGAGTACTGGAAACCACCAAAGGTGAAGGGTCCACAGCCTGTCTATGTTCCTTGTTCCACAGCATATAATGTGGAGGATTTTTTGTTCTCCTAGTGTCTAACTTGAGACTCTCAGATTTTAATTTTGGAGCACTATCCCTGACATCAAAATGAATTTGGCTCCAGCATCTTCCTTATTATATTTCAGATAGTCATAGGCAGATGTCTCTGAAAATACTGCTGTTTTGACTAACAGGAAGAAAACACTAAAATGACATCAATCACAAGTCCATATGGTAGAATGGAATTGTATTGTAAAATCTCCTAAATCCACAGTTTATTGTTTAGATGTCCCTCCTGTTTTATAAACTTGAAGTATTAAATAGACTAGACAATATTTCTTTCCCTTCCTTGACAAGGGAATATTAAACTTGACTGAAAAATAGTAATGTAAAAATAATTGTGAAGAAGCTCCACCCTTCACTGAAAAATTACGATTAACTTTGTGACTTCTTACTTAAAAACTACAAAACGTATGTCTTTATTTTGAATTTAATTCCTTTCCAGTGATCAGAGAATCTTTTTAAAACTACAAGCAGGTTAAATCTAATTTTACAAATATATGTGAAAGATCTGTCCTTATAGCTGTAGCTAAGCTGTAAAAGGACTGAAGTAAAAACAATGCAGCATTTAGACTTCTGAAAAACTTTCTGAAATAGTGACAAAAACATAAAACACATTGAGATAAACAGCATAGGAGATTTTACTAGGCCAAAATAGTACAGTTTAAAGCTGCCTATCTGCAAGGTAGTGATAAAACTGAGCTAAAAATTAAATTCTAAAAATACAGCTAGTAGGATATTAATATTTATATTGAACTTAGTGGCAGAAAAAATGCCCTGAGCGAATTTCCTGCTTAAACTTTTATGTCATAAAATACCTTCAAGGTAGGTTCTCAGACAGTGCTTTGAGTCCACACTTAATGACATTAAATGTAACAGAATAAGTTATGTACAAATTTGCAAAAATACAGAAATACGCAGTGTGTTGTAGTCGCTGTCTGATGTAAATCAGAAGAGATTCCACAGACAGTAGCAGACATACTTCTGTGTAAAAAGAGTGAAGAAAAATCAGAAAAAATAATTTTATTTAAGACAGTAAATGATTTTGCTAGACTTAATTCTAGAAATATAATAGGAAGAAAGAGAAGAATATTCTCAATTGCTATGTTTCTCTGAATGGTTCACATACTGCCTGCATACAAAAGAGCTACATCACATACTTAGAGATAAGCTGCTGATGAAGCAAAAGACTTTCAGGAACACATAGCAATGTGAAGTGTAAAATATGTATTGTGGAAAAGAAGATAATGTGGCTATTTTAACTTCAGAAAGCTACTACAAGATCTTTAACCATGATAAAAAGAATGTATAGCAAATTAAAAGTATTGTGAATAATTGTAGTGGGTGAGCAGAAATTTTGCTCATGGTAGATGGAGCTATATGAACGAAGCATGAGGTCTGATGTCTGATGATAGAGTTTAGGTGAAATGATATTAGTAATAAATTACATCTTCTTAGAGTGAGAGTAATTAATCATTGTAATGGTTTATTGACCAAAGTAGTAAATTCATCACTTGGAGTTTTACCTGTAATACAGTTTATTTCTAAAACTATGTCCCATGATGTTGAGTTTGATTGCATCAACTTACATAGAAGAGTATTTCTCTCTTGTGCAAAACTGATGAAATGTGTTGTGTAAGTCTAAATGACTATAGGAGATTTCTTCTGCATTTAAATTTTGGCATTCTGAGTGGTTTTTTCTAAGGAAATTAGGATAAAAATAAAAAGCTAGGGCGTTTTGATTGCTCAATTGAGTCTTATCTTGAAGTTAACTTAGTTATGAATATTTAAATATTTTATTTTCGTATATATTGTATATCCTGTGTGCATTTGTACAGTGGTTTTCCATGATGATATTTTTGATTGCTCACATTCTTATGATTTATTCTCCAAACAGTAAGTCATCTAATTGCTGTACTTACAGTTTCTGTTACCATATATATTTGAGCATGCACGTGCACACTCTTTCTACTATAACAGTGAAGGGAATAAAAATAACAAAGGCTTATGGTTCTCTGCCCCTTTGTTGGATTCCAGATCAATGACATCTCTATCTTCCTGAATTAATTAAAGTTTGTGCTTTCTTTGGTGTGTGACTCAATTCTTTCATGCTTTGTAAATTAGATAAAGGTTTTAGTGATTGTATTGGATTATGAATAGCACTATTTACAGTCTGTGAAGGAACTGGCAACTTACAGTATGATTTGGAATGAAAATTTAATATATTGATATTTTACTATATGTTGTATCATTTATTTTTTTGGCTTAGAGCTGTGGCAGGTTCTGTTATTGTTCTGCAGCGAAAGTCCACATATACATTCACAGAGAGATTGATCATTTGCCTTGTCACTCAAATGCAAAATTCCAGTTTTTAACTTTGTGATATGTGTAGGGGATTCCTCAGTTCCTCAAGTTTGTGCCCTGAACAAGGCAAGCCAAGTGTACAAAGTGCTATGAATGGATCCTGTCAACCACTTAGTCAAAGCAGAGTTCTGTATGATTGGTCCATGTGGGGACCCAAAAATATTTCATAGTGGAGTTTTTTTATCCATCTAAAAATTCTTGTTACAAAGGTCCTTTGCTCTTTTTCTTTCCTAATGTTTTTCTTTTGGTCCTCTGTTCTTTTTTTTAAACATTTCTACATTTCTACAGCCTTTTTGGTACAAGTTTCTCATCTGCAGTGTACAGTGCACCCTGTTGTCAAACGACAAATTAATAAGAAAACGCTGTAGAGTCCTTAAAAATAGCACTTGAAAAAAAAAAAAACTGGAAGTTTCTTATATCCCAGTGGTCATTCACACCCAAAACAGTGCTAAGAGACTCGGTCAGATGTGTCTCTGGCTCTGTGATGAATCAGGCAAGTCTAATTTTCCTTTGACACCTCTGGGTCTAAAGGCCCTGGCCACAGTATGTCAGCAAATGGAAGTGATGATCCTATGTAGCTGAAAGAATTTGTGTATATATCTGAGCCTTTGACAGTCAATGAGGAGTCAAGTGACTCAGCTTAATTTCCCACACCTTTTAATGTAGGCTACTTTACTACTCAAATTAATCTCTTTATATAACATGGTACAGATATATATAGATGGACCTTACTAATGGAGAATATTGATCTCTTGCATAAAGGTCCCTATTAGGCTCAGCAATAATAGTACATCTACCTTGCTAAATAAGCCATCTTCTTTACCTTGTCTTTCCACAAACCACTTCCCCACCAACCTTAAGTTGGTGGTATCCTCCATTACCACTAAAGCAATAAAGATCTTCTTCACTTTGATTAAGTTCCATATATTCCCCTGTCATGAGCCGTTACTTATAATTTCTGTTCTCAGTGCTCAAATTGGACTGTTTAATGTATTACCCCAATAGCAACTGTGTTCTCCTGCAGAATTTTCCCCCAGAGCTCCTTCCTTGGGTTGCAAGCATTTGGTCCTTGTTACTTCTCTCGCTGAAATGGGGATTGAGTGTACCCTTTGTAAGTTTGTGGATCACACTAAACTGGGTAGGAATGTTGATGTACTTGAGAGTAGGGAGGCTCTGCAGAGGGATCTGGACAGGCTGGATACAGGGGCTGAGACCAACGGGATTAGGTTTGACAAGGCCAAGTGCCAGAACCTGCACTTAGGACACAACAACCCCATGCAGCGTTACAGGCTCGGGGAAAGCTGCTTGGCAGAAGATAAGGACCTGGGGATCCTGGTTGACAGCCGGCTGAACATGAGCCAGCAGTGTGCCCAGGTGGCCAAGAGGGCCAATGGCATCTTGGCCTGTATCAGACACAGCATGGCCAGCAGGAGCAGGGAGGTGATTGTGCCCCTGTACTCGGCACTGGTGAGGCTGCACCTCGAGTGCTGGGTTCAGTTTTGGGCCCCTCACTACGAAGAAGGACACTGAGATGCTGAAGCGTGTGCAGAGAAGCTCAGCGAGGCTGGTGAGGGGGCTGGAGAACAAGTCCTATGAGGAGCAGCTGAGGGAGCTGGGGTTGTTTATCTTGGAGAAGAGGAGGCTGAGTGGAGACCTCATCACTGTCTACAACTGCCTGAAAGGAGGTTGTAGCAAGGTGAGTGTTATTCTCCCAAGTGACAGGTGATAGGACAAGAGGAAATGGCCTCAAGTTGAGCTAGGAGAGGTTCAGATTAGACATTAGGAAAAAATTCTTCACCAAAAGGGTTTTCAGGCCCTGGCACAGCTGCCCAGGGAGGTGGTTGAATCACCATCCCTGGAGGTGTTTAAAAGATGGGTAGATGAAGTGCTCAGGGGTATGGAAACTCTTTAAAAAATCATCCAGAATTTTTTGTGACAGGGATTTTTGAGTTTTACGTTAAGCAAGATATCAGCATACCTGTTTTTTCATGAAACTTCTGCAGCTGAGACTGTTGTTCACACCCTTAAAATCAAGTGGTTATTGATGTGTGTATAATATTCATACGCCAAGTATGGACTGAAGTCTGTAATGAAACTTACATAATAAGAAAATGATAGCTACCTATCTCTTTGTATTTCAAGCTATTTCTATGGCTTTCTTCTGAAATGTTTCATAAACTGGTATTTTTCTAGCAGGTATTTGGAGCTATCTGTGTCTTAACCTTGCATTATGCCTGTCTATGGTATACAGAGCTGATACAGGACTCTCTAAATTGATCCTGTAATTGTCAATTAACATGAATAATCAGAAACTTTGTAATTATTGAGTGTATGGGAAGCACTACTAGGAATGTCAGTCTGAACAGAGTTGTGGAATGGTGGTGGCCAAATGACAGAAAGGACATTTAATTCACCTGCTATGCTTCAAGACATGTTTTTCATATTTTGATTCATTTCTCATAATCTTCCTCCCACCCTTCAGAGATCTGCTCAGATTTTCTCTCTTACATTCTGTATTCGAGATAAAATTAAAGTGATGGTGTCCATGCTTTGCCTTACGTGTGGCTGTATGCCCCCAGAGAGTGTCATAAAGGATGGGACAAATCTGCTTGTTAGTCACACATATCAAAGAACTCTAGTTACTGGCCAGTAATCTTTCTTTAGATAACATCAGCCTGCACTTTATATTTTGCAATGCGTTTGTAAATGCTGAGAATAAAATTCATACTATGCTCTAAATTTTGGATAAAAAGATTGGAATGATCCTATGTGGATAATGTGCTCCTGAATTCTTCAGGTAGCTTCAAAAAGTAACATGCATGAATCCTTGTATCATTAAAATTTTAAATGTTAAAACTAGATTCTGCAATGCGGTCTAATATTTCCTCAGCAAGCAATCAGCTGGTTCTTGCAGGACTGCAGAATCTGGCCTATGGTAATAAAACATCTCTATCAAACAATGATACTGTTAACTTAAGAGTTATTAGAAAATATTGCTGAGGATATTAATATCTAATTATATTAAACTGATTCAAAATTAACTCCACAGAAGCACAAGAATAATACTTGCAGAATTAATTTAGGACAACATTAAATAGAAGACATTCTTCTTTTCTATTTATTTGGTTTAAGTAATCAATATAGTTAGTTTGGAGGGCTTCAATATTTTTGTCTTTAACCTTCACAGACATGTAGGTTCCTGTGGAAGAATCTTTTCTTTTCTTCTTCTTTTAACCTACCTATTTTACTTATGCTCCAGTTTGGAACCAAACAAGTATACGAATTGCAAGACAGGATTTATTCTTCACCGTAATTAAAGATTCTCCTAGCCCCTCAACAAATGTCCCTTAATTTGTCCTATGTAAGATAATGACCGTTTAGGACCTTGGTAAACCTAAAGGGTTTTTTTAGCAGTTCTTTTGGGCTGCTTAGTTTGATATAAATGCAGTTAGGCATGACCTCATTTACCTCTTGTGAAAATACACAATAGCGGCAAGATGATTGTGCCCCTGTACTCAGCACTGGTGAGGCCACACCTTGAGTGCTGGGTTCAGTTTTGGGCCCCTCACTACAGGAAGGACATTGAGGGGCTGGAGCGTGTGCAGAGAAGGGCAACGAGGCTGGTGAGGGGCCTGGAGAATAAGCCCTATGAGGAGCAACTGAGGGAATTAGGGTTGTTTAGCTTAGAGAAGAGAAGGCTGAGGGGGGACCTCATCAATGCCTATAGCTGCCTGAAAGGAGGTTGTGACGGGATGGGTGCGGGTCTCTTCTCACAAGTGACAAGTGATAGGACGAGAGGAAATGGACACAAGTTGCACCAGGGGAGGTTTAGAGTAGACATTAGGAAGAATTTCTTCACTGAAAGAGTGGTCAAGGATTGGAACAGGCTGCCCAGGGAAGTGGTTGAGTCGCCGTCCCTGGGAGGTGTTTAAAAGACAGGTGGATGAGTTCCTTAGGGACATGGTTTAGTGAGGAGACATGTATGGTTGGACTCAGCCATCTGAGAGGTCTCTTCCAACCTTATGATTCTATGATTCTGTGATTCTTTGTCAGTCCTTTATTTTGCTTCCCTCCGCCCCCCCCCCGCCCCTTCAGGATATGCTGCAAAACCCTACCTGTTTGCCGGGTTCTCAATAAGGGTTGAAGAGAGAACATTTAAGAAAGGAGTGGGAAGGTTCTCCATTTCTGTGTATTGAGGAAGGGCTTAACTGGTGGTGTCTCAGCTCCTTAACTGCAGCTGGAGAGATCACATCGCACAGAAGAGGATAGATCATTTAGAGGTACTTCAAGACACCTCTGTGCTTTTTTAATCCCTTATTAGCTTGTATAATTTTTCTCAGTCCCCATGAGATTCAAGGGATGTGCACAGTGCATGCTGATGTCCTGATCATCTTCAAGGGCCACCAATAAATACCTGCTTTAGGATTGCTTGGTTCCAGCTGTACATAGAAGGTAGCTGTAGAATATCCCAAGGTCTTTGCCATATCATTAATTTACATACACTTCACTTTGTAAAATGTTTTTAAACACCTGTTCATTAAGTTAACTCATTTTTATACAGTGTTTCCAATTAAAATTGTTTATCTGTATTGCCATAGAGCACAGAGACCTAATCTTCATTGGCTGTCACTGGAATAAATTCCTCCTCTTCTACAGAGTTAGGTGTAATGCTCAAATGTAAGACTTCCCTCTCAAATAAACAACATTTTTATTTAAATATGAATAACATTTCTCATATCTAAGCATGAATACTCTCTATGTACCTTTTCTATTTGGCAGCAGACTTTGTGTTCCCACTTCAGTGCTTGAGAGGTGCACAGATCAGATGTTTCTTGGGCTCTGCTTTCTTTGATAGGAAAGAGAACAGTTGTTTCCAGGCTGTACAGCTCTGCACTGGGATACAGCTGCCTCAAACTAATTTTAACCACTTAGAAACACTTTTGTCTGTTTTTTTTCCTGAAGGACCCTGTGATTTAAAACCTACTATCTCCATAGTCGCAGGCTCTTTGGCTCACTTTCTTGTCTGGAGAAGGTAGCCATTAAATCTGGCTTTAATGCAAGCTGATCAGCAAGAAAAAGGAAGCCCAGAAAAATGGAGTAGACCAGATAAAATGTGATTGTTATGTCATGCGTTTTCATGAGTTTTTGAAAGTGTTTGCAGCCTGTGGCAGAGAGTCCTTAAAGTATGGATTCGTTACATTACAAACTGTAGTGCTGACTACATGGGCAACTACTACTACTCTTGGTGGCTAGTATAAGGCATTTGTAGTCCCTCTGAAGCTAAAGTTTTTAAATGCCAGGTACAGCACTTAAAAAGAGTAATTGCATTCTATATGGAATGCTCATTTACTTCTCCATTAGTAGCATTACTGTTTATGTGACATTGCATTGCCTGTGGCATTAACAGAGCTGGCAGTGAGACAGTGATAGGTGTGTGCACATATGGATGTGTGTATATATATTTGTATATGAAGATTCTCTGTATGTATGAAGGTAGAAAGTGGGAGTGGAGAGGGAGTAGAAGGTATTCTGAGTGTTCAGTATGTACATAAAAAGTGTTCTTTAGCCCAGGAAGCCCCCATCTTGCTGCCCATCTGCAGTACCTGAGAGCTGCGGTCTCCAGAGCAAACATTTGCTCTAGATTAGAGATGGAACACCTGTGAGGGGCCACAAAGATAACTGAGGGACAGCAGTATGTCTTTTATGAGAGAAGGCTGAGACATCTGGGACTGTTTGGTATAGAGACAGGATGGCTCAGGGGGCATCTTTTTAATTTATATAAACGTCTGGAAAGACTGAGTAAAGAGGACAAAGCTTGGCTCTTTTCAGTGGTGCCCAGTGACAGGACCAGAGGCAATAGGCACAAAGTTAAACACAGAAGGCTCCATCTAGGCATCAGGAAACATTTTTCACTGTTAAGGGTGACTGAACGCTGGCACAGGTTGCCCAGAGAGGTTCTGGATTCTCTTTGCTTGGAGATATTCAAAAGCCTTCTTGGACATGGTTTGGGAAACTGGCTGTAGGTGACCCTGCTTGATCTGGGATGCTGGACCAAATGGTCTCCGGGGACCCCAACCTCAACCATTCTGTAATCGTGTGATTTTTGACCTCTGGAGAAAAGGTGAATTTTGAATATCCATTTATTTGAATACAGCTGTTCAGAAGACTGTAGCTTATGTTTTAATTTTTATTTTTATACAGTTTATTATGCTTTTTTATAGTTTATATGTTACCTTGTGAAATACGAACTCCGGAGCTGTTGGTGCCAGCTACAGTGTAGTGATATCTGAGGTAATTTTGACTAGCTCAAGTTCTGGAAGTGGTCTCCCTTCTGACCAGGGCACAGTAATTCAGAATAGACCCCCTATTTCTTTGACTAGACTGCTTTTGACACTTCAACTGTCATGTTTAATGTTGTTTCAAAGATAACTGTATTTTGCACTGGACGTGGTGCTGGGATGTGGTATGCTTGGCCGCTAAGTCTTTCTTTTATTTCCTGTTATAAAATATAATATGACCTTCTTTTTTTCTGGATTGCGTTCATCTTTGTCCTTGCCAAGATTTGTTATTTCTTTTGCTTACCTCCTCTAAAATGGCTGTTCTGTTCCTTGGAATTATTTTACCCTGCAAATCTAAAAATAGTTTGAAAATGTTTGGAGGAGATTTGAGACCTGCAATGAGTAGCAAATTGCAGGATAGATGCTTTGTGGCCTATTTCTAGTTTAAAATGCTATTGAACAGTTGCATAACTGGAGTGGTGAACTCAGTTCTTCTGTCCAGTTTTTTCCTCTGGGGCCTATGCTCATATAACTGTATAAGGAAAAAAAATACACTTATTTAATATTCTAATAGTTTTCATATACTATAAAAATGGATTATAGTAAAAAATTTGAAATAAAGTTAGGATTACATTTTAAGTGTCATTCTTGAGGATTCAGTCAAGAAATTGTTTATAAAAATATAGGAACTATTGTATTATTCCAGCAGCTGTGAAATTTGACAATTTAATTTTTTTCTCATCATTCAGTAGCCAAACTGCAATGCGTTAGCTGAAATTAAGCAGCCATAATGGAAAGTAGGCTCAGATCTTAGTGAAATGTGACTGAAATACCACCTTAATGTTAAAAGAAAGAAGGAAGTACAGATAAAATATTTGGAATATATATGTCACTTTTTCAATTCACATAAAACATCTCTTCGCTCTATAATAATTACCCCCATTTGAAAAAAAATCTTTAAAACTCTGCCAGAAGTCCTATAATATTTTGCATTCTTTTCCAGTCCCTTTATTCTGTATGTTTTTTGCAACTTCCATAAATTTTTTAATTGCTTTTTATTTTCTTTAAGTGTTTCCACCCTGTCAGCTAGGTCTTCTGTGGCTACTTTACCTCTAAGCACCTTGCCTCTTGCCTTCCTCTGTTACTGCTAAAACTCATGCTATGCACAGACTAGTCTGTGTTGTTGAAGTTCTCCATAGGACTCTTCTTTAATCCTTTTAAAATCAAATGGCCATTCCTCCAAAATGATATTTTTTAAGCCAAGATTCAAGTTTTATTGGTAAAAATGAAGTCAAAGCGGCACAGGGTGAAGTAAAAGGCTAACGGAGTTTTGTATTATTTTCTACAGTGTTAAGAGAAGGGTTGGTGCTTCAGAGAAGAGTGAAATCGCAGACCATTGCTTGTGGCTGCTGGAGATGAGAAAGTTAAAACTGAGGTTGAGAGGGAAAGGAAAGTATGATGTTGTCTGCAGTATCTAAGTGCATTGGTATTTTTCTTCACAGGAAGTTGAAGACAGTACTCTAAAGGCTTATCTGATAATGGCTACTGTCAGCTCCAGACTATCAATTTACAGGGACCTCTTATCTGGTGTAAGGCAATTCTTAACATTGAAGTTTTTGAGCACTTCATTCTCTGTGTTGCAATTTCTGAGGTGCCAAAATATGAATTATCTGATGCTTGAATTTAAAAAGCGATGGTATGAGAGAGGGAGGGTGAGGAAGGCTGAAACCGGATGCCAATATATTGTGCATTATATACTATAAACCAGGTCAGATTTATTGACAGTGCAGTCAGTAAAAAGGAGGAATTCTGAGGAATTTAGTTTAATATGTTTCTAATCTAGAAGTACCATTGCTAATCTGTACTAGACTTCCTGCTCTCCTAGGATGTAAATATTTCTCTCAAATCTCTCAGGTATTCTTTATTTGAAATATGTGGTTCATTAAGTGAATTTCTGGATTTTCAAACTGATAGATATTTATCTCATCCTGGACTGCCAGCAAATTGTGAGTTCCTTCTGCTCCCCTAACCTTTTCCTGACAGTCCTCGTGGAGCTGACATGATAGCGGTATTCTAAGGCTCATTAATGAAGCTACAGTAATTTACCTCTTGTGGCCATTTTGACTCTTTTCTTGATTTGTATCTTAAAATAATAACAGTAGTACTTTTGTGTCTGTTAGGATTTGCTCAGTCATTACAGAACAAAACAAAGAAAACCAAATGTCACACATTTTTTGATCCAGCAAGAAATTCCAGGCAATTTTAAGATCTATTTCAAGAAAATAACCAATCAAATATATAATATAAGTAGATAACAGGAAATATTTTCTTGTGAAGTCTTTCTTAAAAGTTGCTGAATTTGTTGAGGGAAGATAGTAGTTTAACAATAGCACTTTTTTAAAGTACTTCATTTTCCCTGGCTATGTGTGTGCTAGAAAAGGAAATGGACAAGGGAGCACTTTCCAGCTGACTACTAAAGCGCAGCTCAAATCTGTACAGTTGGTCTTAACTCGCAAAACAGAGTGGTCGTATTTAAACGCCCTACTGGAAATGGGCCCTGGCCCAGGGGAACTCCTAAACCTTACTCTGGATTCTTGGAAAAGTTATTCTAGTTGACCCAAACCACATCTGTGCCAGAGAGTGTGCTAACAATTTAAAAGCAGAGATAGCTATGTTACTAAGCTTTTGTCTTGGTTAAGTTATTTGTGTAGACATTGATTGTGTGGCCCACCAGCTTTCAGCAAGGACTACTGCAAACAGCTATTTCCCTCCTTTTTTCAGTACTTTTTATTCTTACAAACCAGCATGGCAATGATATGGAAGCTATTCTTTTCAGCACCAGTTGTGATTCCAAAACTGTGTGATTACTAATTTAAAGTTATAGACATCAAAAGAAGACTTCATTCTTTTTATTTGAAAGGCTGCCCTAGTTCTCCTTAAAGTAAATGTACACATCATTATTCTAACAGTACAAAGCCTAAGTGATTATTTCACACAATACCTGTTTGTGCATGCTTCTCAGGTACAGATTACAAATGTAAAATCAGGGTTGAGTTTTCCTGGCTAGTATGCAGTATTGTCATTATCAGAATGACAACTGGGCTGCAGAGAAGTACTCCTACAGTGATACACTTATTTTTTTCAAAACAGTGACTCACTGAGATAAAAACCAATTTCTTAGGGGTTTGTCCATGAGCCTGAGAACCAACAACTATGCTTAATAGAATTGTTTTCTGGACAGAATACACAATCTCAGCAGTTGCTAGGCTCTTCTTACCTTACTATTTCTGAACCTTAATACACATTTTCAAAACCATTAGAGGACTTTAGAACTCAGTTCCATCTGTACCCAGTTACTTTAATGCCTGTTTTTCAAAGTGTGTGTTCACTCAGACATCCCAGATCATAAATTCAAGATGAGTGAGAAACAAAAGGCAAAGCGGCTGTGTTCAAAGGGAGAACGATTACTGCGTGAGCTTACTGTGTGAGCAAAGGGTTGGAAAAAGCCTCTGCAGGTCATGAAATTCAGACTCTGTCTCCGAGCAAGGCCAGTTTCAAAGTTATATTAGATTGTTCAGGGTCTTATCCATTCAGCTTTTTAAATTCTCAAAGAAGTGACGTTCCACAGTGTCTTTGAGCCATCCATTCCCAGGTTTCACTGCTATCACGGTACAGGGTTTTTCCTTACATCCAGTCAGAGCTTCACATGTTGCTGGTGATGACTGCCTCTTGCCCTTTAATGATGCATCTCTGAGGTCTGCCTCCATCTCTTCCATAAACACCTTTTAAGTAGGAATAAAAATCTATCATAGATTGTAGTTTACCTCAGCTTTGTCCTGTTTAGGTTAACTGAAAAGCTGCAAGTGGATGGATTTTTTTTAATACATTGTCAAAATATGAAAATGTCGGAGCAACTGGGTTATTATAGAAAAACCCAAAGTATATCCTACTCAGATATGAAATAATAATAATGATATATGAATAATAATCAGGAACAGGAAAAATATTTAAAGGCAAAAAATAGGAATGGAGAGAGAATGGCAAAGCAAGGAATAACCTCAGTCACTAGAATCTGAGGTAAAGAGATTGTATTATTATGGATTGTAGCAGAACTAATATGCAGTCAAGATTGATTTATAATTTTGCCAAATGCAAGAATATTTTAATAATAGAGGAAAATAAAATGCCTCTTGTTTCAGAATGTTCTGAAATCATAAATTATTTCAATCTGTAGTCCAGCTGGTTTAGATCAACCAGTGAGTTTTGCATTTTGCATATGTTTGCCATTCAAGAATTTTCTCACCCTGCCTTTCTTCTTTGTGGGTGTACTTCTAACATCAGAATATGGGAACTGAAGATGTCTTACTATGGCATTAGCCCTATTCACTTTTCTTTTTACCTACAAGCTTTCCTTTGTTTTTTTTCTTCTCATCAGTGTCTGGTCTTCAGAGTGGTTCTCACTTTGAGCTCAGTTTTTTTTCTTTTATGGGTCAGACTCTGGGATAACTCGGGTATCCAGGTATTCATATATGGCATTGTTTGTTTACCAAGGGAGGCGAAGTCAATCCCAAAAGATCTGTTCTTGGACTAAATAGGAGAACGAGGTACCCAGGTGCTAAAAATTTTCAGTTAATGTATACACTTTTTTTTTTTACACTGAAAAAAATAAACATTTTCATAGGGAAAAGTTTTTTGTTGATAAACTTAGGTGATTATATCACAGTGATATGGCAGAGGTTTTCATATCTATGAACTAAGATGATCTGCTTTATGTTTATTTGTATTAGAATTTTATGTTTATTTTTATTAGAATTTTATATTTATTTGTATTAGAATTAGACGCAGCACGGGTCATTTAAAAAGAAGAGCACTTCTTTCAATGAAAACATACTATGAAATTTCTCTTTTAGGGTTTTTTTAAGAAGAATAAAAAACCCTCATCACGTATCTTTTTTTTTTTTTTCTTCCCTCCTTGGTTTAGGGTTTATATCAGGTGATGATAATATAGAAAGAACAGCTATATTTTCAGGAAGCATTCCACACTACCTTCTAGACACAGGCAGAGTCAGTCATGGTAGCAATTTCTATGTAAACAAGCTAAAGAAAATTTTATGACAAAAGTATTTGCGTATTTTAAAAAAAAATCATAATTTTCAGACACAGCCAAAATTGTATTAAACTGTTCAGCTTTGTAAGAAACTTCCAGTAAAAGTGTTTAACATCATAATTGAATATATCTTTTCTTGATTTGCTTTTTATACATTCCCATGCCAGGTGCATCATATTGTTAACATGTTCCAAAGTGTGTTGAATATATTCTGTCACTTGGTATTTCTGTAGAACATTCAATAACTGTTTCTTTTAATTTTATATGCCGTATATGCACATATACCTGCAATATATGTAATGCTTATATTCATATGTATGTGTTAATGTTACACAAGTGAGTTCAGAAGGTCAAACAGAAGGTCAAATGCTTTTTGGGGGAGGATGTAGCTTTTGGGTTGTTTTTTTTCCTCCTTAAAGCAGCAAGTGGAAAGTCTGTTTGTGATGTTCTTTGCTTTCTGTGGAAGTACCACATAAAATTTTAGGCCAGGGCTTAAAAAAGGCAGTGTTGTAGCAGGTTTCATGCTGTCGTTTGTGTTTATTTCATACGATCAATTTTAACTATTGGATGATAAAACTATTTTTATTTTTTAAAAAATACATGCACTCTGAACAAGATTGACTGTAATTGAAAGTGGAGGCAAAATTTTTTTGGAAGTGGTACTGCTTGCTATCTTTAATTAGACTGCAATTCAGAAGTTCTATTATACTTTTTCCAAAACATAAAAACACTGGGGAAAAAAATTTACCTTGCTGAAGGTCAAGAAATAAGTAGTACAGTAAGTGCCAAGAAGCACACTGAAGAAATAGATGTGTTTAAAAGCATTTAAATGTTGACCTTCAGAAAGAATAGTGGCAGATGATGATTATATTTAAAAGAAAAGGCTTAATCTTTTTATGAATCAGATACATTAGCATATTCAGCATCAGTTGGCAGTCTTCACTGACAGATATTATTTTTGACATTTCTAGACTTAACCTAGTTTCAGCACATAAAGAAAAGACCTTGCCTTTGCTAGCTTTGGAAAAAAACAAAATATCAAAAGAAAAATATGTAAGAGAAGTTACTTAATAAACAAATGAATTAACTTTGAATGTACTTCCTTTTAAAGCAGTGCTTTAACATTTGGTGTTACAACCGCTGCGATTCATACTATTCTTCAGTGTAAAGACCAGCTTTGTCAGTACAGGTCTGTAAACTTCTGTCACTCAAAATTAACTAACAGGCTTTAAAATGCAATTTTTCTCTGCATGGCATGTTCACATGTGACTACATGCCATTTGCAAACTGCAGGTAAACACTTTAATTTCTAAAAGAGAACATGTGTAGTTCTTTAATTTGTATATTGTCACTGAAGTTTGATTTTATACAGGTCAGAACAAGTGTGTCTCTTTTTTTAAGTTTCCAAACTTCCAGTTTATAGTCCAGTCACACTTTTTGCCAATTGGATGACAGTGTTAAAATGCAAAAAGTGAAATACAAAAGTTAGAGTTCAGGTTGTTCTGCTCACTCCAGCAAAAAGACAGTAATGAGAGCTGATGGGTCTGTACTTTTCTTTTTTCATGTAAGGAGTAATTGAGTACCTTAACTGATAAATTAAATAGAGTACGCTTCTCTACCTTTCTGTGGCTATTCTCTTAATATAGATAATTTGTACTTGAAAAGGTGGATACAATCTGAGTACTGCAAAGTTATAACCATTTATAACAGATGTTATAAATTCATTCTTCTTTATCTGCTGCTACTTCTCTAATTCCAAAACCATAAATGTGAGCAGAATCTTGTACCGTATTTGGTATTACAGCTCCATTAGCAAATATGTTACAATTACCAGGTTGGGTTATCAGAGGTGATTCTGCTAGAATTTTGAGAGAATATTGAAAAAGAACCATCTTTCATCTTTAAGGAGCTGGAAAAGAGCAACATATACAAGTAATAACATTCATGGATAGATAAACAGATTTTTTCCCTTTTACGTCCACTACATTTTCCTGACTATATCACAGTAGTCTCCCATTCTGACATCAAAGAAATGTTCTAGAGAAACAGTCATTTCATACTTATTATAGATCTACAAATTTATTCCATCATCTGTTAGCTTCCTACGTATAACTTCTTCAGATCATCCTGGACTTTGAGTGAAGAAGAGAAACGAAAAGCTTACACGTAATAGAAAAGCTGTATTGGAAATTGAACCTGGAATTAGTTAAATTCTGGCTAAAAAATCTCTGCCATGCTGATTAATAGGTCCTGTAGAAGCAAAGAAATGTCTTTCTCTTCTCTCACGGTAAACGTTTTATCATTCTCATCAATAAATTACAACTTCAGTTCTTGTTTCCTTTATATTTCACGTGATGACATTACACACGAAGAACTGTCAGGCCTGTGTAGAGTATAGCATCACTCAAATATACAGAGACTTCTCCAGAAAGCAGAAATTACAAATTAACCCCAGAACTAGTCATGTCTTTCCCAATCTCTTGCCTATTTCTAAAGGGGAAAAGAAAAGCATAATTGGACAAAAGGCACTGTGAAGGATTACCTCCCCAAAATAACTAGATTTTAGTGTGTATCATTTTAGTGATGTAGATGGTGGCACAGCTCCAGAAAAAACCTGTACAAATGTGGAAGAGGCAACTTTAATCACTGGGGCAGGATAAAGAAGATTGAAGCAGGACGTAATGCAGAAATATTAATATGTTTGGCCATCTTCACTGCCAAATCCAGTATCTCTTTTAGCTACTCACCTGGATACATGCAACATTTAAGATTTCTTCAAATGACTCTTTGGCTTCAAGTGTACTCTCTGACACCTCACTTGAGAAGCTTTTTTGATCTTGAAAAATGTGCTGGTCTGGGCTCAAGACTGTCTGGTAGCTGGGTATAAACCAGCTGGATAAGGGACCAAGCTTTCTATCAGACTTTAAATGTCTGAGGACAGAACTGCTTGTTCTTTCTAGCACAAAGAAACAGCAGGGAGGAAACAATTCCTCCTTTTTTTTTCTTTCTCTAAATTCTCTCACTACATAAGAATGATCAGAGCTGAAATGGCATATAAGGGTTCACCCTTGTCACAGAGTGACAAGAAGTTACAGAGACTACGCTGCTGGTCTTATGGACATGGGAGAAGGGTTTTTCCGCTCTATGATGTAGCATGGAATCATCATTTATTTCAAAGGAAAACATCTGAACTACCCTCTACATGGCTTGCTGAGCAGCAGACTTTCAGAGAGCAGTATCAAGCCCACAGAAAACAAATCCAACTAGGAAACATAAGTTCTTTTTTCAGCTTCTCAGAACTTTCTATTTAGAAAGATGTTGCTAGAGTCACTGCTGTTTATTGTTTTCCCTGTTTCTAGCTGTTCAGCTTGCCAGATGAACATAATTACTGACAGAAAATTACATTTATTTAGAAGTGAAATTGAATTACCCTTACCATCCCCTCCCAATCTGTATCTGAAAAGATTAGAAGGGTGTAGATTACAGACCAGTGTACCATTACAGTAGAGAATCCCATATTCCTTCTTCTACCTCTTTTTGCAGATTCGCCCTTCCAAACATAATATAAGAGTTTCCATTCATTGACTGGTCAGTCTAGTTATTCCTGAATATAATAATACTACTTTCACCATTACGGGGTGTTAAAGTGTGTCTTCTTTGCAAACCAAATAGCAATAGCTAAATGCACATTTTGCTTGAAAACCAGATAGCTACTACTAAGTGCAACACTAACCTACATTGCAAATCTGATGGTGCCACATCGTATTATTCTCTGAGTATCTGTCCACAAAAGACATATTATATATAATTACCTAATGAGAGTATTCATTTTTTGTACTACATGGTCTCAATAGCCACCTCTATGTAAAAGGCTTTTTGCAGGTATGATTGTATTGATGTTTTTTATTATCAGGAGATGTTTGTATAGATAATGTGCAGTTTTGGAATGCAAGCTGATGTGGAGCATTCTTTCAAAACATGAACTGGTTGAAATAATGGATTTCTCTAGTATCAGTGATTCCTGTAGTGAAAAATATGATGTTCATTTAGCATATCCCCATCTATGCAGCAGGGACACAGCTGAAATTTACAGACATTTCATGGAGCACAACATTAAAATTTTAAAAAGGTAAATTAGAAGATTAGAACAAATAAATTAATCTTTTCACATTAGTTTAGAATAATGTATACCTTTGTTTTTAAGAAAGAGTTAGAAAGATGGCACAAATTAAACAAAATGAAGGTAGTAAGAGTGAACATCTGTAGCACAGGTTTTTTTGTTACACTGTCTCTCACAATTTTTTACTAAAGCATGGAACATCTTCAGCCACTGTTAAGATAGGACAGTGTCCTCTTTTCTATGTAGTGTGACATCCGCTGAGTGATGCAATCATAAAATTACTGGAGATGCTATGAAATAGTATAAAATAGTACTCTGAGATTTTGAGTTTGGCTCTGATGCTTTTATTTTATGCCAGTATGCTACAGATAACTATACTGACTTCTGAAGTTTTGCTAATAGGAAAACTCTTGATTCCTGAAACTAACTTTAGTCATTGGCATGCAGCTTAGCACAAACATGACTGTAGTGGAGGTTAGATGTAGAAAACCTCTGTTTTCTAGATTACTAATAAAACCCCAGTATTTATCTACGTTACTACAATTTGATTCATCTGTAAGCTAACGGTTGCAAAGCTGGGATATAAGATGGATGCAGTTGCCAAAACAGGTATTGAGTTCCACTTTACATTGTTATGGTGCCGGTGCAATGACTGGTCTCATACTTTCTTTGCAACTTTGCTTACACATATACAAATACATACATAGATGTACAAATACATACATAGATGTACATAGATCTACAAATACATAGATACATATATTATATATATTTAAAGGCAGCCTGAGTTTTTCTGTGGAATGATAATTCATGTAAACAGTGCACAGTGATCCATTTGTGCAGACAATGGCTACAATCATTGAGGTAGTTGTTCCTAGTGCTAGTTACACAAATATATAGATGACTGGTTTTGTATGATAACACAAACTTTGGTCTTGTTATAGGCATTACTTCTTTCCAGCTTCAATTTTTGAACACAGTTTGGGTGATAAAGAAGTATATTTATTTATTTTCAAATAAAATCCTCTTCAAGAATTAACACAGTAGGCAATGTGGACAACTACAGAGTGAATGTGGAGGCACTACTAAACAAAGGCAAACAGTAGAACAGCAGGTCCCTTTTGTAATCATAAGCGAAGGGTTACAGAGATATTCTAAAGAAAGTGCTTCATGCTGAACTGCTATAAATTTGAGAGCTGACAATAAACGGAGATTTCCTTATACCTTATTTTTAAAGAGGATATTGAAAGCCTCTTTTTGCATTTGTTTCATCACAGATTCTTCAGTGTATAGCTCTTCGGAAGCAGTGGAAGACAAGGCTTTCTTGCTCTATCTACTCACATCAGGAGCAAAGTTCTCCTCTTTTTACTGTCTTCTGCCTACTCCTTCCACAAAACTTATAAAACATTGGCATATTCATGCTTTCCATTGCTAGACTGAGCTTCTTGGGCTTCTGCTTTCCTAGAAACCATTGAGGGATTCTCAAGTTCCCCAAAGGTTCTTGTTCCCAGAAGGTTTTCATAAGCCAAACAAGTTTCCAATACCATGGTTCCCATAGAAGTTCTATCCTCTAGTGCACAGTATTGCCAAGTTTCCCTTCCTTCTCCATTAGGCTTTTGGACCGAGTCTGGTTACAGGCAAAGGGGATGATACCTGGACTTTCTACCCTGCAATTTCCAAAGTATTCAGAGTCATAGTTTTGATTCTTAAACATCTTTACTTTGAGATGGAACAAAGAGAAATGTGGACCATCAGCTAAAAAGTTCTCTCTCAAACTAATTTCGAGTTTTCAAACTTGGAGATGGAAGAACAGAGACCTTGTACCAGATATGCTGTGAAAAACTAAACCCTAGAGAAGACTGTTAGGACAGCCACAACGACCAAATTCTTCTTGTTAGGGTATAAACAATGGAAAGATGCAATACTCTGAGAAGTCCTTAATCTTGTTTTGATTATGTGACAAATTTAAATGGGTTAAGAAGGTAACCCTTTCTACTTTACATTGATTTTTGTTTTCATTTTCAGAAATTAATTTTTCAGAAATTATTCACTTATAAGTCCAGGGCAAAGCAGATGTAAATGCCTTGGAGCCAAGACAATGACTTAAAGATGTCTCATAATTAACTTTGTTTTATTAATGTTTCAAATATTTTGAAGTAATCGGATTCACAGAAGTAATCTCACTGTATTCTGAAGATAAGTTATATGCATTCTTGAAGTGGTAGGAGGAGAATCAGCCTTCCACTGCAACAGCATCTCAGCTTGGAAAACACTAAAACGTGGACTTGTGGTCCTGCACACTCGACACCTGAGTGAGGTTGCGCACATCCTTGGGTTCCAGCAGAGGTTTGATTGCAGGAATAGGACCTATGAATTTGCCTTGACTAGAAGTTCAAGCTGACTGAAAGCAATGACCTTTCAAGATTAAGACCTTATTTAATAAAGGTACTTCTATTTGTATGGACTGTTTAATATAATGCATATTGTATATTTTCAAAATAAGAATGCAGTAGCTAGACTAAATGTAGAACTATAGCAGGATACCTGTAGTCTTTTTCTTCTCTTTATGTATGGTTTGCAGCAATCAGTTAAAAGTAAAATCCTATTCTGAAAGTGAGTGAACAATTTTTTTCAAAAGTAGTTGTCAAAAGACGGTGCAATGTAGTGGTTAAAAACATTAACTGAATGTTAATGTGCTTATCCTAAGAACATCACAGTACCACAATAATTTAAGTGATTCTATGTTTTGACTCCTTTCTACTGAAAATAAATAAATGGAGGATATATGAAATAAAAATAGGCATCAACAAAGGTAGAGAAGAGGCCAGGACATCAAATAGCTATGTAGTTAATTGGAAGAGTATAGGATTATACAGTTTAGATGTGTAAGGTGAAAACATTACTAAAGAAATACGTGAATTTCTAAGTCATAAAGCTTTATAACTCATAAAATGTGTGTGTCTGGATGATCCCACAAAAGGAATCTGCACAAAAAGGAAAGTCCATCTTGAAGCAATAGGTGTTTGCACCCACCAGATTTCATTTACTCCTGTTGCCATCACTCTATATTTTATAAGATTTTTCTCTCCTTCCTTACAATGGAAAGCTACCATGTCCTGAGAAGTCTTTGGTCTTGTTATGATTACTTGTAAAATGAAGGAGTTAAGAAGGTAAACCTTTCTACTTTGGATTGAATTTTCTTTATTTCTGAAATTAATTTTTCATATCAGAAATTATTCATTCACAGGTCCAAGGCAAAAGCCTTGGAGCCAAGACAACGACTTAAAGATGTCCCTATAAAATTCACCTCATGTTACAAGAAGTTAAGTTACTGTAAACTATGGTAATAAACTGCCTTTCATGTCTTGTGCTGAAAATATTATGGCAACATCACTATAGAATAAGAAATGTTTATGTTTAGATTAAGCATGGTGTGTATTCCCTGTAACAGAAGAAAAAAACCTTCCATACATAGATTTTTGCAGAAGCTGATATATTTGCTCAAGTGAACACATTTCCTGCATAAATTACTTGAATTATGACTGATTGTTTTAAATTCTTAAATGATTGCATGAGCTAATAAGCATTAAATGGTCTTTTAAAATATCAGGCAGAGGTGAAGTGTAGAGGTTCCAGATTTACCTCTACAGGGCATTTCCATAACTTCTGTTATGCTGATAGTATTCTTCTGGACTAGTGGAAAAAAAAGTGATGCTGATTTGATATTTAAATACTGCAACAACTGTGGAATCAATGTGGTTGGTCTGCTGGAGCTATGTGCCAATGCTTTCTAGTCCATTTCGCCACAGGTTTCAGTTATATTATTGGTTTAATCACATAACCTCTTTATGTTGAGTCTTTAAGATACTGCTTTAGAAAACTACATAAAAGAAAAATTTTGTATGAGCAAAAGTTACTTAACTGGATTATTTGTGGTTTATTTCCCATACATAAATTTGATAATGAAGTCTTCATAAAATCTAGGAGCCCTAGTTCATTCATGTTGTAAGGTGTTTAGCGATCTGAGGCATTTAGTTTTTCTGAGGTGGTATTATTAGGAAAGAAATCTTTATTTTCTTAAGCATATCCGTAGGCCTCCAACACTAAAGGTTAACAACCTGTATAACACAGGAACATATTTGATTTAGTAGCACAAGGAGTGTGAACACTGACTGATTTAGCAAATGAATGTTACTCCTGTGTATAGGCTAGGACTATAGCCGTTGTTACATGAAATAGATAATTTATCTTAGGAATAATTTACGTCATATCTGAAAGTAATATTTTAGTGCTGTTGGCAAAGTTACTGTTTGACATCATCCTTACACTCTGCAATCTTGACATGAGGCAGTATACTTAACTGAGAGCAATGATTATTTAGAGAAACTATTATAAGAATGATTTTTCAAAAGAAATTGCATAATTCTAAATTATTACATAATTCTACGTAATTGTAAATGATTTTCTATCTTCTTAATTTGAGTTTTTCTTCTGGAATACAAAATGTTTTCCAAAAGATATTTTTTAAAGTTTATATTAAGGTCATCTATCCAAGGTCATCTATCTTTGAAGACATAAATAGAAACCTTCCTGAAACTACGACTGACAATAGGAGTTCAGATAACAGTTACCATAAGTAATGCCCTATGGGATTATTGACAGAATTATCACAATACATTCCTTCGCCTTAGTGCTGCATTTTGAAATAAAAAGTAAACATTTCATGTATAGGAGGTACACCCAATGTTAACACAGAAAAAAAACCAACTTCATGATTTACTTTTGCCTTCAAAACAGTCAAGACTAAGTTAAATGAGTAATTTTCCATCCCCTGGTACAAGATATATCTTGTCTGTGTTATAGTGCAATACAGATGAATGATAACCAGCTAAACATTTTCTGGCCCATCAATAGGAGACCATTCAGTGCATCAGAGTCCAGGTCTCTGATTTTTCTCCCCAGCAAAGAAGGGCATCATTGAAACCTGTGGGGAATCTGAAAACAAAACACTATGGATTTCTGCCTAACGTTATTGGTGAAAGTTAAATGTCCACTCAGAACTATAATCAAGCTCAGGAGGCAAAAAAATATTTCTGCAAGCTGTTTAAGTAGAAGTGAAGTGAAAAGGAACAAAAAGGAACCGTGTAGTGAAAGAACAGGCTATTAGGATGTTTGGATCTGACAAATACCTGATTCTTGAGAAAGACAGACTGAAATAATCAAACACTTTAAATAAATTAATTACTTCCAATAGGGATGTCTTGTAGTTGGTTTTTTTCCCTCCACTTACCTTACATTGGCTGTAAAGTTTTTTAACTCAGAGTTCAAGAGACTATCCATCATAATGAACCTATCCTTGGAAGTACAGCTGAGTTTTTCAACAGTATTTCCAGCAGGCCACAATATAATACTTTGGTTTTTTTAATATCAGTCTTCCATTTTGAATGGTTAAAGACTTCATATTGTAATTTTTTTGCCTCTCAGGGATGACTGCATTACAGGACAGATTAGAATTATATGCTCCTTACAGATTTTCTTTTTTTTCAATCTGCTGGTTTCAGCCAGATGGGATTGCCTTTCCTCTCATGACTGAGCCAGATATTGACTTGCATCAAGTTTTTGTCCAGAGAGTTCATGTAAGCTTTATATTGGTTGATCCATCTGCTTAGAAGCCTCATTAATAATGTATAGTCTCAGTGCAGTGAATAACCATGACCACCTTTGCTGTATAATTAATTCAATTTGGCTTGCCACTGCCCTCCATAAGGGCATTGATACCTACAGGTACACCAAGCAGTAATGCCACTTGTGATTTGCTAAAATCAGACTATAAGAGCTTTTAATCGGTTAATGTAAGTCTTTATAAACTAAAATCCAGAGTATCTTGATTTAAAAGAAAACATGCGCCTGCATAAGACGTGTCCATCACTGGGAATAGAGGAACCCAGGGCTTGAAGTACAGAAAGAGAGAAATCAGCTGCATTGTATATTTTACAGTTGTAATTTACTCCTTCCTGGTGTTCTCCCAAGATAAATACGGGAATGTATTCTTTTAGTGAAGTTCTTCTGGAGTGCAGAAGAAAGGGTGGTGAAAAGCCATTACGATTCAGATGGGGTAGTACGGGTAGACCACAGTCATGACTGCTATTACACCTAGGCTTTCAAGTCATCTGCTGGGCATCAAATATCATAAAATGGGACTGAATGTTATGTGTTTTGTTTTGATTACTTTTTAAAATAATACAGTTGGTATTCTGTCTTTGTGTTCTGAAATTCAGAGTGTGTATCTAGTTTTCAGGCTTTCTTCTGTACCAGTGAGGGCTAAAATCTTAATCCCTTTAATGATAACTAAGATTTTGACGGGGCACAAGTGTCTAGAAGCTGTAACTTAAAAAACTCACAAGTACAGTCATAAAAAAAAATAAAAATAAAAGCTGTTGATAATGCTGCTAGGGAAGAGGCTAAGTAATATACCCAGATCTTGAAAGGTCTACGAACTTATACGTATAATTTCTGTTTTGGAAGACTCAGGTCTGCTTTGGAAGCTTGCCAGAGATATATACCATGTCAAAAATGATTATTTTTTTTAAAAAAAGAGTAAGGCTTTTTCATTTTATATGAGACATATTACTAAGTGTTGTTATGTTTCATAACACTTGGAAATTAAAGTTTCAGTTCTTTGTAAACTGCAGTTGTTTACATGATTTTAAGTAATATATTTATCTCCATGGATAGCATCTGCAGATGTGTCAGGATTTTAGGGAAGAATTTTTATGGCACCTGGAGTCCAAAGTTCCTGCTTGTTCAGATCAGGGAATGCTTGTCATTTTCTTCCAGGTTTTGTTTCCTTTCCTCCTTTCTGGGAAAGCCTGGGAGAGTGCATGGTGCATGGTGCTTGCACCAAGCCTGGGAGAGTGCATGCATCGGTGCGTGCTGATAGCTTGTCCCATCATTTAGCTTGGAACATGGCTGATGAAGTCTAAGGACTGGGTAGTACACATATAATGTGTCTGTCTACAACTGACAGACTCTCATCATCAGGTCAGCTGGAAATGAGACTTACCAAAGTTTGGGGCTTGCAACATGCCTTCATGATCAAATACTCCAAAACTGACTAGTTTGTGCCATAGTGGCTGTAGCTGTGTTACAGATAAACCTGACACACAGTTCACAGGAAAGATATTGTCCGTGAAATCCTACCACAGTAACCATATCCATGAAAAATGAAATGGGGGAGTAAAGCATAATTTTGTCTACAGCACATGTGGATGACCTGCCTGTGAGCTAGCCAGGCTGATAATCAGTGCTGTAACAGGAGGCATTTTCCTGCATTTTGTGGAGTAATAAGGGTTGTTTCTTCTTTACAAAAACTGTTAAAATACTGGCTCTCATACACATACAGTTCAGATTAAACTTTTCTTCTGATGTGATATCCTTTTAATGAGGTATTATAACTAGCAGCTTTTATATTATTCTAGGAATCGGAAGCTCAGTTTTTAATTATATTATAATAATATAATAGTTCCTTCAGAAAAATAAAAATTCCTTTATGCAAGTTACAGGAAAAATTTAGATTTGCAGATATTCACCCATTAGAACTTAGTCAAGAATACTATGTATTACACTTTATTTCTGTGAAAAGTAGGTATGAAATTATGGTAAAGGACTTTGTTTTCTTATAACTTGTCTTCATTTCACATAACATACACATTCATATATGATATACAATTCTGGTCTATCAGTGTATAGTTAAATATGAATCTAGAGATAAAAATATGGACATATTTCTTTTACTTCATATCCTAGCACAAAAGTTGCTTTGTTTATAACATATAATGTGAAAATGAGGTAAAAGCAATTTGTATAAATTTTTTGTTTAGATTACATAGGAAACTTTTCTTCAGATAAGGATCTTATCTTCAGTAAGATTTGATGTCTTTCTGTCTTTTCCACAGAATGGACTGAAATATAATATAATGAATTGTAATAAGATCTATAGGCCTTTTTTGGTTTGGGGAGGTTTTTTGTGGGTTTGTTTGTTTGAGGTTTTTTTATAGTTATATTGGTTTACTATTTTTTTTTATTATTTTTTTCACTGAATAATCTGTCTGGTAAATTCTCTATTTTAATAACTATATCTTGTAGTGGGAGCGCTATAATTTTACTTTTTAGTTAGCCTTATGTGTCCAGCTCAGAAAGGTATTGCTAAATTTGTTAAATTGCTAACTTTACAGTTGGTATTTTTATAGTGGACACACTAATTGCAGTTTTCCTCCTGTGGTACAAAGTATTTGAGAAATAGCTGAAAAGGCAAACCAGCAGTGAAGACCGTTTAATTGCTATTTTTAAAAAACATTTATATTGTATTTATGCAAAAAGCACAACAGTCATATGAGAGATAAAATAATCAAATAATTTGTTTTCATTATTATAGTCCTTCATTTGAGCAAAGAACAAAAGAAAACTTTAAAGTAATGTAGAAAATTATGTAGGAGAGAAGATAAATCATATAGAAGTTAAGTTATACATAAACTTTAGTTATGTGAAGTGATAAAAATAGTATTCATTTTTATGTATGGTCTCTGTGCCCATTGTTTCTTAAATTTTGATATAGTTTGGAAACATTTTTTACAAGAGAAGAACATTAATTTGTCATATGGTTCCCAAAAGAATCCCACAATAGCCATCAGGAATTACGTTTCAATGGAGTTAAATAAATACATTTAAGCCTTCCTTATAACAGAGTGGTATGGATTTTTTCTTTTAATAAAATTTGAAGTGTGGATATAATCCACTTGTGCTAGGGCCAATGCCGAAAGAAGGAACTATGACATCTTATTAAAGTATCATGCTTTGCCCCATAATGCTGTGTGTGCATATTTCAATAGTATAAAATCTCCCCTCCTTTCTTTTTTTCCTTTTAAGAGTTCTCTTGCCTGCAGCTTTGCACATAGAAACAATACAAGCTGTCAAAAACATGATAACCAATTTACCTGGAAAATGAATTAATGCTTACCTCATTCGACATTAATTTTGTTGGAATTGTGTCTCAAGTGGAAAATGTTGGCTTTGTTTGTTCCTTCTTTAGACTCAACAGGCTGAAATGCCAGGAATGGGAAGCCATGTCCCCAGTGTGACTGGAATATCAAGTGACAACATTGGTGGGGTGTTCTACTCGTGCTGTTCAGTCCTATGTGGGAAAGAGTGAACAAACTCATCAGGATTAAATTTTTTGGTTCATTAACAAAATCTAATGATGAAGGAATCCATATTTCCATATATTTGCATGTTGCTTCATAGAACCTAGGACATACTTACTAGACTGTCACTAATATTTTGTGGTAGGTCTCCAGTGTGCCTGATGACGTTTCTTATTCTTGAAGGGGTAGCTACTGCTAGCTCTATAATGTTGCTGCTACGCTAGTCTGTAATTGGTTTATTTTGTGCTGCCCATTGTCTTGGGAACAATGCAGCGTGAGCATGGGGCAGTTTTTCTCTATTGTAGATACCTCTGCTTGAGAGATATTAGTTTAAGTCTGAAACTGTGCATTTGCATCATCATTTATTAAGCATTTTCATCTGCAAAAATGTTCTACATAGTTTTCAGATATTAGTTTATGTCTGAAAATGTGCATTTGCATCATCATTTATTAAGCATTTTCATCTGCAAAAATGTTCTACATAGTTTTCAGTTTAGTCCTTGAAATCTCATTGCCTTTTTCTATACCAAATGCTCTTCAAGTTTTTATTGTCACATCCTTTTTTATGAATACTGGTAATATTTCTGGTGCTACTTAGCAATATGAAAGCTGACAATATTTCAGAAGCTGGGCAAATTGGAAGCTGAAAGCTTCATGTAGCAAAAAGAAACAAAGAACTGCAGTTTTTTATTTGTAACATGATCTGACTCTTTTTGTGTAAGTAAAGGATAACTGGCTTCCTAGTTGAACAACTCACTCCCTCGGAGTACTTATTCTGCATTCAGTGTTTTTCTTCCAACTTTGACTGCTAATGGCTGTGCTCCTCCAGCATATTGGGGCAGCCAACAGGGTCAATGAGGGTGGGTGTCAGAGGAGCCACTGAAGGAATTTAGGGTCTAATTTGCGTCGGCCGGAAAGCTCAGAGTGTACGTAAGAGAATGATTGGAGGTTTCGCTGGAAATTCTTGCAATTCTCTTCACTTATTGTTAGTATAGTCATTAAAATTGTAGCATTATCATTCTTACCATGACTTGTGCCATGGCATTGTTTAAGAAAATTTCTAGGGATTTTTAAAATGGTGAAATAGTGTATAGTTTCATAAAGTGATTGTCTCCATATGTCTTGGAGCACTGTATAATTGAAAAACATATACAATTAATTTTGGGCAAAACCAAACAGATTAAGTTTGACTTATGTAAGAATAAATTTCTGTCTTGATTTTTTTTTCTAATAGTTTGTGTGAAAAATGTATGGTTTATAGTCATCTGTAAACGACAAATGTTTCATAGACTTCCAAGCAAAAAAAAGTATTCAAATGAATGAAGAGATTGTATTTCTCTTCTTAATCAATACCCTTATAGTTTAGAAAAGCTGTTCCTTCCTTGTTAATGCTTTTAATTTATCTTATTTTTTATAGAACTGCAGTAACAGAGCACAAGAAGCTATGTAATGCTGTAAATGTTATTACAGTCTAATAGGCTTTAAGTAAAACAGTGACATATACATCTATGTAAACATAATAATCTGGAACATATGTCAGTTGTCTATGTGCTAGAATTTAGATTTACACTTAAGGCCTCCAGCAGGTTTTTTTGATGATGTGTGGTTTGCTTTTCTCAACACAAAATGAATCAGAAGATGAATCAGGCCCTAAAAATGCCTGTATCTCTCTATTGATTATAAAATTAGTCTAGAGGTCTAGCCCATTTATAGATATCTACTCTATATAGGTAGTTCACATTTAATCAGATGAATCTTACTCTTGTTTCAAGGCGAAAAATAATATATTGTATTAGTACAGGGTTAAAGTGTCAACATACTCAGTTTGCTAATCAGACATTTTTCCAACACTGAGATGTTGTCTCAGCAAACTACTTTAGATATTGAAAAGGCCTTGCAACTGAAAGAGTTCAAATCCATGAGTTTTAGCAGACTGGATGCTTCCGTTTATGCTGCTATCACTTTCTTGAGCTGTTGTTTTGTTATGTTCCTTCTTGTTTTCTGGGAATCTTCAGGAACAATAAGTAACTTGTAATTTTAATTTTTTTTTAAGTTTAGCCAAGTAAAACAAGATGAAGTATGCAACACTGTTTTCAGTAGAGCTTATTATTTCTTAGAAACTGAACTATCTGTTTTATTAAAGTTGAATCCCACCTTACAACATACTACTGATTAACAGTTTGATATTGTATTTGCAGCAGCACTGTATTGTAATTGGAAGAAATGAGCCAAATAAGCTGTTCTTAGCTCTTGAAAATGACGTAGTCAGAGATTTGTTTAGAAATTGGGGAGGGAGGGGGTGGTGGTGGTGTTTATTTTTCATTAATACCGTAGTCCCCAATGTCAACAAGGAAAAAAAAATTCCTTAGTGTTTGAAGGCATGATTTTTTCCAAGTGTGTTTAGCATCAAAGCAAGGTGAGACGGACACCTTGGGAAATGGAAGACGTGGTATTTATCCCTGCAACAGACTAAATAGCATTGCAAAATAATGATAAACTTCTGTAATATGGCATCTCAGCTATACCCTTGAAAGCTTATAATGTAAGAGAAAATAATTATCTTTCCCAATGGAAACATTAGACCTTTTAGGAGAGTGGTGGTTTAAATGTGATTTTTATTGACCTGATCATCAAATAATTTCAGATGATAACATGACCTATTCAGAAACATACTTAAATAATGTACTCCATTTCAGGCATATGTTTCAATAATACACTCTTTCACAAATTATTTATATGCTTGAACATTTTTGTAAAATGAGATTTTCTCATTACTGACCTCAGCAAGCAATCACCCAGCGATCTAAAATAGGGAAGGTTCCCTCTCAGCTGATCCTTTAGCTCCTCACCCACTGTTGCGTAACACACTCTGTATTTCTGTTATCTCCACTGGAAACCGAGTGAGCAAAATTGAAGATGAAGACAGAAGGAAAATGAGGACAGGAAGGGGACCTTTTTCATAACTTTTAACCTGGTTTTTAATTATTACCTGCACCACTATCCATGTTGCTTGAAACCAGTGCCTTTTGCCTTAGCAGATGCCATATTCTTTCACTATAGGAAGCCATGGAGCTCATTCTTAAGAGTAATCATTTTTTTAATGGTTAAACTATTGCTTAAAAAAAAAATTGTAATTGTAAAATAGACTTTGCAAACAAAGCTGAACAGAGGTGATTTCACTGCTGTGTAGAGAATTCTAGCGGTTATAGGTTAGTTTGGGAGGCTTCCCTCATCTCCTAAATATTTTGACATTTTGGAAGATAACATTATTTAAGCTGGTGTTTAATAGTCATGGTCATACTTGTATGTTGTCTTCTGGCCTCACAAATTATTATATGCAAAGTAGAATAACTTCAACAGTTAAGGAATGCTTCTTTTTTTTTTCTTCCCATATTAAAATACAGCTATTGTGTTAAATACTTCTGTAGGAGATGAGAGTTCAAAGTCCCTTTGCCAAAGTGTAGAAAAGAAAGCTTTTGAATACTCTGTTGTGACTGAGTGATTTAACCCTTCAAATCCCACCTCTTATAGTCAACTGCATTAGAAGAACAGAGCAGAGTAGCTTTGCTCTGGTAGGGCTTAACAGATTGAGTCCTTTCTGCAAATTCAATAGAGAAAATTCTGGTTTGTGAAGCCTGATAGGTCTAAGATCAGTGCTTCACTCATTAGCAAGTCCCAAAGCAGAACTTTACCATGAGAGCCTTAATTTTGGAAACTTAGAGCTCTGCAGACTTTAGACATGAGTAGGCAGCAGCAAAGTAAATATTTCAAGGATCTGTATTTCATTCCCTTAATCCCGGTGATGTCCCACTTTAGATGCCCATGTCCTTTTTACAATGTCGTCTATAAAACCCAGATCTCTTAAGGTATAACTCTGTGAGAGTATTAGTCTCTCACTGGGTTCAATAGAAATTTGCTATCTCTTTGAGTTTCAGGATGTTAAATTTTATTGAAAAGTGTGAGACTTAAAGTTTAATTGTGCAAGAAATTTGGGGTAATTTTACATTCCTAGGTATCCCACTGACTAGCAGAATCAAATCATTAAAACTGAATTAGATGCCCAGAGTCCCTGTACAATGCCTCACAGGAGAGAGGCATCCAAGGGAAAGGTATGTCTATATTATGTTTGTGTGCTACAGAGATTTCCAGTGTAGAAATACCTAGCTTTGGTACTGAAACAGTCCCTCGTTCAGCATGTTGTGCAGACTAATGTACCTTGAGAATATAGGCTCCCTGCAGTAGGAAACTAGATCATTTAAAGTGGACTTTGATGTCTTTCCATAGCACTGTCAAAATCTACAGTAAAGCTGGAAACTGACAATGGGTCTGACAAAACTCAACATGATTCTGAGGAAAGCCCTGATTAAACCACTCTATAGAAAACACCATGAAGGGAAGTGGGTTAAATTCTGTCCCTTGAAAGGTCAGAGTAAGGCATGTGTCTCTGCTCAGGGCTTCAGGATTATGTGTGAATGCCAGATCAGGTCTTTCCTGAGAAAAAGGTAGTTCATATCTGTTGTACCCAGTGCTAAAACATGTGGCCTGATTTCAAACAGCTTTGCAGCCCATGTTCAGTTCTGTGGTTGTCTTTTCTCAGTCCATTTCATTTTTACTGCTGTTTCTTCTGGAAAAAAAAAAAACCAAAACTGTCCATTGAAACAAAATTTTGATTCTGATTTTCATCCCTCCCATTTGTGTGGTTTAGCTGGTGGATTACAATCACACAGTAGCAAGATATTAGAATTTCTGTAGAGAGCAGTGTGGTTTAAGTTATCAAAACTCATTTCTTTAGCCATGTTTTTTCACCACGTGCTCCATTTCGCCCCCTCTCAGTTCTTTCTATGCAACTCTTGCAGAGCTGTGCTGCAAACAGGAGCAGTGGAGCTTTACAAAACCTGACACTTGTAACTCCTGTAATTTCAGCACTGATATTGTTTATAATGTTATCCCAAAAAAAGGTACATCAGGGTAAAGGAGGGTGGTGAACCATAAGGAAGTAAAGAGCAGGGCTGACTCGATATTAAGAGGCAGAGGAATGGAAACCCCTTAAACCAGGTTGACCACGAAAAACATGCTAATGTAGGGCTAAATCAAGAATATCCCTGCACCCTTGCCTTTTGGCTTGATTAATGGCAAAAATACATGAGTGAATCCACACTAAAAAGCTACAACAGTTCAATTGCATCAGTAGAGTCAAAATGGTACAAGATTTCTGTGTAGACTAGCCCTAAAAATTTATAGGCTTGTTCACTTACAGAACTGCTGCCCATATTCCAGAATCTCTGCTGTAGGCAGTATTGGCAGGCTGACCAAGAGCTGAGCGGAAATGGAATGTGAATCAACTCACTTCTAATAGGAATGGTTTCTCAAGATTTGAAGTGCATTAGTGGAGAAGTGTATGCTCCCACTTTTCAGTCTGAAATTTTCTGCTGATAAATAAGAAGACTTTGTTGCCCAAGGCTGCCAGTTCAACAGTTTTCTATTAAATAAAAGGAAAAAAAAACCCTCAACACTAAACCTTCTGACCTCAGTGGTGTTTAAAGAATTCTTGAAGCTATATTGGTATCAGCATAAGCAATGAAATTGAAAGCTGTGATTTCATGTTATCATCTTTTATAATTTTTCGTTATTGCTCCACAATGAGTATCTACACTCAGTTAAATCACTGTTATATACTTCTTGTGAATGAATATTATATATGGAGCAGTTTATCAAGAGGATGTGAAATTCTGCATGTAGGCTATTTAATGCAAGATGGGAAACAACTAACGTGGGTAAAAATTCTGCAGAAAAAGATCTCAGATTTGGAGTGGATAACAAATTATGCATGAGTCAATGTTATTAAGGTAATGCAAACAAGGCAAATATCCTACTGGGATATGTCAACAGGAATATAACCTGTAGGAGTAATCCCTCCATTCTGCTTAATGCGGGTAAGACTTCAGCTCAAGGACTCCATCAAGCTTCAAGAAAGACATAAAGCAATTACACAGAGCCCAGAGAAAAGCAATGATATAGGTCAGAGTTCTAGAAAATATGGCCTCTGAGGAAGGTATTTGAGGTTGTTGAGTTTTAGAAAAAAAGTGGAGAAGATAGCATAGCAGTCTTTGAATAGGTAAAACAATAAAACAATGCTATAATGAGAAAGGTGATATATTGCTCTCAAATAATAGGCTTCAAGGGCAGCATGGGACACTGGGAAAAACATTGTAAATAAAAAAAATGATTGGGTGTTTGAGTAGAGTGCAGTGATGTAGAATTTCTGTTACTGGATGTTTTTAAGAAAAGGTTAGGCAAATACCTGTCAGGAGTTATTTAGGTCACTAGAATAGACAAAAGAATGACTTTTTCAGTCACTTTTTATAACTATGATCTGTATTTCTCTAAGTAGATATGTGACTTCTGTTTTTTACACAATAGATTCTTTGAGTATGCACCTCAAGAATAAAACAAGCATGCAATTTCTGCACTAGGAACAAATATATGTATTTCTGACTTACAGTATTAAATAACAAATGGAAATCTCATAATGACTGTCAGGTCTGTTGAATAAATAACAAGGTGAGAAAAAACATACCAAAATGAGTCATTCCATGTGCACCAGAAAGTCGAGTCAGTTCTTCATATACCAAAAATCTCAATTTGATTACTGGCATTGCATTAAATCTGCTAGAGGATTTTTTTATTGGATGTGTTTGATATGATCAGTTTTCTGATAAAGAAAAATTAAGGTGATAAGTAAAAAGAACCAAAGTCATAAAGTATGATACAGTTGTAACCAAAGACTTTGAAATTATCTTTATAATGGGATAAGAACAATTATTTACTACTTGTGTAAAAAATCTTTGGAAAAAGCTTAACAGGATGATACAGTCCTGGAGAAGTGAAAAAATAGGTGAATACAAGCCAAATTTATTGAAATTATCTAGGATATGAAGGCGAAGACCTGGTACTGTGCATTGCAGGAGACTGAGTGAATGGATGATTATGTTTAGCAATGCATTCTTAAGTACTATCAGCAATATGACTAGGAGAAGAATTATATTTCATAATTTGTAGTCTACAACTATTTACTGAAATATCTAGGCATTTTGGTTTTGTTAATCCTGAAAAATGATATTTTTAATTTTAATATCGGCAAAAATAAATACAGCTCATCATTACGAAACTCAACATCACCGCAGGGTATAACCTTCTGCAGTTTGATTGTATCCTGCTGTATTTGGTACCGTATCATTTTGTACTGAAATAAAAATCAGAATGAATTATAAAGGAAACACTGAAAAATAAACAAAAAATCTATTTCAACTTTAATTTATTCAGAGCTATGAGGTAGTGTTTATGAATAAGGGTTTAAGATGTTAAGCTGCATATGACAGAGCAGTCCATACCATCTCAACAGCCTTTTTCATATATGTGTCAAAGAAAAGAAGCAGCAGAAAGAACCCCGGTGTCATACCTTCAGAGTCTGTAGGTTGGTTGCCAGACAGCTGCCTGGGTTGCTTGTTTTCTTGGTCAGTGGCTGGCTATCTCAAAATTTAATTAATGTTTCCAAGACACTGGATTCTTCTTGTGTAAGATGCGTATTTCTATGTATATGTAATTATATATTTTTGTAGCAATGACCTAACTCCTCAAGCATGCCTGGAAGAGGAAAAATACTCATGTTTTAAACACATTACATAAGATTCTTCAGCTAACATAAATATAAGTAGAGCTTGAGTTTAGAGTATACAAGTCAAAAGTATTAAAAATATATCAGCCAGTCATCCTGACTAGCTCTGAACTAGTAAACTCTAAAAATCAGGGTCTGTCCTGACCCTGAGGCAGAATGGCATGGGAGCTTTCATCCATTTAGCTAAACCTTTGTTCCTTCAAAAATGGGACCAATGGAAATAGTGTTGTGATAACCCGGGCACCGGGCTGCTGTTGTGCTGGAGGAGTTCAGGGCCCTGCTCAGCTGTCTAAGAGGCATCAGTAACTGGGGAGTCACACTGCACCACAGGGGACCGAGACCGTGGATGACCTACAGTGGGACAGGGACACTAGGGAGGAGTGATCAGGAAACCATAGGATGGTAGAAAAATATTTTGCTCAGAGCAGCAGAAAACTGTTGTGCAAATATGACCTCACCTGTCCCCTCCCCAGTGAAATTTTGGAGGACTCAGTGTAAGTGATGGGGAAAATACAGGAAGCTGAGATCATGGAGGGAGGAGGATAGGTGTTTATGTGCTTGATTATTTTTTTGTCTTTTATCTGGTACCTAAAAGGGTGACCAGTAGTTTATGTTGGTAGGTAATTGATTAACTTGAGTAAAATTCTCCAGCTGGACCTGGTTTCCCATTAACAGCCGTGTTATTCTTTCACCATGCTCAGGAAGCAATAGGGATCTAGCCTAAGATATGTCAAGCACTGACTGTGAAGTATGATTGTTCTTTGGACAGTGCTTGATCCTAAGCTTTGCCCCTTTTTAATTAATTAGAATAACACAAATTTATCCTGACAGCTGCAAATGCAAGCATAGTACTAACACAGTTGTATTTTGGTAGTATCTTTATGTCTAGCACATTTTTGCTGAAATGGATTATCTGTTTTCATCCCACTTGGCCCTTGCCTTCGTTGCTTCAGATAGTTTTGTCTAAGAAGAAACGGAGTAGTGAGAAATGAGAGTCACAGCCCTATCTTAGAGCAGATGCCTCAGACCTAGTGAGTGGTGTGGCAGTTACAGCTACGTGTGGTATGCAAGTTCCCAATTACCAACAGGCAAAAGAAGAACTGGGGTTGGAGTTTTCTGCAGCTGCTGAGATCTCTAGAAGACAGTGCCTACTTCACTTCAGCCCCTTGAGGACATTGCTAAGAGACTAATTTTAATTTACAATTTCAGAGTGCTTTGCTCTTTCTCAGGACAAGCTGTAGCTGTAGCTCAGTGGAGATTGAGGTTAGATTTTCTGTGAAATGGGAAAATTTTTATATCTCCTAAACCTGTAACAATGCAAGCATTTCAATCACCATATTTTAGTAGCTTTAAAGATCATGCCTTAAGTGTTCCCCTCATGCACATCTTCTTTCTTTACCACTAATGTATTGCTAACTTTTTATTTTAAATGGTGAACCTCTGATGCTGCTTTCCATTCTGCATGCCTTCTTCCTTCTGTGCTGGAATTTATCAGTTTTCTTATGTGCCCTACCTTCTGGTACTTTCCTTCTTGCACTTAACTTTCTTTGCAACAAAATCTAGCTAGTGTCTCCCTGGCATTATTACAGTAAAAATGAGATTATTCTATGCAGAGAAACTCTCAGTAATAACATTGTTTAAATGGTAATGCGCACACTTTTCAGTTTATGCCCTTTTCCTGGCATTATGCAGATCCATCCACTCCTTTGGATTGTGAGGCCGGTACCCTCAGCAGGATGTATCTGTGTGAAAGGAGTTAACTGTTGTTACGGTTTTCTGTATGAAACAATGTCTGTGCCATGGAAAGTTAAAGAAAAGTGAAAAAAAAAAATAGCCATATCCTTCTGGTCTGCTGGAAAAGTTGCTGTAGGAAAAAAACCCTGCTGCAGGCAAGTTCAGACAGGGCAAGCCCCGAGGCTTCAAAAATTCAGTACAAATTGGTTACTTAATAGCAATAGCAATACTGTTTTTCAGGGCTACAAGTTAACAGCATCCAATTCCTAAATCTTATTCTGTTCTGGCTCGCTCTTAAGGGTAGATTTTTTTCCTTGTACGTGCTAGTGAAAGTATTCTCACCAAAAGTGCCTAATTGTCTATCTGAGAAAAAATATTGGAGACAGTGACATCCTTTCTTTTCTAATCTCCCCAGCTCCATTTCAACACATCCTTCGTACTGATTTTTGTCATCTTTTGTCTTAACTCCACTATTGCTTAATATGTTCCCAGCTCTGATCATTCTTTTACATTTAAGAAGAAAAAGAAAAACAAAACCAAAATACCCCAACAAAACAATCCCAAACCACATACATGTGAAAACTAGAAATAAGTATGTTTCATTATTGCTTTTAAATAAACTTTTATTGTAGGCAACCGTATCCATGAGGCAAATGAATTTAAAGTAATATTTCTCATGAACATGCTAAAATAAACTGCTGCATTAGTGTATTTTATTTCTAAAATACATTATTAGAACATGGCACCAGAAAGCCAGTTTGTGCTTTTGTGATTGCAGATTTTATCACAGGCCTAGTATTAAAATGTGTATTGAGCAATTGTACTCCTGCAGCTATGGCTGTGCTTGTACAGGCTTTTAAGCTACATTTTTTTCATAACTCCTACATAAAATCTTGTAAGAGTTTTGGGGACAAGGGAAGGCATAAATTAACAAACCCTTTTTCATCTACTAAGGGCAAAAATTTATTGTGAGTATCCTTTCGATATCCTTTGTAAATATCAGCTGTCACGCTATTAACACTTTGAAAGGTGAAAAAAATATTAAATTAATTGTGGGCCAAATTCGACAGCAAGGACACCGCACACAGAATTGGATCTTTACCAGGACTGCTGTCACTCAAACCGAGTGTCGGGGGTGGAACTGGATGATCTTAAAGGTCCCTTCCAACCCAAGCCGTTCTATGGTTCTGTGAAACTGAAATTGTGGCACTGGAGCACTGCGATGCTTTAAAAGTGAAGAGAAACCTCTCGAAACCAGCCGAGCACGCTGCCTTGGCAATAACTGCCTTGGCTCATATTAAAAAAAATAAAAATCCAGTTGCGAGTTTTCCATGCCGCGATGATGGAGCAGCAGACAGTGTTTGGCTCTGCGGCGGTGCCAGCCGCGCGTGCTCCACAGGGCGCGGGAAGCAGGGCTGCCGCGTCCCCCCCCGCCGCTGTCCCAGCCGGGCCGTGCGCGGTCTGGGGGCTCCCACTAGCGGCGGCGGGGCGGCGCGCGCTGCCTGCCCCTGCGGGGCGGGGCGGGGCCTGGTGCCCGGGCTGCGGGCAGAGCCAGGCACCGCCGCCTTCCAAGGGGCCGAGCCCTTTGCCGTGTCTGAATCCTCCGGCTCTGGGGGTGTTTAATCAAATCGCTGTGTATTTTACTGGGTGGATAGAATGCATAAAAATATTTTGATTATGTGCTCACGGCTGTTTAGTTTATGTTATTTGTTTGTTAGAATGTTTTCTGTGCATCGTGGGGTCAGTAGAATGGTTTGGGTTGGAAGGGACCTCAAAGCCCATCCAGTTCCACCCGTCCTGCCACGGGCAGGGACACCTCCCACCAGCCCAGGCTGCTCAAGGCCCCATCCAACCTGGCCTTGAACACCTCCAGGGAGGGGGCATCCGCAGCTTCCCTGGGAAACCTGTGCCAGAGTCTCACCATCCTCAGCAAGAAGAGTTTCTTCCTAATGTCTAATCTAAATCTTCCCCCTTCCAGTTTAATGCTGTTCCCCTTGTCCTATCACTCCTTTCCCTTGTAAAAAGCCCCTCCCCAGATTTTCTGTAGCCCCTTCAGGTACTGAGAGGCCACTATGAGGTCCCCCCGGAGCCTTCTGTTTTCCAGGCTGAACAAGCCCAACTGTTTCAGACTGTGCTCATAGCAGAGGTGCTCCAACCCTCTGATCATCTTCGTAACCCTCGTCTGGACCTGTTCCAACAGTTCCATATCCTGCAACATAGTTACTCTCTCTCGTTGGATGGCCTAAGCGTTCCAAGCAGAAGAGGGATCGTTCTTTTTCTAATTGAACTGAATGTTGTTAACCAGTTAATGAATTTATTGTACAAATAATAAAAGAGCTTTTCAATATGCTAGTATGCTAGTGCAAATACTCTTATATACACTGGTTTACAGAGATTTTGGTAGCCATGAATATTCTTTTGAATAAAACTTGTTTACTGAATATTCATGAAGAGTTGGAGGAAAAAGAGGTCATGAATATGAACAAGCCTAATTTGGTGGGTTTTCTTTGCAAAGAAAAAGGCATTGGATTTTGCTGTTGTCGCTCAATTCTGTTTTTTCCACTTGTAATGACATTCACATTAAATTCATTATCTATATGGTTTACTGGAAAGCTAAAACTCGGGTATTTGCCTTTTTAGTAAATTATCAAGTGCTTCTCTACCAAAGGCTCAGCGTATATATAACATTATGCTGTCTTTTCAGGGAAGAGTGTACAATATTGTCCATAATTCCTTTAATCCATGACTGAGAACGTGTCAATTATTTAAACCAAAAAAAAAAAAAATTGGACAGAATTCTTTAAATATGTTCACTTTTCTTATGAAAGATAGGAGGAGAAATTTTGATCAGAACTTGGTCCGTTTTTTTCAAAAATCAGCTTTTGGTAGGCTGCAGCTGAGAAAAAAAAATGGTCATGATCTCGATTTGGAGTTTTAATTTTCTAACAGTTAAAGAAAATCACTTCTGATTTTAGCCTTACTTTCAAAAAATGAATGTCCTCTGGCTATTATGATACTCTTTGTGTTTACAAACATCAACAATTTGTGATAATGGTGGAAAAATTGGAACCACCTAAATTCCAACTGATTTAAAATTAAAATACAGTGTGTAGAAGTACAGTGACAGAAAGGAATGAGTTAAAAATAATCCATGCATTAGAGAAGGTTATCCCAGACAAATTTGGGCATAACATAATGTGGATGTTTTTAAAGCTCTCAAATTAAGATATATTAAAAAATAGGGAAGACATTTAAATGAAAAATGGCATCACTGTTTACATCACTAAGTCCTACTCACTTTCCATGGCTACTGGATGCCCATGTGTGATTTTTAAAATGTCTGCCAATCTGTTTAATTATTTTTAGCAATTAAGGTTGTAATTTGTGGATGTTGCTTCAGCTTCTTGCCATGTTGACTGATGTCTCAATGTGTACAATCTATGTCATGCCATATGTTCCTTGCTAGCTTCTATTAGGCAGAATGATTTTTTTCTTTATAATCAGGTTTTTGCTGGTACATGTTTCAGGATAAAGCAAAAAAATCAAAACGTGCTGCGTCTGTTTCTCCACTGCTCTGCTCCTTGTATCTCTTCTCCTAAATGTAGCAAGTGAATACAAATTGTCGATGAACAGAGAATTCTTGTTTGCATGTTTTTCTATGCTCACTTTGTCCTGGTAAAAATAGTACAGAAAGTAATAGGCCTCTGAAGGGCCAGTCCTGCATGGATCCAGTGGCTTTGGCACTTTACTTGCAAATCAAAAGTACAAACCACTAACTTTACTGAGCCTAAAGAAGAAATAAGAACATCTTTATGCTTATTATACCCACTTTATGACTAAACTCAGACACATTTTTCAAGTTGGCATGCAGTCTTTTTTTGACTGTAAAATAGAAACAATCGAAGCCACAAGATGTATACCTACATGCCTGTGCAGTTTGCTGTGGATAAATGAGTGTGCTGGAGTGTGCATGTCAGGAAGAGAGTGGTTTTAGGAAGTTTGCGTTTCTATTAGTCTAGGATTCTTTTTGTCAGTGGAATAAGTTATCTGGTTCCCGGTTTTGGCATGTTTGTACAGAAAAGGTGAATATAAAAACTCTGTCAGAGGTTTTGTTTTTATTTTTCTGGTGAAGACTAACTGTATCTTTACATGTTGATACGGTGTCTGCTACAGATGGTTGCTAAATTAAATTTACTTGATGGGCTGCTGTTTTTATTTGTGTAATAGTGCTTTTGATCAAAGATTCAAAAAGAATACACGTGATAATTTTGATTGGTGAAATATAGGAGGCACTTCTGAATGTTTTTCAAGCACCATTTGGAAAAAGAAAAACGCCACAAACATTAGCAGCACTAATTAGTAATGGGGAACCTTGGATTTTCCAGGGTGGAAAACATTTTTATCATTTGTTCAGAAGCTTCAAAGCTCAATTTTGAGTGCTTAACTTATGCTGAGAGGAACTGAAAGGTGACAGTGACAAAAAGTAAACAACATTTGCATAGCAAAACCAATTTGACAACTAAATTTATAAATATTGCAAATGAGGGGGAAAGTTCCAGAATTTAGTTCTTTTTTCTCCTAGTCTTCTATGAAGGCAATTTTATACTGTCTTTTCATGTGGATATTATTTCATTGAGCTTTATTTGAAAAGCAAGCTCAGATATTGAACTGTAACAGAGATCTACATTTGGTAATTGTTAGTGCCTAAAGTTGTTATGGGCAAATATATATTCTCAGTTTCACACTACAAATCTTTTTACCATTAGTCCATACCTCTTGAATATGTTCTATGCCTGTGTACATGCACACCTCCCACAGATTTTGATCAAAAAACCCAGTGCTATGATATCGAAACTGACTGAAAAACATGCAGTGAAGACAAAGGAGGGCAATACTGCTATGTTCTAGCTATTAGTTTGACTCATTGCAGGCAAGGTAACACAGAAGTAGAGGAGTTGTATCTTGTTGACTCAGTTCAACAATTGTAAGCAGAAAGAAGCTATACGTGTTTTTCAGAAGTAATTTAAAATCTTAATTTTAGAGTTACAGATACATTGCAATTTGAATAAAGAATTATAATAGAACTATAAATTTAAATAATATAAACATAAGAATTCCAAGAGATTACACCTAGTTTTGGTCCAAAACACACTTAAGACATTACACAGAAGCAGCCTAGAAATCCCCACCCTAAGCAGTCCGGCTTACAAGGTCATATTCCCAAACTATAACTTAAGTCTATGCTATTGAAGCCAGCCTGACTCAAGAGTTTGCTTTGAGACTACACTGACATTCACACATAAAAAAGGCTCTTGAAGACATCTTTGACAACAACTTCATAGCTGGTAATACTTAAAAAGACAAAATACCAGGATTGCTTTTCTACTGCCTCTTGACTAACAGGTATGTTTGATGCCATCTCAGACAACAACCCACTATTCTTGATCTGAGGGCTGTTTCACTGGTGTCCTTAGGCTAACATGAACTATAATGTTTCTATTTCCAACACTGCTCCAATAAATAAGAATTACTTGGGCAGCTGTAAAATGACCCTAACGTGTACTGTGCTAATGATTAACTATTAATCAAGTGGCTTGTGATAGCACCTAGGGACAACTCAGATTCAAGCCCCATTACGTAAAGCAATGTGCAGTTCTTAAAGAAGGCCACAGAAGGATTTTCCCTTTTAAAACCAGCTGTGCTGTTACCACATCCAGGCTGGTTCTGCTTTTTACCCTTCTATCCATCCTTACAACTCCCAACAGCTTTGGCACTTGAACTGCTAAATTCATTTTGTGTGGCTCCATCTGAGGCCCTATAGGAAGGAGAAGAGGTGCTGTTTCTGGATGCATAGGACTTCAGCCTACCTGAGAAATATTAAAACACAAAACTCTGATCCATTTGAAGTCATATATTTTACCTTAGTTATAAGGAACCAGCTTCTCCTATGTTACTGAAGTTTTTCAAACAATAAAAAGTTGTAACTAAAGTCTGCTAGATTTACTCCTTTGTGGTGCATTTTGGCAGCTGGTATCATAATCAGCAGGAGGAATGCTTCCACAAAAGATACTATGCTCAATATATTTTGGCACAGTCAGGTGGCCGTCATGAGTCACTAAGGCACCTGCTGTAAATCAACCTGTTACATTGGCATTCTCAATTGCCTATGAATTCCAGACCTCACTTTCTTATGTTGTTGGTTTTTTGTCAGATAGCTATCAAAAGGTGTGATAATCAGCAATAGGGAGCAAGTAGTGATGATGGTTAAAGGCTTTTGCAAAGTCCTTAAAAGGGCTTCTTTCAAAGAGGGTGAGATGTTTTATGGTTAACAGTTGGTTTTGATTAGAATCAGACTCCTTCCTCCTGCTGTTACCCTTCCCACTCATCCGGAATCTAAAAAATAAGATGAAAACTGCTGGAAGAATACTGACTCTGATGTTATTTTCATGAAATACTGTGGGAACAGTTCCATAATAGAACAAGTGACAAACAGTCACATTCCAGCTGGCAGGAGGAAAAAAAAGATGGACGAGAAGGGAGGGTGACTGTCTTTAGAAGGAAATGTTAAATGAAGAGAGGAGAAGAGAATAAGAAATTAATAAAGTGTGAAACGTCAGAGGGAAGCTGAGAAACGTAGTGTATTCAGAATGGAGAGAAAAAGTGACAGGAGAAATGGAGAGATAAGTGAGACAAGTAATGTTAGAGTTTTATGTGTTTATAATCTAAGAAATTCTACAGAACCTCAGAAGATGAGGCAATATTAGGTGTTCAGAAGGAGAGGGATATCAGCAAGTATACTTCACACAAAATACTTACAAATAAAGGAGAAAATATAAAAGAGCAATAAAAACTTCTGGGAAATGATATCTAACCAGTGTTTGAATGTAAAGTGTATGTAGGATAATAATACATTCAGAAATTCATTATATATTTTGGGGAACTGTCATAATTACTAACTTAAACTAGCACAGCAGACAAGAGGAACTCTTCAGTTCTTATTCACCACTTCAGAAATGTTTCTCTTCTAAAGAGATCACTCAGTGGCATCTAAGCAGTCACTTTTCATTGCTTGACACCTATTTCCCCGGGGAAGGGTTTGATGAACTTGTAAACAAGCACTATGCTTTGAAGTTGAGATGAGCATGAGGGTAGACAGCAGACATCACATATGTGCACCGACTGTAGGAGTTCATAATAGGACTCCTGTCCAAAAATGTGACTGACTTTTTGCAAGGATGTGCCACTTGTACTTTTGCTTTCAGCTGCATCAGCTTTTTAAAACAAAAACCTAAATGAAACAATCACAGATTTACCCTGAGAAGCTGATCAGAGCTTCAGATAGCTCCATTTCTTTAGGGAGGTGTCAAGGATACCTGTATATTGTTCCTTGAAAAAGGTGGATACATTACCTAACTCTCAGCAGTGCCTGAGGAATACCTGAACACAGAGTATGACCACTCTTGTGTAGATATTCCTGAGGCTGTGTGAAAAAAGCAAAAAAACCCCCCACACTTCCAACACCTTAATGTGGATCTCTTAGCCAGAAAGTAGAAGTTCTTAAGAATTTATTTTCCAGGCCTGTAATCTAAATACAAATCTGCTTTAAATCTTACCATTAAAAAATGCTAGTGTCTGAACTCCCCTGAGAATATGTGGATTAATTTTGATCATGTGAATCAGTAGGTAGTCTTATCGGGGGAGGCAAAACCTACTCAGTGTGCTTTGGTGGTTTTTAGTTCTGGAAGGCCCACAGGCATTATTAGCATGAGTTAAAAAATTTTCAGGGTTTTATGAAGCTCATGCTAAGGTTTTTTGTTTTGAAACAGTATTGAAGTTTAATAAGAATAGATTTCTTTGTGAATTTTCCAGTGTTCTTCAGGATCAGCATAGTTTCTCTTGTGTGTTTTGTTCTTGCTTTAGGTTATAGCTGAAATTAGTAAGATAAAAGACAGATGATAATTTTGAGAAGTTAATTGAGGTTTAATGAAGTTCAGAAGTTTCAAGTTAAGCTGAAATTATATGCAGAATTTTCTAGTTGCTTCCTATTTTCTATTGAATTGCTTATCATTCAAAAATAGATGAATACCTTAACAAAATATTTGGGTAATGCCTGTAGCAGATATAATAGGCAAAGAATTCTTTGACTTTAAAAATCATGCTTGTGTTAGCCTTCCGTTCTCTCTTATTCTCAACTTAGTTGCCAGATATGTATGCATATGATATGACTGAGTTTCTAGGAGTCTTAATGAGAGAGAACATCATCCCACTCCCTCTTTACATGGTAGTTAATACTTACTAAGTTTCCATCTGCCACCAAATACTAAAAGGTATCTTCCAAAAATGATGACACCTACTTTCATGGTTAAAAGATACAACTGAGAAAATCTTTTTATAGTTACAGAGAATCTTTTAAAGATATGTTATTTTGGAAGATGTCCAGAGCATTGCTAGGAAGGACCAACTCTGGTAGTACTTGTTAATACATCTAATGATGAGACATGAAATACTGAGGTAAATATGTGCACTGCTTTGAGAATGGTAAGTAATAAGGAAACATCTTAAACAAAAAAGAATCAGGTTTTAGGGGTTTCCAAGTAGCTTTCTTTTGTTTACATGTTTTCATAAAATCTTGACTTTTGAAACACTGTCAAGGGAAATAAAGTTGTCAGTAGCTTTATGTGGTTAGGTGTCTCACAATGCTATAACTTGAGAGAAATTCAAGCCACTGAGTTTCAGTATTGTTCCCTAGATCACTGCAATTTGGAGTATTTAGTTGCAAATTTTCATTTTGTTTATGAAAGTGCTATAGCACATTTCCACACGTACATCTTGCAGATCTCCTCTGGAAATTTAAGCACAATTGTATGAGGTCCAACACAAAAACCTGAGACTGTGCCTGTTAACTCTTTTTATTTAACAAATTAAGAAAATCAACTATGGTCACCTTCAAAATAGGTCCCTTCTGAGTTGACACAGAGCTGCATATTATTCTGCCAACTTACAAAGCAATTCCGCAGATAATTTTTGGAAAGGATGTTGAGGATCTCTGTCGTTTTTGCTTTCACATCTTCTACCAACAAAAAAGTGGGTTCCTTTGAGCACCAACTTGATCTTTGGAGAGAGGAAGCCAAGTATGGAGAGGAAGGGGAGATGGTCAAGCACAGTGATGTTGTTATTAACTAAAAATTGCTTCACAGACAAAGCATTGTGGGCGGTCACACACCAACATTTTCCGACCAAGGGTAAGAAAATGTTTGTATTTGAACATGTGTGCACTCACACTGAGTGAAGCAATCAAGTTCAGCCTTGACTCACTGTGACGGCTTAGAATATGTCCTGTAAGTGTCTCTTTGTCTCTCTCCTCCCAGTCTTGCTTCCCAAGATACAAGGTTAGTCTCGGGTTTTTTCATCGGACCTTGTATACTATTTGAGTAAGGTTCTCTGTCTCCACTTGGATGAGATCCAGTCAATTTTGTCGGAATTACTTGAGGATGAAATCAGGGAGGCAATTTAAAGATGTCCAAAGCCAATTCCCAAATGATTCTTTCATTAAATTGCACAAGAAGCAGTTTCAACTAAACTACTTTAAAGGATTTTTTTCTCAGTGGAGAACTTGGAAATTTGTTGCTTTCCTTTCTGACTTTGATTGAAGTAAGACTTTGAAATCTCCAGAGTAGTACTAAGATGAAAAGAAACCTGAAGGAACTGGAAACATTTCCTGGATCATTGAGCTGTTGCCCTGTCTTCTCAGGCTGTACATCTGATAATCCTATGTGAAATAAAATTTCCAACCTCCACACAGCTCTGCCCAGGAGCAGTTCTGGGTTCTGGCTAACTTCTAATAAAATGTGGTCAGGAACTATAAGAGAGGTATTAATTTATCAGGTCTCTGTTTGACACCAAAAAGGCTATAAAACTATAAGGAAAACATAAAAAAGAATGAGTAAAAAGGTGAACAGGCTAATATCGTAGTGAGCTATCATCTTTATGCTGTTAGTTTGGATGAGACATTGGTGTTCTGCTTCTGCTGCAGAGAGTATTCTGAATGGTAACGGTTTTGGTCCCCGAGGGACAGAGTAGAGCAGCTGAGACAACATTTAATCCAGCAGATGAAGGTACAGTAAATGCCACAGGCAGTGTTCAATTTCGTGTGTTAGCAGCAAGGGATAGACATTTAAAAAGTGGAGAAACGGCAACCTTGTGTGATGGGATGTGATGGGAAAACATTGCATTTGTCCTGAATTGGCCTCTTATGCAATTAACTATGCTTTCTTTTGCTACTTCTTTGTGATGGAAATGGCTAATGAGTAGAAAAAATAAATTGAGGGTATAAGCATGTTTCCCACAAAACATAATTAGAAGGGTACTGTATAACACTTGAAAAAGATGTATGAAATAAATTTCCAGGAATCAGACAGAAGCTCATGTTTGGTGCTAAAGGGCCTAAAGGACATTCCTTCTAAGCCAGGAGGAGGGGTGCAGAATACGGCTACAAGAATACTTGTCAGTCCTTCACAGTACACTATCGAAAAAATCAGTGTTTTACAGAAAAAAGCTTATGAGAGAGCTTTAACTGCAATGTCATAGAGAACACTTACATTTTAGTTTAGCTTTGTTTTCTTTAGTCCATTGTTCTCTTTAGGGACTTGAAACACCTGAAATCTTACAGTGGTTATCACAAGAAGGAATTAATTCAGAACTATCTCAATTGCACATTCCCCGAAGAGGAGATTATTCTTATTCTTTCCATTAAATACGTACACATACAGCATACATACTGTAATGTGTGTTCTGTCATCTACGCTAGTTGCTGTGTTGTGTGCAGAATTGTCCAAATAGTTTTTCCTAAACATCTTCAATATCAACGTCAGTATAGCAGCATTCATAAAACTCCCGAACTACTTAGTCTTGCAGAGGCAAAATTTATTTAATTGCATCTGGACCTACCTTAGTGTATCGATACGCAGCTGCATTATATTGTCCAAGCTTACTGAGCTGGATTGCTGTTAGATTGAGAATCTATGTGATGCACAGCACTACAGACTCTAGAAATGCCTTGTGCTGCACAGCGTTATTGATTATTACTAAGAATCTTGAAAGAAATTCTGACCAAAAGATAACAACAGCGAATAATGTCATTAACAAAAATAATGGGTGTCATATATAGCCAAAACTTTTTTTCCTTATCTGGATCAACTGCCAAAAATTCCCATGGTCTAGAAAACAGCATACAATATTAATTTCACTGAATAATATTTTAAAAATTCTGATTGTTTTCCAGAGTTGCCAGAGTAATGAGTCAGTTCTGTCCAGACTATTAGAACCTGGGAGCAAATTCCAGTTCCTCTGTCCATATTTGTCCTCTGTCAACAACCCAACCCTACAGGGAAGGGAAGCAGACACACAGCCCAGAGGCAAGAACAGAGACTTTCCAGACAAGAACTGTCAGGGACTGGGATATACTTTGAGTATCCTGCCGTACCTACTTTATCATCAGTCATGTCAACAGCACTGTGGGCCAGTGCCATCAACAACCTGAAATGACTGTTTTCTTTTGGCGAGGAGTATTAGCTTCGATAATGCCCTAGGAAAGAAAATTGGAACTGAAATAAAACACGTATCCCTTGGCAAATGAGGGACACCAAGGTGTTCATATGCAGAATGGCAGTCTTGTAGAGGCTGTCAGCACAGCAGTGATTTAATACAGATATTCCTTAGATATGATAAAATATTAACATTTTCTGCCAATGAACAAGGTATTTCATAATTTTCCATGAAACTCCTTGTTTTGCATTGATTGGCTGTATGACACTTTTTTTTATGGCATTCCCTGTTGTTTTGATCTTAGCAAGTTATTTTTGGTAAATAATCTATAATCAAAACAACAGGCAATATCATAAAAAAAAAAGTCCTACAGCCTTTCTTCATACAAAATGAAATTGAAATTTTATTTTAGCCCACAAATAGATAAACCTGGATACTCTTATTCCTAAACTCAATTTTAACAACTGAGGTGGCAGAATTACACATATTTGGTAGACTCTTGAATAGCAGTGCAATTGGGTAATTGTTGGTCACAATGTAAAATAAAAATCTAGCAACTTAATTTGTTTCCCTCTGATTTCATTTTGCCTTGCTTATAGTCAGGTGTCCCACTGTGAAGTAGGAGGATACTGACAACTATGGATGTAAGTCAGGATGGGGAAGCTACTACTAAGAGTGTCGAGTATACTGGTCTAAAATTTATTGCCTACACTAAGTACATCAAGTTCTTATAGGGGGAGGTATTAAATCAACTTATAGAATTGGAGAAAAAGAAATTTTCAGTGCAAACCCCCGGAATTGTATTTATTTTGATAACATCATTAGTTGGTATAATATGACGTATTGTTTTAATCTGCAGAACTTGCTTTGCTTTTATTCTCAAACCATGAAAGCTACAGTGATACGTGAACTCTACGCTTAGAAACTTCAGGATTAAACATGAATGACTTTCATATGTAAAAGCCAAGCAACCACTCTGCAGTTGTATTTTACTTTGCTCTTTAGACAATTGTGAATGATTTCCCATTTGCTCATTTTTGCCAGTTACAGTTGTATTAACTCATCTCTCTAGTTGTACTTAATTTTAGCCTTTAGGTGGCAGCATTTGAGAAGAGTTGTAGTTGTAGGCTTGCCACCATCTAGATGCAACTCGTGGACAAGAACTATAAATAGATAGGACCAGACATGTAGATACTGTGCTCAGTATGCAATTCACAGCAAGGTTTATTCAGAAGCATTCAAAATGTAAAAATATAGGTATACATGACCATTTCCTTCTTAATAGTTCTGTTTTCATTTATGCTTTGTTGTATAGAATGATGTTTACTTCTACACAGAGAATATATGTGCATAGTTTTTGAAAATGCTTTCAATCAAAATGGAAAGAGCTGTTCCATTTTACTGAATGTGAAACTCCTTATTCCATTCCTACATACTTTCTCTTCTTCATTTACTCCCCACTCCTCCCGCCGCCCCCCCCTTTTGTTTTTTGTTTCCTAAAAAAACATTTCTGTTGAGGAAAGTGATGAGAAATAAAGGGTCTTGAGTTTAATTTGCCTGTTATCCCTCTTTTTAGTTACCTGATAAGCACTCTAGGGTGCCCAAATCTGGATCATCTGAATGTGATGTCATCAAGAGGAGTGTATATGTATATCAAGAGGAGTGTATATGTATATCTGATGTTGGATTGGATATTCCATAGTTCTACAAGGTTCATTTTTAATTTCTCATATGTATTGTATTTCATGGAACTAGGTAATCAGAAAGTAAATCCCGGGCTTTATGGAGATTGGGATGTCTTTGTGTGGTGAGCAGGTATCATAGGATGGGTAGACTGAACATCAGTACTGCTACATTTCATTTGACAGATATACATCAAAATAAACATCGTAGAGTAATTTTGTGTCCGCACATTGGTAGAAAAAGTACTTCTTGTCCAGTATTTACACTTCTTCCCCAAATCTACCCTAAGTCTGTCTTGTTCTAAGCTTAAATCCATTAAATTACTTCTTGTTCAATATTTGGTAAACATGGAGTCAACTGTCCACTGTCCTCTTTACACAAGGTTCATATACTTTTGAGGGCAATCAAGCTAGACTAAACAAACCCACTTCTTTTTTGTATGTTTAGTAATTCAAGGACCATATGATCACAGCACAACCGTGCAGTATTCAAATTAATCACATTGAAAATAATGCCAAAAGTCAGAAACTTGACTATATGCTTTTAATGATGCAAAAATAGCAATAGACCCTTTTATTTTAAAGGTTTCTTAACACTCAGGGGTTTGTGTTTGTTATTTTTTTTTAATCTTGTGGGAAATCCAAGGACTCTACTTCATAATTCTTTTTAATAAATAAGGCTGTACTAAATTATGTAGCTAAATGCCTCTGTACTAGTATTTGCTGAGTGAACTACATAATAAAAAAAAAATCAACAATATTTTGAGGATCTGCTTCACAATGTATCGAATACCACTAGCCAAACACTGGAAAGTTTCTGAGGAGAATGATATAGCTGTTCCACATAGGGGCAGGCAGGAGAGTAAGATCATTTTTTTGAAAAAAGAAAGCCAATGATAATTTGAGGTAGTATTTTTTCATTCTTTACTGTTGATGTACTTCGACTCAAAAGAGAAGAGCTGAAAACAATCCTTTCTTCATAATCTTTGACTTACTGATGTTTCCTGTCTTCATGGCTGTATTACTTTGTGTCACATTGAAAGGCTGTCACTACTGATGAGCTCTTTTATTGGGATCTCAGAAAAGAAGTTTTGTGACCATGACAAAATGACACTATTGATATGCTCAAAGTTTGATATTTTTCCTTTGTCCTAACACCTACTCCCCATTTTATCTGGGAACAAGCTGCTGAAAAAAAAAGAGAATTTTTAAGATGAGCATTCAGCTCAGTGTTCTCATGAGAATCTCACAGCATCTTGCAGAGGTTTCATTCCAACAAAACCAGAGGTTGCATGGGAAAAAAAATAAAGGAAAAAAATTGACAGGTTGCCCACTAGCTTTTGGATGTCTGTGCCCGTTACTGTTTTGCAAATTACAGAAATTTAAAGTCTCTCACATGTCCAACACTTATACATTCAAGAGAAAAAGGAAAACATCAGAAAAAAACCTCTACATTTCTCATTGGAAGAAATAAGAACTGCATGCAGTGAGATGGGGAAACATATTCCAGGTTTGTCTTTGTGAGAATGACATAGAAAATTCAGAATCAGCAGAAGGTGTGACCCTGAAATAAATTACTTATTCTACTTTGTAGGCAAGTCTCATTTTGAGTTAAAGTGGCTTTAATTCTTTTTAGCTCAATTTACCAAGTAAGCTAAAATGAATTAGGACCACTTTAATTCTGAATGAATAATTTAGTCCACCAATTTAAGTAAAGTGCTTTGGTAGTTATTCATGAGCTATCCCAAGCCTAGCATCTAGACTGTTTAATGGCCACTGGCTTTAGGTAGCAAGAGACACAGCATACTTGTCCTTTTCATTTGCATGTACAACCACAAAAGCAATCTAAATGAAGTCTAAAAGTTACCTTTTCTGAATTATTTTTTTTATCAGTGGTTAATATATGATATCTCAGATATGTACTTAAGTCTATCACGCATTGAGAAACCTGCTACACACAAATGAATAATTAATACAAGTTTAAGAGCCAACATTTTATGTCATTAAATATAGTACTTCAAATTCTCTCTGATTTCATACTCAATATCAGCATATATTATCACTACATGAGAACGCATAATTATGTATTTAGACAGAAATCTGGGGTGAAAAGTCAAATGGAATTATGAAAAGGAATAGTGAGAAAATGAGGATCACAGCAGCATATGCATTGGCATGATAGTATACAACCTTTTTACACAGTTTGTCACACTAATACGCACACAGAAGTGTAGTAACATGCATATTGGATATTTTCCCTTTAAATTAGATGATAGCTGTCCAGAGAACGAGATTGACATTGATGGCCTCGTTGTCATGTAGAATATGCAGTGTCTTGACTTTTCTGACACTAACACAGGGTAAAGTTGGGAAACTCTCCTAAAAAATAGTAATGATTGCTAAAGAATTCATCTTCAGGATTTACATTTCTCTTGATTACTTACATGTTTATAACACTGTCAATCAAGCCTGGCATCACTGGAGTGAATGTAGTTACATTAGCAAGTGTGATGTAGGACCATGCATAACAGGTTAAGAAATATGATTACTGTTATTATTATATCTTGCTTTTTATTCTCCTTATAGAAAGTATCCTAGAATCTATATAGAATTCTATATAGTATCCTAGAATTCTATATAGAATTACTCAAAAGGTTTAAGGAATCTGTCCTGAAAATGTTTGTGGTTATAGGCAATCATCTGCCCATGAGGGCTGATTTGAGGAAATGGTTGTGTAAATAAAGCCATGATTCAGCTTAGAAAGCTTAAGTATGTTTATACTGTGATTTCAGTAGAAGATAAATTACTGTGAGAGGTATTTCTGGTGATTGTAGAAAAAGTCACTCATATTTGAAAGACAAGCAAAAGTTCCATGCTTATCACCTATGCAGCTGCTGTACTGTAGTTATTGTTAATCTGACTGTCAGCTCTGGCTCACATTGTGGCAGGTATATTTTGAATAGCCTCAAATAATTAATGATCCATAATAGCATGTGAAGCTTGTTTGTAATATGATGTCTTTATGTCACAGGAAGTGCCTCCTACAGAACAAAACTTCTGATCGCATAATTTCCTCAAAATATATTGTGATGTTATAAGCATTTTAATTAAAATGATACTTCTTGTTCTTAAAAATTCAAGGCTTGATTCTCTCTTAGTGATGTTTTTTTTAAATTTATTTCCTGATGTCATTTTAGGCATACTTTTCTGTAATACTAAAATACAAAAAACTATGGTCAAGGAAGAAAAATATAATGAATAAGACAAAATTTCTTATAGATATGCTCTGTTTTTATAAAATAGGAGCAAAATACATGTAACTTGAAGTTAGAAAAAACTGCTTATATTCTTCTCATATATAAGCATGCAATGGGTTTGTGTGAAGGAGAGACATGAGGCAAGAAAATGTACATAGAAGGTCATGAAGAGAAAACGTAAAGAACACAAAATGTGTGGGGAAAGAGCTCTACTAATGTAACACAAATTTGTTTGCATTGCTTTTAGTATTTGAGAATGATCCTAAGTTGTCCACCCATCTTTGGGACACAACTCTGCATAGCAATGGAACAGGAAATACTTCACAAATTAAATTACTCCCATCTGAGGTGTGCTTCTATCTTGTTGGTTTCCTGATGACTGTGAATGTACAAGCTTCAGTATGAGTATTTTTTTCAGTAACTGAGCAGCTGAAGGTAAAGTTACAGCTCTTTCTATCTTCCCTGTGCTGTTTTTCTCTTTCTGCCTGCTCTTGATGTACATTACTGTGTTGAAGGTGCAGTATCTCACCTCTGTATTATAAGATGGAATTATCTAGATGAACTAGGCAGGACTGTTTAGTATACATTAAAAAAGCCAAAACAAAATAAAAATAAACCAAATTGATTTCAGAAGAAAATAATCTCCTGAATGGGAAGTGCTGGTCTGGGTAGAAACCTAGGACTGTTTGAAATTTATGGATATATATTCTTGAAAGTTTACAACAACAATTTCTTATGACTGAGATCTATCTGTTGTGCGCTACACTCAAGTGTGGAGCTTTCATTTACTTTTCTGAAGCCTCTCCTTTAAAGGAGGTTACAGAAAGCCTTTGTGGAAGTGGAACTGACAGAACAAGCGTGAATTTTAGCTTAATGTCTAATGAGGCTGTGTCTTAATTCTTATTTATGGATTGCTGGATGAGGGCAAGAATAAATATAAGGCTGCAGCTGCCCAAATTAGAGTGGTAAGTAATTCTAAGGATAGGACAGTCTAGCTGGATGACTTCAGTATAATTGGTGTGCTGTGCTGAATTTTGACAATCCACAATACAAATCTACACCTACTGCCTTTAGTTGTGAGAATTTAGAGAGATTAATAGATGAACTAATTAGATTAATAGAGAGATTTGAAGAGATTAACATAGTTACAGTGTCATTCTGGTACATAAAAGGTGGAAACAGACTTTCTGTGTACAAACAGCAAGTTCAGAGGGCAAGACAGGAAATCAGATCTGAAGGACATGAAGTATTTTTGTGGCCACGGGCAGTACTGTGGAAAAGTGTACAGCTCAGAGGCTCTTATATACCAAAGTAACCTGAAAACTTAAGAGGAAGTAGAGGAAATCCTCTGAAATTGAGTGGTTTTTAAAGTTAATAAGAAAGAAACAAATATCAATGGATGGGAAAGTAAAGTTGAGGAATTCAAATATAAAATCAGCGTTCTTCACAATAATCTATGCAGCCTGACTTGACTGGGCAACAATTTTCCAATGAAACAGTCACATGAATATGTGCACTGCATTTATCAAATGGAAAGATTTCTGAATGACACTAATGAATCTCAAGCACTACCACTGGGATAATTTTCTTGTAAAAGAAAGAATAATAAGCATATAGTAGAAGAAAACAGGCTTGCTCCAGTTCTTAAGAAAAAACCCCACCCTGTCTCTATTTTTAAAAATATCTCTCTTGGTCTTTCTTTTTCTGATGTCCATCTTCTGTGTCACATGCCATATTTCTAATCCGGTATTCCCTTCTCTTTGTTTACTTCAGCAAACAGCACAGAGCAGCTTTATATTTTGCCTTTTCTAACATCCCAGGGCCATAGCAATGGCAGTTTCCTGAAGATCTGAGCATCACTGGAGGAGGGAGGGCCTGTTGTCCTAGTGAAGAGCTTATTCAGGCACCTTTGACAACCAAACTGACTGACTTGAGAGAAGTGAGAATGTTGCAGCCATTTTCACAATCAAATCTGCCTCTGACTTTAGTCATCTTGGTCAAAATGAAATTGTACTTATTCATAAGGGAGGCAATACTCTCCTCAAGATCTTGGGTGGTCTCGCTGTCTCTAGGGGAAGACCGCTGGATTCACTAAACTGTATAAGCAGGATCCCTGTTCACAATTTGTGGGCTCTTGCTGCAGAAAAAAAACGTCTTGTTATGGTTCTACAGTGACACGTACAGATCTCCAGAACCTTGCTGTGCTGCAATTGATCAGACTTCGAATAAAGTATCTACCACTGGCTCTCTAACAAGCACCCCACAGGCCTCAGCTGTCACTGCTTATTTATATCAAAGTGACCTCAGAGTGATATACAAGCAGAAGATGCTTAGGGAACATTATATTGATGATCAAGGAAAATGTCTTACCAGGCTATCAGTGGCCACAGAACAGGCTCCTTGAGGGCAGCCTGGCTCTCAGCCGTCAGTCTGCCCATGCAGAGCACTACGGTAAATCCCGTGGTCCAGCAGGACTACAGGTCAGCTGTCTGCTCAAGTCACCGAAGGAAGGAGGAACAGTGGAGACCCCACTTTCATTACTTACCCCTTTCATTATAAAGCCCTTCCAAAAACACTATTCAGAGAGATCCCATTGGAACGTTTATGAAGATGCAGAGCTCCTGGCTAGGAGCAAAAACTGAAGAGCCAGATTGTTGTTCTGCCCTGGACCAGGTCAGAAAAAATACACCATATTTAATTTGATAGGTTTTACTCTTTAATTAACATATTGAGTGATCATGGTATGTAGCCTAATAGCTCTGCTTTCATGTGGGTTTAAAAACAAAGCTAATATGTCTGCGTTTAGTTCATTGCAGCAGTTTTGAACCGCAGTAGAATATTTATGAACTCCTACAAACCCTACCGTCAGCTGTAACTCCTTTTTCGTAATGAAAACTGCAGCTGACAAGCAGCATCATCAATAGATTGGACATGATAAAAATTCACAGCCATGAAGCAGTATGCCAAGACTGAAGCAGAGTAAGATGACTGGGTTTAGGTACTCACTTTCCTGGTGGCTTAGTTTTTTCATCCTCAGTACATCCAGAAAATATCAGCTATTTTTCCATCAGTGTGTAAGTATATGACATAGGGAATATAAACGTATTCATGGGTTTCAAAGATTCTTAACTACTGTTTCATATTAGGTATGAAGTAAAAAACGTTTGTTCCTTAAAAACCTTATGCAGTGAGACGAACAGGTTTCAGAGTTACTTGTCATTTGGTTATCGCCTTTAGCATTTTATCTCTATATATGCTCTATGTAATTATGATTCTTGGATTACATCCCATGTAATTATGATTCTTTTATTTCTTTTTCACTAGGTAAAGTTGCTAGTTTTTTATGAAGAAGCCTAATGTAGGAAGTAATAATTTACTTTTAATGTAAATCCTAGTTCGCTTGAGTAGATGCAATAGTTTTTTTAATTTCTGTTTTTCCGAATTCATTCAGTGATATAATAATAATTTTTCGCTTCATGAAACAGACAAAAATATTTGAGGCTGAATTAAATGTTTAACTCAGAAAAAGCTTTTGTCTTATTTTCAGTGACTTTTTTTTCAATTAGAATTCCAACTCAAACTGTAGCTTTAATACAAAAAAAAAAAGAAATGAAGCTATTTCAACTTTTGCAAAATACTATTCTTGCTTTTTCCTTTATTATCTTTGTCTGAAACTCTTAGCTTAGTTCAGGTTGATCTATGTGTTTGGCCTTGAAACACCTTTTTTATTAAATAAGCCCTTCGTATGAAAAATAACACCTACGAACCACTGGAATGCCATGGGTACAGCTTTAGTACAGCCGGCTTTAAATTAGGCTTAATATTTTTACCTGTTCATTTACTGCATATTGTTGTAGTGAGCCGATATAATCACCCACAATTGTTCATGACATTTTTCTTCTAATAGAGATTACATAGCACAGATGTAATAATAAATAGTGATGAAAATAAAATAGTATATGTATATTTATATAAAACATTCTAAAATTTTAGTTAAGCTGATCTGTTAAAAGCAGCACCTGAACCTATATACCTTGAGGACGCTCTGAATTAAGTTCAGATACGGCCAATGAAAACAGAAGTCCTGATGATTTTATGATTCTCTGTCTTCCACAACCTTATGGAGTCCTCCTGCGGTGAGCGGAGCCAGACCAGCTCTTATCAGACAATATGCATATCTGACTTCTTTGCTTCTGAAAAGATATGCTTTTGGTAGGGGTTTTTGTTTTTTTTTTCTTACCCCCCCTTGCCCTTCCCCCAATTTTTTGCTTGGCTGACATTCTTCTTTAGATATTATTTATTTAAGAATCAAGATTCCTGCTTTTCCTGGTGCCTTGGAGCTTGTAGCAGTCTCTTTTTTGCTACTCCAAATTCTGTGTCCTACAACTAATTTGTAAGTTTTCCAGGACATGTGAGAGGACCTACTTATTGCAAAGGGCATGAGAGGAACCAGAAGGAACTCCTTCCCAACAGTTTGCACCGAGAAGTAGTAGTGTTTACACAAGCTTTTTACAACTTGTCCAGAAACTCTCCCCAGATTCTCAAATTTTAAGTCTTTTTATTTAAAATCCCTAAGCTGTGTTATGACTACCAGAGCTAGGGAGCTAAATGGCCATAGCAATATTGCGACTTTCCATCTATTAGTCCCAATTCTGGATCTTCAGAATAGATAGTGTGGAAATGGTGTTGGACCCACAATTTACTTCAACTGTAAATACTGGCTAAGGAATATTTCTTCCCTCACACAAAGAAAAGAGTTACCTCTAAGGTAAGCAAGAATTACCTTATTTAACAATTTATATCTTATTTATATACTTCAAATAGCATCTTTTCTTCAGTCTAATAGTCATGTGTTTTTTTATTATAATAGGCATTTGTTGGGAAGAGCACCAGTTACCACATATAATCATTTTTCTCTCCATGACTGTTTTTCTCACTTTTTTACCAAACTTCCCTGGCCCTGCCACAGGCACATAAAGGTGTACTGTCTGGCATTCCTGATTTCAGTTTAGCATGTACCCAGTGCATACAACCATAACATTTCACACTGATTACAATGATGGACCTTGGGGTAATAAGAGAAAAGCAGAGAGCAACAGCAATAACAGCAAAAGGTGTTCTTCAACTTGCACTTTTTCTCCTACATATTGTACTGTCCTATTTCTAATATTGGGAATCTTTTTTTGTCATTACCATTATAAAGACTTCCCCTTAGAGACAAATCCGAGCTGACCTCATCATGAATAAGGATTTAGTGAAATCATGCTTTAACTAGCTGTAATTGTTCCCAGAATCTAAAGAATTAAAGTGTATGGACGTGCATAAGAATCCACGTGGTCTAACAAAACACAGAGAAAGAAACTATAATACTATAACTTATTATGGTAGGTCTTTCAGTCCTGTATGCTGCTCCCAGCTGCAGTGATTAATCCATCTGGAGCCAGTTCTGCTCACACAGCAGTTATACACATATTTCATTCCATTATTTCATGGATTTACAGTGGTGGAAGTGAAAGTATTGTCATTTCTAGGTGATATTACTCTGATGTCCAGTATTAAAACCACAACATATGGCAGAATGAGACTTGTCTATTCTTTTGATAGTGGGAAAGAATAATTGAAATGACGTATGTAAAATTTTCAAAACTATACATAAGTGCTAACTGTGACTACCAATATAGAGGGCTGTGTGTTAGCATTAATGATTTATTTTGGGGCAGAATCTGTTGTGTAAAAAATTGCTTCTTTCATGTCTTGTAAAAATATAAATTACATGGAAGTAAGAAATCGGAACATCTGTTCTATGGCCTAAACTCTATACATGTGCTGTCATGTGGCACCAAGACCTTTTCCCAGAGGTAGATCTTGTGCACCCAGACTATCCTTCTGAGATGTTTTACATATGTTAGCATGCGGGCATTTGTATAACCATGCCTTGCATCAATGGATTCTGTAGTTATCCTGGGAAATAAACTGCTCTAACTGTAGATACAGCTACCTCAGGGCTCTCGAGTCAGTTCTGGCACAGAGCACTCCAGTTCAGTCAGGCTTTGCAGACCCATTGCTGCAGCACTTTCAAAACCTTCATTAAAACTAATGGAATGTTACTTTTGAAACCTAGGTTTCCTTGAATAGACTTTCCTTGAATAGAGTTTTCTATTTATATATCAAGCAAATAATAATTTTTAAAAACCAAAATTATATTCTTATTTGCCAAAAGTTGTTTCTAAAATCATAAGATTTTAGTTTCTACAATGGCTTTATTTACTGTGAGATGTGAATGAATACCAAGGTGAATCATACAATCATATAATCATCTGGTTGGAAAAGACCTCTGAGATCATTGAGTCCAACGATACCTGTCCACTTACTAAACCATGTCACTGAGAAATTCATTTACCTGTGTTTTAAAGACCTCCAGGGATGGTGACTCAGCCACATCCCTGGGCAGCCCCTTGCAATCCCTGACCACCTTTTCAGTGAAGAAATTTTTCCTAATATCCATCTGTCTGTGAATTAACCTTTTGCAAATAATATTTATTTTTTTTAATAAAAAGAAATTATCAATTTTAAAGATATCCTGGGAAATGTAAAAGATATTCTACAAGTGCAACACAGAATGTCTCGTGTTTGTATTAGTTCTGAAGCTAGGGTTCTTTTTCTGTGGTATTCTGAGAAGTGGTACCTTATGAGTTTCAACATTAGCTTTTCAGGCTACTTACCATAGTCTTAATGACTGGATTGAAGCAAATAATACACATTGTATAATTTTATGGTCAACATAGGCAGTGGGTTTTTTTCTGCCTTTTCTGAAATTATAATCTCTTTTTAAGTTAGCTCTTAACCACTTAAGTGAATGTGAAATAAATCTAATCTATTCACTGTGGTAGAAGTGTCAGGCCCCTAGTAGTCTTAGGTGCATAAACAAGGCAAGATTTGTAAATGGCAGTACTAAAACACATAGGAGCTTTGAGGTTTGTTGCTTCTACTTCAGACATGAAAGCTTGTGTGCCCAGATTCTGCTTATTTGCCTCCAGTACTTCAGCTGTTCTAAAAAAATGAGTGATTTCCAATCACAAGTGCCTCCTTTGTTCCTCAGTACTCACTGTTTATTTTCAGCTTACAAAGCATATTGGCTAGATGAGACTAGACCTACTGCTTTTATAGCTTTTTATTCTGATTTCTGATTTGGACAGTCATATATACTATTAAGTTTCTAGTAAGCACTATTTATTTTATTCCATTATGCATGCTTATAGTAGACTGTATTTGAGAACACTTCCTTCGGATGACTAAATCATTAGAATATTTTCAGAGAGTCAACAAACGAGTCAAAAATATAATTTGAAGCAAATTCAGTTTTTCTGTTTGAAAATATTGTTGCATAGAAGGTAGCTTTGTAGCTGCTTTACTGAGCTCCTTAGCAAGTCGGTTGTTTTCCAGCCCATTCTAGACAGCGGTGTAGAGGCAATGGGAGAGATTTATGGGCTATCTGTGGGCAGATGTGCAAGTGGCTTCGGAGAGAAGCTGCAAAAAAGATTCATAGTTGGGAACAGAATAATGAGATTCCAGTCTTGAGCTTCTTTTGGAATGCCATGATACGGATCCCAGTTGTAGGTCTCCAGTTGTTAAGAGAAAGTCTGTGAGAGCTAAGTAAAACACCAATAACTGATGTTACCTCTGGTGTTACCTCACCATGGAAGAGATACTAGTTTATCTATAGGTCGTTCTGAGAATGCATTTACATAACTTGCAGTCAGAATTCCTGGCTTAATGAATATCACAGTCTGTAGGTCTGAGTCCGGAACTAAACATGTTCACTGAGAAAATCCCTGTTAGCAATCTCCAGACATTCCTATATGTTGACTATTGGCACCATTTATTCAAAAATGGTTGATGACGAGCTAAGACAGTTTTTAAGTTACCATATCACATATTATACTGACAAGCTGAAATGAGTCACATGAGAAGTATCTTGTGCAACCATCAGAGATTAGATTTTTTAGTTTTTTAATGATGCTTATTACTGACGTCTGTGGGGGAAGCAGCCACAGTTCTCCACAGAGTACACTTCAATTAATCGTTTTGGTGTTCAAAGGGTATATAGATGGTTGTGGTAATATTTGCAGGAGATGCATGAGAACTTTGAAAAAAAGTGATTCAAGTGTTTTGACATCATGTACGGATGTAGAAACAGTGAGAACAGTAAAATCAGTTACTTTGATGCTTATTGATGAAAGACAGGCATGCTCTTCCACCTCGGCAAATGATAGCACTTCAGTAGTGTCATCCCTATTGTTCTCCCTAATATGAGTATCAGTGTCATGTTAACTAGATTGTGTTTTATATTGCTTTTTAATCTAATCAGAGGACTGGACTAGGAGGCACTTTGTCATGATAGAGTAGAAATCTCTGTCACAGCTAGAGAAAAGCATTTTTTAAAGTTTTTAAAAATATACATATTAAAAATCCCCAAGTATACTGATGTCTCTCAGAGTAATCCATGCATTTTGTAGACCTGTAGAGTTTCATTGTAATAGTTTTGCTAATTCTAATTGGTCAATTTTCTCAACCCAGTAAAGTGCTGTTGTTCCTATGTCAAGACTAGTACCTTCTGATCAGATGCCTATTAAATACATCTGCTTCTAGGTCAATTTTTCTGTTCTGTTTTTTTGTATGGTGACATTAGGTATTTGATCTGATTTTAAGGAAGAATGAAATCTTGCACATCTATTCTTTAATGCAGGCTTTAGGATGAACTTGTCAAAGAGGTGGTAGACTATCTGGCCATTGCTTAGCTCAGATCTGCAACTGAACAGTTCATTTGCTTTTATGGAGGCATTGCATGGACAACATCTGTAAAATAAGCCAGCCCTGTGGTTCTCTCTGACACTATGGGCCATAGAAGTAGGAATGATGTGTTAGCAGGTAAGCTCAGATATTTTTTATAAATATGGATTATGCAGTAAGAATGAAAGAGAACACTGCTTCTTAGCTTCAGTGTGATATCTGGGTCCTTAAAACCATTAAATGAATTGCTGAGTCGGACCCTGAAATGAGAGTCTCGGAGACATAGAAAAGTGTGATTTCATTAAATCCAGTGAGAACATCTAACGGATTTTAAAAAAATCCTGAAAGATATAGATCCAAGTGATTTTTATTGATAGTTTTTGGATAAGTCTGGTATTGGATTTCCTACTTAAAATCCCATGCAAGGAAGAATTTAGCTATTCTGAAAGTCTGTTCTGAGGTTTAAATTTTGTATGTCTGATATTCCTTTCATTTTTATTGTGTCTTCCTGTTAAGGTAGTTCTGTTGACTAGAGAATTATTTTTGAGTCATAGTTGTTAAGGTCATAGGTATCACAATAAGTGTTCAGACTATAAGAGTTTAGAGGTTCCAGGTCCATTCTAGAAACCACTGCAATGCTCCACAAGTCAGGGGGTGGTGCCCATACACAGATCTTCTAGGCTGAACTGGGTGGAATAGTATGTTTGAAATTGCATGTGTAAGATCATTAACCTGCCAGCGATGGTTAGCGAAGGCTGCATGTCCTTAAACAGGTTATATGAAACTCTTAGCTCGATTGATCTCTGGTTTTGGCCTAGCTGGGTGGAACCAGGGAAGCTTACAGTATTGAAGGCTCTTCTCTTCTCTTCCCCTTCCCTTCCCCTCTCCCCTGCCCATTCCCCTTTCCCTCTCTCTCCCTTCCCATTTCCTGTACATAATAGTCGCCAGCCAGCTTTATAGTACCACAGATTATAAAAACGCAATGTGCAAAATTCATGTCCAGTGACACTTCCCTTAGTTTTTATTATTTCATAAAAACAGTTTAGGAGACTTAAACAAGGACAAGAAAATGCTCTTAAAAACACCTTCAATGTCACTTAGCTTCACCTAGAAGCTTTAGCATTCTAAACCCCCTCCCACATTTAGTTTAACTGTGCTTCATGAGTAGAATTTGCAGTTACTGTCATTTAAAGCATTGATTCTTGTTCCTTCTCTTCATACAGCTTCAGAATCTTTCACAGATCGTAAACTTCCCTGTCATAAACTCATAGATAATTCATCTCAAATTTTAATGAATGTTGCTACTATTTTGAAAAGATTAGGCAACCATCTGCAGGAATGTCTGCAGTAAATAGTGGCAGGGCAAGGAAACAGTCTGGATGTCCTTGTGAATCCTGCTTTCTACAATTACTTTTACTTACTTTTCAGTGTTTCTAGAACAGAAAAGAAAAATAATGAAGTTATTGAATTTAAGAATAGCTTAGAAAATTGGTATATCCTCAGTCATCTTCTCTTCAGTTGTAAATGCATAAAGCAATAAAGAAGCACATATTAGGCTGTGTGTAATATCTAGTTAGCTTGCTGCAGTGTTCAGTAAAAAGAAATTGTTTATATAAAAATGCTACTGTTCTAAGATAACTACTGCACTGGATAACTATATCAATAACTCAGTTAATTATAAGTATGACAAAAGCAAAATACTTAATGCAGAAGTAAAATAGTATGAAAAGTAAAAAATAAGATTGCAATGTATTATTATGATACCATGATCTAAATTTTTAAATGCTACACATGAATAAATTATTATACTAGAAGCATTGATATGATGGGAATACTACAAGAGAATGCATTTAAAGTCTTTCATTAAAAAAAAGGAAAAATAAATAAAAGTAATTCCTTGTGTTTTCATCTTTAATGTGTTATTACATCCATGAATTTCTTGAGGGAACAATAGAGAGTATGAGACAATAATATACTGCTGAATTTTAGAGGATTTTAGTGTTAAACATAATAATATAGATTTCCTTCCTAACTTGTGTTATTTTTATTTGAATACAAATATTTTTGGGATGGATTTCTAGGGAAATATTTGAATGTGAACTAAAAAGCTCCTTCTGCATGATGGCCATGATATTACAAAATATATCAGATTTAGTATACAGATAAACGAGTAAAGCTGCGGTTTGGGCTTTCATTCACCCCTCTCTTTCCTCTTTGCTTACGTATAATTCTGCCAAGCACACGTGAAAACACACTTCGTATTGTGGTGACATTTTATATTCATTTTGAACAGGTATGAGTCACTTCACTAGATTCACATGCTCAGTTTCTTCTGCCTAGATGCAAAAGGATGATCAGTTGGGCTGAGGAAGGCAAGTTATACGGCTCACATAGTTTCAACATTCAGTGCACATTCAAAGAGAATAAATGTTACATCTTCATGACTTTCTTCACTGACCAAATCTGTAGTTGTGAATAAACAGATTCAGATCCCACCAAAAATAATGACTGGCCATGGAAGTCACTGCAGAGATGCACGGAGAAATAGCAGATTGCATTGTCATGAAAAAATCTAGCTCATCGGGATTTGTGTTATAATTTATATTTTAGAAATTCAGTAATATTTAATTTTGTATTAAAAATAGCAGCAATAGTATCAATCTAACATTATTTCCTTTGAGCAACTGAGTCTCCCTAGACACAAAGACCAGTAATTACCTATGTACAATATATTGAGTTTTTACAATACATAGTTATTTTCCCTGATTTTTTGAAAGATGAAAGAGTTCATACAATATGTATTAATATATCTCTGTGTGTGAGAGAAGGGAAATATTTAATCTGATTTCCTACAAATGTTAGCCTATCTTTTTCTCCTACTTGATAAAATGCAAGCGTATATTATAATAAAAAAATGACTTTGTTAGTACATTTACTATAGCCTTTAATATTTCAAATGCTATTAAAATCCTCTCCGTGTTTCATGAGTAGTAGGATATCTTTGTCATTGTGTTCAAGAAAACAGCTCAGTTCTCATCCTGATTCATTCTGGTGAAAGAAATAATTCCATTCACTTTGAAACTGGTCAAAGGTCTTCTGTACTGTTTTGGAGAGCCAAGAAGGACTTTTTTATGGGACCAGGATCTACATAGGAAACAAGCAAAAACTGTTTTAAGAATATTTTCCACATCTGCCAAGAGAAGGTTCCCATGGAAATATGATTCAGTTAATAGCTATGTTACCATTATGGCAATTTGCCCTTCTGGTGAGAAAATATCCTTCTAAGGGGTTCCCATAGAAAGTTATAGCCTAAGTCTGTACTGCGGAGTGACGATATTCACTGATGGCCTGTAGCTCTGTGTCCTGTAAATGCTGCATTTGAGAACAAGTGCTGCCTTGTGGAGCCTGGGTTCCCTGCTGCAGTGAAGTGGGACTGGAAACAAGAATGGCAGTGCTCCTGGGGTTTACTGTAAGGGGGAAAAACCTGCAGCTCGTGTTTTGTTTAGTTTGGGTGTTTGTTTTTTTGTTTGTTTGTTTTTAATTCCAGCTTATAGAAAAAAAACTAAAAAAGGCAAATAAAACTCCCTCATTTTTTTTTTAATTTAATGGAGGGGTAATGGAGGGTGTTTTGTGGGGGGTTGGGGGATTTGTCGTGGGTTTTATGGTTTTTATGGTTTTTTATGTTGAAAAAAACCCAGAAACTCCTGGCTTCTCGATTCAATGCAAAATTGTGCTTCTAAGTCAGCACACATTCTGCCATCTAGTGACCAGAAGAAATTGTACTTACCAGCTGCAACGAGAGGTCTCAAGTACTGCTACTATGGCATAATGCACTAGTATCTTTGTGAGAGAAACTGTAGAATGAACTACAAAGAAATTAAATGTACAGGAAACTTTTTGAAGTGTGCAATTAATCAGATATATTGAAATAATTCCATAGGTCAGTCAAAAATTTAATTGAAATAAATGGATTCTTAACATATTTCTATAAAACTCTTTCTTTCTTCCCCCTCTGCACCCCCTCCTTCCCCTTCACCTGGGAGTTATATCAGCATTTTGCATAATTGCTGGGAAAAACATTTGTGTGCTGGCACAGAGAGGATGCCACACTACTGCATGTGAGACAGTTTGCATTAATACACATTTTGGCTGCAGGGTCTTTAATATTCATTCCATAGTCAAGAGTAATTGAAAACACTCATTTGACTATTTACAGTTCCAGGAGTGGGCAGGATAGTATGAAGTACACTGACAGAGTGCTGTGGGTGTGCGGAGAAAATGACAGTCACTTTGGGAAATCGATTGCCTCTTCTCGCTTTTGAGGTTCTGAACAGCTTTCAGGAAGCTGCTCACCATCTCACCTTTCAGGTGGTTCGGTACAAGCCGAGGACATTCAGCTACTCTCAGAGGTTATTTTACATGCCCTGAAGGGTTAATCGTAATGATCTCAGAATCACTTGTTTTAGTTCAACAATTCATTCACACAGTCATCATTGTTGAAAAGGGCTTTTTTATTAATGTCAGTGTGTTCTGAGGCATTAATACCACTGTTCTTAGTAGATGGAACACCTAAAACCAGATCAATACTTTTACATTGTGACGTTCCCATGAAATGTGACATAAAAATAGCCATAAGAGCCAAACCAACATGGTTTATAATGTCATTTGGTGACTGTATGTAACAGGCTTACAAATATTAAACAGCCTAGCCATAAAACCTGTTTGACATGTACCTTAACTTTAATGATTATCCACTTGTCAAAAAGCAAAGCCTAGCCATTGGTGAGTAGAACCATGCAAAGCCGATATTTTTCTTTTGTATTGCTCAGTCTTCCTATTTTGCATTTTTATACTGTTAACAGATGTTTTTTCTTCTTTGTTCCTACAGAGAGCACATGGCACCTCTCTTCTCTCCTAAAAACGTACACCTACATTGGCTGCAAGATTTAGCTTCTCCTTTAAAAACTAAAAAGGTTACTCAATAGGAATAAAAAATCCCATAAAATAACCTAAAAATAAAGGTAAAACCAATGGAACTGCAGATAAAAGTTGTTGTAAATAATACTCAGCTGTAAACTTTGGAATTTCAGAAATCATTGTGGGTATTTTTTTCACTCCTAGAAGGCATGGAACTCTATTACATGCTTCAGAGTTATATGTAAACTGAAATGATACATTACTTCCACTGTAAGGTATATGCATTTCTAAAATACTTCCAAGTATTGATCCATTGTGCACAACTGAGGAGAGAATGAATATGCATTCTATTGCAGGAAAGTCTTGTACTTCTATAGCCACCAAATGATCACTGACAGCAGGATAAATTCTTTTAACAGATAACTAAACCTCAGATTTTCTACCACAAATGTTTGGAACATGTTATGGTTTGTTATAAGTCATGGTCTCGTTTAAAATGATCCATTCAAAATTCCCCGTAATGCTGTTTGTTACTTATATTTTGAGATATTTCTTCATTCTCCTGCAGATAGATTATAATGTTAACAATGTAATAAAAATCATTAAAATCTTTTCATGTTTCCAGGCCTAACTTAGAGTCACATTGACAATTTTTGGATCAGGCCATCTACCTGTTTGCTACTGAAAAGATTCATTGTCCCTCTTTATCTAATGAAACAATCTGATTAATATCCATGTTTGAGGCACAACCTAAGAAGGACTATCCTGTTCCATTCAAGGGAAAATTAGGACATATATCACCAAAAATTCTATTCAGAAACTGATGTCTGCAAAAATAACTTCTTCTGGGTTAAAAAACCTATTTCAGGTGCACAATCTAGGTAAGAAGAGTGAGATGCCTTTACTCAGAATCTTATTTCAAACATCCAGTGTTAGATCCCAGATATCAGGTATTGAATCATGCCGACTTGACCTTGCAGGACATCTCCATGCCAGATAGTATCTATAGTAAGGTGGTTCCTGTCATCTTTCCCACACCAACAGGTCCTTGAAACTACTGTGCTGTTTAGTCATAGTTTAGGCTGACTTTGGTGAAAATGGTTTCCCAGCCCAGAAAGGACATGTCTAGCTGGTTCATCTTCTACATTTGTTACCTTGCCAGGATCTGAAAATGGAGGAAAGTTTTATTCTATTTAGTGTTTATTGTAAACTACAGCAGTCACTTAAGTAAGATCTTTTATTATAAAATGCTTCATAAAAAATTCATTACTGTTGAGCTTCTTAGATTAAACAGTTTTGAGAGTACTCTTTGTACTTATACACAGGAACTGGACACATCTGATCCCATTACAAAAATGTATTTGACCCTTATTTTTCTTTCTTATGAGGCCTGAATTTTAATGAATCCTTAAACTCCTCACTCATGCCAGTACACTACATTTCCTGTTACTGCTTTTGTTCGCATGCAGCATTTGCTTTAATACTTCAGTTGAATAAGAAAATGAGAGCACTGCATAAGTCTGGTTCAATTTTTTGACAAAACTTACAAAGAAATATTTTTATCTTTGTTATGAAACATTTATATTTATTATATATTTACTATATAAATGCTTAATATATCAAAGGGAGAGTAAGAAATTGAAAAGTGCACCTCAAAGACCATCAGCAATAGTTAAAATGAGTTGAACATGTAAATTAAAAATGTGTTATTGCTAAGTGGAAAAATGAAAAGCTTGCAGCGTGATTAGATACTGCAATGACTTGTCTTTTATTTTGCTTCGTGATATTCATGAGTAACTCAGTTGTTGCGAGTGGAGCTACACCGAGTATGAACAGCAACCCTAGAAACTGATCTGCCAGACTTTCCTTTGCCTCTTCACCAGAGGTTTCTGTCCTGTGGGACGCTGCGTGTTCCTGCACAAAGCACATGGTGCTGTGGGACTGGGACTGAAGCATTCACCAGCTCCCTGTATGCCTCTGGAAAGCCTTCCTCTAGCAAAGGTGTCCCATTATTGCATTCTGTTTGTAGCTTAAATATAGAATAAAGTCTTCTGTTAGAGTGGTGCCAGGTACTCTAAACTGCCTGAGAAGCAGGAAAAAAATTCAGAATAAACATGCCTTGCTTTCACAGCCTCTTCAAGGGAAAAGCTATATAAAATCTTTTGTCCTTCACCACATTTGTAGTGTAAATGGTCTTCTCTACTGCACCTTGTAAAAATTGCAAAAATAAAATTCTAATCTTAATTTGCATTAGAATACTGATTATAAAACTTTAATTATAGTAAGAGATTTTCCTCAGAATAAAAGGCTATCTTAAAGCAGAGGAGGTGTAATTTGTAAAAATATACTAATAACGTTTTTTAACAAAAATAAGAATGTATAAACATACATATATGTATATTATATATATGTATGTAAATATATAATTTAATTTTATATATTTTTCTGGGATGTATTACAAATTTTGAATGTTTAATTCTCAAAATATATTTAATTAATTAGATTTTTCAAATATTCTCTTTAGAATGCAAAAGTGCATTGCTTTTCTCAAATGAATAATTAAATTTATATATTAAGTGGTGCCATTAATGAATATTTACAAAAAGAAACATTAATTTGGAGAAATATATTAATAATTTACGAGAAAGGAAAAAAGCCCTCTCTCTGCTGATTGACCCCTTAAAAATATATTTCCTTTTTATTATTTCTTTATTGTAAATAGAAATATTATAGTAAATATTTACTTTGATTATTTATCAAAACAATGTATTTGCAAATACTATTTATTAGTAATATTTACATCTTCTATAACAATTTGCATCTTTTGAGTCAGGAAAGTATGATTTCTTATCTTCATGACTTTACAAATTGGGGAGAATTTTGAATTTACAAAGTAGTAAACTTCCAGCAAAAGATTACTTTTTGATGTTTACAGTCCTAGTGCTTCAGATACCTTCTGCCTCATCAGAAACTTCACGTGGTTGCAGTTGAAGTAACTTCAATGTCAAGCCACGGTTCCTAGCACGTTTCCTAAATTAGAGTCCCAATGGAAAATGAATATCTAGCACCAAGCTTCAGAGAGCTCTGTGTGCCTGGGGGTTCAGAGGGAGCTGTGCTGAAGATGCAGTAGTCCTGCTGGAAGTGCAAAGTACCCTCTTGCATTTCATCACAAAATAGGAAATTGGGCTCTGAGGCAGAAGGCTAGGAGGTTTGCACAGGACCAGACAGGGAAAATTACAGCAGTGATAGGATAAAAAATGAAGCACTCTTGTCTCCCACACTGTGGGCCTTTATGTCATTGATTTTTACACAGATTTCCTCATTAAATCAATGGGGACTTCTTTTTAAATACTGAGAGCAAGATGTAACTTATAGTTTTTATTACTGAGAGGTTTCAGAAAAGAAACAGTCTGCAAGCACTTTTTCTGCTGGATACAGCCTGAAAATTAAGTAGTTAATTTACTAAATTATTACAATTTCTCATTGCTACCATTCCCAAAGATGACTGGTTATATCTGTTCGTCAGCCTTAAAGATGCGTACAGAAATATAAGTCGTCTGAGGAAGCAGCAGGCTCTGCTCTAAAACAGCAATGCCAAACACGGTCACAATTGTTTTCTGGTGTGGTTTGCAGTGATTCAAAATATAGGAATGAAATATCTGCATTTGAATAATTATTTTTGTCCCATGTCATACAGCTGATCTATAGTGTGTGTCACTGCATTAAATGTTGGTTCATACAGAAAATCACGTTGGAAAATCTGCAGACACATATTTAATTATTTATTAAAAGTGGAGTGTAGCAAAGTTAAGTTGATGTTAACTGCCGTGCTCAGTTGTCTGACTCTTGCCAGCAACGTCCAGGTATGTTTAGGAACATATTGCATGAGACAGTATGTGACTTTTGAGAAATGTCTACACACAAGCTTTCATAAACCTTTATTCTGTCTTTAGAATTTGGAATGATGGGAGATCATACAATTAAAAGTCAGCGACCTCGATCTGTTCATGAGAAAAGGGTCCCTCAGGAACAAGCTGATGCTGCTAAATTTATGGCACAAACTGGTAATACATCAGTTACATTTTTCTATTTACTGTCGTTAATTTTAGCAAAACCACTGCATGTTTCCATAATCTTTTGCTGCATATTTGTCAGTTTTCTAAGCTGATACTTTTTTTGAATCATTTTTTTTTTTCACCAGTTAAAGTCCATAAATAAAGTAGCTGAAAATTAGGTAGATCATACAAGAAAGTGCACTGTGAATGTGGATATTGAATCATCTAGCATAAGCATGAGTTCCTTTGGTAATAAATACAGTCTCACACATACAAGACACAGGACAGCTTGCTGTGACGTATTAATTTTTTTCCTATGTTAATAAAATGCATCAAAATTTCCTTATAAATAGACTGAGATTTTACTCCAGGTTTAGGTGTTTATCAAATTAATTAATTACTTGGGTGACTCTAATGTGCATACATTCAGCATTTACTATCTTTGCCCAGCACAATGCTCTGTTCTTTAGTTTCCAGATTTGTAATTACTAAATGAAATTGGCTGTAAGTAGTTTTTAATTGGATGTGCAAATTACTTAACATTTTTTCATCTAAAACGTTTTCTAATTTTGTTTGATCCACTGCATCTTCTTTAGATAAAGCTACCTAAAAGATCTTACAAATCTTTAGTTGAAATAATAAAAAAAGACCAAAAAAAAAGCCTATTTAGCAACAGTTGACACAGCTACCTTTGAGGCCAATGATAAAGTTTCGGTGGTAAGCTGAATTAAGCTTTCATACACGAAGACTACTTCCCATTTTGACATTGGTAATGACGTGTGTCTCTGTTGGTAAAAGCTAACTCTTTTACAGTTCCCCACATGCTCCATTCCAGTAAGTTACACCATTGAAAATCTTATGTCCCATGATTATTGTATGGATTTGAAAAAACTTACTCTGTGTTCCATAGTTACTAACCTAGAAACTATGCCTGCATCAGTCATATATAATGCTTTCAATTTTATATTCACTTTAGTAAAAGAGCTATAATTGCTTCTAGTTATGGTGCATGTTGACTTCTTTAGTAGCAGAGTGCTTTACTGAACAGATTTGCAGAAATCAATATGTTAAGTAATCTGAAAACACCTATAGCAAATCAGTGTAGATCTGTTTGGTAAAGAATTTAAAATGGGGGAAAAGTCTGTTTCCCCCATATTAATCCATAGGACTGCTTTTATGGCTAACTCCCAGTTGATAAAGTTGTAAGAAAATGTAGTGGAAGAAGACAGCCTAGAACCCTCTTGGTCTCCATGCGGTTTTTGTTTAGGCAAGTAGAACTTATTACTTACATACGTAGCTCAGACTTATAATGTTAGTTGCTTACTACATAGAATAACACCTCTTCATTTATGCTGCTTCTTGAATTCATACAATTACTCAAAAAATAAGTAAGATTCTGTTTTATTTCCTCATATAAATCCTTAAACTTTCATATTATTAGGCAAAACTTGTATTTGATAATTTCTAGGGGTGTTAGAGAACTGCATTATAAACGCAACACTTACACCATCATCTTCTGATAGATTGTGTGTGTGGAGTGGGAGATGAACAACCAAAATTATACAGGCTTGGTTTTCAAGATCCTGTTCTGAAAGCATGTGAGATGTATCAGCAGTGCATATAAATTTCCGTGCCCAACTTTGAGGAAATCTGTATTTTACATACTGTAGGTTAACACATTTTAAGTAATGTTATGCTCTTTTTGGACATACTTACTAATTTTCATCTCTTCTTCATTTTGATTTTCCTTTGTAGTGATCATTGCATATTTTCTTCACCTCTAATGCATTCATTTTCTTGTGATATAATTAATGTGATATCTTATTAAACTGATTCATGTTTTTTCTAACATATCTATCTCATGATTCTATACTAAGAAGTCTAATAGCCTTTAAAGTAAATGGATACTGAGTTTATGAGTTTTCTTATGTTTTTTATATATATATAATATTTTATTTTGTGTAATAATAAATCAGATGCAGAAGTGCAACAAAATGTTTATGTGGTTTTAAAAGGCAAAGAGACAGAAATAGAGAATTGTCCTGGCTAAGATTTATGATCAACATTTAATACTGTTAGAATAATGGACCTAATCCACCAGCTTTTGCTGGGAATGGACGAGTTTTAAAATGTGATATTAAAATATGCATTTAATGATTAAGAGTGATATGAGGCAGCAAAACATTTTATTTTTTAAAAAAATATTTTGTTAATAATTTATTCTCCTATATTTGTCATTTTATGTGTTTGGACTGATCCTTCCTTTAGGTGTTTTGGGATTTAGAGAGTATAATACAGGTAAGTGTTACACAGATCAATGCGGCCTTCTATACAGTAAGTTATGTTTCCTCTTACATCTCAGTGTCAAGCAGCAGGGAAGAATAAAGGTTTGATAGCTTCCCAATAGTCAATTTGAGATTGTAGGTTTAATATGATACATATAAAATATTTAGGAGTTCTCAAGTAACTGAAAACTAGAAGGAAAATAGAGTAGGCCTTTTGAAATTTTCTTTTCAGAAAAGAAAAAATGGATAAAAGGTAAATAACACAATAGAAGATGTATTTGCAGATTACATTTGTAATCTACGTGTATTCCAGAAAGTAAAGTCTTTATTTGCATGAATTAAAACTGTTTCTCTTCTTTAAAATCTTTCAAAATAAGAAATAATCATACTGAGAGGCGTACGAGATACTCTGAAAAATTAAAAATTAACAAAAAATCATAATGCATTTTGCAAAAGGAAGCAAAGCAACTGATGAGATTTTTTTTTTATTTTCTCTGATTTCACTCTTTTTGCACCATATATCAAGTTAATATGGAGTATCTTGCTCCAGCAAATATTTAAGTCTTTTATCCTTTGTGTATGCTGACATATATTGCTAGATTCTGCCAGCACATACATGCTCAGAAATTTTAATAATTTATATTAATTTCAGAATTCACTCGATACAATCACACTTTTTAGTATAATGTTACTGCTCTTTTTCATCATATTCCAAGGGTTAAGAGCAGAGCAACATTTTATTATGTTATGATATTTGAAATTGTAAATGTTTAATACTTTTTTTCTATATTTAATTATCTATGCACTGTCACCATGTGTGGGATGGTTAATAGATAAGTTTACACTGAGTATATATGACTGTTTTACATTATAAGAAACATCTTGAGAAACATAGCTTTGACTTTTTCTGCTGTTTGACATTTCATCTAAACCATTTTAAAAAAGGCAAAATCAAATTTCAAATATGCAGGAAAAGACAAAAAATATTTAGCCTAGAAACCCGTAGTAATACAAGTATTTTTACTGTGTATATAGGGCTCAGAGTACTTGTATAATTGTTACTGTCTACCTAGATATTATCTATATGTCCATATTATATCATCTACATAAACACAAGCCATGTAACAACCTAATCAGAATGCTAGATTCATATCAAAAATTATTAAAGCAATAAATAGCAATTAGATTTCTCTTTTTTTCCCTTAATTAATATTTCAGTTAATAAATATTTCACTTAATAAATCACTCTGTTGAACTTTAGTATGTAAAAAAATCTCATAATTTCATCCTTGTCCACAGAAATTGTTAGCTTACATAGATGCTTGCTCCAAAGGCACGATTTCAAGAAACAGTATATAATATACTGTATTCTTGGAAGATAATGACAGAGTCTTCTTGGTTTGCAGACATTTCCTTGATTGTGAACAATATCAAACTTTAGGAAGACTAGGGTTATACTGAGATAACTGAAATTTTAAAAAAAGCTATTCAAGAGTGAATATTGCATCGTCACTGTTTTTAAAGCAGAAAATTTCATTTGTTTCAAAAAGGGCTCAAGTTTAATAACAAAGGGTGTGATAGAGCCTTCATCATGTCATTTTATACTGTTTTGCAATGGAAGAAGGTGAACATGAATTCACACTTATTTAATCTGATTGTTCAGTGAGGTATGTTCACATTATTTTTTTGCATTTGCTTCCTGAGAATACTCAAGGGATCTAGTTTTGTGAACACGAATGCCTTTGGGAAGGAATTCCAGAATCGTGCTTATGACTGTTCATGGCAACTAAGTTTAAACATTCTTTCCTGATCATCCATGCAAAAAGACTTTATGCATTATTTACTTTCAAAAATAGAAATAATATAATATCTCAACAATTTGAAAAATACACTATTCAAACCTATGGTAATAAATCACATCTGACAATTTTTTAACACGGTGGTATATACTATACATAGTAATGAAGTCTAACATTTTCAAGAGTTTAGCACACCTGTAAGTCAAAAGCAAGGAGCAGATCTGTGCAGTAAATAATCAAATTTCTCATTACACTGTTCAGGTTAAAATTTGTTAAGAAAAGTGCTTCTGTTTGCTAGGGAGCTTCAAATGCTGGATGACTCTCCTCCACTCAAGAAGATATAAAATATTAGGGGGTTGGTTTGTCAGGTGTCTTTTTTTAATCAATCAGAATTCCCTTATTGGCGGAGTTCCTTAAATTATTATCTAGCCTTCATTCTAGAGAGATAAGTATGAATATCAAAGATAAATCCTTTGCTATTATATAAAAAGAGCTGTCTGTGTTCTAGCATCCTGAGGGCAGTGTTGTTTCTAAAATGTTGAAGGGCAGTAGGTTGTAAATGATGCTAAGTGATCAAAGTGTTTCCCTCTGACAGGTATTATGAGACTGCAGTATTGTAGGTGTCTTTATTTTATTTATTGCACTTTTTCACAGCTGCTTTACTCCGTGAAGTTTTAAATATTTATTTTGGTATGGTACCTTATTCTTTGATTTATAGGGGCAGATGATAATAAGCTTCAGCAAAAAAAGTTTCATTAATACTTATGTCTATATTCATGTTTTTTTGTTGTCTTGAATACAGGTGAATCTGGTGTTGAAGAGTGGGCCCAGTGGAGTACGTGTTCAGTTACTTGTGGTCAAGGGTCGCAGGTGCGAACCAGAACTTGTGTATCACCTTACGGGACACACTGCAGCGGCCCTTTAAGAGAATCAAGGGTTTGCAATAACACTGCCCTCTGTCCAGGTAGTGTTAGCAGCCAATAAATAAAATTGTGGATGTTTTTGAACTGTATAATAATAAGAATATGAAACTTTTTTTTTTATTATTGTTGGTTTTAACATGAATTTCATAAAAGCATTTCAATTAGAGCAGAGAAGTGTAATTCTAGTCAACTGTGAAATTTTGTCATGTAGCTTGTTATTTTTTTTTACTTCCAGAACAGTCAAGACGTGGAACAAAAGTCCCTTTTTCTGACAGTTTCAGATTTTAAAAAATCTCTGTAGTCTCTAATTTTCACTCAGAAAAGAGAAGACGTAGTATGAGTACAAAATACAAACTAGGGAAGAAATCCAGATCATCAATACATTAAGAAGCAGAGACTGATTAACAGGATGGGTTAAGTTAACATATGTTATTCGACACTGCAGTTATTTTGCCATTTAGAGTACTGTCTTCTATGCAATGGGCCAGACAATGTTCTCTGCACAGCAATAACTTCATGGACTTTCCTTTACATTTTTCTGGTGAGAAAGGGCAACAGCTTCCCATCAAAGGAAGAAAGATCACAGAAAAAGTAACTCTCTTACATTTGACACAAGGTAAAGGTCATCAGTATCTTATGTTACTAGTTTTTCTACTCCTTTTGTCTCAGATATCATGACATAGTTGGAGTTCAGCGGTAGTTATACACTAAGGATAAGAGACAGGCATGTTTGAGTTAGTTGCTGAAAGGGCACATTTCATTTCTTCAGACTCCATCTGTATATCTGATTAATTTCAGATGGGAAGTAAAAGGGAAGGCATATGCCCTGCAACTACATTAGTTTTCCTCTGCTGTGTCTGACATGCAGAGAAATTATATGCATCCCTTCACGTGCAGAAATTCCTTAGTGCTTAGATCTTATCTCAAGAGGCTGGTGAGACATCTTCAGGTTCTGGGGAAGCTCCCTCCATTTCTGAAGTAAACTAGACTGTTCTACACAGAGAATTCCCTGGTGTTTATCTCAAGGAGTAATAGTAATATGAAGAACCAGAATCTCATGTTGTTAACTGTGTGTTGAAATATATCCAGTGGGAAGTGCCTATGTGATCCCATCAGAGTTTGTATATCAGCATTATAAACATTATAAGTCACTTATTATAAATGACAAGTAATAGGACAAGAGGTAATGGCCACAGGTTGCACCAAGGCAGATTCAGATTGGATATTAGTAAAAATTTCTTCACTGAAAGGATGGTCAGGACTGGAATAAGCTGCCCAGGGAGGTGGTTGAGTCACCATCCCTGGAGGTGTTTAGAAGATGGGCTGATGAGCTTCTTAGGGACATGGTTTAGTAGTGGACAGGTACGGTTGGACTCGATGATCTCAAAAGTCTCTTCCAACCAGATGATTCTATGATTCTATGATTTAGGGAACCTCTGTAATGGAAAATAACTTTAAAGATTGTATCTCGATAAGCTATAATTGTAATAAGAACTGCTGCCAGCACCTAATACTTTACTACTGGGCTCTAGATAAGCAATTCACATGAGTTTTTCTAATATTTCATGGTAGAACTCCCCCGGCAGGGTTGATTTGATCTCTTGAATTGTTTCACTACAAGCAAAACTTCCAAAAACTTTTAAACTAACTTACATTCTGCTAGAGGTGGGATACATAGCAAAAGAACTCTCAACTTTAAAGTGTAAAAATAAGAAGTTATCTCAGTTTAAAGGACAACTAAGATGTGTATATGAAATAGACAAGGGGCCTTTTTCCAAAAAAAACACCACGACTTTCATCAGGAAATAATGTATAGAGAAGGATAACAGTTCTTAACTACAAATGTATATGTGTATATATATATATATATATAACTAAAACCAGAAGAGGACACACAACAACACTGTAACCAAAATCTCTAAATGAATTAAGTTCTGTCCCTGCTCCTTTGGGTGCAGTTATATTTAGGACATCAGGACATGATGTCGCACTCCGGTGAAAGAAGAGAACTGGAAAAGGAAAGAACAGACCTTCCAAAAATCAAAGATAGAGATGAAGTGCTGCTCTCTTTTTTGCTCATTTTGTATTAAATAAGAAGAGGCAAGGCATTTAACTCAACTAATTTTACAGAATTTTATCTTCATTCTATCTAGTAAGGAATGAGAACTTTTCATATCAAAACAAAACAAAGCAAATATAATGTAATACAAAAGCCAAAATAATTAGCTGGCTCTCAAAGCAAACTGGAAAAAAAAAGTTTCTTAAAAATAACTTTATCTAGCAACTTCAAAACAATTCTCACGCTAAAAACCCCTGCTCCATATTTCTCAGGTTACAAAGGAGCTCTTTCCTTATGCATGAACTCCCACTTTAGGGTATAGCTTTTGTTTCCAGATATCCAGTATGAGTAATGGCTACCAGTTCTTACTGGCTAACAGTGACACTGCCAAGATATTTTCCTTTTCAGGTTAACACAGCTGATTCTGATAATCTTTATGTATTTTGAGTTACCTTTCCTAAATGATTAGTTTTCTGGGCTTAATCTTGCATGTTGCTTCACATAATTGCTATAACCCTATTAATTTATGTTGGTCTCTGTGTGACTGTAGGGTCACTACTGTCTGACAGTGTGCAAGATTAGCAATTTAGAAATGTACTTTTCCTAGTCAAAGCTCCATTAATTTTTCAAACATCCCTTTAATTATTAGCCTAAATATACTCTGTCCTCATTACATTATGTATTCTGACTCAGAGAGTTGAAGAGTTCAGGATTATGCCTGGTCCATGCATAACAAAGTGCACAGTGTGTACATTAGTACAATTAAAACACGTGACAAAACAATCCAAGCATATACATATGTAGGTGGAATCTGGCCTGTGTGCGCAGACCTCTGCCACTCCTTCCATTCAACTTTCGGCTTCTGTTAACTCAGCGAGATTTTACATTGTGGAGTGTAAACTAGAAGCAATAAACATACAAGTAACAGTGGTCTCTCCTTGTAACTCGCAGATACAAAATCTACTGGGGCATATTCATTATATGTTTGCATGATTAGTAAAAGGGGAGTGAGAGCTGTTTCCTGATTGAAAGATTTTTATTTCAAAATAAAAAAGCATGCAGTGTGGCCTGCTGAACTACTTCAAGCATCTGTTCACAAGCTTCAAGAGAACCTGCTAAACTTGAAAATACTAATGCAAGATTTCCAGAATATTTTCATCTATTGCCTTCATATACTCCCTTTAATGTCCAAGACTCGTACTGGGATGTTAGGGAATGTAACTGTCCATGATCTCACTGTTATGGAAAATTTTGAGAATGGGATTCACCGATTTCGTCATTCTGTGAGACCACAGAGTCTTTTACATAAGTACATGAAAGCTATTCCAGTTGTTTTTAATTTTTTTATTATTATCCTGCTAAATATAAATATGTATGTATATATATATTAGTATTGAAATAACACCTTAAATTTAAAAATATTACTCCAGATAATTGTAGTAAAAACACAAGGGTTTGTTTCTGTTTGTTCTGGACCATTTCAGGGACAGGATCCCATTAAGTAATTCAGGCAGTGTCTTGGAATCAAAAGCCTTTTGGAAAAGTGCAGCATAGTAGGCAACAAAACATAGTTCAGGCAACCATTGTGGTTATTGAATCTTTTGTGAGCAACAACAACTCAAGATCCAGTACTGCAGTGCTGCTGATGCCTTTCAGCTTAGTTGATAATTTCTAAAACAGCTAATACTTCAGGGGCAAAGAACATGGAATTTCCACATTTGTAGATTTATTCATTTCTGTTTCTCCTTCCACATTGCCTTCAACCACTTTTACAAAAAAAAAATGTAGTTGAAGTTCAGCATCTTCATACTTACAGATAAAGAAAAACATGGCTGGAGCAGGAACACCCTAAACAATTTCAAACATTTGTGTGCTCAAAAGCTATATATGGTTAGTGTGGTATGCTAAGACTGCTTTATTTATCTCCCTTTTTTACTCAGGTCTTATATTAGTGAAGTTTAGCCATATTGCTGAAATATCGCACATTTTGATATATTCTGTGCCTGCCTGATACACTAACAAAACTGTTACAAAGAAATTAGCACTATCTTTTCTAATTCCTGTGGCTTATTGTTAGTAATCCATGTTCTGGAAGTTCGAGCCTTCACTTGAGAAGAAGAAAATAAGAGTAAGGAGAACAGGTTTATTAATAGAAAGAGACATGGCAGAAGTAGAGTAAATGTAGAACTTCGATGTTAATGTTAGAGGGCAGGTGTGTCAGAAAGTTTTCTGAGTTTATATATGAAGGATTTAAGAAAGACTTTAATGGTCAATTTAGGCTAAACTAAAGGAAATTACAGCACTTAATTGAGTTTTAATTTGTGCATGCAAACCCCTTAATTTCATTTAAAACATTTCTTTAATGTAGCATCTGCTTAGATGCAATTTTTCAGCCGTATTAAAATACAATACCACTTAGAATGAAACTTCAGTGGCCGTAATACCTTTCCATTATCTGTTCAGTTTAATGCTGAACAAATTAAAAACATATAAACTCCAATAAAAATCTCCCAAAAATACACTTGTAGGATGAAGGCCAGCACGGCCTCACGCCTCCTCCCACTTCACAGCAGTTGCATATTGTGAACACTGTGGGTGTTCGTTTCAATGTGATTAGGTTCACAGAGTGGTAGAGAGAAGGGAAGGATGCTTTGCAGTAATCCAAACTCGTTGTGTTAGCAACATTTTTGACAGATATGTTGGCAATAATCTGAGTATTTTTGTCCCAAATAATGAATCTTGCATCTGAAACTGTGTTACAGAAAACAGTAACTCCTCTGTGGGCCAGCTCTCCATCTGGTGTAGTTTGGCATAGCTCATCTGGCTATATTTCATCAGATGTTATAAGGTTTTTTGCTTTTAGAAAATAATATTAAAGAAAGAAACTTTAAATGAAGTGGAAAAAGGTATTCAAAGGTAAGAAATTTGAAATTAAGATGTTATTCTAAAGCTGGTCTAGATAGTACTGAACACTTCTGTAACACATTGAACATACAAATTCTCCTTGATATTTGTTTGATAACATTGGTTGTTTTCTTAGTATTATGCCTTTTCCATCCTTGACTTTATTAGCTATGCACTAGTTTTAGATATACAAGCCCATATGTATAAGAAGGTACTGTGAAATTTTTGCTTAACGAGCTAGAATTTATCATAGAAGATTATTTTGGACACAGCTTACTTTAAATCACAAACAGATAGATGCTACTGTAGGTTATCATCCACCCAAAGTGAAACTTTTTGTTTTGGCTTATATTTAGATCCCAAATCACAAAAGATATATTCTGCATTGCTGCTAACATGCAGTCATTCTTCCCAGAAGAGATAAGCAACCTTTTGGCTCAAGACAGAGCAGCTCAGCACATGTTTTTGTCATTTTTAAGTGAAGACAACTAACTTACAGAATTTTTACAGTATTGAATCAAAACTCCAAATAAAACAGTAGACTTAAACACATATGTAGCCTGAAGAACCTCAGCCTGTGTCTGCATAGTGTCAAGACCTTGTAATTATTTTTTTTTTTAATCTTTTTCTAATTTGGATTAATCTTGTTTTGCTATGTTTTCTACTTTTTGAAGTTCTTCTTATTGCACCTGAGCATCTCGATCGGGAGATGAAATTATGTATCGATATATATAACTGATAATAACAGTTATTGACTTTTCTTTCTAATAAGATTGGACAAATTGGTTTTTCATCAATTTTTCTCATATGATAAAAAAATTTGGAGTCTTAGAGATAAGTGTGAATTCAGAATCTAATACTTCGCCAATGAGAAAAAATTCTTCAGATCAAATGGCTGGATTAGAGTAGCTGTCTAAGTATAGTACCTGTTGAGAAAAGATGAAATGTTTATATGCAGATTATATGCAGATACAGTCATCATTTTACTAGTTTTATGAAAGAGTTAAGTTTCTTGAATTTGACAAAATTGTTGCAGTTAGTCAAGGTTTCTAAATTAACTAGATTAAAATCTGTCACTTTAACATTAATCTGGAACGTTCCTGAGGGGGTGTTTTTGGTAATATAATGCAGATTGATGTGATATTTAGAATAAGATAATTTTAATAAAACTGGTCATGTAAGACATGGAATAATTATTGTACTTTTTGGCCACTTATACATGACAAACTAAAAAACTTTCATCAATTGAGCTGATATCTAGTGGGTTAAAACCTTCCCTGAATGAAGCTTGACAGTTTGTGTCAGGTATGATTTCTCAGAAGCTGGCTAAAAAACTCTTTACTTCAATATAGCATTTGAAATTACAGTTTTCCTTACTTTTAATGCAATGCAATAGAACTTACCTACATGGAGAATTCCCCTTTATCTTACTGATGATTTTGTGATAATATGCCAGGGAGCTCAATGTCTTTCCACACCCTTGGCAAATGAATTTCACCTCAGGAAATGTTATTCTGATGCCTACAAGAAAAGTTTTATTTGTAGAAACTGGGCAGGTGATATGTGCCTTCAGGGCAAAGGAAACCTATATACAAGAAGTTCTTTCACAGTGGTCAAAAAAAAGTGAGGACAAACTAGAAAATCTATTTCTTCTATATTATACTGTGAATCATACACTGAGATGTTATATGCTATTTCACCCTTCAGACATTCTTCAAACAGACAGAGTTGCAGAAACACAGGGCTGTGTGATACCGAGTGTAATACTCAGTCTGGCTGCTAAGTCTCTGGATTTTTCTTAAATGCTGGCATTACTACATTACTCTTCTCACAGAGCCTAATTTAAACCTGTGCAACTGCTTTTATTTAAGCAGAAGAAATATAACTAAAGTTTGTTTTGCAGAGTTTTGCAGTTTATAAAGAACTGTTTCACCAATGCATGTATGGAATTGTCTTACATGCTTAACTATAATGCATTAGAGAACTTTCTGAAAATTTAACTCCAGTTGTTTCTGAAATGGATAAGATATATAAGCTCGTCTAGATACTGTATATTGGTTTCTCCTACAGGGGGAAAAAATAAGGTAGCAAAAGATGATTCTTTATGTTATTGTTATGAAATATTTTTATATAAAAATATTGGTATGTGTTAGTAATTTATGGATAGAGTGATGCATGTATTAATGTGTATATTTAATCAATTAATATGTTCATGTAAGGAAATACTGCAAATCTCTTTTGCTTGTGTGGTCTTGGAATTTTTGAGAAATATAATCAAGCCCCTGTGTTTCCACATTTCCACCAGAATTTAAACAAGTGAAATATTTGTAACATAAGAGCCCCAATTTATGATGGTGGCAAAATAAGAAATCATTGTATTTATTCCTATATTTTAAAAATAAGCTTAATTTTGATTGCTTTAAGTTTTTAGAGCTGCCTTGATACATAAAGTATATGCCTGATTTTCATAAAGACTAGTATCCAGAAAATCAGGGCTGTTAAATGTATCTCAAGTCAGACATCACAGATACTGTAACTGACTTTTGAAAAAGGAAATATTCTTTCTTAAAAGCATGAAAGAAAAGAAAATGTAATAGTGAGATTAATTTAAAGATTAGAGAAAATATTTCAAAGTGAAATATATTTTAGAGAAAATATACTTTTCAAACAGAAATTAACTAAGTTTTGTAAAGCATTTATTTGCCAATGCTAAAGATAACCTATGTACTGATTACCTTGAAGGTGGCAAAATAATTCCCATTTAAAATATTGATCTTCTGTTACTTGTGTTTCTGTTTCTGGTTAAAATCTATTTGGTTTGTTGCAGTACATGGCGTTTGGGAGGAATGGTCACCTTGGAGTTTGTGTTCATTCACATGTGGTCGAGGCCAAAGAACTAGGACAAGGTCTTGTATACCTCCCCAGTATGGGGGAAGATCATGTGATGGACCTGAAACACAACATAAACCTTGCAATATTGCGCTCTGCCCTGGTGAGCTCATATAGCAACTCTCTGCTTTGTTACCATGCATTTGATGTGGGTGGTTTGTGATTTCTTTAGTTTCCCTTTGCACACGTAAAAAAAAGTTATGCTAAGAGAGTAGATGGGATAGTATTGTTCATAATTCTACTGAGTAAAGGATATAATCAAGATGGCAACTATTTGAGATACTACACAAGAAAACAATTCTTAATTTCTTCAAGATACACTCTATAGGGCACGGTATGTTGTGTAGAAAATCTTGATTCAGGATGGGTCTTGGAAATCTAAAGGGCAAGCCACTTTCTTAGTGTGGTTTAAAGTGAGACATTCAGAGATTACACAGTTTTTGTCCACTTTATTTGTTTGAATTACGTTTGCTTGGAGGTTCACGAGTTATTTATTGATCATACAACATACTTGGGAAAGTGGAAAATTTTAATTATTATTAATTTATTCCAAATTCATATTATTTACATGTTTGCACAGAGAAAGGCTGACACAGGTTAGGACATTATTTGAATCCCTGTAAAGTCCTTACAGTAAGAATATTAAGTGTCTCATTTCTGGGAGCTGGTTGCTAAACTACTTTCCATAACTATCCCTAAACAAGTAAGCAGTGGGTGGGCTTTATGTTAAACCTTCCATTCACTGACATTAAAACTAACAAAAAAAAAATTATATTTCAAAAGGGATTTTAATTTTTTTCCATAGGTTATGATTCATTTTGACCAAAATTCTCAGTATGTATGTAAACATATATTTATATAGTGCCTAAGTATTACAGTGAATTCAATAACCATAAAGAAGATTTTATATGTAATTATTGAGCTCATTGCTGTAATTAGGTGTCAGGTAGCTGTAATGTGAGAAATTTGTCCATGAATTCTGTCTGACAGTGTGAAGTTTGCCCTTGCAGTGAACTTGTTGAATATCCAGAGTGCACAGCACTGCTGCAAATAGATTCTCCGTGACTGGAGCTCTTCTTGAAAATGGTTGATGGACTTTTCATTAGGAATTGGTTGTTTGATGATTTAAAAAAGAGATGATGGAAAAAATGGAACTTAGTGCCTCCAAGAATAAAACTAATTTTCTTAAATTTTTATTAAACTTGAACTTTGCTTTTCTTCTGGTCAGTAGAGCATATCCAACTTTAGGACAAAATTTGTGGAAAAGTTTTAGTCTTGAATGCAGCTGCAAAATTTTTCTATTAATCCAAGTTTTGTCTGAGTTGGCAGCTGTACAATTTTGCATGTGCCTACACAAAAGTAATTAACATGATATATGAGCATGAAGCAGAGTTGAAAACAAGAGTAATGCCAAATAAAAATAGCAGTGGAGAAATTAATGCATTCATTTGCTTCGGTATTGTGAAGAAACACAAAAGGCATTACACCTAATCTGTCAAAATAAGCTGTTATTTGAGAATTCTGGATTTTGAAAGTTTTTTGAAGTACCTAAATGACTTTCACCAGAGGAATTACATATTGGTTACGATTAAAAGTAACAGCTTAAATCTTTGCTGAATGTCAAGATTTGCTGTAGTTCGAATGTTCAATTTTATAAGGGAATCTTAATGTTGAATTCTTTAGTCTTTTAAAGGTATTTCTGGCCAACATGCTATTTGCTTCTAAAGATAAAGAAGAGAATTATATGAAATATATATGAGAAGCCATAGAGTGAGTTTTCGCCAAAGACACTATAATAATTGATTTGATACTTCGTACCCTAAAAGTACTATATAGCAATGAATAAAACTGAAGAGGGTACTTTGAAATGTAATTTCCATAATGTTTTCCTCTTCACTTAAAGCTTTTATGATTAATGAGTGCAGCTAGCTTCCATGTTCGGAAGGGTTTCCATTTTCTGCTGGATAAAATTATCAAGGTGCAGCTTGAGAGGCATCTGCACTGAGAAGTGGTTCACAATTAGGCATTACATGGAATATTTAATACAGAACTTCATGAAAAAACCTCAATAATTCTCTTCCTTTAATTCACTAGTTTCTGAGATCCTGAGCATTACAGATACAGATAGTATATTTGAACTGTTAGAAGTATTTAGTGGCTATTATCAGACAACAGTAGAATAGTTCACCTCCATATTTCTCTGGACAGCCATGCACCCGTACAGACACAGTATGTTAAATCACTAATTTAAAGACCCCCAGTTTTTAACACCACCAACTTAGGAAGCTGCTATTCCAGTCCTTCTTTAGAAGAATCCTGAAATCAGGGGTTGGCAAATGTGCCAAGTGAAGTTAATAGTTTTCAGCAGTGGTGTTACAAAACCAGGTTTTCAAGGAAGTTGATTAATCAAAATTGTATTAAAAACTACATTTTGATTTTATACTAAGTAACTACAGGTGCAATGAGGAACTGATGGTTGCTGAATCTGCATGAACATAGGATTCTGAATTATCACAGGCAGTAATAACACATTTCATAATGCTTACCTATTTTCAAAAATACTGTCTAATCCTGTTATCTATTATAGACCATGCAATTTTTCAATTGTATGGGAACTTAATTGGCTTGTATTTTTTTAAATTTTGTTTTTTAATATTTTTGTTTACATCAATAAGCTTCCTGATATACAAAGTTAAAAATGCCAGTTGTAATCCAAACACAAATGTATGGGCTAATAGAAAATGCTAAATACAGAACTGGTCACCGTATCTATATTATTGAAAATTCAACACGACAAATTCAGAAAGACTATTACACAATATGCAAACACAGAAGCATACCTGAGGAGGAACTTAGCAGTTTCTGTCGTCCTACATTTTATCTGAAAACAATGTTGAAGAACTGGCATCATTTACCTTACAGGGAGGCTGAAGGATTAAAGTATATTCAGCATTATAAGTATAGAGAACAGAGACTGCATATAAGGGAATGTTGTAACTCCTGTTTTCCTGTTCATCTAGAGAGACCTGGTTTCACAGTCAAGACCAAGAATCTTATAAGCTGACCTATGTGATTGATTGCTGCAGCTGCAATAAATCACTTTGAATGGCTCAGGGTTTACAAGATATAAGATTGGTGTCCACTTCTGCCTAAAAAACAAGACCAGTCTTTTTAACAATGCCTTGTTTTCAATAAGGCCTTTCAAACCATATGGTATGAAAGCAAAATCAGAATTTATCCTTTGTTATAACAGTGTATAATTAGAGATCAAACATTCTTTACTTTAGAAAAAAGGAAAAAACATTTTGAAGCAGCTCATAATAGTGGTTTCTGTGTATAATTGCTGTAAGAAGTCAAGTGTCCCAGCCTGAGGGGCTGCTTTCAGGCCTGAGTTGAAACCCCCTAGTTTAGAAAGCAGCCGTGAGGCCCTGTCCAGCTTAGGTGGTAACTCTGCTCTTTCCATCTATTTTTTGCCTGTGGCGGCAGTCGACGGGCAGTGGCAGGAGTGGAGCTCGTGGAGCCAGTGCTCGGTGACCTGTTCCAACGGTACCCAGCAGCGAAGCCGGCAGTGCACGGCAGCAGCACACGGCGGCTCTGAGTGCAGGGGGCCCTGGGCCGAGAGCCGGGAATGCTACAACCCCGAGTGCACCGGTGAGTACCCACTGGCATTGGGAGCTGCATCCCTACCTTTCCTCCTCAGGACAGGCTTGGGGCTGGTCTTGCCAGTAGCTCTGGGCCAGGAACTGGAGGTTCACTGGCAGAATCTGGGCTGCCGCGAGTGGGATGCAAAGGGGCAGAGCATCCACTTCCAGAGAGAGGTCTGGAGCCTCATGCTTTTTTATTAGATCATAAAATGCTTTGGGTTGGAAGTGACCTTAAAGATCATCCAGTTCCAGCCCCCCTGCCACGGGCAGGGACACCTCCCACCAGCCCAGGCTGCTCAAGGCCCCATCCAGCCTGGCCTTGAACACTTCCAGGGAGGGGGCACCCACAGCTTCCCTGGGCAACCTGTGCCAGTGTTCCACCATCCTCAGCAAGAAGAATTTCTTCCTAATGTCTAATCTAAATCTTCCCCCTTCCAGTTTAACGCCGTTCCCCTTGTGCTATCACTACTTGCCCTTGTACAAAGTCCCTCCCCAGCTTTCGTGTAGGCCCCTGTCAGATATTGCAAGACCACTACAAGCCTTCTCTTCTCCAGACTGAACAGACCTGACTCTCTCAGCCTGTCCTCATAGCAGAGGGGCTCCAGCCTTTTGATCATCTTCATGGCCCTAAGATGATGAAATAAAAAGCTAAAGAATACATCTGCAAAGACTCCATGACAGGCTGCATATCAGCTTTTCGGTTTTATCACCAATTAAATGATATTCAACAATTCTAGAAAGATATGTTTGAGGCCTAAAAAACTTGATAAAGTGTTTTGTGAGCCTGGGAAGTGAATGTGCATGAAATGTTTCCCTTTTAAACTGAGAATACTTCACAATCATCTGGCAGTAAAAAAGCAGCTTTCCAGGCTGTGTAAATTATGTTTATGCCTACTTCTAGCCTCATTTGCACTGTCAGAGAATGTAAAAGTCAAGCTCTTAAAATATCACATGCAAAAATGTTTTTATTTAGTTTTTTAAAGGGTACTTATGCACATTGTAAATGTGTCTCATTACCATACAACAGCACTATAGAAGTATATGTAAAAAAAAAACACAAAAGGGACAGTGTCTGTTTTGCAGTTTAAGTGAAAGTGAATGTGTGCCAATTTTTATTTTGTCTTGAGATGCAAGTCATTTAGACAACAATCCCATATTTAGGAGACAAGTAGAGACTTCCCTATCTTCCATGTGCCTACATCTACCACTTCTTTCACTGTTAGTTATACCTAGGATTTTTCTTCTCTTACCCAAGTATGTATCCTCCTTTCTGGCTGTCATTATTTCACCAATGTAACTATGTTCTTCCAACAGCAAATGGCCAGTGGAACCAGTGGGGCCACTGGAGTGGCTGTTCCAAATCCTGTGATGGTGGCTGGGAGAGGCGGATAAGGATCTGTCAGGGTGCTGTCGTGACTGGGCAACAGTGTGAAGGAACTGGAGAGGAAGTTAGACGGTGCAGTGAACAGAGGTGTCCCGGTGAGATACGAATACAATTACTTATATTATTTACACTCCAGTATGGCTTACTTTAATGGTGTTCTTTAGGAGAGACAAGATGTACATCCAATAGCCATAAAGAGCTATATCTGGCCTTGCTTTTGACAAGTAATTGCTGTTTTTCTTGGTAGAGTTGTGTTTATGTAGCTAGGTGTAAACTAGCCCTATTAGATATATGAATAATGCATCATGTTTTAAATAACTCAAAACACCATAGTAAAGAAAGTTATCAGAAAAATATTTCATTGACAAAGTATACTTACATTATTTGGAGTGGCAATGATTTGCTACAGAAATTATCTTTGAATGCACTATTTTTCAGAATATCAGGGCTTGTTTTGCAAATCTTGGAATTCCTTTTATGCAGTGTACAAGAGATGTCTTTGTAATACCTTTGGGGTAAATTCCAGTGCAGTAAAGATAAGAGAAGTGAACCTTACTGTACTGTATAGAATGAATGAACACGAGCAACATTTTATAAAAAGGCACATATTTCCTGTTTCAATATAATGCTTCAATATATCTCTTTGCAGCGGTTTTTACTTTGCCCTCCCAGCAGATTAAGTCTCCCCCATTCAAAAGTAATGAAAGTGTAGTTTTGAGCTTCTTCAAAAATGATGAATAAACAAGAATAACTGAAGAGTCAAATCATATTTAACTGTAAGGGTACATTGTGCTGAAGTAAAAGAATGCATATTGGATAGATGTAAGATAACAATATAAGGTGCAAGTAGTGTAGGTTGTCTTAGCTATTCACTTGGGAAATTATATCTTCTGTACTGTAAGCCAGGAGGCACCAATAATCAATCTAGTAATCTCCTTGAGTTCTGGATGTTTCGATGGCTATGTTCTCTGCTAGTCAGTGAAAGGACTTACATGACAGGGATGATTTGGGTTGGGAGATGGGAAAAGCATTAGGTGTGAGTTTTATGTTGTCAAGCCTACATTTTCATAGGAAGCATATTTATCCCTTGACAGCCATCAAAGAACAGTTTTCAATGTATTGGCAGAATAGTAGAACAATTAATGTCATTGCATTTGAAGAACAGCAACAGAACTATTTGTAGTTATAAAGTTATAATACTATACTGGAGAGGTTAAGCAAATTTAACTTAGTTCTCGAACGATCTCTTTAATTTTAATAAAATATTCATTATTTGAAAGCAGTACAAACAGTATTTGTATTGGAGTCCTAAACAAATTATAATTTCCTTCGGTAATGCAGACTTCCTCTATGAAAGCACAGCACTGAGAGAAGGTTAATATGAATCTTCGCAGTAAGCAGACATTCAGATCAATCAGTTTCTGCTTATAAAATCATTGTTGAAATAATTTGCATTTCTATATTTAAAAGAAAATTCTGCGACAGTCCAATTTTCAGAGGTTGCCACCTGCTGTTAATAAAATACTTTACAGATGTATTTACAAGTCAAATGCAGACAGAGCTTAATTTGCCATTTGCTTAATTTATTTATTTTTTTGATTAATTCCAGATTAGAATCAGTGTGCTTATAGACTGCATAACCTAAAGTACCTTTTAACAAGCTATACTTGTGCAGAACATCATACTTGAATAACAGATTTATGTTTCTAGACTGCCATTTACTAAAGCATCTCAGATTTAAATCTAGACAGTAGATAATTTACCAAAATTTTATTAAGTGATATACAGATTTACATTTTATGAACACCAAACAAAATTGAGAAATACTATACAGAGATGACCATTCAACATAGAAGCAAATTTCTTTATTTGTATGCTTTTCCATAGCTGTTAAATAGTTCAGAAAAGCTATTTTTATCTCAGTGGTTTCTTTTTCTGTGTAAGGTGTTGAGAAACATGGAATACTAAAATGTTATTTTCTTTTTTTAGCAATAATTTGCTGTTAATATAAGACTAGAGTCTCAGCTCTGTAGATCTGCATAACATATTTGTAAAGTGGATGAAGATTCACCTGTATTTATTACCACGAGGCCTATAGGCTATAACTTTCAGATAGTTAAATTACAGATGACTTTAAACTGTGGAAGCAAAAGGAGAACAAAGCATTTTTCCATTACTCTGGCCACTGTCACTAAGATACTTTGGAAATGGATCTGTTCACTTGACTGACTGGAAGACTTGTCTGGACATTTTGTAGATTGAGGGCAGGTACTGAATTACGTCAGACACATGTAGAAGCTGAATATTAGCAGCACTAAGAAAGGAAGGCTCTGTTATTTTATCTGAAATTTGGTTTCTCAAACAGTTTGGTTTCTGGACAAATAGTGAGTATCTGTGATTTATTTCTATTCATAATTATCAATTTTAAAATTATGTTTGTTTCTTTCCATTGTGTAATATTCTGAAAAACAAAGATCTGAAGATTATTTTACTTCAGTCATTGCTCTTTTATAGTATCCTAAATGTCTAAAGTTAGATTTCATTCGTAGTAGGTCAGCAGTGTTAAGGATTTAGTACTCTGAACTCAAGGTATTCTTTTGTAATGGAAAACTGTAGAAAATTTGAAACAAATCAGAGATAACAAAAAATCTTCTATATTTGCTAAGCAGCTAGTCACAAAGGAATAACTGCAGCAAACTTTCTGAGGATAAGTGAACAACAGGTTTGTCCAATGGCAATAAAGGAGACAGGTAACAAAACAAATTGCAACCCATGACTGATAGAGAGGTACATAGCAAAGTGGTCAGAAATTTTTAGAGAAATGTGTAAGAGAAATATGGTAAGTCCCAGAAAATGTCTCAGTGAAATCTAAGAGATCTCAGAATGGATAAAGTACAGTATTATTCAGGAGAGAAGAGTTTTGTGAATTTATTTTTATAAAAATCAGACTGTGTTTTTGTGACAGTTATAAGAACGTCTTAGGTTCCAATAATATATTATACGTTCCCAGAAATACTTAATTTCATAATAGTTAATATTTATATTAAATAGTTAAATTTTTCTCATAAACTTCTTATCAGTGATAGAAAATATGGTGTAGGAAGAGTTTTGACCAAAATATTACTGAACACAATGATAGACCAGCTTGTATGTTATCAAAAAGATAACAGTGCACACAACTGCTGCCAAAGACTAGCTAATGATTTCCTACTGAAGGAACATTTTTTCAGAGGCAATACTTAAGATAGCATATGAGAAGGGGAAAGATTCGAATAATTGTCAACAACTAAATCATAAAACTAAACCTTTGGGGTTTGTCTCTGATTACAACACTATTCTACAAGATGGTCAAAAGTTTTTTTCTATTGCCTTTGTTGCCTGTTGCGCTGAATTAGGATTCAAGAGAGGAATTGTCGTTCTAGCTTCATTTGTGAGCTACTGTGTGCTGTTGGCTAGTTCCCTTCACCCTCTCATTAACCTTTCCTGTATTTGTTAGCTATCTAGGGAGTTTGTAAACTCTGTGAGGTTATGCGTGTCTCTTGCTTTATCTGCTTCTTGTATACAGCTTCCTTAGACCTCAAGTGGGTTCATTACCTCTTGGAGATGCAAGTCCACTCACCAGTAGTACGGGAGGAAGGCTATGCTTCTAGACCACTGACTTTATCAGGTGTTTGTGCTTAGGTGGAAAGAATTCAGGCCTATCATTACAGGGTATAATGTGGAAAATTTGAGTACATGCTCTGTGTGGGAAGATATTGCTGAGTCACATTGTCAGTGAAAGAGACATCTGCTCTTTATTTGCCAAATTTAGCAAATTTAACTCAGTATTTGCTCTTTGTTTCTAAATTTTAGCAATTCTCTGATTTTGTACAGCCAAGTCACATTTATCTGTGGGTGTATTATGAATTAATTGTGCCACAGTTACAGAAATACTTGAACTGGTCCTGAGCAAAGCCAGCAGGGCCAGCAAGGCTTTTTAACTCAGATATAATACTGCTCCAGTGCGATTGTAATATCTCCATTGGCAACACGGGTTGGAGCCTCACAGATGCTTTTATGTGGGTGGATGCCTGATTAGTAAGCTCTGCCAGATATACTTTAGCTTTGGGAAGAACTGGTTTGTTTTCTATGTGCAGCCTTCCTTGATCCAAGGTATTTATACTATGTGTTGAAAGACACATAAGTGCGCTGCAGTCAGCCAGGGAAAAGGAAAACTCGTTTGTCTTGGCTAAATGATACCTCTTCCAAATTCTGACTTGCTGACTTGCTCCCGCACCTCTTCCCTGATAACTCTGGGTCTTGGGAATGCGTTTTACTTTGACCACAACACACAGGTGTACAGATTATCTGTGGCAGTAGGCTAAAGTAAAAATGAAATTTTGAGTTCTGAAAAGTGTGATACAAAAGCACACAAGTAACAAGCTTCCAAATAGATGGGAAATCTCTGATATTACTTGTGACTCGCTAACATAAAATAGAAAATATGGTGTGTAAGAAGTATGTATGTATATGCATGCATATATGTTTTTCAGAAAAAAAACATTTAACATTCAATATTTAGAGAAAAGTAAGAGTTTTAGTTCTGAAAATCAGCACCTAAACTGTTGATTAGTGAACACAACACATTTGAAATGACCACAGCTGTGTGACGAATATGCTTTGCAAAGAGCTCCAAGCTTTAGCAAATTTATGTAATTTATAATATTACCTCTGTATTATGTTAATTTATGTTCCCCAAATCAGAACATTTCTTTTTTTTATAAGCTCATAATAGAATGTAATTGCATTTGCTTATGTCACCAGATGGGTTATGTTTATAAGAATCTGGCTTTTCCCATTGTAACACTGGCCTGATGCATTCATGTTTTACGCATGTCTGAAGACTGTTAGCATTTGAGATCATGAATATAAACAACTTTCTTTGGGTATTGCCATTAATGGATATCCTGCTTTCTTAGCAGCACCATGATTTACGATTCAGGAACGCTGATGGTGAGGCAATTTTTGTGCCCAACTGTGATTCATATTAGTATAACTGAGCCATCTGCAAGGTATTCTTTGTCCTCCACAAAGAGAGGATACAGCTTTATGTGAAAACCTGCTTAGTTCCCTTTCTCACCTCACTCTTCCATCAAGAGAAGTAGAAAACAGGGAAGAAGGACAATGTTATGGGTTAGGTAATAGGATGGGCAAAATCTGTAGTCTGTTCCTGCCTCTGCTAGATTTCCCATGCAGCCATGGGTGAATCATTGAATTGCTTTCTGCCTTATCACCCCATCTACTGTAGTGATAGTTTCCTTTCTCTTCATTTTTCTTGTTTTGAAACTGCTTTGCCCTGTAATGCAATGTACTTACAATTTTCCTGAAATACGTATGATAATACTTTTAAACAACTCACGGCTTTTCTCTGCTGAACTTGGAATGAATTAGATTTCAGTAACTACCATTTGCAGTGCTTAAAGTTGTAAGACTACTTCAGCCAGATGTTTGCTGTGTTAATCTGATTTACTGAAAAATCATAAACTGGGAATCTACAGCAAAAAAAATACAAGGAGCAAAAGGAATCTGTAAGTCATGACCATGTGAAAATGAAACATGAAGTATTTGCAGAAGCTTCTTTTCCCCCATGCAATTCTGTTACTACAGAACTGTAAAAATATTTTTTTTTCTTTAAATGGTACTGCAATAACCATCAAAAGGCTGTCTTTTTAATAGCCACTCAGTTCCATGTTATTGATGGTACTTGCTTAATTACCAACTTGTACTGAAATATATTTCAAAGAAATAACCTGCTTTTTGGATTTCAGAATATACAGCTCTCATTTGATACCTTTAGCACATTTAATGTTTCAGCTGTGGTTTCAGAACTAATTCTTTCACAGACGGTTTAAGTGTTGAAAAAAATGTTCAAAATTTTACTTCAAGATAAACATCACAGCTTATGTCATTCCAAGTATCATCATCTTCTGATAGATGCTTAATGTTATTGATCAAAACAGAGGAACAAGAAAAGATTCAAACCTATTAACATTGCAGGTACAATTTAAATAGTGTTTGTTTACTGAAGAGAATAAAGGCACAGACTATTTGAAATAAAACACCTTCACAAGGACAGATTTTATATAAAAATTACTGGGTTTGCATTTTTGTACTTAATTCTTAAAATTAAACCAAATTATGTTAACTTTGGAAAAATTAGGAAAAAAATGAAGACATACTTTTTTCTGTTATAAAGTATCTGTTTCAAATTAATATTTACATCTAAATTCTCATTTATAAATGGCAGCACCTTATGAAATTTGTCCTGAAGACTACTTGATGTCGATGGTGTGGAAAAGGACCCCAGCTGGGGACATGGCATTCAATCGATGTCCTCTCAATGCCACAGGTACAGTATTACTTTGAAATTATATGATGATACAAAAGAGGAGAAATCTTTTGCAATTTTGTCTAGACATAATCATTACTTGATTTGTATACATATATGTATATATGTGAATATATATATCTATATAAGCCCCACGTATTTACATATGCATATACATATGTATAGTATATACATGCACATTGTACTCTGTCTTTTATAGCTTATATATATACCTGGGTCTGTGTTGTATGTAAATATGTATACACATACATAAATTCATTATAGCCAGAGAGAAAAAGCTGAGAAAAAATCAATTTGACAGGACATATCAGTCAAGCGATGAAAATGAAGCACAATATAAAAATCCTTTTCATTAAGAAAACTGCTAAAACCACACCAAGTAGATATTGAAATGTGTTTCATAATGTTATACTATTCCCTATATACTAATGATCATTGCATGAAATATTTTGTGTGTGCTTTTAAAATAGCATGGAATGTAATTTAAATAAGATTCATTCTTTCAAATAGCTCTCACTTATACAACTATTTTCTGTCTTCTTTGTGACTTACAGGCACCACTAGCAGACGCTGCTCTCTCAGTGTTCATGGAATGGCCTTCTGGGAGCATCCAAGCTTTGCTAGATGCATATCAAATGAGTACAGACACTTGCAGCATTCAGTAGGTGCAAAGCCAGCTTTAGTACTTGCTCTGTTTATTCATTACTAATCATTGGTGTGAAAAAAACCTTTACTTATTTACTCTCAAGTCAAATTTCTGATAAGAAATGCCAGGAGGAGAATAGATCTAAGAAAGAGTAATTTATATTCCTTTATATTATTCAGATCTTGTGTATTGCTGGTGTTTGAGTGAAAGAAGCTTATTCGTACTGTAGAAATGGACAAGATGAATCAGATTCACTTTTTTTCACATCACAGTGTGAAATTTTTATAGGGGTCAAAATCAGACACGTATTTTGATTTATTAGAAAATGAGATGTGAATAAATGAAAGTTAATGGATGAGTAATTTTTTAATACCTTGAATTCTTTAATTGCCCTCTAGGAAGTCAGAAATTATATTTATTTTTGCTATCAAATTTAGAACTTCACCTTCAAAAGTAACAAAAAGAAATGATGATATGGTAAAGCTATTGCAGTGTTATGGAATCATAGAATGGTTTGAGTTGGAAGGGATCTTAAAAACTTTCTGGTTCCAGCCCTCCTGCTATGGGTAAGGACACCTTACACTAGATCGAGTTGCTCAAAGTCCCATCCAACCAGGCCTTGAATACTTTCAAGGACTGGACATCCACAAATTCTCTGGGCAACCTATTCCAGTGCCTCACCACCCTCATAATGAATAATTTCTTCCATATATCTAATGTAAATTTACCCTCTTTCAGTTTAAAGCCATTGGAGAAAAGTAAAGTAACGCTAGATGAAGAAGTACTATGGGGGTTTTTTTTGCAGTAACAAAAATTTTCTCTGCCAAGCATATGTATTATACATTTATCTATTGCCTAAATATGTTTATATGCATAGATGCAATACATTGTGTATACTGCATTATAAATATCTACCATGGTATATCCTAGGTACAACGTATTGATTACATATAGCATATTGATTACAGTCATGACTATAGCATGTTGATTACATTCTATTTCCATAGCCAAAGCATTCAGCCATATTAATAGTTTTGTGGAAAAACGCTTTTGGAGATTATCATGGACAACAGGTTTTTCCTGCATAATATATTTTACTGACATTCTTATTACTCTGCCTCCCTTTCCAAAGGCCACTGTTCCATTAATCATTAAACAGAATGTCACTAGTACCACTGTGTGCTTCTTAACTTCCTAAACTCGCCACCAAATGCGACACTTTCGTAGCGTGTTTAAAAAACATACTACACTTGAAAAGTGGTAGCCTGGCTGTCATTCCTCAAATCTGGCTTCCCATTTAGAGGAGATTTTGATGAATTCCTTTGAGCTGCATTTCTGTTTCACTATATTCCAGCTTAATTGAGGCCTGGGATTCAGTTTCAGGGTAAGCCAGAGTGAGCATTATTTTTAAAATAACACAGAATAAAGCATCAAAGACGTTTTCCCTACTACAGAGAAACCTTCCTGTTTTCTATAGCTCTCTGCGTGTTGCTCTGAGTACTGTTCATGCAGGAAAAAAGTTGGCTGTAACTGTTTTACATTTTATATTTTCAATATTTTATTCTTTTGCAACAGCTGCAATTAGTATGTCCAAACATACAGCACTATATTGATATTTTATTTGCTTAAAATCTGTTTTGGTAAACAGCACAATAAAGGCAAAGAGTAGGTAATATGTATATAGTTTTTGTTACTAATAATGTCATATTGCAGAACAATAATTTACATTGTGTCATTGAAAGCATTGAGATATTCCAAAGTAGAGCAAATTAGTTCTCTTTTACTTGCTATTTTTGCATTTAAATATCACAGTCTTCTGAAATATTTAAAGGATTTTGAAGTATCCTAAAGAACTTAGTCATCTTGACCTGCCTGACCAGAAGCCCATCCCTTTAGAGTTTTGTTCCTTTGCTCTTACCTTTTCACATTTCATGTCAGCATTGATCCTCGTGCCACTGATTCTGGATTGATATTCAAGCCTTTTCATTTTATGTTTTTACTGGAAGCCATTCATAACCAACTTAAACAGTGGGAAATGTTCTTTAATGTTATTCAGTGGTTTGACTTACCTGGATAACTTTTGGTGAGGCACTGATATATTTTTAAAGAGCTGTAAGTCTGCCTGGCAGGAAGGGGTCATTGTTGGATAGAAGAAGGCATTTCTAACCCAGATCAGATTTATCTATTCTTCTGTGTTTCCTTTTTCAAAATATTAAGTGCGATTAAGCCACATTGTGAAATAATCTTTAGCCGAAGAACATTTTAAAATAGCTAAATCTTCTTTAAAATTACACAAGCATCTAAACATCATCTTATTGCTACACAAAATTTCAGTCTGGTTTACATGCATGAAAATTAAAGAACAAAAGTGGATTTCTTTTACACTTGGGAGATATTCACAAAGAAAATCAGCATGTTTTACATCTTACTGCTTCTCAAAGTGAACAACACAGCATATTTAGAGAATTGTGGAAAATAGAGGTAAAGACCTATAAGGTCATCGCCCCGCAAATGTAGGCTTCTCCCCCCACGATACATATGTTATATCTATAAATCCCTGAAAATAGGGCTTTATAAGGAAGCTGCTGACAGACGGTGTTGCTATAATAAATATGTGTTCTTATGAAAGCATTTATGAGATGCCTCAATGTGCTTAACTTACCAATAATGTTTTTTTACCAACTCAGACCAGGAGTAGTGGGGGGCGTCATTCAGTTCTGTGAATATTCCTATAAAATCTGTCTGAGCTGAATCGTTTTCATTTCTTAGCTGAAATACATTTTTTTTAAAAAGTAGGTGTATAATCTTCAAAAATTATATTTATGAAATTGATTTTAAAGCCGATCATATACATAATATACATATAATATTTAATACATTAAAGTGTGCCCACCTGGAGGAATACAGACAGATCCCTGTCTCTTTGCTGTCCAAAGAAGCTACGTATGATCCAGAACCAGCCCAGTTCAATTCACATGGTGCTGTGTCCAAGCAAATACTCTAAAGAAAAGTGTTTCATTTGCTGGGAGCCAGAGTACATTGCCTTGGCCATACAGATTCTGAACTGGAAGCTGACAGTTATACTAGCAAATAAAATAAACAAAGTGACTGCCCAAGCTTAAACACTGTCCTTGCAGTCATATATGCTGTTGAACTGTTTATCTGTTAGCCTACTCCCTAAGATGATTTGAGACCATGCCAGTGAGCACTATCCCAAACAATGCTTAGCATCCTTGAAAGGATAGAGACCATTCGCAGTGGGCAAAAAAACACATTGTTTTCTGGGACAGAGGAGGAAAAGAGAGCTTAGCTTAAGGGATACAAGCTATCAGCACTTATTGGCCTCAGGGCTAGACGATATTCCCTTGGCTATTTTATTTACCTGTATTTACGACTTGTATAGAAAAACACCTTACATTTGAGCAGCTTGGACTGTGAGTAGAGAACTTTAGGGCTGTATGTGTCCATCAGTGAGGCTACACCTCAACTACTGTGTAAAATTCTGGGATTGCCAGTAAAAACGGGATATTTTGTTACTGGAGCAAATCCAGCAAAGGGCCAATAAAATGATTAAGGGACTGGAATATTTCTGCTATGAGGAAGAGCTGAGAGAGCTGGAGCTGTTGAGCCTAGAGAAGAGAAGCCTAAGGAGGGAGTAAGTAATGGAAGTAGAAGGGTGATGGAGCCAGGCTTTTTTCAGTGTGGCCCAATGACAGGACCAGAGGCGATGGGCACAAACTGTACACAGGAGGTCTTGTCTGAACGTCAGGAAACATTTTTCACTGTGAGGGTGACCGAGCACTTGCACAAATTGCCTAGGGATGTTTTGGAACCCCCATTCCTGGCCATCTGGATGTAGTCCTGGGCAATCTCTTCTAGGTGACCCCGCATGAGCTGGGGGGTTGGACCAGATGATCTCCAGAGGTCCCTTTCAGCCTCATCCGTTCCATGATTATGTGACTCCAATGACTCCAGAAAACTGGAAATTCACACAAGGCAGAAATCCTGAAAAATTAATTCAATTCCACACCAATATCAGCATGATTTTTACTTTTTTCCTAAGATAACCTTTTCCTACAAATGTTAAAACAGGTTTTCACATTAAGCCCACATTAAGCCAGAATTCTATGCTATATACAGCTTAGAATTTTACCACATAACCAGAGGTGATTGACCCCTGAAGGCTGTTCCCTTACTACATGTAGCTACAGTAGACTCACTGCCTCATGAACAAAGCCTCTTGTATTTTCACGGTTTTCACTATTACTCACCCGGAAATTACATGGGACACATTTTAACCCTTAATAAGCAGTATTAAAGTAGCAGAAACCCAGCTAGTGCTGCATGTTCTTCAGCTTGTCTCAGGACTTGTATGAAGACCAATGTGGTAGCTATGTGAATCATGGTAAAATGGCACTATCTTTTAATCTCAAAATCCATTTGGAAGTCTATTTGGAAAAGGTGAAGAGTCAGTAAAGTTAAAAGTACACTCAAAATGCTGAAGACAACATATTTTGCTCATAACTCCCAGCATCATGAATAATTTAGCTCTTTTTCCAGCCACCTACCAAATGTGCCAGGCAGAATTACTGCCTCTATTCAGGATAGGCATGTACTGGATCTTCAGAAGCAGGATATTGGCACCTCAGAAGATAGCAGGGTTTTCCATTGATTAGATGGAATTGTCTAAATAAAAGGACCACTTTTTGATATATGTATCAATATTGTACTTAATATTATATTACAACAGTTCCAGAAGAATTCACAATCTCTAATTAATTTATCTCTTCAATGTGTGCTTGAGATGAGGCTCTACTACATCTCCATTTTTTGTTGATGGGAAACTGAGGGAGACCAATTAAGGAGCAAGTTTGTCTTGGTCTTCTGAATTAGTGACTAGCCAGTATTCCTAATGTTCATACCTCTCCACATGACAGCAAAGAAAATCCCTGGCATAGTAAAAATAACTATAGAGCCTCTCAAGAGCTTTCTCTTCTCCAGGCTGAACAACTCGAAATCTCTCAACCTTTGTTTATAGGAGAGATACTCAAGCACTCTGATCATCTTTGTGGCCTTCTTCTGGACTTGCTCCAACAAGTCTATGTCCTTCTTATATTGGGTGCCCCATAACTTGAAGCAGTACTCCCAGTGTGGTCTGACAAGAATGGAGTAAAGGGGAAGAATCACCTGCTTCAACATGTGGACCACACTTCTTTTGATGTAGCTCAGAATATGGTTGACTTTCTGGTCTGCACGTGCGCATCACCAGGTCATGTTGAGCTTCTCATTGGCAAACACCCCCAAGACCTTTTCAGAGGTGCTGTCAATCTATTTTTCAACCAGCCTGTACTTCTGCTTGGGATTACTCTGACTCACATGCAGGAGCTTGCACTTGGCCTTCTTGACCTTCATGAGATTTGCACAGGACCACCTTTCAAGTCTGTCAGAGTCCCTCTGGATGGCATCACTCCTCTCCAGAGTGTCAACCACACACTTTGGTGTTGTCAGCAAACTTCCTGAGGGTGCACTCAATTTCACTGTCCATGTCAGTGACAAAGATGTTAAATAGTGCCAACCCCTGAAGAACACCACTCGTCACTCACTTGCCATTCACTGCAACTCTGAATACATCCATCCAGCCAATTCCTTATCCACTGAGTGGTCCATTCATCAAATCCATGTCTCTCCAATATAGAGACAAGGACAGTGTGCAGGACAGCGTCAAATGCTTTGCACAAATCCAGGCAGAAGATGTCATTTGCTTTTCCTTTATCCACTGGTGCTGTAACCACCTCATAGAAGGCCCCCCAATTTGACAGGAATCATTTGCCCTTAATGAAGCCCTGTTGGCTGTCACAAATCACCTCTTTGTTTGCTTGTGCCTGAACATAATTTCCAGGATGAACTGCTCCATGATCTTGCCTGGGACAGAGGTGAGACTAACTGGCCTGTGGTTCCTCAGGTCTTCTTTCGCTTTTCAAAAATGGAGTTATATTTTGCCTTTTCCAGTCAGTGGGATCTTCACTAGACTGCCACAACTTCTCAAATATGATTGATAGTGGCTTAGAAACTTCATCTGCCAGTTCCCTTAGGACCCGCAGGTGCATCTCATCATGTCTCATGGGCTTGTGCACCTTCAGGTTCCTTAGATGGTCTCAGACCTGATCTTATCCTGCAGTCGGCAGTTCTTCAGTCTCCCAGTCCCTGCCTTTGCTTTCTACAACTTGGGTGGTGAGGCTTGAGCCCTTGCCAATGAAGACTTAGGCAAAAGAGTTATTGAATACCTCAGACTTCTCCATACCCCAGGTAACACTGGGATATGATGAAACAGAGAAGGGGAATGTTTTGGCACTCAGCTTGCATCTTTCAAGGGCACAGTGCCCTACACAATTCATGTGTAGGAGCTTGAGTAAAAGCGGTTAATAGGATGATGCACTTCAGCTATGCCTCAAATGTACAGCCTGTACTTTCCTTAGTTTATTTTACCTTGTGCAGAATGGAATACAGGTCCCTTTTCAAAATGGGAATGATAATTAGATCTCTCTGAATAACGAAACCAATTAGTCATGAATAATTTATCCAACATTTGGTACAAGTCAGTCATCAAATGGATTCAACAAATATTGTTTGACCGGCTTTTACAGCTGGTTGACTAATATGAAATACTATTCACTGAACAAATTAAGGCACAAAAATGCCTAAATCCATGAAATAAACCCCAAGGAAATTATTTGGTTAGTTCTAATAATACTTAAAGAACCTAATTAGGATTATTCTTACTAAAGCACTATAAGTGGAAAATGCGTAGTGATAAATAGGTATGCTTTGCCTTCTGGGTCTGTGACCTAGGGGATCAAGTAATAACTTGATGAACAGAAAAACAAATATCACAGATTATATATCTGGTTTTGTTCTGGATTTCTCGTATTTCCCAAGTTTGTTTGCAGTACCTGTAGCTTTGCCATTGATTTTACATTGATATGTATCAATTTGTTAAACGTGCTCTTGAGAACAAGGAGATTACAGCAAAGAAATTCTTCCAATAATCTGTTTTATTATGGGTGGCAAGTAAAGTCATAAGATTGGATCTGATCCAGTGGAAGAGGATACCCTTTCTTCATTTCCGTTTGGATAGTTCTTGGTCATATATTGATCAGCAGATTTCAAGTAATAGGGAGGGATTTCCCTACTTTCTGTAATTTCAGTTTATATTCTCAGAATTTGGAGGGTTTTTCTTCTCTGTGAGATAGATAGACATGCTTTGGGCTTTTGGACCATTTTACAAAATCAATTACTGCTATAGCACAAGTTATGAACCTTGTTAAAGCCCATTCTCTCTTTCTACCTTTTGCAAATAGTTTCATTTTCTGAAAACTTATTTGGTGTGGATAGCATAATTTAAACTCTTTAAAGAGTATCTGTTCTTATCTTAATAGATTGTTATATGTAGAAATGCAGATTAGATAATAATCCAATGAACCAAACTTGGACTGTATAATATTATGAAATATTGTCCTCAGTGCTTATTATGTTCTTTTGATCTGGAAGCAGAAAATAGTCTGCTTCATTGCTTTTCCCAAAATTGTTTATTTAATCTAGTACTTGGTTAATTTAGGCTAGTATTTTCCAAGATATGTTTTCATAAAAGAAAGATATCTCCAAAATATTCAGAATTATTATTCTGCACACCTGTAATTTTATAACTAGATCAGACATTACGCAGCTCCTCTGTCTGCATTCACTGTCAAGTTAGGTTTTGCATCCCCATAAGGGATTGTAAACTGTATCTTAAGGCAAAAAGAAATGAAAGCAAAAGGCATACCACATATATATATTTTTGATACTGCATTCAAGCCAACTGGGCTACATTAACTGATACTTTGAGACAGACCAAACTTCAGATTTAGTCTTTCACATTTATTTAATTTCTAGGATTTCAAGTGTTCCTTAGTAAGCTGTTAATTGTTCTTGCTGCAGCAATTGTTTAGTATATAAGGCGTTATCTGATTTCTGATTCAGTCTTTATTGTTTTCTAGATGTTAATTCTAGAAAGAGACTGAAATGATTAATTAGCACTACATCCTGTGTGGCCTCTTCCTAAACTAGAATATCCATCGTAGGAAGACATCACTGTAAAAAACAGTGCAATTGAGAATAGATTCTCCAAGACTGTTTTTTTTTATGATTTTCAGTTCTCATGTTCTTGCAGGTTTCAACCAGCACATCTCACATGGATTTGATCTGCTGAGAAACTTCATGCTCTGCTCTAATGCATTTTTTTAAAAAATGCGCTCATTTGGATAAACAGGGTAAAATATTTCCCGAGAATAAGAAATTCAACTATTTCTACAATAAGTAAATACAAGTAACTGCAGGACCAAGAATATAATGAGTGATTAAGAGTGCACAGACCAACCACAGATGGTATCCAAGAGAAAAAAAAGAGTCTGAAAAGTCTGATATAAGAATTCATTTCATTTTTATACTCTCTGAAAACATATCAAATTTCATACACTACAAGCAAGAAGAGTAAGAAGTAAGACCCCAGCATTAGGATTATCCTATATCAGAACAACTGTTTCTGAGTGGCATAGCCAAAGACTTCTTCATCTATCCTTAGTCAGAACATACAGATGATAACCACCTAAATTAGAAAAAAACCCAAACAAACCAAACTAAATCAAGGAGACCATGCATACCCTTTCTCTATATCCCCCCCAGAAAAAAAGAAAAACAAAAAAACTAAGAAACAAAATACTTGAATTGGAGCTAATGCAGAAAATGAAAATAATATTAAAATAATTTTATATGGAAAAGCAATGAGTTTTCATAGCCTATGAGATCCTTACGATGAATAGCTGAAGCCCGTATGACCATTTTTAATGAAAACAACTGATGAGTATTATCTTACCATACAGTATTAGAGACTGATTTTGTGTAAATGGAGAAAATACTTCAATATATAGGGCTATTTCCAGTTTCTACTCTGTTATGCATGCATTCTAAGTGGTGATTCAGAAAAAATTATAGATTTGTGAGGGCTTTGCTTAGCAATATTGGTAATATATCAATGACTCAATGCACACTGGAATAGCCTTTTGGCCTAAAGTGAGACTTCCTCTAAATGGCTTTTGGACACTCAAGTTTTGAAAAGATTTGTACTATGCTCATAAATAATGAGGAAGACTAAAGCCTGTCATCAGGACACTTTGTTTCTGAAGGTCATCTCCAGTATTATTAGAAAATGTCTACTAATACAGCCCATTTTCTAAACTTGTGTAGCACAGTTTTCAAAACTGGATGATAAAATTCTGCATTTAGTTGCTTTAATAAAAAATAAGGTACTAAATTTTGCCAGTTTGAGTGATGTAACAGCTAAATCAAATATGTATTCCTGTGAACTGGGCTGATTTTCTGTCAGAAAGAGGAAGTTAGAAAACTGCAAAACCTCTTAACTCTTCAGAGTTAGGAAGGAAAAATCTGCATATGAAATACCACACTGGTGTCAAGATATTAGCACTTATGAAGGAGTATGGGAACTTATGCAGGTGAATCTTTGCATATCAAACTGATAATATAGCCATAAAAATGCATTTCTGATGCTTCTAGTTCACACTGTAATTTTGTTTCCCCTTTTTCCACAGCAGTGTTATTCACAATTTTGCAAGTGCTTGGCTAAAATATAATTTGATAAAAAGAACTCTGAGGTGAATAATGATTTGCTCAGCTGCAGCTCATTAGAGATGATTTTGTTTTTCCAAATCATATTACAAGGACAGTGTATCAGCCTGTCCATGTACTCCTCAGTGAAATGACATTCTACTCTGGGACATGAAAGGCTTCCTCCTAAAAAATTTACTGCTCCTTTTTTTGGTAGTTCAGTGCTTCATTTCTTTTTCTATAGCTGCAAAGCAAAGCACCCAAGCTTAGTTTTGTAGATGGGAATGTACAGATCTCAATAACAATATTTTTCTTCTGCTTTAGTCTATCCTTATATTGGTATGTGCCAGCTCTTCATCTTCACCTTCATAGCCTTTGATAGGCAGGGAAATTATACAGGTAAATGACCTGCTTTCCTTACCTTGCCTCCCTTGTAAGCTCAGAATCTGCAGGAATTGGCTCTGTTTTGTCACTTCCATATCATCACAGGAAGGTGGCAAACTCTTTTCTCTCATCAGAAAGCAACTAATCAAGAGATTGTGGCAGGTTAACAGTTCCCTCTGCCTTTCTAACATTTTCCCATTCTACATGGGAGAAGATAAAACCTTTGGAAAAATGTTAATGGCTTCAGTATTGCTGTTTGCTTGGTGGTAAGGACACTGATTTGGCTGTGAGAAAGCTCTACCTGCTCTGTCCTGCTGAACACGTTACATGGACTGAAATGTGGATTTGAGTGCTTTCAACACCCTGTTTCAACGTTAGTATTGCTTTCTCAGTCTCCTAACAGATCTGCTTCTCTGTAAATAAATATGCCGTTTGCCAAAGACAGGAAATAACCCAATACTTTAGCCATTCATATGTAATATGTAGGCCAGAAGCCAACTGCTCCATCTCAAGTGAATGACTGCTTTTTTGATAACTGTCAGTATTACAATAGGCACCAGAAATTAGCAGCCTAGCATCAAGAGACTGAAATGTGTTTAAAGCTACTGTGTTACCTTCTCCATGCATGATGTAATAGTGCTTGATATTACTAATGTACGCATGCACCCCAGTCTTAGAAATGTTACACAGTGGGAGAAAACATTGCTTTTCTTCCTTTTTACTTTTGAATATCTGTTTTTTGATAGCCAACCAATCCCACTGATCAAAATAAAAAAAAAGTCCCTGCTATCGTCTCAGCATCCGTAATAATCTTTCCATGTCTGGTTTACCAAAGAGTAATCTGTGATTTAAATGAAATATGCTTCTATGATTTCTGCTGCTGCTATGTGTATCTGCAGCAGTGAGCAGCTCAGTGTTCCCTGATCACATTGATATTCCAAACCAACCAGCACTGCAGGCAACAGGTGAACTCCAATAGGGTATGGCCAGAGAGAAAACAAGAGATGAAGACCAATTTAGGAAGTCAGTAAAGAAAGAATTCATTTATTTTTTTCCCTAAATCCTACCAAACTGCAGTAACCTTCACTCCAAAACAGCTGCAGAATGACTGCAGGAATTTGGCTAGGCAGCTAGAGGCAATGCAGTGGTCACAGTATCTTACACCACTTTTGACCACTACTTGCCCCACCATATTTAAGATCAGGTTTCTTAAACATGTGAGGCACAAAGGATTTTTCTGTTGCCTATTACTTAACACCATACTCATGCAGAAATAAAGGCTCGACAATAATGCTAGTTTCCTTGAAGAAATCATTCTGGTTTGTCCTGTCATTGGAATGACTGTGCAGAAACATAAAATCAAATAAATATATTAATTTATTAAAATAAAATAAAATGATAAATTGAAGCAGTTAATCATATATTTATGTTTTAGGGAAACATACTTACCAGGATGACTATGTACTGGAAAGAAAGACAATTTAATTGTACTATGACCTTTTGTGACTCCCAGCCTCAGCCATTCAGTCAGTATGAAAGTCAGGAGACTACTTCAAGCAATGTTATGGCTGTCATAGAATGAAAACAATCCTCTCAGAACCTTCATTTCTTGTCATATTGCATTATACATAGATAACACAAATCTTGAAGACATGCCCTCTGGTTAAAAAAGGAAACAACAATAACAACAACAAGATCTCTCACACAGCATGCCAGTGTGAGCAGGATTTAATCACAGATGTTGGAGCATTTAATAGCAGTACGTAATAATATAATAGGAATCCTGGTCAACAAACACAGTGATGAGTATAAGAGGACAAAAAAACCCAAACGCAAAATAAGTTATTTGTTTAATGATTATTTATTTCTCATTGCTAGGACCGGTTTTTACTCTGCTGAAGAGCCATCTTATCTATTCAAAATAACTACAAGATTTTTTTGTTAAATCCATGTAGAAATCAAAATACTGAAACTTTATAATTACTTTCTTTGTCATCTATTTGGTGATTATATCTCAAAGACTAGAATAAGAGACATTTTGATGGTGACACAAACAAAGAATTATGAAATGGATTTAAGTGGACAAAAAAACTCCAAACCCCAAAAAGCAAAAAAAAAATTCTTGGGCAAAATAATAGGAGTCTTCCTGTGAAAGAGGGTAGAGAAAGAAAGTACAGAAAGAACTGAGCATCTCTCTGAACTGTTCACATTCTTCTTCTAAAACCATGTTAGACTTCCACAGATTGTAGTTGATTTTTTCCAAGATTCTCCAATATACCTCATCACATACAGAACAGCACATGCAATTTCTCTGGCATCTGTGCAGAGCATCAGTTTGCCCAAGATGAATATCTAGAACAGCACAGGATTCTGTGTGATTAAGCTGGATCTTTTTCTCTAAAAAAAAAGAAAAAAATTACTCTTTTGAGGAGTATTTTGACTAAGAAAATTTAGAAGAATATGACAGTGGGAAGACAGTATATAGTGAAACAATCCTCATTTTTCTTTTTATCAATGTAAATATAGAATAAGTTCCTTAAGGCACAGAGTTGCATTGATTTCAGCTGAGTGCACAGAGGCAGATTGAGGCACAGCAGAAATGTGGTACAGCAGAAATGTGGTGCAGCAGATTGCACACCACGACAATGGATAAACACAGGAAGGTAAAAGTTCAGTTCAAGAGCACTCCTTAAACTTTGACATTACTGGTCAGTGTAAATCATAGGAGGCTTTAGTTTGGGTTTCAGAATATTTGTAGGGACATATTACCGAATTCTAGAACTGAAAGGAAATTCATGAGATCATCCAGTCCAAAATTCTGTCCCATAAGAAACAGCTATACTTTCATTATTCCAGCATTTTATTTTTCTTGGCTACTGTTAAGGCCTTCTATATGGAAGACTGCATAGTATCTTCAGGTAAACTATGGCACATCATTTCCTTTACAGCTGAATTATCTATGCAGTAATATATTACAGGCCTGTTAGTGTGACCTCGATACCAGGGAAGGTCATGGAGCAAATCATCTTGAGTGCTATCAGACAGCACACACAGGACAGCAAGGTAATCAGGCCCAGTCAACATAAGTTTATGAAAGGCAGGTCCTGCCAGTCCAATCTGATTTCCTTCTATGACAAGGTCACCCATTTAATGGATGAGGAAAAGACTGTGGATGTGGTGTACCTGGACTTCAGTAAAGCCTTTGACACCATTTCTCACAGGATTCTGCTTGAGAAACTGGCTGCCATCGGCATGGAGAGGCACAGCCTCTCCTGGGTTAAAAACCGACTGGATGGCCGGGCCCAAAAGGTGGTGGTAAATGGAGTTAAATCCAGTTGAAGACCAGTCACAAGTGGAGTTCCCCAGGGTTCAGTGCTGGATCCAGTCCCGTTCAGTATCTTTATCAACGATCTCAATGAAGGGGATTGAGTGCACCCTTCGCAAGTTTGCAGATGACACCAAGCTGGGTAGAAGTGTTGATCCGCTTGAAGGAAGGGAGGTTCTGCAGAGGGATCTGGACAGGCTGGATCAATGGGCTGAGACCAACGGGATGAGGTTTAATGAGATAAAGTGCCGAGTCCTGCACTTCAGACACAACAACCCCATGCAGAGTTACAGGCCTGGGGAAGAGTGGCTGGAGAGCTACCTGTCAGAAAAGAAACTGGGGGTGTTGGTTGACAGCCGGCTGAACGTGAGCCAGTAGTGTGCCCAGGTGGCCAAGAGGGCCAATGGCATCTTGGCCTGTATCAGAAACAGCGTGGGCAGCAGGAGCAGGGAGGTGATTGTGGCCCTGTGCTCAGCACTGGTGAGGCCACATCTCGAGTACTGGGTTCAGTTTTGGGCCCCTCACTACAGGAAGGACATTGATGGGGCTGGAGCGTGTGCAGAGAAGGGCAACGAGGCTGGTGAGGGGGCTCGAGAACAAGTCTTACGAGGAGCGGCTGAGGGAACTGGGGTTGTTTAGCTTGGAGAAGAGGAGGCTGAGTGGAGACCTCATCACTGTCTACAAGTACCCAAAAGGAGGTTGTAGAGAGGTGAGTGTTGGTCTCTTTAGGCAAGTGACAAGTGATAGGACAAGAGGTAATGGCCACAAGTTGCATGAGGGTAGACTGGATATTAGGAAAAATTTCTTCACTGAAAGGGTGGTCAGGCACTGGAACAGGCTGCCCAGGGAGGTGGTTGAGTCACCATCCCTGGGAGGTGTTTAAAAGACAGGTTGATGAGCTTCTTAAGGACATGGTATAGTAGTGGACAGGTATGGTTGGACTCGATCTCAAAGGTCGTTTCCAACCAGATGATTCTATGATTCTCTATAAGCTTAATCTTCCTTGACATAATGTATACCAATAACTTTTTTTTTCATTTCCTATTATAAACAAAGGGAATATATGATTTTCTTCCTCTCTGCAGAAATTTTATGTTAGCATGATCTAAATTGAGACTACTAACTAATTTCACTGATGACAAAGTGGAAGAGTATTTTGTATTACTTTAGTAATCTTCACAAATTGCTGCAAGTATAAAAAAGGAAAGTAACTATTATATGACATTAGGTTCTAAAAATTCAGATTCTTGTGTGAAGATGCATAGCTGTATCTTGAGACCCTAATTTGTTTCTTTTAAAAGATAGATAAAATAACATTCTTAAACACTGAAACAGACTGAAAATAAACAAGTAAAATGTAAATAATTAATTATATTAAGGGAAAGTAAATAAAACTTCTAGATTCTATGCTAAAATAGCTAAAGGACTGTTGGCTGATAATCAGAAAAAAACACCCTGTAATGGAATTTTTCTGAAATCTGAAAGGAAGAGCTTTCTCACAATGACATCATTTCATAGTTGAAAAATCAGCATGCCGCATGAGTTCAGTTCAGTGCAGTATTACACCTATGGGAATATTTCAGCTGCCAAAACATGTATTTTCTGCCTTTTTAATTTATGTGCCTAACTTTAAGCATACAGACTTCAGCATTTTTGTTCCAGTCTTTCTGGACCTCAGTGGTGGTATCTATAAAAGTGATTTTAATGCAGAATCATTAATTAATATTTATTGAAGGGATACTATCAATTCCAGCCCCAGTATTCGAAGACACAGAGGTCAGGTAATGTGATTCACAGCATTCCAGATAAGGTTTCAGATGCTCTTGGTTGTTCTCTAGGGAAACCAACACTCAAGACCTTTTAAGCTTCTAATACATTTGCGTAATTCAGGTAGCTAATGCAAGGGATGTGAATATTCCTTCCTGTTCTGCATCTTCAGAGCATTAGGAAAAATATTTTGCAAAATATTAGTGTTGAGTTGTGGAGGTACAAAGCAAAGTAGATTGTAAATTATGAGCAATTTGAGAATATATTTTTATTTCAAACTATCTTTCCTCACTTCTGTCTAAGGCTTCCTAATTCAGGTTCTTATAATTCCACTACCATAAAATATATTAATGACATAATTACAAATACCTAGCCATGAATCTAATATCATCTTAAAAACTAATGAAAAAATGGATGATGGTGTAGTCGCTCTTCAAATTAATCATTCTTTTCAATCTTTTATAGATTTCTTGAGGGTTCGTTGTTTTCTGTCCTTTTAAACCATGTCTAGCTGTTAAGTTTGCCGTGATTATTACGCAGTAATAAATTTGTACTCCAGTGCTGGAGGCCTAGAAGCTCTGTAAAGAGGTATTTTTATTATATCATACTTTCTGATAAATTGAGGGACAAAGGCAGTTGGACCCTGAGTCAAAGTCCAGTTAAACATTTCAGTAATTTTTCAAGTACACAGCCATATAGTGCAGGCTGCTAGAGGTTGAACTGACAACTGAAGTATCACTTTAACAGCTGCTTCATTTCACTATCTCTTGGCCCATAAACTTTATTTTTAATGAGCCTGCTTGTAAGGCCACTAAAAAATGACCTTCACAGAGAAATACAAGGACTTACAATGGTGGCCAAAATAGCTTTCTTGGACAGTGCATAATATCGTAGTGCCCACAGCATCAATAATAAGCAGTATGGTGAGAAAGACATTATACTAACTACTGAAGAGAATATTGCGTGTTTTCACACAGAAAGATTCATGTGGTATCTGTGCAAGCAATTTAGGAGTCTGTACCTTCAGCTCGTACTGATCTGGGTATCTTCATTGGCTTTAATAGTGTTATACTGGTTTACATCAACTGAGTGAATGGCCTGTGATTTAAAAGTTGTGTTTAGGAGCTGCAGGCTCTTACAACAAGAAAATGTATTATATAATAAACTGATAAAGAGTCTGCTAATTCTTACCCTGCCCTGCACATTGCTTGCCAGTCTGTAGTCAAAACTTTCCACTAATTAATTTCCACACACTTTTCCTCACACGAAAACATTGCAACCTTGTGTTTTGTTATGCTATTTCTAAGGGTATGCTGCTAGTCTAACTCAAGGCAGCATGGGCTTGGACAAGTAGGGAAGGGATCTTCTGATGAGGTGAAGAAAAAGTGGTCACCAGGCTATGTATAAGTGGTGTGGCCCAAGGGAGGAAGGGTACTTATACTGGGAATCTGAGCTTCCTGGTTATAAAACGTTTTCTAAAAACAGTTCCAAATTGAGCTATAATTTTAACTTTAAACCACCTGGACCACAACCCTGTCTACTTCTGAAGTTCATGTAATAATTTCATGCCATTGTGGGTACTTGTTAGACCTTTTTTATCACTGTGTCAAAAAAAAATCAGAAGGTCTTACTGAAAGAACTAAATGGTCTACTACAGCTGCCACTTCTGTAAAATTTTTCACTAAAAACAGAGCCTTAATTGTTCAAAAGCTTAATAACGTGTCAAACCTAGGATAATTTATCATTTGTATTCCAAAATCAGCTGAGATCAAGACTTCCATGGTCCATACATGATCCAAACCCAGCAACAAATTGTTCCCTGCCATCTTTAAAATGTGACTTACTATTTAGCTAGAGCATAGGAAAAAAAAAAATAAATTAAGGGGTGAACATACAGATGGAGCCAAAGGAAGCAAAATAATGCAATATAAAATAACACGCTAAATGCTTTCCTACCAAAGTTTTATGCAAGCATTAGAGCGCATTAGAGTTTTTAAAAGGACTAATCACTTTTCTCTTATTACTGGAATTAAAAGAACCTCTTTGTTCTCTTAAGCTCTGCCTTCAAGTTGTGTGATGCATTTCCCACAGTACATCCCAAGGCATGTGTTAGATTTGGGGTTCAGCTTTATGGACTGTCTTTTATGTTGTATGTCTTTTGGGCTTGACTAAAGACACATTGAACATTAATAATCCTAAAAATCTGGAAATATGCTGTGGGGTCAATGAACAGCTGGACGAGTTCCAGCAAAAGTTCTATTATTCTTTGTTACTGTGCTAGCTTATGCTCTTTTAATTTGCTACCCAGGCACAGTGTGTGAACAGATGAGGCAAATGGCAACATTTCATAGGAAAAATCACAAATCAAGTTCTTGCTTGTTTTCACATGTTCCCAATAAAGTAGTTAATAATGTTATGTATATAATATCAGATCCTTGAACTTAAATGAATTTTCTTCCATTCTCACACCTTTTTCTCTACTACTATTTTTCTACAAGATTACTTTCAAAGCCTTCTTCTAAAATGACTAGAATCTGCAGAAAAAGATTTCTGTAAGCAATCTTTGTTCCTAATTACTTCTTACAGTTTTCTGAAGACTGAGGGAGGCTGCTGAAATAATTTTTTTAAAAAAACCCAAACAATTAACTCATCAGTTCTCCTCACCAAAATTTTTGTTTAAAAAATGTTTGATTATACAATTATGCTTGTACCTCTATACTCATGGTATGGAATAGATTCATTCCCTGTCCTTGCTGCAACAGGCAGGAATTCTCCTAAGCCTTAAATATTGCTAGGTTTGGGCAAGCCTGTTGTGGTCCATAACAATCCCCAGCTGCTATGAAGATTAGCTAAGGCACAGACTTAACTTGAAGTAGCCACTTTGCCCAGCCCCAGCTGTGTTACATATATTTAGGTTATCTGAGGATCGGTTGAGAATGTAGCCAAAGTATGATCCAACAGCATGACAAAAAATTATTTAGATCATGTCTGCCAGAGGATGCATTTCTTAAGTCACTTTCATGAAAGTTATTTTGAACCCTTTAATCACTGTACTATTTTTACTACATATTTTACGTTTTTTTATCTTCAAATGAAGCCACACATACTCACACAAAGTGGCTGGGGAGATCTGGAAGTGACAAAAGGTATCTTTACTATCTTCCTTCCGCTTCACCAACACATTGTGTTATGTTAGTCACTCTTCACTCTGTATGTTAGTAATAATCCCTATACAGCAATTGAAGATGCCTTTACAAAGATGATGTCAGCTTTTTGGTTGTCAGTTGCACAGAATTTTCACTTCAGCCCTTCTGCATAGGATTAGGTCTGTCTCAGGTCATTTATCTTTTCTTTAATTTAGCTTCAGTTTGGAAGAACTTATGTTTGCCTACATAAATTCATGTGCATGTTCAAAAATAGGTTGTTTAAACCATGTACTCAGTTTGAGCCTTGGCTGGCCTTTTGACATCTTTGTGGTGCACTGTGCATCTTCCTGGTATGCTGAGTCAGCTTTAAAAATTTATCAGATCCACAAGCTCAATTTCTTCTCAGGAGGATTCTTCTATCAGTGTATGCATTTTGGATTAACTTTATCACTGGCCCTCAACAGATCTACTGGGAGAGCTGCTACTACTATGTGCTCTCTTGGCTGATAGGCAAGAGCATTTCATAATTTAATTTGCTTTTCTTGAAAAAACAAATGAGATTGTTCCAAGTTAGCACCTTTGTGTTGTGAGTACTATAGCTTCCACCTAAACCATTACTCTTGTGGTTAGCTGAACTGGGCTGGTAGAGATGACACATATATTTCCCTGTAGTAAACTAGATGATAACAAGGACTGCTTTAGCATTTACCCCTTTCAGAGCTCTTAGTTGTTTAATGAGTGGCAACAATGGTTGTACAGCTATTCCTCTGAGGAAGACCAGTTTCATCCTGAATCATTGCAGTAGATTAAAGCCACTGTCTACTCCCTGGGGTTCCTTTGAGAAAATGGATGTTGAGGAATTATTAGTGTCCAAAGAGAACTAAATGGATGAAGCACAACAGCTTCAGAATCTTTCAGTATAAAATCCATGTTTCTCTGATAAACAATAATTCTGTCAACATAGTCTGTTCTTTTGTCTTCTTTTTGACAGGATGAACTTCTTTATAATAGCTGTAATATTTAATATTATAATAGCTTTAATATTTAATACTTTGGTTGTGTTTAGAATTTACCATACGTTTTCTCAGTAAAGTAGTTTCTGATATTCATTTTGTTCTTCTGGTACAGATTAAAGAGCACCTTGCCAAGGGACAAAGGATGTTGGCTGGTGATGGCATGTCCCAAGTAACAAAGACACTATTGGATTTAACTCAGAGGAAAAACTTCTATGCAGGGGACCTTCTGATTTCTGTGGAAATTCTCAGAAACGTTACAGACACTTTTAAAAGAGCAAGTTATATCCCTGCATCTGACGGGGTGCAGGTAAGAAAAATTGTAAGGATAATGTTATAATTATTGGAGGTGATGTGAGTATACTGCATGTCACATGTTTTGCCCACTAAGGAAACTGAATCTTCTGAATGATAGGCATAAACATTTTTCACATAAAACTAAGATACAAGTATAGAATAGGAAAAGACTCAGCTACATTTAATGAGAGAAATATCCAAAACAATGCAGCAAATGAAAAATGTGCAATTCTTTCTTTGTAATTTGTATTTCAATGTCTTTCTCTTTCAAAGTTTTGTTTGATTGATAGGAATGTGTTGATTTTTTTTGCACTAAGCAATTCACTACTGTTGTTTGTACTAGTTCATTTCAGTTCAAAATCTATCCAGTGTTCAGTTACGTAATTCTGGCATTGCTGCTTCAGTTCAAATAATTAAAACTCATTAATAGTGCACGAGTGATGGATGGTATGCTTAATTTGAATTTTCTATTTCAAGTGTTAGCTTAAATCGTCTTGTACAAGAGTCCAATTAAAATACTGTCAGAGCTAAAAACACTATAATTATTTATTTGTAATGAACTGCACTACTGGTTGTGCAATGTTCCTTAAAATACATATTGCACAGGATTTCTAGGTCAGGATATTGGTTTCATCTATATCTAAGAATTTTAGAAACTTTTCAAAGATTGTAGATATACTGTAAAAGAATACAAAGAGGTAGGTGTATTCACTGCTTATGAAAAAGAGAGTTTCATGATCATTCATAAATCAATAATGAAGTTATTAATATAGGTAATTTGTTTATGTAAACGTAAGCATAGGTTGTAAATACACTTTTGAATATATGCATACAGGTAAGTGGAGGTATTTTGGAAAAGACAATTTTTCAGAGTTAATTTTCAAGAGCTTGCTATTATATTTTCAATTTTCCTATTTTGCTATGCACAAAGGAAAATGAACTTCCGTAATGCACCCAACATTTCTTGGTTTGGCCTGTAGCCAGCTGAAAGTAATATTATTTGAACAGTTCAAAAAGTCTATGTCTTTCCTACTTTGATTAAGTTTGACTATTAAACAGAATGTTATTTACTGAAAATTTTTCATGTGTTCAACAATCTGATAGCTCAATATGACTTCTTCACGGTTCACAGTCACTACAGAAATCCATGGTAGAACCAGCCCTGAGAAACTGCTTGGCACAAGTGATTTTGTTCATGAGCTTAGCAGATCAGGTTATTTGCAGTTTACATGCATTAGAGAGAATTTGATTCTTTTCCCACTAATGACAGTGCCAAAAGTTCTGTTCCCTTCAGCAACGTAGAGCTGTTTCCAAAATACGTAATAGTATTCTGGCAGAACTTGGCAAAATGATTAGTACTATTTTAATACATTTTGAATTGAGGAAATGAGAGAAGGCAAAAGTTGATAAACCATATTGTGAAGGAAACAAGGAAGGATTTAGGAAAGATTTCTCAAAACAAAGTAATAGCTATATTTCAGGATTTAGATGCCTAAATACCAAGAGCTCTTAAATCCTGCTGGAAAAAAAATAACAAAACTCAAAGAAAAAAAGCTCAAAGAAAAAAAAAGTTTAACAAATTAGAAGCCAAGGTAAAATCCAAAACCCAATGCATAGTGTTCAGGAAAGTGTGTGGAATCAGAATGTAACATATGTTTTACACAGGGGATATATTAAGCAATGTTCCTGTTACTGACTTCTGAAGATATAAAATGATAGCATGGCTCAGTAACATCAATTTAAATTTTACTGTCATTTTCTAAGAAACCAGAATTTTCACATATGTAAACATATGTCCTTTGCTACCGTACTCTGAATGATTGTTTTTAATTTTTATTTTCACTATCACACATTTTCATACTTTCTAGTCCATCATCAGAGTGACAAAAAGGTGATACTGAAATTAATTTGCACAAAATTACCAAGATTCTTCTTTCTATGTGAGGTCTGTATGGTATTTAAATTCCATTCTTTTTTTTGCAGTAGATAAAGAGTAGAATTTCTTTAGGTGTTAAATTTTTGTTTTAAAGAAATTCTCAGAAAAGCATAAGCGAGGTTTAGACTCCCTGAAAGTCATAATTTATCATTTTGCATGGTGTCAGAAAAGTAGATTATGAGTTACGGATAATTGTCTTTTTAAAGGTCCATACAAAAGCAACACTTACACCTCCATTAAAAACTGAGAAAGGGAAAGTGTATACATTTGAGTATATTTATTTCTTAGAAATTCTATCCATCTGGATAATTCCTCTACTGTGTGCAATCTTTGGCTTATATCCAGAATTAATATTCATGAATAGTGTAAAAGATGTCATTCAGAGACTTCATAACAAAAAGAATGAACAGGAAAATGTGAAAATTTCAGGCTAATTACTCAAAATTAAGATACAAATTCCTGATATGCTGCATAGAAAATGCTGCTTATTTAGGCAGATACCAAGAGCAAAACAAAGCTTCTAAAGTGTGCATGTCTAGTGCAAAATTATTTATTATATGACTGTTTTTCTTTTTGCGTAATTTAACATTTTTGCAACAATATTTATGTATATATTGCATACGCAGCATCAGAAAGAAAAATGACCATGTATGAGGCAGATAATCTATATAGAATGTATCCTGCATCAGTGACCAAAAAGACAGTACAGTAGCAAAAATAGAATACAAAAGCCATGCAATTATTCTACAAATGAGGTCTTTCTCTTAATGTTGGAACTACTTTAAAATGCATGTGTAGGTACTCTGAGGCTGTGAGGTGGCCACTGTGCTACTACTTGTGTAAGAAAGAAGAAAGAAGATAATTAAAATTTCAAATAAGCATATTTTAAGTGACATGTTTTAAGTGAATGTTTCCAAGGACAGGATGGCAAAGTGAGTCCCCTGGTCTGGCAACCAATAGAAAACAAGGTTTCTCCCCACAGAAGTTAGAGCAGTATAATCCCATTTGTACTAGCCACAGGGACTGCTGCTGTCAGTGAGGGATTAACAGGTTTGCCCAATGCTTCCCCCCACCCCCACCCCATTTTCCTCCTCCCCCACACACGCTCTCTATCCTGAAGTCCAAAAGTGGAGGTGACTTAAGGCTATCTATTATTTCCTCCTAGGGAGAAATTCTTCTCTAGCTGTGTAAAAGGATTTATGACAGCTTTACGCCTGCAGAGAGGGTCAAAAAATTTGGACTGTAACAGAGAACAGCAGCCATTGTATTACAGAAGAAAAAGATTGAAAGGAAGGAAATTAAATTAGGAGAACATAATTGTCCATTCCTGACTGTAACTGACATTATCCTCAGAAAAGCCTGGGCAAAAATAAAGGACTTCAAAATTTGGCTCTGGCTGTCACAACATTTTCTATAGTGGCCAGTTGAGTAATACATAAACCCTGCCATGAAAGGAAGGAGATTGATTTTACAAGGAGGTCCAGTGTTTACTGCAGTAATACCGTCAGATCACATCAATAATGCTTCTAAATTTTAGCCTTCATACCTTTCAATCATTTTATTAAAGGGCAATGTTGTTCCTTGCAGCATTATTGCACTGAGCAAGAGAATAGTCAAAGTAGGTGAAAGACTTTTTAACCCCTATTCCCCTGTCACATTTTTGGAGTGCATCTCATATCTATTCATTATTGAAGCAGCAAAGCCATTTAATCGTCTGTTTTATTTACAAAGCACCAGTATTGCTGACTTCATTACCATAAATATGATACCAACCAGGGATAGAAATAGTGAAAAAAGATCTAAAAGATCTAAAGAAGCAAGATATCCTTGTCACTAGGCTTATATACACCATTTATAGTTTAATGACAAGTACAAAGTATGTATTAAATCAGTTATTGCTTGTCTTTCATTTTTGCTTGAGTATAGGATTATTATAAACTTTTTCACATTTCTATTAACTATTGAACATTTTAATGGTTTCATGTAACTAAAATAAACATGAAATTTAATGAACACATAACAAAAAACCCCATGTAATTTACTATCTGCCAGAAACATTTGTACCTCCTGAATGTTTTTTAGGCAATCTAGGCTACTTTCAGATAGATCTCATTACATGGTCATGGATACTTTTGCAATTAAGGCTTAGATTGTTTCTGCAGGGGAGTCATTGGCTGCAGTGTAGTGCAAAACTGGCTTTGAACCCACTCCTTAGTATGGTAAATTATCTCACATTGAACTCCGTGCTGCTGCAGCTAAACTGCTTCTGGCACCCTGGCAAGTTAAAGTTAGCTAAAATTTCTGTCTACTGCGGCTCCATGGTATTACAGTGGAAAAGCGCAGAACTATCATGCTTTTAAAAGTGTTTTCCTTAGGCAAAATGCCACTAAGGCTGACTCTACCTAGTAGAACTCTTGGCCAAAATCATAATGTTCTACAGTAGATGTGGTTATAGTGCCATCAAACTACTTTGGCCAGTACAGTTTAGTTTACCTGGGGGAACAATGAAGTGATACATTTTTCCTAGCTGAAGTTGCATTTACACAATTTTGGTTTGCCAACCTGGTTAAACTGGCATATCTTTTGCAATGAATACTAAACTTATCTCGTTTCAGTATGCTTTATTTTGCTACTGAATACCTAAAAAATTATTAACTGGATTCTTAGTATATAAGCAACATGTAGCTACTTTTTCATCTTCTTACCTTCAGCTTGACTGGAAATTTCCCTTCTGTATCATTGCAAATTGGATAAAACCATGAGAACATTTTTCTTTCATGTCCTGTCTTAAATCTCCATCATCTCCATAATCTCCCGATACATACTTGTCTATTTTCACAGGAGCTTGCTGAGCCATTTCTTTTATTTTCATGAAGTTCTGTGTTACTGAAGCTTATGGATGTTTTTCTACTGACTTCATTAAGAAACGAATTTTGCCCTCATTAATATGAAGGATTTTACTCAAGTTCACCAATGTGTCGGTCACCTCTATAATAAATTTGCCAAGCTAAAGAAATTTTTATCCATATAAATTTTATCATTAGTATAATAAAGATCCTAATGATGAGGTAAAGTTGGATCCTCTCACTTGTCAAGTAGCTGGTCTTTGCACTAGATTAAACTGGTTAAAATGTTTTTATGTAAAAATAAGTTTTCCTGTAGAAATAGTTTTCACAAATTTTCTTCAATTTTGTATCCTACGATGTTTTACTTATAGACTTGTGAGATATTTAAAATTTCTGCAGTATCTTTTCTGCAGTCTTTTCAAGCGCATCCACAGTATCCATAATATGCCAAGATTGGAAGTTATTTCTGCTCTTGTTTAAGTCACTGTGCAGGTGAATGATTTGTACTTTCATTAAATAGTGAGTTAGTTACCGCTTACTTTACTGTTATTTAAGCCCTATTTATCCCCCCAAAATGACTAAAAAGTAAGTGCAGGTGAGGGAATGACCATTAATTTGAGTTTCAATAGGGTCCTATAGTTGGTATTCCACTTAAATGTTTTTCAGAGGTTTTGAGGATCTTAATTCCACCCTTTCAGCTAAGGTCAGTCAAAACTACCTTTATTTTTTATGAAGGAACAGGTAAATTATAATTGGCAGCCTTTAGACAAAATTGACATTCTGCACAAAAAGAGATACAGAGGTGTGAAGAACAGACTCTGCACAAATTCTTAGCTTTTAAAGATGAAGAAGTCAGGAATACAAATTGGTAGAGAGAAAAGAAAAACTTAGAATGGAAAGTTCTCCATAGACAGTTCAAAGAAAGTGATTTTTAAAAGATGTTACTTAAAAGCTAAATGTTTTGGATTTTATGTGTTTGTTTTCTTTTCCTTTAAGTTAAATGAATAGGAGAAACAGATTAACATTGAAATTAACATTTTAAGGTCAAAGAAATATAAACTAATTATTCCTTTTCTGTTGAGATTACTAAAAGGACAGAAGCAAATGTAAGTATCCAAAGTAAGATGCATCCAAAGTAAGATGCACCTGGTTTCACACAGCATCTATTTATGAAATACCATTGTATGCCCTATTTATGGTCACTAAGGATCATTTTCCCATTTTGAATAGAAACTAATGGCCCTAATCCTAGTGTTTTCATAGTGTACTTTGTTTATTTGTTTGATATATACTTGTTTAGTTTCTCAAGTGAGAGCAACTTGAAAATAGAACAGTCACATTCAGATTTTTAGCAAGTTCTATACTACTACTACACAGTAGTAGGGAACCTGATTATATGGCCAGAAATGACCAATTAACAATGAAATATATGTGCCCTTCTATCAGCCTAATATATTCTTTTGCTCTCTCATCTCTTGCGCTGACAGAGAATAGGCTGCAGAACTACATCTGTAATGGAAAACGGAAAAGTTTTGATAACAGCTAAAGGATATGACTGTGTATGTCACTAAAAGTCATTTTACTTTGTCTTTTATTTAATTGATTTTTCAGAACTTCTTTCAAATCATTAGTAACCTCTTAGATGAAGAAAACAAAGAGAAATGGGAAGATGCACAACAGGTAAGATTTGCATTTTGTAATTTATCAATTTAAAAAAGTGGAAACTATGCATATTATTACATTCACTGTGTCAGAAGCCACACATTATTTCAGTAAATCATGATAAACTGGAATGTATGGTTTCAAAAATCAGGTTAAACATACACCCTGCTATAGATGAAAGAAAATCCTGAGTGAGAAGATATTTTGGAAATGACCAATCCTTTACAAAAAGGAGTAATTACAGGGCTCATTGGCTAGTTCCTTAGATTAAAATTATATTAAAAATATAAGGCACTCCTCTTGATCAGCAGATTTTCATTGTATTCCATGGGATTATTCATTATGTCTTTCCTATTTATGTTGTAATGAAGTACATACAAAAGCTGAAATATGCTAGTAAAGGCTAGCTGCAATGATACTTTTGTTAAACAGAATACATCAAACCTCATGAACTCATATAACACCACCAATGAGCATGCAGAATTTAAAACAGTAGATCATTTTTAAAAGATTGTATTTGGAAGAACAGTCGTGATCCTTAAGACTGATGAATTTCAGGACTAGTTAGATATAATGATAATGCTTTATAAAATAGTAAAGTCTAGCAAAAAGCATTAATTTTATAAAAAGAGGAGTTAAAAATGCAAATGAAATTATTTTTTTTGCTTAGATATAACTATTTCTACATGCTTATACAAATAATGTTTTAGGACAACGTTAATATTTTTGTTCATTAACATAACCATAGAACTATCACATTTATTCATATACAAATAACAGTGACTACGGGGATGAACAAAGAAATATGTACAGAGAAAAAAAAATGGAGGTAGTCAAAGGCAGGGAAACGCTTCTTTATGATGAATGTTTAAAGAAAGGAAGTGGTTTCAGTATAAAGGAGTTAACTGCACTTTTGCGCAATAGAATTTGAAAATCGGGAGTGGATTGGAGACTATTGTGTGGGAACGATTAATCTATTCATTTGTGCTGTTGTAAAATAACTAAAAAACACCAAATAGTGGCAGATTCAGAATGAATACTAGAAGATACTTTTTATACAGAAAGACACGTTGCAGAACTTCTTGCTGTTGAAAGTACACAATTTAAGAAAAGTCAGTATAGAAAGATCTCAGTTTTGCTTAAAAAAGTCCTTTGCTAAAAAAGTGCTAAAGGATGGGTTACTAACAATTGCCAAAGGCAAGAAAGCCACTTACAGAGGTCTTTGTTGTGCTCGTGTAGTCATTGCCACAATATAGATACTTGAAATGTGTTCACTTTTAATGTGTTTCTTAATAAATCACTACATGTTTGAAGGTCCTTGAAGCTATTTAACTTTGTTTTTCTAAGTTCATCTTTATATTACAACTAAGAAAGGGAAGATTAGGATTTTTTGCTTCCAATTCAAACCTTACAGTAGACACATGATGCTGAGCTGACCTATTGTAGTTTAGCTAGGAATCATGGTTTTCTTTCATTGTTTTTATGCTCCTCTCTATACAAGCCAGCAACAAAAATAGACAAAGTATGTAATTTTCCTTAGTGCTGATGGATGTAAGCAACAAAATCACATACATGTGGGCAGTGTCCATAAACAGCACCAAGATTAGGGAATCAATATTAAACAACTGTTTTAGCCCCACTAATGAAAAGACAGGATACTGCTTCATATGTTATAGACCTTTCCTTCTGCTTCCACCTTGCCTACTTAGCCATGCTGTGTCCACTGTCTGTCCCACAAAGATCAGGGGATGACAGCACCTAAAAGGAAATGATGAGAACAGGGAGGCAAAAGAGGGAAAAACAAATCTAGACTTCTCTCACCTCATTGCTGCTGGTAGAAATAGTGTTGAAAAAGAGAGGATGCAATTATTTCTGCTTTTCCATAGCTCCTTCTCTCTGCCTGCTAATTCATTGTCTCACAGACCTGAGTACAGCACAGGCTGGCAGGAATCCAGGCAAGCACCCAAGATGAACAGGAGTAGCAGGACCGTTGCTGCCTGGTGACAAAGCAAAGGAATTCACTAAATCTTGGACTCCGGAGCTATGTCACCCGAAGAATCCATACCACTGGTCTTGTTACTGTTCTTGAGTAGTTACACAAGCTGTCTCAAAGAAACTATTGAAGCATGTAGGTCTTCATACCAGCTGGGAAGCATGAGCTGGTATCAGAAGTACTCCTAAGATTCTTTATTCTCTCACTATCAAAAAAAAGTGCTTTCCTATACAAAATATTATTTTTCATCATGTTTTGGATAAAACACTGAAATATTATGGTTAAATAGAATTGGGTGTTAAAATAGAATATTATTTGAAATGACTGCATCCTACGCGAAGACTTTTTTACATTTTATGTCACAATCGAGATAGGAATTAAACTTGAAAAGGATGTGTGCAAGTCATTATTTGCTGTGAATGCAACCTAGTGGAAACGCTGTAGACCTATTAAAACAGAGTCAAGGTGATTCTGTTTCCAGTTCAGCCACTCAGCTTACTTTTTTTTGCTAATGAAACATTGCAAACTGCATGGAAGCCTAACTAACTTTTTTTGGCAGCTTGCATGGTTTTCTTGACTGCACAGCTACTGTTAGTATGGATCTCTTAACCTGTTCTCTGGATTGTTTGCTGGAAAGAGAATCTTACTGTCAGTAATTGCTGACTTTCTACCAAGTGCACAGCTGCAATGCCTCAATATATCCTTTTTTCTAGATTAAATGCGAGCAATTGATACCATTAATTACAGGTTATGTAGTATTCAGATAAGCAGCACTCACTTTAATATTTGTCTTTTATTAAGAGCTGATTTAAAGCACTGCACACAGGAAACCACTTGAAGTCCACACCCCTAAGTTTATATTTGTGTTTTGTAACACAGGATATATTCTGCAAATTCTTCATCACCATCTGCTGGCATCCTGTTGATTAAACAGTACTTTGTATATATAAAAATGAAGAGCACCTCTATAACACTGACTGTTCAGTAGATTCTGCTGAAGTTATTACTGTAAAATTTTATGCGCAAGAACTCAGGTGAAAAAATGTTTTCACTAAAATCTACCCTTAATACATAATCTCAGAGTGTGTGCGCTGTGAATGAGATAAATACAAAAACCACACTTAGTATCTCAGTAACTCGTTGTTAGGAAAATGGCAGTTAAGTCTCCTTCATCTTAAGCAGCTCTTGCAACCTGTTTCAAGCATAAATGTCACAACAAATTCTTCATAAAAACGGTAGTGTTGCCCTATATTTTATTAAAAGATCCACGTATAAAATAAAGCATATTGTGAAATTCTGTATCCTGAACCAGTTATGAACCTAGACAGGTAAATAAGGTGAAGATGGGGTTGTTCTGCACTCCTTGTTACAAGACATGGAAATAGTTGAATGAACCTAGTGAAGAGCCATGAGGATGTTTAAGCAACTGAAGCATCTGGTAGGCAAGGAGAAGCTGAAAGAGCTGACACTGCTTTTCTTGGAAAAAGAGAAAGCTCAGTGAGGATTCTCTCAGTGTTAAAAATTCCTGAGCAGAGGGAGTAAAGAAAACTGAGCAAAACTCTTGTTAGTGGTGTTCAGTGACAGGACAAGAAGCAAGGGGCAAAAATTAAAATACAGTAAATTACATTTAAATATAAGAAGAACTTTCTTTATGGTGAGAGTGATTGAATGCTAGAACATGTTGCACAGCCAGGCTCTGGGGTCTCCAATCTGGGAGATGTTCAGAATCTGTCTGGATGTGGTCCTGGGCAACCTGCTAGAGCTGACCTTGCTCTAAGCAGGGGCTGAACTTAATTATCTCCAGAGGCATCTTCCAGCCTCAGCTATTCTGTGATTTTGTTGTTCCACATCAGCAATGAAAATAGTACTACTGGTAGCAATTTATGTAACTTAAATACTGATTAAATCAACAAAGGTTCATCATGCTAGAGAGATAATGGTAAGATTTGCATTCAGCTGTTTGTATCAATACTTCTGAAGTTATGAAGATATCTTCCAGAGTAGGGAGGAATATTTTAATTAGAATTATTCTAGAATATGGAATGCTTTAACCACTAATGAAAGCAATGGCCGATTTGGTTTGGTTTGGTTGGGTTTCTTTTGTTAAGTGGAGTGACTTAGAGCAAGCATTCCACAGTTCCAGTGGAAAGCTGATTTCATGTAGCTTTATGGTAAGTAGTTTCTGTTTACATGAGGGTTTAATGACAAAATGGTTGTCTTATACTGAAAGAAAATTTTGGATATTGAAACTTATGAAGAACGGTTTGACTGTTAAGTAAATCGCTCATTTCATTTGATGACATTTAGATTTTGTTTGGTGGCATTTAGACTTTATTTTAGTTGATTGCTTTGGATATTTTGGTATTACAGTTAATGGCATGTCTGACCTTCCTTTGTTAGATCTATCCAGGTTCAGTGGAGTTAATGCAGGTGATTGAAGATTTTATACACATTGTTGGAATGGGAATGATGGACTTTCAGAATTCATACCTAATGACTGGAAATGTAGGTAAGAAATAGGAATTTCTTCTGTCAAATTTATGACCTATTGAAAATCAGAAATTGCAAGTATGTACTATAGAGCTGCTGAAGCTATCGTCATCCAGACTGGGCTGCGCCTCCTTCTTCAGATTATCTATGTTGTTTGATTATCTCTTCTCTGATTTAACACACTCAATATGCCTTACACATTGGACTTCTCCATAATCATATCTCAAGATCTAAATGCAATTTTTCAGACTCTAAATAAAATTCAGAAAATATTCATCAGAATACTGTGAATTGTAGGTATATGTTAGAGCATTTCAAGGATATACAGTGTTTCAAGTGGTAATTTAGAAAATCATGCTAATTAAGATAATAATGATATAATTGATAGCTTGAGAAATGTTAATATTGTTGACATTATCTCTTTTAATATTCCAGTCTCCCAAAGAACACTCTTTGCATGTTTTACTGTGATAATAATTGGCATAGACAGTTAAGCAATATTTTTAAAGAATCTATTAGTTGCCAAAACAATTTAAGACTATGGTTTCTTTTTTCTATGTGTGACAATTCCAAATTTTATTCAGATTTAATTTTCAAACTTTGTTTTTGGCACTGGAGAGTTGCCAGGCAATATGATTAGATAATAGCAAAAATCAAATATGTAGATTTTTAACAACTGAATTCCCCTTATTAGTAGCCATAAATGCTTCTCCAATATTGCAGAATTTTATTAAATATCAACAAAAAAAATCAGGTTGAAAGCTATTTTCTAAGCATTTTGTCTTTGCTTAGTATCTTATTCAATTAACTTTAGATAGTTGCACTTCTATAATGCTGAGAAAGTATAATGTAGCTGTATGGAATGAATAAATTAAAAATATATGTGTGTGTGATAGTAAAACTTCCGGTGCGAATTTTTACAATTTTCAGTTAGCATCTTCCTGCATCTGTGTCAGTCAGTTCTTCAGCAAGCCATTAGAATTAGTTAGAAAATGTGGTCATTTAGAAATTAGTTGGCAGAATAAAGCAGGGAAATTGTTGGAATGTGTCTATTGAAAATCTAACTTGCTGTGCAATAAAAAATATTTATTATTGTTGTCCTGTTCATATTTAGATTGACAGGCCTGTGAACACTAGCCCCTGTAAGGCAGAGCCTTGTATTGGAGACATGTCAAAGAACTCACCAAAAATAACTCTGAGAGCTTTAAAATGTTTAAAACATTTCAGAAGGCAATATGGGAAATTTTAACTTTTAACTAGTGATTCATTATTCCTGTTGTTTACTGTTTGCTCTGTAGTACCACGTAAAGCTTCTTCCAGTTGGCAGTCCTTCATTATGCTAGACCCTGCAGAAATTTATAAAGACAATATCTTTTTGAAATGCTTGTTCCATGGAATTTTTATGACAAAAGAAAGAGATGAGCTTATTTAAGCAGCACAGCTCAATGTGCTTGGCATGATGTGCTGCATTTTGATCTGTTTGTCCTCTAAAAATATGTGAAAAAAAACAATGGAAAATGTTTTAAGAAGATGCATTCAAATAATCTGTGTCTCTACATATTCATGGCTTGAAATGGGAAACAGCAACAACTTTCCAATTGAATCAGAAACCGTGCTGTGCATTGGCTAGCCTAGATAACTGCATAATCTTACAGTCTTTCTTTTGATTATCTTTCTCTTCCCACGTATAAGATATTTTTAGGTACTCAGGAGTAGGTCTGATCTTAACTATATAACCGTCAAAGGAATAGAGGGAAACTGAGAAAAGTAAAATGAATGTATAGGTTTATCCTGACTGCATAGTTCTGTGCCTTGACATATTGGTATGAGTTTACCCTTTTTTTGCTCAGTCACCTGTCAAAAAGGACAAGGTCAGTGCTGTGCAACTCATTGAGCAGAATACTTGTGCTCAGGTGACATGGTGAGATGGGGACCGACCTTTTTTGTCAGCAGGGATTAATTTCTTATTTTCACAAACAATGAAGGAATGTATTCGGAATAATTCAGTTTTAGTGTAGTTACCCTCAGGGGGTTGGCGTAACTGTGTCTGACTTGCTGTGTACTTGGGACTTAGGGAACATTTATGTTTATCTCAATAGAGAGGAATGAACTATGCAGTTGTTATTTTCTTGTCTTAACATTAATTCTGCTGTACCAACAGGAGTATGAAAATATGCAAGGTCTTGTTTATAACTTGTAATAACAGTTTTGTCATTTAAGTCAGAAAACACATTCCACTCAGGGAGCAGATAAGTTCAGAAAGGAGGCCCAACTTTTATATATCCATCTTTAAACAAGACTACGAAATAGTTATTCCATAGTCATATACCATAAAATATTCCCTCAGTACCTTCAGGTATTTTAGATGCCTTTTGCCATATTTTCATTTTAAAATTACTTTACAGTTTAGATATATGAGGAAAAGGATTCACTACTAAAGATGGACTGTCCAATTCTGTAGCAAATTTCACAGTATTGCACTGAGTTCTTGGTTTCCTTCCATTAATTTCCATTTACAACTTCATTATTGTAATGGCCCAAATACAATTTGAACATCTAGTGGTGTTTGACAGATATACTAATCTCCTGAGATCCTCCACAGATGGAATTTTATTTTCTCTTTCTTTCCAGACAGAGGCAGCACATGGGAAGTGATGAAAATTATCTTAATTATATGGTAGGCTATACCAAGCCACATTATTATATATTTTGAAGTAGCTAAGTAGCCAAGAATTGTCCATAAGGACAGTTGCCGTGCCACTGTTGAACTTTTCAGTGTGGTGGCTTCTAACTCAAATTTTTCATTGCTTGTGAACAAAATATCAGAGATTGGTTCCAAATCCAGATGATTCAATATGTGTGCTTTGAGGTTTATTTAGGCAGACCAGTCAAATCAAATACATTTCCATTAAATCAACTCGCATCTCCTCTTAGCTCTTCTCTCAATTATGGAAAATAGGATTTGAGAAACTTTACAAATGTAAATGTAAAAACAACAATTTGATTTGATCATGCATTGCTGGGACAGATTGTACTTGTTTTATTTATGTGTTCTCATTCTATATCATATTCCTGTAAGAAATGATTAGGTGAAATAAAAGCCTCTGATAGGAGATGAAAGCCTCTTTCTTCACTCTACTCCGTCTTTGCTTCTTCTCCTCCACCTCCTCCTCCTCCTCAGAACCAGCTGAGCAGGCACAGGAGAAAGATAGTGTGAAAAAAACAAGAGCTTTTGCTACCACTCAGAGTCCCTGAATTAGCTGAAAGCACAGACTCACTTACAAAGGTACAACATGCAGTGGGAGAAAAGCTTTTAAACCATATTACTGTTCTGTGTTAACTACTTACTTTTGGTGTTCCCTCTTATAAAAGGTGAGTTCCTGATTTTAGATCGAATAACTAATTCTGGCGTTTAACAGCATTTTGAACTTTTTTGGAGAGCTAAACACCTAAGTAGATCCACCTCAGAGCCTTGGCTGATTTAGGATCCCATCGCAGTAAACTATTAAGAGTTCTGAAAAAAAAATTATTAAAAGGTAGCTGAACTGCCGTCAAGAAATATTCATCCTTTAATTTTTAAAAAATCACTAGATCGGAGTGCCACAATCATAACTGTCTTTAAACATATAGGGGGAACATGGAATTGGAAATAGAGAGCAGCATTAGGAGATACATTTTTCTATGGCAGATTAGGATTCTTTTGTCAAGGAAAATTTTCCTCCACTCTGAAGTAAATTTCCTTAAGAGCAACAGCCAAAAAAATGGTTAAAGGAGACTCTCTTGTCAAAAATCAGACTTTCAGCTCTTTGAAGATATTAATGACAACACCAAATAGTCCTGAAGAACAATGTATTGTCATGGATTTTATTTGGAATTGACAGAAAATAAACAGTTTTCAGCATAAGAAAAGTCACTATTTGCTTATCTTAATTTTATGAATACTGAGCGATCAGTAATGTTTTAACATATGCAGATATCACAAAGTTATTTAGACTTGTCAAAGTCAAGAAAAACTTAAGATCTCCAGGGGCTATAGCAAAATGAAAAGAAAAGGATACCCACTGGCAAATAAAATTCAGCATTGACAGAGCATGTAAGAGGGAGTAGTTCGAAAAGAATTCGGTAAAATCCCATGGTCACTTTTCAGCAGAGCTTGGAGAAAAGAGTATCATTACTGTGCAAAAAGAGCAGTCTAAAGAAAATACAATTTTTTCAAAAATTTTCATTAGCCATCACTTGCGACACTCTTATCAATTTAGATTATATGATTGGGATTCATTTTCCTTACTTTAAGCATCGCAGAGCTTGCCAAAGTCACACTAAGATTCATTTATAGTCAAGGGAAACTACTGTGAAGCAAAGCAGTTCATACCATCTCAGACATCTAAGGTAAGGGCATTGGTTGCCTTCTAGAAGTTCTTCCATGCCTATAAAGACTGCCTAGGTAGCTTTCTTAAGCTTGAATGATTCATGTCATCCAACACAAAGACTAGTGCTACTTCTGAGTAAACAAAACCTGTGCACACAGAGAGGCTCAGAGCTGCATTATTTAAAAAAAAAAGAAATAAAGCAGATTGAGAACTGGAATGATTAGAATAGATATATGAGAACAGATTGTTAAAAAGAACTAGATGTACACAACTGAAAAGTGAATGAAAAGAGAAATTAGGCTGACATCGCTGTTTAATCTTGCTTACAAAAACCCCAAAATTTTTAACTATACATTAGCATATTTAATTCTGAAGGTTTTAAGAAGAATAAAATAAAACCAAGTAATTGCAGTTAGCTATGATATTATATGAAAAAATGAAGAGGTGTAAGTCATGCTTCCATGCATAAATCAGCTTTGAACTAACAGTCTATTACCTCTACTTAAAAATGGCTACTGTGACACTGGTACTCTGATGAGTAATCTGATCCAGTAGAGTAACATATACTTTTTCATTTCAGGCTTCATCTTGAGGTACTTAGTTAAGATTTATAAATATTGACAGAGAACAAAGACTGATTTCTGCCTCGACAGGCAGTCTAGGATTTTAAAACAGTGTTCATTGTCTTGTGTCTTTGCATGGTTTCTTGTTCCCCCTTCGATCTTCCATACTATGTTATTATCCATGAAATTAATTAATCCTGTAGTTTTAAGAGTATCTTAAAATTTTCCAGTCCTAGCTAGAAACTTATAGAAATGTTAGTGACCACAGAAGCTTTCAGAAGAGGTACCTACTCTAGCTTTAAGACACAAGCAATGGTATACCTGCTGAACTTTGGGAACCCTAGAAAATGAGCAAGCTGGATTTCTGTCTGTTACTGTGGGTTCATTCAGCTCTTTCCAAAGTAAGATTTTTAGGTCTTGTAAACTGTAGATCCTGTTCATATTCACTAGAATCCTCTCCACATTGTATGATTCCTTTACTTATCCTAATGTCATCTGCCTAGTCAGCTTATTTTTTTTCTATCAGAGTTGGTCATGTGTATCTTAAATGCAGCACTCGAGATCCTCTGACTCATATATCATAAATATCATACTGGCCTAATATATACCAAAGGACTGAATAGATTTTAACGTTTGAAAGGTTTTGTTTTTTTCAATATAATAAAGAAAACAGAAACAAAGCCATAGATTGATACAACTTGTCCCAAGTTGTAAAGAAAATGTCTAAATGTCTGTCTGAAAATGAATCAAAAAGGACCAAATGCAGGCTTGAGAAACTGTCCTGCAGTTGTCCATACTGTTTAATTCCTGGCGCTTGCCCAAAGAATGTCAAGGCATGGTTCAGGGGATAGTCCAAGTGGGAAAACAGTCCTGGTAGGCGTAATTAATGCTTTTCTTATTGCACTGTGGTGCATAGTTAGTTAAACTCTCTTCTTGGATAGGGGTCTGCTTCCTGCCCCTTTTCATTCATGACCTCAGCTCCTTGTCCTAATCCTCTTTGTTTCTTTCTCAGATGTAGCCCACCAGTCTTCCCTGCCTCAAAGCTGTACACTGTCTGTTGAGCAGATGCTCTGTTACGTGAGGTTGGGCATCTGTCTCATTTCTTTCTTCACTCCTCAAAAAATCCTTCAACTCCCAGTTTTCATACACAGACAGTGTCACTCTCCTGTTTCCCTATTCTTCATTTGCTCAAACCATATGTAACAGTCTTCTGGCGGTTAAAGGCTACCAGAAGAGACAGTTTTCAGAGAAAAATAGACAAAAGAATAGCAAAACTATGGAGGAAGGTTAATTAGAAATTTTTGTGTGCTGTTATATACTTCTGCTCCATATATATTCATACCATTTTCTTTGCAGCAGTCTCAGCAATTCCTTGATCAGATCAATAGATGGGTTTCAGAAGACTCAACATTCTCCACTGATTAAAGAGGAAAAGCTTCATGCACACTTTGAAGGTCTAGCTCATTGCAGCATCTGACTTAATGCCTGAAACAAATGTTCGAGAGCTTAATATCAAATAAGCTTATTAAATGATTCACATTACCTGAAAACTCAGCTGTGAACAGTGCATAAGAGTAGAATTTTTTTTCTCTCTTTTCTAAAACTGCATACTCAGTGATCCTGAGGAAATATATCTCTCAATTACTTAAGATTAAAAATGGCTAATATCAAAGGAATGTCTAAAAGAATCTTTATTAAAAAATCTTCATAAATGTGGATAAAAATCCATCTGAATTCTGTAGCTATATTCTAAGTAATAGTCATAATTCAATAGTTTTGTGTATATGTTTTTTAATTATCCTTAAAGGTAAAGCTAAATAAATTAGCCATTCAGTATTTTTAAATGGATGCAATAGGAAACTCTAATAATCTAGGGTGTTTCCCTTTGTTACCTTAAATAAGATACAGTGGAGTAAAATACTCTAAAGAAATGGAAACTGTAAAACATGCAGACATCCAGGCTTCAGTCTAATTCAATAAATGCTTCCAACTGAAACAGAAAGCAGTGTCAGCAGCCCATTTGTGGAAATAACTTCTTACAGCATTTAAGTATGGGTATCTTAGATTCTTGTATCGTTCCTAAATTTCTAATTCCGTAAACTCTTTTCTGAATCATTTTGTTTATAGGCCCTTTTTTAAATGAGCAATTAAAAGCTCGTGTTTTCTGAGGGAATTATCTCTTTTATGGCAGGCCATTTTCTGACAGGTGCACTTAAGTGTGCCCTGAGAAATTAAATATCTGAGTTTATTTTTTAATTTTCCTTGGACAGCTGCATCTTTGGGTGACTCTCAACAAATTCCAAGCAGAATGAGGCTTAAGGTAATTGAATTTAGTAGTTTGTGGTGGTAGCTTTGAGCCAATGGAGTAAGCTCTTACTAAGATACTGCCAAGAGGCAACAATCAGTGGAGTATAGTGTCAAGACACTCCAGACAATAGAGTCCTCCTCTTAAACAGGGGAGTCACTGGGGTGTCATAGTCCAATAAAAAGATGCAATTCTGTGCAGACTAATGATTCATTCCTGGATTTTGCATCCCTGTAAGGCAGTGACTACAAGAGCATCTAGCCATCATCTGGTGGTACATCAACTAGAGCAGGCTGGCTAGAGATGCTATGACTATGTACTGTAAATGAAAAGTCCACCTTCACTTTTAATGAATTCTGCAGGGTTTTTTTACTCACTCAGTACTGAAAATGAAAGAAGGAAAATTAAACAGAAATAAAGTAAAACCCCATGCAATATAAATCAGTTAAAATAGGAATAAAACTAAGGAATCAGATTTTAAGCTAGTGAAAACTAGCAAAAGTCAGTGGAAATAGACTGATTTCTTATCTGAGACTCTAGAGTCAACAGACCATATTACTTATAAATACTTAAGAGACAGCTATTAACTCTGCGTGTTACTTGCAGTGTGCTAGAGAGAGGTCAGTTGCCCCAATAATGAGCTCCATTTTGTATGTGGAGGTAGCATGGTTTGTATCAGCTAAGGATGTGATTTGTCAGCTGCCAAACTTTGGTTTTATTTTATGGCTTCTTTTCAGGAAAGAAAAACAAAACAAAACGAAAACATAAAACAAACAAGCAAAACAAAAAAAGTAACAAAAATGAAAACCAAAAACCAAATAAAAGGAAAAAATCAACGAACAAACAAACAAACAAACCAGAAAAACCAACCAACCAACCAACCAAAAAAGCGATTTCTGTGGTGATTACTGTAGGTTTTAATACCAAATAGCAGTACAGATCTGCCTCTTTGAAACTGCATAGCCTGAAAGTAACAGAAAAATTCAAGTAACAAATAGGACAAGCTTTTTTCACTTTTCAAGTCAATTTTGTGAGGGTCTTAGTGCATAATTAGTATCACAGAAGAGTATTTTTTGGTAAAGAATTATTTTGATAGTGGAATTGCAAGATATTATTGAGATCAAACTCCAAAGCCATGTAAACATAGGCAAATATAATTCTGAGTAATTATGTTTGTGCGTACGCAATTTTCTTTTTTGAATATGAACAATTGGACTTCAATATGTGAATACCACGTGAATCTCTGTAATTGTATAGTAGTGTCATGTTAAATAAGTGCAGCTCTGAAAAGTGTCTGAGGGATGCCCTCCCATCAAGTCAAGAAGTGTAAGATAGACCGCCTTGCTTTCTAGGCTTCCCCTCAGAGGAGAGCCTAGGTGCAACTGGATCTGTCTCTAGTCCCAGATTTGGTTGACAGTCTAGGACTAAAGGATAAAAGAGTAGTCAGAATTAGTGTCACCTGTGGGTGTCGTCAGAGACTGTCTTCCACAGGTTTAATATTTGCTGTCAATGACCCCAAGGAAGCTGTCACCAAAGCCTTTTAAATAGTTTCGCAGTGCCTGTCAGAGACAGTTTCGCAATGCTGAAGCAGTAAGCAATTTAATTACAGCAACAGATAAAACAAGTTCAGGAGTGCCATTGATAAATTCACCTGCTGCATTAGCACTAGATGATTATAACCAGTAAACAGTGATCATATATGTGTATATATATGTGAAGTAACAATAAAATCTTGAGTTAGTAGTTATTTTCCCAGGGGAATCTCTGACAAAGTCAGAGGTGCACAGTTCTCACACAAAAGGTCTCCCTTCTTGGAGGAGTCCAAGCCCATCAGGTAATGTGGTCATTTTTCCTCCCACAGAGAAATGGTTTTCAGGTGCCAATTTTATACTTTCTGAAAACTCTTTGGCGCTCTTGGTGGGGTGGGACTAAGTCAATTATTATTAATTGATTGGCAAGGCTGCTTGTGTCCTCAGAAGAGAGGACTCGGTGGTTCTCCAGCCTTCAGGGTGGCAAGCTCAGTACAGGCTTTCAGGGGTGTTTCCTCTTACCTGAAGAGCTTTTGCCTCATTCTGGCTGTTGTTCAGCTGATTTGAGAGACTATCACTCCATTCATCTGTCTTGCAAGATAAGGTTTTTCATTGTTCAAGTAGAACCACTCCCTTTTGCAATCTACTTCCTTTTGCAAAGATCACTATTTGCCATCCACAAGGCCTAGCAAGTCCATTGTATCACAAGTGCTTGCAGAGCTAACAGTGTCAGTAAGATCAGTTCGAAGTGTTCCGAAGCATCCATGTACTGGGCTTGCTAAAGTCTGAAAGTTGTGAAGTATCTTGTCATTTCTGAACCCATAAGTTCACTCATTTCCTGGGTTTTGTTTTGTTTGCTTTCCCTTGACTTCAGTTTTGAGTTTTAGGACCTTATTTGCTGCTCTGGCTCAAAGTTGAGATAGAGGATCTTCGATAACATATGTGACATAAATCAGAGCGTCATTCTATTGTGAATAAAAATAGATTTTTGCCACCTTGGAAAATTTCAGGAGGAAGTCTGTAAAATATTATTTTCTCTTTTTTTTTTTCTTTTCCTTTTCTTTCTCTAAGCCTCATTTACAGTGGGAAGAAACAATCTTTCTCCCTCAAAATATGTGGTACCGCTCTGTGGCCTGTGGTGTTTGAATGGTACTGAATAAAAGGAGGTCAAATGCTTAAATTGCCCAGCAGTAGTGCCATATAACTTGATATTGTTGTGGTTGTTTTTCTTTTTTTGTTTTAACAAACACTCTCCATATGCATGGAGACATGTAGCCAGCCATAGGCAGCGCTCCTCTGTAAATTTTTTAAGAATTCTGTGAAATGGTCTTATAGAAAGGATATTTGATGATCGCTTTACATGAATGACTTTTCATATAATCTGTGGTTCAAAGCTTATGCTATTCTTTAATGACTATTATTTTGTGGAAATTTATTTCTATAAGGTCTTTCACTTTTACTGCCAATTACATCAGTTAATAGTTACCAGTGTTAGATATACGCCATTTTTTCTAACACATTGTTATTAAAATCTTATGGCCTTGTACTATCTTCCATTATTCAGTAGTTAAGTATCTTGAAGGGAGGCAGATGTCAAGTAAATCTATGGAAAACCGGAATATTAGTATAGTAACTTGTCTAGAAAATCCTGTCTCTGTTCCTGTTGAAAATAGATAGCTAGAATGTGAGCTGATCTCAAAGGCAAATGCTTGAAAACCCATTCATACTTGTGTAATGGTGCCCTTCAGTGAAACATATTTCCTCCCTTTATTGGCACCAAAATCTCATCTCCAATAAAGCGGAGGAATGAAAATAGGCTGGCCGGCCCAAGGGGAAGAATTTGTGGGATAGTCATCAGGATGACTGCATCTTCAGGGACTGGCACTCAGGCAGGCTGCTGCATCTGCACCTACAAGACTTCTCCCATTTCTGAGGGAAACATTTATCAAAAACACAGCAAGCTTATCCCCTCCTTTCTCATTTTTACCTCAAGAGGGTACAATATGTTCATAAAGATTAAAGTGAATGTCTCGTTTTGCCATTAGGTTTCTTGGATTGTTCATTGCAGAAGCATAGAATGAATGTTTTTAATGCTCATTTAGCTTTGAAAATTGCATCACCATCTAGGCAATGAAAAATAATGGTCTCCTTTCACAGTCAACAATGCACAAAGAAAAGTTGATTTCTGCAAAATGACTGTCATTTAACTTTGCCAAATTGAACTTATACCTGTTTCTTTGATGAATAGTTCCACTACTGGAAAACATGGCTGGCGATTTTATACTGCATCATCTATTTTACATTCCTGGTTGTACTTGGGAATAATTTTCAGAAGTTAAAATTGTAGATATCCAAACCTCTCGTAAACTGAAATGATAGATACTGCGCATCAATAGGATATGACATTCAAATATGGCATTAGTTTGTCTACTTAGAAATGGTATTCAAAAGCAGAGGTCAGATGAGTTTGGGCTGTCTATGTTTATACTGTTTATAGTTTGTTCTTATAAGTTATTAGAGAGAGTTTGCTGAATGTAAGTGTTTGTTCTCTGAATGTACTTGAAGCATGCATTTAACTGACATCGTGTACCTGGACTTGTGTAAAGCCTTTGACATGGTCCTATACGACGTTCTTGGCTTGTACTGTGTTTAGTTCTAGAGTTCTCAAAAGAGGAAGGACTTGGATCTGTTAGAGCAAATTCAGAGGAGGGCTATGAAGATGGTCAGAGGGCTGGAGCACCTCCCCTGTGATCACAGGCTGAGAGAATTGGGCTTGTTTGGCCTAGAGAAGAGAAGGCTTTGGGGAGACCTCATAGCGACCTTCCAGTACTTCAAAGGGGCCTACAGGAAATCTGGGGAGGGGATCTTTAGCGGGGAATGTAGTGATAGGATGAGACATAATGGTTTTAAGCTGAAAGAGGGGAGATTTAGATTAGATTTTAAGAAGAAATTTTTTACTGTGGGGGCACTGAGACACTGGAACAGATAGTCCAGAGAAGTCATGGAAGTCCCATCCCTGGAGGTTGAAGGCCAGGCTGGATGAGGCTTTGAACAACCTGATCTAGTGGAAAATGTCCCTGCCCATGGCAGGGTGTTAGAACAAGATAATCTTTAAGGTCCCTTCCAACCCAAACCATTCTATGATTCTATGGTTTAGGAGTTTTCATTTAAAGCTTGCAAAGTAAGGAGACAAGGAACCATGTAGGAATTTGGTAATTTTTCCTCCTTTTAAGCATTTGTTAATGTATTTTCTTTTGTTCATAATTTTGTTAATATTTTTATTATCTAAGAGTATATTTGTTCATGAGCTTTTAATGTATAGTTGGAGAGTAATGTATAGTTTCTGTCCAATGAGTCACACTCACGCTTTTTATGAATATTTTTTCCTGTGGATATAAATTCTATTGATAGCACCAGCTGCTGGATCCAAATTTTTACCTGTCAATCAGCATTTTCTATACTCACTTTAATCTGCACTGTCACTGCTTTTAGCAATATTTAAAGCCTCTCGTAGCTATAGCTGGGGATGAAATGGGGTTGTTGAACCTGCAATTCTTTTTTTTTATTTTCTTTTTTTTTAGACTTTTTTACATTTAGTCCTTTGCTGGAATAAAGCCAAACCTTCCATTAAAACAGCTTAAATAAAGTTATGTTACCTACTAGCTATGGTGGACAGTTATCATAGGGTTTTTGACAAGCTAAGAATTGTTAAATTGCCAAAATACTATTTTTTAATTCACATCATTTGAACATCATTAAGGAACTAGTCAGGAGAGTGCCTTGGGAAATAGTCCTTAAAAGCAAGGGGGTCCAGGAAGGCTGGATGTACTTCAAGAATGAAATCTTGAAGGTGCAGGAGCAGGCTGTCCCGATGTGCCATGAGACGAGCCGTAGGGGCAGACAGCCAGCCTGGATGAGTAAGGAGCTTCTGAAGAAACTAAGTGAGAAAAAGAGAGTGTATCGCCTTTGGAAAATAGGGGAGGTAAATCAGGTTATGTTCAAAGATATCGTTAAGTCATGTAGGAAGAAAATTAGGGAGGCAAAAGACCAGCTGGAGCTCAATTTGGCCACTTCTGTTAAGGATAATAAGAAATGTTTTTATAAATATATTAATGGCAGAAAGAAGGGCAGCAATGACCTCCACGCCTTATTGGATGTGGAGGGAAATATAGTAACTAAAGATGAAGAAAAGGATGAGGTGCTTAATGCCTTCTTTACCTCTTTCTTCAACACTAAGGCAGATTGTTCACTGGACAACGGGTCTTCTGAAGTGGTGGATGGGGTCAGGGTGCAATATAGCCCCCCTGTCATCCAGGAGGAAGAAGTTAGAGACCTGCTGAGCCACTTGGATCCTCATAAGTCTATGGGGCCAGATGGGATCCACCCTAGGGTGATGAGAGAGCTGGCAGATGAGATTGCCAAGCCGCTTTCCATCATTTATCAACAGTTGTGGCTCACTGGAGAGGTCCCAGATGACTGCAAGTTGGCCAATGTGACGCCCATCCCCAAGAAGGGCCGTAGGGATGATCCAGGTAATTACAGACCTGTCAGCCTGACCTCGATTTCAGGTAAAATTATGGAGCGCTTAATCCTGGGTGCAATCACGTGGCACCTGCAGAATGACCAAGAGCCCAGCCAGCATGGATTTAGGAGGGGCAGGTCCTGCCTGACCAACCTGATCTCCTTTTACGACTGTGTGACTCTCCTGGTGGATGAGAGGAGGGCTGTGGATGTAGTGTACCTGGACTTCAGCAAGGCCTTTGACACTGTCTCCCACAGCAGACTCCTGGAGAAGCTGTCAGCCCGTGGCTTGGATGGGAACGCCCTGCGCTGTGTTAGGAATTGGTTGGGTGGCCGAGCACAGAGAGTGATAGTGAACAGTGTCACATCCAGTTGGCGGCCGGTCACTAGTGGTGTCCCCCAGGGATCGGTGTTGGCCCGGTCCTGTTTAATATCTTTATTGATGATCTGGATGAGGAGATCAAGTCCATCATTAGCAAGTTCGCAGATGATACCAAGCTGGGAGGAAGAGTCGATTTGCTGGAGGGTAGGAGGGCCCTACAGAGGGACCCTGACAGACTGGAGAGATGGGCTGATTCCAATAGCATGAAGTTTAAAAGTCCAAATGCCGGGTTCTGCACTTTGGACAAAACAACCCCATGCAGAGCTACAGGCTAGGGACAGAGTGGCTAGAGAGCGGTCAGGTGGAAAGGGTCTGGTGGACAGGAAACTCAACATGAGCCAGCAGTGCGCTCAAGTGGCCAAGAAGGCCAATGGCATCCTGGCCTGCATCAGGAACAGTGTGGCCAGCAGGACTAGAGAGGTCATCATCCCCTTATACTCGGCACTGGTCAGGACGCACCTTGAGTACTGTGTCCAGTTCTGGGCCCCTCAGTTTAAGAAGGATGTTGAGATGCTGGAGTGTGTCCAGAGGAGAGTGATGAGGATGGTGAAGGGGTTGGAGCACAAGCCTATGAGGAGTGACTGAGGGAGCTGGGGTTGTTTAGCCTGAAGAAGAGGAGGCTCAGTGGACACCTTATTGCTCTCTACAACTACCTAAAAGGAGGTTGTAGTCAGGCAGGGGTTTGTCTCTTCTCTCAGGCGACCAGTGACAGAACAAGAGGACACAGTCTCAAGCTTCATCAGGGGAGGTTTAGGCTTGATATAAGGAAAAATTCTTCACTGAAAGGGAGATTGGTCATTGGAATGCGCTGCCTGGGGAGGTGGTGGAGTCACCGTCCCTGGAGGAGTTTGAAGAGAGATTGAATGAGGCACTTATTGCCATGGTTTAGATAACAAGTAGGTGTTGGTGTTGGGTCATAGGCTGGACTCGATGATCTCAAAGGTCTTTTCCAACCTTATGATACTGTGATACTGTGATGAAATCAGCTGTTTCACTTACCTGGTTTTGCTTCCTATATTGCATATACTATATTCTTAGCAGTTCAATTTTTAATGTTTTTGTGAATGTCGGTGTAAGTTTGAGGAAAAAAATTCTTATGTGTCCAATTAATTTCTTGCTCCAAGAAGTGCAACCAGTATGTTGTCTCAGCACATGTGCTCAAAGTCTCCTTTGCAGACTAATGATCACCCTTTGAAAATGCTTCATTACCATTCAAATATCCCTTTGCAATAATCCTAGTGAAACTGTAGAATCGAAATATTTACATCATCAAGATTTGATAGACACAGTTCATACCAAGATAGATTCAGATTATGCTGTCCACATCTTTGCCTCTGAAAAAAGTTACTGCTTTGAAATATTATCAAATAACTGAACATCTTTACACTGACCCTTAACTTTGTTCCTTTTTTGTTCAGTTTAGAAATTTCATAATAAATGTTTGCCACCAGAGTGCAGTTAGTTTGGCTTCCAATAAAGAACCATTTAGATGTTTTGGGATTAGAGACAGAAAACCCATTTAGTACATCAAAAAAATTCTATAAAAGCAATAGCACTGCAAAAACTACACGGAACAGACAGGGGAAAATAACTAAAGAAAAAAAAGGGCAATTTTCTTTCCAACATCCTGTAAAATACTGTTTGTTTGGTAACAATGCTATAATCAGGATATGGTGAAGAAAAAAGATAGTAGAAAATGACACTTTTTGATTGTCAGGTTCTCCAGGGCATGATTTGTTCTAAGAAAACCAACTTGACTGTGGATTATAATTCATAAGTGGTCAAATACTTTTGGAAGGCAAGAAATATGGGGGTTTTTCTGTCTATATCCTAGATCTGACTGTGGAGATAATGAAGTTATCTCAAATATGGCATGGCAGTAATAGCAAAACTGTATTCGGGTTGGAACACTTGATGCTAATTTTGCATAACTAAAATTATAGATTATTTTCAAACAGATTTTGCAGACATTTTCAATAAATTAATAGCTTCTTCAGCTCTTAAATTGAGTCATTCTGTGTTAGTGCTTTCAAGGACAAGAAATTAATCGAAGCAATTGTGTTGTGTTGCAGTCTCAAAACTATAGTTCAGTAGGAGATAAAAATCCATCCCTGCTTCTTATTTTCATATTTCACATTCATGATACTCCATTTTAAAAGAATTCACCACGACTTTTTATGAATTAACATGATCAAATTCTGGAGTGAACTCTTCCTTTCCACATTATATCATAGATATAACTGTGTTTTCTGGAGTATTGCACGTTGTAGAATCAAGCTTTAACTTTATATAGTTTCTACCTACAGGCAATATTTCCAGGAAACAACGGGTAGTTAGCCAAAGCTGTATAATTTCGATCTTGGGGACTCCTATTCTGATCATATATTTCATAAACATATTGCAGTGAATGACACTGCAAATTAAAGACATAACAATAGCGGTAAAAGCAGTATTGGAATAACCATAGCAGAAAATAGTTTGCAGATAGGACGTAGTGCCAAAGAGACAGTAGAGTCATATCAGCTCTTATAGTTCAGTAATGCAAATGTTGCAGAGCCAGGTGTGGTGATGAATCCTTTTGATGACATCTGCCATGCCTTAGGAAAACCAGAGATGTTTTCTGATTCATGTTAGTTTCTACAGATTAACTGTTCAAAGTGGTAGTTCTCCAGTGCATGTAGAAGCAAAACTGAAGGTATTGTAAGGGCATCCGTAAAGTCAATCTGAATACAAGTAGGCTTTTTAAGAATTAGATGGCTCTCTAGTTGAGGTATAATGCTATGTTATTTCTTGAGTTAAATTCTTTGAACAGATTGTGTGATTAACTTTGGCACAGACTTCAGGAATGTTGTGCTTGGATTTTATTTACTCATTCACAAAGACAAGGGTTAATCCAGTATTCCTAATATGCAGTTTAAGCTCATTATAAAGTATATAAAAAATTCAGATGATTTTGCAAAAACCTGAGAAGACAACCCAAGCAACACTAATTAGGCATCACTATCTTTCTCTGCCAACTGTGCTCAAAATTAATGAACATGTAAGGCACCTGAATTCAGACAAGGGAAACAGTAATAGTATAACATTCTTCTTAGTTGACTAGTTGACTGTTGGTTTTCATCCCTTCTTAACTGCTTGAATCTTTTTGAGTCCTTCTCCCACAACTTTGATAAACAGGAAAAGTTTCTCATTTAGGAGGAGTGGGAGGGAAGAAGCAGGGGATGCTGAAGATGGGATGACCAGAATTAGCATAGCAAGAGCTAAGCACAAGGTCCACATGACTTAGTGATTCATGGGATTGCATTATAACAGCTCATAATAACCAAGCCCTGGCATTTTTTATAGGCCGAATTTTCTAGTTAGATGTTTTTAAAAGTGTCTCCTCATTGTACAGTTGTTTTATTGAAAAGACCATAATAGCTCTGAGATATTTCTCCTGAGTTATTAAAGTTAATTTAGAATTCAGCAATGTGAATGAGTAAATCAAACTCAGTCTAATTAGTATTACTTACTACTTATATTGGATAGTGTCTATATGTCCCACTGAGGTACTGAGTTTTCGTTGTGCCATGCATGGAGTAAACAATCTAAATAAAGCATGTGTGCATTATCCGACAATTAGATTTCACGGCGCCCTGGGACAACTTTCTAGAATCCCTTACGCAAATCTTAATCCACTTTATCTTCTCCATGGAGAACATTCAAGATGAATTAGACATGCCTCCAGAAAACAAAGACCTAGTTATAAATTCCTGTGAGAGAGGTTAGAAGCGTGACTCGAACATGACACTGAGACACAGGAGACCTATTTTTCTGTAACACTTCTGTTTCAGATTTTCTATATGACTCTACTCAAGCCTGTCTCGAAGGCATTGCAGCACTTTCTTTTCACATGCAGGGTTCAGGGATAAGGAAGACTGGGCTGCTCTGGGAGGGTAAACAGAAAACAGCGGGACATGCACAGTGGCCTTGCTGTCAAAGGCAAAATCCCACAGCACCTAAATTAAAAGGTCAGAAGATGTCTGTGATGGTAGCTGGGACCAGCTAATATTCCACATCACCAGAGAAGTCCATAGTAATGAGGCAGATCTGACATCAAGCGAGAAGCTCAAGTCATAGCATCAGAATCAGTATCTAGTCAAGTGGTAGTATTCAGCTAGCAGTCCACTGATCTCCATGCAAGCCCACAGTGAAACAGCAGGTCGCTTAACCTTGACGCTAAATCTGCAGGTCAAGGTTAAGATAACTAAAATTTGTGGACACTCACAGTCAGAGCTGATTTAGCTTAAGTGTAACTCCTGAGTGAAGGGGCATGGACCTTCACTTCTCAACAGCCCTTTTCACTGTAATCTGACAAAGTTACAAAGTTGTGTTACAAAGTTGTGTCATATCAGAGCTGATGTTGAGTATGGGCAGCTACAGCTGTAGAGGTGTGTGTGTGATGGAGGTTTACTGGCTTATGACAGCTTGGTCTCCAGGTTGAATACAAAACTCAGAATGGAAAATACTCACTAGAGAAGTAATTTAATGCTGACCAGGAAATCATAGGGTCATTAAGGTTAGAAAAGACTTCTAGGATCGTCAAAGTCCAATAGTCAGCCCAACACCACCATGCCTACTAAGCCATGTGCCAAAGCACCACATCTACATGTTCTTTGAACACCTCCAGGAACCAGTAGGTGACTCCACCACTTCCCTGGGCAGCCTGTTCCAATGATTGAGCACTCTTTCAGTAAAGAAGTTTTTCCTGAGATCCAATCTAAACCTCCCCTGGTATAACTTGAGGCCATTTCCTCTCATCTTGTAACCTGCCACCTGGGAGAAGAGATCAACACCCACTTCACTACAACCTCCTTTTATGTAATTGTAGAGAGTAATAAGGTCTCCCCTCAGCCTCCTCTTCTCTAGACTAAACAGCCCCAGTTTCCTCAGCTGCCTTTTGTAAGACTTATTCTCCAGGTCCTTCATCAGCTTCATTGCATCAGCTTCGTGTGTTCTCTGAACACACTCCAGCAACTCAATATCCTTGTAGAAAGGGTCCTAAAACTGAACACAGTATTTGAGGTGTGGCCTCATCAGTGCCATGTACAGGGGATGAGCACTTCCCTAGTCCTGCTGACCACATCATTTCTGATACAAGCCAGGATGCTTGTCCTTGGCCACCTGGGAACACTGCTGGCTTGCATTCCACCAGCTATTGAACAGCTCTTCCGGGTCCTTCTCCATGAGACAGCTTTCCAGCCACTCTCTCCCGAGCCTGTAGTGTTGCATGGAGTTGTTGTGACCCAAGTGCAGGATATGGCAATTGGTCTTATTAAATCTTAAACAATTGCCCTTGGCCCATTGATCCAGCCTGTCCAGGTCCCTTTGCAGAGTCTTCATGCCCTCAAACAGATCGACACTCCTAGCCAATTTGGTGTCATCTGCAAACTTACTGAAGGAGCACTCAATCCTCTCATCCAGATATTGATAAAAATATTAAACAAGACTTGCTGCAACACTGGGCCCTGGGGAGCACTAGTTGTGACTGGCCGCCAACTGGATTTAACTCCAATCACCACAACTCTCTGGACTCAGCCAGCCAGCCAGTTTTTTACTCAATGAAGAGCACACCTGTCTAAGCCATGAGTCGCTAGCTCCTCTAGGAGAGTGCTGTGTGAGACAGTGTCAAAGGCTTTAGTGAAGTCCAGGTGAATAACATCCTCAGCCTTTCCCTTAACCACTAGGTGGGTCACCTGATCATAGAAGGAGAAGTTGGTCAAGCAGGACCTACCTTTCATGAACCCATGCTGCCTGGGCCTGATCCTCTGGTTGTCCTGCACATGCCTGGTGAGTGCATTCAAGATAAACTGCTCCATAATCTTTCCTGGTACAAAGGTCAGGCTGTCAGGCCTGTAGTTCCCCAGATCCTCCTTCCAGCTCTTCTTGTAGATAAGCATCGCATTGTTAAGCCTCCAGTCATCTGGGACCTCCCCTGTTAAGCAGGAATGCTGATAACTGCTGGAGAGTGGCTCAGCAAGCTCCTCCACCAGCTCCCGCTGTATTCTAGGGTGGATCCCATCCAAATCATAGGTTTGTGAGTGTACACCTAGCATAGCAGGTCATTAACTGCTTCCTCCTGGATCATGGGGTGTTTATTCTGCTCTCCATTCCTGTCTTCCAGCTCAGGGGGCTGATTACCCTGGGGAAAGCTGGTTTGGTTATTAAAAACTGAGATAAAGAAGGCATTAAGAGCCTCAGCCTTTTCCTCATCCATGGTGGCAATGTCCTCCACCCACATCCAGTAAAGGTTGGTTTCTCCTTGGTTCTCTTTTCATTGTTAATGTATTTGTAAAAACAATTTTTGTTATCTCTTACAACAGTGGCCAGATTGAGTTCTAGCTGCTAAGCTTATGACTGAATTCTTTCTGTCTTCTAGGTTGGTATAGTCAAGAATTTAGTAAAGCACTAATTTGAGACATCTCTCAGTTATCTGGGTGAATTAAGCAAACCTGCCTTTCTTCTGAGCCCTTGGCTAGTTTATTGTGCCTGTTGTGAAATAAGTATTTGAATATGGTTTTGTTTCTCCTTTCCTCCTAGATAGCTCAGGTTTTGGTGGTGATAGCCTTGAATCCTAATGAATGTTATCATCTAATGGGAGGAAGATATGGTTTATAATCCCCTCTTCAGCAGGGAATTGGAGTGCTGACAGATCTTCCTAATTCAAGGGCTCAAAACATGGTATCGGTAGTCTAACAGGCAGTGTTAGACCAACAGTTCTTTCTCTGACTTGGCCAGGTTTTAAAAAATGGAAGCAACTGCAGATGAATTTGTTGAGGGGACCAGTCTGGTCAGTAAACATAGCTACAGGCTTGAGCTTTCTGAGAATCTTACCTGCTGCTCAGTCTAATTTCTCAGTCTTAATGGTGCTGAAGTATAAAGAAAGCACTCAGATGCTTGTGATTGGAACACTTCTGGGAAGACAGATGGAGAAATTTGTACATGCCTGATGTACTGCTGTAAAAATTAGGGCCATCTGCAAGCATTTCCTCTGTATCTACTGTTCTGAAGGATATGGCTTTTAATCAGGCTCTGCTTTTAAGAATTCACTAGCCACTTCCATACTATTAATGCTCTGATATTCTATGCCATAATAATTTAGTGTTCTCTCAGTTTTAATTTGCTTATAGTTGTATCTGAAAGTTCTTAAAGGTGCCATTTTGAATGATTAAAAAAGCTGTTCAATAATAAAATAGAAGCAATCTGTTTCTCATCTGCTACAAAAAACTGTGATTAGAAACATATATTGATTGATGTGCTTTATTTTGTTTCCTCTGTGTGCTGCTTTAATACATCAAATCATCTTTCTCCATGATTGACAATTCACCTTTCAATATTCTGCATAATGTAGTTCATATCTGATTTCTGAATGATAGGAATTAGTCGTCATTTCCCTTGAAGTAGGACAATGACCATCTTTCCTTTTCTTCATTTTGCTACTTCTGTGAAACAATCATTCTACTTTGGCTCTTCAACTCCCCAAGCAATGTAATGCTGAGAAAATATTTCTATCAATTCCCTCATAATGATTGTCACATCTTTTTGCCCCCTAACTGATCTCTTGTCCTTTGTCATGTCCTCTCTGTCTTTTTAATAGGTCTTAGTTGAAATCTAATCATCAGCAAATCTGATAAGTAAACATATAAATGACCTGTCTCTCTCAGCTTTTCTTCTTTCTCCTTCTTTTGGGTGACAGGTTCATTGTCATTCTCATCTTCTGATCTCAGTACCTTAATATTACCTCCAGTCTCATTCTCTTTTTCTCTCATTATCGACTAGAATCACTAGCACAGACACTTTGTTTTCCCAGTCACCTTAGTGACTTGAAAATGCTTGTTTTCTGAACCTTCCCTGCACAATAAAACTAAAATGTTACAGGTCGCCTTGTCCTCTCACTGTTACCTTGGTCTTTACCTTTATGTCTGTAACATTAAAACTCATGCACTAAAATGCCAATTCATTCTATCTCCTGAATCAGTCTCCGTTTTCTGTCTTGCTTTGTGCTGAGTCTTTTTTTTTTCCTCAAGAAATGCTATATGGCAAGGCAAGAATTTCTAAGGGAGAAGTTAATCTTAGTAGCATGAATACACAGTAATACTAAGAGGAATGGAAAAAAACTAAAGCTTTCAGAAACATGGAGTGCCTTTGATGTAGCTGTGGGTCTCATTGGCTGTTCATGTCTTCATCTTAAATATAACTCCTGGAATATGGAGTTGTCTTCTAGTTATTGAAGTACAGCCTCCTACCATGTTTTCTTTAAAGCATTTTTCTGAATAACCACATAGTTCAGAAAGCATTACATTTATTATGAGAACACATTTTCTTCTGACTGCTCATTAAAAAATTGTTTACATTTTCACTAGTTCAGTTTTGTTTTCTTCAAACTTGTCATTCAGATTTGTGAATTTTAAAGTAGTTTTGTTCTTTATGTTCCACATTGGCCAGCTGCTAATAGCCATATTCATCTTATAGTAAGCATTAATTGTAAGTAAGTAGTTACAATGATTAAAAATTATAAGAATGCTAAGATTCTTATTTTTCCCCCTAGGGGGACATGCAGAAGTAGCATCTGGAACATGGACAAATTCCATGATGCTATGGTCATTTGTATACACTAACTCTTTCTTAGGGAGTAATCTTTAATAGTTTCCATAATCTTTTTTTTAGGAAAATTCTGTTGTCCATAACAACAAATAATAATGCTCTAAGGACTGTTGAGCTTTTAATTTTTATTTTCCATTTTTATTTCTGTACCTGGAACAAGGAAGGGTTTGGAAAAAGAATAATTGTAATCTTATGCTTCACTTATTTTAATTTTATCAAACTGGATTTTGTATTATAACATGTACAATCAGAAACCATTCAAGAGAATGTGTGTGTTATATTTCTTTAGTATTTGAAATTATTATATTCCTGAAATACAGAATTTGGTACTGAACAACAGAAGTCCGTAAAACTAAAGGGAAACACTTGCCTGCTACCTATTAATTTTTATTTATTTACTTTTTAATTATATAAATAGCAGAAGAGACTTGAGTGTTTATTAAATGCATCCGCATCATTGCCTGGAGCCATACTGCTTTCTAACTTGTCCTAAATATTATACTAGTTATATTATTGATACGATAGCATATTGCTGGCATTTGTTTCAGGGACATCCCTTTCTTGCCTGTGCATGGAGCATTAGGGCATATCAAGGTTCTAATTTAAGAAGACATCATTTCTGTGTTAATAGTCATAAGGAGTTTTAGATCTGTTAAGTTATAATTTCTTAGGAAGGTTTTTCTGACTTGTTTGTTCATGAGATTTCATGAGTGTTACTTGCAGAGGGAAAATTGCCTGATCTTCTTACGTTCTCATAAGGTGATGTCACTTCACCACAGTCCTGTTCTTACATGGTAAGAAGTAGATTTTTCTTTGTACTGAAAGAAGGATTTTAAAGGTCATCAAGCTGCTCAGATGCAGAGTTCTGTAGCAAATATGGAGATTCACAAATTGATCTGCTTGAGAAGGAAGTTTCACCATTTGTGTTTGTTACATACTGCCTTTGACATGATGGGGTTTAAGTTGATAGAGCAAATCTGTTATGAATATTGTCTTCAGTATGTCCATCTGGCTTTTTGATGATGAGTCAGGCAAGACTTTTTTCACCGTGTATCCAACACGACCTTATTTATTCTACCCAAAGATTTTAAATGTAGGGTCAACAGAGTAATTCTAGACTGTATAAATATTATTCTAATTGGGTCTTCCTAATAGAGATGTTTGCAGAAATACTCAGTATTCTGAATTTTAACTCAAAAAAAGTCCTTTCCTATTCTTTATTCTGAACATCTGTGACAACAGCAGTTCTGTTCATGACTATTTTAGCCAGAAGTAAATATAGCAGTAGCTGTGCCAGAAGGGCAGCGTAAATACTGTGTTTCAAAAATCAAAACCTGTATGTGATGAACTCAAATTTACTAAATGCTCAATAATACTTGTCTAGTATGCTGTCAACGGACAAGTCAAAATAGGACAGGAAAAGAGCAAATGGTGCTGCTAATAGCCATTCTTTTGTTGTCATTGACTGAAATTCAGTCAAATTCAGAGTTCTACTTCTTTGCTTTGGCAGGGAGGGTTGAGCAGAAGTTGACATCTTATGCTAATCCCATAGATTTTAGTATCTGGTTTTCCAGTTCAATCAAGGCATTGATGCCTTTTAAAACAATTAATTCCCATTCCTCTCTAACCTAAGTGACTCTAAATTAGGGACCAACATAGTTACTGTGCTCCGAAGTGCAGCAAACCCAGAATGCTATCACTCATGAGAAAGGAGAATCAGTGTTGTATCCTTTATTGTTAATACATGAATGCTTCAGAATTCAGACTCAGACTTCTTTTCTGAAGTTTTTGGTTCCATCTTTGATAGGGATAGAGATCAACTGGCTTGTGTTGTAATTTTAAAAATTCAGTCTGTACTGTGAGAACTGAAGATGTGTTTAGCCCATGAGCAAACATCCAGTCATTTTACTGTCATGCCTTTCAGGGAGTCTGATTTCTTGTTCTAAAGTGATTGATATTATTCAAGAGGATGATTCTGAAATCTTACCAGTTTTTGTTCAACATGAGAGACTAATGGGTGGATAGTAAAGGGAAGAGGAAGCTGATTCATGCTGCTTATTAAGTTGCTTTATCTTTTATTATTTAGCAACCCAGATCAGTTAGAGAGCTACTGGAAGTTGCACTAGGCAATTTATAACTCATTCAGGGCTATAGGGATTATAGCAACATTTCAGCTTTTCTATTCTAGGCCATGATCTACAAGGACTAGCACATAAGAACTACACGATTTTTATTTCTTTCAGAATTTTCTTGACACATTAATTAACGACTTTTGTGCTGCTCCAAACAAACTGCTTAAATAGCATTTAAATATTACTTTGTGTAAGGAGCTCATTTGGATAGTAATGGAAAATTCTCCATTTCTATGAGTTTGGAGTTAATCAATTCCAAAGGTATTTTATTTTATTCAGTAAGTTCAGTTAGTAGCTGCCAATTCAGAAATTTCCACTAGAGCAGAATTGAACAGGTTGCCTGCAAGTGCAGCATGAAAATGAAATAAAGGCAAAAGGATATATATTTTTAAGAGTATATTAAAATTAATCCATCAGGGGTCAAAGCAATCACTAAATTGATTAGACTAGATAGACTAGACTACTTATATAGATTTTTCTGAATCAATAATTATTATGGAATCATCCAATATGTATGTGTTCTTATGTAAATTGAACCACTGTCTTCTAGTTTATACCAATGTACATCAAAAGAACACTCGAATTCTAAAAAGAAGGGCTTTTTTTCCTTTACTCCAGCACATGGCTAGGCTATAGACTTGTGTGATAGTAGAGGAAAAGCTTGTCTGAAACATGAATGGGAATATATATTTATATTTATATTTATATTTATTGAGTATAAGCCATAAGCCAAATGTTTGGGGCTTATGCTTTTCATCACCTAAATATTAATAAATATTTTGGAATGTTTGGTTCTAAGTAGTGCTTAGGTAACACTGATGCATTCATTTACCCTATTTAAAATACAGAGGCAGACAAAGGCCAGAGAGGTACTATCCTATGCCTTCACCATTTATCCAGTTGTAAAGTGGTCTCTGGTTTGCAGAGTGAATTGCATTGAATGACATCAGATTCCTATTTCAATAAAGGGAAGTTTCATCCAAAAGATGGATGAAATATTAATACTCCACTAGCTAATTAGATGGATAGATAGGTAGATAGACAGATAAATATTAAGCAAATAAAACCCCACAATATTAAATAGCTTACACAGGCTGTGTTTAATTTTGAAGGTAAGTAACTTTGAGTTCAATTTTACTTATATGGAAAATAAAAAATATTATTTTTATATTTTAATAACTATGAAGAAATCTATTTTTACAACATTACTAGATTCTGCATAACCATTGATTGCATGGGAAAACACACAATCCATTTTATGCTCTATTAATTCTGAAACACCCGAACTCTTCTCCCTCTACACACCACCTGAAATTCACAAGACTGAGCATCCCTTTAGGGTTAGTAATGTATTTGCCAATTTCAGCCTGCAGGGTATTGTAACTAGCATTATAAAGCCCTAATGATAGTTTTATAATGGATAGCCTGAAACAACTTCAAATATCACATCAATAATGTGATTCTATAATACATAACCAGTCTAATTTGAAACTGAGAGTCAGTTATCAAGGAATACATCTGTAGAGTTTATGTTGTTAATCTCTTAATTTTCCTCTTCTCTTGGATTTGAATTACAGTTTCCTTTGAAATAAAATCCACTGATGAGAGAGTTAATGGATTTCTACTTTAATTTTGCTGTTCTGATTGCTTTTATAGCTGTTTTTTCATTGTCTTTAGATTTAACCCTCTTGCAGAGTCCTTGCAGTTAAATGGTTATGCAGATCAAAGTACAATCCTGATGTCCAAACTCTTCCGACTACATTAGCCTCTTCTTAAATTGATTAGGAAGAGTATTGCAAAGGAAATGGCTATCAACATGGCTTACATTAAGAACGGAGCTAGTACTCAAAATGTATTGTTTGTCATGTCTCTGAGTGTACGTAAACACTTGCAGCCCTGTCAGTTCCTTAAAAGTAGTTTGAATCTTACTAAACATGGACAGTGTTGCCATGGAGTCATACTTGAATATCACAACAAAGCTGAAACTGATTTGCAGATTATAGTTGAGTTAGAAAACGTGGAGAAAATGAGAATGAGTAAACAAAATTCCAAACTGCCGATTATTAGATTTTATACCTATTTCTTCTATCTTTCTATATCTGTCACAAATATAATAGTGATGTTGTTTGTGGTCTGGGTTTTTTTTTAGATGGAAAAATTATAATTAAGAATTCAGAATGGGGATTCTTCTTTCAGGGAAAAGAAATCAAGTGCAATTCCACATTATTTTCATTTGTGTGGAGACAATGAGGTCTTTTAATATGTGAATCTCCGTAATGGGTCTATCTTGAAATTGTGCCTGTATACAGGATAAAAGCTCTGTTACTGCTTCATTAGTTTGCGTTTAGCAGTTATGTTTCCCAAAGCAATTTGCAGCATCCTCTTCCTTTCATTGTTACATTTGATGATTTTAGAATTTGCTCTGAAGACACGACAATGTCCTTATATGCGAATTTCAGGCTACAAGCCAGTACATTCAATAATCCCTGTTAAGAAAGTTTATCAGAATCTATCTGACAAATTATATGATCAATGCCACACAATTAATCCGTAGTAGAACTGCATAATAAACAGAAGATTACACTTTCTGAGCCAGTTAATGTCCTATAAATTCTCGCTTTAGTTTAAATGTATTATTAAACATTGTTGTTGTTACTGTACTATTATCATCTTATGATGTTTTAAAGTGTGAAACGCAATTTTATTTTGTGATTTGTTTTACTAGTGGCTAGCATTCAGAAGCTTCCTGCTGCATCTGTTTTAACCGACATCAATTTCCCCATGAAAGGAAGAAAAGGAATGGTTGATTGGGCACGAAACTCAGAAGACAGGGTTGTCATTCCGAAAAATATTTTCACCCCTATGTCAACAGGTAAAGAAGCATATCAGCATATTAATTTTGTGGTAGCTTTAGCAAGAGAACTCAAAATCTTTGCCTCATAGGACCACTGTATGATACAGAAGCAGTTATTTTATCCATCTTCAAAAGAAATCCAGTACAAAAAGTGCTACAGAAATCCTAGACATTATTTGCTACACTGAAAAGCTAGTGCTTTGTTATTGTGAACAGGATTGTACCTGTGGTTGTTATGAGGTGACCTTAAGTGCAGTTCCGCTGAACAGACTGTGCCATTCCAACAGGTCACCTGCTTTTACCAAAGGATGCTTGGCAGGCAACTTAGTCTGACTTCAGATGGAATTTAAAAATACCATCACAGTGCAGATCTCTGGCATTAGACAATTTATTTGTTAGGCATTGAAGTCTAAAGAGAGTTTTTGAAGATACTTAATTATAAAGATAAATCAGCTAGCATGGATGTCAGTACACAATGATTTTTTTTTTAATATTATTTTCAATGTTTTAAATCTTTTGATACATTCCTGACAGTGCTACATCTTTATGGCAGGCTTCTAGGATGTAATTAAAAATTATGATAGTTTATTTAAAATAAAATTTCTACCAGAAAGATAAACATTTTTTTATGCTGATGAAGGCCTGGGAAAGTGAGTTTTAAAATCTTTTCCTCCTTACTTTTTTCAGAACTAGATGAATCAACTGTATTTGTACTTGGAGCAGTGCTATACAAAAATTTAGAACTCATTTTGCCCACTTTGAGGTAAGAAATTTCATAAATAATGAATTAGACTATTTCAGGGTTATAACTAGACTACGTCAGGATAAAAGCAGACAATCAAGGCTGTTTGCTTGTTTGTTTTGTTTTGGATTTTTCCTGTTATTTAAAATATTTATGTGTAGATTTGTTTTTCTTTCATGCTTAGTCATTTGTAGGATGGAATTAACCCTTTTATCAAATTGGGTATTTTTTTTATTAATTTATATTTTATGTAATTTATATTAAGTTTAACTACAGAAATGTCTTATTAGAAGTATGCACACTGATGTACATTAATGCTCTGGCCAGTTAATACAAGTGACCAATTGATGACATCCTAACCTGATGCACCAAGATTTTCTGCTTTGCTTCTACAGAAGTCTCTGGTAGTAGTTTTCCAAGTACTTTTTCAGTGCAAGTTGTATTCAGAAGGAAGAGCAGAGGTATAGAGAAGATCCGTTTTAGAAACAAGACATATATATGCCTGAACAGCTGTACTCTGTCACTTAGGAAGACCATGCACATACATAAAGAAATAGGAGGGTCTCTTGATTCCTTTGTGTACTTGATAACAGCCAATTTAGAAATAAATATTTCACCTCGTGTTCTCAAATTACTGGTTAAGATCATTTCATGGTCCATTAATATCTAATATCATCTTATTTCAAATGACCCTGGACACCATTGATTACTAATATCCTTTTACGGTAAAAGAAATGGGTGCAGATTGTGTAACTGCTAATGAATTCACAGTCATTAGAAGGGGTAGTAATTAGAAAGCTACCATATCACCTTTGCCTCCTCTATTTAACCAAAACTTCAGGTTTTGAAACTAAGGATGGAAAACTGACAGGTTTTTGCCAAAATTCATTTGAAAACAAAAAAGGCTTGGTCCTAAGAAAAGAAAAAACACTCTTCCCAATAAAGCTGCAATGTGCTTTGCAATGAATGGCTACAATGTTGGGAACAGAAATCTCTCTGAAGTAGAGCACAGTTCGAACAGTGATGTCCTGGCAGGACACCTGGAAGCCTGGGGAGTGCTGATGAGAGCTGTCTATGCTGAAGGCATGTTATAAATTACAGCTCATTCACTTCTGAAATGTCACTAAGCACTTTTCATTTGTTGTGCTACTTCTTGAAATTAACTAGAAAGGAAGAGATGTTTCTGAGAGAAATTTCTTTCCTCTCTTCTCCATTATTCAAAGAAATAGAGCCAAATGGCTATTCTAGTCAATCCTTTTTTGACAGACCTTATAGACAATCTACCAGTCCTAGGAAAGCATTGAGCCTTTTAAGGTCTCATGGCTTCAGTAGCTTTAATTTACAGAAAACAAGTGTGGAACATTTAATGTTGTATATTTGATTATATGAAAAGGCTTTCAGGCCTTTTATTTCTTGCCTTAGAAAAGTGAGATTAATAGGCCTTAGGAATTTTTCCCTAGAATCAATAGCATCCCAAGAAGCAGAAGCAAGGGCAGAATAGGGACGTAGAAGTACAGCAACTGAAGTGTAATACTATGTACAATTCAGTTCACAGAGAGGTTTTGTGAGCTTCTAAAGCAAAATGGTCTAATAATATACATATATCTATTCATAAATGAAGTCTTTAGAAATTCAAATATGAAGATATCCCACTTTGCTTCTGAATATGTTCAGTATTATTTGAATCCAATTCTCAGTTGCCCAAGAAAAGGAAAAGAGAACTATTACTTTCTCTTATGTATGTGAATAACGAATAAAAGTCATTATTAATCTGTGATATAAAATTATAACCCATATTCCCAGGTACCTCTAGTCTCTTCTATGTTCAGAGTATAGCGCCTCAGTATTTCTCTGCACTTCTTTACTGTTTACATTGAAGTTATATTGAAACTTTTACGGCTTACATCTCTTACTTCATTATGAAGTATATCATGCTGGATTTCTTTGGCCATGATAGTCATACTCAAAGTTTGATCTCGTGATCTTAAAATAGTACTGCAGAAGTGGCACAATTTAAAACTGTTTTCATAGAGTTTTAGAATCATTGAACATTTTGGGATGGAAGGGAACTTCAAAGATCATCTAGTCCATTCCCCCTGCCATGGGCACGGACATCTTCCACTAGATAAAGTTGCCCAAAGCCCCTTCCAACCTGACATTGAATATTTCCAATGACGGGGCATCCGTAGCTTCACTCAGCAGTCTGTTCCAGTGTCTCACTACCATCATCATAAAAAATTGCTTCTTCATGTCTCTTTCAGCTTAAAATCATTGTGCCTTGTCTTCTCACTACAGGCCTCACGAAAAGTCTCTGTCTATCTTTCTTATAAGATCCCTTTAATATCTTCATCAGTGACATAGATGGTGGGATTGAGTGCATACTCAGCAAGTTTGCAAATGACACAAAGCTCAGTGGTGCTTAATTATTGAAAGCTATTAAGGTCTTCCCAGAGCCCAGTTCTCTGGGCTGAATAACTCCAACTCCCTCAGCCTTTCTTCACAGGAGAGCTGTTCCATCCTTCTGATTATATTCATGGCCCTTCTCTGGAGCTGCTATAACAGGTCAATGCCTTTCTTGTACTGGGGACCCCACAGCTGGATTCAGTAGTCCAGATGGGATCTCACGAGAGCAGAGTAGAGGTGTAGAATTGCCTCCCTGGACCTGCTGTCCACACTTCTTTTTATGAAGCCCAGGATGCGATTGGCTTCCTGGGCTGAGAGCCACACATTGTTGGCTTATGTTAAGTTTTTCATCCAACAGTATCTTCAAGTCCTTCTTCACAGGGCTTTTCTCCATCCCTTCATCCCCTGGTTTGTATTGATATTGGGTGTTGCTTCAACTCGGGTACAGTACCTTGCACTTGAGCTTATTGAACTTCATGAGGTTCACACGGGCCCACTCAAACCTGTCAGGGTCCCTCTGTATGTAATCCCTTCCCTCCAGTGTGTCAACTGCACCACTGAGTTTGGTGTCATCTGCAAACACTTTGATGCGTTTTGATACATTCAAACCATTTTACTGTTCTTTCAGATGGAATTCTGAATTGGATAAAAGCTGCAACTGTAGTTAGTGCTGATTTTGTTGAGCTGTTACACTCTTTGCAAAAATTAGAACTGCAGAGTAGGTTTTAAGGCAGTCTGTTATGGGGTGGTTTACCATTTTGCACTTGTTCAGATACATGAGTGAACTGGAGGTCTCTGTAATCTCACTGCATTTGGAAAAGGGTTTTTTTTTGTCTGCTTATGTTTTAGAATTAAAAATATCATCTTACATGGTTTTATATTAATTACCATTTGTACTAATATTATTTAACTGTAAGAAGCATTATCATGATAACTGTACTAGTGCTGAACACAATGAAATGCTTCACCATAGTACCATTGTGTATGGCACAAACACCATAAAATGTGAAGGGAGGTAACATCATCTTGCTTTTATGTGATACCTAGAACTGTGGTAGCTACACACAATGTATGAATGAAAAAACTTCCTGGATAAGCATTTTATGTGGTGCTGTTCCAAATAAAATGAGAGTTGACAAGATATGTTAATGGTGGGAATAAAAATTTTGTAAAAACCCAATAAACCAAGGTAAGATAAGTAAAATGGACTCCTGTTTGAACTCAAAGACCATATCATTTACATCTTGACAACCTGATAAAAGAGGTGCTTTCTACTGAATGCAATTAAAAATCCAGAAAGCTTTACCACCTCTCATATGATTTCAGTCCCTGGCTTTACAGGAGTTAGGATGAGAGTCAAGTAAATATTTGATTGACTGACGTCTGTATTTTTTGTAGTTTTCAGAAGAACAAAGCTGACACACATATCTATATATTCCTTAATATCAGCATTAAATGTATGCAAGATTCTGCATTCATTGCAAGGAACGTCTTTGTTTAAAAATAAACAAGCAAATAAATAAACATATCTCAGTATATCTTTAGGAATAATCTTTCAAAGCATCTAAGTACAGAATCTCCACCTGGTACATCACAGGTGTTTGGTGAGTAAAATGAGGATTTTATTATCTAGGACAGAGGACATGCTATACAATATAATTCATAAACTCCAAAATTAGCTGCATTTTGCCATGTGCTAATTCTTGTTTTTACTGGCACAGTCTGTTAAAAGTAAGTTTTGTGAACACAGCATGAGATGAGAAATTAGATTCATGTAAAACTTTTTGGACATAGAATCATAGAATCATAACGTTGGAAGAGAACTCTGAGATTGTTGAGTTCAGCCGTACCTGTCTCCCTACTAAACCATGTCCCTAAGGAACTCATCTACCCGTTGTTAAACACCTCTAGGGATGGCGACTCCACTACCTCCCTGGGCAGCCTGTTCCAATCCCTGACCACCCTTTCAGTGAAGAAATTCTTCCTAATGTCCAGTCTAAACCTCCCTTGGTGTGACTTGCGGCCATTTCCTTTTGTCGTATAACTTGTTACTTGCGAGAAGAGACCAGCAGCCACTGAGAAGACAGTGTGTTTAATCCTTGTGGTACACATATATTAGTCAAATAGTTTTGCCAGGAATGTTTAAACAAGTCATTAGGTGAAAGAAAAGTACTTCTTCCTTATCAAAATAGAATAGCTCTTATTTTCCCATAAACAAATAAATAAAATTAATCTCATTCTATTTTCCAATGTACTTGGTTGAATTGCACAGTTCTTTTAATGTCATATGGATTTTTAAAAATCATATATTGAAATATTGAATATTTTGAGCACTATAGACTGAATATTATTTCCGTAACTCTTGCATCCGTAAGGACATTTATGTTATTGTTAGGTTCACAGAAACTGTTTCCCAGTATAGTACTCATCTAAAAGATATTATATATAATTCTTCTCTTGGGCAGTGTGAAAGAATACATCGCATATTGCCATACTCTAAGATAGTTTTTAACTTTTCCTTATAAAAAACCAGAACAAATAAAGAGTCAATGATTATACTGTGGCAAGCTTCTTTCACTGTCACTTAAACAACCACCATACTTTTCCTGCTATTACTTCCTGCACTGAAATGTTCTTTTTCCCCATTTGAAACATCATTCCTAAGCCCCTCTTTCAGGGGGACCCACAAAGGCCCTTCAAGTTCCTTAGGTCAGCTTTGTTAGACTGAGGATGGAGTACCTCAGATGGATTTGAATGGATAACATTATTGCTGTAGCATCTCTGTTATTTCTGTAATGTTTACAACATTTACACATTGAACTGTAGCTTCTTTCATGCTGTCTTGAGATAGCAACATGCTTTATTCATGAGTTAATTTATCTTGGGCAACACAGAATCATTCTAAAAATAAAAGAAAACTTGAATTTCGCATCACAGAGAATCAATATGTATACCTTATATTAAAGAATACTCTCAAAATGTATACCCAGATAGAAAAACAGTTTAGTAAAATAACTCAGTTTTATTAATATTGTTATTAATTCAGATTAAGAAAAAATCCAAAACACTGGGGCAGCAGCTCTGGAAAGACTTCTTGAGCCTTTACTCAAGCAAACTTTGTTATCTTGAATCTTCAAGGATTTATTCAACCATGGTTCCGAAGGAATTTAATATATTTTTTGAGTAACTGATTCCAAAATTTGAACCTAACGTGCATTTTTCTGGTCAGTCATCACAGCACCATCCTGTAAAAGATCATTAAAGATAAATTTTAGATTTTTCTTGGATGAAGGAGAAAGAGGTAATGGTGAAGTCACTCTCCACCTGTCATAAAAAAGCTATAAGATAATGCACTTCCCCAGGAAATGTGAAATAAGTCATTCCTATCCTATGTCATTCCTAATATGAGAGGGACAGAAATCCACGTATTCTGCCACCCAAGACATTTTGTAAAAGCTGATTACTTAAATTCTTAAATAAGTTTTCTCAGCGCTAAGCTGTTGTTTGAAAAATTATCTTCAACAAAGGTATGAGTGGCACTGCACCAGTGGTTTTGAGCAAAATTCTTGTGACTATAATGCTTTGAGCTTTAATTCAATTCCTATCTTAACATGTTTATGTGAGTTTAGAAAATACATGTCAGATTGCATTCTTCGAGGGGCTATCTAAGCAGTTAAATAGGAGATATGTAAGCAGACATTCAGGTCAGATAGGACAGCAATGAGTGATGTAGTTTTAATTTCACAGTGATACAGCTGCTTACATTTATTTTCCTGTGAAACAGTCTGCTAGACACTCTTGAGAACCCAAGAGGATTGGTAGTTTTAATGAGACTAGGGTGAAACTGATGTACTGGTGTTACAATCTAGGCACTATAAGTGCTCTTTTGGATCTCACCCTAGAACTGAATCAAATGTAGACACAGCAAGGAAACATCTCTGAATCACGAAGACCGACTGTGATCAAGTACAATATTTACATTAGCTTATGTGAATTTCCAAAATGAACAGAATCTTTTAATAGCAAGCTGTTAGAAAAAATCAGGTTTGTATTTATTTAGAGTTTTCTTCTGAGTCTTTTTTGTTTGTGGGTTTTTTTGGGGGGGGGATTTGTTTATTTTTTTACATTATGCCTTGGGAACATTTACAGATATTCACTTACTGTGTGTACAGTAAGATACCATCATTACTCCCCCTCTATAGAACACACTAAAAGTTTGCCAGTCATTAAATATTAATCTGATAGAGTCTGATGTCTCCATCATCAGTATGTAGGAGTAACCAAAGCAAAAAAATGGGAATTAAGAAAATAGAAAGCCACTTCCATTGTATTTCCATTATATGATTTGGCTGAGTAAAACGACTAGAATTCACAACTTGCCCCAGAAGAATTCTTGTGCTGAGTGAAGTGCCTGCTGTGTTAAGTTTGTTACTGTAGCCATGGCAATTACTGTTTCAATGATCGAGCAAAATGGATCTAGAGGAAATAAGCAATTAAATTACAAGAACAAAAGAATATTTATAATCTTTATTATAATTACATCTAAACTGCCTAATTTCTTCTTTTATAACATCTACCTGTGAACATGTCTTTTTGTGAGATTTTATGCTTGTTTATATGCAATCAGCAGAAAGTGTTGAAAGCAGCATTACATACAAAGGAAATGCTGTAATGATTATCAGAAACAGTCAGGGTGATGACTGATAGTTCTTCTAAGCCTGATGAGGTCATAAGAAGCAAAGAGCTCAGACATGAACATCGTGTCAGCATATCTTTATGTCCCTATTGGCATAACCTTGGCAATACTAAGAGCGTCCTAGAGAGGTATCTGCAAAATGTAGTGGTATATATTTTAAATAAAAGGCAATTTGTTAACAAATTAGAGACATTAACAGAAAACTATTATTTTGAATAAGTTGGTACAGTAATATAAGATCAAATCTAATCTTAGATATATGAAAAAAAAATTATTTGCTTTAGTAGGATTTCAGACTGGGCATAACTATGAATGATATTTTAATAATTATTTAGATTATGAAGTTCCCCATTCATATATCAAATACAATGATTTTTCAAAAATTGGAAATAAGTAGGTTTTTTTCACAAGCACAGAATCAACAGAACTGTAGAATCTCCAATTGAACTCATCCATCTTCACAATTTTGCAGTTAGCTGTCAGAAAAAATCCAACACAGCACTTTGGAAGAAAAATTACTGTCTTTTATAAAATATAGCTAGAGAATATACGTTGAGAGAAGGGAATGATATACATTCAAATTTTAACTGGCTGCTTATGTCATCAGTACACCATTGTAATCAGTAAATCATACTTTAAAGAATGGCACTTCTGCCACCATTGTTTTCAGTCTTCAATATGTCATGTGTGGTTGGTAACAAGTGAATATTGTCCCCACTTCCAAACCAATGTATTTTCTCCCTGTATATTTGTTGACTAAAGTAATGGAAAATACTTATAAGGTACTTCTTTAAATGTAATGTCAGAAGCCTCATTAACCTCATACTAAGTTAAATCTTTCATTTTTCCATGTGTTTTTTTCAGGAATTTTACTGTTGTTAATTCAAAAATCATTGTTGTTACTATACGACCCGAGCCCAAAACTACGGATTCTTTCCTAGAGATAGAACTGGCCCATCTCTCTAATGTAAGTACAAGCATAGTTATAGAATCATAGATGATATGCTCTTCCAAGTGTGTTCATCAGATCATATGAGCAAAAGAAGTAGGTTTGCTTTAAATATCAGGTAATAAAACCCAGTTTAACTGCTAAAACTTAAGCCCAGCAACAGTCTAATATACTTTGAAGGGAATGTGTACTTGTTTCGTGTGTGTATGCAAAACATGAAATAAAATTAATGGTTGTTTTGTGTGCTTTTAGGATTTCATTTAAACAGCAATTTCTAGCAAAAACTCTTCATTAAATCCTTTGATGGTACAATTGAAAATGTAGTATTGTGCTGAATGCTTAACCTTTTGTTCCCTGCATAGGTTATAGAGATATGTAGCTCTTCAGGCATTTTCTTCTCTTCTTTTATCATTTTATATGCAAAAGCCAGTTTTTACCTAACCTGTTGTAGCAGGTTTTGTTTAAAAAAACAAAGGCTGTGGGTCCAACTTAACTTATAATTATTATAAATGTTTGGGGGGGTGGTTGTGCAATTATTTTAATTCTGTACTTTTCGGCCTTTAATCTCATGTTAAAAATGTTTTAGATCTTGATAAGCAATTCTGTGTCTAACTATATGAAAAACATTACCAGTTTTTCATTCTGCTGTCAGCAGTCTTCAAGCAGCCACAGGAAGAATAAAATACATATTTTGTGGGAAATTTTTATCATGTACAGTATTGGGGAAATAATCTTAAATAAGCATGGGAATAATTTATGTGAAGGCATGGTATCTAAACTCTACTCATATTACTGAGAGAGTTTACTTTAAATAAAGTCTTAAAGAGATGATTAGAGGATAAATAGTTTCTAGAGCTTTAGTAAATACTATTGTTACGCAAAAGACTGTAAGGCTGTGATTTCAGTCAATAGCAAATTTGAATTAGTGTCCCTAGGCAACACGAAAAGAAGAAAACTCTTTGAACTCTAGATCTTTGATTTACATTCTAGTCAAGGTTAGAACAAAGAAGTTTGCCATCAATGGTCATTAAAACCCACTGCTCAGTTCCCAGAAAAATGATATTACAAAGAACTCCTTGGTGAAATTTGCTTCAAAGTCAAGCAGAAAAAAACCCCAACAGGAATAGAGGAACATAAACTGAGATGACTCCTTACCATTCAGTAAGATTGATAGTTTATTTTATGGTTCTCTGTTTCTATTTAATTTTAAGATGTTTTAGAGTATGTGGGGGGGTCCATTGTGTTGGGGTTTTTTTCCAATTTAAGTTACATCATATATATTAAGAGAAAATATCAGGTTTTAATGTAACTTTTTTTCCTGTCAGAAATTTCAGTAAAAATGTAATAGAATATTTGCTGAAGTAGACCACAAATTAATCTTATATATCAGGGATAAAAACATAGGGAAATAAAATACTTATTTTGTTCTTGCTAAGATCATTAATAGGAAAATTTTATGGTATTTTTCAGTGCTAGACTTTAATTTCCATTATTTCAATAATGATTGTGCTGTTACATAAGTTGTAGATAAATAATATTGAAGTAAGAATTCTATATTTTGAAAATGAAATCACTAGTTGCAAAGTAGCAATTACTAGTAGCAAGTGGGAAAAAAGATAGTAATTGCTTTGGTCAGTTATGCTAGAAATTTAAAAATTAAAAAAAAATAAAATACTGCTAAGGAACCTGTCAGCATTGAAAAGACTTCTAAGCCAAACACAAGTTTAGAACCAGCATAACACAAGCGAGGCTGGACTAACAGAAGGTTGAACCACTACCCCCATGTCACGGTTCACTCAGTGGACCCGTGATGGTTCGTTTACCGTGATATCGAAGCGCAAAAATCAAGGCAACCACACCAAGGGGTTATGCTTCAATCAAACAGCGCACCATTATTGTTTTGCCCATAAAGCAGCGTGCGTTACACAGGAAGAGTGAGAGGAAAGGAAAGAAAAGGTAAAATACAGGGTGGAAAAGGATTATAGCTACCACCACAGGCCCAAGCTATCCCTATGGTCCCAGGTCCAGGCAGCGTACTGCCAGTCTTTCTGATTGCTGTGATCCTTGGTGGGGAAGATCTTCGAAGTTCAGTTGCTAGGGAATCATCCTTTATGCTAAGCAACACACCTTACACCTCCTCTGTCCCATAGATTCTTGTCAATCTCCACCTTTCTTGGGCAGGATAAGAAAGTTCTCTGTACCTGCGCCACCTCATGTTTTGGTGGTCTTTTACTTCCTCACACTAGTCTTGCTCTCATGTCCGCTAAGTGATCCCAAGACCCTCTGTGAACTTTTGTGCATGCTTCTCTTCGTTGGCAGGAAGGAGGGCAGGACAAGTTTGGCTGAGGCAGCAGGTGAAATCCATCTACTGGACAGCAGCCTTATCTCAGTTGTTGCTTGCAGTCCCAGTATCAGAGAACAGCACAGTACCCACCGTACCACGCAGTTCTTTCTCCCAGGGTGTTTGCTTCTTGGTATCTCTCCAAGTCCCTGATAGTGATGTTGAGACAAATACTGTTCTTCGGACCGACTCTTACACCCCACAAGCTGAAATTATAGAAGATTCTTACCAAAGGATCTTTTCGATCTTTGGATTTTTTTCTTTTTTTTAATTTAATCCATCCCTTCAAGTAATGTACTAAGCAAGTGTCTGCTAAGTTTCAAAATCTCGGAAATTACATGGAACTTCATTGCATAAAAGAGTTGGATTAGAGACACTGATTGTCACCTCACTTTGTTAACCTTTCAGTAACAGAATATTGAGTATTGTATTAGCTCTATCTTGACAAGGCAAAAAGACAATAATCTTGCAGTAGATATCATAGTCATTTTTATTTTTTTTTTCTTTGGCTCAGTTTTTGCCCTATAATTTACTCCAGAAAAGCACCAAGTGCTTGGACGAAATTTCCAGTCCTCAAATTGGACTTACATAGTAAATTTATATCAGATCTGGATCTACCTGGGTGTGAGTTGGATTGGCAGATACAACAACAAAATATTGCTCTAGAAAATCTGGGAATGAAAACTAGTTTTACAATCTTAGTGTCTTTAAGTGTTCGGTGATTTTCATGTTCAAGCCTTAGCCTCCATAATGGGGTTCAAAGAACTAAGGCTGTATATGCTAGAAATAGAAATATTATTTGAGCATTATATATTAATGGCTTGCAAATTAATCATGTCAAATAACTAGATTACTAATTAAACAGAAAATAAAATACATTCTCTTTCGTCTGATTGTTTTGAAATGACTTTTCTTGTTGTTATTTTTGTTCTTTTCAAATCTCTGTTCTTGAACTGCTGTTCATTTTTCAGAACAGTTTGTTTCCAAATTGGTATAATAACTGATTTTTAAGCAACTTCTAGAGTACTCCTACATATTTGTTCATTTACCTCTCCATGCACTGAGTAACTTAAGTAGATAAGGGATTATGAAAAAAGAAGGGAAAATGTGATCATTTATTAAGAGTTAATATGTTTAATTAAAATTTTCCCTAAAATATAAATTTATTCAAAATTTATCATCATTCCTTCATTTTATATCAAAATTATTCAATTTATTGATAAAATTAGAGGACTGTTTTTGGGGAGGAAATATAAATCATAATTACATGTGCTGTTTGGAATATAGTATGGTGAATGTGATCACATTTTTTTAGTAGTTTTATTAAAGAGAGACCAAAGTAGTCTTTTAACAACAGCACAACTCAAACAAAATCCTATTATTTGCTCCAGAAAGAATACGGACTTTCACTTTCTGACAGCATGGAAGTTTACTCTAGGGACACTAAAATAATGAGCCAGCAGTAGCGTAGGACATCAAGTTTTCAATGAGACTGAAAACCCTGGCTACAAAACACAGTTGGCACTGTGTTGGATAGCTGTCAAAATTGCCAATCACATCTTGAAAGTTCAGTTTTATATGCCAAGCAGAGACATACACATATGTCTATTTTTTAGGTATCCAAGTTCTAAATTGTAGTGCATAAATCAATACTGCAAGAGTTGTAAACTTTAATGGATACAGTAGCTGCTTCCTTAGCTGCAGCTAAGTAATTAACTGGCAGGAGCAGTAATGAAAGATCACTGCCCTCACTGAGCTGTTGGAGGTAGCTCAAGAATAGCACTGTGAGGAGACATGGCCAGGAGGCCAGATGCAGAAAGGCTATGAAAAAGGGAGCAGCAGATTAAGGGTGAAGAAGAAAATAGGAAGACAAGCTCTTTGTAGTCCTTGCAGTACTTAAAGGTTGTTTGATCAGGGTATCACACGAGGAGGAATTTGTAAAAGACTATTGTGCCTTAGCAAACTGCCTTGCCTGGCAGAGGAAACACTTCTACTGGAACTTCTGAAGGAATGGGAGCAATATTTATACTGCTTTCCATGTTTCTGCTTACTCTCTTACTAGTGACTGCAACGGCCTAACATGCTCCTTCTTTTTTTTTTCATTTGAATACTTTTCAAAGAGAGTGAAGCATGTGATCTGACAGCAGCAGGGGTTTCTGCTTTCTGCAGAGGCTTTTCTTTCCCTCTATTTTCTAGATTCTTTTTTGTAATGACCTTTTTTTTCTGAAAGTGTTTTTGTATTCTTTCTTCTTTCATTGTGGGAATAGCGAGCATAAACTCTGATATTTGTTGCTAGGAAAGACAGGTCTCAGGTCTCAGACGTGCAATGTCTTATTGCAATTCAGCTACAGGTACTTCTTTTAATATGCATATAGCTATATCAGATTGTAAGTAGAATTTCTTCACCCAGTCTTAGGATACGAATTAATAATCCTTATAAAATTAAATTTTTAAAAAAGGTTAATTCTGCACCATCATTCCGTTATTCTTAATTCTTATCCTTCCATATCTTCTTCTGTCAATGCATCTGAAAACTTTTGGCTAATGATGGAAGACCCGATCTCTGAATCTCAATGAGCCTGTTATCCAGTGCTTTGTTCTGTGACCTCTTCCCCTTCCTCTTCTTTATAGTATAAATACATCAGGGAATGGAACATCCTTTATTTATGTTTGTACAGTGCTATGCTAATATAAAGTTTCCCAAGTATATGTTGGTTTTAAATATTTATACCTTACTCATAAAATTCAATACAGTCAGCAAAATAGTGAAGCAGAGGATCAAATTGTCTCTAAATGCCTCTCAGAAGCATCTTCAGAAGGACCTTTTTTATCTTTGACGAAGAGGTGGATGGAAGAATTTAAATATTTAATAGATTTTTACTTCACATGTTGTCATATTTTTGTATAAACAAAAAACTTTTCTGAATGAAATATTAAAACATGTTTTGTTTATACAAAATTATATTTACTGCACCAATATTGTTCATGAGAGAACTACACTAACTTTACATAAGAAAATATTGTATTCCATCTGTTTCTTCAAATCACTTGTGATTTTGTTAAAAATATATTTTTATTCTGATTTCATATCTGATTTGTTTATATAGTTCTGACTTCTGGGACTATCCAATGTTTATGATGAACAGGAATACAGTTTTGTGGGTTTTAGCCAGTTAAGTACTTTGAGTTTTGATAAAGGAAGATTTACAAGACTAGGGACAAAACCTGAATTTTAATTTTGTCTCAGTACTTCCTAGGCAGCAAAATAAACACCAGTAATAGTAAAGACATTTCATTTCCCAAAATATTCCCCATAGTTTAATGACATGTAATAAACCTAGATTTCCATTCTATTCTAAATCAAGTCAGAAATCTTCAGCTGCCTTCAAAGAGGTTGGAGCTAGGATTGAAAAGCTCCAGAAAAGAAATAATATTTTTAGCAAAAATCCCTGCTGATTGACAGAAGGACTGGGTATTGAATGTTGGGTCATCTGAAATCCCAGCCTTCAGACATTTTACCCAACATATGTGTAAAATTTTTAAAGGTAATACTGGTTTTGACATCCAAGTTCCTGAGGGGCCTAAACTTCTGCTTCTAAACACACCCAGAAATTTTCAGTTAACTCAGATCTCTTAATAGATTAACTTTTTCTTATATTTTAATTCTACTAAGGTGTACCAAATAGACAACTTCTTGCTTGACTTATCTGAGAATACAGCAAATACTCTGCTTTGAGGTTCAAGTGCTTTTCAAATACTCTGTAAGAATTAACTTGAAACATTTGCAATTTCAGTGGCATCAGCTTATCAGAGTGTAAGCATCATCTCGTAGGAGGAGGCCCATATAAATATTTAGGTCAAGCGTTACATATTTTGTTTGTATACCAGTAACTAATAGGTTTGTTTGTTTTCTTCTTAGGGCACATTGAACCCCTACTGTGTGTTGTGGGATGATTCAAGAACGTAAGTGACAGATGTTTGCTTCTATTGCTATGGCTTAAATATTACAAAGTACCTAAGAGTATTTGAAGTAGTGGGATCAGTAAATGGGTTAGTATAAGGGCAGAGAAAATGAACCTTTCACAGGGTAAACGTACTGGATTCTCCAGTCACTTGGCTTCATTTTTGTAGCTATGTAAATTGAAATAATATCTCACCAGGAAGAGATTACTAACAATTTTAATCTGTTTTTTTCAAGATTAAAATGAGAAGATCTAAGAACTGTAGTTCCTTGATGGTAGTTGCTGGGCAACAAGTGAGTGGGTAAATGGTCAGAGAGATAACTAAGGATGGCTCCTATTTCTGTCATTGCAGGGAGAAATATAACTCTCAAGTGTGATACCGACAGCAATCTTCATTTTACTTGGTGCAAATTTTCCTTTTAGTCTAGTAAAATAATATCTATATGCTAAATAGTTAAAGCTTGCTAGCAGTCTTCTGCTAATTTTTTCAGTGTGTGCCGCTTCTGTAGCAAAACAGAAGATGTCTCTAAGTAAGTAAAGCAGTAAAATCAGGGAATCAGTGTGGTTTAAAAAGAATACCAAGTTGACACAGTTGTAATTTGCTGCATTAATCTTTCACAGTAAATCACCCATTTTAGTCAAGGTGAATTTTGCCTAAATACAGATTGTTTCAAGAAGTATCCCTGTGTGGTTGCGATATTAATTTTTTTAAAGATGATATTGTACTTCTTGTCTGGGTATATCATGTATGTCTTATGCTACAGACTCATCTACAGTGTTAGAAATTGTATGACTGTGATTTTGTGAGTCCTTCTATCCTTGAGCCTGAGTTTATATCAGTGCACTGATAGCTGAGAATCAACACTGTAGTGTAAAAATTAGAAACTTTGGACATGAAATCATTCCAAATACAAGTAACACCATGGTCTGTACCTCTATGAAAGAATCATAATGCAGTTATTTGCCAGCAACATCATAATGTTCCATTTATGTCCAATGTGTAGAGTAAAATACATGAAATACTTGATATTATGTATTATTATGTGCATATGGAATGCAAAACCTTTAGAACATGTTCTTTTTTTTCCTCTTCAAATGTCTTGCCTACACAGTAGTAGTATAGTGCTTTATTTAGCATTTTTTACATACATTACATTAAGCATTGTGTATTTAGAGCACATGCTCTGATATCATGTTGTGGGTTTAACAATGTGATTTCATGTGTTCAGGAGGGAAGTGTGAAGCAATTGCAAACAAATGTATTTTGTACTTGCCACTTGTTTTGCATTCATTTCTCTTAGCATTGTTTATAGAGAAGTTCACATATATATACATATATACATATACATATAAGTACTGGTTTCAGCATGCATCAGGATCTGGATGGAACGTAAACTTTTGAAACATCTAAAATTTACATAAAGCTTCCATAAAATATTCTGAGGTTTTGAGGGACAAATGCATGATTTAGTATTCTGGAAGGAGATCTTTTCTTAAATAGTTGTTATTGGAGATATGAAAATATTTGAAGATTGTCAGTATTCTTGGAAGTTTATCAGTTTTGAAAAGTGATATAAGCAATCAAATATTCAGAATAACATATGATGTGTCAGTAAGGTCTGCATGGACACCTTTGTCATTTGTTTTACACATATATGTTTTGATGTATGAGTGTATTACATTATCTCTTACCTGAGTGTCTAATAGGAAGAGCAAAATTCTACTTTTTTCCTCCATCCCTTAGAAAAAGATCCCTAATGTTAGCTGTGGTAGAATTAATTGATTAATAATTTTACTTTTGGAATGCTGTTTGTTTTTGGGGTTAAGCATTTTATTTTTATTTAGTCAGAAATAGTTCAGAATTTGTATTCTGACACCATGACTTGTGAATTATTATTAAAACTCTGTTGTGCTGAATCTGTTCCTATAATTTATAGATCTTAATAGATAAATATATAGAGGACTATACAAGTGGTTAGGTGCCCCTGATGTTGTTGTATTTCTGGTGGTTTGTTTATCTTTTATTTTTTCCACTTTTTCTTAAGTCTCTGGAATTAGCCACTTTCAGCAGCAGGCAACTGGATTTGATGTATTAATAGCCTAATCCACATTGCAAACCCTTCAGAGCTGGGCTGTGCTTGTGTCCTTCCAAACTGGGTAATTTTTTCATAACCAGGATTTGGCAAGCATTTTGCAATAAACCCAACAAAAAGTAGTCTGCTTTTAGTTGAAGATGCTTTACCAATCAGTCTATGATGACATGGGTGTTATAAATTAAGTGCTTTTCAGCTGAAAACTGTGTTTGCTTTTATTATCAGCATAAAGCCAGCAGTAACCTCTAGTGGGTTTTACCACCTTTTTAACCACTTCTCCTACATCTTTATCTGCATGGATTGCAAGTACACATTTAGTAAATGACACTTCCTCCACTGATCTTGTCAGTTTAATACCTTTCCAACAGCAGGAGAAGCTTTGTCTATCTGGGCTTTGGGAGTGCTTCTCAGGAGATTCATTGGTGATTAACAGTTCCCTGCCATCCATCCTATAATAAAGTTCTGGATCTGTGAGCTCTTTAACCATACCAAATTGTCAAACTGCTCCAACTGCCATTGTTGTTTGTGACAATTCAGTCATCCTAACTTTTGCAAAAGCAATTTAGTCCATTCTTTCTATGATATTTGGTGATTCTTCCCAGTGATGATATTTTATAAGGTTTTCTGCTTATCAAACTGGCAGGCTTGTGCCCTCTGTATAGGCAGCTAGTCAAATATCCACTCAATATTGAGACAGTGCAACTAAAGAAGAAAATATTATGTCATGTATTATAAAGGACAAGCTCAAATCCAATAGATCAGCATTTTATTACAGTTCATTCTACCAAAATATAGAGCACATCTGTCTGTGTTGATTGAAACTGTTGATGAGTTCTGGTGTTCTCTACATGAAGCTGGTAGCACCAGTGGTATGTAAGTGGTGATTTTTGAAATCTGAGTGGTATCTTCATCCATTCACTTCAGAAAATACCTTCAGTAAAGTCTTAGGATACTGAGTTCTTCTCCTTTCAGTGCATGGGAAAATGTGTGAAATATTTGTAATTGACGTTCTGAGGAGAAATATTTTAGTTCCTTAAATGAACCAACCAAACATTCAACAAAGAGTTGTATCTTTTCTGCTTTGCGTTGTCTAGCATGAACAAACTGTTCATGTTGTCGGGAACCGTTTGTCATATATTAATTCCAGTGCCTCAGTACACAAAGATAAAGAAAAGAAATTGGTTATTTACTAGGACTGACTTTCCCTACTAACAGAGTGATATAATGATTTTAAAATGAAAACAATCTTCTGAAAACTTTTCTCCTGTCCCTCCCACCTTTCTGGAAAGGAAAAGAAGGAGGAGACAGCAGAGACAGTCTCAACCAGAAAGTAATTCAATCATTAGAGCATTTACTTGGGGACGTTATGGACCAGCTCTTTGGTTGTGTCTTTACAGAAGTTACTTGAGGAGTTGAAACACACTTTTTAGCCTCACAGGAGCAGCCCATGCCTGCTAAGCTCTTGGTTCCTCTGGATTGTGTTACTCACAACGTGTCTTGCTGGAATTGTGCCATATTATTTAGGAAAATATTCATGGGTTGCAGAGCTGATTCCCAGCATCTCTATATTTAATTTCACCACTCTTCCATGTGTTTGTCACCATGCCATGTCTAAATCTTAGCCATATCACTGTCAGTGGTTTTTTTCCTAGAGCTGTTTTGCTTTATGTAAGTCTGGGCAAGGCTGCGTGAGCATGGGGGATCAAAGAATCTTTATATGCATGCATACATTTCCATTTTAAAAATGTCATTTACTGTGGCAGTTTGTAGGCTGTCTGAACAGTTCTCTTGAACTTTGTTGCCTTCTCTGATGCTTATATCTGTGATAGGTGCTATAACAGACAATCTGTATGCAGCTCTAAAATCCATGAAGATTTGGCCTGACAAAGTTAGTCACCCATCTTAAGGGACCTGGCCCCGGGACTCCTGAGCTGGGATGCAGAACTCAACATGCAGTATGAGGGTGGAAGCTAGGTGCCACAGTACTGAGCATTGCAAGTATCACCCTCACATGCAACGCTCAGCTAACACCATCGCCACGAAGGCATGAAAAATCTGGTGGGCGTAGGGGATTACTGGAAGGAGGTGACCTCTTTTATGGGAGTTCCAATAGTCACTGACTAATTAGCAAAACAATACAGCTGGTGTTTGTTCTTTTAGAAATGTGTTGAATGTAATGTGGGGCGCCTGAGCTCTCCACAGGACAGTGTTACTTGTTGCTGATGTCCTCCACAGCTGTACATGATGCAACATGACATGTCGCAGCACTGGATAAGGAAAGAGCTTTAGCATTCTGGGGCTCTTTTCTGCCAGTTGCTGCAGAAGGATATTATAACAGTATGACAGCCTTTTATTTGTCCATATGTGTGCTCATAGCAGTTTGTGCCTGATGAATATACAATTGACAGAAGCACAATGCAATTAGCTGGAATTTTTAATACTGCAAGGATTTTGACTTGATTCAGTTTTAGTTTAGAGCAAGTGACAGGTCTGCTCAATTTTTTCACCAGTGCTGTACAAATTTACATTGACAGTGGCTTGGATTTTCTACCCTGAAACTATGTGAAATTATGGATACCTGTATATGAGAAATGAGAAAATGTAAACTTTCATATAACTTCAGGATTTCACTCCCGACACATTGTAATATCCTCCATTGAAAAGAGGGTTAACAAAAGTTTACAATTACTTTTTTTAATTATCCCCTACAACAGTTAGGTTTTTTTACCCCCATTATCCCTGGATACAGTTGTAGAGAAACAGTCCATATAGGAATTTCTCCAGTGCAAATAAAGAAGAATCTACCAGTTAACTGTGATTTTCTCACACATTTGCCTACAGGGGAGAATGCAACTCAGCTTTAGGATGCCAGCTTGCGTACATACCAGCAAAACAACTTTTGCATTTTGTTGCCTTATGACAAAACTGATAGTAAATACTGATATGCTTTGTCCCTCTTCTCTCCACTTTTTTTTTTTTTTTTAACTACCATGATGGACCATTACAGTTATTCTTTGTTCAGGGTGGTCTTTCAAAAAATATGTTCAAGAGTACTCTTTATAATTCATGTCAAAATGTCTTAAGCTAATCATCAAATAATTAGAATATGATTCTGGGAATATGAATAGTAACCTCTCCTTACTTTATGGGAGTCATATGATTTTTGTCAACAGGAAGATAAGGACAACATAGATTTTTCTTTAAATAGAATAAAAATTGAATGAGAGTAATGTAAGTATACTTCAGCAGTAGATACCTGCTAAAGCTTTGCTTGTTCCATTGACTTCAGTCAGACTTGTGGTCCAGCCTTTCAGTCAGACTTCTTTTGAATTTTTCAAGCCAGAAAACTTGCTTTCCATGCTAGCTTCTGTGCTTGTTTGTGATTGTAATGGAAGAGATAATGTTAACGAACTTATTGAAAAGCTAAATACCTCCTGGAGTACCTACTTTTATGAAGAATTTTGCATAATAGAGCCTGTGTAATAACACACTATGTAATCTTCTGTTCCTGGTAGTCTTGCATAAAGAATTAAAAGACTACAAAATCACATTGTTTTTCATTAAAACAGTATGGAATGAAAAACCTGATCCAAGCTCCCTTACAGACAACCAAAAGGCTTTAACCAATTTCCATGAGATCAGATCAAATGGCAAACCATTGCTTGAGTTATGCAAGACCTAAATTTAAAAATTTCTAAATATACAAACTGTAGGTATCATACAACGTAAAATGAAACGTCTTTATGTTGAAAAAGAGTCAGATCAAAATTTTTTTCCTTAAGTCATACACAAAATGAATCAGTATATATGGGAGGAATTTATAATTTAGTTCTTTTTTATAACACTGCTCTTTACTAACACCTACATGGCCGTGAACAGAGCTTATATGGCCTGCTGTGATTTATAGCAAAAAAAAAGGAAATGAAATTAATTCTTGCTAATAAGTTCACTCTTTTTTATTTTTTAATGATTGATTAATCAGCTTCATTTGTTGAGAACTGAATTGCTATTTATTTCCTTTATGTAAATGTAGATTTTCAAAAACTAAAAATAGTGGTTTCTTGTAACATCAGGAAATTATAATTTTGAAATGTGAAAAAAAAATAACTAGTGGTTGTATCTTCATAATTGAATTTAAAGATTTGAATTGGACCTTTGACAGATTTTTTAGTGTATGATTAAGACAGAAGTTAATTAAGCAGTTTGAATAAACTTCAGAAGAGAAAACAAATAGGCCAAAATTTGGGTTTGTATCTATGTTTCCAGAAAAAATCATGGGTGTTACTAAGTGAAATAATCCATGATTGTTGCTTTCCCTAATAATTCTTCACCAAGAAATGCAGCAGATGGAATCTGAATCTAGCATTGTGCTGTACTTGGACTGACTCTTGCAGAGGAAAACTGTCTTCAGCTTTCAAAAGTACTATATAGCACAATTGCAACTGTGAAAGTTTATCAACATTTCTTATTTGTATCATGTAACTCTCAAAGTGTGTTACACCTCTAGATTTAAAAGCAATTTAACACGGAGTTTGGTTATTGTCCTGCCTGGTTTACATATAGCAGAAACTAGGGCATAGTGAGATCAAAGCTGTTTGTCCAAGATCAGTCACCAAACCCCAACAGAGTTAGAGTTTCAAATTCCTGAGTCCTAATTGAGAATGCTCTCTAGATGTTCTCAAACCCAATATAATTTCCTGCTATGATGCAGAAACTCAAAAGGTTAAATAGATATATAATGGTATTTCTGTTTTTTTCTCATTCATTCTGATGAGCTCACAACTGTTGCCAGTCCTGGAGAATTTAGCTCTGTTTATTCAACAGAAGTAGTGCAGCAATACTGAGGACCTTGTGTTAACTCATCCTTAAACAAAAGTGAAACCTATCTGCATTACCCAAGAAGATGAAAACTCTGGGGAATATTGCTTATCCATACGAGAAGCAGATATGGGAAACACCCTTCTGCCATTCTTTCCTACTCCTTTGACGATAAATGAGCAGATCGTGTGCATAAATTCTTATGAGTAAATTATGTTGTGTAGTTTTCCTAAGACTTATATTTGTTTCTTTTCAGCTTATTTGAACTCAGTAGTTGTGTAGTTTTACAGAGACATATATTTGTTTCTTTTAAGCTTATTTGAAGTCAGTAAAAAAAAAAGAGAACTATGACTGGTATAAATACACATACATTTAGTAATATTGTGAGGAGAATGTAGTACAAGGCATTTTTGAGCATTTGCAAAGTATAGGTTTGCTTGTCTTTACTTCGAAATGTATGGGTCTAAATATGTTTGAAATCTCCTGGATTAATTAATAACCATTCTCTCTGATAAATCAAACATCATGTAATTCTTCAAAGGCTGATCTGTCTTTCTACAAGAAAGGCATTTGTATGGGAAAATGGCCTTAACAAGTGTTTGAAGATTGGTTTGAAGTGCAACTTATATGGCACCCCCCAGTTGTTCTTGTATTGTCAACACTGACATGAACTCTGCCTGATAAAAATGTAAAGCTTTTTTATAAAGTCAAACACATGTCCAGTTTAAATCTGCCATGTTTTATCCATTGATGTCACAAATATACACCTTTAATGCTGTATCAGCATCTCTTTGACCTCACAAGTACCTTAACATCTAATTAATCTTTTGCTGAATCTCTGTGCCATAGTTGAGCGACATGAGTAGATGTGGTTAAATCTCTTCCTGGACTGGTCACTAGAGGGAACCAAAGACCTTCACGTGCCTATCCATGACGTCAATCAATGGCTTTATGTCCTCATGGACAAACTCTAGTCAGTATTTAGTCTCAGATTTTGGAAAACGCCTATTTGGTGGAAAGCAACCCTTAAAAAAAAAATAATAATTAAGACAAAACCATATTTCCGCAAGATTGATTTCCGAAGTCCGTTGTCATTAAAAATAGTTACTTTCATGAACGATGTTTTGAGAATTTGAATCTAGACAAGAGGCTTAGTGCAGATTGAATAAAGAATATGAGGTTATGACCTTCATTCTTTGAAGAATGATTGAAATGTTGGTAGCATAGTAGGTATGCACTTGCGTCATTTATGTGTGGCAAAACCTAAAAAAAATATACCAGTTTCTTGATATCTCCTTGTTGAGCCTTCCTTAGTTATCCAGGCTTCCATTCCATAGTGTTGTTTGCAGTACTCAGAACCTCAACCTTCATAAACTGTTCTGTGTATACCAGGTAAACAGATCAAGAGAGCACTATGTCATTAAATGAAGACTGGTTCATTGTGCACTCCATTTCAGCACAGAGAAGGCATAAATTCTATATGTTCTTATATTTATTGTCCAATTTATGAGAGGTTATACGTGGGGTAGGTTTACCATATACTGTAGTTTTACTGTATTTAATTCAGCCCTTCCTGAGAGTGCTACTCGACTTACCATTCTCTCCTGTAAGCTGGACTGGTTGAATTATTTTAAAATATAAATAGTAAATGCCAATGTTATATTTTCTGAAATTTTATTAAATTAATATACCTTGTATGAATTGGATTTGCCATAAAATTGAAATGCACAGGAACAAGGATAAAATATTAAAAATAACATTTTAGGGTTTATTAGTTAAAATTTTTTTAAAGATAGTTAGGACAATATATATACTACTTAATTTGCATAAAAGATCTTTTATTAAGCTTAAGCTATGCAGGATGGCCAGTCCTTAATGACAGTGATACAAATGTCTATCAGGATTTAAACAGGCTCAAATGGAATGTAATATGCTAGATGAACAGCTCCAAGCAAAGCAATTTCATGAAAAAAAATGTTGTGTTGGATAGTTGCTAGATTATGGCTGAATGAATTTTTAGCTGAAAGCATGGCGTATTTGTGATGATTTTTTAATGTTATTGTCATCTTCTCCAATAATGTTGAGTAAGAGAGATTTCTCGCATAGCCAGTTAATTAAATGTAATATACATATGCGTTCAAAAGCTTGTGCTGGGGATAACATCCTGCAATTCATGCTATTATTCTAATCGATGGAAAATACAATGCAATTCTACATTGCACAGGCTGTGATTCCCAACGCTACATGTTATCCTAATTATGCAGTTTCCAATGGTTGTCTTCTCTGTTCCATCTCCCTGTAACTCAGTGGAAGTAGTGCAAAATGTTTATCTTCTAAATTACATAAATACGTTTACATATATGAAAAGTATGAATTAAAATGCCATCACAGTACTATCGGTTCATCACTGAACATAAGTATGTTCCTGATGTCAAGTTTACCAATAGAACCATTGAAGGTCCAGGCTTAAACAGCGTGCTGCATTGGGATCATGGAACCAGAATCATTGCGCAGATATTGGCACAAATCCATGAATTTGAAAGGCAATAATCAAGTGATTATATATACTGACATATAGAGAAATACAGAATCAGAAAAAAAGAATCAGTCCTTATGATTAATTTTATATAAATCTGTGCTTAGCCTGTAAAGAGTACATTATTTTGACGAGACTTTAAATTAAACCCTTTACAGTAATATTATTTAATGATTCTAACTGTGATATGTGTGTTAAATGTTTTTTTAAAAAAATGTCAGTGAGTACTTTCTTTGATATCTGCTCAGTTAAAAATTCACAAAAAGACACTATGATTTTGTTACAATATAAAAATAAAAATTAAAATATGTCAAATATCAGATATAAGACAAAACAAAACTATTTAAGTTAAAATAACAAAAAAGCAATTTCATTTGAACAACTTCTGATTGCGCTTAATCTCAGGAGAACAAAGAAGCTGTTGGTTCAGACAGCTGTGGGGAAAAAACAGGGAGGACTGGCAGTGAGGTGAAAAGGTATTTTCTAACACATTCTGCTGTGTATGAAGTTTATATACTGGGCATGCTATTTTAGAGATACTCTTCTTTTACAGCCTCCTTGTGCTGCTGCCAGCACAAACTGGTACCCAAATGTCATGTTATTACCTATACAACTGTTTTTCCTTTTGGTTTGTCTAGATCTTTATATTTTCAGTTTATTTTGAGTAATGCAATTATTTCGAAGAAATCTTATAATACAAAAATCAAGCAACACCCAGTCCAGTGTGTTTGGGGATGTGAATAAGGTTTTGATATTGTTTGTATTTGATTTTGAAGTATAGATCATTAGTAGCCAACTGTATATTTGGCATTTTTAATTCTTTGTTTTGTTTGTTGTTGTTCAGTTTTACAAATGCAAGCAGATACAAAGAATAGTATCTTGTTGATATGAGAAAATATTCAAGCACTTTTTTTGCCAGATGTACTTCGTTTCAAGTATGCAAATGAAGTGTAGAAATCTAAAACATAGGCCATTGAATGTGGTAGGAGGATTTATTTTCCTTAAACTTAGTACCAAAATGTCCTGGTAAAAACTACAATAAATGACTCAAGGCATCTAAACAAGACATCTACCCTTTTCTGTTAACCAGACTGAGCCAGAAATCTGCATAGACCTACAAAACTGGAAATAATTGATATGTAAATATTTTTGAATAGGCCCTAGAATTAAGAACTTATAGAACTAGATATGGAAGAATAAATTTCAGAAGTAAATTTATATATAAAGTCTGTAATTTTTGGAGATGGACACTTTCCAGCTTTGTATATTTCTTGTTAATTTCATACTGACAACTAGTGATTCTGTGGAAAAATATCCCCCAAAGGCAACAAGATATCAGTATCTTGCCAGAGGACAGGAAATGCCTTCAATAATATTAATACTGGAAATATAAAATGAAATTGGTAAACATTTTTAAATGAGATATGATGAGAAATGAGCCCTCATTGGGACTAACACATGCTCTGAGACAGACTACTTAGTTTCTGACAGAAAGTTTGTAGTGAGAATCAGGTAACCCCAGGTTAACAAAGCAATGTTTTACCTTGTTGCCACTCTTGGGTAAGATAATAAAAAGTAGCTATTTGTGATCCTACAAGGTTGATTATGACCCCAAAAGCATTTCTGAGGCATTTTCTGCCCTTTTTGCAATTGTACTTCTAAAGTAAAAGAACTTTAATGTACTATCTGCCTGCCATTGTGGTGGTGGTGTTACAAAGCAGAGATTATAATGAAGGTAGTTAAGTGGTACATGGTCAATCCATTCTGATGACAAGAGCTGTAATGAGAACACATAATGGTCTGATATTTAGGTTTTGTGGTTTTATGTGATTTTGAAAAGCATAACTTTGTGAATGCCATAGTTGGTATTGAACAGACTTTCCAGTATATGTTTAAAAGCACTATAGATCCTATATTCTGTTACCAACATGAAAATAGGCCCAAGATTTCATAATTTAATATGTGTGACAACTCTTTTTTTCTTTTTTTTAACTGCAGCACAACATTTGTGTAATTTTAAAGAATTCTATTTTTCAGATTTCAGTTCCTGTCATAAATGAATGTAACATTTATCAAAGAATCAGTCAGGCTAACTCTTCTGGCTATATGGTTCCTCTGCCGTATTTTCTTAATAATGAGGAGGTCTGAAATTCATGAAGCAGAAAATCTAGTCTCATTCTGCTTAGTGACACAAATAAAGAACACAAACCTTTTGTGTTTAATATCGTTTCTCAGTATTTATGATTGCCTCTTAGGTGAGTTCTTAAAGGCTAAACCCCCAGAAATAAACTTTTTACTGTTTCTTAATGCAAGTGGGTAATGTAATCTACAATTTAAAAGCTAGAACTGAATGGCTTACATGATACTCCCCTTTCCTCTACCCACCGATCTGGCACCTTTATTTTCTCATGTATTGAAATTAATTTAACAAGACAGATAGCACCCACACATGCAAAGTAGAACCCATTTAGGTGCAAATATTCTGGCTGCAGGGATTACAAGTGTTAGCAGACAGGCCTACATAGCAAGAAAAGTAATTAACAAGAAAACATTATCAGAAGCATTGTAACAAAGCTTTTATGAATTGTGCCTTGTAAATATTCAAAAACTCGTTTTCTGTACTGTGCACTGAATAATTCCATATGGTATCAGGTTTTGGTTTTACTTTCTCTCAGTTCTCCCTTAAGTAAGCATCATATTTTAGCCTCTTCTTCAGTATGCTGTACAGAACCTAAATTCTGATCATCATTAAATCACATTTTTTTTATTACACTTTATACAGTCTTTCCAGGAGGATGTGTAAAAATAATGAAATTTTAGTTTGAGGTATATTTTGCCCTTTACAATAATATAATCAGTGAAACGTGTGAAAACTCCCAAGCAGTTGCTTGAGTGATAAAAAGGCAATGAATAAAATAAGGATCATATTTATTAACAGAAAAAAATGTTCTGGTTACCAAGTAATTCAATATTTACTTATTTTGCTCTTATGCACACAATCAGTTAACTTTGAAATATCCATCTAAACTTAATTTTGCTTTAGCATATTTGGTTTTTTTCTCAGTCTTTTAGTGTATTTACATATAAAGTATTTTTTAAATATCAAAGTTAATGTATCTTGTGTTTTCAACTTGTACAAAATATGTCAATGACACGTGATTTTTTTCTCATCATCTATGAGCAGTTCAGATTAGCTTCTCTTACTAATTTTTAGTGTGGAAACGTAAAACAAAACCATAATATAGCAAAATGCTATATATCATGTATTCAACTTGGTTATATCAGTAAGTTCATTATCTTCCATCTATGTGAGTTTAGTTTGATATCTGCACGTTAAATGAGCGTGTCTTGTCAAATTGTTGGCACTATTTATCTCCCTAAATTTAAGCTCTTCCTTTGCTAAACTGAAAGTCTCATTTTATTATTTATCTGCTGAAAGAAAACTGAAGTAGGTGGTTAAGAAGGTCGCAAAATAACTGTAGCTGAAGTTTAAAAGAAAAAAATAAATATATTTAATACCAAAAGCACTCCTGTCTTAAAAAACACGTCTTAAGGAAGGACAAAGAACAAGGATGCCATGTAAAAGCACGAGCTGTCCTATTTATTGTTTTAAAGAAATAATTTAATTTTGGATGTCATTAAAACAGAGATCTCATTTTCCAGGAGAAAAAGTATTTCTAATAGTCCTACTGACCAAAGACTTAATTTTCTGTTTTACTTGCACACTTCCTTCCTCAACAAACTACAGAAAAGCCATCTCGAAACCCTGGAATAAAATCTAAATTCAATTCATCAACAGACACAGTGGAGAATTTAATACAATGAAACCCTGTGCTCAAATAAGGGCAATAGAAGTGCAGTACTTTCCTGAAAAGAGGCTGCATCAGAATAGCATTATGGAGTGTCATATTTTCTCTCAGTGACTTCCATTTAACTTTGGATGGATTTATGAGAAAAACAAACAAACACACAGACAAACAGCCTATTCTCATTGTAAAAGCTCAGTTAGAGATCTGAAAGTCAAGCAGCGTCCTTTCCGCCCATCAGTATTTCTTCCTGTTGGAGTGAACTGCCAGTACTGGTAAAGATGCACCAGAGCTGCGTGCCATGAGATGATTCCTAGTGTACTGGTTCCACATTTTGTCTAATTTACTCTCCCTAGTTATAAGACACCTATGATGCTAAAAGTACTGCTGCTGCTAAGATGATAGTGGTATCATAGCCCTTGTCAGCACAGAGTTAAAAGAAAAATAATTGCCAATAATTACCAGAAATCTGATGCCCAGATGTGCTTGTTTGACATCCACAGTGGTTCAAAAAGTAAGGAAAGGGCAGAGAAGGATATTGAACCCACAACTACTTAGTCCATGTGAATTCTCAGGGATTCTTACTGTCAACTACGTAAGTCCCTGAAACGGGATTCCCACACCTTCCAGGGAAAAGGCATCATCATTTTGTTAGGATCTGTCTCCCTGTTTGTCGTTTTCTGGCCCTGTGAATTATTTCTTTATACACAGACTATGGGAGAATTACAGGTTGTAAAGACAACTACCTTCAATCTGGAGCTGCTAGTCCCAAAGCTAAGATGCTTCTAAACTCCTTCTGGCTGATGAGGGCCTAAACTCCATGTCTCCATCTTTGGAGTAAACAGTGTTCGAGGCAGCACTCCTTCTATCTTTCTGAGAGTTTTGTTTAAAAGGGAATCAGCTAGTCATCTGTATGACACAGTTATCTGTGTGTGGAAAGTGGTTTCAGGTGTCAATCCCTGTAGATGCTAAAATTTTAAACATTCTATTTACCAGTTTTCTATCAATTGTTTTATGTGTGCTTTATTCAAGGCTGCTATGACTACTGTACTCGAGCATCTAACTCTCCTTATTCACTGCTCAAAGAAATTGAAACATCTAACTCTCAGGCTTGTGAATTTTATTAAGAATGTCATGGTTACCATGTTATTTAAACACCTGGCCTTTTTATACCTACCTCCCAGCAACAGTTCCTAGGGTCCCTGGGCTAGAATCAGTGCAAATCTGAACTAAATCAGGCCTTTTCCTGCTAGCCAGTAGATGTCCTTTACAAATCAGATGGAATGGAAAAAGGTTTGATGTTTTAGTTCACCAAGATATAGTTCTCAGATGTTATTTTCCTGTTTCATTATGTTTCCTGAGACACACAACTCACCAAAGTACGAGGTGAAGATTGCTTAAAGACACATCTTGTGAACAGTTTAACTGAAATCTACAGAGGTGCAATATTCAAGAATGTCTGTAAGTTTGCATACTTGAAGTCATCTTCAGTTTAGAACTAGAAACATTGAGGTGCTTTGTTGAAAATTAAGTTAGAAGAATTTCCAAAAGATGATTTAAAATCCTCCATATCCTCAAACCTTCCAGTTCCTAACATACTTGTAGAGAGAGATGCACATTTTCTGAGTACATTTGCTAATGTATATTGTGTTATTTTCCAGTTCTGTGGTTTTGAAAGTAAGGGGGAAAACCCTTCCTTTAAGAGCGGAAAATACTTATATCAAGATCATCCTGCTGATGATGTTTAGTTTGGAAGATGATTTTCTCCTTATTTTGACGTCCCTCTTGGGTGCATAAAACCAGCAACAAATACACATGACTAATGGCAATATTTCAGTGTTGTACTTGTGATGAACTGCAAAATAACACCTACCAAGGAGCATCCCACATTTTGCTATTTCTGGTTTCCTTGACTTTCCTATCCAGTGCTCTGTAACATTGATCACAATATTTCGAGTATCGCTGCAGATGCCAGCTATCTCAAAGACATCTATATGCAAAAAGAAAAATAACATTCACAAGCTAATGCTACATCTAGTCACTGCAGTGTACTGTAGGGTAGAGTCAATATATGTACACCACCTTCATTTACCTGGTTTAGATACTAGTAGAAATCTGGCTGTGGCAGAAACAGCACAGCACAGCACAGGCAGGATAATTTTCTCTGATTCTGTAAATTGGAACAAATTATTTCAGGAACTGAGACAAATCACTGCTATATCATGGTAAAGGAACAATCTTTCTCTTTTTAGGTGGCATAGTAATTTTTGAACTATACCTGCCTATGGCATATATGATTAAGACTGTGATATATGATTAAGATTATTTAAGTGCACATACATATTAATTAATTTCATTCAATATTGAAGACTGAAATAATAGCAACTTTTGCCTTGGTACAAACTGGTCAAATAATTCACTGTCTGCATATATATGCACACCCTTTACCCTTTTATTAGACACATCATATCTAACCACTCGCTTACTTGTTTGTTGTGGGGGAGGGCTCCCAATCAGAAAGCCAGTGGTCCTGGTCAGTGTTTAAATGCAGAAGCAGGACACACTAAGAGAAAATTATGACTAAAGATATAGACAATGAAATTGCCCATCTTCCTTTGTCTTTGATCCAGAGCAGCAGAAGTGGAAGCAGTGTATAAAATGTTGTTATTAATTAAGACCTAGAAGTTACAAATGTATTATTCCATAAGACTTACCCATCTTCCACTTAAAATCAGTAGAAGTGTTGAGCAAATGTTTTCCAGACTACCAACAGCAATTTCAGAAAGAATATGAGGGTGAAAAAATATACTTAAACATCGTAGTTTATTTCCATGTTCATATTGTGGGCATTCAAAAAATCTCTATGAGTAACCATTAGGAGGAATTGGACAGTTTAGGTTTTATAGAGAGAGACTTTCAGGCAAGAAGACATATAAAAGTTCTTGACTCAGCAATTCTTTAAAAAGTCATCTGTTTCAGTCCACTGCTAGTACAAAATATACATTTGCTTCTTCTGGTCAGCAAAAGTTCCTGTAAGCAATATTTTTTCCTGATATTTCAGTTTATGTTGCATTTCTTAAATCTTCCTATATAATTTCAAGAAAGTGGTGTTATATCTCTGCGATAAAATACACAGATCTCATCTCTCTAAATGCATATTTTTGCCTCTCATACTCCAGCATTTTGTGTAATTGAATTTCACAATATGACTGAAAGTCAGAGCTTACAAAAAAAGAATTATAGCTAGACATATATATAATAAGGAACTTTGTTATAGAATACCTCTATCCTCTATATTGTATACGAATAGACTAAATCTCATTCATTCATTAGATATATAAAACATTTGCATTACTCTATTTCTAATAGATTATGAAAATACTTGTATCTTTGTGTTTGTTGTTACATGCTACAAAGGGCCATGGAAAAACTTGAGCAAAGACTGTGATTCAAGCAACTACCCAAAATTTTCTTTCTCTGAAGAAAGCTCATCATTCTAATTTTCTTTTTTGTATAGTTTTTTTAGGTCACATCTTCCTTATAGTCCTCCACAGCAAATGAGTACTGCTTTTTTATTTTTATCTTTGTCTTTTTATGGTAATGCTTTGAGAATTCAAATATTTGAACTCTAGTTTCTGATCTAGTTTAAGTATACATTAATGTCAACCAGACAGTGCTAAACATCACTGCTCAGAATAAATATTCTATACTTCATATCATTAAAAAAATGAGTTAAAGAATTATTTGACATCTTAAACATTCCTGAAGCTACTGTGAATTCAGTCTATTTTGCTGTCACAGCAAGGCATATTATTCATGTATCAGATTTTCTTGTGATAAACAACATATTTATTCAGAACGTCAGTGCCTCTGAATTAGACAAATACCTAAAACAAATACACTTGTTGCATCGTCCCATCATGCCTTTTTGTTATGGTGGCTACAAGACATGCTAGGACAAAGATAGGGTTAAGAGTTACTTATCGTTCTGAGTGATTCCAATAGCTGAATATATTCTCTTAGCTAGGACTTTTGGGGTTGTCAGTCATACCGGAATAATTTCTTTTTATTATTATTATTATTATTATGCCATATGCACACTTAGTATAAAAATAGAAAATAACCAGGCAAATCACTTTATCAGGCGGGCGGGTTTGGGGTTTGTTATTGAGAGTGCAGGAGGAGAACCAGCTGCAGAAATATCACTGTGGCTTATAAGATCTTCAGTATACATAAAATATTAGGACAAAAACTGCGTAATTCCCATCTGAGCAGTGTAGAGTTGAGTAAATATAACTATTTCCATAAATATGGACTATATAAGGTACTTAGTGTATATTTTTGAGTCAGGGAAGATTCACCATTTATAAATTCAGGAGACGGAGATTAAATCAGACAGCTATGTAGCCATAGCACTGTTTTTCTCCTAATATTCTATCTTCCCACCCCGTCACTCTCCCCATATGCCAAACTCCCAGATATATGGAGATGACATGTACATATATCTAACATGTAACAGGAGGTAAAGTTGAGTAAAAAAAATGGGTGGGAGCCACTTTCCTTTAATATGAACTACTCCAAAAGATTTTCTGCTCTCTGTGCTTGGAAGTGAAAGATAGTTATCTGATCTTTTACTACCAAAGTAGGAACAGTTAGCAGAAAAATTCAGAGAAATTAGAGACCTGTGAATTATGTGTGCATTCTGTCAAGCTCTGTTAATGTTTCAATGTATGCCATCCCTTCTCCATTACTACCTGAGTGCATTTAAAACAATTTCTAAACGCATAAACATTTTTTCTATACTTAGCAGGCAAGTGAAGGCAGAATCAAGATTTGTCTGCTTTTATCATGTGCTATAGCACTTACAATCTAACTGCAAACATTCATGCTGCTTCTTTCTTCCAAAACCTCTCCCATGTGAACAAATTCACATGCAGAACATGGCTAAAAATTCTTGACCCAAAGGCAATAATTCAAAATATATCTCTTCTAGCTATTGTAAAAGTTTCTGGTTCTGTGGCTGTCTCCTCCGTTGATGGATGTGCTGGTACTTAACAACACTGTGTTACACTTCCACGTACCACTCATTTAATTCATCCTCTGAACTTTACATGTGCATACAATATCTTGTCATTAAATATACATCTATTCCAAATGGGAGCCAAAGATTTTCACTGGGACAAATAAGCAGGTTTTGCTTTTCATTTTCCTCATCTACTTTTATGCAAATATGTATGCCATGGCCAACTACCTTAAGGCATCGGAACACCTAACATTAAATTGTAACATAGATATTTCTGTCAGAAGGGTGCAATTGAAATGAATTTTGAATCATTTTGAATCCAGATGTTATAAGTGTCCTTAACAGGACTTTCCCTATGATAAATGGTTTCTGTATTGTCCAATATTTTTCATAAATTTAATTTCAAATATAAGAAATTCGATCGAAGTTTTAAACTTCACTGCAATCAAAACTTATTTATTACTTAAAGTATATAGACCGGCTATAACAACTTTTTGTGTGCCCCATGAAGACTTCAGGATAGACTGATTCGGCTGTTAAGGTCATATGTAGCAGCATAAAATGGTTTACCTTCAGCTAACTGTTCCTCAGAAATTCGGATACAACTTTGAACCACCTAATATTTGTGAATTGCTAACAAATTTCCTATGTACATAGTTGATTAATTAAGATTTTTTAACCTTTGAAGAAGTGAAACCCAGCAAATAATTAATACATACCACAGAAGTCATTCCAAAACACTGCAGGAGAAAGTTGTACCAGAAATTCAAAGTACCAGTGAGAAGTGAAAGACTCTAGTTGCAACAAAATGTTTCAGTGTTTTCGTACTCTGTGTCAAGCAAGATTGGACAGGGCCTCCTAGGTCACTGTGTACAGCAACCAGGTGTAGCAGGCAATCACATCATAAGATTCTGTTATTAAAGCTCTTCCACAAAATGTGTTAGATTGTGACTTGTCCATGTGCGATTGTTGTCCCGGTTAAACAGCTCTTTTCCCTCATTATATTCCTGGTGGATATAACCGCTGATCTCAAATATCTCTCAATTTTTATTTTGCTAGATTTAACAATTTAAGGTCTTTTAGACCTCTCTTACAGAATGTATCATCGGGGCATAGAAAATATAGTAACCCTTTTTTTCCACCACTTTCAATCTGAATTAATCATTCTTGAGCATGAGTGACAAAAGTAGGGCGCATAGATGTAATATTGCACATTAATGGTGTGGAGGAGGACAAAGAAGTAAGTGGTAATCTATTTGAGTCAAAATTGATTTGGGAAAAGCTGGTAAATTAGCTTCTAGTGAAACAGAATTAGATATCCTTCTTAGATACAAATGTCAGATTTGACCTTCGATGAGGCTATTTTAAAGTTACTAGGGTGATAAATATGACTTAGAACTGTACTGCACAAATGATAGGACCTCATTATTTCAACATACCAGAGCTGATAGAAATTTTTATTTTCATGAACTAAATGCCATATATTGTAATTTCAGAAATTGTTTTTGGTAAGCAATAAACACACTGATTGCAAAAGAGCTACTTGCATGAAATAACCTTGGATTTAGTGATCATAAAATCACTCAATAAAATCAAACTAAATAGAGAGAAGAGTTCTATTATTTTCTATAAAGTTTCTCCTGTTGAAATTGAAGTTAGGAAAGATTGTTACCTGATCCAAGAGGTTTTTCGTCTGAGCAAATAGTAAGGTTTGAGTGAATGCACACATTATGGAATAGGTTTTCTCAGAGAAAACTTGCATCAGAAACTTCTGGAACAGCTGTTCCACTTCTGCTGATGGTACAAACACTTAAATGTGAAGAATCAAGTCCTAAAAGTATGTCCTTCCACCTTCCACAGAAATAGCTCTATAGAAGACTAATAATAGCTAATAGAAGAGACGAAATAACACAAATATGAGAAACCCATGTGCTTTCATGCAGACATTACTTTTTTAATATTTATTGATTAGTCTTCAGTAATGATTTTTTGTTTAATGAATTTTAATAAGCATATAGAAATATTCTCATCTGCTACAATTAAGTGTAGCTTGAAGTATGTTGAACACCAGACCATATCAGATAAGAACATGACCTATATAACCTTTGTGCTAAATACATCAGAAGTGTATTCACATACCTGTGAACTTCGGCACTGTGTATTACAAGTATTCATTTCCAAGTGCATTTGGCATCTCATAACATGATTGTGTATCATTAAGATAACATTCAAAAAATGTATTATAGTGGTTGTGTTATGTGTGGATATTAATACTGGAAAACCAGGAGTCATAAAATAAGATCAGTGTTTTTCACAGGCTTAAAAAAATTAGTCACAGAAATACTATATCATTGTAACATTTTCCTTTCCAGTAGTTTAATCAGAGAATCCAGAGTTCTCTGTAGATATTAGAGAAAAGAAACCCTCAACCAAATCAGTCTGAAAGTGTATTTTAGCAGACCTTTTCAGATACTCATCTTTGCCTCCTGATTTTTCAGTCTTGCTAAAACGATCTCAGGAAATGGGGCTTATGATCACACTGTGGTTTCTCTGTTGGAGTATATATGTATCTGGATGTGTCCCCATCCTGAACTGCCTGGCTCACTTCCTACAAACTTCATGTAAGTAAGCGACAGGGTAGTAAGAGTGGTGCAAGTGCACGAAGGGCTGCAGCTCAGCTGAGGTGTTTCAGATGGAAGAGGATCTCTCCAGGAACAGACTTGTAGATATATTTAACACAGGAAAAGATTCAGCTTCATCTGAGAATCACCCACCAGCTCACAAATCCATAAAACTCATGCTTTTGTAGTTCCACACATTTAATCTCTTTTTCCCTGTGACCGGCAGAGCAGTGACATCTCCCTCGCCATCTCATAGTCCTTTATGTACATTCCCGGTATCCCTGCTGCTGTTGTGCACTTGTGCCTCTAGGTGGAACTGAAGGGACTGAGAAGACTTTTTGGAGGGACCTGTAGAAACACACATCCAGTTTTTCATAGTTCAGGTAATCTCTGACTTGAAGAGTTTCTGTGTAAACAGCCAAGACATAATCGTGGAAAGAGAAACAAGGCACTAAATCAAACAGCCTGCTCTGAGTAGAAAAGCAGGGATTTATACAGACTTCAAGGTGTATCATTAAGCAAACATTGACTTATTTCTTCGCTGTCCACCACCAGCTCCTCCTGAATATGGTGGCATTGTTTTGTATTGCTTTCTAGCACTTTTTTCTCTTGAACTGAAGTCTTGTTAAACCTTCAGTATATATGTAAAAATTTTTTATAGCTAAATTAAATAGATGTTGTTTTCTGCATAGTTTCCAGGATTTAGAGATGGTAAATGCCATTTTAAAAATTAGAGGAGAATGAAAAATAATTTGAAAGTATGTGGACTGACCGTGACATTTTATCTTTGTCAGTGTTTTACTGTTCAATAAAGATTTAAAATTCATTTAGAACTATTGGCATTACAGATACCTTTAAATATAGTCAAAGTAGTATACTACACTGTAAATGTTTGAGATACTAAGGTCATTATTATTATCGTTCCTCATTTCCATCACTGTTTAGAAATAAACTCAACTATATCCAGATTTAGAGTATTTTTTTTATGGCAGTCAGAAAAGGCAAAGATATCACTGCTTTTGCTGTGGTCTGCAAGAGGAATCTAGTGAATTATTTAGTATTACTGCATAGTTGTCTACAAGAGAGATTTTTATGGTCTTTTTCTATTGCATAGTTTGTGTGAGAAAGGGACAGAAAACAAAATGGCTTAACTTTGTCTTCTTTATAGGATACATTTATCTTTCAAAACGTCAACATTTTTCATAGAAGTGAAATTCACTTGCTGGCCATTCGTCCTGTCCTTTTTTAGTATTTGTTTCCCACAAAATCCAAGAAAACAAGTCTTTGGTGCAGAATTTTGTATAACATCTACAATACAACAAGAAGAATTGCATAGACTCATTTATAGTGTCTCTCTCAAGTGTGCTAAAGAGTCTCAGACTTGTTCTGCTGCTTATGCACTGTGGTGCTTTACCAGTGGTGCTTCTTTAATTTCTGATTGAGTGGGTCATAGAAAAAAATCAACTGTTCCATCATGTGTCTGAGATTTTTCTCATAATATGTCAGGCGTGGGAGGTGAAGAATAGGAGTAGGAGTAGAAGGAAAAAGTCCCTAAGTTTTTTTTTTTCTGAAATCAGAAGGAGTGTTATTAACTACAGTGTCTTGAGATTAGGCCCTTACAGCATACTTCTTCAGCTCACAGCTATGTGGTATCTTTGTCTACATTGTCTTAAAGGTTCTCAGTTGTCAGGTCAAAGCTTTCCGAGTTACTACAGATTTAATTCTTTCTTCTTCATCATTAGCTCAGAAACGTCAGTAATGATCAATCGTGGTGAGATTTAAAACTGTTCTCCACTTCTGATTTCTGTCAATCTTACTTTATTAAGGGCACGTTTTCCACCAAAATCAGGTACTTGAAAGTGTGACATGGTCCACTCTTCACAAAAATAGGTTGTGCTGAGAGGCAGAAGCAAATATTTCACTTGCCAGTGGCCCTGTGAAAATGAACAATAGCCTGGCTGTGATAGCGGGCATCACTGTGAGCCGCTCTAACTGGCTGTGGTTATTCCTAAGCAGCTGGGCCATGCTGACAGCCCTGTTATATTTGTAAGTTAGGCTAAGAAAATTACTGTCATACACTCCCTATGTCTATAATGCAGTTCATAGCTTTGTCCCAGTTACTTATACCAGTTAGCACTGAGACAACAGAACCAGAAAGCTGAATAAAATAGCTATTCTTCTCTCTCAATTTCTCTTTTCTCTCTCTCTGCCATAATAACTGTGTAAGCTACTGTAAATAAGAAAATACAGTCTGTCTTCCTTGTTACAAGTAGACACATATTCTTTGCAGTGATTCAAATTACAGTCAGTTTACATTATTTACATTTCTTGTATTAAGCATGAAGTCTTGATAACTAACTTTTTTTTTCTCCCAGATGGACTTTTCAGGAAACAATTTACTGTGTGTTCATCATCCTATTTTCAGCTTCCTTCCTGAGGGGTCCTAAGCAACATGACTACCCTCTCTATACAGAAAGCAAAAATTATTCTGTGTTACCATTTGGAAGATGCTGCTGTGTATCCAGAAGTAAAACCAGTTAGATTAGATTTATATAACAGAGGAATCACAAAAAAACCCAACTTTATATCACATATTAAATAAAATTATTTTTAAAGTTAGGCTGGATTTAGGAAAAAAATGTGTTTGTGTTATGTGTGAATGTGTGGCTGTATTTTGCACATTTGACTGAGATCCATAAAATACACATGCAATCAGAGTCCTTTAAAACGGCTTTCTTTTTTTTCCTGAAATCCAGATATTAAAAACAACATAAATGATGCATTACATTGACCTTCTCCTTATTATTTATTATGTTCTATTTATGTCAGGAACCGGAAAATAAGCATCGTGTCCAAGGACATCATGGTAATTGTCTGTAAGAAGCTTTCCAATAACTTCTTGCAGTTATGAGTTTCTAATAGTCCTCTTTTATTACTAAAGGCTAGTGAACTCATTATTTCTGCATCATCCATACCATTCCTCAGTGCATGAAATACATGAGGTAGACTGTCTTTTTCTCTTCCTTTTCTTACCTTTCTGAGAACTTTAGGTTGTAAAGAAAACAACTCTTACAAACTCTGATTTGTTTCCAACAGAATAAAATAAGATTGGCCTTGCTGCTCCCTCAAGTTTCAAATTTTCATCAGCAAGGTGAAGGGAGCAGGCAGTGCTTCTGCACTTGGTATTAGGGCACGGCAGGCATCAGTGACTTAACTAAAAAATTAAAATACTAACTGGAATCTGTCAGCTGACAACTATAACAGGAGAAATAAAGCACAATACAATAGGCTACGTTTATTTATACTTATAAATCAGGAAGATTGTGAATGAAAATTTGGGTTTTAAAAAAATGTCATTGATGTTCCGCGAACTGAAATCATTACCCACGGGAATATACTGGAGAAAATGTATATTCTGTACATTTGACATTTATCGTAGATTTTCATCACATCAAGGGACAGTGTGAGTTCCTCAATTTGTAAGAAGTACAAAACAAGGAAGAAAGTGATAGTCTTTATTGTATCTGTAAATGTAGCCTGCAAAGGCGTCATGCCAGTTTCCCCAGAGCAGCATCGTGTGTGAGCAGGAGGTCCATCACAGCAGTGGCTGGCAGCAAAGACCCATCCCACCAGCCCAGCCAGGAGCAAGGCAGCAGAGGGCACAAGAGTAGCCACCTCCCCGGGCATCAGACACTTCCATGGGGACAGGAGTGGGCTGAGAACAGGCAAGGAGGTCTGGACTCTGGCCCTGCTGCAATGTCAGTGGGGTAGAGACTGACGTGGAGCTGACATGGGGTCCTGGCCTGTGAGCAGGTAGAGGAGTCCCAGGGCAGGGAGCTGAGCAGGTACATGATGCCTTAGAAGCGCCCTCAGGGCCTTACCTATTACCACTATTTGCCTCAGATATTGTTTCTCCCCAGATACGTTTTCTTTCTGGTAGGGAGAGAAACTAGTCCTTCAGAGTCAGGAATTTGTATCTCAAAAAACTTTCACTTTTCTGCAGTATCTGAAGGGACTCAGGAGAAAAATGATTTTATCACTGCTGACCTCCAATTCAGCCTCCAGCTCCCTAGAAGTTTCCAGATGTTTATGTAGGCACAAGGAGAGGAAAGTTGTACAAAAATTTGCAGAAGTTAACACAGAATAGGAAGAGATAAACATCCACACATTACAGTGCACAGGTAGAAAAAATCTGATTTTAAAATTGTCTTCTAATTTCTACTATAAAATCGAATTTTGAACCGTTTACCACTTTGTTTAAATACAGCTGTACTGATTATTGTGGGTGCATCAGGTATTGGTCTCTGCCTGAAATACAAAATGGATAAAATTTAAGCTAAATTAGCAGTCATTTCTTAGTGTAGAAGTTGTGTTTGGTTTTTCTCCTGGTATCTAAAGTTGCCTCTTTAAAAAGATTCAGGTCTTGCATGCTGTGGTGCAGGATATGCAGTGACTTCACTATCAAATGCGTGCATGTAGGCACCTCTGTGAAAAAAGTATCCCATGCACAACCAAAATAAGAACATCTGAAAAATCTCAGATTCCCTAGATTATGTTGAGTTTTATTAGTGTTTGCTAAACCTTTTGAAGGCTGCTTCTGCCCTAGGCATTTCAGGTGTCCTTGAAATGATTCCTGATAGTACCAAAACATCAGTGTGGAGCTTTGCTATTGGGAATCAAAACAGGAAGACTCCAGCATCTTGATGCCCAAGGGAAAAAGCAGCCTAGTTGCAAAGAGTGAAGAGGAAGACTTGGGGGAGTTGTAAAGAGGGAATATCAGCATGATGAGTAGGAGAGAGAGAGAGAGATGCTGACAAGTGGGCAGATTTAAAGCAGTAGAGAGGGAAGGAGTAAGAGGTTTTTAAGGGAGGGAGACGGCAACAGAAGTGAGAAGAGAGGGGGAAAACACATGCAATGAAAGCAAAAAAAGATGTAAAATGAATAGGCTGTGACCCCTGGAATACACTCACCTCACAACTTGAAGGTAAATCTGTGATTCCTCAATTTTAGAGGACTGTCAGTACAATATAGTGGGATTTCAAATTAGGAGGTTAGGAAGGAATCTACTTGTTTATTTTTTAAATCTAAGAAGCTCCATAAACCCAAAAAGCCCTAGGATAAAAGAAAGATATTCTTTCATTTACTCACTTGAATTTTAGAAAGCTGGAAAATGCCATGACTGAAGTTGTCTGTGTAATGTGAATTCAGAAATTTTGCACATATGTGCTTTAGTGCAGTATTAAATTACATAATCTTGTACTTCTTGTTTAATGTTACGCATCTACTTCACTGAGTGCATAGAGTGCATATACTCTGAAAAATCAATCAAAAGTTTTAGAACATCACTTATTTCAGGAACTGGACCATGTGCATCTACTGGGGCTTTCCAATGAAAAAATATGAAGTTATCAGCTTCATGAGCTTAGAGAGCTGTTAGTCCAGTCAACAAAAGGGTCCAAAAGGTGACAAAAAGCAAAGAAAAAAGAAAATATGAGGTTCTCTTGAGAGAGACATAGAACAGAGTGCTGTTGATTGCCAAGAGGAGTTGCAAGTGTTCCCCAGGAGCTGGGTAGTGGCTGTGGACAGAAATACTTCACATGGAGAAGGGAGTGATCATAGGAAATATGACATGATTTCAGCAGAGGAAAGAATAGCTTCATATTTAAGGGAGTTGAAGGTTGCTATGGAGAACTGGATTCTTACCCTCTTTCTGTCCTCCCTGTGCTGAGTCATTTCAATCAAAGCCTTCACAGGTGATATTACTTGTGTAGTCCTCAACCATTGCTCAATGCAACTCATCCTCAAGTTCAGATCTTTGAAATAATTGTCTCTTACTTTTGCTTGTCAGTCATGTGTTCCAAAACTCAACCTATTAGTATGATTAGTTATTAATAAGTATTTATTACAGAAGTTCTTACAGACTAGTATAGGCTCCATTGCATTAAGAATTTAGAAAGCGATAAAATGATCTCTCTGCTCTGAAGAGAGATTGCCACTGTCTAAATACCTAAGACAGGCAGACCACAGGAGGGGAGGGAACCAAGACGGTGGGATGGAGAATGATTTGCTCAAGGTCACTCAGGAGACATTTAATGGCGGTACTGGAATGAGATACTGTTAAAATCACAGGAGTTCTGCTGCTAGGAGTCATTTTGTTTAAAAAATTGCCATGCATTTAAATAAAATGATCTGTAATGGAAGCCTGTCACCTGTGATCTGAGCAAAGTAATTTATTATGCAAAAACCATGCAGATAATTTACAATAGTTCTTCTGTGCCTTTAATGTAAAGTAACTGTAATCATGGAATTGCTTCTGAAATCTCTTTTATGCTACTTGGCACTCCATATGGTAGTTGGATACTAGAGGAAAAAATATCCTCCAGGAATCATTGAGCCAGGCTTTAAGCCAGGCAATCTCCTCTAACACTTTCAGAGCAAGCCATACTATAAAAATGTAAATGTGGTAGCAATACTTCTTCTTCACTCCATTTTTCAAAAGGTAAACGTAAGTGTTGTTCAAACCACAGTGCAGCTTGAGAGCATTTGTAAAGGACATAAAAAATCCAAGTTACTCTACGTAGGTGGCTTTACATACCTGTGACTGTGAAGGCTCTCTGATTCAGACATATATCATCCAACATCAGTAGAAAGACTTACAGAAATTGCAACTCCACACAATTTTCTTTCCTCTTTCTCCTTTCCCCCTACTTCTATTTTAGATAACTTTTATTGTAAGCACTTAAACATTCTCCTTTCCTGAGGCATTTGGGTAAACATTACACAGGCGTGGTTTTCTTGTCTGTTCACAGGTGTAAATTAGGCAGATTATGAGAAACCAGTAACAGATGAGATAACAGAGAGAGGGGGATGGAGAAAGAGAAGGGAAGGGCACAAATAGGATAAGAGAATGAGGAAGAAGATATACAAGTACTAGGAAGGAAAAAAATCAAATGATAGAAGTAAAATCAGAAGGAAATTGATGGGGAGGGAATGGGAAAGAAAATTAGGAAAAGTCTACCGGAAATGTGATAAATATGAAGCAGAGATCCAGCCTTGAAGAGGGAAACAAGAACTCCTACTGCAGCTGTGGAGCAACCAGATTGGTACCCCAGATCCTCTTTTATAAAATAAAATAAAATAAAATTGAACTGTTAGTACAATTTTTTTCTTTTCTGTGTTGTGAGTGTTGAAAAATTATCACTAAATAGATTAGAAAACACTGAAAGATTATATGATTATGTGCAATCCAGAAAAGGAGAAAAAAGAAGGAATATCAAAAGGGAGGCAAGAAAAAGAAATTCAGAATAGAAAAGAGGAGGCAGGCTTGTTGTCTCGTTGCTGTCTCTCTCTAGCTTGTTCAACAAGCGATAGATAGATAGAAAAGGGAAGAGTAAATAGTAGGGGAAAGAAAGGAATCAAGGCCACCAGCCCTTCCCTAAAGGGCTAAGAGGAATTAAGTCAACCCAGTTATGAAATCTAAAAGGACTTTCTCTCAGAAAGCAGAAATGGGGAGTGGAAGCCTTGCAGGCGTAAGGTGGTAGAAAGAAATTAAATTTTCCCTTCTAAATTTCAAACCTCCATTTTGGTGATTTAATGGGTTTGACCTGAGTCAGAGCTTTATTTGCTTTTTCCCCCCCTGTAGTTTACACACGTAGTATTGAGAGGAATCGGTACCTAGTTTTAGGTACACTATTGCCTAAATTAAAATGTGGTAGTATTAGCTAATCGCTGCATTGGTCCTACAATAGCATTTTCCCAAGTAAAATACACAAGTTAATATTCAAAAGCTGGAAGTGGGAATGTAAAAGCTTAAGGGATCTGCCCAAGACCTGTGTGGTCCTTGATCCTCTTCCCTATCCCTCACTCTCCTTCTGGACTTTTATGCTCTGAGTTCCCCTGCTTTCTTCCAAAAGATGTGTACCAAATGAATATGATTTTTTTGATCTTCTCATTCTATGGTTAATTGCTTCTTAATATTATGTGAGAATTTATTGCATCCATAAGCATCTTTAAAAGGAATTGAAATAACCTTTAAATAAATGAATAAGGAACAATTTACAGTCCTAGTAATCAACGTAACTACATTTTAAATGCCCTGATTATTTCTTTGGAGTCAAGCACTTTAATTGATTGTGATTTCCTAATAGAGGCATATACCAGGAAAGTTATACCCTTCATATATGCTGCATTTAGTTTGGGCTAAAATACAAATTCAAGCTCAAATTGACAGAGGTCAGGAAGAAAATAGAGGGGAGGGGCAGGGAGCAGACATGCATTTACCAATTTTTTTAACAGCATGACCTCCGTTGAGACCAAAGTTGAGAAGCACAAACTGTTCTAGTGGTATTGCACTGCTTAGTTTCTGTTCTGTAGCCAAGGAAACTGTCAAGTACTAAGGCTTATTTCAGTAGAGTTATCCTGCACAGGATTTGACTGAAACATTTTTTGTCCATGGTATGTATAGCTTTCATTGGGCTGTGCCAGTTCTGCGTTCCCAGCTGTTTCCAGGAGTGTTTCTTAGACATGTGTCCAGCTCATGTCCCTCACCAAGGCCAGATATGGCCATGCACGTGCCATCTGCACACTCCACTCCTCACTGTGGAAACCATGTGAATTCCACAAAGGAACCATGGGGCAAAAAACATATTCCCAGTCTGGATCATCAAGGTACCTAGACACCAGAGTATGCAGAGACTCACCTCCACAACCAAGCACAGGTGCTGATTCAAGCACTTGTGTGCTTTAGGTAGGTGAGATGAGATAGTTTTGTGTACTGCAGCCCTCACCACTGTGACTCTGACTAGGTTTCTAAGCTTCAGTTTAACATGCTGAATCTATCTCAATACTTCCTTAGTAACTGCTGGGACCTTAAATTTCCTAATTTTTCCTGCAGGGACTACTGAATGCCTGAACCTCTGTAATAATGCATGTCTTGAACTCTACGTAAAAGCTGCAGAGCAGAAATTAAGAGTTGGTATTTTTTTTTTTTTAGGTGTTGTGTGGTACAGCAGCAGTTCCTCGTCCTGAACCCCTTTTTTGCTATGTTTTGAAAAGATCAGTTGCTTTTATGCTGAAGTTTGCTGTTTGTACGTTCATTTAGTAATTTGGTCCTTAATTTATTTTGTAATTACATATATGCTTTTCTTTGAAATATTACCTTTAGTGTGAAATACTATCTTTGAAATGTACCTCACAAGATACTTTTTTCAGAAATTTTCACAGTATAGAACTCTTCCAATAGCACTCTTAACACCAGCAGTTTTGCCCAGATTTAATGAATTTTTGTTTATTTATAAATTAAGAATGGGAACAGTTGAGTAATATAAAGTCCATCTGGAAATAGATTAGGTTTGGTATTTTGTAAATACTCTGGTCCATCCTTGTGCATAATTTTGCTGCTTTTTTTATAAGCCTCATTATGCTTTTGAAGGAGCATACTTTTTCCTCATACAGGTACGGAGAATTTGTATATTGAGAAACAATTCTGTTAGTTACAACTGAAATAAAATGCACAGCAATGAGAAATAATTCAAAGGATTTTGTGGAGTGATGTCATAGACTTTCAGGTCTGTTGCTAGCAATTCACATCAACTTTGCTCAATCTGAAAGTTGAGTGACTTCATGTAGCCTAAGACAGTTAATTAATTAATTAATCAGTTAATTAATTATTTCATTGGGGAAAATATTCAGCTATAGTTTTGCAGTCTTTGTTCTCTAGAGATGCTATAGGGATCTTCTCTGTCAATACAATACCTTTACTCCTTTCTCCTTTCAAAACTTTAATTCCAGTTACATTTCCATGGATCAAGGGAACCGAGATGTAATTGTAATGGCCATGTAATTTTGTTTCAAATAATGTTTGGCCTGTAATGAGTGTAATCAAAACACATTTTATTCTTCAAGCATTATAGCTAACATTTTAGGAAACTCTTAGGACTAGCTTTTAATTTGTATATCCGATCAAAGCAGGTTTGATGGCAGGTGCATGTGTGAATGTTAAATGCAGAGATTCTCTACAGATGTAAAAGGGGCTGTTTTAATATATTCTTTTATCTGTGGTTACATAACTGAGTTTTAAATAGGCTGCAGCTCTCTCTCTAGACATATAACTACCTGGCTTGCTAGACAAGCATTTTAAGCAATTACAAATATAAATAAAATTATTTGTACTGCAAATAGATGCATAAAGTCATGTCACAAAGATTATTTCAGGCACAAATTAAAAGTCAGTTATAAAGGATTGGCAATAAATGTTTTTCTAAAATAAATTCCAAAGTTCCTTTCAAACTTTAAACCTCTCAAATGTGTTGCAAAATGAAAGATATAATTGTACATATATTTGGAAGTGCAGTAAATATAGTGAGTTGAAAGTATCATAGAATCATAGAATGGTTTGGGTTGGAAGTGACTTTAAAGATCATGTAGTTCAAACCTCCCTTACCGTGGACAAAGACAGCTTCTATTAGGTCAGGTTGCGCATAACCTCATCCAACCTGGCCTTGAGCACCGCTAAGGATGGGACATCCTCATGACTTCTCATGACACACTGTGCCAGTACCTCACCAGCCTCACAGTAAAAAATTTCTCTTGTCCTAACAGTACACTCCCTAGTAAAGAGTTTCTCCCTAGCTTTCTTGTAGGCTTCTTTTAAGTACTGGAATGCTGCTGTAAGGCGTCCCTCGAGCCTTCCTTCTCTTCTCTAGACTAAACAAGCCCAACTCTCTCAGTCTGTTCTCATATGGGACGTGCTACGGCCTTTTGATCAAGTTGTAGCCCTCCTCTGGACTCACTGTAATAGATCCATGTTCTTTCTGTGCTGAGGACTAGAACTGAATGCAGCACTCCAGGTGGGGTCTCACGAAAGCAGAGCAGAGGGGGAGAATCACCTCCCTTGACATGCTGGTCACACTGCTTTTGATGCAGCCCAGGATACAGCTGGCTTTTTGGGCTGCAGATGCACATTGCCGACTCATATTAAGCTTCTCATCCACCAGCACCCCAAGTCCTTCTCTCCAGAGCTATTCTCAATCCATTCTCAACCCAGCCTGTATTTGTGCTTGGGATTGTCCTGACTCAGGTGTAGAAGCTTCCACTTGGCCTTTCTGAACTTCATGAGGCTCACACAGGCCAACCTCTCAAGCCTGTCAAGGTCCTTCTGGATGGTATCCCTTTCCTCCAGCATGTAGACAGTGTCACACAGCTTGGAGTCATCAGTAAACTTGCTGCAGGTGCCCTCAATCCCACTGTCCATCTCTCCAACAAAGATGTTAAACAATACCAGTCCCAATACCGACCACTGAGGAACACCACACATCACCGGTCTCCACTTGGACATTGAGCCATTGACCAGAACTCTTTGAGTGTCTACCAAGTGGTTCAGCCATTAACTCCATGTCTTTCCAATTTAGAGACAAATCCAGTCCAACAGTTTTACACTGTTTGCTGGCACAATCTGACTGGGAACAACAGCACGGGTTAGTAGAACCTACTAAGGTTAAGGATTTTTATTACAAATGCTGCAGAGTGAAGATATCTTACTTTGTTCCTGAGTTTGATTGCCTTACCCATCTACAGTTATAGTCAGCTTGGAAAACAAGGAGGCCAGTAACCCCTCTCTTTGGCAGAACAAGATTCTGTATCTAAAAGATTTTCTTCTAGCTAATTATTTTGATTTGTGTATCAAATTATGGTTGACCATCAGATAGAAATCCGTTTGAGAACTGATGCAATATGCCACAAATATCGGTCTTCTTGCACCCTAATGAAAGGATCGAAGTGCGCCAGCTATTGATTCAACATCATGCTCCCAAAATGTATAAAATAGTTAAGTTTATCTTTTGGAAACAAATGCATATTCAAATCTAATTTATGCAAATATTAAATCTCTAAGTACATAATGATGCACAAAATTAGATGGGAATATAAAATATCAGCAAGTTTCAATTTACCACATTTGAAAGATGTATACTCAGATTCATGTTGTATTCCTTTAGCTTATGTCCATAGCCAATTATGAGTGATTGGAAGTGATTAGTAGAGGATTTTCTAAGAGGATAAAAGGCATTAGAAAAGAGATAATAATGTCTAAAAAACCTGAAATAGCAAACATCTATTTGAGAACTTTTTATCACAGGAAATATATATAAACCAAGGCTGAAATGATCTCTCCCACTTTATATTTATAATAGGGTGTAAATATGAGAAAAGGAATAGCACTGTATGCATAAGTAGCACTGACACAAGAACAGATGAATATAGAAAATTCATTAATATTTCAGATTGAATATTAAGCATACCAGAAATTCTGTTAGTAAAATCAAAAAATCATGTAAGTTGGCAGAGACCTCTAGAGGACATCTAGGCCTGTCTCTTGCTCAGAGGGGTCCAGTTAAAGAAGGTTGCTCAGGTCCACATGTAGTCAGGTTTTGAATAGCCCCAAAGCTGGAATCTCCATAACCTTTCTTGACAACCTGGTCCAATGCTTGATCACTCTCATGTTCTTGAAAAGCAGTCAAACATGAGTGACTCTGTGGTAATTAAGAGTGACAATTAGCATAGTCTCAAAAGAGTGTTTATATATTTGTAAGCAGCACTAAATATCCATTGCTTAGCGCTCAGAATATACCACCTGACCCTGCAGCCTACATATCTATGAAAGAGGGCCCTCTAAAAGCTCTGTTTGTAAAGACTCTAATGATAGACTCCAAATACAGGCAAGAATGTCATGCTGTCTTTGAGATCAAAAGAATTACTGACTTCAGTAAGCCTACAGATGCTCATTTCTAAAAACTTATAGATGATGGAGAATGTACTAAATGGACAGAGAAAAATAAATGTGGTACAGATTTCCAGAAAAGAAAAGATTGATACTGACAACTATGATGCCATAAATATTATCTGAATGCCTTGTAAAGCAATGAAATAAATATTCCATCACTAATAGCTGGGATAAGAGAGCCATGAATGGTAGGCAGTGAGGCTTTAGAAGAACTGTATCTCATCAGTCAAACTTCATTGCTTGTTTTGATGCAATTACAAAATTAATGGGCAATGGGAATGAAGCAGATTATATGTATTTGGATTTTAGTGAAGCATTTGATATGGCACCTTAGGAATTTTCAGGTTTAAAATTTGATTCAGTGCTGCTTTCAATAAGATCATGACCATGCAGGCTGTAAAATGCCTAAATGAGTACAAAAAAATAGAAATAATAAACAGCAACATATTAAGAGGAGGAATCCAAAAGAGTTGACATTTATTAGCAAGAGATGGCAAGAGCTGAATTTGTTTAATGTCTATATTAGTAAGCTGAAAGAAAAAGTAAAGAGCACACTAATGAAATCTGACGATAGTATTAAATTGGAAGGAGTGTGCACATCACTAAAGAATAAGATAAAGTGGAATTTGAGAAGTTATAGATGTGGTAAAACTAAGAAAAGCTATTCATCTTAGAAATATGAAAGCCTTGTCACCTTGAGGAAATAATTTGAAACACTGTTATTTTGGAAGATACTGGTATTTGTAAGTTACAAGAAAGCAGATAAATTCAGAAGATTCCATGATGTATTACCATTGGTACATATAAAAATTTTACGGGCTGGTAACAATAGTTTCTCTATGTGTGCATGAAAATACGTTTTGGTTCAGGTGATGTAACTAGGCTGGAAAAAATATTGCAAAACTAGATGTATTCATAGGAAAGGGTAAATAAGGAGACTAAGAGGAATGATGTGCAAGCAGTGACTAAAATGGGAGAGTTCATCTAGTTCAGTGGGAAGTCTTAAAATGAAAAGATGATAGAACATACTTAGGACAAAGTTGCCAGATTTTATGTATTTTCCACTGATAAGAGCATCCCTTGAATGGACATTGCATCCCTTGACTGGACATTGCCTAAGACATTTTATGATTAGAGGGACTGTTGTTTTATTATTCTTAGAAGCATGGGATCTTAAAAAGTCAGGAAGAGCAATTTTGAATCAAGTACAAGTGTTGTGCTCTAATCAATGAAAGTATTTACCATCAGCAAAGGGATTAAAGTAAAACAAAAATATGTGTGATATGAAACAACGCAAAAAAAAATCAAAAATTTTTTTTTAAAGAAAGGAAAAGAAAACGGCAAATGCTCTGTGACAGCAAACTGTAGTTCCTGCTGGGTACCTAGGAACAGTCCTTTGTAAAAAACCACCTCAGAGTCTTAACTGTCGATCTCCTCCTCCTCTTTTCAAGAGTCTGTTTCAGGCTCCCTGTTAGCTGAGCTCTCTCACTGTCCGTCACAACTTTTTTAGCTATGCATGCCCAAATGCTGCTGGGCAATAATTGATCATCCTTCTCTTCAGAGACTTTCGTGACACCATAATTGCTAGAACAAAGCAAACAGTCACATTTCTGCCAGCTGACCTGCCCCATTCTCATAAAGAAACTTTGCATATAATAAGCTGCAAATAAATATAAATGAAAGAAGCTCTGTCCATCAAAATCATGAGCCTATTCTCACCTGCATTTTCTAGTGTTCTACTGGCTCAGAAGTGTGTGTTATCTTCAGCTAGCTACTTAAAATATTCCCTCTCCCCTTCAAGCACTATTAATATTCTGAAATTTAGTCTGTGGATAATACCAGGAGGGGGCCTCTGGAAACTTTTCCAGTTCCCATTTTGGTATCTATAGTAACACTCAAAATCTTGTTGCAGGCAAAAGGGAAAAAAAATATGTAGAACTAAAGGAGGGTTTTTTGGTCTAATAGAAATCTTAACAGGTTAATCAAAAGACAAATATCTATTTTTGCTATCAAGAATCACAAACCAAAATATGACAGAAAAGCTTCATTTATAATACAGGTGAAATAGTTATACAAAATCTCCCTACTGCCTCACCTTTTTCTCTGATATTGCATTCTTTGTGTAATATTCCTCTGAATCCTAAACTGATGTTTAGGTGTTGATCTTCCTCAGGTAGAATGGAGGGATGTGTTGCAGTGAGATTTCAGCATTTCGGGGCATCAACAGGAAAAGGGCAAGGCTCAGGCTGGGTGTTGCTGCCTCCTTGGTATTGAATACACTTGATTTTATTTTTATATGTGTTTTAATACAGTCTGCTCACATGCCCTTTACTTGAGCTGCAAGGTCACACGCATGTAGTGATTGACTGTGATTTGTCTTGTGGTTTGTGGTTGTATTAACTACTGTTTATGTTTCTTGTATGGAACCTCTAGTATTATCCTGTCTCTGCACTCTCCCAAGTTGCATCCTGGCAGACAGGAAGTTCTGTTCACACACAAAATAACTACTTGTTTTTACTGTAAACTAGTTAAACAAAATCACATTTAGATTACCCTATAACTACCATCATAACTGAAACAAATCAGTATGGGGAGACAAGTCCTGAGTCCCCACACCGTCAGGTCAACATAGACCTCGTGGTCTTTACTAGTAATGGCATATTTAGTGAAAAATATAATCATCACAAGAAAATATGCCATATTTCATATGGCATATTTCAGCCTAACACACTGTAGCCCAGGTTACCAGGCAGATATTGCTTGTTTGCTCTGCCTGACAAACTAAATGACAGCACTTCTTGGAGAGCTTTCTTAGTTTTGCATAAGATATAGTAACTGATGTTATGCTGTTACTAAGTTCCATAAATATATCTGCTTTATAAAAAAAAAAAAAAAAGTGCTTTATAGAAGTGTTTTATGAACTCCACATCATAAAAAACAGTTAGCTGCCACTTTATTAAGGAAACGACACTAAAGGCAAAAGAAAAATTGAAACATTACTGGACTGTGAGTGTAAAGATGTTTCTATCCATCTTATTCAGTCAGTCTAGTGCTAATATCTAAAAGGAAAACAACTTTCATGAACTCTGAAGACAACCATGTTTTCTCATCTGACGCTTCTAAGTATCATTTATGATTTGATACTTCATAAGACCTGGCTCTTTCTTTCAGTTGTATGTACTATCTAATGGACTAATAGATTCTTCAAATACAAATTGAGAGTTTCAAAAATGAGAGGGGAAGGTAAATGGCCTGTATACCATCTCAATTTCGTCTGTAAAGTTTGGTTATATTAGTTTTAGTTTAATTGCCAGCTCCAAAATGGTCAAAAGGATTGTTTCAAGAATGTGTTTATTTCTGTGGTTTTTGTCTTTTAACACTACATTCCTGTTATCTTTGTTAGTCTTGGAAATTACTGAAGTGCAGTTGCAAGTGGCAATAACTAGGAATCATTTAATGTATAAGAGCAAGCGATCATTGTCATCTTTTCACAAGACAATGGGCTTTAGGATAATAGACAGATGTGATTCCATGTGAATTTTAAAGAAAGAAAAATATTCAGCTTTTAATTTTAAGTTAAGAAAGGTTAAAATATTTTTTCAAAGGAAAACATTATTCTTGTCACATTTATATGGTTGAAGGAAGCTCATTGGTGAAAAATCTTAAAAGGAAGAGATTGCAACCAAAAAAAAAAAGAAGATAAATGTGTCAATACCATTTTGTATTGAAGGACCTAAAAGGATATTATTTTCTTCCCAATATGCAGTAATTTTTCTTCCTCTAAGCCAGTCACTGTGTGCCTGGCAGCCCCTTTTCTAGCTATAAGTGGATGAGTTACATGAGAATTCAACATCGCTGCAGCTCAGTTAGATCTTGTGGGACTTGCTTAGTCAAAATTCAATAGGAGTGAATTTGTCCTTTGATGAATAGATTCGACACAAATGGAAAGCCCATATTCCCTCTTTCACTTCATTAGAACACTCCTAGGAGTTTTCTTCTAGGAGGATGTTGTAAAATGTTGGAAAATTACTTTTCTTGTTCTACATGCTTAATGCTTCCAGTTGTTAGATACTGGAGTGTAATAATGAAGCATCCAAAAGAGCACTGAACTTTTTGAGCATCTTAATATGATTGAAAGAAGTAGAGTTGTTGATCACAAAAAAGTTAAATCTTACACACAAAGAACAAAAAGGCAGTTAGTTTATTTTTAATCTGTATCAGAAAAAGAAAAACACAGAATCATTTGTCTCTCCATTGCAAGAGATAGTCTTCCAAAACTATTGAAACCACCAAGAAAACATGAAAAAAAGAGATTTTCTGTTTTGCCATAAACAATTTTCAGTGGTGCTGGGGAGAAAGACATAAATGTAAGACCTTTCTCCTAAAGCTATTTGAGGACATTATTGTATTTCTTTTGCTTCTGAACTGTTGTTCTGAAAATACTTTGAGGGGGATGGAGAACACACAACCATCTTTGGAATGAATTGTTTGCTTTCACTGCTGAGAAGAATGCCATATTATCTGCAACATGTTGTAGGTAAATAGCAACACAGTTTAGAATAAACTAAAAGTAAGTCATTGAGCCTCTCCCCTTTTTGACTCTTCTAGTCTTTAATTGAGAGCTGACACCATCATCTCATGATCATCAAACAAACCATGAGGTCAAAATAATGGTTTATAATTCTCTTCTATGGCATGTGTCAGTGTTCAGAATTCCAACTGATAATGAATCAAGCCTAAGATCACAACAATGCCATATTTTCCAGTTATGCAGAAGTATGCTTTCAAACTGTAGTATATTTGTGTGTGTGTGGTTGCGTACATGTGCATATTTCTAAATAAGATGAACAAATATAGTACTTGTGGCAGGCAATTCAGTCCTCAGAAACAGCGAGCAGAAAAGTCAGAAAGAAAGGTATTTAAATCTTTGAAGGACATCAGTAAACATGTTGTATTCCAATGTAATAGTCTCAGGGTCATTATGGAAGAAGAAAATCCTACAACGTGGCATTAAAGATAACATAGTTCCATAGAAAGGCTCCCATGGAGGATCCTTAGACTAAGGAAGGCCTATATATTCTTGAACTCTGTGTACTCCATACTGATCAGAACGTAAAGACTGTAAAATTAGGGTAGCAGATGACCTATATTAGTGATGTAGACAGTTGGTTTGAGTTTCCAGTGAGGACTGTATGGCTGACTTCTGTACTAGATGAAAATGTACTGGAGCATTCAAAACATTTAGACATCATCTTCAGAAGAAACTAATCACTGCAGTGAATGTACAGGACATAAAAAAGATTAAAAGGCAAGACCTAGAAGTAAAATGTTAATCAAATGTCTGCCAAAGTTGAAAATTTCCTTTCTAACAAGATTTAAAATGCTCCCAGTTTCATTAACATAATATAGGAAACTGTAACGCATGTAGGGAATCATCTACATTTGCCGTAGGAGTAAATCTAGGAACTGGGAAAACATTAAGACTGAATCCATCCAAAAGGCATGGACTTCACCTAAACAAGAATAGGTTAGGCTACTTACACCTCAAATTCAACTATTATAGGGAAGGTTAAAACATAGGGAAGTTCTTAAGACACAAAACAACATGTATTTAATAATGAGACATACCTGAAAAGTGAAGTTAAAGATTTCTATTTGAGGAAGAAGAATAGCAGTGCAGGACTACCCAAGGAAGTGTAATCCCAATGAAGATTAAATTAAATACATAGTAAAACACCACCAGATGATTCTATATATATGCTAGCAGTCTAAAAAGTACGATGTGAGAATTGAACTGCAAGGTTCTGTATAATAAGTATGTGATGGGTGAATGATAATTAGTAAGGTAATATAACCAAAAAGCTCACTATACTCTAAAACGTAGCATAGGACGAGTTAAGTTTTCTGTATCAATGCGTAGCATAGAATGTCTATGAAACTAACTTTCATGCCTGAATAGAAAGAGTGTGCCATTAAGGTTCTGGTGACAGTTAACCAAATGAGATGGTGGTAGTGGCTCTGTAGCACTGTGAATAACTAGAAATACTTGCAAAGGCAGAAAACATAAAAATAATGGATGAGGAGGAGGCACTTAATGAAATTATCAGGTAAGAGGTTTGAAATAAACAAAGCAGTTTTTCACTTAGTATGTAATTAAATTGTGGAGCTGAATGTGGTGGATATTGTGGAAGCCAAAAATCTAAATGAATTCCAAAGCCTCTTAAGCATGTTCCCTGATGACAGGTCTGTAAGAGCCATTACATACAGAGCTCCAAGTGCAACCTCTGGGTCAGGAAGTCTCCAAGTCCCTGACACCTCAAAGGATATCCAGAGATATATCATTGTAGTCTTGTTTTGTTCCTATGCTCTTTTCTACATCACAGACAATGCTGAGCTAATCAAACTTTTTTCTGCTCCACTGTGGTAGTGTTATGTTCTTAGAAGTGTTGTATAAGGTTCCTTCCAGAGTGGTTCCTACTTGCAGTATTCTATCTTTCTTCTTTCATCTTGAAATTACTTTGTCTTAATAAATAAAAAACAATTAAACAGAACCTTCCAGAGGGGAAGGGTCCCACTATGGTAATAGTCACAGAGAACTTGTTCTTATTTGATTCTAATTACAGGAAAGTGTTGGTTTAAAAAGTGATTCTTTGATCTTTATTTATTGAGGGAAACTTGATTTGGAAGGAGGGAAGCTGGTCTGCAAATTTTTTAGCCATTTTATCCTGTCCGCATAACCAGTCTAGCTGGATGTCTAACCTGTTATATTCGCACTGATAGCCAGTGAGGCAGTTAAGTGTTGTTAGGGGTTCTCCGTAATTTTCTCCTCACTGCCTGTAACAGCAACTGCATTCCTGCTTTGCTGGCCAGTGCTTTTCAGGAAGCGACACATCTTGGAGTTGCCTCCTCAGTGGAAAGTGTGGTATGAAATAGTCCAGGAAATGCCTAACTAGCTCATCTGCTAGTGTGATTATTTTATGGGGAAAGTAACTCTCACCCACATTGATGTGGGCAAGTAGGAGATCACATTCCACTCTGTTAAATTTGTCAGCACAGTTATACTAGTTGTACACATCACTAGATTTTCTTCAGCTGTTAATGTTTCTTAAAGAGACAATATGGTCAATTCCCTTGAAATCAGATTAGATTTGGCTGATGCTGGTTTAAATTGTTCCAGAGTTACTGAAGGGTAACATAAAATCAGCATAATTCATGCTGAATTCTGTTAGTCATCAAAGTACACCTTCCAGTAATATATCAGTTGAGGAACCGATACAATGTTTATTTAAAGTGTTTTTGATAACTAGATGAAAGCAAAAATTGAGAGGGTAGCAAATATCAATATTTTTCCTGCAGAACTCTTTATAGCATATCTCAACATAAGTATTTCCTTGGTGTCTCAAGTACAAAGCAGCAGGCAGAAGTCCTCTTACAACCACTGTGTTGTTATGCTTTCCCTCAAACCTTTTCATGCAGGTTTCTAAGTAAAAGTTAGAACAGGGGCCTAATCAGTAGGTCCAGTAAAAGGAAATGACAAAGATCTTCACTTTGCATAGGAGCAGGAAAATTGTTTCAGACTCATGGTTTCTGTTAACTGCTTCTTTTGTAGCCCTTAATAGGAATATCAGAGAGATCAAATGCATATTTTCATTTTCAGCCATTCTCTATCATCTGTTTTGTTTGGGTCACAGAATGCTTATATCTAGTAAATTAAGTGCAGTTTCAAATGAAAGATAGCTACAGTAAACCAGTTCTGAGCATAGAAATAGAAAACGGTCTGGAAGCAAGAAAATTTGAATGAAGTTTTGGAGCAGTATCTGTAACTACAGACAGGTTATGTTCAGACTTTTGCAGTCCAGCCAGGTTTCTTTTAAAAAACACCAGAACATGGAAGGACAAAATACAGCTTGTGTGAATTTGCCATTACAAGTTCACATCTCTAGATATGAATATCTTTAGACTGTGCAATTTCCCCATGGAGATAAAGTGAAATAGCTTGCTTTTTTGCCTTTCTGTGAAGGAAAACTTTGTCTCCTTCTATAGAGTGTATATCACTGTCAGAAACTTGGATTCTGCTGCATTGAGTCTGCATTTTGTGGATTTCCAGAGCTGAAGAATCACTCTGTCAATGGATTAAATTGCAACCAGTCACAGTGGAATGTTACCCAATTACAGATTTCTGATAAATGCATCATAATATTACATAGTCATATTGCAAAACTACCATGTGCTAGTTTCTCTCTGAATTGTTGAACTGCAATGTCAGAATACCAGTCTATGATTATTTTGTTATATTGTTTCACTCCGATTCATGCAATCTTTCTTGGGGAGGGAAAAGGTTCACAGATCTGCCCACAGTTTTAAACAAACAAACAAACAAACAAATAAATAAATAGAAATAAAAAAAAGAAAAATAAAAGAGAAAAATGTGAAAAGAGGAAAGAGAAAAGAGAAAAACAAAATCTGCAAACTGCACTAACCATGGAGTACCCTGAAGGAATGCTCCTGCAATGTGACAAGTGCCTTTGTATTTAAAATAATCGTGCTTTCTGTGTGGTGTCATAAAAGCCAGCAATCTGCTGGGAATTAGGATCATGAATATAATTTGAGGATGGTGATCAGAGGAGAACTAGTTATCTAAATGGAAAAGGTAAAAAGATGTGTTTCAAAATATAAACAGGTCTTACTGAACTGAATTCATGGAATGGAAGTGGGAAGAGGAGTTCAGTGTCAGTATTAGTACAGCTCCATTACATACCTATAAGTATTCACGTGAGAATAGACTATAAGGCTTCCTCCTTTAACATGGGAAATCACTTCCCTCCTAACTTCTGGGTAAAAGTGCTTGTGAAACATTCCTGTTCTCTGTCTCACTGACTGATGATGTATTTTGCTTCAGCCTGAGTGGCTAAGAGGTTTTGCTCCAGAATTCCTTTTCAGAAAAATAAGGTACTCTGTTGGGAAGTAGGGCATACAAATTCATATTGCTCCAGAAATATGGAGAAAGGGGACCCAAGGTCTTCTCTGTCTTATGGGAGTGTTTTAACCCAGGGGATAGGGAAAAAGGGAACTATATCTCTTTGACTACCATTTTTGTGAATTTCCCCCCAACTACTATCTCCAGATAGATCTACTCAGTAAATTCAACCTGCCTTTGCAAATAGTTTCAGGATGTTTTCATTGAATTTACAGCTTAAAAAGAAAGGAAAAAAATATTCATACTAATCTAAATGTATATCTGCAAGCATTATTAATCTCAGCATACCTCACTCTTTGACAAAGCTTTGCAGATAGAGCAGTAATGGCCACATGAGGAAAGTCTGCTTAAAGTTAATTGGGTGTTTGTATAGTGCTTGGTGTTCTAAGTCTTTTACTTTATTAGGTGTAATTTTGGTGAACTCACAAATGGGAAAATATACTGAAGCTGGAGATGATCCAGAAAACCTCAATATGGTTAACACAAAGACAGAGGGAGTAATATGAAAGAGATGAACTGCATGTGAACATTTTAATGTTTTCCAAACACTCTTATGGTCACTGTATTTTCATTTTGATTAGATATTTCTGTTCCTCTGTCACAATCTTGTTTAGATAAATCACTGTGCTTCTTTAGTAGGAACCTAGTATGCATCAGAGAGAGACAGCATATAATGATTCTACAGAATCTATCCTTCTCAACAGTTTGAATTTTCCTTTATTATATTTCCTTGAAATAATTTACATTTCCCCATAAACATTCAGTTTCCTGGTACCATTTCTTTTCCAATGCTTGTTCTGAGCTAATTCAATGACTCCATCACCTCTAAGCTGTCGATCTGTCTGACATCTGATTCAACCTGTTCACAGTTGTCTGGAGTGCTTCAAAGACAGATCAGAAAGATTCATTGCTTACTTCTCTGACACAAAATGTCTGAAAGAATAACACTTTTCCCCAGTCAACAGGCAAGTTCAGTTTTTGAGAATTGGGGATTTTGGTTTTTAATTATACAAAAAAAATCATCTGAATAGCAAAATGGTAGAAAAATACTTACAAGGAATGAATTATGCAAATAGAACTCTCTATGATGGGGCCATTCCTTCAGAGTCATATTTAGGTCATCTGGAAGTAGTAGACTAGTTCCAAATGGGCAGGAGCACAAAAGTAGTAACCATCATCTGTAAATCTTCAAATGGATTTCCAGAATAATTTAAACAGCCAAGTGAAATAAAAGTTTCAGGTCACTAAAAAGCCAACAGAATTGGAATTTGTGAAGGTCTAGGTACCTAACTCCTTGTATCTGGTGGACAGCAATCTGATTCTGGTCTTATCACTGACTTGAGAGGGGTCAAACCTACATTTTGTCTTTGTAGTCGAACTCTCCGTGTACTTTTAAAATCCACTACTCTTAATTTTGACAAAACTGTACTTACATTTTTGACTACTACTATTGCATTTGTACCAGATTTGTAATATATATGTTGATATTCTTAAAGAGATCTTAACTACGCATAAATTACATACATTGTAAAGAAAATAAGGGTGTTTTTATGTGAGAGTAAAGGAGAAATTATTCAGGGGGAAAAGGTGAGTCATTAATATTTAGGTCAGTAGAAATAAAAGCAAAAATCATGATGGCAGACAGACAGGAGGAAGGAAACGGTGAGGGTAAATGGGGCTGAGGGTAGATTCAGAGGAAGACAATAGGCTAGACTTAGTCCTGACACAGCATGGCAATCACCAAGCGTAACACTGGCAAGATGCATTGTAATGTGTGCAGATGTGCTAGAGGTGACTGAAAACCTGCCTCTGTGGGAAAAGTGTCTTATGTTGTAATTAACCAGGAAGTAGTCAGGAAAAAAGAATATTCAAAGAAGGGTTGAACTTCTGTACAAAACAGACTCTGTTACCTAGACATCTCAATTAACTAATTGTAAGCAAATTTAAAAACTACATCAGTTTAAGTGCTGACATTGACCTAGAGAAGTATCATTTTGTCTCTCTTTTATACTTAAAGATTTTACAAGTGGGACTATTTCTCAAGCACCAAGAGTTATTTTGATAATATATTAAAGAGGTGCTTGAAGTATATGACAGAAACTTTCCTTCTTAGTATAGGTCATACAAAGGGTCATAGACAGGGGAAACATAACTTTGAAATGAAAGTGACTCACAGTAAATGAAGAGCCATGTCCAAATTGGAGAGGTAGAAGTGGAAGCTTTACCACCTACTTAGAGGTGAGTTATGTAGAAGGGAGAGACCCGGAAAAGAAAGGATAATTGAATAAATGGCAGAAAGAGAGAAAAGCAAGTTCAGCTAGCCATTTTAGTTAGAAATTGGAATTAGGAAAGGGAATTAAACCAGAATATATTTATGAATTTTGGCCTGATCATGAATTTGTTACCATTTGTCCAATGTATTGTAACATACGTAATAAGGAAATTTAATGGTTTTTAAAAATGTAGTTTTGTTAGTGAACTGTAGGGTTTCTCAAAGGTGCAAAATCAGTGTTTTATTATACCTTCATTAATATACTCCAGTCCTTTTCTGAATCTGTTTTCCCCAGCATCATGAAAATGAGGTCAGCATTACCATTCTGTTTTTAGTCTTTCCCATGAGCTTTTTTGATCATCTTGGGAATTCACTGTTGAATGCAGTGAACACTTGTTCAGTGCATGTTATTCCTGTCTCTGCTTCTTTTGAAGCCTGTACTTTTGTAGGTGATATTGATAGATTGCTATGAGAGTGGGGAACACTGCTTCCAGACTTGCCAAGCAAAGAGGTCAATTGGCTGGAAACACAGTTCTTAGTCCCTGTAATACTGAATGACCCTGGGAAAATCACTTCTCTTTTCTGTACAAAAGGCTTCCCACCTCTGACATAAAAATAATGTTGACCTTACCTGCAAAATTCTTTTGAGATATACTGTTGTGCAACTCTGTGTCATTTTCCCTCGTTTTTAGTGACTTCAGTGACGTGTTGGCTTAAGCTCTCAATTCATTTCAATAGCAACTTATTTAATTAGCTACAAACTGACTCCACTCAGTGATCAATTTCTTCAGGTCGATTTTGTCTGTGGCCCACTTTGTCTGCTTTATCTCTGTTACTTTTTCCAAATCTTCCTCTCACCATCTGTAAAGGGAAAAGAAACTTAGTTGAAAGAGGGGCAAAGTCAGTGTGACCTGAATGAATGTGATATTCAGAATTATGCATGCATGCATGACAGAAAAGAGAAAGCTTTCAAAATTTTCTTAATCGATGGGGCAAAGAAAACAGGAACTCCAGAGAAACTACTGAAAGATGAGTTAGGTGGGGCTCAGAAGAGATGAAAAAGCTGTAGATATTGACCTCCTTCTTGAGATACTCGAGAAGGATCAATAATATTGAGAGCTACACAGATATCACACATAATGGAAAGAAAAAAAAGCCCAGGAAACTGTAATCAGAGTTACGTGGTAGATCATAAAGAGCCTGTAAAAGAAATGTTCAGAGCAAAGTGAGGGCTGAAACTGAGGCTTAAAAATCGTCAAGGAATCTGTGTTGCAAAACCTACTCAGGGAAGAGGGAACAGGGTTTTGCATAAAAAAAGGTTAGAGATGATGAGGTCAAACATGTATGGTTTCCAAAACTAGGGAAGTAGGTGCAGTTGTACATAGAGAGAAAAAGTTCAAGTACAGGTTAAATGATTGATTAATAATTAATTGTATAGTTTAATATGGCAAGATAATAACATTCAAAATAGAAAATATAATCATACTGATTGAAAGATGGTGTTTTCCAGAGTAAGCTAACCCAGAACTAATTCCAGCAGACACAGGGCAGGATCAGAGAGATAGAACAGTCATCACTTTGTCACTGAAGCTAAATTAGATCTTAGACTACAGTATTGGTATTATTTTATCTTTCTGTTTCCACTATGAGCTGTCTTTGATCTGTGATCGTGTTGCTGACTTAGTGTCACTCAAACATGTATAAACTCGTTTCTCACGCCTTGTATTATCAGTGAGGACCAGGACCGCTACACTTTGCTTCTCTCTCATCAGTGAGATAAAAAGTGCTTTTGTTTCTTTATACACATGTATGTGTAAATGTGCAGGTAAAATTAGATACATAGATTTTCTTAGAGGAAAAAACATCACTGACTAGGCTGATATTCTGAACTGGTTTTATATATAGTACGAATAACAACAAATGAGCAAACCTATAAATTAGGGAAAACTAAGCTATCAATCAGTTTTATTCACAGATACACAGATCAGTTTTGTGTAGTTTGTTAAATGTTTATGCACTCCTTTGTAAATGTTGCTTATCTCAAATCAGTTCAATGTGTCTTCAGTTTTTCAGAGAAGAAACTCATTCACTTGCTTATATTTTTAAGATTGAAGGTCTTCCATAAAAGAAAGTGTAGCACTTCAGTACCTCAGGATCACTCTACACCATACTCGCTGATTTGAAATTATCGCAGCACTTTACTTTTTGTTACAAGTGTCTTTCTTTGTAAATGGCGAGGGTTCTGGGCTTGCAATCTATAAAATAATTTAAAATTATTGGTGTGCTTCATATTTTTAGGAGACCTTCATTCTTCTAAATTATAATTCCAATTCGTGAAGCGCTCCAATAACTTCAAATTGCTGTGTACTCTAGATCCAAACCCTAATCTTTCCAAAGTGAAGAACTCATAAAACTTTTGAAGCCCTTTAATAATAGTGAATTAGATTACAGATACCTAGCTAGAATTCCAATTTAATTTTATTTTAAATACTTAATTAAAAAAACTAATCTGAACCAACCACATAAATAGAAACATATCTTCAGTTTCTGATGTTAGCTCTTGAATTCTTAGCAGTATCATGATAAAAAACTTATGTTTAATTATTTTAAATGACAAAGTATTGTTGGGAAAAGCTGTGCTTTGCTCTGTCTGTAGCAGCTCTTTGAAAGGGAGAGTGTCTTCATTTTATATCACATGCAGAATACTCACAGACCTTGGACAACTTGCAGGTTGCTAAGCTTTTCTGCATAGGGCCCACAAAAAAACCCAGCTGTAGTTATCATTGATAGAACCAGCTGGTGATCTGCTCTGCTAGACTGAGAAAGCCAGAGGCAGCAGCTGATCAGCATTTGGAGAGACAGCTGTTTTCCCAGTTCTTCCTCTGATCTTATACATCAGCAAGAATGTATTTTTCAGATTTTATTTTCATTTATGTGCATGATTTCTGCTGACCATCCACAACCTAACCTGAATTATGAAGGCCTAATATGTACAGTACTGATATTTGTGCATAAAACAAATATGAAGTCAGGAGATACAGTTTATCTACTATTTGGATACAATCTGCTGGATGCTCAGCTCAATTATGCATATTTCTTGTACAAAACCATTGACCCGAAATTCTCTGGACATTTGAAAACCAGAGACTGGAGCAGCATCACAACCAAATCCAAAAATTTATGCATAGCATCTCTCTAGTTCCGTACCAAACCATCTGAATGCTCACAAATGTTAGAGAACAAGAGTGAAATCTGTATGCGTACTTTGTTGAATTGATGTATTGGCATCTTAATTTGATATATACACACAAAAAATATAAAAAATGACATAAATATGTCAAATTGACCAAAATTTCATTCAAATATGAACATATTCCCAGATTCACCAAAAATCACAAACAGATCAGTGAGATTCTTTATATTTAAAATGAAGAACAACATATTTTTCCTTAGCCTGCTAAAGAGTTAAAGGGGAGCTCTTGACATTGATTTTTTAAACAAGGGCCACATTTACTGGTACATTCTGTCTCATAATGCTCCATTGATGCCAATCACCTTAATCAGATGGCTAAACTCAGTTCATGCCTGCTGTGCATAACTGAAGAGGTACAAACCAGCAAAGCAAAGCATGCCAGTAAAACTGGCTCAACATGTTATGAATAAAATTAACGAGCATTAAGTTTAACAGCTAAGCAAAAGGAGTCAAACATGAAGAGATATGCAGGTATGCTGGTAGTGAATTTATTTTACGCTTCCTAAAAATGGATTTCTATATCTTTTTTTGACAAGGAGCGCTTGGAACAAAGAGAATGTTCATTCTTCTGTTAAAGCTTCTTTTACATGAATATACTTTTTTCATTACAATTAAAAAAACCACTAACATAAACCTTAAAAGCTGCTGCACTCTCAGTTCAAATGTTTAATCTGAATAAGTGATCCGAATGTGGTGAAATGTAGCTGTCTGAAGTATGGAGGAAAGCTCCTTCCTCTGGACTGCCTGTGGCTAACTTAAGACTGTGGATGACCAAAAACTACTGAAAAGACATCTATAAGTAGATAGGATTAATTAGTTCCTAGCTTTTTTAGCTCATCTTTTACTTTTCCGAGGAGTCTCAACTTCAGTCAATAGCCCCATTACTCACTCCATCTGCTGGCTTTAACCCAAAGTCTTACAGTCAAGGATAATGTTACAGCTGTGGATTTGACCCAGAGAATCTTCCAGATGAGATCCTGAGCCAGTTGCCATCCTTTTCACCTCCAGAAAAGAAAGACGGTGTTCTTTTTAAGATCTACTACTTTGCTGACCCACCAGTGCTGAGTCCCCAGCCCAGCTGCAGGCAGGCACTCTACGAGTTCTGTTTGAAGAGGAAACTCTGCTTTTGACACAAACAGGATCAATGTGTTAAGCAGTAGGATGTGAGAAATGACGCGCAGGCAGTATAGTTATTCAAGAGAGAATTTTTTTCTTATATTTTCTAGCCATTTTTTTCCTTTTTCACAGCTACAAAGAGAAATGTTAAGATAATGAACAAAAGGAATCAGATGACCAGAGAAGACACAAGGACTCACAATAACAAAATAAGCCTGTAAAACATTCTCATAGAACTTTTGGGTTGGAAAGTTTTAATAAATTTGTTTTCCTTTATATATTTATAGAGCTTAAAGGCTCCATATATCCATATCCATATCCATATATATCCATATATAAAAATACCTCCACATATCTAGAGAGTTTTGGCCTGATTTTGATTGTATTTCAGAATTTTAGGTGTTAAAGGAAAAGACTCGTTTCCCTTAAATGCCCATGATTCAAAGTAAGGAAAGAAAAGAACACCTTTGTCATGCTAACAACAAAGAGGAAATCACCTAATACACCAAAAAAAGTCTTGTCCAGAAATCCATAAGGGGAATTTTCTTATGTATTCAGTAAGCCGTATGTGAGAATGTGAGTATGTGAGAAATCTCATGTGAGAAATCTATTACATGAAAAATACATGTTGTGTTTATTCAGAATATCTGAACACAGTGGTTTTGTCCTGACACGTAAGATAAGAGCCTATAATCAGCTGACCGCTATTCATCTAGAGCTAAAAGACTACTTTTATGAGTTTTCATATATTGTTTTTAGAAATTAATTTGCATATTAAGAAAGAGAAGTCTAGAAAATTTTCACATACTTCCAGTCAGTCTTGAATTCCAGATCCTACTGACAGAAACACCAGTTTTCAAATTTAAATTAGACTAAAATTCCTGAGGTTTTGGCTGGTTTCATTTTTTAAATATGGACCGAGATTTGTCTTCCTTTAAAAAAGTAGGCCCTGCTTTTTGTCAAAATTAAATGACTGTTCATTCAAGAAGCAAATCTCAACAGACAAAAGTGCTTGCCTTGTGTTTCGTATTCAGGTAAGACACAAAACCAGAAGAGATTAACCTGGCTTCAGATTTCAGGCTTTTTAAAGAGCTCTATCAGAAATGTGTTTACTTGAGAGACAGTTTTCATTGCATGTTTTTGGGGATTGCATGTGAGTTTGACCCTGACACCATCAGGTACCATTAATCTAATTGTTGGGTAAAGATCATTGTAAGAACACTAATAATCTCCAAGTAATTTTTAGAAAACATACTCCAAAGTCTCTATGTATAATTATGTAAAATTAAAAGATACTCTGAAAAGTGTGCCAAAGTAGTTGTTGAATTTAAATTCAGTTTTCCAGTTCAACATTACCAGTGGCTATGCTTTCTTCTGGTATTGGTGCATATCATACTGAGTTGGAACTCTAGTATCTTATGCTTGCCACTAGTTTGCAATGTATAAAATTACACATATTATTTTAGTGCTAGGAGATCTGGAATCTCATCCTTCTCTATTGCAGAATTCTTTATAGTGAGCCCACAGTGACAGATTTACAAAGGAATGGTGATTTAAAATGGTGTCTGTTCACCCTATATATTTTGGAGGCATTAAATTGTATGAAATTTCTAAACATCCAAACCTTTTCATTAGCCTGGCAAGTAGGCAGCACAGATGTGGCAGAAGGAATATAAAGGGCTAATTTTATAACATCAATCTGTTTGTCATCAGCATATAAATGAAATTTAGGTCCACGTTGACAGATCAGATTATTGAAGAGAAACAGGTACAGACTAAAAATTAGGGTCTTCAGAAGAGAAATCTGACACGTGGAGAAAACTTTGTGGAGCTGATCCAGCCACAGGAGAGAGGCTCATTTTGTTTGTATAGAACAAAGTGGAACCAAGCAATAACGCAACACTTCAAAACATCTCTTACAAAGCATTTGAGGAGAATTGAGTGTCTAGTTGTGTCAAAGACAGCTATTATAGGTAGGAGGCTAACTAGAGGAAATGCTGCTTGGACTCATAAGGAATTGCTGATGACTGATGAAGAAAGTGTGTTACTGTATTGTGGTCTGAAAACAAACGAGTCCTAGAAGACCAAGTCCTCATCATAAGGCAGACAGAACAGCTATGAGTTGAAGAGAATTAGAAAAAAACCCGAAACAACCCAACCAAACAAATAAATAAATCCAATTATAAGAGAAATGAAAGATAAAATTGATTTCAGGGCCCTATAAAAATTTTTAAAGGCACCAGCATGAGAATCAGTTTTGGTGAAGCAAAGTTAGGATATTAATAGAGCTCATGAAGAATAGATCTAATTATATCAAATTGATAATTGTATATGAGGAGATCTGACATAGTGAACATTGCCCTGTTTTTGAAGTGCTGCTTAGTTTATCTATCAATCAGCTTAAGCCTTAGTGCAAGAAACAGCAAAAATAGAAACATATGAAGAGTAATGAGAACATGACCACCTCATTAGCCAAAAAAATAGGAACGTCAGTGAACATGTTACTTTCTTACTAAAAGAATCCAAGAGATCTGTCACAGATGCCAGAAAGCACTCCCAGGTTACCTTCAAGTTTTTACAAAATTAGCAGAGGAATCAATCAGTCCATGCAATTGTATGCCCAAAAGTGAAAACTTTCTGTCATGCTGTAATTAGTATAATAACTGATAAATATCCAGTAGTAACGCATTGATCATAGATAATAAAAGGCTGATTATTGAGCCTTGGGGATGCCTCAAGTCTGACTCTACATGAATGATTAAAAGTCACCCACAGGATGTTAAATCTATTAGAAGCATTCATGTGTAATACAAGTAATTCCCAGATGTTTCAGGAGTAGAAAGAAAAATTTCATGGTTTGCAGTATCAAATGTTGCAGTGAACTCAGAGAAAAGAAAGGGAAATCCTAGACACAGTTTGCCAACAGACCATTTTTCTTTCTTACTAGAAGGGACTTGAAAGCAAGCTTGAAATATTCAGTTGAGCAAAACCCAAGCAGCAATCTCCTGCATGAGAATTCTAATGAAAATTAGGGAATTTGAAAGTAGTTTGTGTTACAACTCATCTCCTCCCTCCTATTTCCTAACCCTGTGTACTATAGAAAAGGGTGATTGGTGAGTTTGGGGTGGGTTTTTGGCTTTTTTGGCTTTTTAGAAGAAAGCTAATTGCTGCAGTCAAAGTAAGTTTCAACTGCAACATCTGTAATAGTGAGAGAAGGAAAATATGTATGTATTAGTTAAGGAATATTAAGTGTATGAATTAGAAGAAAAGGCAGACGACACTATGTTGTGTGGGAGTTCTTATTTGCTTGAGGGAAGGCAGGCGCTACAGAGCAATCTGGACAGACCAGATCAATGCACCAAGGCCAACCGTATGGGGTTCAGTGTGCTATGTGTTGGATCCTGCACTTCGGTCACAACAACCTTATGCAACAGCTTGAAGATGAATGCCTGCAGACCTGCCCAGCGGAAAAGGACCTAGGGGTGTTGGTAGGCAGCCAACTGAATATGAGCACGCAATGTGCCTAGTTGGCCAAGAAAGCCAGTGTATCAAAAATAGTGTGGCCAGCAGGACTAGGGAGGTGATCATCCCCCTATACTCAGTACTGGTGAGACTGCACCTCAAATAGTGTGTTCAGTTTTGGGCCCTTCACAACAAGAAAGACATTGAGCTAGTGGAGTGTGTCCAGAGAGGGACGATGAAGCTGGTGAAGGTTCTGGAGAACAAGTCTATGAGAAGCTGCTGAGGGAACTGGGATTGTTTAGTCTGAAGAAGAGGAGACCGAGAGGAGACCTTATCGCTCTTTTACCTGAAATGAGGTTGTAGTGAAGCAGATATTGGTGTTCTCTTCCAGGTAATAAGTGATAGGATGACAGAAAATGGCCTCAAGTTGTGCCAGGGAGGTTTAGACCGGATATTAGGAAATATTATTTCACCAAAATGATTTCCAAGAATTGAACAGACTACTCAGGGAGGTGGCAGAGTCACCATCTCTGGAGATGTGTAGATGTGGCCCTTAGAGCCATGATTTAGTGGTGGAGTTGGTTGTGTTAGCCTTACAATTGGACTCAATGATCTTAAAGGTATTTTCCAACCTGAATGATTCTATGATACGGTGGATTAACCAGGATATAACCCAGCCAAAAAGCTTTAGATCTGCAACAGCAAGCTGAGGATGCTAAACAGTCTCTAGGCAAGCTTAGGGGGCTAAACCAAAGATGCATAGTATCTATATTGCATCCCGCCATGTTTTAGTAGGGATATAAGGGACATTTTCTAATGATCATCTCACCTCCATTAGGAAAGCAGTTCCTTTCTTCTGATGCTGAAGCTATCAGTGGGATTGCTTAGATGTAGGTTTATAATGAAGCCTGGTGTTTAGGAACCTGCCTTAACCCAGCATTCAGGAGAGAACTGTAAAACATAAGTGATAAAGAAGGTTCTTCTTAGAATGAAGAAAAAGAAACCTTAGTACAAATACAATGTTTTAAGTTACTGCAGGGCCAGCTCACAGAATAAGATGCTTTAGGAAATTATCATTGTGCTGCTAGTATGCAAATCTGTAAATCTGTTTCATCAGTCTAGAGTGACAGCACCCTGGCCTGCTGCCTGCCTAAGATTTCAAAGAAAATATGAAAGAGTCAAATAGAACTTGAATGTTTCCTGTGAGAAAGTAGAGAAATTATAATTAGTGTAATTATTTAATGGACATTTGTAAGCCGTTCTTGCAATACCGTAGGAAAAGACATCTCAAGGTCCTTCCCTGTTCCATGTATTGTACTAATTCACAGTACATTCACACTGATTTTTCCCAAAGCTGGTTAATAAGATTCACAGCCTCTTCAACAAGCTGCTGCAACTTTCGATTGCCCTCAGTGGACTGAGACAAAAGTAAGAAAGAATGTCAGTTCAGGGCCCCTATCGTTAAACTTGACCCTATCTGTATATACTTGAACTATGGTATGCCACCTTGGCATCAGGAAGCAACAGGAATGGGCAGCTCCACAAGGGAAGGTGAGCTGGGAACTGAGGCTGACAGCAGGACCACATATGAAAGGTGCAGTACCACAGTAAGCAAACAAGGAAAGCAGAACATTTCCAGGGTCAGCTACAGCTCACCGATCACCAGACAGCCTGTAGTGATGTGAAAGGTCTGAGGTCAGGCTAGGAAGTCAAGTCAGGAAGACAAGGTCGGGACTGGCATAGTGCAAAGCGAAGCACAGCATAACTACAGCATAGGGAGAGATTCCAGGTTTTCACACCTTATTTTTTTTATGGCATAGTGGTTTTCACAGCAGGCAGATAAAAATTTACACAGTTCTGGCAGACCTGAAGTGACCTTGAGTACAGGAAGCCAGGCCTCTGGGAAGGAGTGGGAAAAGAGGTTGCAGAGGAAAATTATGGAGAAAGATGGTTATATACTTGCCAGGATAATCAGAGCCTGTTGGTGAAATCAGGGCCCTAACACTTTATAAGAAAATAGAGATTTTATAAAAGCTGTCCTTTCTAATTACTAGTCACTTCTGCTTTGTTTTTTTAATTCTTTGTATACATGATGTATTACAATCTTAGTATGTACTGTCTTTGGTCCACAAAGTTTCTATTTAACTCAACAGGAGTTGTATGCACAAATCAATGATAATAAAAAAACCAAAACATAATGTTTTTTGCAGAATTATAAAATGTACAAAATAGGGCCTTATGTACCTCCTGGGAGGTGATATGGCTTGTCAACTCTAAATAACTTCACAAAAAAACATTGTGCCCCACAGGAGACCAGTGTGTAAGAAACTCAGGGGTTGGACCACTGACCCACTTCATGATTCAATTTCACAGTCCGAGTTTAACTCTGTGGGGAAAAGAACTGTGCTGATATTGCTTGAACTATTTATTAGTTGTTTTTTAAAATCTCATTGGTTTCCAATATGATGAATACAATGCTTAACAGGGAAACTTTTCCACAGAAAATCAATTATTATTGTGTCCCTGTATGGAACAATAAAACAGTGAAAAAATCATCAAAACTATTTCTTATTATCATTGATTTGACTATAGTATGCTTTATAGCTTGGATTTCTCAATGTGTCAACTAATTAGCTTCACAAATTACTAAGAAAATTCTACTGCTTCTAATTGACTGTTATGAACATATAAAATAGTTTTTGCATCATCTAAAAATGAAATATGACCTTTTAAATGTTTTAACTTTGCTTCCCTGTTTTGTGAGTCATGGTACTCTGGTTTATGTTCTATATTATGTTTCTATTGAAGCACTATTCAGGAACTTAAGATAAGCCAAATGCTTAAAAACATGTTCAATTTGATTGCAAAGTATGTATTCAGATGGAAATAAGTGTTTCATATAAGCACAGAGATAAAGTCTCTTCACTGGTGAATGGGGAGCCTGTCCACCCCAGAGATTAGGTAGTTTCACTGTTTTCTGTCTTCAGCATAAATGCCACAGTAATTTCAACTCCTAAATTAGGCAGATTCAATACACCCCTGAGTCAATTACACAAAGCCAATCTTTCAAAGTCAGGGTAAGTGGTTGTACAAATGTCTCCTTCCTCCTCTCCCCCAGCACACATACAGACACACATATGACCTTGTACACACACACACTGCAGACCTGTTCCAATGTTATCAAAGCCAGCTGAAACTCTTCTGCTTACTTCAGCTGGCTTAGGTCTTACATTTGCATTTACACAACAGTTCTACTCAGCTCTGAAATCTAACAGGTCACATCAGTACAAATCCTGAAACAAGCATACCACAATTAAAAAAAAAAAAAAAAAGTCATCCGAGTCTCTAAGCCACGCTGCTAAACTGCCAAGCATTTACCTCATCTCGTTCCCAATTTTGTGCTCAAATGTACAAGATCCAGCACAGTCATATTGCAGTTATTGATAGTGAAAGGCACTTTAGCATTTTCAGGAATGTTCAGCAAATGCAGCTCCCTTTAGAAGAAATCACCGTTTTAGCACGTAGTGAAGGAGGTCACTCAATTGATCACTTACCCTGGCCTCTTACCTATTCCCAACAGTCTGTTCTGTAATTTGAGATGATGGAGATTCCACAGCTCCCTGAGGCGGAAGGATCAAGGTTTTACTGTTCCTACAGCTGGGAAGTTTTCCCTAGTTGCCCCTGCTTGAGTCCAAGCTCTGCACTTTTTTTTTTTCCTGGCTCTGGCGGAAAAGAACAGGACAGTACTTTCACTTCCTGGTGTCTTCTTATATATGAGGAAACTGTTGTTATGTTTCCTCTCAGGTTTTCTTTTCTCTCAATTAAATATGCCAGTTCTTAACGGCCTTTCTCATCATTCAAGTTTTCTGGATCTTTGATCCTCTTTTCTGTTCTCTTCTGTATGCTCTCCAATTGCTTTGCTTTTTTATCAAACATAGTTAAATTGGAAATTGCCCTGATGCCTGGTTTCAGTAGAACTTACTGGGAGGATTAAACTATCAAAATACTCTCTAGACGCAGATATATTTCTTTTTTCATTTGGCTTACACAGGAAGGGGAATATTTAATATCTCATATTTCTTAGGACACTAAGTGGAATTGAAGATACTAAGTCTAAACATTAGATCACAGAGTTTGTCAACAATATATATCCAAGTTTCAACTATTTAGCTAGGTCTGCTTTGGCATCCTAAAATCCTCCAAACCAGTTCAGGCTGTCCTTGATTGTCCTTCAATGGTTAATTGCTTTTACATATCCTCCAACCATCCTATCTGTTGGATGTTTGATTTTGCACATCTGTTTGAAATCTGTGTAGTCTGCAAGTTTTCATATTAGTCTTGAATTAAAATACCTACTACCTTGTGACACAGAAGAGAAGATAGGAAGGAAGATTTTTTTTTTTTAGCATTAAATATTTAAAATATGTTAAAGGAAATGAGTGCAACAATGATCTTGCTTTCATATGTTGCAGGGTTGACTCATAAGCTGATGAAGGTGGTTGCAAAATATGATCAAACAATGTTTTAGTGACCTATTAATCTAATGAAATTCCAAAGTGGAGCTGCAGAGATGAAAGATTAGCTGGATAGAGGAGCAATTGTGGTTGATACTGAATACAAAATGAAATATCGTATGTGGCTCTAACTTCATCGCTAGAGTCAAAAAAATATGCACATTCTGTTTACATGAGCTTTTCATATCATTCCCTTGGGAGATAATGAAGAATTTGTTTTTCTAAAAGAAAATTTTGGTAATTTTATATACTGTCTCTTCTTTTATGCAACAAACTCCTTTCATTTACCTGAAAGAAAAAAGGAACAGTTAAAACAATTATTCTGGACGTCTAGCACATAAATCATGCATATTCATGAAAGGACTCAAAACTGGTAAAAAGAAAAAATGTGGGAACCACAAGATAGCTAGAGGCCTCTTATCTACATTAATGTGATGACTTATCTGTCCTGGAAATCAGTGCTTACAGTACGTGCATTGACAGCAGTGTTTGATAAGTTGCCTCATGGACACAGAGACAACATATCCAGAAACACCTTCACAAAAATTTAATGTGACCTTTGTAGTTTCTGGCAGCAATTTCATGGGAAATCTGTAAACAGGAGTACAGATGAAGAAGCAGGCTTGTGTGCTGTCTACGTTAGCAAATACTCAGATAAATTTTTATATAAATTCTATGATACTATCCACAGGAATAACAACTTACAACCTGGTTGCTATTGTTGTTTGCATTTCAACTTCAATACCATGGGTTTGTATCATAGTAGCATTAGAACCAGATCCTTCAATGATTTATATATAAAGATGAGAATATCTGCATATATAACGTTGCATACACAACTCGGTGACTGCTTAGAATCTCAGTTGTATGAACACTGATGTGCCTTGCAATTCAAGGTTTCCTTTTTCAGTTTAAGGGACAAAAATGTTAGGTAAACAATTTAATATTCAGAGAAAACACAGTATTTAATGGAAAACTATTTTTTAAGGCATGGAAGAAGTCTAATGTTGCAGCTGGTTTTTGAGACTTTACATTTTTTTCCAAAGTAATCTTTACAAATTTGCTTAGAAGTCTACATAAATTTATTTTTAAATCAGTAGATAAATGTTTTGAAAAAAATGTTGTGCTTACAAATACACCTGCTTTCAATAATTTGAGATAAATTGCTACCCACATAGTTTTGTTATTTTTCGAATTAACTTTAAAAATTTCTCTGTAATATTTGTTTTTCTGCTGAAAATAATCTACTAAATGTATATGTAGACTGCAGACAAAAAACATACATATCTCTATAACTCATTCTAGAAATTATTTTACCTTGTGGACAAGGAACTGTCTGATGTATGTTTTATTCTGTGTGTGAATACTTTTTTTTTTCCATGAACCCAATGCTTTTCTTAATTGTTTTAGGGGGATAAAAAAATAAAATATGCTAAAATGTTGCATTCACTACAGAAAATACTAAAATCAGGGGCATCCACAACTCTTCTAAAAATATTTCCTAATGTAGCAGGTGAATCAATATGATCTTCTGCAAAGTAAACTTGTAATGCAATTACAAGCAAAACCTGGTATTAACACTACTTATCATAAGCCCCTAAATATTTATTCTTCATCTCCAAGACCATTTTCCCTCATGTTCTTATCTTTTTTATCCCATTCCTCAGTTTTGCCATCACACTTGGTTTATACCACAGTTGCTGTAGATTTGACCAAAACATATATTAACATGATGCAAGTGGTGCTGGATTAGCTTTTCACTCATGGAACAAAATCTCCCATGCATCGTGGTTAAATAAGGGTAAAATATTTGAAAACCTGTTAATTTGCAGTAGGAGGTACATAAACATGCTGAACACAGAGATCACAAAGATGTTTTGGGAAAGTTTACAGAACCTTTAATTAAAGTACCATCTGCCTTGTACAGACATAAAAGAATTTGTTGGACAGAATATGCACAGAGGCATTACGCAATAAATTTCCCTTTTCCCTGACACTCAATTCATGTACCGCAGTGCTTCTTTTCCTCCTGGCTTCTCCAGTATCTTAAACATTGTCCTCCTTCGGTGCATCCCCATCCTTGTATCCCCAGCAATGCCTTATCAATAAGTCCTCCCCTTCATACCATACTTTTCACTTTTACACGACGGGCAGCACAAGGGCAGCTGCATCAATAATATTTTCTCTCAAATGTAAGTGTCCATTTTTCTAGTAGCTGCCTGCATGGAATCCTCTGCAGCTGAACAGTTTGACATGGGCAGTGGGTTTCACATAGTTTCGCTCACAGCAGAATTACGGTATCTGGGAAGAAAGTATTGCAGCCTGATCTCTCTTGCAATCTGTTGACTCCTACCAGGACTTAGGTATACTGGGATTTCTCCCAATAAACGTACCTTTCCCAATGACATTGAACAGTAATGACTGACAATTAAGTGGGACAATGTTAGCATGAACTTTGCTTAACCAGAAACTTTTTTTGCAACTGCCAGCAAATATTTAATTGCCTATTGATGTTGTCAACAAATAAATGAAGGGGAATCTTTTCCTGGATGTGCAGCGCAAGTTGTACTCTTCACCTTGTATAGGTACTCCGGACTTTAAGTGACTTCTCACAGGAACTATAGTATTTGAGAAATATCAAGTCAAATATTTCAAGATCATGGAAATGACAAGATATATTATCAGTCATTTTTCTTTTAGAAATTGGAGAGGAGGAGCTGATAAGGAAAAGGCATTACATGATGTGCAGAGGAACCTTTAAAACTTATTAGAGAAGTATTTTTTGTGGTTATGATTATTATTTGCATTTGAACTGAAATTAATTCCTACTTCTGCTAAATGTTGCAAAAAGATATTGAATTAACATAATTTGTTTACAGTTTTTTATTCAATGTAGTATGAGTTTATTGATGAATGTTAATTTATATTATTAATATAAATTATACTGATACTATAATAATCAATTGTTTGATTGAGTTATTAATTCAAGAATATCTTACATAGCCTAATTTACAATGTAGTATGCATAGTCTTTACATTTTTTGAGGGTTGTTATGATTTAAAGGACAGAGGGATCTGCTCTGTTAATTTAGTTCAGCAGCACAGAATTTTGCTATCTAGAATATGTGACCACTGATCCGTACTGTAAAGGACTATTTTGAGGTTCAATTAATTGATATTTTGTGGTACTTAGATGAAAGTGGCTGTGATTTCACAAGAAAGTTGAGTATTTGACTACCTTTGATTATATGAGTAAATCTACTGAAATCACTGGTGTGAGAAGTATTCTAGAATCAGTTATTCCAGAGTTAAAATTGCCAAACAAAACTTAAGAAGTAGTTCAGTAGAAGTGGAATTAATTCTGTTTAAAAGCTATTCATTGTGATGTTTGTACATATTTAAATGAGTTCAAAATTGGAAACTTGTGAAGCTTAGAACTATGGAGCAGTGAAATATTTGCAGTTTTAAAAGCAGGTGAACCAATTTTTTTAAACATCAGAGTAGTATTACTTGTATTGTTATAACTCTTTCAGAAATCTGTAAGAAATTCCAATTTGCATTGTACTACATGCTAGTATTAATTAACATACCATTGAAAATGAAGGATGGCTTAATTCAACTAATGCTGCAATCGTTTTAATTAATTTTAGTGAGATGCCCTGAAAGATAAAATGACACTAGACATTAAAACACAACTATATGAAAAGTTGCAGCTGAGGCCATTGTTTCTGTAGTTCTGACCTTGAGTGTTTCATTCCTCCCTTTTTCGACAAGTGCTAACATCTTTGCATGAATTTATATCATATGACCCTTAGAATAAGTGAGGCTTTGTAAAGCATTTACTAGTACTATCTTCATAGACACGCATCCTTAGAACTAGATACCTTACTCATTGAAAGCACAGGGGAAAAAGAGCAATAAAAACTTTCTAAAGTAAGCTAAAAATGGGTTTCTGTTTCTATAAAATAACTCCTCCATACATTTTCTTTAAAATGTCATGACTTCAAAGTTTGATAGCTGACAGCCCTGCAGGGTTAAAGACAAGGTCTGTGTGTCCAATTGGAAAGCTGAGAATTTTTCCCTTTACAAGTTATTGCTTCTAGCCCTGCAGAATTGCTTGGTATGGGGCTTAAAAGCAATGACATTTTTAAATACCGAATAGATGTTACTGGTTTGGAATTTAAACTTGACCATTCTAAGGGTCAAGAGGTATAATTTTATATAGAGAAAGGCAACATTGTGAAGAAATGAAGCAAATATTTAACGGCTAGACCATGCACAGAATAAAAAGTGTGAAGCCATCATCAGGGTAAACCTGAAAACAGACCTTACGAAGTGTATTAAAATCAGATGAACTACGATAACAAGTATTGCCATTACAACACCTACTACCTATGCCTACAATATAGATATATGTATACACACACATACATATTCTGGCTCTCTTGATAGAATGCTAGGAAATATTTCAGGATGTGAGTACACTTGTAACATCCCAATTCTACACTATAAAATGAAGGAAGTAAGAAATTCTCTCTCATATGAGATAAAACATTAATGAAAAGCAATAAAGATTTAATTCTGTTCAGTGTCCACTTATGTGATGCCAAAAAATTCAATTTATAAGCACAGGATGTCATAGTACCTCAACATTATATTGAGGCTCAGCTAAGATACTGCTGTCTCAGCACTGTGTTTTGGGTTTAATATGCATATGCAATGTGGAACAACCAGCAAACTGAAATGTGATTAATTTAAAAGCAAATCCTTTAAACCAGGAATAACAGGGCTGAACAGGTGAAAGATTAGTCTAGCTGCAGCATCCTGCCAGCCACAGTGGCTGTTAACAGATGCCTGGAAGAGTGCTTAAGAACCAAGTACTTATTTAGTAGATATTCCCCCAGTATGCCTTCCAAATTCTAACAGGTTTGTAACGTACAGTCAGATTTTTTATCTTTGTGTCCTATAGCCTTAAAAGATTTTTTTTGCCTGTGAATTTATATAATCACTCTTTAAGATCACGCAGTCTTCTGTCAGTTATAAACTCCTGTGGCAATAATGCACTGTATAACTATGCCCTGTGAGAAAAAATGCATTCTATTTTTGTTTTAAGTATACATTTAATGCCCTTATATCTTACATTACAAAGAATAACAAACAATCGTTTCTAGTTCATTTTCACCATGGCACTCTTACAGACCTCTGTCAGACCTCCCTTTACCACCTCTTACCCAGACTGGAGGAACTTACCTTATAGAAGCTGTCCCATATCTTCTGTTACCTTGTCCCCATCCTTTTTAGCTTTCCTAGTTCCACTAGATCTGTTTGAGTTGGGAAGAGATCGGAACTGCATACTGCATTCAAAATGTGGGCATACCGCAGACTTTTTTAGAGTGGCATAGTCATAGTTTCTCTTCTGCTATTTCCAAACCTCTGCCGAAAACTAATATAGCTGAAGAACACATCACACACTTGACATAATATAGCATCTTTGAATTAAAATATACACATAAATTTTCTCCAATGCATGCTCAATAGAATGATGTTTGCTTATATGTAATTTTAGATATCATTTAGCTGTCTGAAAGATCAAAATATAGTTCCAGGTTCTGATGTGAGTTATACTGAGGATACTCCATTGAAGTTGACAGGTCCAATCAATATACAGTACACACTGTCATGAAGTGGATTCATGACATTCCCTGAATACTGTGTATGCACAGACAATGATTGCAATTGCACTCATCATTGTGTAATTTCTAGGAGATATATTCCATCTAATAAGCTTCATGTACTAAGTAGTCTGTATATAATTCAGATCAAGTAGTATAATCTAAATTAATTGTATTCTTTATTTATTACATTTTTAAAACATCAAGAAGCATGAGAACATAACAAAATGCAAATTATTTCAAAACATAAGAAGGCACCGTAGCAGTTTCTACTTGCTACTCCATGTCTGACTGAAGGGAAAGACATTTCAGATTTGGAGTCTTCAACTAAAGCATGCCGCATCTATGTGACACATCACAGACAGACAGACAGACAGCTTGTGATATGCCTTTCAGGCCAATGAGAGTTGATTCCATCCTGTGAAAACTACAACTTTAACTGAATAATGTTACCGTGTATGTTTTAGATACATATAATTTTAACATTCTTTAAGATACAAGCATCAAAAGTAGTGTATGAGTCTCCCATATATAGACAGAAGAAAATAAATATAGCACTGTATCTGATTGCATTTTGGTTTGAGCCTAAAAGTAATTTACCCTCACCTTTTTATTTTGGCCTTAAGTTCATGGAATGTCTCCTAATTTTCTTATGCCTCGTGATGAGATTCAGGATGATGCTGTCCATCTCTGTTTTAAGGCTTTTGACTGAAAGTTGTAGTGTAATGTGGGCAGATAGACCATTAGTGTATTAGCATTGTTTATTTTGGGACACTTTTTTCAGTCTTTTTATACCATACCTGAAGGCTGAAAAGTACACCAACTCTGTAAGTTGACAAAAACCAAGTCCATTATTACAACCCTTGTACCTGCAGAGCACTGGGAATTTTTCTGTTGATGTTCCCCTCCAGGAAGCCACCCACAAACAAGAAAGAATTCTCAGGAGATGGAATAAAGTGGATAGGCTAGAAGCTTTTCTCATTTGTTCGAACAGGCGCTTTTTTTTGGCATCTTTTTTTTCTTTTTTTGCACATACTCCCCAACACCTCCTCTATCCCTTTTTAGACTGTGAAATAAAAGCACTCATCAAACCTCTTAAGCAATTTATATAGGTTTTAATGCCAGCAGTCACATTTCTCTAAACACACAATCTAGCTGACATGTGACTAGCTGAAATGGATTTCCCAGAGGAGTAAGAGGACTTAAATCTTGTATTGCCTCTTCAGTGCAGTAAATTTTTCTGGGCCTTCCAGATATATGGTTGTTACAAATGTGAATTGTCTGTTGCGTTATGAATGCATCAGACATATTACAGAATCACAGAATGACAGAATGGTAGGGGTTGAAAGTGACTTGATTTTATTTGACTGTGTATTCACAACGGTTGTCCCACATCCTAAAAAAAAAAAAAAGTGAAAATTATTAAGACATACATTAAAATGCAGTACTTTATAATATCATAGAAGTCAGCTCTGCGAATTATCGAGTTTTCAATGTGCAGCTTAAATGTATCAGCTTTAGCAACATCTGGGTTGTTAAGTTTTGATTTTTAATCAGATCATAACACTGTAAGAAAGCTTTGTATTTAGCTATATTGCATTACATTTGCTATCAGCCAGGCATATACAAAGTCCTTGTACCTCAACTGCTTGCACAGATCTGTTGTATTGCCCCATTTTAATAAATTCTCTGTCATTATATGAGATAGACAGATAACGTGTCACTATATGTACCACAATCCTTAATGAACCTTGTCAGACCTCCTCTCCAGTCACCATACAATTCTGGAGAATCCTAAATCGAAACGTTCTTATAAGTAAGCAACTTTACTCAAGACAGGAGAGACTTACCCAAGGTGAAGTCTGGTCTGTGCTTGCAAAATTTATAAAATTTTCAGGAGGAATAATCAAATGACCAGGACCTAGGGCATTTCAGAGTAATAAAGCTTCTCTAATTCCCTGTGCTTAGCATTAGTCTTTCTTATTATAACTAAATATTGATTGTTTGAAAGGGAAAGACTGCTCACTTTTACAATCTGTAGTTAAGATTTTCACTGAAGAAAAGATACCTAACTGAAGATGTTAAGCATCAGTCACTACAAACCCTGTGTCACTTCAAACTGACTAATTACTATGTGTCTGATCTCAGTCAAAAGGCAAGAGCAACTTATATGCCATTCTGCTATTGAGGTATTTGCATCAAATGTGTTTTTAATGTGCAGCCTGATAAGCAGTAAAAAATTTGGTGCAGATTTAGTCCGGGTGCACTCTGACTCACCAAAGAGAGAACAGGGAGATAAGCATTACTCAAGCAGTTGTTAATTGGCCAGTCAGGTACATGAGATAACATCTGATCTAACAAAGAGACATCTCTAAGGAAGAAAAAAATACTTTTAATTAAGAGGGATGGTCGGATTATCTCCCAAATAAGAAACAAAACAATCAATTTGAGGAAAAACAGGTTAGCTGTGTTTAGACTCCCGAGGAAGATTTACAAAAGAGGACTGGTTACAGAAAGCAAGTGTCTTACGCAAGAAAAAGAACATAATCTGATGCCTAACATATACAGAAATTAGAACTCTTTATAAACTGAATGTTTAGGAAATCTTGCAGAATAACAGCTGGATGAAATGGGAGATCTGCTGACGTAAGACCCATGTCTATAAAGAGAATGTCAATTTTGTTTTATTTATTTATTTTTGTCATAAACATTTATAATTGTGTCCTATTTTGGTTTTTTGTGTTATCTCACCCTGGCTTGAGTTAAGTTTGTTTTCAAAGTGTAAGTGGACAGGAAATAGTCTTTGCTTCTTTCTTTAAAATTGAACACTGAGACAACTTATCTCCAGTTGCTGTAGCTCCACAGTGTGTTCTTCAGAGAACCCACAGGTGACAGAGTTGTAGCATACACAGTAGGATTGTTTAGGAGCAGCAGTTGGTATCCAGGGGAGGAGAGGCTGACAAGCAGGGGAGTTCTTATGCAGCTAAGTTTTAAAGGAGCATGTATGAAACCTGAGGATCTTAGAGAACATGCAATACTGGTGTATAAATCCTTAATCTGCTAAATAAGTAATACTGAGTGGAGTAGGAAGTGGAATGCAGGTGCCAATCCGTATCTTTCTGCAGTGTGCCTGCAAGGTCCATGATTTGTTTCATCTTCTGGCCCAATGCATAGTTTCATTCTCTGAGCACCTGGTTCAAGTAAGAAGAGGTGAGGCTATTCTCACACCAGAATATGTTGTGGATTGAGGTTAGGTTATCTGCTGCGAAAATATCTATTCAACATCCCCCATGCAGAGAAGGAAAATAAATGAAGTCACCTCTTCCATCTCACCACTACTGAGTTGCTAGATAAAAGGGGGGGACTCTCCATTGCCCATCTTTGAAGTGAGCCTTACTTCAGATTTTGAAAGGTAGCACATACATCTTGCTCCAAAAGAAAGCTCAGCTCTCTTTTGCATCACCAGAGCAATAAGCATTGTTTCAGTGCCTGATCACTTCATATGTTTGCTTCTGGTATTCTCATTTTGTGGCTTAACTTTCTTTCTACTTCATGGTTGGCATCTCTGGAGTCTAATTCAAAGCAGTCTCTGTGGAGACTGGACATGTACTATTTTTGATTTTATCTTGCCATTCAATCTAGAATAGCATAGATTGTTGTAACAGTAACCTTGATGGATGCCTAGCCTCTGTTCTTCCCTTTCACAATCATTAATTCTCTTTCACACCTGTTCCTCTCCCTACTGGTCATAGCTGGCCTTGAGACTTGAACTAATGACACTATGCTTTATTGCTAATCCTGTCGTTTGGAAGAAACATTAATGACAGCTACAACCCTAATCCAAGCTCTCACATTCTTGATTTCCAGGATAAACTTCTGAGCCCCTAGTCTTTTCAAGCCCCTGACAATTTACCAGGATCCTTTTTTACCAGAAGTTCCTGCGAATAGTAGTAAAAAGTGAAAAATTTCACAAGTTGATCATTGGGAAAAGACTATATGGCAATCTTTCCTTAGTCATCATAAACTTACACAAATATTTATAAAGTCTGAACAAACGAATATGAAAGATTTTACTGATTTCATGAGGAGTGAAAGCTAATAAAATATTTGTGGGTCTGTCTTTTTTTTCCTACTAGATAACTGCTAATGTTAGCGTATAAAATTACCCTAGTTGAAACTAAGCAATGTTATACATATCCAAAATGCTGCTAAACTCACTACTGCAAACTTTGAGAACATACATTTGAACATAACACATCTTTTTATGGCTTTTCCCCAAGAAACCAAATGCATCCTACAGTAACTTAAATAACGAGTCCAATCTCTAAATGTACCTACAGTTAAGTAATACAACCTTGCAAAATGTAACATGATCCTCTGCTATCTTGGTCATTCAACATTATCAAGTGTATCTCTCTTTCACAGTGAACAAACATCAAAACTGTATTGAAATGAAAGTAAAAATTAGAGTACAAACTGATAATAAATGAGACCTCATCAGGAAGGAAGGGAGACGGCACTTCACTGTAGAATCTGTAGTAGAGTTGACCAGTTTGCTTCAGTTATTTTTTTGAAATATGCCTCTGTTGCTTCCTTTAGTTTCTAGGAAATCATCATCTTGAGACAAGATATCCTGGAAGGGAAGTGTGGCCCCTTGTTTGCTCCATTCATTCTGGATGTCCATGAGCAAAGAAGCCATAGTTCTCATAAAACTTCAGCAGATACCTACATCCTTTGGCAGTGTGTACCTAGCAGGAGCAGCACCTAGTACTTACTCCTATGCTACTTTCTCCGAGAGAATATACAGGGTCAGACAGAGATGAAGCTATCAAAAAATATTGGTTTCCCTCAATGTTTTTAATGCATCAATACTCATCCTCTTAGGAGATTTTCTGTATAATCTTCGGAAAGGAGGGAGAATGTCTATCTCTTTAAAATACGGAAATAGAGCAGAATGACTGTAGTTTGTCTGATGTTGTTGAAGAACATGAATGGATCCTGTAACTCTTGATAATGATAAGTCTGTGTTATAGTAGTAGTACACAGCACCAGTAATCAAGAGCTATGCAGTAGAAGGCAGGAAACTCCTATTATTTGTCTCATCTCATTTTTGTCATATCATTCCTTTAGAATTTCTTTTCCTTTTCCACTTTGATACACTTGCAATATGCTAATGACAAGAACAACTATTAATTACAGCACATCTTACGTAGTACACTGTGTGCTGGATCATGCCCTAAACTGTGTGGACAGGAAAGTAATAAAATATTCCCCCAGGCACTAATACTCACTTTTGTATATATGTATATGGTAGTCAAACTTCAAATCAAGACAATTTTTGATCTCTTCTCAGACCTTTCTAGGAGTTGTACATTATTAGAAAGTTAATGTAACAATATATGCTTATAATTACAATGGCTCTGTCATAAAACCTACTTTTTAGTGCTTAATATCTCATCTGGTTTAAATCACGTTGGAATAAAACGTGGTTTCCAGCCCAGATGCACATTTGTTTTACAAAAAAAAATTCAAATAAAATTTATGTTTGATATAAAAATCAGCAAAAAAAATATTTTTTCCAGGATTTCAATTTTCTTTGGCAAATAAATAAATTCACAAGTATGTCATTGAGGAAAAATAAACAAACCAAGGCCTAAATTTGAAAAGTGGCCTTATTCTTTCTGAACATGAACTCCCCATAGTAGTCTGGCTGGCAATAAAGTTGCAAGATATTCATCACACACCTTTTTCTTTTTACACCACACATCCTTTTTGGGATATTTGTGATGTTTTTTCCATTTTATTTCTTTTCATTTCCATGATTTCATGCATTAGTTTTTCTAAATTATGTGACAGAGGAAAAGAAGCTTTTAAGTCATAATGACATAATGGTAATCATATTAAGAATTTCAGGGTAAACAGTGTCTTGTTAAACTGCAGTTTTATGCATGACATTATTAAGCAAAGTGTTTGCATCCACCTTTTCTTTGTGTTTGGTTTTTTGTTCGCTCCTTCCTTCCTTCCTTCCTTCCTTCCTTCCTTCCTTCCTTCCTTCCAACCAGCTGTTTCCATGCACTCCTGGTAGCGATAAGATAGATCACAGTAGAAATTACGCATACTAAGAGTTAGGTCATGTCTCAAACATATGGCCATGCACAACCGAAGGAGGCTCTTTCAGTTCAGCCTTCCCTATGGCTTCCCTGGGATTTTAGGTCCAGGTGTAAGGAACCAAGCAGGTGTTGGAAGGACTTTTTATTCACTAATGTGCCAGACAGCACATCTGAACAGGCACAATGATGTACATAATCTGCTACTCATAAGGTCCATGAGCTTATATCCTATCTTTTACTAGGCTGAAAAATTCTTATGTCTGCATTTTCCCTGTACTTCTCATTATTATATGTCATTCTTTACTGAGAACAGAGTCTGTCCTAATGGAAAAACAGCACCTTAGCTGAACAGAAAAAAGCTATAATAATGTACACACCAAGAAGTGGGGAGAATTAAAATTTTCTCAGGAGAAATAATATTATAATTTCTTGAATTCTATGTAGTTTGCTTTCTACAAAGCTGTTGCTAAATTCCCAAACAGCTTCTTGCTGTTACTAGTCATGTAACTTAATGGTTGAAGAGGTTTCTTATCCTACGTTAAGCATAGACAACAGTCATCAAAGAAATTACTAAAGGAAGCTACCATCATATATGTATAGCCAAGATGTTAAGTCTTCATCATAATGATCAAAACCCCAGCAACTACTTGGATCACTAATTGCCAGTATGGAAAAAATAGTTAACAATATTGTTAACTTCCTTTTTCTCTGACTCACAGCATCTTCCTCTAGAAAAAAAGAAACAAAACCCCCCAAAACCCCAAACCAAAACCCCACACCTCTTTAATTTAAAAATAACTTTTTTCAAAATTAAATAGTTAAGACAGAAGGTGTATGTTATGGGGTGAAGTCCTTTACTGAGGTGTTTTGACAGCAGTATTATAGTTAAGTTTTGTTTACCAGTGTTAAAGCAGACCAAATGATGCAATTAGTAAGATATGTATATTATAAATTTTAGCCATGTGTATCAATAGTAGGTAGTAAACCATGTCATGAGGCCAAGAAAAATATTGCAAAATAAGCGAAACATAACTGCTAGCATATCAAATGTGGCTTGATTTTGAGTCTGTGTCACACTGGTTGTTGTGTTTGAATGAATGTTTTATTCTCCAAAAATGTTCATATCTTGCTAACTATATTTCCATTTCAATTTCTGAGACAGTTATAGCATTGTTTTCAGTAGTGAGCATCACTTATATATCATGCAATATTGCCTAATATATTATTAAATAGTAAAAATCAGATTATTTCTTCTACATCATACATGATTAAAATACTTCTCTGTGCATCATTTGGCCATCATTTTCATTGCATATGTTCCCAAATTCTTGACTAGAACTAAAAAGTTTACATGAAACTCTGAAAGGGTTTTGAAAAGACATTCCAGCATTCCTCTAACTGTAAGACTGCTTTCAGAAGGAAACACTCGGAGGGAAGTGTTGGAGCTCAGGGTTTTTGCTACTTATGCCATATTAGCCATACCTCTGTCGACTGAAATTACATCCTACCCCTAATTCTCTTCTTCCCCTGCTTTTTCCCCTGCCTCAACTGCAACATGACACAGGATCTGCAATGGTAAATCTTTACTTACTGGGAATTCCTTTGCTAGTATCATGGGAATTCTGCCAGGTTGATTAAATCATCTGCAGCTTAGTGGAACAGGGCAAAATTGCCAATAATGGGCATGAACCTATATCTATATTTGCTACGTATTTTCAATTTGATAATTTTCCTTGATATAAATAGAACATGTTTTAATACTACCTGTCACTCCTTTATGGTTTTATGCACAGGATCTGCAGGAATAATAGGTGCCCTCTTGCATATTCATATGATAACTCTAAACATTAGACATATGGTTAAAGAAAATCACACCAAAAATGAATGAAACTTTCAAATATGGCATAGATTCTGATTGGTCCCAGAAGATCTGTTTTATAAGAGGGATGGGTCATAGATGGAGGACTTCATAGGAGTGTAGCATTGAAATGTACTAAATATAATACATGCATTTTAACTCCATATTTCCATTCCTTGTTTTCTTTATACCTGAAAACAAATGCTGATTTTATTTGAGCAAGTCAAAATGTCCAGCATCTATAAGTGAGTTAGTAATCATACATTTACTGTTCTGCAGGCATGAGCATCATGCAACAAATTGCAGTCACATTTTTCTTCTCGATTCTGCTCATTAGTCTGTCTCATTCATGGACTCAAAACATTCTGCATAGCTTCTGTCAGCCATTCTTTCAACAGGCTACAAATATATTTATTATTAAGGGTTTTTTTTTTAATTGCATTGGTTAGAAAAGAGATAGACCATATTTAATCACTGAATTTTCAGCTGTTACATATTCAAATATAATGCTACTAGGTAAGAAATCAAAGCGTATCACTAAAAAATGAACAACGGAATGTAAAAAGTATCCATATTAGACTGACTCTGCTCCTGCTGTGTCAATGCATGACTTACTGTTAAATTCAATTCAATTAATGGACTTCTTCATTTCAGAGTGTTTTTGGAAATTCCACTAAAATTTTCTGTAGTATTCAAGAAGCTTTGCAAATCACGTAGCGTATTTAGAATAACTGATGATATAGTACAACAATGAACTGCTCAGCTAATGTATGACTGGAATTTTGATTTTGTGCAAGTGACTTGAAGAACAGAATGAGCCACTCTAAATCTGGTGGACTGCCCATGATTTATAGTAATTTAAATATAATTATAATAGTAACAGATGTTTTGTTTTAAATTAAACTGGTCTCTGTGGTTGTCTACCTTTCATAACTAGAACTTGTCTATGCATTGGACATCATCCACAAGGATCTAGTGTCAACTCTGTATTGTGCATCCAGTGCTTTTCAGTGTAGGGTAAATTCAATATATTAAATCTTATTCTCAGGATGAATGATTCCATGCTTTTGTTTTAAAACATGTCAGTTTCTCTTAAGCTACCATTGTTTAATATTTAATCAGCACAGATAAATGCATTTCATTTGGCCTTAACTATGTTTCACAACAAGATAAGAGACAGGAAAGCTAATAAAATAAATTGGTTAAGTTATCCAGTGTATAATGCACCAGAATTTAGAGTATGTAACTATATTTTTCAAAATGGTTGTTGATTTAGCCTGTGGGTCTCTGAAAGACACAATTTGTGAAGGAGAGCTAATAGATAGATTCAGTCACTTTTTTCCTTCAATTTTCCCTCAATTGCTGTTTGCTTTATTTATTACAAGATACCGTTCTAAAGACAATAGTGTATAAGGGTTACATCTGGTGTGTGTTCAAAAACTAGTGGCTCAAAATGCTGAGGTGGGCTGGGGTGAACTGCATGCTGAGAGCAGGCTTGGGATAACAAATTGCCTTTGCATGAGGGCCCTGGCATATAGAATCACTCACAAAGGTAGGTTGTTGAGGCAGAAGAGGTGAAACAAGGGTGATCACAGGAACGGGAAATTATTATTCCCCCACATTTTTCCTTCCACCTTCATTTTTGTTTTCTCAAGTCATTTAGTGACCTGAGGTGAAATGGACAGGAATTGACAGTGCACATGCTGCTGCTGGCAGCAGAGTCACTGCAGTTGCTCCTTGGACATGAAAGGAGAAGAAAAAAGAAGAAAGAAACCCAGTCGTTGTTCTCTAAACATAACATACGTAAAGATAATAGGTTTGCTTTAGTTGAAACCACCCCCTTTTTGCTGTAGAAATGATTTTCCCCCCACTGCAGTTCAGGAAAAAGGAAAGATGATTTTTCATCTCTCCCTCTCTCTCTCCTTGCTTGCACAAAGAAAACGTGGGTTGATACCATTTTTATTGTTCTGCTGGGGTGGGTTTCAGACCTTGCATTAGCATATTGAATGTCTAATTGAATTCGGGGGCTATGTTAATCATCTTGTTTTGTTTATGGGTGGCTGGTGAAAGGTGCCAGAAAATGATCACTTTTGCTTGGGGTTAGCATGGTGCTGCCACCCCAAGAAAAAGAAATCAATAAAGGGGAGGGAGCTAGGGAAAGGCGAGTTGACTGAGTGATGTCTGGAGGGCGAACTCGTGTGTCTCTTTGGTGATGTTGTGTGCTGCTTTACTGAAATCCACCCCTCTGCTGGAGCTAAGGCAGGACTTGGAGACATCTGATGCTGCCGTTTCCAGGGTGAAATTTCTAAGGCTAAAATGACAACCAAAACCCCCAAAATCCTCAGCAAAAATAACCATCAGAACAGAAGATCTTGCGTCTCCCTGTCCAACTGGCATAAACCAGACAGACGGTTGAGAGCCATCTGCCTTTAAATTAGCCACACACAGACACGGGGTGAGGCGGGGTTGGGGGAGACACTACAACTACGACCATCACACTTTTTACAAAAGGGCCAGAAACAGAGCCGGTAGGAAAATAAAATTTAAAAAAAAAAAAAAAAAAAAAGAGAGAGAGAGAAAGCCTCCCCCTCTTCCCTCGATGAGTTTTTCGCAGTGCTCTGGTGAGCCTCGGAGGTGGCTGGCAGCGCAGGGGGCGGCTGCTGCCGCGGCTGGCGGGGCTCCGCGCAGCGCAGCGCGCCAGGCTGTCAGCACCACCGCGCCGGACAGCTCCGCGCGGCGGAGCGCGCCGGGCTGTCAGCACCGCCGCGCCGGACAGCTCCGCGCCGCCCCGCTCCCCGCCCGCCCGGCCGCGGGGCCGCTCCTGCCCCACAACAAGTACCTCACTGCTGTCCGGGAACTGCACTACACTCTCCTCGCGGTTAAACTGCATTGTCTTCTCACGGAATTGGCCGTCAGGCGTAATTATCCCGATTTCCCCCCCTCCCCCTTTCTCTCTCTCATTTGCAGGAACGACTCTTTGGGAACCTGGTCCACCCAGGGATGTAAAACTGTGCTTACCGATGCATCCCATACGAAATGCTTATGTGATCGTCTCTCTACCTTCGCCATTTTGGCTCAGCAACCTAGAGAAATAGTAAGTAACAATGGGGGGAGAAAAATCCAGTTTTAATGCAAAAGGCAATAGTGGGGGATGCTGCAGGGAGGGGGAGAGCTGGTCAAGCTTTCCTCTCAGGTATATTTCAGATGTTGCATTGAGGAATTGTTTAATATTGCAGGTAGGCTAATGTTAGTCTCCTAGTGTCTACAGGGTCTCACAGAAATTAATTCTAGATTCTATGATAGAACTAAATCCTGGTGAAATTTGCATGTCCTCGAACTCTGAATTTTTCAGAGAAAGCCTTCTAATTGTAATGCAAATGCGTTGAAAACTTTTGTATTGAACAATTATCAACTTAACAAGCTTTTTTAAAGGTTGCAAGCCTTTTCAGGGGAATGTACAGGGCTTTATTATTGCTCTTGATAGGAAAACCCTAGATACTGTAGTTAAACAGATTGCAGATCTGCATTGAACATTTTCAGCACAGATTTTCTATGTAGTCTGTTGATATGATATAAGAAAAATAACCAAGTTTTCATGGAAGAGAGGACATTAGGTGTATAAGTATACACTTCAGTATTACTGAATGCAAAAATATCTAAAAAGCAAATATTGGTGAAGCTATCCTGCTAAGGCATAATTTCGTTCTCCTGGTTTTGGAAACGTGTGATCTGACTCTTTTTAAAAGCAAAGTAGATCAGTTTGGAACAACGTGGTTGAAATAAAATGTTACTTTCTGCCTGAGATCTGGCCTGAAAGTCCATCAATCTTATCTCCTATTTGGGTGGCAAAAGATATCTTGATAAATGGAATTTACAGTACACCCCTGAGGCTTTAAAAAGCATTTTGGTAAACCAGGCATGGTATCCTTTCAAACTTTTAGATCTAAATCTTTTCCATTTATATTAGCAAATACCATGTCTATTTCAGAATGTGAGCACATACACAATTACCTGATATCTGATGATAATAGTTTCTTTTACAGCAGGGAAACCTAGTTTGTTTTCAAGGTCATTTATTTATTTTCATTTTTTATTAATATACAGAGTAAAAATGAAATAATTCTAAATTTGCAGCTTCCTTATGGAAGGTTTATGAAATTGTTACCATAGATATCTTGCCATTCTTTCTAGACAATCAGAGGCCCAAGGAAATTAAGTGTGTGAGAATAGTGGATTGAAGTCAAAGTTATTAAAAGTCAGAAAGTTTGGTAATTCTGCAACAAGCATTCTGGGATAAATTACTCTATGATCTTTAATATAATACAGTGGAAGCAATCTATTTCTTTAATACATGGTTATAAATATTGCTGTTTCTCAAAAGAAATATGTATTTTAATTAATTTTAACTTTGGAGTAGTTTAAACTTGTGCTGACATCCTATTACATTTGAATATTACTACACTCTTTATTTTTCAAAATATCATACACGTATTGTAAGGCATTATAAAACTAAAAGGCCTTGAAGGAATATATCAATAATTAAACATAACTCAGAGTTATGTATGGATCAGGTTTGGAATTCAGTTGATTTCTGTTTTATAAGTAATATTACCAAAGGTATCTATGACAGCATGGCTGCTTTTATCATTTTGCTTTTGGTGCTCTTTTGATTTGTTGTTTAAATTGCTGGAGGATGATTTTTCTTCGTGGTTGTCTGTTGTAACTTACAGATCATGGAATCATCTGGTACACCCTCAGTGACCTTAATAGTAGGCAGTGGTCTTTCATGCTTGGCCTTGATCACCCTAGCAGTTGTCTATGCAGCACTATGGAGGTATGTAATGGATTGACAAAGCCGAATGTGAATACGTAGCTGTATTTAGTTGAATTAAAATTTAAAGAGAGCACTAGATGCAACATTTATTATTTGGAAAAGAAAAAAAAGCAAAGTGCAGTGCATGTTTTGAAGCCTGAATTTAATGATTTGATTGATTAGTTTTACTCTCTCAGTCTTCAGGTGATGGTATAGGCCACTCTTCTCTTTCCTCTCTCCAGTGTAAATGGTATTGCTCTTTCAGTGGACTATTCATAGTCCTAATTACCATTTTACATTATTTTTCTGCATGATATATTTCATGTAGCTGGTTTTCCTCCATTTACATTTTAAAACAAAACTTCTATGTGATGAAAATGACATACTGAAGTCTCAAGTACTGTGGTGATACATTCTGGTAATATGTTTTCTTTCAGTCTTGAGTTTACTATACTAAAATATTATATTGACTTAAAAGTGCAATAGATATTTATGGAGTAAATTAACTTGAGAAGTGATGAAAAATAGAATGATGTCTTGTTGTAGAGGAAATAGAAAAGTAAGAGGAAAAGAAATGCAAAGTAATAAATATTTTTTAAAAGTAAACAGGTTTTCTCATTTAACTTTTTCCATAATAAAAGAAAAACTAAGTTCTAATGCAAGTAAATAGAAACAGAGGCTGAAAATAATAATTTTTAGAGTAATGTAAAATAAACCAATAGAATTTTTCTTTTAGAAGCAAATTGATAATTTTACACCTTTTTCTCTTTCACTCCTATTTTTAGGCACAGAAACTCATAGCATTAGACATATATATAATAAATAGAATATCGAGTTACATAAGTTATAATAAAAAGAGTATAAAAATTATCAGCTCTTGTCTGTCAACGCTAAGAGTGAGAGTATTTCAGGATATAATTCCCATCTGAAGAATTATAGCGTTATTTTTGCACTTCCTGCTATATTTAGCACTTGGATGAAAATACTGTCATGCTCAGTAGAATTGGTCTTCTCCATTACTTAGATTGGATATAAGGAAGACATTTTTTATGATGAGGGTGGGGAGGCACTGGAACAGGTTTCCCAGAGAAGTTGTGGATGCCTAATCACTGGAAGTGTTAAAGGTCAGGTTGGATGGGACTTGAAACAACTTGATCTAGTGGCAGGTGTCCCTACCCACTGCAGTGGCATCGGAACTAGATGATCTTTAAAGGTCCCTTTCAACCAAAACCAGTCTATGATTCTATAATTCTATAAACTTACAAGGGGAGAAAAAAAATGTATGTGATGTGTTTTGGACCTAGTGTGGGTTCTGCATCCAGCTGAAGAAAAGATAACTGATACAGATCCTGGTAATCTGCCACTAAGACATTTTGAAAATATGACAATGGACTGGTCTGTCATTTGAATCATTAAAATTGGCTTCAACACATTTCTCAAAAGCGTATAGTAACCAATTATAGGGAGAAGATAGACACTGAAATTTATGTGTATATATACTTCTTTTTAATAAATCTAGGGGTAGGGAGAAATTTGATATTTTGACCCTATGTCTGTATTTATATTTTGGAACATCCACCTTACCTTTGAATGGCAGGGTCTATTTAGAAGTGATATGAGGTAGAGATATTCTGGTCCAAAGAAGGCGTGTGTGAGCATTCTTTTATGGTAGATTGATTTGATTCACTCAACTGAAAATTCAAACTGAAAAAATAAATTCAATGTCAGTCAAATATTCACCCTTCCCTTCCTTTCCCTTCACTTCACTTCATCAATAGTGGGTTGGCAGGAAAAGTAAAACCTTCCTAGTTTAAGTCAATGCTTTGAGCTCCTGCTTGCACTGTGTTTACTCAACCATTGAGATCCTTTATAGTCCATAGATACTCAGTGTTGGGAACTGGCCCAGGTGAATCAATAGTTAAAGACTTAACAGCATACTCACTGCATAGAGAGACCACTAGACTTTCAGTATTTTTTTGCAAAGACATAGAACTAGCCTTAACAACATTGTTACATTTTAAGGAAAAATGTGGGTTGTCATTTCAGGGTTGTACTATCTTAACTGAAAAGTTGAATGGTGTGTACTTGATAGCTGAGCAAAAAGAACAGTAATTCATTTAATGTCCAAAGCTCAGCATTTCTCATGGGTTCGGCATCCTTTGTTATGATCTATTCAGAGTGTCAGCTATGGGTGTATAGTTCCAGTGAGAAGCATATAGTATAGGTCATTTAGTATGTAAACATATGGCATGGTCTTCAGAAGAACTGAGAACTCTTAACTTTCATTTAGTTGTGTAGTCAACATTTACTCTGTTAGTACCTCTGAAAGTCAGGTCAGTAAGGTACTTCACTTGAATTGATAATAATTTTCTTTCTGTCCTGTAGCATATAAAGGGCTGTATATGGAAAATCAAGAACATTTGTGTCTTGTAAGGAAATAGGTGATAAGAGTATTTGAATTTTTCATCCTAAACATACTTGTAAAATGAATATAAGTTTGCAAGACAGACTGTGTGATGCTCACTGCTATAATTTAATCTTTCTACAAAAATTTAGTCATTTTGTGGCATTAGGTCTTGTGAACATGAAGTTATTGCTGTATTATTGCTTCTTCATAGAAATTATTTTGTGAATGTCGTGGAACTTCAAGATTAATCTTATTGTTACCCCAATAATGTGTTTCAAAATGCACTACCTTAGTATCATCAACCAACCTGCACCTTATTTATGTATTGTGGACCAGATCTTGTGTTTATGTAAATCACCATATTTTTGCTGAAGTTAGTTGTTGTGAGTTGTCTATGCCAGCTGTAGATATTCCCAGGGATGAGCAGAGAGCATAAGAAGTTCCTGACATGAATGCATGCAAGCCTGTTATTATCAGTATGGTGTTAGAGTAGCGTTGACAGTAGCTTTTAAAGGAAGCATTGATAGATTATTTTAAAATGTGACAAGATACTAAGAGGGAATTGCAGAATATTTATCAAAATAACATAGTTCCTATGTTTGTACTGTGTTAACCCCTGATACTCTTTTTGAACACTTGAAAGTGAGCACTTACCTTTCAGAGTAACTCCAATGCTTAATGCAAGAATTGCATCACAGTTTTGTATGACTTACTAGTTGTTTTCCTTTTAGAAAAGTTGTACTCTCTCTTTGTTTATTTGAACAGGTACATCAGATCTGAGAGGTCAATAATTCTAATCAATTTCTGCCTGTCTATTATCTCATCAAATATCCTTATCCTGGTTGGACAAACTCAGACACATAACAAGGTATGAGGATGGATTGTATCAAATTTGCATTTATATAGTGATACCTTTGTTTTATTTGTGTTTAGCTTAAAATAATTACATCTGTTTAGTCCTATACTCATAGGACTTGGTATTTTTGGTAAAATATTAACAGACAAGAGAAAATATTTACCGTCTTTCATAGTCTTTTTTTCTTCCCCAAAAATCCCTTTTGGTATTTGTCCCTCTGGATGAGCTGTGTTCTCTGTGGAAGATTTATATGTTTTATAACTAAATTTCAAAGCAAAAAAGTTCAAAGTCTCAACATCAAAAGCACAAATTCTAGTTCATTATAATAGTTGTAATAGGATTGTGCTACAGTGGTTTTTGTCTTTTTATTAACACACTGGTACTCGAAAAGCAAGTAGAAATTGCTTAGAAGTTAGAGTACTACTCTTGAAAATGTGCAGAAACAGACATCATAACAAGCTGTATAACTTAAATCTCCAACTGATGTAGCTATAAGAAAGTAATGTCTCTACACACCTTACTTAGTGATATATTGCTGATTTATTACTAATCTGTTGTCAGACTCTTTCTGAATACAGTCGTCATTTGTCCCTCTCCTTAGAGCAGCACTGTGTCAGTGTTTTGAGGCGTCACCAAGTGTCTCGTGATGCTAGGCAGCTTTCAGAAGTGACAATACGTGATTGCTTAAAATTAACTGTAGCTGCATGGTAGCTTGGAATAGAATATAGGACGTAATTGGTGAATAGGGTAGTACGTGACAGAGTGCTGTTAAGTTTTGGAGTGAGCAAGTAAAGTAATTCTTTATCCCACTGTGTTAAACTACTCAATGTGCTGCTCATCGTAATTTTTCCAATATCTAATGCAATATGTTCATCATCTGCTATAGTATAACTGTATTTCTACAACACACCACTAATTAATCATGTATTATTTTCAAATGAGTGCTTAGAAATTTAACTGCCAGAAGTCTCATAAATTCAATGTGAGTCACATAGCTGTACTTTGTGAAACATACTCAAAACATGTCATTTCCAACACATAGTTTAAAAAGATTATTAAAATTAAGAAATAAGTATACTTTAAAGTTTTGAAAGTGTGTAGAGTTACAAACGGAACAAAAGACGGATTTGCAGAAGAAACCCATGTGACACACGCATGTTATTTAGGGGGAGAAAAGTCAGAAATGTGCAAGCAACTTTAGAATGCCAGAGCACAGAAGAAGGGTTAAGCCTCTCAGCATTAACTAATTTCAGCTTTAACATGCACATATACTATTTTATTATGTATATCAAGAAGAAATATGGTTCAGCAACTTAAAGTGCCTGTGTATATTGCCACTGTGGAATCAGGGTTTGAGGGCATCAGAATGATTGTGTTTCATAACATGCTCCCTAGGTACACTGGCAGTCTTTCTTTGATGCTTGACTTGGGGAACTCTGAATCAAAACATGCCCATAATCCAGTTGCTTTCTTTTACTCTTAATCTCCTTCAGCTCCCTCACTTATGCTTCCTGAACTCTTGAAACTAGAGATATTATTGACTTATTTCTGACAATAGCAAATCCTAAAAATGGAGATGTTCAGAGGAAATAATTTACAGAACAAACAACATATCACAAAGTTTACATTTTGAATATATGGCCTGAAAAATAACACTAAAATGTCACTTTATGCTACACTTGTCTTCTTTTTGAGTCCACATCTTGCTTTTGATATGTGTACCCGAGATCTTGTAGCCAGGGAGCACCTCTAATGGATCAAAGACAGAAAACATTTTTTATACGAAGGAAGATATTTCTTGTTACAGACCAAAAGTATTTTTATTACTGTCTTTACTGACATGTGAATATATCATGGCTTCAAGAGGCTAACCTGTGATTGCACCTGTGATCAGCAAAGTGGCCAGCAAAAGCCATTGTTTAGCAAAAGCTTATTTATATTAAGGCAACCAAACTTCAGTAAGTTTGTAAGTAGGGATGTGTTTCGGCATCAGATGTGTTTGAATAAAAGCTCTGATTTTTTTTTATGTAAAAGTTCATATATAACCAGAAGAAGCCAGTGTTTGGTTTTTAATCCATAGCTCTAGATTACAGTACAATCTAGAAAAAAATACGTTTTCATTTTGCTGAGATGGAATATCTGTAAATGGGAACTTCAGAAAAAATCAGGTCCTTACTTACGGTTTAAGATCAAAAACAGTTTATATTTTGTATCTGAGATTTTGTTTTTACTAGAAATAAAACTATTCAGGTTTTTAGTGTTTGTTTCAAAAATTTAGGAGACATCTTGGGGATATTTTATCAATACAATGTAATATTCAAATCAGCAGATGCTGTTTCCTGAATAAAGGCTGAGGTGGTGGTTTATGACAAGAAGATGAGCTCAGGTTTTTTAATGTGTCGGAGAAAATTTGAGAACTATGATATGCCAAATTGGAGAGTTTATTTACTCTGTTCCATGTTTGTACTATTCTCATATTATTGGGGCACCTAGTTAATGTTTATATGAACTTTCTGATATTCACATAGCTGGAGAATACCTCTTTTTTCCATGCTTTAGTTTGGCATTGCTTCTGAGTTTTAAATTGTCTCCAGCTCTATATTTGCGTATATTCCCTTTAAGAATAGGTGCTTGTCAAAGCTGACTTCCAGTTTAAAGTTGAACAGTGTGTAAATTAAGCATACCAAAGATATATTTATAACAAACAGCATATTGTCAGTCAGTTTGCAGTTTGTGGTTTTCTCTATCTGCATTAAACACTGCACCAACTACTTTTACTCAGTCTCTAGGAAATTTCTGTGGTTCATTCTAGTACACTCTAGGATGTACATAATACACATCTGTAAGCAAGAAAAATAACATTAGTGTCTTGGTCTGGATAACTGCAGGTTTTCTGTTATTTTATTTCTGGTTTCTGTAAATCATAGATACTTAGGATATTAGTTTTCACTCTACTCTTTGAAGGCTAAGTATATCCTTAATGTTTTTACAAAAGCTTTGTTCAGTGTAGACTAAGCAAGTTTGAATATTACAATCTGGTTCAACTAGGTTCTACCTTTTTTTCAGCAAAAAAGATCATAGTGTCTCCCACAGGTAGGAATAGATGAAATATTTACATAGGACATGTGGCAGTAGTTCAGATTCTTTTGAGCTACCATATGTTTTCCATTTCTAATATATCCTGTTTAAAAGTGAATTTTTCTCCTGTTTCAGTAGCTTGAGGATACCAACATTAGACCAGAGGTCTCGATCATGGGGCTTTTTAGATTGTTTTGGAATAGCTCCTGATGGGAGGCATGGAGGGGAGTATGGTTTCTCTTGGAAGATTTGGACTGGGATAGCAAAAAAGTCTTTTGTCAACAGAAAAGCCTTGCTCCTTTATTCCTTCTTAGCCAAACGTGTTGTGCATTTATTGAAGGACACAACTGCAGTATGTTCTGCTTTTTTCAGAATGTTTCCCCAAATCTTTCAAAATGCCTCCTTAAAGTTTCAGACTGTGTAAGAGATTTCTGTTTTGTCAGCTCCTGTTTTGAAATACAGGTCATTGAAGGCTGAATTTAGGAGAATATCATGAAATTAATTATGTATCTTGTTTAAATATACTTGCTGGTATACTAGGTATGAGAAGCATGCTAATCTACTTCAGTATTTCTTTCTATTATTTTCTCTTCAGTGTTTAATGTTAGCCACATAATCATATTAAATTTGAGGATCTACAATTGATAAACTGCTGATAGCCCGTTAACAGCTGAATTTAGTTGTAACATTAAAAATAATTCTCTTGAATTAAGGAAGGGTAACACTTTCCATATATAACCTGACTGCTCAAATATCTGTTATTTCATAAATACTATGAGATGTTCCTAACATCTATGAAAGAATAATACATTTTCAAGACACTGACAGTTTTGTTTGAGGAAATATCTATATGTAGTTTTCACTATAACTCTTGCTATATCATGTTTCCTAACGTTTTTCTTGCCATCAAGAAAAATGGTTGTATATTTTGCCCTGTGAACCCTTTAACCCTTAAGCTATAAATCGTTACTCTGGTTCTGATCCCATTTAATGAATAGATTATCTACCCCCAATAAGTTATTGATTAATATTATGTGGAATTTTTTTCACAAATTCTCTTTCCTTTTGCATACATGCAGAAAATACCTTTTGTTTTTTTCACAGTTCTGCCTAAATAAAGACACATTAGCTGTTTGATGTAAACAGTTGCTGTGTACCTACTTTTTCCTGTGCAGAAATGAATGCAATTTAAAATAAGCAATGGAATTCATTATATATATGGGCAAAAGTTAAATATTTTCTATATTATCTGTTTCTGAGTGTACTTAAGAGTTTTTTGCTGGAAATTGTGTCACTTGTGACAATAGACATATTTTTAGAAATGTCATAAGGATCTGTATGTTTTGTTAGCCATAACCAGGTTTATGTGTGCCTACCAATGGAAGAACAGAGAAAATGTTAAGGCATAAGGCAAGATTTAGATACCCTGATATTCTCTGTCATCCCTGTTTAATTGCTATATTTAGTTTGTTATGCTTAATATTAGGTTTTGGACACAACAAAAAATCAGTAGTTTTGATTTGCATTGTAAACAAGCTAAAACTCCATAAAACTTTGTTAATAATAAGATTAGACAGTTCACTAAATGTGTTGACTGGACAAAAATAACCTCACTTTATTTTTTTGATTTTTTTTTAAATAGAGCTTCTAGGCTGAAAGAAACAGAAAAGGAAAGGAGTTGAGAAGCCACAGCAGCACAGGATCCCATTCCCGTAGCACTCTGAAGCAGCTGATTGTGTATCTAGGGCTCCCTTAGGTTTTGAGAAATGGTGGGTGGCGGGATCCCCTGAGAACCCTGCAAATGTTCAGGTAGTACAAATGCTGCCTCTGACCATGTGGCTCTTGCCCCATATCTGCCACTGCCTTACAGATGCAAGGCATTGTGGCAACAATGAAGGAAACAGCAGGGAGACCTAAGAACAGATGGAATGAATAGAGAAATGATGCTAACACAGCATTAAGGTTGTGTTAGAAATCAATGAGGAAGTAGAAAATTGACTATCTTAGGCAGTACCACTGCTTATTTCAGGTTTTGCCCAGAGAACTTCAGGGGAACACCCCCCCAGCTGAAGCTTGGGCAAATATGGCCTTCCTTTTTTTACACCTACTCTGCTGATTGCCACCTTTTTCTTTGTGTAACAGCTGAGTCAGAGTCTCCAGTATGGGTCAGCCATCACAGAAATACACCAATAAATAGATCAGCAGACAGAATGCACTGCACCACACGCATCTGCCTGCTGTGTATTCGGGATCTCAGAAACAATTAACTGGAGAAAAGCCCACTTAACTGAAACTATTACAGGATTAGGTCTGTTTAAACATCACTATTTTACCATGCCAAATTCTGACAAAACCCGTTAACATCAGCTGAATTAACTACCTGCTTTTAGATTCTTACGGGAATCTCTGGGAGCAGATCTGTATTACCCAAGATCAGCAAACATTGTCATTCATGCTACTGTTACCTGCCTCAGAGGAGAAGGCAACATTCTTCTGAAAAGTGCCTGCCAGTCTGTTTCTCAAAATACATCAACTTTATAATTCAGTTTGCTATTTCTAAACTAAACAGACATTTGATTGTAAGCGGATTACAGGGAAGAAATTGGGTAGGTATTAGCAGCATGTGTTGTCTGCCTCAAATACACAGATTTGAGCTCTGTGAGCTATTTTAGAATCACAGAATTGTTCAAGTTGGAAGATCACCTGGTTCAATCGCACTCTTAGGACAGGGTCAGCGGTATCAACAGAACAAGTTGCTCAGAACTTTATGTAGTCCAGTCATGAGAACCTCCAGGTGTGGAAACTGCACAGCCTCCTTGAGAGCTTGCTCCACTGCTTGAATGACTTCATGGTTTAAAACTTTTGCCATATAGCCGGTCTGTACCTCTTGTTTCAGTTCATGTCAATTTTTCCTTGTCATACCACCATACGCCACCTAGCTACATCTTCTCAATGACCTCTCTGTAGGTACTGACATGTTGCTGTTAGATGTCCCTGAAGCCATGTCCTCTCTAGCCTCTCTTCCTTAGCCTCTCTTCACAAGGGAAGTTTTTTCCAGCTCCCAAGCATCTTCATGGCCTCTGCTAAACTCACTCCATTTTACCACGTCTTCCATGCATTAGGCAACAAAATTGTATTGGACTCTATTCTATATCTGGCCTAATGAGTTTTGAGTGCAGGAGGACAATCCATCCCTCAATCTACTGGCTGAGCTTCTCTTGATGCAGCCCAGGTGTTGTCAGATGTCTGTGCTGCCAGGAGACACTGCAGACTCATATTTAGCTCAGTGCATACTCCTTCAACCGGACTAGGTCTAAATGACACCCATGCCCTTGAACATACAGACCAGTTACACCAGTTTGGTGTTAACTACAAACTATATGAACAAGCACTTCACTGCCTGCTCCAGCTCAATGACATTAAACATAGGTCCCTGGATAGACTCACATAGTACTCTGCTTGCTATCTGCTTCCAAGTAAATTGTCACCCATTAGTCATTACCCTTTAAGCCAGCTATCCAACTAGTTTTTGTCCATTTGGTTGTGTACTCATTCAACTGTGACCTCCTAGCCTGGTTACAAGAATACTGTGAGACATTTTGTTGCAACTCGTTTTAATAACGTTTAGTTTGAAAAGCAAAAGTGATGTTGTTTTGGGACTCTGAAATTTACCAGGGTTTGGTTGTGAAAGACTTAGACTGTCTGACCCTTGACTCAAACTGGTGCCACCTCTAGTGTCTTGCGGCTTCTGAGGGTCTTTTGCCACCCACCCACACATTGCACGCATGCGGTAAGGAATGTTGCACAGATGTAGTCTACTCCCTCCCTCCTCCCTGGTTGTGGTGCTGGACGTGGTGCTGGCATGTGTGCCTTTGCTATCCTGCCTCAGTGCAAAAACATTTAAAAATAAGATAGCTTAGACTTTCTTCAGATAACACTCTGCTGTCCTACTCTTGCCAAAATGGTGGGGTTTTTCCTCTTTGTTCTTCAGGATCTCTTTAGAGTAGATTTTTTCTCTTCTAGAATTCACCCCCACGGCCCTGAGAAAAATAGTTCATTCTCTTACAAACGCCTGTTTGAATCATTTCAGACAATCTGTTGATGACTGAAGCACTATTTTGGTCTTCACACCTATTTTTCTACTTCTCTTCTACTTATTTATTGCATTTCAGTGGAGACAGAAACACAGTCAATGGGAAGTAGATCAGCCTACAAACAGTTAAATGTCCGTGTGTTTCGTTTATGTAATTTTAGTTTTAAGAAAGAGGAAACATAAACACTTCTAGGTACAATAATAAAAAGGACTTTTAAATGAAGATATAATAAGAATAGTCTTCATAAGACTAAACACTTTAAGTGATAATGATAAAAACAGCAACACCAAAAATCAGCTTTCAGGTTATTTTCATTCTAGTATGAAAGTTGAATTTCCCACCTGGATTTTCCTATGTGGATTGCCATTTCTAAGAATGTAGGCATAGAATGCATATGTCACTTAAACCAAAACAGATAAGGAAACACAGTAAGATAGTTTTGATATAGATATCTGGTGAAATGACACACTAAAAATACAGCTCTGAGATAAATGCAATGTAAATCTTCTGCCCTACCACAATAATTATTACATCATCACTCTTTCTGTATAACAAAAGGAAATATGTTAGAAAACACAAATTCTTTTAAATACTATAGTTTAAGGAACAATAGTGTAGTTTTTATGTGAAATACAATCTACCTATTGTACTGGATTTTATTAATACTTCCCTACAATTTCGTGTTGTGTCTTTGCATTTTCAGGAAAACATGGTATGGTTTAACCTTGACATACACGGTGAAGCTCATTTGTACAGATTGTTTTTTTTCTTGAGTTCTCCTAGGTTAGAGTTTTAGGCCCCTATATCTTACAGTCAAGTCAATGAGAGCGTTATAAGGAAAAAACCTATTGGATTGTTTTGATTCTCAGATTGGTCTAATCAGAAGCTGTAAAATGAGTATTCTTTCCTTAAAACTACATACTTCACTCTGTAAAAGCTGTGGGGATCAGACCTGTGATCCTCACAGATGAAAGTATTCTTGAGCCCCATGTTTGCTTTTACTTTAGAGTTTTATAAATAGTATCACATAGAAGTTGGGAAAAATCAGGCTCAGAGGTGATTTAAGAGTAAATAAGAAAACAAATTGTGGGGTTTGTGTTCGTTACTCATGGCTAAAGTGCACTCAGTTCTGAAAACAAAGCAGCTTGCTGGTGAATCAGTTCACTTATGCTGGAGTCCCTCTTGCTTTTGCAGCAAAAGGAGAAAAAAAAAGTGAATGATGTTTTACTAGATTAAATCAAACTCATCCAGGATGCTGTTTGAACAGTAGCCAAAACCAACTGCTCCAGAAGTACAAGAGGCTCTGCCCTAGGCAATTGGGAGTTAGCCTACCCTGTACCTTATTAGATTGTTTAATTTGTGATTGATTTTAAGTCATGGCTAAAATAAACTTCCCATAAGATGATAATTGTTCTCAGGTGCTAAGATTAATGTCTAGGTTCCAGTACCTATGTCCAGGTACATTTATTTATTCTATATTTGCCTGTCTTCGGAGAAGAGAAAAAACACACGGGATGAGAGAGAATCTCCTTTCCCTTCCCTTCCCTTCCCTTCCCTTCCCTTCCCTTCCCTTCCCTTCCCTTCCCTTCCCTTCCCTTCCCTTCCCTTCCCTTCCCTTCCCTTCCCTTCCCTTCCCTTCCCTTCCCTTCCCTTCCCTTCCCTTCAGCCAGGCTTCCAAGGGAAAAACATAACAGTGTCTTTCTCATTATCACCTTTTAGCTCTTCTGTTAGGTGATTTTAGGTGAAATTTCATGGCAAGTTTGACAAGCAGGATGTAGATCTCTGTTCTAGATAGAGACCAACAGTCAGATGGAAAAACAAGAGTAAACACACATATTCTGATCTTTCCTGGTTTTTATTTTCTTAAAAAAAACCCTGTGATCCCTGTGTGCTGAACTCATTGATGTCAGCATTCAATAAAGTATGGTCTGAGCATATTTATTACGTCACGAGAAAAAACAGTATTGTTAGGAGCTCTGGGTCACAGCAGGACTTTGTGATGGCAGGGCTGCTTGGCTTGTCAAAAAACAGACTTCTAGGTAAGGTTAAGGACCCAAAATTATGTTCCCAGAGATCCTTTGGGTGCTAGTGTAGAAGGCCCGTAGTGCCTCTAATTTTAGACCAATGCTTAAACATGACCTTTTTTATATTTGTTTTCATGGACATACATGCTTATTATATTGAGTCTCAATGAGTCACACCATAGATATCAAACCTGGTACTGAAAAATTTGACAGTAGCTGTGTTTTTCTCTTTTGGTGGTTTTGTCAAAATTTATATAGAACTGACATTGTGGATGAATAAGTAGATATTTTGTGGAATTTAATAGAAAATTACACTCAGAATAATTGTTGAAAGAAAATTGTAAGGGTAAATTTATGAAGCGTGCGTTTGGCTATAATCATGGACGTTTTTAATGAATGTAATTGTGAGATTTCCAGAATCCTGCAGGGAAATGTACATGCTTGTAATAAAAAGGCCTCAAGCTGTTAAAACTGATAGAAATTCTGAAATGTCAAGAAAGTTCAGTTTACACTAGACTTCTGGGTTTAAAAACAGGATGTTAGTATCTCTCTCTTCTGAAGAAAACTGAAATATATCTGGCACAAGGAATCCAGCAGTTGGAAGGAAGTATGAATAAGGTTGGCACAAAATGTTGTTCTATTAGTAAGCGATTACATATTTGTCTCTAATTAGTAGCATGGCATATAATTTGTTCTCTATGCTCTTTATTTCATTAAAAAGTCACATCTTCAACCTATCCCATATTTGCTGAATAATTTCTTTAAGCTAAGAAATCTATTTTTTTTTTTTTATTCTTTAAATACTACTTAAAGTTAGGTGAAGGCTTTGAATGAGAATGACTTCATTAACAAGCTTAGTTGAACCATACAGGACAGCAAAGCCCAATGTGTCAGAACCTGCAGCTATTGAAACATGGGTTTTAAAAATATGGGATTAATTGTAAAGCTGTTGTTATTTGTATTGAGATTTTACACTTCTTATATTTAAGAGGGCTTTCAAGTCTGTCTTTTATTGTGTATCCTCTTATGTCAAGTCAATCACAATTCAGGCTTGAGTTTAGCAATTTAATTACTGCTATAAAAGCTTTCATTTTGGCACTGCTTATCTTTTAAAGTAAATACAGAATAGTAATAACTTTTTATTGAACTGAGTAATACCACAATGCATTGCAGTTGTACTACGATGGAAGAAAAATGGTTTTGCTAGGAATCATAGTCAGACTTCAGTATCAAGGCAGCGTTAATGATGGACAAGAGCTACTTACTGCTAGACTTGGTTTGTCTCTTGTAACTATCCATAAACCTCATACCATAAAATCTCTCCAGAAACCAATTTATAAGAGTTCAAACTCGATTAAATGTCCCCATTTGTTTCTAAAGTATTCTTCCTTTTAGTAAGAAGATTCAAAAATCGTGCCTAACATCAGTAAAAATATATTCTAGTGAGAGTTTTAAAACTTAGTGAGAAGACTCGATTGCATTCCATAAACACCTAAGGAACATATCTCTCCTAGTTAAACATTAGCCACTAAAAAAATCAAACATGTGTTTTTAATTGTAGGAAATTGTCTGCCAATTACAGATAGGAAGCTTTCAAAACGTCGAGTTGTGGTATTAATCCTTGCGCACACATTTTGCCAGTAGCAAATGCAAAGCCTGAAATAAATCAGAACTAAGCCAAATTGTATTGCCTTGCAGTTGGCATGACTAGGAGCATGCACACAAGTTATTGATATAGCTCAGCTGACACTTGTTATGCCATGATGACTTGATTGTGTATTAAAGCCCCTAGAGGTCTCAGTTCATTGAAGTTTTAGTGCTTCAGTGACTAGGTATGATAAGCAAAGCAGAGCTGAGCCAAGAAGCATTTGGAGGTTTCCTTGTCAAAGAAGCACTTCGCAGGATTTCCATTTAGATTATGTGTATACTACACCCAGAACAACTGGACCTTGGTATCTCTTGGTGTTACACACTATTAGTGTTAAATAATAAGAATTCATATGGGCTTTGCTAATCTCATGGTCCTTCTGTTCTCTATATTTAAACCTGTTGTCATGTGCCAGCCAAAAGGAATGGTTTGGGTCACTCAGATTCACTTTTCTCCCCTAGAAACCCCTAGAACAGAAATCTTCTAGCACGGTATGAAAACTAAAACTTCTGGAAAGAATTTTCCTAAATAGTGCTGAGAGAAGAGTATAGAAAATGGATTTTTATGAACATGCAAAACAAGCAGCCTTTCAGTACAGTCCCTAGCTTATTTTTTTTCCAAACTTCTTGTAAGGTTTATACACACAACGCTCCTCTGTGGGAATCTGGTTCTCTCACCATGGTCTACCAGAAGCTTTTGTTTTCAATAGCTTCTAAAATATAAGAATAGATCTATAATAAAACATTACTGAGTTTCTAAATAAAGTAAAGAAAAAAAAAATCTTGTGCCTTCTGGCATCTGGAAGGGAATATTGCTACCCCACATGATCTAAACTGTCAGCACAATCGGTTTAGAGGTGCTGCTGAGTGTTCTGAGGGTGGCACTGTTTTCAGCGGTAGGCTCTGCAGGCAAAGTTACCTGATCTGTGCATGTCACAGAGCATCTACTAAGGGAATTCCCACTAGAGAAGCAGAGAGAATACAGATAAACTTCCCAAAAGTAATTTGGCTATATCATGTCATCCAGGGCGAGATAGACATGGATATAACCTGTGAGATTTTGTAGGAGGGGACATTCATGCTAAGTATGTAATTTAAAACTTAAATTTTATACTTGCTAATTTTAGTTGCCAAGATGCATCTGAGAGACACTTATCATTAATTATTAATTATTGTTGTTGTTGATAAAAATAAGCCTATCATTAAGGCTCTGGGAGAGTTTCCAACATCAACAAATTTTCAGTTTGGTTTATTAACAGATATAATTTTTTTTTTTTTATTTCCCCCCTCCAGTCAGATCCTCAACCAGTTCCATACTTGTTCTTCCTGTAGGGAAATGCTTGGTTAAATATATCAACCTTGTTCTGTGTTCTCAGTGTCAGCACATCGAGATCCATCAGCTCTTCTGTAAAAGCATGGAAGGAGGGAAAGAGGTGAGGACACCTTTAGCTGTAGTGAGACTGTTCAGCCTCCATTCCTGAGCATTTTAACCTTAAAAATGTTAATTAGTACACAGAAGCAGTGGATGTTTTGAAGAAGGCTGGACGTGAAACTCTGTCAGGTGAAATGGAGAAAAAAAATGCTCTTTTCACCCAGCAGCAAAAGTCAGAGTAGTATAGCCTACAGAGAAAAGTTGTAGAGGAAGCAGCAGTGCTGTGAAAGGGACAAACTTTGCTTCTATTGATTACAGTCACACATGAGTGGAACCAAAGAATTAATTTATTTTTTGCATTAACCGAACCTTCCGACTGGCCTGGAAGTGTCACCCACTGAGCACTCTGTAGGATGAGCAGCTTAGAGCATTTAAGTATGAAGGCCTCAGAAGCTGATACACCAGTGAAACACATACCAGAAAACAAAGGTCACTACTTCTACTCCATATGCAGAAGGGTATAAGTAACAGTATTATGATCAAAGCCAACATCTGGAAATTCAGGGACTTTGACACAGGTCTCCATTTTCAAATAGAGAAGACAGTTTATAGGATGCAAGCTTTCCTTTCCAGTCATGTAGGTTTTCTTCAGTACTTCAGTTTCACTGATGAACAGCGCTGCAACTCAGAAGAAATAGAGGCAACACCCGACTATAGTATTCAAACCTTTAGTGGCTCTGGACAGGTTTTCTTTCAAAGTAATTCCTTACATAGGAGACCCCCATGTTCCTCATTCATTGGAGGGTTTACCAATGTTCCAACCTGGAGTCTGACAGAAGCAACTTCCTGGAGGATTTAGGAGTTACATGTTAGGAGTTACAAGTTGGAAGGCCACATATGTGGTCATAGTGGGTGAAGCACATTTCTTGCTTTCCCTAAGGTATTCGCTGCTCTTAGACGTTCACTGATTTTATGTATTTCACACAAACAGCTCTATCCTAGATAAAAATCCATCTCCTCCCACTGTAATACTCTTTTTATGCAGATAGTCTCTTAGTACTTATTGTTTTACATGGGAACTGTTTGCATCGCATATACATTGACTTTTTAATAATAAGACTCAGTGAGACATAGATCCAGGGGTTAATCATGTGGTTAGCCATGTGGTTAATGATTTCAAATAACTGAAGGGATTTTATTTCCTTTAAAATGCTACTAATGCATTATTTAATAAGTCATAGTTTGTATATAATAAAATTCCTAGACTCATACAATGATAATTATGTTAGGAACAATTTGAAGTCACGCACACTGAAAACAATACAGTAGCTTTTTCTTTCAGTCTGAAGCTATACGGTAAACACCTATGTCTCTTTGAGCTTTATGTGCAGTGTTGCATTTTTCTTAATATTTTTATGGTTATTTGCCTTTCAAAATAACCAAATCTAAATTGGAACAGAGCTCAAAGCACTTTGGCAAAGAATGTTCTAATACGTGAGTGATTTCTAATTAGGAAGTAAAAAATTGCTAAAAACTAAGATAATGTGTTACTAGCAATACAGTTACTCTGTCTTTAATTGTATGCAGTACCTTCCAGTCCATAGAGAGTTGAGTGGAAAACAGCAAACCAATGTGTTCAGTAGGCAGGACAGCTACCCATTCTTCTGTTGAAAACCAGCTCTTGATGCAAGGGAAAATCATCCTTGTGAAAACAGTGCGGTGGTACTGCTGACTTTGTGGAGAAGAAGATCACAGTAAAATTATTTCACTTCCTAATTATTGTGAAAAATACAAGTCACTTCTTGGGCAGGAGCAAGGTGTTTCTCGAGCTCCGTAGGCCTTATGTCTGTCACTGCCTGTCAGGAAAGAGGAGAAAGGGAGAATCTTCCAGCCAGACTGTCTTTAGGTAGGAGCCAAGAACCACTTTACATAGCCCTTGCTACATTGCATGGGGAGAGAAAGGTCCTAGTTTCGAAGGCTGCATTTTCCTTTGCTGTCTCCTTCTTGTGAGAAGCATTTATAGTGAGTGGCTATTTCCTCTTCAGGCCTTCATGTGGAAAAAATAATCTGTTTTTAAGTTAAAGATTAAGAAAGTAAAATGATGATTGCATAGTCTCTTCTTTCAGCAGTTCCCCTTTCTTCTTTCCTTCCTTTAATTTCTTTTATCTTCTTTCTTCATTCATTGCTTGCCTTCCTTTATGATTTCTGATCTTCTGCTCTTAGTATGTCTTTCCTCACCATTATCTTTGTTTGGCTTCCCTGATATTGTTTCCTTGTTTCTTTGTCATCCGACATTATGATCAAAGCTAACATTTGGCACTTAAGGGATTTCAACACAGGTCTTCTCTATTTTCTAGTAGAGAAGTCAACTTATAGGAGACATTACTTCCTGGTCATGTAGGTTTTCTTCAGTATTTGAATTTCACCAGAGAACAATTTTCTAATGATGGCAAGGCACTGAAAACTCATAAGAAAGACAGGCAGCATCCAACTACACTATTTGAATCTTTAGTGGCTCTGACCAGTTAGGCAGGATTTGTTTTCAGATCATTTCTTACATAGGAGCACACCATGTTCCTGGACTGTTGAAAGATTTGCCTAATGCTCCAACCTGGAGTCTGAGAAACAATTTCCTCAAGGATTCATAGGTTAGAAGAAGGAAAGGTCCTTCTCTGTTCCTATTTTTTTCCTGCTGTTTCCTCTTTTTCATTTCCTGAGAGGCAGAGATCTTCCTGCTTGCTTTGTCCCGCTGCACTTCTTGTCCACTTTTTCACTATGTTGAAGTTCTCTGCCTTGACTGTCAAGTTTCTCAAAAGATAATCTCTTTACAGCAATGGCTATCCTCTCTTCTGTTGTTGCCTTCAAGTTATCAAATCCTCTTTCTCAGGGAGGATAAAATGAACATTTCGAGCTCAGTTATAACACTTGAATGCAGTAGCTCTGCCTCAGATAGAAAAATGAGAAATAAATGGAAGTGTGGTTATGAGATGTGATAGCTCAGTAAGGCTCTCATCATGTAACAGTGGGACATACATTGTGTGCAAGCAGTTCCATTACCATGCTTCTCAATAAGAAATGTTTTGGTTTTCTTTCTGTTACTGAACTATAGTTTAAAAGACAGAATTATGCTATGCAATGATCTGTATATAGTATTTTCTACATATTATGGAATAATTATTAAAGAGACTTCCACACAAAATTCAGTAGCCCTAGCTACGGGATTATATCCCAAACCAGAAAGCAATCCAATGCATCATTGTCACTCTTACAGCCCCATGACACAGAGCAGGATTGAGAAACTGCCTTATGCATGGGTGCAATGCTCTAAAGGCTTGTTCTGAAGTTCGTTCACAAAACCATCCATTCTGTCCTGTGATTGCTTTGTCCCTGTGTAGCTTTATGCTATTACAGGAAATCACACTATGCGAGTTTTTTTTTTCCTTTAGCAAGCTGAATGTGAATAACTCCTGTGCTGTGCTCGTATCTTGAGCTAATGTCATCTTTTAAAGTAGGCCACACGTTTTTTATTAATTTCTGACTAATATTACCTTTTAGAAATCAAATATACCTTTAGAAAATTATTTTTATCCATTAAAATGAAAGTATTAAAATTTTTAAACAGAGAAAACTTAACTCAGTAAATAAATAAACAGATTGTTTATTACACGCCCACCTTCCAGGCTGATCTTAGGCCTTTTTTTATCTCTGTACTGTCAGAGATTGAGAACATTAGATTGATGCTCAGAACAACATGTCACTTCCCTACATCTAACACTGTATCTATGTTTACTAAAATCTGCCTTTTAAAATCCTTGTTAAACTATGGGCTGGGTGAAAAACATTAAAGAGGACGGGGTTGTCAATGGGATTGTACCTGCAGCCAGTAAACCCTTGCAAAATGGCAGATATGGTGTAACAGCAGAACTGCTTGAAAACTGTCACACTCAGCACACACAGGTATGAGTCATTAGATAAAGTTAAAAACAGTGAAAATTAAGCCTGAAGTCTAATTCAGCTCCTCTGCATTCCTTTCAAAATACTAACAGTCCATAAACCATCTGCTGCCTGGTTAAGCAGTTAGTTTACAATTGCTTTGTCTCGAGTGCTCAGCTTGATACAGTAGCTTTAATATACTAGCAAATATATTCCTCTCCACTTATACTAGCTGTTTGTCAACGAGTAATAGAATAGATGCTATTCTTTGGTTTCTTTAATTCCAAATATGGGATTCATTCCCTCCCAACTGTCATTTAGGGGCAGATTTTCCATACAGTGCTTTCTAAGCTGCACAATGCCCCCAAATTATAACAGGGGCTGTGCCGCATAAAATCCTGCAGCGCTTTGAAATTAAGCTTAAAACCCTACAGTGCTTTGGAAGTGATGGATTTTTATTCAGCAGTATCTGTTGGCTCAAGAGAGGAGAAGGGCTCAGGGAGTTTCACAGCTGTTCCTGGGGCAGGTCTTATGCATTTCACATACGACCTGTCCAAGGAATACTATTTTATATTGACTATGCTTGCAATAAAACCAATGCAGTTAACATTTGACATACTTTAGATAACATTATGAAAGACTAATTCTGGCAGATCCAACATAGATGCAAAATTTCTACTTGTTATAGCGTTAACTTCCTTATTTTTTGGATGCCCTTCTTTGCCTTGCATATAGCAATCCCTATAATTTTTTTTTTTTTAGTAGTATTATTATTTTTAAGCCATCATTTCTGATGTGACAGTTTTTAAGATATTGACTTGGAGAGTGGATTTGAAATGAAAAGATATAACTGTTTGTTACACAGCTGTAGTAAACAGGACAGTGAGTTTTTGGAGCCCCACCAAGGCTCTGGGACTTGCAACAATTTGCTTTAACATAAGCCTTTTGTTGTAAAGATCATGGCATTTCTAAAAGCTAAAGTAACCATTATCACCCAGCTCTGTGAACCAGTTAGTTTTTAAATTATTGTTTCTGAAAAATTATTCATGGTTAACATACTTAACACTCTTATGGAAAGTCCTGTATATTTCATTCAAATTGTAAGTGTTCTATATTTCTATTATTCTTAAATAAAACGTGTCTTTATTTTAGGTTTTTTTGGAGAACATTAAGTGCATTTCTTGAAAATATACAATTCCAGTGCAGTTTACAATAAATTCTAAAGAACTCCATTAAGTCCTAAGAAAGCTGGTTTGGGCATGTATTTGTGAGAGTATGCATGCATGCCTGTGTGTGTATGCTAATAAATGCAGAGTTTTCCTAACAGGAACCAGTCATATATTAATTTTTACTTTCAAATACACAACTTCCTTTGATGGAATCTATGAGCATGTATGAGAGTGGAATGCAGTCTAGTAGTGATTAAATCTACCAGCTTCAGAATCCTGAAGTCAAAATGCAACATCTTATTGACGCACTTCCAATATACAATGAAAACAAAGGCAATGTGATAGTTACGTAGATAATGAAATTCAGGAGAATATCTGAACTCAAAGGCATGAGTAACCTGCAATGTATGCTACTGAATCATAAGATAATATGCTAATTTTGATTTTTTCTTTATTTGAAGATACATCTGAAAACATCTGATACATTACATTATTCCAATACATATCAATGTGTAATATCACATATGTATTCCTCATTTGTGGTAAGTTAGTATTTTGAACGATATTATTGTCAAGGACAATAAGAAGTGCTTTTTCAAATATATTAATGGCAGAAAGAAGGGCGGCAACAATCTTCAATCCTTGTCGGACATTGAGGGAAATATAGTAACTGAAGATGAGGAAAAGGCTGAGGTGCTTAATGCCTTCTTCACCTCGATTTTCAACAGTAAGGCAGATTGTTCTCTGGACAACTGGTCTTCTGAGGTGATGGATGGGGATAGGGTGCAATATAGCCTCCCTGTCATCCAGGAATAAGAAGTTAGAGCTGAGCCACTTGGATCCTCATAAGTCTATGGGGCCAGATGGGATCCACCCTAGGGTAATGAGAGAGCTGGCGGATGAGCTTGCCAAGCTGCTTTCCATCATTTATCAGCAGTCGTGGCTCACTGACTGGAAGTTGGCCAATGTGACACTTTGGACACAACAACCCCATGCAGAGCTACAGGCTGGGGACAGAGTGGCTGGAGAGCGGTCAGGCGGAAAGGGACTTGGGAGTGCTGGTGGACAGGAAACTCAACATGAGCCAGCAGTGTGCCCAAGTGGCCAAGAAGGCTAATGGTGTCCTGGCCTGTATCAGGAATAGTGTGGCCAGCAGGACTAGAGAGGTCATCATTCCCTTATACTCAGCACTGGTCAGGCTGCACCTCAAGTACTGTGTCCAGTTCTGGGCCCTCAGTATAAGAAAGATGTTGAGATGCTGGAATGCGTCCAGAGGAGAGTGACGAAGATGGTGAAGGGGCTGGAGCACAAGCCCTGTGAGGAGCGACTGAGGGAGCTGGGGTTCTTTAGCTTGAAGAAGAGGAGGCTCAGTGGACACCTTATTGCTCTCTACAACTCCCTAAAAGGAGGTTGTAGTCAGGCAGGGGTTGGTCTCTTCTCTCGGGTGGCCGACGACAGAACAAGAGGACACGGTCTCAAGCTTCTCCAGGGGAGATTTAGGCCTGACATTAGGAAGAAGTTCTTTACTGAGAGGGTGATTGGTCATTGGAATGCGCTGCCTGGGGAGGTGGTGGAGTCACCGTCCCTGGAGGTGTTTAAGGAGAGATTGGATGAGGCTCTTAGTGACATGGTGTAATTGATAAGTAGTAGGTGTAGGTGCTGGGTCATAGGTTGGACTCGATGATCTCAGAGGTCTTTTCTAACCTTATGATACTGTGATACTGTGTGAACAATTGAATTAATAACAAGCCTTCCTTACTTCATAAATATTTCAGAGTTCAAAATAATATTTAGCTTTTTATCAAGACTGTCAGTGGCAGGTAAAGTCTTTACTGTAAAAGCACATTGGATATTTTTCTGCACATTTGGCATCTGGTTCTTCACATCATATGATTTCCTGTATCACTAGTCTCACATTCATGGCATTTTAGTTTTTGTTTGAAGTAATTATCAGCAGTTTTTACAGGAGTAAGAAGCTGTGAACGTGTCCACGAGCAAGCTGCTTGAATTGGATCATATTTTGTGCAGTGATACAGTTGCTTTACAGTGAGCTGAGAATCAAGTAGTCATGTTAAATAGTCATGACATTATATCCAGCCGAATTTATTACTCTTTCTATTAAGTTTTTCTGTGAGGAATCGCAATACTGACAAGGCTGCCATGTTAACATTTTTAAGTAGCTAGTGGGGTTGATTTGCCTACAGGCTCCCAGGGGATAGTGGGTGTTCCAATCATTTTACAGAAAGAAGTGACAGATTGTGCTTCCTAAAGTGACTGTGCCACTTTATGCCTCTAGATTCTTCCATCTCAGCAGGAAACTGAATATTTGATCAGAAACATTACTATAAATTTGCAATGTAATATTAAACTGATTTAACTTCAACTTTGTAGCTCTTCTGTTACTAATGTTGCTGTGTATAAACACAAGTTCATGTGACATAGTCTTTACTTAGCCTAATTTTCAGTGTATTTTGTCCCTTTAGGGTAGAAAGAATTGATTTGTTTCTTAATCTAACTATGGGGATTAGGATGATATGCAACAATTAACCAGAGAATTTTGTTAATAAGGCAGCACTAATAACTTACCCTATTCTTGAAAACACTAATATTCAAGCACGTTAGTCTTCAACTCCACTTACATTGTAGCAGCTTAACTTAAAGCAGTTGAAGATGTTACAGATAGACTATTGGCTTTAAAATTAATATTTTAAGTATTAAGCATGGTGCCATACTAAGCACATCTCCATGGCCTATCTCCCCGATGATAAGGGTGAAATAAACTTAAAATGAAGTATTTTAGATTTGATGAAGTCAATGAGAATTCTGGGCCAACTCTAGTAGCTTCATGGTTTTGCTCTTTGTGGAAGGACTCAAGCACTTGCAGTTACTGCAACATATTCAGAAATGAACTCCAGATACCTTTAGGCTTGGAGTTTTTTTAAAAAATATTTTAAATCTCAAGACTTCCAGAATACAATTTCAAACTCTCTGGAGCTGAACTGCTCAGCATGCCACTTGCCTCCAAACCTGTTTATGATACAGAAACTAGATATCTCCCCAAGTACCATCCCTGGAAGGGCATCATCTCTGTTCTGTTCTGTGAGCACATCTAACCTAGAGTGACAGAGCCAGCCTCCTAACAAAAAATACCTAACACTGCATTTTTTTGCTCTGGGAGCTAGGCTCTGAATGAAGAAGGGATAAATTCAGAAGTTCCCACTGTCAAGTTTTGTACTACAGATATTGAGGTTAAAATGTGTTTAGGAGTCTTCTGCTTTTCTGAAACCAGTGGAAAGAAAAACTCAGGACTTATTTATACAAAGCAACATCTGTGGAATTCAAATGCTGTCTTGAGATAATTTAAATTTTAAAAAATGTTTTGCCTTTCTGATCCTATGTGAAACCAAACTGCCTGTCAGTAACACCTTCTTAAACAAAGATTATAATACACCATGCATTTGTGTGTGAAAGTGTGCATATTATTTATCATTCCGTAACAGGAATGTGCTGTTTACTGTAATAGGATGTAATCATGTGTTTAGAGAATTTTCAACCCTACCTAAATATCCATCAGCTGCACTTCTTCAGCAGCAGTGAGGCCAGTCCTCAGTCAAAGACTTCAGCAGATGGTGGGAGTGGGGTGCTCATATGGCCCCAGTCTTCCCAATGATGGGGTGGTGCATTCTGGGATGCCTTAGGATCAGTGAACAGCACTACTCTCTGCCACATAGAGGACCTAAATGTAGGTGCATCTGTTTTCATACTGACTAGTCTACATACTTATCTTGAGAGGACTGTTTTCTAACATTGATCTCCACTCTGTACAAATTCTATGTCAAAATACGACCTCTGAAATGGTATGTTTAACATACACGTCAGATTTGCTTGGATTCCTTACCAAAATGCCAAGTTTCATTTAAATTAAAAAGAAGAAGTCACACTGATAAAACTGTCTACATTCAGATTCTTGGTACATTTTTTCTCATTATGATGCTTTCGTTTGTCATGCACTTATGACGTACTGTGAGGTGAAGAAATATACTTTGAAAACGTGAACTTTCAGAGTTGTGTTTTTAAGCCAGAGGTCTTATAGATTTCCAGTCACCTAAATAGTTGAAAAGTGTAATTTAATTCACAGAAAGATAAAGCTTGGCTATAGACTATACAATTAAGCAGATGAAAGCAGTTAGCCTTATTGAGCCTCATCTTCATATATCACATAGCTTGAAAGGCAAAATTTTCTCATTGTTGTATGGTCCCACACTTATTCTAGGGTTATGGGCAAAATTTTAGCAGATCTTGAAAAGTTTGTGATGGATTTATTGCATTTAATGAGCATGCAATATATGGCTCCTCAGCCTTGGCTGACATTTTGAAATTAGGCTTCCGGCAGTGAAATCTTGTCAGGGATGGGTTTTAGATTACTCAAGCTTTCATGATTAGAGCTTTTTGTACATAATGTCAAGTACAATTGTCAGTTAAATGCTAAATGAGCATACCATTGTTAATGCAGTAGCAGCACAGAGAATAGACTCCAGAGAGTTTAAATTTTTGCTGACGAGGAACTTTATTATGAACTTTATTCATATTCTCGAATACATGTGGAGACACAGAGAAGAAAGATCTTAGAGCATTTCGAAGTGTATTTTAAACTGTTTACAGTTTATATGATGTTAGAACAAGTTATTTAATTATCAAGAAAAAATGTTATTTGTATCTTAATTTTTGCCAGATTATTTGACACGTATGAGTGTGCCTTCTATATGGTAGATATATATTTGTACGTAAGTGAACAGTAACTATTGTACTTTTTCTAAAAATACGGCTTTCTAATACTTCTATCTTGCACAGAAATATTAAAGTTGAGAATTTACAATTCTGACCAGCCTGAAAAACTACTATATATTTTAGATTAACAGACATAAACAGACAAATGAAATGACACGTGTGTAACATGTTTTTTCATGTTATGCTCTTTAATTTGCACTGAATTAATTGAATGGCTGTCTAAAATCCCAGCTGAATTTTTTATAGGGACAAAGGAGTGTTTAAGGCAGCTACTTTACCTCAGGCCTCTAGCTACAGTAATAAAGTATTAACTCAGTAATGTGGAAGTTTTTAGTCAGAAAAGCCATAAAACATAATGCTATCTGTGGCCTTACATAAGATGGCTAGACAGCATTGTTCAAAGTGTAGAAAAAGTTAAGACACCTGAAAAAGGGTATGCACAGGTGATGAGTGTGAGGAGTCAGCAATGACTACGCTGAAAATGAGAAAACACTGAGGAGAGGTTTGCAGCTGACCATTGCAAGCTTAGCACTTCTACCTGCTTGAAAATCATAATCAGAGAGCCCTCTCCGAGTTCAGATCAGTTCTCCCCACTGTTGACATGGTGTCTAGGAGTTAAAGTACTTAGAAAGGATGAGTAGAATGAATTCATGTCATTCCTTCTCTCAATTAGGAGCAAGACACACATACTCATGTACCAAGGAGTGACTGAAGAGGGGTTTTTTGGGTAATTTGCAAGGATTTCTTCTCAACCATTACTGTAGAAGATTCCCTTTATGTAACACACTTAAATATTAGTTGAAATGGAGGCTAGGGACCAGGTCTCATGGGTAAGTATCTTATTAACAAGTTTAGAGTCATTCTCCTTTCTTTCCTTCTCGATATCAAGCTTAAAACTTCTTTTTTTTATCTCACTGAATAATTATCATTGTCAACAGAGGAAAAATCTCCATAGAAAAAGGAAGAGAAGTCTCTACTAATTCTGGCAGTTATTCACATACTGATATCTCCTAAGTGGGATAACAACTTTTCTCTGGCATTGCTAGGATGTTGGGCAAGCACAGTGTAAAATCTACAAGCCTTATTCCAAAATGGTAGGAAAAGGAACTTCAAATTTATGAAGTCTTCCATTCAAATTGTGGCCAACATCAGAACTTACAAGGCTCTGTACATTCCTTCTGACAGAAATCAGCATGCCTTGAGAACCATCTTCGTAGGAAATAAATGCCTTCTAAATTAGACATTAGCAAATCAGGGACCGTGAAGATCTGCATTTTTGCATCTGAAGAGATAGAGACCTGATTACTTTTGTAAATAGGAGTTTAGTTTGCCTGTGTTGTGGCAACTATTCATACAATACCTATAATCTTTATCCAATAGATATTAAAATTAGATCTATCTAAAATAATTTTATGTGCTTTTGCTTGGATGTGCTATAGAAAAGAAAAGTCAAATCTAGGTAATTTATGTACATTAGTGTATATATATGGAGGCTAGGGTACTCATGGCACATGTAAACAGGAGGACAAGGCTGGATGTGTAGACAAACTGATATCGTTTCTAATATTTTACTGCAAAATGGAAACCTAAAATTTATGAAAGAAAAGAAGAAAGAAAGGGAAGGAAGGAAGGAAGGAAGGAAGGAAGGAAGGAAGGAAGGAAGGAAGGAAGGAAGGAAGGAAGGAAGGAAGGAAGGAAGGAAGGAAGGAAGGAAGGAAGGAAGGAAGGAAGGAAGGAAGGAAGGAAAAACAAGACTTCAGAACTGTGTTAGTCTTAACCTGGGTTCTGTGTTTCCACAAGTTTACAAACTGCTTTTTTCTATTCCTGACTCTCATCTTGCCTTGCCATTACTGTGATCAAGGCTTGAGTTCCAATCAGATTTTTCAACTATAAGACTGGACTTTTTTTTAACTTACCACTCCACCGTTTCAACGTCAATTAATTGGTTTTGTTGCTTTATTAATTAATTCCTCAGTACTGTAAAAACTAATTAATGGTTTAAGTATGTTTCTACTATTTACTATTTCTTTTTTTAAAGCAAATATCCACAGAATTTATGTATCAATGGGAGACAATTATCCTGTGATATAATTTTAATCCACTGAAATTTTCTCTTAATTGCCTTGAAACTTAACGTGTGTTTGATTTTACCAACTATTACCAACCAAGGTAAATATTTTTTCTCTGTCCTGTTTTCTGCACCATTTAATGACAACATGTTTTCAGTAATATTTATTTTCTACTTTTGTATGTGATCACTGTTCTTTAAAATATAGCAAATTTTTGTGCTACTAGTACCCCATGAGTCAAGACCACAAGGCACTGAGCCAAGTAGATTACTGGAATAAGCAGGCCAACTTCCATTGACTTTGCCAGCATCGGACCAATTTATACTAGTGTCAGGTTTGGTTTATCTCATCTCATCTGACGAAGAGCATCCCGTCAGTCTACATACTTAGCTTTTGATTTAACAATTTTAGGTTAGTAACTGACTGTGGCAGCTGATGCTTTTTTTCTGAAATGGTGTGGTCCCCTCATGTCAAGCTGCAGAGATAAAATAGCCAGAAGGCTATTTCAAGTAGCGCTTAGAGGATCATTTCAACAGGGTCTTCTCAGCCCAGTGTAGCAATATTGCAGTAAAGTAAGAGAAATCTCAAAGCCAACAACTAGACTGGCTGAGACTATAAAAACAATAACAAAAAGGAGACATCATTCTGCATTCCTCTCTCACCCCCCCAAGTAGTGACCAAGGGGTCTACATGGGACCCATTGCAGCCCTGTTTGGAATACACCAGTTCCTGGGATATTCCAAAACCAGCCATGTGTAAGACCAGCAGCAAAGTTGTTACAGTCAAAAGATTTGCGCGTGTGCCTGCATCTCTTACATACCACTTCCTGGGTTGTGCTCTATACACTGTAACCACACACAAAAAAACTACCCTGGAACATCTGAGATTTACTAAACTAGATGCATAATAAAATAAAGGCTACTAAATGTTTAGAGGAGTCTAGTGACCAGGGGAATTAAAGCATAGTCTAGAATTTCACCTTGTGTGAAATGAGCTGACTCCACTGACTTCAAGACAGTTACACAGGCTGAGATCAGGCTGCTCTGTGCTTCTTGAAGCAAGACAGAATAATAAAAAACAGAGAAAACACATTCCTGAAGGAGTGCAGGGAAACATTTGCAAAGCCTGTAGTTACATAAGGGTGCAGAGGGCATGCATTGTTAGGGCACTGTGTTAGCAAAGATATTAAACTGACGTTCATATTTTGAAAATATAGTGACAAGCAGAGAAATGGAAGTGTGCAGGTACAACCAGCATGCAACAGCTTCATATGTCAGAGCATTTTTGTCATCTTATTTTGAGTTTGAGTTTTGAACAAATTATGGTGTCCTTTAGGGTAATAAGTGACTTTATGGTGCCTTTAGTACTGATGGAAACTGCAAAGTTAAAACCTTAGAGAACACAATTAATCTAATTGGAAAATAAAATTTAAAATCTTTAAAAATTAAAAAAAATTATTAAAGGCATTTTAGATTCTGAGCAGAAGGTCCTCGAAGTGTCAGCATGGGCTGGTCTGAATTCATGCATTACTAGAAACTTGTATTAGCAGGAAGTTAAAAAACAGAAATGAACAATGAACTCTAGGTTATTCCGTCTCTCTTTGTTTGGCTGCATTCTTAGATATCTGAGGTAAAACTGCCTTTCCTACCTCCTTTGGAGAGAGCTAACTGGTTCCTTGCCAAGGCGAGCCAGTGAGGCTCAATTAGTATCCCAGTGTCCCAAGAGTCATAGCAGCATGAAAGAGTCATCCTCTTGCATGAGCAATTAACAAGGGAAGTTGTATAAAAATTTTGTTTTAAATCATTAAGACTGGGGAGGGAGAAGTAAAACTAGAAAACTATCTTTTAGGAAGCACAATATTGTAACTCCTCCTAGGTCTATTTCAAGATTCCCTGCACTCTAAGTTGATCAGTAAAAATATCAATCATGATGTTCTTTGAGGTTTTCAATATCTCTTCCAGGTATAAAAATAATGAAGATTAAAACATTCTGACATTTAAAGGAGGGGGGACCCTGAAAGGATCTCTTTCTCAGCATCAAAATTATTAAGTAACTGCCTGAATATTTTCCATAAATGTCAAGTTTATTCTCAATTTATCTTGAAGACAAGTCTAAGCATAAACTACTGAAACTGTAGTATGAATATTGCTTTTACTGCAAATCTCCCAGCCATTTATGACCATATCAGGTCAATGGCACCATGTTACTTTCAGGACAGTCTTCAGAATCCTCTACGTGTCTATAAAGCTTTCTTGAGTGTCCAGCAATTAATTGAGAATACACTTATGCATTTATTGGCATTCATCACTTCCAACATATGGGCTAACACAGTAATGGACAGAAGTTATGAAATTTTTACCCAATTAATTTAGAAAATATGAAAGGCCTGAACATAGCAATGTCAGAACCAGATATTATAATATTTCAGAATGAACATTTGCAGTCACAGTTTTCATTATCCGCTTCTGTCTATGTAGAAAGATTTCTCTGTTTCCTTAGTTCAGCATTACAATGGTTGGATATCTTCCTGTTCCACCCCATCTAAACACAATTAGAAGATGAGGCAATTAGCATGACTTAAGTTCATCACTAGCTTCTCATACTCTGCTTTTTTCCTGCCTTCATCCTTTTTCAAGTCAAGCAGACAAAATTCATTTAGTGACCTGTCCTGATGAGTATAGATACATCGTACTCAGATTTGTGAAAATACCTACTTTGGGATTGGTTTACAGATTTATTGCTAGTATATATCCTACTACCCTGCTGTAATAGATTACATTTTAAAGCTACATCTCAAAAATACCACTTTTCAGTCTTCCTCATTGAAAGAAGACCCAGGTGTGATATATTCACTGAAGACACATAGCTGCAGTCTGTGGATGAGGACACATCCCTGACAAAGGAGGAGGAGTATTTCTTTGACAGTCTGGTCCATGGAGCCTACCCAAATCCAAATGCAATCAGAGTGCCCAAAGCCATTTGCTAAGCTGACTAGTAAATCACAGTTTTAGACTCCTCTCTGATACACCTGAACCATTAGCTGTTTCTTGGTTTTTGAAAAGAATGTGTAGCAAGCTACTGGTAGTCTTATCAGCTACGCTCGATTACACTCCATCAACTGCTGGCAGTTTTTTACAGCTGTAGTCTCTTACTCAATTTTCTCTTTGATCAACTGGCAAAGACTTGTAATAGAAGAGAGCTCCTATACATGTGAGTCTTGGAGAGGAATGTCTCTGTAGCAAATCTCTTTGAACTAACACCAGACACTTAAAGCACTAACAGCCTCTTTTATAAATCAAAATTATTTATGCATTATATACCTTAGTGATGAGAGCCTGCTATCAGATTGGCTGTTTCTTTCATATATTAAAGTCACACTTTCCAAAGTAGAGGATGACAGTTGATCTTTACATGCTTATAGGGTAATGACAGCCACTCAGAGAGGAGCATCTGCCAATACTGAGAATATTGAGTTCTCTCTTATACCTATAAATCCCTGCTTATAACACTCTTTGTTCTTATCTTGACAATAATGTACCAGTTTTTCTATTTCAAAATTCAGATTTTTCAGTTTTCTCTCTGCTTACCCACATATGCTGTACAAGTAATATCCCTTGTATCTCTGTCATTACAAAAAAATCACATCACTCATGTAATAACATATAAGTCAAAACTGGTAAACTCAATACTTAAAATATGGTGTTTTGGAAATTACGACACTTAAAGATTTCCCAGGCTGGCCTTCCTAGCTCAAGGTACCTCTGCTGAGGGAAAAGTAAGCTTCATAGCTCACAATTTATAAGGACTAGAGCAGTAAATGTGGGTTTTCTTTTGGAGGGGCAGCAATATTTTTGTTCTATGCACTTCCAAAAGGCATAATCAGTTAATATTTTAGTGACTTGATCATACCTGCCTCTGAAGTTTTACCGCATTAAGTACATTTTCTTAGAGTCATCAGTTGAATAGTAGGAGTAACTGAAGGACTTTACAACACCAAAGCTAAAATTTAACAGATGTGCTCAGTGTGAAATAATGTGTATCTTTTTTGCACAAGTGACTCAGAACACTATTTGCCCACCTTTCTGTGTACAAAGCAAAAGGAGAGTCTGCTGTCTGTCCACATTTGCTTGGTTAAATTGCTATGTACAGAAAATGATATGATGTATTATATTTTTTCACTTCTCATTTGCCCATTTATCTTACAGCACATGAGTTACATCATTTCCTAAAGAGGTCATTACAAAGTGTTGTGTAGACTCTGTTATATAAAAAAGACTATTCTGATCAATAAGGAAACTTAAGGTTTTTTAACTTTTTGAAGATATAAGATATAAATATATTTCATTTTTTAGACCAAAAAGCTCTTTATGCATTCCATTACAATTCTATACAATTGAAGAGTTCTACAAGGAGTTCCTTCAGGAAAGAAAAATAAAAGTCTGTTTCTTGTGGTTTTTTAGATTTCTCAATTAAGCTGCACAAATAGAGTGAGGAGCAACTTAACGTCAGAATGATGTCATTGAAGGATTAGAAAAAAGTCCACTTATACCTGTGCAGTTGTACATGCTGACTAGCTGACTTGGCACCCAGCGCAGTGGAATGTCATCCATCATTCATGAAACCTGGTTTCTGGAGCAAATACAAAACCACACATAGAACAAGCAGCAGCTAGTAGCAGAATATGCAAGCCTTAGGCATTTTGGATAGGACATTGGAGTGGCAGGGCATTACCCTTTTCTAATGGTTACAGGACTGGATTGTTATGGTCTTATCTCCTACATGGTAAAAGATTAATTCTTTGTCTTTAGATAAATATCCAAATACACTCTTTCTTTGTTATTTCCCTCACTGATTAAGGATCTGAGAGTTCCTTGATGCATGCATGGTTTTGTATCACAGATGCCTGGGGCAAGTGAGGCTAAAAGGATAATACAGAAAAAAAGGAGAGTGGCAATAATGATGAATCTATTCAGAGGAGACTGATAGCTGTAACAGAAATAAAGAAAAGACTACAACAATGAAAGTTAAATAAAACCTAAAAGACTAAAGGAAAGATAATTAAAAATATAGAAAAAGTCATAAAATTAAATTAAAAAGTTAATGTTGATGTAAAAATCACATAGAATTGTATTAGTACTTTAAACTGTTATTAGACCCCTGAGATCATACAGGTATCAAAAGTTCCCAAGGCCAGACAAAATTTTTATTGTCTTTAAGGCAAGCCTATATTTTTCTAAATGCAGTGCAGAACAGAGGATATAAAAATCTAGACAGAAGAGATAGAAATGTCAGGTGAAATTGCATAAAATAGCCAATAATAATAACAATAATAGCCAAGTGTCTTCGATTAGTGTACCTTTCAGTGTTGAGTAAGCCATCTTGCACCTTACTTTTAATAAATGACATATATTTACAATTATTGGGCAGAAGACTTTTGCATTAACAGAGTATATTGTAATTTGAAATGTGAAGGGGCAGGCTGGGCAGCAGTTTGTGCAGCTGTCCAGGGGAGAGATTAGCTAGACCAGCAACTGAGTTCAAGCAAAATTAACTAATGTAGAAGAGGAAGAAATTACATTCCTGTTTTTCTTGTGTAACAGAGCCATCTGACACAACTGTCATCTTATCTCTATTTGACTTGCTTACTCTTGCTTTCTTGTGAGATGTTATTGATACTGTTCATCCATTCCAAATATAGAGTACAGCTTTCAAACAAAGAGAATCCTGCAGAATTTAAGACAGTTCTATATGCAATTACTTACACAAAGACTTTAATAATACTACAGCTTTTGTTTGATATCGTCTTATCCATCACATTGCACCTGGAATGACTTTCTTAGTCCTGAATCATCACCTGTAGAAAAATGTCCAATTTTGAATATCGATGCTTTTGTAATTACCCATGGTATGTGTTACATTACAAAAAGCTTTTTCCTATTTAGATGGCCTAGTTTTTCCTGCTTTCATATAAGACTTTTTGTTCTATCTGCATTGAATAAAGAGACTAATAGATCCCTGATATTTTAATAGGAAAGGTCGAAGCACTTTTGCATAGTATCCCAGTTTAATTGTTTCTCTACTAGTGTTTTAATACATTTTGTATAGTATCAGCAGTTATGAAGAGTAATAAACTGCAAGAATTCAGACTATAATGTTTGCTATATTCCCAACCTCTTTTGAAGTCTGTAGTAATCTCACACAACTGTGCAGAGGTGAAAAAAAATTCTTGTTAAACTGTGGGGACCTGCCAAATACATTGTGGGCATTTTAGTTGAAAGTACTACACTGTGAATAGTTTGACAAAGAGTTATTTGGAAGCCTTAAATTAAAGACTTGACTCTCTACTGCCAAAGACTCCAGGTAATCATTTATTCCTGTGCAGAGCGTCTAAGTGCCACAAACCCAGAACAAGCATTTACTCCCACTTTGCACTCATATTAAGCAAGTGTAAAAAAATATATATACACAAAGGCACTTAGTGCTTATTCATCAAGCGGATGGATAAGTCCTACAGCATGCAAGGACCAGAAAGGTTCACATAGTAGAAAATATGAAAGATTCCAGCTTTAGTTGAAACACATGCCGGTAATACAAAATCAAGAGAAGTAGAAATTTTAGTATTGCCACATATGTAAAACTGAAAAAGAAACTGAGTATTTTACTAGAAAAACTATTTATTAAGTTATGTAAATATAAGCTAAACTATTTCATCACAGCTTTTCTGTGGAAGAGGACAAAGCAAGCTGTCTGTTATTATAACATTTTCCATTAAGATATTAGTGATAATTTAAGAAATGCATTTAATTCGATCATTGTCTTAAAATTCCATGTAATCTGCAGACACAGTCAAAGGTGTGTGTGGTTCTCTTAATTCACTATTTGGGAATTTCACATTGACCAATATATTTGCCCTAACAGTGCTTCTGGAGGGAAGTATTAGTTTTCACGTTTCTCAAATGGAGCCAGGGGGTGAGTGGGCCCACCAGTAGTATTTCATGTAATAGGTACTCGGGCATGTTTGAGCAAAAAGAAATTATAGAAGCCTTTCTGCAATTTTTGATTTCCAAATTAAGCTTTGAGGCAGCAAGAGAAGCATTAATCAGAATGCTTTCAGAGAGAGAGAGAATTAGATCCATGTTTCGTTAGAAGTTTTTCAGAAACTTGGTGTCAGTACATCTATAACAAATTAAATGGGCCAGGAAATGTTTTCTGGCCCTGAGAACAATTGGTGTTGTGCAGATATTATCCATACAAACTCCTACCTTCCAGAAGAGGCAGGCTACACCCATGCTGCCTGTTGACCTGTGCTGTCCATGGAGCATGATGGGTGTAGCGTGGGGAGGTGTTGGTTGGATGTCAGGGGTCATCCTAGCAGTTCAGCAGTATGGCACGCACCAGGTGCCTCTCTCCATAAGCCTAGCTGTGCTTATTTTGCTAGTATAGTCATAGCCTGCATTTTGCAAATATTGACTTGGTTTGGGTGTAATAGAGTGTGATGAGGACTTGAAACTATAATCAGGTTGATCTACCTAGCAAAGTCACTGCTACGGGAACTTTCATATGTTCTTGGAGGGGGTGGAGGGAGAAACCACAAATAACCCTCACCAAACCTCAAATCAAGGTGTATAATAATACTAAACCAGTACATACTACTTGTCAAAGAGTTTTCTAGAATCCTGTACAGTATATTTTTTTGCTTACATTCATCACCTCATTCTACCATCTAAACTCACTTAATCAGAGCAAGCTAGCATACAAGTTATTGTTCTTGGTGCACTGACTTTGCTTGTATCATAGTGTCACTCAAATTTTGGAAGAGATCTTGGCCTGAAGTACAATATGGATTTGACAGTGCTGTCTCTTCAAAATGTGGCCATCAGTTATGTGCAAATCAATTCAGTCTTTCCAATACAATAGTAAGTTTCTTAGATGCTGACTGCACTGATACCTCCCTCTTTGGCACAGTTGGACAGGTTTCTGGCAACTCTAGTCCATTAGCTATTCATTTCCAATTTGTTGAAATTCACTGTCAGATGCTGGGATTGTTGCCAGGACAAGGTCAATGTAGACTTGAAAATCATTCTTTAAAGCCTTTTATTCTTTTGTTGGTAGCAGCTTAATTTAAGCAGTGGATAGTGGCCACTGCCATAAGTGCTTTTGCCTTTGTGTTCTGTGCTGAAAAAGTACTAGACAAAATCTTGAAACCTCATGTAGAATGTCATGCAAGAATTTCAAACCCAAGAATTCCACGAATTGTGTAGGGCTTTTTCAATGTTAAAATGCAAGATGAAAAAAAATCGACTGCTATCTCTTCTTTTCCACTTGAGATTATCAGTCAATTTCTGTAAAGGCTTTTCATGCAGCCATAACTGTTTCCTGGTCTTCTTCAAATTATTTGGTGTTTGCCTATGGCATGCTAACCAGAAGAAGCTGTGCCCCACATTGCTGTTACAGAGTGATTCTAGAAATCCATAAAGAGTCTTAGAATGGTTCTTTTATTTTTTAATTACCTGTGACATTTTAGAGTCGTGTATGTGACTCTATGAATTAAAATTAATTAAAAATAGTCTCTAAAATTTCTCCATTTATTTCTCATAGCCAGGTATCACTTCAAATTGGAAACACCCTCTATAGTAGAGTTTTGTCTAAAAGTGGCTGAATTTACTATTTATTCATATCATACTTACGAATTTCCCAATTCATAATTGTCATTTAGAGAGATACCAGCTTGCTGGACCTTGAAACTGTGTTTATTTTTCTATCTATCATATTTGTTAACATCTCTGCTGTAAATGTACACATTGGGGTCATATATTTGTATATTTAGAATTCTAGATGAAACTGTCTCTAGCCACATCTGCTTAAGCAGTGTAGAGAGACACTGGTAATTTGACAATCTGAATGACTATTCTGGAGATACTTAGGTGGTGAAGATCCATGACCAACATCCATTAGATGCACAGTTTCCTGACAAGGACTTTAATGCAGATATACAATGAAACAGGTACTTTAGCTAGATAGATTCACCAGGAACCTACACTAACATCTGATGTGATAATGTGTTGGCCAGTGGAATTCAAATTAATGCCCAGTGAGCTACAAACAGCACATGTTCTATTTTGCATGTCCTTACAAATGCACAGCTTCCCTGATGGGATTCAGTTAATTCTTTCACAGTTGTGACTTTCTCTTTCCCTCAATATTGCCTGATAAAAATCCCGCTCATGCTGCTATCATATAAACTATGTTGCTATTTTTTAAGTCTTCGTGAGACCTCACTTTTCGTAGTGTGAGATCTAGGTCTAAATAAAGCTGTGCTGGCAAACTAGTATCTCTGATGTGATCAGCTATCTTGTCTTCTATTAGTGTCTGCTTTTAGCATTCTGTATTTGCAGACTGAACTGCAGCAGCTAAAAGCTGCTTTTTCCCCCCCCTCCCTTCCTCTTGCTCCTGGAACCTTCCAATAAGTTTTGCCTTACAGTATGTAACATTCTTTCTGCCTGGCCCATTAATATGAAAAGTCCCTTGTATGTTGTATCTTTTTCTTCAATTATCAGCCTGGGAAGAAACACATAGGGTCTTCAGCAGTGTCACCTGTGGCATACATCAGAACACTTGTCTGATATTGCCAACTATATTACAAGCCAATTTATGCTGCTGAATTCTCTAGAAGGAGCAAGAGCCTCACAGTGGCCTTTACCACACAGCCATTTGTAAGCTTGGATTCATTGCAGAGAACTGGAGCCAAGTTTCCTTCAGAAGTTTCCTCTTTCCCTATTAATTCACCCCTGCAAAAGTGTTGCAAGGTTTATTTTTCTTTATTCCTCCTTTAGACGGCATGATTCTTTCCACTTGTTGTGTCACTGTGGGTGACCATGTCAGCAAAGATCCCTAATATTTGAGATGCTGCTGAAAAATTCTCTAACATTGACATTCTTTCTGTTTTTTGTCCTCACCCTTCTGCAGTTTAGAGTCCTCTCTTGTGGACAGGTGCACAGACTGCTGCTCAACTTGCCCCTTCAGCTATGCCTATAAAGACACAGCTCATTTCTGGTGGTCACACTGACATTTCTCTACACCAAAAATATCTGTCAAAACAAATCTGTTGCCCCGAGTAAACAGGTAAAAACTGCTGATCAGGTGAGCTTTGCCCTCAAACCCATCTGTGGCAAGCTGGAAGCTCTAACCAGGCCCCATTGCAAGGGACTTATGAGCCTTACAAACCTGACTTGACTAAACCTCAACACTACAGGGAAAGGAGGCGAAATGTCTGTCAGTATTATGGCTTTAGAATTTCCTATGGCAAACGACTCCCTTGCTAATACAATACAGGCAGACAGAGAGCAAAGATCTGGCCCATTCAGTTCCAGTTGCACTAGGAAGATTAATTCATTAAAATTTATCACCATGTTTTGGAAGATATAATTCCATTAATTTTAGCTGCTTTGCTAACATAACGAAATAAACGTCTCAACTCCCTCACCTCTGGAATAAGTGATGTATAGGTATGCCTGTCATATCAATTTCAAACCAGGGACTAGAAAAATAGGATTAGAACAAGGTGAATCAGTCCAATGGCTAGGATAAACTAAACAACTGTGAGGCTCACATAGTGCTTTTTAATGGGGTTAGGCCACAAGAAGAGTGGGAAGCAGTACAGCAATTAGTCTCAGTTGCGCTTTTTTATTACACACATAAGTATCTCCACTGCTTTTTATATGTATCAGAATTGGTTTTCTGAAGATGTTTGTTTCAGGGACTGAAGCATTCCTTTATGAAAAGCTTCTTATTTTACAAATTAAGTAAACAGAAATACATATTTTTAAAGTAGATCTCTAAGAAACATACAAGAAAGACTAGGCAATAATTTTTGAATAAAAAATTAGTGGAAAACTTAATATAGCTGTTAAGAGAAAAATAATTCTAAATTAATGCCATGTTCCCCAATTTGGTAAACTCTCATTGCTAAAAAAAAAAAACAAAAAATACCCCCACAAAAACCCCACTGGCTGTAACCTGTAATAAGGCTATAAAAGTTACATATCTCCAGCTAACAATTTCAAGAATGCTACTTATTTTCCTAACTCACAAAAAACCCCCCCCCATAAGCACAAAACAATTGTAAAACAAGAGCACAGTAACGTTGTCCTTAAAAAAGACTCCATTGTTTCAGAAAGGACAGAAACGGGATTTTACTGGTTTTATTTTTCATTTTAAAAGACGATAATTGATATAATTGTCAGGAAACTGCTACACAAAAAAAAAAAACCAGCTGCAAAGAGCCAAATGTGTTGGCCTGGCTTCCAGGAGCTATGTTACTAGATTTTAAATCAAGTAATTTAACCCCGATTTGCAGATAGCCAAAATAACCTGGGATAGCCTCCATGGATTTGCTACTTTGCTTTTGATGACTCTGGGCATCTTGCTGAGGCTGTCTGCTGCAACCAGGTAGAATACGAGAAAGAAAAATAATGGTATCAACAATACATAGAGCTATTTTTATAGTATCTGAATCAGTCTCTATGGCAACACTTTTTTAGCCTATTTAGATTTTTTCTCAATCTCTGTCTTTCTCTCCCTCTTTTTGCGTTATTCTGTTGAGTGACAGATATTGATAGAAAAATAAAACATAATATCCACATACAAACATCTGTTGAGTTTGGAAGAGTAGGCGTTTGCTTGCTTTATATTTGACCTTTCCCTTTAACAGGTATTTCAAAGACATTCCACTAAACATCTTCCATTTTCTTTGAAAAAAAGTAACTAAGAAAAATAAAGATACATTCCACTTGAAGTCCAATTACTCCAAATATACATAAAATTATAAATTTTCCTCCTCGAGTCTTAGTGTTTCATGAGAGTGGTCTGTGTGTCATCATTACTGTTTTATAGGTGGGGAGAGGCAAGTACAGAGAGGAAAAGAAAAAAAATTATGCAAGGTCAGCCAGCCAGCTAACAGTTTCACTGACTGTAGTAACAGATTTTCACATTTTCATTGTGTTGCCAAGTGGTTTCTTATACTACAGTTTCTACCTAAGCTTTCCTTATGTGAAAGGTTTACATTTCTGGCTCTTTATATCCTAGCCTGCCTCTTCGGTTGCTGTACGAAAAATACTCACAAACAAGCAGGAAAAAAAAAGACTATACCCTGAGAACTGCAAAATTGACTGCCTAAAATGGCCGTTAAATTCACAGAGAAAAAGAAAACTGTATGAAAGCAGAGGAAAATTGTTTTTATAAAGTCCTGAATAGGACTTATTTCATGTAAGAACAGTAGGTCTGAAACTTATGTTCTTTTTCGGAGGGAGAAAAGATAAGACCAATGGATATAATGGAGTGGGGGTGATATTTCTGGGCAGTATAGAACTGAAAGCAGCTGGTGCTGGTTTGGGCTGCCTACACAGAAGAGTTTTACTGAGAATCTTGGACCTTTGTGTAAAAAGACCAGCACAGGAGATCCTGTTCTTCACAACTATGTAGATGAAAGGGATCTTTTTCACACTGGCGGAATTCTTATCCCTCATGATTTGACCTGATTTTTTAAAGGATCTCATATAATTCTTTTACCTTCCAGCTTTAAAATATAAGAGCAGCAGTGCTGGATCAATTCAGTCATCTTTCTTATTTACTATGCTGTCTACATTAACCAGAGGTATAGGAGAGATTACAGGAACAGGGAATGAACGATCCTATCTCTGATATGCCTTCCTGACTTTTTGCAGTCAGCAATTTAAAGATTTTCTGAGCCAGGATTGCATCTAAAATGTGCTATTTTCTAATCCATTTTAAACTAGTTTATCTCTTTTGGTACCTTCAAATCCTAAAGCAGTGCGTTTCACATTCCAATTTTGTGATGTATCTATGACATAAAAATAAAGTAATATATAAAGCATCCTAGTTCTAACACTTAACATTTTATTTGAATGCAAATCACATTATTTGTATCCTGAACAGAGTTGTTTGTCTTTACAGTCCCTCACAATAACTGGAAGTAAATTTTAAAAAGCACCACAGATGAGACTGATTCATGTGTATCCAACACTCAGACAAAATTGCAGATGATCGGCTGCATCCTGTTGGCTGTTATATTTCATGTAAAAAAACAGAGTGCTGTGATACAAGCCAAAGTGTCATCGTTTCAGCTTCATCAGAATAGGCTTATATTTTTAAGTACCAGCAATTTTCTTACAAATACTATAAACTCTGCAATTTCTTTAATTGAAAATTTAATATTAGATGGTTTCTGATTTAGAATAAGAAACTGTAAGAGGAAGTTTTGAAACGTATGTGGTGATAGTTTGTTGAGATCAATGGAGTAATTAGAATGAGTCTTCTCATCAGAAAAGTTAAAAACTCATCAGTAATATCAACCAATGCTTTTGTGCCACATGCAGACAAAAAGCTGCCTTATGATTGGCCAACTAAATGTCAAATAAAATAGTCAAAATATTCTTTAAAAATATTTTTAACTGCTAAATATAGCAAGGTTATTTACAGGAGAGGGAGAAAGAGGAAAAAAATAGCCACAAAATATCTGCCTCATCTGATTGAAGTTGATTGTAAAGTTGTAGTTGTAAAATAATTAGTAGAAAGCACTTACCATAAAGCTGTCACAGCATTACCACCTTTGAGGGCCGAAAACAGTTTATCTTTAGAAACTATGTGCATAGTGTGGATTGAGAAGGTAATATTAATGAAGAAAAGAACCAGGAAATTGCAGCACACAACGCTGACTAAAGCTAAAATCAATGACAAGGGGCCGTCAGAAACACATGCGTAATTTATTAAGCAATGATAGATATGGATAAGTAGCACTGCAAAATCAGTCATTTTTCTGGTATGTGTGGTGAAGATAAATTAGCAGTTTTGTAAACTGAGCAGTTCTTTGCGCCCTTTGACTAATATATAAAACAAGCCTTCAAGAAATGCATTTGCTCTTTTCCTACCTGGTTTTCACTGCTGTACTTATGTCCAGGGGTAAAGACACTACTCGAATTAAACTTCTGTCAAGGCATTGCCCTGAGTGATTATGTTATTAGCAATCATGTTCGTCAGGTGTCCTGGAATGCTTGGCTCTGGACCAACACTGAGGGAGAGCACCAGGGGCTCCTCTCTCAAGGAGACTGCAGTCTGACTCAGGCACAGAGCATATACAATTCAAAATGCTGAATTAAAAGCAGTAAAGATGTAGTTTTATTTAAGTCCATGCTCTCTTTGGTAAAATATGTTTATTCATACAGTGATCTCATACATTTTAGTAGGGAATAAAATCACCTTCTTACAAATCATTAATATCTTTTCTGTGCATGTGCAAGTAGCCACTATTCTGTTATAAGTGGAGCAGAAGATAAATAGCCGAAATAAATATGGGAACTTCAGACCATCTTCTTTGATAGGAAAAATATACAGGTACAAGAATAAAGTGCATTTTAAACAAGTGTTCGTAATGGGGCCTTTGTACACTGCCTGCTTCCTCTTGTTGCTGCTTATATGTCCACAGCTCAGAAATTGATGTGATCATCTTCAAACTGATCATGTAGATTTTCTGGTTCCCTTCTTATCCATGAAATAGCAAACTTTGAGACACTGTAACTCCTTTATTGCTGTAGGCATCTTTAATGGGAAGCTCTTCAATTCTTTTTCAAACATCATCTGAACGGGGGTGTCAAACATACAGCTCCAGCTGTTCTCCTGCTCCTGTTCCTACAGCGTAACATGTGTTTCACACGCTGCACACTGACCAGCGCTGCCAGGAGCGTAGGGGCAAGGAGCTCATTGCTTCTGCTGGGTGGAAACAAGGTGCCGAGCTGGATAAAACAAGACGGAGGGCTGGATTCATCCCCTGGGCTGTGAGTTTGACACCCGCAATCCAGGAGCATAGCTAAAGCTCACCTGGAGAAATCTGTCATGTTGGGTGGCACTAGTTTTCCCTATAGTTTATCTTATTGAAATCTCTGTACCCTCTCTCCAATGTCCCTCCATAAAATGTTTCCTTCCTCATTTGAAACCCCCTTTTTTCTCCAGCTGGAGGCTCACGTTCTTAGAATCCTTAGAAGTTAAGCAAAGGTGAAGCCAGTAGACATGAGGCCTTGCAGATAGCATTGTAATCCTAACCTCACTCCTTATAGTGACTCCCATAGGAAAAATATGTTTAGAACAAATGGGAAGAACTGTGCTTGCTGATATCTGTGAGGATTTAGTGCTATCCAAATAGCAATGATGTCGCAGCTCATCATCCAGGTTGTGTTGACAGGAGTGGATTCACCTCATCTTACATCCCAAGTACCAACGAACTTGGTTAAACCTTCTCTGTGGCTCCATGATAAAAGGGAAGTGGAATATGGGTAAGAAAGCCAGGGTGAATAAGAATATTTCTGTTCTCCTTAATCAAGAAATCTGGCTTGAAGTAATATGGCAAAGGAGCTTCCGCTAGTTATAACTTCTGCTACCTCTGATCCCTCTAAAAAGCCATTTCATTTTTTGTGCCTTTAAAATGCATAGGTTGTTACAGTGTTCCTCTTTAATACTGTACAAATTTTTATAATAGTGCTAAAGGAATTATTGTGAAGGATTCCACACTACTTTGTCTTAAATATTATTTTGTCATTACCGCAAACCTCTCATCCTACTGATTTAATTTAGCAGATAAAGAGAACTGAATGAATGTGATACCTCACAGAATTTCCTCCCTGCTGGAAGACAATGCAAAGGTATAGGCAGCATAAGTGGTTTCACCTTTCCAAAACAAAAAAATCCTGACATTTTCCTTTCTTGTGTAAGTGATGAATAGAAGCTAATGTGAAAATATTAACTGAATGCAGAAGTTGGCTTTACCTATTTTTTTCCTTCCCATTCTTAGTCAATCTTCCATATACACATGTGGGTCATAAACTCTTCTGAGTGTGGATACTGTTGCTTTATTCTTTTAACTTCCATAGATTATCTAATTACCTATAATGTCAGTGTCCATGGTATACCATGACCAGAACTAATGCTCAGACAGAGATGCAAAGCATCTTGAGGAACTACCTTCTTTGATTTCATCAGTGTGCATGTGCATCTGTTATTATACAATCTTTTTTCTATGAGACAACTGTTGAAATTTCATTAATATCATTAGAAACCCATAATGATTCAATGTTTTCCCTCTCCTGTAGTTAGAGGGACTCTGGGTTTTTTTTAGCCATGTTTCCCATCAAATAGAGACCTCTATCAGGAATTTCGTCCAGCTGAAATTTCATCCTGTAGATTAGGCAGCTTCATTGCCGTTACAGGGATCTCTACATGAAATGAATAAGGAGATGGATGGCCTTTGAAACAACCCATGACTAATGCATTAAAGGCATTACAAATTAATATCATGACCGTAAGAGAACTTAATGTGATTCATAATGCTGCTGTATAATAAGTTCGTATTGACTGGGTTGTACATAAGCTAAGGCACTGTCAGTTGCCCAAATTGGAGAATCTGTTCTTTGCTCCTCTACATTCACTCTCAGGTACAGAGGTTGACATGCTCTGAAACAGAGATGTAAAGCAATCTCCTCTGTCTTCGATGTGCTGAAAATATTACTTTGCAATTCATAAAACGTCCAAGGCTCTTTCTACCTCCACTTGCTTTTGTAGTGTGACAATGTGTGTTCTGATTCAAAGGCTACAGGGAAAGAGTACATATTTCTGAAAAAAAATAAAAATAAAAAATCAGGTTTTAAATTAAATGAATCAGTAAAATTTGGTAAACCACCTGTGTACACATATGTATCCCATTAACAACTTTCAGATGCATTCACATTAATCTTTTAAAATGTGCCTGTCTGTGGGTTTATGTCTATACGTTACCTGAACACTGCTTGATTCAAAAGCCTCTGTTCTCCCCTCTTCATAGGCATGCGTGGAGACACACACGCATGCGTATGCACACAGGCATGCATACTTTCCACTTGGGTTCAATGTTGGTTTCCTGCCCTGGATCTGGCTGGGATGGAGTTCTTTTTCTTAATAGCAGCTTGTAGAGTGTTTTGGTTTGGATTTCTGAACCAAAGAGTGTTGCTAACACGGTGATGTTTTAGCTGTTGCTGAGCAGTGTTTACACAGCATCAAGACCTCCTTCATTTCTCAGCTGCCTCACCAGTGAGTAAGCTGGTGGAAGGCAAGATGTTGGAGGGATGGCTGACCCCAGCTGACCAAAGAGATATTCCATACCATGTGACAACATGCTCAGCAATACAACTGATGGTGGTCTTTCAGAAGTAGCTGTTGCTTGGAGACTGGCTGGGCAACAGTCTGCTGGTGGGAGGTGGTGAGTGATTGCCTTTACGTCACTTGGTGCAGGGTTTCTTATCCTTTGCTTATTAAACTTATTATCTCGACCCACAAGTTTTTCTCACTTTTGCTTCTCTGATTCTCTCCCTCATCTTGATGGGGGAGTGAGCAAGTGACTGGGTGGGTGCTTATCTGCTGACCAAGGTCAGCCCACCACATTTGCTCAAACCCATCACATGTTTTATTGGATAAGAGAACAAATCCAGTGTTCTACATGCCTCTGTAGGTGGACGTGACCCCAAGCTTTGGCAAGAAGTCATCCATACTCTGGAAGCATTAACATGCCTCCTGGCACAATTTTGTCCCACGCAAACTAGCACTGTCCCAGTCAATGCTCTGAGTTCAGGATAGTTAGAATTGGCAAGAAACCAATGACAGCAGGCTGTTTGGATATGGTCACCTTATTTTGGAGTACAAAGAAATTTACTAATATAGACATTTGCTGCATCATTTCAGTTGGCTGCAGGATGACCGAATGCTTTCTAAACCATTTGGTTTGCAGGTGCAAATAGATGTAGCTATAACATATGTTTAAAATTTTACTTTAGCAGATCTTTTTGAAAAAAAAAAAACCAACCAACCAAACAAACCTTCCTGAAGTTATATCATACGAGAAGACGTTGGATGACTGCAGTAATGGAGATACTGTCTCCCTTTCCTTGATTATTTCTGTTTTGAGCTTAAACTACTCTTAAAAGCGATCATTTCTCACTGTCTCTATACTGCTAGTCCTGAAAGACACCATCGTTTGAGGAAAATCAGGCATACTTGAAACTGAGGTGTTTTAAGGGACAAAATCATCCTTTTCTTCTTGTCATTTTTATAAAAATTCTTTTAAGACCTATGTATACGACAGTAATTAAAAATAAACATAAAAAGAATAAGGGTAGGTGTCGTGCAATTAGCACTGCAAAGCTATTTCTTCAATGGTTTCAGTCAATCATGTAAAGGGATGGAACTTTTACTGTTACGCAGAAAAGGAATATCTGCTGACATTGATATCCCAGACAAGAAGATGGACTGCTTTCATATGGCAGGATTATAATCACAGTCAGACTAAGTGAAAGGCAACTGCAGACTTTGTTGTTGAACTTCTCATTCTAGTGATCATTTTGATTGCTGTGGGAACTCCCAAACATTACAGCAATTTTATTGTTAGCAAATGAGATCAAAATTTACAATAGAGCAAACAGATGATCTGATTAAAGAGTAGAGACAGTGAAATGACAATCACATTTTCCTAGAAAAAAAAAATTATCTGACAACAAGTTTTTACCTATGTAACATTGAAGGAAACAACAAAAGGCGTTATTTTGTATCTACATAGTGAATGTTTTCCTGGTAATTTTTCCCTAAGGACATAGTTTGCACTGGCTGCACTTGGATCTTCCTATAGGAAATTGAAGGCTGACATTGTCTCTCAATACTCATTGTTATTCTATCTTTTAAAGGAAGCTCTTTCAATCCCTTGCCTTTGTCAGTGCCCGGACGCCTCCTCCTCTTTTTCTCATAACTCCATAGGGAGCTCCCTCCCTACTGTGCTCTGAACTACTCTTTTCTTTGGCTGTAGTCGTTGCTGACTCTGTGTAACCCTTGTGCTTCGCTCAGCCACCCCTTCATTATCAATCCTGGCTCATTGCTCCTAGCTGCTCACACAGCCCCCACAGACAACTTTTAAATAAATTGAAGTTAGGAAGACTGAGGACCTTTGAACACTCTAGCATGGGTTACCCATCACTCTAATTGACTATTGGCTCTTTTATCCTTCATTCTTCTCCAAAAAGCTATATCTGTTTGTATACTAATGCAACCACTTGCAACAACTCAAAGAAAGATCTAAAAATCTGGGTTTAATAATTTGAAATGAATATACCACACATTGTTGTATGTTATAGCCAGACTGCTTTTGCTTCATTGTTAGTGCAATCGTCTTATTATTACCTCTTCAAACCTGCCAAGAGCATTCATCTTCATATGAGAGAGCACACAGCACAGTCCACATTTTCAAATTAAACCAATATAGAATTTTAAAAACAATTCTTAAAAAACAACTGTCCTGAAAACTAACATATAATAACATCAGTGAAGCTTGTTTATTGTTTATCTATAATCTCCACCTTAATTTTCATAGAATTGTTTCTGATATACCAGTAGAACCACTCTGACAGCCAACATGCATTCTCTCACAGCCAGCTACAGAGACTTTTCAGGCCAAATTGCACTTTCATCAATATCAATCCAGTCCCTTATGTTCACACTGCACTTGCAGTTCTGCTTTTATAATACTGTTACCCTCAATGATGTGCAGGATCCTAGGATGTTCAGTTCTTTAATGGATTTCTGAGACCAGGTTGATTTTGCTTGCCCATTAAGTCAAACCCCAAATCTATATATCATCTATAAGTATATTTTATCCATCTTTGAATGGGAAATCTTCAGATTTGGTAATGAAAAACCTCACAAAGCTAATTTAATAGAATAATTTTTCAAGATAGCCAAAACTTCAATTTAATTTTTTAATTGTCATTCCTCAATAACTCAGTATTGAAGAAGTTGCTTTAACAGAGCATGCCAGTGATTTCCACTTTCCTTTACCTGAACTGAGCATGATCACTTTACACTCAAAAGGGTTAATTTTTCAAGGAGAGAGGGGCAAATCCTCCCCTTAGAAACAAACAAAAAAACACCACACCAAAACCCAAAACCAATAAAAGAAAAAAAAGATAAGTGAGGAAGGGTTTTCTGTGGCACAGTGAAACATCACTATTAAAACACAGTGATAGTAATTTGGGATCAATTATTCAGGAAGAAGTTGAAAAACTTGATTTTATGCTTCAGTTTTATAAAGAGCTTCTTATTTTCTTTTATGTCTGCCTGAAAATCTGCTGTTCTGAGCTTCATAAACTTCACAACCTGTTCATGTGAGGATATAGTTAAAATGCTAAATTATTTTCTCCTGACAGAGTTGTTTACCGTGTTTAAAGTGTTTAACATCAAAGCCAACACAATAAGTTCATGATGTGAAAAGGGCCATATTCACTTACCAGAAAAATATTCATCCAATACTTTGCAAACATTTACAACAGTTACAATAAGAAGCAACATCAGAAGTCTCTGCTCATGCACCTTTCATTCCTTATTGCATAGGTGTAACACCCAATATAAAGCCCACTTAACTTATTGGGAGTCTTTCCACTGACTTTTTATTTCATCCTGTAAGCAATCAGAGGAAACTATTCCTTCACTTCCTGCTTGCTCAGAAAAATACACACTTTCATAGCACAAAGGAAAATAAGGAAAGAGATTCCCTTGCCAGGTTTCGTAATTGAAGAAATTAAATTGCCTCTGAGTAACCTGTTCTTTGGTATTGCTTCTGCTGCACCCATTTGCTTGTGTAAAACCTAGCAATAACAATCCAAACCAGGAGGAAGACTAAAATAAGTACGAGCATGTGGAAATTGTATGATAACTATCTTCAAACTGGTTTTCAATTTACAGTAGGCATGCCACCAAGAAAGCAATTCTGACTGAACACATTACAAACCTGCACATTGCACTGACAATCTCCAGAAAACACAATAAACAACACGGAATGAATTTTACTGTCTCATATAGTAGTAATAGCTGAGCATATTATGAATTAACCAGCTGGATGTCTTGCCTCTAACCTAACCAGTGACCAAAATAAGCCACAAATATTTCTATAGCCCTGAGACAAATAACACAACATGGTTTGCATCCATTACAACCTAGACCTCCAGGGCAGGAGAACAGTTGTATGCAAGCTGACCATCAGGTAGGGTTCCTGACCCAGGCTCTCCTTCAATCTGTGTTTGGGTTTGGGCTGGGAAAGCATGTTTTGGCCCAGGTCAAAATTGTGCCAAGGAATTCGCTTACAGTTTTGCAGTATGGGTCATATGCCAGCACATAAAGGATGCTTATACTGTTACCAGCATGGACACATTCTGCCATACTGCAGAGCATGGCAGGTATGCATATGCAGGAAGCAACTTTTCATGAATTCCCTTCCATCCCTAAAACCAATAGCTTAACCAGGCACATTGTAAGGTCTAGAGAAGAATAGTGGCTAGCATTAGGAATTAGTTTGGATAAAACACAGCAGTTCTGTATAGACATAATTGAGGAATACTGAAGCACAATTATATGATATCAAATTTAAATGTAGACATTATTAATATGAGTGATAGAGGTGAAAACTATCAAAACACAACTTTGAAGAAAAGTAATTACAAAGGGCAGAAGCTAAAAAGAAGGCTCCATACACTTTTAGTGGACCAGATATAAACAACACTTCTATTTCTGAATTCTGCACCTGGAATGAAATGGGAGACAATCTGACTGATCTTCTTCAGTAAAGATTGTGAATGCTTTACTCACAGAGAAGTAATTTTCAGAAATACCTTTGCAGTAAACATGGTAAAAAAGGAGTGGGAATTGAATCTGAGAAACTAGAATCTAGAGAAACTTTAGAAGAAAATAAGATGACAGATATTAAAAGTGTGTCTGGACAGTGTCAATGTGGAGAAAACTTACAGTTTAAAATACAGTTTTTCTTTCAGTTACACTTACAGCATTGCGCTGGGGTTATATAATAATAATCATTGGGGTTATACTGTCACGTAACAGGACAGGCTCCAGAAGAGAAGACAAACAAACCTTAAATCAAAATACCTGAACAAATTATACTGCACTCTGAGTCTGGGCACATGTAATGATCTCAAAGTTTAGCAACTATTGTGATAATTTGCACATGATATCAAAACTAAAACCAAAACTTGATACTGAAAATATCTTTCTGTGGCATTTAGGTGCTGTTGTTGATATAGCTGCCCTTTGTAAGACTGTAGTTTAAACTAAACCGAAGGAACTGCAGAGGCAGCTGGGGATTTACAGCCACCATAAATGGTATTTCTCAGAACCTAGAAAAGCATCTTACTGTTGTAGGCAAACAAAACGGATTGAGAAGAATGAAAACTTGAGTGTCCTTAGTTATCACTCATTATCTTTGTGGGGAGATCACATAACTACTCAAAATCCACTGCTGTTGCACAAAAGAATAAGCTTGCTCCAAAAGTCCATGTAAGGGCTACCATTCACATTATCTTTTACTGCATATAGAATCCTCCAGTATAACAATGAATTGTGCATATCTCTTCACATAAATGCTCATTTAGTCAAATGCTAATTGTTTAGGGTTATCATGTCAGATATCAGAACACAACGTAATGAAGTTAAACCACTTGAGACTTCAACTTTTAAGGACACCAAAGAAGACTTTTAGAAGATTTAGAAGTTTATCTATAACTTAATTAAATAGTTTAATAGCTGTTGGTTTAAGATATGAATAATGCTACTTTAGAACAATTCCTATAGTGCTATTTTCAATATAGGTATCGGAGTTCCTGAATTCTTTGCTTGAACAAGTGGTTCTAGAGGTACTTGAGCCTGGCCAAAGAAAAAAACATGGAATTTTTTAAATGAAATGGTACATTCAAGGCTTTATGGTGCCAGTAATAATAATGATCCTTGAAGAAAAACCTGAAAGTCTATAGCTATGATTTCTCAGGGGTTTAAGGTCCTACCAATTTGAAATATGTTTGCAACTGAAGAGACAGCCTTATTTGCAGTATTTTTTGTTCATTGAAAATCTGTCCCCCTTACAGAAAAACACTACTGAGATGCAAGCCTTTACTTCTTTGTTCCACAGCTTCTGAATGTCCATCTATTTCGAAGCAGTTTACTCTAGAAATTAGTATTTAGTCTAAAATCAGTATTATCTGACCAGTGTACTATATCCTTGTATTCTAACATGTGTCATTTCTGTGACACAGCTACTGTATTATGCAAATCAGTTTTAAAGTAAATAATAATTCAAAGGCTAATAAGGAATAATAAGCAATTTGTTCCTTTTTTAATTTACATTTTTAATTAAAGAAGGAAAATAAGAAGTATTTTATAGTTGAAGAATTGAGGGTCACAAAAATCCAATAAAATGTACAAGTTCTGTCACAGAATTACATTTCTGCTCTTTACTACAATCTTTGCTTTCTCTTTGTTTTGTTTGTTCTTGGTTTCATTTATTTTTTATTGTGGTCTTTAAGTGTCCATTCTTTGTGTATTCAGTGCATGGTCAGAACTTCATAAGAAAAAATTGTCACCCATTTCATTTATCTTCTTAGTTTTATCTTCTTAAAGCTAAATGAATTTTTTCAATCTCCAAGAAATTTTATTATTTAAATTATTTTCTACTAACTTTCATTTCTACTTCATGACATAACCCGAGTGAAATTTAGCCCCATTCAATTTGCTGTTACCAAAACAGATTTCATTTTCCATGTTCACTGTCCGGTAGCTTTAAGTCTTATGCTATGTATCAGAACCCAGAGACAGGCAGCTAGTTTGTAGAAGGAAAAAGAACCTGTTTTATTGCAAGAAAATAAATCAGGTGTCCTTACTTAATTCTCTTTGTCTTTGCGTTGAAGATCTGTTCACACTGCTATTAAAAAAACCCCATTGTTCTATTAAAAAAAAACCACAACAACAAAAAAACCCCAAGATACTAAAAAATAATGATAAATTATTATTTTGAACTTGCATTTATGACCTACTTTTTGTAGGTCATTACGTTAAAAATATTAATCGCTGCAATAAGTAGCTTTGAATTTGCACTTTTTTTACGATTTCCCAGCTGTGCTTCAGCATGATCATTCAGAGTGGGCGTCTTAGAAGAGTGAAAGAAGGAAATAATTTGATACCTGATGTGAGCTTTGCTTTCAAAAGTATATTGTTTATTAAAAAGGAATAAATTGTTTACTTAGATATTCAAGGTAGCTAAACACTTGAGGTTCTATTAAAGCTCGTTAAATTGTGCATTCTGAGGACAGAAGAGCACCCTTCCCCCACTTGTAATTAGAATTAAATATAAGGAGCTGAGAACAACAGCAATGGGAGGAAGAGGTGGTTAGAGTGTAACAGAGTTGACTTAATTTCAGAAGCTTGAAGGAATGTTGAATAAATTAGGCTGTTAAAATTCATTTTGTTGCAAGTTGACAGGTGCTCAGCACAGGTAATTAATTCAGTGAGTTTTAATAAAGAAGAATTAGAAACAAATAAGAAACCTCTCCTAACACGATGAGGAAGATGTGTATCAGTATCTCTTGATGCAGATAAGTTGACACACTGCAACTTTCGATGGGTGATGGGCCACTAGGTTTTAGTAATGCTGCTGCAGCAATGTGAGAGGAGGTAGTAGTCCTTCAGCAAGAGGGGAGATGGGGAGAAGAGGGAGATGGCGAGATTTGGAGTAGTCATGACATGATGAGAAAGAAAAATACACTAATAAATAGTTAGCTGCTGAATTTATGGCTTCCCGGCTTGTCATAATCAATGCCCCATTTAATAGTAGCCTTTGGTGAAAATGAATTTTTGTTTGTATTTGGAAATAGACTTCTCAGAGGTAGCACTTTCCCAGACTAGGACAGCATTTTTTGTTTATTTGTTTATCAAAGGGGAAAAATACAGACGTACATAAAAGCAAGGTTTCCGGGGCGTATTGGTCAACCATTCTGAGCCCACAGCTATACTTGGGAGAGGGGAGTTTCATTTGCCAGGACTGCTTCTCTGGCTGGGGAAGGAGGGAGGCTGAATTCACTTCAAGCCCAGCTTGCACGTGATTCTGTCAGCGCAATCCCACAGCGGTTGTTAGGTGATGTTTAGAGGCTGATTTGCATCTTTCTGATGGTATGTGATGCAAAAACATGGTTGTATCAGTAGTACAGACTTAACATCGCTGTTCATTAATGACCCCTGTCTGCCATTCAGAGGAGTTAGTTATAATCACCAGTCATATATTGCAGCCAGAGCACAGAACGCTTCTAATAAAACTTGCTTCTGTCTTCTTATTTTGTGATCAACATGATCATTAACATTTCCATTACAGTTCTTTCTTGCACAACTACCATGTCCACATTTGTATCAGATTATCATCATCTATCTTTCTTTCAATACAGGGGATAAATTATGAACTAAATCCTACAGTCTAAACTCAATCAGCCATAGGAGTTGGTAATGATTTCACCCAAAAGATCAGGATTTGTTTGTATTTGCATTATTTGTAAGGAAAATAATATATTACCATTTTTTCAGGGTAATACTGTGTTTTACCTATGCGGTTTTCCCCTAAAAGATTCTGTACTATTTCTCCAGTCATTTATTGTCAAATTCTCTTTGCAATAGAACATGCTAGCTTTCACAAAAAAAATTTATAGAAAAGCAAATCGAAGTTGCATAGGGGAAATTCATAACAAGTGATCCAGCTAGAAAAAGAAAGGATATTTCCGTATGTTCTGTTACGTTTCTTGTGTGTTTCACTGCATAGCTTTAATTTTAAATAGGTATTTGTTTTTCATATACAGGAAATACTACTATCAATCAGGCTTTAACAGTATAGATTTTATGAATCCACATACTTAGGGACATCTAAACATAAGAATTAATGGCAAAATCTAGGCTGAAATGCTAGATCTTCTATCTTTTTTTCCAGTTTACATTCTTTACTTTTTAAAAATAAACAAAAGCTCTCTTGCATATAATTGTATAGAATCTCCTTCCACTAGTTTTAAATAGCAGTTTGACCCAGTATTAAAAAACAAGGTGTTTGTCGCATCTGTAATTTCATAGCAGGAAATCAATAAGTTTTGACTCAAGTACATAACTTTTTTTTTCAGATGTGTGTGCTGGGTAGAGAAATAATCATAAAAATAATATTTGTATTTCTCAACTACAATCTTTCATGGTTAGTATTGGGTATGAAATGTGGGGAGTTAAGCTTGGTATAGTTTTGACACTTCAAATTGTGGTAAGGATTACCTGTGATAACAATATTCTCAATATTACTGATGTGGTTCTGGTTCTAAGGTACAATGCATTTTATAGCCTGCAACTGGAATTTTAAGCAACAGAGTGGAGAGTAGATCATCGTTTATGCCAAGAAGTTCATTTATATAAGCTACGATGTCAAGTTTAATTAAGGTCTACAGTGAAAAAAGCAAGTTGATTGCATGTGCTCAAAATAATTTTCAGATGACAAATGACTGACACGCATAAAAACAATATCCAGGGTAATTCTTAAGGTTATGATATTTAAAACTGACTAAAAAGATCTCAGACACTATATTCCAATAGGTTAATGTTCAATAAGCTTTAAATCAAAAAACCAAATAAACCAAACAATCTATTGCCTTCAGTTCAGATTTATAGTCTTTCTGCATGGAGGAAAAGAAAATACTCATGGCAATTAGGAGCATTTTCCCCATATATTTTTTGTATTCAGATCTGTGAGACTTTATAAGCAGTTAAGTTTGTAACTTGCTTACCACAATGGCTTTATGATGATCCCTGGTCAAAGTGAATGTGTAAAGAAAAATCTGGTGGCATGTTTTGTGTTCTTTGTCCCTGCTCTGCACACTCAGTGTTTGGGAAAACAGTCAAAACATCTTCTACTTTATTTGCATCAACATTTTCTTTCTTCTTTCTTTCTTTCTTTCTTCCTTCCTTTCTTCCTTTCTTCCTTTCTTCCTTTCTTCCTTTCTTTCTTTCTTCCTTCCTTCCTTCCTTTCTTTCTTTCTTTCTTCCTTTCTTCCTTTCTTCCTTTCTTCCTTCCTTTCTTCCTTTCTTCCTTCCTTCCTTTCTTTCTTTCTTTCTTTCTTCCTTTCTTCCTTTCTTCCTTTCTTCCTTCCTTTCTTCCTTTCTTCCTTCCTTCCTTTCTTTCTTTCTTTCTTTCTTTCTTTCTTCTTTCTTTCTTTCTTCCTTCCTTCCTTTCTTTCTTTCTTCCATTCTTCCTTCCTTTCTTTCTTTCTTTCTTTCTTCCTTCCTTTCTTTCTTCCTTTCTTTCTTCCTTTCTTCCTTCCTTTCTTCCTTCCTTTCTTCCTTTCTTCCTTTCTTCCTTCCTTCCTTTCTTCCTTCCTTTCTTCCTTTCTTTCTTTCTTTCTTTCTTTCTTTCTTTCTTTCTTTCTTTCTTTCTTTCTTTCCTTCTTTCTTTCTTTCTTTATTTATTTATTTATTTATTTATTTATTTTCTTTCTTTCTTTTCTTTCTGTCTCTCTCTTTCTCTCTTTCTCTCCCTCTTTCTTTCTTTCTTTCTTTCTGGCAACCACAACCTAAAAGGCAAGTTGATACTAAGAATAAAGGTCAAGATGATAGAATATGACAAGTCTTTGAATTGAAAAGAGAAACGAGTGTCCCTAAGTATTCAGCATGAGCTTCTCTTTGCTCCCTGCAGGGTATCTGCACCACAACCACCGCATTTTTACACTTCTTCTTCTTAGCTTCATTCTGTTGGGTTTTGACAGAAGCGTGGCAGTCATATATGGCTGTTACTGGAAAAATTAGGACACGGCTTATAAGGAAACGTTTCCTGTGCCTTGGTTGGGGTAAGTCCATAAATTCATTTCCTTAGAATCATTGAAATGAAATGTTTAATGCAGTGACAGTGTCAAGAATATCATAATTTTCTTCAGTAAACCTGAAATACAGAAGACAACATGGTACTAAAAAGAAAACTAGGTTGGGAGCCTTTCCATTTTATCTCAACATCAAACTATGATGAAGTATATTTTAACATTCTTTTATAAATATATTTTAACAAAATTTTAGAAGATTTTCAGCGAAGTAGTGTAGTATCAAGAAATCAAAATAAATCAAGAAAAAACATTCACTGAATATTCATGAAGCCTCTTCCTAGTTCACTTTAAGACCTGTCAGATGTACCAGTAATTTAACTACATCAAAGTGGTACACCGTGGGCAGAAAACAATGTCCTTCTCCCTGCCAGCGCTTCAGAAAAACAAATCCTGCAATAGCACTGTGCTTCATTAAATGATTCATTCCATGTAAAATTGTCTATTTTGCAGTAGCTTGCCCTGTCATTTTTTTTTTGTCCAGGCAGAATAGCAATATTTCTGTCAGCACCTAATAGTTATTACTGGTTTTGGTTTTTTTTCAGGATTACCAGCATTGGTGGTTGCAATATCAATAGGCTTTACCAAGACAAAAGGATATGGAACAGCCCACTAGTAAGTCAATCTAAAATGATAAATCATGCTTTTAATTAACAAGATTGTCATACCCATCAGGAATTACATAGCCTAGACTGAAGTCCCTACACGTATCCATTCACACTTGGAACTGTCCTAAGAGTCACTGAGTGGTCCACAAAAGAACAAAAAGAAAAGCATATGCCAGTCTTGGACTGAGCTCAGCAAACACTGGGAATCCTGGATTTCTTGTGAGGAACTGAAGCAGCAGACCTTTTAGAAACACTGACAGGTCCACTTAGCCACCTAACATTAATATGTCTTAGATGTTGTTGGTTATCTTTTGTCAGCCTCTAAACCTGTCTAAAACTGTCCTGGCAAGAGTCTTTTTGGCACCCGGATTTCTGCCCACCTAGCACGTACTTCAGTTTCGATGCCCCTGAGCTGCTTGGAGCTAAGGCCTCACAGAAATCTGAAAACAGTTCTCCCCTCCGTCCCCTGTCTCCTGGACTACCTGATCCAGCCCATTTCCTGGACTACGCTGTGCTTGAGAGACAGTGAGGAGGAGATACGTTTACTTCATTTACATTTTATTAATACAGTTCCTGTTTAGCCATTTGGCTGATTACATTGCATATTTAGCTCCCTGGAAAATTCGCTCCTCAGCGAGACTACCCTTTGGTTGTCCCCTGCTGAAGAAGGAGCTTGGACTAAGATTGCCTCCTACCATCAGACCACTACAACCATCGAGATGTTATGTATGTGAGAGTGCTTTTCCTGCAGTCATCCTGTTAGGAGCTCTCCTCACGTTTCCTGAGGAATTAAGTGTGCGTCTGGACAGAAAGAGAGGAAATATGGCTCTGTAGCCTGGTAATGAGATCATTCATCAGAGATAAGGATGAGTTAGGTCAAGTCCTCACTTCAATGAATATTTAATTATTCTCCTTTGCATCATCACTGAGTGAGATCAGGATTCCCCCTCCCTGCCCTGCATGTCCCACTCTCTTGGCACATAAAGGGGGGGCTTCAAACCCTTCTGGGTGGGTAAGGATTCAAAAGGGGAAGGCACTGGCAATCATTAGCAATACAACAGTTTTGGGGATTTATATTGAGGATGTTTTTTTTCTAATATATGCTCATCTTGCTGGCTTTTTTTTTTTTACTTAGTCCTTGAACCAGGACTGGAGAACCCTTTAGACTGTGAGAATTACAAATCACAGGATTAAAATGTCCAGATCCCATTGGAGGATATAGCTTTGTCCCTTGCACGATCAATCCTATTGCATTTATTCTCCTGAAATTATTCATGTATGACTACTTGCTTCAGTTAATGTTGCTTCCTACTTCCTTCCTGAGCTGAATACATTTTTAAAAAAGGATATATTGAAATATTTAGACAAGCAACAAATCATTCATTAAGGGCAACCTGGAAAGTAAAAAAGAACAGGTCTCTATATGTAACAGCTCCTGTCCCAGGATCCAGATTCATATGACATGGTACTGTGGGACAAAAGCACAAAAAGTCATGTACAAGGGACAAACAGAACCATAATGCAGCTTTCTCATGTTATTTGTAAATACATTTTCTTGGTATTTGACATCAGAATTATGTAAGAAAAACAAGGAATGTGAGGAATGGATGTCCCAGTCTAGAAGCCAGAAAAGCATTGTGTCCCATAGCAACCGTTTGACGGTGTAAAAGTAGAGCTCCTATCCTGCTCCTCTTCCCATCACTAAAGCACTTATGTAGGTTTTTTAACTGCTTACACTACATTTAAAACTACATATGAAAAATACAGATACCACATGTGAAGAGATTTACTGAAAATAATAAAAAAACACAATGACATTTTTTTATGTATTTCAGGATATGTGAAAAACATTACTGTGTCTGAAAGCTTGATTGTTCTTTCCAAATATTTCTGGGGGTCTAAAAAATATTGTTCAGACAATCAGAGCTGCCAAATCACCACTACTACAAGTTATAATTAGTAAACCTGCATGACCTACTCATGTTTACATACAGTGCTATATATTAATGACCAGTGCAGATAACTTCCAGGAATTTGTCATATCAGAAAAAAATAAAATTCTGACATAGTCAAGCTCTCCTAAGAGCAGGAACCATTCTGGAGAGCATGAAACAACTCACAAAATGTACAGGACGCAGGAGCATGTCTGCAGATACTTCATCACTCAGCAGTTATTTTATGATGATGTAACATGGTCCCGTAAAAACACTAGTGGTTGCTCTTAATACTAATCAATTCATATGGCTTTCTGCTATGTGGGGATCAGGGAGAAAGAAGAAGGAAGAGGAGAATAAAATAAAACCAACTATAAAACATAGAATAAAGGTATCAGAGCAAAGAAAAAGAAGAGAAGAAGGAAAAAAATAATAAATAAATGACAAAAATTGCCTTATGGTATAAGGTACCTGGGAATCTGTCTTTGGTAAGCCTTCAACAGAAAATGGTTGGCAAAAAGTGTATTTCAGAGTTATCAGCTGGCAGATATCGAATAAATTGCCATAATCACATCACGTACTATTGAAAATCTAGATTATTGATCATTCAGATCATGTAAAGAAAAGAGGACAACATCTACATTTTTTCCAGCTCTGTCTCTAAATGGAAGTCACTGTTTTAAACAGCTTTTTTACTTCAGGGCGTCAGACAGTATGGGAACAATTCTCCCTTGGTCTTACAAGATTTTTGTGGTAGAAACCTTTTTTTTATTTATTTAAAAAAAATGTTGACCCTTTTTTTCAGAACAGTTAACTGAAATTATGTTTCAAATACAATACGTCAACAATTTTTTATGAACAGTAAACATGAAAATTTTAATTGCATGCCTTAGTTATGCAGAGTGGTCATCTTCACTAAGTTTAAAAGTTCATACTGGTAGGGAAATGAGCTGTGAATACATTCCTCACTCTCAGAAGCCCATCTTCTAAGTCTCTCACAGTAAATAATCTAGCTTTTGGAAAAACAGCAAGAAAAAATGCAGAAAATTTCAAAAACATTTTTCTTTGGCATTTCAAAAATAAATTGAACATTACTGTTGGAGTTGTTTTTTGAGGTAGCCTAACATATATCACTTTTTTAACGGTGAAGCGAGTATGAGCTATTTGCATCAATTTATCATTCCAGGATTTGGAACACTGATGCAATTGGGTTCATGTGGCCGGTTTCACATGCCTTCGTTACAACGGGAAATATTTCTATTCTTTGCAGTTACAATTCCAGCTGTAGCAGACCATCAGAGTTATGATGTGCTTGCATTTAATTTACTTGGTTTTCAAAAGTACAAAAACAGTACTTGAAAATAAAGAAGATGTATATGATTCTGATGTGAATGTTTCTGGATGTGAGATACAAGTAAATTATTTGAATGCACATACTTGAGTTTTCTTATATGTAGGTGTGATCATGCATTGAAATAAACATACAGTTCTTTGAATGTCTAATCACTGGGAAAATAGCACAGCTGCATTTACTTTAGTGTGTGAAGCTCCCAACCTTTTGCAGATATGGCAAGCTTTACATCATGGTGTATCAAATATTTATAATTTGATTCTGTAAGCACTCTGTGTTTGGAAATGTGATCGTTTTCAGTGAATGCCCTGATGCAGTATGACAAACTCTGCAGGAAACCTGCAGAAAATACAGGTTTCAAGTGCCTTAAAATATACATGTAAATATTTTGCTTGCAAAGTATTCCAGAAAATACAGAACAGTTAGATTGTATATGATTTTTCTTTAATGGTAATATAGTCTGTAAAACCTAGTTCTAATAACAATTGCTAAATGACATAATAGAAGAAATGTAGAAACCTATTTTTTCTGAACTGCTATGTTACAAGTACTTGACCTATAACTATAACCTAGTTATAGAACTGTCAGACCTTGTAACCTGGAAATATTAATAACCTGGATACCTACCTGGCAAGTCCTGTTCATCATACAGGGCTAGAGTGGATTCAATGAAGAGATTTGTGAACTTATTTTCTATTGTGCTTATAATAGATTCTAGGCATTTCAGTACATGTATAATTCACATTATATCTTTTGAAGCATTGGTAATAGAAATAGCTTTCAAGTCTCTACCTCACCATATCAACAAAGTTATTCTGTTTATGTGCAAATGAATCTTTATATGTAGGACTGACCATACCCAGGAAGAATCTCCTGCTCTAGTAATTATTAATTCTTCCTTAGCAATGTGTTATTCTTATTTTTAATTTGTGTTAGTTCTTCTCTACTGTTCTTTCCAGCTGTTGGCTGTCTCTTGAAGGAGGGCTACTTTATGCTTTCGTTGGACCTGCAGCTGCTGTTGTCTTGGTAAACATTAATATAGTTTCCATTTTTTTCACATGAAATGATAGAATGTGTTATTTAAATTATAAACGCTTAGCTATACTATAGCATTAAATTTTGCTGTAAATGCTGAGCTCCATATTGTTTAACATATCTTCAGTATTTTGAATGCGTGATTCATTTAATTGTATCACTTCTTTATACCATATATCTCTCCATGTTTATACCGAAACCTGTGAAAGAATGATGTACTGATTAATGGCACAGAAAACTTGTTATAGGCATCACTGAGTTATTATCAGTAGCATCTACACAATTGTTCAGTGACAGTCTGATAGAGCACTTTTTGGCAGCATATCGCTGTGCCAGCAAAAGCAACTGGAGGAGTGGAACCAGCCAAAAAGTTCTCCATGGCTACTGCTTTTGAAGGCAAAGAAAAATATCACCGTAGCTGGGAAATGTTACTCATTTATTAATCTTTCATATCTCTGGAAATGCATTTAGCTGTAGGATTCACTTTGCCTAATTGTAGACGTCTACAATGTAGATATCTGCATCTAAGCTAGTTTTCCCACCTATATTTCATTGTCAGTGGAGAAAAATATGCACTTTAAGGACTCAGACCATCAGAAGTATTTCGGGTGTCTGCTTTAGGATAAGATAAATTGCACCCTACCTGTGCAATCAGCTATCAGTCATCTGCTCTGCAGTCTGTATGGATTTTTTACAATAATTTGTTTAGCATTTTTCCCTTACAGATTTTAAATCTAATTCTTCTTTCCACTCCACCAATTTTATACTAGGATAGCTCTATCAACACTGGTTACTTCTGATTTTCCCTTTCAAAAGGGAATCTTTCTTAGTAGTCATCAAATATATAGCCATTTAGCTACATAGATTTTCCTGAAGTGGATGTTTACTACTCCCATAGAGTTTGTCTCATCATTGCTTGGAGTCAAGCCAGGATCTTTTGTACAATGAAGAGTCCGTGTCATGATAGAGAAGCCAAGGATGTTTACAAAAAGCCAGTCATAATTTTCACATGGAACTGTATGTTCTCTGTGTAATTGGCAAGCTTTGTTCAGAGATGTTTGAAGTTCACAGTCACAGCTTGCCCTACCATTAGCTAGTAGTTCTGGAAGGAGCTGTTCCATGCAGCCACTTAAGCCTAAGTGTATGAAGCAAAAGAATTATATAACATCAGCTGATAAATGTAAATGCTGAAAATAAAGTGATAATAAGAAAAGCTGGAAAAGAGTTGGCTGTACAGATTGGCAATAATTAGGTATTTTGGCACAGGTCATGAAAAATCTGTTTGAAAGGGAAAAAAAAGGATTACTCTTTTCTAATAAAAAAAAAAGGAACATTTATTTAATAGATTCAAAACTTGGTATTACCTCTTTGCATGCCATGCAGATACAGGTGCAGAGAGTTCAGTTCAATAATACGAATGGATAATAACAGTCATTAAGTTGTCCATTAAATGCCATTAGCATGTCCATGGAGTGCCAAAGTCTGACTGCTGAAACACTTGAATTTTTTTTTAGCTTAGGTCTTCAACCCATATATGTGAACATAACACCACTTACTTTAATGGAGCTAAGCAGACGTACTCCAGGCATTAATTTCAACCACAAAAGAAAGGAAACTACAGAAACTACAGAAAGACAGGCATTTTGGTGAATGACATAGACAATGACTAATGTGCAGGAGGATATGTGAAACCACAGGCTGGTTCTGCATAAGTAGGAACACCCGTATGGGTCATAAACGCTTAAAAATGAACATGGTTATGGTCATCATGTGCTCTGACTAGCTCTGCCCTGTGCACACAACTCAAATGCAGTGATGTTCCTGGAATAGAATGTATCATTGCAATTAAAATGTGATACCAGGAAAAAGTCAAAATTCAAAACCAAGGCTGTTTTGGTGTGCATAAATGTTACCCATTTGAGAATGCACAATTTTGGTGTGCGCAGGGACAGTTTCTGATTGAATACACAGAAATGTAACTGGAGGCATTTTTTCAAGCCTGTAAGAACCTTTTACTGAAGCAATGGGACAAAGTATTTACTTTCAGGCACTGGAAGTTCAACATTTTGTTTTCTGTTTGACAGGTCAACATGGTGATTGGCATTTTGGTATTTAATAAACTTGTTTCCAGAGATGGAATCCTAGATAAAAAGCTCAAACACAGAGCAGGGTAAGCAACAATTGCGTTATTTTAAAGCATATTAAAATTGTATCACCAATTTTCAATTACAGATATTCACCAAAAATGCTTTTGATTGTGCTGTGAACTTTTATATCAGTGTAACAGCGTGTCTAACAGATTCCATTCATCTCAAAAGCTGTTGTTGCATTATCCAGAGGGAATGCAACTAAACAAAGTAAACATAATAAAACACAAGTACAACAGTATTAAGTTAATAATAATGAGGATTAAACAAATCTGAGCAGAGATTTCACAAGAATGTCACATGTAAAGTTGCTTCAGTTAGGAAAACAGTTTTATGAACTATGCGTACTGAAAGAACTGATTATTTTTGTCTAGCTTTCAACTTTGATAACTGTGGTGAGAAATGTAACTCATTTGTGTAAACTGTTATAAAATATGTTTTACAGCAAAAGTGCCTTACTGAGGTCAATTCTATTCTGCCATTCTGACTGTGTGAAGAATTTGCCTTTGTTCTTACATCCACAGATGCATGTTCTAAATTAGTGCAACAGGATTTCGAAGTAAAATTCCGTGTTTTAAAAGCAAAAAAAGAGAAAAGATAAATGGAAATTCTTTTTTAGTTATTACTTGTATTTATATTCAAGTACTGTTTGCTATCAGGAGAAGAAATTATTGTGACAGTGGTCATATTAGAAATTTTTTCAGTGAATGACAGTGACTTGCAGCACTAAAACTAGATTTATTTCACAGTATCACAGTATCGTAAGGTTGGAAAAGACCTTTGAGATCATCGAGTCCAACATTTCATGTTGGAAGAAAAAATACTTCACAAATGCATCATCACCTCAATGCTTATGAAACTATATTTAAACTTCACATAATTGTTTTTTACAGCTATGTATTTTAGCATTGTCTTTTGAGCCAGCTTGTAGTTATCACCACCAATATCTGCATTTCCAGCAATGATAAGCAATAGTGTCTTTGTTTTTCTGTGTATTAGTGTTATGGGTAGATTTATTACAGCTTCACTTTGAATCATTTTACTATTTCACTAAAAGTAGCATTCCTAATGAGTTCAATTCATTGGTTAGATGAGAAAATGATAAATAATTCAGTTGGTGTGATTTGCATTTAATATTAATTCAATTAAATCTTTCTGGTTTTCAGCTCTGTCACCATTATTCTGACAAATATGTACCAAAAGCTTTCATTTTGTTCCTTTTCTTTTCTTCTTTTTTCATTAGAATGTATCAATTTCTTATCCTTACTTTTGTCTACATTTTTCCATAGACATTCTTACCTGTGTAATAACACTGATGAAATCTAGAATATTGTAAAACTACCCAAATTATTTCAAGAGTAGTAATAACTTGGCAATCACCAATTCAAATTCACATCTAATTTAATTCCAGTGATTTAAAGAGTTGGGGCAGCCATGGGTTTGGCTTTGTACATTTTCTAAGCATATCCAAGCTTAGATTTAATGGTTTTTTTTTTCAGCTACTTAACTGTTTACTATAGAAATCTATTTGCCTATTGTATACTTTCCTGATGAAATAAATAACTTTCTTTCTAACACTGTGCGACTCAGTACAGAGTTATTTTATTTCAAAGTAAGTGGATAAAGAACTACAAATTATTCTGTCCAAAACAATTCAGCTATTCTGGGAAAGAATGCAGATGCTCTAATCCAGAAACAATCTTAACTCTTGTGTTACAGTTTGAGATGGTGGTTTGGCAACAGCATTCCTTGTTACTAGTTGGCAGATGAAGAGTCTTGGGTCGTTCTTTGGGGCATAGAATTTGATGTGACGTTTGAGCTCCAGTGGAAATTTCTCCAGTATCTCTTGCCAGCCATGTTCAGGAAAGCAACTTCATTCTTTCCAGCAAACATTGAACTTCTACCTGTCAAAAGTTCAGTGAAACGTTTAGCTGTAGAAATCACTTATGTGGGATTTGAAGTAGAGAATAGGGCAAATATGTTAACTCCATATGGTTTTTTCCACCTTAGTAAGCACATATGGAGAATCAAGAAGTATCTTGATAGATATCAAATGTTTTCTTGGCATAAGGGGTAGCGCAAGTGTATGCAAAACCAGAAAGATTATATTTGGTCTACACAGGCGTGAAGTTCTATTACTTTCAAAATCTAGAGCAAATCTGTAGAGGCAGTGAGAATAATCCAGTCTGATAACACTGAAATATTTCCAAGGAAAGACAGAAAGTATTTTCCCAAGCTTAGGTCAAGCTTATCCAAGGCATTTTTCTAGTTTGTTCACTAACATAGATCTTTAATTGGTGTAAACTGATGCAAATTCACTGAGTTCTTTTCACACCCTACAACAACCTTATACAAGGTAATGGTTCTTATTGGTTTTTTATGGAAAATATACTGCATTATTTATATGGAAAGTCATCATTCAATTATCAAAATGGAAACCACTGGAGTTCAGTCTTGTTTTGGGCATTGTGTTACAAATCTTGTGAATGCTGGGTTTGGCAACAAAAAGGAGTTCCATTTGTTGAAATAACTGGGGGAAAAATGAAGTGTTACCTATAGTCACCGTGTTGACCACTTTCCATCTGGGAATAGGTAAAGCACCCTTCCTGTCACATCTGGGTCAGCTATGGTTATTCCTCGTTCTCATACAGAAAGAGAAGGAATAGCAAAAGTCCTTTTTTTAGTCGATTAAGGAATTTGAATGCATGCTGTATGTAAAGAAAATTTAAATTCCAGGTTTTGTGCTTTAACTCTTCTGACAGGTGCCAAGGTACAATTGTCCATACAAAATGCTTTGAGCTTAATGCTTATGTACTGTGTTTTATTAAAACGCAAACCAGGTCACCCTTTTTTTAATACAACTGATACTTATTTCATCAGATTCCATACATTTCAAGCCCTATATTCAGACCTTCATATGGTATGAATAAAATCATTCCAGATGTTAGTGGGCCATTCACATCACTAGTACAAATCTGACTCTACAGTACGCCTATACTGATTTGATGCTTGAATACAGTTTTCAGGTTTCTTTCCATATCAATACTCTGTAGTTGTACATATTTCCTATTCCTCCTTTAAGTGTCTTATACTCCTTCTTAAGCACGTTTGAATACAGAAGTCTTTTAACAGGTCTGAATAGAGGGATTTCACTTTGTGTGTCTATTCTAGCACGTGCTTATGTTTACTTCAGTGTACTGAGCAATTTTGATCACTGGACATTTGGGGCTTTTTTTAGCTTAAATGGAAGTTATAGGGACTGCATGAAATGAAGCCCCATAGCATTAACATTTAAAGCTAACAATAATGTAAAATGCAAAGTACAGTTTTGCAACATAGAGCATTCATTTTTAATAAGTCTACTTACTTTTTTCTGCATGACGTCATATTTAAAAGCTAAATTTCAGTAGCAACGTTTTTTGGTGACAATTCAATATTTTGTTCTTTTTGTGGGTGTTCTGTTTGTTTGCAGTCAGATGAGTGAGCCTCATAGCGGTTTGACGCTCAAATGTGCCAAGTGTGGAGTAGTTTCAACAACAGCTTTGTCAGCCACCACCGCCAGTAATGCCATGTTAGTCCTGATCATTTACATCTTCTTGTTACAAATCTTATACAGTGCATGTGAGACAATAGTCTGATATGACAACTGTGTTTGATAAGACTGTATAGAGTGCTGAGCACTTTTAAATAATTTTAACAAAAAAAAAATAAAATTGCAACTGTGTTTATTAACTGTATACAGGATATTCTTTAGAACATAAAGTACCAACACTGTTACATTTTTGTCTGTGATTTTGAAGTTAACTTGATAAACTGTCATCCTTAAATATGTTTTATTTTAATAGTGAGCTATTATTTTTTACAATAATACAGTGCTGCTTTTCTCTTTCTTTCAATAGGGCATCGCTTTGGAGTTCCTGTGTGGTGTTGCCACTTCTAGCCCTGACTTGGATGTCTGCAGTTCTGGCCATGACAGACAAAAGATCAATATTATTTCAGATACTTTTTGCAGTATTTGATTCATTACAAGGCTTTGTTATTGTCATGGTCCATTGTATTCTCCGAAGGGAGGTGAGGAATGGCTTCCCATTTTCTAAAGGGCTGTGCATCTGTTAATCACTCAACTACTATTTAATGTTATATACATTATATACAGCTGTGGAAATACATTTCATACAAAAAGAAAAGTATTTTATAGTGAGATACAGAGGAATAAATGAAAGAAAGAAGGGGAAGATCAGTTAATTCCAGGTGCAGAATGTCAGATTTAGTATAATACTGTAACCATTTAATTAAAGCTGGCTTTTAATCAATCCCAAGTTCAGTTTATTTTTGAGTGTCCCAATATTGTAAGTATAGGGAAATATCTACATAAATACCCTTTCCTGCAGATCAAAAGTTATAGATTTTTACAGTCTGTAAAACTGATTCAAATGCAAAATTATTTCTGCTTATACTGCCCCTGAAAGAAGAACACAAGGAGATTTGGTGTTATGTTGATGACAATCTACCCGTTCAGATTTACAAACTCAGGTACATAGTAAAGGTGACATACTTAAGTTGTGAGGACAGTGAGGATGAAAACAGATTAAGGTTTTGAGAACAACAGGGAAAATCTGGTACCCCTGGCCTGCTCTTCACAGCTCAGTGTCACTCACTGCAGAATTCATCACCCCTAGAATCTGATGTCAAAGCTATCACACAAGTGCTCATTAACCTGGCTCTGGTGACAGCTTTAACCTATCTAACCTGGTAACTAATGCTATTTTCTTATTGAGATAGGTTTAGAGCGGTAACACAAGAGCATTTCTGGTAGATCCGTGGCAGTGGGACCATATATCAAAAATGAATGGACAAAGCTGGGCTGGAGAGCAGTTACCTGATCCACTGGCATGCGTATGCATTAGCCATTTATCAACTGCAGGATGTTTACCACACCAGTAATCCGAATTACACAGTTCCTTGTGTTTGACAAGAGTTACTCAAAAGCACTTTCAGGAGTAAAAAAAAATGGGAAGATGTTTCATAAAAGGGTTATTGCTAATGCTGAGAGAGGAATCTCACACAGTGATTTCCCTTTCCACCATTCACACTCTTTAAATATTGAAACTTGCTGTATTCATGAAAAAGAATTGTGAGTGACATCATTTATTTCAGTAGTGTACCAACTTGCATGAACTGAATGTCACTATCCTACATAGTATACATACATTATTAGCTTATCAAATAATTAAGTTTCTGATTTTTAAGGAGAAAGCTTATCAATATCTTGCAGAAAATAGCAACTTCCATTGTGATGACTCCATTTTGTTTTATTCAAGCTGTTAGATGCTATGAACTTTTGTTTTTCTTAGTTTACCAGCTTTCATAGTGGAAGGGGCTTACCTCCTTTAATACCTTTTTTCTTCTTTTTTATTATCTTTTTTTTTGGTTCAGGATACAAATATTTGCAGAATATGAGACAATATGCAAGACAGATCTATTTTATGTATAACTGTCTTGCTATACCCTTATTTTCTACAGCATTTTCTTTTCCCATATGATTTACATAGGTAATGGATATTCTCATCTGTAGAACTGAATGCCATCATTTCACATGTTCTTTTAGTAAAAGAGAAAGACACTGCTACTACTTTTACTTAAATTCTTCAGAAGAAAGAATGACAGTTCAATACAGGTTTTCCTGTCTGTGAAATTTATATTGCCATTGGGACATATTACTTAGCCTGGAAAGAGCATACCACCTCCCACTTACAATCCTGAGGAACCATTTTTAATTTAAATATATGTCTTTAGCTCAAAGTGGCAGATGAAACCTTCAAAAACAAAGCAGTATGAACAGCATTATCTTTCTTAGAATATCTAGAGTTGGAAGGGACCCATAGAGTCCAGCTCCCCACTCCTCACAGGACAGAACCTAAATCAAATGACTAGGAGTGTCATCCAGTCTTTTTGAACTCTGGCAGGCTTTGCGCAATGACCACTTCCCTGTGGAGCCTGTTCCAGTGACCTACCACCCTCTCAGTGAAGAAACTTACCCCTTTATGCAGCTTCAATCCATTTCCTCATGTCCTAATTCCATTTCCTGGTGTCCTTTGTGAGGATGCAGAGAGGTATCAACACATACCTGGTTATCAGTCATTCATTTCATCAAAAAAAGACCAAAATCCATGAGAACATCTAAAAGTAACATAGCATAGCAGTGTATAAAATAAATAAATAAGTAAATAATTAAATAATCAGATATTAAAGCCTGTGCAGTAATGCAGGAGATGATTTGGAAAAAAAAATGCCTGAAGCCTTGAATTCCAGGCAGGTTCCCTACTCTAATGACAACTATTTGCTGCAGATGCTTCATTCCCAGTGAGTGCTTCAATATTGCTGAATATCTCATGGAAACATTATGTCTAACCCTACTCACAGGTAGTGCTATGGTAATAGAGGTGGAATTAGTCTTTTCTACAAGCAAACTCAGTTTTCAAATTTGTAGGCTGCCTTGAATCACTTTTAACTCACTGATTCTAGTGTAAACAATATGCAAAAATATTTGCTCATAGAGACATTTTTACAGGAGGTTAGACTCTTAATTGTCTGCTTGTAGGCAATCAGCTAGTTACGGTTTATTTTATTCACTGCTCTTTTAGCAAATCAAATATACATATTTCATCTAACTTCAAAAAATCACTACTTCATTTAACTATTTAAAGGAGTTGTTCCCACAAGCCAACCTTGGCAGTTACACCTCCTGGTCCTGATCACGAAATTCTAGAAGAAATGCATTTGATAAAACAGCTAGTCTACCTGTCTAAATGGTATTTTTAAAAATGTCCTCATGCGATTTCCCAATGAGGCCCAAAAAGCACCTAGGTTTGATAAGGTTATCCCTTATCAAAAAGAGGAAGGAGTTTTTTCTTCAGTCATGACAACTTAATCAGAAGTAAATGTGCAGAGACAAGTTATTAATTAATCAGTATATTATCTCCAGTCAAGATGATGGTAGTGGTGGTAGTGATGGATGACAAAGAAGCCTAGGCATATTGCTGTTTAAACTCTATTTGACAGAACATATTGAACGCTCTTTAGTCCTCTGGTCTTAAATTATAAACTGGGCAAAACATTTATGGAACTTATTAAAGTATTTTTTTTCTGTATGGGAAAAGAATGCAAATAGAAAATTCTACAGCAAAGAAGTAAAAGTTGATGCACTTGGAACAGCTTTTGTTTCAAAAATATTTATGGTCTGCACTTATATGGACCAGCTTGAAGCAGCAAAGACATAATTGTTTACTGCAACAAGTTCCTATACAAAAAGAGACATAAAACTCTAGTAAGTTCTGTTTCAGTCTAGCTCTGAAAAGTCTGGCTTTCTAGCTCCGGAGACCCGCAGGCGAGTACAAGCCAAGATAGTGGACATCGTGGACCTTGTGCAGTGCAGTCTTTGCACTCCACAGGGTATCTCCCAGCTGAAAGAATAATCTGTTGCTTTCTGTTGTCTGCAAAAGAATTTTGCTCTGCCAGTGCTTGTCAGGGAAACCCTGCCAACATATTTGTCACTCTTGATGACAGCTACAGAGCTATCTCAGTTATAGCCTATAGGATTGATCTAATATTTATAGCATGCCAGCACAGGCAAAACAATAATTCTGACTGTCAGGAAAAAAAAAATATGGGATGGAATATATCATCATGAAATTCAAACAAAGATGAGAGCAGCCCTGCTTTACTATGCCTTTATTGTCATTACATTACAAAAAGACACAGACTGTTACAATTATAGATATAAACCCCACGTTTTTCCCCTTAGTTATAATATATTGATATAAACATAAATGATGGAAATGTTTGCTCCTTTCTCTAGTATGCCATACTCAAGACTTTGTTTGACAAAGGTTGGATTAGGAAGCCAGGGACATTCACTGAGTAAGACATACAATGAGAGGAGAACTAAATGACACGTTGCACCTATTACTACCCTCCATCAATTCAGGGTCTTTTTGGAAAAACGTTAAATCTTTCTCTACTTTTGTTTCCTAACTTCTAAGATAAACATAATACTTCTTAATCATGATACCTCTTACACACCTTTTGGAAATTAGGAAAGAAAAATGCAAAGTAAGAGTTAGGCACTACTGCTTTATGTTGTCTTCTTAAGTCAGAGAGCCTATTTTTTTCCCTCTTCTTGCTGTTTAAATACCTAATTTGTCATTGCAAGATGGTCAGCTATGCGTCACAGAACAGAGAATGATAAGAAAGGTTACTGCTGAAGCTTCTGCATCAGAGCTAAACAGTTTGCCTGACCTGCTTGAACACGAGATGCTCTAAAGTTAATTTGAATCACAATGAGTAACTCTGTTAATGCCGGTGATGAGAGGAACCTACTTGTATTATCTTCTTTTGCTGTGCTCTGCTGATTAGAGAGCATTTGGATAAATGCATCGTTGGCGTCTAAAGCCCACATTTCTGTATTGCAGGAGAAAAATAAAGAGTACATGAGTAGGGAGAGGGTAAGTTATAAAAGCTTGGAATTGGTTACTGTTGCTAAGGAAACCACTTCCCTGGTATCTGCACATTCATCACATCTGTCTCTCCTGCTCTACCTAGCTCTAAGAAGATCTTGTAACTTGATGTTGAAAGGCAGGGGGGAAACAAGATTGTATTTCAAAGTAAAATGTAAAGACAGCAGAGTCTTTACATACTCAACAAGTCTGAACAAGCAGTGTAGAAAAATAAGCTGATATTCTGAAATTTCAACCTTTCTGTTTCTGACTTGTGTGAGGACACCTAGAGGTTTCAACATATGTCGATATGACGGCTACAGCTGCATTTGACATTCTGATAACATGTTCAAATCATATGCTGCTTGCACTTCAGAAATATTGTAAGAAACATGCACATTTAAGAGAATCCTAACATCAAGATTCATCCCTTTAATACAGAAGGTAGTGAAAGTAGGACATGAGATTCTTGAGATCTCTGGAGCTATCTGAACTGGGGAACACAGAGAGAACGCACAGTGTGTTCTGAAGTAAGAATGCTTTGGGATGAAGCATCATGATGAGATGAGATTCAAGCACAGCTGGGGATGCTTTGGGGGAGGGAATTTATTTTTTTTTTCTCAAATCACTGTGCCAGTGCTTATCCAAGGGTATGAAACTCTGAGGTGTGACCTGACTTCAGCATTGATAAATTGAGAGAAGACTTGGATTAAATTTGCAACTGAGATGCCAAATTAAATTAATGTCAAACACATGGAAAACCACAGCAAGTGTAGTGCCTAAAATGAGAATCTGAGTCACAATGCAGGTCAAGCACACTTTACATTACCACATGGGGGAATTTTTGTTGTTTTGAAATCAATCCAAACCTTCCCACCTATCTTCATTCTTCTTTCTGCTCTATATTAGTCTTTTTCCACCTGCAATAGTCAGTTATGGAACTGCAGAGCACTCTTAACTGATTTAAGAATTGAGCACTTTAAAATAATGCTTATGAAAATAAATATTTTTTTCTATTTCATTTTCCTTTTTATGAAAAATTTTAAACAGCTTGCAGTAGAATATGATGGATGGAAAGGGAATGTCTTTTCATAAGCAACAATTAATGAATTATCCTCTTCTGCTGTTCACAAAATGTCCATGAGTAGAATAGGATTTTCACCCTTTTAATTATTCTGAATAAGACATCAAGTAATTTCTACAGATAATAAATGGAATGTAGATTTTTGTAGGTATTTCATTGAGAGTAGTTTCATATGATACTAGTTTGTTTTGCTTGGAGGTCACCCAACTAAGTTCCTGTTTTCTGAGTCACATCTTGCAGTCAAGTTGCTAATACGGACACTTGTATTTTTTGAACCAAAATTCACATTTTAAAACTTTTCATTCCAAAAGTTGCCTTGTTGTCCTTACTGTGGTGTGTGTGACAAAGCAGCAAAATGTGTTTGCATTCTACTGTCAGCAAACAGGAACAGCATTTTTTCTTTTGAATATGACTCTCTAGTGAACCACGTCTTTCTGACTAAAGTGTTGCATAATAATATTTCTTTAAACATACATTATGCCCCAAATCAAAGTAAAAATAGTCTTTTCTATGAAAAGATAATTCCTCAGATATAGTTGTGTTTTAGGGCCAAATCTTCAAATTGACTTTATGGATCATCTTAGTAAACAATAATTTCTGAGTTCCTTTTTATTTTAGTTTCAAGAAACCACACTGTGCAAATAGTCTGCTTTTCTTCTTCTTGTGCTCACACTGAAGATGTTTACTTGATCAGAAGAGTTTCACTCCTAGAAGAGATGCATAAGATTCCCTATACAGGGAGTCAGAGATTATGAATGGAATCAGTAACATCTTTCAAACTGGCTTATTCATTAAAGTATAATTGAGAGAGCACTATTTATCTGACTATAGTAACTGTTAAGAACTGTCTTTTAAGAATCTTGCATTTATCAAGCACAAGATTTTATTTTGCAATGGTATCTATCCTGCAATCAGACCTGCACCAAACTGAATGAGAAAACAAAGCTAAATGCTATCACCCAAGACAGATTTGGCTTGAGTACCAGATCATCACCACTAGTAGATAATTCTGTCTGTAGCAAATCTATTTCTGTGGTCTTAATGTGATAGACTGAGAGACTTTGCAACAGCCACAAAATATAGCAAATGTATGAAATGACAGAAATAAGCATTTACATTTATTGCTTCTGATGTATTACTTGTGCCAAAGAAAATTCATGCATTGTATTCTACGCAGTTCAATTTAATCTTTAATAGGAGTAGAGTATATGATGTTGCTCAAGAATCAGTATAAGATATTGTTTCCACAGGTTCAGGATGCATTCAGATGTCGACTGAGAAATTGCCAGGATCCAATCAATGCAGATTCTTCAAGTTCTTTTCCTAATGGACATGCTCAAATCATGGTTAGCTTTTACTTTCTTCTTTAATTATTGGTTTAGTGTTCCTATCGAAAAGAAATAACTTACAGTTTTGTATGTGGCAAACGTGGCCAGCTGAAATACTAACACCATTTTTAAGCATAAGTCTGCTGAGACCATTACCTACTTGCTTAAACCTTTTAGCAAGTTTTAAACTATTGGTGTGGTGTTTTAGTGAAGCGCTGTTCTTTATGGTAAAAGATTCTTACATAAGAGAATGAGAAAATAATCTAGTAATATACTGTGACATTTTCTACTGTTGATGTAAAAAGCACTGATACATTTCAGTCTTCCCTTCATGAGGCCTTGAAAATGTTCCTCTCAAACTAAGTCGGACGAGGAAAAACTGCGAGAGACTCTAGAGGTAGAATTTATTTAGTGGCTCAAATTAAGGAGATGATAGTGAATGGCTCGGTATGCCAGTTTGGATTTATTAATATTTTTAGGTAGTATATTAACACAAAATATTGGTCCCTTCGCTTTCGGTGAATATGCAAGGCTGAGCAAGTAGGTGCCCTTCAAAGATGATCACTTAAAAAGAAAGAGATCAGTTTTATTAAACATTTTTCATGCAATAAACATTTTATGGAAATAAAAACATTATTAAAAATTACTTCAGTTTTCTAACAGGATAAATAGTTTTGTTTAACTGCGAAAATGCTTGGATTTTCAACTTAAAATTTATTCTTAGCTTTACAATTCATTTTTGCCCAATGAAAAGAATAATAGTTGATTTCAAGGAGTACAGAGTTTGTATGATTACATCATGAGCAAGGTTAAAAAAGACAAGAGTGTTATATAACAAATAACAGCATCATGAAAAATAATAAAATTTCAGATAGGGTGGAGCAATTGGGTTGCACTTATTCACAGTAATTTGTATTACAGGCTGTTTTCCATACTTCTACTTATAAAATTACTATGAAAATCTTCCTTAAAATGATCCTTCAATGAGATGTAGAACTTACTCTTCCATTTACATAAAAAGCTATACACTGTTTCATTTTATTAAAAATTATATACTCCCACCTATTTTATTTTATTTTTTCTGGTCAGGCAGCATACTTTGAAAACCACCCAGTTATACTTTAGGAAACTTTGTAAAGCTCTGCTGTTGTAAAACAATACACTTCACCTTCTCAGCAACAAGAAACCACTTTTAAGAGACTATGACTCTGTAAGTAGGACATTTTGGAAGCGTTAGTTGGCAAAAAATGTATTGTGGTTTAGTTTTCAGTTAATAATTGCCTTGTTTCATTGTTTCTTGTTACAGACTGATTTTGAAAAAGACGTGGACATTGCTTGTCGATCAGGTAAGAGCATTGAAAGAGTATTTAGCCAACAAAAAGAAGTTTTGTACTAGTTCCTTGTGAAGTGAAAACCAGAAATACACTTGTATATCGGGGGTTAATTGTTTATAGCACATATTTATAAATGTAAACAAAAAAGTAATGCCACTGCACAAATGCATTTATTTTACTTTCTTACAAAAGCCTTTTACTAAAAATCAGCAGTTGGGAAGCAGCCAAAGGTATGATTGTGTATTAAAAGGCAAGTGGTTTTGGAAAGATCAGTCTTAACACAAAAAACTTGCCTTACCTTGGTACACAACCAGATGTGAAACAATCATTTTGCTATTACAAAAAAAGAAAAAAATAATATCTTAACAGCTGTGTATTTGAAGGATGCATCAATCCGTGTTAAAGAGGGAATGGTTTTTACGTCTCTTAAAGTGAAATCAACAGTAGCTTAAACAACATGATATCACAAAAATGAAATTTGATTCCATTTTACTGGAAATAGTTGGGAGTTTTAAAGACATTTCAGTAGTGTGATCTTTAATTACTCAGATGTCTGTTTCCACATATTAAAAATAACACGTTTTAAGCAATATATTTGCCGACCTTGCTTAAATAAAGTACAGTGTAAAATAAATGACCATTTAAACCCTATAGCAATTTTTAAATCTAGGAAGTATTCCCAAAGGACAGTTTTTCTTAAGGAGGCATTCCTTAAGAATGCCTAGGCACCCTCAGAATTTGGTGAAGAGAGAAAGGCTGAGTCAGGGTGGCAACCTGACTTGGCTGTTGTGCATCACCCTCCCAAAGGACACTGTCTCTTTTCACTGGCTATATAGGGAGCCAAGAAGGCTGATCTTATTAAGGTAAAGTTTGAGTTTCCAGTCACTCACCTTTAAAAAACTACCAGTTCAGTTTCTTGCAATATGGTAGTAGTTCTTCCGTATGGATTAGTTTTAATAGGCACATGTATTTTGAAGGGGGCAGGGTAGTGCACTGCAACACAATGCAAGTCTGTCATCATCCAACACAGACGGAAGCCCAGCATTGCTTCATGTAGCTTCTGCTTCTTACCTTTGCCAACATATCTCTGCAGTATGGAGAGCTTTGTCAGGGTCATCCTTAAGGCGATGGACTTGGAATACATTTATGAAAAAGCTTTACTTGATAAACTTAAATATATTTGAACTCAGTTTCTTCTGATGAAAGATTTAGGAAGAGGTCGCTGGTTGAAATGCCGTAAGAAGTGTGACTGGAAACAATGAAGCAGCGACACTGAAGTCAGATATTAGTGCACTGTTGTTTAGAGGCAAAACATTATTTTCATAAGGGAAAAAAGAGAGGCAGTTTTGTGTGAGGTGGGAGGGTGGGATGCCTTATTAGCTGCTTGCTAAGGAACATGGCAATGAACAGTTACTGGGGGATCTGGGTCATCAGAGCCCTCAGGCTACTGACAGGGATGTGTATGTAACACCTAAGATACTTCAAGTTATCTTACTGTCTCAGCTCATGAGCTGGATTTTATTGCAGACTGTCAGTAGTGTGAATTAAAATATTTTCAAATAGGACAAGAAAATCCTTGCACCCAGCTGGAATAAGCCAAGAAGTTGGTGACCTTTTTTTTCTTTTTTTACTATCCATCCTTTTTCTTTCATTACAAATGTTGTATTATAGATTTATATTCAGTTTTAAGAGCAACAATAGTGATTAAATAAATGATTCGCTTTTGAATGCATCCCTCAGTGCTCCTGGGAGTCTGTGTTCTATGACAGGATTGATATCTTTCACAGGGGGATCTTACCTCAACAAAAAAAAAGGCTGGGTATTACTACAGGTTTGGCCAGGAATGTCTAGGCCAACACCAAAAGTGGATTATGACTGGTTTGTGAGACATGTTTATATTCCTTAGAACCTTTGCAGTTGCAGTATATGTCTTTCTTATATCAATGGAATTTTTTCCTAATGTGGTTACTTTTCTGTCACTTATATTTAAAAAAATATTTAACACACCCAAGTTTCATATAGTCAGTGAAAAGGAATATTTAGGAGCTCAGAAGCACATGTTTATAGTTATAATCTTGTGGTAGCTCATTACAGTGGACTGACAAACTGATTCTGCCTTACAATCTGGCATTTTCCAAGAGGTTAGGTGGAGTTAATAATGACAGTACAGATGCCATAGTGTATTGTTTTTGGAGAACCTTTAGTGGCGTTCCACATCATAGGCTTTTTCTTAAGCTGTAGGTCAGCGTAGGCAGTAGGAATAAATGGAGGAGTGTTTTTAATTTCTATGAATAAGAGATGCTGATTTAAAAAAAAAAACAACACCCCCCTCCAAAAAAAAACCAACCTTCCCAAAACAATATCTAAAGAATAATATCTATTAAATGGCTAGAAAAAGAGTTAAGAAGATGCACTGGTAAAGGAAGTGCTGCTAATTAAGCCACATGAAAAAACACTATTAGGCAGATACGGTTTCACATAGTAAGAATTTTGTTCTCTGATCCACAGTTCTGCATAAAGACATTGGACCTTGCAGAGCAGCTACTATAACAGGAACGCTATCTAGAATTTCACTAAACGATGAAGAGGAGGAGAAGGGACCAAACCCTGAAGGAATGAGCTATTCTACCCTGCCTGGAAATATAATCTCCAAAGTCATCATCCAGCAACCAACAGGTCTCCACATGCCTATGAGTATGAGTGAACTGACCAATCAGTGCTTGAAAAAAGACAACAGTGAATTGCGGAGAACTGTGTATTTATGCACTGATGATAATTTGAGAGGTGCAGATATGGACATAGTCCATCCTCAAGAACGTATGATAGAAAGTGACTATATAGTCATGCCCCGAGGCTCAGTAAATAGCCAGCCATCAATGAAAGATGAGAGCAAAATGAATATAGGCATGGATACACTGCCTCATGAAAGGCTGTTGCACTATAAAGTTAATCCAGAGTTCAATATGAATCCCTCTGTAATGGACCAATTTAATATTAATTTAGACCAGCATCTTCCCACCCAAGAACATATGCAGAGTTTACCATTTGAGCCCCGCACAGCAGTGAAGAATTTCATTGCCTCTGAGCTGGATGACAATGCAGGATTATCGAGAAGTGAAACTGGATCCACAATATCAATGAGCTCTTTAGAGGTCAGTGGTGCATAAACAAATTGCATGCTCTGTTGTTCTAATTATGATAAGACAATAAGTTGTGTCTTGTGTCTAAGGGGTGAAGCTGATGTTTTAATTCAGTATAAATTATTGTTTGGGATCATACACTGTTGTTCATATTTCTCCTGTTATCAGAAGGGTTTATATCTAGAAAACAAGATTAAAGTTTCAGAGCCAGTCTATATGAAACTGTATACTTCTGAAGATTTAGCATTCCACATGACTGCAAAGAATTTCAGGTAGAGGTAAAGCCCACTGGAAAATATTGTGTTGCTGTGAGAAGCAAAGCTATTCCTGCAATATACAAATGATAATCATTGACCCTAGCTGCAAGCACTTGCAGTTGGAAATATTTGCCATTTTTATTGCTGACAATCATAGCTGTCTCAGATACAATAGGTCTGATTATACGTCTGATTCTGCTCTCGTTAATGTAAATCTTGGATTCTTACATTCAATAGTTCACCATTTATTGATTAAGTGTTGTTTGCATGTGTGTGCAGACACTGTTATAACTGATATGTGCCATAGGTACAGTAGACTTCATATGGAGTATCCTAGATCCTAGTCAGATTGCAAAAGAGAACTGAAAAACCTTTAAAAGGGATTGACTTCATCACTACAATCTGTCAGATATAAACATTATAAGAGCAAAAACTATTTACAGAATTTCTTAAGACCTATGTATCAAATACTACTATACCTATTAAGCTTCTACTTATACAAAACCACCAGTGAGGTGAATTTCATTCTTGAGACTCCTTACAAACTGTAAGCATTTCAAGTGTTATGAAAGGTAGCATTTGGTGAGAAAGAAAAAGACAAATGAGAAAAAATATGGTACTCGCTCATTTTCTGAAAGAAGTTACAGATGCAAAAAAAAAAATTCTACTGTATGTGTAAACTTGAAGCTATTAGCTATTACTATAAAATTGTTGGACCCGTCCGTGTAGGGAAGCAATAACTTCATCTGATTTTTCAATTGTTAGACACAGAACTGTAGCACATACTTCATAGAGTAGGGGATATTTATTTTAAAATGGATTTGAAGTTTTATGTTTATATCGACTGGAGAGTTTGGGCAGCATTACAGAACTTAGTTTCTTTTCAAGAGATTCCTTTACAACCATTCAAAGTCAAATATTTCCCTTGCTGTTTATATTGTGTGTGTACTATCACAAGTTTTTACAAGACATAATTTAACTGAAAAAAATAATTGAAAATTAAGTGTGGGGCTTTGCAAGTAATCAAATAGTGTCCACTTTTTGTTTGTTGTTAAAGTGAGTATGTATAATCTTGGGACAAATTTTCAAAATTATTTCTAAATGATAGTGTAAGTGATTGCCCACTCAGTGCTCAGTTAGATAGGCTCTTTCAAAGCTAGTTTGCAATATTAAAGAAGTTACTGCTCTCAGCTCAGGTATATTAGTTGATAGATCCTATGTGGTGCACAGGAGGAGTACTCCAGAAACAGGACAGCTGAAGTCATCTTCCAGTAGTATCCTCTCCTACCTATCTACAATACTGTCTTTCAGAGACTTTTTGTCATAGAGACTGAAGTCCAGCCCAGTTAAGATTAGACATATAGGTGAGATATCTGGGAACAGTTCACAATTACTTGAGAAAATAGACATACTTGCCATCATACCATCCACTCCAGCTGAGCTCTAAATTGCTCTCTGGTGATGCCTCTTCCTTTCAATTGATGATAAAGGCAATCTAGGAGACCTAAAAAAAGACCTTAGTTAAGTTTGAAAAATTGGGACAATAATTACTGTATCTTACTCAGTGTTCCCATTCCAAAGGCCATTTCTGAAGGTGTGCCAAGATATCTATGAGTATTAATGTATTGCTCCTTTAGAGTTAATTTTTTTGCTGTATTGGTATGATTTTTTAAGTTTACCTCTAAGATGGGATATGGATATCAAACCCAAATCACTGTTCTGTATATCAGTTTTATGCTCAGAAGAGACAAGTATGTAACAGAAAATGTAGTCAAATACAATAAATCATGGCAGTAAATATTTAATCTCTTCTAACTTGGTAAACATATTAGGTTTAGAAGGCTGTATTTTGGTCCTGAAAGCTGTAAACTGTTACGTTATTAAACTTAACCACACCCAGGATAGTTCCATGTATAAGGAAAAACACAGATATTAAAGCAGATCAGAAATGAAAGGAAGCGTTTTGGCTTTTGTGTCTCTCTTTGTAGTTCTCAACACTACTTAAGTAGTGTTGCTTCATCTTTTGATACAAATGTGCTGCAATGAATTGAAGATAGAAACATGAAAAAAATTGTACATAGAAGAAAAGCATAGTCTCAAGCAGATTCAGATAAGCAGATCCAGCCAGATAAAAACTGTGATTGGGTCTTTATATATGCAATATGTAAGAAGCAAAAGTTCAGGTAGGGCCTCAAAATGCTATTGCCTAGAACTGTCCAGCTGGATTTACTTTTCCTGCAGCCATAAACAAAATAAAGAAGGAAGAGCAAGAGATTTCTCTTCCAAAATAATTTTGATGTCCACTGCAACATAATTTTAGAAGATTTCTAGGTCTTTTAAAAGGCAAGGCTTTTCCAGACACTGTGGAGCAGCAAAACCTACAGCACAACATTCAAGATCATTCCACCCATGTTTTTCCAAACAGAGCATGACTAGACTATCTCTAAAGGAAAATTCTCTGAGCAGTAGGAAGCTTCCCTCTCCTGTCGGCTCATTCTGCTGTCCCACCTAAATTCCAACGTAAAAGCATGTTTATTTTTGGTCTATGAAGGAAGTTTCCCTTTCATTTCTCTGAAGGAACAGAGGTATTCCAAGGCGTGCAGTGAAGGCCTCCTGCTGTGTTATCTGCATAGTACAGGAAGCTGGGTTCCTCCACTGTTTTCCACTTTATGTTGCCAGATGTTTCTCTGGTATTAGCATAATATATTTATTTTTATCATGTAATTATCCACTGATTCCTTTTTGCTTTTAATTTGAGGTCTGTAATTATTAAAAACATCATAACTGGAATAGCTTACGCAGCAGTTAAAGAATTTATCATCTTATCAGAATGCCTTTAGATGTCATGTGATGTATTTTCAGCCAAGATGCAACCCAGATTCTGATTTTTGAAGCAAAATTATGAGCCCACAAATACCTCAAGCCACAAAATCACTGCAAATATAGCTGCAACTGGACACCCAATTAAATACACAATATTGACATACTTAAAATACTTCTTATTTTTCCACTCCTTTTATTGTAGATGTTAGTCTTTGTGGCCATGAAAATGAACCAGAAGAATTAGAAGATACTTTGGAAAATATAAACCCTTTAAGTATTTTCAGATCCTAAAATAAAATTCTTTCTTTTAAATTTCATTCCTATCTTACTATTGGAATACTGGAGTATGGTTTTTCAAGGAAGTAGTTTGAAGAAATATGTGCATTATTATTCAAAGAATTCAGTACATTTAGAAAATCTAGCTTTTTATGAACATCTTTACCCAAAGTTCATCAGATCAATTTTTTTTTCTGCATTCTGCACACTCTGAGATGTGATCAGCCCTTAGAACAGCATGTGTCTATTCACATAATTTAAAAGTGCATACAGAAACAAGCACATACAGCCAAAACACCAAAGCTATTAAAAGTGAAGGCTGAAATTTCAGATCTTTCTTGTGTTCTCTTTTATTTAGTCTTTGTACTCACTGTGATGATTGGAGATGGACATTTTGGAATACAGCACAAGAACATATGCTCCCAAGTTTTAATTTTGCAGGGAGGATCCATCACCCCTACTATTAGATATCCAAATGTAGACTTTCCTCTTCTGATATGGAAAAAGAGTTTTTCACATTTGGCTTCCTTTGAGAGTCAATGGAGAAAAACAGGCATTTTGAGGCCATTTTGAGACATCTGCTCCAGGATAAACGGAATCACATGCCCTCAGTGCAGGTGTCTCTTCAGGTGCCACAGAGAAAGGTAGAATGAGACATAAACATCAAAAAATATTCATATCTTAAATTTAGTCAGATGAATCCTACGGTGTGTCACAAATTTCCTTCAGGTTGTTCTATCTACATATATTTTCTCAAGAAAAAATATATATTCCCAAGCTTCGCTGGGAAAAATCAAGTGCTTTATTATATAAAGAAGAATTTCAATTTTCAAAAGATAGTCTGAGAATGCCGTAATATTTACATACAAGTGTTGCCCAGATAAGTATAAATTTAAGGATCTGCAGATTCCCAATGTGCAAGTCAATGATTTTTTATTGTATTTGGTAAGTACCAAACAGAACTCATTTGATTATAGGCAGACATGTTAGTACATCATGGAGTTTCTTAGGAGAGGTAACTGAACATCTGGCTGATCTCCTGCACATCACTTATATGCATGGATTAAAACTGACTTTGCTACCTTGGCATCAAAGTGGCTTGAAGTGTGCTCCTTCAGTTCAAAGTGTTTTGATTTTAACGAAGAAAGCACTCTCAATACACTCTTTTGGAATGGTTTTTGTTTTGAAAAAGTACACTAAGCGTCATATGTTCATTAAAATGAAATTACTTTGAAGTGAAGTAGTGCTTTCTCAACCATTTAGATGCAAGGAAAGTTAGGTGGTTTAAATGCAGAGGACAGTTGGTCTGTCCAATGTACCTCCAGGATAAGTAATTCTTTTCTTTACATTGTGCAAAAATAATACAAGATGCTGTACATATGTGCTCCCTGACTATGCGAGGAGACTTGCATTGTTAGCTTTGTAGAAGAGGAATGATGGGTTCTTTCAAGGAAACCAATGGTTAGCATAGTGTAAGAAGAAATGGAAAAGGGCTAAAAGGAGACAAAAACTTAACTATTGTAAGAGGAAGAACACGTGAAGGCAGGCAATAGAAACATTAAAGGGAAAAACAAGAGCATCTTCCAAATCATTTGGTATGTAAAGGACTGGAATTCTCTTTCTTCTTCCTTCTTTATTTTTCTGTCTCAACTTCTGCTATGAGATCTTTATGTGGGGAAAGGCATAAAGCCCTTAGATGGGAAGTTGATTGTGTGGCCAAAATAATCCTTTTGTATTCATTTGTGAGAGCTCTTAATACATTCAAAGAAAGTTGTCTCCAGATCTCCTTGGCCAAATCACTGATGTGGGACTTTGGGAGGAAAAAAATGTTACAGCTGAGAAAACAAAGACATATATTAATGATAGTGAAGTGCGAATAAAAAGTGAACATCTAGATAAAGAGGAGAGAAAATAGAGATAGACACATCAAAAAAAGGGAAAGAAAGATGGCAGAAATGGAGAAGCAACTTAAAATGGAAGTGTTAGGAAGACTGACAAAAAATCATCAGGGAAGGAACAAGGTCTAAAATTAAAAAAAAAAAAAAGGAAACTAAAGGAGAGAAGAAATATGCAGTAAGAACAGTCAATCTTGTCAATAAAGTTCCAGAACATCAGGTAGAACAATAGCAAAATAGTGTGAAGTCATTTTGATTTATGATATGAGAAATAAAAAAACCCCAAAGAAAACAGGAAAGAGAGAGAGAGAACAAAAATAGAGGGATGAGCACAACAGGAATTTCCTCTTTATCAAGCTTCCACATTGCATTTATTTTCAGGCATTCTATATCTCAGATTTTTTTCCCTTCCATTCCTCATTTCATTCTTCAATAAGCTGTGGAGACAGTTCTTGCCAATTTTGTGACTCTCAGTAAAATGAAGTCTAGCCTTATAACAACACTGCTTTTCTTTCACTTGAGTAGGTCTCAGATTCCTCTGACTTCAGAAATGTTGCAGCTTATTTTCAGGTTACCATACAGGAGAGGGGGTAGAATCAGGCAGAGATAATTCTAGTAACTGAAGATATAAAGAACAAAAATTTTAGTCAATATTATGAGGTATAGTGTATATTTCGAACTTCCTATTATAAGTAACTATCTTAACTACGTATGATCCTTAAGAAACATATTTTCAATTGCTTGTCCATTTAGGAAATGCTTTGTTTCCCCCCAAAGCCTTCAGAAACATGAAACAAGTGGGGGTTTTTGATTGAGTAAATACATATGGAAGTTACCCTATAAAAAAAAAAAACAGGGAAAAGCAGACCAGAATAATTTACCAGAATAGTTTTAAAATGATATCTCTGAAGTTACATTTTGCATTGTGTTGATGTGCTAAATTTACTAGCCTATTTTAAAGACTTAATATCCCCAAATTAAAGAGCTAATCCACTGTTTCATGAAAATTTACTTGCTCTGTGTGTAACTCATTTTATGAACTAATAGCCAGCATAATCTTCTATTCAGAAACTAAGGTTTTTTTCAGTTATATACACACAAAAGGCATTTTAAATAAAACCCGTCTATCCATATTCAACTTTTATATCTCTGAGGGCCAAAGAAGATTTTCCTTTAATTTTGTTCAGGCAAAAAATCCTCCCCAGGCTAAGATCTTGTATGTCAAATCTAATCTCAGAGTGAATTATAAACTGCTGATAATACGGCTTTATATTAATGGAAGCATGGTTATAGCCCTCACTGTAATATGATATCTCTGGTTTCAATTATACTTTGTACAATGCAATATATCTTCAGGAGTGTATCATGTAATTAATCAGGTAGTAGTGTAATGCAAACTAGAATAAGGAGAAAACCAGACATTTGTCATTTTATAAAGATGGAGAGGAATTTTATTAGTCATTTAGCGAGAGCAGCCCTTTCTTGGTGCCAGCAGATTAGTGCATGCTGGTGTATGGAAATTATTCTTCAGTATTCTATTTTTGTCCCTCAATGAGCAGAGCTTAAAGATGCTCTGGAATTACATAGAGAAGCTATACATGATTAGCACAAAGTAAAATTGATTTAAAATAAATTACTACTGCAGATCTCTTTTCACAGAGTTTCACTTTGGTGCTGGCATGGAGGGGGTGGAGGGATGGTGTGTCTGTGCTATGAAATGGGTTTTATCAATTAAGATCAAAGAGCTGTACAAATCAGAGATGGAAAAATTCTTGTCAGGTCATTTCTTCTATCAATGCAAGAACATTTTCTACAGCATATTTCTCTAATATGTAGTCAAACTTCACTTTCAAGACCAAAGTGAAGGGCTTCTACTGTTTTCCTTAGTAGATTATTTCATAATTACTTAAACTTTCTTTATTCCCAACGTGTCTGAAATGTCCCTCTTTTTTTCCTATTTTTTTCTGAATGACAGCTTTTCAGGTTTTTCTCACACCAGCTTTGTTTATATCCTTTTAAGGTTCCTGAACAAGCTTCTGAGTTTGCTTCTTCCTGAGCCAGCATTTAAATAAGCTGTATCACTCTTTTGTGCTTCCCTCTTGATCCAGTGTCATTAATTCTTTAAAAGGAGTTCTTGCTGCCCTTCTCTGAAACTTCCCCAGTTTATAGTCATGATTTGGCTTCTGTCAGATTAGAACACAAATGCCGAACTCTCACTGTTCCAAAAGGGCGATTCACACCCTTGCATGGTTAAATACCTTCTCTACTTATCCACGCTCCTTAGCTTTTTCAGAATTATCCCAGGTAACTCCCTCATGCTGAATAACAGCATGTATATTCAGCTATTTAGGCAATCTCTTTATTATTTACCCTTGCAGGTGTCCAGCACTAGGGCTCTTCAGCTTGGAGGACTGAGTAACAACTAGGGAACAATCGTTCATGTTTCCTATAATCTAAAAACCAGAAGCATCAAATGAAATGGCAAAGGGATAAAAAAACATTTTCATTTGTTATTTATGTTCTGCTAACATTAATACTCAAGCAGATCTCCAGCTGACCATTGAAAAGAACACCATCTTCCACTCTAATTTTTATGTTGGCTAAAATCATTCTCAGTTTTGCAGGTGAGTAAAAGTAATAGCTTTTTTAAAAGAAACAAGCTAGTGTGACCCGTTCAGCAGCTCATTGGATGCAAGAGATCCAGCGGGGTTTTTTACCTTTCCTCCACTTCACTCAGGTGCTAACTTTCGTTAATTTAAATCGAAGAATGAGCCAGATGGTTGATTTCTGAAAGCACTTAGCTATGTGTTGAAACTCCCTTTTTCTCAGCCAAAAGAGACCCAATAAGTAAACTTCATTTAAGAATATATGTATACACAATCACAATTAAAGTTTTGATTTGCATGTTTTAGAAAATAAGAGAATAACCTAGTAAAATGGCAGCTTCCAAGTGGGACCAAAGGAAGACTTCCATCCTCATAAGTCAAGATTGCCAATGATTTCATGCTTCTGAATATGTTCCTACTCTCAAAAAATAACACTGCAGTCATTTCAGGCTAATGATGTAGTAGCCAAGGAGGACCTGGTGTGTACCTAGTGGTGTCAGTGACAATATTGCAGATGATTTTCAGTGGTGGAGGATCACATTCACAACCAGTGTCCTTTGTTTTCAGAAACTCACAGAACTGCTACTGTTCAGACCTGTAGCAGTTAGATTATGTCTTGGGAGACCAGGCTCTGACAGCACTTGTGCTGTTATTCACTGTGTGCAGCCATGGAAAAGAAGTGCAGCACAAGCACGGAACACATGTTCTTTACTATATAACTTTAAAATAAACTTGTTTGTCATAGATTCTTACTAAGTCCTCATTGAGGAAAAATCTTCACTGAGGTAAACCTGTGGTATAACCTGCTTGGTCATAATTAGTGTAATCTAACAGCAAAATTGCAATAGTTACCTCTTTCTGACAATAGTACTTTTAAATATGTTGCAGTCTGCCAGATATGTCTTTTTACCATGTAAACAGTGACAGAGTTGTCTAGCTTCAAAACCTGATAATCCAGCTATGCCAGGAATATTTTCACCATGGTCAAGCAATCATAAGGCAAAAGACAAATGCTCCACTTTTATAAATCACAGTATCTAGCAAACTACATATTTCTTCCTAAGTTTTCCATGCTTTTACTTAGGGTTCTCAGTTAGACAGTTCAATGATATCAGGTTTGTTAATGAGTTGTAGCTTTTCCAAGCAGTTTTCAAAGCTACTTCTGTAAGCCTCATCTTATTATCTACTGTACGTTTCTTCTTTTGTAACCACTGAGCCTTTACAGTGGTAGATGTACTCCAATTGCACTTTAAAAAGAGATTCTTCCTCATTAGAAATATGTAGATTTCTTCAGGTGCCAATTTACTCTGGAATGATGAAGGTTTATGTCAAAGGTGCACTTAAATCTTTGCCCCCTTAGTATCAGTGAGAAACAAGAACTTAGCTACTTTAAGAATTTGGGCATAATGTCCTCATATTTTTCTTATCTCCCAGGTCTTTGTAGTTTGCATGTTTTCATGCTATTTATTTTTGCAGAATCATTTAATTTATTTTTAAATAATATCTTCTAAGTGTGCTTGGTTAAATCAAGCCTTGCTGATTAAAGATAGCTTCTCCTTAGCTTGTTGGCCGTGATTGGTTTAATTGTTTTACAGACAGGTTTTTTTATACTGCCTCCCAGCTCTTTAGGCATCAGAGTGTGTTGACAGTACTGCAGTGATCTGCTTCTTATTATTGTGGACTGGAGCATCAAAATTTCACTACAAACCCAAACAATATGTCACAAAGTGGTTTCATCAAGGGCTCAGAGACATTTTCCACTTCCTACAGCTGAAAGACTTGTAAGATTATTTCTTCCAATTGTGAGAAAACAGCATCTTGCTGAAACCTGCATGTATGTTAAATCAAATAAAATCAAAGTCTAATGAAGTTAGCAACATATTTCGTCTTGACTTGATTTTGTATCTCACTGCAGAAATTAGGTGCAATTTGAAGAGGTTCATTCACCATGACTTAAAGTCATTCTATCCTAGGGTTAAATAGTAGCAGCAAACCTTTTTCTTTTCTTAGGTTACTTTTCCTTCCTCAAGGAGAATGTATCTTTTCTTTCCATTCACATATTCTTTGCTCTCTTTTTTTCAGCCCTTCCAACTGCTGTTTCTACATCTCTTTAGTCTATTGCAAGTCATTCAATTTACAACCTTATGAGAAAAATATATTTTTTCTCTTCTGATAAGATTTCTGTTTCCTTCTGATATAATTTGAATTTATTCCTTTCAGAATCTTTAAAAAATTATATGCTAAATTATTTGTGATATGTCTAAGCAATCATATTCTGTTGCATTGTATACAAGAGGTTACTTCACTAGTAAATCATTCTTGCTTTATATCAGACGCTTTGAATCAGATTTATCATAAGTTTAAAACAAAAACATTGCTTTCTCCATCCAGATTGTCACTGCAAATAAACAAGCTGAAGCTATGGAAAATATAGATGGCTTCGGCTTGATCTTGCTATCATTTATTCCATTAAAATCAATGGAGTTGTACCAATGTAAGCCTGACATAGGAAAGAATCAATTTCTGCATACCTGTACAAATCTAAATCACAAATATGTATAGATAGCTGTGTAAAAAGTATAAATATGATTATAATTTTCAAATACCTCAGAAAATATACAAATAAATATATTTTATACACCAAAAGGTTCGATTGCATGCAAATAACATGCACGTATACATCCCGGTGAAATGCAGTCTGGTTTACTTCAAAGAAAAGAATATGATACTGGTCTAAAAAACTGTATGCAGTCATGCATTGATCCTAAATTATCAAGACAAAGTATACAACCTCTCACAAAACCCCAAATATATATCTCATAGGAAAACAAGAATGTTATTTAGACTCGTTAATATGATTTGGTGAACAGTCCCCTTGTTAATACAACCTCTTTTTTCTTTCTTTTTTACTGCTTAATAGAGAAGAAAATCACGTTATTCGGACCTTGACTTTGAAGTAAGTTTTACTGAATTATTCCTGATTATTAGAAATATTTTCCTAAACGTAAATGTGAAGTGTTCATTTTAGCAGATTTTAGCCTTTTGACATAGTAGAGGTCATAGGGGTTTTCAATTGGTACTGTACAGAACACGATGGGCAATTCACTAAAACTACTTTGGTGCAACTTGTTTGTAAAATATTCTCAGACCAAACTGTCATATTGCAATATTAACAATCATGGTTTCAGTTTTAAATTCTCTGCCTCTTCATTTTCATCCTTTTTTATTTGTTTGTTTTGCTGACTATCTATCTATTGAAAAACTGTGACACTTCTGTAGAACAGGCCACGTCATTGGAGAAGATTGCTTTGTTCAACAGACTTTCAATCGTTTGTTCTCTCTCTCTTTCTTTAGTACTAATTTATGGCATATGAGTTTCACATCCAAATGGTGATTATGATTATGTCAGATTTTTGAATGATGAAATGCTACAGTTGTCAAAGCTTATGGATCACATGCTATATAAAAAATCAAGTTCATATAAGGTGCTTCAGGTTGAATATCCACAATTTCAGACTCAGAACCCATTGAATGAGAAGGTTTGGTTATGCTAGTTGATGGCCATTTTATTCTATCTCATTCAATATGTTTAAGTCTCTTACACCTTTGTTTATTTGAGGTTTTTCTCTATACTTTCTACTAGAAGCAATACAGCAGTTAGTTTTCAAGGGAATGGTAATCATTTATGGATTTGGGGGGTTTGGATAGTTTGTCTGTTCATGACTATTAGTAGTTTGATATAATTCATAATTTGTGTCTCCAGAGAAGTCGAACAATCATAATATTTGCATGAAAACTACAGATCTTGGGCTAAACTTTAACATCCAGTGATGAACATATATCAACCATAACTTTAAAAATTACCCTCTCTGTTGCATATACAAATAAAAGCATTTTTTATTATTATTTGAGCTGTAAGCACAGCACATGTGCTTTCAGGTTTCAGATTCAGAAAGAGGCAAAATGCAGCCATAGCAGTGGTCATAGAAACCTTGCAATGAGAGAATGGTTTGCTTTGGTGACCTTTTTTTGTTGAAATGCTGACCTTCCGTATCTGTGTGGTTTCTTGGTAGTTTAGCATCATGCCTTAATCTCCTGTGTCATTTCCCCCCAGAGAGTATAGTTACCTTAAGCAATCGTGCAAGGTCTCAAATAAGTGCCAGATGAAGATTCCCACAGTAAGTTTAAGGAAAATAAAATTATAATGACCTAAACGTGCTTTAGGATAAATGCCTAGAAAGGAGGAAGAAAAACACGAATCAACAATAAAATTTTGATGGTCAAGCAATTCTAAAATTTAATGCAAGTAATATGAATGGAAGTTTTATAATTATGGTGATACAAAGAATTCTAAATGTTACTGTTCTTTGTTGAAAGATAGGAATATGGTTCTGTTCGCTATGAGAACATTTCTGTGACAACAGATACTAAAACGTTCTTCCTACCACTCAGGAGGGCATAATACAACACCAATAATGCTATACACATTCTGCTCTAAAGAATCAGTCCTCCCATTATATGTTTTCCTTTGACTCACACAGTGTGGTGAAGATGCTTGCACTTTTTTCTTGTCTCGCGTGCAGCATTGTTGCTCCATGGCCTAGTATTTTTATGTGTATGATTATAATGCAGAGGAATATATTTGTTTGTAAAGAGAAGGATGGGACCAATGGGAGTCACTGCTAAGGAAGTGAAAGCAGTGATACTATGCCAGTTGCTGCTGTGTTTTTGAAATACTGACTCAGACTAACCCCACCTCACCTCCCCGTTTTATGATTCCTCTGATTAAGTCTGTGGGCTTTCCTGCGTTCTTACACGTAGCATGCCTGTCTGTCTGAGGCAAAGCAAAATAAAAAAGCCACAAAATGTTCAAATAACCACACAGATTCCTTTGCTCAGCAAGGCATACTGATGAAGGGAAATGAGATAGTGTTGTGTGGCCAAACCACTGCTATTCTGATACTTCAAAGCAGCTTGACTGCAAAATAGAATAAAGCCTGGAGGTGAGGTGAAGCTTGAGTGACTGACCATACTACTTAAATGTTGAACACTTTCTCTGCTTTGTCTGTGACCAGTGCACTCTGAAACAATATCCTTCCACACTTCTGAGGATAACAGATGCTGTGGATGTAGTTCTGAGGATAACAAATGCTAAATATGTTTTATGGACAAGACTATGTCAGGCTTGGCTCCCTCCGTCCTTTTCCTTTTAATGTTCTCCCAGTATTCTCTACACCCTCAACCTCTCACACACGTCTCTATATGCACACAAGACAAACTCTCAGGATATGCCTATCTTACTAAAGATATTTGGGGGAATATTCCTGGGTGCCAAAATACTAGGGTTTGGATGGATTAAAATATTTATAATGATACTTACTATTTTAGTCTGAATCACCAAACAGTTGCTGAAATGTCCTTAGGGAACCACTGCAACCTAGATACCACTCACAATAGGCAATTTGGTTATAGACTTCTTATTTTGGAGACTAAGAGAATGGGGAACATTCCATGCTACGTGGTGCCAGAGAATGATCTTCAGCATGTTTGACTTATTACAGTAGAGTCATAGTTTCATTGGGTTTTTGTTGGGTTTTTTGTTTTTTTTTTTAAAAAAGACTGCACTAGTGGGCTGCAGTGCACCACCTTAATATATACAATTTGAAGTAAAAACAAAGAAACGCGTGAAGAGACTTTTTTTTTTTCTGAGGGCATCAGTTGAAACTCAAAGCCAGCTTCTGTGTAGTGTTAACACAAGCAGACCATGACTGTACTCATAGCAATAAATTGTCTCTCCTCCTGTTATTGGCAATATATGTAGAAATACAGGTGCAGTTTTAAGGGCTCTTGCAATGGACGGTAATAATAAAAGTCCTCTGACTGTGCTGAGTGGTGTTATAGAAAGCTTATGTCTCCAGCCAAAGGCAAGGGAGAGCGAAAAATATGACATCCAAACTGACCAGCCCTTATTATATCTCTTAGAGAGGAATCCCTCAAGAACTGGACCACCTGTATCTTGTTTTCCCTTTTTGAATAGTTTACCATTATGTTCTTAAATTATCACTTTATGTACAAAAAAGAAGACAGACTGTAACACACCGGGTTTAGTCTGTAGGCGGAAAGTGTCACTGTCCACTATTAGGTTTTGCAAAATACTGGTTTCCTAAAATGAACAGTCAATATGCAGCAGCTTTACGACGATTCTCTTGCTATTACCAAGGATAAGTTTAGACTCATTCATGCAGTCCAGTATCTAAAACATGATGAAAATTCATTCGTCTGTATCTTTTGGATCCCTGCTGCTGCTGTCTGTTCTAACCCCAGCTAAGAACTTTTCAACCCCAATTATTACATTCTGGTTTTCCCTAAAGCTGGACAGGAAGAGTTTTCATGGTGGTCCAGCAATAATACTTAGCTGTCAAATCAAATAAAATTCATTCTAATTATGTTGAACAGAAATACAGATGCTGTGGAAATTCCCAGGGGTACTTTATAATAGGTATATGCTGGCACTTATGAAAACATACAAGAGAGTTAAACAGTATTATTGACATGCATTTTAGGATTCAAGATCAAATTACTTTTAAATTCCATGAAAGGGTTTGATTCCTGGATTTCCCCAGCCATTGACTCTACTCTCCCCTTTCTATGTGGCATTCACTGCATCTACTGTGGTAATAACATTTATGCCAAATAATTCGTAAGGGTGCTTTACTTCCCAGCTTCTCAGGATTCAGTCACCTCTGGCTCTTTTCATACCCCACCCATGAGAAAGAACAAGGATACACAGGACAAGTGTGAATACCAGAATGTCTTCTTTTCTTTACACATCACAGAGTAGTAGACTCTAACCAGCAGTAATCCTAAATTGATCATTAATTGCTGCATTCTTTCAGGATTCCATCAGCAATAGCCTATCAGTTCATTGTGACAACATTACAAACCCACACAAAAGTTTAAAATCATTCTCTTACTAACGTGAAGACATCTCTCAAAGATAAAGATGAAGAAAACATGCCTGCAGGGAAAAATCCTCTCTCATTCCTAAGTCTGGCACCTGATCATACTTATAACATCTTGAAAGCACAGCATGATTCGGTTATAGGACTGGGAAGGCATTCCCCCATCTGTTCTTTTCATATAGCCATTTCATACAATATTTGAGAGAGAACATTTTTACCTGTGGCAACATAGAAAATCTCCAAGGCAAATTGAATGACACTATCATCATCCTCATTATTATTCTTACTACTACTACTATTACTATTGACCACAAACCTTCATGAGAATGTTTGGGCTTATGCTAGAGTTCAGCTAAAATCCTGCCATAAATAAAAAGAAGGAGCTGGGTACAGACATGTTTTAAGACCATCCTATCTTGATGATAGCCATCCACACTCTGAATCCTTTTCTGAGAATAGATGCTCATTAGAATAATGCTTAGTCTTTTCAGAAAAACACACACACAATTTTACTTTTGAGTGAGGGTAGAAATTGGGAAGCGATGTCAATTCATTCTGTCTCCCTTCAGAGTGTGGAGCACAATTGTTACAAATCCTGCAGGAAAGACCACAAGACAATGTGTGTCTGTAGCCTGGTGGCTAGCTCTGCTGCTTCTGGAAGGGATGTGGCATTCATGGGCAGATGCCCAACTGCACCTAAAGATGGTGTACTTTCAAAGGGCAGCACAAGAAGCTCTTTTTCCATCCTGTTTAGATCCTGATGTTGCTACAATCATATTCATATATACTGATCAACTCTCCAGCTCTGTAGTGTTAAAAGTTATGTTATTTCTAAGATTGATAAAGCTATGTTTTCCACATTGCCCATTTAATAGAGAAAAAAAATTAAACTCCTAAAAGTACTTTGTGGGTTACTTTCTCATAAAAGAGAAAAAGTTACCCAACAGAGCATATTTTCTGGAAAGGAGATAAGATGGTGCTTTCTAACAAGGAATTTAAAAGAAATCTTGAAAAGTAGAGTTAAAATTGGAAATTTAAGTTACTGCATCTTCAGTTCAGATCGTTCTTTTATCAGCCGTGGGGAGGGGCAGTTGTCAGTGGGTAGAAATTATGGAATGGAAGCCAGGAAAACACAAAGCAACCAAAAGATCCATAGGTACATGTGCATATCAGCTATTTTGCTATTAAGAATAAAATTGAAAGCCTTTTTTTTTCTGGCAGACTTCCCACTGCAAGCGTTTAATTTCTCCTCCCACCTGCTTCTCATCAGGAATAATGTAATGAACTGAGTAAGACATTTGCATTATTCATATTTTCTATTTAACAAATTTTTGGGTACACGATTCAGAAAACTATCAGAAAGTAGCGTTCTTTATATTCCTAGCCTTCTATTAAAAAGTTTCCAACTGGGGATACATGTTTCACAGTCATATTTCCTGCTTTTGGAGCCAGTATTTTAACTCACCAAATCTGTTTAATTCTTCCTTTCAGCATGTCTCCTTATTTCAGCCAATAATAATATTTGAGGCAGAACCTTTCTTTTTTTTTTTAAAATTCTGTGTATATGAAATTTGCTATCTATCCCTGCCTACCATAACAGCAATAGCTCAAAAGAATCCCTAGGAAGTTACTTAAGTGAAACTTCCATCATCAATTTAGATCAGCCATATCTAGTTAAATTACACTTTGCAAGGATGTCCTCACCAAACCCTGCAAAATTGTTTCTCTTATTCACCCCACAACTCATGTTAATAGGTCTTCAATTTCTTGCTGTTTCTCCTGTTGCCTTTTTGAATAATGTGGCCCATTTCCTGTTCTTAGAAGTGAAACAAGATCTCAAGCTACAGTGTAGCTTTATTACGGATGATATGGTTATTGCCACATAGCAGTAGAGATGCATGACCAAAAGAGCAGCCACATTATTTGAAATTTATAAACACAGAATACAAATGAAAGGTAACATTTAAAGTTGGTGTCGGTAAAGCATTATTTGAGGGTCTATTACTGTTACTCCATTTTAAAAGGTACTAATCCAGACTTGGCAGAAGCGTCACTTGCTGGGAAGGGTCACCCTCAGGCATCATGTACATAACTTTGCAGGGTTTTTTATGTACAATGCCAGGGAAAATGAGGCTTGACAATTAGTGAATGTGCATGGAGGCTGATGTCCTGCACCTTTTCTATCAACATTATTGGCTGCTGCCCTGGCTGTAACTCAAGTTCAAGTAGTTACAAAAGCTTAAGAAAAGCCAAGCTGAGCCAACCTGCTGCTGGACTGAGGTGAAGCATCCTTAGTTTCCCCCACCCTCCCCAGTCTCCTGTTCACTCAGACTGCAGAACCATGAGACTGGTTGAACAGTAAACAGCCTCTGGCTCTGCTCCCCAGGCCAGTCTGCATCCATACTTGAGTGTGAACTTATTGGAAAACAATGCAAAGGGCAGGCTTGACAGTCTAGGCTTGAGAACACGCTTCACTCAGCCAAGGCAGATACTTTGCCAAGGGTCTCCTCCAACTGTGGGGACTGTTTGGGGTCACCACCTCTTTCTTGCACAGGAATACCCTATAATTAGTTTTTGTGCAAGAATACCCTGTGCATGGGCTAAAGGGAAAGCGTTTTCCAATTGCGCAGTCCATGAACTAAGAAAGTAAGTAAAATTTAAAAGCTGTGCCTACTTTTCTTAATATGAACGCCATTTCAACTGTGTTTCAGGATGTCCTGAATGACAAGCTGTTGTCTAATTAAAAAGACTTAACATTTGGGGCTTATCCATTTGAGGCTGGAATTTCTGAGTTCAATTTTCTCATAAAAAATTATTCCTATAAGGACCATTACAAAGTGCTATTGCATTCCAACAAAATTAAAATATTAGCATCCATGCTAATAACAGAAATTCTAGAAAATCTTCCTGAGAAATATCCTTCTGAGAAAATGCCATCACTTTCAAAATACTTCTAGGCTAGCCCAAGAACAGTGTCCCTTGATTTTAGCAACTCAATAAACATGCGATAAAAAAAGTATCTTGTACACAGGAAGAACATTAAACAGGACATAGAGAAAGCTCAGTGCAATTCACATCCATTGGTTGAGTCTATGAGGAAAAGATGGTCCTGGCAAATTAAATTTACTTTATTATGTTGTGGAAAATAATGCTTCTCTTAAAAAAGCCTAGATTCAATTATAAATATAAGCAATTATGTTCCATTTTGCAGAAGGTCATGCATACAAGAAAGAGACACATGGAATTGTTTCAAGAGTTAAATCAGAAATTTCAGACACTGGACAGATTTCGGGATGTACCAAAATCAGGCAGTATGGTAAGTTTTCCTTCTTAGATGTTTAAAATACGATGGATCCTCAGCAACAATAACAAAATAAGAGTCCTTTGAGTTCGGTGTTATTTCCTGAGAAGACTTTACTTTGTGCTAGCTGTATATAGCCTCAGAAATTAGAACAAAGTTTGTTTTCAGTAATCTTACCTATGACAACACTCATTAGTGACATCGTTGTAGATGACAAGTAATTGAACTGTATGGACAGATATCAAATTTGTATGGGTCTCCCAAGTCTAAAGGACTTTATATAGACAAAGCAGCTCACTCATGTGATTTGGCCAATAGGGCTTTTTCTCTAGTTAGGCAAGCAGTTACGGCATTACTTGCCACAAACAAGTCCAGCTAGATTCACCTATACATGAGACAGTCCAGAAAGCACAGAGGATCTCTGTAATGCCATGTCTTTCCCATAATAGGTTTATAAATATTTACCATGGGAAAAGCAAAAATTAAATTATCCTGGGTTGACTTCTGCTATCATCATAATTCAAATTTATACACACACACTCATACACACCTGCATAACACCCTGACTACATCTGATAATGAAAGCAAGGAAATAGTTGATTCTAGCTAATTAAAACACCTAATTTAGTGTGACTTATTTGTTAGTAGTAATATTGTGATTAGTAATAATTTTATATATAATTTTATAATGTGAAAATTGTATATTAAATGGGACTGAGTTAGAATCACTGTATTCTATAACTTTTTCAGAAGAGCTGCTTTCAGACATGAAGAAGAGGTATTAAGCAGATATGAGGCCAATGGATTTACATCATTTACATCATATAAATCCAGCAGAAATTTGGCCCTGATTCTTTGATGAACCTTTAGTTGTGATATGTGTTATTTTGCACCCAGTTCTCACTCACTCCCCCTTCTGAGATTTGCTGATATGTAAAGTTTGCATTCACCACCCCCTCCATTTGAGATTTGCTGTCCATGTAAAGCTTGAATTAATTCAAAATCTCAAAGGGAATCTCAGTGAAAGAGTTATGTTTTGCGTTGGCACTATGTTTTTTTAAAGTCTGCTAATAAAGGCTGCCTAGAGGAATGGTCTCTCTCTAAGACAGTCGGAGAGTGATCCAGGTACCTTAATATAGGCATCTCAGGCTATTTTAGTCAGCCTCGGGTGTCTTAGTCTACACAGTATGGCCAGCGATGGCACAAGTCTCAAGGAAGATCTGCACGTCTCATGAAAGATAACTTGAGATCAGGCAGAAAATCCAAAGGCATCTATAGCAGTGCAAATATGTTAGATTTTGGCAACCACAGCCCGCATAACATGTTACAGCAGAAATCACATATAAATTGGTCTTAGTCCATAGTGTCTTTTACCCTATAAAACTTAGCAGTAAAAAAAATAAATCATTCAGTGGAAAATAACCAGTTGCCAATCTTTGCTTCAAAGTACTCCATATTTCAGGCAGCAAGCACTTCTTGATTACCTTCCCCCTTCTTCTCCTACTTCTCTACACAACAGCAATAAAAAAGATGGCTATTAGTACTGGATCACTCAGCCATTCCTCACATACATTGGTTCTTGTGAAAGAAATGGCCTAGCTGGCAGCTCAGGTGAGGAGCCTGCCAAATTATTGGCAGAGAAAGGGTCGCAATGGTGCCAAACGCCCACCAGCCTGGCTCCCTGCAAAGCCATTTCCCCTGTCTGCCTTCTGTGTCTCATGAGAGCACGCTAGCTATCAGCATTATAAATGGAAACCACAGTATTTCATTCTTGGTTTTAATTGTTCTTTCTTTGGTCTCAGGAGAACTCGGCACCAAGCAAAGCTCCATGGGACAGTTTCAAAACCACAGGTGACTACCAACACTATACAACGATAAACGTATTAGACACAGAGGCAAAAGATGCTTTAGAACTCAGACCAGCAGAGTGGGAGAAGTGTCTGAACTTGCCTTTAGATGTGCAAGAAGGTGACTTTCAAACAGAAGTTTAACAAAAATGAAAACAAACTGAACAAAACAAAAACAAAACAAAAATACTTCATTGCACTGACAATAAAGAGACTTTGGGAATCCTGACGCTCCTGTCTGAACATTGTGACTACTTTATGTCAGGCTCTTCCTGTGCCAAATGTCAGTGGTTTTTTTCGTACAGTTTATTCCCACTAGTGCAGCTAGTGGAGAACCAGGTGTACAATTCTTACCATCGTGTGTTGTAAGTACCCGTGGAATGGATTTGTAAGGTAATCTTTATAGATAAACCTCAAGCAACGATTCATGTTGTAACAGCTTCATTTGGTTTAGTTTTCAAAAAACTTCACCATGAAGCACAATGTACATATTTATGCAGTTTTTAAAGTTTATAACAGTCTGTTTGGCCATTACTACACTTTTTACTTTATAATATAAAAGCAAAGTTTTTGTCATTAAATGAATGTCTGTTGAGCTACATTCTTCATTGCTTTAAATGCAATAAAGTAATAATCTCACTTTTATATGAATAATATATTTCACATCTTTATTATTGCAGTTTTCTCTGGAAAGCTCAGAGTAGCTTTCTCTGCTGCAGCTGTGTATAAAATATTTAAAATGTTGTATGGTGTAAATAAACCTTTGTCTACATATCAGTTTCTTAGTGCATTTTATTCTGTATTTGTTTATCTTAAATTTGCATATTTATAAAGTTTTCTTTAAAAACACATATATTGAATATGTATTTTGAGTTTTAATATGTTGTTCTATCTCCTGCAAAGAGTTTCTAAAGTATATTAGTAGATTTGTATAGCCATTCTGCTTTTTCTTACATATTCTTTTGTGACAATGTACCATATAAATTGGACTTGTCAGAATACTATTACAACTGTTTGTTTTATGAGAATTTTTGTCTTGTTGCAGAGAGATGAGCAATGGAAAATAATTTAAGTTTCAATGCACAGCACCCAAAGAAAATGTTAATTCAGAATCATTTCATCTTGTGCATGGTCTTGTTGTGTAACAACAGGAAAGACTTTAAAGATAAAAATTTCTGAAGTATTTTAGACAAAAAAAAAATGAGTGTGTTTCATATTATAAATCAAGAACAGAGCATGATTTATTTTGAAAATACTATTAAACAATTAGGAACAGAAAGACCAAATCCCCATTTCCATGCTTAGAATCAAAATCAGATCTTCAACGTCTCTCCTCGTCTACAGCGTAGCTGTGAACAGGGAGAAGAGGAAGATTTCTCAAATCTTCAGATGCCATATTTCTAGGAAAAAAAGTTAGCAAAACTATTTCACTTCCTGCTGTATGGAATTGAATATGCTGCCGCCTATTAGCTTAAGAGCTCTTAGAGAGGATGGAAACGTGACTACCAATGTGCTTATAAAGAAAAAAGACTAGAATAGAGGCTTGGCAGTGAGAACTTAACACAGAGCATTGGTAGAAGGAGATCATCAATCATTTGCTGAGAGAAAGTACTTAGGGCCGACCTTCAGGAAAGTATTTCAGTTCATAAATCCTCTATCCAGGCCATAATAAGGTACTTAAGTCATGAAAAGGAGCGTGACCCTGCCTACTTTGAGTGAGCATCTCATGCAGACTGTAGACTTCTCTAATGTAATGCTTCAGCACAAATACAAAATAACTAGCTACCACCCTAGAATCATGTCCATAACTAGTTCAGGTGACATAGTACCCAATATTGTAATACACTAATCAATCAGAGCTGGCCCTTTTTTAAGAGGCTGATGCAGAAGGAGGCAACCAGCAAAGCCGGCTATGCACCCTACTAACATCCCACCTCTGAGACTAGATATTACGGCAAAAACCTTGCTGTATTGTTTTATATCAAATTTTAATCTAAAAGGGGGGTATTTTCCCTTTAGATAAAGATATAACAGAAACTGTATGATTTTTAAAGATCCCATCCAGTATGGTAAGCATGTCCAAGCAGAGCAGGCTATAAGGAAATTCTAAATTTTGAGTCCAAGTCAAGAAGGTTAGGCCCCAGAATCCAGATATATACTTTAGCATACTTCTTGGTCTATCTAAACATAATACAAATCTAGAGCACTTTGGTATTTCAATAACCATAAAGCAGAGATCATTTGCATAAGCTTTATGTCACCTAACTCCTGTTCAATAGTGGTCTAGTTAGAACTGCAGAAAGCTTAAGGTAGGCTGCGAACTTACCCAGGAAACACGATGAATCAGCCTACACTCAATACACTGCTGACCCACTTGTGCTATTATTAACAGTCCCGTTGATTCAGGTTTAGCATTAGCCTGGGTGTTTACGTGCCACACAGCAGTCACAGATGTGCTTTCAGTGTAGGAGCAGCAATGTTCAGTGCCTCTATATTTAGAGCTTGGGATGCCCTGCTCAGAAAGTGCTAGACATTTTTATTTTCCTATATATTTCAGATTTAGAACTATTAAGAACATTCTGAAACCCAGTGTATTTGCCTACTGGTTTGACTGCTTCATACTAAAGCAGAGTCTGGTTACCATAAGCCAGACAGCGCCTATCCTTACAGTTTGCTCCTCAGTTTCTCTGAAAGCGTGCAAGTAAGGCTGATCCCAGTAGGAAAGTAAACATTTATATGCCCTGGCTTAAATGTTGGTAGAGCACCGATGATATGTTTGGCGTTACATTATACGCAAATAGAAATTGAGTCAGAACTTCCTGCATTATACCAGATGCAGAGATGACAAAGGGTTCTGCATTTCACTGCCAGGGCAGGCTGATGCCACTCAGCGTGCCTTCTGCTGTCTCACCTGCCCTCCAGCTGCAGTCACAGAAATATTCAGGTGTTTGAGGACTCAGCTAACCTATATTGCTGCAGCTGGCACTACAATATAGTGAGGCAGCTGAGCTCTCGCCTAGAGTTTATTTTAATCCAATTTAAAATACGTATTCCTTAGATGTATATAGGAAAAAAGCAAATTATTTTTGGGAAAGGCCTCATTTTCTTAACAGTTTAAATACACATTCGTAATCGTATAAGATCATATGCAATTCCTCTATCTCTGTTTACAGAGGAATATTTTTTTTCTTGCATGTCAATGCTAAACAAAATATGGCCTGGACTTTCCAGTATAGGAAACCAGTGCATAAAGGAAATCTAGCTGAGCAGCCATAGGTCACTCAGCAGTTCAAGATATCCATGATTTCATATCCAAACTGTGTAAGGTGTTTGGTGTTTCTGTCATAAAATTGTTAATGAAGTTATTTGCTACATGGACTCTTGCCAATGTAATGTTGTTTAACCCAGAATGTTCCAGGGACGTTATTATTGAATTAGTCATTACTGAACTTCAGCCCATACTCAGCAATATCGCTTGGAAAGAAGAAGAAGAAGGAAAGAGAGACTAAGTGCTGCTACGAGGAATGAGAGGAAGAACAGCAGTGCTGCCATGCTGATTTGCTTTTGAGTGTCATGAGCTTAATGTAATGCAAATGACTGCTTTTGATGAAGATTTAGGACAAAGATGTAACAAAAGACACAAACAGATAAGAAAATTTTCAATTTCATTGACTACTGGGTCTAAATTTCTTCATAATTAGTGAAACGGTGCTTTTCTCAGAGAAATATTGCCCTGACGCTCCTTCTGTAAGAGCATCATTTGCTTCTGTGATGATAAGACATAAATCACCCAATATTGTTTTACGCAGGATTAAACTGGGGTAGTTTCTTCTAAAAACAAACAAAATCCCAATGAAACAGAAAACCCCAAGCCCAGAGCTGTACCAGTTGAAATATACTCTGATTCTTTGGCTTGTCTCTGTTTCCCATAGTTGCTAGGCAATGCTGTGCGTAGAGACCAGATTTAACAAAAGGTCTGCTTCCTGCTTGGAAACAGGCATCCATCTGTCACAGCATCAGCAGTGTGCTTTCCATCAGCTTATGCAAAAGGATATGGAAATCTCTGTTAGCAATCAGCAGATGGAGACATTGTGTATTGATAGTAGACTTCCAGCTCCTCAGGCATAGCTTGAGGCTGTGCTGTATCTCTGGATAAGCCACAATAAGCAGTTTGTATGAGCGAACATTATTTCCCTCTCTTGAAAAGTGTTATAGAGCTCTCTTGTGCAATCAAGCCCATTCTCATATGCTGAGGGAAGTAAACAGAGAGATACCCAGTTGAATATATGTTCGGGGAGCTGTGATTCAAACCGAATCTCAGCTAGTGCAATGTTGTAATATTTTCTACTTGCTTTTCTAGAAACATCCTTCTTTGCAAAGAAAGAAAAAGAGGGCTTACTAAGAAAAATTCAGTTGCTGGTAAGATAGGCGTGACTACTAATCCTAGCACTCCCACTGATATGTTCTATCCAATGATAATTTTAAGGTAAAGAAAGAGCCATTTATCTGGGTTTGACAAAATTTTCTCCTAAATAGGCTGCATTGGATCATCCTATGGCAATGACTACAGTTAACTACACTATAGTGCTGCTCCTCTTGCCCAGTCTGAACTCATTTTATACCTCATTATTTCTTATAAGGAACAGCTGATAACTTTTGCCAATTTAACTTCCTCTCTAGACTATGCAGGCTTCTGCTATAGGTCCCACAGTTACCCTTTTTCAGGTTTACATACCCACGCACAATTAGTACTCATATAGAAGCCCTTCCTTGATTTCTACCATCTTTGTCTCCTTTGCAGCTTTTCCAGGTCTCCTAAAGCTCTTAAATAATTCTCAGTAAATCCCAAACTCATTAGAACATTCTGTTTGATCCCTGCAGAAAAAGGGAAAACTCAATGATGAAGCCTCTAAAATGTCTTTTAATTCACTGGGGGGAGAGGGAAGGGAAAAATCTCAAAAATACCTGAATTTTAACTTTTTTATCTGTTTAATGGAAAATATGTGACCATCTCTTTGAGCAAGAAATGGGCACCAGGCAGCTTCTCTTAAGTAATTGTCTTGATGAGTGGTCTTTAGTGATTTGTTTTCTGCCGCTCCTTCTCTCTGATGCTGTGAATGTAGACTTTCTTTCTTATGTAGCACTCCTGCAACAAAACTGGTAGAGAGTTATCTACAGCCCAGTAGGTTTAGAGGTAAATAACTGGGGTTTACTGTCAGAAAGTGAGGAAAGACTATGTGAATTATTTGAGAAGGAATAGTAATTTTTTCCCACATCCTGAAAGTGTGCTGAATTCTGAGCTTTTTTTTCTGTTTTTTGTAACAACCCTTCTTCCAGCTGTGTGCTCAGAGTGACGTCCACTCACTTGCTGACTGTCTTCTTTAAAATTCGGAATGGGCACCTGAGCCAGGGAAGGGGTTAAGAAGTGCTGTTCATCACTGTTCATCCTGTGACTCAGATTTAAGCACCGGTACCTCAAGAAATGTAGGATTTAAGAAATAACTGTACTCTTAGTGTTTTCTTGTTGATTAGCTTAAACTAATCTGTCGGAAAAAAAATATCTATTGGGAAGCCCAGCTGGAGACATCTACTTCTTCACATGCATTGTTTAAGCAACATGTCTTGTTCAACATATGCAGTCAACCTTAGGAAAAAGGGATCTAAATCTTACATGATGCAATACTGACCATCAAAACAACTATGTCCTTTTGTGGATCAAACACTTAGGATTTGAAATACTTTTTGAAATCTCGTTCTCAGAATCCAATTTTAAGAACAGCAACAAGCTAGTGTTTTTTCCCATCATCAGTTCACTGATTTATTGCATTATGTCCCTAGGCTATTGACTCAGGAAATTGCAAAAGGTGATACCTGAAGGACCTCATAGTAAAAAAAGATAAACTGGAATTGTTTAGTAGGTATGTTCAATTTCTTATTCTGTGTCTCCTTGGACCTAAGCATTTTATTTCCTGCTCTTCTCAAGAATTGTTTATTAGGAAAAGATTTTAAGAGTACTGTTTTTTGTAATTAGGTTCTTAAGCAAGAATTAGCTACAGTTTCTAAAGACAAATAGGTAGAATCCATTCGATTTAATTTAGAATTCTTACTAAAACACTATCTTGCCAATATTTGAAGCAAAGAACTCTGCAGGGTAATCTAATCTAGTCTGCTTATGTTCTCTCTAACCTAAAGAAAAAGGGGTCTTTCCATTGATTGCATAGAGAATTTAAAAGCCCCCTGGGGGCAGTAAGATCCTTCTAAATTAAGCACCAGATTTAGCTAGATGTGGTCACCATTGTGTGAGTTCCCATTATAATCAGTGAGGAACAGGTCAATACAGTCAATAGAGCCTAAGTCTTTAGGCTCTATTCAGCTCTCAGGCTCAATTGAGCTTACCCACTACTAGAGGAAGGATGCAGTTAATGTGAGATGTTCTATAGGTTTTGAAGCACTTGCGTGGGGATTGCAGATATGAAAAGCAACTTAAGGGAGACCTATAGCCTTCTGGTCCAAGCAGTACATCACCCCATACCTTAAATGATACTAGACACTATTTCGACAGGTGAATCCAGCTCCAGGTAAAGGTTTTCCAAGACTCTCTAGGATATCCAGCCTTCAGCTACCACTCCAGAGCAGCATGGGGGTTATGGGTCTTATGTAAGGCTTGCCAACTTGATATGGATATCACAGGTATCCTCACTATCACACATTGCTGCTCCTTATTCAGAACCCACCTGCCTAATCTTTTTCTGAATGTTTATGTTTGTTCAAGAAGATTCGTCTTGTCCATAGTTTTGTTGTTTGAACTCTAAATTCTGGATGTAGATTATCCAGGTTCTCATCCTCCTGAGAGGTAAAGGACATACAACCCAGGACTATCTAATCTGCCAAGTATCAGTAGACTGTGAAAAAGCACATTCTGGAAGAGCATATATGGATCAGCCAGACATGCCAGAGTCATGGAGCCAGGAAAATAACAGGGTTATGCTTAGAGTTACTATTAGCTTTCAGCTGCAAATGTCTGATGTAGAATGTGAATGCTTGCCATACTGACCTGGCACTACAGTCTTGCTTTCTCAGTCAAAGAGATTCTCCTAAGTATTAAGCAGCTGTTAAGCTACTTCTTTTCCTGCTCTTCTGGTCTTTTGGCTTTCATATTTCTGGTGACAAAAAGGACAGACTTGAAGTGAAAAGATGACAAGTGTGTTTAGCAGAAATACTGTCTGATCCCTTTACTTTCAGACTTTTCCTGAAAGTTAGAATGTGGTGGTTCAAATCCTTCTAAGATGAGTAAGACAGGGAAGCTTTCCAGCTCCCTCATGCTGGCCTCTGACTAGCAGATAATTATACAAAGAAGGAAAGACACTCCCACCCTCAGAGCAGATAAAGTTGGTAATAGTCAGTGGGTAGACTCAGGCCATGCTTTCTGAGAAGAAATATACATAGTATTTTTGCCATGGAAACATTAGAATAGTCTCTCAACCACTCCATTAACAAATCAATTTGGGCTTGAGATGCCAGAAAACAAAATAATCAATTCCCAAGTGAGATTTCTCAGAAACAGAAAAAATAACCTGTTACACCATGAAAAACAAATAAACAATGATAACAGGAAAGGAGGGAGAAGAGTTCTGTTTTATAGCCTAACCTTAACTGTGTTTTAAATGGTGGATTTCAAGTACTATATAGAGAACTATGTAAATAAAGAATATTTTCATTAACATACAATTACATACAAATACATTAACATACAATTCAAAGTAAATACAGAATCTTTGACCTCTAAATTTGTACAGAAAGTTTATTTTCTGAAAAAGCTTATTACAAAGATATATGTATTGACTTTAAAAAAAAAAAAGGATTAAAAGTAGATTTTTTTCCATATTTTACTGTTGCCACTTAAGACCTTATGTTCTTCTAAAACTGGGACAGCAATAAAGAAATTGATTAATTTTGGTAGGGGAGAGCAAGATCATCCTCTTCCTGGCAATTAATGTTTGCATAGCAAGAGGTCCCCTATTTTAATAAGGAAACCTATTTGAGGATGACAACTTCTGTACTTCAGTTTTTAAGAACTCAGTGTAATAGACCTCCAAAATCTAGAAAGAAAATATCCTGTCTTCAACACAGAATAAGTTCTAAAAGCAGGGTTCAGTTTTTGCAACTGGATAGAAGGTTGCAACCTCTGTTAGAGAACCAGTTATGAGTAACTCTTGTTCTGTTTTCTGTCCACCTAAAATAAAAAAATGCTGGATAGCTTTAGATTTCCAGTGATCTGAAGACACCAGAGAGCTCACTGCAGCTACCAAATCAATAGCATATTTTGTGTGGAGTGTTAGCTGGTAGGTACTTGGCCACAAAATCCTGGACTCACAGGTCATTTTTTTATGTTTTTACTGGTTTGAAAGTCCAAGTACACAACGTTTACTTCTGGCCTTGGCCAGCTATGTGCCACAGCTACTGTATCAGCAAGCAAAGACATAAACAGAAGACTTTATGCAGAGGCATAGTTTCCTAAAACTAGCCCTAAAGAATTTTTTTTCTCAAGATATGTTATATAACTGATTTGGAATAACTCAGAATAAGAGCTATCAACCGCATATTAGTAATTTAAAAAAAAAAATAAAAACGAAGAGATGTTTCACAAGACGTTCAAGAAAACAAATTGCTACTGGGAAGGTTGCTTTCTGTGTTTCCTTCTGATCTCTTCTGAAAAATAAAGCTAAAGAAGCAAATCTGACTGATTACCCAGTCATAAGATCATAGGAAGTTCTGGGTTGGAATGACCTGGAAAGGCTGTTCGGTGCGACCTGTGCCCAAGCCACTTCTTCTTCTAGCTGAACAAGCCCTGTTCCCTTATTCCCCCTGCCCCCAAAGCAAGTGTTCTGCACCCCCAGCTATCTTGGCATACATACCCTGTGCTCAGTCCAGTTTATCAATGCTGAGCCCCAAACTGGACATAGCATCTTAAATGTGATCTAAGAATTACCCTTGCTTCAATCTCCTGGCTGTGCTCTTGATACAGTCCAAGATACAGTTATATACCTCTGCTGCGCACAGCTGTTGGCCTATCTCTCCTGTTTCTCTACATGGCAGTGCTGCTTGGACATACCAACTGGTTGCCCCGATTTGGTGTCATCTGCACACCTGATGATAACACCCCGCCTTGTTTCTTTGACAAATGTATCTATAATCTGCCTCTAAACTCAGAAACCCTCTGAGCCCAACTACCCAACCATTTGTTTACCCACCTGGTTGTCCATACATTCACTGCTATCCCATTAGTATTCCAGCTTGGTTACAATCCTAACAAAACAAAAGAAATCCCACCAGCTTCTGCAGCTGTCACACCTTCAAACCATTTCAGTTCTTCAAGGATGGAACTGAGATAATATTTGGAAATTAACAGGCTGCAGTTCACACACGGCTTGAAGAGTTCTTCCACGGAAAAGGCAAAAATATTGAGCAAGCAAGATTATTTGAGGAAACTATCAGAATGTAGGGATGTGTTTGGTGTAATTAAGTAGCTGTTGCCATACCAGCTGCTATATCAGGAAATGCTTGTGGCTTGTGCCCACATTTGACTTTATCACACAGACCAAAGACAACTTACACGTGTAAAAGTGGTATCTTTCTTAGGCAACAATTTAGTGAATGCTAAAACCAGTCAACTAGATACAAATCACAAAACCTGTATAGAATGGCAGCCTTGAATTTTGATAAAATAAAAATATCTATTTTTCTTTAATGACTGTGTTTTGATTACTTGTGACCTATACTATGGCTTCTGTATTGATTTTAGTATTTAATGGGGTAAATATTGATACAGCTGCAACTTTTATCAAAAGAAGTCGCTGATCTGCTGCTTGAGGAGATGTACTGAGAAGACTGAGGAGACTCACAGAGAAAACAGAGTCTAAAATAGGTTGGAAAGAGACAGAAGGACTTAAGTAAGGCTACTAAAATTGCCTTTTTGTCTGAAGAGACTCTCCAGAAAACCTTTAGCCATTCAAGTCATCAAAGGGATTTCACAGTGATCAGAAATCAAATTACTACAATTAATTGATTTGCTAGCTCAAAGAGTGACTATTGTAAAGTTTACTACCACATCTAAAGGATGGCTCATCTCAGAAGCTGCTCTCTGTGTCCCAGCTGCCTATCTGCCCTCTCTGTGAACTCAGAGACAGTGGTGTGTTAGCTAGTCCCACTTCCACTTCTAAGCAAGTAAAATCAACCCACAATTCTCTCCAGTTTGTGAATGTTTTATGTAACACCAGTCACCAACCTTGATTGACAAACTGCAGCATCTATTTGTGAAGCCAGCAGGTTTCTTAGCTTCATGCTACACAACCACAGCATCAGACTAAAACCTCATGAGACTTGAATTAACCTGGATAAGAAAAAGAAAAGCCAGTGAATCCTTCTTGCCAGGGAATACTTCAGCTTTATGGCAGCCACGTTGTGATCTGTGTCACAGTAGATGGATGCGAACTAGAAAAATGTATCCCCTATTCACCTAAGGAACTCTGGACAGGCAGAAAGGCTAGTGGAGAATTTATTTTGGTGACAGCTGGAGGGGCCTGAAAGGCTGTCAGCTCTAATATAGTCAGGTTGAGGATTAATTCCTATATGCAAGATGCAGGTATAGGCATGCAAAATTTGGCACCCACTCAATTAGGGGAGTAGCATCATCTGCTCTGGTCAGCAGGAGATGAGACATTTTCTACTGGACTCTCTGAAATACACTGGTTCAAGGATTGTACTTCAGCAGACTATTCTTGCACATATGCATAACCTGACAGCTTCAAATTCCTGTGTAATGGAAAATCCTTCTCTCTTACACGTGAACAATACAGATTTACTCCCAAATAAAAAAGAAGGATTACAAATGAAATTACTTTAAGTGCAAGTAAATCACCGTACTTGAAGAGATTAGCAACTTAGGCCAGGTTTTACTCTCTGTTATACCACCTTAAACCTGGAATAAATCCGTGGGCCTCATCAGATCTATCTCTTATTCACACCAGCATAAGCAAAGCAAAAAAGGTCTAGACAGAGTTTTCCCCATGCTGGTGTAAATATAGACTTATACATCTGATGTGTATGTAAAGTGACTAAATTTATTCTTTCATTCTATATATGCATGTAGTTCTCTCACATAAATCAGGAAAACACATACGTACATTTGTTTTCTTTTCCTCTTTTACGGGAAGCATCTGGTAAGGACAAGTCATTGTCAAGAGACAGAAGCTGATCTCTAGCTATCTTTATCGATGTCCCTAAAATTTTATGAAACTTTCTAGAAACAGTGAGAATTTCAGTCTTGTAAAAAAGTTCAAAAAAATTATATTACCTGTAGTTAGGATTTTAGCTGTTTCTCATACTTATTAGGAAGAATACATTGAGTTTTCAGCAACTAGTCACAAGGTCTTCATAATTGTGGTGCTTCCTAGGTACATTATGTCACAGTTGCACGTCTAATCTTTTATTGTATACATTCAGTCTGTCTTTAAAAGCCAGAAGATGGAAAAATAGCAAAGCTCTGACTGTCAAGCATTAGGCTTCTCACAATCCATGAACCTGCAATAGATATGCAAAAGATTATGTGGAGAGTCTGATCCCGAATACAATTACTCAGCCCTCAATTGTTACGTTTTCAAGAGCTTGAGTAAAGAGAGACAAAAATGGGCTTTTTCACCAGAACTTCTGTACATTGAAGTTATCTTTACTTAAATCAAAACTTCCTATATGCCAGGTTGAGATGATTTCAGCTGAATTTGAGGTTCTCCTTGAAAAGCTGGATCAGTGCATGTATCATCTGTAAAGTCTAAAGGGAATATATAATGGACTTCTTCAATTCCGCAGAAGGGCCACAAAGCAGAATCTAACTCAACATACCTCCAGCACACTGGTGCTGCAGATACGAGACGTTCTGAGTGGCAGGGAAGTTTCACTACTGTCCTGTTCATTGCTTCATACCAATCTTTGCAGATTCTTTAAGTTCATAACACCAGTCCGACCGATTTGAAACTATGACATCCTAACAGATTGGTACATGTATGCATATATAAGGACATAGGACAATGTACTATATGTGTATGAAATGTGGCAATGCCCAGGTAAGCTATGAATTTATTCTCTGCCTGTAGCTTCCATAACTCTTGCAGACAGGATAAGTGCTCAGGAACTGCAGTAAATTAAAAAAAAAAAAAAGACAATGAAGCCAAGAAAATTAACTTACACAGTTGCTGCAGGCTTGGCTCTGACCTTTATACGTATGAGTGTTTGTGAGTGTGTGTCTTTGCAGAAAGATATTAGGCAGGAAACTAAAATATACTTTCTTAGTCCTTCCATATCTGACAGCAATTTCATTATTTTTATGTGGAAAGCTGTTCCATATCCTTTGTAAGTTCTTGAATGAAGAACAGTTGCATTAATTATAAGTGGGGGTTTTCAATGACTAAGAAATAAATCATACTTCTTCTGTAAAATCAAACTTCAAGTATGTCCATACCAAGTGAGTTAGTCTTTCTAAAGAAATTCATTATTGTATGATCAATGGGAGAAAAGAAGACAAGCATCTTTACAAAGGAAAAATTTTGCTCCACAAGTAGCTCCAGAAAGCCAGATTCTGGAACGCTGTTGTTGGGGCTCTTCATCACAGTCAAATTCCAAAACGAGCATCACACATTCCACAGCCAGCTACTCCTAGACTGCTGCAAGCAAAACTGTGAACACCAGGCTAGACAGGATCCTTCCTGTCACTACGCAAGATACTACTGCTGAAATTCTACTGTATTATTCCTTCCCTGCCAGTAAATTTTCAGGGTGTTTTTAGCAGTAAATACAGAATCACAGAATTGTTTAGTTTGGAAAACACATTTAATATCATCAAATCATAAACCTAACACTGACACATCCACCATTAAACCATATCCTTAAGTGCCACATCTACACATCTTTAAAATACCTCCAGGGCTGGTGACTCCACTACTTTACTCTTCCAGTGACAACCCTTTCAGTGAAGTAGTATTTCTTAATACATAGCCAGACTCTAAAAATCACAGTTTTCACTCCTGCAGTAAATTGCACTTAAAGATACGCAAACTAAAATACTTACTGTCAACATTATCATTAAAAGGTATTTTTGATTTCTCTTCATTTGCCTTTGGTCATCTTTGGTAGTTGTGTTTTTTCAAAAAAAAATTAGACCTATGTGAGATTGAAGACATCAAGAAATCTGAATCATATAATGAAAAGCAATTTACCATTTTGCCTGAAGAGAGAGGTTTTCAATCAGTGTGTCCTTCCTGCAGTGACTTATGGATCGGAAGCATGGAGGTTCTTAAAAAAAGAGAAAAGGAAGGGAAAAACCCCACAACTAAGTGAAGATGAATATAATAAGGTGTAGGCTCAGAGTAGCACATACAGACAGGAAAACAAATGAATAGTTCTGCCAGGGAGACTCAACTGAAAATAAAAAGATTCCCTGGCCAGACACTCTGCAAGACAACATGATAAAAGTTATATCAGATGAGGTACATGACAGAGCAAGACATAGATTTGAAAGTAATGGAGAGGTGAGGTAGAAGCACAGAGATAACCACTGATACACGGATCTGCAAAGAAGTAGAATACTGCAGAAATGAAAATGTGTGCTTGATTCCATTGCTGTTGCAAACTCATAGCTAAAATGTCCATGATGTGTATTTCTCAACATCTTTAAATTACTAAAACGCATGAATTTTTATAAAATATTTCATTTAAAAGATATGAACAGTAAAAAAAAAAAAAAAATCATTATATAAATCATGAAACTTGCTATAAAAATACATGATTGCTAATCAAGAAAGGGATGACCTAATATTTGCACTGAGGGATCTACAGCCTGAAACTCCAAATCTCAGGGTACAGAGGAACTCTCCATTCATTCAGAATTTGATTATTATGAATGTATACACTGCCTGCAGCCTGAGTACATACAGAAATTTCTTCCTACTGTTAACGCCACACTGGAGACTTACTTTAGTTAAGCTGATGTAAAAAGGATGTCCATGATGACAGTAGGAACTGTCCTATGGGCCTGCTATTGCACTGTGAGATATTACCATATTCACTTTGTGAGGCATAAAGACTAAAGAATGTTCAAATGTGTTCATAAAATCACTGCAGTCTGGTTTGTTCACCCCTGGTAATTGTGAATACACTGTTCAGAAGTTCAGTTAGTGTCAATTAGTCACGTTCTTTTCAATAACCAGCACTCACCTTGTGATGCTTAGGCACAAGTCATCTGCAATGATAGTTGACTACCCCCACCAGTTGAATAAAGCAGTCATATTCCACTGGGGTGTTCCAGAAATTAATTGCTGCTATGCAAGTAAGGGGGCTGAAAGCCAAAGACAGTGCAAATATAGCTCAAAGTGAGATCTCAGAAAGACATATGAAGACAGGTCCTGCAGCCCTCTTATACAAAAAGCAGCCCTGTTTGCTGAGGGCTGGTCTTGACCTGCCTCCCAAACACATAGCAATAGGAATAGATTGTCATTAGTCCATAAAATTTTTTTCAGAAGAAAGTCTGGAGTAATCATGAGGCAGGAAGAAAGTCATAACATGAAGACAGGAAAAATCAATACTAACCTTGAAGAGGTTGGACTTCAGACCTGTGAATAATCAGTGTGGAGTGTACACATTAATCACAGGTGTAGTGGAAATGATTATTGCCAGACAGTTTTTGTTACGCACCATTCATCTTCAACCAGAGGGGACCAAAAGGAGGCACTTGAAACTTAATACAATAGAACACAATATAACAATTAGTATCTTTCAGCCAAACATCCTTCTGAGCTCCCCGAAAGCTACTACTCATGACACATGAGTTCTTGTTGGATTATTTTGGATGACCCTGACTACCCTCTTTTACCAAGGGGGTTTGAAGGCTTAGCGTGATGATCATCAATCTGAAAGGCATTATGCAGCCCTGCTCTCTCCAGGTCCAAGCCCGTGAAAAAAGACACTTTTGGTAAGCTTAAAGCAAGACAATACTGTTTACCAAATCTGCTGGGCCTAGTGTGTTTAACAGCACTTGCTTTTGAAGGATGTGCTGGCTGATATACACTTTGTGAGGGACATGATTTCTGACAGCTATGATTATTAGTGTCCCTGAATGCTTTGAAAACACAAGCCAAGGTGACAGGCTGATAGACTTGAACATTGTGTTTAAAAATGGGACTGCATTTGCTGCTGAGTCATGCATATGAAGGAAGTAGCCTGCATGAAATTAAAGAAACCTCAGCTTTTGGTGTAATAACTCTTCATGTACACGCTGCAGAGAAGAAGGCATAATTTCAAATTAACTTTATTTTCAACAATTTTTCCCAGCCCTACCTCAGAACGTAGGTGGACTTCTTGAGTACATCATGCAATATATATCAAATCTATTTCCAATGTGCTTGTTTCCCTCTTCTGAGTCTGAGTACCAAAACCACGTAAAACTCTTTTGAAAATCTTTGGAAAGAGGTGAGAGGGAGAATATTCCCAAGTATACAACTTCTTCAAACTTGTGTTTCTTCTATAAACATGGAATGAGAATCAGATTCCCCAAAGGGCAATTCAAAAGCTTTATATTGGTATCTGGCTCTAAGGCATCTTTTAGGACTGAAAACAGGCTTAAGCCATGTAAGAAACCTAGATAGTTTTGACTCAGTATGTGATAATCAACCCTTATAATACATCCTTGATGCTATATGTTTTGTGATTTAATGGCATTATTTTTGTCCCTCCCCACCATTTTCCCCTCCTGTATCAAGAGAGAGTCAGCCTAAATTTTCCTGATATATGAGCAGCAGATATCCACATATTACTTAATGGAAATTTATACCTTGGAGCTTATACCTTTTCACAGGATTTGGCTTTATTTCCATCTAAGAAAAGACATAAAAAGCAGTACATTCTTCCTCTTTTCCTACAAGACTATTCTGTTTCAGTCTTATCTTTCTCCAGTTCCCACAGAGTTAATAAATCACATGTTAAAGAAATCATATGTAGGATAATAATCTCTAATGACAAACTCCTCTACCCAGGTTTTGAAGACCAGAGGCAGTTATCAGTTCATTGAACTGCTTTTATAAAACTGAATGCAGAATTTTAGCCAGCAGCTCCTTCATGTATTTGATGACTTCTCGTTGACATAAGGCAATATGAACTATCCAAACCCACCGTAAAAATATCAAGCGATAAAAAAACTCAGACTATCCATATGTAAAATTTAATTTTCTGCCTTCATGCTATAAGTACTGAAACATGAAAATGGGGTCAATCACTTCAATTTTTTTCGATGTTTTCAAACATATAATCAGCATTTCATCACCTTTTCATCCATTGAAAAGAAGTCCTCAAACAACCTGTGGCCTCAGTAATCCACAGCTGAAGACAACTTGTGCAAAAACAGATGCAGAAAGAAATTGGAGATGGGGTCTACCAAGAGAAGGGCAGCATTAAGCTCAGAGGTGAAGAGACAGAAGACACAACCAGGGATGAAGAAATAGACTTCGGGGATGGGGTATCAGGGCCATAGAATTAGGAGTACTTCCCCCTGGGTACTATCCTGCTGAAAAGTCACTGGAGGCTACTGGGTGCACCAAGGTGAAAAGCACGCTCTCCTTACAAACACATCAGTTCGTATAGCAGGTTACATTAGGAGGAGCGTGGCTAGCAGATCAGGGCCAGCTATAGTCCATCTACTTAGCACTGGTGAAATGCATCTGCAATAGTTTCTAGTGCCTAGTTTTGGTATCTCTAATTCAAGAGGGTTGTAGAGAAAGTGGAGGAGGGGTTGCAGGGGGTCTCCAAGCGAGTCAGTGCTCTAGGGCACATGATCTACCTCTAGGGGAGAAGCTGAGCTCCAGAAGTCTTTTCCCATAAACCTTCCTCTCAACTTCATGCAAGTATAACCTCTGATGCTTATGAACCATGAAAGGATGGGAAAATTATGGAGCTGTATGGCAGAGGGGGTTGTTTAATTTTTTTTGGCAGATAAGCCAAGGTTTATAAAGATGAGAGAGTGATACATGTGGGACAGAGTCCAAAAATGTTACCAAACGCATTTGGGAGTAAAGTTTTAACTCCTAGATGTTTTTAAGAAGGGTCCATAAATGTCAAAAGTCAAACGCATTCTAGGAATAAGAATAATGCAAAGCTGTCAGGAAAAATCTGGAAATCATTCTGGAACTGATCAAAGGACACTCCAAGAAAGCTAAAGAATGAGAGAAGTTCATTACAAAGGAGTACAAAAGATAACACAACAGTGTTCTGTAAATATGAAAGTGAATGAAGAGTTGGAGTTTGAAATGGAAAGAAGCAGTAGTAGAGAGTGATGTATGAAATGGAAAGAAGCAGTAGTAGAGAGTGCTATATTTCATCATAATGGAACCTTTGACCAAAATTCAAATAGGTAATGAAAATGCTTTCTTTATTCCACACAGGCTTGAAGATTCTGCTGCTTTAGCTGATATGTTTAATCACACCCTTCTGGAAGTGACTCTGGTCGCTTCCACAGACAAGTTTAAAAATCAAGGTTGCAATTACATTATGTTTTTAGGCACCTATTTACCTCTGGTCAAAACAAAGGGGCAAGGGATGATGATATACCACACCTCAACAAAATGTTACCATTCCTCTGAGTTTTTAAATATTTTTAGAAATTATGGAAGATAACTGTAATTCATAAAGGGAGATAGGTTATATTAAAGAATAATTTGCTGCAGTAATCATGGTAAAAAACTTCTATATACATGTATAAAACACACGAGCTCTTGACAAGTACCAGATGTCCAATACCTCAATTATTGTGGTTACATATATATAGTAAAGAAATTTTACAATATTTAAGGAGATAGATGCATCCATAGACTTGTATTTCCCATTTCTCCCTGAAGTCATTAACGTTCAGAAAACCTTTCCTTTTTTTCCCAAATTAGAGAATTTTCATAGACGAGAAGGCTTGGGTTTTTGATAAAATCTAACACAATTTGGAAAGTATTTTGCAATTTTTACTTCCTACCAAATAGGAGTGTGAGGGATTAGCTAGGAATGAAAGTATTTCTGTATGAAGGGAAATCAGAATTGTTATTACAAATTTGTAGAAGTACATTTCCAACAGATTATACTAAGACTCTTGTCATTTACTTATGACTGCTGGAAAAATGATTAGAAAAGTATAGGAAGTTCAATAGACAGGAAATAAGAGTCACACTAATCCACCTGCCAATATAATGTTGCTTAGTTTTCTTTGGGAAAATACTGTCTTCCATACCAAATTTTACAAGCCATAAATGATACATAAAGCTCCAGTGCCAGCCTTACCTGTGATACAGTGCTCACTACATAAATCTACTTTTTTTTTTTTCCTCAATACTTTTTGCTAATGTCAGCACCCAAAAGCTTCTCAGGACACCCACAAGCCTCCATAGTCCATTTCTATTCTTTTTAATCAGGTCTGACATATGCTAAGATTGCCAAAAAGCAATTCAACTGCATTTTTTAATTGAAGCAAAATTATAGCTGGTTCTTCTATATGGAGCAAAACTGAGATATCCGGTTTTATATGTATGGTTTTGAGTCTCATTTCTATCCCCCTATCAAGATGTTAAGCCACTATGTAATAACCTCATCAAAACAAAAAAAAAGGTGATCAAATTTGTCTTCTAAATACGCTGCTGAATTTTACACTAGTCACATTTCCAGTAGCTTATTGAGTTATTCCATCAAAATGAGAAGATCAACTTGATATCCTTAAAAACAAGGAAAGCATTTTCAAAGATTTATTGTTTACTTTTCTGTAGTTGGAAACACAGAAGTGCATATCTTTATTAGTAGACCCTGAACTGGCAAAGCAATAAGAGAAACACCACCTTCGGTTGCAAACTCTTCCATGTCAGTTACTGTGAACAATCTTTGAAAATGTTATCTTGTCATCTAATCTTGAGTCTATTGAAATAACTTCCATTTGTTTGCTGCAGAATGAGAATGTAACTCTTTTATGCATCCTACACCTACTCAGGATTTCTAGAAAGATTTGCAGAGATAATGCAATGGAATAGATACTATGCTGAAATGTTCTTTAAATCCACACAGCAGAAGACTCAATTTTTAAATCAGTAATTAAATAAGCACAGACCACATTGGTGTTTGGATAGTATGACAGTAACTTCTGTTGTTGCAGACTCAGGTAAATGTGAATAGAAATGCATTGTCATACTGCAGTTTAGTTTGCAGCTATTTTCTGTACTATAATGTCATGACAAGTTTATTTAAACACAGAATGGTTTAGTTCCAGCATGTATTTTCTCACCAAATTAAAATAAGTACTGGGAAATAAGTGAATATCTCATCTACTTTACTACAGCTCAGCCAGTAGCCTGATAATCAAATTTTCAGGAAATTTTATGTATACTGGCATATTTATAAACTATTTCTGTTTGAAGAAGGGGTAGCACTCCCTACCATTGAATGATAGGGGCAGTTTAGGAAACCAGCTATGAGTACTTGTTAGAGTTGGGCAAAAATGACTGGCAGTTAAGTCTCACTTAAATGACTGTCTGGAGGAGTTAATGGTCTGAGGCAACGTTCACTGTTCAGACAGTCATTATGTATAAGAATCTACCTGACCTGGAGGTCATTACAGCTTATGTTAATTACTGCAATGACGAATACTGCGTGCGACACTATTGCATCTCCCTAAAGGCATTTCTAAATCAAAACCTCTCTCAGATCTATGGTGACATCTGGCAGTCTGGAACAGCACATATAAACATATTTTTTTTATTGAAGACAAAATATCAAATGTTTGAACCGACCAGAACCATCAAGCAGTTGGCAGGCTCAGCCTGTAATTTTGTCATGACCTCAAACATCCCTCCCCAATAATAGCAACTTATTATTAGCAATAGATCTCCCATACTTACCCTAAGCCTTTGTACTTGATCAGCCTAAACACAGGTTTTCAAACAGACATAGAACTGGTAGGAGCTACATTAAATAAATTAAGATGAAATGATTCAGTGCTTACTTGAAATAATGTTAATTACTATTGTTTATCTGACAGGAGAAGCTGGGAATATCCATTGCAACTCACATATCTGCGGTAACTGCGTCTCAGAAGAGATCCTTGCTCTGAAAATATTTGAATCCTTATATGTAACACAAGCAAAGGACGGCAGTAAAACAAGGCCAGCATTTAAATGCCTTTAAAAATAATTACCTAAAAATACATGTTCAATATTAAGTCTGAGGTGAGAGAGACCCAAAACCCATATAACCTCCAGGGACTTACTCAATAGCTCACACTGCTGTTGCAGTCACGGTGGAGTTAAACCATTCTAAAAACATGTTATGAAATACCACAGTCACGGTCAGGAGACTTTCTCGCAGCTGGAACTCTACAGCCACACTTTATTGAATATGCTTGCACTGTATTTTGAATTGTTTATGGTATTAGTCCTTAGATAAGCTGAAAGTTTATGATCTCATGTCCTTAGTCACTTGTGGGGGCCACCCATTTCCTTATTACCACCAGCTGAAGTTGAAGTCTACTCCAGTGAGCAGCTGCTCCCAGTGTACAGAAGGGTTGACAGCCTGGCACTGACTGGTAGACATCTGAGCCCTTTGCAACAAGTCACTTCTGCTTTACAATGCAGTGCAATGCTAGTATATAAAACAAAAATAAGGCCTAGTTTCCTTTGGATTAGTTAAAACTAGTTGTATCTTTGGATTATGGCAGACGAGAACTAGAAGTGTAAAGAAAACTATTATCAATGCATCAATTTTGACAGTTTTCATCATCTATTTCCAAGACAAGAGATGACATTGCAAAGGTCTTTCTATTGGAGATAACAGGTCAAGTGGAGAGTTTCTGCAAGAAAATATATGGAAGAATATAAAAACCTCTCTAAGGGATCATTAATAATAGCTGAGTATTTTTTCAATATATCCGTGTTTTTATATTAGCTTTATGCAGTGCTTGCTACACATAACCTTATACAAAATTTGTAATGTCTCTCTGTTCTTGATTATTATAAATGATTATATGCATCTCCAGAGCTGTTGCTAAGAGTGTGAACTGCTTTCCTGAGATATTAACCAGAGACATTCAAAAAGAGCTACATGATTTCAGGGCTTGACTTTTTTATGATCATAGTGGCTTTTACAGGAATATGACAAGGTGCTATACTAGTTTACTTTCAAACGTTTGGTAGTTCAACAACAACAGTTTGCCCTGACTGGCTGTACAGCCCCAGTAAATTACTGAGGTTTTAAAAGGCACAAAATGGAATGGTATTTGATACAAAATCCTAAAAGGAAATGTATTTCTGCATTTGTAGTAATAGCTTTTAATATTTTTTGAAGGAAGGAGCATCTAATATTTCGCGGATCATTAATAATACCTTTTCTCTGGGTGCTTGCAAAACAAAAAATGACCTTATAGTCAGACGATGTTTTTGTGCTTTGGCCAAATACAAACAATAGCTTTAATCAGGAGCAGCTCCAGCTGTTTGAAAACCCCTAGACCTGTCATTCTCAGAAAAGGTAGAAAGATGGTAAGCAAAACTTTAATCTTTACCTTTCTGCTGTAAAATATGAATGTAAACGACAATGTGAATTTACGTTTTAAATGAGGGAAAAACTGGGATCAATTTAAGAAACATATGTTCCTGAATCTTAAATACTTGATTATTAATTAAATTATTTGGGGTTTTTTTACGAGAAACCCAGCTGTCAAATAAAGTGTAGCTTTGTACAAAGTGCCTTTTTTAAAAGGTAGACAACTAAGGTATGCTGGTATAAACCTCTAGCAGGTAAGTTCAAGTGTAAAAGTAAAGACTTTGGGGCACAGAGAGAAGTAATTAAACACAGTAAGTGAAAACGAAATGATAAAGCTAGGTATCTAAAACTGCACTTTGGTTTCAGGGACTTGAAAGAATGTCATATGTGATAGTATCAGAAGTCATACAAAATGTCTGGAAGATGAGAATAAGAGTCAAGGTCAGACAAGGAAAGATTATTCCTATCAAATCATGTAGGAGCAGTAGGAGAACCCCAGCCTGGCTAGAAACTAAAGGGTGAGGTGTAGCAGGGATTACATGTGTTTACCTGACACTTCCTTGGTCATTGTGCGAGATGCCTGGGTGAGAGGCATTATGGGGGGGGAAAACATAAGGAAGGAATTCCTGAAAGACAGCCTGCAGCAAAAAATCTTAAGATCTTCTTGGATGAGGCTAAAAACAAGCAAGGAGTGTGTTTCAGAGCTTTGTCACATAGATCTGTCTTAAATTCAGCAACACAATTGAGATAAATCCAACAAGAAGTCTCTTTTTTTTTTGCTTCACGAAGATATTTGAAATGTCACATACACTGGAGATCTACTTGACTTGTAATAGGAAAAACTGTATCTGCTATAGCCTTTCAGAACATTTATTTTTTCCAAGCTGGAAAACTATTCTGCGTGAGTTGTCCTGTATATTCATGCTTGTCTTATTTTAGAATTTGTCTTATTTTAAGGTCTTTCGCATCTTATTCAAGTTCAAAGAGCTTTAGACTTTATCACCATAAATATTTCATGTTACTTTTAAATGAGGAATATTTTAAATAGTATAAGCTAAGTATAGGGGTTTATTCTTTAATTTTGCCATCCACATTTATTTACAAAATGTAATGGTTAGGCAAGGAGAATTGCATTTTGTTGAAAGGATTTCACAGACAAATGCTATTTCACAGTCATGGCAAGTAGTATCTTATTTTTTCCTTGTTTGTAATGTTTCCATGTTACGCTTTTGTTTAGAAAAGGGTATTTTGTATGTCTAGGCAGGATGATACTAGCTGCTGCATTGTGGGTCAGGTAAAATACTCTAAGTAGACAGGGATATTTAGCTTGGAAACTCAGGAAAAACTATGACATCTCAGCAAACAAAGGGCTTGCAAAAGAAGTCAAAGCCATCAGAATGGTAACAAAGGCAAAAAGCAGACCCACAAAGTTCATAGTGGACTGTCAGAAAGTCACTGTAAGGTTGGTACCCTCAGAGAATGCCCAAAGAAAAAGACGCATCCCTGCCTTCTTGTGGGTCTTCTTTCTAAGCCTCTTTGTTTCTTTTCTTTCTCACTCCACACTTTCTCTAGTGTTTGTATTCTGATAAAACCTGGTCTCAGCTATTTACACCCTACTGGTGTTTTCAGAGGAAACACATTAAGAAATAAATCTCCCTGGATACAGTAGCTAGCTCAGGATCCACACTTATAAGTGTGATTTATATCTTTTAGTTGAAATTCCAGAGGAATTATTTTCAAATATATGTTACCTTCGTAAGGAAGACATTTCATTTTCTAGGCACATTTCACATCCTTTCAGAAGAACATTTAGAATTTGAAATAAAATCTTTTTTATCTCATCTTTATATTCCTAATTTTTATCATGTGAGATGAATCCACGTGCCTTCAGTGTCTCACAGTAGTTCAGTCAACAAAGACACTTTATGCTGGCAAAACCAGGACCAACCCCTTAAGGCCACTCCACCTTATTTCACATTAAAACAAATAATGGCTTTTTCATCAGCATGTCTGAGAGAGGAATAAATCATGATGGATAGCTCTCTCACACAGCCTTCGTTCTTTGGCTAGACCTCTCTTCCGGTTGTCACTTCATTTCCCTTTCTAGTATGCTACATAATTCTTACCATAACTGCTCATGCCCTTTATTATGTATTAAGTGTCTCCCTGTTTTTTCTGCCTAACATAGCCCGTCTCTCAGCTCTTACTAGGGTTCTTGGTAAGGTCAGTGAGAGCAGTGAGATTAGAGCTCTTCTCTGGTGAGTCAGGAAGGTATGGCAGATGGTGCACCGATGTGTTAATTAACTGGCTGCTTTGCCTGTGATCTTCCTATTGCTCACCTCCTGCTGTTAACAGCTGAGAAGTAAAAGAAGGGGTTAATGAGATAGAAACTCATCCAGGTGGTCAAAACTTCATTGCAGCTCCTGAACTCTGAGTGCCACCTCAACAGCCAACAGCAAGAGGAATGGAAGTGACCACCATCATTGCACGCTACCTACAGTAGAAAACCCTGCAGACTTTTGCAGGACTCATGTTTCCTTGCAAATTTTATAGAACAGAAGTAAGCTAATACTAAAGGAGAAATATTATCAAGCTGATATTGTCAAAAACACTAAAGAGGAGAAACAGTAGTAGTGCAACAGCTGCAACGAGAGAGACTAAAAGAGAGTTGTCTACCAAGCAGTCAACCCTACTACTTTCCATCTTTTCCCAGAGTACAGAAAAGAATTTCCCCAGATTAGTCACTCACACACGTAGTTCCATCCTATCTACCACAGTTTCAAAACATTTACTTGGCAGAGACCGCAGTTCTCCAGGGCTAACCTCAGTTTCCCCCCCTCAGCTAAGCTCTATACAGCCACTCATTCACTCCTCCCCAGTGGCATAGGGGGAGAATCAGAAGAGTAAAAGTGACAAAACTCATGGGTTGATATAAAGACGTTTTAATAGGTAAAGCAAAGCCACACACAAGCAAGGCTAAACAAGATATTTGTTCGTTACTTCCCATTGGCTAGCAGGTGTTCAGCCAGGAAGGCAAAGCTCCATCGCAGGTAACAGTTAGTTGGGAAAACTTCCTTCCTTCTTCTTCCCCAAGATTATATTGCTGAGCATGACATCATACAGTATGGAATATCCCTTGGGGCATTTTTGATCAGCTGTCCCAGAGGTGTTCCCTTCCAACTTCATGTAGTGAAAAAACCCCACATGCAGCCTGAACCAGATAATTGTCAGCAGTAGAAACTTAGCATCATTGAAGATTGTGTCCATAGCAGTAAACTGGAGTGTTCCTGGAGATGGACTTTGGCCCTGAAACTTGTTCATCAGTACCTTATAAACTTTTAAATTGTAAGAATAGCCCCTACCAAATTTTGGTCTAAGCCAGCTAGACTTCTCCTAGATCAGCTGCTGGAAAGGGCCATGAGTGGCCAGAGATGGGCAACAATCAAATTGGGCACAGCCACTGTGCTCTGAAGCATGAATGCATGAAACAGCTTATGTGTACCCAGACAGTACCAGCTGGCTTCCCACTCAGAGTTTGGACACTAGCTTTGTCTGGTTCAATAGTACAGGGGTAGTCCATTAGCTCTTCCTTCACAAACTGGTTCTGCCTCAAGTGACATTTTTCCATGTGCGTTCCCAGCCTACTCGTGGTTGAGGTGACATGAGAATCAGAAGAGTCCTTGACTGTGTAAGCACTGCTGAACACTAACTAAAACATCCTTGTGTTATCAACACTGTCTTCAGCAAAAATCCCAAACATCCTAGCTACTATGAAGAAAATTAACTCTATCCCACCTAAAACCAACACACTTCCAAACAGAAATCCTTTCACCTCCAACTAGCAGCTCTTTACAGCAACTGGAAGGGAAACTTAAGAGACAATTTTATCCCCACATTACTGTGTCCTCATTAAAACCTTGTACATGGCAGTCCTGTGATGGGTGTCCTGTCATCAGCTGGTACTCAACATAGGTGATGCAAAGCTGTTATTCCTTTTCAGACCTTCCTTCAATTCCATTTTTCTGTCACAAAGGAGAATTGCGGTAATTCCTTTTTCAATACTATGATGCCTACAAAAGTTCATAGCATCCCCTGGTACCTTGATACTTCTGCTTATCCTTCTGATCAATGTCAGTTTACTATTTCTTGTACTCCCCCTTGTGTTTATACCCATCTGTTTTCTGTTTCCCTATTCTTATGCTGAATACTGGTTGGATCAGTGATTGTTGCTTTGTTCTGCCTTTGAACAGTGCATGGAGTTGAAGTAGGTCTTCTGGTTAATGATTACAATCCCAGATCCAATGGCAATATAAATAAATTAAACAGTGTTAATCATAATTTCATTCTAGAAGTCAAACAATATCCAAAGACTATACTGTACCCTGCGTTATTTCTGAATTTCTGGGGATATTTGTAGGGATAATGATTTGAAATGTTAACAATCTTTGTGCAAACCAACAAATATCCAGGCTAAAAGAAGCCTTTCAAGCACAGTAAAGCAAATCTCTATTGTATTCATTAATGGTAATACTTGACAGGCCGTCAGACATCATGCATCCTTCCAAACAAATCTTTATATGTATCCTTGCTTCACACACAACCCCCTGAGCTTGAATACAATTTAATGCACATCCATCTACTTTTTGTTTTATAAGCAGTTACAATGGAGCTAAAGCTATATGCTTCACTCTAGAACAGGGTAAATGAAAGCCTGCCTGGGAATCAGTAGGAAGGAGGTCAAGATTATATCATACAGTTGAGGAAGTTTCTAGGAGCCTGGGTAATTTTGAAAACCTCTCTAAGCTCCTGTCTCTCTGTTTTGATTCCTAAATTCCTTGGAAAATACGACTAATAACTATCCTGCTTGGCTTTTACTCAGTCTTTGTATTTGGATCAGATTTTCAGAGCTATTGAGATGCACAAGGGCAGCATATAGGAGATAAATCCAGTGTTGAGAAACTGGAGAGGATCCAGTGCAGGGATAGTGATATAGCCAAAGGCCAAGAGCACATGGCCTACAAGGAGAGGTGGAAAGAGTTGGGCTGGTTTAATTTTACGGAAAAGAGTGTAAGGGGTGAGTTAATTACCTGCCTATAGCTCCTTGAAACAATCAGAGATATTATGGACCTAAGCCTTACTAGGAAGTGGTAAGTGATATAAAAATTGGTAACCACCACAAATTGCGGTTTAGGAAGTTCAAATTGAATACCAGAGGGGAATAAAATAATGAGAAGGTCTATGCAGTAATGACTCAGGTCGCTTGAAGAGGTTATGGATTCTCCATACTTGAAGCTTTTCAGGACTTGATTGGATAAAGCTATGACCTGTCTGTTCTGGTACTGGCAGTAGTCATTCTTCAGGCAAGGGGTTGGAGTGTAGGCCTCAAAAGTTCCCTTCCAGACAATGTTTCTATGGTTCTATAATTCAATAACACAACTTTTTGAAAGCACCAAGACACTGGACATTTTAGAAATGTCAATGTCTTTCAAAAGCATCCCTCTGTCCTTTAGTTGATCATCCATAAAATGAATACCATACCTCCCTGCTTCCCCAGGGGACTATCTGGGTGAATCAGTTAATTAATTACGTGAAGAGGCCAGTTATGAATACCAGAGGGAAAAAAAAAACCAACAAAACCAAACCAAACCAAAACCCACAAAGCTAAAACAATACAGAACAAAAAAACCCCACCCCAAACCTACATAACAATACCTGACAAAATCTTCCACTGGTCTAAACTGCTACAGCTCAAGTGACTGAAACAATATTACACTCATTTACTCCAGCTGAGCTACCAGCCAAGATTGTTTATTCATCCAAATGAGCAATTGTTAAGTTGAATCTTGCTCAGAATGAATTATTAAAGGGAGGAATTTTTGCACTTTAAAAAATTGGCTCTCTAAAAAGCAATGTTTGCCTCAATTTAGTATCACCATTGGGGAAACTTTAAAGAGTTGTGAAGGACTCCATAAAGAGCTATGTTGAAAGAACTATACTTACCGAAGACTAGTTATGGTAATGGACTGCTAAGGACTAAATAAACATGCATGCTGTGCAGGAAGAGAGAGACTGTTTATCACATTCTGTTAAAAGTTTAGCAAAAATCAATACCTGAAAATTCTCAGCTGTTATATTCCTTGAAAATCATTTCTGTTTTGAAGCTGCCATCTCCTATGCAAAGCTGAAGGACAAAGGACCCTTGCCATACTTAACTGGCCTCTATGTTTGCCTGAGAAAACATTGCGCAGTCAAGCAAAGCACCATAAATTTAAAGTTTTCAAACACACCTCCCAGGAGACAGACAAAAACTCCATAAAAAGGTCAGGACTGCAGTCATCAAAGTAGTGGAATCAGTGCCTGAGGAGCGGACCATCATTTATGGGGAGTAGAAGGGTGCCAGATAAAGATGCTGCTGCTCAGACTTTCCTTAAGAAGAAGGCTAATTTGCTAAGGAGTCATTAGAGAATTACGCTGTCTCCTTGAAAATGGGGCATCTCTCAAGAAATCACTTCCAAAGAAAGAGGAGGTCTTTTCTGAGAAGCCAGGTCAGCTTCACAGATAGTCTGGTAAAGAGACTGAATGCGATAAGCATTGCAAAAGGGCTTAGATTAAGTTAAGTAACTATTTATTGTTATAGAAAGCCAGCTGAGCTTTGAAGAAAGAGCAGGTGATTAATTTAATAGGATAAAAGATACTGCTAGGACTGGTCAGTAATTAATTAAATTGGACACGAGTGCTCAGGTAAAAGACCGAGCAAAATCCAATAGACTTAAGAGCATGCACCAGTGAATTAGCCACTGGCAGTCTGGACAAACTTCCATACTGTCATGTATAAAACCTGTTTACTAGATGATCATTGCATGCTAGTACAGTGCAAGTAGCAGGAGGTGACAGTGCTTTTGTCCATAAGTATTTGTCGTTTGGAACCTTCTGAGAGAAAATACTAGAAATAAAGCCCCTTCTTTAATAGTCGTAAACTACGCTCATTGCATAAGAATTATAGGATAATAGCACCATTAACACAGAGAAAAGAACGTGCAAATATAAACCTCTATGTTAGCTGTAACTCTTCTTCATAAGAGACTACATAAGGCAAGACAGCCTCACTCCCTGCAGACCACACGACCTCTGTCCTCTTTGTTCCCAAGAAACAAGAAGGGAAAAGCAGAAAAGAACACAAGCAGAGCGTGGCTGCCCTGTCAAACTGACAAGCCCACACTGACAACTTCCTTCAGAGCTTCTATGAATGTTTCTACAGGGACAGGTACAGTCATTCTCACAATCACACTGCCCTCGTAATTCAGTGATGAGACCAAAGCACAGCTACCCTTAGGGCTTACTGTTCATGGAACACTCCTGTATCTAGGTGGGCATGTAGCTTCCGGCTTCTTCATCTGGCCCATCTGGATACCAGCAAACTGAATAGACTGGTGTCTACACACATGCATAATAATAGAAGCTGTTAACTAGCAGATAGTGTGATGGCTATCCACATATTGAGAAACCAAGGCTATCTACTGTATGCACTGAGTGAGGCAAATGTCCTGGGAAAAACAGCATGTGAGCATGTGGTTGAAGACTATCTTGATGCATATGCATCAGAGGTACTCTGGTATTTTCAGATTTTCTGAAAGCTTGACTTTGTAGCCTTCTCTTTTAACAGAATTTCTTACCTTTCCTCAAGACCTATGCTCTGTGACATAATTTCAACTACCATACAAGTCAAGAGGAAAACTATTATGTAGTGAATAACACCCACATGCAGCCTGAACCAGATAAGTGGCAGCAGTAGAAACTTAGCACCATTGAAGATTGTGTCCATAGCAGTAAACTGAAATGTTCCTAGACATGGACTTTGGCCCTGAAACTTGTTCATCTGTAACTTACAGATTGTTAGAATAGCCCCTACCAAGTTTTGGTCTAGGCCAGCTAGTCTTTTCCCAGATCAGCTGCTGGAAAGGGCCATGAGTGGCCAGAGATGGGCAACAATCAAATTGGGCACAGCCACTGCGTTCTGAAGCATGAATGCATGAAACAGCTTATGTGTACCCAGACAGTACCAGCTGGCTTCCCACTCACGAGTTTGGACACTAGCTTTGTCTGGTTCAATAGTACAGGGGTAGTCCATTAGCTCTTCCTTCACAAACTGGTTCTGCCTCAAGTGACAGTTTTCTTCACATTTCTCCTCTTCGCTCCAGTTCCACTAGGTTTCCTGATACAGTCTCCTGGCTCAGTTTGAATTTCTCTTCTTACCCATTCACCACCAAGCTCAGCACCCGATTTTCTCTATAGTGTCTATGCCCCAGCTGATAACAGCAGGCACTATGCAAGGCTAAAAGGGAGCACGAAAGGTGTAAGTACTTCAAGTGCAGCATCAAAAATTGTTGGAGCCCAATCAGGAACGCTGCTCACAGCAGCCGACTCAGTCTACATCATACACCAGCTCACAATATTTTCACATACCAGACATCAGCATTGTAAGAACTTCCTTTGGCGACTGTAATAGCGGCTCTGGCAGTCTTCAAATCACAAATCAGAATAAACTTACTTCTTAACAAGTGGACAGCACACTAAGCATGGGTTGCTGCAGAAAGTCAGGAATAAATGCACATTTACAAACGTGACAATTTTCAGTTCTTGACAGTGCTAGTTTTCAAATCAAAATGGGGGAAAAAACACAGAATACACTGCAAATTTTCTTTCAGGTCTGCCGTAATACTGAGAATATCCTCCTAGATTGTGCTGAAGCTGCTTTCATTAGCAAATAAACAGTCAGAGAAGCCAAACAGCACAGAGTATTTGCTCTGTTATGGAAGGCAAGGCCTCAGTTCTCACACGAGACAGCAAGCCTATGTTCACATGAGCTCCTGTGAATGACAACTCTGGCACTAATCAGTATTATGAAAGCTTGATGCTTTTGCACATAGGCTGATGAAAGTATTATGTACTATAATCTCAAAATAATGTGAAAATATAAAATAATTTAATTGTCTCTGTCTACCCTTGGCTTTTAATCCACAGTTGAAAAAAGAGATGTGTAATTATCTACCTGTTTTATAATGTGTTAAACATTTCTTGTCAGGCTTTTCAATAATTCTCATTTAAGTTATGAAAGTTTAGAAGGCTTAGTAAATGGATGAACAGTAAAATAAGAGTTATATTTCATGGCAAATACAAAAATATTTCAGTACAGCTTTTTCAAGGATACTGCTGCCATTTCTTTGAATGAAAGAATTCCTTTCAGTTCTGTTTTCAGGTTATCAGAGGCTCTGGTAATAGATTTAACATTTCTCCGGGTCCAGAAGGCAGCAAAGAAACATCTCTATCTGTTCCTAGAGGAGACTGATATGACAAGGAGCAGTTGATGTGTCATAGTGGGGACAAAAAGGAATTACTATATAAAACTGCATCTCTATAAATGTAATTTTCAATAAGGGCTAGATGGGTTATGTGGAGTGCTGTCTTCATCTGAGAGGCATTCATAGGAATATGTCAGATACCAGCATTGTAAATGCCTCTTTTGGCAACTGCAATAGCTACTGTAGCTCCGGCAGTAACCTACATGAAGTTTTAGGCTTTAAAGCCACTTTTATTGGCAGATGGATCACAGGCCAGGAAAGCTGTATTTTCCTCTTTTCTATTCATAAAGCATTAAGGGATCTTTTAATTTCCACTTGAATAATCACTAGAAACAGGCATAAGTCTGGTTTTGGCTTTTTTCTCATGCCTTTTTAAAGTAGGTCATTTTCTCAGATGGCTTTTGAAAACTGTTATCTATTTGAAGCATGTCCTGGTAACATAGTTGATGCCAATTACGCACTCTCTGCCCTTTCCTCAGCAATACTGTTCATTTATTAATTTCTTATAAAGTGGTTAATACATTGTGCCCTTAACGTCTGAAAGCTGCAGCAGTGGTCTGTAAACTACTGAGTATTATATTCCATTCTATTCAAGATCCTCTTCTACAGCTCAGGCACCATATGGGCCACCCACCCACCATATCTGGGTTGGAGAGCACCCTCAAGGCCAAGAACAGTATTTTTAAAAAAGAAGTGACAGCTGGGAAAAACAACTACAACAACCAATAAACACCTACACAAATAACTCCATTTATTTCTCTTAAACACCTGTGAGAAATAAACACAGTGTAAGCAACAGGTAAAGAACTCAGATTTCAGCACTGACATTCCAAAGATCTAGAGAGTGTCAGACCAGCACATACAGTAACACTAGGATGCAGCAGATTTACACTGCAGCATATAAAGAGAAAAGCATTGTGTTTGGCACTTAATTTAACATAGGAAGAGGGAAAGAAGGCAGAAGACCAGGAATGGGAAAGACATTCTATTCCCTCATCTCTTCCAAACTGACTAGAAATTAAATAAAATCTGAAATAAATCATTTTAGCTAGCATGAGATGACAGCTGCCAACCTTTAAAAACTGGTAACTGGAAGGTAAAATGACCGTAGACATTATGTCCCACAAGCTGTTTCTAAGTTAGAGAACAAAAGCTATCCCATGGCACATCATCAGTCTCAAAGATATGAGCAGGGAAAGCATCCTCACCAGTAGCACACACTAGCAGGAACCAGCCATGCCTACCCCAGCTGAGCTGCCTGTGCGCAGTGACAGTTCATTCCAAAGAAGTTCCTCTCCTGTTCATGCCATCCCAGTGTCTCATAGCAGCCACCAGAGCAGGAGGCTGTTTGAAGCTTTTACTCTCTTGATTTCTCTGAAGAAGGAGAATTTTATAGGCAGAATAGAATTCTAGATCACCAAATTTTGGGAGTTCATTTTGTTGAGAAATACACATGCACGTACGTATTCTGGAAAACTGAGTACATTAAAGCAGCAACTATAAAGGTGATTCCTTGTTACTAATGGATCTTGTTCCAAACAACTTCTAAGAAACTGACCACAGGAAAGTTGAGGAGGGGCTCTTTATCAGGGAGTGTAGTGATAGGACAAAGTAAAAAATTTTAAGTTGAAAGAGGATAGATTTAAATTAGATATTAGGAAGAAATTTTTTTACTGTGAGGGTGTTGAGGCACTAGCCAGGGAAGTTGTGAATGCCCCCTGCTTGGAGGTGTTCAAGGCCAAGGTGGATGGTGCTTTGAACAACCTCATCCAGTGGAAGGTGCCCCTGCTCATGGCAGGAGGCTGAAACTAGATGATCTTTAAGGTTCTTCCCAACCCAAACCATTCTACTATCCTATGAAACCTTCATCTACTGAACAGATAAGCTGAGCAGATGGGTTACTGAGTTCACATGTGCCTAAGGAAGGTTCCTAGTAAGTTGGATTTCACAGACTTGTCAGAGACCCTTTAGACTGTAGCTACTTGGAGCAAAAGAGGGAGAAGCTAATATGAATCCATGCCAGAGTTTGCACCCATGCTGCTGTCCTGAAATCTGTCACCTTATCTGGTTTCCATCTTTCTGCTCGTTATTTTGGTGCAAATTGTGGAACCACTGCACTGTGTTCTGCTATTCAATGCTGACATACCCTTAGATCCTCTGGGTTCAGATCAACAAGGGCTTTTCAGGTGGGGATCAGGATACTGATCAGAAGGACCAGAAGGATGAGATGTCATCCAGAGGGACTTGGCCAAACTGGAGAAATGGGCCTGTGTGGACCTCACGAAGTTCAACAAGGCCAAGTGCAAGGTCCTACACCTGGGTCGGGGTATTGTGCGGTTTCAATACAGGATGGGGGATGATGTGACTGAGAACAGCCCTGCAGAGAAGAACTTTGGAGTACTGATTGATGAGAGGCTCAACAGAAGCCGGCAGTGTGCACTCACAGTGCAGAAGGCCAACCGTGTCCTTTTGATGCAGCCGAGAAGCGTGGCCAGCAGGTTGAGGAAGGTGATTCTCCACCTCTACTCCGCTCTCATGAGACCTGGATTATTGTGTTGAGTTCTGGAATCCCCAATGTATGAAGAATATGGAACTGCTGGAGTGGGTCCAGAGGAGGGCTAAGAAGAGGATCAGAGGGCTGGAGCACCTCTGCTATGAGAACAGGCTGAGAGACTTGGGCTTGATCAGCCTGAAGAAGAGAAGGCTCCAGGGAGACCTAATGGCAGCCCTGCAGTACCTGAAGGGGACCTGCAAGAAAGCTGGGGAGGGACTTTTTACAAGGGCAAGTAGCAATAGGATGATGAGGGGGAACGGCTTTAAACTGGAAGGGGAAAGTTTAGATTAAACAGTAGGAAGAAATTCTTCACATTGAGGGTGGTGAGGCACTGGCACAGGTTGCCCAGGGAAGTTGTGGATGCCCCCTCCCTGGAGGTGTTCAAGGCCAGGTTGGATGGGGCCTTGGGCAGCCTGGGCTGGTGGGAGGTGTCCCTACCCATGGCAAGGGGGTTGGAACTGGATGGGCTTTAAGATCCCTTCCGACCCAAACCATTCTATGATTCTATGATTGAACTTGACTTCATATTATGAGAAGCCAACATTTATAATATGCATGTCCTGCAATGCTCCATATCAAAAGGAAGTTCCTAAATGCTGGTGACGAATATATTATGTTCCCTTGGGTCATGTTCAGCAAAGAACAAAGGACGGTTTTAGGAGATCCACTCACCTCCACCCAGATGGGACAGATGGTTCCAGCCACCCTTACACAGCAGAAAGCATTAATCATGGACAGAAACATCAAGACCAAAGTCTGTCAGGAGAGAATAGTCAGAGGAGGAAACAAATGGGCTGTGACATTCATATATTATATCCAACATGTGACAAAAAAGAAAGCTAACTTACTTGTGGATCAACTGTTTTACAGGTTGTAGTTTGACTAACCTGCATAGCATTTGATAAGGGTGCCTTTTCTTCCTGTTTCTCAAGAGCAGTGCTATGTGCATTTTCCTTTTGTACTATGTGGACTATATCCAATAATACCCGTTAGTATTTCAGAAAATTATTAAGAAAACACAGCCAAGACCCATGTACACTGAGATAACTAATGGAACATGGCCTTGATCTAGAGGTATTTATTGCTTTTGAAAGGGAAACAGCTGTTTTTTTTCACTTTTCATGTCTTTGTTTGTTAGGTATTAACACATAAATGTAAGAAGACCTGTTATTCTCCCGCAAATAAAGAGTAAATACAACTACCACAGAAACATGGAAATTTATGTCACTACCTAAATAATGAATCATGTCAAAATACTAAACCAATTTCAATTTTTATACATTATAACAGATGTGATTTTAAATGTCTCTCTCTTGAAGTACTAAAGGGATTGCTATAATTAATAATTTGAAATCGAATACATCATTTGTAAACTTGTTAAAATTGGACAACCCAAAGCAAAGTTTTTTTGAACAGTTCCCAAAGGATTATAGCCTATATTAAATAGGTACACTGATTTTGTTAAAGACTTGCCACACTTAACTCCAGAGATTATAATCTTTCAGGGCAGAGTGTGAAGCCATGACTTTGTGTTGTGTTTGTTGTACATCCAAAGCTACTGGTGCAGGCACAGAAGCTTACATTCTGCATTCAGTTGCAGTGGTGTAAATCTGGCACTGCCATTAAAATTCATGCAGATATTATGAATTGGCATTAGTGTAAGCAGAATTTGGTCACAGTGTGTATTCCTTTTAATTAAAATTCTAAAGCATTTTGAAAATCCTCAGGTAAGAAGCACTGAAAAAAACTGAAAAGTATATTAACAGTTACTGATGTGCACACTTTCATACAGAGGAAGTCTGAGCATAATCTGCAAAGGACTATGGAAAGGGAAGTTTGGAGTCTCTGGGAGACATAGCACAACTCAGTTCAAATACTGGAGAATGAAAACAAGTACTGTCCTCCCACATCAGCTCTGACATACACTGTTCCTGGCCCTGCTCTGTCTTCCTCAGTGACCATGTACATCTAGGCTGGAGCATAAAATATGGTAGTCCTCTACCAATTTAAAGCATGTGATGACTGACTCGTGATCTCAACGGTGTGCACATTGACAGATACTGATATGGCCCCTGTTTTCATGTTTATTCAAATGAACATGAGTATTTAAGAGAATCAGATTTCAGAGCACAGAGAAACACTTTCTGAATTGTTTTGCCCTTCCTGTGCTGGCCCCATCTGAGAGTAGTGGAGGTAGGACACAGGTCACTAAAGTATGTGCAGCTGATAGTTGGACGGTTGCTCCATAGATGTGGCTCCCAGCTCCCAGATCACTCTCAGGTCCACGCAAGCGTGAGTGAACAAGTGCAGGGCTAACTGCACTTTGGACTGTGCAAACACACATATGCAAATCTTTCCTATTCTCGTCACTTCACATCTTCCACACACAATTTTTTCCTGTAATTGCTTAGGGGTGAACATTGCTCACATTTTATATGCATCGTAATTGTTTGAATGTAGTCCTAATCATCTTTTTTTTTTCCTATCTTGTTTTTCCCTTTACTTCTTTTTCTTACTTTCAGATATTTTTCTTTTGTGGGAGTCCACGATTCCTCATGTCATGAAAGTCACCCTATTCTCTCTGTCTGTAATTTTGGGGTCTTGTGACACGTTTCTTTCCAGCTGCTTGCCAAGGCTGCAAGTTAGGCTGACTCCATAACTCATCTGCAGATCCCTCAACATTTCAAACGGACTCCAGCAGTCATTCTTCTTTGTGTCACGTTACTAAGCAACATGTTTATCAGAAGGACTTCATTATTAATAATAATATATTATAATAGTATATATTATATATTATTATATAGTTATTACTACATATAATAATTACTAATATTATTTGGAGAGGTAAACTTTTTGTTACATTGCAACCATTTTAAATGTACTTTCATGATATAATTCCCTTCTGTTCAAAATACAACAAAACATTGCTCAGAGGAGTGAAGGAGCAAAGCAAATGAATCCTGCTGTGGTGCAGAGATAATGTGACATTTGTCTGCATGGGTACTGTTATATATAAAAAAAACCTGACAGGTGTAACAACACAGCCTTATGTTTTGTGACTCAGAAAGCTTTGCATACAGAACCTGATCCTGAGTCTTCACATTCTTTGCCAAGTGACTGAAGGGGGAAACATTAAAATTAATCTTAGTTAGAACCAAATAAACAATGGGAATATTAATGGTCTAATTAAAAGAGGGAAATCTTGTATGCCCAGTTAAACCTCTCTGTAGACCAAGTCCTAGAAAACAGAATAAAAGGAAGTTGCAACAGATGGGTACTAAAGAGAGTGGGGTTTTTTTCTCATACTTTTCTAATGTTATTAGAGTAAGGCAATAACTCCATTTTAAAAAAGGCAATTTAACTATAAGCAGCTATTTATATTGAAGAAGGATAGGGAGACAAAGGACTGTGAGTTAGGAGCCTGGTTTTTAATCACAGTCCTTCAGAGACTTTCTGTGTAACCTCATCATCTGTGCTTAATTCTCCTGAAATAAACTTTAGGTGTTTCCTTCCCACCTGATAGGATTCATCCTAGTGGAGTCAATTAGCTTTTGTGCAACATTTGGAGATCTTTCGGTGGAAGGTGCTCCATAAATATAAAGTAATATTTTAAGGGATTAGAATTTCCCATAAAAATATTCTTCTCTGGCTAGTACAAGGTGCTTTGGCTCTCCACTTCAGATATTTTTTTTTGTAACAATTTCTTCCCTCCCCCCAAGTGTATGACTGAAATATTCAAAATATGTACATGAATTTTGGGTTTATGAGAGATGCCAACCTGAAAGGCACCAAGATGGAAACAATCCAACCACTGGGAGATCCAAAGTTAGTGTTAAAAAGGCACAAATTCAGTTATTATGCCTAACAGACAATGCCACTCCCAAACTTGCCACTATAGTTTTTCTCTCAGTTCTTGTATCGTTATCTTTATTAATCCAGACATTTATACACTTGCCTCATTTGAAGGGAAATAGTCCTATGCATCTCTAAGGTACTATTTTTCTGATTAGATTTAGGTTTGTAAGAAGGAGGAAAGTTGAAGAAGATTGTAGTCTGTCAAATAGGATTTACTTGATCTATAAGCAAAACCACATTTCCACAAATACTAAAGGAAGTCCCTTGCTCTAAAAAGTTAGAGGACGAGGAAAAAGGGCAATAACAAGTGATGCAAAAAAAAATCTTTGTATTCTGAGCTTCACTCCTCCCAAAACTAGTTTGCTGAGACTTAAAATTAAATTTCACAATCAGCGGGAAAGTAAGCCAAAAAAAAGAGGTTCAATATTTAGTAAATTAATGTATTCGGTTCAGCAGGGTCTTATGACTTTCATCATATGCACTAGGGAAAAGGAATAAGGACAAACCATTTTTATCCCTTTGGGCTCAAGAACATTCGCAGAAATCTACCAAGTCTCAACTAGAAAAGTTCCAAAGGACTGGAAAAGCGAATTTTTTGAAAAAGTGGGATGGGGTTGTAGGGGAGGGACCCAGAGAATTACACAGCCTGACTTCAATTCCCGGAAAGATTCTGGAACAAAGTTTTAAAACAATCAACTCAAAAGCAGCAAAAGACAGTAAGATGATAAAAGACAGCCCACTTGAGTGTGTTAGTGTCAAACCAATCTCATGTCCTTCTCTGCCAATATAATTGGCATAATGGATTAAAGACAAGCAGTAGATACAACATATCTTGCTTTAGCAAGGACTCAAAACTTTTCTTGAGACACATTCTTCCAAAACGCTGAAGAAATATTAGCTAGATCAATTGTTCTTATGCTGTAAATACAAATATCAGCAGTGCTACATGAACCACTTCAAAGTGATATGCAGCAAAAGCTGCTTATGTGCCAAAAGCAGAAGGCGTAAGATGTGCACTTAAGGCTTAGCTGCAAGAGCAGGGTGCGTCAGCAGATGTGGCTGCAGAGGTCAGACGGGTTTAAGTGAGTGAAAGAAAGAGAAATAGGAAGTGAAGTATCATAAAAGTAGACAGGGGAAAATAAAATTATGGGTAGGAGCCTGGTTCAAATACTTAAAGCATACCTAGAGAAGCAGGGCAGGTAGGGAGCATCAAATTGGAGAGGCAGAGATAGTCAGTGGATTATAAATTAGAAATCCAGACTGGTAAATTAGAGGGTACATGAACGTATTTTTATTTGGGCGGTAGACTCACTGTAGTGGACTGTGCATCCATTGTAACATCGATCTGCGCCTACATTTTCAAGAGGTTTAGAATCTAGCAACTGATCTGTGTTGGAGTTAGTCCACCATTGCTCTGTCAGAGCTGCCCACAGTCCAGAAAACCTGGAAAACTATAAAAATCGTAAATTTCAAAAGCAAAATATAGCCTGACTATTATGACAAAGTCTTTAATGGACACAAAGAAGTGAAATGTCACATAGGAAAGCCATAAAAACGCTTTCTTTCAAGGCTTTTGAAGACTCTGATATTCATCTGTGAATGAATCTTTATGCTGCTTCAGAAGAGAAGATTACACTGGATAATCCTGTGAGGTCTTCTCCAGCTCTGAATTTCCATGGGGATACTCTTTTATTGGCAGTTTAAAGTCTGAAGTGTCACTACACTCTCTGGACAAGAGCCAGTGAAACAAAGAATAATCCTGCCACCAAAGCCCAGACTTGCAGGAGAAAGGCCCACTGGGAAAGCTGACCTCAGAGCCTCACCTGACAACTAAACAAACAGGAAATCTGCCTATTATCTGCCCTCCTTTGTTATTTTCAAAAAATGTGTTAAGAGCAAAAGGAAACTCCTTATATAGGAGAAGCTAAAAATTCACTGCCAAGCTGGTGAGTGTTTGAACAGTCAGATAAAAATAACTGTTACTGTTAGCCCAGTTGCAGGAATATCAATGCTCATTGTCCAAACCGATTTTTAAAAAAGACCGTGTAATACTCTTAAAATTGTTATACAGGAAAGCCCACAAATATGGATCCCTTTTCTTGTGTGTCATGCTCGTCCTTACAACATAGCATGGACAACACAGACTGACAGCTTCCTGCTCTTTGAGCAACAGAGGCAGGAGGCATTATGACAAACCATCAGCATCCTGGGGGACTTGCACAAGCTCATAGTTGGACTTTCTTCTCCTGGACTGCCAGCTGCAGCCTAGCAGTGGTCCCAGCGCCCAGCCCCAGACGTGAAAGGTGATGGTATCTCAGGCAGTGATAGGGGAAGAAAGCGGGGAGAGTGTCAGTGGGAAGAGTGTCATTTCCTCCCCAGCAGGGCCACCTCAGAGCTGAAACAGGAAGCAGCAGACGTTGAACCTAGTGAAAGAGTTAAACCAGTGACACCTGGCTCAGGCCACAGCAAAGCTGAGACCCTGCACTGCTGACTCAGCACATAGCCAGAATCCTCATGCAAGCAGGCAAAATAGACTAAACCCATGGAATTTTACTTAATTTAGTGACAATTCATATAAACTTTTAACTAGTGATTCAGACATTTAGAAAAGAAGACTATGTACCAGCAGAAACAGTTTTCTGCTTCTCTCTTCAGGCTCAGATCCAGCTCCCTGCCGCGCCTTTCCTCCACCCTTCCCCACCTCACCTCCCTTGTTTTCAAGTGCATTACACTGTCCCTCCCTAACCCCTTGGGTGGAGCAATAGGTTGTGTGGGAGGATAGGGTCTGGCTGCAATGGTATCTTTCTTCCACTCCTTGCTTCTTATCTGTTTTCCTCCACTGCTCCTTGTTTCTTACTTCCCCTCTGCGCACCCAGGGCCTCAATCCTTTGGGGATGGCCGGTCGCAATGTGGGTTACCCATGGCTGCATTCCCTTAGGAGCGTCTCTGCTCGGGCATGGGTCACCCACGGGCCACAGTCCCCACAGAGGGGCTCTTGTTCTGGCACAGAGCATCTCTTTCCAAGAGTGCATCTCCAGCTGTGTCCCCAGCAGTGTCCCCTTCCATATGCCTCCTCTTGTGTCTCCTCAGGTGTGTCTTCACATAACTCCTCAGGTGAGTCCACATGTGTCTCCCATCTCTGGCACCTTCCACTCTTTCTTAAACACACCTGAGGACCACGCAATCCTCTGACTGGCTGCAGTTTTGGGGTATGATATGGTATTTCCAGCTCCTGCCAAGCCATCTGGAATTCACGATGACCTCCCCAGGCAGTTCCTGCCTCCTCTTACGCAGGTCACCTGGCAGCCGCAACTGCACACACCCCACCAGGTATGCCTAAAAAAACCTTTAAGGGGAAAACTAATACTCAAGCCTACATGTCCTAAGAAAAAGAAACAGGCTTCTGAAGACAGTGTGGGCTGGGAATTATCTTTGAGATAGGAAAAGGATCCTCCGTGTGGGCCCCCTGAGCCTGCTCCGAACATAGAAATTGAACAGTTCCCAAACCAAAGTTCCTCTCGCAACCTGGAATTTACATTTTTTTATCATTCTTTAAAGCTTTGGGAGACATAACACTGTTACAGTGAACACTGTAAATTCCTCCCTCAACTATTACAAATATTTGGTATGACAATGTTAATTAGTCAGTCTTTATAGACTAAGCAGTACATCCATTTGAAACTGGCAACAGCATAGGTTATTATTGAAAAAAATATATCTGCCACTAATGTCCGTGTACATTCCTTAAAACTAGATTAATACTTTAGACTAGTAAAAGTCTATATAATTACAACTAATGGAATCCAATTAGGAGTTAAAAATCAAGGAATCAGCAAATATCCCTGACACTGACATTTATTTGGCTGGGGAATGGCATATCAAGGAAAATGTTGTGCACTCCATCTTTTGTCCAGTCTGCATTTAAATGCCCAGAACTTCAATAAATGTTCAATATAAATGAACCCTGCACTAACACTGCATGAGTTACAGCCTTACTTCATCTAACTTCTGTTTTTATATCATATGTCTTAAATTTAAAAAAGAGAGGTTTTCACATAAACCATAAAAGCCATTATTTATACTCTCAATATAGATTAGACTACAGTCAGAAAGAAATAGTTTTAGATATTCACAGTAATTTAGGGCCTTTTTGCATTGATTTATTGATGGCTACTCCAGATTTCAGTTGCACTAAAAGATGCAAATTTCCACCTGAGGTTGCAGTCATTGCTTTCAAATCACCAAGTATGTTCCATCAATATTTATGGATACTGCCTCCAGAAGAATAAAAAAAAAATACAATGCAATCACCAAATGGGTTCAAATCCAAAGCCGCATTAGAATATACTTTCCTTTTGGCATACACTGAAGTAATCATTTGTTGTTGCTCTAAATTAAAACTGTGTCAGTCAACCAGTTTCTTCAATGACTTCCTCCAACCTGCTGGCAATTTTTTAGAAATGTGTGGCTTCAGCCACTCACAAAGGACAATCAACACTCAGTCTCTCAGCAATTTATTCTCACACATAGCCAATGAGGCAAGTGATTTTCCTGCTGCATTAATGACCTCCTGTTGTGCTGTTCCTACAGTTTCACTGCCCTGGCCTCACACCATGTGTTGGTCCAATGCAGAAACTGTCAGGAATCCAAGTCATAGTCAGCATTTTTTTTGGTGAAAAAATCCCAGGATATTTTAAAGGAGAATAATAGAAAGAAACATACCACTTATAAAGTGTTGTTGAAGAGGGTAATTTTAAAATTATTTTAATACACAAGATGGTCTTCAAGGGTCAAGTCTTCCTACGCTAACAGAAGTAGGCTGGAATGCAGCAGCACAAGAACACTGTATATCATTTCTGCAGGCTGGCAGTGGGTTCCCTCTCCTTGACCCTGCTTTGCTTCTGCGCAGACCCAGATCTTTGCAGGAACAAGTGTTTCACCATAAAGTAAAGAAAAGAAAAAAAAAAAAAGAAAAAAAAGAACCTATATCATGAATCAATTAGTCTGCTAAAATTAAATACTGAACTTATCTTTTATAGCCATTTTATATTTCCCATAGCCTCATTTGAGCAGAGGAAAGCCATTTTGGTGGAAAGCTCATGGAGAAGAACAAAGTTATTTGAAAGTCATTGATCAGCAGTAAAGCCTTTCTTAGCCTGAAAATGAGGATTTATTTCCACTAAGAATAGCTTTAATTTTAACAAGAGATCATTGTGTAAAATATGTGGCAAATGCAACATGATTCTGTAAGAAAGACCGTGAAACCTAAAGGCGCATATGCAAGTCAACAGGCTTCAAATAGAAATCCGTTAAAATTAGAGCTGATTGAAGAAAGCAATTCATATTTATACGCTGAGACTTACTAAGCTTAGTAGTTTCACACCTTAGTTCAATAACCAGTTCCACAAACCAACTCGAAACACCTTTGAAAACGTCATACAGATGAAACGGCAGTAGAAATAATGGTCTGTTTACTTTCAAAAAAATGCAGTGGTTCTTACGGACTTATCGGGCATTTCAAAAAAAGAGAAGAGAATGTTTCTACACAACCACAGTAAATTATCAGTCTTTATTATTCCACCAGCATTTTCCCCCTTTACCTGGTCTTAATCCTGCCTGTGTATTAATCACCATCATATAAATCTTAAAACACATTGCAGGGTACTTAGGATTCAGCCCATTGGTTAGTAATTAACCTCCCTTGCCTTTAGTCATAAACCTTTACATTGCAGTCCTGCTTTCAGTCATAAACCTTTACATCGCAGCCCTGCTTTTGATATATGAATCAACAAGTCTTATAGACTGAAACTCTATTCAGATTAATAGCTGACCAAATATAAGACAGATTTTTCCACTTAAAGACACCCCTTGCTATTTGAACTTCACTGCTTTCTCAGGGGTAGGTTAACAGGACCCAAACCTGTGACTTAATGCACCGTGAAATTTAAGATGTCACACACAAACAACAGTGATAAAATTCCTATTGATTTGCCACCTCTTGCAAGTTGGTATGTTTGGTGTATTCCTGCTAGGAAAGCTCTGCAGGTTTCTGCTCATCTGCTAGGGTAACTCAAGGCAACCATCTGCATCCCTTTATTTGCTTCTGTGGGTACAACCTGTCAGTTTAAGAAAGAAGCACTGAGCATGTGCATGACATTCTTTCAGGTAAACAGGGGACTCGTTCTACTCATGACAGGTCTCCACCATCCCTGTGGAATCTGAACACCTTTGGGCCTGCAGGGCAGAGGCATTAGTGAGACCTATGCCAAGTAATGTTTATATCAGAGCATTTCCATTTTACCTTGCCACACATCTACTGACTGCATTTGCACTGTCCCCTCTACATACAGCTGGGTAAAGGCTCCTACAAGGCTATTGCTTCTTATTTTGTGTCCAAAAACCTCTCACTTCTGGTAGCACCAGAAGTTCTTCCTTGTTTCTCTCCTTTTCAACATGAAGCTGACCTTCCCCAAGACAGGCTGAGCCATTTCATTGTTTATTTACACTTTGTGAAGTGGGCACTGTGCAAGCACTACATGGTAGATTTTAGTAAGGCAGTGATGGGAGCAGACAAAGATGCTTACAGAACTACTAGCAAACAATGTAAGGAATAATTATAAACTTTTAAGCAGTAGGGGCCAGAACTGAAATGGAAACATTTTTCCCAGGTCGCTTCTTTTTGTTCCATAATTTGCTACTGAATAAGAATTCTGGGAAGTACTGATTAAACAAAAGAGGCTGGAAAAAGTAAAGATATATGGAAAAGAGAGGGAGGAAAGGGGATTTAAGAAAAGAGACAGAGCTTCAACTCTAGACACTTGACAGATGTCACAGGAGCAAGCCCTAAACAAGTCAAAATCAAAGTACAATCAATAATACTGTAATTATATTTCTGAAACTAGAAATTCCAGGGATCTATCTGGATCTGGATGAAACACTTGCCTCTTTCTTGATTAGTCTAACCTCAGAAGGAGATCTGAGGGCCGTTTTAATTACTAATATCTGAATTACATTTAATTCCCAGTTGACTACAGCTGAATAAAATTAGTAGTATTTCTTAAAAAAAAAAAAAAAAAAAGGGATGATTTCTTGGCTGTTGCACAGACATTAGGGGGAAAATAAGGGTATAACAGCCTATAACCAGTTACTATTTTATCAAATTTCTTCTGAAGTGAAATATTTTAAGAAAAAAAAATGCTCATACAGCTAGGGACATTTCTGCAAGATCGGAATGACCTTAAAACAAAATCATGTCTAGGATTATTTATTTGAGTATGTCCTTTTAAAAGAAAAAAAAAAATTAATGCTATGAAATAGAAGCTCATTATATCATTGCTTAGATCAGGTTTTTTTGACTATTGATATTTTTCACCTCCTACAGCCTCATTATCAGACTGGCAAGGTTTTTGCTTTTTTTTTCTCATTCCTTGTGGAATATATAGATTTTAGATCATTTTTATCCTGTACTTATCTTTCTTCCCAGGCTAGAATTACTCATTCTTTTGCATACCACCTGAAAAATTAGAAAAATGCATCTGCTTAGGTTTACCCATTTAAAGTAACTACTTTTAGTATGATTAATAAATGAGTACGCTACTGACAGGTGGAGGTAGTTCTGTTTATTTGGTATTCTTTGACTGAGCAGCAGTAGCGTAATAGTAGCAATATTAAAAAGCAAAGGGAACTAACATCACCCTACTTTTACAGGACAAGCAAGTCTTCTTATGGAAAAAGGAGGAAACTTTCCCTGGAGGAAAAGCATGTTGTTGGCAGGGCATTGAGCTGTGACTCAGGGTATCAAAAGTAATTTTCCTGTTCTGCTGCAGATTTCCTCTGTTATCTTGTACAACACTGCTTAGGCTGTGTGCCCGAGCAAAAGATTAAAAATATCCTCCTTCCTCTGACTGCTGTCATGAGTATTTATCATATGGTCTTCAACAAAAAAAAAAATACTTCATCTCTTTGTGCATGTCTGTAAAGGGAGGGACTGAGCTGCGAGGCAGGAAGACACAGCTTACAGTTCTCCCTCTGCTTATCACAAGGGGAACTTGATATTCAAAATTCACTGCTCAGCTAAGTCACACTCCGTAAGCACTAGTCAGTCCCTCAGGCTTTTGGACCAGACAAGTTAGATGCCCACAGTATTCACTACAGCATGTGGTGGCAGAATTCATGCAGATTTCTGCCATTTGGAATACCTAACCAACAAATTGATAATTCTCACTAGGAAGACTTTTCTTAATATTGCCACAATTAAGCCTAATATATTTTTCCAGAAAACCACTGGAAAAAATAACAATGATTTATTTATAGGAAGACGTGTATTTTATATCTAATTAAATATAGATAGAGATTTAGCTATAGATACAGACATGCTTCTCAAGTACAGGCTTATTGTTACTGTTAATTTCACAACTTGAAATTGATCTTTACTTACTCTAACAGTTAAGCTAAAATTCAGCATTTTTCAATTTCAACTGTATTTAAGCTAAAGAATACACACCGAGACTTTAACAACTCGTCAAAAATACTACTTTTTGGTTGTCTTCTTATGGTGTCTACTAAAAACATCTTTACAGAACGTATGGAATTTCACATGACTCTGGATATTCTAAATCAGGAACTGAAAAATAAGATTTGGAAATAGATCTAGCTGAAAAATCTTTCTTCTTTTGCTAGGGAGCAGCCTCTGCTAATTCTAACAGTATCAGAATATGATCCAGAAAAGTGGGATTCAACTTCCGAATAAGACACTTAGCTTTAGATGTCTGCATGACAGCATCTACAGGTGCAATAGACGTCTAAGTTCCTACTATAAACAATTAAGATGTACCCAGCACAGTCAGTGGTGACATAGGATTGGTTCAAATCACTTAAAGTGGACTTCTGAAATTGGTTAGCTAAACTTCATTTTAAACTTTGTTAGCTGTATTGACTGGTTTCCGATAATCTGGGCAGAATCGTGCATTTTTCCACCTCCTACTCCTACACAGTTTGTGTTGTGTTAGTGAAAATGGATGTCTTGCAGTCATCTATAAACCACTAAACAATTTGTGTGGCCTTGTAGTAAGCAGCACTGCAAGTTTCTGCTTCATATATGGGCTCCACCTGTCATAGTTATTTGTGTTTTGAACAACTTAAACTTGTAGTTACACCTCCAGGGCTAATGAAGCCTTGAAATGGTAGCTTCATATGTCATGAGGCAAGGTCTACACAAAAACCCCACTTACTAGACTGCCTATAAAATCTTGCCCAGAATGCTGCAAAATGATTATCCAAAAGAAAATAAGGATTCAATATCACAGCCAGATGCAACATCAAATCACCAGTCTCGATCAAAAAGTGTTAAGTCTCATCTCAGCCTCTCCTCCCTGCCTGATGCTTTTTCCAACTCGTTAGCTTCAGCACAGTATGGTCCCTAACTGCTTAGCTGTGAAATATGTCTTGGTCCTCCTTGGATGCTGGCCTAAGTATCTTTTTTTGTTGATCAACATGGTGACAGAAAGCTGGGTGGTAGTAGAACAGTAAAATCACTGCAATATTTTTCCACATTGTTACCCTCTCTTGTGGCCCAATATAAAAATGAGATATTCAGCATATAGCTTAATACAAAGTGGGCAAAATATAAGTGAAACTGCTGGTGACATTCATAAGCTGTGCTATGAATAAAGTTGCACCAACCATGTAAACGATGTTAACACTTTCAATAATGGTCCGTACAGCTCAAGGCTTCTGCATGAAACATGTTCAATCAATCTCCAAAGAAGATGACATAAAGTTGACATTTTTAAAGGTGTTCTTGGAAATTCAGATGTTCTGCTCATTCTGGAGTGAGTTTTTCCATGGTTGCCTTTAAAAAGGAAGGTATCAGACAGCAAGTGTGGCGACAGAAGAAACTAGGAGACCATAAGCCTAATAATTATTTCTTCCAACTTGGTGTTTTCTTTGGCATGCTTACAGAATTTCTGTGGTCTCCTACTGAACATTCAAAGCTGGAGAACACCCCATCTGTTGCTGTTAGCTGTGGTCCCAACTGTTCACATTTTCAGAAGTATGCCAAAGCACTGAGTCATTTGTTATCTACAGCATACTGTTTTCAAAAGCATCTCTGTCTCACAAAGTCATTTCTGAGGCAAATTCTTGATACTGGTGAACACTTTAAAAGGGAATTTTAGGTTTTTATTAATCTTTGTAGCAGGTGGTAGAGCTATGTGTAAGTCAGGTTCACAAAAATTATGTTTTCATCGTTTATAACAAATTTATTTTATCTGGCCATGCAACTCATCTGGAACTTGTCTTTTCATTTTAGTTACTTGTCCTCAGCAAACAGTCTTTTAGGACTATAACTGAATACCATGAATTGCAATTTACATTAATTACATGTTTATGACGTTGCCAATAAATGCAAAGTATGAGACACTGCACAAAAAACCCCATAAGATACAAGATCAAAAGTCTGCAAATTAAACAGACCATTGATTTGCTGTTTGTCTTTCAATACATTACTCAACCTCTTACAGCAGTTTTTGGTCTGTTGGTTGCAGCTCTCCTTAAAGTCTGGCTTCTTTAGACTCTGCACTTAGTGGCAGGACACTGACCTAAAGCGCGTAATGTGTCCCACAAAACGTTCCTGCCAAGATCCAATATCCTTTCAAAATAGAGGCACATAGTCCAAGGAGACATTTAAACATGTTTTTAATATTCAAATTCACTCATATAGCCAGCCATCAATACCTCAAAGATAATTTGAGTCAAAGTTAGGTGTATATGACAGGATAAAACAACCAGCATGTCTCAGGAATCTTTCTTCATTCCAGAAGAGATCAGAATCCATTCCCTTCTAATTCAGTTGAGGCTAACACTATTCAAAGCATAAATACACTTCAACATTTCACTTGCTTTCCGCTGTGACGTCTGGTGCAAAAATTCCTGTGCCAAGGAAGACCAAGGCTGTCAGTCTATATGATATCATTCAAATATAACATGGACATCCAACTAAGATCTGAAGACAGAATATGCCATCCAACACCTTAACCAAATCAACAGGCAATCTCAGCTTGGAAGTGCATTGTGCTAAAAGAGATACAGGGCTTCTAGATCCTGGCTGGCTCATGCAGAGTCAATTTGCACTTGCCTTCACTGCACTTTAGAAGGTTACTGTATACACATAACCTTAGATAGTGGGATGGGAATACCTTATCTTAAGAATATTTTTGTCTCATTACCATAGTATGTGCAGAATCCCAACCTTAATTAAGCAAATACTTTTGTTCTTTTCTATAACCAAAGAACTAATACACTGAGTGCCTCTGTAGCTTGGCTTAAGTCCAGTAAGTTTGAAGATTGTGCATAACATCAGCTACTGGCCTATCATATCACTTCTCCCTGTATAGCTTCACAAGAAAAATTCAAATTTACACGACAAGATCAAGTATTCCAGGTAGTGCGGCAAAGCCTATCAAGTCTGATTTCTTCTGCCTATGAAACTTTTACCATTATTACAGTCAAAGGAGCCATGCTATCCTTGTAACATCCCAGGCCATCAAGTGCTTACAATTTGCTTAATGTTTTGTACAAGAGTAACAGCATTGAAGGCAATAAAATTATCAGAAATATGCCATTATGCACATGTGCAGGATTTGTCATGACCTCTACAAGAAACAAATCTTAGTCTTCTCCCAGATATTCCATTGGCAATCACAGTTAGTACCAGTAGCTTCAAGCCACAGCCCTGCCTCTGTCCCTCACCACAGACACCATGCCACGTGTCCTCATCTGACACGGCATGTGTTTAAAACAACATGATCATGGTCTCCATCTCCCACTTACTTCAGGATATATCTAGACCATATGGTCCATGAACACTCACGTGACGGAAAAAAAAAGTCAAAATATACAGGACTACAACAGTAAAGCCCAAAATGTGGTAAGCCTGGATACCACGGACATGTATTCTAAATCAGTTAGTGTCATATAATGAAGTGAACAGCATATGGAACATGCAAGGTTTCGATAAAATTAACATCTATCCCTCCTCTCAACAGTAGGACTTGTAGCTCAAAGGCTGCTTCTACAAGTTGCAAGTAAAAGCATAATTTGATTTAATTATTGCTGTTACCATATCTATTTCATATCACTATCCCTTCAACTGAATTGCGTGAAATCAACTGATGGAGCCACACAGCTAAAGCATCACCCTGAATAATACATTACAATTCTAGTACTGTCTGCTGTTGCCTAAAGCAAAATAATAAAAAGATGTATATTACCTTAGTTACTTCTATGACTTCTTTTACCTTAGTTTCCTAAATAAAGTAGTAAAGAATATACCTCTGCAGATTCTTTTTTATTTCTAGGTAGAATATATTTCCATGTGTGATTCAAAACTGGAAGAGACAAGTACTTTACTATAAACTGAAACTGTGTTTCTCTGCAGTCAGCGAAGAATACTGCCTTCATTCCAGGACAAAGAGGCCTGGATGCAGACGCTCCCATAGGAGGACTTGTATTGTAATCCTAACTTGTTTCTTATATTATTCTGGTTTTGGATGTCACATACAATTGCCAGCCTGATGTGCATGTAAGGGATGCTTTACTTACAATTAGCATAAATAATTACAGGTACATAAAAAAGGCAAAACCCAACAATGTCTCAGAAGAAAGCATTCTTTGTGCTATGTGTCACCAACATCAGCTTAATTTGGAGCAAATATACATAGCAGGTGAAAGGGAGAAAACCGTACTTGCTTCTGACAAACATCGTGAATCTCTTTAATACTGAACCATAATCTGCACATATGATCGGGTAATTAAAACATAATGGAATGTAGGGTAAATTACAATGACTGATACGGTTTAGTAAAAAGATGCTTCAGAGCAACGTATTGACGTCTGAGAACAAGAGAGGGTTATTATGCCTTACCAGGCTACTGACAGATGGCTGCAAATAATAAACTATTAAAGAGTTTTAAAACTGAATTGAACATAGTAATCTTCATAACAGAACCACCAAGAACATTATTTATCCTAATTAAAACAAAGCTAGACCTGTGCTTCAATTTGCAAGATATAAGTGTCTAGTCATGGGGAAAAATGTATTCTTCATAGTCCACCAAGGCACCGAATCCCTTCCTGAATAAGATACTCTGTACATTGAAGAAAATACCAGTTGCTTTAGGTTAATCCCTGTCATGACGGCCCTTAAATTTCAGAAAGTTTTAAATAGCCATCCTTTTTCTCGGCTGTACAATGATCTGGAGCAAATAGCCTGCGACAAACCCAACACCACATGAGGCAAAACAGCAGCAGCCAACGCATGTATATTAGCATTGCTGTTGCTGTCTCAAGCCCTTGAGCAGACTAACAAGCGATCCACATCACTTTCTGAATCCATCCTCTGAGAGGAGGCTTTTAGAATAAGCACAGAAGATTTTGGTGTAGCAAACCTAATGGTGGAATAAAGGCTTGGGAAGCAGAGTTAATGTATCTGTCCTTACTCATTTAAAAGCTATGGCTAAATGAAAAGCTCCACAAAATTGTTTCAGATACGCATAATCGAGTCTAATAAATATTTTAGTGTTTTATTAGTAATTCTTAGGGTAAGACTTCACTGCACTGTAATATTACTGAGTATCTTTATTATATAATCTCTTTTAGTCAAATTTAGCTGACGATCCTATTTCATTTCTTCCTTTGGCACCTTGTTTAGATTTCCATCTTAAGTAGGTCTTTATGACACACTTTGGCAGAAAGTTTCTCTGCATAGAACATCCCATTTTAAAATTAATACCTTGCTGCCTCTGCTAATCAAAACTAGAAGAGTTTACATTAGTGTTTTAAGACCAGAGTGCATGGTTCATTAAAACCCAGCTTCACTGCATTTAAATCAGAGGTGAATGCAAATGGGTGTAGGGGAGACTGAGTGGCTATTAATTTTATTTCCTTCTTACTCCCACAGAATCTGATTCATATACGTTGCAACCTTTACACATGACCTTTGCAATTTGGCCCACTACATGTAAGAACAAAGTTATATCTACTGTTATATATTATATATTATCCCACGCTAAAGTGGAAAACTCAAGGCCCATTCTTTTAAATTACAGCCATTCTAATTTGACTATCTCATACATTCTGATAGGTTGTGCATAAGTAAATTCTATGACCCTAGTGTAAGCACAGTGAACCAATTTCAAAAACACCCAAGGTTTTAATGTATAGAGTCTAAGAAATGCAGATTATATACTGGAGAATGTTATGGAGATGTAAATTTCCCTACTTCAACAGATCATCTTTGAATCTGGCTTATGAGTTAAAAAAAAAATCACTCTTGTAACGTATAGATCTATCATACTACTTTCACCACTGTAGGTCATCATAACGCTTCTTCCTCATATTCCATTAAAGGTGAAATTCTTTGCAAGTATGTTGTTGGCATCGACAAAGGGCTCAGCTGAACTATCTAGATATTTATGCCTGTGAATACTGTTATTTACTATACAGTATTTACCCATTCCTCATTCATTCCACCTCCCCAAAGCAGAACTCAATTTCCTAAACAAGGGTCTCAGTTCAAGCCACCTGCACACTGTTCAGCACCTCAGAGTTGCCTTCACATCCAATCTGTCACCACTCTGTTGCCTTAGCTCTGCAGACTTATTTGCAAGACTTATGAACTCCTTCAGAAAAGGAGAAGACTCTCTCAAAAGAGAGGAGCCTCATCCTCTGCTGTCATCCAACTAGCATGAGATTAGACAGGACTCACGCAACATCTCTTACACCAGATGGATTTGTCACTGATCAGGCAGAATAAAGTTACTGCAAACACTGCAGGAATCAAGTAGCACATTTAATACTCTGGTTAGATCTGGCTTTGTAGTTTACTTTGACACATCCTAGCAGAAAGAATTCATGAGGTCCAGGAAAAACTCCCTGAAAACACCTTACTTTGCATCGGTTTTCATCTTAATTTGTCTACTCAAAGTGTTAATTTTCTCAACAACACTTCATTTTATTAGTCAATGCATTGATTCTGATTGAAATAATTGAAGAATTATATGAGTAATTATGGAAATTGTCTACACCAAGCTAAAGTCAACATATTAACTTGTTGCCATGTCAATATTCACCTTGCAGTTTTACATATGCAAACAACTCTAACAAACTCAAACACAAATATGTTGTCTTTTATTTGTCTTTAACTAAGGCTGCCACCTTATCATAGAAGACAAGGTGAATTGTGTCAGCATACCCAGTATGCAACTTATTTACATCAAGTGTGTTTCTTAGGTTGACATTTTCCTGAGTGCACTTCTGTAAAGTTAAGTTCATTGTTTAAGCTCCCTGATTCAATTGGACAGACTGTGACATATATTAGAAAGACAGTTTGCCAGGTGAACATTCAATGCTTTTGGGAGCCGGCACAAACAAAAACTTTTTATTACTCCAAAAGCAAAACAATCTTACCTAAAATGTTCCAAACCTTACATAACTAAACTGCAAAGTGGGTCTATTCCCTCTGTGGCTGGTGAAGAGTTCTCTCTCCAGTGGAACCTGCCTGAAAAGCTCAAGCAGCTTTCATCCTCTTCCTTTCCATATAAAATTGCCCAAGAATTGTGCTGCCATCCAGAGAGACCTTGACACGCTGGAGGAATGGACTAACAGGAACCCCATGAAGATCAATAGAGGGAAGTACAAAGTCCTGAACCTAGGAAGAAACAACTCCAGGTACCATTACATGCTAGGGGACACACAGCTGGAAAGCACCTTTGCAGAAAAAGAACATGGGAGACATGGTGGACTGTGCTGAACTCAAGCCAGCACTGTGTGCTTGTAGCAAAGGCTAATGGTATTCTCGGCTGCATGTGGAAGAGTGGTACCAAAAAGTATTTGGAGGTGATCCTTCCCCTCAACTCAGCACTGGTGAGGCTGCACCTGAAATACTGTGTCCAGTTCTGGGGTACTCAGTGCGACAGAGACACAGACATGCAGGATACAGTCCAGCAAAGGGTAACAAAGATGGTGAAGGGACTGGAGTATCTCTCCGTCCTCATAGAACTGGAACTGTTCACCCTAGAGTAGGGAAACCACAGAGGGAAATTTATCAATGTACTGAAATAGCTGAAAGGAGGATGCAAAGATGATGGAGCCAGGCTTTTTTCAGTGGTGTCCAGTGACAGACAGTGGGTACAAACTTAAACACAGGAGGCTCCATTTCAGGAAACACTTCTCCTGTGAAGGTGACAAAGCACTGGCACAAGTTGCCCAGAGAGATTGTGGAGTATCCACTTTGGAGATATTCAAAAGCTGTTTGTACATAGTCCTAGGGAACTGGCTTTAGGTGGCCTTGACTTAGCAGGGCTGTTGGACCATAAAACCTCCACAGGTCCCCTTCCAACCTCAACCATCCTATGACTCTATGAAAAAACTGTCAACAACAGTTTCCCTAGCTACTCAGACTTCAACTTGGATTTCCAGCTTGTAGGATTAAGAGCCCTTTTCCAGGACAACAAGTTCTGTGTCCAGCTACTAAAGACAGGAAAATGCTACAAAAGGAAACTATGAGGTTAGTGTGGGAAGCGGGTTAGCCAAACTACCACCCAGCTGCTCAGTCCAGTCTCCCCTTTACCCCATTCAGCAGGACAGGGGGAAAAAATAGGACAAAAAGGAATGAGAAATTTCATAGGTTGAGATAAAGGCAGGGACATTGCTTACATGACAGGCAAAACAGAATCAATGCAGGAAAAAATAATTTACTGCCTAGTGAAACAGCTATTTGACTTCTGATTCAGGTAATGAGAATCAAAGATAAACATTAAAACAACACACTTCCCTAATATCACTCTTCCCAGGCTCAGATTCCCTCCTTCACTGCCAACTCCCCCCTGCCCCAAGCAGCATAGGGGGATGGGATGGGGAATGGGGGCTGCGGTCTGTCCGTAACAGCTCCTCTTGGCCACTCCTTCCTCCTCACTCTTTTCTCTGCTCCAGCACGGGCTCTCCATGGGCCACAGCTCCTTCAGGCCCTATCCAATACTCCGTCATGGGGTCCTCCATGGGTTGCAGTGTGGGTATCTGCTCTGGCATGGAACATATCGTCTTCCTCTGACCTTCTATTTGTTCTTTGGTTTCTCATTATTATTATGCCCTCCTCCTCTCACTCTAGCGTTCGCTGCCCTTTCTTACAACCATTTCCCCAAGGCACCACTGCCTTGTCTGCAAGGCTCAGCTGTGCCCTGAAGGGGGTCACTTGGAGCTGTCTGGAACCACCTGTGTCCAGCACAGGGAAGCCCAAGTCTCTCCTCACAGTTTTCATTTTGGAAAACTGTGTTGCGTTTTATCTCTTCTCACTTCGAACTCTTCAATTATTGTTTTCATCAGAATTGCTGCTAAAGCGTCACACACTTGAATCCAGACATCAGGATTTGTAGCTGTCTGGTCCATTGGTTTTCCCTTTCTTCAACCGTAAAAGTGCAAAAGAATGAGAATGTAGTTATGGAACAGCTGTAAGTAACAAGGGACAGAAGTTGCAGTTACAAGGAGACAGTCTACAAAATTCATACACCAGTCATGGTAGTGTCTTAAGAAGCTAGGACAGACTGTCACTGTGTAAGTACAGAAGGTCAGCACTGTCATTAGACATAGTACTCTAGGTCTATAAGTAAGACTCAAATAATCCCATACAGATAAAACTACACATTAGAAATGGATGTTGATTAACTGTATATTACAGGAGGAGAAAGGATAGTTCTCTGTTGCAGGAAGAAATCAATTCTTTGGAAACTTACAGCTATTATTATTTAATGCCTTAGTTTCACTTTACAGTAGTCTTCCAAAAGTCAATAGAAGTATTTGCACAGGAAAATGAGCAAATCTCATTATTAGATCTTATTCGCTGGTTCATGTCTCACTTATTTTTTTTTGTCAGTACAGCTTTTGGGTTTTTTTCCCCCAAAATACAGAATTCCAGGGCTCTGAGCATTCTACCAGTTATCAAAATCATTAACCTACCTTAGCAAGATTAACAGTGAAGAGAAATTAGTAAATTAAGTAATATTTTTACCCCTCAATCCCTTTTTATTTGGTCACGTGAAACTTATGATTGGAGAGTGTGCTTTAAGAGAACAGTATCACAAAAATCAAGAAAAAATTATGCAGGTTGTTTTTCACACCATACATATATATATATATATATATATATCTCTACATGACATTTCCATTGATTCAGATTTGTGATTTCTGATAATTATTTCAAATAAGGATACTAAAAATAAAGATCTCTGTATGTCTCCAGAAGTATCTCTAATTTCAACCAACGTTTCATAAACATATTGCCCATCCAGAAGCAGAAGTCAAAGTTAGGTCCTCTCTTGCATAAGGAGCTGCGAAAGCCAAGTAGGATATAGAGTCATACTGCACTTACAGGCACAAGGAAACCTGAATTAATTCATGACAAGGACAGAGCTTCACGAGCAGATTTGAGATCTTTTTTCTCCCTACCATTTACCCTCAAACAGTTTGATGAGACATTCTCTACAAAGATGTGACTGGGAAGGCATGAGATTGAAACCCTTTTAGTTGAGAAAGAGAAATGAAATTGAGAACTCCTACATCCTGGATAAGTGCCTTAAATGCAAGTTGAACTATATATGGGAGGAAACCAAGCTAAGTCCTTCCATGTCATAAAACAAACAAAACCAAGTAATTCTACTTTCATTATTTGGAAGAAATCAATTAAGTACTTATGTTGAGGATATAATTTCCAAGTCACTGGAGTTTTCGTAAGAGTATAATTCAATATGTACGTTGTTATACTCAAAATCTTCTTGAAGGTAGAAAAGGACACACTATATACATGGAGCTAAAAGATTCTTCTTAGGTCAGGAGGAGCAAACACAGAGATAATTTTGAATTTATCATGATACAAAGGGCTGTGTCTACCCTGTTGTGGAAAACGGGTAGAAGGGTGGGCTCAGGTGACAGTACTTGCAGGCAGGTGTGCTCTTTGAGACACCTGAACATCCCTGGTCTTGCACCCTCAAGCCAATGCTTCTCATCAGGCCCAGTACTTAGCAGCCTTTTAGTCTTTCATCTTCCCGTACTGTGATGGCAGAGCTCAAAGATAACCAGGGCCCTTCCCTTGCACGTGACATGATGCAAGAGCAGGTAAGAATTTTAGGCTCTATAGGTCTCTGTTTCAGTGGCCTGTTATCAAGCCTGACTCCCCATAATGCATCCAACATCAAACAAAAACTTCCTGAATCATTTTGGATTCCACTGGATTTTTCCCTAGAGGAAAGATACAATCACTACCTGTAAGCAACTTATTTTAGGGGTGACAGGAAATAAACTGTTCATGTCAGTTACATGACCTTTCACATTTTATTTTAAGGACATGACCTGTCATTTATTGTGAACTAATTAAGCAATGCTAGTGTTTCTTGACCAAGTCTTGACAATATTTCAAAAAGACAATGAAATAAACATTGCTGCTGCCTATACTTCAGAGACTGACCAGAAGTATACATCAGCAAGACTTAAATAAATCAAAAAGCTGGGGCTCGGGACCAAATTTACTAGAGAAAAGTTACTAGAGAACAACATAAAAGGAAGAAGAAGAACATTAGCAGTGACTGCTGCCTCCTCTGCTCCAGCTTCAGCTCTGGAGATGGCCCCACTGGGGAGAGGGTGACCCCTGAGAGTCACTGCCTGACAAACCATCACCCTTTGTGTGCCTGGGGCTACGGGCTGCTGCCAGGCTGCAGCTGGCAGCCCAGGAGAAGGAAAACACTGTGGAGAAGAATGTCCCACCACGAGTATCACTCTCCTCCTGCTGAGGATCACAAGATGCTGATGGTTCATCGTAACACCTTCTAGCTCTCTGTTCCAGGAACAAGGAATTTGTCAGCCTGTATTGTCCAAGGTATGTTGGAAAGATGAGCATGGCATTCAAGATAAGAGGCCCATAGTTATAGGCTTTGAGTATGACTACTAAAGAGGCATTTCTTTTTCTTTTTTAATCAATGTGGATAATGAGTGTTGATATTCTTGCAAATGGGCTAATAATAAATATTTGCTGTATTTTGATTAGACTGTTAAAAGTACTCACTGTCCTAACAACAAATCTGGTTTCATATATGTATATCTATGTACATATGTGTATATATGTTTCCTTTTGGTCATAAAAAGATTTTGAGTGCATCATCTACTGCTTCTTACCTGGGAGAGATTCCTCTCAGGTTTTTGGCTTTATGAGAGCTTATTTCAGCTTCCTGAACACTTCTGCGATGCACACCTTCATGAGGGCAGTAGTCTGCTACAGGAATCAGACACAAAAACCTAAGCCTAAATACATTACCTGTAACTGCTTGGAAAAGATCCAAAAGAAGCAGGAATTAAACTGAGATCATGTCTGTGCTCAACATAAATTCACCCTACCCGTCATAGTAGTACTTCTGCATGTACTTTTCATCCCTGGGGCTTCCAAGGCACTTTACCTATGAAATCTGTGGTTTAATAATTCATTAAAGTCTTAGTTCCTCTTCCGGATCTTTGAAACACAGTAGTTATTCTACAGGACACAGCAACATCCAACAGACTGCATTGGTAGAGAAGTAAATTATTAATTATATGAAACGTTAATCAGAAGGCAGAAGATACTTACACTGATGTGAATGTATTTCCTAGCTCAACATAACACCTGTGAAATTGTCCCATGTATCGATTTGTTAATACAGTGTGTGTCCTGTGGAATAACTGACAATTTTTCCAGCACATTGTACTTCATGGTCATACAGCTCTTAAGGGGCATGACCTACTACTAAAACCCTTGCAATGAAAAGAGTCTTTCCCTTAAACTGATTTATAATGAAACTCTTCTGTTTGTAAGTAATTTTGATACCTGGAATCAGGAACTGACTGAAACTTTCTCAGAGGTCACAAATTTCCATTAGAAAGACAAATTTTCAAGAATGGTAGAGTCCTGGGCATTTAGTGCAATAGATTTTTAATATTATTGGACATGCCCTATGAGAAGAGAAATATTTCTCCCTCCTCAGCTGGAAGAAAAATGACGAAGGAGAAAGCTCCAAAAAGAAGTCACAGTGCCAGCTTTGTCAGGGAAAATTTACATCTGCACAGTTTTAATCCAAAAAGCTTTCTGCATTCTTCCATTGGCAGATTTTGAAGTCTGAGCTGGCAATTCGCCTGAAGGATCAATCCTCTGACAGAACTACTGTCAGGGAGGTCAGCTGTAAATTTCAGTCAGTACAGGGCACAAGGAAAACATTGTCAGGAATATTTTGCTGCAGCTTGGCATCAGATATAAACACTGAATGTATGGCTCTAAGCATAAATCTTCAAATAATAATCCACCACAGAAATTGCTAATTTTGAATTCTCTCTATGGCCTGCTACTTAGGTACAAATTCTCCACTGATAGCTGGTTTTCCTCTGCTATTTTGCGACACTTGCTGGAATCCATGAATTTCAAAAAGAGAAAACCAATATTATTTAGTTACAGATATTAAACCCCAGGAATTACTGTGATAATCATTTGCTAAGCAGTCAATTAAGAGAAACCATGATTATAGAGACATAAGTATTATATTGTATATCCATATAAATTATATCTAAATGAAAACTAAATTACAATATTAGCATCCAATTTTTGGTGTTGCCAGCTCATAGATTTTAATCATGAGCCTTTATCTTAAAAAAAAATTAGATTTGACATTGTCTGAACACACCAGAATACTACTACCATTTTAATTTTTAAAAGCAAAGCTATAAAACAGTCAGAAAAAAAACCCAAACCACTTTATATCCCTAAACCTTCTGGTTACACGGAAAATCTTGAAAATGGGCCACAAAGCCAGAAGGGTCAAAAGGGTATTGTCAGAATGCATATATCCGAATGTGTTATGACACATGTAAATGTATCACTGGAAGGAACTCCTATATCAAACTCATGTGATGATTTTCTGAGTCCCGACTCAGAGCTGTTAAGGCCTTGAAGGAGCAGATTGGAAATTTCAGTCCCCACAAGGCCTAGCAATATTCAGTCCTAAAACATTTTCAGGCACATCCTTTCATATCAACTTAAAAATTACAACCATAGTCAAACTGAGATATGTAGGCAAATTGAAAACCAACAGCATTTCCTTTAAAATCCTGCCTCATTGAAAACACCCTCCCAGAGATCCTGCTTAGATTTGGAGGTGGGAAGCAGCTTTCAAAATGGAGAAGTGAGATAGAGAGGTGGGAAGTGTAAAATGGAAAACTGAAGGCCATTGCAAGGGTAGTAGTAGCTGCTGCCATCTCACTCAGCAATCAAACCCATCACCTCTGTGTATCACAAGACTTCAATCAACAACAATTCAAGATAATAAAAGCTCTACTGAACTTGCTCCAATTTACAGATGTCTCTTGTTCTGGAGTGCTCAAAACTGCCCGCAGTATTTCAGATGTGATGTAACAAGTACTGAGTAGAAAAATACAATCCATCACTTCATCTACTGGTTGTATTCCTGCTGATGCAGCCCCAGATGCTACTGGCCCTCATTCCTGCTAAGGTCATTGCTGGCTCATGCTTCACACAGTGCCCAACAGCACCCCCAGAGCCTTTCCTGCACAACTGCTCCCCAGCCAGGCAGCTCAGTCTATGTCACAGCAAAGGGCATTTCCTACTATGGTGCAGGACTTCACATTTACCCTTGCTGAATTTCATTAAGTCACTGCTGTCCCATTCTTCTAGCCTGTCTACATCCCACTGGATGGCAGGCATGCCCTGGTGCCACCTAAGTTAGTTGTCATCCACAGACTTTATGAGCAAGCACTCAGTCACTTCCTCCAGGCTAACAGAGAACAGTACTAAACACGTGAGTCCTATCCTGCTCTCTGCAGGTTTCCAGATACCTTCAGTGCAAACCACTGCTACGCTGGGACTTCAGCGGTATGGGGTTGTCCGTATGTCCCTTTGGGAAGATACAACCTCAAACAGGGGAAGTGAAATTAAAGATTCTGGGTCAAGCCGACAGAGAATTTGTGATGAAACTTTCAAGGGTGTTCTCCCATGACAATTACATAAGCCCTGAATTATTATGCGAGTGAGGAATAAGGCCTCAGCTCATGGCACAGCCCCCACTATATCACTCCAATCCTTGTAATTTCAAGGGTACAGCTATCAGCTTTTAGTCACCTTCGCACATTCCTCCTTAAAAACTGAAAGGGCAAGCATCTCAGGTAGAAAGACAAAAGCAATGTACATAAATCCTCACCAACAGGTTCAAACAGGGCCCTCACGAAGTAAAGAAGCTCAGAATCAGGTTCACTAAGGTCTGAATGTGAACAATTAGAAGTTCTCATAGTTCTCACAAGGGTTCTTATACTGTTGTACAGCCTTGCTCTTCTGACACAAAATCCAAAGCTTATGTTAAAAAAAAAAAAAACAAAACAAAAAACGAAAAAACCCCAAAACATAGAATCATAGAATGGTTTGGGTTGGAAGGGACCTTAAAGATCACCCAGTTCCAACCCCTCCTGCCATGGGCAGGGACACCTCCCACCAGCCCAGACTGCCCAAGGCCCCATCCAACCTGGCCTTGAACACTTCCAGGGAGAGGGCATCCACAGTTTCCCTGGGCAACCTGTGTCAGTGCCCCACCACCCTCATTGTAAAAAATTTCTTCCTAACATCTAATCTAAATCTCCCCCCTTCCAGTTTAAAGCTGTTCAGCTATTCGGCTAATTATCTATTGTTGAATATGTACAAAAGCTAGGACAATCTCAGGACCAAAGTTTCCCTACACCAACAAAGTATGGACTATCCAGACAAGGCAGAAGAAGGACGTAACTTTAAGGACTAACCTTCCCCTTCAGGGCAGGGGACATGGCAGGGACTTTGCAGCATTGGGCTAGCATCTTCAATTGGCCAAAACCCTTAAGTGAAATTACACCCCTTCTGCCTCTGTGTACCAGCTGTAAGACACAAAAGACCTTCTGAGGACACAATTAAGATAAATCACATAACTCTATTAATAGCAAAAATTCATCTATAAATGGAGAAAAGGTTTTTCTTAATACTGTTAGCTACTACATTGCCTGCCAACAAATTTACATGGAGAACATTACCTGCAGGGTCCCATCTTAGTCTCTTTCAGCCCATTCCAGCCTGTTCCTTGGGAACACATGGTGCAAGCTGGTTTTGAGAAAGGCACATGCTGCTTCTTTTTCCTCTTTTTAGGGTTCTCATTTGAAGCAGGTTGCAGCAGCAAAATGTCTTTTATGTTTTTTTCTTTAAAGAAACAAACAAACAAACAAAACCACCCAAACTACAAACAAACCCTATCAAAAACCCCAAAACCTACAGAACAGGAGGAGCTGGGGGGAGACAGAAAGGTCCCAAATAAATACAGTCCCATGCTGGGTCTCAGCCTCAGGCCAATTTTTAAGTGCAGTAAGAGACCATTTTTTACAGTAGAGTGCTATGGATTTCTAGCGAGAATATTGCCATATGCAATACTTAAATTGGGAACTAGAAATAAACAGCTTCACCCTTTGTATAACAGAATTCATGAGTAATCATTGAAAAAGCTATCAAAGCAGGGAAACTTTTGAAGCATGCTTTCCCTGTGCTTACACAGGGTGGAAACAAGTTTAGTAAAGAAATAAACCTTATACAGGGTTTTTTTTCTGTGAATGGTCTTGATTGTTAAAGATGTGCTAATAAAGACTGCTTCAATCATCCCAATAGTCCCCTAATCAATCAATTATGGGACCAGTTTAGTACAGTGCCAGTTTGCCACTTGACCAACAGTCAAGAGGAGACAAAAAATAAGTTAATAAATAACAGGAAAAATCTATAGTGCTGACTCCTTTTTGTTTTCTTTGTATCATGTATTTTCAATATTATTAAGTTTAAACTATTTTCTCTCTTCTCCTTGCCTTAAGTGTTAAGTGGTTGCAGTGAGGTTCTGTTATTAATCTTCTTGCACAGTATTCAGGCAGACAGGGATGCACAGGTTGTGATTTACTGGTAATGAGCCATATGAAATAAGGTTATCTTGAACCAAATATAATTTGCAGAAAGGATTCAAGCCTACTGTGTTCATTCCTCCAACAATAAGCAAACAGACAGAAAAGGAGATCTAGTGATCTGTATCTACATTGAAAAGTAGCACTGCACGACAGAAGGGATTTGTAGAGTGAAATACTTGATGTCGAGAACATGATACGCATCCACAGTACTTACATTTAGAAGGTTTTAATTTAGACTACCTCTCATCACATACAATAGACTGAACGTTCTCTAGCGCCTGGACCACGTTACATTTAGTCTTTGAGTACACCTTAGATTTCATTTCAGTTCACAGAGTCAGACTTCTCCAAAGTCCAACTCAAAGCATGGTAAATAGCAACAGTCAGAAGATCTACATGAAAAGCATTAATGCAACTGCTACCATAAAGTCTGTCAACTAGGAGGGTTCTGGCAGGCAAGATAATTTCCTCAGTAGCATAGCCAATGCTACTTTCTGTTTGGAAACCAGGCCTTTTATTCTGTTGTGATTAATGGACACCTGCAAAGACCAAAAAGTAGGTTTCTGCATCTGTGCAACAGATTATTTTCCTGAAAGAGAGAAGTTAAATCCAAAGCTATAGGACTGTAATGCACAGGTCTGCAAAAATGCAGCACAGAAGTACACGAAAGCAAGCTTACATCCTATGTAAGTGCTGACAGGCTTGGGCTGGTGGAATTCAAATCTACTAAACCAGTTCAACTGCTGTATCTAAGACAAGTCAACATCAGAATACCATAGAATGACTTAGTTGGAAAAGACCTTTGAGATCATCGAATCCAACCGCACCTGTCCACTACTAAAACACATCCCTGAGAAACTCGTCTTTTTAACACCTCCAGGGATGGTGACTCAACCACCTCCTTCAACAGCTGTTCGAGTGCCTGACCACTCTTTCAGTGAAGAATTTTTTCCCAACTTGAGGCCACTTTCTCTCATCCTATCGTCTGTCACTTGTGAGAAGAGACCAACGCTCACTTTGCTTCAACCTCCTTCCAGGCAGTTGTAGACAGTGATGACATCTCCCCTCAGCCTCCTCTTCTCTAAGTTAAACAAACCCAGTTCCCTTAGCTGTTTCTCATAGGACTTGTTCTCCAGCCCCCTCACCGTCCTCGTTGCTCTTCTCTGGACACACTCCAGACCCTCAGTGTCCTTCTATTAGTGAGGAGTTCCAAATTGAACACAGGATTCAAGGTGTCACATCACCCTTGCTGAGTTACAGAGTCATAATCACCTCCCTGCTCCTGCTGGCCATGCTGTTTCTGATACATGTCAAGACACCATTGGCCCTCTAGGCCACCTGGGCACACTGCTGGCTCATGTTCCGCAGGTTGTCATCCAACACCCCCGGGTCCTTCTCTGCTAGGCAGCTCTCCCGCCACTCTTCCCCAAGCCTGTAGCGCTGAATGGGGTTGTGTTACAAGTGCAGGACTGGGCAACTTGGCCTTATTGAAATCCATCCTATTTGTCTCAGCCCCTCGATTCAGCCTGTCCAGATCCCTCTGCAGAGTCTCCCTACCCTCAAGCACATCAACAGTTCCACCCAGCTTAGCGTCATCTGCAAACCTACTAAGGGTGCACTCAGTCCCCTCATCCAGATAGTTGATAGCAATATTTAACAGGACTAAAATCAATCTAGAATATACTGTAACAGCTGTCTGTGTTGCCATCCACCTTCAGTCAAAAAGAAAGTATGTTCCCCACTCCCTACTCTAGACCCGTGCAACAGGTAAACTTGTTTCAAAAAAAGCTATAATGTTTTTAAAATATGGTGGAGTTGCATATTCTGAGATGGAGGATAAGACAGCTGAGGAACCCCAGAAGAAACCACCGAAGAAGCAAAGAAATGGACCTGCTGGAAAAAGTATCCCTGATATTCAGACTAATTCACCCCCACTCTTGAGTAAAAATTCAAAAGCCATCATAATATTTGCAAAGCTTGTTTCCCTGTTGGACTGATAGGTTAAGCTACAGATATTCACAGGTCATCTTATCTTTGTTTATTTTGCACTGCTGACTTCATGGAACAGTTGTATCCAATGTTCTGCAAATCTAGAATATTATTTTAGACAATGAAATAAACAGAATATTTAAAGGTCTTATATTTATACAGTTTAGGTGAAAACACAAGTGAAAGTTGAAGGGTTGCATGTACAGCTGAAAAGTTTAGCTACTGCAAAGTTGAAAGAAACTTTTTGACTATAAACACAATTTCAATATTTTTAAATGTAAGAAAGCAAAGGCACATAATTTAAAAATCAAGTGACATGTTCAAAAGCTGGAAAATTGTGTGTAAATTGTAATGTTTCTAAGATCTATCCTGAAATAAAACAAAAACAAGTAGGTATTTTTAAATATCACCTTAGAAAGAACTTGCTAGCTGCTTTTATTGAACTTTCTATGATAACAGGAAGAAAAAGGCTGCACCAAAACAGGAATTCAAGCATAAGACATCTCCTTATTGGACCTATGTACTGGTCCTTGCTGTAAAACACAGATGGACTTTCACTTTTTCTTGAAATACTTATATTTCTGTCCCAAAGTCCAAGTCTTGACATTGAGATCCAGACCACTTAATCACAATAATTCAATTAACTATTTTTACTTCTGCAATTTCACACTGCCACTCATTTCCTGCCCACACAAATCCCCTCCTACACGCTGCACATCTTGCTTTTGAATCTTTCTATAAATCTCCAATTAATTTATTCATTGTTAATATAACTGTACACTTTCTCAGGTTTAAAATGCACTTAAAATCATAATTTAATTTGATTTTGTCTTAATCTTGTCATCTGTGGGTCTTATAACTGATCCACAGAATAAAGACATAACCAAATTTTCTCTGTCTTAACATAAGAGAAGCCTCCTACACCTGTGTCTGCCAGTGAGGCCCCTTCTTCCTTTTTCTTCCCACTGCTGTCCCCAAAATGACTGGTGTCTGAGAACCTCTTCTCTAGCACAATTCCTACAGGTGTTGGGTTACATAGGAACAGGGGATGGTACAGAAGCGTGTAAGTCAGTTGAGCTTATACAACATGCATGGATATACAAAAAGTATAATTTTGAGGTTACCACTTTCACATTTCAATCCTTTCCATGCACTTCATCCATTCCTTTTTGATCCATAGGAAACCGTGGAGTTTTGACCTCAAACTCATAGAATTATAGAATCACCCGAGCTGGAAGGGACCCAAAAAGATCATCGAGTCCAACTCCTGTCCCTACACAGGACACTCCCAACATTCATACCGTGTGACTGAGGGCATTGTCCAAATGCTTCTTGAATGCTGGCAGACTTGGTGCCATGACTGCTTCCCTGGGGAGCTGTTCCAGGGTTCCACCACCCACTGGGTGAAGAGCCTCTTCCTAATATCCAATCTAAACCTCCCCTGGCACATCCTCCTGCCATTACCTTTAGTCCTATCATCAGGAACGAAAAAAACAAACATCCATAAGAATTAATCTGACTGACCCTTGAAGCAGAGGATAGATAAGGTGACCCCTCAAGTTTCTTTACAGCACACATTCTATGGTCATTACAGATTTTCACTGAATATTCAGTTCTGGAAAATTTGCCATTACTGTCATTTTAACAACACATGTCCAAGTGGAATTTAATTCTTACTCAATAATGAGCAACTTGTTTCCTACAGAGAAGAGGCCAAAATTTCTTTTGTTTATTAGAAGATATTTGAAAGAGGGAGCCCAAACCATCACATTAATGTCTTTCATCGTATCATATATTTTAGCAATTTTTAGAGATCTATTGCTCAGATTGATAGCTTAAAAGGAAACTATTTACAAATATAAAGAAAGACACATCTGCAAATATTTCTTCCTAACACTAATACAGTATTTCATTTAGAATTTGTGAACAATGTATATATCAATTTCTCTGTTCACATGAAGGATTTAGAAAAGCCTTGAAGCATACATTTGCTCATTAACAGAATAAAAGGATAAAAGAACTAAGCTATATTAAAAAATCCTTATCACCATGGCAACTAAACACAGGCTAATTTTGTAACTAGATTTTACAGGGAGAGCAGAATAGATCATTACCTGTAGATCGCCTGATCAAACATTAAAAAACTCTCCCCCAAAAAATAAATTATTTTTCAATAACTAATAACCATCTGAACACAGAATTCTTAAAATCATGAAAAGCCATAATTTTAAACATGTTTATATGATATAAAACATTTTCAAACAAGAACCTTTTTTTAAATCTTACATAAGCTATTTATTTGTGAGTGAGAAAAGTGACTTTACTGACTACATTATTTTCAAATAAATTTGTAACGTCTAAAGGCTAACTACCTGTTCTATATAAAACATTCCCTCAAATTGTTTATAAATAATCAAAATGGTACTCAGTATTTTGCACCAAGAAAGAAGGTGATGTGTGTGACTGGCAGAACTGCATAATGAGTGATTAGTTGCCCACCTCACCTACACACCACCTACCAACACTCCAAATATATAAGTTACAATGGATGTGAATTTTTTTAGAATTCCACAGAGTGTAAATGCCTTGGAGCAGTAAAGGGAGAAACAGATCCATCAGACTAATTACTAGCAACAAGTAAGAAGGAGACAGTAGTTTAATTTCTTTGTCCATTTAGGACTTGACCTCTCAGCTGAAACTACCAACAAAAGCTTTCATCTAATTGCAATTTTGGTGGCAGTTTGTGACATGCCCATCAGTCTCTGGCCTCCTAGCACTTGTATCTTTCCAGTAACTGAATACTCACTTGATTATTAGGACCTGGATTGAACCGAGCAACACATTTTCATAATTTACTACCTGTTCAGCATTCACAGAAAGCCTGAGCTTCTCTGTTTCACTGAAACATATTGCCTGTTTTCCTGTATGCATCGAAATACTAACATGCAGTATAACAATATCCCCATAAAAATATATGGGTTTGGTGCTCATCACTTCATAGTATATTAAAAATGTCATTATTTCTTTTAGAAAAAATAATTAGGTACTACTTATTATGTAGAATATATTTTTTTAGTTCTGGTGCAGACCAAATTGTTATGAATGAACACTATTCTGGTTTTTAGGTCACATCAGGCCTCATACAATGGAAATAAGTTGTACATACTACATTATAACATATAGGTAGTATTTTAAATTTGTGATAAAAGCCCAGAAAGATATTTCTCAATAGCACTGGTAGCATGTTTTCTTTCAGCACTTCCTCATAACCAGCTAATTATACACTGTGTCAGAGTTTGGACTTTTTTCCTCAGGTTTATTGTGGGATTGCCTTCATTTTAACTTCATGCAACCTAAGATGTTACTTATTATGTGGTCAGACACCATTTCCTCTTACCAATGAATATTTCAGTATTTCATATTAAGTATTCATTGGAGCAGGAAACAAAATGATGGTGTTTTGCTTCCCTAGTGGGTGCCTTAACTGCTAGCCTGTGCAGCCCCAGTCTGTTCTGCTTTCTGTCTTTCACTCAATGAATACTTAAGTAGTGTGTACAAACTAGATTTATTACAAGACAATAAAACTTAAGGACTACTGGAAAAACATCATACACCCTGATTCCTAAATCAATGGTCTGTAAAAGAGGAAGAGGAGAGAAGACATACGCTTAATCATATTAGATGACAACTAAATATGTATCAGAACCTCTCCCTTCCAAAAAGCAAGTGCCTGTTCTGTAAGTTCTGCCAGTACTTTTTTTATATAAAACAGGAACTAAGTGACTTGAAGCTACCAGAATTTAGGCAGTGATGAGTAAAATTTAGTTGCACAGTCAGCTTCAGTGACTGCAAATATAATGGATATTCTGCAAACATTAGCAGGCACTAAATGTTATACTGAGGCACTTAGAGGAGCATACGAGTACATTTTCTTTTTGATGTATCCACAACAGAGTATCTATACCCAAGAGGATTTATTGGATTGCTACAGAGATAGTAAACAGATTTCTGTTTCTTAATGATCTTCAGTATAAATGTCATCCTCAGGAGCTCTGTGGAATTAATTTTTACATTTCACTCATTCTTTTGTGGCCAACTTCCAACTTCAAATGAAGTCTGAGTGAGGGCTAAGGAAATATTTTGAAGGAAATGTTCTGAGCTCTTCCATGGAAAAGAATTTTATCTGGTTTTAATTATTATTTTTGTCATCAAAACTAGAAAAGTGAAGCATGTTAAGAATTCAAATTCATTTAACAAGAATATGCTATCATAATTCAAATCCACACTATCCATGAAACAATATCAGCATAATCTCAGATTACAAAGGCAAGATATTTTAGCACAGCATTTCAGAGGTTTTAGTATGACCCTCAAGAAGCAGTAAACATCTTGAAATCTATTTCATTAAGATTTTTCTTTTTAAACATACAAAGGAAATAAAGCTTTGAGAAGACAGATGCATTGAGCAGTCTATGAAATCAAGAAAATTAAATCTTTGTCCTGCCACAGCACCCTCTCTTCACTGGATAGGGGTAAAGTACCACTGTCAGAGCAGGGAATGCTCTTTCTTCAGTGCACAACTGAAACACAGGGCTGGGAGAGAGACTGTCCAAAGTCAAAACTACTCTGTATATGATAAGGAGACAGTAAGGCAGATGAAGTAACTTGGTTTTACAGGCTCAAGCTCTTGAAAAAGATGAAGCATCTATGGAATTACCATGCAAATCTACTGAAGCCTAACATGGCATGAAGTAACTGCTAGTTACACCAAAAGCCTACTTGCTTGTCCAGCTTCCATAAGAAGGGTAAAATGATGCACTGGTAAAGCTCGATAGACAGAAGACCATAGAAAAGCCTTCACATATTTGAAAAGACAGTTCTGCAAGAAGGTAGTCATGCTCAGTGGCAATTTTGCAAGACATTACTCTGTGAAACATTACTATGATAGTATCCAATATCCAAGAGGTAGACCTCTCAAGAAGCAGAACATGATGAACACCTTATCTGCACAAAACTATTCACGAGAAGCATGTACTCAACAGAAAAGATGGCACTAGTATTAAAACGGTCAAAAGAGCCAAAGATACATCTCACTCACTGAGTAAAGAACTTTCTTTAAAAATTGACATTTCCTGATTGAACAATAGATAAAATAAGAATATGCATTCCAAATGCAGATATTTGGCATTCTAATGCCATTGGGTTTTTTTGAGGAAAAGGAAGAAGAGACAATCTGGAGTAGCTTTTCTCCCTAGAAATCAAACGAATGGGGTCTGAAAAAGAAGCTGCAGGTCTAAACAATTATCAAGGAAGAGAAATAGAGCTGGCCATCAGGCAGATTCAGTTCTCTACTGCTGTGAAAGAAAAAAATTAAATGGTGTTTCATCAACTCAGAACACCCATGGCTGGAATGCCTAATTTACCTTGCTAGAACAAACAGCACCCACAAAGAGAAGTAATGGGGAAGGAGTCCTGCAGAAAAGGATTAGACATTGCACCCTCTGTTCTTTCTGTCCTTGGACATGAATAATAACTGACCCTGTGAGCAATGTATCAAAATCTAAAGCGCAATCTCTCCAAATTCGGGTAAAAAAACCCAGAAACGTTAGTTGTGCCGTGAATTCCTCTACTCCTGACAGTAAAGGACTGGAGAGATTCTCCTGGACCTGTACCAGGTTTGTACTACATCTTTTGCCTAGCTGCAAGAATATGGAACTTGTTTTAGAACTATACATATTTTAACTGGAAAATCCACTTGTGGATTATTCCTGCTAAATTAGGCTGAAAACTTCCAAAGACTCAAACTTAGCACTGTAATTGATCTACTCCTACAAATTATTATAAAAAACGGCATAGCCACCTTCTAAAATATTCAGCCAAGTAAGGTCTTTCCTTAGTGGTCTTGGTCAACTTCTGAAGGACCGAAATACTTTTCTCATTCCCTTTCCCACTCACGTATCCCCCTCTAACTGAGCACTCAAAAGTAATGAAACAATTCTTACAAAATGATGTAGAGATGACAGCTTTCCTGAGATTTCTATATAGATAGGAAATTATATCCTGCATTTCAAAAATACGCTTAATTGAAATCTATTTTCTTTCTGATACCTTCCTCATGTGGACTCTTCAAGTGCTCCTAGAAGTCCTACACTTTGCCAGGTCCTACACTTTGGACACAACAACCCCATGCAGAGCTCTAGACTGGGTGCAGAGTGGCTGGAGAGTAGTCAGGTGCAAAGGGACTTGGAAGTGCTGGTGGACAGGAAACTCAACATGAGCCAGCAGTGTGCTCAAGTGGCAAAGAAGGCCAGTGGTATCCTGGCCTGCATCAGGAACAGTGTGGCCAGCAGGACTAGGGAGGTCATCATCCCCTTATACTCGGCACTGGTCAGGCCGCACCTTGTACTGTGTCCAGTTCTGGGCCCCTCAGTTTAAGGATGTTGAGATGCTGGAGTGTGTCCAGAGGAGAGCAACGAGGATGGTAAAGGGGCTGGAGCACAAGCCCTACGAGGAGCGACTGAGGGAGCTGGGGTTGTTTAGGCTGGAGAAGAGGAGGCTCAGGGGAGACCTTATTGCTCTCTACAACTACCTAAAGGGAGGTTGTAGTGAGACAAGAGTTGGGACTCTTCTCTCAGGCGACCAGTGACAGAACGAGAGGACATGGTCTCAAGCTTCGCCAGGGGAGGTTTAGGATTGACATCAGGAAGAAATTCTTCACTGAGAGGGTAACTGTTCATTGGAATGCGTTGCCTAGGGAGGTGGCCGAGTCACCATCCCTGGAGGTGTTTAAAGAGAAATGACATGGTGTAGTTGAGAAGTAGGAGTAGGTGTAGGTGTTGGGTCATAGGTTGGACTCGATGATCTCAAAGGTCTTTTCCAACCTTACGATACTGTGATACTGTGATAGAAGTGTACATACATGCAGACAAACAGAATTTTTTCTTTTGAATGTCACGAAGAGAAACAGAAGACAAAGCAGGGAAATAAAGGAGAAATTATGATGCAAGATAAAAGGATGTGCAAACTCCTCAAATCTTTCTAGTTTTGTAGTCATAAATAGGAATTACTCCTATAAGTAGTGCAGTTAATACAAGACTTTGTGCTATATGAGATTAGAGGGCAAATGGAAAATATTTGAAGGTTGATAGAGCCTGTAGTGGTGGTACCTGTCTTCCTGAGGATAGCTTTTACTGTGTGCCAGGGCTTGAATCTCCTAATTACTTGCTGACCCAGTGAACAAAACACATTGGTCACACATCCAAGTCTTACACATTGTGATTTACTCTGCTTTGGAGCACTGTTAGGCCATTAGCCAAATCATCCATTGCACTTTTTAAGAGAATGAGTCAATGAATTGGATTACTGCCAATTCGGAAAAGTCCTGCTAAAACTACCTGTTAAAAGTTATTCTGTGGAGATCCCAAGGACCAGAATTCAGAAAGCTCCCCTTCATTTATAATGAAAACCAAAGATCTCAACACTTTTTATATAACAGATTGCAAAAAATCTTATAAGAAATGTTTGCTACATGTAAGGCACCTCCCTTCTCATGACAGAAGTTATCACATTTACTTGCAAACACAACCATGGGCAACTGTCGACATTAACATCAGTTTAGCTCTTTGGAGAGTTTATCTTAAAGTTCTCTTAAATTTTATTTATTTTTAAGAATTTACCTTTCCGTATATGCCCAAATTAAAAATCTGATTTCTCAAACTACAAAATACAGTATTGTTCCCACAGGAGTTCGAGGATCTAATTGGTTCTGCATATGCATGTCCTGATACAGATCCCTCAGTGTCAGCCAGCCAATTAAAAAGATGCAAACAAATAAATATTATCAGGAAATGGTAAGAGAAACACTAAAAACTGTACTGATTTTTGTTTTAGATACTACCATGACACTTCCAGTTGTGACCTCATGCACTGTAACAGGAACTTTCCAGCCTGCATCAGCCTCATGTGTTGCTGGGGTGTGTAGGGGCAGTAGTTCCATTCACGACATGCAAGACTTGCAAATTTTGCAGATCCTTTGAACAACATAGAGCTTTCTCCAGTACTAAAAATACGAATCAGAGAAGAGAATATTAGAGAGATTCTTCTGTTCCTCAGAAAATATAGCTTCTTCAGAGCTCCTAAGAAAAAAAAGAGGTGTCAGATTAGATTTTGAGAAAAGGACTTAAAATAGGAAGATTTTTTTTTCCTCTGAACAAGTAAACATTTCACCTTTCATGCCGAACAGTAATTTTTAAGTTAAAATCTAAGCCAATCATCTGAGTAACAAATTAGAACTTACAAGCATCTTGTGTCCAGAACTTGAAAGGCTGGAGAAAAAGTAACTGTATTCCTAAATATATAGCCAATTGAATATACAAATGTCATACCACTGTTATTTCAATCTCAATTCTTGCTGGCCTCGCATTTCTAATTTTATTTCTCTAACTGAAGGATTATGGATCTACAGACAGAGCCATAATCTCAAACATCCTGCTGACTGATTCGATAGCCAGATTTTCCAAACCAGACACTACTGAAAAGTGAAAATTGTTTTCTCTCGTCTAGGTGGTTTACATAGACACAGTGCAGTGATGCAGTCACTTTAGATAGAAAATATTGTGTGCTGATCCATGAAAAGAAATTCCAAGAAAAACAGCAAAGGAATTGCTAGAACTTTCAAGACATAACATTTCTTCCTGGTTAACTGTCACTTTTTTGGCCTGTTTGATTGCTATTGTAGTAAGGAGGAATACAACTAATTTGGATGTGTCTGCACAAACTAAACCTATAAAACGGAATTTTGATTTGATGTGGTTTGATCATTGCAAGTACTCAAATAGCCTTTTCAGAAGAAAAATATTGAATTTGCTGCATATTTACCTTCAATTAAAACTTCAATTGAAAAAAGATCTAGAACTTTAAAAAACTCCAGTGGTATCAGTAAGAAGTATTAGTCTCTCAGAGAGTCAATACTCTTACTAACATTCAGAGGTTGTGGTGCAATAATGGAGACAAAGTATGGCTGAAGGCACAAAGAACCAAACCTGTAACAAACAATAGAGCCAGGCTATTCTTTTTTTTTTTTTTTAAATGAGTGATAGTTTAGACTGAAAGTGTACTACCAACAGAAAAGGAAGCTCTGGAGAATATTATTTAAATCAGTATTCAGGTAGAGTCCTTCAGCATGACAACAGTCCTCTCCAACATGGCTTCTAAGGAGCTGTTACAAATAGATTTTCGCAAAGAACCACTTTTTTTTTATCACTGCTGCTGAATACCTTGAAAACCCTATTGTACCATTAAGACCTTAATCTAAAGCCTATGATAAGCCATAACAATGAAGGATGTGAACAAGTTCGAAAAAAACGTTTAAATAACAAGTGTGTCATTTACTTAATAGTGAGCGAATATAAGTGGGCTTTGGCTTAATTTCTACTTGAAAATAATAAAAGTCTCTGCATTGTAGGACTGAGCAATACAGGAGCAGAAACCATTTGTCTATGCTACAGTAATCCTAAGAGATGCAGATCATGATTGGATTCCATTATCACTGACATTTCACACAGCCATTAAAAGAGAGCTCTCATTTCCAGCACTTACAGTCAACTATCAAGTAAATCTAGTTACAGGTGAAGAGTACAAATTTCAAATGAGATGAGGACATGAAGGCTGTGGGGATATTTGGGCCAGCAGGTAAGCATTTACAACTGCTCGCATAAAGGAGAACATATATACATGTGTGTACATGTAAATGTATATACACATAAGCATAAAGGCACTTGTTATGAGCACATGACAGTTGGCCATGGCTTCCTCACTTATTTCACAAAAGTCATTAAGGAAAGATTGACATTGAGCACAAAGACATTAGCATCTAAGGAGATCATTTATCTCAAATAGAAGATAACAGATGAGACTAACCAGATGATGAAGCAAGCCCAAAGTGAGAATCGACAAAGAATGTCAGCAGACAAAAGATTGGAGAAGTTTTCAAGAGTCTTACTGCTAGGCAGAAAATGGTGGGACACAGGAAAGTAAGTCATTTTCTGGGAAATAAGTTTGTGGAAAATAGCAATTGTGACCTGATTTCCACAGAATGGCTGAGATAGAAAGGGACCTCTGGAGGTCACTTGGTCCAACCTCCTGCTTAAGCAGAATCATTTAGAGCCAGTTGTCCAGGACTATGTCCAAATGACTCTTTACTATCTCCAAGAAGGAAGTCTCCAGAAACTCCCTGGGCAAACTGTGCCAGGTCAACCATAGAGCGAAAAAGTGCTCCCTGATGTACAGACAGGACCTCCTGTATTTCAGTTTGTGCTCACTGCCTCTCGTCCTGTCACTGGGCACCACTGAAAAGAGCCTGTCTCTATCATTGTTGCACACTCTCTTCAGGTATTTCTATACACGGATGTTATGCAAGTCTTTTCCAGGCTGAACAGTGCCCACTCTTTCAGCCCTCCCTCAGATGAAAGCTGCTCCAGTCCCTTAATCATATTCACCACCCTTCAGCCACACTGCCACCTCAATCATTAGTGTTTATTTTACAGCTTCCCTGTCCTCTTTTTCAAGTGCTGGAATTTTTGTCTTTCTCCTTTTGAAGACTGAAGCTTTTTGGCCAGTTAAATTCCTGTGCAACCCCAAGACAAACCTTATATCTCAAGAATCGGGAGTGGGAGGGAAGAGACAAAGAGAAGGTTAACAGAACACCTTCTGACCTGTCACAGTGAGACAAAGCTCGATCACTTTACTTATGTCATGGTTTAGCCCTAGTCCAGTTTGACTGGGAGCAAACCAGGAGTAGTTATGGACCAAATCCTCCCATCCCCAAGGAAAAGGGAAAGGTGAAGAAGAGAGATTTGCGAGTTAGAAACTAACACTAAGACAAAACCAAAAATCATTGTAAAAAATATATTATTAAGAAAATAGTAAATTACATACAACTATATGAAATCGACCCACCCCCACCTCCAGATGCTGCAGAGCAGGCATAGGGAAGAGGTCCTGAGCTGGACTCAGGGGCAGGAAGGAGCTGAACTCGGAAATGCACAGATCCAGGATCAGAGGCAAAAAGACAGACGAGGTTTGTCTGTATTGGATGCTGGCCATCAAAGAAAAGAGCTTGACCCTTGTGACCCCCTCAGTTCTATACTGAGGTATGGCATATATGGGGTGGAATATTCTGTTGGTCAGTTTTGGGTCACCTGTCCCATCTGCTCCTCCTTGCAGGCATAATCCTTTTTCATCCTTTTCACTTAGAGCATTCTACCAACTCAAGGATGGTCTTGGTTTCTAGATGAATAGGTATAAGCAATGGTCTTTCTGCATATCAATGCCCTGTGTTATTACTTCTATAGAGAAACCCTGTCTGAAAAACAAGCAGTTAATTTTCAGAAAATGAAGTTTAGACGAGGCTTAGCTGAAAAGTTAAAAAAATTGATTATAGTTAGCTCAAACCAGAACAACTCAGTACGTATGAGTGGACGCATCTTCAAATACAGATCTTTTCTTACCCTTGGTCAGAAAACATCCGTCTGCAACAGTGAACACCAAGTAAACATCAAGACAATGTGCCAGCCCACAACGCTTTTTCTGTGAAGCATTTCTTAGCTAACACCACCAATGTGCTTGAGCACCCACCAAGACTTGACTCTGTCTTCCCAAAGATGAAGTCGGTGCTCTAAGCAACCCATTTTAAGTTGGTAGAGATCCTCTACAGCCTTTCAGAAAATGATCTGTGGAATTGGTTTTATATTATATGCTTAATCATATGCAGTTGTGTCAACTCAGAACAGAACTATTTGGAAGGTGATCATAGCTAATTTTCTTTTGTTACATAGAAATACAGGCACGGTCTTTTTTGTGTCAGACCTTATATGATCGAGGAAAACTATCTTTAAGTACAGGCATTCCAATGATTTGCTGTCTTGTGAAAAACAACATCCCTTCCCAGAGTGACTGGAAATTGACTACAAAACAAATTATTCCACGGTTGTCTTACTTCAAAGCCCTGTCCAAATACCAATGTACACATGACCTCAAGTACATGTTATTTCCGAGTTCCACAAGGAGGAGCTGGGGTTTACTTTTGCATCTAGAAACAGCTGACAGGAGTGGCATTTCATTTGCAACCAGTTTCCGCATCAGCTCTGTGTAGAATAATGCTGCATGACATTTTAAGATCGCTGTGAATCTTTGGATCAGACCAGATCCTACAGGAAAAAGATTAATATCTGAGACAGGAAAAGTCAATCTTATTTTTTCTTCCCATAGTGATTATTTTGTATTGTCATTACCACTTTAAGATAAATGAGGCTAGCCTGTTGTCCTGACTTCAGTCAATATTTTCTGGAATAAAAGCACGATCTTGCTGACTACTTCAATAAAATGGGATACCAAGAAGTGGTGAAAGTTTGTTAAAATTTTAAAATCTTCTACTGCTCATGAATTTCTATGGTAACAGGAATTGAGCACGTGTGACAGTATTTCATTTCACTTAGGAGTACAAAAATTTCAGCTGTAACACCCATTCAAACAAAGCAAATAACACTTGCCTTCAGAGTGAATCTCCACATAGCAAAAAAGATTTAATAAGAAGGTTCTTAGTCATACTGCACAAATAATTCAAAAAGCTCAAGGAACATAACTCAAAGAAAGTGCTGTGCATAAGCCATAGGTTTGAAATGAACAGTTGGATCTACATTTGCTGTAAAGAAATCCGATACAAAAAGAGGAAAAGTATGACAACTACTGTTTTTCATCCCTTATAGCTTCAGCAACTCAGAATAAAGACTTAAATTTTTCTGCAGCATCCAGCAGCACTTGAGAGATGGGGATGGTCAGGCTGCCAGAGCAAAACAGGCTGTATTTTTTCTGGTATTTAGCTGCTGCATTGTTGATTCTGACCCTCCAGTAAATGATGCTCTGAAACTTGACTGTGCTAGGAGTGGCAACAAAAGGATACAGTCACTCATCCATTTCTTCACAAACTAGTAAAATCCTTATTGGTGTAGTCCAGAGATTTAAGTCATGATAATCAAGCATTCTAACACCAAGTATAATGTGTGGATTTACATGGGATTGAATTACATACTTCAGCTCCTTGCAAAACAAATAGGGATAGTAACTTAAGAATGAGATACTCAACTGCCTTGCTTTCTGACTAGGGTCAAGGAAGGCACCTATATGAAGTGACAAACTCATATACAACATATCATTTCTTCCTGAAAACTAAGAGTGCCCATGAGAAACAGTTCCAGAACACTCTTCAATTAAGACACAGAAGATTTTAGCCACATACAACCTAGGGCAAAAGAAAGTATTTGCATCGCCATCGCAAGGTAGTAAATAAATTCAGACAGGATACAGCAGAAAAGGGGTCAGTTCTTACCTTGGCCCTAAAGCCTCCCCCAACATACCATTTCCTGAACGGTTCTCTAAACTCAGCACTACAGCATAACTGATCAGACCTGAAGGGAGAAGCACTTTTCGTCCCTCCTGTTGGCAGTAAGACACCATGCAGCAAAAAGTTATACATAGAATGCTAGAAAAACAGCTAAAGGATGCTTTTAAACTCTACAGATTCTCAGACTCTGATCCCAGAGCGGTTCAGAACAGGTCAAACACCAACTATGCCACCCCACAGGTGAAATGGGCAAGGAAGGTTTTATTGCCAGAACAAGTTTTATCACACAGTCATTGTGTAGTATATTCTATCACGAGTCATGTCAGTATGTCTGGACCAACATCAGCACCTTTAGGTCCTTAATGTGTATCAGATCTCAGAAATGAACACCTAATTTTTATTATTGAGTCCAAAGACAAATAAAACAGACTACTGACTTAGTTTTGATAAAAACTAGGATATTAATCAGATATTAAATATTTTTAATCAAAAAAAATTGTATAGAAATGATAACAGTTCTTAGGTATGAATATATGTGTAAACAGAACAGAATTAACAGTAACCACAACCAAAACCGCAAAACCTTTAAATGGATTGAGTCCTGTATCCCAAATCTTGTGACGCACGTCTCTTTAAAGGTGCGGGGGGGGCTGTCGCCACTCGGTTCCGCCGCTGCGGGCCGGGAAGGGAATGAGGGGGAAAGGAGGCATGTGAGTTCTGCGGTAGTTGTGGAAGATCAGATGACCGATGATGCTTGCACCAGAGACTGCAGAACCCCACGAGTCGTACCTCAGCTGCCACCGCTACTGCTGCTGCCGCTGTGGCTGCTCCACGCCACCGCGCTGCTCCTTCCTGAGAAAAAGCGCGCGAATCCAAAGAAAAAAAAAAACAGCTTCCCTCCCCAGAGGCGGGAAAGAAAAAAAAAACAACCCCGGAATCGGCCTCTCCCCGACCCCCTCACGTTCCCCTTGTTGGCAATAGGAAGGAAAATTCCTCGGACAAATTCAAAACCACAACAACTACTTCTCCATCTTGGATTTCAAGCACATTTCTTGATCATACAACTTACTGTGCTTTAGTTCTCACTGCAGCTTATATTTATGTATAAACAGATATTTTACTGAAGTAAACAAAACCAGACAAACGTCCAGAGCGAACCTCATGAACTCCAACCACAACAGTCTGCAGGACCAGCCCTATCTCAAATAAACCCAAATTGCACATAGCATCAACACAAGGGTGTTGACACCAAGTAATTTATTTCATAGATCTACTCTGAAGTGAACCACAATACCCACTAATGCAGACAGTCAAAAGACAAAGACTCTGTTTCAGTTCATAAAGAATGAAACAAAGTTCATCTTGCTATAGAAGCATCTGGTCTGAAGTCTTTCTTTCAACACGTTCAGTAAAAATTAGATCAGAACAGAAAATTCAAAGGTGTGCTTGTGAATCTTAGAGGGAATTTGATGCTGCCAGAAATTAGGAAGAAAATATTGTCAAAGCCTGAATTGAAGTCATAGGAAATGGTACACAGTTCTTCTCTCGGACTTCCTTTATAGCATCACTTTTGTTTAAGGATGACAATAGATAATTTTTTTTAAGTAATTAAGCACTTAGAGGAATCTTCAGCCCCTTACAAAATGCCCATGGTCACCACAGAAAATGTGTACAGAAACTGGCACAACTGTGTGATATCCACAGGCAACAACGAGTTACACAGAGCTAACACAGAAGGAAATTAAGATGAAAGAAAAGATCCATTTAAGTATTCATTAGTGTACTGAGTCTGGTTGGGACGGAGTTAACTTCCTTCATAGTAGACAGTATGATGTTGTGCTTTGGATTTGTGACTAGAACAGCATTGATAACACGCCAGTGTTTTGTCTTCTGTGCAGTACTTGCACTACAGCAAGGTCATCTCTGTTTATTATGCTGCTCCCCACTGAGTAAGCAGGATGTGGGTAAGAATTTGGGAGGGAACAGCCAGGGCAGCTGAACCCAACCTACCAAAAACATAGCCCATACTATATGACATGCTTAATAAAAACCTGGGGAGAGGAGGAGGCAAGGAGGACATGTACGGTTATGGCATATGTCTTCCCAAGTAACCATCACACACGATGAAACTTTGCACTCCAAGAAGCAAAAGTAGCTGAACATCTGCCTGCTGATGCGAAGTAATGAATAAATTCCTTATTTTGCTTTGCTTGAGTGCACAGATTTGTTTCACCTATTAAAATGCCTCTACCTCAAGCCACAAGTTTTCTTGGTTTTGCTTCCCCCCTCCCATCCTGCTTCAGGGGGGTGAGGGGAGCAAGTCAGCAGCTAGGTGAATGCTTAGTTGCTGGCCATGGTTAACTCACCGCAGGTAGACAGAAAGAATAATATTCACTACAACTAAGTGACAAAGGGCACTAGTAAAAGAAGCAAGTGTAAACCCCTCTTGAGTAACTGTTTATTTTAATAGATTAGAACAACTTCAGATAGCACAGGCTGAAACTGGCTAAGGCTGCCACCAGCCTGAAAGACAGACCACACAACATGGATATGAGGGCAAAACTACAGTTTAATTAGGATCAAAGGAAATAAACCCCCCCCCTTCCAAGTGAGAACTTTGTCTACAGTAATACCCAATCTGCATTCCCATGAGTCTCTTCCTACAATTACTTTTACCTAAATCTAAACCGTCAATGAGGTTATAACAGTCCTCTGTCTATGCTGTAAACCAGCCAGATACACGCAGCTACATTAGACTGGCCTTGTGTCCAAGCCAGTAAAACCAGGGAATGTGAAGGGAAAGAAAAGAAAAAAACCCAAGCCCTCCATCATGGCTTAGGTACTAATTCAGAGCACCAAACCAGGCAGATAAAAGGAATAAGGATTTTGTGCTCAACACAGTCACTGTTCAGGACCTAGACCTTCCATATGGAAACAGATAAAACAGAATAAAGATTCTTTATCAATATCTTCAAGTAAAAAAATAGATCGCCTCTCCCAACTTGGAGGAAAATCTACATAAATTGGAAAGAAGTCAGTTGAAAAGGTGACAGCAAGAGGCAAACTCTTACAAAAGGGATTCTGGAATGATACAGCTAATGGATCTTTAGTTAGGCAACAACAGAGGAGCACAGAGTAGTTCAAACCAAATTTGCTAGCTAGGGTAGAATAAGATTATGCTGGGGAGGGGAGATATTTTCCCAATTCTTAAAGAATACTTGAGAAGATAAAGGACAACCACCCATGAGTCCTTTAGCAGCTTAAAATTTGAAAAAAGCAGCACACAAAAATGTCTTCAAATTACTAAGTGTAGGAGAGTCAAATAAGGACGTCCAGAGCAAATTAGATATAGGTTCCTTGCTAATAATCAGAAAAATATTTCCATACATATGACAGACACAAATAGAAGTGCAAAGAAAATGAAAGACAAACAGGGCAAGTATTCTGGCTATAAACAGAAAGAAAAAGAAACACCCAAATGAACCACTGGATATTGAGATGATATTTTAGAAAGCATCATCATGCAATTTTAATATTTTTTACTCCTTCCCTGAGCTTTCAGGATCTTGGATGAGACAGGTGTCTGGTCTGACCCACACTACAGCTATGCTTATGTTCTTTATCTATTCTTATATATTAGAACTTAAGATCAGGGCCTTGAAAAGAAGAAACTCCAGAAAATATGATGTCATTATCTGCCTTTCACATAGGTACAACAAGGAGTCAAAAAAGCATAAAATAGCTTAAATTCAATTTCCAAGAAACAACTCAAACACATAAGCAAGCTTATTTGTAAGCAGCGCACCAACAGCTAACATGAATGTTTAACCTGTCAAGAGTAAGTCAAAATCAGTTGCATTTTCTTCTACAGCATTCTTATACCTTTAACACTTTCTTCTATGGATAATATTTCTTTCTATCCTTAACTGAATAGTTCTTGTTATCAGTGTCCCACTGAAAACAGGAATGCAAGTGCTCTTTAACAGGGGCATGGGGAGGCAGAGGGAACATAAAAATGCAGCATGTTATCACATTTTTATTTTCTCTAAACAATTTGTTTAACTTACAGAAATTCTATCCCAAATCAGCCTGTTCCCATTAGTGATTTTCTATCACTACAGTTGATTTACAGCTCTTTAGAGATCTACTTTTTGTCCCAATTTATCTTCATTGCTCTGCAGTCACCAGCAGTGGATATTCAGCCTTGGTCTTCCCTCTTAAAGAGAGATCAGCTGAAGTCACAGTTGTAATTTTTGTTTCATCTGCTCCTTGACAATACTTGAAAAGAGTGAATTACTTGTTGTAGAGACCACTATTATGGAGAATTAACTTCAGATGGGCCACTTCTTGCTACAGTGTCAACTCAGCCTCTGGAACGCCTATAGCTACTTGAAATGAACATGGAAATACCACTGTGATATAAAACATAGTCCAACATCCCTGCCTCTAATGCCATTCTCGCTAATTCTCACCTGTGGGAAATAACAGATAGACTACCAGACAATCCTGAACTGCAAGTTAGAAGTATTGTCCGCCAACAAGAGGTTTCCATAAAACAGACATTAGAGATATGGACTCTCTAAAGTGTGCTGGTTAGCATGACTGCAAGCCTTTTTTTAACAGCTTAAGCTTCTTACAAGTATAACGCAGGACCATGCAGCTCCTCAATACAGTAAAGGCAGACACTCTCTTTCAAACAGATACTAACAGGCTAGACATAGGTATTCCATTATGGACTCCATACTCCTAAACGAGTTCAGGTACTTGACCACTTTTCCTAATACAACAAGTTTCCCAAATGTTGATCCAGACTGTCTGTTAAAGTCATATTTTGACATAAAATCATTCCTGTTACACTCCCTAGAATTCTCTTCCATTTGGTTACATGCTTCTGAAATGCAGTACCCAGAGCAGCAGGAAGTATTCCAGGTCAGGCCTGAAGATTCTTAAACAGAACAACTATATCACAGTTCTGGCAAGTCAGGTACTCATGTATGTGTTCCCATCAATCTGTTAAGGGATGAAAAAGCAAAAAGTGCTACTTGTTTAGCTTGTAATGGAGAGTTTTCCAGAGCCTTTTCTACACTGGAAGGTACTCTATTTTGGCTTTCTGCCTGATCACATTTCCCATTCCTGTCATTGGTCAGAATATTTTAAATTTTCTTTTATTCTACAGTGCTTGCACTCCTTCCCTGACTTAAACTATTTGTAAGCTTATTAAATCTACCCTACATTCCACCATCCAGGTCCATCCATAATGTAAAACACTGAATGCAGGACAGACAGCAGTGCCCAGCTTGACACGTTTTCTAGTTTATCAATGATCAGTTAATGTCTAAGTGCAGGTTTCCACTCCCTTTTGCATTTACCCTCTAGCAGGTTTCCTGGTATCGCTTATCAGAATGCCATCAGGACCACCAAGGTGCTTTCTAAAGCCTTATGTCTGTGACCATAATGTCCACACCTTTCTCAGAGTAGAAAACAAATTTCAGTAAATCTCTATCACTTGTTACTTACCTGCTGGCAAGCTTCCCAGTAGTTAGCAATTGGTTCAGCTATTTTTCTCAGAAGCTGACTGGGCTAGGCTTCTGACTACTACACCATAACTGAAATCCCCAAAATAACTGAAATATCAGTCTTTTATTTTGTGTGTGTGTGTGTGTGAAGCAGCAGCATGCAGGCAGAAGCTGAGAGTGTTTTATCTTAGGATAGAGTTCAATAGGCTTAACTCATCTTGAAGTATCTCACTGAAGTACCCTCTTCATCTTATTTAAAGCTATGTTTTACCATTTCATCACTGGAGTAAATCTTTCAAACACCAGCTCACAGAAGTCAATCATATGACCCTTTCAGTGAAGACTGACACAAAAATAATGCAGTAAATCCTTTAATGGTCTTAGTAGTACATGTTGAGGCCCGCTTGGATTCACAGATGAGTCCTTCCCTGTATTCTTACCGATGTTTACAGGATTACCTTTTACTGCAATTGAAGTCCTTCCCTTTTACCTTTGTCTCAAACATGATTCTTGGCTCCTCCATGGAGCATGAAATTCAGCCTGGCTTATTCCACAGCTAGCTGTAAGCCCACCTGCTCAAGCAGGGCAAATGCTCTTATTTGCCAAGGAACAGGCAGGTGATAACAAGCCAGCTCATCTCTGATCAGTTCCTCACAGACCATCAAAGACAAGCATGGACTGCAATGCCTCAGCACAGTCCAAGAAATCTTTTGTAGTGACCTGTCAGAGAACCTTGATTTCTCTCCTTGTAGGTGACAGCTGTTCTATAGTCCTTAAAAGCCATTTTAATACTTTCCAACATGAGTTTCGACCCTAGGAACTTTTTAAAAAATCAAACTTACATCACTGCTGGAGAAGAGCATTTTTCATAACTAAGAACTAATCACATGAACATGTAAGACCCATACAATATGATGCAATACTAGCTCTTGAGACTAACACAACAACAAATAAACAACTACAAATGCTTTAAAGATAGATAAAACCCCATGGATATGGCCTCCTGGGGCTGGGTAACTTCAGAGATCCTCTGCCAGCACTCCCCAACAGATCATATTAGATAGGGTTTATTTCTTTATATTGATGACAGCCACTATACATGTGTACAGAGTAGGATCATCTTCAGAACAGCAGGAAAAAAGCTAACTGAAACCATTACAGTATGGAGAAGAGCTCTCATCCAGCATGCAATCTAAAAGTCAAGCCCAATACTTAAGTTATGTAACTGCAATTGCTCACACAGGAGCACTGCAGATTTGGAAGTACTGGCGCATTTCAAAAATAATGATGCTGTATGAGCTGTGCCAAAATGTAAGGAAAATAAAGTACATCTGACAACTAGCAGCATAATCTTTGCAGTTAAAGAGCTGAGGATTTGTAAAAGAATCATTAAGAACAGTTTTGGAAACAGTCCAAACAATACACCTGTCTCAGAGAGAAACAACGGGTACAGCCAGAGCATGTACTTACTTTTATCCATGAGAGGATCACAAATCAGAACTCAGCTAAGCAATCAGATTACTTAAATTCAATTCCCACACTCCTTGACAATAAATGTTGCAACATAATGCAACAAGTGTTTTGAAGAAACTATTTGCAGATTATGCACCTCCAGGACTGGATGACAATCCTGAAAAAAGCATTTTAAAAAGTTGAAAAAAGGCAAAATCAAAGCCTAAAAACCAGTCTAATGACAGTATGTCCTATGTTTAATTTAAAATGAATAGGTAAATCTACAGAAGATTCTTTAGAAACAGATGGAATAAGATTAAAGGTAACACTATCAGGAATGATATGCTAGTATTTTATCAGATGAGCTTTTCAGTTCAAAACACCCCATCGTATCAGACAACTGAGTTGCTGCTACAGAGATTTGTTCAGGCACTAGCCTAAAACAGGACACTAATATGGAAACACTTCTATTTCTATTTGCAGAACATTCCTTAAGACAGAAATTCACATACATGAAAGCAGCCCAATTGTAGATTTGCCAAGTCTGAATGACGTGCTTAGCACTGTGTCTTTGGCAGGGGACCTGAGAGCCTTACTGGGAACTGTGAAGACACATCCAGCAAGCCTGTCACAACACGGACTGTTCACACATAACTAAGAGGATGAGACAGAAGCAACCTTACATGACTTCTGCCGTCGCACTGGAAATCTGTGGAAACAGTTGAAAAGCATTAAAACAGCTCCTTGCTGCACTGTAGGAGGAAGCCAGCTTGTCAGGATGCTGATCTTAAGCTTTTCCTAAAGCAAAAAATTAGATGCGCTTCATCTCTGAAAGAAGGTAGCATTCCTGTTGGTGGGATGTAGATTGCTACTATTACTATTTAGAGCTGGCACCATTTGTCTGCTCAGCAAGTGTTACACATCAATGCTGGTTCTATGCACATCATATGGGTAGCGCTGGTTCCACAGCACGTAATGCCTTTGTTTGTCAAGCCAACACGGCAGGATGAGGAATGAGTGCTCTTTCTTGACCATGTTAAGACACAGCTTTTTTTTCAAGCCCGTAGGACCAATCTAGCTACTCCCAGCATACCTATAAGATCAAAAAAATAATTTGCTGGAGCCACATGCACCACTCTCTAGTCAGAGCACCACCACTACTCTTGACTTGTGAACACACTGCAGAGCAATTGGCTACAGAAGTTGTTTTTTCCACTTTTATCTTTGATGTCAATAGATGTTTTGAAGTTACCAATACAGGAAGTTCAAAAACAGGGTTAGAGATTACTCTCCTACAGCATGGTGGTGAAGACTGTTTTCCAGATGTGAAAACTAAAGTCTGCTCTACTCAAATTTAGGATAATATGATCTACCAGTACTGGGTAGGTATTGCAATCAGTGGGTTATCTGCATCTCTATTTCAAACAGTATTAGTCAGATGTTAGGCATATCTGCAGAGTATACAAGGGACCCTAATTACAGGCATCTAGGAAATGTGATAGTCCAAATTATGCATGTCCTTTTTAAAAATCAGTGATTAGTCTCTGTTTAAAATTAGATAGCTCAGAATTTAGATAGGACTGGCTCAGACTAAGTTCTGCCCACATCTTTTAATCAATCTTTGCTATGAAGTTAAAGGATTAAGTGCCAGGTCTAAAAATTTAGGTTTAGCCTGCACCCAGCATCCACTACATGTTCATCTCTGCCACATATTAAAATAGGCAATACAGCTCTTCAAACTCATCAAGAGAATAATTTTATGGTGAGAGTTCTTACGACGATTCCATGATGAGAATCGTAGAATGTATGAGTTGGAAGGGACCTTTAAAGATCATTGAGTCCAATCTCTTCAATTAGATCACGTGTACTGATGTAGTAGAGAAATCCAATTTCCTGTCAGTGATGAAAGCCTCTTAACAGATCAAATCTTAGGAACCTACGCACCAGGTTTAGGTCCTGCACACCTGCAACCACCAAGCTCCTTTCTGAGCACCCTCATTTTGCATACACCATCCTGCCATGTTAACTCCCCCCACAAAGTGAATTAACCTAGAGTGAAGTAGCATCTAACTTTGAGATACTGGACTGTCAAAAATTTAGGGAGTGTTGAGCTCTACAACGCAAGCTCTAAGTTCTTCTGTGGATCTAGCACAAGGAAGAGTCTTATCTCAACCTCTGTCTTGTCTATGAAGAAGGTGTTTTCCAAACACACTCTTCCTATATACGTCAGCATCTTCCAGCATCTTGTCAGATAGCATTTGGACAGGCTTTAAATAGTACAGGACTAACAATCACATATTAAAAATACCATCTACAAAAAAAAATAAAAGTGTTCCCTCTATCAAGTCTAATACTACACTCAAAAACAGTTTGGGAAAGATGCAATCCACTTCCTGACAGTACTGTTCTGCTCCCTATCAGAACTGGGGGAAAGACTAGTTCAGGCTGAAAAACAACGACTGCATTAGTCAAGTATTGACTTTTCATGAATGTATTTTAATTCCTTCATTAACTGTTTAGTTTAGTTCAAGCACAAAGCATCATGTTCCAAATCACCTAGGATCTGAACTACCAGAGGTTTTCATTAGGAGTTGCATTCTTCACTTTTCAAAAATCTACCCTAAAATAATCCTGCTATCAGTGTCTGCACAACTAAAAAGGCATACTTTGTAGTCAAGGTTATTAATAAAACAATCATTTCTTTGAGACCAATTTCTGAAAAAAATGAAGTACCTACTTTACAGCCAGAAAAATGAGGATTCCTCTGGAGTTCATATTTTATATTTACAATTTTTTCCCTCTATGCACTAGAAAGACATGTCCATTGTTAACAATTTAACTTTCAGGTTCAAATAAACAGCTGTTCTATGTTCAGAACTATGTACCTCAAAACAGAAGACAATTCTCACAATAAACAAATTTCCCTTTACTGGCCCATTCCAAAAGAATATTCCATTCCAATTAGATACACCTGCTATCTGCATCTTAATAATTTCTATTTGGAAAGGATGTAAAGTCAGCAGGCAATAAAATGCAGATTTGCACTGTTCTAACTGAAGGATTTAGGAAAGAACAAGTACAACTCAGAAGTTAAAGATGTGTAGATGTGGCACTTAGGGACATAGTTTAGTACTGAACTTGGTAGTGTTAGGTTTATGACTGGACTCAAAGGTCTTTTCCGACCTAAATGATTTTATGATTCCAAGATTAGGCCGTAAGTAGTATCTTCAGATTATACATTAAATGTCACAATCAAACATTTCAGTCCCAGGACATTCCTTCAAGTGCTTAATACAGTAATAAGACCACAGGCTGCAAGGTGCGTATGTGAGGAAAATATCAGACATTCAAATTATTAGAAGTGCTTCTTGCTATCCTGACTCTGAAGTGCTCAGTGGAAGTGATACACTTAAAACATGGGGGAGAACTTTAAACTCTATATAGCTCACAGTCACATTGTGATTTATATTTAAGCAAAAGCAGAGATGCTATTGAGTCAGCATGTATTTTACTTCCTCACAGGAAGTCCGATACATTTAGTCCAAAAGCCCCATATCGGGACTTGAATTTCAGTAGGAACTACACACACATTCATCTCCACATTTACTTTGAATGTTCTCACAATCTCTACCTTTATGCACTATATTTGGGTTCTCACAATAAGGATTTTGACACCACTATCAATAGGAAAAGAGGAAAGGTCCTCAAGTTGCACTAAAGAAGTTTTAGATTGGATATTGGGAAAAAATTCTTCACCAAAAGGGTTGTCAAGAACTGCAACAGGCTGCTGAGGGCCAAGGGAAGAGGTGGAGTCACCACCCCTGGAGGTATTTAAAAGATGTGGCACTTGAGAATGTGGTTTAGTGGTGAACTTGGCAGTGCTAGGTTTAGGGTTGAATTTGATCTTAAGATCTTTTCCAACCTAAGCAATTCTGTGTTTGGGATCATAATGCAAAATGACCAAAAAAAAAAAGTTATATGTTTTACAGGCAACCTGCATATTTTCTCTGGGGAAACGCAGATACTTATAACAAGCAAAACTGAGACTCGACATTAATCAGCTGTTATAAGGGAAGGCCTCACATATCCTTCTGGGTGGTGAAGAGAAAAAATTCAGGAAACTCACCAAACCCATGTGGCTTACCTCTAAGATGAGCCTTCCAGAAACCAAAATTCATGTGACACACTACATGTATCACTGTTTTCCCAGGACTGAATCTGGAAGAAAGCTATATAGTTCTTAAATGTGCCTAAATTGTCTGTTTATTTCAAAGAAATAATCCTCTCTATAGCTCTACATTTGATTGAAGTGCTATCACTCATGTCATCTCTCTGACTAGGAGGACGTTAAAATTAACCCAACTTCTTTAACAACTACATCGCACTAAAGCTGGTCAAGAATACTAGAATTCTATTAATTATCCAGAAGTGGCAAGTATTTTAAATTAAAAGCAGGATTTGTTTTAAAATTTAGACTATCAACAGAAAATGATATCTTGCCACAATCAAAACAAGGTTTTTATTTATTTCAGGAGTATAGTCAAAATACACTTAATGCACTTAAAATGCCTGAACAGTTTCCTTAATCATTTCAATGTAACTCTGACATGGATACCAGTAGTTACCAGTATTCTGGGATAATGCATTGTTGAAATTGTGGTTTAATATTTTTCAAAATGCTGCCCAACTGAGGAACTTGACTTGAAAAAGTCAAATAACAGAACAGCTGTGACCCAAGGAACAGAGGGCTATGTCTACACTGATTATTCAGAAGTAACACGAGTACTGAAAAAGTTCATTCGCTGTTAACTTAAATAATCCCATTATCTGAGCATGAAATCACCATTCTATGTGGCATGACTCTGGTACAAGTACCTACTGGTAGATAACTGGGTTTAGTGCAACATCTCAAGTCCACTCCAAAATCTTTCCCTGAAGTCAAACCAGAAAAACCCCAAGTAACAGATGTTTCTTTGCACCCTTTACTAGGAAAGGCTTTTCACCTGTTTCTGACAATCAGCAGGAAATCTGCAGGATCCTATCAGCTTTAAGATAAGCAAAACAGACTACTGTAGGCTTTATTGTATCATTTGTAACTCCAGATAAACTACAAATCACTACTTAATAAGCAGCAAGATGAAGACACATTTGGCATGTGTTGCTGCTGAAGTCTATTAAAACTATTCCTGGTGACCATAGTTCATGCTTCATGCATCAGCAAGATGCAAGGTTCGCTAGTTTCTAAATGTTCATGAGCCTCCAAGCATGGTAATAAGCTGACTAGAAAAGTACAAAACCAAAAAAATCTAATTTAAGTCTGACATTGGTACTAGAGTTCTGAAAGCTCACACTGTAGAGATGGATTTGGAATATCACTCAACGCGGCAATACAATTCCAATGCCTATTTAAGTTACTATAGTCCAGAAACCTGAGATCTCTGAAGACAGTTGAAGATGTTCTACCTTGTAAGCAAACAGCTAACACTATTATAACAACTGGAAAGCTCAAATCCACTATAAAACCCACAGAAAACTCTGGATTATCATTTCATACCTAACAGCTAAATGAGTGAACTGTTTCAGTCTTACTACAAGTGTCGATTAATTGTTTCACTTGCACGCATTTTATAAAAGATAGCACAAGAGACAAACAGGAAATAATATACTGGAAGTTCTGTTTCTTAAAGTTTCAGCACATATTGATCAAAGCCAAATATTGTAAGGTATGTTAATCATCACCAAATGGTACTGGATGTACAAATACAATTGATGAGTTCACAGAGCAAATTTCAAGAATAACACTAGCTCATCTTAAAGGCACAGTACAAAGTGCCATTTTCATCACGTAAAGTGTTGATTAGAGATGAATTCCTGAGTGTACATTCATTACAATTACATTGGTGCACAGAAAATCTTTTAAAATCTTGGCAGTCAAATGGCTCATTGAACTCCTGAGAAACTTCACTGAGGATGTAGCAGGTGAAGAATAATTCTCATTATAAAAGCTGACAGTTATTTACTGCTTGTCCACCACAGGGTGACAGCAAATGCCTGAAACAACTTTTGAACTCCACAGAAGCCTGCTTCCAGCTGCAACCAGCACTGGTCTGGTTGTAAATCTGGTTAACATCTGGGTTAAGAAGTGTTACATACTGAATCCTCCCATTAAAGAGACAAAGCCACTAATTCAGAAGCCGATAATTGTATTTCTGCATATAGACTATTTACGACAGGAAACAGGACTGGGCTAGGAAGTAAGTTAAAATGAAGTAAAGCCTGGAAACAGGGGAGACTTATAGCAACATATACCTAAGGACTGGCCAGACATCTTTGCCAGTGAACACTGCGTGCAATATGCAAGCAGATACATGGCATGAAACTAACACTTTCCTGTTAATCTTCCCCAGAAAAGTAATGATCTCTTTAAGGAGTAATTAAGACAGAATGGACACAACTCCTCAAAACTGAGTATTGCAACTCAATCTTACACCCAGAAAGATAAACAAATCTGTACATGACACAGCCAAATGAGATATTATCATTGGATCAAGCAAGATGAAATACAAACAAAACCCATGAAAAAAGAATATCTGAACAGTTACCTTTATTTAAATTAACTCATCTAAGTTTTCCATCAGGGCATCCCCAAAAAAGTATTTTCTAGCTTACTGATATCCTCTGGATGCAGCTTCCAGACAGTCAATGTCAGGTTCCACCTTCCATTTGAGTTACTAGAACTTCTAATAAATAATTCCTTGCAAATTGCCCCAATCATAAAACCACAGAATCATCTGGTTGGAAAAGACCTCGGAGATCATCAAATCCAAACATAACAGTCCCCTTACTAAACCATATCCCTAAGAAACTAATCTACCCATCTTTCACACATCTCCAGGGATGGCGACTCAACCTGGGCAGCCCGTTCCAATCCCTGATCACCCTTTCAGTGAAGAAATTTTTCCTAGTATCTAGCCTAAACCTCCCCTGGCATAACTTGCAGCCATTTCCTCTCATCCTATCACTTCTCACTTGTGAGAAAAGACCAGCACCCATCTTGCTACAACCTCCTTTAAGGCAGCTGTAGACAGCAACGAGGTCTCCCTCAGCCTGCTTTTCTCCAGGCTAAACAATCCCAGTTCCACTCAGCCACCCTGGACTTGTTCTCCAGACCCCTCAGCAGCCTCATTGCCCTTCTCTGGACTCTCCTTCAGCACCTCAATGTCGTCCTTGTGGTGAGGGGCCCAAAACTGAACACCGTACTCTAGGTGTGGCCCCACCAGTGCATGGTCATGTTTAAAAAGTGTTCAGCTAATTCTAGCTGAGATCAGATTGCCTAGTTAAGTTACAGTACCTAATAACAGTGTCTGAATACACTCCTGTCCTTTCAAATGCCTCACTGGTAGCAAACAGATTGATTACTATTAGTTAGCAGACTTGACTGTATATTTGCAGCTTATGATCAAGCTATAACATCAGACATCCTTCCAGGTTTTCACATAAACGTGTACATTATTGAAGCAGTTGGCACAGAAGGCTTGTTAAGTCTTAGGTTTTGTTTGTTCCTGCAAGAGTTCCCTATGTTCATGCCTTAACTAAGCAACTCGCCTACAACTTCTTGAAATACAGAAACTAAATTAAAATTTACAGGTTCCTGACAGCCTGCTTTTCCAAAACACTGCAGCAAGAGGCAGACCATTTTTGAAATAACTGAAGAGACAACTGTCAGTTTTAAAAGCTATCAAACATATAAACAGGACATATTAATAACCCCCACATTTCAATAATTATTTAACAATTAATCTTATAAAGAAGTTAACTAATTACATTTCCAAGTGCTTGCATGGACTACAATTTCCCTCAGATAGCATTACAAGTTTAAAACCTGAACCTGTGAACATTCAAAGGATGCCAAAGGATATTTGAAGATTTTTTCATCCTTAGAAACATAGCTTAGTAACTGTATAGCTAAAATAACATTACTTTAGAAAGACAACAAGAATGACAAAAATAGTTACAAATTGTATTTATATAAACATATTGGCTTGTTAAACAACTTCACAACATTTACACAAAATTTTGAAAGAAAACTTCAAATTAGACAATTAGCACTAAAGAGAAAACCAAGTTAAAAATTAATCACATCTTAATTCCATTTGTTATTAATGTCAGGCACCTGCAGTTTCAGAACTGATCTGTAGTTAAACACTGCAACAAAGCTGAATATTGTCATTTATACTAATGATTTCAAAGATTTCAAAGAAAAAAGCCACCTCATAGTTACCTGAGGATTCCCATGGCAACTCAATGGGGATAACAGTATGAAAATGACTTATTCTTCACAGACAAGGAACTCACCACTCAAGTGGATGATTTTGGCATACTTTAAGGACAGTCTTCTTAGCTATAGTTTTATATGGGAATCCCAGAAATGCCAGCAAAAGTAAAGCAATACACGCAATTTTGCAAGTGTGAACTTCATACAAATCTTTACAGCTATGTTTGCACCAGCTGTTTTACAAGATTTTAGCTAGCTTTATTTATGTGCTTTAATAGAAAGACCTATAAAAGTTAGGCATGAAAGTATTTAAGAAAATATAAGTTAACAGAAAAGCATTATGATTTATGAAATAGTTACAATAGTTCATCAAATTATACATCAGAAAGTTACATATATGTTCAATCACAAAACTATATTATCTATAGATGATTCAAACCCAGCTTCAATATTTGTTCTGATACAGTGATACTCAAAGTGTAATTCAGTTTTTACCCCTTTAAGTGAGTACACTTATTGCCTCTATTTTTACAGGTGCAAGAATGTTTGTTTGGATATGAATTCCATGTGGGCATGACTTCCAACAATTTTAAATTACATTTTTCTATTTTGAATGCAGAAGACTACCGAGGGTAATAAACAGACAGTTCATCATCACTCATGTCTGAATCATCTTCATCCACTTCACCTTCGATGACTGATTTTTTGCCTTTGCAGCACGAAACAATTAATCCAATTAAGAAGACCTGCAAATTTAAAATAAGTAGCAAAAGTTACTGTTATTCAATTAGGGGACATAGAAGGGCAATATATGTAAAACAAAATGGAAGTCTGTTATGCAAATGATTCAATGACAACTGCTGTAAATTATCCAACATGAGTCAGTGATCTTTATAATCAAAGTACTTACTGCAATGAATGCCCAGTTCCCAAAGTAATAGGCAGCACTGAAGAACCAAAATTTATGAAGAAAGAGGTACGTCCGAGTAACAATACATTGATCTAAAAGGAAAGCAAACAGAACTGATGAACATAGAACAAAGAATCAGCTAATTCCAATTTGTAGGATAATAATTCAACAGTTTTGAAGAGTATTCAACTCTGAAGAACAATTACAGTCCACAAAATTCACCTTCCCCTATTAATAGGGTATACAAGAGGGATATTTGTTATTACAGGAGAGTGAATGTGAAAACAGCTAATGCTAAGCTTAGTTACACAGGTAAATCCGTTACTATTGGGTACAATTTCTCTTATGGATGTGTCAACTGTTGCCTGTTCTGGTATATCCTAGTTACTCACCTCCCATTTTAGGTAAACTGTAGCCAGAAGGAGAAACAAAGCAGATTCTGTATTAAAAGCACATTTCGTACTTGCACAAAATGCCTCTACCAGGATTACACAAAAGTTCGGTAAAAATCAATTACAAATTTCAGTCATGTAGGCAAAATAAACCCTGCCACATAGTGAGGCTTTTGTGACCAAGATGGCATAGAGCTTACTTGTATCTAAGACCTAATTGTACTTGTTAAACCTTACTCCTTATAGTCACATCTAAAAATACTACTTAAGTATTCTTCGCCATTATGCAGTGTCAGATATCAGCAAAATTAAGAATCAAATTGTCAAGGCATTTTAAGCCTGCAGACAGGACACTGAGCCTGTAACATTCAAGAGGTTATGTCAGAAGGCAGCCAGTCAGACATGATGCCAGCTGGCAAACCTCTCCAGGGCAAAAAGGAATGCACTGAGTTCAAGCTAAGGTATAACCTGATCTCCTGCGTTTCTCATTTATTAGGTTTCAAATCCCACATAAAGCTCACATTTTGAGTTTCTGCTCTGACAATTTGAACACTAAAGAAAGTAACCCAGAACTTGCATGTTTATCCCTCAGTTCTGACCCCAGGTTTGGATATACCGACTACGTGCGGTTTAAGTAGACTTTAGAGTTCCTGAAGTTTAGTGATGTGCTGCTGCTTACATAGTTTAACTTTCAACAGCCATCTAACAAGCTAGCAAGCTGACAACCACCAGTTTCTGAAGGCAAATGTTTTAAGATTAAAGATTCAACTTCCACATCAGATAATAAGCTGCTTTAACAGTACCAGATTCTATACCTCTATTTCCTAGGGAGAGAAGAGTTAGGAGTTAAAGATAGGTCTTTTTTAGGAAGGTCTGCCACTTGACCTTGCCTAGCTAATCCCCCCAACCCAAATCCCTACAGTGTGTAGAGAGCAATTGTCTCTAAATATAGAAACAACTCCATTTCTTGCCCAATGTCTTATGCTTTAAAAAACTAAAAGTAATTTTAAATACTAAAACAGTACTTGATGCAGCAGACTGATTTCAGGAATCTATTACACAGTAGCAGCAAACAAAAAGGAAGCTGAACTGGGATTTCAGAACTACTAGACAGAAGGGATGCAACACACAAGTAGGCACATTCTGTAGATAATTAAAGCACAAACCAGCTCAATTAGAGAAAGCATGCTTCTCCACTAATACATACAGAGTGAAAACACAAGTACAGAATTTGGCTGAAATAATCTTTCCTGGTTTTCCAGACTAGATCTCAGTTACGCTGTGAAAACTAATGTTCTCCTGGCCCTGCCCTGTTAATACCAGTTAATGGTAGCTACACTAAAAGAGCAGAAACAAAATAATAAAGTAGCACACCACTCAACATCATTATTTGTTAGCATGTCTTGTCCATAGAAAAGGCAAGGTTTCTGACAAATTAAGAAATGCCAGTAAAGTGAAGATGCTTCATAATTGCAGATAGCATTGTCAACACCATCTGCAACTCTCCAGCTGGTTACTTGAATTAAAAACCAGCTAAAAGACTTTCAGATGGCTCTCTACAGTAATTGGATTAAATAAATGATGGAAAAATATTTTAGAACAGTTTGACCTTGAGAAACCATTTCTACAGAATGTATCACAAGCTCAGCTAACTGAATTTTAGCTCTTCTTTCTGAACTAAGCTTTCTGAACTAAGCTGAACTAGGCTGACTTAACTTGACAATTTCAATCAAGTTATTCCTCCCTATAACATTAATAACCTGAATTAAGATAACTACTTGCTATCCAGAATGATCATTGTGAATATTTCTAACTCATCATGATCATTTGGAACAGGAGTATACATGTCAAGTCACTTCAAGAATACACCATATTACATAGTGCTAATAACAAACCCAAACAGCTAGGATTCAAAACAAAAATTCTAAACAAAGGATGACAAGTGCTAATAACCAAGACTACCTGAAGAGTCAGCTATATTTTACTTCAAGTCCGCTGATGAAGTCTTTAATTCCAGTGAATTAGAAACCCCTTTGGCTTAATGTACTAATACTATGAAACAAAAGCTTCTCCTGGGAAGTGAAATAGTTTAATTACAAGGATAAAAGAATCTGTTAAGCACATCCTCAACCCATAGAAGTAATTTCATGTATTGAATATTCAAATCATGAGAACTTATTTACAGATTATGAGGTCTGTCTTTTCCACATCTCAAAATACAGTGAGTTTTCACACAAAAGGATACAGAAGGAGAGTTTTAGGAAAGAGTTACAAATTGTTTTTAACAACATAATTTGAAAGTATTAGCATTCTTTGGTAGTCAATACTGAGGTGAACACTTGGTTGACCAGTTCATTAATCAACTGGACAATAAAACAGGTGAAATCCTCTGTAAACCTGTAGATCAAACTAAGGAGAAATGGGGAGCAGAGGCACAAGAGTACACGACAGTAACATTCAGAAGGAACCTATTTTTCCAACTAGTTGAAACAGTCCTCAAAGTTTAACAGAGGGAGAAGTCCTACACCTGGAACAAAGTGACACACACAACACTGCAGGCTGAGGGTTGACCAGATAAAGTGCAACTTTGCAGAAAGTGACCATATGTTCCAGTAGATAAACACAACACTCATTTACCACTGCTCATCTGCAACTCAAAAATGTAACTTGAATACCAGGCTTCACTAACAGGAGTACAACCAATAGGTCCAAGGAAATGATTGCTTCCTCCTATTCTGATGGAAACTGCATCTGCAACAGTGCCATTTTGGATGCCCCAGAACATATGCTGGAGCAAGTGCAACAGAGGACCACTGCAACAGCTAGAGCATGTAGCACATAAAAGGTGTTTGTTCAACTTGAAGTAAAGGTGTTAACAGGCATCTTACTGCTACCTCTGCTATCTAGTGGGGGCCTACAAAACACAGGGCAAGATTCTTCCCAGACCTGTGCAATGGGACAACAGATGACAGAGTTGAAGAAATATTCCTATTACATAATAAGTGAAGCTCCACTATGGTAACTTTGCTAAAGTTACCATGGAAGCAGGCTACCCCAGAAGATATTAAAAATATACATCTGTGGAGACACTCACAACTGGATGGACCTGAGCAACTGCTCTCCTTGAGCCTGCTAGGGGAGCTGGACCAGACTACCTTTTGAGGTCCTAGGTGTGCTCAAAAATCATTATAATTCACATATCATGAAGGCAGACATAAAGACAACACAGACCTAACACTAAAATAGTATTCTGAAGAGTAAACATGGAGTGAGAAGGTCATCCACAGACAGATGAAGTTTACATGCCTTGTTTCAAGCAAGAACTAGTTTTGCTTAAACTACACCCAAACTACCTCCAAAGGAAAATCGGCAACTTTACTGTGCTAAAAGGTATAACCATCACATGTTCCAAATTCTAAAAGCACTGACGGAACACTTAAGTGTTTCATACAGTCCTGCTTCCAATCATTCAAAAGCTCTGTTGCAAAACCAGCTGCTGTTTGCAGTCCAACCTGCAACTTGAACTTCAAGAAAGCATTTGATGTGTCCCCAAACCTAAATTAAAAGCGAATTTCCAAAAGGTTTGAGATTTTACTGTCATCAATGGGAAACTTGAATTTCTACCTTACACTACTTCTGGGTCTGCATCTGGCCTCACCACTGCAATAGTCTGATTTGAATAGGAACATTTATATAGGATGATGCATAACAGACATCTCTATTACATTAGATGCAGCAATATGTCAATAGCTGTGACATCTTACATTCTTTCTAGAGTTTTTTGATTTCAAGATATTATTTCTCATCAAGCTACTGAGATACGATGACACAGCTATTTTACCATTTACTGCCATTCCTGTATGTCTCACTTTGGTTACATGACTCAGGATAAACAGTATCTTATACCATAAAAGGAACAACATCCTACAGGTAAAGTCAGTTTCACATTACAACAAAACAAGTCAGCTCACTAAATTGTTTAAGATGCTCAAATTATCTTACTATGGCTTTCCTGTAAAATTAAAATATATTTTGAAAATATGAGTAAAGACCTAGAGCAAGAACAGTTGGCTTTGGATGCTTTAACTCTTAAAACGCACCTAAATAGACCATACCTTCTTTAGATGTAATCTGGCACCTACAAGTAGTATCAATATTAGCGTTATTCTCTGCCACAGTGTATCAGGATTTTCAAGATTGAGAAAAACTTAAGATTGCTATGAAGTGAACAGGTAGAAGGCAAAGATTTCGGGCTAGAAAACCGCCTCAGAGAAACACGCCTTTACTTACCAGAAATTAAAAAACAATAGCAGAAGCAGCCACCTTTGGATTGTTTCACTTAAAATAAAACAGAATCAGAATCACAGAACTGTTTAGGTTGGAAAAGATCTTAAAGATTATCAAGTCCAACTGTAAAATGTAGGAATTATTACAGCAACTTACATTGTGGTATTCTTTAGGAAGATGATACCGGTCAGGACTGACTGCTAAAATCCCTATATTAATTTGTCCTTTCCTTGCATAAAATAAAGTCTCCTCTCCATTTCCTGTACACAGTGAATATGGAAAAAGCCCCCAAACAACAAGATGGATACATCTGAGAAGCAGAGTAACTAGAAGGACCTATGATAGCAAACATTTTACTGGGTGGTAGAATGATTTCCAGACAGGTATGACCCTTAAACTCGATAAGGTAAACTAGGGGCTCTGACAAAGCCTTGTTATTTCTATAATTTCAACACTTCCTTTGTAGCAATATGCAATGCTTTTTCAAACTTCAAAATGAAAGGTATTTCTTAATTGCATATTTCATCTTGGACAAGGGAAGTGTGTTCTAACTCCAGCTGCTTATGAACAACTATGGAAATGTGTAAGACATTGGATCGCTTATATGAGGCTACAGAGTAGACAGAGTAAGAGTTCTATTATTCCCTTTTGTCTTGCAATTCAACATTTCACTGGGAAAATCATGCAAAGAGTTACAGTCAATTTTTAGTAATCAAACTGACCAAAAAGGTAAAGTAACTTTGCTTGTACAAAGTAACTGCAACAAGGAGGCTCATGTCCCATAAAAACATGACACTTCTACTAGGTAAGAAATTAAGTGACATCTAATGGTTGAAGACTTATACAGCCATAGTCCATATTCATAACTGTGTGATGTATAATTAATTTTTCTCTCAAGAAGCAGTGACACTTCCACTCCTAGCATAAATGCATGTTTAGTGATCAGAATCCTTTTTGACCAGCAAGTGCTACGGTACTGTAACTAGTTCTGCAGACTGGGTTTTCCATTTAATAAAAAACAATTTCAAACGCACAAATAATGGAAATAAGCAGCAAGTAATAAAATATATAAAGAAATACTCTGCTAAATACTGAAACCTCAAGAGAGTTTTTCTGGCTCTGATCAGAAGCCAAACTCTTCACATGGACAAGAAAGTAAGCTTCAGAAGTCTTCAGATATTAGCAGGTATATAAAAAGTTTTGTAATTATGAGTTTCCTCTTTGTTCTTGTCCCTACCATCTCACAGCTTAACATCTTCAGCCTTATTTCCCTGAGTTTCAAGGTCACTCCAGGACTTCCAATTTCTATAGAAGTTTGTTTAAGACTATTTCATGTATCACCTCCACAGGTTTCTATGGAAACAGATTAATGGAATGGCAGTAACAGCTGCCCCCAGCCACAAATGCAGTATTTTTTTCTTGTTGGCTTAAGAGGAAAAAAAACCCCAACTATGTTTTTAGCTGCCTGTTACTCAGTAGTTTCTGCAAAAGTGTTTTTTCCCATATTATATTTGAGCACATGCCACTTATGGTTTAAATATATATATATATATAATCACAGCAGAGGACAACATGTACACACACATATACATACACACACAAAATTAATGCTAACTTCATTCAGCTGTGGAGTCTGTCTTTGCAATCACAACCCAGCCCCTCCACTACTGCTTCTCTGGTTTCACTAGCTAAAAATCAATCTGTTATATAAAGCTTTTACAATCTTTAGTTTGTGGCATCCCATACCAGTCCTATTCCCCTCAGCTAACTTATTACAGAAATTGCTTAAATCTCCAAGTTGTTGCTCTTTTCAGCTTTCATGATATTCCAGAGCTTCAGCGCTACTTTCCCCAAATTAACATCTTGGATCCCTTAATAGACTGAAAAGCATGTTGGAAAACATACTACTGGAATTAGTTCATTCGCATATAGCAAGGATCCAAACCCATTTCCCAACTGGCTGACGATTTGAAGAAATGTGAACCACCACCCTTCCAACATTTCAAGCTGACAGCACTTGGAAATACTACAGTGCATTACAGAAGCATGTGTATTGAATCACTCAGACAATATACAATAGTTGATACCTATCTACAAAATATTTATATATAGATCTAGCATGCAAACAGAAACAAGCCTTCTGATTCTGTCCAGTTGTTTGGGGTTTTTTTTTGCCTAGCTGGAAGTGGTAGTGAGATGGTCCTGGAGAAACCAGAAGTCTAGCTGGATAAAGACTAGTCCAAAAACCTACATTATTCAACAAGAGCTGCTCTGTAGGTCTGGAATCAAATCCTGACAAAGTAAATAATATAGCAGGCTAAGGAGGAGTCAGAAACTTGCAAACCAGGAATTAATGAAGAAACTAGGAAAACTATTTGGGAGATGCTATCACGAGTTATTTTTCCAGTAACTCAATCTATAGAAAAGATGCATCCAATACCTCATACTGGGTTTAGTTTACAGATACACAACATGATACAAAGCTAGACAGCCAGAAAATTATGTGAATAAGCCCAAAGAGTCAGATTTTGTTATGTAAAAAAAGTTACAAGGCTAGTTGCAGTTACTTTCCAGTGGTCATACAACTTCTTGATGATAATTACACACTATGAATGTTTACATTAAAATCATAGAATGGGTTAGGTTGGAAGAGACCTTAAAGATCACCTAGTTCCAACCCTCCTGCCACAGGCAGGGACACCTTCCAGTAAACAAGGCTGCTCAAGACTCGATCCAACCTGGCCTTGAAAGTACTCATGAATCTGCAAGTCCCATCAGTGCAAGCAGGACTTCAGAGCCTAAGGAGGCTTCCAGTAAGAGCCTCCAAGATTTTGTGCTGAAAGCAGAAATAAAAAGTCACTAGTCAAAGTTTTCCTATGTTAAATAGCTAAATAATGAGAACAAAGTCCTATTGGGCCATCTGGGTTGCATAACCATTTTGTTCAAATTTGAATGTTGGGAAAGTGTCATGCATGAACAGGAAACTTAGGATTTAATTGCATAAAGAAGGCACTACATCTTACAAATAAGTAAGCACAAACAACCTTCAGCTAAACATAGGCAAGAGTTTTCACTATTTCCCTCTATATATTCAAAGAGCCCATCAAGGAGCTCATCCTAGGACAGCTACAGCATCACGATAGAAAAGTCGCACACAGCTATAGGATTTCTATTTTAGTTTAGTTACAGAGAACTTGTGAAGGTGCCAAGATTTGCATGTATTAACAGACTACAGGAAAACCATTTAATGAGATTCAAAGAGCTAAACCTGTTAATCTCATTTTACCTAAGTTTAAAGGATGGCTTGATTTTTATGTTTGTTAAATACCTTCAAGTGAAGAAAATACTAATACTACAAGGCCACACACGTAGTGAAGAAAGAGCATTAACCAACGACTAAAATCTGAAGCCATGTTAATTCCAAATAAAGATAATATCCTTGTTCTACAGGGAAGCAATAAACCATTGCATCAACCTGCAGAGGGAAAAAGCATGTTCTCTTTCCATTGAAATTAGACACCTTCTGAAACACTACATACAATTTAGGTTAAGTACAAAAACTGCCCAGAAGATTTCGGACATAAGCCACGTAATTGCTATTTTTAAGGAACTAAAAGCAAACAAATGTTATTTTAAAGACATAGCTATTGAAAAGCCGCAAAGGCATACCCTATGGATGAACACGGATACAAGAAAACAAGCAATGGACAGCCTAACCTATTATTTCCATCCTAATCAAAACACTTTCCGTGAGCCACCTACCACATTTTCCAGTATCACCTTAGTATAAGATTAAACTTGCACTATTTCAGACTTGCCTTGAAACTATATTACACTACTAGACCTTCAATGTTAACCTCATTTTTGTCATGTCCTTTCTACTTGCTTCATACTGTCTTCAGCTGACCATTTAAGAAGGATGTCTGTCCTGCATAAGGAGGATTCACGATTTTCCCCATTTGGGATCACGCTACATGGAAAAGAATTTGGAGTATGGTAAGAAACAAGCTATTTAAACAGGTTGACCGTGACCTCATAATATTGTTACATTCTGTCCGTAGAAAGAAGTATTTATAGCCAGCCAACACTCAAAGAAGCATTTGACAATGTAGGGCAACTCACAGTGCTAGAATGCCTTGTTTGTTTTCTAGGGAACAAAACCAGTTATAACTGTCATTAAAGAGTTGAACTTAAAAGTCCCAGTGCCAAATTCATTTAAAAAAGATCAATTAGAGATTTTCTCATTAATGATGCTCTAAAAACAAAGCCTTCCTTCTGATCTTGTGCCTTCTTCAAACATATAATTTTTAATACATTTGACTGTAAGCCAGTCAGCTTTCTCTCAGAGTTCAGAAAGAATTTGTTCAGTCCAATGTCATTCATTCAACCCAGTTCCAGCACTTCTTAGGCAGTGGAAAACACCATCATCATGAACTGAATATAGAAAAGCCAAATATGATGCCTTCCTTTGGTAAGACAACTGCTTTTAGTAAAACAATCATTTTGTAGACAAAGTGTTGGTAGGTTTCTTCCTCAAAGGGGTTTTTACAGTGGATTCGTTACTTCCTTTTATGAATGGGTGCACACCCCTAGATCCTTCATAAGGAGCTTCAACTCTTATTCTGAAGTAATTATATCATAGTATCTCACTTAACCATTGAGCTTAAACCCAACAGTCAGAACCCGGATGCTGATCCAAGAAGAGAACATGCAATTGCTTTACTGCTAAAATCTATTTAACATTTCAGAGTATTCACAGAAGCATAGCAAGTCCTGAGTTGGAAGAGACCACAAGGCCATTGAGTCCAACTCCTGTCCCTGCACCAGAAAAATCTGACTCAGTAAATACAGCCTTTTCTCCAAGAGATAAATATAGAGAAAAAAGGGACAGCTCATAGAGGTTCATATCTGTCCACAGTGGTGAGATGCAGAAAAAAAAATAAGAATTGATGTTTTTACAACTGCATGTCCACAAACCATGCACAACAGAAAAGTTATTTCCAGCACTCTTAGCTAGTCAGGGTATTTTACAGCTGCCAAACAGGGCTTTATGCACTCAAACGTGCAGCATTGTACTTAATTATATTGAGTTCTCATGATTATAGAGGACTTAAATAGTGCTAGGTGTAAGCAGAGATTCAGGATAAAGTACCACCAGTAATGTCATTTAGTAAAGTAAAATGAAAATGGATAAATTTTCTCTTAAAGAAAAAAAGAATATGATCCTGTTTTGGCATTCATATATTGAGTTGCTTTCCAGCTTGAGTAACATCTACATCTAGTCTGTATTCAGGCTAAAATAAAGCCTGGGGTCTTGCAGTTGTTGGTTTCCAACTGACACAGAGTCCTATAAGATGACACAAATCTAACTAGCTAAGTACTCCGTTCTAAGCTCAAAGACTTCGAAATGGAGATAACCTTTCTTCTTTCCCACTTCACATGCAGTTGGGAGTGCAGGTCTATGCAAAAGGTTCGGCAGATAGACTACCCAGTGTTTACGAGGCTCATTTCCCCATTTAGGGAAATAAGAGAATCCAAGGGGGATTCATAGCATTTTATGCATTTAAAGCATATGATGCTCAAAAACAACTTCCATGGTTTTCAGGTCTAGAAAGAGGCCGATAGTGTTTATCAGATATTATAATTAAGGTTGGGACAAGACCTGTATACAGGCTTGCAGCTGACTCATTGCTCTTTTACACTAAAGATCATTAACCTGTTCAGCTAAACCTATACCAAGCTTTCATTGCATTACTCGAGCTGAGTTAACCACATAACTGAAGTCCTTTGCTCAACCTTGTGCTCAACTGACCTGTGGATCTAACCGTTCAGCTGGCATTACTCCTTGAAAACTATACTCAAATGAGGTTTTAGCTCAACTGTATTGAACACTAAAAACTCATGCTTGTTATGCCTATAACCAATATATTACATTTGCTGCTCCAAAAGACTATTTTGAAAGCTTTTAAAAAAATCTGTGTTAACCAAGAAACAAGTCTTTTGTGCAAGATGTTTAAAATGTAACTAAGAAAAGGTTATATGATATAGTCTGCTCTATTACTTTTTGGCTTTTGTTTTCTGTTTCACACGGTCATGCTATTATGGCCTCTGGCATAAAGCAGATGCACCTCCTGCATAGCAAGATTAAATACAGACAAGCTTGGCTGCATGAAAGCAGACACTATAATGCCAAAACCCCATGAATTATATATTTAACTGTAAATAATTAAGAGTATGGGTTTTATAAGACTATATTTTAACTACCTTATTTCTCCAGAAAGTGTAATCATCCTTTTCATCAAGTCAAAATGTATGAAATACATCTATACACATACACACACACATATATATACATATATATATAACACTGCCCATTAAAGCCTGAAGTTTAAACAAAACGGAAGTTAAACACATGGTAACCATTTTGCAAAGAGACCACAGCCATAGACACTGGGAACAATGAACTAATGGTCCAGTTCTCTCTGCTCGTACAAAAATTGTTTAAAATATTATCTTCCATGATAACACAAGTAGGAAGAAAGTCAAAGGAGGTGCTAAGATCTTCTAGAAGAATACTCAAAATTCACTAGTTGCAGAATATTGTTAAGATGAAAATACAGGACAGCTACTTATCTTTTTCTATCAACTCATGAACACTGCTAAGCCTTTTAAAAGTACATAAATGCATACATAAATCAACTCCTCTTTATTCAGAGGAGCTGAAAGTTAGTCAGAGTGAGAACAATTAAGAGCTTCAGCCTGAAAACATATGCACCACTCAGAAGGCCATAAACCCACTGAGATCAATTTTGAAACAAGAGATCAAAGAAATTGATAAAATTGATGGTAACCTTAAATAGCAGTATCAGTTTTGCAATGGCTACTGCAATTCCAACTGTGCAAAAACTGCATACATGCAGAGGGAAAGACAGGAGAAAGGCAACACTGAAACCAGCCAAAACCCGTTCCCAGCTTTAGCCAAATTTCAGAGAAATGAAGACTAAAATGTTACCATGTTCTCAAAAAAAAAATTAAAACATGAAAGCCTGCATAGATCGAAAAATCAAAAAAAGCTCCAGAATTATCCATCTGCTCAATAGCCACTCCTCACAGCTCAATAATATCCCCAATACATCTTCTGCCCCCAAAACTGGTCAAAAAGGGATAGTTAATAACAAAAATGAGTAAGAGTTACATTGGATGTTATAGGGAATGACAGATTTAAAGAGGATTACAGGAAAATAGCCTAAGATGTCCACCTCCATTGATATTATTGCTCATTGAACAGCCCATATTTACTTCTTAATTGTAACTACAGAATTCTTTACTAGGAAGTTCAAACCTTAGTTTTCCTGAGTACATTGTGAAATGGAATAAAACACCTGCCTGTATGTTTGTACGATAAACACATACACTGAAGTGACACTTCAGATGCCAAATTACTTACCAGCTAGGGCTTATTTTTAAGGTCCTCCAAACATATTAAAGCAAATGGGAGAACTTAAAATTAAATGGAATGTATTGCTACACATGGTTTCTACTAAAGATAGTAATTTCTTCAAATGAATTAAATAAGTGGTAAACAAGCAATTTTCTGCACATAGCTACACATGAAATCTTCATGTTAGTCTAAAGTAAATTAAAGCCATGATGAGATTGAGCTGCTTATATGTGCATGTTCAACTATAACAAAACAGGAAATACAACCGATTTAACTTACCTTCAGGTGCATCTGCATCACAGTCTTTGGATATAAATGTCACATTCCTTGGCGAGCCATCAGTTGTCTTATTACCCTGCATTATAAATATAGAAAATTAGTATACTAGTCTACCAGCAACGTTCGTCAATACACAATAAAAGTCCCTGAAAGCAATACATCTCCCAATAAATTATTAATATTATAAAAAGGCTTTGATAAACTTCTTAGAATATTAAAAATATTAGAGATTGTTTTTTAACAGTACATGAAGAATAAGCTATAAGCAGTACAACATGAACATTTCTAAATGTGTTTTTCTCTAAGACTTCATGAAAAATGAAAACTTCATTTCTGAAATTACATCTTATGCACAGTTAAAAGACTTATCTGCAATTCAATTTTGTTAATGAAGATACCATGGAAGTGTTAGGCTTGCATAATGATACCTAATACAGTTCACTTCTTGTCTAAAAGCCAGATGACAGTACCCAATACACTTAAGACAGCCAGAGTGGAGGAATAACAAAACCTGTGCTGTAGTGACTATTGAAACACCAAATCCTTCTGTTCAAACATCTTGGATCTTTGGAAAACTGACCTTTTCAGACTCTACATAAAATGATGCACCACACCCATTTTTGAATAATCAATGGATAATTTTAGCAGAGTCCAATGCAAATCCCTTCTCCTACACTGATTAGCATAGGAAGAAATCAAAGGGCTTCATATCTACTGTAATTACTTTCACTCCTGATTTCCTAAACAGAAGGTCCTCTAAAAAGAAAGCGGGTCATCAGTGGTGTTCCCCAGGGTTCAGTGCTGGGTCCAGTCCTGTTCAATACATTTATCAACAATCTGGACAAAGGGACTGAGTGCACCTTTAGCAAGTTTGCGGATAACACTAAGCTGGGTGGAAGTGTCTATTTGCTTGAAGGAAGGGAGGCTCTGCAGAGGGATCTGGACAGGCTGAATCGATGGGCTGAAACCAACAGGATGAGGTTCAACAAGGCCAAGTGCAGAGTCCTGTACTTGCGTCACAACAACCCCATGCAGCGTTACAGGCTTAGGGAAGAGCGGCTGGAGAGCTGCCTGTCAGAGAAGGACCTGGGGTTGCTGGTTGACAGCTAGCTGAACATGAGCCACCAGTGTGCCCAGGTGGCCAAGAGGGCCAATGGCATCTTGGCCTGTATCAGAAACAGCGGGGCCAGCAGGACCAGGGAGGTGACCGTGTCCCTGTACTCAGCACTGGTGAGGCCGCACCTGAAGTACTGTGTTCAGTTCTGGGCCCCTCACTACAACTGCCTGAAAGGAGGTTGTGGTGAGGTGGGTGCTGGTCTCTTCTCAGAAGTGACAAGTGATATGACAAGAGGAAATGGTCAAGTTGCACCAGGCGTTTAGACTGGATATTAGGAAAAAATTTCTTCACTGAAAGGGTGGTCAGGAACTGGAACAGCTGCCCAGGAAGGTGGTTGAGTCACCATCCCTGGAGGTGTTTAAATAATGGGTTGATGAGCTTAGGGACATGATTTAGTAATGGACAGGTACTGTTCGACTCAGTGATCTCAAAGGTCTTTTTCAACCAGACAACTCTATGATTCTAAAGAAATCAGAAAAGCTCAACACCTTTTTTCTTCAGGCTGAACAAAACATGTCCCTTAAAATCTACCAGAAATCAGCACAAGCTGGCACATAAAACTATATGTTTCTCTAACAACTTAATGGATAAAGTTTATCAATATTAAGTAAATTAAGCTTTCACTCTGAACATTCAAAACAAAACCATCTGTCCTAAAATGCACTAGTTCGTATTAGCAGTTAACTTCATTTCAGGCAAACACCTGGAAGTATGGAGACTACTACTGCCTTAGAAGAAACTGATGAAAACCAAGTAGGATTAGGCACAGAAAAGAGGAACTAAAAATGAACCAACAGCAGGAGGACAATGTGTAGCTAGAAACAATAGAATAAGAACAGAAGACATCAAGTTTCAATTATTCAGTGCACATGTAGCAGCGCTCCACCTCCAGGAGATATTCCATCTGCCTGTCACCATTACCTCTTACACTGCTCAAACAGACAGTGGTGCTTTCAGAAGTATTATACATCATATAATTACATGGGCATACAAAAAGCCCATTCTGAAAAATCAGAATCTTGCCACTTCAAAACTTACTTTTTCTTATCCTACTTAATTTTTAAATAGTAGAAACTTAAAATACAACACGTATATAGCTAGACTTGCATGATTCCTTAAATAATCACTATGCTTTTTTCTAGGGCTGATACCATTCTTGTTCTCCACAAACACTATTGCAATTTAAGGCTTCTGCCTTATCTGGATTCAACACTAAATACTTTCCACAAGCTCAGGGCACTTGTGTGAAACCAGAAACCAAGCCTCTTTCCTTAAAAACTCTTTCTTTTCTCCTGCATGTGGCAAAACCTTGCAGAGGGCCATTGAAAGTCTTACACCTTTTCAGGAAAGAGATATAAAAAAAAAATGGAACTTGTGTTCCAAACCAGATAAAAAGTAAAACATTTCACAGTATTAAACCTTCGCAATGAAAATTAAGAAACAACCTTGCCACGCTAAGTTGAATGGTAATCTCTGAGCTAAGCACCATTTTCATTTGAATGTAGCTTGAAGCCTAACAAGTAGCAGCAGTAGTACTACTACTAGTGGTAACTAGTTACTACTAGTTACTACTACACAAATCAAAACTATACAAGTATTAAACAAAGCAAAAGTAGTCATACACAAAGCTAACTGACAAAGAAATAAGTGGGAACTTATTAAAGAATTAACTAGGAACTAACAATATTTACAGTAAAACTCCCAAGAGTACAGTATCACTTCATCCAGTGATAGAAATTAGAGAGGAAAAAAAAAAAAAAAAAAAAAAAAAATTAACCATTGCCCACACAAAATTAGTTCCTACATGCTAGAACTCTTCCAAGCAAGTCCCTGAACAGGCCAAAACCTTCTCTCCTGAATCCAGGATTGTGATCCTACCGTTTGTCCCTTTGGCTTCTGAACTTACACCATCTCACACTCCCTGCAGCCAAGACTCTCCTTGATCACTTTGCCCTTGTTTTCAGCACCAGGTCCAAGATAGCATCTCCTTCCATATATGAGCTTCTTAACTCCCTAAGTTGTCAGTGCACTCTAGAATCCTCCTGGATTGTTTGTGCTCAACTGTACTGCTTTTCTAGCAGATATCTGGTTAGATCAAGCCTCCTATAAGGACTATGGACTGTGAAAATAAAGTTATAGCTGTCTTAAAGGATCATCTGTTACTTTGTCCCAGTTAAGCAGTCTGTAGCCAACAATATCACTCATGCTAATTTGCCCTCTAATCCTAACCCACAAGCACATAGCTGCTTTATCCATCCCAAGGCAAGAAAGACTCCATGCATTCCCACTACTCTCTAATATAAAGGTCAACTCTCCCTATTGGCCATCCCAGCCTGCCTCTCAGATGCCACATCCTAGCCATGACAGCCCTCCAGTTGTATGAACTATTTCACCACATCTGATCCCAGCGAGACTGTGGACCTACAACTTCACACAAACTTATAACTCCACCTTAATCTCCCCTGCTGCATGCATTAGTACTCAGGCACTTCAGAGGCACTTTTACCCAGAAAAGTTATGAGAACTTTGCCATTAATGCTGTCATCTGAGTACTTTTGCATTAGCGTACATACACTTGAGGTAGAGCCTCTGCAGGACCCAGAGCAAATGAATGGACATGGAAAAGATGCATAAGGGACAGCAGAGATGTGCCTACAGAACAACTTTAAGTAATTACTTCGCATTAGAGCACACAAACATCAGACATTTTTAGTATTAGTATTCTTAGAGTGAAACTCTAGTGTTCCAGTTATGAAATCTAGTCCAAAGCTGAAAGCAGGATGCCTCGAGGACAAGCAAAAGAAATAAAAAAAAGTATAGTAACTCTGTGTGTGCATGCACTGAGTTACAGCCTATTACACTTAGATAATTTGTTACTGATTACATAAAGTATTAAGAACTTTAAAGGATACATTTGCACACTTCGTCACCTACAGGATATTTCTGGATTCCTACTGATGACAACAGAGTGTCCCACAGATTGGTTCCACTCCTATAAATAATCTATGCAAAGGCTTAGGAAGGAAAGTGACTGTCTGCTGCTCTTGCCCTCAAGTGAGGATAAGTATCAGTCACTTATGGCAAATGTTGGCCTTTTAATTCCTGTCTCAGCCCGTCAAGTCTTACAGGTCCACTATGTAGAAACATCAGCAAGCAATGTTCTTTCTTTCAGACAAATGAAAAAAAACCTTGGCCTTCTTGAACAGAAATATCAACTACACTTTAAGTGGCAAAGTCATGTTTTTGCTACAAAGCTGAGAAGGCAGCCTGGATATGGATAGAACTCTCCACATTTGTGAAAGGCTATAAATAGACTCATGGTTGTTTCGCAAATGTTACAAAGACTGTCTTAGGAGATGAAACCGTTCCTCAGTGTTTGAAGGGCTAGGCAAGCTGACCGAAGCCCTACACAGGGCTTCAGGCGGTAAGGGCACTGTATCAAAAAGAAACTTTCAAAAGTTTACTACAGACATCATACCTGAAGACACATAACATTGGGAACACATACTTAGAACACCCCAATGGTCTATAAAATTAAAGCATGTCACACAGGTCTAAGCTAACATTAATTGCCTCATGAGAGCTCTGTTTTTCTGTGCATACTCTGTTATCAGGAAAAGTCAGCAACAAGAGAAACAGCCTCCAAAGGAAACACTTCAAGGCTCACACAGGATTCTAACTCATCTAATACATCACTATAGATTTTGGTTACAAATTTGACACATTAACTAGATTGGGAATTACTGCAGAGCAAAGAAAATGGGCAAGTGCTCCTTTTGGAAGGTCTTTCTGAGCCACCTGATTCTGACATGCATGTTTATCAGCCCACTCATCATCCACTAAGCTGACTTGGAATATTCCTTATTGATTACTTGGTTCTATATAGTGTTACCACCAGTGGTATTACTTTCAATTATGAAACTGACTGGGGTATGTGAGAGCAATGATAATCTAGACTGTCCAAGCAAATTGGTGCATACAGCTTCCATTATCAGGAAGTTTGCTATATGCACAAAATATGCACTCAGCTCCTGTCTATGTTCTTGGCCACTCCTCAGTTCCATAACAACTGAAAGGCTGAAGTCTAACTTGGTAAGATCCTTAATGAAACTGTCCTTCCCACTCTTCCACCCACAATGGCTCTGCACTCTAGTTAGAGACATAAAAAAAACCCTTCCTTTTGCAGACTTGAGCTCATGACTAAGTCATAGCTATATGACGTTCTAGGCTAAATACAAAGCAAGTAATCATGACAGGACTTCCATGTAAAAATCAACATAGAAACAAATGTCTTCACTAAACTGATACTCAGTCTAGTTTTTTGCTGCTACTACCCTAATTCTGACAAGTTGAGCCAATTTATAGATGCCTAAGCATATTTAGTTTAGTTACATCTAGCACAAAATTTAACAGAAATGCATTAGACTTCCTAAACATCAAATATTCAAATCTCTTAAAGTGATTCTATTCTTGTGCTTGGATTGATACCAGGTTGACCAACAGCCCGTTACCAGACAATTCAGATGTAAAGCCAGCAGAAAAGTAGCATTTATTGAATGCTTCATTTCCTGCAGTGACAACTATCACATCTACTCAGCACATTTAGGTTGAGCCGCTTCCTCTTCTCTAGTATGTTTAATACTACCTGAACCTCAATTTCTCCTTGTAATCCTTTGAGTAAAAGTATTCTGCATCCATGCTGTTTAAACTGGAAGAACTGACAGTGACAAATTACACATTTTAAACATTTTCAGTTGAAGTGATTGGGTTTTTCGTTAGTCACTAGGTTTTTTAGCGATGAGTTCTCCAAGAGGCACAGCCTTCTGAAAAACAAAAGGATTCCAAATGCTCAAAGCAGCACCCAAATACTTCAATATCATCTAAATTCCTTCTCCCAATCCCTCTGGCGCAATTGCTTCAGGAAAACTTACACCGCATACCAAAAGATTTGAACTTCACTGTGCCTAAATATAAGCAACTAGTTCATAACCTGGTTAGTTGTCTATATTTGCAAGAAGCCTGCTCCTGTGCGATACCATATCTTGGCAAAGATTATCTAGGAAATAAGCTGTTATATATAGTACAACCAGTTTCTGGCTTGTGTATTATCAAAAGACCTACTAGTAGTTAAAAAAAAAAAAAATGGCTAAAAAAAAGTCTTCCAAACTGAAAATGGGCCTGGATTTGAAGGTCACTGTAAAGAGTACTTCTTTGATACAGAAGATTTTTATATATATAAAGAAGTATTTTATCTCACCTGTACTAGGTATTTTTGGCTTCCATACATTACATACTGAGGAGCAAGACTGTAGATCATGTAACTTGTATGAAGAACTATCAACAGAAGTATCATACAGAGAAACAAGAGTGCTTGAGGTCGCGTTTTCCCTCGTCTGATTTTATAGAGCTGAAACCAGAAAATAAACACATATAACACAAAATAATTTTTTTTTTAAGGCATTTTAAATACTCCTTAATACAAATAACAGTTTTAATTCTACTGACAGAATTCGGAGGTTGCTAGAAGTATTCTCTGGCAATTTAATTCTAAGTAGTCAAAGTAGGTTTTCAGATGTACTTACCTGAATTGCAAAGCACAGCTATTTGTTCAAATCAATTGTTGTTTGCATTAATGACCCATAACACTTATAAACCAGCAGTCTGAAGCAAGATTTAAATGGCATTGCCTGTCACTGACAACAAACTGTGCCTTGATTTGTCAAAGATTGTGGCCTTTGGTCAAGGTAAGGTGTCATCTGTCACCACACTTCTAATCAGATCTTTAATCCCTTGTACATTACCCTGTAGATATCGTTATTCTGTAACCCCCAAAGGCTCATCCCGCATTAGGGTAAGGTAGCTGGCAACTAAGGAGTAAAAGAAGGAAAATCAAAACCAACAGCCAACCTCACAACTCACTGGGAGGATTGTGTCACTGTTCACAACTTTGGGGTGTCACTGCATGGAAGAGTGGCAGCACTAAAGGGCAAGTATGCACAAAACCAGGGAAATACTGAACCAGGCATCACAGGCATGAGCGGCATACTGTTGAACATAAAGCTGCTTTTTCAAATACATTAACATATTTGTATTATAATTAGATATGGCATATGACTGCTCTACTATTTTATCTCTTACCAAGCTAAACTTGACACCTAAGCAGCAAGTACTACTGAATGCATGTACATTTCAGATTTAGACCATAAAATTCACTAGCAGGTCCAATTTACCAGAATCATATGGCCTTAACTTACAAGTCGAAGTCAAAGTGCCACTGATTAAACACTTGAAACAGTCAGCTGACTGTACTGCTTATCAAACTAAAGCACCAGTTTTGGCCTGACAGAACAGCAAAAAGGAACATCTTCCTAAAGCAATGAAAATTGTACAATAGGCTTTTAACACTCATTAGACATACAGACAATGTTATTCACAACACAGTATTTATGAAGCAGTACATAAATAACAACTGTTAAATATGCTCAATATCACATTTTTCTTAAATATCTTACTCAATATAATAAACTCTTAAGTCATATTTACCCTTATCCAGAAGAACCATATACCCATATTTCGAATCCCTGCCATTGAAGTGAAGATAAAGTACATGACAATGGTTGTAATAAGAATATAATCGAGTGGAAAAACCTAGAACAAAAACACAAGCAGTTAAAAACCCCCCAAAATAATTTGAACTAGACAACAAGCTCTTTCCCTACTTAAAGCTAATGAAGTAGTTTCTACTTACAGCATCTGAGTTAGGACAGAACCATAGAGAGAACCATAGAATCTCTAGGTTGGAAGAGACCTGAGATCACCGAGTCCAATCGTGCCTGTCTCCTTACTAAGCCATGTCCCTAGGAAACTCATCCATCCGTTTTTTAAACACCTCCAGAGATGGTGACTTCAACACCTCCCTGGGCAGCCTGTTCCAACCCCTGAACACTCTTTCAGTAAAGAAAATCTTCCTAATGTCCACTTTAAACCTCCGCTGGTGCAACTTGAGGCCACTTCCTCTTGTCCTATCGCTTGTCACTTGTGAGAAGAAACCAGCACCCATGCCGTCACAACCTCCTTTCAGGCAGTTGTAGACAGTGATGAGGTCTCCTCTCAGCCTCCTCTTCTTTAAGCTAAACAATCCCAGCTCCCTCAGCTGTTCCTCATGGCTTATTCTCCAGCCCCTGACCAGCCTCGCTGCCCTTCTCTGGACGCGCTCCAGCCCCTCAATGGCCTTCCTGTAGTGAGGGGCCCAAAACTGAACCCAGCACTCGAGGCGTGGTCTCACCAGTGCTGAGCACAGGGGCACAATCACCTCCCTGGTCCTGCTGGCCACGCTGTGTCTGATACAGGCCAAGATGCCATTGGCCCTCCTGGCCACCTGGGCACACTGCTGCCTCACGTTCAGCCGGCTGTCAACCAACACCCCCAGGTCCTTCTCTGCCAGGCAGCTCTCCAGCCACTGTTCCCCAAGCCTGTAACGCTGCATGGGGTTGTTGTGACCCAAGTGCAGGACTCTGCAATTGGCCTTGTTGAACCTCATCCTGTTGGTATCCGCCCATCAATCCAGTCTGTCCAGACTTCCACTTACAAGTTAAACAAAGTTGGCTCCAAATATAACTAATATAGGTTGCAGCTAATAGAGCTTAAATAATTAGTTTGGGAAAGTATTGTAGCACTTTTCTTAATCTAAAGTTACCCTTAATTTTGAATTTTTATACATTTTTAGGTCAATAAATAATACAGTTTTGAGAGCACATTTAAAAGAAAGCCCACAGTGGCAACAATCATTTTTTGACTGTATAGGCATTCTATTTATGAATACTTCTGAACATATTTACATACAAATCTTGGTTTTTACATTTACATTAATAACAGCTTGAGAAAATACTGCTGCTGAACATTACTTTTCCCAGTAAACTGCAACGTAGTTGCTGAACAGTTCTAAAAACCATGGGGAAGTAATGCATTATACCAATTCATTGTACCAAGAATCTGAAAAGAACTCAACTCGAGGAGAGTTAAGCTCTAGTTTATATTAAAGCTTTCCTTTTTCTTCCCTTACCCATGACTAATTTCCAAATTTGTACGGGGCATAGTTGCCTTTAAATCCTACTGAAGTTAACAGACGTTTATTCTTACATAGGGTTTGCTCCAAAGACTAAAGCATTACCACAACATACATAACAGCACACAGTATTATTTCTTTCAAGGTGCAATAAATACATAAGTGAAAAAGTGCATTTACTTCACTTAAGAGGGATAAACCATCAAGTCCACAGACAAGAGTGTAGGTAGGGCATGGCAGAAAGTCACTTTTATTGTGTGTGATAACTAGGAGTCATTCCATTCTTATTGCCACTATGTTCTCATCTCTCGCCTACCTCCAGCAACTAGTTTCTGTTCACCTACCCAAGATTTTTATATCAATATCCAATAACCAAAACATTGCTCATCAGTAAGTTTGCTTTCTTTTACAGGATGCACACTTAAGACAGTTTTGCTATAAGAATTATTGAGGGAGAAGTGCACTTTGCCTTAACAGAAAACAGAAGCATTCTTACATTTGTATATCACCAATTTTTTACTTACTGTTTGAAGAACAGGTAACAGCATATTCAATGGATTGGTCAGATTAGTTCCTAAAATTATAAAGCCTGAGTCGAAGCCAGCCGAATGCAGAGCTTTGTCCAAACTGTAATAATTAGGAAAATTGGTCAAGTACTATGGTCCTCACAGAGCTGTATTTTCAAATTAATTTGAAAGTTCAGCTCAAAAAAGCTGACCTAAGCCTAGAGACTGACAGCTTTATTGTATCTATACAAGAACATGCTTTGTTTTTCCACATTCATTTTACTTGTTCTATGAAAATGTGTATTGATTTCCACATCTCCTTGGTAGTTTAGCTTTCCCTTAACTAAAACTTATTTTCCCAGTCTGGAAAATTAAAAATACCAACATTTAAAAACTCTAGTTAATGTCAATCTTGCTTGAGATCCACCAGATTTGCAGCTGTCAACATAGTTGGCAATATCATGGAACAATTACAATGTAATGCACATCATAATGGATTACACGTCATTTACTGCAAGAATTTAAGCACCTGTTATCCAGCCCAAGTACCACCTAAAACGCATTAAGATTCATTCAAGCAACCATAATACTTTAGTCTGAATTAAACTTCCTTAATATACATGCTTAAATTCTCTCCTGAATCACAACAGTTTCCAGCAGTACACAGTCAAGCCAATCCACATCAGTTGTTGAATATGTTTTAGCACATTTTGCTCAGTTTCAATATAAACTATTACAACAAGAAATGCAGCTGTAGTTACAGAAATGTAGCATTAGAAAAGTGGGCTAACTCTTGAAGCAAACCATCCCAGATTTTGATGTTAGAGCAAAAGCAACGTGCTCGGAAGTGGTTAAGAAAAATGATGAAATGTACTTACTTGGACAAGAACAGAGAGACAGTGAAGAGCAGCGCCACAATGATGAAGAACACACCCCATACAATCTAGAAGGAAAAATTCATTACAATTTAATTGAAATTGCTTGCAGTTCACACAAGGAGGAACAGTTGTCTAAGTTACAATAAAGGACTAATGATCTCAGACCACCTCAGAGCTCAAACACCCTTGAAACAGTAACTGTTTTGATAAACACTTGAGAGAAGTGGTAACAAATGTTTACTCTGCTAAACAGCATTTATGTCAAGCATTTAGAAGGTTGATCATCTAATTTGAGAACCATCTCTTTGGCTGGTAGATATACTAAGTGTTGAATTAAGCATTAAAGAACACCATGCGCTACAGTGCAATACTGAAGTCTAACAGTAAGTCAGGTGTCACAGCATTTAGCAGAAAGCACAACCAGTACTTGCTGTATTAGATGGACAACCTATGGGTTTAATTAAGGGAAATTAGAACTGGCTCTCCTTGGCCATCTGCACTTCCTTACTCACTTTCCAACAGGAGGCAACCTACATATAGGTTACAAAGAACATTTCACCCTTCCTGAGTGTGATCTCCCTTCTGTAGTGCTACTCAAACACACTCAATGACCAAATCACTTGGAGGGAGCAAAGTCAAACTCAAGTAACCAAGCCCAAATATCACATCTATTTTTTTTCTTGTATCTAGCTGCAAGTACTCTCATCTGCACTGAGTATTTAAAAGCAAGTTTCAAGGTTAAAGTTACAGAAATTAAATATATTTTTTTTTTTTTGACTCAAAAGGTTATTTCAACTAGAAATTTAACTCTGAAGTGATGTGAAGACTTTACAATGAACTAGGAAAAAGAGATATCTATGAATACAAAGGTAGTAGGAATTGAATTTCAAGAAAATCTATATTAGTTCTACTTAAATATTGTTATTTTAAAACACTCTATCCCATGAGTGATTACAATAGGATGACATTACTATGACCACCAAATAAATAATAACCACCAAATAAAGGTCTCTTCTGGAGAAGATGCGAGAAGAGCTTCCATACCCCTTTTGCTGCACTTAGTCATTTGTCCCACTATCTTCCATTGGAGTGACTATCTTAAAAAATTTTAAACCAAAAAACCTGTAACAGCTGTGGTTTAGCCAGCGCCTCATAACCATAGATATGTACAGGTAAAAGTTCTTAAGGACCACTATAATGAAGCTAGATACTGCTATTGCTTTTAAAACCAGCAATAATAGGCTGTTTTGATAAGCTTTTGCAGACTAATTAAGTTTCCTGCAAAATAAGAACAAAATTTCTTGGCTAAGCCAAGATAGTGTATGAAACACTAAACTAAATTTACCAAGAGTAAGTGAAGATTTATCACACCCACCATATCAGCAGTTAAACTGGGTTTGTGTATGCAGATTGTTCAGGTTTTAAGTGCTAGATTAAAACAAGCAACCAGTTTCAGAACTAGATAATTTAGTCCTTGAATATAGCTCAAGAAGAAAAAGGTTGAGCTTATGGTAAAAAGGAAGAATCCAGGCAACTTAACAGTAAGTTTAGAGAACTGAAATATTCTGATATATATACATTGTTTTACACACTCCCTTCTCATTTTTGTCTTTAGAGGAAGAAATCACCTTCTTTCAGAGGTGACTCCATTTCTTTCAGTTCTTCCTGAGCGGTCTGAATCAAGTAGATTTGGAGGAATAAGGTTGTTCCTTAAGTTAGTAATTTAAATCCAGGAAAATGTTTATTATGTTTGCCAAATACAGCACTTGAGCCAAGTCCTCCATAAGGACATCTCCTCTTGTTTTTCCTGGGCTACAAACTAATTCAGGAAGTAATGCTCCATTTCTGTGGCAGGCTTTCTCCCTTAATCTTTTCATGGAGTAGGAAGGAGGGGATGACACACAAGTAGGCCCAGATAGCAAAACCATTCAGTTACAGCTGCAAGAGGTCCACTGTAATTTCCTAGTAACCCTAGTCACAGAATATGCTCAGATAAGCACGTTGAACTTTCCAAAACAGCGTTTTCAGATTGCTAGACCATAGGCAACCTAGAAAAACATATTTCCAAATTCTGTATGTAGAAACACAATGCATAGTCTTTCACAGGAAAAAGGGAGTTTCATAGTTCAAATTATTTTATTTAGCTTTCAACTTGGCACAGAGCCATCTCAAAAAGCTGAAGAATTTATTATAGCTGCTCATTAAAGATATTCAGAGTTACAATGCTACCACTCATTAAGTTCTGAAGATAACCGTTCATCTGCAAACTGAAACACAATATTAGAACACTGCTTAAAGAACAACTCAAGGTCTGTAGGCCTTATTAGGTATACATTCATAAACTAATATCAAGGTAAGTATAAACTTGTGAATTTTCACATACTTAAGTGTACTAAGATTTTACCTCTCCACAGCAAACTCCTACTAGATATTAGCTGTGCAGGAAACACATGTTTAAAAGCAATTAAGACCAACAGTCTGAAGCTTGCATGACTTCATAACTTTCTGCCATCCATGGCTAGTAGACAGGTATCCATATCTCCTCGGAATATGTCTGTATTCCAAAGTGATGCATAACACCCTTAAAAGTAAATAAGTGGTTGAAAAATGACTCCTTTCCTCATTTTTACCTCAACTCTAGTCCCACAGAATTTGAGATTGAAAAGACTGAAGATCTTCATTCTACCTTAGTTCACCCTGTATTTCTACAGTACTAGTAAGACTACTGAACCATAAATTATTTGCAATTAAGATGAACCTACATTTACACAATTTCAATGTATCAGTTGATTTAGGCCTTTCACAGAAGGGATCCTTGTGTTCTTACAGATTTTCCTTGTACATACCTAAAGTGATTACAGACACAGACATCTCATTTCTAGTCTACTAACCAGCCCTTGGCCAACAATTAAGATAAAACCAATGCTCAGACCAGTAGCTGAGTTGAAGTCTAGCTGAGCCTCGTGCAGCGGTATCAACCTGACTTAAATTAAAAGCATGCCTCCAATTGGGTATCACCTGGTAACCAGGCAAGGGTAAAAATAATTACTTCCTTTCCCCCCACATAAAAAAAAAGATAGGCTAGAAAAACATTGCAGCAGGTGCTATACACTCAATGTTGTCTTTTTGTCTTTTACTATAAGTGAAAAGCAATCTATCATCCACAACCTTAAGATACTACTGTGCTGCTCTTTACTAGCTTTCAACTAACCAGAAGATCTTCAAAGATTTCAGATAAATTTAGCCATTAAAATTCACAGAATAAATTTGCTTTGTGTCAGAGAAAAGGAATCCAGATCCCTGAGAATGAGTAGAAAGCATTCCCCCTCCCCCTTGATGAGCAAGACTAGCAAACCAATACCAACGGACAAGGAGAAGGCTGAAGTAATCAACTTCTTTGCCTCAGTCTTCTCTGGCAGGAAGCCTTCTCACACCTCTTGAGTGGATGAAGCACAAGGCAAGGACTGGGAAAGTGAAGTTCCCCCCAATGTGAGAGAAGATCAGGTTTCTGACCTCTTGAGGAACCTGAACATACTGGCAACTGATCAGATGCATCCCAGAGTCCTGAAGAAACAGGCTGATTCAATTGCCAAGTCACTCTTCATGATATTTGAAAACTCACAGTCATCAGTTCATTCTGATGACTGAAAAAAGGGAAACCTTGTACCCATTTTAAAAAGGATAGAAAGGAGGACCCTGGGAACTATCAACCTGTCAGCCTCCCCTCTATGCCTGGGAAAATCAAGGAACAGATGCTCCTAGAAACTATGGAAGGCCCATGAAGTACAAGGAAGTGACTGGAGACAGCCACGATGGCTTCACCAAGGACAAGTCCTGTCTGACCAACCCAGTGACTTTCCATGATAGTCACAGATAGGAATCTACAAAAAACCCTCTGGTTTAGAAGCAATTTCAAATTTATTATAGTAAGATGACAAAATACCTATTAACAATTATAAACTGATAACAAAGTAATTAAGATACACAATATATGTGTTATAATCAAATTAATCAGCAACTCAATTGGATTCAAAACCAACAAGATTGACTCCTCCTTACTACACAGTATAAGTATATATGCAAGCACAGAGATCGAGATACATATAAATACAAAGACATATCAATATTTAGGCAAAAGAGAAGTATAGGTCACAAAGAGAGAGGCTAGCCTGAAAATTTAACTCTTAAGATGAGTGAGAATACTCACATACAATGCAGCAGCATTGACAAGAGGCCATGGTTGGCTCTTAAGCGGTGAAAGACTTAGGCTAAGGCCTTTTCCATCGCTGTTTTAGCAAATGAGACAATGCACTATAGAGAGGTGTCCCAACTCAGGGGGTGATTACTTGTCTCAGCCTGCTGCCATCCAGAAGATCTCCAAGGACCTTCTATATAAACACATACTTAAAGGATTTCCAGATTATTGACTTTCATCAGATATTTGAATATTCATTTGGATGTTTTAATATTCACTTTGGCTGCATGTGGATGATGTCATACTAGTGGAACTTCCCACTAGTTGGACCAAACCACCTCACTCAGGCCATGGTCCAGGTATAGCGTGTCCAGTGGGGTATGACTGATAGTCAATCTCTTTATTAGGCAACGATGCATCGTCTGCCCAGGCACACAGGATGCCAAGAAACTGGGGGACTGCCCAAGTGCTCTGGATCGAAGGGTATGCTTTCCCCAGTGTCTCTGGTCGAGATGACTGCTTACCAGCCCTCTACTTGAGGCGATTATGGAGTTTCTTACCAAATATAGCAGCTTCAGGTAGGACAACAGGCTGTCCTGGTGCCTCTGATAACTGCCTCAATAAAATGGGAATTCTTCTCCCTAAAAAGGCTGTCATCCATTGGATCAGCTAATAGCTCCACTGAAAAACTTATGCAAAGGAGCACAGCGTGGTCTATGCGTCTAGCAGGGTAGAAAGAAATTCCACCACCACAACAATGGAGTGACATTAGTAGAGACGGTAAGAACTACAGTTGCCATCCATTTGGAATTCTGTAAGGCTTTTGACACCATCCCCCTGAACATCCTTCTCTCTAAACTGGAGATACATCCAGAGGGTAGTGGTCAATGACTCAATATATAGATGGAGACTGATGACAAGTGGTGTCCTTCAGGGGTCCATATTGGTACCAGTGCTGTTTAATATCTTCAGCAAAAAGACAGTGGGATTGACTAAACCTCAGCAAGTTGGCAGGCAACACCAAGCTGAGTGGTGCAGTTCCCATGCCTGAGGGATGGGATGCCATGTAGAGGGATCTGAATAAACTCAAGAAGCAGGCCCATGTGAACCTCATGATGTTCAACAAGACCAAACGCAGCATCCTGCTCCTGGACTGGGGCAATCTCTGGTATGAATACAGGCTGGGGGCAAAAGGGATTGAGAGTAGCCCTGCAGCAAAGGACTTGGGGTACCAGTGGATAAAATACTGGACACAAGCTAGCAGCAAACTGGTTGGGTCACTATCCCTGCAGGTATTTAAAAATGCAAAGATGTGGCACTTAGGGACATGGTTTAGTGGTGGACTTGCCAGCGTTAGGTTTACACTTGGACTCAATGATCTTAAAGGTCTTTTCCAACCAAAAAAATTCTGTGATTTTGTAATGTGCACTTGCAGCCCAGAAGGCCCAACTTGTCTGGGGTCGCATCAAAGAAATGCATGGACAGTACGTGAAGGGAGGCAATTATGCCCCTCTGCTCTGAAGAGATCCTACCTGGAGTACTGCATCCAGCTCTGGAGCCGTTAGTATAGCAAAGCCATGTACCTGTTGGAGCAAGTCCAGAGGAGGGCCACAAAACTTAGAGGTATGCAACCCCTCTCCTATGAGGATAGGTTGAGAGAGTTGTTTAGCCTGGGTAAGACAAGGCTTCAGGGAGTCCTCACAGCTTTTAGTACTCAAAGGGGGATTACAAGAAAGATCTTTAAGGATCCCTTGCAACACAAACCATTCTATGATTCTATGTTCAGCTTCAGAGCAAAGGACAGCACTTAATCAAAACCTTTTGTTCTCATAGCAGGACTATTTATCAACTGATGCTGAAAAGCTTTTAGTACTAGGAAACATAAAAACAAAAAGCCTGAGTTTCAGCCAAACAGTAATTGAGTAAGGGCATTACAAAAAACCCAGCCCTCATTGTATATTAAGACAAGTCTAACTTTCAACGTAAAGCAATGTTATTTCCTACTCCCTCATCCTTTTGAAAGCATTACCTCAATGCAACCATACTTCAAGCTATGTTACCTCCTCTACCACATCAGTTTGAACTGCCCCACTGCCGGGCCACTTCCTCAGCCTTACAACAGGCTCCTTACCCACCCGTATGCAATCATTTGCTACAGAATATGTTTCAGAACTACTGCCTCACACTTCCATCGCTGAGATCACCTCTAAGTGTCTGCTTCTAGTCTACAAACTGGGGTACAAGCTAGTAAATGTACAAGCAACTGCCAAAATAAACAGTGAAATATGTTTTTATACGAGAATGCAGAAATAAAAACAATGAGTTGAAACAATACCTACTAATACAATTTATGCTGCTGCCTGAAATGAGTTCCTGTAGAGGCTGTTAAGATGCTGAATAGGCAAGTACGGAGGCAGCTAAAGCATATGACCATAAGAATTAGTTTACTTAACGCTTACTTTTACCCTTGAACATGTGGGATTAAAAGACATTATGTAAAACCCAGGACAAAATTATCAAGGTAGGCATTTCTCAACAGTGAAAATGGAAGCATATTACTTCTGTGTCATAGTGTAATATTTGAATTGCATTTCAGTTTAATAAGCCAGGACAAATAACTTGGAAACATCCAATTGATTAGTGTATTCTCCACTGTTACTGCACATAATTAAGTCACAAGCTAAGTCCTTTCAACATTATTCATAATCTGGTTATTCCCTGGCACCTCCTTTCAACTTGCTAAACATTACCTCGATCCCTGCATCATCCTTGGAGTTACTCAAAGCTCTTCGCCCTCTATCCCTGCTCCCACATCTCAGTCCATCTAAGTTGTTTCACCTACGATAATTCCAAAATGTTACTAAGATAATCATGCAATTCAGGACTCGATTTATTCTAAGCAGGAATGACCACATGATCCATAAAATTAGGTACTTGAAGAAAACTAAAAATGAACTTCCAAAAATTGTTAATATTTGCCCATTCAAATATACTCACCTGCCCGATTGTTTCCTGCCGTGGTACTTGGGTACCAACAAATACAGAAACTGTGGATCTGCTTAGGACAGTTGTTCCATGACTCTAAACTAACACTAAAGTAACAAAAAATTAAAGGAGCAGTGATCCTCTCAAGGTCAGTATCCATTAACAGTGTAAAGAAAATTGGTGGCACATTATGGAAGAGTTATACTGACCAAGCAGCAAAGCTGGATTCCCTCATGGTAAACACCCTTCATATTGGGATTACATTGCAAGGTTTTGGTAGCAGGGGGCTGTAGGGATGTCCTCTGAGGAAAGACCAGAGGCTGCCCTGTGCTGGTCACAGAAATTCCCAGTTTGCTCCAACTGACACATGCTAGCCAAAGCTGAGCTCAACAGCCAACGTGGTTGCCCCTACAGAAAAACCTATCTAAAAATGGGGAAAAATATCAACAGTAGAGAGGAGCAAAAGGAAAAAAGTGAGAAACAGCCCTGTAGACACCAAGCTTGGAGAAGGAGGAAGTTCTGCTCCAGGCAATGGGGCAGGCATCCCCCTCCTAAGCTCTTAAAAGGAACATGCTGGAGCAGATAACCACACTCAGTCCATGGAGGACATCACGCCAGAACAAGTGGATATTTACTAAAGGAAGCTGCAAGCCTATAGAGATCCTACATGCTGAAGTAGGTTCTTCTGACAGAACAGCAGTCCGTGGAGCAGACCCATGCTGAAACAGTGACAAAGTGTGAGAAAGAAACAGCAGCAGCAAAGATGTATTATGGATTGATGGTAACTCCCTGTTCTCCATCCCCACTGTGCTACTCCAGAGCCAGGAGTAGAGAACTGAAGTTAAGCATGGGAAAAAGTGGGTGGAGGACAGGAGGGTGTTTTAAATAATCTTTATTGTTTAAGATTCAAATCAATTTTAATTGGCAATTTTCCTCAACTGTGTTTTGCCCTTGACAGTAACGAGTGATTGTTCCATCCATTTTGACCCACATAATTTTCCTCCATCTTATTTCCTCCTCCATCCTATTGATGGGGAAGGAGAGCACAGCTGGGTGGGTATTTGACAGCCAGTCAAGTCAACCCACTGCACTACAGCTTGACATAACCTGCTTCCCAGGAAGTTTAAGGTAATGAAGCAAACATGGATTAAAAATAGTTCTCAGATGAAGTAAAACACTTACTAATAAGTTATCACTACACAAGCTTAGGGCATGAAATAGTCACACCTCTTGCTTGTTGTGCTGCCAGCCTCCTTGATGTAGAAGATGCAGCTGCACAGGCAGAAGAACCTGCCAGCTTAGCCACACCACCTCTTTGAGGCAACTAAGCTGACTCCTGACAGCACCTACAGTCAACACTAATACTCCGCCAGCATGGCTGTTATCCATGCAGTTGCCTACACTTTTCCCCTCTATCTCCTATCTCCAGGCATGTGAGCATATAGAAGCCAAAAGCCTATTAAATAAAAGGAGTACGCTACCTCTCCATCTTCAAGGCAGCATTAGAAGTACCCATGCGTCTCTTAAGGCTTTCAGTAGCAGGCAGAGACAGACATACCTATACTAAGTCCTCACTATCCTTCAGATCAGATAGGAGAAGTTTCTTTCCCTTTTTAGAGCTCAAGTATATTACTCAAGAGAGCACTGTTCTTCGAGTAGCCTCCATATACTCAGACCGACTTCAAAACCTAAGGCTAAGCCATCTGAGCATTCTCTGTTCACACAGGTCTCAAACTCCAAAGTAGAGCACTTTTCTTATATACAGTCATTCGAGGCACCTCTTCAGGATTTTCACAACTGTTTTGAAGTACCCCATGAAAAACTGATGCAAAACTCCAAACTTACCATAGCTGAGTAGACTTCATGTTTCATAACCTATAGTCTCGTGCATATATTAAGCAAACAATTATGTGCCCTGGAGGTTTTCCCTGAGTAGCTTTTATACCTATCCCTAGACTATCACATTTCTCTTACTGCTGTAAGAGAATCAAACAAAGCAGAAATAGCATTCTTAACATCTAGTACTTGACTGACAAATGGAATTTCTCTTGAAGTCTGAAGAAAGGCAACTATGGAAGTTGCACTAAAGACAGAACTGTTATAAAGGAATAAGCAAATGTCCAAAATACCTCCTGCACTTCTGAGTTGATCACAAGTGTTATATACAGTATTAAAATATTTTGTTCTTTCTATAAAAGCCACTAACTGAACATTTAATAAGTTATTGATGAGCAAAGACAACTCAAATTGCTATTCAAGTAAAACATTCATGCAAAAGTTCAGATGTTAAATGATAGACATTATCACCTTCACAGGACAGCTCAAGGAACAGTCATTTTGCAATATGGTTCATAGCACAACCCCATTTTAAGTGAAAATCTGTCAGGAAAAATTAGCCACCTGCAACTCCCCTTCAGTCTGCAGCTCTTAATTCAACAATTAACAGTGACTGTCAAAGTTATTGAGAAAAAAACTATTCAAACTACAAGAAGAGACACCAGAATAACATCCCAACTGTAAGCAATAATCTGTAAGTAACTAATGATATTGTACAATCCTATAAGAAAGACAATAAACTGTTAAAGCCCTACAGACAATTGATAAGCAAATGCATTTCTCAAATCTAAGGTTAATGTGAAAAGTTAAAGACACTACAAACCATTTGGAACCAAAGCAAAAACTCAAACTGTTCAAGTTAACTGAATAGTTAGCGATATTCGTCCTTTAAACAAAAGGGCTAAGTCTAGACTTCGAATGTCATAGAATGATAATGCCACTAAAAATTTCACACTGAGAGCTTTCATGCAACTGCGACTTCAGCCCATCTCCATTGGTACTCAACATTAACAGCAGCAATGACATTAGCCTCCCCTTCTGAGTGCAGCCTAGAGTTTAAAGCAACACTAACGTATCTTCCTACATCTATTTGGAAAAAAAATACTTCACATGACAATACAAGTACTGATTTTTAAAACCAGGTTCTCCCAATATCAAAGTCCAAAGATCAGAAAGAGACCAAGATCAAAGCTTTGTCCCAGTAATGGTCTCCTTTGCACTGTTTAAATATCAAGATTTAAGTTCCTGTAGCTAGCTTACTATTGATCAAGTAATGCTTGGTAAGACACTCTTGCCAAATGCACATATTCTCACAAAGAATCTCTCACTTCTGCTGGCTGCACATAATTTAAATTAACCTAAGCTACCCAACTGCTATAGATTTCTTCCTTCTTTCCATTTTCACATGACTGAGAAAACAAAGATACTCAGCATTTCTATAGCAGAGGCACTATAGTGGATCAGCTAGGAGTTGTTCTTTTTCAATCTTAATCATTTTAGGCAAAGTAGGTTTTCCAAGAGATCAAGCAGAACTTGCTATAGGGATGTCATGGTGTTGTACAAGAATAATGAAAGAAATCAGCAGTTGATAGTCAAAATGGTATTCTATAAACTTTACCTATTATTTATATGGGAGGAACGCTGCAAGTTATTGACATTCAAGTCTCAGTGATTAGTTATACCTTGAGAGGACGGATAGCTTCACAGAACTTGGTCCACCAGCTTGTCTCAATAGACTCCAGATGCCTCTCTCTTCTTCGAAGTGTCCTTAGTCTCTCTTCTAGTTGTTGTACAGTCCGTCGATCACGTGACGACAGAGGCCGACCATCTCTGCACTAATTACAGAAAAATAGTGTAAGAGATCAGGGGACACTGAATCTGGAAAACAGATCTCACATTTACTTTAATGAGTTACAACTACCCTAAATACTTCGTAGTACATAATTAACACTGTTTCTATTCACAGCAAGAAGATGAAGTGCCAAAGTCGAAAGCTGCAAGAAGAGGAATTCCTATCAGGTGGTAGAAAACACTCTTCACAATGAGGATATAAAATTAACACAGTGGGCAGTCTCCATGGGAAGACATTTAAAACGTCCAGATGTGACCTGAATTACCTCATCTAACTTGAAACTGGTCCTTGCTTTGTGTAGAGGGCTGAACCTGATGGCTTTCAGAGGTCCCTTCCAATCATATTACATACTACGCCAATCTATTAAGCTTAGTGTTTGTATTTTCTTTCCAGTATTCCACTATAGATAGCTAGTAATGTTTCTCATACTCGCAAGAGCAAGGGACTTGCTGTTCCAAAAATTAACCTTACAGAATTCCAAACAAGAGGCTCCATTACTCCAAGAACAAGTTGAGTGTACCACATCAACCTACGCAGACAAATCATTAAGAGTATACTTGGATTCTCAGCCTCTAAATGCCAAGCACCAGTTCGAAATAGAGCATCACATTCTTAAACATCAGTTACATTCTAATAAGCAAAAGCAGTAAAATAAGCATTAGGTAGCTGAGCCAAGATTTCCAATATTGATGATTTTTGATCCTCTTTGTTAGTTCAATCAAACAAGACCAGTTGCTTGCAAACTTTCACAATTCAGTCTTCTGTAGTAGAGCAAAGCTCCATTTTCCAGGGGTTTCTCATTTCAGTAACACAGATGCCTTGGCTGCAGTAGTTCTCTGTACAAAACCAAAGCTTCACAACTTAAACTGGGAGTAACTACTTTAGGTATCATCACACAATATGAGTTCCAGAACACTGAAGGAGTCCATGCTGTGTAAAGCTAGCCAAGTAACAAGGGAAGGCAGTTGGAATTGTTCCAACGCAGCAGAGGTCTCTTACCAGAGCACACAACAGCACAGATAGACTACCAGGATGGAAGTGATGAATCTTAATGCCCCTTCTCCCTGACTAGGGCTGTAAACACGCTGATCAAACCATTATCTGAAATGGGTTGGGAAAAGGGTGGGAGATATAGCATCTTATATTTCAAGGAGAAATCTTAACCTCCTTCAGCCTGGGCTCTTAGCTTGCCAAAAAGCATCCTGCTTACAACAGTCACTACGCTTGTGAGCTGCAAAGCCATCATCGGTTTACAAACTTAAAATCCTGGGGATGATTAGATTTCAGAACACAGACTTCCAAACGTAGTCATTTCATAAATAATTTATTTCTTACAGCAAGGTACATTAACTTGGAAGCAAGAGTACCTGGGGCTGTTATTTATTCACAAAAACGATTAATGATGAATCTAACTCATGACAGCTCTATGTGGCAAGTATCCAGTGTTGATAACTACATTGAGTAAGCATCAACAAATTAGATGCCATATCTGCTAGCAAACTAAGTGAGGTTAATAGTCTTAACTCCTACAAAGTATGCCTTCTAAATACCCAAGTAAGACTGGAAGTTGGAATTGAATTCATTAGCACAATTATTAGCTCAGCAGAAATAACTGTTGCTGCAGGACTGAAAGAAAATCTGATCACTACTACACAAGTGACCACATTTGTTTCCAAATAACTCAAATAACTGCAAGGTAGTCACTTTGGACTTGTTATTCTTTCTGGAACTAAAAGTCTACAGCATGACCATATACTAGTACGCAAGCAAAAAAAAAAAATTAATAAAGTGAGAACAGTAAAGACCATACCTTTGATTTAATCCTTAATAAGTGTTGCTCCACTTCTTCAATATCTTCAGTGTTCTCTAAACGTTCATAAGCCGCACTAGTTGTCCCCTTAATTAGGTTTAGAGGCAAAGCTGACATTCCATAAGCCTAAAATAAAAAGGAAACACATACTCAAATTTTATGCCATAGATTTTCATCTGATAAGGCTACTGTATATTGCAGCTATAAGGTATCACTGCTGTTTATTTTTCCCCATCCTCTTCCAACAGACTCTAAGGCAATCAATTCTTATGCCTTTTTGAACAATACACAACAAATATGTTATGCAAATTCCAGCATCCCACAGTGCTCCAACAGTACTTAAGCAGCTCACAATCACTGAGATACTAGCATGCTTGAGACTTCATATAAGCTTATACCACTGAAGATTTATCAAGCTACCCTTGGGTTCTCCAGTGAAATCATTTAGCTTTCCAAAACCTTAACTTTCCTACTTTCTATAATCAAAGCACTGTGTAATAAGGGAATTTCTAGATACTAAACTTAGTTTTGGAAGTGAAGCATACACAATTTTTTCCTAGTCAGTAGTCTTAAACTCACCTTTAATCAGGTATAAAGTACCTGATTTACTAAAAAAATTCTGCACCAAGACAACCCATGAGAAGCTAGGCGAACACCTAAGCTCAGTTACATTCCAACACAGATTACAGCCATTCACATCCATAAATTTTGTTGGAATTTGCTCCTAGTTATAGCATTCAAAGTGTTGACCAGCTTCTGCATCAACACTATGCCCAGATTTTTCCAGTGCAAGGTCTGCAAGCTTTCCACTAACTTAAGAACAGATATGAGGAGAGATGAAAAAAAAAAAAACCAAAATGACAGTATTCCCTTCCTGCTACTATGAGTCTTATAGATAGAGGCCAAGCTCAGAATCTCCTCCAAGCAGTTTAGAGACATTAGCCACAGGCTTTTAATTTGTTTTAGTGTGGGTGGGAGACTGTTGGTAACAGGTTGTTCTTGGTGCAGAGCACAGCAGGAAGTTTTTTTTCCTTTCTCTTAATCACAATTAACACATGCAGATTTACTACAGTGCTTGATATCTGAACATTTGCTAACTACCAAAATGAGCAGCTTCCTACATTTTCACATGAACACCACCTCCTTCTTCAAGCACAGCTTTACATTGTATGATATGAACAGCTTTTCTGTAACATCTAGTATGTTATAAGTATGACCATACATGCTATCAGATCACATGAGCTTTCTGTACACAATACTTGATTTGACCTTCTTAAGAAGCTCCCTAGATATAGTGATATCTCACGCATTGTATTCAAAGCAAGATTCTCACTTTCAGGTCTTTTTCAACATGCCATATAAATTGCCCCTAACAGCTATTTCTAAGCCCCTTTAACACAGGGGTCTCATTTACTATTTATTTTAACCCCAAACATTAACTATTTAAATTAATATCATTTCAATATAAATATCTGACACCAAGTCCATAAACTTAAGTTTCTCTGTGCAAGCAACAACATCCTACTGTTTCAAGTAACATTCCACCAATATTAGGCTATGAAACAGAAGTTGAGCAGTCTGACAGCCTTCTTCACTTACTGTGGAACTCCATTTCTTATGTTCAGCATGACAATTACCCGTAAATTGTTTAACTTGACACAGTTCCAACAAGCAGAAATCATGTGTCTCAACAGGCTTCAAACACAAGGAAACAGTGGTACCTGTTTTATCACTTTAAAGCATTTAAGTGTAGAAGAGCACTTTCCTTCAAATGTTTCTTGATGTATATATTGGCAAAGAACACACTCTGCTAGATCTGACAACCTGCATTACATGACTTTCTTAGCATAGGTAGAAAGTATTAGAATTTATTTTACAGTAGACTCCTAGAGGATAAGGTAGGTTATTAGCTATCTGCTCAGCATTTTAGGACTTCACAGTTGACAGTTTCATTTCAGAGCTTAAAAAAAAAAAAAAACAAAAAAAAACCCAAAACAAAACAAAATGCATCTGCATCACTGTTTACAGACTATGGCATAGGAAGTGCAACTCCTCTTTTAGATACTAAAGTTAACTGGGAATTTTATTACCTATACCAGAGATTTTTTGCTGTGACACGTATACAAGGGAAAGACATATTTTATCACTGACTAGCGATAGCAACAAAATTTCATGCTTTCCAAGACAGTCTAGAAGTCCTGGTTTGAACACAGCTATACAACCACAGAAAGGCCTACCTACGAGGTTAAGTATTTCAGTTAAGAACTTAACTTAGGTTGGACTTCACAACCCTGTCCATAAATGTGGCTCAGCTATTCCTAAAGGGATATCATTTGAGAACATTAAGCTTCTTCAGTCTCTACAGGAGCTAAAAAACAGTCTCCACCAATTCGTCTCTTCTCTAAGTTGATAAAAGAACTCCTTCAAATTTATGGGTTGCATTCCCCAACTCTCTAATCACATTCACAAGCCTCCATTCGAGCCGCTACATTTTTCCCCGTTTTTTAAACTGTGTGACCAAAACCAGGCACACCATTCCTTGATGTGGCTTTGGAAATGTAAAGGACAGCGGAATAATCATGTCATTTGATCTACTAGCTACACTCTTGCTGAGTCAAGTCCAGGATACCATTTGCTTTTCTGTCACATGGCACACTGCTGGCTCATCCGCAGCTTGCTGTCCACTAGGACTTCCAGGTCCTTTTCAGCAGAGTCATTCCCCAGCTGGTCAGACTCCACCATGAATGAATCCATTCCATGAGAAGACCTTAACATTAACTAAATAAGATGCCATTCTTGTTGGCCCAATCTTCCCACCTGTCGATATCTCTATAGTGGCTCTTCATTTTGTCGTATCTGTTTCTCCCAGTTCGATATTACTCTCCTACTTGATAACTGTATACCTAACCCAGTCATCCAGAATAATTATGAAATCTGAATAGTACAGGGCCCATACTGACCCTGAAGAGGTCACTGACTGCTAGTAGCATAACTCCAGCATTCTGGTGAAAGTATAAATACCATCCAATTTCATAACTAGAATGCAGTCTGCAATCTAACCAAGGCTCCTCAGTGGAACCCAAACCATTTCCAGCCAGAGCCAAAGACATTAGGTATGTAGAACCAAAATCACTAGGGACTGGTATGACAATAGGACTACACAATTGTACAAACCTAAGGTTAGAAGTTTTTACATTTCATCATTATGTAGAGGCTTTCACCTGTGCCAAGAGCTACAATGAACTAACATATACCAAGTATTTGCTCAATAAAAAGAGTTAAGGAATAAAATTCAGAGTTCTAAATCTCCTAAACTTCAGTTTCTGCAAAGCAAACTGCAAATCTTGAAGTGATGCACTGTTTTGGTGGTTTTGCAGATGTGAATTACATACTTGAATGTCAAGCTTGCTCAAGCAATAAAGGCAGTCTAAGTCCTTGAATACAAAAGAAGCTGATAGTGACGTGATTATGCAAGTAAGCCTCCAATCATCAACATGGTAAAGATCCACACTGGTCCTTCAAGATATCAATATATAGAACGAGGGAGAGACAGATGAGTCATCTTATGTGATGTGTCACGGGTCTCAACAATAGCTGTATAAGCTAAGTTTCAAGACTGTGTTTCCCTTGAGGCTGATGAAGTTCAAAGCTGCCCTGAAAAAAGTTTTAATCCCCTGGGTGAGTTCAAGTGTTAAGTTATTTATGGGCTGTTATTTTGGGCATCTGCAACTCAACAAGTAAGCGAGATGCCAAAGATAAGATAGGAAAACCGATGGTGAATGCTAAAGTGAAGACAGTCTTGAAACAAACTGTTGGTTCAAAGTTTGGAATATGAATAAAAACAGATCAGAAGAGCTTTTCCATTAACACAAACTAAATCATATTTAAAAATTGCCAAAATAATTAAGTCTTGATATACTTAAACCGCTCAAGAGTTTACAGACTTAGTTTTGTCTAAAGCTTCTCTTTGCCTAGAAGTATTATGTAAGATAAGAGGCACCGCACTGAAGATTAAAAACAGAGATCCAAATGTAACATGCAATTGCAGCATACATGGTTGTTTCTTCCATATAGCTTCTTCAAAATGAACTGAATTTAGTACTAAACTAACCCTTCAGGCTGGTACTTGATAATACATCCTGCAAAGTTAGGTCTTTAAAGACTCAGGGTGCTATCTCTGTTGTTACTGAACACCTGATCAGCTTTGTTGAAATCTCATTTTACAGTAGGGGAAAAAAAGGTCTGAATTCATAGTTAAAACAATTCACTACCTAGAAAGTACAAGTTAGAGGCATCATCTGTGAGCAGCTGTCTCATTCTGATTTGAGAGTCTGCCCAAAGGCAATACAGGTAATATATCTGGGTGGATGAAGTCCATGTTTATACCTCAAATTGCTTGAAGTAGGATGCCTTATTACTCAAGGATAAGAGGAAAATAACCAGAACAACTTAGGCAGAGCAACAGAAAACCCAGCTTAGCTATCCTAAAAAAAGAACAGTCAAAACAAAGCTCTTAAGGCTTCTTCCTTATTTGGTATTCACAGAAGTGATAGCTAGGGGAATTTGCAAAGAAATCTGTCATCGGTAAAGCAGGAGCCTGTAACTCACATGAAAGCAACAATTAGTTCAATATGATTTATGCAGTTTCAGTAGGCACTGAGGAACAGTGAGAAGCATACTCTAGCTGTTCTCTCAGTATGTCACTGAATCCAAATATACTGTGTTCCAGACAGAGCACTAAAATACCTCAATAGAGATTACATGAGCATTGCTTACATTTTGCTTATTCCTCCCTTTTCTTGAGTTGCTTTCCTTTCCACCCTGTCTGCAGCAGATCTAGCTATTTTGTCATTCCACAGTTCAGATATAGAAGGAAAAGTTGCTGTTTTGATCCTCTGGTCTCTTGCAAACTCAGCATCTTGCAATACTTTAGACTTGTCAAACTCTCAGAAGCCCATGGCTAGATAAGGGAATAGTTTGTTAGTTGCCCAGTATGTTAATAGTCACTCAGAAGCAGAAGACAGAAAACCAGTCAAGTTGAGAAGTTGTAAAAACTACATTTCACAGAAATTGCAGCAACTGTCAGGGATAACCCATCCAGACTTCTAAAAGTATCCTGAAAGATTTTCCACTGGGAAGCATAACAACCAGTTTAAAATTTCAAAATTACAGAAGCTACCAAAGAGTTTCACTCAGAAGAGTATTACGAGGTGCTCTCATGTTACCCCATGCAGCAGATACAGACCTGGGGAAGAGTGGCTGGAGAGCTGCCTGACAGAGAAGGACCTGGGGGTGCTGTTTGATAGCCGGCTCAATATGAGCCAGCAGTGTGCCCAGGTGGCCAAGAGGGCCAATGGTATCTTGGCCTGTATCAGAAACAGCATGGCCTCCTGCAGGAGCAGGGAGGTGATTGTGCCCCTGTAACTCAGCACTGGTGAGGCTGCAACTCGAGTGCTGGGTTCAGTTTTGGGCCCCTCACTATAAGGAGGACACTGAGGGGCTGGAGTGCGTCCAGAGAAGGGCAACAAGGCTGGTGAGGGGGCTGGAGAAGTCCTACAAGGAGCAGCTGAGGGAACTGGGTTTGTTTAGCTTAGAGAAGAGGAGGCTGAGAAGAGACCTCATCACTTTCTACAGTTATCTGAAAGGAGGTTGTGGTGAGGTGGGTGCTGGTCTCTTCTCGCAAGTAACAAGTGATGGGACCAGAGGAAACGGCCGCAAGTTGCACCAGGGGAGGTTCATACTAGACATGAGGAAAAATTTCTTCACTGAAAAGGTGGTCAGGCACTGGCACAGCTGCCCAGGGCTGTTGTTGAGTCACCATCCCTGGAGGTGTTTAAAAGACGAGTAGACTAGTTTCAGGGATATAGTTTAGTAGTGGACAAATATGGTTGGACTCTCTCTCAGAGGTCCAACCACATGATTCTAATTATCAACCATATAAGCCATAAGCAAACACAGTCACTAGGAGCACAGAAAGAACATACTGAAATTAACATATCAAATGCCTTTAAAAAGTTAAATGAGCAAAAGCTAACTTTGAATACCTACTGCAAAAAGTCTGAAACCATCAGGTATTAATAGTTTAACTAGAAGTTGCATATGTTACAGTTCCTGCATCTGATATGTTCAGCTAATAAGGCATGGCCTAATGATTAACTTGTGGCTCAAACAGGATAATCTTTACTTGTTAGAGATGAAGCAGAAGCTGAAAATTGTTTGATTGGTTTAATACACACCCAGGAAAACAAATGAAAGCAACTGACCAACTTTTTCTGGTTGGAGTACTCTTTTAGGAAATATTACTTCACCAAATGGGTTGTCAAGCATTGGAGCCCAGCAAAGTGGTTGAGTCACCATCCCTGGAGGCATTTAGAAGATGTGTAGATGTGGTGCTTAGGGATGTGGTTTAGTGGTGGACTTGGCAGTATTAGGTTTACAGTTGGACCTGAAGTTCTTACAGGTCTTTTCAAACTCAGAATAACTGATTCTGTTAAGAATTCGACTTGTGATTTCAAGAAATGTTCAGAAAGTACTTGTGTAGCATAGCAGAAAGACTCTCCATTCCATTTATTTTTAGAGGTCCATATATCAAGCAGATGTGGCTTTTAATTCTATCACTGATGTTTTAAAAGGTGTATATGTAATTTTGTGCAAGAAGTGCAGAAATTAATACTGACAAGCATTTCTTGCATAGCACTGCCCTCTAGCGAAGTCACATGAAACAGCCAAATAAGACAAATCAAACCAATAAATCACTGCATAAGAGGCCTAAGAAGAAATGCATTCATCTTTAAACATACAAATACTCAAATTACTGTTTTCTCAAAACAACTTCAAGACTTCACCTGAAAGTGTGACCAGGAAAGACAAAATGTTCAAATCTACCAATTAGACTATGATCAAAATGTATCTAATAAGTTAAAATCAGTTGAACTTTCGTTTAGGATGCCCAGTGCTTTTGAGAAATACAAGTCAAGTACAAGGTATTTTATATCAATGTCCCACAAAACTCCCTCCATTTCAAGGATACATTTTTTATTTCTATATTCATAACCTGAATAGCTTTTTATTAGAATTACGTTAAGCACAAGGGAGTCACATAGTAATATGTTTTATCCTTCGTAATTTATACAGTACAGCTCCGTATACTGAACACCACTTCACACGGATACAATGCACTCGTCAGCGTTGCTCCTGAGAAAGTAGGTAAGCTAGTCCAAATACTCTGAAGTGTGCTGCATGTTCATGTCATCTCAGTAGAGGCAACGCTTCTAAGTTTGTGAGAGGAACTAGGATTTCACCTTTCTTGAAACAGTACCTTTCTCCTCTGTGCACTAAACTTCAGTTTTCTTGAGAAGTAATCTGACTTGTCAAGCAATGGTCATCTACTTCCTTATATTAATCTGTCTCCAGCTCTATCAAAACATACTACCATTCAAAAGAAAATGGAAATAACAGTCTAGAACTCCAGTTTAACACCGTTAACTGCAGCAAACTGACAGTGGTTCACACATCTTCCCTTAATTGTGAAGTGGAATGGAGAAATGCTCCTAACTATCTCAAGATGGTAGACCACCTCAGAGAGTTGGAGATTTTTACTTTTGTAAGAATCTATGCCATACAGCTTGTCAAATCATTCAGTATGTTAACTAGCAAAATCTGTTTTTCCACAAGCAGTTTTAGTATTCAATCTTCAGTTGCTTTGAGAGCACAGAAATTCAAATAACAGTTATAAAAAAATTATCAAGCATGGAACTGATTGATCAAACTGAACTGGTAAGTTCAGCATGACATTTCTTGGGTCATCTATTGTACACAACACAAACAGTGCATTGAATACTTCTTTACCCATTTCTCTAGCATTCAAACACTACAATATCTTGCAACACATTCACATTAATTTTTCTTACACTTTCTCTACACCATACAGATTCAAATACAGTCTTACTTGACTCGTTTGTAATACTGAACATAATTTTGCCCAGTTGCCACCTTCTGCATTGCCCATCAGGCTTAGAAGAACATTAACAACCAAGAGCTTAACCTCCTTTACGATACAACTCAAAATCTCAAAGTACAAAACTGTCATTGATCCAGTAGTTTAATATCTATAGTTTTCCAATAGCGTAGTAGGAATCAGGCTGTTAAGAAAGAACACTAAAACAGGTTTGCTATTTTGGTTATTCACTGCTTCATGGAGAAGCAAAAATAATCAAATAGTGACACTTCTATATTTAAGAATTGACACTGAAGTGATAAAGTGGTCGTGACAATGAATGCTACTAACTTCTGGATTTCTCAATAACTGTTTGATGACTGTTTAAAAGAAAATCAGTAATAAATGAGTTCTTTTAAGGTTAGACAGGTTATAAAAGTTTTTAAGCTTTTTGGCTGTTAAAGTCAACTAAGAAAAGTAAGTCATACTCTGCACAAAAATTAGGTGTGAAAGGTCATTAAATTTCTCAGTAGACAAACTAAGCTTTTTAACATATATTTCAGAATGGAGGAAAAAGGATGATTTGAAAATTTCTTAAGAAATCAAATAATGCTTATTAAAAGTTTTTGAAAAATTACGCAATTATACTCATCCTTCAAGGACATGCTAAATGAGATGCATAAGACCACTCAATAACTAATCTGCCTACCATTGTGTCAGTAATATGTTATTCTGCCTTGAATTTAAATAACAATCTGGAGCTGACAACAACTATTGTATTAATACCTAAGGCAATGCAAAACCATTTCAATGCAAAACATTTAATGAAAGAATAGATGCAAACTACATGATGTGTGAAACCTTTTGAAATAAAGCACTGCAACCCTAATTTATCAACTTCTTGTTATAGTCCACATTTACAGATGTGGAAAGCTGTCAGTATAAATCATTAAGGTCATGGATTTGCAAAGCCCCCCGAGGATCGCTTGTTCACATTTCCTACAAACCCATTTTAAATATCAAGTGCTGTATTTCAGTATTTTGCATTACATAAGACCAAAAAGTAGACTTGGTGTTAAGGTTTTAAAACAAAAGCATTTACCAATTCAAGACTATGTTGAAAATTGAGCCATACCAAGAAATAAGTTTGAACTATGTTACACTCTTGTACTTGAGAAAAAATATGATTATGTTTTTGTCAGTGAAATTCATCTGTCATTTGAAAGTTTGTAGACTTCAATTACACTTTTGATAAAACCACTACTACATTATTGCCCCTTAATTGCCCCTGTTAAAAATTTAGAACAAATATCTTCCCTAGTTGCATCGTTAGCTCTCCTTCCCATTACTACAAAGTGTCAATTAATATCAAGAGAAGACTGTTCTTAAGTGTATTCATGAAGCATGAATTTTAGTGTCATCTTCTGGAATATAATGCTAAGGATCAGGTCAAAGTTAGTCACAAGAAGCATAACTGCAGCTTCCGTGGCTAAAAAATACTCTTACATTTTTACATCATCCACAGAAGTATGCAAGTTTGCCTCTTGTATAATCAAACTGTAAGTTACACAACAAAGTAAAAAGCAATTTGCACTGCTTAGATTGTAAGTATTAAAATGTTAGGGTTTTTTTCCCCACAAAAGGCATACTCTCCCACTTACACAAGGAGTTTCTGCAAATGGCCACCTACTGAACTATTTAAAAGATATTCCTGCCCTCTGACAGAGTAGTCTTGCAAAAAAGTTATCATAGTAGTCACTAAAACACAGAACTTTCTACTTCTCTGAAGGTACTACATACTGTTTTTAAACAAAGTAGCCACTGCATGTTTTTGAACATACTGAGGTAAATAGGAATAAAAATTTCTAATACATCATTTTCCTTCAAAACAGCCATGATGGAACAAAAAGTTGCCCAACACGAGTTAAATGAGGTTATAACAGTAAAACCAGTACTGTGAAACTAAATTAATCCAATAAAAGAACTGATCTTTTTGTTAATCACTGTCCCCCTCAAGCTTTACGTAGGCTACAGCCAAGCTTAACAGGACATCTCTCACACCATAAGATACACCACAAAAAGCATCATGCATCAATACCACTGCTAAATCCTGCAGGTCCACATAGCAGATAGAATGCAGAACCCCTGAGGTTGAATAGGACCTCTGGAAGTCATTGGATCCAACACCTCTGCTCAAACAGGATCACCTAAAGTTGCTTTCCCATGACCGAGTACATGTGGCTTTTGAATATATCCAAGTAGAGAGATTCCTCAATCTGAACAACTCGCACCAGTCATTCTCAGAGTGAAATAGTTTCCTGATGTCCAGACAGGACCTCCTGCATTTCAGTTTGTGCCCTCTGCCTCTGGTCACCACTGTAAAAGAAGCTTGGCTCCATATTCCTGGCACTCTCTTTTCAGATATTTGTACCCATTGATAAGACTTCACCTGAGCAAAGGCTAAGTAGTGCTAGCTCTCAGCCTTTCCTCATAGGGCGCAAGTCAAAAGCCAAAGGCTGAAGCAGGAAGCATTACTCTAAAACTAGTTTAGTTGAAAAGTGTTCTTCAGAATACAAGTTTTTAAGCTTCATGAGTTCAGTGCTATGCATATCTGTTCATAATCTTGCTTTCAGAGTTGTGATTTACTTTTTCAATAATGGTGTTGTAACAAATATGAATAAGGAATAGAAGTAGTATTGACCTGAACTGTTACACTCAATTTCAAAAAATCATGCTGTTAAAAACAGGACCCTCTTCTTCCATACAACCAATAGAGTTTTTAAAATTTTGTTATTCCTAACCTGTACGTCCACTACACACTAAAAAGTTTTAAGTCTTTAGTCAATTTAGACAACTTAGTTCTGTGCATACCTCCTCATAAACAGTTTTTCTTCTTAAATACTTGTTTTATTGCAATTGCTCTAGTAAAATAACAAGCTACGCTAACAGAAGTTTATAGGACAATTCTAAGATGCAATTTAAGAATTTATCAGTACTGGAGAAAAGACTCGAAGGAGATCTTATTGCAGCCTTTCAATACTTAAAGGCAGCTTATAACAAAGACAGGGCAAAACTCTTTAGCAGGGTCTGTATCCCTGTTAACAGGACAAGAGGTAATGGTTTAATCTAAAAGAGTATAAGTTTAGACTGCACATTAGGAAAAAGTCTTTTACACTGAAGGTGGTGAAACACTGGAGCGGATTGCTCAGGGAGGTGGTAGATGCCCCATACCTGGAAACATTCAAGGTCAGGTTGGATGGGGCTCTGCGCAACCTGAGCGAGTGGAAGATGTTCCTGTTTGTTGCAGGAGGGGTGGACTAGATAACCTTCATGGTCCCTTCCAACCCAAGCCATTCTATGATTCTACGATGCATCCACACGCTGTCAAGGTCACACTCAATTTACTCCTCAGACCATGGGAACTGGACCATTCATGCTGTTACAGGTAGAAACTGGAAGCCTGTCCATCACTGGCAGTGGGCAAAATGTTAAGAAAGCACTGGAGTGTTAAAAGTAAACAGTGTTCCTGCTCCAACTTCTGAAACACAGGTGTTCTAATAAGAATAATAAGTGGTTTCCACTGTCTGTGACACACTTGTACCTCAGTCCATCCATTTAACAAATGCAGCTCACTGCTTCAGCATAAGATTCTACAATCACCTGCAAATAATGTCAGAAAACTTGAATCAGATGTACACCAACCACCTCCCATGTAAGCTCATCCCTAAAAATTCTGTGAAATAACTCCTCTGTTTATCCCACCCTGCCTTAACACCTACTGTAAAACACTATCCCTAGTTTCAAAAGGATCAAATGTAGGAGTTCAAAGTAAATAGTAATTCTATGCTCCAGGTATTTGCATAGATAGCTCAGTTGAAGTTTTCAAAGCAACCATTTAGCCTAAAATCTTACTAATTAAGGCAGAGAAGACTATTTCAGTTTTCATGCTTAATGTTTCACCTCATTTACCACCCAGCATTTGCACAACTAAATACAGTAGGATTCAGGCAACAACACTGAGGACAAAGATATGATCTTCACCTGAGAAACCACACAGACACAGCACGTGGAAGTTACTGAACATTAAATGGAAGTTGAATATTTGCAGGTTCAGCTAGATTTGAGGACAGAAGCATATTGTGATACTCCACTGAACTACAACCACTGTGCTCAAAAATAACTAGGGAAATAACACCAGAAGTAGGTAATATTAGCAATATATTTAAAAACTTCCAAATGCTGCTTTTTGAAACACTTAAAATTTCCATCAGTAATAAATTTGTACAAAATAATCTTGTTTCAGATGCTTGTGGATATTTATTAACAGTTATAAAAGTGATACATGGGTAGTTGCTTTAAAGAAGCACTGAAGATTTTCTCTCAGCTAATTAGTTTGTTCTCAATGTTAGTCTCACAGAGGCTAAAAAATCACTACATCTGCTCTGCAGTAATGTAATCAAACAAGAAATTAATCTTTATTTTTAACCCTAAGGGAGAAAAAATTTAAAAGCTGACATGTTATTACAGGCTACCCAAAGGTCAGCATATGACCTACATTTCAAAAATATCACCCGACCAATCCAGTAACCCATATCAGTCAGAAGTGGCTTAAAGTTAAAATTTAAGGTTTGGGTCAAGTTAAAGCGCTTAGTCACTGGAGCTGAGAGCCACTCAGCTCACCTGACATACCCACTAGCCGATCCACCAAACTGCTCTCTTATCTACTGCAGAGCCTGATGGACACCAAGCTGTCAGTGTTCTGACACATCGAGATCTGTACTGATTTACCTCCCATAATCCTGCTATAACTTAGACCATCAGCAGTCACTAGTATGAAGAGACAGAAAATCATTAGCTATGCTTGTTACTCAATTCAGATTTGTTTAAAAGTTTAAAGGCAGTATTTAGCAGGTACTTTACCCTCTTACCCAGCTATCACTAAAACAGTCTTCCTTATTTATTCTATCCTTATTCTCAATAACTCTACCCATTTAGCCTTTGCCTGACAACAAGGTTCCACAAAACATCTCCTTGTCTAGCAATGCTTCGAAGTAACGTATTGCATGAGCCATGGCTACAGAGCCGCTTAGAATTCACTAGCAAAGCTACATGGGAACAACTTTATTATGTTAGTTAGGCAGCAACGGAAGAGTAAGTCATTTTAGCAAGGACATGAACTTAAAGATCAAAACCTATCACTGAAACACTTAGAGAAGTTGAAAAGCTTAGTCTGTACCTATCTTAGGCTTTAAAGCTTCATCTTTGTTGCAAAATTTTACCTTGATGTCAGGTTACTAAATGTACCATTACAAGCAGGCTGATTCTTCAGTCACTGAAGAAATATAACAAAATGGGAAAGCAAGAGACTACACAAGTGTTAGCCAAATCTACAAAGTTCATATGGTTCCTTTCTTTTGCACGTAAAAGCAAGAGTCAAGCAGCTGAACTAACATAACTTTAACCACGATTAACAGTAAGTCACAAGACGAACAGTCCAAATTCTAAACTACAAAAAGAACTGCAGTGGTTTAGTTGCATGCCTAGAACTAACAAGACTACTCACGATGCTTTAGAAAACAAGCCTCTGGCCAGTTACAGACTCTTGAAACATCTTGCCTAGAATGTGCTTTGAGCCAAGTAACATTGGATAACTTGATCCTCAAGGTCACTGCAACCCTGGTATTGTAGGATTCTATTTGCTTTTAGCCTGTCAGCTATTCTTAAGGCACACATTACAGAAAATGCTGCAGATTCTTCATACCTAAAACTGAATCCTGACATGCAAAGATATTTGCCCTTACTTAAATTCTAGTAATACAGAAACATGGAACAATACTCTACTAAAGACAACAATTTTCCATGTATTGAATGAAGAGCCTTTTACAAACAATTATAAAACTTCTTGCATACTTCTTTACAACTTTTCAGTGTAAATCTCTGTAGAGATAAAAGCATCTATGTAGAGAACCCATAGTAAAAGTTATACTCAGTGTTATATACTGACCAGACCAAGTCTAGGTTATGCCACAGTTCAATCAATAAAAATGCATTATTTACTTTTCCACCGCTGGGCGGAGAAAGAGATAGAGAACAAGAAGAACAAGAGGTAGCAGTGAACACATTACAAGCCATAAGGAATAACGTGATCTGCCCTTGCAAAAACACAGCAAAGTTAAGTCTGATCTGCTCTCAAATTATGAAACATTGACTCTTAAACTTGCAGTAAAAAAGTTCTTTCAGAGGAATAACTTCAAAGTAGTGCTTCGAGCCATGAAAATCCAAAGCTGGAAGACACTGTTGAAGCTGCTTGGCATGACAAGTTTCCATCCAGTTATAGCCTGTTACAACTGCAAGTTTCACAAATGTTAAGAGCTGAAACATTTGCATAACAACTTACTGTGTAAGTGACAGCTGCCAACATTCCAATCACAGTCAAGGAACTAATGGAAAATGAAAGGGCAGTCAAGCCATCTACAAAAAGAAAAAAAAAAAAAGGCAGGTTGAGAACTCTTGCAGTAGAGGTACAAAAACATTATTTTCCCCAAACGGTTTTCCTGAAGATATTTGAAGTTGACTAGACTGAAAAAAAAAAAAAAAAGAAAGCCGTTACCAGCCATAAAAATTCAGATGAAAAATTCATCTAGCATAGCTTTTTGTCAGCAGTAGATTCTTCTCCAGTACTGCAGGACAACTACCTTGCCTTTCCTACAAGTTCACAGATGTTGCATTCATTCAAATGGCTGAACAGTCACTAATGAACTTGCTCCCAGAGCTGTCTAGTGCTCCTTCAAGACTTATTCCTGGCCTCCAAAGAGTGGTAATTTTGACAACCATTCTGAACAGTTCATTTTATCACTTGATTTCTCAAATTAAAGCACTAGGCAGAACATCAGGCAAGCATGGGTCCTTCAAACAAACCAAATCGGGCTGCAGGCCTCTGCTTCACTCAGACCATGTACATGTAGATGTACAATCATGAAAAAGGTTCAGAGACTAATGACTTACTGTAGCTTTACTATAGAAATGACAAAGCATAGTAGGAAATTATTACCAAACTCACCTCCAGCAGCTTCAAACTCCCTGAATCCTCCTGCAAAATTTTTCACAGCAATCCTGTCCACAATCTCACTGTGCAGGACACATGGCAAGCCTTTTTTCTTAAATAGTATGGAAACTTGTAGTGGTTATTACAGAAATAAACTAAGCAATCAATTTCATGTTTGCAATTAGTCATAACTAAGCTACTATTTAGTGTTCTCTCACATGTCCTCTCCTCTAGTTAAAGGATTTAGAGCACAGTAACTTTTATTCCTACTCAAATAGAACTAGTCAGCTTCCATTCATTAGGTAGTTTCCATTATTTTTTCCCCAAACACAGCACCAAGCACTCACAAACTGAGAAACCTAGTTGCAGTTATCCTTTATGAGAAACTCTGGGTTTTTTCTGATCAACCCTACAGGCCTCCTCCCCAAATCACTAAAAGTAGTAAAATAACACAATGAAACCCAACTTCTTAGCCCAAAAGTTTCCTTTGCTATTTTTGCTGGATAATACCACACAAATTTCCCAAAGTTACTAGCAACGTGTTCTTAAGTTCCAGAAACTACAGCTACGTTTATAAATGAAAAACCAACCCCAGCACTATTCCTCCATTAGTATTTGTAAAAATTTTAGCTATGTTCTGAAGTTTAGGGGAGAAAACCCATACAGTAACATCCATTATTTTTCATGTATCACACAACATACTGAAACACCATATTTGATGACCCTCCTGTACATGTACTTGAAACTAATAATTAATATCCATTTAAAATCTTTGAACTATGTTCAATGGCACATTGTGAAATTAACTAGCTGATAAATTGGGCATTGTATACCAGAAGTATATTATCAGTTGCTGACTTGGTAGATGAGTTGGCATTCATTTTACAATACCATTACAAACTCAATGGATATAAAATAAACATCCAGAATTAAGATCCTGGTATTTCTTGTGTTAAATGCAGAAAGACAAAGGAAAAGGATAAGGTAATACAAAAAAACGACAAGTACAAATAAAGAAAACAAGTATTTTTCCTCATTTCTCCAGCATCCGGAACATGAAAGAACTTTGTCCTCCCCATCTCCTACTCTTGCAAGCACATTATGTGCATATTATGATTAATGACTCCACAACAATGTCAAAGGCAACAAGGGCGTCTTCAAGTATGTAAGTGGCAAGAGGAAGATAAGGCAAAATGTAGGCTTGCTGCTGAGTGGTGCAGAGCACCTGGCAACACAGGATATAGAAAAGGCTGAGGTACTGAGTGCCTTATTTGCCACAGTCTTCACTAGCGAAACCAGACTTCAGGAAACCTAAGCCTGAAATACCAGGGGGAAAGTCTGGAAGGAAGATGTACCCTTGGAGGAAGAGGATTGGAATAGAGAATAGTTGAGCAAACTGAACACACAAACTGATGGGCACTGAGGGGACACACTAACTCCTGACAGCTGGCAAATATCATTGCAGGGAACTTTCAGTCAGTACAAAATTCTTAGAATAATGCAAAATACAACTAGGCCAAGGCTTGTAGCATGGTATGCCAAAACTTTCAACAGAAGCTTGTACTCTGATATATACAAAGAAAGAGGCACAAATAGAGTAGTTATGCATTTGGATTAATGTTTGTTCGATAACTTAGCATATTTCTGGATACATTTGGAAAGTGAAAACAAGCCTGTATTAGCTCAATTGCAAAGTATTATCTGCACACCTTTGCTCTGAAAACATAGCCTGGCTAAATACACAAACTGCATAAGCTAAAGGTTAAATACAACTTCATGGAGTTTGGCCTTCACAATAGTTCTTCATGGCCTTGTCATAAATGTATATAACAAAGACAAACAGAACAATTTTAGAAGAGGTCAATATTAGGAGAAAAAAGGGGCAAAAATGATTACACTGAAAGGATTTTCTCGTCTACATAGAAAAAGCCATTTACGAAGTAGTGTCAGTCTTACAGTGAACAGCAGTATCACATTTAATTAGGCAGGCACACAAACTCCTATACCGCAAGACATGCACTCACCATACTGAAGTTCACCAACTTTAGGGTGTCCAAATAAAAGCTGTCTTAAGAGAAAAACTATGTGGAAGAAAGCACCTTCCCCTCCCCATCATTAATACCATAGAAATCCTTGCTGTCAAATAGGGACTGTACTGAAAGTAGACAGTGCCTGTGTGTCCTCTCTATAATTTAAAGACATTTCTGATTTTAATTTTTCCAATCTGAACAGAAAGAAAAATTCTACTGCAAAGATTTAGAGTAGGTGAGCAGTTAGAGTCAAGTTAGAAAACCATCACCAAGACAGCTGGTTTTCTTATTTTGGCATACTCATAATTGACTGAACAAGTTAGCAGCAAGTTATGCAAAGCTCAAAAAAAATCTCAATCTTACGACTGCTTCCAAATTCTTCAAACAGGAGCTTCACTTTCTCCCACTCTGTAGAATTCTTCTTGTCAGGAATATTCAAAGGAACAAAAGCACTGAAACAAAGCAAAAAAGTCATCAGTTCCCCTAATGAGTTGAATATTAAAAGAATTCCATTTCCAAGTTCAGAAAATAGAAATCCATTTATTCCTGAAGAAAAATTGTATGACCTTAGGTTTTAAACATTATGAGGGCGATGTTTCATTTACATTCTCCTCAAGTGCTTTATTTAGATCACCGGACTACGTGTGAGAGTGCACAGGCAGGCCTGAGGTCACTTAAACAAGTGATTATCTATTTAACAGTCCTAACAGAAGTAAAAACCCTACACTCAAGCATGTTTCAAAGATAATTAACCTGACTTACTATCCTTGTGCAACTCATTGGCAGAGGAACAAAAAATACTTTAAGCATCAATTGAGACAAATCCACATTTGTGGAAGCCAGAATAAAATAATGATTCTCACATCAAGCTTTCATCGGAGGGTCATCTTGATCTTCCGTTATTAAAACTAAACTTGCAACACATCTGTTGAATTCCATTCTTTGTTCTGTATTTGGCCCAGAGAACTGAACTGTAGAGAAGCTAATGAAATATTTCTGACCTTCCAATAAGCAGAGACTAGCAAAGAGTGCTCAGAAAAACGTCAGATAGAACAGATCCTCGGCTGAAATTCTCCTACTGTCAGTCTCCCCAGCTAAAGTCCAATAGTAAGAGTAACTCTTCAACATCTGCATAGGTAAAGCAGCTTGCTCTGTAACAGCTGGAAAACCAGTACCTCCATACCAATCGGAAACCATCACTCATATACATGAAACAGAAAGTTAACAATTCACAAGGAAGATAGATTTTTAAGGGTAACTTTTTAGGTAAAGAAAGGGACACCCCAAAGATCATAAAGAACACTCACAAGTATATTTCACAAAATTAGATCCCTAATTCAGCTCCCAATAAAAAAATGAATAACAAATACACATCTTTCAGGAGTATGCCTCAATCTTCAAGCAGACAACCTTGCCATGTGTTTTAAAGGTTAGTGCTAAACTGTGCACTTAAACACATCAAAACCAAACTGGTACTCTGCAAACAAAGTTAAAATTTTGAAAATTAAAGTTTCAGCTTCTAAAAATATTTGATTTTTAGCTTCATGACTATGCAAGAGCTAAATTAAGGCCAGCATTCAGATTTTGTTCCTATATCTGCCTCTATTAGTAATTTTCTGTAAAATAGCACCCAGGTAAAATCAAGACACAGGTATTACCAGTTAGGCAAAATTTCTACTTGCAAGAAACAGAACACAAATAACTGCAGCTTTATTGGCTAAAATAAGTTAACATAGGAGATGTTGGGAAAACTAAGCGAGCTCAAGCCCTTTTATTTTAGCATCAGTATGAATTTGCTATCTGCAGACCAAAGAGAAAACAAACGAGATGGCAGAACATCTTAGGCTACTTGTAACTTGAGCTGCCTTTTCTCCCCATCATCTCCAAGAGTAAAAGAGGGGGGTTTTGGTGGCTTTTTTTGTTGTTATTGTTGGGTTTTTTTGTGAGACCACCTAGAGCCAGCATGCCAAAGGTCACTAATCGGAGCACAAGACACAACACCAGTTCTACACACTCTTCAATTAGTACTCAGACAAATCTTGACTGATGGAAATGAGCAGAAGCGGAAACAGGTGCCCTAGTTCCATGCACCAAAGGCCTCACAAAGGAACAAAAGAGCTACAAATTCACACACCTTAGTTCCAAGCAAACAGGAATCTTATTTCCACTCCTTCACAGGTTCCTCAACTAGTAGCAAACTAGCCAGGAGGCTTACTAGCCCACTTGAGCAGACTTTCAGCCTCTAACTTAAAAAGCCACAAGAAAAATGAGACAAGAGTCAGGATGTCTAGCCATCTACCAACCTGCATCCAGTCCACACTTCCAAAGGATTTCTAAAAAGCAGCCTATCTGTTGCACGCAGCAGTTTAAGCCATTCTTCATACACGCTAAGCAAAAAGAAAATGGACAAAAAAAGCCTTGGCTATTTTGCTGTGTTGACTAAGTGGTCAATGCAGCCTGAGGGCCACAGTAGCCATCATCAAAATAAGAAGTTGCTGTGTTAAGTAACTCAATTCATCTGTCATTACTGTGGCACAATACAAGTTAGGCCATTGACAGCAAGTGAAGAGAGTGTAAGTGCCAGTGCAGGGTTTTACAGCTGTAGCTGAGATATCAGTTAACACAAGCTAAAAGAGCAACTGAATTGTTACATCTTACATTTGGAGTTCTGGCCGCAAGCGAAATTATTAACTGCAGTTATTTCAGGAATGGAAGAAAACTGCTACACTGTTTAAAACACATTCTGGGAGCACCATGATTAAGATCTAGATCAATATCTAAGCTGCAGAACAGGGAAAGTAAATACAATACAAGCAGTTTAAAACGATTAACTTTTCACAGGGCTAATAACACAGGTGTACATGGGTCAAGTTTGTCTCTCAAATCAGAAAGTGCCTTTAACTGTCATCCTTCACAAAATAGTAACACATTAGATTTAAACTCATTTCCCTCAAGAGAGTTCTGCTATGATGTGATTTGCATAATTATTTATAAGCTAATTAGACATATTCCTAGCTTTTAAGATAATAGCTCTAGAAATTTTAAGGTAACTTAATTCCAAAAACAGTCAGTCAGAGAAATATTCCTTTTAAAAACCAAATATTCATTAGCTTCAAAAGCAAATATTTTAGTTCAAACCAGACTGCTGTATAAGGATGCCTTAATGTAGACAGTAGTATCTCAAGGCCCTTAGCTCCAGCACATAATATTTAGAATAAATAAACTCTATTAAAGGAAAACGGATTATTTCTAAGAAGGGAAAGGCATTACAGGTAAATATTAGTTCCAAGTACCCCACTATAAATTTGTCCTACACTTTGCTTTAAATTATGTTCTCCAAGTTACTTTTATGCAGAGCATTTAGGTGTTACTACACACATGCACATTTTTTTTGCCACATGAGAAGACTAAGTAAACCTCTTACTTTAGGCTGTTAAGTATTACTCCTGCTAACAGTTCAGACAATGGAATCCTGCTCTTGGAAATGTGCTATCAGCTTTAAAAAACCTCCAAGATCATCTGGTACATAATAGATACTACATTTCTGAAATAGTCACATAGTTCCCTAATGAAGCAAAGTAAACATCCAGGTAAGAATAAGATTTTCTTAAACTTGAAGCTTAATCCAGTTCTTATGGTTTCTTTGAAGACTGCTGACCAGGAAAGAGGTAAGGATTTCTCGTGTAGACCTATCTTTAAAGAACCAAGCTATTTATACATCTGTTTCAGTTACACAGATTGATTTAACAATAATCAGAATAGAGGATGTCTCACTAAGAAACACTAATCATGTGAGCACAAGACGATGACAACTGACTATTTGCTGGGCACTTCACAGGAAATATTCCAAGCCCTTATTATCTTAAACTGTGTGCATGACTACTCTAGTCCATTAAGACTAGCCTCCAAAATTAAATCCAGTACAAATTCCAGTCTGTTTCTCCGATCCTGACCACCAGCGAGAATCTATGGCCAGGTATAGGCAGTACTGCAAGATTTGTTTTCACTACTACATTTCAGCTGAGCCCCTCATATAGAAGATTCAGTCCAACACTTCTCTTACCTATCACACTGAGACTTCTGAGGCTCTTTGCTCTTGCTTTGTGGTTTACTAACTAGGACAGATAATATCTTCATGAAAAGCATTCACTTTAACACTGAGATACCTGCTTTTCATATATATTTTTAATATACATACATAGCTACACTAGAATTGAGGTTCATATGTTCGTGTCCCCTGCACTTGGGACAAAACAACCCCATGTAGCATTACAAACTTGTGGAAGAATGGCTGGAGAGCTGCCTGGCAGAAAAGGACCTGGGGGGGTATTGGTTGACAGCCAGCAGAACATGAGCGAGCAGTGTGCCAAAGCGGTTGAGAGGGGGCCAGCGGCATCTTGGTCTGTATCCGAAACAGCGGGGCCAGCAAGACCACGGAGGTGATTGTGCCCCTGTACTCAGCACTGGTGAGGCTGCACCTTGAGTGCTGGGTTCAGTTTTGGGCCCCTCACTACAAGTAGTACACTGAGAGGCTGGAGTGCGTCCAGAGAAGGGCAATGAGGCTGGTGAGGGGGCTGGAAAACAAGTCCTACAAGGAGTGGCTAAAGGAATTAGGGTTGTTTAGCCTGGGGAAGAGGAGGCTGAGGGGAGACCTCATCACTGTCTACAACTACCTGAAAGGAGGTTGTGACAGGGTGGGAGACCGTCTCTTCTCACAAGTGATAAGCAATAGGACAAAAGGAAATGGCCGCAAGTTGCACCAGGGGAGGTTTAGATTGGACATTAGGGAAAATTTCTTCACTGAAAGGGTGGTCAGGAACAGCAACAGGCTGCCCATGGAGGTGGTTGAATCTCCATCCCTGGAGGTTTTTAAAAGACAGGTAGATGACTTTCTTAGGGACATGGTTTAGTAAGGAGACCGGTACGGTTGGACTCTTATGATCTCAGAGGTCTTTTCCAACCACATGATTCTATGATTTTTCTCCAGCACAGACACCTCATCTCCTTCCTAAACCAGGCTGTTCTTTCTTGCAGTTTCCCTTAAAGGGGACAAAAAACTCTTTTTCATTTCAAAGTCATTAGGATGATGCTACTACTATTTAATCATTACCACCTTAAAAGAAAACAAGCAACTTCATACATACAAGAGCAGAGAAATGTTCCAATTAGAATCCAGAAATACTGAAATCCCTGTCAGTATCTAAAGTCCTGCCTCATTGCAGCACATATTCCTGCTGTGTAGATCAGTGGGTTTCAAGTCTGTAGCTATGGAAAAGCACTGTTCAGTAACTTAATCCCAGCCCAAGTACCACAGGTGTCTGATTTGTAAGTCAGTCTCACTGTCATCTGGCCCAGTATTAGAAAGAATTGTGGAAGCCACTGTAATTTACAAGTCATGAAGACAATATTCCAATAAGGTGGTATACAATTAGAAGCAGCAATTTCACTGAATGTCACTGAAGTTTCTACTTCACACTCCAGTACTTCAGTAAGGATCAATTTAGCATACATTTTGTAAATTTTACCAGCTTTATCGCTACAGTTAAAATGCTAAAAATCTTATGACACAGCATATATTAGTTACATGCAACCTTGGCAGGCATGTCATGCTTAAGTGATCTTAAACTGAGTTTGTACTTCTGCTAGGATTTCCAGAATAACAGCATTTGCTGCAAACAAGTTAAGCAATTCAGTAATATCTACCTTGTAAACAGTCAGTAGAATCTTTATCAGACAAGGCAAAACTACGCCAAGGATAACCCTGCACTACAGTATGTCCTTTGCAGAACACTTCCATGTAGGAAACTACTAAACAAATAACCCCCACTCACATTCCTAAAAGCTGTTTAAGGATGTCCATGAAAGCATTTTGATAGGGGCAGAAGAGAGGAAGGGCACAAATTTCACTCCCTCTTGTACACTGAGATATCAATACAGTTGTAAACATGAATAGCCTCAAGTCCTTAGTGGACATTAACACCACACAAATAGGCAAAACTTGGAAGGACAAGTACCTTCACAATTAAGAAAACCATTTTAGATTCCAGTTAAACTCTTACTTTTCCAGGTACCTAATTCTTGGGATATTTAAGCCCTGTTAGAGATTAAGCTAAATCTCCATTATATGGATTGAGTGCACCATAACCAACCTTTGAATCTTGCACAGAGCAAGGGTCTCTTTGGGGTTATATTTAATATACCCCCTGTTAATGTCCAACACAGATACTTACCCAATTAAGAGGAGAACTGCACAAACGGTGACAAATCCCAGAGTATATTTGAACGCAGTTTTAACCTGCTGTATATTGAAGAGAAAGTTAATATATTTACTTAATATAAAAAGGTATTTGTCCAACATGTTATGGCAAAGCATAATCAGTCTAACAGTTCTACAAAAGTATTTCCACAGAAAGCATGAGTAGTTTAGACACAAATCAGAAGTATACAATGAGTCTCATAGCTTGAGAACTATGAACCAAGATATTGAATTATGCTTCCACCATAAACTATGCACTTCAGCAGCTGTGGCCAGAAGCCAGGGTACATTCATTCAGTGCAAACATGCTTATAACAAATGTTTTATATTATGGCTATGATTAGAAGTTTTTTCTGCTGTTACAGTTAAAATTGAATAGACAGGAAAAGTGATCACGAAAAGTGATTAAAAGATTCTTTAAGAGAAGTATTTAAGAAGCTGGCATCTTAGTGGCATGCATTTATTGTATTCCCTAGACTGTCATGCATGTAAAAAAAAATCTTCAGCGCATTACAAAAATGATCAAGACCTAGTGTCAAGTAAATTACTACTGTCTGCTTCAAGGAGAAGTACTCAAACTTAGTGTCTCTCAGAATCAGTATAATGTTCCTGTCCCCTGCTTTGAAACCTATTGATAAGTGTTTTCTAATCTAAGGAAAACCTGACAAAGTAAGTTTTAGCTTCCTGTATATGAAATAAGGCTCAAAGAAATTTGTAGGAAGCTTAAAGAATTCATTGCAAAACAGATGTTAATTGCTGATGTCAGTAAAGTTTCTTTTCATGCGAAGTCACAGTGCTTAGACTATGTCAGACAAAATGTTAAGAGGTGTTTCAGTATTTTAAAAAACTTTAGTAATAGACTTAGAGATACTATTAACACTGTAGTACTGAAGTTATACAATTCTTGCTTTCGTTTTTGCCTATATTCATTTATCTTTTCACTGGTTAGTGCATTTGCTAGAGTGACCTTACCAAGCATGTGTTGCTGTCATCTTCTTCCTTCTCCTCATAATAGAAATATACAAATGGTATCCACAGAAAGACACAGAACAGTATGATTGAGTACAAAGCTAGGAGAAAAAAAAATTAAGTGAAGAGACAAAGTTATATTGACACTTCATTTACTGCACAGTAACTCAAAGAAAAGAATCATTTTCCTCTCATCCTAGCTCTTATTAATTTCAAGCATTGACAAGTTAATAAAGTTTACTAGCCAGCATATGAACTATTACTGGTTTGTTAACTCTGAAGGACTTCCTAGAACTAACCCTTTCCAACTAAGGATTCTGGATCTACCTTCAATTTGGCAATAATAAAAAGACCGAAAGTAGTAATCTGCATGCAGGTAATATAAAGAACTATGGCAGAGGTAGCAGAGGATAGTGAACAAAAGCAAGCTATGCTGCCTATCACAGAAGTTCTTCACATAAAAGGTAAATACAAAAATATAACACATTTGAAGTTATTACTGAACTTGACTTCAGGGGATGGTCTACTATTAATATAAGTACATTATAGATGGAAGTCATGGTTCTGTTATCAACCTCAACTCACAAAACAGAACAAGTCATAGCATCATAGCAATATAGCATCATCACTTAACATCCTTTCTTTGAAGGAGGAACTAATTTGAGATTGCAACAGATATTTTATCTGAGTACCCTCTAAATCAGGGGTGTCAAACTCACTGCTCCTGCCATTCTCCTGCTCCTGCAGTGTAATGTGCATCGCACACTGCACACATGACCCGCACGCTGGCAAGAACGCAGGGGCAAGGAACTCAGCGTTGCTGCTGAGTAGAAACAAGGTGTTGGGCCAGATAAAACAAGGTGGAGAGCTGGATCTGGCCCACAAGCTAGTAGTTTGACACTCCTGCTCTAAATCATAATAGTCATACCACCATCTTAAGAAACTTTAAGCCATTTAGTTTAATATATGTGTCAGTGATAGAGGGAAGAGACCAATTTCAGATCAAGAGTATCAAGTTTATATCTTCAACTCCCTCTACCAGAACAAGTTAGATGTTTTTTAGGACATCAATATTTAGCAAAACCCTTCAACACTTCCAAATATCTTATAATGTTTCAGAAATCTATTAGGAAACTTAAAACTGGCAAACACTGTTACAGTATTTGCACCCTTTGAGTGGGTAAATGAACATATTCAGGACCAGACAAGTCCTGCGACCTTCAGCTATTTTTAATCTTTGCCTCATTTTGCATAACTAATCAGGACCTTTCCACTACTAACCAATATAATCACCCCTAAAGTTAATTCTGTGGCCTCTGATTTTGGCTAGTGCACTCCTTAGAGAATCCTCCTCAGTATTTTTACTAAAGGTGGTGTAGAAGCCAAATAAAAGTATCAACACCTAGAACCTAACTACGAACAAAATTATTTCTAAATAGAATTTTTTCTTTGGAAAAATATTTAAAGGTAGTAGAAGTATCTACTGGTTTTAGTGCTGAGTTAGTGTGCCAGTGTAATAAACTGAACTATTTCTTGGTTAGCTCAGAAACCTTCTCATATTTGTCAAGCACATAGAAGTCAGTGCTCTAAGACACCTTAAAACTTCAAACTCTGAAAACGTAGCATTTGTCCATCTTCTATACAGCATCTGATGTGCTTCAATATTGTCAATGTTTTCAAAAATCAAATCTCTCCAATCTAAATTTTGCCTTTTTTTAGACTAGTCTTAAATCCACACTGCACTGTGCCATTAAATTAAGCAAGTTACATGCAACATTGATCACAGATCAGAATAATCAGCCCATAGAGGTCACTGCAAGCACAGAAAACAGCCTCGCTTCTAAGTTTTATTATCTTAAGCAAATCTTATTTATGAGGTACAAAAATAGCTCATTAAATAATGGGACTGATCCATGTTTCCTCCAAGCGGATAAAGAAAGAGACTCAAATCCAAGACAATACCTATGAAATAAGACTATCATTTACCACTACACCAATAAAACACTGGTACAACCTAAATGCTGTTACTGCAGTAACTTATTTGAATTTTAAGAGAACAGCTCAGGCTTCTGACACTAAACTTAAGGGTTTTTTAATTTAAGCCACTGGAGTTCAGTTACTGAATACATAGCTAATCTGTATCTGGAATTTGTTTTACATAGTATTTTTTTAATAAATTAATTTTATAAAACTATAAATCCTTTCATTCCTGAAAACTGTTTCTTATCGCTTTCCTGTTATTCTTCATAGTAATGTCCAATTTTCTAACTTCTTCTAATCTGCTACAACGTATTAGAAGAGTACTACTCTCAACGTTACTATCAGCTACACTTTTTAACTGCACTTTTTGTTGTTTTGACATATAGTTTTTCCAGCCTTCAAAGGGTTTTGAAAATACCTTCTTAAAAGGCAAGCATGCTGGCTATTAAACTGGTAGAAAAATCTAACAAAGAATTAAGCAGTCTAATGGTCTCATTCTGCACTCACAGCCCAGAAAGCCAACCGTATACTGGGCTGTATCAAAACAAGTGTGACCATCAAGGGAGGTGATTTTGCCTCTCTTCTATGCTCTCATGGTACCTCACCTGCAGTTCTCCATTCAGGTCTGGAGTCCTCAGCACAGGAAGGACATAGATCTGTTAGATGGAGTCCACAGGAGGGCCGTGAAGATGACCAGAGAACTGGAACTCCTCTATGTGGACAACCTGAGAGGGTGAGGGTAATTCAGCCTAATCAAGAGAAGGCTCCAGGGAAACCCTATAGCAGCCTTCCAGTGTCAACAGTAAAGCTGGGAGTGGGCTCTTTATCAGGGAGTATAGTGATAGGATATGGGGTAACTGTGGGTGATTTAGATCAGATACCAGGAAGAAATTTGTTACTGTGAGGGTGGTGAGGCACTGGCACAGGTTGCCTAGAGGAGTCATGAAAGCCTCATCCCTAGATGTGTTCAAGACCAGGTTGAATGGGGCCTTGAGTAGCCCGGTCTGGTGGGAGGTGCCCCTGCACAACCTGAAGCCCTGGTACAACTTGAAGCCATTTCCTCTCGTCCTATCACTTATCACTCACAAGAAGAGACCAACACCCACCTTGCTACAACCTCCTTTCAGGCAGTTTTAGACAGTGATGAGGTCTCCCCTCAGCCTCCTCTTCTCCAGGCTAAAAAACCCCAGTTCCCTCAGCTGCTCCTCGTAAGACTTGTTCTCCAGACCCTTCACCAGCTTTGTTGCCTTTTTCTGGACACGCTCCAGCACCTCAATGTGCAAGTGAGTGGTCCCAAACTGAACCCAGCAGTCAAGGTGCGGCCTCACCAGTGCTGAGTACAGGGGCACCACCTCTTCCCTGCATCTGCTGGCCATGCTGTTTCTGATGTAGGCCAAGATGCCACTGGCCTTCTTAGCCACACTGCTGGCTCATGTTCCTCCAGCTGTCAACCAACAACTCCAGGTCTTTCTCTGCCAAGCAGCTTTCAAGCCATTCTTCCCCAAGTCTGTGACGCTACATGGGATTGTTGTGTCCAGCACTTGGCCCTGTTATGCTATTGGGTCTCAGCCCATCGATCCAGCCTGTCCAGATCCCTCTGCAGAGCCTCCCTACCCTCAAGCTGATCAACACTTCCATCCAACTTAGTGTCATCCACAAACTTGCCAAGGGTACACTCAATCCGCTTGTCCAGATTGTTGATAAAGATATTGAACAGGAGTGGTTTAATTTCTGAAGACATGTAAATATTGAAGCAGTTTGAGTACTGCTCTAGAAGACCTAAGAATGCTTCATTTCAGAGTTCGAAGTTTCAAGATGTCTTTACAGCCCTGAACTCTGTGTTCTTGACAAATGTGAAAAAGTTTCTGAACTAACCAAGAAAATAGTTCTGTTTATTACACTGGCATACTAACTCAGCACTCAAATGAGTAGATACCTCTACTACCTTTAAATATTTTTTGAAGAATGAATTCTGTGTCTAAATAACCTCATTCATATTTGGGTTCTAGGTGTTGATACCTTATTTGGCTTCTTACACCACCTTTAGTAAAAATGCTGAGGTGGATTTCTTTGAGGCAAGACATGTCTGACCCAAGGAGGGGTCCACTTGGCCCTCTCCACCATCCACCGTCTTATTAAAACTCTCCTTAGCACCAGCTCCAGCACTTGCAATATTTTGTGCTAGGTCACTCCAACTCACCACAGTGGCGGAACAGAGCCACCAATCTAGCAATCTTTTAAGCACAAATGGCCAACAGCACCTTGGGATGCATTAGGAAGGCTGTCACCACCAGATGTAGGAAAATAGTTATTCCCCCTACTCAATGTGGTCTCATTAGCACTCCAGAATTACAGTGCCAAGGACAGTTCTGGGCTCCCCAGTATAAGAGACACATACTGGAGAGTCTAGCGAAGAGCAGCAATGATTAAAGGCTTGGAGCATCTTAGAACTAGGACTATTCAGCCTGGGGAAAAAAAAAAAAAAAAAAAAAGGCTTTAGGAGAGATCTTATCCATGTGTATAAATACTCACGTGGGACTGAAAGCTGTGGCAGATTTCTCAGTGGTGCCCAGGGAAAGGATAAAAAGTGAATGAGCACAGACTGAAATACAGGAATTTCAATTTAAATAAGACCTTTTATTTTGTCTACAGTCAGAAACCAGAACAGGCTACTCAGACAGAGTCTCCATGCTTGGAGCTATTCATAATCCAACTGGAGACTGGCATAAGTGAGCCGCTCCAAATAGGGAACGTATTGAAGTAGATAAACCAGAGTTGGCTTTCCAACCTTTGCACTTCTATGAGTCAAAGTGAATTTCTAGCAACTATCTTAACTGGGTTAACAGACCACAAGCATTGAATGCCAACAATGGCCCAAGCAGTGGGGAGGGCGGTGCATGGCACGGGGCGTGTGTAGCAAAAAGCACACTAGCATGTTGCTGGAAACAGGACTAACATCAAAAAAATGAACTTAAAAGCAGCTTCGCACTTGCTTTTCCCAAGCAAAATCATCCCAAGTGAAGTCTTACAACTGCCATTAAGAATTTAGTTAGAAGTGAAAATTAAATTTATAGCTCACATAGGAAGAAACATCTTTTACTACTTCAACTATTACACTACAAAATAAATTTGAAAAACTTTAGCAAAGCTCCTATCAACAGGACAGGGCACAGATTATCTTGAGTTTGAATATTATTTCTCAGGACACATGTAAAAGGAAGAGTAGCACCTTTCATCAGCTCATACAAATTAGTTACCCAAGGACAAGCATCTAATTGCCTGGTGTTCTGCCTGCTAAAATGCCTGCTTATTCCCTGGAAAGCTAACCTTCAAACTCAACTGTGTTGCATCAAACAGCCAGTCGAACAAGTGACAAAGCTATTTGCTTCCCCTATCTCCGCTGTGGCCTTGTGTAACAGACTGTCTCAGATCTCATTATTGCACTTCTATGAAGTTTAACATTAAATCAGGGACTGTTCTTCACTGTGATTCACAAGTCCAATTTTTGTTTCAAAACATTTTCTCTGGGTTGTACCAGAAGCTTGAAGAACTACCACAGGAAAAGATGTTTGAGCGCAATTCTTAAGTCAAAATGACATCATCTGTGCTGTTTTTCAGCGTATCAGTATAAAGGCACCTTAAGTATGAGAAAGTTAGACCTGGTAGTAGTCTTGAAGTTAAACCAATGGTTCCTTCACATTTTCAGTCAGTCTTTCTCTTCTAGTACTATGCAAGGACAACTACAAACAAAGAATAACAAAATGCACTAGGTAGGAGAAACCAAAATATCTTCAAGAACTGGGGAGATTTCAAGCAGTATTTGAGATCAATATACTCCAAGTCCCTTTGAAAGACTACAGGAACAGCAAGGATATTACATGATCAACAAGTCTCTGCCATCACACAGAACTTCTGCTTCCTCCAGATGGTATCATATACTGCAGCACTGCCTAACTTCAGTACCACTAAGTTGCTTAAAACCGTAATTGACTTCTGTTGAGAAGTCACAAGCTACTTCAGAAAAAGTAAGACAAATGTTTTCACTCAAATATTATTTTCACACCAAAACAAAAATTTTTAAACAATTTTTCATCCATCCTGCAATAGCAAACATTGTTTTCCCCAGTGAAAGTTAAGGAATACAAAACACTAATGAATTTCAAATCATCACACCTGCTTGAAGCAGGTGTTGTGGTTTGAGCTAAAGAAGAATCAGTCTTCTGACTTCAGCTAAGTCTCATCTAAGTAACTTCATTTTCTGAAAATAAACTGCATGTTTTTCCAGACAGTGTTTGTCTCTAGAAGTGATAACACAGGGCAATAGTACACAGAAAGGCCAATGCTTATACTTACTACTGTAGTAACCAAGGCCATTCTCAAGCTAGTGGAGTGCCGTACAGACAAAGAAGGGTCCTACCTGCATGACGAGATCTCTGTCTACCTTACAGGAAGACAAGGATCTATCAATGGCATTTTTTCACTATTCAAAAAAAAATGACCAAAGGACACTGAACATCAAGCTGACTCAGCAGGTAGGATTTACTCACTAGAGGAAACAGCTACAGTACACAGCTCCAGGTTACTGTTAATTGTTTCAGCCCAATTCTTCATGGTACAGAGGAAACTGCAGTTGAATGGTTTCCAGTTCTAACCGTTTCTGAAAATGGTTTTTCTTCCAAACACCATCTGACATGACGTTTTAGAGCACCTGCCAACTACTGATCATTTTTCAGTCCCTCAGGTACTGGCAGACACATTCTACTACAGTTGGGTTTATGAGAATTAATGCACTAAGCAACTACAGCTTCAAAGCAATCAGTAGACTCACTTCCTAAGTAAAGTTTTTGGGCTACTGAAGTCCCAACTTCAAATAATAGGTATTTCAAGCTTCATTCTGAAAGTTACTTCATGTATCATTTTACCAGTGCTACTTTTATATTAGTCTAGCCATGAAATCAGCTGGGTACGAGAGAAAAATCATAATTTGTGGGTACTACCAAATTTGTAAAAAAAAATTTTCTATTTTAATGACAGTTTCCTCAGTAAACTGCAATACAGGTAGTAAAGTAATCCTTACTATTCTAAAACTTCAGTTAAACCACAAAATTCTTGCCACAGTTCGAAACAACTTGGACCGAAGGGCAGTGTCCTAAGTGTACCAATTATTCATACTGTAAGTTGCCACGTAGCTACAGGAGGCAAGATAGTTATCCCTACATTTTTAGGACATGTAAGAAAGTACTGCTATTCATGTTCTTAAGTATAAAAGGAGATTTCAGCTCTGCTCATACTGTTTATTTAGAGAAAAACATGCCTAGACCAAATACTTTTAAAACATTAAAGTAGACAAAAATGGCATAAGATTAAAAGACGGGATTAGTCACTTAACTTATTCCTCCTCAGCTTTCATTTCACTACTCTGTGAAACAGCAGCAGGGGACTAGACCTAATGATGCAGGAGAGGCATAATACTGTGGTTTTATACAGAAATAATGGAGACTTCTGAAAAATAAGTTACCTATTACTGCTCACTTCAAAACAGCTCTAATTACAAAAAACAGCCTTCAGTTCTTCAAATTAAGATCACAAAAGAAGAAAACTTTTAAAACCATCTTTAAATCTCTACCACCATCTGGAGGACACGCTATGAAAAACATTAGTCCTACAATATTTCAAGTAGAACTGTCCAGACAGGCCAAAACCAAAAGCAATTACAAGTTTAAGCTCTAATCAAACCAAAAAATTAGTCCAGGACATATGAAGAGACATCTTAGCCCAAAATATCTTACAGCAATTTACCCGTCAGTCACACAAATACAAAGAAGATGATCCAGAGAATTTGAAGACTATTCCACACTAGGAGTTATGAAACACTTGAGCTGTTAAACAAGACCTTAGCAACCCAACAAAAGTAGAAAGCAAATATAAAATAATTCCACTATTCTAATAGGAATAAACTTAGTGGAAGATAAACTAGTATTTAAGAAGTTGGTTTTGAAAACCAAGTTTCTTACTACTTTTGGCTTTAGGCTTCAGTCAGCATGAAAGTGCACCTTCTAATTTCTTGCTACGACTTAAAAGTCCACTCTTTAGAAGCAGTTATTTCCTGATCTAAAAAAACCACATTCAAAAGAGCCAACCCATAGCTTAACAGAAAGAACTTCAAGATTTAGGAAACACGAACAAAAGCAGAAAACTACCTCCAAGTTTGTACCACTGACCAGGGCAGGTATTTCACTCAAACCACGATAAGCATCACTTGTCTACAGATACCTCATATTTTCATTAATAGTAGAACTTTTCTTAAGGAGAAGAATAAATCAACTCATCTAAAACTATGCAGAGGTTCGGTGAAGTGTTATTGGATTTTATTTCAGTTAATTGCTTGAGTTTTGTCACTCTTGAATCAATTCCTTTATGTTCCTTTCAAGTAGCTCATACTTTGAATATGGTACCTGCCGAATCAACACCAAATACACAAGTATTACACTCAGTTGCAAGAATTTTATACACGGTAAGCAACTTCCACACTGTTAAGCACCATAAAAATTTACAGCAAAACAGTGTGTTTCCCTTAATAGACCTCTAACCACACACCAAATAAACAACCTAACAGTAGATTATGACAGAAGCCATTACTTTTTGATGGATTGGCCTTCAATACTTCTGCTTTTCTAAGGGGCTCTTGAACGTAAAAAATGTCACTAAAAGGCACTAAGTACAAAACTAACATTTAACCAAAAATCAATAATCCAGTACAACTCCTAGAAATTTAATGCCTTCACTTAAAGGTTCTATTAATTAAAAGTTAATACTTACTGTAGTATCCATAAAGTACAGTGTCTTCAATTTGTCTTGAAACATTAGCATCAGCCCAGTCCTAGTAATAAAGGACAGAAGGTTTTAACATCAAATGAAACAAAAGAACACTTCATTCTTTACATCTCCTGTACAACTGAAGAAAACCTGCTCATAACAAATGCTTAAGGAAAAGCATAAAGCAGCCCATTTTCCTATTTTAAGTGTTGGAATTTAAGACAGACCCAAATCAACTAACAAAGGCAATTAAAGAACAAGATGCGTTTCAGGAGACTGCAGCAATATTCCCACTGCTTATACTCACTTCGGCTGCTAATCTCATACTTAGAGCTGAGGAGGTTTTTCTCAGATTCTGAATTCTTAGTTACCATACATTATATTGTCAACATACAATTGAAAGAATGATTTTTCAATTGTAATTTTTTTAGCAGCTAACAATTTAGTACATTTACCTTTATTCTGTACTTGGTATTTAAGCAGCACTTTAAATACTTATTTTTATGAAACTGATTTTAGTTTTCTACATATTACACAATGTAGCTATTGAGTCTAAAGGTCAATCTGAACCCGTTTTTGAAGTGTTTTGTAAAAACACAACCAGAGGTATGATTATTTGCAGTTCTTGCCATTCTCTCTGGACTCCGAGCACTGCAGTAAACAGTAAGCTTCAAAGTCAAGTCCTTGCAGGGACAAAGTTGTCCTCAGGATGAGTGGTCTACAAAACCCAACATACAATAGGTTTGGAAGCAGCGTGGTACATTAGAAAAGACTGCGCAGACAACCAGGCATTATGTTGCCCAGCCCAGTAGTTGGATACAATGGATTTAATTGTAAAATTAACATACTTAAACCTGCTTTACAACTCTTCAGAAAAATATGCATGTGCAAAGCATTAATGGAAGGACCCAATAAAGTCAAGGATCTACTTGTTTCAAAATCAGAGCTCTCAATCAAAAAGGCATCAGTTTGATATCAGTAAGGCTAACACTGTGAATTGCTACAAGAGCAGCCCCCAAATGCCACTTCAGATAACTGGTAACTGATACACACATTATGAAATTCCAGCCACAGAAATGGCAGCACAAACGAGAGTGTGGAAAAGATAAAAGTACGACTCTAGCTATGTCGGTAACCGCACACAGACAGAAGGCCAAAGCCGAGTCCTTGCCCCAACCCTTTTCTTCTCAAGAAGAACCATTGGTTTAAGGAAATCAAATGTTCTGTAACGTGATTATTGGCAGCCAAACTCAGAGACCGAAATACAAAGGTCCAAGCCTGCCTGTACAGCTCAAACATTTCCCAGAACTGTTCAAGTCTTGCGGGCTCCACTCTACATGCCATTAAGATCAAAAAAGTGCTCGTCTAGAAGCAAAATTCTTCCAAAGCTAGTCATTTTTGAGAAACACCAACATAATTAAACCAGTGAGAACAGACGCAGTACTGTTCACACTTCTTTCAGTTTCTATGTGTAGGCTTTTTTCAAACTCAAACTCAAGTCCTCTCAGTTACTGTAAAGATGCATCCACTAATACAGAACATATGAAAAATGCAAGCAGATCTACTCCTTCAAGACTGCACATGACTTAATTTTATACTTGCTGTATCAGTTCTCAGAACTGCCTAAAATTCTCATGGAATATGGGCTCGATAACACAGCAAAACCACTTAAACTTCCTGTTTTCAGCACCACCGTCCTTCATGTTACTCTTCCAGCAGGCCACTTTACATCAAGCTTTATCAAGTTCACTGTCTGAAATAAATTAGATTATCATTCAACTGGCATTTGAGTGGAAAAGCATACACGCATTTTGTCATCTAAATCAGCAAAAAGAAAGGGTGAAAAATATTTTAGCAGAAGGGACAGAAGCAACATCTTTAGTTAAGTGTCTGTCATATACACAGTAAGTTAAATGTTTGAAGACTGCCAGGCTCAAGCTCAACAGCCTTTCAACTGAAATGCTTCAGAAGAAATTTATTGTAATAATTTAAGAACACAAGCAAGACTGAACTAAGTGGGTGGCACTGTTTGCATCCAATTAATTATTTGAAAAAGGACTCTCCTATGAGCAATGGAGACATCCAAAATGAAGACCAAGAATTTGCAAGAAAAGAAAAAGTAAGCCCCGAAGTTTAAGTGGCACAGCCACTTTCTAGGAAGAGGTAGCTAGTAACTGAAATACAACAGGTCTTAACAACAACAACAATAAAAAACCCCCCACCTTTCTCCAACTCCAGAAAAGCAATAACATTTATATAAGGACACAGATGTAGTACTTCAAAATATTGCAATTGCTTTTCATTTTGTTGCTCAAATTATGTTGTGTAGAAGACTAGAGTAACATTCTAGGAAACATATTACAGCATATTAAAATTTTCACAGTGTCTTACAATAAAAGATGTAAAGATGCCAAGACTTACACAGTGGTGAAATACATACATGTGCCTGAACTAACAAACTTTACATCGCTCCACAGAAGAAGAATCTGTAATGCACCTAATTAACAGAATACCATATCAGTTAGGTCAGCTTTCAGTCAGCTGCTGAAGCCCCACATTGACACAAACAAATGAGGTAAAAATCCTTATTCTTACAGGCAAATGATGTATATACACGTATCAGCAACTCAAAAGCAGTAACCAGTTCATGTGAGCTCTTTTAAAAGGTAGTGACAGCAGCACTGTCCTTTCAAAAGCAAGAAGTAATGCTGCCTGGTGAATGTCACCAGCTCTGACATTCTCAGCAGCAGTGTTGATATATCAGGTTGATAGGTACATGAATTTAACTGTACAAGCACATGGCAGACTCAGTTGAGAACCCATCTGGACAGCCTCTTGATCTAGTCTGTTTTCTCCTCCTTCCATTACAGCCCAAACTTGCAATATATACAGCAAATACCTTAGAAGCACAATAGACTACCAAGATGAGAATTCATTACTGCTTTAAACAGCAGTTTAAAATGTTAAACTGCAACCTTAAACTCTTAAGATTAGCAGAATTCAGGCAATCTGCACTGTTGTGCTGTACTTCCATTCTGTTCCATGCAGTTTAGTAAGCACACATCATAACCTTTAAAATTCTTATAATAATGTGTTGTATCAATAGGTAAGGGAATTAGACTCCCAAGGATACATGCAACAAGTACGATAGCCTACATCCCTTAAGAGGAATCGCTTTAACACAAGCAATGTTGAAGGATTTAGGAAATTTAAATACAGTTAGAAGTATAAAGTAAATAGACTAGGAAACTGTTACTACACATATAAGGATAGAAAAGGCATTTTAAGACACTTCCGGTTTATCTAAAAGCTAAAACTAAAGCAAAGCTTCCTTAAAAGATTCATTTTATAACTACATTCATAGACAATTATTTATGAAGAACAGTTGCTTCACCCAGTAGGCAGAGTGGAGTCCCCCTAGAAACTGTGACTGGTTAGTGACATTTTTTAACCTATTTCAACAGAACAGGACTATTCAAAGTGCACAGATAACTTCCCAAAATCCAGTAGAAGTTCATCTGACATTTTTGACCCTCTTCACTTTTCTTGACAGAATGGCCTTGAATTTCATTATTTTGTCTCTATTTAAGGTGCCATTTCTACTGTCAAAGCTGCATCCTGCAAGAATATCATCAGTACCAAGTGAAGATGCTCTCATTCTTCACAAATATACCATAATAGAGCTTAAAGTGCTGTAACATTAAGCGTTTCAGTATTTCTGATGTTTCAAAGGTAGATAAAGCCATCATTCTGCTGATTGGCCTCTCCCAAAGCTTAGCCAACAAAAAGGAAGATATAACACCAAAGACTGAAAAGTGGGTTATAACGTAGGTAAAGAAATCTCATATCCAGGACTTGGATCTCCCAGCCCATTACTTCCAAAAACAGGACAGAATCAGGACTTTGCCTGTCAGATGGAGAAAAACATACAGAAACACGCATATTTCAGCCACATATGGCTACTACAAATATGTAGGCCAACTACTGTTATTTCACTAGTAGTAATTCCTACTGTCTTTGCTAACAACTTTCTAGAACAAAATAAATCTGACATTTCCAGTGTTACTGTATTCTGAGCAGCTACATAATGAGTCCTTCCCAAGATGCAAAAAAAATCTCAATAGAATGGTCTGCAAAAATAATCTCCCATTTAACATATGCAGCTCCTTGAATCATGACAAAAACTGGCTTTGAACAGCATAGGTAGACACCCTCAGTTCCCTGGGAGGTGTTCAGTCTAACTAGCCTGAAAGAAGTGTCACTGGCTTTTAACTTTATATGGCAGCAAGAAACTATACATTTCAAAACCAAAAAGTTCTCATTACCTCCCCTGTTTTCATGTCTGCTGCATCAACAACAGGCTAAAAAGACAGTGTTGGTGATAACATCTTTGTCTCAAGCAGTCTTCCTACTGCAAGACACTATCAGCTACTTCTTAAATATTTATGAGACTTGTAGGTCAGAAGAAGAGGTCCTGGATTCCAGCATCAATCTTAAGTCTTTAAGCTAGGGTGAGGTTTTCTGTTCCTAAGTGCCTGTAATAAATCAAACAAGCTTTCAGATCAAACAGATCAGATCCAACTGGATGCGTTTGAACTTCATTGCACAAACTAAAGCACCATCAATGTAAACAGCTAAAACCTTCAAGATAAAGGTGGTGCTACTGAACATTATTAGGCCTTCACTTACAAGGTGATATTCAAGTTCTTTTGATTAGTACTAGAACCAAAAACCTGCTTTCTTACTTAACAGCACTGTGAATCAAAGCTTCCAGGAAAGGTGGTGTTGCAATGAATTCTACTGTACACAGGAACAATGATCAAGTCAATGCACCACTACTCCTTTCTTAAAGGGCTACACAACTACTGTACAAAATCTAATACCAAAACACCTCAATTTATTCATTGTAAAAGCTTTAAGATAACAAAAATATAGTAACAGTCACTAACAGGCCCCAAATGCCACAAGTCCCTTGTTTATAGTAAAGAATAACTTGTCTTAATTGAAGGATGTATGAACAGTAAGTTATACTTAACAGTCTTGTCAAAATGAACAGAACTTCAAAGTTCGGGGCTGACCCAGGTGTACCATACGGCTCTTGTTGATGAAGACACCTCAGAAAACATGATGGAAAAGGGCTACACAACACCATTTTAAGCGAATTCATCCATAAATCATCATCTTCTTTACTATCTTCACAACAGGGTAATCTGCCTGGGTACTACACTTCAAACAACTAAGTCAATCCCTGTAGCCAGGACACATACCTTCACTTGTCACTGAATACACAATTCACCAAGAGAACCCTCAAACCATCAGACTGTCTTCAACTTAACACCTGCTATTAGTCTAATATTCTTCCCCCTCCAAGTTTGTTCACAGAAAAACCTCAAGAATATTTACAAGTTGACAGTATGGCCAGATGAATTATAAAACCCTAAAAGTCCAAATATAGTAGCTCTTGCTTTTAAGTTGGGCATCCTTGACTTTCTTACCTCTCGAACACTGCTGCTGCAAATTAGAGTTGTGTGGCAGAGGAAACAGTATGTCCAGCAAAAAAAGAGGTTTACCTAGGATCTGGATAACTGCCACGAGTCTTCCAGCATAAGCTCTAAAATGATCTAGTAGGAAGGGGGGTTATATGAACTACTGATTTATTTGGAGACTATTATCCACATCTGCTACCTGGATCTGCCTCAAAGACCTACTGAGTAGAAAAATCTAGTGGAGACTTAACAGACTCCGGCCATCTGAAACAAAGGATTCTCACCAGAGCCACAGTATTTCAGAACTCAGCATGATATATTTGGCCTTGAAGGTGCAGAGTTTGAAAGAATGGTCCAGAGGAAGGGCACTAGACTCTTGGAAATATCCTGAACACAATCCCGTCTGTCCTACTTGTGAAGCAGTAGCAGAAAATAAGTATGCAATGTTAAATTCATTAACCATTCTTGAAGACCTTATGTTCAGATGCTGTTAACATCCTAACTACACATTACTCCTAAACTGAAATTACCAGATCAGTTAAGCTGTGTGTTTATGTGCAGCTTTATATGTTCTGATTGACTTCAGGTTCGCTCCACTGTATCAGTAGGGTCATGTTAAAATATCAGTTTCAACACCTACGGTTGGTCAAATGTTTTAGTATGCAAAGATCTCATGCTATTGCTGCAAAGCTAAAAACTTATTCAGCTGAGCCTTAAAAGAGAAGGAAAAACTCTTCTGCAAGGCAGTATAAAGCAATTTTATTTCAACAGGCCATCAGCAGCACCTACAAAGATTAAGAACAAAGCAGAATCAAGAAGCCTTTAAAAGCACAGGTAAAAATGGTGAAAAAATAAAAGCAAGCTTTCATGCTTGTGGGAAAGCTTTCAGGCACAATTTTCTAACAGAATCTACCTCTCTACCATATTATAGCATAGGGCCATTAACAGAGAAATCCAGCTCACGAAAAACAGTATTTTAAGTACAGTAATTTTGCTTCCCTAAATGTCTGTAGTGACTGCAGGACCACATCTGACGTCCTATCCAACTCATAAGTTTACTTCTCAAATCAGGAATGCATACATTTAACAGAACATGCCTCCTTTGCAGCAGGAAATTCAGCTTAGTCCTCAGATGAGCATTGTACAATTGGCCTAGTAACATAATTTGGTATTTCCCTAGCTAGTGAGGTTAATATATTTAATACTCAGTATCATTCTCACTGCTAGTGTCGTGACATATGAAAGGTCTCATTTTTATACTCTTCTCAATTCTGAAAAACAAGGTCTGAAGACACAAACTTCTAACCATAACAGCGAGCAACATCTTAATTTATTCTGCATTTCCACCAAGCAACAGACACTACAAAGATCACTTCACAGCTCAGTTCTAAAAGCTTCTTATGACTTGCATTTACAAGAGCACCAGCAACAAGGCACTTCATCAGCTGCAAGGTAGTTCCAAAGTATTATTGAGGATATGGCAGGACACAGGTTTTCCTTTGTAAGTAGGGCTGAAAGGTAATACAGTTTGGGTCTGGTGAGCAAGCAATTACCATCTGCCCACTCTCTGAGTTGTTTCAGGATTTTCTCTTTTACTTTAGATCCAGGCAAGCTCTGAACCAAACTAAGATGTTCTTCAATCTATTAACATGCTCCAGTTCGGCCTATTTTAATGGCAGTATCCTCAAAGACACTGAGTCACTGCCTTCTAGAACCCTTCTTGAAAACTAAAGAAGCCAACGCTTTAAGCACTGGGAAGAACTCTTATTTACAGTAATGCTTAGAGCAGACTACAGTGAGTACTCATCTCAACAAGAGCTGATTTTGCATGGCTACCCCCTACAATTTAAGTCTATAAAAACAGTAGTTCAGTTAAAGCGGTACCACAAAGAGATACTACTGTAGTCGCCTCTCACAGGAGTTATTCTAGCTTTCCCCCTTAAAAAAAACATTTATAAACACAGGTTCTACATTATAGGTAGATGAACACAGTAAATCTTGACAACTCTTCATGTTCCAATACCAGAATAAGAGAATGTTTGCAAAAGAGACAATCAAAATAAAGTTAAACTACAAACGGATAATATAGTCTGTCTTTAAACAAAGGGGCAACAAATTCCATTCTACAAAGCCCTATTAAGATCTACTAAAAAGCAATACATAAGAAATTTATTTATCTCTTCAGGATGGGATACTCAGTCCCTTTAGCCGTATAGAAGGAGTAAGCATTTGAAAATGAGTAGAATGTCACAAATAAATATTAGAAGTGAAAAATGAAATTCAGTTCAAATACCAAATGGAGCTCAGTGTTGTATTTACAGTACTAGTTCCCAACTTCCCAAGTAACTCAGGCACTCGAACAATTATTAGCATTGGTTCTAAACACAGACCAACATCTTCTTTTAACATAAGTGCTTCTTTTGAAGAGGCAGTTAATATTTGAACAAGTCCATACCTTAAATGTACCATTTGGATTTTTCATATACGAAACCAAGAAGATATCCACTGGTAGCAAGGCTGATGAAATAAGAGCAACTGCCAGTGCAAAGATAGCTGTTATGGTAGAAATCACTTCACTTTCCCGCCGACTCTGGTACTTGCGCACATAAACCCAGCAGAATATTAGAATAGCCTGGAATAACGAGGGAAAACCAGTTAAGAGTAGCATAATAAGGATATCAGAAAGCAAATCCTGAAGTTAGACCCTGTATCTTGGTATCAATGACTGGCACAGCATCAATACTCTTTCTATCCAAACCCTAAGGATCAGTGGTGCACTCTCCACTGTAACTCACTCTGTACAGTTGATACAGAAAGTAGCTACTACTGCAGAAAGTGGAATACTTTGATTTAAGCTAAATTAAAATTTTATGTCAGTAGTTGTATTTTTGAAAGCTAGACAGAACATCCCCCTGATAGCATATTGTTATACCTTTTTTTTCAAACTGTTTTTTCAAACACTGTTCAGAAAGAAACAATAACATCTTGTGTTAAGTACAATACGTGCTGAACAGATGTGTCTTTCTATAATCACCTATGTTTGCAGAATCACAGAATGACCTCAGTTGGAAGGGACCCACACGGATCAAGTCCAACTCCTATACCTGCATAGCACAATCCCAACATTCACACAACGTGACTGAGGGAATTGACCAAATGCTTCTTAAACACTGTCAGGCTTGGTGCCCTCACGGCGCCCTGGGAAGCTGTTCCAATGCTCCGCTATCCTCCGAGTGAAGGGCCTTTCCCTAATATCCAACCTGCCGTCTATGTCTTACGTAAAAATGCAAGGTGAGACAGAGAACTGGCTCCAACTAGCAGAAATTCGGATATTGTGAAGTTCATAACAACATTAGCACCAGTTCTTGGCTAGGACCAGCTTGAGCAACAGCGAGTGCGGCACTCGCACCCGAAACAGCGCACCACAAGGAAGCAGCGCTGACCCCGGGCAGGGCAGCCCCACAGCCCCAGCGAGGGGCTCCCCTGTGCCCTGCCGCAGCGCCGCCGGGGCAGCGAGAAACTGAGACGGAAAGCCCGGGGTCGTGGCCTGTGGAGGGAACGGCGGGGGTGGATCAGCCCATGACAAATCCGGCACTCACCAGCAGCACCAGCCCGAACAGGCACCATCCCGTCAGTAGCTCCGATGCGGCTGCCGCCATCTTCGCTTCCGTCAACAGCGGCGTTCCCGCCCCCTTCCGGGCTGGAGCTTGTATAGGGGCGGAGCTGCGCCCCCATGGGACTTGGGGTGACGTCGCGGGAGCGTGACCGTAAATAGCTTCCGCTTTGGTTGTCATAGAGTTGTTTGGTTGGAAAAGACTTTGAGGTGATCGAGTCCAACCATACCTGTCCACTACTAAACCCTATCCTTGAGCACCTCACCCACTGGTGTTTTAAAAACCTCCAGGGATGGTGACTCAACCACCTCCCTGGGCAGCGGTGCCTGATCACCCTTTCAGTGAAGAAACTTTTCTTGATGTCTAATCTGAACCACCCCGGTGCAACTTGAGGCCATTTCCTCTCGTCCCATCATCTGCCAATTGGAAGAACAGACCAACGCTCACCTTGCTACAACCTCCTTTCAGGCAGTTGTAGACAGTGATGACATTTGCCCTTAGCCTCCGCTTCTCTAGGCTAAACAGCCCCCAGGTGCTTCAGCCACCTCTCAATTGTCAATCAGCGCTGCCCCCCACCCTTGGCTCAGCACACATCCCCGCACAAGGGGTGCAGACTCCCCTTCGTGAGCACCATGAGCCCATCACCATGCACATGTGAGGGCAGCCTAAAGTTCCTGGGACACGAGGGGCATGGGACGGAACCTGCTGTTCCTCCGTGGAGCTCAGGCTTTCGTGCAAGCACATGTCCACATGCAAACGCACACCCAGGATTTGTGCAAGCATGTTTCCGTGCCAGCACACACAGCCTCTATGAAAACACATGTACATGTGCAAGTGCACCCAGATCTGATTGTTGTTATTCTCTATAAAAGTGTTGAAAACATTTCTCCGCATCACGTACAGCTTCCTAAAGGTGCCTGGCAGGTATCCAGGCTTTGTTCATGTTTGGCACACATGTGAGGACAGGTGAGAGGTGGGACTTCTTGTGGGCTTGGGAGAAGGGATCTGTTCGTGAAGGGGGTGCGAGAGCAACACCCCAAACTGACTTTTGCCTTTGTTGAGCCTTAATCTGTTAGGAGGGCTTGTCAGAGCCCACGCGAGCCATAACTTTTGTCTGGGACAACTACAGTGGTGACAGTTGCTGGTTGCTGAGGGGAGTGGCATGAAACCGTGCTTAAAGGCACCAGATACCTGAAACAACATTGCAGTTCGATGTCTCCCGGCGGCAAGTCCTGATAGGTGTTGGGTGCCCGCCACCCCTCACCAGGGCCCATGCAGGCCGGGGCCGGGGGAGCTCCAGGCAGCACAAAGGGGGGACTAAGCATGCATGGGCCCATCCCAGTGCCCCTGTACAGAGTGACAAGAGCACATGCACCACAGAGAACGTTCCAGAACTGCTCACAGTGTGTGTGCAGGGTCCTGTCACTCACTGCCTGGGGGTGGGACAGGGCAGAGCCCGGAACCTGGGAAGGTATAAAAGACACATGGGCAGCTGGAATCCATAGACTTATAGAAATGATTGATTGGAAAAGATGTTTAGATCATTAAGTCCAAGCATACCTGTCCACTACTAAACCACACCTCTGAGCACTTCATCTATGCATCTTTTGAGTACCTCCAGTACTCAACCATTTCCTTAAGTAGCCCATTCCAGTGCCTGATGCTCATTTTGCTGTTTCAGAATTATGTCCTCAGTACTTATATAGGCAGACAGTTAACTTAGGTACTTAAATAATATTTCCAACACATTAATATATTCAAATACCCACCCCCCCTTTTGAAAGGAAAATTAAGAAATAGATTCTTCTATTTTGTAAAAATATCTCATGGGAGCTTATGTTAATCTTCTCATAGATCTCATTTCTAGAAATTTCCAAGGAAACAATAGTCTATGTTGCGTTTTCAGCTGCTTGCAGAACCTCTACTACAATGAAAAACCTGTCTCTTCAAAATGTGTCAGTTGTGAGCTAGCTTTGATCTGTAATTATTCCAGTACCTTTGCTTTATTAAGGAAGAGCATTTTTATCACTGTTAAATATTTTCGAGTGTACACTAGTTATAACCAAAGTCTAGCATTCCTCAGTTCAGATAGAATCATAGAATCATAAGGTTGGAAGAGACCTCTGAGATCACCGAGTCCAGCCGTGCCTGTCTCCCTACTAAACCATGTCCCTAAGGAACTCATCTACCCATTTTTTAAACACCTCCAGGGATGGTGACTCCACCACCTCCCTGGGCAGCCTGTTACAATCCCTGACCACTCCTTCAGTAAAGAAATTCTTCCTAATGTCCAGTCTAAACTTCCCCTGGCACAACTTGTGGCCGTTACCTCTTGTCTGATCACTTGTCACTTGTGAGAAGAGCCCAGCACCCACCCCGTCACAACCTTCTTTTAGGTAGTTGTAGACAGTGATGAGGTCTCCCCTCAGCCTCCTCTTCTCTAAGCTAAACGACCCTAATTCCCTCAGTCTCTTCTCATAAGGCTTATTCTCCAACCCCCTCGCCACCCTCGTTGCCCTTCTCTGGATGCGCTCCAGCACCTCAATGTCCTTCTTGCAGAGAAGGGGCCCCAAACTGAACACAGTATTCGAGGTACAGTCTCACCAGTGCTGAGTACAGGGGCAAAGATAGGTTTGCAGATTTTAAAGAAGGGCCCTATGTTTGCAGGGAGAGGAGAAATGGATGTTTTCCCTTAGAGCAGTGGATACAAGCTCTGTTGTGAGGGCAGTGGCATGTGGTAGCATTCATGAATGAAGTGATGGAGTAGAGGAGGGTCAGGAGAGCTTGTAGTCCTTGCAGGTAGGTACCTGCAGAGAATGCGTTGGTTCAAGGAGGGAAATGTTGCTTGCAGGGACAAATACCCATACCATTTGTTAATTCACTAGGACAGCAGCACAGGTGGAAGCAGAGTGGTTACTCACATTCTGCCTGGATGGTTGGTCATGAATCAAATTTTTAGGTGAGCGTCTAACTTGCAAGAAAGCGCCTGTTCGTGGAGAAGTGGTATTGTTTCGGAGGCTCATTCTGGAGTTACAAGTGCTTGTGCTGGATTTCCATTTGGTGTGAGGATGCAGACAGAAGGCAGGTGGTTGTGCAGTAGTAGTGGTACTCGTAAGCCAAGTGGGCTTATAGTCTTAAAGAAGGGCAGCAGAGGGGTTGAAGTGTGTTAAGGAGAGTCAGCCACCTGTGTGTTGTTTTCACTTAAGCTGAGGGTAGCACAGGAAGCAGCAGCATGTGAGAATACTCATAAGCTGAGTTACAGACAGGTGGGACATCTAGTTTGGGCCTTTTTATAAAGGGGAGGGAGCCTTAGAGGAACAGGTGTTGGCTGTTTGTTAGCTGTGAGGGTGTATTAGGGAGCCAAGTGATGAGGCAATGGAGTAATGAGTTTTGAGGTGACCAAACAGCAGTCTGCATGTGCCTGTAGGGAGGCCACTGGAAAGATGAAACCAGGTGCTTCGTGGTGGGAGGAGGAGGGATATCAAGAAAATGTCTATTATGCTTTCTCTAAGAGAACATTTCACTGTGCAGACAGTTCAGCAGTGGAACAGGTTGCTTGCTGAGGTTGTGCCTTCTTGGATGTTTTCAAATTCAGTGGGGTAATAATACCCTGAGCAACCTGGTTTCAAGTGATAGTTAACTGCATTTTGAACTACAAGATTTTCTGGGCCCCCTTCCAGCCTAAGTTATTCTGTGGTCCAGTGATATGTTATTTGAAAATTAAATTCAAAACCCAAGAACTCTTTGTAGTGGAAATGGAGGAAGTCCAAAAAGAATTCTACTAAGTGAGTACACAAGACCTTGGCAGTTTGGTTGTGTTAATGTTTTTTTAATAGAGACTCTTTGGGATGAAGGGAGTGAAAGGCAGAAGGGCATTTGCCCTTCTCTTTATTCATAGTCTGAGTGTCAAGAAAGCTGAATGTGTAACAGCCTTGTAGGTACTAACAGGCTAAACAACTCATGTTTGAGCCCTTAGGCTTATGAACTGTCTATGTGCACGTCATACAGCATTCTTAAAGAATGTCTAGTTGTTACCAAGTAACACTGAAATACGTGACTTGCAAATAATTTAAATACTTAGGATTTAAAGAAATTAAGTTTACCTGAAGTAGCAAATCAGTCCTTTATCTTTTTCAGCTGTGAAAACACTACTCTGAAAGCTTTACTGCCTGTTTAGGATTAAATGATAACTATATTGTGTATGTTCTCTTAGGTTTGGGGTTTCCCTATATTACTATTAATGTGTGTGATATTATCTCTACTACAGAAAATATACTAGTAAATAGATGTTATAAATAAAAATTGCATTAGAACCTATGAAGAATTAAAAACTTAAAGAACAGCATTAAAAATAAATTATTCCCAAGTGAGAAGGGAAGTAAGTTGCCCTTGGAGTATACAAAGATTTAAGGTTTTGTAGAGCATTGTTCACCTTTACCAATAAAATAAATAAGAGACATTAGAGACCCCATAACATAACTGAAGAGTAACTTCAACATGATCAAAATATCTTTGTTATTCTAAACAGTTAAGAGTTTATGTAGTTTAGCAGTCTGTTAAAGAAAGAAAAAATTTATCTTTGAGTCTTTTTTGAAATCTCCCTATGTTTTTGCAGTAAATAATTTTGAAATAATTAGCTTAAATCCATTCCTGTCCTGTGTTTAAATTGATTAAATATTTTAAAGGAAGAACTTAAGGTTTTGTCAGAATCCAAGTCATGCTTTTATGGACAGTGTGGGCAAAATGAAGTTCAGTGCCATGTTGCCATTAGCTATTGTTGCAGAGGTACCTAAAAAACAGACAACCAGTCACTCAAAATGAGATTTATTCCAACCGAACTTACTTAGAACTCTGACAAACCACACTAAATCACAAGTTTAGATGTCAGATGTGAGTATTACTACACAAATGACTTAAGAATTGTTAAGTTTTGCAAGCAGTCCTTCGGAAGGATGACCTAAAATGTGCACAATCACTCATCTATAAGATGAGAGTTCTCAGTGCCAGGGAAGTTGCCTTGGGTAGCATCCTTATCCAAGGGGAGAGTCCTGATTGCATACCTGCTGCTCTGAGAAGGACCAGCTAAAACTGGCTTTCTGGTAGGGCTCTGTCTATACCCTAGTTGAGTCTGATCTGTGGTCAGTTCTAAGTAGCTGGGAGCCTCACATTCTGGAGACTTTGTGCCTGGCAACCATACATCTGTGGAACAGACAAAAAAGTGTGTGGAAAAAGTAATCGGTTTTCAACAACTGGAAAGACGGAGTCTTTGAGTCTTTGTCAGGCAGATGCACCTCCCACATCTATCTTGAATATTTTTTCTTCATTCCCTAAAATTCAGAGTCTATAAATTCAAAACATTTTGTCCCTTATTGTAATAAAATCAGCAGATCTTTATATGAAAAATGATTGTGAAACAAAATTCAGAAGCGCAGCTTCATTTTGTTTTTTACTGTTGGGTTGTACACTGCAGGTGTGCATGCAAAAATGTAAAAACCTTATAGTTTATAGCAAAGTTAGTATCTTTTGATTAGTCTGATAGTGACCTTGTGCCAATGTCATGTAGACTTCAGTCATAAAAATGGTGTTCAGTTGATATGTTGACTTTTTTTATATCTTTTAGAGACAGAAATTTCATCTCTTGTTTAGTAATCCTGGAAAACCTGAGATAAAGGTTTTTCATAGTTGTGTTCACACAGTTCTTTAAGGGGATGCTCATGGATAAATTTTAGATAAGATTTCTGATTATTTTTGGTGTCCGTTGTCCAGGACCACCCTTGAGGAAATGTTTGTTAGTCATTTCTTGGCATACGAGGGCTGCGTTTGTCTTTGACAGTCACTGTTGACAACTTCTAGGACAGCTGCTGTTTATCATGCCCTGATTCTGCCTGCACTTCACAAGTCTGTGCATAAGTCCTTACCACTATAACCTTCTGCTGTGCTGCTGCAGTGACAGTTAGTGTGCTTATGTATATATAGCACTTTCATTTTATTGTGTTTTATCTCAAAAAAAAGTTGCAACCTGTCAGATAGCCCACAGGACTCAAAATTTGAATGTAAGCAGTGAGGACAAAAGTGCAGATTTTTTTTTGTTGTGGTTTTGTTGATGCTCCTAGTTTTGCAAGACCAAAACAGATTACAGCCTGAATGTTTGTTTTTTTTACTTCATTTTGCTGAATATGAGTTTGAAGAACCCAGCTAGGAGATGGTACATATTAATTTATTCTCGCTGAACTCCAACTAAATAAGATAGACCATCCGATAACACTAGCTTTCTCCTTTACTGATTTCTGTCCCCAGATTGCCCATTCTATTCTTAGACAAAACTGTTTTTAGGTTTCTAATCAAAATGGTTCCAGCAATGACTGGAAAACTAAACTGTAGTGTTGAGTCATGGGGTGAAAAGAAGCAACCACAGAACAAAACTCTGTAAGATCAGGCATGATCAACAGGCCTCAAACAAATGAGTGATCCATGGATGATTGGTATTGCATTGCTATGTGTACTGTTTTATGGGTAACTTCTCACATAGCCGTAATCAGTAAAATTGTGCTGAGCTCTTAATACCTAGAGTGTGAGGAAAATGCATCACAGTCATATTGTTAGTAGAAGTGGACTGTGCTGCCTTCATTGTAGTTTCTCCAGCATAACAGGAGATGAAAAAAAAAAAAGCAACTCCCTGGCTGATCAGCCAGCATGAGCGTGTACGCTGTGTGAAAAGGAAGAGCTATGGAGCTATGCAGGAGTGCTGCCCTTGAAACAGCCCCCTTAGTTTAAACGTAAGAGAAATCCATCTGTCTCCTTTGCTCCTTTCTGGAGTCTTGGCCACGCTCCAGGAAGGATGGCAATGAGTGGTTGAGATTAGAAATTCCTCATTTTTATAATGATATAAGTCGTTTATTTAATGATTTAAAAGTCAGACCCTCTTGGAGAATCCGATCTATGAGTGGATGCACTGCATAGAACCTCCCAGTTGAAGGGACAGGCTCTCCAAATCTTTGCTGTAAAAGGGGCTCCCCAGTGACTGCAGATCTGGATGATGATGATAGGGCAATTGGTCACGTATCTTCCTCAATTACTGTCCTTACTCTCTTGTAGTAATGATTAGATGCACTGCCTTAAAAGCTGTTATTGTTAATTTGTTCTTAATCACTACTAATCACTTATAACCTTTATTGTTAGGTAAACCTTGATTTCACTTATTATTTGGGAGTTTGTTTTTTTATGCTGATTGTGCTCTGGTTTTTACTCTGTGGTAATGCAGCATATTGGTCATTAAGATTAATGAGAGACTATGGGTCAAGAAGTAAGAGATAAGGCAATCGGACAACACTGTAAGAAAAACATCTGCACTCTGTGCAAATACAGTAGGTCAGAAGAAAGGGGTTATTTTTTGCAGTTATTGCTTGAGGAAAGATGGAGAACTGTGATATGGTCCAGCCAGTGAAGGAGCCTCATTGATAATACAGTTATTGATCACCTCACAGCTAGAAAAATAGTGTGGTGTCATGTGAGTGCTTGTAGTCCTCATGAGCAGTTGATCTAGTCTTGGCTGCAGTGGTGCACATCAGGGCTGTTTCCAACAGGCAGTGAAGCTAGCATGGTTTATAGGATGAGTGCAGTACTTGTCCTTGTGGTGCTGTTTTCCTGTACATTGCAATGGTGGATGTAACTTATTTTCCTGCCTCTCATCCTCTTTTACCCTTCCTTGTTCTTGCAGGTAAAAGCTTGTCATTGAGATGCAGGAAGATCAATGAATGTGCTAAATGGAAATTACCACCTAGTGTATGGGGTTGTAGGGTGAGCATAGTACAAAAATCGAGCCTATACTGAAAGTGAAAAGATTTCTGAAAAGACTGTGTTGGACATGTTTCTAGCTAAGGTGGGTAAGCCCATGTGGGCTTTCCACCCTAAGTGCATGCTAATAATTCACTGGCTCTTGAAAAACTCTCATTGTACATAGTTTAAAAAAAAATAGCATTTTTTACAGATCATTGAGGGAATGTGTGAATGAAAATAGAACGAGTTAGTCTGAAGAGACTGCTGTTGCCATATTTTACAAAAAAAACTGACATGCATTATGATAGTAGCAGTCATAGTGTGGAAAAAAATAGCTTTATAAGTGGCCTTCTCTAAACACCATCCTCTCTTTCCCAGGAAAGACAGTTGCACAGTGCCAAAACAGACTGTAACAAAAAGTGTTATAAAGAAAAAACTTTAAAATAAATTTTAAATTTATACTCTTCATAAAATATAGTTCTTTTTAAATCAAGATTTTTACAGTAATTCTTATGCATACTGAGAATAAGTCCAAACAGAAAAATGTCTTAGAATCTACTTAAAAGTAATTTCCACGAGTTGGTTGATAATAAAGTGTTCATATGGTAAAAAGGCAGAAAAAGAAGAGGAGTGATAGTGTAGAAATAAAAGTATATGAAACAAGATACAGTATTCATTTTGACCAGGACAAGGGATTAGTGTCATAGTTGAACTGGATAGTGTACATACCAACAGGGAGCAGGTGCATCTTCTCGCTTGACTGCACTGCTTGTCTTGCCACTTGATAATCCCACAGGTTTCAAGGGGGCTAAAAGCATGTGGGCTAATGGCAATGCCATTCTATGTAATTTTTTTCCTCATGTTAGAAGAGAAAGTAATAAACCCAGGAGATAGCAGTATTTGACAGAGTATATCATGGCCTTATAGTTCAAGACCTATAGCACACAATGTACTGGACCTGGCACTTTGCAAGGACATGCAATTAACAATTGGCAGTAATAACTATTTTAAGTCCTTAAACTTTTATGAAGAAAGATGACTAACCTCTTGAAATATCTTTTATTTGGTTTAGTACTGTAATTTATTTACCATAACAGTAGACCAAACTAGGTTTTTGAGTTTGTTTTGTCATACTGTGTTATGTCAGGGTAGGCATCTTTCCTTCCATCAGTGTACTTCAGTGCTTGCTTATCCTTATTTAACCAGTAGCACAAATTTGGGTTTTTTCTTACACTATTAATAGTTAATTTTGATTCCGTGAATAAGACTTTCCATTGGAAAATGCATCTCCAAAGAAAAAAGAAGGGCAAAATTGGAATTTGTCAGTCTATATGATAATTAACAAATATTTTGGAAGGCATTCACAATATTATCTTGGGTGTTATTTATTATTAGATAAGAGAACATCATGATGTGTCCTTTACCTCCTTGTATTGTTTCCTTATCCTATAATGTTACCGTGTTTAAAGCTCCTCAGTTATGCTGATCTCTTTGGAAGGCTTGGCTTTAGTGCAGTCTATCCTTTATAGACTTGGGGAAGAGTGGCTAAAAAGTTGCCCGGCAGAAAAGGACCTGGAGGTGTTGGCTTATGGCTGGCTGAACGTGTGTGCCCGAGTGGCTAAGAAGGCCAGTGGCATCTTGGCCTGTAGCACAAACAGTGTGGCCAGCAGGAGTAGGGAGGTGATTGTGCCCCTGTGCTCAACACTGTTGAGGCCGCACCTCAAGTGCTGGGTTCAATTTTGGGCCTCTCATTACAAGAAGGACATTGAGGTGCTGGAGCGCGTCCAGAGAAGGGCAGCGAGGCTGGTGAGGGGGCTGGAGAATAAGCCCTATGAAGAGCGGCTGATGGACCTGGGTTTTTTTAGCTTAGAGAAGAGGAGGCTGAGGGGAGACTTCATCACTGTCTACAGCTACCTCAAAGGAAGTTGTAGCAACGTGGGTGTTGGTCTCTTCTCCCAAGTGATAGGTGATAAGGACAAGAGGAAATGGCCTCAAGCTGCATCAGGGGAGGTTCAGATTAGACATTATGAAAATTTTCTTCACTGGAACAGCTGCCCTGGGAGATGGTTGAGTCACCATCCCTGTAGGTGTTTAAAAGACGGATAGATGAGTTTCTTGGGGATATGGTTTAGTAGTGGACAGGTATGGCTGACTTGATGATCTCAGAGGTCTTTTCCACCCAAGTGATTCTATAATGCAGTGATCCATTTTCACTGAGAGAAACCTCATTTTTCCTTTAAACCTTATTCAGTATCAGTACTTTGTACTTAGTTGTATCAGTGGCTCAAAATTTACATGAAAAACAGGGACAAAACATAGTTTTAACAACCTCATGAAATACAATTTTGACCTTAACTCGGTTTTAAGTCAGCTCAGTTCTTACTTTGGGTGTAAGAGTAAGGAAGAGAACAGTTTTCAAACTAACTGTTGACGTCACACTGCGGAAAAACAAATGGTCATATCTGTTTGGGAAAAAGGCTTTTTCAATGTTTAGTGGAATTCAAAGGAACCTTATATGAAGCAGGTAAGCATACAGTGGTGATCCTCCCAGCAATACCCATTAGCACTGGCAGGCTGTTCTTCAGGGAACCCAAGTCAAAGGCTGCATTGTAGTTTTTAGAGACTAAAGATAGTATCTCTGTGCCATCAGTTTGTTCAGTATTTTTGTGTCTGTTTATCACCTTGTTCTTAATATTTTTATAAAAAATTACATAAATCAAGTTGTAGAAATTATAGACATAATAATTGAGGCAGTTAAAATGCACAGTTGTCCTAGGCAAATCTTAGTGCCTAGAATATGAGTGTTTCTAATATGCAAAGAAAATTCTGACATATTCAGAACCAGTAAATTCTTTGACGAAGCATAGAACAGAGACAAGGTGGAGAGAATAGCTAATCTGTGCATTAAGATGTGCCTTTTATCACTGTGGTAATACTGAAGTAGGGGAAATGTTGCTCGTTGGCATTTTTTATTTGAAACAGAGATCATAATTTAAAAGGTTACAAAATGCTAAATGAAAATAAATAGTTAAACTAGAAATTTAGAATTGATCTATAAAAGGATTTAGAGTGTTTGTTTTTCTAACATATTACCGACAACTGCATAATAATGTTTATGGAGGTTCTTTTGTTCCTTGCTTTGTTTATTTCAATAAAACCAGAATTTTTTTTAAAAAGTCAGAGGGCAGTAGAGGTGATTCATTTCTCCAGAAGCTGGAGAGTGTAGGTCAGTAATGTTTTCTTTAATGAAAGCTGTAAAAAAGGAGCCTTCAAGGTCAATTTATTTCTGATTTTTTTTTCAAAAAAGGCCAATAATTAAAAGCTGTTCTGTATGCAAATTATAGTTCTGTGTGAGCTGATAAGAATGAAAACAATGTGAACTTACATAACAGAAATCTGAACATTCACACAACAAAAATGAGTATGAAGTGTTGTATTCACCTGAAACTTTCTGCATGCTGTTTTCAGAGTAAAGAGATATCTCCCTAGTGTTTTTCTAAACATACTAGTCAAATAATAGAAGGAATGCATGGTGGTGCTAGAACATCTAAACTAGCTCTTTATTCATATTTGTCTTAAACCATGAGATACCTCTAGTCTTCCGTACATGGGGAAAAAAGCAACCAAGGCATAAACTTGAAAGGAACATTTTAGGAGATATGTCCAGTATGGACTGAGGAAACTAGATGGAATTTATTTAATTGTTACTCTCTGACCCTACATTTAATGGCAAAGCTGCCAGTAAGTTTGTCTTTTTAAAAAAATAAATATTCAGAGGTAGGCAGAAAGGCAAATAATGATATTAATAGGAAGAGGATAGACAACCAAATCATTATTACAGTTCATGAGCAGTGAGTTTGATGTTCATGTCAAAAAAGAAAAAAAACCAAACCAAAAAACAACAGAATTTGAAATGTTAACTGTTTAGGGGAGAACAGGCATGAAAAAAGCAAGGAACAGCATCTGTGCACAGAAAAAAGTAAATTATTTGGAATCTCCCTTTTGGAAAATATGCTAATCAAAGAGAAATGACAAATACAAAATTTCTGACTGGCATGAGGAACAGTGAATAGATAGGTTGTTCTCGTATGGAGAAAATTGGACACAAAATAGATTAACAAGCAGTGGACTTAGCAAATGCTTAATGCAATGTGGAAACAAGAGTATCTTTATCTTAGAAGGATTTTAGTGCCACGAGTGTGCATATGTTAAAAATTAATAGAGAAATTCATGGATGAGAGATCTGTCAAGCAGTATTAAGCACTCTGATAGAGAAGCAACCTCCAGTTTGGAAGGTCCCTAAGTAGGAGCGTGCTAGAAATGGGCAGGATTTGCAAGAGAAGCTTGTTCAGCTTTCCCTGCTTTCCGAAAGGTTTGCTGTAGGCACTGAAAGGTGAATAGAGGAAGCTGCGTGGTTTCTCGGTCGTTCCAGTTATTACTTTTCAGTTAGTCCAGCTCACTATACCTGTTATTATGACTTCAACAAAGGGCTAGGGTTTTGATTATTTGATACATTTAGAGGATCATCTTCACGATAAAGGCGAATTTCTGCTGGCTCAGAAGACTGATTCAAAGCAATTTACATTATTTAAACCTAGCATATGGACTGCATAAAGAGTCCTGATCATTAAGAGCTGTCTAGCAGCACAGGAGAGGTGATTTTATATTCTAGTGAATGGTTGAGCCTTATCTCTAACCAACAAAATAGGCCTGACACCCAAACCCAAAAGCACAGAAGTTCACTTTTGTTTCAAAATGAGAAAAAAGGCAGGCTTAATGCTGCCATGTGGAAAGAAGGAGCTGATGAATATTACTTCCTCAGTTCAGAAAATGCATGTAAACTGGATCAAGTTCAGGGGAGGGTCACCAGGATGGCTCTATCTGGAGCACTTGCCTTGTGAGGAGAGGTGGGGAAGCTGGACTTGTTCAGCCTCGGGAAGAGATGGCTTTGAGAGCCCTAACAGCAGGCTATCAGGGCTTGCATGGATATTTTCTACGTGGTGGAGTCCGCAGTGTGTGGTAGGAGGAGGAGGAGAGACATCAGATGTAAACTGAAATAGGAGGAACTAACTGATATATGGAAGAAAAAAGTGTAAGTGTAAGGATAATTAAGCAGAGAGGTTTTGTAACATCCATTCTTGGAGTTTTAAAAGACTTGACTGGTGAAATCTTGAGCAACCTTGTCTGGATTCATTTTGACCCTGCTTTGAGCAGGAGGTCCCAAGGGTTGCTTCCTGTCTGAAGGAGTCAGTGATTAATGCTACTCACATGCAGACTGTATTTAAACAGAAGATAGCATTTTGGAGAATGCAAAGGCAAAAGTTACTCTCACCAGTTACACCAGGAATTGAACAGTAGGACAGTAACATGATGCAGTGTCACAAAGAGGAGGAATGGCCTGATATTATGGCTATTGACTTTGAAGTTGGATCATTTAGGGCTTTTTGATCAGTTATAGCACAGCAGCAGTTACATCTCTAGTTTTGACTTCACAGAAGAGCAAATTATTTTGCTTTCTGCTGTTTCTCTCCTTTATTAAATATATAGTTGAAAACTATGTGGATCACGTATCACTTGTTGTCAGTGAATATGGATGCAACCAAATACCGATATCTTTGCCTGTATCCTGAGACAAAATATTTTTAAATATATGGAATCAAAAGACACAGTATATGCAAAACATGCAGAGCCAGGCCTGTAGATATGCATAAGGAAGAAAGATCTCAGAATCTTTAATCCAAATTGAATGTTTTGGTGTGTATAACATTGATTTTACAACACCCAAAGGAAAGCCAGGGCTTCGAGCTACTATTGAGAATTCATGTTCCCTGTACCCGGTAGGAGAAACAGGAGAGATGGATATCTGGTATAGTAACACGTTTTTTTTCTGTCTTGTTGACAAGGGAAGAATATGTTCGACTAAATCCATTTCATTCATTTTCTGCAAGTGAACTGCTTTTCTTTGTGTTGCAACTGAATAGTCATTAGAGTAGTGAGGGGGAAAACCATAGAGGACAGAGTCACCATTTTGTAGTCTCCAATCTTAGATGTAAAAATCCAGTTTAAGTGGCACGAGTCATCTTACTTGGTGGTGGGCATTTTGAGGGCATTTTCCTCTTGAACCCACCAGAGGGCTCCCATAGCGTAGCTCTCCAAAGTCCTTCCCATGCCTGATGCATCAATAGGAGGTTTGCCATATATTTCAGTAGAAGCCAAATCTTCAAGTCCTTACTTTGAGAAATTTCTCATTTCCACATATGTTTTAGCACACAAAAACTTCAGGAGTTGGTTTGCAATATGAATGATTTTTGTTGTTAAGGATCATCTTTGAAAAAAATTTAGCTTTTGAAAACTAAAATTGATTGTTACAAATCTTAATCCTTGTCTGTAAAGCTCTGTCACTATTTATCGTTCTATTTCCTTCCAAAGCTTTCAAGCCATCATAAAAATTTCCATTTCTATAGATATGCATAAGAGCTTACCTCAGTCTTGCTATTTCATCGCTATTATATATTCAAGAATTAATCCCTTTCTATTATTCTATTTAAAACATTCTTTTCTGGTTTTGCAACCATAGTATTTCTATTCTAAACTCCGAATTTTGTAAATCAAAAAGAGGTGGAAAACCATGTTAAATCTGGTCATGTTGATCTTTTTACCTTCGTTGTCCAGTCTCTCTTGGTCTGTTAGTTGTTGCATGACAAACAAGCTAGTAAGTTTGTGCGATCTTGTCTCTCATGCATAGAGGGACTTCAGTGTCTTCATTCCTTCATTCTGGCAACCATTGTCATTGAAGTGCTGGGTTAATTTTCCAGAATCTATCTCCCTTTTTAACACACCCTATTAAAATATGGAATATCCTGCATGAGCCAGTCCACAGAGCCTTCACTCATGTCTTAAAATTAGTAGTAAGGGGTATTTTTGGTTTAATACCTGAATTGCCATGCAACCAGTTAATGGCCATTAATATGATTTTGAATTTTTTAAACATATTAATTGTATCTCCATTTTATAGAAACAGTTGGTACATACTTGTATTAATTGACTTCTTATTTATCTTCTATTTCATATATTTTACATTGTGTTTTAATTTGATTTACAAGTTTTCTGTAGTGAAGTTGGTTTTTTGCTTAATATTTTTATCACACTTTTTATCACACGCCTCCGTTTGGGTTTTAGTTTCAATGACTTCTGACATCATTCAGACAATAACATGTTACACCAATGTGTTGAAAATAGCCCTTTCTTTAAATACACCTGATATCCATGGGATAGACTTGAAATAATTCTAAAGCATGGTGGCTAGTGATTTTCTTCTTCACCACAAGGGCTCTGTAGGTATATCTGTACTGGCTTTTGAGGGCCTCCATGTGAATGCCATTGGAGTTGGGCTGTTTCTGTACATAAAGCAGGTCTGTTATGCCTTATAGTATGGGAGAGAGCAGGTTTAAATGATAGTAATGACTGATCAAAGAGTTTTTGAAATACAAGTGGTTAAAAGTTAGGTGAGGCATTGCTAAGCAACTACAAAACTTGTTTCTGTCCTACTTTTCTGATTCTGGTTTTCCAGTTAACAAAAAAATAATGTTCTTATATGTGCTTAGAACATTCCCCTAAAATTTGGAGTTTGCTCAGCTGACTTGCTGCAAATCTATCACATTACTTCTAGAAAAAACATCACTAAACTGAGCATGGGGCTTTGCTTTACTCAGCTAGAAAACACCATGAATGGCTTGCTGTTGACATGGTAATAATTAAGTAGGAAATAATTGTATGCCCATTTTTGTAGAGTGATTTAGATTGCTCAGGAAAGAGGTGATACAGTGAAATCAAACCTAAGGTCACACTTGCGGGAACAAATACTGGCAGGGCTAAGTGGTATAAAGTGGTTTTTTAGAGCTATAACTTCTCAAGATAGGTAATAATATCTTCATACAGGCTGTGATGGTTTAAACCTTGAGCTCAACTGAGAAATATTAAGTAGCAGTAATGTCGCTGTGTTACCATCAGTACCATATAAAGTAGTATAACTGTGCCATTATATAAGCTTCTAGCATCCAAGCAATCCGCTTTCTGATTGATGTCAGTCAGCAGGAATGGCTCCAGGAAAAAACTCAAAACAAAGAAACCCACCACCAAACCACACTGCTTTGTAGTTGGTATACCTTCAGTCCCTACCTGGGACTAAACAATAGTCAATAGTTCTCTTAACCACTGACCCCTCCCCACTCAAGAAGGGGAATAGGGAAAAGAAAGGAAGACCTGTGGGTTCAAATAGAAACAGTTTTAATAAAACAATTAAAACTACTGCTACTACTACTACTAATATAAACAATGCTATATTCAGCCCCTATGGTAGTTGTGGACTGTGTGCTCCTAGCAATGATTTCCAAATGGCACCCACAGTGAGCACAGCAATTGTGGCAAAATGTGATGATCATATCAGACAGAGAAACTAGATGCCAGGAAGAAAGGGATGAGCTGCACCCCCAGTTATGGTGGCTATCAGGAAGGAGAGCAGTCCCCAGCAAACTTCCCGATTATATACGGAGCATAGTGTTCATGATTTGGAATAATTCCATCAGCCAGCTTGAGTCAGTTGTCTTGGCTCTGCCCTTCCCAGCTTTATACACCTGCTTACTTGTAAAATATGGGAAACTGAGAAAAGTCCTTGGGTTCCATGGAAATGGCGTTCCATAGCTGACCACAAAACTAAAACAGAATGACTTGTCACAGACCTTAAACTTAATGTAGCTACTTAGAAACACAGTTACTTAGAAATGCAGCTTCCTCAGAAGAAAACTGATTCTGTCCCAGCTGAAACCAGGTCAATAGTGAAAAACAGATAAAACAAAATAATAGAAGCTGGTTGATCAATCTTTGTTATTCAGAAAAGTTGATGATAGCCTTAATTGGTACATGGAAATAAGACTTCTGGATGTTTAACAGATAAAGGCATATCATAACCCAAAGGCTGAAGCCTGAAGCTAGATAAATCAAAGCACATGGCAGGAAATTTAAAAAGTCACATAACTATGGTTACGTATGCAACTATTAGCCTAGGTATGTGGTAGAATTTTTATAATTTTCTGTATTTAAAACTAGATTGTGTATTTTTCAAAAAAAGGAGGTATAGCACTCCTATGAATTAGAAATTTGTCTGAATTGACAAGGAAGGCAAGAAGCTGTTAAGACAAGACCCTCTTCCCTCCCTTGAGGGAGAACAGAATATTCTCTTTTAGTCTATTGTGCCTAGGTGGAAAATGTCTCCTCTAGACATGATCCTGGGCAGCTGGCTCTAGGTGGCCCTGCTTGAACATAGAGGTCAGACCAGGTGATGTCCAGAGCTTCCTTCCAACCTCAGCCATTCTATGAAAAGCTTCTACTGTATCAGGCTGGGACAGGGAAAGAAAAAAACAAGCTATATGCATGAAGCTATAGGAAAGGTAAGTTTCTTGTGGCATAGATAAGATCATAGCCCAAGTCTTGGTGATGACAGCTAATAAAAGACTTTTTGAGAGACCTGGTGGACTGTGAACATAACTGAAAGCTACAAAATTTTCAGGAGAATGGGATGGAAAGACATCCTTTGAAGGTACAGTGGATGATGAGTTGATAGGTTTTCAAACCATTTTATTTAAACTGTTTCACTTAATACAGGTGAGTTACTTCCACTTAAAGAAATATTTTGTTCAAGTATTCTCTTAAATCTACTTTTAGATATGAGAAAACTTTTAATTTGATAAATGCCAGAATAATGTAGGGGTAGCTCAACTTAAACTTGGCAGACATACAGTCAGGTGCATAGGCCGTGACCTTGAAAACACAGTGATGATAAGAAAGCCTGATTCAAATTGTGATTCAAAAAGGGCAAGAGTTTCCTCCTGTTATTTTTTTTTTTCCTGTCATTTAGCTATCTTTCCATTACAGCTGGAAAAAGGTGTCAGTTAATGTGTATATAGCTGACTGAATGACCAGTGATCTGCCTGGATGCTCCAGTTCAGGAACTCTAGCAACCACTGCAGGAGAGGAAAATAAGGATATCTATACACCATGGGAGCTGGAAAGGGATTAGAAAGCAAAACAGAGGGAAGAACATGCTGAGAAAACCATGCTAGGAAAAAAAAAGCTCTAACCGCAGCATACCATTATGGACTCTAGTATAATCCAGACGAGAGGCTAGTGAAATGTCAGCTGCTAAATAATAATTTTTCCAGTCTCTGGGTCACAAAGTTTTGTAGTCTCTATTATTATTCAAGTTAGGCTGTTACCACTAAAACCAGCACAACCCAGGATCCACAAAAGCCTTTCTGGCAAGCAGTAGAATTGTGGTACATCTTTTTCCTGAGGATGACAGGAAGTGTTGGTAGTAATTTCTGCATAGAAAGAAATCTCGGCTTGACTGAAATCTCTGATACTCCCAGCTCACAGCAACTGAAGATATGTCATAGAAACCAGGTGTGAAATTCTGGCCCAGCTGAAGTTTATTTCAAACCATATACTGGCTTCAGTGAAGCCAAAATTCCACTCTAAATAAAATAGCTTTCCAATGCTTCTTATGATCTGCAGGAAGTCAGAAACATTTTATTCGCACAAACTTTCTAGTTATCTTTCGCTCATTCTTCCCAGTGGGAGTCTAGAATGAAGTTAGATAGTAGTGGTCTCCCACCAGCAACAGGGCCAAGAGGCCCTGTGCTAAGAAAGCAAATCTGAAAGCAGAGGGCAAGGTCGTTAATGGAACTGCCATTAGTCCTGTAGAAGAAAGTTTCTTTGGAAAGAAACAGTAAGAAAAGGAATGACAAAAATCCATTTCTAGATAAGGATTGTTGAAGATGTTTAAAAACGTTTCAGTTGTCAAGTTAACCACAGTGATGTCTTTTTGTTTTCAGGTTTACTTAAATAGAAACTAAGTTCCAGGAGGCTTTTCACTGCAATATTTTAAATATTGACATATATTTCTTTTATTTTCACTTTTTTCTGTGTTGTGGTGGTTTTGATAAGGATAGGTTTTCAGTAAACCACTGTTAAAGGCACTCCTGGGTCTGTTACCTGGGTTAAGAAGTTATCTTGAATGTACTCTAGGGGTGTGTTGGATCACCTATGGCTTGCTGTGGTACTTATTCAGCAGATGTCAGGGTGATTGAGGTCTCCTAGTAGGACAAGAGCTTGTGAGAGTTGAAGCCTCCTGTAGCTGGAGGAAGAAGGCTTCATCAGTAGACTCCCCTTGATCACGTGGCCCAAAGTAGACGCCAACCACAAAGTTCCTTTTGTTGTCTTGGGCTCTGATTCTCACCCATAAGGTTTCGATCTGTTCATGGCTGTTCTTCAGGGACAGCTCTTAACATTCTACCCATTTTCTGATATAAAGGGTAAGGCCTCCAACCCCTCCTTCCCAGCCTGTCCCTTCTGAACAGCCTGTAGCCATCGATAGCCACATTCCAGTTCTGGGATTTGTTCCAGCAAGGTTCAGTTATGGCAGTTGGGTCATAGCTTTCTAGCAGCACAGTACCTTCCAACTCCTGGTGTTTGTTGCCCAAGCTGCGTGTTTTTGTGTAGAGGTGCTTCATCTGGGCTGTTTGCCATATCACCTTCTTAGCGGATCACTCCTTATTTCCCCTAGGGTGTTCCATGGAAGTTTCCTTGTTGGCTTCTACTACCTCAGGAGCACCCAGCTCATCTCTGCAAGACTTGAGCAGTGATGCAGCATTCCTAGTGCACCCTGGGACAACAGGTGGAGGGCCCATGCTAGCAGTCCGTCCCTCTAATTCTGTGTACTCCTGCAGCTTATCATAGGCAAGCACAGTATTATCTCCCTCTCCATTCACATCTAGTTGCAGGCTCATGTTGATTTAAGCTGGTTCAATTTATTGTGTGAACCCCATACTTGATTGTAAAAATGTGTTCTAACAGCGTAGGTCATTTTCTCTAGATAAATTTTAGCCATAGAAAGTATATAAATATGTTTAAGTATATAGGAATCCCTTACCTATATGTAAAAGCTGTACTGATTTTGCCAACTAAGTGTATTTAAACTTGTTGAATGTCCACATATTCTATAAAACATTTAACCCAGCACAAATTCACTACAGAAACTTAGTTGTCAGATTGAAGTTGGGAATGCTGTCGTGCTAAAATCAAGGAAGAGGCACGCTTGCAGAGAATAGTTAATCCCTAAACTGGATTTCCCAAGGGAAATTACACCCTTAAGTTAGACATCTTACATGCCTCATGTGACATGACATACATTCAGGTTTAACGACACTTGCTGGTTGGTTACATCTGCACACAGGAACATAACAGTTCCATTTTTCCCTTGACCTAAACTAAATGGTACTGCTTCAAGCTGGATTTAAACTCTTGTTTAAATTGCTTTTGTTTTGTTAACTATGTGGTCTTTGCACTGGAGAAACACACCAAAACAAGTGAGTATGTGGGTAGTTCTTTGTCTTCCTATAACTGCAGAAGTGTGCTTGGATGTAGACAGTGCACTGGGCACATTCCTTCAGAGGTTTGCTATGTTGTGTGTTGCAGGCAGCCATGAGAGAAACTCAGGTGTCCCAGTGATTTATGTAGTAAAGCTCAGTATCAGGGAGGACTCTGAAGAAGGCTTGCCAGCTTCATCATTTGGAATTAGCCTAGAGTAATTTGGCATTCAAATCTAGGTCCTGATTGTGAGAAATACTTCTGAGGGGAAGATAAACCCTGTGCAAAGACAAATAGGAGCCTGAAGCAAGCTCTTATTTTCTGTTATATTTTTGCATTTACAGGCATTCTATGGTTAGAGCAGTCTCTTTTCACTCCTAGCAGCAGGATTAGTTCATTCTGTTTCAGCCACTTTTTTCCTAATTTTATTCTCCAGGAGTCAGATCCTCTGTTGAAGTAAATTTTCTGAAGATCAGTAAAGTATTTGGAATATGAGAACAGTTCCTTAAGGAGATTATCTCTGGGAAACAGAATAATAGTCCAATAGGAGAGACAAGCTCAGTGTTTCTGATGAATGTCTGAGCAAGTTGGTCATAGAACAGCTTGAGTTTTTAGACTTTATTTTTAAGAATCTAGCCTTGCAGTCTTAATACATGAACCAAAGTTAATTATACCCGAATTATGAACATCATCAAACTGTAATTATTCATTCTGGAAAAGATTTGGATGAACACAATTTCATTCCACAAGATCTTGCATCTTCCTGTAGTGTTGTCTCTTTTGTGCATAAGCAGGACCTAGGTTTGTATTCTTCTCTGAGTACAGCCTGATAGCATCTCAACAATATAGTTATTTTCAGTAAAATTTGTAATTTTGCCCTAAGGTCATCTTCCTTCCAAAAGTTTTATGATTAAGTACATTCTTTACTATGCTTCTGTGCTCTAATTATATATTTTATCTGCTGATTTAGACACGAACTCCAAATGCATTTGAATATTTTGCATGTGAAAATACAACTTCACTGAACAGTTGCAGGATATCCCTTGAAGTTGTTAGAATGTAGTTGTTTCCAGCACAATTACTTACGGACTAAATACTAAGATTAAGTTAAGTACTCAGTTAGAATAACCAGCAGGATATATCTGGATTCCGCGTATCAGGATAAGAAACAAACCAGAGAGTTCCTGGCTGCTCCAAGCTTCATGAAAGTGGCACTTTGATGCTAAATTGCTAGGCCTTACTCTAAAAGTAAAGTAATCCATTGTGTCCAAACCACATTTGATTTGCCAAAAATAAACAATTTAGAGGTTGATGCAAATGTTATGTTTGATATACTACACACCTATATTTATTATAAGAATGTTGCATTTAGTTAAATGATGGCCTTTCTAGGAGCTAGTGTTTAATTTTGCATTCATAGTAAAATTTGACTTGCAATGCGTATGTATACAAATAGTCATGCAGATGTAGTTGGATAGATTCTTCCTTACGACTCTCACTTTGTATTAGTGCAAAAATTCCTCAGCATCCAGAATACATATGTACACAGGGTGGTGTCAGATGTTGACTTGCAGTATGTATAGGCTAGTAGGCTGCTTTAGAGGGCAGATAACAGCTAGATTTTTTATTTTGTATGTACTTCTGCCTCACTTCTAGCAGCAGCCTTTAGATACTATTGAATTCAGCATTCTTTTACATCTGAGATCATGACTAGATAGCTCTAGGCAAACTTCAAGCTTAATAAATCTATAAAATCACTAACTTTCAAGTATAACATGGTTAAATCCTGAGAATATTTACTTCTAGATGAAAGGCAAATAAAGTCTGTAGATGGAGAGGTAACAGATTAAACACACATTTAATTGGGCTTCCCAGGTGATTGTGCCTGCTTTTTTAGCAATGAAAATAAATAAAATACTTGTCACTTTATTATTTTGTTTCTATGTTTCTTCACAGTATTGAAATTGAGCATAAAAATATTCTAAGAGTAAATAGCTTTGCAGGAAGTCAGAATCCCAAATGTATTAATATAATTGTAGCTACTGCATTGATAAAACTGATGGTTACATATGTCAGTCTTGCATAGACAAATATATAAAAATTACTTTCTGAAAATTTGAAACTATTTGTAATCGAAACTTAAAGTGGTTTATTTATCACTGTAGTATTCTTTTTTTAAACAAATTTTGGACAGATTAGCTGTATAGAAAGGGCACAAGAGTAGGATACACTGGCTAATGGATTTGTGAATTCTTAGACTTATTTGTTAGAATTTAAAATGGAATTTTAACTGAAATTTACTGGAGTATCTATGATAACAAACATACAGTATTCAGCCTTTTGATCTAAAACAACTAATCTTGAGTGCCATCGCATGGCATCTACAGGCTAACCAGGTGATTGGGCTCAGGCAGTATGGGTTTAGGAAAGGCAGGTCCTGCTTAACACACCTGATCTTCTATGACAAGGTGACCTGCTTAGAGGATGAGGGAAAGCCTGTGGATGTTGTCTATCTACACTTTAGTAAGTCCTTTGACACCATTTCCCATGAAATTTTCCTGGAGAAACTGACTGCTTATGGCTTGGACAGGTGTACTCTTCACTCAATAAAACACCGGCTGGATGGCCAGGCCCAAAGAATGGTGAAGAATGGAGTTAAATCCACTTGGCAGCCAGTCAAAAGTTATGTTTCCCAGAGCTCAGGGTTGAGGCTGGTTCTGTTCAACATCCTTATCAATGATCTGGACAAGGGAATTAAGTTCACCCTCAGTAAATTTATAAGTGACACCAAGATGTGTGGGAGGGTTGCTCTGTTCAAGGGAAGGAAGCCTCTGCATAGGGTTCTGGACAGACTGGGTCGATCAGCCAAGGACTATTACATGAGTTTCAACAAGGCGAAGTGTCAGGTCCTGCACTTGAGCCACAATGGTGCCATGCAATGCTACTGTTTTGGGGAAGAGTGGCTGAAAAGCTGTCTGGCAAAAGGGACCTGGGAGTGTTGGCTGACAACCAGCTGATTATGATCCATGGGTGTGCCCAGGTGGCCAAGAAAGCAAAAGGCATTCTGGCTTGTATAAGCAATAGTATAGTCAGCAGGACTAGGGGAGTGATGGTCCCCCCTGTACTAGGCACTGGTGAGGCAGCACCTCAAATACTGTGTTCAGGTTTAGGCCCCTCACTACAAAAAAGACATGCCTTCTTTGGAGCATGTCCAAAGAAAGGCAACAAAGCTGATTAAGGGTCTAGAACACAAGTTTTAGGAGGACCAACCAAAGGGAACGGGGGTTGTTTAGCCTGGAGGAGACTGAGGGAAGACCATATCGCTCTCTACAATTATCTGAAAGGAGGTTTGTAACGAGGTGAGTGTTGGTTTAATTTCCCAACTAAAAATTGATAGGACAAGAGGAAATGTTTTCAAGTTGTGGTAGGGGAGATTTAGGCTGGATATTAGGAAATATTATTTAATTGAAAGGGTTGACAATCATTGGAACAGGCGACCTGGGGAAGTGGTGCAGTCACCATCCCTGGAGGTATTTAAAAGATGTGTAGATGTGGTGTTTAGGGGCATGGTTTAGTGGTAGACTCTGCGGTGTTATGCTAATGTCTGGACTCATCTTGAAGGTCTTTTCCAACCTAAATGATTCTGTGATTGTATAAAGTTGTCCTTTAAGCCTGAATGGCTTACACAGCTTAGTCAATTTGTAGGATCTTAAACTTTGTTGATACTTTCCATTTGCTCTTCACTTTCCTTTTTCTAATATTTCCTTTATATAAATTCTGAATTAATGTATTGCACTGCTTTATAAATGTTTTCAGACTGCACTTAGGATTTAACATATTCACACAGAATTATTGGGCAAACACCTGTAATTCCCAACACAGCTGCCTAAAACCTGGCTTTCAGCCTTTTGTTATGTGTAATGACTTTCTAAGATATACGGCTACTACAGTCTAAAACAAGCCAGATGACATGGTTTGACTTGGTTTGGAAAATGACATTTCTGCTTTTCTTTTTCTTAATTATTTGTTTGACCACAGACTTTTTTCTTTTGCAGTATAAAAGCCATCAAAAGGCACAAATTTCCTGCATTAGGGGTAGGATGGATTCCATATGAAGAAAGAAAAACAATGGTAAAGGTTTGGAATTTCTTTGTTGTGTATTTCTTTGTGTAGTTCATGAAACAATAGAACATGTGGCAAGCTGTTTGTACCATGGTTATATAGGTGCATTTATGTATCTGTAAGAGACAAAGTCAAGTATGCTTTTTAATAGAATCAGGACACAAATGTTTAGATGCTTTTCATCTTAGCATTGTTCCTCTAAGCCTAGATTTGACTGATGTTTTACTGAATTCTACAAATCCAGCACTATTTCAGGTTTGAATAACTTAACTGAAGTTATACATACAGTATATGCACAGGAATGTATTTTTCTGGAATGGTGGTGAACTCTTCACAAAACATGATAGAGCTGTTGACATGTTTGCATCTGGTAAATATGAGTCAAGACATTGACTGATACGAAATATACCTATTTAGGGTTAATATGTCATTATTAAAAACATGAAATGTGTTAGGACCAGACAGCACTAGACATTATGGCTGATGTAACTCTGTTATTTTTTTTCCCCAAGATTGACATTATCAGTGGCATTGGAATAGCAGATTAAGTACGGATGTTGTTGTTGTTACTGTAGTATTATATTTATTAGTATTTGGTTATTTTAAGACATGTTATAAGGTGTCAGAGTGGAGAAAGTATCTGAGCCAAGACAACTAGAAGTATAGCAGTAAGTATTCTCTTGACATCTTTTTTGATGGTTTCTTTGTCCCCTTTACTGAAAATCTGACTGTTCCTAAGTATTCAGATAAAGAAGTGGCAGTTCAGTTCCCCCCCCCCCCCCCATCTCTTTTCCTCTCCTATGGAAGACATGAAGTAACATCCAACTTTTCTGTTGGTTTTGCTGCTTAGGACTTTGTGTGCACATGCACATAAATTTCTTTTTGATGTAATTGTTGGCAAAGTCCCCTCATTTGAGTGACATTTTTGCCCCATTTACATTAATGTTTAAATTTCTATTAACTTCCCTAAGGCTAAGATTCCACCTGTTTTGTTTAAGTTCATTACAGTTCAGTGTAAGTCCTTTGACACCATTTCCCATGAAATTTTCCTGGAGAAACTGAAGTATTTTAAAGCATTTATATTTTAATAGCTTCAGTGGAAGGCAGTTGTCATGACCTGCAAATACTGCGGAGGGTAGAAAGGATCATCTGGCAAGGAACAATCCCACATAAGGGCTTATACAGTGGAACAAAAATACTGAGCTTTACATGCAGTGAGCAATTGCATGATAAAAGGCATTTCAATTTAATGTCCTTTTTTTAAAAAAAATAAAAATCTTTTCAAGTAGCAGACTGCTGCTTTTGAAGAGTTTTTTCAAAGTTTACAGCTTCATTCCTGCATATGCGTTGTCATAAGCAACAACAGTTAAGTATGTGGGTCTAACAAGATGGAGACAAATCTGTTAGCACCACACAGATGAGAGTGAATTATGCTGCTTGGCTGGTTTCTGTGTCTAATTGTGCCGGAAGGAAAAAAAATGTTGAAGGTGAGCATCAGCAATCAAGAAAAATTTTTTACTAAATATAAATCTGTTCCTTTGCTCCTTGATTCTCTCATCTTATTCCCCTGCACCTTGTCTACAACTGCAACTGTAGTAAAAGCCATTCAGTGGAGCAGTTCACCTTGGCACGGGAGATAACATGCTCTTAGCGTCTGTGCTAAGTATGGTTTCAAACTTAAACTTCACTTTTCTGCTTCTTGGTGTATTTACCTTGGCTCTTGACTGGATCCAGGTCTAATCCCTCCTTCTGTGGGCAAGTAGGTGCTTTAGCTAAACTCTGAGACAACTGCAAAGATAACGTAAGGTATTGCCCATTTGCTGCAGGTGGTTGAGCTCAAATCATCATTTTTTTTCTAGTTCTTCCTGGATACAAAGGAGATGAGATGATGTATAGGCAGTGTTTACTCTAGAGTTCAGCAGGAACTATTTGCAGGTGACCTAGAGAGAAGATGGTTGGGATTTCTAAGCTGTTGGTCATAATGGAGACATTTTGCCAGTTGTTGCTTTGCTGCTTATATTGCAGGAAACGCAGAAAGAAGCCAGGGTTTTGGCGCATGGCAGAAGCTTGTAAACAGCAACGTTTTGCTTGTTCCCAGTTTACACGTCACTAGACATTCAAGACTATGCATTAATGTGAACAGTGTTGTCCATAAATACATACGTCAAGGTCCTCAACTGGTATAATTTGTGTAATACCTTTGTATGTGAACTGGCATAATCCTGTTTAGTTGAAGACCTGGGCTAGAGTATGGGAAACATACAACCTTCCATGGCTAACACTAGACAGGTTCTAATTCTTCTGCTTACTGCTTTCATGCATGTGGAGTGTTTTGAAGTTGATGTAATCCGAATTAGGGATTGTTAATTTTCTATTTGGAGAGTCAGTATTGCAGTAAATGAAACAACACCCTTGGCTTTGGGGTTATGTTTCATTATTGCTTCATAGGAAATGAAGACCTAGTTTCCATCTGGACTTTCAAGCAATACTGAAACTTTGAGGATTAGAATTACATCTTTAAAGGATAAATTGACTGTATGTGCTAGGCGTTTTGCAATTAAAATGTTTACCTAATGTCGAAGTTATATTCATTGAAATTAATAAAGCTGCATATATTCATGTAACGCAGCTGAATCCAGATACTTAGGGTATGTACAATGAAGTAAAACAAAGCTTTTGAAAATTTTGTAGTTTGAAAGAGCCATGAGAAATGCAGTCCTTTTCAAAAAAAAAAATGATAATGTGTTTCAATAGGAGCAAGGCTTTTACAAAGGGTCTTTCAGCTGAGGATCTACAACTCTTGAAACACTGAATTAGGGCTCAACACTGAAGCTTTTATCAAATGAACAGTCTGAAGGGACAGGGAGCGATCCGATGATTTGTCAGCAGTAGGACTGGGCTCTTGCTCCTTGCCCTGTGAGGTGAGGCAGCTTTACTTTCTATAATTTACAGAATGAGCAAGCGAGAAGTGTGACTTGCCTAAAGTTACACCACAAGTCTGTGGCTAAGTTGTGGAATAAAACACCCTAGAAGACTTGTATGTAAGCTGCAATTTCATCTTTCTCTCGTGTTTCTAAGTTGGGAAGAACAACAACTGTTTTGAAATTCAAACCAGAAAGATAATCTCGTCTTTCCCTGTGATTTGTAGGTTATCCTGGCTAGTTATCTTCGTTGAAATGAAGAGACATTTTTCAAAATCTGTTGGGGGGGGAGAGAGAAGGGCAGGGAGGCAAAAAGCTAACCCTGTAAATATTCTGACCTGAAGACCAGTTGAGCTGAATAGATTATAAGCTAATAAATTTCCATGTAATAGTCACTGCCTTTTTTTTTTTTTCCCCTGTCAGAATGATTCTACCAGGAAAAGATGAAATGTCTTGGATATATATAAATGAGTTTTATGTTTAATTAGAGCCCTACTCTCTCAGTCTTCTGTGCATCTACTTCTAGTCATTTTACTGTTCTCTGTCCTTCTGTCTGGTTTATATCTTTAAAATGCAATACAGAAAACTGCCACAAGCATGCTTGGAGAACCTGAGAAAAGCACAGTTTCGCACATTCAGATGAAAGCCAGTGGCAGTGCTCAATCTCACCATTTCATCACAGACAGATGATACTACAATGCAAGAACATTCAGGTTTGTAAATGATAGGTTTTAAAAGGCAAAACAAATGTCAGTGATACGCTGTGTTTGCAGCATTAGTGTGATAAATAGGCGCACTTTCTTGGTTACTTGAATGGCTGATGCTTAAATTTATGATAAAGTATGTAAAATTAATGATGTGTGCTTACACTTATAAAAGCCAGTTTCTGTCAGTGTGGTAACGTACATAATTGTTTCTCTACAACTAGAAACCAGATAGTTTTTAACTCATGCATTTATGCAGTTTAATTTATGGAACTGGGTTTTTTGGGTGAAAGGAGAGAAAAACAGTTTCTGACATTATTACTGGACTTGGGATGTATGATTATGTAAAATCTGTGTCTGAGTGGCTGTTTGTCCTTCCTTGCAGAGTACTCTGTGCTCACTGAGTGGGAGGGTCACACAGTGAGACTAATAAGGACGGAGCTGCATCCCCCTCTACCACTCTCTGGAGACTCACTCCAGCAACTCCCTGGCACTACATACAGCAGCTCTGTACAGGCATTTTCGGTGCTTCTGAGGGGCATACTAAAATAAAAATTTAAGGTAAGCAACTCATTATTTGTAGTCAATTCTCTAAACATCTCACATGCACACATGCTACGATATTCTTGGTGTTTGTTGTGGGTTTTTTTTGAATACACCAAATGCTGTTGGTGTATTTTTTGAATTGCTATCTAAGTTTATGGCTGATTTTGCCAATATTAACGATGTCCTACGCAAACAGAATGTACACAGTCAGCTTTAAATGTGCTGAAATCGGTTCGGGCTACAGCGTTCTGCTCGGGGCTGGGTGACTACACTGTGTGCGTTGGTGGGCTGAGATGTGTGAATGGACCTGTCCGGCGGAATTTGCAGTCATTTACAAACCAGTTAAACTGTGGCAAATGGGGAGCGTGTTTATTAATAGCGTGCATGCATTTACATTTAAAAGCCTGTCTATTAGCATGTATCGTTCTAATTAGCGTGTGGGCCCGCACCCAGTGCCTCGAACCCCCCTCGCGGGGCGGGCAGGAGCGACGCGCTCCCGGGGGGAACCCGCGCCGCTCGGCGGCTCCCGGGCAAATCCCGGGGGATGCGGGGCCGGAGGCGGCGGTGCCGGCAGCCTGGCGCCGCTATCCGGCCCGGCCCGGCGCCCACCCGCCCGCCTGGAGCCAGCAGCGCCTTCTCACCTGCTCGCCCCTTGCAGGTGCCGCTGCCCGGGCTCGCTCCTCGCTCCCGGTGGAGCCCGGATCCCGCCCCGGCGCTGCGGAGGAAGCGGCAGCGGGCGCTGCCCCCGCGCTTGGCTCCGCGAGGAGGCACGGGACGAGGGGCGGCGGGATGGAGCCCGGGAGCCGAGTCTGGGTTGGAGAGCGGGACTCGGACAGTCGGGGGAGGCAGCGCTCCCTGCCCAGCCCCGCTGCCCGTTTGCCTGGTGTTACAAATCCGCCCTCCGGCAAAGCCAGCTCAATCCCGGAGGAAGGAACCCCTCGTGCTGCCGTGATGCAGCCTGGGCTGCCGAGGGGTTCCCGTGCGCGAGGGAGCGGAGCAGCAGGCGGGGGGACCCGAGCCTCGCAGTGCGATAGGTGAGAGCCCTTTGGAGGAGGAGACCTGATTCATCACCGGAGCTTGCTTGTAAAACAGATGTAGGAAATTTCATGATGTTCTTTGACCACGTTTTCACTTAGCCGCCCTTGGGGAGGCTGGAGAAGTTAAGGTGTAGTTGCTGTCAGTAGGTGCGACTGACAGAATGGCCCTGATGATGGATGAGCTGTGTAAAAATAATTATAAAAATTGTGTCTTAACTATGTGATTTGTTTTTCTCACAGAAAATGTAATTAGATATTTGTCATTTTCTGTGTTTCATTACATTCCTGTGCATTCACGTTGCAGTTGCCTTAAAAGAAAAGCTGGTGCTGTCTTTAGAGGACAAAAGATTGTTGAAGCCAAAGTTTATTTTTGTGAGATATGAACTGTAAACTCAATACAGACTGCTTTAGGCACTTGTGTATTTCGCAAGGCCGAGAAACATAGCATTTTGGTTTCTTCCACACTTAAACTGTGAAACAACTGTATGTTGTCCCTGTTTCAGTTTGAAGACCACTTCAGCAGTCATTGGCAGTGTTGTGGCACCCAGCAGTTTAGCTAATATATTTAAAATTGAAAATCTGGGACAAAAATTAAAAGAAAATTAGTCATTACTAATGAAATTAAAAATTAGTGCCTTTACAAGTAATATCTCTGAGTTAATGTTTTGAAGGTGTTACTTCTGAGTGTAATAAAGAACTAAAGGAGTGCGTTTGTCATTTATTTCTAAATTCACAAGTCTCTTTGTAGCTCCTTATGACAGTTAAGTGATACACTCTGCATGTGACTAACATCTTCCTCTTTTCTTTAGAATTAAATTCTTGTTTGTAGTTTTCTGATGGGGTGAGGGGAAAAGAATAAGAAGAGGTTGTTCTGAATATGATGATTTTCTGTTTCAGATTTGTAGCTGATTGTTCTCATGTGTCCAGGAGGAGATGAAGTACACTGGATTCTGCATGATTTGGCTTTGTATGGCCGTCTTTCTTCTACGTCATGTTTCTACTTCTGTGGCTGTCAGTGACCAGATAGGTATTTCCATTTTTATTACCCATCACAGACCACATTTGGACATATAATGACGACAGTACATAGAAAATAATCAGTATGAGCAGATAAAACTGTGCAAGGTTTTTTTTAATCTCTTTTTTTGTTTGTTTTTTTGTTGGTTTTTTTTTAAGAAAGCATTAAGTTTGAAGCAGTTCCAAAGCAGCCTTTCTGTTTTCTATGCTTGCAAGATTCGTGTTTGGAAGTAGTTGTAGTTCCTAGGAGTTTTGGTTTATACTTGTTCAAATTACCGTACACAATAAGGTTCTAAATCAGAGCTTGCAAAACTTTTGTGAACAAAATCATGGCTTTATCATGGTTTTATTGCAGCAGGTCAGTTGACCTAAACAACCTAATGTTCATGTTAACCTCACCTAATCTTAACCCCGAGACCAGGTCATGACAAAGCCATGTGCCTAAGAAGGCAGGAAAAAGGAATAAAGTGATATTGGTAAACGTAACAACTGTTTTAGGCAAATTATTTCATGCTTCCCTGTTTTCTTCTCTTGCTGTCCACATGCTGTCTAGCTCTCTTGCTTAAACTGTGCAGTGAATTGCTGGAGTGTGGTAAATTCTGTCTTAAAGGTACTTCACTTGTGATGGTGGAGTAACGCATTGTCAGTTTCCTACAACTGCTCAGCTTCAGCATGTACCTCAACTTTCTAGAATTTTCCTACAATTATTGGCATGGAGAAAAGGCTTGTTGCTTTTTCTGTAGAAATAAAGAGTTCTTTTTCATGATATTTTTACAAAAGAAAACTTATTTTTAGTAATGCCTTTTTTTTCCCTGCAACCTAATGAAAGGTAATAGAACCTATAAATGCACAACAGCTTTGACTTTCCATAACACATTTGAAGCTTGGTTCCAAGAAATTTAAAATGTTTATGACCAGGATAATAATCTTTTTACTTCTCCTGCAAAAAACAAACCAATAATATTTAAGAAATAAGTGTTGTGTGTGGCTTCCAAAGTGAGAATAATGTGTTGTGAACAGTCTGAATTGAAGTGTCTTATATTTCTAGGGCACCAAGTCTAAGTGCTGTATTGATGAATTATTCTTAACCCCTGTGAGAGCGTGAGCCTACATCATAGCTGTGCGATCATTCTCTTGAGCTACCTGAAAGAAGCAAAATAGGTTGTCTTCTCATTGCCAGCTGGTGGGTTGTAGAAGGGAAGTTTTCAAAGTGCTAAAAGGGTGAGAGTACAAAAGGTTCCTCAATATAAATGAATAAAGGTCAACTTGAAAAAAAATAAACCAAAATCGCAGGAAGCTTTGTCTTTTTTCTCTGTATCTTTTTTTTTCCCCTCTAATGAAAAGATGTCTTAGTGAAAGGTGGACCAGTCACAGAAGATGCGACAGATACAGTATTTATTAGTGGTTCAGCCTACCCGAAATGTACATTTAAACATAAAGTTTGTGGTCAGGCAGCCACCAGAGAAATAGCAGTTTTCTTTAACCTGATTGCCACAAATGAAACAAATACAGGTCAGACTGAACTGCTGGGAAGAGGAGGAGAGACTGAACCTCTCCTGAAAATAACTGACGATGTGCTGTTGGGAGGCTTCTGCAGTTTAAGGTGATGCAGGCAGATTGTGAAGAATAACAAGTAGGTAGCTGCCAGCTTGAACAGCTCTGCCAACAGCAGGGAATAGACTGTGAGTGAAGCCTCGAGTTGATAACAGGAAAGAAACTCTTCTAGAGACTGAAGGGATGGTTACTGTTTAAAAAAGGAAATACAAGTAATAGACCAGAAAGCAGGAGCTGAGAAAAAAGGGACCCTGTGACAGTGCAGCAGTAAGGGATACAAGTGTGTCTGCAAGTCCTTGTTTATCTACGCTGTTCAGTTGAACAGAGTAGACTGTGTTGCAAAGATGTCTTGTTCTAGTTTGATAATTTTTATGCACGTAAATCTACTACAAATTAAAAGTGTGCTCACGTCAAGAAGAGAGAAATACCTAATCTCCTCCTCCCGTTTGGTTTTGTTTTGCTGTTTGTTTCCCCCTCCTCCTTTCTTACGTTAAGTTCTCTCCCATATACTTACTTGTTTTCAGTCAGCATCTGTCCTTCAGGATCTGTCTAGGCAATCTTTTTAGTTTTCTTCCTTCAATAACATATGCATTATTTCTCAATGTGCTAACTTGAGAGCCTTTCCAGCAAAGCTCATTTAGATAGCATCTTGGATTATTGCATTTACATCCTGTAATTTTTCACCTGATCTACTTGAGTCTAAAGGAATGACCTTCAAATGTGGAATAGTGTTAATTAAAGTTAATTTGAAGGCAGAGTGGGGCGAAGTGTGTTAGAGGAAGAAAGTTATAAGCGCACAAGACAGGATTAAATTATATGCATATGTAAGGGAGAGCTTTCTGAGCTGGCATTCTGAATAGTCTTTGGGACTTATACATTGGGTCAATACTATAAATAAATATCAGCATTGGGAAAAAACATCAGAGTGACAATATGCTGTATCTTCTCAGGGCAGTCCTTCTTGGGCTCTGAACATGTGCCAGCAACTGTTAGGTTCATATCAAGGATTTTTTTAGTTCTCACTTGTCCAGAAGTTTAGATGTGCTAATGAATCATCAGAAGGAAGCACTCACTTCTAATGACAGAACATGGCAAATCTGAAGGAGAGGGTTCAGGAGTTCTCCACAATCATGTTTTTGATCTGACTTCAAAAGTATTTTCATGTTTTCAAGTGAGTTTTTTTGTTGCTGTTGGGAACATTGTTTTGGGTTGTGGGGGCACGAGCTCTTTCTGTAGTGACACATGAAGCTCTAATTTGATTGTTCCTGAATGATTCATATTAAGAACATCAATATTTTGTCTTATTCCCAGATCATTGTTGCTTTTCTAACTTTCTTTTACAATTACTGTTTTTCTGTGTCACTTGCTAACCCATGAAAAATGTAGCATAAACAAAGTCCTGGGACTGTCAGGCATGGTGAATTTTCATTGCCTTTTGACGTGGAATGTGTTGTGAAAAGTGTTGGCTCTAGATCATAATTTTAGATAGGCACTTTAACCCAAATACAGTGAGTGGTTTGAAGCATGCAAATTAGTTCAGCATTTTGGGTTTCATGTTTTGGTACAGCTAGATACTTCTCAAAATCAAGATAATGGCTCTCCAGTAACTCATACAGCGTAGTTATTTTGTTAATTCTGAATATTTGAAGTTGTTAGTGGTAACCCTGCCACCCTTGGATTCCTTAATTTGTAGTTAAATATGAAATTTTCTTGGGCTGTGAATAAGGAGTTTTTAGGTATCTGTAGGGATGGGATTTGTGAAAGCCTACACAATGTGGAAAGCCACTTCACCTAATGAATAGTACATAAGAGACTCCAGTCTACAACAGGGAACATTTTCGTCTGCACACAATCATCCAAGCCTGTAAACTAGATCAGTGTGGGGGTTTTTTTTGTGGACAGGTAAAGAAAGGAAAAACATCAACTCTTGATGAAGGTGTTAAAAGATGGTCACCTGGATATAAAGTTTTGGTTTTGACTACCTGCTCTATCTCATAGGAGAATCCAGTTCTCCAAGGTCTAACATGGGCATCTTAATACACAAACTGTTGGTGTAGGATTTCTTAACAGCTTTGGTGAGTGGGATTGTCTAAGTAGTCAGCAGCTTTGGAGTTGACTTCTTTCATATGTAACGTTATTTCCCTTATCAACAAAACTGTAAATTCAGTCTTCCCACTTTTGTCTTAAGGAACACACATATTGTAATTCAATATGATGTGGCTTACAGAGTAAAAAGGAAAATTAAAAAATTATATATGATTTTCTGGTACCTCTATATGTGAGGCTACAGGTCTGTAGGAAATTTGAATTCCTGACCCTATTTGAAAGCAGGCTATCTGGGTCTGCTTATCTTCAGTATGAATATCGTTGAGGTGGACTTGTCATTGCTGATGCTTGCGGGTGTGTTGCATACTCTGAAGAGGTTCCCTTTGTGTATGTATTTATGAAGCCTGATTCACTAAGAATGTGAGACAAATCATAGCAAATCAGGGTTTCTGCCTGAAGTTTGAGTCTGACATAGGATGTGGGTCTATGCTAGGTGGAGCTTTGTTTGGTCACATTCTGTTGACTAGTCACGCTTCCTAATGGAAACTTGCAATGTGCACATCGGTGGTGTCAGATGGCAGCTGAAGAGTTCACCTGAACATAACTTTATAATTAAAAGTAGCAGATTGGTTCTCGTAAAGTTGACGTGGTCATTACATGTTACACTTGAACTGGAAGTGCCAGGAATGCTTACTGGAAACTACAATTCCCAGTCAGGAAGTGCAGACAAGAGATGTCTGTAGGAGTGAGATTGAATCACAAGTGACAAGCAATAGGACAAGAGGAAATGGCCGCAAGTTGCGCCAGGGGAGGTTTAGACTAGACATTAGGAAGAATTTCTTTACTGAAAGAGTGGTCAAGGGTTGGAACAGGCTGCCCAGGGAGGTGATGGAGTCACCATCTCTGGAGGTGTTTAAAAAATAGGTGAATGAGTTCTTTAGGGACATGGTTTAGTAAGGAGACAGGCACGGTTGGACTTGGTGATCTCAGAGGTCTCTTCCAGCCTAGTGATTCTGTGATTCTATGTACCAGACTCTCCTCTGTCCTCGTTTGCATGGAAAAGAAAACTGTGCATGAGGCCTAGATGGAAGCTTCAGCAGATGCCTTGATCATTCCAGGAATTCAGAACATATCATTGCATGTTGCAGCAGTTAAAATAAGGGTGTTGCATCTATGCTTTTTTTTTGTGCAATGCTATTAGAACACAACCCCCAAAAAATTTTGCTGGCATCTTATTGGAGAGACAGAAGAACAGTGATATACCTGCTTTATTTGCATAAGTATATGTTTTTTAATTTATTAGGTTGATTTCTAATAATGAGCTCATTGATTTCTAAAGATTAAGATCTGTAATTTGTCCTATGAATAGATGATCTCATAGCTATGTCAACTTCAGCTTTGACATCACCATCTTAATATGAATTGTGGACTTCAAACAGACGTAGTTTTATCTTGTGCATAGCTATCTAGTGTATAAATGTAAGCCCGTTCTTTTTACTGATTCATTAGTTTTATAGTAATGTGTTACAGCAGGACAGGTGGGTGCATGGTTTCCATGTCTGGATTAGTGGTAAGAGTTATGTTCTCTTTCCTACCTGAATGTCTCTGTGTTAATTTAATTCAGTCAACCACAGCCTGAAAGGGTAAACTGTCTTTTTTTTGTCTCGGGCCAAAGGAAATTTCAACATGTGCAAGCAGTACTAAAAATCTTGGAAGAGGCAAACTTTTTGACTGTACAATCTGTAACTGTAGAAACTATTTTCATCAATCTATAGTAATGAAAGTTGTCAGTTGTACTATGGAGAAATTTCAGTTTGAATATTTTAGTTTTGCCTTAGCTCTCTGTTGAAAAGAATAACATTGGGCTGAAGGAGTGCATCAGCAGCATGAGATACCAAAGATTCATAATAACCCTTTCAGTTCTTCTGGAGAGATGGAATACAACCAAATAACTAACACTTACACAGCCGTCAATGCCGAGAGTGTTATGCCGCTGATAAAAATAGGTCCACAGTTCAATCTGTGGCATGTGAGGAATTGTTGCTCTCATATGGATAACATAGAAATTAAGGATTGAGTCTGCATTTGGACTTTGAAGAAAGTGGCTTGGGGAATAAGCTAAAACTCTTTAGTGTTTCACCACTCTGCTGTCATGTAAGCTGATGCAGAAAGAGAAAAGCATGGTTGTGTCCCAGGCGCTGTAGAGCTTACTACAGCAATGCAAGGTGAAATCAGTAAGAAGTTGTATCTGCCTGCTCTTATAATAAGAACAGTGAAGTAATTAAACCAAAAAGGGAGTTTACCCTGTAGTCTTTACATACAAATATATGTATGTAAATATATATGTTAGAAAACAGGTAGATTTAAGAAGAAGAACCTTTCTCAGTGTATGGGAGAGATGCTATCGCAGCTTCAGCTGTAACAGGCCTGCTTTTTCCAACGTGTTTCTTGTAGCTATACCTGTGTAAATCTGCCATAACCACATTCAGAGTTAGCTATAGATAGAAGTCTGCAGTTTAATAATCTGTGTAAGTGATTGAAGGTTGAGGTTTGTATATTAAAAGGTACCTAAGGGCGTCTGTGTGTGTATAACTAATGGTGTATTGGAAGTGCTGTATCAATAAGTAATTCCAGTGAATGCTTTTCACAATGCATACAACTTCTTGCAAAACAAAAATTACTTAAGTTTTCATTTGAGTTTCAGAGATTTCAGTGTGAATTGTCTTAACAGTTCTGTGTCTTTTCTGGGTAAATGAATCAAGTGGGAATTGTTGTTGGTTTTAATGCGTATATTTCATCTCTTTTGTCATGCAACTTTATAGCTTTCTGTGTAGGTCAATTCATGTATGTCTACATATTTATTTGTATATTTATGAAGGAAAGCCTTGCAAATAAATCAATTTACAATTGATGGTACTAGTAATTGTAGGTTGCAATTTACATGTTAAGGACATGAAACTTGATGAATGTTACAGAGAAAACATCTTCCACCCAGTCTGTTCTTTAAACATTTGACATAGTTTTCGTTAACCGTGTTGTCGGGAGGCATCTTTATATCTATATTATGTATAATTTAGTTTCAGTTTTACTGGTTGTTTCCAATTAGCCATTCTTAATCCAGATCAAACATTGTAACACATTTAATAGAATAAGACTTTTGAAGAATAATAGGCTTTCTACATCACTACAGAATGAATGAATGACAAACGTCATATGCTTTAAGATTACAAATGCAGTTACTTTGAATGCCAACTTTCCACATTGATGCTCTTAGAAATCTTTAAATATAGATGATTTTCAGGTTAATGGTAGGACATTCCTCCTTACTTTTTTAATTGAACTGACACTTTTGAAAGCCTCTCGACCTTCACTGTTCAGCAGATTCAGATATACCTTGGCTGTGTTTTTAGTTGTGTCAGCTCAACATGGAGCTCTGTGCTCAATAAATGCACAAGCCAAATCCTGCTTGTCATCTTCCATTTAACAGTTTTATAAGGTTTAGTGGGGCTGTTTGCAAAGTTTGAAGAGCCTTGTCTCTGATGCATGCATGAGTGACATTTTTCTGTATTTCCATAAAAGTAGGTATTGCTGTGTTATTTTTTTAAAAAATAGATGAAAGGACTTTAACATACTGCATATTAACAATACAATGTTTGATGTAAATGTTCAGTTAGAATTAAATTAGAATTTATCATTGTCCAAATTTTAGAACATTCTGGTTGCTTTGATAAATACTGTAGTTCAGATTTAATGCCCTTTAAAGCTGCTTAATTTTGAACCATTTTTTAAAATAAAAGTATAGCTTCCTTTTTTTTTATTATGCAATATGATTATAACCTTGTTAATCCACATTTTGAAGCTATTATTCACTGAAGTGACAATAGATTATTGTAATGTTAATCAAGTATTTGTGCTTTATTTTTTGATGTTCATGAACTGGAGGAAAAGATTCTTCTAATACAGCCAGAAATATAAACACCCTATCCCTTCCACCCCCCTGCCCGAAACCCCCCCAAACTTAGAGCACAGCTTTTTTGCTTTATAAAGGATTGTAGATGGGAAGAACTTGGTAAGAATGTAGTGTTTTTCTTCTGGTTTCATAGTTCATGTGCATTTTAATTATAAACAGCTGAAATAAAATGTGATAAAATGTATGTCTGCTTATATTATTAGAAGTGCAGTACGAAATCTGAAATATCATTGTTCTAATTTAGATTTTGTAATTTGATTGATTACTTTTTTGTGTCCTAAAGAAACAAAAAGAAACATTCTTGTTAATATTATCACTGTCATAATAGTTTGTTCCAACTAATTTTTATTTTATTGAATTTTATGATAGATGCTAAATTGTATTCTCTTGAAGGTGCTGTATGTCCTTTAATGAAAACAGTTGTCCGTCATCTCAAACAAATTGACCAAGAAAGTCTTGGTGTTCCAGGTAAACAACTGTGTTGATACGGGTGTCTAAATTAAGTGGCTAATAGTGGATGTAATCATAGTCCTACTGAAGGTAGCTTTAAAACTGAAAGCCCAGTACGGACTGCCACCCCCATACCCCAAAAGCTGTTGCTGTTTTCAGGAAGATGGGATTAAAATCAGAACTTGTTGTTCTTGGAAAGTATTGGTTTAAGTTCTACAGCCACACTCATTGCTGCTTTTCTCCATCATCGTATGTTTTTATCAGTTCAGATGATAAAAGAAAATGATGAATGCATTTCTGAGGTTGCAAAGTCATTGAGTTTTGCACTGATAGTCTCTGTTGATAAAATGAGTTTTGTATCTTTTTCTGACTTAAAATACTAATTTCCAAATAACTTGCCAGTCTGTACTCTAGAAAGTCACTAAGCATCTCAAAGTCAGTATTTAACATAATTTTTTAGATTACTTTAAATAAACTAAATAATTTTATCCTGTTTGACAGGGTTTGATCTGGCAGAAAGCTTTTCTTTGAGGCAGACGTCTTGTGGAGGGGAAAAAATCTGTTTTAAACTGGGAAGCGCACCTCTGGTCAGAAACACAAAGTAAGTAAGATAATACTTTCATCCTAAGTCTTTAAAAGACACAGCTCAGACTAAAGGGCATTAATGAAATGAAACACGGAGCAGTGTATCCAAAGGATGCCGCAGAAATACAAGTATGTATGTTTTCAAGCATTTTAATCTTTAACAGTGTTTTTTCATGCGAAGCATTTTGATTCCGTTTCGTTTTTCTTCTTTAATCTGTAAATATCTAGTTAGAAAGTTAATTGTGAATGTCTTGCTTAAATCCTGTTTCTGATACTGAAGACTGTACTGTTTATACGTAAATATTTATAAAACAAAGAACTTGGATGGTATGACAAGAAGTGTTATACTAATCTTCTCTCTGAAATTGGCTGTCCTTTCTCTCATGACTGTTGGCAGGACTGGAAAAACAGTCACTATTTCCTGAAATTATCTCTTTTCATTATTTTTGTTTTTACAGTGGAATTGACATCTTGCCTTTGAGCAGCAACAGAATGGTGGGTACTTGGTGTAGAGGTGAAACTAGACAGCATCCTATTCTGACACATAATGGGATGAAAGGCAGAAACTACATGAAAAATGAAAAGGAAGGTGAAAAGGAGTAAGGCACAATGGTATTGGGTCAATTTGAGTTTGCACAGGGACAAGGAAAGAAGCAGTTAGGAATGTTCCTCATGTTCAGTGGAGAAAGAGAGAGGATCATCTCAGAGCTTCTTGGTTGAGATGTGCTCCCAGTCATGGGGCTGCGGTTTCTGTACATCATGTTCCTGTCATGACAAGGGAAGCAACTGTATACCCGTGTCTTCAAGTTGGGTATTTTGTGTTGCAAGAGGTCTGGCTCTGGCTTGCCTAGGAAAAAATACACCCAGCCCTTGGACTTCCCCTTTGCTAGGATCATGGGCAGAGCAAAGAAGAGCTGTGGGTAGCATGAGGCCAGGGAAGAGGGAGAAGAGAGGAATTGAAGGCACCCGGACACAAGAGAAAGTGATCTTTGGGAGAGGAGAACAATTAAAGAAATAGATCTAAATTTTCTAGGTAACTAGACAGATTCTGAGTTTTTCTGAGGTGGTAGATTCTGTAAAGGCTGAATTGTTACGCTTGTGTAACTCTGCAAAGCTAAACAACATAATCACTGTCTCTTTTCTAAATACCTTGAAGATTTGTTGTTGAAGGAAAAATTAGTAGATAAAATTACTTGACACAGAGAGCATTTACTTTTACTAGAGCCTTCCCAGCATTACCCAAATTGTCTTTAGAAGGCGAACAGGTAAAATTAGGTGCCACCCATGTGTGTATTTACTAAAAATATTTTGAAAATTTGTCAGTAAGAAAACTTTTTATTTGAAATCCAATATTAGTTTTACAGATATTTACAGATTTTTTTTTCAATAGATGGGAATTTGAGGCAGATGTGAGACTATGGAAGAGGAGGAAATCAAGGCCGTAACAAAAACTGTGAGGCAGTTTTCCTTTAGGAATAAGAAGCTTTAATGCTTTGTGTACAGTGAAACACATTGCAAACCGTAGGAAAATCAACAGCAAAAAATGGAATAAGAGAAGCTAGAAATTGTAAAAGAGAGAATTATGTAAAATTCATATTACTTTGAGGGGAAATTCATTATTTGAAAGGATTGATTTCTAAGAGTTCAGTGGCTTTGGAAGGGAACTGAGAGGTGATGTTGAAGCTGAAAAATGTCAAGCCTTTTTCCTGGCTTTTATTAGCAGGCCTGAATGCTAACGTGTGTGCTTTATTTTCTTCTTTTAAAAATGGTTATTAGTGAAGGCAGTGAAAATAAGGAAGTCACGTCCTGGCTGATATCTGTGTCTAGCAAAGTCTTAACTTTTAGCGGTTGTAAGGAAAATATTCTAGAAAGACAGAATACTTGTATTTTACTTCATGGGGCGGGACAGAAATTCAGCAGATTATTTCTTTTTTATCTGCTCAGCTTTTTGAGATAAAAAATGGTTAGTTTTTCTTCATTCTTAGTGTAACTTGGGCAGGGAATAAAGAATTTCAGTGAAGGGTAAAGCTGGAAGGCTGTTGGTTTGGCTTTAGTGGTTACTTGCTTCTCGTGTTCCTCTCCCTTCCTGGTTTTTTTTTTTTGTATCCTCATTAAAAAACCTTCTAAAGATATAAAAACTTCCAGTTTTCCCTGAAATATGCATATCCAATGGATGAATACTTCAGCTGGATGAAGCAACTGAGGTAATTAATAAAATGTACAATGTGTGAATAAAGTTAGGCTGAAAATTAATATTATGGTATTCATGTTAGTAGATAAAAGATAAGCTTTTCTGTCAGCTTGCTGTGGAAGTAAATAATACCTCCTACATATATCTCCCTGAACAAAAAAAGGGTTAAAAGTGTTTTCAGTAACATCAGGCATTGGAGAATTTCCATTAAATCCTAGTTCTTCATGGCAATAGCCTTGCTCATGCTTTTTGAACCTTTCTTCACAGAGAAATACATGTCATAATTAAGAGCAGAATTTACTTCCTTATTCAATATCAAATATAGAATAGCATTCTGTTCTGACAAGATTTTTATAAATTATTTTTTTAAAGTATAGTTGACAGTCTGAAGTTCTGAGTTGGTTTTTGAAAATAAGGGCAGAGGGCAGTCAGGAGCATGAAGTTGAGTTCTGACATGATAGGGTTACAGTGAAGGATAGACAGGAACTCTGATATCTGTCATCATAACCTTATAACTTTATCTCAGTTATCTGTGTATGATATATTACCTTTATTTAAATCTCCTTCTCTTACTTTATGTCAGATTGTGTCGTTCCAGACCCTTTGCATAATTAGACACACAGAGGTTTGTAGGATCGTTCTGCCTCAGAAAGTATGTTAGTAGACGTGGTGTGCAGTAAGCAGCAGAACAGTGTTTGTTATCCATCCTGCAGGAAACTGAGAGTATCTGATTAAGCTGACTAGCAAGTATCAAGTTAACTTGGCACATCTCTTCTTGCATTTCATTCATTCAGTTGTAGTGTGGGTAATAGAAAGCTATGCTGTGCCATTTTTCTTGTGTGATGCCATTTTGGTTTTTTTTTTTCAATGAACATGGAGTAGTGTTGCACCTATTTATATGTTGTAAATAATTTACATTGCAGTGTCAACTTAGGAAATCAATTATGTCTGTGTTGGATTTTAGTTGTCTCTTGTCTGTCTTATTATGATGGAACTTTATACATATTTTGTCTTGTGATAGGAGGTGGAGAGCTTTTATGCTCCATATAAATGCTATTAAATATTAATTTAATATTTTCAGGATTGATAAGTAATTTTTAAATTAAAATACTGAGTTACTTATTGCAATTTAAGTGGATGTTAATAGAAGTCAAATAGAATTACTGAGCCTTTGAATCTTAGAGAAATTCACAGTAAAATACTGAGTCACATAATCTAATTATATAGTCATAGTAACTGTATGATATTGTAATTCTATTTAAAAAAAAATACAGTATGGAGTCACATTTTGTTATGTAGTTCAATATGTACTGCCTTTGCAGCGTACTCCAGTTTGGCATAGGGCTTGCTGACAAAAGCAGCCCAAGGTTCTGTGCTAATAACAACTCCTTTGGATCTGCCAGCAGTATCCAGCACTTCTAGACGTGAGGTCTTTTAGGCTAATCTTTGTTCTTTAGTTGCCTTAGATTAAATAGTATGCTGGAATAATTTCACTGTCCTTCTCTAAAGATGTATTGTATGTTAGTTCCTTATTCTCACTCTTCTGGGTTGCTGGTGGGCCTTTTTTTTTTTTCTTTTTCCTTTGAAAGCTCCAATAAAGGAAATGCTAAGCTGATTGTGACTGAGTTTCACAATGTTCTTGAAATGGATGTTTATGATTAGCAAATCTTAATGGCACAGTCGTGGCTTTCTATTGTAGTTTGTTTGGCTTGACAAACCATATTAATTTACTGAAGAGATGATTGTAGCTGGCTGTTAAATGTTCTTGGAGTTACAGCAGTTGGGATTATTCTCATTACTTTTTTGGGAATTCTTCCCCTTTTGGTGTAAGATAACTGCAAAAGAGCTTGGATTTTGACTGTATTTGGACTACTGAGCTCTGTCAACAAACTTGACGCGCACTGCTGCCAGAAGAGCTGTGGCTGTGGGTTGGGCCATATTTCATAAAGTGTTTCACCTCCCCGTGATGTCTAGTTACTGAATGCAGAAATACTCTTCCCACTTCTGTTGGTATTCCAGACTGGAGGTTTCTTTCTGCTGAGAACAGAAATTGATGATGAAAGATGATTTATGTGGGGTTTTCTGTTTGTTTTTACTGCTGTCCCTTTTAATTGCAAAAAATGCATAGGGAATTGCATTCCCTACAGTACAGCTGGCCTCAAGCAAGGCAGTTTCTGTGCATGGTGTTTTCATAGCTAGCATTTTGCTCCCTAAAGATAAAGATCCCTGTGTGCCTTTGCAAACATTTACTTCAACAGATGGTCTCTGGTTGTATCTGCCAAGACTGCACTTTCTTCACCAAAATAATTATTACAGAGGTCCTTGGATATGAATTCAGTTGTCAGTGAATGTCCAGATGGGCATGACTTGTAATGAGCTTTGCCATGGCATGTGTTTTGGGCGGTGAAGACAGGTTCAGCAGTCATCTTGAAAAATATTAGTAAGATACATATTAAGAAGTCATATGACTCTTTCTTAAATACAGTATAGAACTGATAGATGTGAAACTTGCCAGTTTAAAAAAAAAATTCATCAAAAACTTTTAAAATTAGGGTTTTAAACGTATACTGAAAAAGTCAATAAGGTAGCACCTTTATTTGGTGGCAGTAGTTATAGTTATGCTGACAGACTTTTACCTTGTGCTTACGGAAAGTCCTGCTAGCTTTTGGTCTACTAAAATATTACATAATTATATAAGAAACCACCTTTCCCTTCCTATATTGTGTATTTATTTGAGGTCATTTGAGCTGCTGGAGCCAACAATGCCAGGACTGAAATGTCTGGTATTTTGGTTGCAGGGTGTTTTCAAGAAGAGAGCCTTGTCTCTGGAATTTGATTTCTGAGTGTGGGAGCCTGAATTTAGTGCAAACCCTGGTGCTTTCTTAAGGACTTCCCAAGTAGTGGATCAGAAGCTACAGTGATACAATCTTACTTTTTCCAATTCTGGTTGAAAAGTACTGAAATTGTGTACTTCTAAAGTTTCTGGAAATAAACAAACTTATTCTTTTTTTATAAATTAAGAAGAATCCAGGGATTGCTGTTGAAAGAACAAATTGGAGCTGTGCCTACCCTCTAAATACTAATTCTTTCATTTCATAACTTAAGAGGCCCCAGTTTTCATTTTTTGAAAAAAATCATAGGACAATGCTTCTTTTAAAGTATGAACATGTGAATGTCTTATTCTGCATATTTGTACTTGTTTCTACCTGACAATTTAGAAGAAACATGGCAAGATCTCTTTATAGATTCAAGCATGAATGGATTTTAATTGCTATATTGGGTTTGAATCATTTTATAATTTAGCATGCAATTTACTTTCCCAATTCTTTCTGAAGAGTAAAAGTAATGACCATGAGGTGGCAGAGGGGGAGAGTGTATATATAGAAATGTACAGTCCTTATATTGAGAGCAGATTGAAGGAACAGAGAGAAGAAAAGCTATTTGAATTATATTACTGGCTGTAGCAGATCTAAATTATTTGATTTGTAGAATGTTTCCCTGACAGAAGAGCACTTTAGTGTGGCAGTGTCATACCAGTAGACTACTTCTGTTTTCTTCCCCAGAAGTGTTTTCTGTGCTGTAAAATACTTGTAGATGAAGGGAACGAGCTTCTGGGACATGTATTTTAAGGCCACTGACCCACAACAAAAGTGTGTGGGAGACCAGCATGGTTTGTGTGGGTCCTCCATGTTCCTCATGGTTCAGGATGAATCTTAAGGCAGACAATAAGCAAATCACAGAAGTACTGGATGAACAAATCATAAAGACAGTTAACTTGAATTACTTAAAAAGCTTTCCTTAATTAGAAAAGCACAGTTCAGTTCAGATTGGTGTTATTTTTTTCCTACTGATTTTGTTTTAAAGAAAAATCTATCCAACCAAGATTATTATTTGGCAAAAAATAATTTCTTAACTTCACCTTCACAGCACTCCTCTCCCACCTCTCAGCCTCATCTCACTTCCTCCACATCAGCCTCATTCTCTACAGTTAGTGAGGCCAGCAGCCGATGCCCGTGGCTATGGCATCTCCAGCAATCCAGTGGCAAAGGAGCAAGAATGTGCTGCCGGGGCAGAGGGCAGCCTACTGTTAGCTTAAGCAAATCCAGAAATTGCACCTGCAGTTTAATTCTTTAACCTGCCCCGTGGAGAACATTTCTCTTATTCTGGTTAAAACAATGACATCTGCAGTATCTAAGCAATTTCCCTTTTCTGAGTAGTCCTGTGTAGAATTCCTCTTTATTTTCATCCATTATGGATGCCAAAATTATTTTTCAATTTTCTTCTTGGATAAGATAGCAAAACTTCAAACATGTGCTGTCATAGGTACTGCAATTGCTAGGTGAAGTTTTTGTGTTATTAGATTTTTAGGTTCAGTACAAGCAGTTTTCCGGGACACTTCCCTATGGCCCTTGTTCAAAACACCAGATGCAGTTTCTGCCACAGGTTGTTCGCTTTCCGTTTTTTTAGCTCAAGAACGCCTTAAGTGTTGCTGGACTGTGGGAAACTTTCGTAAGAGTTTACACATTTCTTTCTCCCTGCCAAACTTGCTGACTTCAAATCTTTGTAATGTTGTCTTGGGTTTTCTTGGCCATCTTTTTTGAAGAAAAAGTGTGCCAAAAGTGAGTGCAAAATAGTACTATAAATCAATAGAGAGGATGCAGGTCTAAATCTGTAACAATCTGTAAGTCTAACAGCGATGCTGTGTGCAACCACACAATTCCATGAAATGTACTGGATATAATGCATGCAGATCTAGATAGACTGTAGCCCCCATATGTTGTATAAATCAGAGATTGGAATATAGTCTATCTGTTTTGCTGATTGGGCTGAGAGGATTCAAGTGTCTTGGTAAAATGCATACGATTTCTCCAGCTGAAGCGGTGGTGCTTCAGGAGTCATTTATCAGGAGACTGCAAAAAAAAAAGACAAACCCCAACCCTGTAATAAATTGGGATTTTTTTTTTCCTGGCTTTTGTGATTTAACACTTTCTGAAATGTAGTTTGTGTTAGCTATGCTGTCAGGCTTTTGTTCTCTTTAACTAAATTGTACCTACAGAAAGATGTTTGTGCTGATACCTCTGTGGCTACACTGGGATTTTGTTATTTAGAGGTGTCATGGAAATATCATTCCCTTCCCCAACCTTGCCCTTGAGTTTTTCTCTCTAAAAATAGTTCATGAGCTGACTCACAGTGAAACTACTTGGTGCTTTTTTTCATTACACTGATTTTCATATATTTTCAGTTGGTTCTGAAAGATTTTTGGCCCCTAGCATTTCTCTACACTTAGCTCTTTGTAGTCTTTATCATCATTCCATGATTTTTTTTTTTTATCATTTATAGGAATAAATTGCCAAATTTTTAAAAGTCCTACTTTAATTTTGCATGAACAGTATAGTACAATGCCCTGGATTTTTCACTTGGAGGTCTGGGTATTGACTTGATTTTAGTCATAAGTATATAGAGTTTGCTGATTGTAACCTTGTCTCAAGTGAATATTGGTCGTGTCAAAAACTCATTTAAAAACTTGTCATGATTTCATGAACTTGAACATGAAGAACTCTGTGTCATCTCCAGAAATGAAGTCCTGATGTACAGATATCAGTGTATTAACAGAAGCATGTGCAAGAGAATGTTATTTTTCGATTTAGTCAGTGTGACCAGTTGCAGAATCTCACAATTTTAATAAAAATATCCTAAAACTGGTCTGGGGCTAAGCATGGCAGTACAGGCCTTGAGTAACTTGTTGATAGCTCCTAATATGGCATTGGGCTTTTAATTGGCCTTCTTATGCTGGGGGACTTCAGCCACCCCAGCATCTGTTGGAAAAGTAGCACAGTGAGCTGTAGGCAATCCAGAAGACTCCTGGAATGAGATAATATAATGGTTTGGGTTGGACAGGACCTTCAAGATCATCTAGATGCCATCAGCAGGGACGCCTCCTACCAGACCAGGCTGTTCAAGGCCTCATCCAGCCTGGCCTTGAACGTTTCAGGTGGGGGGGGAATCCACAGCTTTCCTTGGTGGCTTGTTCCAGTGCCTCACCACCCTCATTGTGAAGAATTTCTTCCCAATGTCTAATGCAAATCCCTTCCAGTTTAAAGGCATTCCTCCTCGTCCTGTCACTACTTGCCCTTGTAAAAAGTCCCTTGCCAGCTTTCTTGTAGGCCCCTTCAGGTACTTCAAGGCTGCCATGAAGTCTCCCCAGAGACTTTTCTTCTCTAGGCTGAACAAGCCAAACTCTCTCAGCTTATTCTCATAGCAGAGGGGCTCCAGCCCTTTGATCATCTTTGTAGCCCTCCACTGGACCTGCTCCAGCAGTTCCATATCCTTCTTCTGTTGGGAGTTCTAGAAGGGGATGCAGTACTCCAGGTGGGATCTCAGAAGTGGAGTACAGGGGGAGAATCACCTCCCTCCACCTACTGGCCACGCTTCTGGGCTGCATCAAAAGGACCTGGTTGGCCTTCTTGGTTGTGAGTGCACACTGCCGACTCATGTTAAGCTTCTCATCGATCAGTACACCCAAGTTCTTCTCTGCAGGGCTGTTCCCAGTCACTTTGTCCCCCATCCTGTATTGATACCAGGCGTTGCTTCGATCCAGGTTCACACAGGCCCACTTCTCCAGCTTGTCCAGGTCCCTCTGGATGACATCCCATCCTTCTGGTGTAACAACTCCCCCACTCAACTTGGTCTCATCTGCTAACTAGCTATCAATCCTGCTGTCCATCCAGCAATCCAGCAATCCTGCTGTCAATATTATTAATGAAACAACATTGGTATCAGTACAGACCCCTGACTGCCACCACTTACCGTGGAGCTCCATCTGGACATTGAGCCATTGACCACTCCTCTCTGGTTGCGACCATCCAGCCAATTCTTGATCTAGCAAACAGTCCACCCATCATATCCATATCCCTCCAATTTAGAGAGAAGCCTGCTGTGGGGGACTGTGTCAAAGGCTTTACAGAAGTCCAGATAGATCGCATCTATTGCTTTTCCCATGTCCCCTGATGCAATCACCTGTCATAGACAGCCAATAGTCTTGGTCAGACAGGACTTGCCCTTGGTGAAGTCATGCTGGCTGTCTCAAATCACCTCCCTGTCCTCCATGTGCTTTAGCATAGCTTCTAGGAGGATCTGTTCTGTGATCTTCCAGGGCACAGAGGTGAGGCTAACAGGTCGGTAGTTCCCAGGGTCCTCCTTTCTACCTGTTTTAAAAATGGGTGTGATATTGCCCTTCCTCCAGTCACCAGAGACTTCCCCGGACTGCCATGACTTTTCAAATATCATGGAGAGTGTCAACTACATAAGCCAGTTTCCTCAGGACTCTGGGATGCATCTCACAATGTCCCCTAGACTTGTATATGTTCAGGTTCCTCAGGTAGTCACAAACCTGATCTTCCTCTACAGTGGGAGAGGCTTTTCCCCCCGGTCCTGGTCTTTATGTCCATTGACCCAGGAGGACCAAGGAGAGTGGTTGCCAGTGAAAACTGAGGCAAAAAAAGTTGAGTATCTCAGCCTTCTCCTTGTCTGTTGATACAAGGTCACCATTTTCATTCATCAGGGGGGTATGCTTCCTTTGACCTTCCTTTTTTGGCTGACATACCTATAGAAACCCTTTTTGTTATTTATTGCTTCCCTTACCAAGTTCAGCTCCAGCTGCGCGTTGGCCTTCCTGACCTACACAGCCAAGCAGCGTCCCTATACTCTTCCCAGGTTCCCTGTGCCTGCTTGCACTGCCTGCTCCCTGCTTGCTCTTCAGTTTGACCAGCAGGTAGTAGACTCAGCTGTTTTGGTCTCTTCCCCTCCTTGTCTGATTTCCTATATCTGGGAACTGAGTGCTCTTGCGCTTTATTGCAAGCACTCTCAAATATTTGCCAGCTCTGTTCTGCTCGAGGATCATTTCTCAGGGGGTCCTACTGACTAATTTCTTGAAGAGCTGCAAGTTTGGTGGATGGTTACATCCAGAGGAAGTGGGTTAGATGGTATCATCCAGAGTGTAGTAGTCAATAGCTCAGTGTCTGGATGGAGATTGTTGGTAAGTGCTGTCCCTTGTAGGTCTGTACTGGGTGAAGTACTGTTTAATATCTTCAAAAGGACACAGTGGGGCTGAGTGCACCCTCAGAAAGTGTGCAGATGACATCAAGCTGAGCATTGTGGTTTGCATGCCTGAGGGAAGGGGTGTCGTCTAGAGGGACCTGGACAAACTCAAGAAGTGAGCCTGTGTCAACTTCAAAAGGATCGACAAGGCGAAGTGCAAGGTACCACACCTGGCTCTGGGCAACCACTGGTATCAGTACAGACTGGATGATGAAGAGATTGAGAGTAGCTCTCCAAAGGATAGCTTAGGGGGTACTGGTGGATGAAAAGATGGACGTGAGTGAACAGTGTGTGCTCGCAACCCAGAAGGCCAACCTTATCTTGGGTTGCATCAAAAGACACATGGCCAGCAGGTGGGACCTCAGCTGGAGTACTGTGATGAGCTCTGGAGCCCTCAGTGCAAGAGGGACAAGAACGTGTTGGAATAGGTCTGGAGGAAGGCCAGAAAAATTATCAGATGGGTGGAACACCTCTCTGATGACAGGCTCAGAGAGATGGGGTTGTTTAGCCTGGAGAAAAGAAGTTCCAGGGAAACCTTCTTGTACTCTTGAAAGTACCTTTCAGTACTTAAAGGGGACCTATAAGAAAGATGGGGGCAGACTTTTTAGCAGAGCCTGTAGTGATAAGAAAAGGGGTAATGGCTTTAGGCTAGAAGGCAGCAGATTCAGACTAGATATAAGGAAGAAATTTTTTACAATGAAGGTGGTGAAACACTGGAATGGGTTACCTAGAGAGGTGATAGAAGCCCCGTCTGTGGAAACATTCAAGGTGTCGAGTTAGACAGGGCTCTGAACAACCTGATCAAGTGGAAGGTGCTCCTCCTTAGTGCCGGGAGGCTAGATTTGATGACATTTAAAGGTCTCTTTCAACTCAAACTATTCTATGATTCTATGAAAATATACGTGTCTCTTATTATAGGGATTAGACTGCTGCTTACTGTTATACCTATGGTAGTTGTGTTATTATTGAAGTCCTCTATGAACTTCAATTTATCTCTTCTACTCTGTTCTCTGTTGATTTGGTTGAGAGTTTAGTAAGAAACGTGTAAGTTCATAATCTACGGTAAGCAGTGTTGATTACTCAAATACTGTTGAATATATACTCTGTAAGATAGCAATGGCTGTTTTACAGCCAAGGAATGTAAGGTTTTCTTTGGAACTTGCCTGAGAAGTAACCACAGATGACAGCATCATGAAGATGCTGTTACTCCGCACATCTTTTTTATCTTACTGGATTTATTTCTAAGTGAGCAGTTCATAATGCTGGGTAACTGGCAGTTTAAATTAACATATGAAACTAAACAAAAAAGGTAATAGTATTCACAAGGAGCACATACACTAACAGGAACAGTTTGCCAGGACTTGAGGGAAAGAAATGCACTAGCATGTCAAGTTTTTACACTCAGGACCCTCCATGCTCAGCATTAAATTATTGCTGCTGTTCAGGACTGACATCTAGCAGCTAACTTGTACAGAATTAGTATATAATGCTCACACATTTTGTAGGTATAGATGTTGTTTGGAAACAAAGTGTTTTGCGAGGGCAGCCTCCTAGTGCAATAGGTTGGGTTTAAAAAAAAAAAAAATCTGTGAAATTAAATCACTGAGAATGTTTAACATTGGATGTTTCATTGCTATATGAATTGTGGACAAGATGTGATAAATACAGTAACTTGTAAGAGTAATCATATCAACAAGAGAAATTGGAAGAAAACATTACCACAGCAAGACCTAACATAGAAGACAAGTTGCAGCAGTAGCCCAGAAATGTAACTGTATATGACTTGAATGTCTGAAAATATTAGATGTAAGAAATGCCATCAGATATTGTGTTTACTCAAAAAGGAGCATAGATGTTGAAATGAATTTTTTTTATAGGTGTCTTTCCTTTCTGCAGGACTTCGTTATATTTAGGAAGAGATAAATGATTGTATTGCTGTTAGTACATTTAGACCGATATGCTATGCTACCAGGAAATTACATAAAGCTTAAGTAAGTTTGTTGTGAAAGTTAGGAGCACTAAAAACACTTAGTGATTCAAGATGGCTGATATGATTTCATGGAAAGGAAAGTTATGACTCATTAATGAGTTAGAGTTTTTGAAAGATTGAAGAATTCTAACACGGTCTTGTTTCATTGCTCTCCTTAAGGGCTAGTTAGCACTAATAATACTTATCCATATTATGCCTAAGATTGTTACATTTCTTACAGCATCCTAACTTTAGTTATCACAATTAAATGTCATCTCCTTAAGTAGTTTATATTGGATTCGTTTTGTTCTCATTCCCAAGTAAGTATTTATTGCTATCCAGCTTAGCTGTAGGTGGGCCTGCCTGAGCAAGGGGAGTTAGACTAAATGACCTCCAAAGGTCCCTTCCAACTTCAAGCAGTCTGGGATTCTATTATAGACTATACTGCTGACAGATTTTCTTCCTTAAGAGTACAGATTCCCATAATATTGGATACTTAATTTCATTGTCAACAGAGTACTTCATAGGGTAAGAGCAAATTCATCAAAATGTTGGTTTTGTCATAGGACTCTGAGGGAACAAAGTATTTGCTTTATAAAAATCCAGAATACTTCTTGCGTCTCATTGCATGCTTAAACATTAAAATTTTATATAATTCAAAATATTGATAATATTAGCAATATTTGCTTTACTGTCGCAATTCTTCCACAGTTCATCTAGTAGCCTGAGGTTCATAGTAGGTAATATGGTGTTCTTAGAATTTTCAGCAGCAGCAAAGATTTCAGTTTCAGCCTTCTTGTTGAAAAATAAGATCATTGTTCATACTATTTCTTTTATTTTCACATAGAAGTTATATGGATAATTAAACGTCAGATTAAGTTATAGCTGATGCATTGTTTTCATGCAAAGTTTTCATACTGTGAAGCCTTTGCTGTTCTAAGAAAAGTTTGTAAATTCCCAGCATATCAAGCTTCCTTGTTTAGATATAAGGCATCTGGCCTGTTTCCCCAGCCTGAATAAGACTCCTGATAATATCCAGTAAGTTGGATTTTGTGGGTTCTTTTGATATGAAGCTTAGGAAAAATCTAAGTAAAACGTTCATCTACTTGTGCAAAGCCACCACTGCTTGAAGCCTCCTCCCAGTGTCTTGGGCCTAATGCAAGACCCCATCTTTCTTTACATGTTTGGGATTTTTTTTAATCTCTCATAGCCTTTTAACTTTAATACCTGGCTATTTCCCAGCTGGGTCTGATAGTAACAGGGTTAGCAAGTCACAGGTCCTTTGTCCATCCTGTTTAACATAGTTATGACTCAACAGATAGCAATGCAGTGTTGATATTGTTGAACTTGATATATTTTAAGTGTGTTTAATCGGTAATTCAACAAAAATCTTTTTATTACAGCGAGTGAGAGATACAGGCTAAGCCATATGTGCTCTTTTTTATTTTTTAACTTTACTTTGATTAGACAACTCATTTGTTAGTCCTGAGACTTCAGAAAAATTATAATTTCCAGTTTCTGAAAGTGCTATTATGTCTTTCTATGTGACGCAAATGAATTTTTTTTATCTTGTATTTTCCACATTAATTCACTTAGAATCCATGAATGTTAACAGTTTTTATGAACCGTAAAATAGCACATTATTTATCCAATTATACTTCAAATTGTAAGCAGAACATCAGGCTTAAACATGCATGCACTAGGCATGCTGTGTGTAGGGGGTGTTAAAGCAAAAGCATGTTCTCTCTCTGTAGCTTCACTCTTGCAGCTGACAGAGCTACTTATTTCAGATCAGACCTTGGTATCTGGTATCATTAACCTTTCCTACTCCAATCTCTTCTGTTAGTAACTTAACCTTCAGCACTTGTACCTTTCTTTTTTGGGGGTGATCAGCTGGAACCAATGTAAATCCACGTAGAACAGTGTGGTAGGATGTAGTACTTTTGGTGTTGCGTGTGTCTTTTCTCAAGCACTTCTTGGCATGGCCTGCTTGTGGCTTTAGCCTGGAATGAATTTATTTATAGACAGTCCTGCATCCTGAAGAGGAGGCAGCTAGTTATCCAGGCAATAGGAAAAAAGCATCCCTTAGTTTTGTTCAGCTGTACTCCATACAGCAGTTCTTCTGACTTTCCATTTCTGCTGCCAGCCATGAAATTATGTTCACTGTGAGCATTCAGCATTTTCATAAGAGGGATGCTGGTCTGTGAGATGGTTTGCTTTTTACCATCAGCCAGGGTTGTCTAAGACCTGGCAGAATGAGCCATGGAAGGAAGGGAGGGGCCTGTTCCCAGTGTAATCAGCAGTTCACTTAGCTAGTGCTTGTTCCATTGATTCATTCTAAAAAAGCTACCAAAAGTTTGGGGTGGAGATGATGGGGAGACTAAACAGGAAGAAATTGAATGTTCTAAGGAAGCAACACATTTAGGTCGCGTAGCACAACGTCATGCATAAATACACAAAGTAGCTCTCACAAGACCAGCGTGAGAAGTAGGAGATCGAAAGTCTCTCAGTGTGCAGCTCTGCTGGAGCTGACTAGCTCTCCTCTGTACCAAACTAAAAAGGCTATTCTGTTTCTGGAAACAGCTGGTGTCTCTACATACCTGTACAAATGTCTGTACAATGCTGGTAAATTAGCTGTGGAAACCTCCAAGGAGAGATGAATGCTTAGATTTCTTCCTCCTTTAAAGAATATTGTATGGTTATATAGGCCAAGAAAAAAGAAACATCATCTGTCTTCAGACTGAAAGATCGTGGCCTCCAAAAGAAAAATCCTCTCTCATACTCTGCATTTACTTTGCTTTTCCAGACAACAGCAACCACTGAGATTTACAAATAAATAACTGTATCATAGATCTTCCTTCAGGGAAGGAAGTACATAAAAATGTGTACAGAGCAATATTCACTGTCAGTTGACTTTCAGAGGTGAGTGTTATTATTTTTCCCCTCTAACGCTTGCAGAGTGTTTCTTGATCAGATGGGTAACTCCATTCCACTCTAGACAATAGTATTTAGCATAAGAATTTAATATCTCATTGGCTTCAGAGACTGCCAAATAAGAGGTTACTCTAATATAAATACACCTGTTGTCTTTGTTACATTTCTGGGACCAAACTAGAAGGAAGGACCACATGAGCTACAAAGCTGCTCATAAAATGTCTAAATAAAGACACGGGCAGATGTTAAATGAAGTACATAGAATTCCTTCAAAAGTGTTTTAAGTTCACATCCTTTTCTCTTGATGGCTGCCACACTTAAAAAAAAAAAAGAAAAAACCACAATGGATTTTAGGACATTTAGCACAGCAAAAGCACAGCAAAATGGCCTTGAGGGATTATATAAAAATGTAAAAAGACTTGTTAAAATTCTTGAATGACTTGAAGAAAATTTAAATCTCTACCATTCTTTTAAGTACATTTAGCTTTAAATTATGAACAAAGACCATATCTTGGGAGACAACTACAAATCCACTGAAGAAATGGAGAGATCATCACTCTTCTCCAGATTCTGTCGTTAATCTCCAAAGAGAAAGTTTTTTTCATTTTTTATGGATTGTTTGAGAAATATGTCAGATCCTGAGTAAATTTCCTTATAGAGGTAATTGATCTACTAGTTTTGTTCTGGGTAAGGAAAAGCAATTGCAGATTTTTGGGATGTTCCTGCTGGACAATAAGAGTGTGTTTGCATGTGTGCGAGGAGGTTTCATTCCCAACAGTGAATCACAGAAGTAGAAACTTTTTAGAAAACTGAGAATGGAGGGTTGTGCATGTGTGTGACATTCTACATTTATTTCCAGAAAGGAAAGGAGAATGAAGTATACATTTAGAAAGAGCATCATTCTTGACAGGAAGTGATGAGAGCTCAAAAGAGATGGTTTTGTTTTAAGTTGTTCTTATATTTTCAGAATAGCTATGATAGGGAGATGGATGCTGCTACTGGAAGGAGCTCTTCCTAACTGGCATTTTAAAATTTTGATACATAAGCAGATTTAGTATCCACAGAATGTGGAGAAATGCTCAATGAAAGGACACGGATTTTGTTACTGTTTTCACAAGACTCTAAAACCAGTAGACTGAATGTGACTTCTTATTGTAACATCCATGTGATGAGGAGCAGATAGAATTGAAGGTATCAGTTGTTACCTGACTGCCACAGCTACTGAAAATAAATATATATGAGAAGAATCAGGTTGTAAAAACAGACTGGGGCAACAGAGGTTGGTTTTTGTCACTTTCTGCCAACAAAGTTAGAAAGTCTCTGCATATTTCTCTGTTAGTAAGTGAATCTGGTTTGAGCAGCTTGAGGCAGAGGGATGTAGTAAAATATCATGTGATTAGGAGAAACCAGACACAGAGGAAATGTTTTTCGCCTTTGTGAAAAAAATGGAGTTCCACATTTTTTTCATCTGTGTTCCCCGTCTCTCAGACACTGACAGGACTAGGTCTTATTTTTCTCTGATTCATCTCCTAAGGAAAAGAAATAGTCTGAATGCAAGACCCGTACTTAGTGTGAGACCTGAGTAAATCATATCTATTGACTTCAGTCTTTCTGAATCACAGGTAACCATGCATTAAATGTTGAACTCTGCCACTGCAAAAGCCACCTGGATCTTTCTAGTACCCTATACATTTCCTTTACTTGATGTAGTATATCCATTGTCTGGATCCACTCTGTTGCATGTGTTTTCCTGAGTCTATACCAATGCAGTTGTGGGAAAATCCTTTGGAATGAGATAACTTTCGAGTTAAGTTTTAGCTTGCTTGAAGTAGTCAGGCTCTGACTTAGTCTTCTTCACTAACATACCTTCCTTCACAATTTTCTCTGATAGTATGGCTGTTGCTCTTAGCCAGCCTGTTTGCCTCTATATGAAAACTTACATGCTTATAACTGATTAGAGCAGCTTAATTTACTGTATGACATTCAGGGTAAGAAGTGGTATTTGGGAAGGGGAAACATGCTGTTTGACTATACTATTTCATAACGTGATACTTATGCTAATTTCTGAACCGGTTTTGTCATTTTTATTTTACATTTTAAAATACCTTCATTTTTAATAAGGGGAGAGATGGAGTGAGTGTCTCTGTGCCCAAAACACACACTGTTGCTTTTGGTAGTGTTTGGTCTTTGCCTGTACCTGGAAAATAAAAATAACCCTAGCAAAGTTCACCGATTGCTCTGAGACCTATTTGGTTCATGAAGCAAATATCTGAGTAGAGTGAGGCAAGTGTATAACTGTATCAAATGTATTGAAAGTTACCTTCCACAAGATAAAACTCCAAAAGCCTAAATGTTGACCTGAATTTTCTCAAAACTTTATAAAGGGTGCAGAATTCTGTTTAGGAAAATGAGAAGAAAAATGTTGCATTTCCAACATCAGTTATTTTATGTTTCTCCTTTTAGGTTTGTTGTGCTTACTGCTGCTGACTGGTATTTTTCTCAGGAAAATTAGAATGCTCAGAAATTGGTCGAAGTTGAAAAGCAAATGTAGTTTTGTTAACCTGACCTCTTTAAAATCAATGGAAGACTGGCCTTTGACTTCATGAGGGACAGGAGTTCACCGATAATTCCTGTGAATAAGGATACAGAATGCTGCTGGAAACCCTGGGGGAAAGTGCTCTCTGCAGGCATAACAGTTTGGGTGTTCCTATTTCTCTTTCAAAGCAATCTTTTTTTAAATGCAATTACATTGCATTTTTCATAGCAGTTGTGATGAATTTCCCCAAAAAATATTTCTAACCCACTTGTATATTAAAAGTGACAGCTAATTTGTACTTGTTCAGTAAATTAAAGCAGAGGATGCTGAATTATATGAAATATTAGGTAAATCTTCAACTTTGGAATAATTTAAACCTTTGCTTTTAATGGTACATTTTCTGAGTGAGTTGAAGTCTCCCTAAGTAATTAATAACTCTTAAGCTGTCTGAATAGTTTCCTTTGAGTTGCATCCTCTAATGTGTCATATGAAAACAACTTGAGGCCTAATGTAATGTGAAACTGTATAGTGCATCTTAATGTGATTTGAGGAAGATGGATGGGAAGGAAATTATTTCTTACTCTGAGTAACAAACAGCTGTTCTTAACTTTTATTTGAAAAAGAATGTACAATACCCTTTCTAGGCAGAGACTGGTAAATTGTTCTATTTAGTTGTTTCCCCTTCTCACACTCTTATCTGTCAAGTTAGGCAAAAAAAAAAAAGAGAATCAAAAGTATTAATCATGTGATGTAGAAATAGTGAGAATAATGTCATCATCTGATCTTTACTTTTTTTCCATAATGGATCTCTGTTTAAAACCCTTAGCGAGCATGAAAAGGTTAAGATTTCACTGTCTCTAGCAATGTAGTACTAAATAAATCATTACCCACCATAGGAAAGTTGTTTAAACTAACTCCTTGAGCTCTGGTCAGCAAAGTATTGTAACATTGTCATGTTACAGTGACATATACCAGGTAATGGTATATGTCAGCTGGAAAAGATACGTCTTGCCATAAACTCTAAACATCTCTCACTTCACTCTCAGGAAATGTAAGTTGGCTCATCTTTCTCTTCTTGGAAGATACTCAGCAAGCTGAAGGCTTCATTGATACTTGTAAATACGGAAGTTTATCATATACTGTAGTGTATTCTCATTCGATATGGAACAATCATAAGATTTAAAAATAGATGCTGCTTTTCCATTAGTGCTCTTTTAAAAATAAAAACAAAAGGTAAATAAAGGATTGCCTTACTAAATTTGATATGGGTAACTCAATGCTGCTTTACAAAGATAGAACTAAAACTGTTTATAGCACAGTGAATACACAGTTAATTCATTCATAATTACTTCTTTTAACATGGTAGCACTAGGAAAACCAGCTGGTATGTGCATTTCAGATATTTTCAGAACTTCAGAGGAAACATGAATAAGCAAATATTTTTCCAAAAATCAGTCTGTACTTGATAATTCCAAGGAGTGGAAGGTATACACAAATGCAGTTTTCAAGTTCATGCAAAATTCCTGTGACTGCTTTTGTAGTCAGCTCATAATGTACAGTCTGTGCTGTGCTTGTTCCATGTTGCCTGGTTTTAGAACAGTTATGGCTACATTTAATTTAGTTAAAAAGAGGAGAATGCAACAGAAGCACCTGCAACTCTGAGTATACATATATTTTGACTGAGTGGCACATAGGTGTTGTGGGAATGTCAGTGTGTATTTATTAACATTCAGAGTACATCTGCATGGTGCTCCAACCTGTTAAGAGATACCTGAATGTCTAGATTTGTAAGATTTGTGATCCAAAACCTTCTGTTGTTAGTGATTTCCCTGCTTGTTATCTTTGGTTTCCTCAATTTGCCAGCTGAGACCTCTGTAATTTACAGGACAACTCAGTCAGGCTAGGGTGATGTAAATTTAAGCCTGTGTATTTAGTTTGTGGGCTCCAATTCCTGCTATTGTTCTCTGCAGTTTCCATCAAGGGCGTGCTTCACTTTGAGAACATAGTGCTCCAGTCATCAACTTTCATTTCTTATTATATACTATTCACAGTGTGGACAGAGGGAGAAAATAAAACTGTCTAAATTCCACCTAAAGTATAATTTAGTCAGACTTTGGGCGCCTCCGTGTTGGAGAGTGACTCAAATGGCCTACTTGCAAGCACCACCTAACCCCTGGTGGCACCTAATATGAATAATTTTGGACAATAGATTTCCCCTGGCATCTAGGCATAAGTTCCAGGGAAGCTCAGAAGCACCATGACATAAGTAGCCAGGCATGTAACTCCCACCCAAGTTTCTGTGTGACTCAGAGATGTGTGTAGAGATGCCTGAATGCTGCCTGTGTCCCCAGAGGTGCCTAAGCCATCTACCACACTTTAATCACACACGATGAGTTTGAATAGCATTGAATTTGACACAAATCGCAAAACTCCTGGGCACTTTCAGTGTAGAAAAGGGAGCGAGGGCCTTGTCAACAGCCGTAAAGATTAGAACAGTCATCCAGGAAGGATATCTGGTTTGGATTCTCCTAAGCTAAGGAAGCTCAACAGGAATGGGATAACTTGACTGTTGTCCCACTGCTAAGGATATTTCCTGGAAGAGGAAAATATCAGTTTCTATGTGTTTGTTTCCCAGTCTGATTATGTATTTTGGTTCAGACATCTTAGCTCAAAAACATATAAGCGTCCCCTGGCTTAGAGGCCATATGCCAAGGATATCTTCACGTGCTTGTCTGGTTTAACTTTTAAATTCTTTCTTGTTGTCTTTATAGATGAATTTGCATGCTTATTAATTGCTACCCATATTTCTGTAATGTTAGGGCTTTCTTAAGATCTACCATGGCTGTTACTGCTTTTGGCACCCCACATCAGTGTTCTCTATATTTGAGATCTACACCTGTAGACTTTGAGGTGAGCTTGGTACAGGTTGCCTTCATCTTTATTCTCTCTCCTTTTCCTGTTGTTCTTCACCTGTGCCACATGAAACGGTTAAATACTCTGTGAGGAAATACTGGTTGAGCTGTGGACATGTGGAACAACTTGCTTTTGTATTTTTCATTAATGCTGCTTCTTTACTGTTTTCACCCTGCATGTGATGTCTCACTAGGTTTTTTTTCATTATTTTTTGTATGGTTTTGGATGTGATCAGGCAAAACAGTATATTAAATATTCAAAAAAACTTCTGAACTCCAAATTCAGTATTCTGCAAAATTTTGTTTTAGCTTTTCTCATGTTTCAGTATGAGGTTTTATGTTCACATTTCTGTTCTGCCTTCCTCCCCCCATAAATTCTGATTGTATATTTATTATTTAAAACACATACAAGCTTTCCCTATTTCTGACGAGTTTCTAACTGAGCTTTGCAGAGCAGAAGGTACAATGGTAGTAATACTTAAATTTCGCTATAGTATCTTACCAACTGTCTGTACTTAAGTCACTTCAATGCTGGATGCATGTTTTTTATTCTATTATTTATTCTATTATTCAAGGAGCAAGATCATAGGAGAAATTGTGTATAGTAGTAGATAGTATGCTGAGGATCTTATCCTTTCATTTTTTTCCTTTTAGTATTCACCATCTGACTGGAAGGCTTGACTATTAAATGCATACTTTAAAGCATTGGCTAGTGACTTTCTGGTCACCAAGGACTGTTCATATAGTTATACAATAAGAACTTTTCTCAGAATAAAGATGTTGCCTCTTTTAAATTACGTCTTCAGTATACAGTAGTTGTATAGCAATTTGTGCTGGTTTTTGGCAAGATGCTGGAACAAGTTTCCCGGAGGGCTGTGGAATAATCTCTGTCATTGCAGAATTTCAAAACTCAGGTGGGCAGGACTTAAAATAAATTTATGTAATTTTGAGGTTGGCTCTGTTTTGAGCAGGGGGTTAGATACATTGGTCTATAGGCGTATCTTCCTACCTAAATTATTTTGTGAATCTAACTGAATTTATCCTTGGTTGAATTGTACTTAAATCTTATCTCACTGAAATCGGTGTATTTGCCTTGGGATTCAATTTGACTTTGTCTGATTTTCTTATTTCTCCCAATACAGTGCAAAGGTAAGAGAAGTTAGAAATTCCTGCCCTTTTTCATAATAATCCATTCCTTAACTTTTGTCCTGTTTCCCAAATAATCTTAATGATTTTTTTTATTTTATTTTTTGGAAAATAATGTGAGAAAAACTTAAAATTTTAGACTAATACTGTCATTCATTTAGACAGCTCTCTCCCAATATCCAGCTTAGTTGGGAAAGTTAATTGATTTTGGAGAGCTAATCAAATGCTTCCATAGCCAGATATCCTGTCTAGTTTACAGCTGTAAACCTGAGATTCCATCTCCTTAGCTTACCGGGGATTCTGGGTTGATCCCATGTCTGGCTGCTTTACTGTTCTGTAGAGATGCACTCATGTATTACTGATGCCCAATGAAGATATTTTCTTTATAAACCATAAACATATTCTTTGTGCTATAATTAAAACAGAGTAGCATGAAATCTAGATCTAAGTCCTGCAAAGCCTATTCACTTTTGCCTTGCCTTTTGACACTGAGACATCTATAGCACTACAGTAGAGCATACAGGTCCACTAACAATGTGGGAGAGCAGCCAATTTGGTCCTGCAATAAAACAGGAATCAGCTGTGGGAAATAAGCCAAAGAAGTGTGATTCCCACATAAGGAACTTAAATAGGTGTTAGTCTGTAAAGAAGCTCTTTGGCTGGACTTGGACCAGGTTTCTCTACATAGAAGGTATTTTTCCTGAGATCCTAAATCAACCAAAGTGCACTGATTTCTAGGAGGGTTGTGAGGTTATCATCTTCTGAGCTGGTGTTTCCTCTTTTTTTTTTCCCCTTCTTTGTTTTGTTTTGGTTTTATTTTTTTAATAAAGCCTTTATAGCATATTACTATCTAATTATAATCCCATTTATAGTTTTTTAGAACTAAACCATTTACTTTGCATGATTTTTGGAAGAAAAATGAAAGAAGTTCTTTTCCTACTTGAGGCCCTCGGATTTCCTCCACTCTGGTCCAGGGAATGCCTTTTGCAATGTGGCTAGTTGAGCAATCCTGACAGTTTTGAGTCAACAGCAATGTTAACATTTTAGCTACTCGTGTATTTATACTGTTTGCATCTGTGGTTTTTATTTGTCTCACCTCTGTCTTAGAAAAAAATTTGAAATGCAGAAGCTTCAAAAGAAAAAAGTTAATTGCACCGTCATAATTTGTTTAGTACAGAATTAGTATATATTTAATGATTACCAAAGACTGTAGAGTCAAGTTAGAGTATTTTTTTTTTTCAAAATCCAAACTTTTCAAAGAGTTTGTAGAAGTCTTGTGCTGCATCCTGTGATATAGGTAGTGAGTCAGACTTTTTTTAGAGGTGTCGACATATTTTAGTAAAGAAAGGAACAACAAAATCAAACAGCAAGTTTGATAAATGCTTTCCTTTTTTTTTAATTTAAGCCTGTTAAAAGTCCAGCTGTTCTTATACTCAATATGTCTAACTCATTGCCCCTGGAGGTCACTGGATCAAAACCCCTGCTCAAAGAAGGACCAACCTGAAAGATAGATCAGGTTATCATGAGCCTGCCCAGCTGTTTTTTTAATTTCTCCAAGAATGTGGATTATTCCACAAATCCTCTAGGAAACTTGTTACAGTATCCCAAGCATTAAATTTGTAAAGTCAGTATTTTAGTATGTTCATGTGTGGCATTCGCTTTGTAGCAGTTCTTTTAAGACTCCTCTTTATACTAATATCAGCTTTTTTTAAAAGTTTGGGCGAAAAATTCATTAGCCAAAATTTCAGCCGTTTGTTCTTATGAGTAGACTGAATTGTACTTTTGAGAAGAGGCACTTCTGAATGCTGAAGCCTGTCAATTTGTATAAGTGAGTGAGCATTTAGCTCCTTTATTTCACCAGGTATTATTTCTGTTCATTCATTCATTCTAAGCAGTGTTTGTGTGTATAAGAATAACAAAAAATCTTTTTGTCTCGCCTGTTGTAGGCAAGTATTTCCAAATGGACTTCCTCAAGAATACTCTCTGGTTGCTATGTTCCGTTTACGGCGAAATACCAAGAAAGAGCGTTGGTATATATGGCAAGTTTTAAATCAGTATGACACACCTGAGGTTAGAGTTGTCTTTGATTTATTTTTTTCATTAAGTTTCTTTTTTTCCCCCCATACAATATGATAAACATAACTTAGTGGATATTTAACCACTGGATTTAGCTACAGTTTATATGGAATAGACAGAATGCTCTGGAATAATCGATGATTTATCGTAAGAATGACAGAAATTTGACAAAATCTATTAAGACAGCAAACTAAAATAAGGCAGTTATGATTTATAGCTGATCTGTGTTATATAGAAGTTACGTAGAAGAATGCTTTAGAGTGTAATTCTTGCCCAGTCGATGTCACTGAAGTATTTTTATTATATATAGTTGGGCTTAATTCTTATACTCTAACTTCTAAATGACCGTTTCCTTTATTTTATTTTGCCTTTAGATCTCTGTCCTTCTGGATGGTACAAAAAAGGTTGTGGAGTATATGACCAAATCTGCTCAGGGAAATATACTGCACTACACTTTCAAGAGTCGAGAAATGTATCCATTGTTTGATCGACAGTGGCATAAGCTTGGTATTAGTGTACAGTCGGGGATCATTTCCCTCTATTTGGATTGTAATTTAATTGAGAGAAAGCAGACTGATGAAAAATTCACCATTGACTTACAGGGAAGGACTCTGATTGCTTCTCGTGCTGCGGATGATAAACCTGTAGATGTGAGTAGTATGAAAGGAAAACCAGACACCTTGAAATCATGTTTTAGCTATGCTTGTACTAACACCATCATAAGGAATTATGGAGATAAGAGATTCAAAACTGATTATTAAATTTGCATGTGTATTTTTAATTTTAAGTCCTTAAGACTTTCTCTCTCGACAATAGAGCAAACCTTCTGTTACAAAAGTGACTACAAAAACTTACTCCTGGTTTCAGGAGTCTATTTTTCTGTATTAATTTTGGAGTAAGAGCTAAGTAGTTACTGTTGACGTATTGTAACTTCATTTATAGATAACTTTCAGTGGTAATTTATTTTCTGTTTTTCTGAGATTTGTTTACAAGTTTGTGTCAGTCATGGGCTGGTTTGTCTTTCTGTGATAAAGGGGAGACAAAGAAAAAAGTTTACTTCTGTATCAAGTTTGTATTACAGCAATTCACTATGCAGCAATAGAGGTGCACATTATTCATAGTTGTCGCACCCTCCTTGAAATGGGACTGGAGATGTGTTTCCTGCAGCCCTTGGTGCAAGAAATGCCCAAGGCGATCAACAGTATTCTGGGCAGTTGTTCTGTCCTAGAGATGCTCTCCTCTGTTTCCTTATGCAGCGAGCTCACAGCAAGTAATTGGAAAGCTCCAGGGAATGTCAAATTGTTTGAAGTACACTGACATCCAGTTACCAGGTTTAAAGCATCTGGCTTGGAGTTTATAGTGACCATCTGAAAGATTCAGCTATGTTGTATACACTGTACAGTTCCAGATGAAAATAGCCCGTTGTAACTGTAACCTAGCATTGTGGAGGAATCAGTCCTGTGAGGCGCTGAATACTTTGGCCTGGACTTGGCTCTTATTTCACGAGGCCAAGCTCATGCTTTATTTAATTTTCTAAGACTGTCTTCAACTTTATTTGAAATATATGTACCATTTTCTCATTTTCAAGTAGCACACAGGAGAAGGAATAAATTCTTTCTCTCTTGTATTGGTTGTATGGCACAGGCTGGATAGTTCTGAGTGGAAGTTGTTTCTACATTTGCAGGAAAATGTTGTAGACATAAAGCTGATGAAGGCAGTAGAGCAAATCCTGTACTGACACTCTTCTCAATACCAAGTGAAAGGAGAGAATAAAAGGATATAAAGCAGATGCAGAAAGAGGCATACAAGGGCAAGATTAGTTAATTATAATTAACTAATCAGTTGCTGTTCTTCTCACCAATCAACTCAATCTCTGAAACAGAAGCTTTATGTACAGAATTTGTGTATTTTGCTCTTCAGGTGGTTTAATGGCAAGGTCCAGGCAAAGGGCTGTCCAAAGTGATAGCGGATATATGTGAGATAGAGCTTATTAAACCTTTACTCTATTTCACTGCAGGAGAAAATTATGTTCCTGAAAAGAAGGTTTACAGAGAGTGTCTAGAGGGCTAAAATGCGTAGGCAGAGTAGTACAGAGGGATGCAACCTCTTTACCTGTTTATATAAGGTAATAGACTGCATATTTTGTTCCTTAAGTGAGGAGCTGTGTAATTGCTTTGGATTTGTTTCTTTTTTTTTTTTTTTCAGCATTTCAGAAATATGCAGTGTTTCAGAGAGAAAGTTTAGTATGCCAAGATAAGAATATCCATGCCATAAGATATTGTATTTAACATCTTGTATTAATTTCTCTTTTATTTCTTAAAAGATTGAACTTCAGCATGTAGCAGTTTATTGTAATCCAAAACTTGCAACAGAGCATACGTGTTGTGAAATATCTGCAGACCTGGTAAGTTATTTGCTAAAATGGAAATGTTAATACAAAGAAATTGCTTCATTGTTTATTGCTAAAGATTTGTGAAGACATTTCAATAGGAGTGTTAGATTAATTACCTCCTAAAAATAAATTCAGTATCTGCAGTCATGGGACATTGTTTCTTGCTGCCTAACTAAATGACACAGTAGAACTTTGGTAAAAGGCGCTAGGTGCTGCTCGTGCTTTTTAAATGCATTTGTTAACATTGATTAATATCTAATTACTAACTGAAGAAGTCTCAGAGAGTAGGAACCAAAGCACTGCGATGACCTGAGGATGGCTTCAAATAGAAGAGGCAATTTTATTAACAGATACACCTAGTGAAGCATTACAGATGATAAACAAAGCCCCTGAAAGAGTCTGCATGACAGTGGAAGGGAAGAAAAACAGCAGAGTGTTAAAGACATTTCTCTTGTTTTGATACGCTGATGTGGAGGAAGGGTTGTTTCATAATTAGCAAATCTTCTGTTCTTTATAGTGCATATGCTGAGATCCTTATGTTTAACACAAGGGAAAACGTTGTTTGAGTTTAGAGGGTTTGCTTTTCCCTTTGTTTTCGTAGACAGAATCAGTATAAACTGGAAAACACTAACTATAGAAATGCATAAAATTGCAGATGTGACTGTTTTGCTGAGTCAAGCCTATTTGGAGGGGAAGAAGAATAAAACCTCAGAAAACATATTAAAATATGATCTGGCAGTTATGAGTAGTCTGTAAGGGCACGATTCTCTGCGATGGCAGGTGTACTTTCACCACTCAGATTACAGTCAGAAAAAAAACCAACACAGTGTGCAGAAGAACTAATCGATTCTATCAAGCAAGAGATGGGAGAAAAAGGTATGTAGGCTGGACAGAAAAAGCTCTGCCCAAGAAACAGAGGAGCAGAAGACTTTATGGGAGCTGACAGGCACTCAGAAGGCTAGAAGAGGCTGATTCTAATTTATTAAGGGAAATTTCAATTTGAAATAATAATTAATTGTTCAAATATATTTCAGAATTTATTCTTGATAGTAGTGCAGGCTTTCTCTTGAATGCATAAGCTCATGGATAAGTGAAATGAGTGATTTTTTTTTTTTCTGTAGGTTCCACTTTGTGCATGGAAATAAAATTTATTTAGCAGTTACAACACAGTAGCAAAAAGTAAAACCAAAACAAACCCTAATTATGAACACAAAAAGATAAAGGATAGGTTCTATTAATAGCATCTTAAACTTTTATTTAGGTGTATAGGTAAAATCGCCATCAGTTCCATTTGCATGTCTTACGTTAAAGATTTTAAAAATTATGGACTACCTGTTAAAGACTTTCATATTGAACCTAGAATTACATTTTCTGATTTATTTTTCCATGAGTTCCTTTCTGATTACAAGGGCTACATTTTCAGTAATTTAAGGGAAGGAATTTCTCCTTGGATACAGATTTATACACTAAGCCATAAATTAGATCTTAATGAGAGCTTCAGAAATTCATCAGGTTCTATTGACTTGTCCTATAGGATATCATCACACTGGCTCAGCTCTCATAAGTTACAAACAGGTGAATATTGGCTTCAAGACTTTTTGTTTCCAAGCTATGTGTGCCCCCGGTATTTCATTACAAAAAAAATGACAATTTCCCCTCACCACCTCGCTCTGATATTTTGCATTTTGGCGCCTGGGGTGGAGGGTTAGATGAGACAAAGAATTACTCTTTTTTTTTTTTTTTTTTCCTGGGGACATTTTCTGCTTACTAATTCTAATTTTGTGAGACTTTATTTCTCCACCTGGGCTATTTTGGAAGAAAGAAATGGGATAGTCCTATCAGTTTCAACTGGCATTTATTTTAGTACAGAAGGATCTCAGTGTTAAGTCCTCGTTTTATTGCAGCTTTTTCCTCTATTTGGCAATTGTTGTGGCTTCTCTGCAATGTGTGTACAAGAGTATTAAAACAGGGAGTAACTTTAAAGTAGTATTTGGATGGTGTTGATCAACTGAAATGGACCAAAAATTGAAGTATCTTTTTATTTTAGTGCTCACGTGAGGAGAGGTTGCTTGCTACAACTTCATCACCAGTGACTGTTCATGCCAGCAAAATATACACGCTTCCAGGAATGCAGCAGGAATCTAAGGAGAGATGCCACTGCTTTCCAAATAAAGTATGAAGTTTTCCTATTGCGTTTTAGTGCATCATTTTGTTTAATCCCACTAGGTATTAAAAAGAAAGAGGTTGATTTTTTGGGGAGTTATGAAAAATACCTTACTCTTTTGATGTGTTGTAATGTACCTACATTGTATGTCCCAGTTACAAAACGGTACCTTTTAAATTTAGTTAATTTAAAGTTAGAGTTGCAGTGGTCTATCAGGTTTAGTTGTTTGAACACACACCAAAAAAAAATAAAAGTGGTAAAAATGAGAATTTAGTGTAAATGTTTTCACTTGAGAATAAATTATTTTCTACATAACCCTTTTTTTTAAAAGAAAATCTTTCTGGGTGTTGCAATATATTTGTTCTGGGTCATTTGCTTTGTTAGGCTTTTGTGATGAAGACAAGAAAACCAAACCAAGTACTTACTTTGGATCTGCAGCTTTGTTGATGTTTTTATTTCTTTCAAAATCAGGGCGAAGCAGGATTGCCAGGAGTAGCCGGTTTGCCAGGCCAGAAAGGAGATAAAGGTGAAAAGGTAAAATATCAATTGAATTCGCTCTTTCAGGTCTTTTATCTTTGGTTTATCTTTCTTAAATAGTAACTCTATGGATTCTTCTATTCCTTGAAGGAATCTCCCTGTACATAGGTTAATACTTTTATCAGTCAGCTGCTGGTTCTGTCTGTGGGCTTCCTACCAGACAGCCTCACTTTGGGGTCGCCTCATCAATTCCATGGAACACAGTTTACCTGCCTGGGAAGCACATACCTACCCAACCCTGTCAACATCTCCTATTGCCTGTTCACATTATCCAAAAAAAGAGAAGCTATGTATGTTGTCTGTAACAAGGTTTTTCCCTTATCATGTGTGTATGTCACTGCTGATGGACAGAATCCTGTGCCATGGATCCATCCTTGCAGCCATCAGTAGGAGCATATGAATTCACTCGAACGGCCTTAGCACTGGATGTTCTTTGACATTACTGTTACCTGAAACCTTAATTGTGAGGAGAGGGGGACAAGGGCAAGCCCCTAGGACAGGTTAATTTGTGCTTCTTTCCTTGGGTCTATTCTGTAGTTTTGTTCTGTAATACTTGGTATAAAATTCCTGTGTTATTTAGTTTGCATTTTTTTGAAATAATGCATGTCAACATATGAGATGTTTTCCCTTCACACTCCATTCTCTAGACTTGGTTGGAGAATGCTGGATGAGAACTTTATTTTTCTTGTGCTAATAGGGGGAGCAACTTAAATATATTGTAAATCAGTCAGAAGGATAGTGGACAGGAATTTTGAGGTCGGGGAATGCAGTGTGAGAGGAAGATACCTGTCTGGGTTGTCCTGATGTAGAAATTAGGATGGAAGTGTCCTAACCCAGCATCCTCCCTCATAGCACACTTTAATATGTGATCTGAAATAGTTCATGAAGACAGCTGGTGCTGTTCCTAGGACTGTAGTACATGACTGAAATGGACTCAGTTCTCAGAGGGCTTATTCACACAGTCAGTTCAAATTAAGTAAATTCCTTGATAGTGTCTTCCCTCCCAACTCCTCCCTACCAACATATATTTCACTTTTGATACTACCTGTGTCTTTTTCCTAGGTGGAAAAAGAAGTTCCACTATGGTAGTTCCAGTAGCTGAACCTAGAGGGATCACTGCAGTTTCCGAATTTTATCATGGATTTTTGGTGATCCTAGGTCTCAGTATATAGAACAATTGTCAGTGTTACGGTTAGCATGTGTTATCAACATAGAAACTTCCCTGGAGTTTGTTTAGGAAACTACTACTCTCTCCTGCCACGACCCATTTAGATTATTGCTGTTCCCGGGATGAGAATGGAGACTTCAGAAGCCTAATTGTTTTACCATTCTTTCTCTCAGTCATTTAGCAATATTTACCATGCTAAACATAATGTATATTTATAAATAAATCATGTGGTCATCTCCAGTTCTGTTCTATTCGTTTTACAAAGAAAATCTCATTGCATTAATTACAAAAAAATCTAACAGTGGGTGAAAGGTTTTAACTTCTGTGCATCAGTGATGGAAATTACATAAGGCCATGTGTGACATGGCTAGTAATTACAAAGTACAATATTTTTTTTTGTTTAGATGTAAAACTTTAAATTGTTAGACTTGTTATTTGCTATTCATGAAAAATAAATCTTTCAAGATTTATACAAATAGATATTTTGGTAGTGACCTACTACCTAGAAATCCAAATTTGATCTCTTTATCATTAGCTGTTCTGATACTTAACTGAATATTTAGATCCTGAGCATGTTTATGTGCATCGAGCTTAGCCCAGTGATAGTAAATTGACATTTGTGAAGGTCAATTCAGAAAATTCAGTGAATCAACAGGTTGAAGTCGGTACCAGTACATCAAACAGCTAGAACGGTGCTTCATTTGAACCTTCTTTATAATTGACAAGTACTTGCTGCTTTCTAGCTTTGGGATCTCTTTTTTTCAGTTCTGTTTTGGGTTGGTTGTAGGGCACATCACTACTGAGATTGAAAGGATGTTTTCACCGTTGACCTTTGGGGGCAAATGAACACTGCATTGAGTAGTGCCTGCCATAATGGAGTTGAATGCCATGTTCTTTGAGGCTTTATTACCATTTTTTCTTGGTCTCTGTATTTATGGAAGTTTTTGGTAGCACTTGCTCCTGCTGACTGACTTGTTACATCGGTAATTAGAGGTGGAGAAGACAGCAAGACCCCAGACCATTCCAGACCTGTAGGATACATGATTTATTGCCAGGTTATGTAGAGTAACAGACTGTGTTTGCATGTTTTGTAATATATTATACATGACATGGGCAGCTTATTGATGACTTTGCTGGCCAGTCACTAAAAAGCAGGATTTCTAGAAGTTGTCTTATGGTTCTTCAGCCTATGTTTCCCACTTTGTGCTCAGCTCCTGATTTTATTTATTGTTTTCTTTTGCTTCTAAATTATATTATTATTAGCAAACTAACTATATTCGAATGTCCTTGCTATGGCAACATCCAAGTGACTGCTATTAACAAGTTAACGCTATCTTTTTAACTTCTTTCCAAGGAAATTTCTTTATTTGTTGTTATCTCCTGTTCAGCACAACATTCCTTATCCTTTTATTTTACATTGTCACATTCCAGTTTCCCATCTACTGTAATTAATTGTGTGACTGAATTTATGTGACTCTTGTTGCTATGTGAATTGGCAAGAAAGTCTCTGCATATACAAATTGATGTTAGGCTATATTCAAGCCCCTCAAATTGCATTTCTTTTCAGTCTAACACAGTTGTTCCCTAAGATCAGATTCTCTTTTATCTGTTCAGGAATATCTAAGCTATCACCAGTACGAAGCATGATACTGGATAAGCCATTTTTAGGCATTTTGATTTTAATTAGTAGACTGTTTCCACTTCATTCCTGTACACTTGGCAATAATCTTGGCAGTCCTTTACTCTTGGCTTACGTTAGTACCTCCAAATGAGTCTGAGCCGAAGCTGAAAATGTATTGTAGGCCCAAATGACTAAAGTGCTTTATTTTCACTGGAACAAGCATTCATGCAAATATTGATGCATGTTTGGCAAGCTTTCCATCTGAATGTACATGAGCATCACTGATCAAAATTTTTCCATTTGTGTGAATGATCTTCCTATTTGTATGCTTGGCCTTCCATTGTGGCTTCGTGAAGAAATTATGGGGTTGGTTCTTCACTCATCAATAGACGTATTATCTCTGGTGCTTCAGGGGTGAAGAAGCTGCTCAGTTTCAAGACTGTCTCCCTTCTTGAATGACCAGACTGTTCAGTTTGGTACCATACACTCCTTTACTGTGTAGCAAAAACTGCCTCAAGGGCAGCAGTTCCTCTCGCTTTTGTTTGCTGTGCAAGCTTGGATCCAGAGATGTTAGCTCTGCATGAGTTTATTTGCCAAAATCAGCTTCTGCAGCAAGAGACAACCTCCTGTTCTTTAATGTCTGAATAATTAGACTCAAAATGTCACCAGGACCAACCTTGTTTGCTGCTTACTGGACTCTGCCCTTGAAACATATGTTTTGAACTCCCTGCTAGATTTTTCCTGTTGGATGAAAACTTGAGAGGGCAGCAGAAGTCAAATATACAATTTAGATCATCCCTAAATAGTATAGCGTGTTACTCTCATAGTAGCTTGATTTTTAGCACAATGTATTTTACAAGTTTCAAGTGGTTACAAGTCAGATAGAAGTCTCCTGTCATTTAACACATTTTGATATCTGTTCTGTAGAGCTATCTTTTGTCTTCTGCTGAGCTGAGTGAGAAATTTCCTGTGTTTTCTGTTTTGGAAGGAATTTCTACTACTTCAGCATGGTATATAGCTTCTCAGACGCTTACAAATGTATTTGTTGTTAGGGAATGTCTTTTGATCACAATGTGAATGTTCTGTTTTATCCTTAATATGTAGAAATTCTTCAAAAAGTCAGAAAGTGTAGCACACATTATAATGATTATGTATATGCTGAATATAGAAAAAATTAGTTTGTATCAGATTAAAGAAAAGTAATTTTATGTTATGTTTTTTATTTTTATTTCTCTCAAGCAAACTAAGTGCTCATGGAAGATTTGAAATTGAAATCCAAACAGAATGAAATATTTTGATATTATATTAAACCATTCCACACTGTGTTAGTAGGTCATTGGTTAATGCTGTAAGTACAGCAGAGAGCAAAAAGTCAAAGACAGAGTGCTTTCAAACATTAAAGTGCCTGTTGATGCATGTCATGGAGAAATTTATTGCTATTCAAGTAAACTGCATTAATTTAAGTTTTATTTAATGAAAAAGACATTTAAAAGACTATTTAGGAAAAATATTTGTAATAGAATGATAAGGAAAAAGAACTCAGTGAACAAATGAGGTGTCTGACTGTTCTTTCTGCTTATTTTCCTTGGTAGTCTTCCTTTCCTCCTTCTCTTTCATTCCTCTTATAACCCAGATCCACTTGATTGCACCTAAGACATATCTATTGTGTTATGCAACCTTGACAATCGTGCCTTTCTGGTCAGTTTTTTGTTGCAGAGGTTATTAATAGGGACCTAGAAGCTGGAATACATGAAAAAGAAAAATTTTGTGCAAAATGCAGCTGGCTGTCAGTGGTGACAAAGTCAGGAATTTCCACTGTACTTGGTAAACTTAAATCTTGTAATGGGCAGAAGGGAAAGCTCCATTCTTATGAAGTGAAGACTTTTATTGGTAGTCCTACTTAGTGTTTTAACCATCTAATACACCAGTTTATCAAATTAATAAGAAAAAAACATCACTAGTAAAACAGTTTAATTATTTTTCTTTTAAAAATGTCTTAAATATATACTTCTTTTCTATGTTTACCATATTCATCTCTTCAGTATTCATCTCAGTCCCGAGGATGGCAGTTTAAGTCCTCCTCTTGAGGGAGTGGAGAGGGTGGCAGCAAGTCCTCGGCACTTTGAGTTGCTCAGTCGGTTGGCACTGTCACCCCATCTGCGACAGGACAGTGTTGAGAGTTAGAATACTCTTGTTAAGGCATAAAAGAGATGGCGTAGATGTATGCTTGGTGATCGAGATGTTGTTCTCATTTTGTACTTTCGGCATCTACCATGTAAGAAAAAGAAAAGGATGCTTGTTCACTTTTGTAAAGGAGTTTTCCTTTCCTTCTGCAGAACTCAAATGACATTATGCAAAAAATAGGCAACACCCCTTTTAAAAATGCATTTGACCATTGTTTCTTCTGTTTTATTCTGTCACGCTACCTGTGTGAATACTATTACAGGTTATGCAACATATAGCATCTGATCTTTAAACTCCTTGAATAAAAGTGTGAAAAACTAGACTCTTTCAAACTGTGGTTATTGAAATCACAATTACAAGGTAGAAGCATAACTTCATGATCTAATTTGCAGTATACTTGTCTTCAAGTTGGGGAGTCTGTGGTTAGTGGAACAGAAGTGTAAACATACCTTGATTAACTGCGTAGTATGTCATACATGCTAAAGGCTTCCTGGCGTGTAGCTTGCTGTGTAACTTTAGACTATACAGGATATAAAAATACATTGCTGGATGTAATAATGTGCTTCTGGTCTATTAAAATACTGGCAAGTGGCATAAGGGAACACAGCGTGCATTAGTTAGGAGAGTCACTCTATGGGTGATTAGATAAGGTAACCAGGGGCCAGTCTTGCTTCCTCATCTCTCGTAGTGCCAGTGGGTTCATGCTGTTCTCACACACAGGATTTTGTTCTACTTCTCAGACGGAGAAGAGCACCGTTCCAATATATTGAGTAGAAAGGACACAGGAGATGGTTCATAAGCAGAACACTGCTGCCTCTGATCAGTGGTTTAAACTTACGGCTGCACTTGGGACTTGCCTATTTTGATTGATTTTCTTAGCTCTCACATTATAAAAAACGTTTTGAGCCAGGCTGCAGACAGGCAGTTATTTTATGATGATATTTGTGAGTAGTTGTAAAGAAATTAAAATGGGGGGCAAGGAAGGTAGGTAATTTTTATCATAGGTGAAAAGCAACAACAATAGTATTAGGTTATAACAGCTTATTTGAAAATTATGGTGAAAGTCATTAGGATGCATCATTCTGCTTTTAAAAAAAGATAACAAGGAAAGCTTGCCTGTGGGGGGGTTTGGGGGTGGTTTTTTCCTTCTTTTTATCTTGAGGCTATAGACAAAAATATTGAGTTCTGAGGACTTAACTAAGACTGCCGTACAGGGCCCTGGATCCAATCCATAGGCTCCCTGGGTAGAGCATAAAAGAGAGTTAAGCACCTTGGAGTACAGTGTGCTGACTCAGCAGATGCTGTGGTCCAGTGTAGAGGGAATGCAGAGGAAAAGTATATATTGTAAATCCTTCCTTTACCAAGGATTAAATGTTTTAAAATGACTCTTCTGGGATATAGCAAATACTATTGTTATGTACTACTTCTTGCCAACCTTTCTGCTCCTTTCTTAACTTCAGAAAGGCTAATAACTTCATTTCAAAACAGAAGTATTATGTTTGTGCTGAAAAATGCAAGGTACTGCAGTATTCTGCCTGTGAAGCTCTTTGAGGTCTTTGGGTTTGGTGGGGGGTTTTGCGGGGTTTTTTTTGGATTTGTTTTTTGGTTTGTTTTAAAAAGCTTTACAGCAGTGTTTGTATTCCAGTACTGAGTTCTACAGTACCTGGATGATGTTACTGTACAATAACTGCGTTAATTCAAATTAATTTAAACCTGATGGGAGAGACTTAGATTCTAATTTAAGAAGTGATTATGCACTTCACATGGAGACAGGAACTACTATCTGGACAGTTACCTGGTCTCTTTGCTCTCAAGGATTGAACTGGTTGCTGGTACACTGCTCACTTGGGGAGTTCCTAATGTTCCTGTTGCGAACTTTGGAACACCTTGAGATCCCATGACCACCAGTGTCCTGGCAGGCATCAGTGGTCCAGGCAGGCCAGTATAGAGGCTGGGAGCACTCTTAGGCTGTGGAGAGTGCATAAGATGTACATTCTGTGGCCTAGGCAAAGCATTTCTGCTGTTCTGTTGAGTTATGCATCTGCTGTCCTATAACAGAAGAAAAAGAAGACACTACAGCACTGTGTGTGTATCCCACTTGGGAAGATCATGAGAAACTGCTATTTGTTACTGCAGAATGGGTTTATTGACTACACCGATGAACTTTGCCTAATGCTGAGAAGTTTCTATATATGCTGAATATCAGAACTATGAGTTTCTAGCATCCAGCTATTTAAGAAGTTATGGTCTTGGGCCCTAATGTCTCTGCAGCAGCTTTTGGGTTTACAGTTTTAGATTTGGACTCCAAACCTAGGTTTACAACCTATTTTAGGAAACAATTATTTGTGTCAATGTGGTGCTTATCCTGCTTTGTGCAACCCTTTCTCTCAAAAAAAAAATTAATTCTTTTCAAACCAGTGATGTTTTATTCATAAAGAATTGGATTACTCCTAAAATGGCTGTGGCATTTTCTGTTTGCTGGAGAATATTCTTTTATTAGTACAAGTAGACAAACCTAATGCTTTCTTTGCTTGTAAGTGTAATATGGTTTCAGTCATTCCATTATATTACTCTAGCATCCACCTAATTTTTATTTTAAGCTTTATAACCCTTATATTTGACATTATTAAGCAAAATTTCTTTGTGTGTTGTTTTCTTCAAGAATTTTTAAGATTTATAGTCAAATTTGCAGTTGCTGAGATCTGCACATCTCCTGAACAAGTCAGTCTTTTTTCTCTTAAAACTAAAATGTTCGTTTAAGTTGCTTATGGTTTAGAGTTTGGTTTCTCTGAGGGGGTGAACAAGGAGGGAGATGGACTTGGGTTAAAAACTGTGTTTTAAAAATACTGTGGGCACATGACTATTAAGTGAAAGAAACCTGTATTACATGTTGAGCTTTTTCGATATGGAACACACTCAACCCAGTGAACATGGACCCACTTGGCATCACTCTACTGTCACAGTGAATTCCCTTAAAATCAGCAGTCCTGCTTTTTATGGGAGTGTGCATGTACAAGAATTTCTGGGATGAGGGTCTTAATTGACATTTTAGGTGTTTAAAATGTATTTATTTTGTCTGATTTTAGTATTACATGTATGGCACCCTCTTCCAAAGTCGTTATCTGCCTAAGTATGGTAGAAACATCACAGAAGATATTTTTCTGTTGAATCAGATATGACCTGAGTAGCTGTTGACCTCAGAAGTCCTTAAAACTTTTAACTGAATAATTTGTTTTGTAGGGTGAAATGGGTGTAAAAGGACCGGATGGTGTTCCTGGGCTTCCTGGTGAAAAGGTACGTTCGTGTATATTGATAGATGTAAAAAAATAGTTTGACTGATGTGAAGTGTTCATTTTGTCAGCGGCTTAACAGTAGTTGTGCACAGAAATGGGAGGATAGACCATTTCTCTTAGAAAATGAACTTCTGTTACCTGCACTGCCATGTTTTTGTAGTACACTGAAGAAGCCACTCAAACTAGTAATTTTCTCTGTAGGTGCACTTGTTTGCTGTTTCTTTCTGTTATTTGTTTTGCTTTTTGGTTTGTTGTGGTTTTTTTCCCCAAGGGGGAAAGGGGAACACTATGCAGAACCGAAGGAAGCCACTTGATTCCACTGTGCAGTTTGTGGTCTACAAGCGTACGAAACCGCTCTTGTACTCTCAAAAGACCACTTGGTAGAGCTCTGAGATAAACACCACTGATTTGGGTTTAGGAATAGCTATCACTAAGAAAGCCTACCTGTGTATTCAAGAGGAGGTTTCATTTCATTTCAGAATCTTGGCGTGTTAAGGCAGTTATACAAGTTTATTCAGTTCAGACCTAGTTAACTGTATTAGAGAAAGTCCACTAGTCTAAATTCCAGCATCTTCAGTATAGAAAACAGTCCTCATAACACTGAAGAAACACCACTTTGCTCGAGTTTCTGATAATTTGGCCTCCTGTGATATTTTCTGTTCCATAGTAACAATTGAAAGAAGTAGTGGATTTTCTGCGTATACATAGAAGCCAGTTAATATATGTATGAATGAAACTCTCCAGATACATGTGTTAGTGCACTTCGCTGTTTGTTGGGGTTGATTGGTTGGGTTTTTTTTTCCAGTGGTATCTTTAGCATCGCTATTTCAATCATCAACCCTCAATTCTGTCCATTTAGGTTCTTTTTTGTCGGGTACTTCAAGTTTCTGTTTTTCAATATCATAAACATGAATGCCTTTTAAAGGCAGCTGTTGCTGTGAAAGGCTCAGAAATTCAATTTTGTGCTTTATTCGTTGACATGCTGCTTTCACATGCATGCAACTTCTTAGTAATGGCAGACGGTTGGGTTTATTCTGTGATTATCCAGATTTCTAAGTACTGGAAGGAGCAGGATTTCACTTCAGTTTAAAATCTGTAATTAACAGGATACAGAAGTATGAAACTATCTTTTACTTACTGTTTCTGTCTCTAATTGTGTTTTGTTAAAAACAGGAGGTAGATATTATCAAAGGCATGAGGTAAAATAACAGTATTTGCCGCTCCTACATTAGATGTGGTAGAAAAATTGAGAGCCGGCTGTAAAGATGTTCAAGGGACTTTGCAATGCCAAGGGACCAAATCATGAAGTGACATGTCAAACTCAAACTGATAGTAAAGTAAGGCAGATTAAGAGGAAAAAAAAAAAGCAGATGTTATGTGTTTCATGGACTCTGGACTAGCTGTTGCTGTTCAGGTAAGTGATCTTAGGGTTAAAGATCACTGAAAACATGCACACTGTTAAGTACTAGTCTAATAAACAAATGGAATTTAGGAATTATTAAGAAGAGAATAGAGAATAAAGCAAAAGCATCTTATTGTCACTATTAATGAAACTGTATTGTGCTGCATCTTGAATGATGTCTGTCATTCCAGTTCCCACATCTTGAAGTGGATCTGATAGTACTGGTAAAGGTTCAGAGAGTGTGTCAGGGGTACATACTGAGATAAAATATGTGGTATTCTGTGCTATATGCAATCGTGAGAGAAATAGAAAAGTTTAATAGAGATTTATTTATTTGTTTTACTCTGCTTTTTCATGTGGGAACTGGAGCATCAAACTTATCTAATAGCAAGTTTGAAAAGGATAGAAAGGACTCATTCTTCCTATTACAGTTCAAACACTTCTGCCATAGGATTTAAGTGGTCTGAAAATTTATTAGAAGGTTGATGAAATAAAAATCCATAGAGGGTGTCAGATTGACATTTCTGCTTGTCTAAAAGTTTTGAACTCCAAGATCCTGAAATCTGGGAAGCCACTGGAGAAGTCTCTATGGTTGGCCTGTTGTTATACTTCCCTGTAGGCATCTGTTGTTGCCACAATTGTAGTCGTACCCTTGGCTAGAGAAACCTCTGATTTGATCCAGCTAGACAGCCTTTACTTTACTGTGCTCCCAGATGTGAGTTAATGGAAAGAGTTATTGTAAAACACTGTACATTGAATGAGATTGGTCTGAAATGAAGCTGTGTTTTCCCTTGTCTCTTCCTGTAGCTCCTTCTCTGATGTTATCTTTCTTTCAAATTACCAAGCTACATTGCTTTTCCAGTACAAGTTATTGTTAACAGTTTCCATGGTTTATACTGTTCGGGTTTTTTCTGCTTAGCGCCTTGCAGATTCACTGTCAGGCCAAATCCCAAAGTTCCTATTAGTTTGTGTAAGGCTCAACAGTCAGATCATATTTAATATCAAGACACTGTACTTTTCCTGAACATTATAACTTTTTAATTCAGACTACATAAAAGCCATACCGTTGTTGCAAATTAAAAATGAGCTACTGTGGAATCTGAAACTGGCAAAAACAAAAGCTGTTTAAAAAAGAGGGAAACATAATATTTTGGACATGCACAGCTCAATAAAGAAACTGAAATCCAACTACCCAGCTTCTGCTAGCTGGCATTGTCTTGTCTGTACAGAGTAGTACAGTGCTGTGTGGAATTATTAGCTCCTTTCTGGAGGTAGAATCTCTTTAGTTCTCTTGTGTTGTGAATCATGTTAACATGTTCTTTCTTTCAGTTGATGCATCGAGAGCTGTGTAAATTTGTATGCTCTATTTTTGTGCTCCTTGTTCTGTGATGTTCTGGATGCTGAAAAAGTACATAGATTATTTTTATTCATTTACTTTAAATTGTCTTGGAATCTAAGCACATGTCCTGTGTTTCAAGAAGTTGAGGTGTAGACTGCAATGCTGGGAGAGCATTCTTAGGAGCTACTGGTGTTTGTTAATCCTCTTAAACCCTTCAATCCACATTATTTTTTGTTGGAGATGTTATATGTATTTGACTAGTATGGCTGGTTTTGGTTTTCTGCACTGTATTTTTCTGAGCTTTGTGCAGGTGTGCCCTGAGTCACTAATTATAACTAGGAAAAGAAAAAAAATGAAACAATAAAACTATTTTTTTATGTTAATGCTGTTGAGGTTTCAGATGGCGGAGGGACTCCATCTGATACACCCAAAACCTATCCACTACAATACTCCATTTTTCATACTTCTTCCCCTGGGGGAAGGTTCAGAGAAAAAAGTACATGGCAGATCTTAGTCATGTTGCTATGAATAAGAAAAGATATCAATTCATTTGACCTATTTGAGAAGTTTACCTTAGGATAAGTTAAACTTGGCTACTAGAAGGCCTCTTTCTGTAGAATTTATTAGCTTAAACATACTTGACCTTGCCGTGAAAAACTAAAGTTAGAATAACATACTTTATTATTGGAGAGAATCTTACCAGGACAGTCTTGTAGGAAAGTGTTTCATGGTTGTATACATAATTTTCAAGATCTGTGTAAATAAGTCTGAGTCTTCATATATGGCTTTGACTTTCAGGGATGTAAAGCGTGAAAATAGATTGTGTACCTCACATATCTTCAATCTGTTTTCAAATGTGACATTTGGCCTTGTGTGATTTGTAAGACATACTGCAGCTGACAACATAGTTTGCCATTCACTAAATGCTGCAAAGAGTTTGCAACAGTTGTGCTTTCTAATAGGCACAGATCTAAATGGCATAGGCTTCTAGGAGGCTTTTGCCATTTGAGAGGTTGGGTCTACTCTAGGCTAATACAGAGCACGAAGTTTACATTTTGATGACTCTAGGGAGACAAAATTGCACTAACATCTAAAACAGATGAGTGTTTAGGGCATCGTGCTGCAGTTTTGCTGACTTTTGTACTGCAATTCTTGTAAGTTGCCAAAGTTAAAAATGAAGTTTCCACTGATCAGCAACAAACCACAACGTGCCTGTCATCTCATGTGCCTTCAGGGAAAAAGCAGCCAGTGTGATAGTGCTGATGATCACTCTAGAGAGTCAAGAATCAAGTGCTTTCCCTGTGGGGCCCGACTCAGGTCCCTGAAATCACAGCACAATAGACAACGAACACCATGACATCTGTGACTCTATTTGATGTCTAAATACCTGTTTCCTTCATTCCTGTCCTTTTTTCAGGGAATCATTTTAAGAGATGTTTTTTAAATAGTAATCCTATTTAGAGCAACAGAAGTAATTCTTGAGAGTGTCAAAGGAGATAGTTCTGTGGTGTTAGTTTATAGTTCTAAAAAAACACAAGGGTAGTAGTCCTCCCTTGGAAGGAAGCAACTTTCCTTTGTAGACTTGCAGAAGATATGGAATACATTGCCCTGATCCCCTTCCTGCAGTCAGGACTGATTTACAGCTCAGCCTTCTGGGGACACTTCTTCAAAATGTCCGTCACACGATGATACAAGAAGAACTAGAACGTTGTAGTAAATCAGAATCACTATGCATGTGAGACCTTATGCCTTGGCCTTCTGGAGGTGTTCAGCAAAGTATGTAAAGACGGAGGAAACACATAGAATCATAGAATCATAAGGTTGGAAGAGACACCTCAGAGATCGAGTCCAACCATACCTGTCTCCCTACTAAACCATGTCCCTAAGGAACTTACCTACCCATCTTTTACATACCTCCAGGCATGGCGAATCCACCACTTCTCTGGGGAGCCACATGTCAAGGGAAGTACTATGTTAGCCTACTTTTTGGTGATTAACAAGTAAAATTATCTCCAGATACACATATAAAGCTATTTAGTATAGTTGCATTCCAGCCAGAGTGCTGGCTGTACGGCCTGAGAAATTAAGTCTGTCCCTGAAGCAGAAGTTTGAGGTGACTGGAGTGCTCTAAGGCATAGGATGGCAGTCACCGATCAGCTGCAAATCAGGCTCCACAAGCGATCTAGCAGTTAGACTAACCTCATTATGACAACAAGAACTGATTGCTCTACCATTAAGAGTGATCTTCACACATCATTGCCGTGTGCTGTGTCACAGCACTGGTGTAATCTGAGCAAGGTTGATGTGCTGCTGCAAAAACATTCCTGTACAAAAAGTTTTATTATTTTCCGAGCGTTCCTGTCATACTGAAATGGTGAAAAGACTCTGTTGGTGAGACCACAGGTTTCTCCTTTACTGAAGTATAAGTGTCTCGCTACTTCCATACAGGTTGCATGTACAGGCCCTTTCCATAGCACCTACTGGGGAATTGATGCAGATCAGGATGGTCAGCTTCACTCCTGTGTGTTTTGTGTTGGGAGAGAACAATGTTAGTCTCTCTGCCTTCTAAACCAGGAAACAGACTTTACTTGAAGCATATCATGTGCAGGATCCTCCCTTTGTACTACTAGGCCTTCCAAGTAGTCTGACAACTTAAGAAGGTGTAAATTTTGAACCATGACTAGAAGATCAAGCATTCCAGCCTTAAAAATCTGTTCTTAGGTGTTTTCTGGGGAGAAGGAAAAAGAAAAGCCACCAGATCTTTTTGTTTCCATTTACAGGGAGTTCATTCTGTCCCTTTCCTTTCCTGAGTTTTTTGTAAACTTGAACAAGCTGAGTTTGATTTGCCTCTGTGTAGTTTGAGACTTTTCTGTTTCCTGCAGTACTTGTGTCACTCGGCCAAGTAACTCAAGTCCTTTCCTTCTCTTTGCTTCTGGGTATATAGTGCTATGACAGTGAAGCTCCAAATGAAATTTTATTTATGTACTGGATGCTAGATGATGCAGTCTTGTTTGTTTGGGGATTTTTTTGCTGGTCTATGATGCCTTGGCAATCAAGATGAATCTCTCAGCTTTTTTGGAGTATCATACTTCAGGGAGTAGATGATCTCTGTGTACTTGAAGAGTTTAGTAGGAGAGTTCCTCGTTCTAAGAGATAAGTTGCCATCTTGGCATGTACTTTGATACAAAATACTATGCCTCATGGGGAGTTATGGCTTGTGTGTGTTATAGATTCTGCTAGCCAAGCTTTTGAGAATATGTTGATGGCAGCAAAGCTCAAGGGACTCAAGCTGCTGAAGGTGGGTATTTGGCTTTGTTCTTGGCCATTCCATATTTGTCTTTTTCAATTATGAAAATACTGTTTCTTCTTTGTTGGTCAGTATGTTCAGAAAAATAAAACTAGTGTAGCCAGAAATGTAATTCGGAAGATCTACCAGACTAATCTGTTTTTGTCTGTTTCTGTTTATCCAAACGTCCACAATAACTGGTTGTTCATGGTATACAATTCATAGTGATGGAAGTGATGCATCTGTTCTTAAACTACATTTTGTGAAATAATTGTGAACACCATTGACTTTAGTACTTAACTTTCAAATGGCTTAGCTGTGCTGTTGTAGTTTTTTGCACTAATTTTTTGCAATCTAGGTTATGAACAGACATCCTAAAATATTAAATATACTGAGTAAGCTTTTAAAAATAGCTGTGTTTGCATAGTAAGCCTGAAGTAGCAGTGGAATATTCAATATGCTGTGGATTTACTACTGCGCTGTATGAGTGCTCCCACAGCATATTAATAAATTAAACAATTTGAACATACTGAAAGGAGAAAGAAATGCTTATGTGAATAAAAAACAATGTTTATCACTACACAGCTTAGATTTATATTTTAAATCAGACTAGTGGAAGAAGTCTTAGCGTACATTTCAAGAGCTCTACCAACTCTACGAGTGCTATGTGTACTTTGAGTCATTAAAATGAGATTGCATTTACATAAAACTGTGCAGTAGGTATTTCTAAAAAGGGTTGTTCCTTCTTTTGTTCACTTGCATGTATTTGTGACAATAGCCAAACAAAAAGTGTACATGAACTCACATATTTTGTGAGCTGGAATATAACAGGACTAGAATATATAATGCTGTTTGGTATTTCTCATTTAACGGTATGAGATGGTTATTTATAGCTTCAGTTTTCTCAAGTCCATTATCAGTGTGCTGCCTTGAGTTTTAACTGACACTGAAACCTAACACTGATTTTATTCTTGTTAAATTTGATTACTGCTTTGTTATAGAGTTCTCTTTATAGTTGGGAGAGGTAAGGAAATTTTTAGTAAAAGGCTTCTCTAAATGTGATATAGATACCATTTGTGGTATGTGTGCTGCATCAAAACGGCATGTTAACACTTCCTGAACAGCCTACTATGCATCATGTGGTGGGAAGAGCTCTCCTTTCCCTTAGCGGTGGCTGAGCAAAGGAGTTTGAAAACTGCTACGTTATAAACCTTTTTTTATAGAAGATATTGAATTTAGAAGCACAATATAAAACGTGGCATAGAAATGGCCACTGCTTTGTTTTCCGTATTTGCTTTAAATTTCCATGTTTGCTTTAAATATATATATATTCATTTAAAATTCTGGAAAAAAATTACAAATGGCATGCTAGTATAGCGTGTGACTTGAAATTACTTTCGGAGATGCTTTTAATACCCATCTCCATACTGAGTTACTCCAGGGTCAGGTCTTCAGGGCCAGCTGTGTTATAAAATCCCCAACCAGAAACTTGTTACATGTACATCCAAATCAAATTGTGTCATCATGAAGAAGCTTGTGACCATTGACCTACTTTCTCCATTGCTGTAGCTAGACCATGGAAGCTATGTCTAGAATTTTCCTAGGTATATTTGTCTTTGCAGCAGAGCTATGGATATGTGGCCAGTTCAGCATGCACTCCTGGAGCATCAGTCACTCGTGCAAATATACAAATCTGAAGAGACATTGTTGTTGAGCTTCTAGTAATGCAGTCTTTTCCTTGCAGCTGTCTTGAAAGATCTCTGGATACAGTGCCTTCCACATTTCATGTGCTGTACAGATCCTTGACAGGGGTCAGGGTATTTCCGAAGTAGCTCATCTGCATTTCTGAGAAAGCTTCCAAAAATGTGGAGCACTGGATAAGTACTGCTCAAGGCCATCTTAGTCTGTCTTCCATTCTGTGCTGTCCAATTTCTGAGCTCCTGTCATTGGTAATCAATTACATTTCAATATTTTTAGATCAGGTGTGGGCATAAATTGTGCAAGTTATGCAGCTGTGGAAAAATCCTTGTACTGCTTTACTCTTGAGTCTCCAACAGAGATAAAGAGACTATAATTGCTAATACAGGAATAAGTACTTGAATTCTGAAAGCCTTTCAAATTATGACAGTTGTGAGTTGTAAGAAGATAAAGCTGAAACAACATTTTAGTAGGAAATACTGTGCAAATTTTCAAAACCCATGTTTTTAAGGGTAAACAAGTAAATAGCCTCAAAGACAGTGGTTTTCCAGTTGGAAACTTTATTACTACTAAGTTTGAAGCCTTGAGTTTGAGACTTGCTGGCCATTGAAGATTAGGCAGAAACAAATTTGGTGTGAGTTTTCTATTGGTTTTGTGTTTTCAGTGATACTGTTTTGTATAATTAACACACATTTGATTTTAAGACATGGATGAATATGAAAACAGTAACTCTCAATAGCTTTCTGATAAATAAGTATGCTTTCTAAAAATCTTACTGGACAAATACAATTTAGACCATTATGTTTTCCAAAGCTTGTTTCATTGCTTCAGCATGTGTAGTTCTTGCTTGCTTGCTCTTGCTCTCTTCTTAGCATTACAAGGAAGTATTCTGAATAGCCTTTGATCATAAATTAGATTCCACAGAGCTGTCTGCTGTGCTGACTTATTTTTGCCTTATTAGGTGATTTTTGCAGTTCAGAACTCCAGGAACTGTTGAGCTCCCTGTTTTTTCAGTTCCTAAAACTATACGACAGCAGGTCAGTTCGGTTCTCAATAGAAAGCTTCATGGAATCAAATTACCTGGCGTGCAGTAACACTGCTTGGGTGTTATTTCCATTCTGGAGGGAATTGCGCACGTGACTGTTGTAGGTTGTGTACTGTTGGCGAGCAGATTTCATTTTTAATTAAAGAATCGTTGCTTTTTGAGGGGGAAAAAATAAGCTTCAATCTGTCAGCTAAACCATTTGAGGAAAGTCATGGCATTGTCTTCTGTCCTTTTGTGGTTTCCCTCAAAATCAGATTAGTACGTCTCAGTAGAACAAAAGTGCAAATGTGTTTTGGGAGGCAGACGCTAATGCTTGTATTACTCGGCATCAAAGCCATGGGCTCCTTCAGGCGAGTGATGCTGGTGAGATAAGAGTGGGGGTGGAAGGGTATACCCTCTGGTATTTGCAGTGAAACTGTAATAACCAGCATAATGTGGAGAGCCACGGGGCCATGGCGTGCAGCAGCCGCTATTGTGATGTGAGGTGTGGCCAAAGAAACCAGAGGTCACCATCCATTTTGTAGAGGTCTGGGCTGCTGGGAACAAAACTGAGGGTGGCATGCTGCCATGCAGGACAGGCTTTTGTTAGTATGTTATGTAACGTGGAAGTAAAAAATAATGTGGTTATTAAATAATGCAGTCATTAAATGCAGTTCTTTGTTCCTTAATCAGACATTCATGAATACTCTAGCTGTGAGCCTGCCTGGCTCTGGGATTCTTAACTGTGTTTGAAAAGCCTCAGTCAGGACCTTAGAGACTTGGAAAGGGCAGGGGGGGAGGCCTGAGGATTTTTCTTCAATTGTTCTTAAATTATATTTATTGGGTCCTTACTGTGAGGTTTGTGTGGCACATAGATTATATTTTTCCCTCTTTTAATTTTTGAGGGCTACAGACTGTAGATTTTGAAACTTAATATTCTGAGCTTTTCACATCACATCAGAAAGTAGGGCTTTAAAAAAATTATCCATTATTGCAAGACATAGCATGGTAAAAGTTGACAGCAGTGTGTTGCAGGAGGTGGATGAAGGGAAGAAGGAACTTTCACGTTGTACTTCAGCATCGTACAATTTGTCTGACATGTTTTGTTTGTCTTCTTTTGAGGAATTAGATATTGGATTTCACCAAATACTGAATTTTGGATCCAGTATATCAGTAATCTATATTAGAATAATTATGGATAACTCTATGTTACTGTACTTCATTTAATTTGAATAGAACAGTATTTTCTCCCTGGTGAACTTCTATTATAAGCAGTGAGTGAGATTTAAAAAAAGAAAAAATTGTTAACTTCATGCAGTGGAAAATTTATATCTAGTACAAATAGTACAGAAGTTATAGATAATATTCTTGGCTGCCATGGCTTGTGGCCTATTAACTATTAACTCACCTTTGCCTTTTTTTGATGGGTGAGTTGTATTAGTCATATAATTATTTAAATTGCTGAAGATCAGATGTGCATTTTTAATATCAATCCATATATTTCTTCCCCCCCAAAAAACCCTTAAAAATTTTAATGTCGATGTATATTCCAAATTCCAAGTAAATTGATTTCTTAAATTCATAGATACCAGGTTGCTGGCTATAAAAACTGCTTTTTATTCATATAGTAAAGTCATTCATAGGTATTGCAAACCAGAATGTATGTTTTTTAATTCCGACTGCTAGCGGGTATTTATCAACACCTAGGATTAATACTGCATGTTTCAAGTCTGAATCGATTAAATCAATGTGACATGCTGAGGCTGGGCCAAGTCTTGTCTAATCAGCAGTCAGCACTGTTGCTCTGGCACGAAGATCCCAAAAATAGAAACAGGAGAAGTCAAACAAGTAAGTGGAAGGGCACTAAAAGAAAAAGTGCTGCTAATTCCACTGTTGACTTTCTGTCTAATGGATTCTTGTTCCCAGGCCATGCTAAGTAAAGCAACTGGTGTGGGGTGTGTTTCTGCAGATGGTTCAGCAGTGACACACGCAGCCCAGCTGGTTGACAGGTGTTTGATTTGTATTTAACAAGTACCACACACAAGCCAAATTTTTTTTTTAACATATACTGAGAAGCTAGTCAGCTGATGCTTTTTCTTCAGAATTAACACCCCTTTCACTACGCTCCCTTTTAGTTGCGAATGGCAACTCTTCTGATTTTCCCCTACAAATGAAAATAACATTATTTTAGTTTGTAATAAGAAAGACGCTAAATAGGAGAAATTAATCCATAGTTAACTTTAGTAGATGTAACCTGTTATGTTTACGTGTGGAAGAATCACAACATTTTGTTTCTCGCTATTGACAATTAGATCTCAAGAAATATTTACTTAGCTGTCCACTTGTTAGAATGAAAATACCCCTAATGAATATGTATGGAAGGAGCATGCCAGCCTTCTTGGGTACAACTGTTACACTCTGTGTTTGTGTGTCTTCCCATAACATGAAAAGGTCCTGGGATTTTCTTGTACAGTGTAGTATAACATGGAGAAAAAAACTTCCTGCCCAGAGGAGCACACAGTATTTTTAGAGATGCACCCAAAGGTGTGAGGGAAGAGTGGAGCTGGGAAACTACTTAACAGATGAAAATAAATAGTGTACAGTGCTATTATTGATTTTGTTGTAAGCTATGTAACAGCAAACTGTGCAATAGGACAGAGTGTCTCAGTGGTGGCCTGTTTATTTAATTATACCCCCTTTGGGGGTTTTGTTTTAAGAACTATAACTGGAAGAAATTATGATCTTTGTGGCATTTGGTAGTCTGCTGTGACAGCACCTCTGCTGGCAAAACCAGCAGTGGGAATAGTAAAGTATTAGGATGCTCTTACAAATCATCTTTGATGAATGTGAACTCTCAGAGCCGGAGCCATTAGGATGTGTAATGTAACAGTGACTATGGCCAGTTTGTCCCTGCACGTCCCCCCACCCTGTGTCTTCATACTTCAGTTTGAGCGTTTTTCTTTTGTGGAATCAAATCCATGAGATGGAAGATGATGAGACTTCAGGAACTGTTAACAAAAATGCATGGCTCTCCACAGTGACAAGGTTGTAATGCCAGTGTTGTGGAATAGCCAGAAGAAATACCACCCTGTAGAATACAGTGTACTGACTGTACTTCTGCTGAACCTCGGAAGAATGAGAAAGGAATGCAGCTGGAGAAATGGCTGTCAGAGTAGTGTTGATTCTCTAAATAAACATTGGGTGAGAGGATGATTAAAAACTCACGCAGCCAACCCTGTCTCCCTCGGAGAGTGGACTAGCTTCTTTTTGTCAGGCATCCTAAATGTGGTATATGGAGTAAGCTAATAAGCCTCAAAGAGGCTGAGAGAAGAGCCCGAAAGGAAAAGTTACAACTCTATTAGACTGCGATGTTGCTGTTCCTCACAACGTTTCTCAGAATTGGCAGTAATGGGCTGCACCGGGAGACTTACCTTTGGGGAGCAGTTCCCAGGACTCCTTTGCTGAATAAATTGGCTGATCCAATCTTCATAGGTCCAACTGTCTGTTGGAGTCCTAGATATGTGGTCACTATATCCTCTTTATGCAATTGTTAGCCTGTCTCCAAAATACATCAAATATCAAAAGACATTGGTTTTGGCTTGAGGAGGTATATTTCTTGGCAAAATCTTAAACTTTCGAGAGTGAATGGAGACATGGAAACTGTATCTTTAACTGCTTTATTTAGCAGTAGTTGGTGGAAGATTTGCAGTGACACAGGCACACCAAGATGTTATTTCAGAGAAAGTACTCAGCTAAGTGAGTTCCTAGATTAGAAATTCCACTGTATGCATGGTCTATTTATTTTTTATTCACCTTAAATCCTTAGTTTTGCTATTTCTTTTATGCATTTCATATCTGTACCATAGACGTTAGACTTCATGGTGTTTAATAGTCGGTGGAATAGATATTTGTCAGTGTAAACTGGCATTTGTACCAGCTGGGAATCTGCCTCCTGAATCTTCAGGTTATGAAAATAGATGATGGTGATGATGATAATCCCTGCAGTAAAGAATCACTTCTGACTTCTAAGAAGTTGACCAATGCTGTTTACCCTCCTAATACAAACTTGGGGCTCCAATTATTATGGTGAATATAATAGTCATATTTTAGTATTTTGAAAATACCTCAACAATTAATAAATGCTGGATAATGCTTTTTAACTTCTATTTGACTTTATTGGATTTAAAATATTATTTTAGTAAAGTAAATTAGATGAGTTTCCAGTTCTGTTGAAACTTTAATAGAATTTACTTTTGCTTTAATGCCATACTGTGGCTAGGTTAACAATAAATCAATTGATGGTGTGTAAGTCAGGCAATTTTTCTTTTGACAGTTCTTCTGTAAGGGAAAAACATAGTTATCCCTGAGTATAAGATCACTTCAAAATTTTTTCTACTATGTTGCTTCAGATGATAGAAATATCCAACTCGGTAGACTTAATTTCCTGAACTGTTCATCCATAAGACTATGAGTCTTTGAGATACTGTGCAGCCAGAAGCCTATTTGCTTATTCTCAGTACTCTGTAAGAAGTGTTCTAATGGGATTTGTTTGCATTTTCTTTATGGTCTGTGTATGGTGGTGTAGATCAACTAAAGTGGATTGTTTTCAAGCTCATATTCAATTCATGTCTGCACTGCATTTTTAAATAACTACTTAAAAAAATTAACATTATCCAATTTGTAGTTAAGTATAGTGTGCCTCTTACTCTTCTTAACTAAGGAATGTGGTGGCCCATTAAAAAAGCTGTGAGTTGAGTCATTTTACTTAGTCTGAAAAGTTGAGGAAAAAATTATTAAGGTCCTTCAGGCTCTAGAACACAATGAGACAAAATGAGGAAAAGCTGTTCTGTTCCACTGCCCTTCCCCATGGTCTAGAACTTTACCATTGCTTATAAAGCTCCATCATTACAGCCCCTATGAGCTCCACAGATGCTAATGCGTTTCCTCTCAAAACTGAGGGACTAATCCCAAACTACCTAAGGTCCCAGTTATGTGCTGGTATTACGATTTACTTTAGTTTGTCTCCTAATAGCTGTTTAGTTCCTTGTAGTTCAGTTCTGTCCTATTTGAAATCAGTGGCATTTCAGAGTTGTGATTGGAAAACACGCCTTCTGGACTGAGTAATCACTTCTTAATGAAGAAGGTCAAGAAGGTGGCAGTTGTCACTTCAAGGACATGCGATAGCAGTGAATACCACTTGTATTTGCCAAAACCAGAAGGAACACCTACTGCCACCCAAGGCTCTGCTTCTGCTGATACATTTTGATAATATAAAAACTTCCTTGATATCTATCCTAAAGACTTCAGACAGTTTGTTATCAGTTTAAGTAAATGTAGCGATCCTTTCATCTCAGGTTTTTCAGAACAACTTCTCATGTTGCGCGAAAATAATTTGAAGGGGCAAAATATAGAAAAAGTCTTTCCACTTATGCACTTTCTTTGTGAAATGTGTGCTTTTATCTATTTGAATATAGAAATTGGGGGAGTTGTGCGCTTTTTCAGACATGCCAATAGCAAAAAGGAAACAAGGGCAACTAAAGAGAGTGCAGTCTGGAGTAAGGAGCCCTGTGGCCATGTTCTCTGAAGCTCTGAGCTGCCTCTGGCCGCTGATTCATTAGTTTGCATGCAAAGCACCAAAATCTAAATTTTCAAGCAGAGTTTAATTTGAAGTGTATTAATGTCTAGTTTGTCAAATTTGTTCAAAGATGGATATCAACAGGAATTGGGAATAAGGAAAAACGGATGCCTCCTGGACTCGGAGAACAGTAGAGCATTCTCATCTGCCTTTCTGTTGAGCAGCTGCATAAAAAAGCCACAGGAGCACTGGTCACAAGGACACAAAAACACAAGAGTGTTCTAACTAGCTCTGGCTCCCTTGGCCAAACCATGGGCTATTTGCTCTGCTGGGGCTGCTGTAGAAGCAGGATAGAGCAAAGGCAGTGAACTATTTAGCTGTTAAGCAGTCTTCTTCATCAGGTTATTTTAAGGGAGGCTCTTGTGCTTGCTCACATGGGTCAAGTTTGCACTGAGCAAGTGCTGAGTACTGGTAGTTCAGCAGTAACCAAGTGGGAACAAAAGGATGAAAGTGAAAACAAGATGTCATAATATTTAGCAGAAACTTCCTGATATCACTAATCCAGGACATTCAAGGGGCAAGTCTTAGGAAACATCAACTGGATATATTTTTATGTAATTAATATTCTATCAGGCTATCCTTACCATTAACAGGAGCCTATTTAAAGAAACAAGGAAATATTTTGAGAAGTATAATTGGTGTGGGATTTTTATTTGTTAAAGGTGAAGCTCTGCCCTCGCTGGTGGCTCTGGTCTGACTTGGTACGTGCTCCATGGGGGAGGATGCTGTTCAAGCCCCTTGACAGTACGTTGTTGAACATTCCACTCTGTTTCTGCAATGCTAAAAATAGTTGTCCTCATTTTAAAACACCGGGCTATTAGATTATTCCAAGGGCATACTCAGAGTAATGGAAGGCACATATCCATAAATTATCAAAGCAGTAGTAGTGTTTGACCGTGCTGATTTTACTTGTAGTAAGATGAGTTTCCTTGTTAGTAACCCTGGAATACCAAGCCTGTTCTGTAAATCAAGCTCCTAGGAGCACCCTGGCCAATTTAAAAATAAAAGGAAAAATGCTTGAGTTTCCTATTGAGGATGGAGAAACATCTGACTGCTTCTTGGTGTTTTGCTTTTTTACAAAAAAAAAAAAATAAAATTGCAGAACCGTATCTGCAAATTCCTTCAAGTATTTTAGAGTAATTGTTTCTCTTGAGAAGAATCTCATGAAGTTCCAGCATTGCCATTATAAATCATATTAATGCCTAAAATGTTTCAAATAGCAAAACACATTCTGAGTGATTGATACAAGTTTCTCTCAACTTTTTTTTTGTCTTTCTTTTAATGATTAGGTAATGTGATGACTAATTCCTTTTTTGGCACTATATTGTTTGGTACTACAAGTAGCTAGTACACTTACTTGTATGTAGTTCACATACTTGTATGTTAAGATAGCCTCTCATTTTATTTTCGTAATAATTTTTTAATGTGAAAGTCTCTTATTTAGGGAGAAAAAATAGCTAAATGTGGAACTCAAGGCATAAAAATTAATGTAGCTGTGTTCTAAGAAAGTTGCTAATTACAGAGATCCAAAACATCTTGCTGTACCTTGAAAACCGTTAGATATAAACTGAATCTCTTATTTTATACAATTACAAACTGCAAAATCAATAAAGGATAAATACATTAAATACCATGATTATAAATATACTGTATGTTTCTGAAATAGTTAAAGCAACCACAACATTAATAATTTTAAATTTAATAAAAATCTGAGTTGGTGTAGGAGGTTATTTTTACGTTGCTGTGTTGAAGGGATAATCATTTGTAGAACACTGATTAAACAGTGTAAGGCAAAACATTTATGGCTTGTCTCCACAAAAAAAAACCCCAAAACCACAGCAGTGAATGCGGGTTGTTTTCTAGTTTATAGTGTTCCAATATAGCTTAGAAGATGAAATCTTATCTGGTAGCAATTAGACTATGAAGAATTTTTCAGAATTCACACTGTAAAACTTGAGAAAATGAAGGGCTAAGGATTACTTGTAATGATTGATTATAATTTTTCCCCAGCACGCTAGTAGTATCTATTTTTACAGAGGGGAGCTGGAAGGAAGATGTTGGAAACTGTGCCATGAGTAGGGTTACAAAAATGCCATTTTAACAGCCTATTTTAAGCTGTATTTTAATTGTTGTGTATCATGACTGCTTTGTATTTATTTGCTTAATTACTTGTATAATTTTGATGAGTAATTGTTGTTTTCTTGGCTCTTTCTGCTGTCAAGAGAGATTGGAGTTTTTCCTTTGTCTCCGTTATTTTTGTGTGTGTGTATGTCTGTGAGGCATTTGTCTTCTGCTTGGCTCGGAATCAAATGAGTGAACTTCCAAAACTTCTTTTGTTGCTGAATTCTGGCTTGGCTAGAAAACTGGATTGGAATGTGTGCAAGTTACTAGGGCAAAATTCTGTTAAGGAATTAGCGCCCATGAATGGAATGGAGAAAGCATTTGATTTTAGATTGCTTTAATAAGTCTTCTGTGATCCAGCTTGAAGTCATATGGGAATGGATGGATTCTCCTAGCAGAACTTAACTCAGTAGACTTAGACTTATTGAGACCAAAATTAATATATTTTACGGTGACATATTTCATGACCCTCTAAATGGAAGGTGGTTCTCAGGTCTGAGTGGCAGAGCCTGGTTCACACTAGGTCTGTAATTTTTAAACGTGCTTTGCTATAAGAAGGAGTGGAAAAAGACATTTTATACTTTAATTGTAAATGAGTTATTACTATTTTTTAACCATACTTTTTCATTGAGAAGTCCTCTATTAAATGCAGAATTGAATTTTCTGTAGCCTTCAACTCACAGCTGGTTTTTTTTCCTTTTGCTCAACTAGTCCTTATTCAGATATGGAAGATCAAGTTTATCATGATGCTCAGCTTAGATAATTACCCTTTAAAAATATTTTTTATAAACAAGATGTTTGTTTGTGCTTATGCTCGGTTACTGAGCATAACTTTTAAACGTTGTCTCTTGAATGGAATTTACAAACCCAAATCAGATTCTAAATTTTCGTGGGCAGTGCAAAGACAAAGTCATTTGGGGGGCAGTGTGTGACTAACAGTCAACTGTACAGCTGACTTATTTTGCTCTCTTTAAATGTGGGGTAGAGGAAGGAGTAAATTAACAATTACAGAACATTCACTTAGGAGGTAGGAGAAACAGATTTTTGTCTTCCTAGTTGCATAGGATCAAGATTTGCATTTCTTCCTGCTAGGTAGGTAGGGCACTCCTCTAGAGATGGGGGAAACATCTGAAACTGCCCTTTGAGCAGAGCCTAGAAACCAGCAGTCAGCTTCATGTGCGCAGCTGTGGGACCTAGGGGTTTAAGCATCGATCCCTGTCGGCTCAAGCACCTAGTAGGTATTAGGGAGAGAGCAGAAGCTGTGGCAGCCTTGTTGGGATTTCAGGGACTTGGGTAGTATGCAAGTGTCTTCTGAAGTATGTTTTTCCAAAGCAGGAACTGAAATAAAACTCAGATATTAATGTGAACTATAATGTTTCTTTGTTGTCTGGCTGTCTAAAGCAATCTACAGCTATATCTGCTTCATAATTAGATAACCTGTAATTCTTAATTGCTTAATAATTTGGAAGTGAAATGTATTTTAACCAAATGCAAGTCAACAGATTAAACAACCCTACAGCTGTTCTGTAGAAGAGCAGTGAGAAGCAATATATTTCCAGATGTCTTTTAATTTAGCACAGTCATGAGTTAGGTCTGTAAAATGATGGCTATGTACATTTTGTTTCAGGGAGAAGTTGGTTTAGTAGGTGCTCCTGGCATACCTGGTCTTACTGGTTCCAAGGTAAAAAAAAAAAGTAGTCCTATTTTATGCATTTTCACTCTCAACAATCATTTTGCCAGATGGCCAGTGTCTATATAAATTGTATTGGTATTAAATATCCAGCTTCTGAGTTGTGTAATATGACAGAGGAACTTCACTGTCATCTTTTCTTTCAAAAGAGAAAAAACAAAACCTGCCCATCAGTACTGTTTTGCATTAAGTGCAGTTGCCTATGTCTCAGAACTGTGCAGGTATTTCAAGCCACAAGATAGCAGATTCAAAAATATAAAATCTGACCTTCTCATGATTACAACAAAATGAGATGAGGGATAGCAGTACTTCTTCACTCCACTCTTTTGCTGTTCTCCAGAGGTGGAATGTTGTAGGGAGGCCAGAACTTGCAAAAAGAGACATCTGTGTTATAGACATGACTGACAATATTTGTTGAAGTTGCCTGACTATTTTCATGGTCAAATTTTGTTTTCTGTTGATTGCAGCTGTGTTTAACCATAAGTATTTGGAATGAATTCTTAATGTCACAGGTATCTGTCCAGCTAATTCCTTTGTAGGGGAAATAGTTTGGCTGTTTCCACAAGTTCAAGGACACCAAAAACCCCATTATTTTGTTCATATTAAAATTTCTGTAAAGTGTTCTGCAGCATGACCTTGGTGCAAAGGCCTGATTTGTGTATCTTTAAGGCAGGATACTTCCTGTAACATAGCATGAAGGGAAGGAAGGAACTTATTTTCTGAAGATAATGTAGCCAACACTGAGTTCTGAAACAAGCTTACCATGATCTATCAATGTGTATGTTCAAAGCCAAGATCACGTTGCCTTGTACTGAAGGCATATTTAAACTAACAAACAGATCAGCAACCCTGCTGTGAATATCAAGACGACTAATCAGTGATTGTCCATGAAAAACCTTGTGTGAAAAATTTCGCTGAACTTAATATGAGGATTCTGCCACAGAAATGAGAATTTAAGTCAGGCATAAATCTGTTATTTTGCAACTTTGTTATTTTTATTTCTGTAACACTTGAACTTACCAGCGGATAATATAGTTATTTTTTCATGCTGTAAAGTCGAAGTTACCTAAACTTCTTGCTGCGTTCTTTCTGCTGACTGTATTTCTTATTTTCCCTAATTGGAAATAATTTTTTTAAATTCAAATATATACAAAAAATCTGGACACTTAGACTATATTTCTGAAAAATCAGAAATTAATCAGCCCATATGTTGGTATAGGCACAGAACTGATTGAGCAGCAGTGTCACTGAAGACCTGGAGATAGACATGAGGCTGAATTGTGAGCTAATGGCGTTGTCCTATTGGGAATAAAGTGACTACATTAGTAAGATTGCAGCTGAAGGATCAGCGGAAGATATTTTCCCCCTCTTTGGTTGATGATGCGGCATGTGGTGTGGTGTGTTTTGGGAGGTCTTTCACCTTCACTTCAAGAAATGTGGAGAAACCAGAGGGAATCCAATATGGAGCGAGGGTATGTTCAGGGACATAGAAAGCAATACCTTTGAGGAGAATTGCAAGGAGCTAAGGTTGTTGAGTCTGGAAAGAGAGGCAATTGAGACTGCTCTGCTCTGACAGCTTTCTAAAATCCCAAGAACAGTCCATACTGATGTGTGAGGAGTTGAGTGAGTAACGCAGAAGGCCCTGCATGCATGAACAAGTTGCTCCTGACTGAGCTCATACACAAGAAGAAAATAAACAGTGGAAACAGGAGTGAGCTACCCAGTAGGACTATAGAAGCATTGCCAGAGCTTGTGGCAATGGAGTTAGGAAAGCAGAAACTCATTTGGAATTGAAACTAATGAGGGATTTGAAGGACGACATGAAGGGCTTCTTTTTAAGTGCATCTGTAGCAAAAACTAGACTGAAGAAAATGTTAACCCACTGCCTAATGGGGTGAGGGACATAGAAAAGGCCAAGAGTTCCTGGTGCTATTTTTTGCCTTGGTTTTTATTACTAAAGTTTGTTCTCACGCCTCCCAGGTTACTTAAGCCTCCTAGCAGAATACGAGAGAATGAACCATTGCCCGCTGAAGGGCAAGAGAGTGTGAAGGAGCACTGAAGCTACTTGGGCATTTGCAAGACACCAAACAGCTTGCATCCAGGGTTGCTGAGGGAGCTGGCTGATGTCACTGCAAGGCTGTCCTCTGTCATTATCAAAATATGATGATCAGGGGAGGTCACTGATGACTGGAAACAGCCAAACATAACATTTATCTTCAAGAAGTATCCACGAAACCACAGACCAGTCAGCCTTTGCTCTGTCCCTGGAAAAATTATACGGCAAATCCTGGATGACATTTCTAAACACATAAAGAACTAGAGGGTGACTGGGAACAGCCAGTATGGATTCACCAAAGATAAATCATGCCTAACTAACCTGATTGACTATTCTAAGATTATTGTCTGTGTGGATTAGGGGAGAGCAAAGGATGTTTTGTACCTTGACTTCAGCCAGGCTTTTGGAACAATCTCCAGTTATATCATTGTAGTCAAATCTGTGAGATATGGACAATACAGTGGGCGGAAGATTGGTTGGCTTGTTGGGCTCAAGGGTGGAATAACTGCTATGTAGTCCAACTGATACCTAGTAACTGGTATCATGCCCCATGGGGTGATACTTGAGCAAGTATTATTTAGTGTCTTTATTAATAACTTGGATTATAGGATTCTCAGTAGGCTTATGGATGTTATTAAATGTGAGGAAGCAGTCAGTGCATTAGAAGGGTAGGGCAAAAATTTTATTCAGTGGAACCTCAAAAGGCTGGAGAAATGAGCTAATGCAGAACTTGTGAAGCTAGGCAAATGCAAACGTGAGGTTCTGCTTCTGAGAAGGAATAGCCTCAGGGAAGCCAGATGAGGTGCTGAATTGCTAGAATGCAGCTCTACACAAAAGAAGTTGAGAATTCTGCTGGGTGCTATTGTGGTGGAGAAGACCAACTGGACCCTGCACTGCTGTAGCAAGAGCATTGCCTGCAGATCAGGAAGAGTGATAGGTGCTTTTGAGACTGCATCTGCAGTTTTGTGTCCAGTTTGGAGCTCTGCAGGAGGGAATAAGAGTAGCTCACTGGGGCAAGCACAATAGAGGCCTACCAAGAAGTCCAGGCGCTTGGAGCCCACAATGTATGAGGGGAGGCTGAGGGAGCTAGGCTTGTTCAGCCTTAAGATGAGATGATTTGGAAAGAGGGGGAGTGGAGAATTGTGTGCAGACTCACTGCTGTCTGTAAATACTGGGAGAGCGTGGAGAAGCCAGAGCCAGACTGTTGTCAGAGGTGTACTGTGAAAGGACAGGAAGCTATGGTCACAAGCTACGATCAGAGACTCTACCTAAGAATGATTTTCATATAATGAATTGCGAATTGAATAAAGACAGAATATGCAGTCTCAGAAATGGGAAAACTAAATTAAGAAAACACTTGTGGGAATTTGTCAAAAGTGAATAAGCATTAGTTGTGTTTTATATCCAACAGTTGGAGAATAATGGGAATTGTAGAATCATAGACAAACCCAGGTTGAAAGGGATCTTGAAAGATCATCTGGTCCAAGCTTTCATGAGAAAGGGAAACTAGATGAGCAGAGCAGAAGTTTCAAACATTCAGAAATTATTTCAATAATTAACCACGAATTTTTAGGTGAGGACATACAGAAGGTTATTTCGCTAGATCCCATTTTGCGTGCTCTCTCTTGGGCATGTTTCTAAATTTGACCCCTAAGCTGTTGATTACCTGAGCAACCCCAGCCAAAAGAAATAAATGGAAAGCAGCCACAGTAGGTGGCTGATGAAAAGTCTAGAACTATATGATAGTATACATCTACACATCTCCAAAGCTTTGGATTTAATTCCCAGATGTTTAGTGTGTGATGATTTGACCACATGCTGCTAGGAATTTTGCAAGTTGTAGCCTGCTGTTCTAGTTAACCTCACTTAAACCCTAGACTTCTATATAAGGAAATTCCTCTCTGAAGCGTGAATGGATGCTTACAGAGATTGCTCATTCTGATTTTTTGAACGTAATTTAGAAAACACTTTATGCTTTACTCTGGAAATTTTCCAGTCTTTTCATCCTCAGACCTTTAAAATCATATGCATTGCAATGAGGCTGAGGTGGTGAGGCAATCCTAGAGACTGGCGAAGTCATGCAAACCATCTCCTGCTGGGTGATTTGAGGGACAAAGATAATGTTTGGGGGGTTTTTATTAGGTAGGTTTTGTGCTACAAGTATATCGTTTTGACTGTATGTCTGCTGTATGTCTCACAAAGGTATACATTAAGATCTAAACCAGGTGTTGTTCTTGGTATAATATAGCTAGGCTGCAGACTATTTGACAAAGACATTAAAAGTAAGATTTTACATTAAGATCTTCTTGTGAGCTGAAAGGTATCACATTGGAACTGCAAGAGCATTATAACAGTTCTTTTTATTAAAGGAGAATCAAATAAGGAATTCGGTCTGCTGAAATAAGCTGAACTTGAATTAATATTTCAAACCCCACCCTTTGTTTGTTTTTTTCCCCAGTACTTGGGTAATTTGATGGAGATTTTGAATTGAAAGGAATGAGTTTTCTTTCAGTAAACTGTATCTATATTTTTCTTAATTGTTTTGTATTTTGGAGACCTTCACATCTGCTTATTATATTTAACAATTAAAATGAAGGTATTAATAGGAATAAATGTATCGAAACTGGCTCTGCAGAGGAATATCAGAACTGTAATGAGCAGGTTTGGAATCAGTGAATAGCTGAGAATTTGTAAAGCCAAGAAGATCCCTTAAGTTGAATGGAAAAATGATTGACTCTTACTAATTGCCAAAAATATGGTAAACAGTGTAATTTTTCTTGTGGTGTTTTCACACTTTTTTAAATGAGAGAAAATCAGTATCAAAAAGAGTTCTTCTGTTTTAATCCCATAATAAAAGTTCAGTGCAATAAAACTACTTTGAAAGAATGCAATTGTTTGAAGAATGGTGATGAGATTTTTATTTTCTTGTTTTGTGTTCCAGGGTGAACGTGGCTTTATGGGTAGTAAAGGTGAAGAAGGTGAAAAGGTAAATTAGTCTGCCCATGTTATTTAATTTTTCAGTTTAACAATTTGATATATGGCCAACCAAGTAAGCTTTGTTTTTAAGGTCTTCCTTAACTCTTTCATAAATAAAATTTGTAATTTTTTTGCTATTTAAATCATTCCTGAAATGCTTAAGAACAAGGAGTTTTTAATGCTTGATAGTCATTGTCATCAATGCTTCTTGTAGAAAGAAAGAAAAAACATAATAATGAAGCCTAACAGAAGCATAATCACAGGACTCCAGTAGTGTTTACTGCTATCTTATTTCTATGGTAGTTTGTGAATGTTTATTAATACCGTATGAAATGTATGATGAGATGATGTGTAGGTATTTATTAATAATTACTTAACTATTGCTTTTATACATTACAAATGCAGTTTTATAGAAACTTAGTGTGTTGATCATAACTATTGTTTTACACACTTTTTTCCTAATAACATTTATGAAAATTTAACATTTGCTACAGCATAACTGACTGTTAATTTAGAGAGTTTAATTTTTATTTATATACTTCTGTGTACTTACACAGTAGGTTAACCTGAGATTTATCTCCTGGACGTATCTGACTGAACTGGCTTGACTGCCAGTGGCCAAGCTAAATGCAGGTGCACTTGCCTCTCGCTCAGACTGCAAGTTCAGTGTCTTTGCCTGATGTACTGTTGTGTACCCTATGGACATTGTTAGTCTCCTGACAGCCGTAAAACGTTTTTGAGTGTGAAGTCCAGGATATGCCTTTCCTTGTTCTTCACCAGTAGGCATCAGAAATGGAGCTTGATGCAGTTTGTCCCGATTGCAGATGCACTGTAGTGGGCAGAAGTAGTTCAAAAGCTTGTGTGTTAAAATGGGAACTAAACCAGTCCTTTGGAAGGCTGTCCTGGCTGACAGAATGCCAGCCTGGGTCACTCTAGATGATGCAAACTAATATTCTTCTGTGGCTTCAGACAAGTAGGTCTTCACAGGTTATCAAAAGCATGTCTATGTTGAGGGGCAAGCGGATGGAGGCTGTTCTTAGCTAGCCTAATAGAAATTAAAGTAACAATGGTGATAGTTTATCATAGAAACTTCAGATCTTAACCATGTTACTGCCTGGTTACTGCTTTTTTTGGTTGATTTGGGTGAGGCAACCTGCATTAAGAATCTTTTCTTGAATCATAGATAATTTCTCTGTGCTCCAGCTCCCAGTCTGAAAAAAAGTGCAGAAAAACATTTTTGCTGAATTTAAAAATCATAAAGACGAAGAATGACAGACATTGCTATTCTGGCAATATTCAGACTGAAGAAAATGGAGATTACACGGCAGCTTCTGAATTTAAAAAAGTGCAATATATTTGTGAGTTAGGCTGCTTTGGACATGGATATACTCCACTTACCACCATACCTATTTAGGAGTGTCAGCTAGCTTGTGTTTGTATTTCAAAGAAAGCATATTATAGATTAACAGAATTAGAGCAGTTTTAAAATTGTGGAGGTTTTTTTAATAGGAAGTATTCCAGTAGCCAGGAAGGAAGAAGTATAAGAAATAAAATCAGCATCCATAGCAACTGACATCTATAATGTGAAGATTTAGTCTCTTAAAAAAAACCAAACCAAACAAAAAATGGCCCCAAAACCCCAAACACTTGTTAAGCTCGAGTGTTTCTAACTGCACTGACATATCTGATTTCCTTGGTGGCATCGTTATTCATCAGTTCTGAAGGGCTTGTGGTTTGTTGGGTTTTTTTGGTTTTGGTTTTTTTTTCATTTTTCTTTTCTTTCTTTCCATACTTGCTCTGCAGCTGTGCTGTGCTTTCCTTGAGTTTTATGAATAACTTGTGTTTGGACATAGGCACGTGATTCCAGCTGTTGCTGTCACTCTCTTTGCTTGATTTCCCTTATTTTAGGGGAGAGATAGAATGACTCAACTACTGATAATAATCATCATCTTCTTATGTGGAAGCTGAGTCGGTGCATTTAGACTTCTTTTTTTGTCGTGTAACTTCAGAAGTTCATTAAAAGATTCTGTTTAAAAATATTTCTTTTAACTATTAAAAATGTATTAAGCTGTTCTTCAAATAAAAGTCAATATGCCAGTGATCATTTGTGGCAGTTTCATCGAAAGCTGCGTATTGTCATTTGTGAGGAAAGAGTGTGTTTTAAGAATATGAGAAGTAGGTCTCAGCCTGGACTTTAACAGTTACTCAGTTTAGGTTTCATTCACATAATTATTGAAGAAGAGCCATGATAAATTTTGAGTTATTGAACTCCAGAAAGAGTATAATTTAAACTATTGAAGGAGATTATTTTATACTGTTTAAAGATTTCTTTGCCACACCTGGTTCTTCTTGAGGAATCCAGAACTCTTCTCCTACATCATTCCTTTTGCTTGGTCCAGAGTGAACTTCGTTACAGAAGGCAGTAGTGGTAAGGGAAGCTACAGAGGCTGTGTGTGCAGGTGTTACACTGCAGTTTCCCTCCATGGGAAATATACTTTCACTGTAAATTTGTTTTAATTCTGTCTGTTATTTTCTTTGTTACTTAGATAATGTCCTTGTCTTTATGTGGCAGTCTTATAGCTGCAACAAAAACATTGGTTTACCGTTCTATAGAATAAATGAAAAAGTATATACTGAGAGCAGTTTTAATTGGTTTGCTGCCAGGAATACAGAGTATATCACGTGAATCTGTCCTTGCTCTAATACCATTCAGAATTTTAATTTTACTGTGTGGGGTAGAAAGTATGAGTATTACACTTTATAAAGATAGGAAGTCAGGAAGGACTAATATCTAGAAGAAAGCTTTAAAATAAAATCCCGAATGTTCTTGGCAAATCAGAGATGTAACCTGAAAAAAACCAGGATCCAATGCAGAATGAACAAGTGGAAGGAACTATGTGTAGAGTAGAATAAGTCAGAGCTATGAAAACCCAAATCAAATTATATCTACTCAGAAATTAAAATCTGAGGATTATTGGGTTTGGAAACTGGACCCAGGTGAATGAAATTGGGCCATTTTGAAGTGGAATATTGTCTGCAACACTAATTAAATAGTTCCATGTTATTTGATATGGGTAAGACTTCACATGAAAGGATTTTGACAGGAGGACACTTAGAATAATTGGTGCTCTAGAACACAGAACCTTTCAGGAAGGATTGCATGATAGAAGATTACCTAGTGTCGAGTCAGCTGAAATGAAATGCATTACACTGCAAAGAGGAAGGGAATGGTGTATCTGCTGTGTCTATAGTGCATTCGAAGCTATGAGCTGAAAGTGCAGCAAGAAAGATGCTATGTAGCCATTGGGAAAGGGTTTTGAATTGTAACCGTATTGTTTATTTGTTTTGTTTATTATGGAAGTAATTTCCTCTTCCAGTGCTCTGCATTTTTTATCTTAGTTACAAAAAAGGAAATAAACTAAAGAAAGTCTTGCATCTTGAAAATACAGGAGATCATATTATCTTAAATTATTTTGCTATTTTCTGTTAATAGCATAAAAATTATTTAAAGTGTCACTAACTGATTTCTAATTCAATAAGCACGGAGTTTATTTTCAATGTATATACTTGTTCATTTTTAATACCTGGTTAATACTTTTCTATGATAAGACAGTAAAGCTCTGAAACAGTCTGCTGAAAGTGAAACAGGCTGCTCTTTTCCTTGAGGTTTTCAAGACCAGTCCTGAACAAACTGGCCTGACCTCATAACTGAACCCTCTTTTGAGCAGGAGGTTGGACTAGAGACCTCCCGAGGTGACATTCTGCCTCGATTATCCTATAATTTTATGAATAGTGAACATGAATGTGATATTTTTATGATTTGGCATGTGTTCATATTATAAATCTACATAAATAAGATGATAAGACAATAAAAAGTAGTAATGGTTTCAGGGTGGTGGATATTTTTTCTGATATTGGGGGGGAAGGTGTGAATGTGTATTTAATTTACAGTATGAACTAATATTGTTCGCCAGAATATGTAGTAGATTTTTTAAGATGTGTATATTCATTCATAGGCTCTTGTTTTGGAGCATCATGTCTGGGGATGACCCTTGCTTAAATACCCAGTTACCTGTCAGCTGGTGCCATCTTCCTCATAGAAGCTGTCATGAAATGTTTATTTGGGTAGCATTGTACATGGTTGATTGGATGATGTGTACGCATTCTCTGGGATGTTTTTAGCTGATGTTTCCTGAAAAACCCTATGAAACAGTTTGTTTTCCAATACAAATAATTACAAAATAAATTGTTCAATGTAAATGAAATCTAAAAGTGTCTTCAAAATTTATTGGGACGTGGTCTAGTGGTGGACTTGGCAGTGGCAGGTTTATGGTTTGACTCGATGATCTTTAAGTTCTTTTCCAACCTCAATGCTTCTGTGAAAAGGGAGAATCTTCAAATCTATTAGTATGAAAATTACCATGCACTTGTTGGGTTGTCTGATCATAGCTCCTTTCACTTGAGCTGTAACAATTGTCATAGTTGAAGCTCTGTCTCTGTATCCTCTAAATACAGTTTAATCTACAAGGTGATGCCTCGTTTCATTTTTACAGCCTTTCATGTATTGCTGTTTTCTTCTTTTTTTTTTTTTTTTTTGATGGCTTTCTTCCAGTGTCCCAACGTAAAGCAATTACTTTCTGAAAAATAAAATCTCTGTCAGTCTTTGAGAATTCAGAGGATGAAGGAGAGCCAGGCACTGAAATAAAAGCCTGCCTTTCTGATCAGCTGGTAGATGAAGTTTCTGAGACAGAGCTCTCACAATCGAATATCTCTGATCCTGGTTTTGATACCTCTGGGAATTACTATAAATAAAAAATGATAAGGAATAAAGTATGGAATAGATTATTACGGAGGATTATGTTCAGAGAATTGCTTTATAATTTACCAACAAGAAACTAAGCCATATAGAAATTGTGATGCAGTGACATTACATATGTGTGTTCCTGCTTCGAGCATGTCAGAGGCCTCCAAATTGGAACAAAAAGCACAGAATCCCCAAAATAACAGATCTTAAAATGGTCCACAAAGTGGGACTCTATTCTAATAACAGAGTTATAAGCACAGGATTTGCTTAAAACGTGCTTAAATCCATTTCACAAAATTGGATGCACTATTAAATGACAGTTAGTTTACTCTAAATGGAGAAAAACAGGATTCACCCAACAAAATCAAAGGGCAGAGGTTTAGCTCAAGCACCATTTGGTTTGAGTTGTTTAAATCAGGCACTGGGAAGGAGATAAGTTATCGAGTTACATCTTGTCACTAGCAATTTAAAAAATAATTTCAGAAATACTAATACCTAATTATAAATGTTTTATCTGTATCTTAAATAGCCCTTGCCTCTCCAGCAGTCATCTATAATTTGGACCTTCTTATTTTGCAGTGGCAAGAGACAAATGCTTCAGTTCAGATGAGTGGGCACAATGTTTTGAGCTTGGCAGCTGTTATGAGCTTAACCAAGAAATGGACTCAAAGTTAGGTCTGAGATCTTGAAAGGCACAGAGGTTGCAATCTTATTACTACTTATTTTGATACTTATGTGCCTTGCTTCGGAGTTGGAACTGGCTCAAAGCCTAATCACACAAGTAATATCTAAAATGCCTTTTCCCCTTTGTTAAATCTGTAATTCATTCTCTTTATCTGCTGTCTCTTGCTTCCTTTGCCCTCTCCCACTAGTGCTCTTTACCCAAGTCCCCCACGCTTGTCATCTTGACTTATCTTATATTCTTGGTTAGAATATGTATTTGCTGTAGTATACTTCAGAGATAGTTCATTCTGTAATTGAGCTAGAACAATGAGAATTCTGTTTTGTGGGAGACATGGAACCTTTACATGGTCTAAATTTCCTTTTAAGTCCGGCTGCATGTGTAGAACAAATCTATGTTTGGAATAGTGGTGATAGAAAAGTGAACACTTTTACATGTTAATTATAGCGGAGCAACCATGACTGGGTTGTTGCTAATAGTGATTTCACAGAGCTTGGAAACCTAAATTCCTTGCTTTGCTTAGCTGCTTCAGAATACTACTATAAAATCCTTGTTTCTGTTTCAACTCAGAGAGGCAAGTAAGTTATGCTGTTACATAGGCTGAACCACAGTACTAGTTGGTTTCTTACAAGACTTAGAAGTTGTGATTGATACTTAGGATGATGACTGTGCTCTAGAGAGCGTGACTCTTCAACTTCCATTTTCTTTGACTGGTTACTGGAATAAAGCATATTCCCCTTGTATCTCACACTTGAAATGAAGGGTTTTAAAACTGGATTTCATTGGAGCCAAACTTTGTAGAAACATGTGTGTTGTGGTATGCACTTGTAAACACTTGATCTTTGGTAAACTTAATACTTTAATTCTTTGATTGATATTTCTCAGTAAAATGATGCAAATAAAAAAGTTACATGTATTTGACTGAGGGAGACTGAGAGTATAAGCATAATGATGCTAATTCATTCTTTCTAAAGTATCATCTTTTTATTTTTACTTTTTGTATGTTTTGATTGTGCTTTTGGCTGTATATGCATGGGAGAAGAGATTAAGAGTCTGGGGCTTGTCCTAAATGTAGAAAAAAAAAAAAATCTCATCTGCTTCATTTTCTCCTAAAAGCAGGATGTTCTTTGTATATATTTACTATTTTGTGAAGTACAATTTGAATTATCCCAGGAAGTAGGGCTTCCTCTATTTCCTTTAGAAGAATATTCCTAATACATCTTAATGTCAAGAAGATTTCCTGGAGGCTCAATGTTTTTTACTTCATTCTATCACACCTAATAAAACACTCCGCCGTCTGTCTACCATCCATTCAGAACACAAAAGGCTATAAACCTCCAGTTTGTCCCCAGGTGTAGTCTTGTTTTAGTCTTCAATATGTTTTTCTTACATAAGAGTAAGTAAATGAAGAAGGAATCTTGTTTCCTTTCTAAGCTGCTAGTTGAAGTTAGTAATTTATTTAGTCTTTCTAATAATTTTATGTCTGTACCATAAATCCCAGTGGTGAAACAGGTCCATGTAAGACAGCTTAAGTACTGGGGAAGCTTCCAATGTACTTGAAATATAGAAGCCATTATTTGTGGATAGAAGACATTCTTGTACCTCAAAAGTCTATTAATAAAAATTCTAAAAAATTAAAAGAGAAGCAGTTAGTAACTTGCCTGGTTAGTAGTGTGACATTTCTATTTATTAACTACAGAGTCTGCTAGAAATACTTCAGTCTTAACAAATTATTAGAAAAGTAAATTCAGTAAGCTGCAAATCTTGGTGTTATCCTCACTACTGCATATACAGACCTGTTAGTCTGATTTTTATTTTTGGGAGGGAGTAATGGAAGAACATGCGTTTTGAATTCTAGGCTATATGAAAAATTCCCTGGTTGGTTTGGCTGGCGGTGGTGTCAGTGCTGCTGTGCTGAAAATGTGGCTTTGCTAACTATCAATACAGATACTTTTAGGAGGGGTCAGGAGGAAGATTTACTGAAATCCTTTAAATCTTATTTCATGCAGTCAAGACTGGTTGCTTTACCAGCTCGTTGTAATTGTAAACTGAGTATTTTCATACTTGTTTCCTAATGCTGTATAGGGAAGTATTAGAGTTTTTTCCTTCTCATCTTGCGACCATTTAGTCACCTATTTGCACCTTTTAAGCTTTGGGGTTGAGAGGAATGTTTTTCTTTGCTTTTGCTTGTGCGATTGTTCTGCTCTGACATAGTGGGTAGCATTCTGTAATTTCTTCCGTTAGGCCATATGAGGTTAAATGTTGATTACAAGACAGCCTTTATAATCTCAATGAAAGGGTATGCAAGTGTTTTGATTTGATGGGGGGTGTATTATTACCAAGCAGATCATATATATGATCACAAAGACAGGCATCTGTACACAGATATTCCAGGGGGAAAGGAAAAGCGTATTGTTAGTTCTACAGGATGTGTCTCTCTGTAAAAAAAGCATTGGCATTTGTCCTAGTAAGTAAAAGACTACCTGGGCTTATTCTGTAGTTCTCTTGTATTTGGCTTGATCTGGCCACCTTCATTGTATAGAACTCTTGCCCTTTGAAACAGGCTTAATCAAAACTGTCTGTTTGGAATAGTACCTAGCCTATACTAACTTGTGAACTGTGCTTGGGAATTATATGGGGAAGTGCTGATCAGGCTCATCAAAATGTCTGCAAGAGACCTTCACAGCTGAGGTCTATCTATCAATTTAATAATATAGATGACCAGGTTTCAGGTCTTAAGCTATATCACTGTTTCATTTTCTTACACATACTTGTGTAGTCAGATGAAAAGTTCATCAAGCTCAGCATCGTGCTTCTGATGGTAGCTCGAAGCAATGCTCAGGGAAAAGCATGAGGAGAAAGAAAGTAAACCAGTACAGTGCTTCTCCCTGTGTACTCTTCCAGGCTCTAATTATTTGGGACTGTGATCTCAGCCAGATGTGTTTTCAATGCATTTAGTAGCTTTCAATGGACTTTGTGTCCAATTAGTGAGTGCAGTTTTCCCGTGAATTCATGTAAACTTTGAGCATCTGCAGTATCCTGTGGTAAGGAATTATGCTGTTTATCTTTGTATTTCAAGAACCACTTCCTTTTATGTATTTGGAACCTGTTTCCTTTTAATTTAGTTTGATGTCTCCCCACTATTTCTATTGAAAGATTCCTGTTCGTCTTTTAAGTCTCAGTCAAGAATCAATAAGCATCTGTCATGGATTCCTGAGCTGTGTCTTCCAAATTGAAGAATACCAGCTTATTTAGTATTTCCTACTATGAAACCTGTTCTGTATTTGATTGTTTTTACTAGCTGCCATTGGATGTTTTGGGGTTCTGTTGCAGTGTTTAATGATGGTAGAAGCAAGAACTTCAGCATATATAATATATTACAGTGAAATTCTTTTGATTTCTGTGCCTTCCTAATATCTCCTCGCATTGTACTTTGGTTTTTACCCTCTGTTTAGCTTTGAGTATGGCCTCAAGATCTCACTCTTGGTCCTTTTGAATTGATCATTACTAATCATTGTATTTAGGAAGCTGTGATTGTGTTCAGAGATGTTAGGGCTACAAATGGGACAGAAAGATTTTGCCATCTTTATAATGTCAAATATATCATCTACTCTGAAATTAATTTGTACTTCTTTTGCCCTGTCATTTCATCTCATCATGCATGCATTGAGTTTGTTACAGTTAATTTTCATCTGTATCATCCTGTATAATTTGGTATCATGTACCTCAAAATGTTTTCCAATGAATTTTGAGTGTAAACAATTCATGTCTTGCTGAGAACAAGATTAGTGGAGAAAAGACTTTGCCAATACCTAAACACTAATGTGAATTCTCAAGCTGTCTTGGATTGGAAATACAATATTTGAAAAGAGGATTTTTTTGGCATTAGAAAAGTATCTTTCTCAGTTTGCCTTATCTCCACCAAGATTAGACAAAATCTTAAACTCTGAAAATGGCTATTTGCATATATTGAGTACAGTTTACTTCAGTTGACAAAGCTCTCCATATTTCAGTTATCCGACAACGTTGCATGGTAGGCCCAGATGTGGAGCTCTGGGCAAGAAAGTATGTGCAGTGTTTTGCAGAAACAGCCAAGCCTGTTCTAAATGAGCTATCATGAGGTATCAGAAGCATTGCAGCTTCATTAGCGGGCAGTCTCAGATGTACAGTTTAATAGCTTGAGCAAAGTGCCATGTCATTTGGATGTACTGCTGCCAGTAATGGTTGCTTCTGTGCCACCTTGGAGACTTCTGTGAAGACATATCCAGAGATGGATGACTGCATACCATTGTAGCTATGGATGCCTAGAAAAAATTTACTAGTTTTGAAACTGCCAATACTGTAAACCTTTCAAACAGTAATTCTGATAAATGGTAATTAATTTAAAATTAATGTAATGGGGTTTATGTATAAGGAGTGCTGCACATGTAACATCTGAGAAAATATTCTGGAGGAGCGAAGAAATATCAGCTGGCAGCAGTTGAGAGCACAGCATCATCCTCTCTCTACACAGATATGTTGAGGTCTCAATTTCCATTTACAACTCTGAGGACTGTGAGGAATGTGAACATTCACCTGTAGGGTGAATGCTGGGGCTTGTGTCAGGGCACCTTTGTACAGAAGAGAGGATGAAGAATGGACATAGACCTTGAGTGAGCTACTTAGGGAAAAACAAGAAGATTGGGTGGCATATGTATGTATATTTCTGAGAGAGATGGAAGAGACTCAGAGTAATTGAGAAGCTATAGTGGGGGTACATGACTACTAACATCAGAATAAAATGAACATTTCTAGTGTGTCATTGCTCTTTCATTTGACTGCACTGCCTTCCAGAAGCTGTGTGGTCTGGGTGTTTTTTGTGAGTGTTAAATCCCATTCCTTTTTGGAGTCAAAAGTAGAATACAGAATTTCCAATTTCCACAGTGTAGCTAGTGAGTTGTTTGTATTCTGTGGTGAGCGGAAGGCGTCCCACACTCTGCCTATGCTTCTTGGTTCACCAGAAGAAGAGGGATCATCCTCTGCTGGAGATACCCAGTCTTCTAGTTGAAGTGAGAAAGCTTAATGCTGTGAATTAAAATATTCTCTCTTCTGACTCCACAGATGCTCTTTGGTGAAAAACCTTATAATTCATTATGACAGATTTTTTTTTGTTTACCATGTGTTAATCTGAAAAGACTGAATTAAAAAAGATGATTTCTGAGTCAAAAGATAAGGAATGCCAGAATAGAATTAATTTGCAAACTAAATGTGACCTCAGTTGGATTAGAGAGAGGCCTGGAAATAGCCCATCGAATGTGTGTTCCCACAAGATAATCTCAGAGAAATAGCTCTGACTGCAGTTCAACATCCAATCATTTTTGTTTAAACTTATTTTCTTATCACTGTTTTTGGTCTGCTTACTATTTTTGTTACTTGTTCTTGATTTTCTGTGCCTTCCCTCTTCCATTTTTTCTGGCTTATAACTTTTCTCTTGTGCACACATGCACCTTTACACATATTGTCCATTCTCTTTCCCTATTTTGCTTTTTTTAAGGCAGTTTACATTTCACCAATACCTTTGCATAATATCTTTGAAAAAAGTGTTGTCTTTAACTGGAAGTGTGGTGAAAAGCAGTCTAGGTACAATGTACAAAACCATGAGTACTTCAGGTCCTTACCGATCTCCTGGGTTCTATATAACTTCAGGTAGTATCCATAAGCTGATCTTACAGTTAGTCAGGACTAAAAGTAGTTTCATATGCCTGTAACTCTCAGCATTTTATGATAGTGTAGTCTAGGTTGGGATACTTTTTCTTGATTCCAGGTCTGGTGATAGGTTTTGCTGTATTTCCTTAGTTTCCAGTTGAAAGTGCACATTTACACTAGTACGCTTGTATGTTTACCTACATATTTATGTGTGTGGTACAATTAAGTCATCCCCTTTCAGGAAAGATAATAGACAATCCAAAATATTTAGAAATGGATCAAGTAATAGATTTCTAAATTAAACCATTTCTGACTTAATTATTTTGATATACTGCAATGCAGTTAATAAACAAAAACTTTCTTTACCAAGAAGTTTAAGCCAGCAGGGAGGCTCTGATGGAAGAAGATATTGCAGCACTAGAGGGTAAGCACAACTGAATCCTTGCTGACAGGTGTAGTGTGTTCCTTTAACATAGCAAACTGAACAGAGCTTCTGACGCTTGAGTCTCCTGTCTTTTAAACGGGAGGCAGTTCTTGGGAGTTGCTGAGTAAAGACATGCTGTAAAACTGAGCTGGAGGGGATCCACAGCAAGGAGGCCATCAGTACACTGCAGCTGCTACTATCAGCAAGATTATTTGATTTCACTGTTGCAGAGGATTATTCTTTATGAAAAAGAGAGTACTGCCAACTATCTAATGAGAAGAGGCAACAGGATAATCTAATAAGACAGTATTGATGCTGCAATATTAGAAAACATAATTTAGCATAAACTGCATATATGCTTATGCGGTCTTGTAGTTTATACAGTTTAGCCTTGTATTGTGAGACCTGTTTAAAAATATTTAATGTGCTATTTCTGTAATAGCCATGAATGCGAAGAAGTAAATTTGCAGTTGAAATACCCATGTTTAGGTCAATGTGCTCTCTAAATGGGCCCTTGCAATTCTGAGTGAGAGTTGTTTGCAATAAGGATAAGGATCAGAATTCATGAACAGAGTGTGATTAAAGAAGAAGCAACAAAACAAAACAACTACTCACATTGGTCACTGTAGAACAGGAGATGACAGAAAATTTTTTCCTGAATAGCCCAAAAATAAAAATCAATGCGTGTGTGTGAGTGGGTGAAGCTTTCCACAAACTGCAAAGTCGGATGTGGATTTTACTACTGAAATGTCAGCAACGTACATGTTTAAGTGTATTTAAGTCTCCAAAGTACTTTTATTTTTCTCCACTTAGCAGTAGTTGATGTTTGTTAAAGTAATACTGTCAGTGGTAAAACCAAACTTGCTACCTCATCTCCTTTCCAGCTGCTTTTTCCTATCCCCAGTGTCCCTGTGAAGGGCTATTGCAACTGTTCATGTTATGTCTGGTAAAGTAAAGAAATTAAGGAACTCTTTTGACCAAAAATACTTCTTATTGGTTTATATCTCAGCAGATTCTGTTTTTCCAGGCTGCTGTCTGGCTTTTCTTCAGCAGCCAGGGTGTTCAGAGTAATAGGAATATTTTAGTGACCAGAAGGTCCTGCAGTGCTGTGCTGGGCTTGAGAAGAACAGTATGATCCCTTTTGGATCAAGCTAAATTGAAACATGTAATCCAGAAACAAGCTTAAGGTGCTGCAGTTGTTAATGGCTCTTGAGTTCATGAAAACAGACTAAAGCTACTACAACATAGGTTTCAAATAGCTCCACCAAAATATGTATAGTATGAATATCTAGTATGCTGCTTCATTTGCTCTATAGATGCTCTTTTGTTGTGCCGTACTGTTTGCTAATGCAGAGATACCTAGAAAATACTTACTTTGAAGACGACCTGACATAGTAGGCATGCAAGTCAAAAGTATTAAGGCTGTTATCAAAATTAAATGAAGTTAAAGAATGGTAAAGAGTATAGGTGTCTAGCGTAGTAAAGCCATCAGTAACTTTATGCTTCTGCTTTGTACTGGACACTTATTGGCCATCTTTATATATTCTTAAATTGTAGTTTAAGAAACAAAATAAGCTAGCTTAGAAGAGTAGGTAATTTACAACAGGAGATCAGAATTTCTGTGACAGTAAGTGTAGACTGAGTTGTCTTAGATGTCTCCAGGTAACATATCATTGATCTTCCTGTGATGAGGCCAATATATATTGTGCAAAGATAAAGAAAATTTTGCCCTGTACCCTTATATGAGTTTTATCTACTTCCTGAAGGCCAGTGTTAACTTAAACACTTCTGTTGTCAATAGCCAGCCAGTAGGTAGAACTCAAATTTCCCAAGATGCTTTCTAAAACGCTTCCTTCTGTTCAGTGGGCTGTAGAACATTCTCACACCTTTTTATTCTAGACCCGTTTATTTTTCATGCTTTACTATGCAGTTGTCCAGCTAGAACAGAAATATGATAAATGTTTTCATGCATGGTGCCCCATGAACTTGACAGGGAGAAGTGAATTTTGATCCTTTCAAAAGAGAGAAAACTTCCTACATTAAGAATATAATTACTATGCAACAGTCAGACCTTTCCTGCCTCTGTAGCTGTGTTTTTTGCTGGCCTTAGTGAAGTCTGATGGAATAAGACATGTTTAATTGGAGTACAGATCAAGCCTCCTCCTCAGATACATATCTGTCAGAAAACTGAACACATCACACCTTTAGATTGTGCCAGGGTTCATGAGATCTTTATTGAAACTCCCGTTTCCTGATCTAAGGTGTGAGTTTCTATGACCTTAATAAACTACTTACTACAGTGTAAGAAAATAGAGGTAACTGATAGTGCTATCTTTGCAGGCCTGATGAACACAGTTAATAGTCACAGCTACAGAAAATGCCATTATTTTGGTTGTCGTGGCAGAAATAAAGCTAGAGGTGCAGCCTTTGCAGAAAAGACATGGTAATCCATCAGCTTGTGCAAACACTTGACATTGCTTTAACCATCTGCAGAACATCTTTTACAGTCTAAATAACAATAGCAATAGCCTGCCAAAACCATGAAAACATGGGTGTCTAAAAAATGCTATGTTCTGTGAAAGCAGTACTGTTTGCCAACTGCTGACAAGAATAGATTTGCTTTAGGTTGCCTTAGGAGACCAGCCTTGAAAATATACTAGTTTATTCCTGCTACGGAAAAATCTTCATTCAACACTAACACTAAGCCAGTCTAAACAGAAACCTCCCCACTAAAAGACAGATAGAGTTTTAAACAACTGTAGCTGAAACTCAAATCCATTTGCAGTATTTACTTAAGAAAGGCAAAACCAATGTGCTCATTAAATGAGACAGCTTTTTTCTTTTTAGGTTTTAAGCTATTGATAGATACACAAGATACTTAAATTCAAGATTACTGTGGAGTTTGACACTGAAAACTTAAAACCAAATTCCACTTTTAGTTTTGAGTGATATAAGAGCAAAATTCTATAAAAGTTCAAGCATCTGTGCAAGTCAAAACATGTAATATGATTCCCATGTGTTAGGCACAGTACAAAGACAGAGCAGACCATTTCTCTTGTCCCAAAGATATTAAAATACAAGTTTTGCCACTGAAGATGTATACCTATAGAGCAACCAGACTTTGTTGGTTAATTAAAATATAAATAATATGAAAGATGATGCTTACCTGTTGTGCAGATTTTGTGTTCATCACACCGAAGGAGAACTGGGCTGAAAAGAGAAGTTATTGAATGGGGATAAATGGTATGACTTTGTGTAAACCTTGCAGTGCCCAGTTGTACACTGAGTTTAGTACTTAGGTTTCCCAGTATTTAAGCACGCGTGCATGAGAAACAGCAAAGGAGAAGATCAAAAAAGAATTTTAGTGATGACATTCCTAATGGCTGAGTGAGAGCAAAATGAGGGAGCATATGTGAAGATAGTGTGATCAATCAAATCTGAATGAAAGTAGTAGCTCAGTAGATGGTTGAAAAGGGTTATATCTATGGTGTAGATTTGGTTTGTATCCAAGAGACTCATTTAAAGATTATTCCAGTTATTGGTGACCAATAAAATTCATACTTTTTCAGTGATAAAAGAGGAAGATTTTTGCGATAAAAATCATGAAAGAAACATTTAAAACTAATTCAGATATTTAGGTAACAGCAAGAAGGTACTAGAAAGTTAAGATGTTTGCTTGGACAGGAGGCAAGTCTGGAGTATAAGTGTAACTGATGACTCATGGAAAAAATCATTTATTTTATATTTGCAGATGAGATTAGCCAGAGACACTGTAGAAGGAGAGGAAAATTGGACCGTGAATGTGCCCTGTATAACCTTTTCATGAAAAGTTACATGTATGAGTTCTCTGAATGAATTCATGAGTCTTTATAGTTTGGAAAGCCTTTTGGTTTTGGGTTATGAGGAAGGTATAGCACAATCAATGATAGGCAACGCACCAATTTTTAAACTGAAGTGATAGTCCATGTATAGAATGTATTGTAGACTCAAGTGGAGTGAGTAAAGAATAGAATATCCATTCCTATTCACTGTGAGTGAATTGCTATCCATTGCTATTCACTTTAAAATGTATTTTATGATTTCTTTCTGTAGATGGAAATTCTTGAAATAAACATCATATTGATTTTTAGGGGGAAGCTTTGACTTATTTTAGAAAGCTATTTACATCCACTAAAGTCTCTGCATGTAAATACCAAGTAGCAATTGCAAATGAAAATCACCACAAAAAAGCTTAGTGACTTTTCCTTGTAAACACACTTTACTTGACTGATTGTACTTTCTTTGAAGAGAGTATTAAAATATTTGAGTGGATGCTAAGAATACTTATTATCTTGGAAACTGAAACTCTGCTTTCAGATAACTCATGCTTTAGGTAGTAGTATTTTTTTTATTTTTATGAGTAAAACTTTAATCTTGGGTTCAGAATTTTTCTTTCACCTGAACTTCAGGAATATATGATCAAATAATTATCCAAAAGAGTGGGGGTTTGGATGTTGACTTGGTTTGGGTTTTCTCCTCTACATTGAAAGGTTGGAAGGGGAAAAAAAAAAAAAAATGAAAGGATCATGGCTGGACAAACTGTGTTGCATACAGAGCAAAGTTTGCCAACTGCAAGATCTTCAATTTCATGTGGCAAAAAGCAAAGCCAGTATGACCATCTTAAGCCCCTGAGTATGTTCATTTGGGGCGTTTATTATTGAATAACAAAGCTAAATGTTAGATTGTGGTTAGCCCTGTATAAAATGTAGCAAGCAGGAGTTATCCAAAAGCTTGGTGGTTTGTTTTTTTCTTGTACTGGCTAACATCTGTCACTCAAAAGGACAAAGTTGTGTTTTATGTTTCTTTTACCCTAGCAAGTCTCTTAACACATATTTCCACCTATTCTACATAGGTTTGGGAGGGTTTTGCCTATCACAGTATTATTTATTGCCTTTTAGTATTTCTTTAATGATCTTAACTACTAGGTGTGGTCAGCATCAGGGAGTGTTAGGCAGTCTTTTAGATTTCCATAAGACAGGGTTACTTTGAACATAAGGACCAAGTTGAAATTCAGATGTCTGTAACACATTAAGAGATCAAAGGATCGTAACTTCTGTTTTCAATAAGGCATTTCCGGTTGCCTTGGTGTGGCATTTTCCAGATGTGAAATAGAATTTGAGTTTTCTAGAGGCTTAGTTCTCAAGTATATAGCAGTTCTATAGGCTATATAAGAAAATATTCAATAAGGCAATAGCTGAGAACACCTTAGCCTGCCAGGGGTCCATGGAATTGGTAGACTATTTTAGGAACTGGTATTTGTGGATGTTGCAATGTGAGAATTTAGCTTTCACGAAGAATGTAAAAGCATACCTAAACTATATGACTTGGTCAAATGTAGGTATAGTCCTTCAATCTATAGAGGTTGCTAATTCTTCAGAATACTGTTTCATTTGTGTTATTTTGTTTGATTTGTTTTTTCCTTTGCTATTCTTTATCTCCAAACTGATATTATTAATTCACTATGCTTGGTGATAAAGGCACAGTGACAGTGCAGACAGCTCAGTCCTATTGTTATCTTGTGTATGGTTGCATTTGAATTAATGTTTGTCTAGCTTTTGGTGCCTTCCTGAAAAAAGAGAATTTATTTGTTAAATGAGAGAATTTTGACTCATTAAGACATGAACCTCCTGCAATCACTGTAATCATTACTCAACAAGGACATCATCCTAAGAAAAGCTAAAATTATTTTAATGTGATATTTTAACATTTTCCAAGAAAGAGCAATCACAGCAGAACCAAGGAGCAGTCTACAGGAAATGTTATTCTGAAGGGGGTATCAAGGTTATATCTGCCCCACCCCCATAAAGATGTGCATACTATGATATACCAAGTCTGTCTAGAGCATTCTCAAGAAAAATGTACAGTTAAGGCAATTTCATTCTCTTCTTAGATTGTTACAGTACTTCTCTGCCTTCTTAACATCAATTCCTCCCCCAATCCAACTGTAAATTCTTTTGGCTACAAATGAAACCCATTGTTTGTATTATTACTATGAAAAACATGTTGTCCCATTTATAGCATTCTTTCCCATATTTGAGATTCATCAGCATATCCTATACTAACTCTTTCCTTCTAACTTCTTTTCTTACAAACTTTCTATCATTCTGCTTTGGAGAAGAGTAGATGGTTAAAAGTTGATGAAAAATGTGATGCCCTGAACTAGACACGATTTTCCACTCTTCTCATCAGTGGCAAGTAAACTAGAATAACTAGGGCTTTTTCAGTTTGCATTTGGCAAATGTAGACTAGTGTTAAAGTTTTAAAAATAGTTTTGTTACAGATTCATGGTCACTATGTGATCCATGATAATCCCTAGATCCTTTTCTGCCCTAGTGCCAGAGGGTTTATTCTTGTTATTTGTGCATTTTATTTCTCTATTTGGAGAGCACTACACTGTAACATTTATTTGACCTGATTTTTCTTTTTTTCAATCACTATTCTGATGATAAAAGTCATTTTGCATTTTAAAGTTTTTCTGTGGAGAATAAAAATGGATGGGCGTCTCATTCCTGCTGACAGGAAGATGCAATTCGTCAGTGCAGTTTTGGAGCCATGAGTTGACCTGGCTTTCAGATCATTTGGTGCCTGTGATTTTGGATTCGTTTGAGGCAGTAGTTTGCATTTATATAGCTTCTCTAACTTAGAAATGGTTAGAGCTTGCTTAGAAATAAGATGCATGACACTAAGCAGTAGTTAGCTAGTGTGAACGTCTGAGGTGTTGTTCAGTCTGTGGAAGTGAAGCAAAGAAGAAAAATCTTTTTTGTGACATGTTATCTTGCTTGGTCAGGCATTACACCAGTTGCCTGGCACCTTTTCACAAGACAATAAAGGCACTGCTTGGAATCAGAAGCTTTTTGGTCGTGGTTTGTTGATAAGTCTGTCCACTGAGCTCTCTGCACTGCTGATGCCTATGAAGCTTTATGGTAACCTCTTTTCTTACTGTGTCCAAGTATAATAAGTAGTGCGTGGATCTGGGAAGGCACAGGCTTCACAGTGACATCCTGGCAGTTCATCGCTGTTGATTCAAGTTTACTAGAAATAGAAGCGATATTTCTGCAATGCCTTATGCTGTCTCTTTCTGACTCTACTTAGGTAGTGATCTTATGTGATACAGGGTTACAGCCCGTTTGGAAATAGGCTTCTTGTTTCTCTCTTTCGTTTGCATAGTTCCTCCCATTTTGAACGGGGACAAGATCAGTAGTTGGCCTAGATTTTCGCTCTTTTTCAACCACATGCTGTTTCAGCAGTCCTGAGGTACTTCAGCCTGAGTATTGCTGCTTCCCTGAAGTATTAGTATCCCTTTGTCTCCAGAAAGGTTACACCTCAGTCAATAAGAACTATATTGGGATAGAGCCCTTCATAACTCCAGCTCTCCAGACATCCTTCAGCAGAACCAGAAAGAGCCATAGGGATTTTTTTGAATTAAAGATGCTGATTTTATGAATTTGTAACTTTTTTAGGAATAGTCAATACGCATTAGTATGAGCTGAGTTCATCTTATGAGAAGCTTTGGAGAAATGGTCATAAGAAAAGAAAATTTGCATAGCATATTCTGCTGAGATAGAGCTGTAGCAAAATGCAGCAGAACATTAACAATATAAACCACCAATCCATAACTATCTGACAGCTATGTAGGGTAAAGTCAGAGTTTCAGAGGTTAAAATTTGTAAGGTATCCATGCTGAGTTAGTGATACAGTATAGCGTGTGTACTTTGGAGAGTATTTCAGCTATTGTTAACAATGGTACTTAAAATTGCTTGGAGCAAAGGATATCAGGAATTCCTGATTAGTTTCATTAACAGAGCAGCACTGCAAAAGAAACTTTACCTTTTTAGGTAAATTTTTAGGTATGAATGTATTTTATTTCCAAATGCATTACTTTATCATTATAATACGGAGGAAATAGTAAGCCAGGAAAATGAGGCAGCCCTGAAGTTGACAAGAAAGCTGAAGGCTGGTAGTTGAGTCTTGCAGAGGCCATGCGTGAACCCCTGGCTCTAATTAAAGAATGTTACCACTGAGTTCAGTGCATCTGCTATAACACACAGCAGACTGAATCCCTCCCAGCGCTTATACTGGAGCAACCCCATCAGCTTGTTCCATTGGGGTAATTAAAAGCAGAATGCACCCAAAGAAATACAAATGATTCAGTGTTACATTGGATTAGTTTTAGTTAACTAATAAACAAGGCATGACATTTCAAGACTTTTGTCATCCTGTCTTTGCAAGAAATGGTCCTTAATTATCTCATCTGAATGAAGCATAAAGAGGCAGGAACATTAGATATAAAATGGTGTTAACACATTTTCTCTCTTTTTTGTTAATCTATGAGGTAAGCCACAACGTTGATTATTAACAGCCTCCTCTACACTGCTGAGTGACTTCAGCTATTCTGAGAATTGGCTAGATTTGAAGCTGTTAATTATGCAGTATAGTGCACTCCATAAAGGCAGGAAAAAGCATGACTTGGCTCAGTTCTCATGAGAATAAATTGTAAAAACTGGCCCTCTAATTTGAATTCTGGCTTCACAGAGGACATGGACATTCTATAAGATGGGCTTGGAGAGGACAAATCACTTATTCTGTTAAAAAATAAGAATAGGTTCATAGTAAAATCACATACCTGGAGAAACCCCACGGTTCTTGGGACTCTGCAGAAGGTTTAGGCTCATTAATAGGGATTGCTTTTCATTGTTTTGTCTAAGAAACTGACAGACATCTTAAATCTGAACATCTTGTAAATCATAAGGAAGAGGGTTTTTCTTTCTTCACTGCATTCACCAATGACACTTGTATATGTCTAGAACTGCCCACTGGCATTTTAAAGCTATCATCTGCCTGCTGTAGGAGAAAAAGGGATGGTCTTCATTGCATGCTGCTCATCTAACATCAAGGCAAATTATAGGCAGGGGTGAGGGGAGAGACATCTTTAGGTTTAGGTGCTCTGTTTAGTTTTTTATGTAAATGTAGGTCTTGCATAACAAATTATGACAAGATATTTCTACCTTAGGTTATCACATATACCTTGAGAAATTTACATGTTACTACTGCTTCTGAAGTAAATTTGTACATGTTTATATCATTTTCTCTTAAAGTATGAGAGCAGTTAAACAAATCATAGAAGAAAAAACATCTCCATAAATTGGATTGATTTTTAAATCTCCTAGTAATATATTTGGATGAGGAGATACTATGTCAAATATATGACTGTACCTTTATAGCTGTTGCAAAGTTGTGTCAGTGTAACTGATACAAGTTAAAAGGTCCAGCAAACAGTCTTAAATGTTCAATGTGTTACAGTAATGAAAAGTAAAATGTAATTTTTTCAATTTCTTCTAAAAATCTTAAGTGAACTATTTAAAGAAGAATAGTAAGTTTGGAACTTCAACTGCTACTTCTTTCAACTGACAATGAAAGAAAATTGCTATCTTAACTGAAGCATTAATCCATAGAACAAAGAGAACTTTATAAATTGCACATACTGAAATAATGGGTGTGAAATTACTACAAGTGTTTAGTGTCATTTAAGCTTTTACAATAAATGCATATATTTATCTAGAGTTTTTTTGTTTGGTTTTGATTTTGATTTTTTTTAGTAAGCAAATCAGGCAATACTTGCGGAGAGACCTTAACAGTATGAATCAGCATTAATACGTAGCATTGCTTGTTATCAGCAAGATGTATTAAAATGGAAACCGTGCATGGGATTATTAAATTCTCAGTTTGCTGTTGCTGATTTGTTAGTAGGCTTCAGTTGTTTGAGAAAGCTCATGCAACCTTATTTTGCAGAACTGATTGTTAGATGAAATGCCCTCTGTCATTGCCACTGGAGGAATATGTTACAGTCAGGGCTGTGTCACAAATGGAGTTAACGGAATGATCTCAGTTCAATACCATTTACCTAGCAGAATTATGAAGATGATGCTGACATAATGAATAGGTTCTGCTCAGATAAATGTAGTCCCCTGAAGATAATTTAAATTCTGTGCAGGGCTGTTCCCTTTCTTCAGTTGACATGACGAGTTTGGAGTCCAGTAAAGCCAGTTCTCACGCTTTTATCAGAATTACGTTACTTTTATCATTTGACAAAGTTCAGTCTAGTGAGAGAGATGCAATTATAGAGCTGTTTATAGACTTGTTTCTTCTGGAAGACATTCTCCCTTATATTATGCTTTCTTAACCAGATGTATTTTGTTCACTTTGATGAAATATGTGTTAACTAGAATAGCATGATAGTTACAGATAATATAGAACTGAATCCTTTCATGTATCCTACAAAGAATAGTGTTTTGTAGTTAGTGTTTCATAAGCAAAAATGAGAACCAGCCTGTATAGTCGATTCTGAAGGAACCTTCCCACCATTTTTTTTATTCACAAGGTTATTCATATTTATACTTGTGAGAAAATTTTCAGAACAAAAATTGTTTCCATTTTTTAAATGCAATCAGTGAGCTACATACCAGTATGAGCCAAAGCCAAATGATAATATTGACAGTTCTGTTATCAGATATTTTAAAAAAGAATTGCTTATTTTAAAACAGTGTCAGAAGGAAAGCAATTAATTCAGTGTCAATATTTAGATATTCAAAAAGAAAACTGTTCCCCAGTGTAAATTTCTGGTTCACCACCATATTCTCAGAGCACTGTGAGAACCAAGAGTATTTTTCTGTGGTGAGTCTTTATGGCTGTTCAGTGGAACCGTGAAGTACAGAGAGCTATAGCTCTTGGAGTGCTAGACATTTTTCAGAGGCGTTTATTTGGAAAGAATTTCTATTGGAATGTAAAAAATAATTTTGCTTTTGCAGCCAGCAATGTATATGTAGCACTTCATGTAGAACAGACTAGAATCTTAAAATATTTTTCCTATTAAAAAGTGTCATGGGTTACTATTTGTGTTGTATATGTAATAAAATAAATATTCATTCTTTTAGGGTGAAAAAGGAGATAAAGGAGAACCAGGATCAGAAGGCATTCATGGAAGAGAGGTAAACTGAATGATAATGAAACAGTCAAGTTATAGTCTTAAGGGGAGGATCATTAAGCAATGAAATTCAGAATTTGTATATGAGAACGATGTATTTAGAACATGTGTATTCTTGGATACTTAACATCTGCAAGGTGATTACAATAAAGAGATTTATTCAGTTGAAATATGAGTTCTTAGGGCTTTAGGTTGGACAGGGTTCTTTGGGAAGTTGTATAGTGTGTTCCACAGTAGTTCTGACAGTTCATGAGATAAGCTGAAACAAGCGTGGCGATTAAAGCAACAAAATAGAGATTGGGGTCATTGCTGGGTGTGTGTTCTGCTGGGAAGGAGGGCATATCTGGAAAAAAGGTAGATCTGGAGCCTTGTTTTCTGAAAAAGAAAATACACCGCCTGTTAGGCATTTCTAAACGTGAGCCATGGATCACTCACTGTGCTGTGTGGCTCATGTGATAGAGAATTTGAGTTAAAATTTCACCTTTTTTCTCTGCCTACCTAGTTAATTGGCCTGGTCCATATTTGAGGCAGAGCATGAATCTGTATCAGAAAATGCCGGATAACCTTGGTCATTGAGTTCACATTCAAGGTTGAACCTGAGCTAACACTATAGACAAGTATAGTGATGAACCATACTTTTCCCTGATTTTTTTTAAATTTAAATTTATTTTTGTGTATATTAAGCAAAGATGAGAAGGCAAAAAATCAGAATTTTTTTTTCAATGCAATGCTAAAAAAGCCAAGCAGCATGATTTGAATAGCAAGATTTAAAAAAATTGAGAATAAAATCAAGGCAGCAGTTTTCTTTATCCTGCTCTTCCCCTTCTCTCTCCTTCTTAACCTAGCTGGGCATCAACCTGGGTTTAGGTTGTAATGCAGGATACTGTTGGCTTTCCAATTGCAAAGCATAGCAGAGAGCATGTCACAGAGGGATCTGATCCTGACTGTCCAAAGTCTTTATGACATGACTGACATTAGGATTGGAACTCAGATACAGGATTTGAAAACACATTCAGGAAGTCTTTTTAAGAAACTTTAACAAAAAGCTAACAGAGTCCACACTTGACACAAAAAAGCTATGATAGTCTAGCTGTCTACTGAAAATGCAGTAAGACAGACTACGTAATTATCGCATTTTTTGTGTCATCTGGCTTTCTACACACACTGTAACCATAAAAATATTCTTCCTATTTTAGGTTATTATAATTCAATGCCAGATGAATCAGGCTATTTTTGACTAATAGTGGATGTCCTCCATGTGAAAACATATACTATGTACTGAGCTGAAAGTACATTTAGGTATTCAAGGAGGTATTCTCTTGTAGCCTGCCTGTTCATAAAGGTGAACTATATACTTCTGTCACGCATACATATATGCTGACAGCATGGAAAAAACACATCTGTGTTTCTTTCCATAGCTCTGGGGACATTTCTGTGTTGGCCTCACACGATCTCCTTTGCTACATGGGATCTTGTTCCATAAACCTTTTAAGAAGAGTAAGGTATACCAAGTATCTGATGAACTCAAGAACATATTTTACATAGTGGCACATGGAAGTATAACATATCGAACCTTTATATTTTAAAATATTTACTTAACTGTTGTAATGTGTCGAGAAAGTAAGTGATATTCCTGGAAAGTATCATTAAAACATTTTGGAAGTAAAATTGCACAAGGCTTGAATCCACAAATAATTCCTATTTAACAACGTTTCTATAAAATGCTTTGGATTCAGTTATCCATGAAGATGCCAGTCATTAAGTTTAAATTTAAGGGGATGTGTATCATTGACTCTTGGTTGCTATCCTTGTCTCAAACTCATCCCACATACAGAAATACAGCATCTGATATTTCTGAAATAATCAAGTTAATCTACTTCCAGTGTTGTAAACTGCAGTGCTATATAAAGCAAACCTGAAAATACTTAAAACTTGTGATACTGGCTGCTGACAGCTGTTCTCTCTGCCTGGGGTCTTGAAGGTTTCCTTACTCGCAAATGAGGGACTTGAAAATGATGACTGAACATTGTGTCTTGCAGAAATTGTAGAAACATATTTGAATTTATTTTAATCAAAATCAGGAAAGTAAATGTTACAGAGTAGTTTTTCTTGCTGTTACTGTTTGTGTTTCCTTAGCTGTACAAAATCTTGCTAGAACCAGGTAGCATGACAAGGGAAGCCAGACTTGATTTGGAAAGTAGGCTTTCTGTGATGATTAAGATATACCTAGAAAGTTTAATTCCCTCATCCCTCATTGGTTATGCTTAAGTGGGTCAGTTAATCTCACTGAGAACCAGGTTTGGATGCGGGAACTGTGAATATATTCAACTGCTGTGCACATCTCCTAGTTTATCACTCCAGGAGTCTTAGCCAAGATCTACAATTCTGTGGCCCAGTCTTGGAGATTATTCAAAATCTGACAACATGAATACTTACTATAAATACTAGTAAAGCAGTTGCCATTGCTTTTAGCTTCTTAAGGAGTAGTTATAAATAACTTAATATATTACTAATGTAGTCCTCCTGTAGTGGTATGTGTTCACTTTACATCTGTAAGCAGGTATTTGACTGTATAATACGAACAGCCAGTTTGCTTGAGTAGTTTCTCTGTTTCATCTCTTGAGACTTTTTTATCTACTTGACAGTAATAATGCTATAATTTGTATCACTAACAATTGGACCTTCATAGACACACTGTCTGAAAGGAATCCTGTTAAATACAGTTTCTTCTCTATCGCACTCAGATACTATGAGACATATTTGCAATACAAATATCCACGAAACTATCTGTGGAGTAGGATTTGTGTTACATTCATATGCATGTCATGGAAGGGAAGTCTTTATCATTGAAACTTTTAGGCTGTCTTTGGAGTCATGCCATTTTCTTGATCAGTGATGCAGGTAGAAAGTGTATACAACCAGTTAATGTTTTGCTGACATAAATGAAAGCCTTCAGCAAAAGTAAGTGAAAACAAAGTTTTATCATATCAGCCTTTGTCATGCATCAGTAGGGGAAAAATAGAACCCTTTTTTAATATTGAAAAAAAAAAAAAAAAAGAAAAGAAAAGAAAGAAAGTGTAAAATAAGCGTGAAATTACAATCTGATATATACTCTCTACAGTGTTACACCAAATGATTCACTGATTATTATTTCCTCCTCCCCAGAAAGCTGACACCCTAATTGATATTTTTGAAAATTTTACTACATAAAATATCGCTATTCTTTGCATACCTGATGTCAAAGGATGGATGTCTGAAGTACAGTGAGTAGTGAAAAAAATCCCAGGTTTTAAATGCTAAGATAGAAACATCAGACCTTTTTATTTTTGTGCTTGTGGGAAAAGGTGGACAGAAGTGCGAACATTTTCAAAAGAATCCCATGTCTTGAATGGTAGCAACGGTCATTTACCTTTATACCCTTATGGTCTGTCTCTAATCTTAAAGTCTCTTAGGATTAGCATTATAAGGAAATATTTGGATAGGAAGGGAAGAATTTTATTGTTTGGAAGTATGGTGTTAGTAATGATTTTTAATTGTATCTAAATTTTGAAGATTCTTTTAGGAACAAAAGTATAAAGAGACAGTAGGTGTTGCTTACAACCCGGAATATTCTAGTAGTGTAGCAATTTGAAGTTTTTGAATGACATTAATGAGGAAAGATCAATGGCAGTATTTGAAAGTACGTAAGACATAAATTGAAAAATATTATATTGTTTGGAGGTTGGAAAATACTTTGCTAATTAGAAAAGCTATCCCAGCATATACAGCTTGCTGATCTTTGTGGGTTTTTTGTTGGGAATTGCACATGTTGCCAACTGCTATATTTTACCTGTTTCATCTGTTTCTGTAATGATGAATAATCACTTGCTGTTACTTTCTCTGAGCAGATTTTTAGAGTATCATATAGTTTTCTTAGGCCTCAGTGAACCTGCTAAAACATGTTAAGTCAGAATTTATCAAGTAAAGCATTAGGGCACAAAAAGATATGTTTTACTTGGAAAGAATACTTAACACAACAGTTTTCTTCACATTCCTGAGTTCTAGAAAGAGTTTTCTTATAATGTCATGCAAAGCTAACAGTTAAGTTATTTTGATACTCTTTTTCAAACTTCTCTGATCAAATTCATGTCATATTTATGCTAAACATTTTGTCTCAGGGTAAGAGGTTAACACATGTTTAGGATATTTCTCAGCTGTGGATAAGTAACTGGTGGCAGCTGAGAGAAGTCTATATGCCCTGTCTTCTAACACCACTGGGGAGGTTTGTGTTGTGGCTGATTTCTGTCTCTTTGTCTTAGTAGTTTGTCTTCAAGGACACGTTGAACCAGGATCCTGGCTCTTCATGCCCTTTGTTCCTCTGGTCTCCGGTCCATATGGAAGCCCTTCAGTCCAGTTGCCTGCTGTCAGGCAGCGTTAAGCCTTAGAAATTCTGGCAGCTCTCTGCAAGAGCTTCCCAGTAAGCTGCTTCTCTTTACTGTAGATTTCTTGAGGTTTCTGCATTTTCTCCCAGATCAGCTCATTGTCAGTCTACTGCTGAAAGTCTTCCTCAAACCTCCCTGGCTTGTTATTCTAATCCCCCTGTTTGGGCTGCAGAGTTTTTATCACAGGGATTGCCAGCTAGTCAGTGTCAGCCAGAGAGGTGTCTGCTCATTAAACCCTTACAAATCCCTTGTGTGGCTTTTAAACCCAGCTGAACATAACAGTGTCAAGGTTAAAAGCAATAGACAAGTCTGCAAGAAAATCTGATTTACAGAAGCAGAGTCCTTTAAATTACAGGATGCTTTTCTCCATCCTGTGCAAGCACAAACATGTTTCCCTTTTAATATAAGTCCTGTAGGTTATATGGTAATATTCACACAAAATATGTATGTACTTGTTCAACTTGTAATGGGAAAGCTAGATGATATTGCATTCAGCTAGGATTCCTTGGTTAGGGGAGTTCCACAGATACTATAGGCATATGGGATGTGATTTCCCAGCACAAGCAGCAAGCTGTGAATCCCCTGTTCTCTTTATCTTCTGTCTTTTTTGCTAGTAATGATATTAGTAACAGTTTGCATATCATCATGTTTACCCAAAAGAATTTCCTTAGGGGGAAATGTTGTTCAGTTCCCTTTTCTTGCAAAATCTTTGACTGTTTTGATCTTACTCAAAGGAATCATATAATCATAAGGTTGGAAGAGACCTCTGAGATCAAGGCCAATCGTACCTGTCTCCCCACTAAACCATGTCCCTAAGGAACTCATCTACCCATCTTTTAAACACCTCTAGGGATGGCGACTCCACCACCTCCCTGGGCAGCCTGTTCCAATGCCTGAACACCCTATCAGTGAAGAAATTCTTCTTAATGTCTAGTCTAAACCTCCCCTGGTGCAACTTGAGGCCATTTTCTCTCATCCTATCACTTGTCACTTGGCAGAAGAGACCAGGACCCTCCTTGCCACAACCTCCTTTCAGGCAGTTGTGGGCAGTGATGAGGTGTCTCTCCTCAGCCTCCTCTTCTCCAAGCTAAAAAACCCTAATTCCCTCAGTCTCTTATAGGGCTTATTCTCCAGTCCCCTCAACAGCCTCATTGCCCTTCTCTGCACACGCTCCAGCCCCTCAATGTCCTTCCTGTAGTGAGGGGCCCAAAACTGAACCCAGCACTCGAGGTGCGGCCTCACCAGCACTGAGCACAGGGGCACAATCACCTCCCTACTCCTGTTGGCCACGCTGTTTCTGATACAGGCCAAGATGCCATTGGCCCTCTTGGCCACCTGGACACACTGCTGTCTCATGTTCAGCCGGCTATCAACCAACACCCCCAAGTCCTTCTCTCTCCAGCCACTCTTCCCCAAGTCTGTAACAGTGCATGGGGTTGTGTCGCAAGTGCAGGACTCTGCACTTGGCCTTGTTGAACCTCATCCTGTTGGTCACAGCCCATCGATCCAGCCTGTCCAGATCCCTCTGCAGACTCTCCCTTCCTTCAAGCAGATTGACACTTCCACCCAGCTTAGAGTCATTCGCAAACTTGCTAAGGGTGCACACGATCCCTTCATTGAGATCATTGGTAAAGATGTTGAACAGGACTGGACCCAGCACTGAACCCTGGGGAACACCACTCGTGACCATTTTCCAACTGGATTTACTTCCATTTACCACAACCCTTTGGGCCTGGCCATCCAGCCAGTTTTTAACCCAGCAGAGGGTGCTCCTGTCCACGCCAATGGCAGCCAGTTTCTCAAGCAGAATCCTGTGAGAAACGGTGTCAAAGGCTTTGCTGAAGTCCAGGAACACCACATCCACAGCCTTTCCCTCATCCATTAAACAGGTAACCTTGTCATAGAAGGAGATCTGCCTTTGGTGAACCCATGTTGACTGAGCCTGATCACCCAGTTGTCCCGCGTGTGCTGTATGATAGCACTCAAGATGATCTCCTCCATGACCTTCCCTGGTGCCGAGGTCAGACTGACAGTCCTGTAGTTCCCTGGATCCTCCCTCCGACCCTTCTTGTAAATGGGTGTAACGTTTGCCAGTCTCCAGTCTAGCAGCACTTCCCCAGTCAGCCAGGACTGCTGGTAGATGAGGGAAAGGGTTTTGGCGAGAACCTCTGCCAGTTCCCTTAAAACCTTCAGATGTATCCCGTCTGCCCCTATAGACTTGTGTGTGTCTAATTGGCCAAGCATACCTCTAACCAAGTCCTCTCGAACTGCTGGAGCTTCATTCACACTGTCTTTTGCCGGAGGGGGCTGAGTATCCCTAGGACATTCGTCCTTGGAATTAAAGACTGAGGCAAAGAATGCATTGAGTGAAACAATAGACAGCATTTAGTTTTCTAGTTTTTGTTATGCTTGGGACTTCTTTTGAATGAATAAAATATTCTCAGACTTGGTAAGGAACATATTTATCACATCAGTAAGTAAAGTTACTTTTTCTTCACTGTGGAACTGCAGAGCACAACAAACATTGGATGAGATTTTTGCTGTTTAAAAAAAAATTTCAAATGGAAGAACTGTCACTTTTTATTGCAGTAGTGTTGGGACACCATTAAAAATCTCATCCTTTAAGAATTTGTGAAACTAAGGTCATTTTTAGAGTTTTAAAGCACTGTAACTGGTTTTTAATTGTTTTCCTCTCCTAATCCAGTTGATTTTGTAGGCTGGTGAAGATTCCATGAAACTAATATCAGAGAAAAGTTTTATTAAATATTAGTCAAAGATAGTGTCAGCAAATACGGTGACATACCCTTTAAATTCCTTCCACCAGAAGAGATACCATCATAGTCTTCTTCCAAGCAAAAAGCCTGTCTCTCATTTAATCTTTTCCCCACTGGCTGCGTTTCCCTCATTTGCTGACTTTACACTCTTACTGGTTTTTGTGATACAGTTGTTCTAGTAATCTCTCCCTTGGTCAGCAATTGTGTTACAGTAATACTTGTCTTGTTATATATGTAACATTTCTTCTTTCTGCCCTTTCTAATGTTATTATCTCGTTGTTAGCCTTGGGTTGGCCTTTTGTTTGCATATCCTAACACTTACTATGTATTTTATAGGAACTGTAATATAAGTTTATTCTGACCTCTAAAAAGACCAAGCTGTAGTTCTTACAGAGGAGAAAAAGTAGCAGCTGAAAACTCTTCATGAACTCAAAAATATATATTATTATATTGCTCCCCAAAAGCTAGAATTAGATAGGGATAGAATTCAGTAATTCATTTACCCTCTGTTATGAGAGCTGCTGGAATTTTTATTCAGTTCTTCGATTTCTGACAGATCTCATAACAGACTCCTTAGATCAGTAGAAACGAGTTTTTTGTTTTCAAAGCTGACCTTGTTCTCTTAAAATATTGCAGAAAACGAGCTTTTCTAATTTTCAACTTAATCTAAAATCATCCAAATTATATCTGTTAAGATAACCACATCCCTTTAATGGAAACGTCCTGTTCTGGTCTCTGCCAGAGACAGGATACTGTACTGTGCAGTGCTACAAAGGGCTACAGATTTGACTTAGCACAGGAATTCCTATTTCTTTCGTCATTTCAGAGACAGTCAGCAGCAGCTAAACCTCTCCGCAGCTTTAAAAGGGTAGGTTGGCCATAGGGAAGAGCAGGAATGCTGCAGTAGCATATGTGTTTTTTCAAGCATTCACATTGTCTGAAACTTCTTAAAATAATAATATTTTTATAAGAAATATAATGTGTAGAAGAACAAGAAATACTTCTAATGGGATAACCTTTTAAGCTTTTAGGGTTTTTTTATCTGATACTGCTTTTCTTTCCTGGGGTTTTAAACCGCAAAGGAAAGCTAATTCAAGCCAGAAATTCTGCTTCAAACGCTGCAAGGCTTGTTGTCAAATATGTGGTTTTCCCTTGTCCTTTTTATGTGAGATTGACCTCTGTGGTCATCATCTCTGCAGCAGCTGTCAAACTGCACACCTCATCGAGGTGTTTTGCAAGAACACTACTAAAACCTTTAAACACACCATTCAGGAAAAAATGAGTTTCATGGTTTGACAGCGCATGGCTTGGGTTCAGTATCTTTCATCTGCAGTGGTCTTTTCTGTTCAGTAGAGACATAGATGGATAGATAGATGGATAGATAGATGGATAGATAGATAGATAGATAGATTGCCATCTGTGAGTTGCAGATTTTTTTAGCTTTAGCTTTTCTGTAAATATACACCCTAAGAGCTAATTTTAAACTCTAACCTATTGTTCCACTGTTCATTTGTTGATATTGATTCTGAACTAGATCCATACAGCTTATATACCTGAAAAAGCCCTAAAATGGCTTTTTAGGATATGGAGTGTTTGTGTTTTATGCAGCCGTTCAGAACGATGTGAAAACTAAAATGAAGTAAATGAAGGCAATGTTAAAACTGTGTCATAAATATGCAGACTGTAAAAACAAAGGAGGTTTTTGGCTGATTTTTTTTATTCCATCTGCCTAATACATTTTTGAAGTTCAAACAGCAAAACTACTTCTGATTTAACTGTTACATATTTGGCAAGCTTAATAAAGGACAAATCAAAGCTAAATCAGGGGTATTTACAACAACCACAAATTTAATCCAAAGTGGGTACTTAAATGCTCATATAGTTCTAAATGATGTTCCTTCCAGATGGTGAATTAATGTAATTTTAGCAGGAAGTGAAGTTGCACAAATATGCAGTATTTAGAACACTCACTGATTTAATGTTTCTGTACCCACCAAGGCACAGATGTTGCTTATCATTTTTGTGCCAGTTGTCTCTGTCTTTCTAATTATTGCAAACTGAAGAACAGAGATTACAAGGGCAAAAAGGGGGCTGGGAAGAACTTAAGTTAGTAAACCCTAATTTAGATGTAGATTAATCTTATCTGTCTTCGACCTATTTATCCTCCACAGTAATAAAGTTGGTGGCCTGCTTGTGGAGTATCTCATTATGATTTGGTCCTGTATTGCTTACATTATTGCCATTTGGTTTCTAAATAAAAGCTTTGAACCTGTAAAGCTGTCCCTGGTTTACAATGTACATACTCTCCTAGCGCATGCCAATGGTCAGAGAGAATGCACAAGACAAATTTCTTGGCTTAAACAAAAAGGAGTTCCTGGTACATTGGTCCTGCATCATAATTAATTCTTGTAACTGCAGATTGGCTTACATTTGCTGGGCATATTTCAAAACTACTTTTTTGCAAGGAGAAGATGACAAAGATTATGTACTGAGTGCTCAATACTTTATGCAGGAGGAGTTGGACTAGATGATCTTTAGAAGCCCCTTCTAACCTAGACCATTCTGTGATTCTGTAATTGTAAAATTGCTGCATATGTAATGTGTAAGACTAGGCATTATCATCTGCTTCTCCAGCTGAAGGTAGAACTAAGGAGGGAGATAAAAAGGATTCATATTTTTTTTTCTCTAATTGCCTTTCCAAACATCATTGAAGATTGGAGTGTTGGAGGCTGTGAAACAGGTCGGAGCTGTACCCTGCTGCAGCTTACCGGCTCACTATTACTACCTGAAACATAGAATCCACAGCTCTCTGTTCACCTGTGCCTCTTTCCCAATTATACCAGAGGTTAAATGAATGTACTAGTACTTTTTCTAGTGTTCTATCTTTGTTGTCCATGCAAGAAACAGACCTACTGGGATGATTAAGGAATTTGCCTTTCTACACACTACTTGCTATGGTGGGGTACAATCAAGTGTTTAATCATGTGTTGAAGACATGTGAGATCTTCAGTGGATGTTTCTCTGTTCATAAAATAATGACAATGAACAATTATGATGTAGCAGTACTGAGATAGTATTTTAAGGCTTAGTTGGTTAGTATATACTAATACACAGCACTACAGGATTTTGTCCAATGTTTACCACAGATGACTACAAATTACACTTTTCTTCTTTGCCCAGGGACTAAAAGGTGACCCTGGTAGTCCTGGTGTGGCTGGTCCTAAAGGAGAAAAGGTACTTTTTTTATCTGTAAAGTTCTGTGTATAAGTGAATGTGCATAATATTTCTTCAGTATTGAACACATTGCCTTAACTCTGTGTGATGAACGCCCACGGCTGCCGTTTGTGTAGTTTAAGAGTTGAAGAATACGAACACAGAAAAGCTGCAAATATGGAAGACAAGTGCTCTTCATAACAACAAATTTTGAAAGGAATTCTGATTTTCTTCATGGAATGAACCTGAAGGTCGCACAGCACGATTCGTACTTCAGCAGCCTAATTCTGTGAACATTTTACAGTCGGATGTGTTTACATATGTGAGCTGTCACACTGATTTTAGTGGCCACCTTGTGCATGTAAGCTGCAGCTTGTAATTTAACATATGCAAATGTGTTTCGAAGGGTTGCCTTTTTTTAGCTGTGATACATTTATGCAGAGGCCTGCCACATTTTTCCATTTAACTTGTGGTGAACTGTGCACATCTACACCATTACTGGGCAAGAATATTGCTTTCTCATATATTTTCATAATCAGAATAAGTTTGATGGTTATACTGAACTTACTTCTGCAGTGGTGTATATCCTCTAAAATACCTAGAGGTTAAAAACATGTAACTAAATAGATGCTGATTTATTTACTCTCCTGTTTTAACTAGGGAGATGCAGGACCTCCAGGACCAGCTGCCTTGAGTGTAAGTATATGTAAAAGAAAAACCATAGGAAAGGAAATCACTAAGAAATGTTGCAGGTTTTAGCTTATTTACAATGCAAATACCTTTATTATCACATGTAAGAGCCAGCTCCTGCCCTTTAGAATGCCTCTATATTTTCTGTATGAATTATGAAGCAGGGAAAATTGACTTTTATAAATATAAAGAAAATAAATATATTTAAAATATTTTATTTCCTACAATACTATCAAGAATATTCTTTTTTTTACTCTGTGTATGGACAGTGTAAGCTGGTTAAAGTGAAAGAATTCCTACGTTATTTTTAGTGAAAAGCATTTTTCAGTAAAAGCTTGCAAAGATAATTAATACTTTGAAAGATATTGTAAATATTCTATTGTCCAATTATTTTATTAAGTACTTTGTTATGAGTGCAATGCCACGTGTACAACACCAGTATTTTATATATATGTTTTCTTTATATAAGTTCACATTGGACATACAGGATTCTATTTTGAGGAAGTGATTTTGAAGATGCCTGTTTTTTGGATGCTGTAGGACAATAGAATGGTCTTTTTGAGCATTTCTTTTGTAAATGAAGGAAGAATGACTGTGTATTGATAGCAGTACCTGGATATGTTAAGCCTTTTTAAATGCATTCATTGACTTCTGTTGCAGACACTTATCTTTCCTAAGAGTTATACTCAGAGAGTAGTAGAATGGCATTGAAAATCAGAAACTGCTTTCAAATTGGCTGAACTTAACTGCTTCTCTACCTTGAGCAGTTTGGTAAAATTGACTGATGAAGAATTACATTTCTTTGATTATAAAATGCCGTATAAATCTTTCAATTCCATTGATTCAAGTGTAGCAAGATGTCTGTGTGTTGGTGCATCCACTGAGTATCTTTTTTACACTTTTTGAAAGGAAATATTTAAATTTTAGGAAAACAGACATAGGTCTTCAGAGGGATGTTACTAACTGATGTACTCAAACTTTTTTGTGTAGCTGCTAAGAGAGAGAGTAAACAAGAGTGAGTGCGAATTGGTTTAGCAGCTTGAAGACAGATTACAACACTGCAGGAATATATGGCCCAGCAGGAAGTCTTTTCTCTCACTGCCACTGTAAATAGTCATGTGTTTCTGTTGGCAAGGACTAAAAGGAGATGAATTATATTGATGGTGGTGTGTCTCAGGGAACATCCAGTCTTCAGTTATTTTATTTGTGTGATTTCTGTGTGGCTGTGACTCTCAGGATATATAATCACGAAAGGAAGATGTTGTATCTTGCTCTGAATAAGCAGTAGGTCAGATAATATCAAGGTTCATGTGTCACTGAATGAGAATTTACTACTTCAGGACCATTCATGCTGTTACAGCCAAAATGTGACATCAGCATTTCAGTTATGAACACTGTTAAAAGAGAGTTTTAAAATGTCCGTTCATTTGGAACTCTTGCATAATGTCAGAAATTCATCCTCTTTTTATAATAATTTTTAGTTTTTCCTAATGTGAAAATTATTTATTTATTTTTGTCAAAATGTAAAAGAAGTTATTGTGCTGGGGATTAGGGAGGGAAGAGGAGAGTAAAACTAATGACACTGTGTTAGAGCTAACACCAAAATGCATTTGGGCAGGGAGGGACAGAATATCCAAAACCAGCTGGTTTTGCTCAAACTGGAAAGCTGCTTCTGGGTCATTGGCCTCAGTGCAGTTGCACAGAGAAAGGTGGGAAACGATAACAGTACAGAGCTCTGCTGCCATGTGCACCTCTTCCACTCCTATGTATCACCAATAGGAATCATACATCAGTGGATTAAACTGGAGAACACCTACCATTTACGCTGGTCTCAGAATAAACTACAGCATCAGTAGTGTTCTGCAGGATCAGTGCGTCCTTCCCACACACAGACCTGCACCATGGTCCTGTTCTCAGCATGGGACGCATGAAGGTGGCAAAAGAGACTGGTTCACTGTAATCAGGTCCTAAGCACCAGTTGGTGGTCCTCTGGTCCGTGGACAGTTGTCTGTAGGTAATCTACAGAAGAATGTAACAGCAAATAGTAAGAACTCTCATTTTTTTTATTTGCCTGTGCTACTGGTACCTGTGAAAGTCAAAGGGTTTGGGCATCCCTGAGATACCGTGAATCCACTGCTGCTCAGAAGCACAGTAAGTATGCTCTGCCCTCCAACTTGAAAAAATGGAGAAAATAATTAAGTTCACAGTATCACAGTATCATAAGGTTGGAAAAGACCTTTGAGATCATCGAGTCCATCCTATGACCCAACACCTACACATACTCCTACTCCTACTTGTCAACTACACCGTGTCACTAAGTGCCTCATCCAGATTTTCTTTGAACACCTCCAGGGATGGTGACTCGACCACCTCCCTAGGCAGCGCATTCCAATGAACAATTACCCTTTCAGTGAAGAATTTCTTCCTAATGTCAATCCTAAAACTCCTCTGGCGAAGCTTGAGACAGTGTCCTCTCGTTCTGTCACTGGTCGCCTGAGAGAAGAGTCCAGCTCCTGCCTCACCACAACCTCCCTTTAGGTAGTTGTAGAGAGCTATAAGGTCTCCCCTGAGCCTCCTCTTCTCCAGGAGGCTGAACAACCCCAGCTCCCTCAGTTACTTGTACTTGGAGGAAAAAGCTGTAATTTTACAAGTGTTCAAATGACAGGTATAGCCATTATATTCTCTAAGGAATGAGGAGTACTTGGAGGCAACATGTATGGCAGAATGAATAAATACCAAGAGCTGTAATATCCTAGCAGGTGAATAAGCATAACCCAGACTGCAAAAGAGGATATAATTTCAGCGCTTTTTAAGATGCAGAAATTATTTTGTCAGTTTGAAGTGGAAATTTTATGGATCAGAAAAGTATGCTGCTCTGAAAAAAACATAGAGCTCTCAATACTCTTGTTTGTCCATTAACAGAAAATCTCTACCAAAATCCTAAAGCATGTTTGCTTCTCATGTGCAGCAGTAGCAGAGAATCCAGAAAGAAATCAAATGTATGCTTGACTACATTTCTTCAGATAAATAGGATTAGGATTAAAATTGCAGACTGTTGAGTTTCTGTACGTTTCTTTAAGGCAGGTATGGAAAATCTTTTTAATACAATTTCATCATTCTTGCATTATGAATTAGTGAAAAAAAATAGTATTGTAGTGAGAAATAAGCTGTCTTGAAAAAAAAAAATATAGGCTCTACATAGAATCCTATTAAATTAGTAATTTCAATAGTTCTAAGTCTATTTGATTCTTGCATTATTCGTACAAATATATTTTAGTGGCTTGCATCACTAACTTTGTTATATATGTGCATATCTAAGCACTTTTAGTAAGGATTTAAAGTTTTTGTATGTTTTTATGGAGTCAGTCGACACTACACAGGTATACATATTTATTTTGTCTCCTCAGTTATGGTGGTAGTTTATGGGAGTTGTCCAGAGTCATGATTGATTCTCATCCTTTCCTTATGCTGTCTTTAATTTCTCTGTTATGTTAACTTTCTGAATTGCTCTGTAAGCACTAGATAACTCTTTTCTTTCATGTTTTGTAATGCGTTTTGGGAATATATTTTGAATTTTTCTTCCTTATTATGCTCATCTTATGCAGGGATATGTTTAGTCTTTAAAAGTTTAAGTTCTCTGATAAATTGTACTGTAGCCAAGGACCCTTCACAGAATAAACGAGGGATTGTGCTGCTCTGTTGTACGGTTTTGTCAAAATGTGGAATTTTGTGGCAGAAGCTGGGGACTGTTTTCTGCAGGGGCACAGCTGGCTCTGCAGCTCACATGCTCTGGTATCCTCAGCTTAAGCCTGTGCGTGCCGTGTCAGAAGAGTGACAGGTGAGGGAAGGTAGCACAACCATCTCTTGTAAAATATATGATAACCATTCCTCTTGACACTCGATACGCTGCTTTTAGTTCCTGAGGAAAACAAGCGTCCATACGTACGTTCCTGAGAACCTATCCCTTTCAGGAGTTATAAAATAGTAATCCAGATGGCACTAAGTGTTTACGCAGAAGCTGAGGCTTAAGTCGGTCACAGACAGAAGTCGCCAAGACTTGCTTACTAAACAGATAGTTGGAATGTTGGCTCCTAGGTCTGGTTAAATCAAGCAGAAGGAAGCTGGCACACAAATGTGGCGTGGAGACAGCGGTGGGAGGAAGCTACCGACTCAGGCCCAGGCAAGCTCTGCTGTCACTTTTGGCTCCACCCTCCCTAAACAAACATCAGCAACAGACTATGAGGCTTTCTCCTCAGAGCTTCAGCCGTTCTTCTTGTAAACTTAAAATTCACTTTTGGCGTTGTTGGTGAGGAATTTGACAAATTCATTTGATGCAGTATTTCAGTTATAGTGTAATTATTTGACATTTATGCAGAACTCTGAAGAGGAAGCATTTGGTATCCTGGCATTCTTGCTGTTACAGTGGGCAGCTGTATTTCAGTGATCCTTCCTGAAAAATCACGTGCTAGTTTTTGCTTATCTTGTCTCCTCCACGTGATTCCTTTCCTGTCTCACACTGAAAAATAAGACATCTGGATAACTTGCTTTACTTTAAAATCCAGTCCCCCTCCACACACTTAGTAAGTATCTCAGCTAATATTATGTCCTCTTTTCGTGTAATGTTATAAGCGAAAGGAGAGCAATTCTAGTTAGCTAAAGAAGTTAACTCTCACAGTATAACTTGAAAGTATACTCTTCTTCAAAAATGCTTTTTAAGTATGGAAGCAGATCGTATTAAGATTACCCTTTTGGTGAAATAGATGACATTTTAGTAGTTTGTCTGGTTTTTATCTTCTTAATATTGATACTGAAGGCACAAGTGAAGATTGATGTCTTAACCTTACACAAAATTGTTTTTAAACAATTCGCAGTCTGCTAAATCAGTATGAAGGTGATTTATATGTCCTTTACCAGAAGAATGATTTGAGAATAGTACCATATGCAGTAGACATCAATGTACAGAATAATTTCAAATTACTCCTCAGGATTTTAAATGATACTTTTTTATGCTTGAAAAATAGATTTATGTCTATTATAAGTACTAGGTTCATAAAATGTAAACTTCTGTGAAATTACTCTTCTAATTTCCTTTTGAAATGATTGACTCTGAAGCAAAAGTAGATTTCAAGTGAAGTCACCAGAGAGAGCTACAGAAATGACCAAACCCAAAGCATAATGAGATCAATGAGGAACATATTTTCTGTTTGCTTCAGTAATAAATTATCATGAAAATGTAGCTAATGATGTTTTTTGGCAGGCCGAAATACTTCTGCTAAATGCTGACTCTTTTCCCACAGAAGTGGGTTGGCAGCAGTTTGGAATGCAAAATTGTGGCGTATTCCACTTTGAACTCCCAAACAAAACAGTATGATTACTGCTGTACCAGTAACAGACCAAACATGGCGTTCAGGTCTTTCAGTTTGCAATCTTGACTTACTTCAGTAAGGATGTGAATGAGGCCAGGTCACGTTTGGAAATGCTGAAGATACAGGTATTTGAAATAAGTGGTAGTCTAATTTCCCTCACTAAAACAGTAATGCATTAAGTAATTAATCATCTCCCTGTGATTTTCCTGTGCCCTTTTTCTAGGTTTAGCAAAATTTTCTAACGGTAAAGTATGTCTGTGGGTTTCCAGGAGGGTGATGAAGGACAGTCTTTTGGACAAGAAGAAGAAACCATCATAGTTGTATTTTAAGATCTTTCTCTTCCTCACCCTCCTGTTAGAGCTTTTGAGGAAAAGCAGCAGGATAGTCACAGCAAGTAAACTGGCCTGAAGATACCTGTACCAACACAATAGTTATCTTGATTGTGGGGAAGGTATTAAGATTTCAGCTTCTTTGCTTGCTCTCTCTTACGTGACGGGATGCCATTGATTACCCAACAATATCATACAAACAATCCAAAGTGGAAAATATCTTCAAAATAGGTTAGAAGGATTATGGTGACAGTCATGACCTGCACAGTAGAACTTGTCTGGTAGCCCCTCCAGATAAGGAGATGAATTTAAACATTAATTGAACTGCATCTTGGTGTGTCCTGTCTGTTTTTCTGCCTAGCTGGGAAATTCTTGCATGAGGGCAGCCACAGCAGTACTGTACATCCTACAAGCCGAATTTGGGTGGCTGGGGAATACTTCCTGGAGTCCATCAGGCTGCACTAGTTACCATGATCACAGATTGTGTTACATCAGGAATTTGGAAATCCATGGTCACTTTTTAACCTGTCTGTTTTTCTATAATCATTTGTATGATTCCATGCTGCTGTACTTGCGGGCTTTACAGAGGGATTGTTATGTATGTAATTCATCAGTGTGACGGCTTTTCTTCGTCTTGGTGAGAACTGTGTATTAAAGAACTAGGTCAAGCCCCTGCAGTGGGAATTGTCCACCAGTTTGCTTGTTAAAAAAAAAAATTCTACGGATGATTTTGTTTCAGTCATGCTATACCTTTCTCTTTACATACATATTTTCCAAATTGCTTAGCCAAGTAATGTCTATTATAGCTGAGTCTTTTTAAAGTAGGAAGTTTTGTCATTGTAAAAGCTTGCATATTATAATGGTAAGAAAATGGCCTATTCGGACATTATCACAAGGTGTTTCTGTATACCTTATTTAGGTTTTGTCTCTGTCTTTTCTTGACTCATCTCATTAAAGTACATGCACTTTCTCCCTGTCTAGTAGCATTTATTCCATAAAAATTGAGGTCATACTTTTGCTGGAATTCATAGTGAGGAAAAAAATTAATGAAGGTAGTTTATGTATAGAGCACAAAAAAGTCTGTAAAGGTCTATAATGGGATAATTTAGTCTATAATGGAATAATTTTTGTGCTTTAATAAGACCAGTCTTCTTATTGTTAGCATTTGTATTATATTTCTTATTTGTTTTAAGAAGGAAGGGCTAAGGGCTACTGTGCTCAGGATGTATTTCAGCAACACTACCTACAAGCGCATAAAGAAACTGTCTAACCACTTTCTTCAAAAACTGTCAGTTATGTTTTGAAGCAACGAGAAAATCTGAATACCAACATTATACTTATTTGTCTAATATTTGTTAAATACACTTTTGGCATTGCCGTAAGCTTCCAGAGGAGGTAATCCAAGTAAGAACCTTGAGCAACTTCATTCTTCAGATTCATCTGGGATTTTTGGGGTTTTTTTTTTTTCCTTTGCTTGTTTTAATTCACCATGCAGTATAAATGTTTTGCTTTTGTTCTGAGTGTATTCTTAGACAGCTACTCTGAGCTGTTAAGTTTATGAACGACATCTCACCATGTCTCTGTGGATGCGTGCCATGATGTGTCAGTCAATCTAATATGGATTTGTACCCACATGGCTACATGACAGGGTTTTAGTCTTTCTGTAATAAATGGTTTCTGATTAGCCAGCTAATACACTTTAAGTTGATAGCTTATGAAACTTTAAACAGCTTAATTTGCTGAATTGTTAGTTGATTTTTTTTTATCACCTCCAAGCATATTTTTCTTCTATCATCTCAATTTTAATAATTTATTAGCTTTTTTTTTTTTTTTTTTAATAATTTATTAGCTTTTATCTCCTAATACTTGCAAAAGAAAAAAAAAAACCTGTTAAGTATAAAAATGTTAATTCCTACAGATATTTTCAATGACATGCAAGTTCTTTTAAAAGCTCACTTTTAAACCTGACAATATTTGTATTTCCTTGACTAATGTTTAGTCTTAAGTTTTGATATTTTGTTTAAATATTTGTGACTATGTGCTTTATAGAATGCTTGGTATTTCTTTATCTAGCTTCAGAACCAGCATGTTTTCCCTTGCCAGCACTTCCCTTTACACTTTACCTCTTATAAGAGAATTCACAAGTTTTCACTCTTAACTTCATTTTCAATATTTTGTACAGCCCTCATGTGTCTGCCTGTGCATCGTGTTTCATCTTTTTTCATAGTCATCCTCAATCAATGAAATAGATTTTCTAAGTTTCAGATGCACCTGAGCTCATCTCCACTCACTGACTGCTTTTTCCCCAAGCTACATAGTAATATTAGAGACATTTCAACTTCATATTCCCCAGGTTCCTTCTGGCACGTAATTCTAAGGGACTTGCCTGGTCCATTACAAGCCTTGAAGACTGCGTATGCTGTTTTTATTCACTTTTCCATTAAGTATGTAGAAGGGCACCACTCAAAGGTGGTCTGACTTAGTCAGGAAAATCCTGTGCATATTAGGCCATCTGTAAGGATTCATTTTATTTTACTGCCAGTCCAATGCCACAGGAATAGGCTGTTCTTATATCTTACTTTGCCTTGCGCTATTCCTTTGCCTTCTTTGGCTCATCACAATTCCCGTCCTCTTGCTGACAGTAGAGTATCAGGGTGACATAAATGAATAATTTTAATTGTTTTTTATGTTGTTTTCCTGGGGAGAGAGTACATGTAAAACAGATTGCCTTGTGGCATCAACATTTTCAATGCAATCAATAATATTTCATGTGAGGCCACATGTATATATGGGTCTAGTTTTCTACTAATAGGTACTACTTTTCTGTGCTAAACTGTTGTATTCATTGTCAAGTTTTATAGGAGTTTAATGAAATATGTTTAATTTGTCCATTTAGAGAGATTTCACTGTCAAAGTTTTATTTTTCATCCGAAGTTTCTTCTTCAGTTGTTTTTCCAGGACCTTATTCAGTGAATGCTGAACAGGGATAGCATCGCTAAGTCATTACCATTGCCAAATTATTACAGTTTTACAGCTGTGTTAGTTAACATGGCCCGTATTGTCCTATCACTTTTTAAACTGATGATCACACTGAAGTTAGTGTGAACTTTTACCTCAGTTTCAATGTCAGGATGTGGCTTCTTGTACAGGGTAGTCCTCCCTGCCTAGTTACCAATTGTAAGCTGCTCTCCTCCCTTTCCTTGAAGATAAACCTTCCTTATCTGGTTCCTTTTTCTTGACAATAATATTGTAGAGAGAAGAAAAAGAATAAAAGTAGGTCTAGGACAAAAAAATTATCATTATTTTGCAGTTACATTCTTGTGTAGTTCTTGTCCCCTTGGAGCCTTGTTGTACAGATATGTGAGACTAAATATTTCCTCTTCCATAGAACAGACATTGCGGGTTTTCATCTCATTCCCATGCATAAAGTTGTCACTAGAAATGAAATATTAACAAAACTGCACCTCGCTCTGAATTCCCAGGATTTATTTACAAAAGTAGAATATTGCTAACAGTTGGACAGATTGAATTCTCTGCAAATTTCCAAATTATCTTGAGGAAAAGATGAGAGAACGTTTCACAGTTTATAGTCACATACTGCATTATGAATTTGTACTGATATAAACTGCATAATTGCACTGCAATCAACTTATTGTGATTTATTTGCTGCACACAACATTGTCATGCATCTTCTAGTTCCATAAACTTTTGGTGAAGATAGAAATGGTGTGCATCAGTTAAGTAAAAGATCCTAAATCTTATCTTGTTTACATTACAAACTGAAGTGAAAGGAGAAATATCCTATAGTGAAATAATGTCTGAGATACTCTTCCAGCTTCAGTGATTGAAAGTAAAGAAACAATAGGAACAGAAGAACTCTTGAAATGACTACTGTTAGTCATTGAAGTCAGACTTCATTCTAATTAGCTTAAAACATCAATGGGAGATATGAGCTAGCAGCTTTGGCATGCCCACTTATATTCTCAGGTCTATCCTGGGAATTAGAGATCATAAGTCAACTTTTAAAAATTATTTCTGGACATCTGGACCCTTTTTAAAAGCATGATTTTTAAGTGGCCTCCATTTACTCTTACTGGGGCAATTAATATGTGTAATTGATTCTAAATGAAAGAGTTCAGAATTTGACCAAAGATACAACTCAAAATGAAGCAATCCTTGAGTCTTGAGTAACTTAAATGGTTAATAATTTAAAGTTTTAATATTTCAAACTCTAAAATAAACATAAGTTCTTTAATTTTGTGATACCATGTAAGAATATGCAATATTACAGTCAAACTAATTTCATATTTCTTGTTGCTGTAATAGAATGTTGCTATAATGGAATTTAAATAGCTTCCTCAAAGTATTTTTTTTTAAAAAAAATGTGTTCCAAGGTGACTCATAGAGCAAGAGGGGGCTATCACTTGAAGACTTTATGAATATATCATACGCTAATCAGATATAAAATTTAAGTCCCAAAGCTTCAGAAATAGTCTGATTCTGACTGCAAAGGGAAATCCTTGCACTGAATTCATGAGGGAGACTCAGAAGTTGAAGGTATATTCAAAACACCAAAAACTGCTGTGCCTGCTCAGAGGAGAGGGTGAGAGAGAAGTGTCTCTGAAGTGCTTGGAAACACCAAACCACGCACACAGAGGAAACTGCACTGCACTGGTTCATACAATACAGTGAGCATAAGGCCTTCTGCTATATTTGGTTCCCTTTCCCTCTCCTCCCTTCCTTCCCTTCCCCCTTCAGTGGTTATATTTGAATTTGACTTGTAGAGTAAGTTCTCATTCATTCAATTAAACCTTTCTTTTTTTTTCTTATGTCATCTTAGCTTTACAAGATAAATCACTTTTCATACAAAACTACAGTTAAATATAACTATGCTTAAGTAGTGCTGGTTTACCTCTTCTTTTCCAAATGATTCAGCCTTTATAGGGAGGAATGGGATTAATATTTAGTCTGCCTTTTTTTTTTCTCACACATGAATATAGCATTATCTTGAAAGATGCTATTATGAATAACCTATTTTTATTATTAGAAATAAATGCTTTGCCTTGATGTCTGGCTCTTTGGCTTAGGCTTACTTCTGTAGAATAATAGAGCATGAAAATAAACTGGATGTTATATATTGTTTAACGTTTGTGTTTTCAGGGTTTGCCAGGGCTGGAGGGTCCCCAAGGTCCACCTGGCAAAGAAGGTCAAAGGGTGAGTAAATTCGGTGAACAACTGGTGAGTTTGCTAACTGACCTTGATGTGTGACTTCTTTCTAAGCGCTAATAAAAAATGGAAAGGTAGCAGCTGAGTATGAAGCAAACTGAGCTTTGACATTTGGGGTTTCTCTTCAGTTGAAGGAGATTTAACAATTTCAACAATCTAAAGTGTTTTAATGACTGGCAGCACAGATGTAGATATAGTCATTTGTGCAACATGTTTCTACTGTAATTTTACATAAAGGAATATAAAAATTGCTCCAAATTTTTCATTTTCTTGCGGGGATAGTCCATACCTTACTATCATTAGGATATATAAAAATATTAATTTAGGATCGTTATCTGGAATATTAACAGGAAAAGGTGCTTGTGACACAGCTTTTGTTGTGGATGCCATTACACAAGTGTCAGAGCCTAACATATTTATACAAAGAAGAGATTATGTCCAAGACATTAAATAAACTTTTGGTTGTTCATCATTTTAATATAATGAAATAACCGACTGGTTTCACTATTATTATGTTTTACTTTTGCCTGACTTACTGAATTTAGTAGTTCAGTAGAACAGATAAAGAATATTTATGATTGTGGTATCACAAGAAATAATTCCATTTGAGAGTTTATGATATAGTGTGCTCCTAAAATTTTGATAAGCTATTCAGACTCAAACATTTCAATATTTTTATGAATTAAATTGTACGCAGTTTGTGGTTTGAAGTTGGGATTCTAAATAATCCTTGTTTCTTTAGGCCTCTTGATATTTAGTGTCTCAGTTAAATTATCTGAACTGGAAGGATTTAGTATTGCTCATCATTGATCTTAGTCAACCACAGTGAATTATTAAAGACCAGTTCAATAATTCCAGTAGTAGTAATAGTAGTAATAGAAGACCACCTCTTGAACAAAATGAATAATGGTGTGTAAGTCCCAAAGCTGTGTTTTACACTGGGTTTTAAGTTATAGAAATTGTTCTAAATTTCAGTTAAGGTGAACACGTAAAATTTGAAAGCTGAGGTTGTATAACTTTCACAGTGAGGACTAAGAACCCACTCAGAAAAAGTCAATGTAGTAAGGAAGAATCAAAAGTTACATGGAGAGTATGCTATTAAATAAATTTAATATGATATTAGCGTGCTATTGGGGATTTTATATTTATTATGACTCTTACTGTTAGGCAGTTAAATACCCAGGATACTGAAAAACTATGGAGATCCAGTCTTAGCACATTTTAGAGTCTTTTTCCGTGGAGTGTTGCATCTGCAAAAACACACATTTTATAAATTCTCCTTTAGGAACAGTTATAAATATGGGTCTGTTTTAGAGCCATCACTCTCTGAACTTCCTAATTATCTAAGGGAAAGATTCAGAGTTAACACATTGTATTATACATAATGCTGGATAAATTAATTTGAAAATAACTTGTTTTCCATTTTGCAGTGGGAATTAAGTTTGATACATTCATCGTGAACATTTCCTATTTGCACATAAAACTGAACTGCTGCCTCACTCCAGTATCTATAATAACCAGAGCACTGGTTGTTTTATAATCTCAGCCATGCACACAGTTGCCTTGAGCCAAAGAAGGGGAACAGCAGACTGTAAAGCCTCAGCATCTGTCTTTATCTTTCTACCACTGAGATGCTGACAATACTCTTTCTGCTGGCCACCTCTACCCAGGCATCAATAACATAGTTTGCAGTCTTAATTCAGCTCCCATGTGCATTTGAATTTCCGATATATTTAATTACACAATACATACTGTTAGTAACAAGATCTCTGCTCTGTTTAATGACACACAGGACAGTGTGCATCTAACAGCTATTAAATATTCCTTTTTATTTAATTATAAATGTCATGTTCCTCTGTTCTGCTTCCAGCAGATTCTCCAAATCTTTCACATTATGTGAAGTCACTGGTTTTGTTACAGACTGTCTTTTGAAGATTAAATCATAATATTGAACGTGTATGTAATAACTGAGATTTTTCTTCAATATGTTTTTCAGACCTAAAAGTGATATTGTGCCCATTTTGCAGACCGGAACTATAAACTATTAGGAAAAAAAACCCAAACCACAAACAACTCCAAAGTGTTGGAAAATATCTATTCAATTTGGATGCCTTACTTTGGGAACCTGAATTTTTTTAAAAAAAAACTTCCCATTCAAATTGTACTTGTTATATTTGAAGTTTTAATTCCCACTTACCTCAGCAGCATCTTTAAGTGTTCAGCTCTTGAAAATTAGGATTAGATTAATAAGGAGTTGAGATGAGAATCATTAAGTAAGTTAAAGATCTTGCATTAAAGCAAGATAAAGAAATTGATGAAAATTAACAGTGTTAATGCTGGTATTGTCAAAAGCTCAAAGAAATCATGAAGAAGGCTCATGTTAAAGCTGGTGGCTTAGGTAAGCGACAGTGCAAAATGAGATAGGGAAGAAAAAAAGCCATGCTGGTGGATTTCTTCCCCCTTTGAACTGGCCTGAGCCATGCATTTTCATTTTCAGAGTGTTTTAAGTTAGATTTTATTAACTAACTACTAAGAAATAGAAAATGTGGGACCCTGCTGCAGAGTGGACACCCACCTCTCTGTGTTCACTATAGAAGGCACTAGGACAAATGTGTTTCTGTTAGCAGGAATAAGTCTGGGTAGTAGTATTTCTTTCACCTCACAGGAATAATCCACCTCAAAACCTACATAGTAAAAGTACATGCAATAATTATTATGGAAATAGAGTAAGTATAATTATATATCATTGTGTAATTGTAGTAAAGATTAGCTGAATTTTAGATTTTTCGTTCAAAATTATACCAACCTTAATGTATTTATTGACATATATGTGTAAATGGCTTACAAGCACTAATTTACAATGTGACTAAATCAAATGATTACTAGGGGTTATTTATTTCAACAGCAAAGGTGGATCAATATATTATTTCAAATAAAGAGGTAACAGCTTCTGTCCAGTGAATAGACTGTAGATAGACATAAGGTATCATTTGAGCCAACGTGTGATTATTAAAATTATAAATATGTCATTTTCTGTGGCTTTCTGATTGGATGTATTATCATGCTGGGATATGATCTTGCTCCCACATCAAAGAACAGGTTGAGTTCTTTCATGTTTAAGTGATGATGTGCAAATAAGTCAGCCGTGGAGCATGGTGACAGGAGTGTGTGGACTTCTCCGTTGGAGTTGATCTTCCCGCATGCTTTTCAGATATTCCGAAGGGTGAAGGAGTTTGCAAAAAACAGCATATACTAAGGTGATATATTTACAGAAATGTGTGGTAGGGAGATCGTTCAGAGTGAGAAACCCTGAAAACTCTTCGATTACATCTGTGCAGCTTTAAAGGATCCTGTATCAGGATGCATGTCCTGTTTTTTGACTTTACTTAAGAGAAATTCCTGACTAACTAAAAATTTGCAGTAGTGCAGTCAAGGAGAAGAACTAGTGCAATGGTAAACAAAAATTGGATTCTTATGCACATTACTTCTTTCATTCTGGTGCAATAGCAAAATGTGTAAGTATTTATTTTCTGAATAAACAAACATTAATAGTCTAGCGTTTAGCAAGTGTATTGATTATGTTTATACAAGTAAACACGGTAGTTCCCATTCTTTCTTCACTTATTGTGACACCTTTTCCTCTTATCTCCTTTGATACGTCTCCTCATTCAGCATGTAGCTAGCTTACGCCAGAGAAGAGAGGAAGCTTCATGAGCAATGAGGTAGTATAAATAATGATCCTCACGTTTACGTAGCTTGCTTCCTCTGCAGAGGAATAAGAAAGGAGGAATAGTTGTGAGCTAAAGTGAAGCAATTGGCTTTCTGTTTACTGCCGTGCGTCTGTATCTACACAAAAGAAACTGCATTTGTTGTAGCTTTTACGTAGCTTTTTAGTGCGTATTGGATTCGGGCGTTCAAAGCAGCATGTTACTGCTGCAGCGACTTGATACTTGTACACCAGTGCTCAGAATGACATCAGGATCTTCAGGAGGTAATCAGACATTATTCAGAAAGCTCCTGGTCCAGTATTACTGATGAACAAAAATTAGAGAAATTGGGTGTTAATGTAGCATTGTGTGGAATTTAAACCACAGTGGGCAACTGCGCCATTTTTCTGGCTTCCTGCATTGTACAGGACTTCATTACTCTTCTCAATATCCCTGCAGTTTAGTTAGGTATATCTTTCAAAGAAGCAGTTTCCACTTGAAAGACGTCAACTGTAGAGACTTCACAAGTTATTTCTTTGTTCCAGTTTTTTGTCAATCCCACTTTTCAAAATGTGATTTTTATTTCACACTTTGACATGTAACTTAATCCTCCAACAACTGAGGTTTTTTTAATGTCTGCTTTACATTAAAAAGATCTTGAAAGTATTTTCTCTGTAATCACATCACCATTCCATTTATTTTAGAGAATATTCAACTATAGTCCTTCATCTCCCTACGTAAAGAATTTTCTAGTCTTCAAATAATTTTGTCAGGTTGTTGTACTGTCTTAAAAATTTATCCTACTTATAATTACAAGCTGCATGGAGTTTTCCAAACTCTGTCTTTACTATGTTAAATGCAGTGAAGTGAAATTCGTATTTCTAAAGTATAATTCCAAAAGTTTTGGAAACTAAGCATTAATTTCAGTTGGGAGATTACAAGTTATTCTGATGAAGCGTGAATAAAATTATTATGACAGAGTGGAAAATCTTCCTAAATAAATAAATGGGGAGGGAGCTGTTAGCTTTTCTTAACATAATTCTTTAGAGTGACATTAAAATTAATTTAAATTCAGGTTGCATTTATATGGTTTATAGAACTTAAATATTTCTTTGACATAATTTGTTTTCTAGTTCAGTGAGTAAATGTTGTACTCAACCAATTGTAAAACAAGTTTTACAGAGCAATGATAATTACTGCATAGTAGGTCAGGTTCCTGGCACGGAGCAAACAGTATTTTTCACAACTAAAGCTCTGGAGCTTTGGAATCTCTTTTAATCTTCTCAGTCCTTCCAGACTTCGGTATAAGTTGTTTTTAAGTGTGTAAATCTCCAGTCTAATTTTATCTTTAAGTTGGAGTGCTCTAAGTTCCTTCACTCAGGTGTTTAATAGTCTTAAAATGGTTAATGTAAAAGAGATAATTTTACCAGAATGTCTCTACCTTAGAAGCAAAGTAGATAACCAGTAAGGTAGGATACAGCTTAAAAAAATAAATGAGATTTTTCCCATTTTGGCATTCAAAAGTAGAATGGAAAAGGTTGTAATTTATAATGTGGAAGATGAATTTGTTATTTAAAAATAGTTCTATCATTTTTTAAATTTCTGTGTTATTTTCCATTGAAAAAATTAAAATCTAACTTTTAATGGAATATCAGAAATTATTCCATTTAGAATTTTCAGGCTCCCTTCCAAACACTCAATTATTGATATTTCTTTTAACGTCTTTTAGCAAAAGGCATTACAACATGAGAGAACAGGAAATGATTTCTAATAGTTAAAAATTAGTGTTCATTATAAAAATATATAAATGTCATTGAAAAATATTCCTACAAGTGAATTAGAATTTAAAATAGACTTTTGTGAATACACTTGAAAAATTGTGATGGATTTTATGTGGGGACTTGTTGGCAAAATGGGTTTTGGCATTTCTCTTCTTGGCACTGCTGTGTCTGGTTTTTTTAAACGCATTTGAATAATATTCCGTGGTCTGGCTAGGTGCTGCCTTTCAGCATTTTATTAATACAATAATGAAGGAGCTAGAGGTTATTGGAAATCATTCCTAAAACTAGAAAGCCAAGGTTCAGTGCAGGCATTCTTCTGCATTAGTGTGGAGATCCCTAGTGATTTACCTTCCAGAATAGAGGATTAGGGTCTGTATGCTCTGTTCTTCTGTGAACCATGTTTTTGTGGAAGGTTTTAGTGGGATATAAGGGACACGCTTTCACTGCTTTTGTCACATTGGCTTAATTTCTTGTCTTTTGGCCGTGTTTCCTGTGAGTTTATTCAGGTGTGACATTTAATACAGAGGTTAATTTGTAATACACTGGGTACCATAATACACCCTCAAGGACAAGCATAATAGAATTGAAGAAGGAATTGTACATTCAAGTCATAACCCTGTATTATTGTTAAAAAGGTTTCATTGACCGCAACATAGATTTCTAGTTTAGGAAAGAAAATATATAAAACTATAAGACTTCTAAGGATGAAAAAAACCTTGAGCAATTCAAAATTAACAATGTTAATGACAGAACTCTTGTTAAAAAGAGTTGTGCAGTCCGGTGGTTAAACGTCACGGCCTTTAAATATTAGCAAATTTTTGGCGAAATGCACAGTGGAAGACAATTACTGTGTATTTGCATTGAACATTCATCATATATGTGTAATTTTCACTCTGCAAACTGTCAAATGGTTGATTGGGATCCTGGGGAACCTTCTGTCTGTCCCACAGCAGATGGGTAAATGTCCACTGTTGAGTAACTGAGTTGGGTGGGCGATTGCTCTGATTTTTGTAACTAATTCTAATTTTCTGTTTCCAATTAACTCTTTAACTGGCTTTCTTACTGATATTGCTGTGTGATGTCTGCTTTAATTCCCGTAAAATGGCAGCCTGGCAAGCTTTTTCTGGTAAACCATGGAGTAGAGGATGGTCACCAGCTTTGGGCTGGGCTGGGTTTCCCCTGGTTCAACCTGGTCAGAGCTCTGCAAGCTCCAGGTGGGCTGCTGCAAGCACCAGACTGGGACTACAGACATAGAGGGAAAGCCAAGAAGTTCATATGGACTAGGCTTATCAGTCTACAAGACTGAGAAAATGGAAAGCCTATTTTCTGTATCCTGAATTACCATAGGCTCTGGGACATGTCTAGCTGCTTGGTCACAACTTTGGGCATCTGGAGAAACAGTCTCTTAACTGTGCAGAGCTCCACTCACATGACAGTGTTTAGATGCCCAAAGGGCTGACAGGGTGTCCATAGGTTGGGTACTCTGAGATGAGGGTCTTCACTTTCTGCCTGCCTCCTGCTTCGGCTATGTTTGTCCCTTTGTCAGTCATGTTTTGAGGATTATTCAAGAGAATCTTTATCTAGCTTGGCAATGGAGTTGCATAAGCCTCATTAATCTTGCATAAAAACCACAGTAGTTAAGACTTTAAAGCCCAATTTCCTGCTTTCTCTAGAACTAGTTCCTGTTTTGAAATGTGATGATGTGTTTCAGGAACTGTTAATTGGTGGTTTCCCTTGAAAATTCACACAGGCTTATTCTAAGAACTTTTCCCTTCATCCTGAAGTGTGGGTTCTTTAAATTATTAATTCCATGGATTGCATCAGTGTTCCTACATAACTCTGTTCAGTTTTATCCTAAAATAATCTGCATCTTATTTTTAGATTCTAGGATTAACAATCTTACTCTTCTATAGTTAGAGATATATGAATAGATGTATGCAACATGATACAGCAGGGAGTTACCATATAGATTTAAAGGTCTTGCATGGTGTTGGGCCTGCAGCAGTGCCCGGGGACAGCAGTCAGAATCAGAGCCCAAGCTTATGGAAGGCTGCACAGAGCCTCTCTTCTGAACAGCTTTCCATCTGATTTAGGGCAGTTTGTCAAGTCATTTTGATTAACCCAAATAGCAAAGGAAGAGAGGAATAAAGAGTGCAGCTGACCACATAGTTCAGCTAGGCACTCAGCTACCGTTTGCTGACACATAATTTCTGGTATATTATTTTTAATATTTTATCTTTTTTGCCCCTAACCAAGCAGTTATTTGAATGTGTGTATTGTAGCTGAAGTGTGTCCCATGCAGGAGAGGAATGTAGCTGACTGTCCAGCTAAGTCGAGGACAGGCATTTCATGAGTCAGGGGGACAGGATACAGTATCAGTAACATTTAGACAACTTCTTATCACATTGATTGCCAACAAAAATACATGCAACACAAAGGAAGTAGCCAGCAACTGCTTTGGTTTTCTTATCTTTAGATATTATTCTAAGTAGCATTAGGAAACTTGTTGACACCACTTATCTTTTTTTTAAGTTAGTGTAGGTGGTATTGCATTTTTTATTGAGTTAAAAGAAGTATGTGATGTCTAGAACATTTATTTATATTTTGAGTGGTTTTATAACTTCAGTGTTTTCTCTGTGAACTCAACTAAATAAAGGTACTGTGCCTGCTGTGCCAGCTGCCTGCCCATGCACAGTGGTACGGCAGCAAGTACAAGTCTCATGGGACTGCCAAGACCAGCTTCTGGGCAGGAGATGAGAACTATGGCCCTCAGCTAAGCCCACTCTACAAAACCAGAGAGGTCATGGAGATGTTTTTCATGTCTTCTTTCTTGCCAGAAGGAAGACTCAAAATCAAACTGTAAGTATTTAGTCACAATCTATCTCATGGTCTGCTCAAGGCAAGGCCATAATGGGCTTATCAAAAGCATTCTTCTAATTTTTTTAATTATCCTAAAGAAAATATAAACTACTTTTCTCTACTTATATTCTTTCTATACTAGATATTGTATTTTTTTATATACTGATACTGCCAGCACTCCTGGAGAAGCAGGAGTGCTGGCAAGTAGGCGGAGCAGTGGATGTCCCTGACATTTAAATCTGTATTTGAAAGGTGTTGCTGAAAGGTAGTAGACTTCTGTATATTTCTGTGTTAAAATTAAACTACTGGACAGTCTGGAAGAATAGGGAAAAAAAAGGACTTTTGTTTCTCTTGAAAAAGCTGATGCTTCATATTGATCTGTGTGATTGTTTTGCAGGGGTTTTTTTTGTACATACAACACACAGTATAAAGGCTAATAATATAGTGATTGGATAAAAAGTAGGGCAAGTGTTTCTTCTGTGTTTCACTGGGTACGTGTTCCTGTAATTAATAAATGACAGTGAAAAGTAACTATCTCCCAGTTTTCATTTTTTGATAACTGATTTTTCAGAAAGTTTCTCAAGTTTTGACTTTGCAATATGTCATAAATCACATTTTAGGTCATCTTGTAAGTAGAGATAAAATTGCCTTCCCAACATATTCCATGTTTTCCTCTGTAATTAACACCTCATTCACAGTTGTGTCTGCCAGTCAAAGCCCTGCCTTCTTCCCCTTGACACTTCCTTGATACTTTGTTTAGACTGCTGTGATTTTAAGCGTCATCCTTAGGATACTTCAAGTAAGTCCAAACAGGAAAAGGAAGGTGCTTCAAGAAGTCAACAGTATAGACCATTATAACTCAGAGGGACTATTTTAAAAGTATGAAGCAATTTATATTTGTTTATTGCTTACATCATTACCTCTCAATCCGTTTTCCCTACTTACTAAGGGAAGTTTACTGTTTTTCATAAAAGTTAGGAAATATTAGTTGCCATCTGTGTTTCTGAAGTAGAGATCTGTCCAAATATTTAGATATAGCTAGCAACAGCCCCCCTTTCCTTGCCCATGTGTTTCATTCCTGGTACTGTGCCTTCTATCAGGCCAGGCAAGCTACTTGGTTGACCAGTGAACTGAATCAACGAACTGATCGAAGTTAAAAACAACTCTACTTTTTTTTGTGGGCTATCCTTAGCCTGGATGAATTCCCAGCTCTGACTTGTCACAAGGCTGCAAGGACAGTGTTCCAGCACAGGAGAGGACATGCTGGAGCTTGGGTGGCTAAGGGCAATATAGGCTTGAGCCCAGTAGGCACCTGGTACTGTATTTTCGTTCTGAGAATCCACCCTGAGCTGCCCCAGTTACAGCCCTGCGTGTGCGAGTACTGTTGGGATTAAACAGCTCAGCATATAACATATGTCTCAGCTAGTTAAGACCTAGGAATGTGGCACTACAAATATGCTGAGGTTTGGTTCTTTTTCGCGCTGCCCTTAAAACACACCGGCTGAGTACATTTTTGAAACTGTGGTGACACTGTACATGTTACATGGCACAGGCCCAGTGGGTGAAACACATCCTTCAACCCTTGTTTGGTTCTTTCTTCAACTTGAAGGGCTGCAAATCCATACCTCCTTCTTCTCAGGAAAGTTCCTGACGTCTAGGCAAGACATTACCATAGTAAGCTGCAGGGTGTGAGGAAGAGAGATTTTACACCCTTGCTGTCATCTTTTTTCTCCTCGTCGGCATAGATGAAGGTTAATGAGAGGCAGAGCATAAGAGTAATTTCTTAAGATCAGGGCTCTCACCTGTGAAGAGCCAAGCTGAGTCTTCATTTGCTGTTCCTTAGATTACTTCTGCAGTTTGTGTGAGATCATCATTTAATAAAACATAGAAGCAGGCTTAGAATTAGGATCTGTAGCTTACAGAAATAACCCTACATGTTACCTGTGAATTGTCAGCAAGCGTTGTAATTTTTTAACTTCTTAAGCCAAGTTTTCACCAGGATAGCACCCTAATGCTTGTAGCTAATTTAGGTTTGCCATATGCAAGGGAAGCATTTACTCTTCATGAATGTAATACTTCTTTTTTTGCATTTGCACCTAGGTATTACTTGTTCTCAGTTGTTGTTTCTAAAAAAATATGCATCAGATTTCAGCTTGGCAATAAAGATGTAAATTACTGTAAATTACTTCAATATTTTTGTTACCCTCCAAAAAAAAAATATGTGAAGACAGCAGTTGTTCAATTGAGCTCTGTACTAAAAAATTGTTACAGTTACATGTGCAAGTCTTTTAGAATCCAAGTGGAAAGTCCCCTGTTAACTTAAGTAGACTTTCATGGACCTTAAGTTTTAATGCAGATGGTTTTGCATGTGCATTATGTACACAGATGGTGGTAATTGCACAAGGAAGATTAATTGTTTTTCCAAATAAATGTCTAACTTTTCTGCTTGTTATCACATCCTGGAGAAGAGTATGGGAGTTTTTAATTGGGTTAATTGCACGTGTTTACTTGCTGTGCAAGCCAAGGTGACTACTGCATCACAGTTTAGCATCCCGAGCTCTGGTATTTTCAGATAAAATACCATTTTTTACAGTTCATCAAGATACTCTGCTTATATCCCTAGCAGTGTGCACTCACACATGAGACATAACTTTAAAACGTGACAGTAAATGTTAGTGATGCAAATATTAAAAACAAACTCAGAAGTACTCAAATTAGGTAGTGTTGAAATGACTGATAGAGAGTATTCATTTTGGATACTTTCTAAAGTTTTTGCTAGTAAGCAAGGTAGTCAATCATTTCTTAAACAAAATTCTTATTACTAATCAGTCACTAGCTATAGCATTTATAGATATCTGTTCTTTTTTTGTTTCCAGGGAAGAAGAGGCAAACCAGGCCTCCCAGGAAAACCAGGGCCACCAGGACCTCCTGTGAGTAACTAATGAGGGGAACTGGAAATTTTCACTCTATCCTGGAACTTTGTTAGCGTTTTTACGGAAGGTTACCTGATCATAATTGTAGTTGAAAACAATTGATCTGTCTCTGCTCTTTATCAAACAGCTACTATTGATAGGCTTTTGATACCGCAAGCATAAAAGGACTGGGTCCACAAGTATGAGGGACTGCACAGGAGGGAAAGAACAGGATGCAAACTGTGGTGGAGGAAGCAGAAATTTTCTGGCATTTCAAAGAAGGACTGGCCATGTATGCCAGATGTGAATACTGTGCATTCATTCACTTTGCAAAATGCGTGATGCTCTGTCGAAGATGGGATAATTTCTGTCTCAGAGGGGTAATTTGAAAGATGAAGGGCTGTGAAGCATGTGCCAACTGTCTGAATGGTGGGGAGGATTATACCCAGCACTGGAATGAGCACTCAGCTGTAGTTCAAATGAGTTTACTGAAGAATTAAAAAGATTAAGAAATACATGGCTCTATGAAAGGATTTGTAATACGAGGAACTAAAGGGTTTAGCTTAGATCTAAGAGGTTTGGGATTTTAATTTTTTTTTGAGATACATTATTTCAAATTTGAAGTCAGGCATGGATGCGTATTAGTCTAGAATGAATAGCAGCCCTCCTTTGGTAGAAGAAAGCTTAGTTGTGTTGTAAAAATTCTGTTATGCACAAATAAAAAAAAGCAATTTGTTTGTGGACTAAGAAAACTTCTGCTGCTTTACGTTCTTAATATCAAACAAGGACTTCATAATTCCTTTTTCTGCTTACCTGAAATAGGTAAAGGCTGGTAGTTATGCATCAGAACAGTTGATTCATGTGCTTCAACCTCACTGCAAGGGAAAACTTGTCTCATTTGTAGAGAAGAAAATAATGCACTGCTGCATGAAATACTAAAAGGAAGTATGTGTCATTTATGCTCACCTAAAATGAAAACTCCATACATTTTATAAATATTTTCTTCCCCTTTTTTCCTTGCAAAATGTGTTTGGAAAGAGTTGTTGATGATGGAGTTCGTTTATCCTGCATGAAATTGAATAGTTAAAAACTCCTCTCTCCCTTTTCTCCCCTACATATAGTCATACTAATACAAATGCCAAAAATAACTTTTAAAAGAAAAAGAAAGCAAACCATAGCAGAAATCAATGTTAGGCCTAATCTACTTAGCTTTTTGTGAGCCAATAAAAACTTGTTTCTCCATTACAGGTTTCTGTCATCATAGATTTGCTGGCAGGTCAGGCCTGTGAAGATGTATGATACTTGACAGACATAACAGAAATCTTGAGTGGAAGTTAAATTGCACTTCTGTTACACAGGCCCATTTCAGATTTTCTTTCAGTAAATGGAAAGCTCAACTTTGTTAGCATGGCAGCATCCGTATGAGGAGCTCTGTACGGGTGTTGTAGCCTAGCACAAGATAACAGAAAAGCATTCCTCAAGCAGTTATGGTCTAAATATTGGTTAAAAGCATGTATTTCTGATATAACTATCTTGATGCACTATCACTTTGGATATGGCTACACCAGCATCCTATGTTCCTCTTCCAAGAATGAGAATATAATCCATGGAAAAAGCATGCTCTAAAAGCAGTAAAGCTTGATAATGTACATTGATAGTATCTCCATGTTTAAAGTGCTACAGCTTGTACATACCAAAAAGACTTTAACATGATCCATTGTTCCTCCTCTCTTTTTCAATGCTCAAGCCATATTAAATTTTGCTATGTTGTGCTTTCATTTACCTCTTCTCTTCTAATAGTAAGTACTGGCAGCTTCCTCAGGCACACAGATATATTGTTAGCCTTTACTTTGGCCTTTCCAAAGTGCAACAGAATTATCATACCTGCAGGGTGGTTGCTGTCTTAAGTTTGGCGTATACAGGGTGTATATTAGAGTCTCCGGAAAAAGTAGGTTAAGTGTTTGGTTGATGTTTCAGAAGAATGTGCAATTGACATTTGAGAAAGCGGAGGTTCAGTCATTAATTGTTAAAGTAGCTACCATACACACTACCTGTCTGAAATTAATAAATTTACCTAATCTATTTATCGGTTTATGCCATGATGTTAAGTACTTAATTTAGATATTAAGAGAACAGCCAAGCGTTCAATAATAAAAAACTGTGAGAAGGAGAGTTCTGCCTCCTTGAGGTAGAAGTTGGTGAACAGGGTACAGTACTCAGGGGATTTGGTATAAAGGACAACCCTAAAAAAGTGTGGGCATGAAGGAATTGTGCGACCACATTCTGAACTGTCAAAGGGACGATAAACTGAACACTACTAAGCAATGTGAGTTTAGATTAATGAAAATAACAAAGTTTTACCTACTTGTGGCATGGCAGCATTTAAAAATTTCTTGATATGCTTATCTGCCTCTAATCCAACTTTTCTAACACTCTCTCAATACTTCATGTTTTTTCTCCCCAACCTAATTTCTGGAAAGTTTTTTTAGTGAAATTTGTTTGTAGTGAGGTTTTAGGCCCTCAACATCATCTTTACATCTTTAGTTAAAAACCTGTATCAGTGTCAGAAATTTAAATTTGTTGGCAAGTGATGGTGAAACTACTCAGTTAAAGTGGGACTCACTATGCAACTTTTTCCTTTCTTTTGTGCCATTTTTCCCTTTGGAGCAAATCCTGTGCCCACAAAAGGCAAGGAGGCAACGTGGATTTTTATTGATGGGTTATAAAAAAATTTCTCTTTAAGCAAATGCAGATGGTTATCCTATTTTGAGTATTTTTTTTAAAGCTTATTAAATATTATAGACTGTAAATGTGTTCTGTTATTCCCTACTGGTTCACAATTCATAATTTGAATCCTTCCTGTTGTTACCTTTGAGTACTGTTGTGTTATTTCAGTACTGGAGAGCTGAGATGTTAGCTCACACTTGTCTCGTTCCAGCGAGTAACAATTTATGCTGAAAACAAGGAACCGACACGAGTTAAGTAGAACAGCAGCTCCCTCTAGTGCTTTTTGATCGTTTCACTGCTTGTCTGGAGTCTAGAGTGCAGTTTATAGCTGCTGTTAAATACGCTATTCATTTCAATCTCAGAAGCATTCCAAATATTAGGATTGTGAAATCAGAATCTTCAGATGTATTTCATACATTTTCTTGCTTTCGTTTTCTTCTATAGTCTTCTGACAGAGATATTGTCTCTTTCAAATGCTGTTATCCTGTTCGGCCTGGCTCATATCTGAAATGTAAATGCTGATTTGGTGAAACAAAAAGAAATACTGTTTTAGTAGGGTGACATGAGGTTGTAAGTACGTTATTTTGATCTGACTGAAGAACTGCTACCTAACTGATTTTTAGAATTTTAAGAGAAGATAATTTATTTTCTTACTTATCTTGCTTAGAAAATAGCTGCATGATATCTGCCACTGTTTTATATATTGCAGTCATTTGTGGGAAGTTTTGGGGCTGGCATTTGGGTTTTTTTGTTTGTTCTTTATGTTTACTTTTGCACAAATCAGCAGTAGGGTATTTACATAGGTAGGCTAGCAGACAGAAAAAGAAATTTTACTGGTTTCTCCTTTAAGGGTTAAGTTTATCTTTTCTGTCCCAGTTTTCTCTGTCTCTACTGGAACCATTATGACTGGAGGAATTCTATTTCTCAATAGTTCCTGTTTCAGTGGGACATTAGATATTGTTCTTAAAAATTTAAAAAAAAAAAAAAAAAAAGCCAAGCTAGAGTTGTGCTACAGATTTTCTAAGTATGGTCTCTGCCCAGTGTTGCAGTTTGGCAGTGGGGAAGTGCTGTCAGCACTGGTTTTTAAAGGTAAGAAACACGAGGACTGCCAGGTTTGGCCAAGTGCTATCTTGTCCAAGAAATTGTCTGTGGCAAAGCAGGAAGGAAACTTTGATTCTGCTAAATGACAGATTAAGTAACTGCAATCACAATTGTTCATCCTCTTAAACCTGCTATTTTCTACCAACTTGTCTGAAGTTATTGTTTGCAACCAGTACAGATTTATTTCACAGTTGCTATAGCCCTTAAGCTCATCATTCTGTTCATCATTCACCTTCACAGGGGGCTGAACTTCATATCTTTTTTCTTCATAATTATTCTTCCTTGGAAGACTAACTTTGTGTTACTCCTTAAAGTCTCAAATTAAAATAGGGCTTCATTTTTTATGTTGCATGTGAGGCAATGGAAAAGTTCACAGGCTACTTCAATTTCTTCATTTATTCCATACACTTTTGGTCTTTTGTTATTCAATATGTATGTCAGTGCCACCAAACTAGTTATCTTAAGTAGCCAGCAGTTTGCATTGGAAATCTCATTTCCTGTGCCTCAGGAAATACTGTCATTCCTTTACTAATATTTGGAAAGTGAATGAATGTTATCAGTTAATTACAATAAACAGAAAATTAAAGCAATGATAAGTGGAAATTGACAGTAGCGTTTCTGGTGTTCCTGGACTTTCAGCTGCTTTTTAGAAGAATATTGGAAATGCTTACATGGTAGGATGGGAATGGCTGGCAAGAGTTGATCATATTGTTTGTTTCTATGCATTCAAGATTTTTAAATCCCTATAAAAATGTAGTTTATTTAATGTATTCTATTGTGGCAGACATCGTGCTTTCATCATTTTTTCCATTTACTCTTTGGGACAGTTATACATTATTGCACATCTACGCTAACGACTTTTTTGGGATTTTTACATTATAGTAATCAGGAAAACAGTATTTTACTTTAATGGGCAGGCACAGATCTGAAATAGATGGATAAAGTGATTACAGAGTCACTTGCAGTGCTCTTTTCTCTGAAATGGCCTGTTCTTGAGATGCAACCAGTACAATTTACTTCAAATTTTACTGCATGAAACTGTGAGACTCGGTAGACTTTTTCAGCAGTCTCATCTTTGCAGAAACGCAGATGAGCTATAAAAGTTAAGGGAGAAAAATATATTAAAAATCCAGGTTATTTCACTGTTTGGAGCTATTTCCTCTTCAGCACCTGTGTTTCTATTCCTGCCTTGTCTATAGAAATAACATCTGAAACATGTTTGTAATTTTGGAAAACAATCAGGATGCATTTTCAATTCTTTTCTTATTCATAGAGCTATACTCTCTGTGTGCTTCAGTTCTCTCAATTGCACAACTTTAAAAAGAAAAAGGAAACCCCACTCAAGTGAGCTTTTCACTGGTTTTTGGAAAGCAGCAAGTCTGAAAAACATCCAAAGTGGCAGATGTGCAAAGTTCTCATTCAACAGCTAGAAATCGTCTGTACAATAATTCTTCAACTCCTCTTAATTTTAATCACTTCTTCACTTGCAAACTAATACTACTGGTTACTGGTTCTTTTTTTTTTTTTTTGGATTGTAGATACTGCAGAGTGTATTGTGTAGCTATATTAGTGGAGAGAAATAGTGGTGAAGGAAAGAAAGAGCCTAGAGTTTAGGAAGACAGCCTTGAACAGAAGTATTTGCCATTGTTGTACATATTTCTGTAATTTAATTTTAAAAAGAATGATGGACAGATAAAATTATTAAATTTATATTGATTTTTCAAAATGGAAAGACTTGAAACAAAGAGTTGTTTTACCTCTAGTAACACAAAGGTTGTAGCAGTCAAGAACCACAACCCAAATGCTTTAAGTTCACCTTTACTGCTATAATCAAGAGACTGTTCTGGGTGGATTTGAGGTTATATGTCTGATTCTCAAAACTGTGACATGTACAGTTAAAATTATTCATTTTATGTACAAGTAATATCCGAGAGGTCAGTGTTGATGGCAGATACACCATTCAGTCCTTCCTGGGTTGTGTGATTGCTGCTGTTTCATTTGTGGAAAAACAGTAAAAGAAACAATATGGTGACAAATGGAAGAGAGAATAAATTCTTTTCTTTGCTTGTGGGATTACAGAATCCTTGCAAGGCTTCTGGTTTCAAGAATCCAACACTGCAGGACTACATTGTTGAAATTGAGACATCTATAGTAGGCAGTGTCATAAAAGTTCAGTCGCAATTCTCGGTTGCCATCTTTAATATGGCTATTAAAGTAAAAATTCTTCCATTAACTATAGGAATTAGAGGTAAGTGAGGATCTCAATTAAAACACGGTGACTGTATTTATCTTGTTTTTCAACATAAAATTGAAGTGACGATTCACTTCCAAAATATAATGTATGGAAAAAAATTTATGGCCTTCTATCTCTTTCAGCACTGGGGGTAACAAAGAGTTTGGCACCTGTGATGGTTCGTTTGACTTGTAAATCTTCTTAATGTCCCCTAATATATAAGTACCACTGTCTTTCTGTAACAATGTAATGACAGTAAAATACATGCGATCATATTCCATAATTTCATAATGATGTCTCAGAACACACCTGTCTTGTTCTGGTATGCTGCAATAATTCTCTACCAAGTCTTACTGACTTATCCATCAATTTCAGTAACTTTTGCCTATTTAACTTTACTTTGGCTTTACCATTTTCCTAATTTTTTTATACCTTCTGACTCCATGGGTTATTTGTGATTGCCTGTCTTTCAATAGTTAGTTTCCATCAGATTGATATTTTTTCTCCCCCAGGGAAATAGCAATCTGTTTGGTTAATTAAAACCATGGTTCTGTTTCTCATTTTTTGAAGTTCAGTACCTCCAGGGAAGTACCTTTACTGGTAAGGCGGGCCATCAGGTTTTTGCAGCATGATCTTCTACGTGTGGGAGAACTTGTGTTTGCCATTCTGTGCACTCCTACAGAGCAGATGCATCTTGCTGAAGAAGGCTTTGCTGTCAGAATGCAAATCATGACCTACCTCATTTAAATGCTTTGTCAGAACACTTCAAAATATGATTACATAGGAGCCAAATGATACCACCCTCAGGATGTGCATCCTCAAAGTAGCTATCGCACAATCAGTATTACCAAGCTGGTGTCTAACTTTCTATGCAATTACATTACATTTTGGTAATTCTAAGCTTTTAATAATCGTTCATCAGCATAGCCTGCCAGTGGGACTTAGGAAGCCAACCTTGCGACTCGTTGCTCCCAGTTAGAGATGTAGGAATCAGATGTGTTGAAACAAGTGATCTTCCTGAAGAATGAGCCTGCTGGAGGAGAACAAGTTACAAGACTCTTGTTACTGCCTGCAGTCTCTGCTGCTCTGCTCCAAAGGTGCTAAGAGAATTTATGCAGAGTTTTGCGTCGTTGAAAGAAAGTTTTCTTTAGTCTTTATCAGTCATGGCTGTGAGGCTCTATGTTCTTGCCATATTCTGGTAGTGGGACAAGAGCGTGGCTAGTGATTTTTCCTTCTTACTATTTGTCCTCCCAAAAATGCATTTAAACTTATGTGACAATTATTTATATCTGTGAAGACCCAGAATTATTTTCATAAAGCTCATTATTTGTAAACAAGCACTCATCTATAACACCACAAGAATCGTGCTTCTGTGAAAACAGAAATGCTTTTCAGTTTCAGCTTTTTAGCAGTATCAATTGACCTTCCAGCCACAGAGTTCCTTTACTCGTGAAAGGTACTACCTTCTAAAAGTAGAACTACACTGCTTCCCCAAATTCACTTACTACATCCTAGTGGTTGTTACATCTGGTACTGTGATGTAAAAGTATCAGATATCAAGGATTGTCTGTCATATTCAGTTCACAAACACCCTCTTCTACACATGTAAAATTATTAGATAGGAGGAGCATTACTTGTGACAAAATCATCGCTACTGTTATCATCATCTTTTTGCCTGAATTGCCTGATGGTTTATATAGCAGCAACTTTGGAGTAGTGAACAGTTGAGGTCCTTCTCCAAAAAGAATAGTGACTGATTGTTTAGCTTATATTGACCCAGAATGCATAGCATTGCAGTATTTTCCTTGGATCTCCAGCAGAAATCAGTGGATAGAAGGTTTTTTGGTTTTTCTAGGAATACTTTGGTGTCTTGCTGCTGCACTGCTATGAAGGTGACAGCAGCTCTTGTTTTCAAAGCCTTAACCAGGTGAAAACAATAGTACTTTCATCTTGCCAGTTTGTATCTTGGGTGAGAAGTGACTTTGACCCTTAATTTCCTGTAATAGTTTTGCATGTCCTTTACTATGAAAATGGGAGAAATATTCCATAAATTCTTATTCTGAAAGTGGAGAAAGTTGATTTTTTACAATGCGTGACACCAGAATGTTTCTGTTGTGTGATGTATGTATAATAACAATGCGCATAAAACAATTCAAAGCACCTTATACAAAATAAAAATGTGTGATAAAAACTCTTACTGATCCCTGACAGCATCTCTAACTGATAAGCAACCTCTATTTTCTTAAGGAACAAGGTTTTCAAAACTAAAGGGAATTCTGTTTCCTAACACAGTCTTTAGGATGTGTATACACCAACTACATTTTCCCCGCTGGCACGAAAACTGCAGGCAGTGAATTGTTCGTGATAATGAAAAGCCCCAGAGGAGGAGAGTTGCCTTTGTGCCCTGTCTCTGTTAAAAGTTGGTCATTCCAACCAGGTGACTTAACTGAGTATATTTTTATCTTATTAATGTAGTCAAACATTTCTGACAGCCGTCGTGATTGGCTGTAGTTCACATTGCAAGATGAAAATTTCAGCTTAAAGAGCCTAGTTTGGGGCAGAATATATCTTAAAATGTTTTATTTTTCCCAAACGTGTTTTTTAATCTCTCTGTCCTGCATTTGAGTAGGAAGTTCCTTCTCCATTGTTGAAATTCTTTCTGAAAGGTGTATGTGTAAGTATAAACTTGCAATGCCAATAAAGCTAGCAAGTTAGTCTTTTGGAAAATTGTAGCATTCCTTAATTCCACTTTCTGTAGTTTTAAGTTAAATATCTATCTCTTTACTCACACTAGGAGCTTCTATATCAAAACTTGTACTCTGAGTTAGTGGAAAGAGTTTTAAAATGCTGCAGAACAAAGGTGCTGCTCATACCAGAAGGGATTAGTATTAAAATTTATATGCATGTCAGCTGTACATTCTCTGACAGACCAGTTCACTCCAAGAGCAGTTGTCAGTTTTCAAAACTTGGGAATTTGCACTGAGTCTGCTTCTCCTCTGTACCTGAAAAAGGAGATATAGTGAAATTACAGAAAATAATTTACTGTATAATCGAATAAAAATCTAAACCCCTTTTACATGACCACTATTCTTTGGGTACATGTATGTAAACAAAAGAATTAAATTAATTCTGATGCATGTTTTTCCATATAGGGTCCTTCTGGATTAAAGGGAATTCTGGATTCATTGAACAAGAATTATAATGAGGTATGGAGATTTGATATAGTGCCTGTGTGTGTGTGTTTATGGCTAAGATGTACCTAAGGTAGAAGGAACCACAGTGTTGATCCCTGTGAACCGTGTTCCATATTTATCCAAAAGGCACATCTTTCCCTGTCTCATTTCGGCAATCCTATATAGGCTCAGTCAACAGTCCAGACACGTACTTAGTGTGTCATCTATCACACTGCCATGTATCTTACTGCCCATCCATCTTCTACTCACATATTTTTTCTGGTATAACTCAAAAAGGATGTGGGTGGATCACTTAGCTGTTAGCACAAGGCACCATTTCTCCCCATTTCTAAACTGAATTGCTCTGAACCATACTTGACATTTCTTCTGTTTTGACCTACTCTGTCATGATTCTAAGAGTAAAATAGAAAGACAAGGAGGCATAATTTTAAAAGATCTGCTAGCAATCCCTGAATATTGCCCTTATGTTTATATTACAGACTAATAAAAATATTGTCTCAATTATAGAACCTCCTGCAACTACAAGAACTTCACAGAAAAAAAGAGGAAATTGCAGAGGACAGTGTTCCATGTGACAGAGCTTTTAAATTCTTACCACAGATTTTTCAAATCTTTTAAATGAGTTTAGTACCTGCCATTGTAAGACATCGTGATTCCAAGGTCATGCACGTTTTCTTAATTGGTGCCAAAGTGAGTATGTAGCTGATCTGAATAGAAAACCTGTGTTTCATTCGAAGACTGATGAAGCACTGTTACAGGAGTATTTGCTCAAGACAAAGGTTACTGTGTGCTTCATGCCTTAAGTCATGCAGGTCAAACATGGAACACATCCATCTCTTTTAGTATTGAAATGCATAGCTATAAAGAAAGGTATGTTCAGGATAGTTTTCTTATGTAACATGCCCAGATGAGTACTAAATTCTTCTTTTGAGTAGAGACTGGAGTAAAATTCATGTCAAACATATCTTTCCAATTGCTTTAACCACTGGAGTGGTGATTTTTGATATTTAATCCATTCCAAGTCAGTATATCACCTTAGAATGTGCTTTGGGAATTAAGTGTAGTTTTTCATGCTATCCTGGACAGGGACGTTTTCATACCAGGAGACTTAGTTTCTGGTTTTGGTCTTCCATTTCGTATGTATGTGTTGAAATTTTCTATATTTTGGTTTTATAGCTTTTATTTTCTTACCAATTTCTTTTTTCTGCCAAAGACAGCTTTCACTTTCACAGGAAACAGCCTTGTTTCCTCTATCAACACCATATTAATTGTAACTCATTCCCAACCTCTTAACTGTTTAATCTCTTACCCTGATAGTCTCTTTAAGGTTAACTGTGAAGTAGAAAACAAAACAGTGGTGATCTTCAGTAACTGGCAAACATCTGTCTCCAAAAATCATGTTTCTTACCATTGTAAGGATCTAAGGTTTCCAAAGATGTCTTATATTTCCTAATTAACAATATTCTGGAAAAATGTAGACCACCTGCTCTGTGTCTATAAATCAATCATCTTTTTAATCTCATACAGTTTACCAACTTTCTTCTTCCTTCAGCTGTCTAGTTTGAAGATTTTAATGACTGTCGTGAGCAATTCACTGTTCAACAAGAAAATGCTGTTTGGTTTTAGATGAGAAAAGACATAGATTTCTGATTCAAGTAGCAGGTTTTAAATACACAGCCTTTCTGTAACTACATGATCTTCAACTTAAGTCTGCAACTGCTACAGTAAACGTATTAGTTTCTATAGATTTTATGACAGGAATGGTATATTCTCATCGAGGACAAGGCAAAGACATTGAAGATGTCACCAAAGACATAAAAGCTGTCATCAAAGACAAGGACAGCTTGTCTACTTTGCCAGTCATTATTCGTTTAGGCACTTGTAACTTTCCTTTTTTCTCCGCTATTCTGTAGTATGAGTGCTGATTTTGTTCAGTGCTTGCTTCCCCCAAGACGCAATGTTTAACATTCCAGTATATAATTTGCAATGTGCCTTGATTTGCATTTGTAAGATGATGTTTCAGTGATATTCTGAGTTTTTTGAGATTCCTTAACCACAGGAAACAGTAGTCTTACTATCCAACAATGAGAAGTGTGTTCTCAATGATCTCACAAGGTCTTCTTTCAGTTTTGTTTTTTAAGTTGTTACCAAGTCTTTTATTATAGAGACTTTTTTTTAGGATATAATGATGGCTTCTTTGCATTGGTGTTTCTAGGAATCATGGGAAACTGCTACTAAGAAGTGTGGAGGATCAGTGGGAGATCTTTTGAGATCCATCAGAATTAATAATATCTTTTTTCTAGTATTTCACTGTTTCTCAGCAGATTATTTTCAATTCTTCTGATTTCTGTATAGTATAAATGAGTAGTTATAATTGCATAGTGAATTTTTGTAATTTATTGCAACCAAGCTTTTTCTTGTTCAGTATCAATTGCCTTATCGTGTAAGGAGACTGTATCGCAACTCTTTAAAAGCATATTTTACTTGATCCATGTTTGCAGTGAAAGAGCATGCTATAAATACAACTGTTGATTGCAGCAGCAAATTGTGCTGGATGGCAAACCAAGATTAACAGTTTTTCTGTAATAAAGCTGAGGGGGACCTGCTGAGGATAGGTAGTAACATTGATCCCTAACAGGCTGGGAAACAGTGCTGAAGCATTTCTTCTCTTGTTTTTCTTGTACTTGTTCTTGCAGGCATATGACTTTTTATACCCATTTTTGTTATGTCTTTTATGCGTTCCACATAAATGAGATGATTTGTTTGTGTTCAATACATGTATTTTGTAATCTTCATTATGCCAAGTAGTTGGTTCTGCCCTACTCTGTAGGTTACATACAGTGACTGGTAAATGACACCTCATGATTCGTACACTTAGGTCGCTATTATCACCTTTTGCCTGAGCTTTCATGGCCTCTGCTTGTAATCTTTTTTACGTATCAATTTTCTGTACATAAATATAAGGTCACTTCAGTCAAACCTGCTTCTAAACATCTTTGGAAAGGGCAGATCAGTTTAATCTAAAATGGTCTCTAACACGTAAAAATAAAAATGAAAGCACAACACAAAGCAGTTGAAACTACATCACAATCTGCTCAGGTAATGCTTCAAAATCATTTTAATTCATAATAATTATAGATCATTCTTGGATAATTCATTATTACTTTTCTAAGGGTTTTTTGGCATATTTTACTTACATTTTGTTGTAAAGAGCAAATGACTTATAAATATGCAAAGAGCATAAAAATAGTTATTTGATCTAATACCCCTTTTTTCCTCCATGTGTGCAAAAGAAATGCACAACTTAGAATAAATCATAACTTACAGTATGCTACTAATAACAGACACCTAGATTGTTTTCAGTCAAGTGAAAGTCAACTATTCAGCAATATTCAAGTTACCTTTCCTTTCTGCCTCCTGCTCTGGAGGTTATTTTGATAATTGTGATACTAACAGTGTTATGAACCCTAAACTCTGAAAGAGATCCTTCAGGACATTAACATTTATAAAATAATTATGAATTTTATTCAGGTTATATTCAGTTATTAACTTCTGAAAATATTAACAGTGTAAATGGCACTTCATTCATCACGATATTCTCTCACTTTAGGGATATGGAAACTGGAACATGTCATGGGTAGTTGGCTTGCTCAGGTCTCCCATTTAGCCCAGTGGCAGATGTTCTAGGACTTACACTCCTTGAGTCCAGACTTGACCTCATTTTTCAGGGTTATTGATTTTGTTGCTTTTCCCATTATAATCAAAAGAATCCCATTAGATAGCATGAGCCTGGCTTTGTGAAGAGGAAACCATTTGCTTTGTGTTTTAATGTGTCTTTACATTGCACAGCACAGTAAAGAGAGGCAGTGCATTATCACCTGAGCAAGTGTGTAACCTGAAACCCTAATCCTTAAATCTGTCTGTTCTCTTTGAGGAGCAGTGTGAGGAGCCTGTTGATCATGTTCATTCCTTATCTTTCTGCCTCACTACAGTAGTGGACATAAATTAGTTCTGGTTTACATTTCACGGCGCTTAAAAGTAAAAAGCTCATTGTTTTGTCATACAAGAGAAGTGGGTTTTATTGTTCTTTTCTAGCAAACTTGAGAAATGTAATGTATTAGTGAGTGTAAAATGTTCTTTGCATTGAATTAAGAAAAAAAAATCAGATTTGCATAGCAATATTCAACATAGACATTTCCCTTTCATGCTTTTGTTCATCTTTTTCTAGTCTGACTGAAGTAGGAATGCATGACAAAGGATGTGTTGCTGCAATACATTACTCAGATGTAGTGCATAAGCATTTAGTGTCCCTTTCTAGTGAGAAATTAGGAGTTCTGAATTTACATACTGGTAAATTACATTAAATTGTTATGCTAAATAAATTGTTACTATAAATAATTTGTGACATGTTCTGTTCTCTGATCTTTGTGCTGATATTTCTTCCCAGAGTGATAAAAGACTACTAGGATTACTTGGGACCCCAGGACCTAAAGGCCAGAAGGGAGACATTGTAAGTATTTTGGATGGATTTGAAAAAATTTGCCTGTATAACCTGTCTCTGTTACCCTTAAAAGAATATCTCTTAATGTACTATATCATAATGGTCTTTGAAGGAATAGATTTTAGATATGACTGACTCTTTGATCTGTATAGTCCAATATGCAGCTTATCGTGCCGTCCTGCAGGTGCAGCATGTAAGCCTTTCACCTCAAATATATGATAACCAGAAAGGGAAAATGCAGGAAGAATTATGTGTGATTTCTGTAACAGTGTGTGAGGAGAAGTTAGTTAGAACTGCTCTGCCAGTTAGGGAGAAAAGGCTCTAAAAAAGTTGTAATTCAGAAAATATTTTTAATAGTAAAATTTTTAATAGTAAATCATGGATATTTAAAGCAGTTTCTCTGTAATAATGGGGCTTCTATACCAAAAATACTCACAGTCAGCCTCTACAAAATACATGGAGGTCAAATTCTGAATGCATATCACGTGACAGTACATTGTTTGTTAGGCTCTGTCCTGTTTAAATAGTGGAATGAATTTTTAACAACTGCATGCTTTCTGAACTTAGAAGGAAAGAGACCAGGGCCCTGGATATGTCAGAGGATTGACAACAATTTTATTAAGAAGCGTGCAGATCTGCTATGGAAAAAAGTCATTTAAATTATTTTGTAGATGTTTACATCTCAGATTTCCATTGCAACAAAAGTTAAGACTTTGTATGCTACACAGAACAAAGTACAATTGAAGGAGAGGAGGAGTTTATTTGCGTTTGTTAAACTATAAAATGTTTTAAATATATTATTTTTAAAGGGTGAAAAAGGAGAACTGGGAATGACTGGTGCAAAAGGAGAAAAGGTAAATTATTTCCTTACTTCTGCACTTATGTGTGATACTAGAAGGTGGTTGAATGTTCTGATTATAAATCTTGGAAAATATAGTCAGTATCAAGAAAATATATTTGGGCATAGGAAAAGCTGTTGGTCTCTGAATGTCCTTAGTAATTTATTCAAGCTCCTCCTTGAGAGAAAATTTATGTATGCAAGTAAATTTCCTTGTTTCAGTAGCTCACAACGTCCTTAACTTTAAACACATTCAGACTTTTATTTATTTAAAATTATGTTTATATAAGATTATGACCAGTGACTGCCTGGCTAATTAGACACCATTCAAACTTTGTCAAATTACAAATGTGACCTTTAATATCTGGATGAAAAAAACAGGAATCTTTAAATTATTAAAATTTATAAATATACTTCCTAACTTAAAGATATTAAGTTTACATTTTCTGGAAAGATTTGACAGGGAGAGATGCTGCTGGGGAACAGATTTTACTTGTGTTTTTCTAGGAATGGATCATACACTTAGTTCTTCCTTCACTCAATAACAGACATTTTGCTAGTCAACTGTTAGGCTTCTAGTTGGTTTCTTTGGTCATATCCTTTTGTATTAACAGTTTTCATACAGGCAGCAACGTTTTTTACTATGTCAATATGACATATTCATTATTTTGTGTGTTATAAAGCACTTCTGTTTGAGAATTTGTCATATTTGTATGCATCATCACTCTCTTTAGTACATATTCCTGACTGTTTCTTGTGCTCCTGCTCAGAAGGATCACACATGTCATGGTCATGTCATTAAATCAACATCAACCCTCATGTAAACTTTTGCAGTCCAAGTGCTTGTATTTTATATAGGTTTATAAAAACAAAACCACAATGTTTTTCAAGGACTCTTCACCAAAACCAGACTTCTAAACTGTTTATCATTTGAAATAAATCTGTGTTAACTTCTTCCCTGTGTTTCCATAGGGAGAGCCTTCTGAAAAAGGAGACAAGGGAGATCCAGTAAGTATAGCTATGTTTTGAACTGATGATGTGAATAATTTCCATGGGCTATGATTTTCATATTGCATTCATGCTGTAATTCTTTTCTTTGTACACTTTCATGAGATTCAATTATTATGTAGGATAGGATATGTATTGTCCCCTTCTCACACATGCACTAAGTTCACACAGGTTATAAATAAAGAACGGAGATGCTCTGTTCTTCAGCACTTCGGTAGTTGGTACAGTCCATGAACTGAGTTTAATGAACACACTTTTTCGTTCCCTGAAGATTGGTTCTTTCTTCCAGCTATTTGACAAAATTATACGTGGGCTGAACTGTATTATTTTAATTGTTTTACTAGTTTCCAATATGACATTTAACATCAGACAGTTTTCTCATAGTCAGTTTTGTGTGTGCGTAATTTTTTTGTTATTTTGGGGGATATTTTCAGAACACTAATTCTGTAAGAGTCTCTTTATGTGTATTGCTTATTTTTAATTAACTATTGTCCTCTTTTATGACATTTGACAAAAGCTAGTTATGTTGTTTAATCAACAGCTGAAGGCTGCTGAGATACTTGTGAATAACGTATTATACTAACCAATATAAGGCTTACTGTAACAATGTGTGGGTTTGGAGGTGAATACTATTTCAATAGAAGAGATTTAGTGGTGAAGAATAGGCTTTAGATGGAAGAAGTTCTTAAGCAAATGTGTTATTTCAATTGTTCTTTAAAACACCAGAAAAACCTGCAACCAGAATTAGTTTGAAAGAGGAATGCCTTTCAGAGTTTGCGTAAGGTGTCGGAATTTTTTGAAGGCTATCTCAATACTTGTTACATTTGCAAACTGTATTACAATATTTTAAGGTACAAAATTAAACTTTTAGTTGATCTTAGTTAAAGTTTTAACTTCTTATGGTTGTACCTGCTACTTTCAGGGAGAAATTGGAATGGAGGGATCCAAAGGAAATAAGGTATTTATTGGCTTGTACACACTATTTACATCACTAGCGTACATACCTGATACTGGGAGACATAAGAGTAAATTTGGATCTTTTTGTTTTCCAAAACAATATCAATAGGGTGATATAGGAGACCCTGGACCACCTGGTCTTATTGGAAATCCAGGATTAAAGGTAGGTGAAAGATATTTCTGTGTTACTAACACCTTTTACATTCTATGCTGTTATATAAGAGGACTCGGAATTATGTCAGCTCTTTAGCTAGTATTTAAGGGCAGAGAATGCAATTAGTTTATATCAAAAGTTTGTACATGGATCATGGCTTTTTGACTTTTAGTTCACAAAATTCTTGCTGAGCTCAGCATCACTCAGCAAGGAATATTTATGAAAAGCTTAAATGTTATTTGGTCTCTCAAGAATTTGAATACCTGTTTTGCAATTACAAATCCCCTGGTAGCTGGATATATTCTCTATCAGTGAGGCAAGGAGTAACCACTCAGGTTCCTAGATCATCAAAAGAAATCCCAGAAGGAACAGTTGCTGCTATAGGGTCTACAAAATTGTTATCTTAAAAATTATCCTCCACTCTTAACTCCTTAGACTGGTCTTCGGAGGCTGGTGGGAGCTACAGAAATAATTGTTGTTACTACAGTGCAAATCTAGGTCACCTTCACACTGTATACCTTCCAGAAGAGGTTCATAGGGATCCAAAGGATCACTGAAGTTCGCACCAAGTCATCCTTCTATCTCTACACCTCAATCCCATTTTCTTTCAGTGCTATGAAGTCCTTTTAAGGAGATCTGTTCCTAAAAGAGAAGGAACACCTACAAAATACTTTAAAAAAAAATCACTTCTAGATCTGTCCCTTGAGAGAGGAAATCTTGATTTTCTTATTTTTGTCTTTATTTTTGGATCAGGGATGTCAAACTCACAGCTCCCACCATTCTCCTGCTCCTGCTCTTGCAGTGTAGCGCACATCACACACGCTACACATGTGACTGGTACGCTGGCAGGAGCATAGTGGCAAGGAGCTCGCTGCTGTCACTGGGTAGAAGCAAGGTGCCGGGCTGGATAAAACAAGGTGAGGGGGCTGGATTCAGCCTGTGGGCTATGAGTTTGACACCCCTGCTTTAGGTAGTGCCTTTGTATTTATTCTTACTTTGAATTTTGTCCAGAGACTTATTGGACTAAATGTTAGAAGAAGGAAGAATGAGCTAAGTCTATGTATGTTACTCCGTATAGAAGATCATTTTTAATGTCAGATGTTTTAATTTAAGAGAATGCTTATCACCAAATTACAGCAGGTGTGTTGACTTTTGATTCAAGCATGTATTGTGTTATTACACAGGGACCACAAGGACCTCCAGGACCTATTGGACCCAGGGGACTGCCAGGAGAAGTTGTATGTATTGTGCAGTTTCACCAAGCTGTAGAATTGTGGTTTGTGAGCAGTTAGCCAGTGAAACAGTGCCATGGAAATTATCATATTTGCTTCTTTTTTGCGTGGCTAGGAATCAGGTGTGTTGGGAGCAAACACAGTAGCAGCTGCTGTGTTGGGATTGCCAAGGCAGTGAGGGGGTCTCAGCAGAGTTTCAATGTGCCTGTAGTTATTACGCTTTTGGGTGCCCCACTTTCAGGTCTACCAATATGTTGGGGTTGATGAAGGTGGTGGAGTCCTTGTTCATGGCACGTTTACTGTGCCTGTAACTGTTACCATGGGTCTGATGGCTGGTCAGAACCCCTAAAATTGATAGGGGCCTCCCCTGAGATCCAGCACACCTGTAACCTTGTGCATAAGGGCAGGAAGAGCATGGATGAAACTTCAATCCAGTCTGAATACTCCAGGAAACATCAGGCACCAGAATATTGAGCAGGTCCGTGGGCATTTGACTTGACACTCTTAGTATAGTATAGCAGAAGGCCTTTTCTGAGGAGGTGACTGCCTGTCTTCTTTCCGAATTACAACACAATGCCTTTTTAGATGTGTGAGTAGCTATGTACTGCCTAATCCCCTGTGTAAACTGAAATTAAGTTTCAGTCCACAGCAGTGGTGGTGTCACATAATCTTACAAGTGGTACCCACTCTCTCTCCCTGGTTTTCCTCCCTCCCCTGGATTTTGATCTTTGCTCTGCGGGTTGTTTTTTACTTTATTTCTAGAAACTCTTAATTTGAACAAGCTTTAAAGTTATTTACTTAATATTAAAATAGAGTTCTGAGTTGTACGTAGCTGACAGACATTTTATTGTTGACCTGTTAAAAATGTTCAGGACATAAACAATCTGACAGCAGCAGAACGGCATCTTCAGCTCCTGGCAGGGCAAAACCCCTGCTATTTCAATCTGCACATAGTCATTTTGTGCTGTGTAACTTATTGACCATTTCTTTATACCTTATTTTCTTAATCAGTTGAGGCACACATGTTTTTTAAATTGGGTCTAATTTACCTGTCTTTTATAGCAATAGTTCGTAAGCCTTTTCTACTCTACTTCTACTTACAGATAGATCTTTAATCTTCCTGTGAAAAATAACAAAATATATTCCTGTTTTGCTTGCGTTGCCATCATCCCACCTGAGTGCATAATTGCTGCTTTTGAAACTGCTGTTCTTCTGGATCATTAATCAAGTGATATTATGAACAGACAAATACATATAAAATAAGTGTAGATCCTAGATATAGAGAATCCTGAAGGCTCATATTTGTACACATAATTTTAGTATATAGAAAAATATATTCAGACACATTATAGAAACATATATATAATTCCAGGCTCATTGTTTTGTTTTGTCATCTAAAGGTAAGACTTGATGGATTAACATACGTAATGTTTTGTCTTACACAGCTTGATGAAAATTATGAAAGATTGAAAATTGCTTTGCTTTCATTTATGTTATTGAAGTTCGTCCCTGCTACTGCCTTCCTTGAAAAAAATATTGTTTTTCAAGGTTTGGAATTATTTTCAAATTAAATAAATAAACCTGTGTCTGCCATTCTGCCCTAAAAATAGTCCTGATAATTACATTTCAGCTTAAAGACAAATGATTCATATATTTGATTAAAGAAGCGTTCATTAACCTCTGTCCTTTAACATTTTGGATCAGTACTAATGCACAGCAAATAATCAGGTGTAAACTCATTTTCCTCTGTAATTTTTGATAATCTTTAAGGGAATGACTAATAAAATGTACAGTTATATTTTTATTAATTCCAGGGTTTACCAGGAGAGCATGGGCAACCAGGAAATCCAGGAATTAAAGGAGAGAAGGTATGCTTTAAGTGGTTTTAATTAAGCTTGATGTGTTAGAACATATTAGACAGTCATCTCTGAAGTAATTGTCCATCCTTCTGTAGTGCATCTGTGTGGCTGCTTGATGAATTGATTTTTAAATGTACAAGCAGCAGCCCCCTATCTGCTCTTTGGAGATATTGCAGGCTGGTTTGGTGATCCAGTTGCTCTTTAGATTCATGATGCTTCCAGGAGGTTGCATTGGGCTCTCACATTGAATCTGCAAGAGATACTGCATGCATTAAAGTAAGAACAGAAATACAGTGAATACCAGGCTTTTTAGCACTAGGGATAGATAGCTGGAGAAAGACAGTTTGAAAGGACTACTGTGAATTAATTGGCAGGGTTCAATGACAACCTGTGTATTAAGGGCCCGAGGACCAAGAAATGTAGATCAGATCCATTGTTAGCATGGAAAACTGAGAGAATGCTGGTTACTATTTGTGGTTTGTGTGGTCTGTGCCTCCTTTTCCTCTGTAACTTTTTAAAGGAAAATGTGGGTGGTTTTTACTTCACAGTGTCACAGTATTACAAGGCTGGAAAAGACCTTTGAGATCATTGAGTCCGACCTATGACCCAACACCAACTCATCATCTAAACCATGGCACTAAGTGCCTCATCCAATCTCCTCTTAAACACCTCCAGGGACGGTGACTCCACCACCTTCCCAGGCAGTGCATTCCAATGACCAATCACCCTCTCAGTGAAGAATTTTTTCCTACTTGTCTATTTCTTCTTAAATTACTGACACTTTCTAGCATAACCTTGATATTATGTCGAGTTTTTTCATAAGAAAGAGAAAATATCCTCATTTCAATGAATGATTCAAATTTATCTTCTAGGGGGACCCAGGTGGAATTATGGGACCACCTGGACTTCCAGGTCCAAAAGGTGATGTGGGGCCTCCTGGACCAAGTCTGCCTGGAAGACCTGTAAGTCCGTAATCTGAAAAGGCTGTAAGTCATAACTGAATTTCTTGTAGGGATAACTGTTAAAGAACTCTTATTGTGCAATGAAAGATATCTGAACAAGTTTTAGATTTTTTTATGTAATTTCAAAATTGAAATATATATAATAGTTGTATTGTAAGTGCACTAAAAATATGGTCTAGAAATAGTGCAAGGCTCAAGCATGCATGCTCCTAATGACAGTGGTATTAACAAGACAGGTATATGTAGATCTGTCATAGTGTCCTTGTAAAGTCTGCCTAATTTTCATAACAAAATTCAGCTAGCCTCTTTTATTTCAAAATTTGGAGTTTTGCCTGATTTGGGGGTTTTTTTGTTGGTTTTTTTTAGGGTTCCACTGGTATTCCTGGAAACCCAGGTCCACGGGGACCAAAGGTATAAAAAAATAATTTGTGTTGGTGTTTTTCTTTAAAAAAAAAAAAGGATAATATGCTAGTTTGTATTTTCAGACCTGTTGTAACTGAAAGCCTTGTACACTTCTCAGGGAGAAAGAGGATTACCTGGTGTACAAGGAGCACCTGGGGAGATGGGGCCCCCTGGAATAGGCATTCAGGGATCACCAGTAAGTATACCAATGCCCAAAATTTGGGCTTCTCACTGTGCGTCACTGAGAAACTGCCACAATCAAACAAAACATAGCAAAAAGCCATGCCATGAACTCCCTTCTGACTTGACTCCAAACTCAGCATCTTTTTCCTTTATCCAGACCCAGAAAGATCTAGTTCTAAGTGAGAAATGGAAGCCATGGAGAACTGAAAGAGTCTATGGCTACTTTACAGATGAGCTTCCTAGTGATGCTGTTGAGACATCTTCGGATTAACTGTGTCTCTTTCTAAGCAACAGTTGTCTGCACTTGTCAGTAAAATCCAGTCTGAATACTGGTACAAGAGAAGAGATATACTTGATGTTATCAATAACAGCATTTTGAAATCCATGCCGGTACTGGAAAAGACAAAGACACATGGAGAAGATCTGGAAAGCTTTGCATCAGCTGCAACTTTTGCATTTTTGATGACTGCTAATTACAAGCTTAGGTCTGCTGCTTGTAAATGAGAGCCTTACAGTGCCAGATACTATGCCAGGAAAAAGTAAAGTCCTGATTTTCACAGCTTGCTTCACCCATTTCTGCGCAGCTTAAATTCAAAAGCAAAGCAAGTTGATGCAATGTATCTAGACCATTCATGCTAAATAATTTGTTTAGCAAAACCTGTTTGAGTTATTCAGCTTGTTTCCCAGGTTTCTTTCTTTCTATTGCCTTTATTTAAAGCCATCTGCAACATCTTCAGACTATTCAGCAAAAGAATTTATCATACTGATGGTGTAGGTTACAGGTGGTACAGGTTATTACATGAGTTCTACTGTGGAGAACAGGGCGATCTCCTTTCAGTGCACTCCAGTATAGTCAGCTGATACATTTCTGTTTATTGGCAGGTGTTGGGCACAGAGAGAAAATGTTTGAGAAAGGTGACTAGAGAGTCACACGAAGACCTTAATCTAAAATAATAATCCTTAAAAATAATTTGTTCCCTTAAGATATTTTCAAATCTGAATTTTAAAAATTACACATTTATATTTAAATAATCTAAATCTTTTTTATTCAACTGAATATATAACTGAATATAAGAATCTCCTGTTTAAATAGCAAATTTCACCACAGATTATTATCCTTTGGTATTACTTGCCCTTGAAAATGGGCCTCAACAAAGTCTATACTTTTGGCAAAGTTAGATTTGAATTTTAAAGCAAATCTTAGTTGCAATGCAGACTGCACAAATATCCCATATTTGGTATTTTTTAATGAAGTTCATCTCCTTTATCCCAAAAAGTGTAACTACTGATTATTTGGAGTTTTCCTGCAGGGTCCAATAGGTCCAACTGGATCAGCAGGTGTGCAGGTAGGATATAAGTTTTCTCCTTAATATTATTTTAGTTTAAGAAGTTTACAGTAAAAGAGAAATGTTCTTAAATACTAAATGACTTTTCCTGCTGTTAGGGCCCTAGGGGACCCCCAGGATTGCCAGGAACTCCAGGCACCCCTGGTGCTAATGTGAGTGATGGTTTTCTAAATATTCAGCAAGAAGTAACGTGTCCCATGTCAATGACTCGCTATCAAATTTTACATTTGTTTCTAGGGCACTCCAGGAAGAGATGGAAAGCCAGGACTGCCAGGCCCTCCAGGTGATCCTGTATGTATGCACAGAAAGCTTGTTCATTTGCAAATATTTTACATTTAAAAGAGGTGAGGTAGCCTAATAAGTCTGGAAGTCCAATTGATTTAATTTGCTTTTTCAATTATTATATCTTTTAGGGTTTTGTTTTGGCTTGTTTTATACTTGATTATAGTGCAATATAAATTAAACTTATATTAAGGTGTACGGGATAAAGACCTTGTTTTCCAGTGTCACAGTTTGTATACTAGAGTTTCTGCCAAGCTGTAACTGGCATAGTGTTTCTCATTCTCAGAAGCAGTTATGTACAATGCAAGTTTTCAGGAGCATGCTTTGGTAATTCCTGTGAAAAGATTGAAGAGAAAACTTTGGGGATTCTGAAGCTAATTTTGCTATGCCACAGAAAGAAGACATTATTTTTTAATGAAATTCTGAGAATAGTTAGTCTATAATGCAATAAATTCCCATTAGCACTAATGATAAGTTAAGTGACTGGGTTTGAAAAAGAATACACCAAATAAATTCGGATCCCTCACCACACTTTAGGAGTTCTCTCCTCTTGGGTATGTCTTACAGCAATGGTTTGTATTTAACAATGCTATATCTCTAGAGATCTCGTGAAGTCAAGCACTGTGGGATCCAAAAAGCCTGCATGTGCCTCAGACCAAACTGCACCATTAAAGACAACTGCTTATTTTACATTGGAGTCAGGAAAGTCCAATACGCTTATCTGCAAAGCTGGCATAAAGGCCGAACTTAAGTCATTATTCATTATGTCTGGAGTCTCAACAACCACCTCAGAACTTTCAGAAAGCAAATTTCTCTTTTGAAAAAAATGCTTACAGAGGCTTTTATGACGGCAAGCGAAGCTTTTGGCTTTGAGTGATTGGTCAAATAAATAAAATGCAATGATATAAATGAAAGAAATATTTGTAGATGGTTGGAAGAAGCAAACCAAAACCAGAGCTTAAAAACCAATTGTTAAAGTCACCTGTAATCCTGATGGTTTTATAGGATTTGATATTTCCAAAGAGATTTTAGTCAAAGGCACAGTTTTCAAAACAACAGGGAGACATGACAATAGTATTTATTTGAGAAATATCAAAACAAGGGAAAATAAAAATTACAGAACCTAACATTCAGATTGTACTATGTCCTTTTGCAGAATCTCTGTTCCTTGCCAAGGCATGAATTTGACTTTTTCACTGAGCAGAATATCTCAGCGATCTCAGTCTGTTGATCTCTGTCATGGTTTAGCCCCAGCCTGGCTAATTTTGGCAGCTGAAACTCTGCAGTTCGGCTCCCAGTTCCCTAACCCCCAACCCAAGGGAAAGGAAAATTAGAGGGAAAAGACTTGCGGGTTGGAAACTAAACCTATAGCTTTAATGAAATAATAATAATAATGAAATAATAATAATGAAATATAATAATAATAATAGCAAGTAATAAAATATATACAAAAATATGAGACTGCGCCCCTGCCCCACCAGTCAATGACTATACATCACCACAAATACTGTAGAGCAGAGCATACACAGGCAGTGGTCCATGACTAGGAGGGAGCTGTGCTCAGGAACTGGATTCAGGAACAGATGAATTCAGGATCACGAGCATCCAAACAGATTAAGTCCTCTCTGGACATCTGCCATTGCAGACGAGGGTAAGACCCTCCTGATCGCTCAATTTTATACCAAGCATGATGTATGTGGGATGGAATAATTGGCTTCAGTGAAACTTTATGATTGTCCTCATAAGCAAGCAAAAAATGCTCTTGAACTAATTGCCATAAAGTTAATGCGTATCAAAAAGTATGGATATGAGTGTCTGTCAGCAGATCACTATCAAACTTGGAGAGGTCTCTCCCATGCCTGAGTCTTGTCTGTGATTTCCTTTGGTTAGAATAAGTAGATATAAACTCTGTGATTTGTCAGGGAAAGAGTTCTAGCTTTTTCAAGATATAAGCAAAATTCAAAGAGAGCGTGAAGTCAAGAAGATTCAACTCAGGACAGGTGAACGTAATGTACTTGATAAGAAAAAACCAAAATTGACAAGTAGAATAGGTCTGGAAGACACAGTGCACTGTAAGCTAAACATAAGTAAAAAATCTGATGCCACTAGCGAACAGGCAGGTCTAAATGGTAAAACTTACTAACGAGAACTATTGCCTTTTGCTCTCTTGAAATATCCTTCTCTTTGGCTTCAACATTTTTCAAGGTGTGCCCTTGCAGCTGAGTGTTAGGACCTGTTCACACTGAAGGTTTGGGGGCGAGTACCATAAAGTGATATTGAAGCTAAATAAGAACGTTAAAAAAGAGAAGAGACGGGAAATTACACGTGTATAGTCCAGCAGAAGGATCAACAGGTGACACTGTAATAAGCTGCCTTCCTGTTAGGAGAAGGATGATAAGTCAGGCCATGTAGGGATGTAGTGGTAGTTTTTAAGGCTTGTTACAGGTTTTTAAGAGCGGGTCACACTGTCTATGTGCATTTACCTTTGTGCAGAGGAAGGACTTCATAGCTTAATTAGTTATGACCTTAAGTGTTGGGTGGCTGGGTCTCACTCTAGGAAACTTCTCAGTGTGCTTTCAGAGGTGGCGATGCTAACATGTGTATGGCGTACTCCTGATTACACCTATGGTTAAATATGTTCAGCAGTGCTTCTCTTGAGCTAGTATTTGACACCCACTGCTATCAAATTGCAGTCTTTCTAATATGCTACGAAAGTGCTTTCATTTTATTTTACTTCTTTAGGACGGAAATCATTTAAACAGACCAAACAATAACAGTAGCAAATATTGAATGTGTGTAATTTTATAGTATGCCATGGGCTATTTTTGCTTTAGTAATTGCAAGAAGTGGGCACTGGTAACTGAAGACTGTGAGTGAAGTTGATGATAACCAGTTCAATCCATTTTTACAGGGAGTCTTCAAATAGAAGTTTAATAGCAGCTTTTGGAAATATTTCAGTAGAGCATAAACCTATTGGCTGAGATTTAAATGGGCTACCTTTATTATTGGTAGCAATAATACCAATAATAAAGGTAACCCATGTAACGATATAAACTTTAAAAGCAATGGGAAGCCATGGGAAATGGTAGTGTTGTGCAAGACATTAACTGCAACTGCCTTTTTTAATTTCAGATTGCACTGCCACTTGTGGGAGACATGGGTGCTGTACTGAAGGTAAATATTTTCAGAGGTCAAGTATTTTTGTTTACTATAAGCACACTTTTTAAACCACAATATGCACTTGAAAGTTTCTCTAGGTTCAATTTTGAATTATTTGGCTAGCCTGAAATAATTTTGAGATAACTGTTTCATTATTAAAAAAATGCTCAAGAAGTGTATTTGATAGGAATTTCGCAAAATAATGTTTGAACAGTATATGACACTAGTAGCCAGCAAGTTCCTGTTCAGTACAAGCAGTCCGCAATATGAATTGCTAAAAGTGTACCCCGTTCTGTGCTTTACTTTGTAACATTGATTTTGGTAGTCTACTAAGAGGGAAAATAGTGTAGAATTTCTAAGGTATTATTCTGAAAAATAATAAAATTTGAAGTTATCTGTCCTATTAAAAAATGAAACGTGATTAGGAGGATTTCTATATGAAAAGCACACATCATTTCTGAGGAAAGAGATGATCCTATTCTACTGTCCTTTATTAATACATGCACTTAGAGTTTATTGACTTTCTCATACCCAAAATTGATTTCTTTAGGTCTGTGTTTGGGCTTTTCCCTGATTCTTTTTGTCTGTAATTGTATTTTCTTTCTCCTGTGTATACTCTTCTACCTCTACATCAATTCTTTCTCTTACTGATTCTTTATGCTTCATTCTTCATTTCTCTGTGCTTTCTGGTTAGCATTCCTATAAGATTGTATTTTAGCTGGAAAATGCTACTCTCAACAGAGCAGGAATCGTTTAGTTTAAAATGACTGCGGATTTCAGGCTGGCAATAGTTAAAAGTAGCCTCCTCTCTACCTAGGACTTAAAAGGAAGATAGTGTGCTCGAACCTAAACACAGGTGTGTCTGGAACTATCCAGAATGAAGGCTTTTATGAATCCTCTCAAAATGAAGCAGAACATTTGTTAGCGTGGTTTGAGTAGAGCATGTAAGAGATGGGAAGGGAAACAAGGACGGATACCTGAACAAGTATTTTTTGTAGAAGAGAGAAAGAACTGAAGAGAAGGCTTTAGGGTAAAATAAAGGGATAGTCACAAAGGCAGGAATGAAGCAGTCTGCATAGATCAGACCTCCTGCCCATCCCACAAAATGGTTATTTGTCACTTCACTTTTTGTCTGTTCCTTAGGGTGATCCTGGCATAAGAGGTCCTCCAGGAATCCCTGGTAGAGAAGGGCCAAAGGTAAGTTTTGAGGAGAGTACTTTATGTTGCTTTTTTCCTTGTTAAAAATAAAAGGGCAGACTCATATCTGACTGGTTTGGCTTTTTTTGTCTGATCTCTATCCCTGTAGCATCTGAGCAGCCGAAAGGTTCAAACAATTTTTGTGGGTCAGCCCTCTTCATGTGTCTGTTTGCCTTTTCTCTCAGAAAAGTGAGTGAAATAGTCCAAGTTGAATTCCAGGCCAGAATAGCTCTTCTGTGTCTTGCGTGCGTTAAAATTGGCTCAAATTTGACTGTCCAGTAGTGCATTGCAATCTGTAGGCTTATTTAAGTGAGTCAGTCATGCAACAATCCCACAATGAAGAGGGAAACTTCCTGTACCTCCTTCAAGTATGCAACAGCTGGACCACTCTGTGCCCTTGTGCCTTGTTCCCATGGGAGTAACGCAGCCGTTCCAGTGCAACTTGAGGTTTCATTGATGTCCACCAAACTTCTCCTTCACTGTAATTGGATTAAATGCCGTGTGGTTTGACACACGGGTATCCCCTATAGTTGAGCCTAGTTTCATAAAAGTGTACTTTGTCTGTTTGGACAAGCATTTAAGCTCTTTGGTGTTAATAAAATGTCTCCATTGGGCGTTTTGGCTAGTTTGCCTACTAGTTAAAAAATGCTTATTTTTTTCATCTCAATGGAAGGCGTATTTTAAAGGTTTCAGCTATTATCGAGCCTTTTTTCTGTTTTAGGCACTATTGCTGTAAAGGCTTCATGCTATCATATGTTAAATGTGGATCATAAAGTGCCCTACAGAGCATGAAATTCATTGTTCTCTAATAGAAGGTATTTGTTTGAATATTATATTTTCATAGGGAAGCAAAGGTGAACGTGGATTTCCTGGACTTGCTGGAGAGAAGGGTGATGAGGTAAAATTACTTCTTTTTAATAGCAGTTGCATTCTTATCTCAACCTGAATGAAGATCTAGATGAGGGGTGTCTAACTTATGTCTCCCACCGTTCTCCTGCTCCTGCGGCATAACGCGCGTCACACACGCTGCATGTGTGACCAGCGTGCTGTCAGGAGCCTAGGGGCAAGTTGCTGCTGCTGGGTAGAAACAAGGTGCTGGGCCAGATAAAACAAGGTGGAGAGCCGAATTTGACCTGCGGGCCGTGAGTTTGACACCCTTGATCTAGACCAAGAATGAAATACTCAGACTGTTATTCAGTTCTTTAAAATTGCTGAGATAGTCACATGTTGCTATAAATAGCCCTCAATTCTGAATTTTCAACAAGATTAAATGCTATTGTTCAATTAAGTAGCATCTGCTTAATTTTTGTCTGAGGGATTTTGCTCATTTGTATGTCTTAAAGCCTCGCATACATTTAAATGCTAATTTTTAAGAGTATAGGTTAGACCAATAAATAGTCAAATGCCAAGTATTTTCAGAGAATACTTCACGTTTTATAACATATTTACTTTCATTGTATTAGTTCCCCTTTAGAATTCACTTCAAAAAAAATCCATTAGGTAAATACTCTGATGGGAATGGTCATAGCAGCAGTTGCTATTAAATGAAAACTGGAAAATGTTTGAAGAGACTAAATTTAAAATATTTACAGTATTTTGCATCACATACTGCATTTTTATGCTTACGGATTATGGAGAAAAGAAAAAGGCATGTGATTTGTGTCAAATCCAAAATAGCTGATATAGCTTCCATCTTAAATTAAAATACTTGCAGTTAACAGTTCAAGAGCCATCTCTGCCAAAAAAAATATTACCAAAGCAGAAGCTTTTAAGCAAATAAATCAGAGTAAATAAATGGATTTCATACTGACCTTAGCCAGCTGATGAAGGAGTTAAAATAAGCAGTCTGTTACAAAATAGTTGGTAAATGCACTGAAATTCCAAAATACTTAACTGGCACTGTTAAATACATAATCTCTTGTAATTTGAAAATGCTGTCTACAATAGAAAGCACTTGGAAAATACAAAAAGAATGTACCCATTGATTGAGGGTTTTTTTTAATTCTTTATAAGCATTTTACATTTCATTGGTGCCAAAGCCATCATATAGTAAGAATTTTCAAACAGTAGTAGAATAATATTCAAAAAAATCTGTGTTCATCAACATCCTTGGCTTTCTAAAGCAAACAGTTATATGAGGAGAAAAAAAAAGATGCAGCTGAAGCATTAGATACATATTCCTGCTACTGCTTTACCCCAGAATTTAGCAGATTGTCAGACTAAACCATCGTGCTCATTTTACCTCTTGTTTTTACACTATCTATAGACCTCATTATGTCTTTGCTTCTTAAAAGCAAGTGCCTCCTGAGGCTGTATTTAAAACAAATACCTTAAAATAATGGGGCAGTCATAAGCAAAGCCCAGGCAGTATTTCACTTATAAATGAGAAAGTAACACATCCTTCATTTGTCCTATAGGGTAGCTCTACAGTTGAACCCTGGCAGTCTTAGGCATTAGCAAAACAGTTTCAACAATTCAGGTACTATTTAACTGCTGAGAATCAAATAAGATTTTAGAGGCAATTAAGAAGGTAGTAAGGGAAAGGCAAGATTATAACTGGCAGTTAGGGTTTTTTAAAGGACTCCAGAGTAAATTAATTGTAATTTTTTTATTGATTGGTGTGCTCTTCTCTTTGTAAATTAGCTATTCACATGCTTCTTCACTGTTTGATAGCTGATTGCCTCCCTTAGCTCTGATATTTTCATTGTTCAGCAGCAGCTTTTGATTATGCCAGTATGAAAGTGCAAGTGAATTTATTTTCAGAAGCACATATGAAAGAATTTACAAAATTTAAAAGTAACTTTTTAAAATAAATTTACAACTTTTAAAAGAATGCATTTATTTTTCTTTTTATGCTTTGGTTAGCATGGGAATGGGAAAAGAGATGGAGAAGCCCACCTGAAGCTCTTTGAAATACTCTCATTAACCTCTACGTGCTTTTGAATAGTCTTTAATCTTTGTTGAAGCTTAGTTTTCTTCCTTTTTAAAACCTGTCTTTTTTCAGGGGAGGTTTTTTCTAACACCAGTAATAAGAATTACAGAAAATGTTCCTTTGGCTTCATATTCATTTTCTGGGTGACTGTACCATCAGAGTAAAGTAATTACAAATGAGCAGAGGACACATTAGCAGTTGGATTAGGTACTCTGAAAAGCTGCAAGGGTGGAACAATGTCCTCTGTGCAGGAGTAAGAAAGGGAAAGCAATGTCTTTCTCCATCTCCGCATCTTTTCCTCATTTATTGCTGTCTGAACTTTTTCCCTTAGAGTCTTTCTTAGAGCACCTATTTCAGGACTACTGACTTCTTTTGTTTTGTAGACTTACTCCCTTAGTGATGCCTCCTTATGCATTGCATTTAACATGAGAAATACACCTTTTCTGAGGTGATTCCTCTTGTCAGAGGATAGGCACCCCATGCAGATAAAATGGAACACTGCTAGGGGGACCTTTTTCCCTTTTTCAGTTATAGAGAGAAATGAGAGTAATTAGCTTAGACATACGTACATGTCTTTTCCGTGTCTAATGTTGCACCTGACTAAGCCTGGTGTCACAGAGTAAAGACTTCACCAACCTTCAGGCTTGACTCAAATCCTACCTGTATCCCCTGTAGTAAGTTGCATACCTCTATGTTTAGTAAGTGGGTCCCGGAATCCACTGATTTCCAGACAATTGAACAGAACAAGAGCAGAAAAGTAGGTCACTAAATACTATGAAAAATGTCATGTTCCATTCAGAAAAAAAAAATTTTTTTAGTCAGGCAGAAATATTGAGGAGTCTAAGTGGATGTTTTCTCTCCACCAAAAAAATCTTTTAGTGATAGAAAATAAAAATTAATCTCTGCTCTTGCTCACACAACTAAAGAGAAAGAAGTATAAAGGACAGAAACTAACAACATGAAAGGCTGAAGGACAAGTGTTGTTTATTGCTCAAGCAATAAGTCGCCTCTAACCTTGTTCGATGATAATCATTCCTAAAAATATTGCCAACCTTTTAGATGAAGATGTGCTCTAATATAGTTATAATACTGCTGGATATGCTGAATATAAGTGGGTTTTGAAGTAAAAGTGTGAGACCAAATAGATATATACTCTTTACTTCCCAGGGCCTTCAAGGTGCTCCTGGACTGCCTGGTATACCAGGACCCAGTGGACCATCTGTAAGTGTGCGATATCACTTGTAATCTAATGTATCTCTGCAGAAGTTGCTGTAGCTATCTAGTAAAACATCATGTGCTTAGGTTCTTGTTCGTTCTTTTGACTTATAGGAGAATAATAAAATCTTACCCACAGTGGTTCTAATAAAAGAAACTGTGTTGTGAGCTGATGTTACTGAAAATACTCTCATTGTCTGGGCTCAGCATTTATGTAACTTAAATGGGTTTCAAGTTTTGGCATTACTAGAGACTCTGTGAGATTGCATCACTTATGATGTGTAAACTTGGAGTTAATTATATATTTTTACCCAAGTTACAGGAATGTTAATAATAAAAATCTAAAAATAATTTCAGCTGGGCATTCTGAAAACATTTATTGCTGAAAGCCAGTAATCATTTCATTTCTCAGTTAAAAAAAAGTATGAGAATTTGGAACTTTCAAAAAATTTGATTTTCTAGATACAGGAGGGATCACATTAGTGACTATCATGATTATTCATTCCTAGGTTGCTGACACTGCTAATGCTTCTCTTCTTTCAAAAATTGTAACACATTTAGGAATTTTAATGTGGCATATGTAAATTGGCGTCTTAGTAGTTAAGCATGATTCTTAGCAGTATGAAAGGTGCCAGATAAGGTCAGTACGTTTAGTCTGCCAAAGTGAAAAAGTAACCACAAGCACAGGTTTTGCCCTCCAGAGGGCTTATCAGAAGTACATAGCTGTTGTATCGAACATAAGAGAAATACATAAACCTGAAGGAGAAACATAGTTATGTTTAAATGACCTTCAGAAAATACAAGTTTTAAAAACTAAGCTGGAATGCAAAAGTACTGGGTTTCATTGTTTCTTAATTAATACAAGTCAATACTGTATCGTGCAGGGAGTCACAGGAAGACCTGGACATCCTGGTCCAGCAGGTCCAAAAGGCGAAAAGGTATTCTTTCTTTTTAGTCTTTATCTGTGAAAGGTTTTGCAATCCCATTATGCTCCTGTGTTTTGGGTTTTCTTTGAACATGGAGTGCAAACAAGAATTGATTTACATTTTTCAAATGAATTTTTATTTGTATCTTAATACAAGTAGTTTCCCAAACCAATGCTGCACATATGGACTTACATTTTCAAGGGTAGTCCTCATGTTGTATATTAGTTGCAGAGAATATTCTCCAAGTATGACATATTACATAGAATTTAAGAAGGTGAAAATACTTTTTTTAAGTAGAGCATGACTAGTTATTACTTACTCTGCTTCTCATTCTTTTAGCGGTATCTTAGTCAAGAGTAATTGCATACTTTTAAAGTGCTTCACAAGTACTGAAAGTTATTGAGTATAAGTTATTCTGAAAAAATGTATAATCTTCCATTATTCTCAATTTATACTGTTACAGCACTGCTTTTTATCAATGTTTTATGCACTCTTTTATCAGGCACTTCATATTATCCATTATAACTAAGAGGTTGAATTCATTTCTTTGGAACCTCAGACCAGTGAAGTACAGCAGACACAAACTTCATTTGCTGCAAAATACTTTCTGGGACAAGTTCTCCATTTTGTATATGAATATGCTTTTTAAAGTTTTTTGCGGCTTTAGCCTGGAATTTTCCAGGCATAGCGCTGCCACATCATTGCGTGTGATCCTACTAATACTCTAAAAAACCTTGACTGTGGTATGAGTAAGGAATGAACCTCTTTATTTTGTAAAGTTCTGAAATTATTTTGGTATAAAAATTGAGAGCTGTGTCCTTGCAGACCATAATAGCAAAAATTTACCAGACTTCCTTTTTGTGTAACCAAATGCAAAATGCAAGTCTTTGTTAGTTCCGTGTTTATTATGCATACACAGTGGGAATGAGGGAACATGTTTGAGAAGTGATTATATCATCTTTTATAAAGTACAGTATTTTGTCTCCCCATGAAGTACTGCAAATCACTCTTTGGGGGCTGACAGTTTCCATTAATTAGCAGGACCATCTGGAAATTATCCTAGTATAATTGTAATTAAATGTTTATGTATTTCTGATGGGCTAATTATTGCTGGTGAACACAGCTTGACTTTTGCCACCTTAATAGTTTTAAATATGCAGCCTAAGTGTCTCATTGGCATCTGTTTAATAAGGTCCAACGAAGTCAGTGAAAAATTCTGACAGACTTGTTCCAAATTATACAATGTTTTTAACTGAATCATATGATAAGATTTTGAAGAGATCTTGTCTGTTAGATTTGATGTTGAAACCTTTGTAATTCTATACTGTTCAAAGCCACCCCCGCCCATATTCTGCTGGGGCAAAAACTCAAGAAGGTGTTTTTTTTAATATAAGCACTTTGGGAAAACAGACAACAGATACAGGGAACCACAGATGAATACTTTACAGTAAAAACCAAAATTATATTTATTATATCTGTTAGAAAAGAAGATCTTTGCTTTTATTCAATCTGTTTCTGAATAAACTGAACTTCTGAAACTGGCGCTCTTCTTTATTTACCTGTGAATGATCAAGTGAGGCTTGGCATAAAATGAATGTTAATTGTTATCTGCCAGTTGCTTAGAAATTTATATTAACAACTCTTTTATTTTCTTCCTCTCCCTCCTGGTATATATGAAGTGTTTTGCAACCCAGACTACCACTACTGTTTTGTGACAAGAAAGTTACTACTTGTAAAGCATAAGTAACTAACAAAAAACTACTATAAAGTAATGATAAATAACTCTCCTAAGGCTTAAGCAGGAGCTGGGCAGGAGCATTTACTCTTGGTATTACCTACTCATATTGACTGTGTCTCATTTATTGTCATTACGGTCATCATAGCTTGGGTACGGAATAGATATGGACATCAGTTACAGTAAATGAATTATATGAATCTCTTGCTGTACTAGGGTAGCGAAGGTTCTCCTGGAAAACCTGGACCACCTGGGCCTCCGGTGAGACATTTTATTTTATATTGTGAATGCTATATTAGGAACAGTGTATCCATGGATAAAATGTAACATAATATAAAGAATTGACAGTCAATGTAATGCATATTAATAATACAGGAAGACAATAATGTCTTTTTTGTGAAGGGTTGCTGTGTTCAATTTTTTCCTTGTGATTGGTCACCAAGTAAGTTCAGCACCAAGTAAGCCATACTAGAAACTTGGTCAAATGAGTTACTTTATTAACATTGGACACAAAGGTTAATTTAGACAGCTTAGATACCTGACATCAAGGAATTCAGGGAACCTGGGGAAAGTCTGTGAGGTGCAAGTTAATCAGAGTAGTACCTAACACAAAATTAATTCTGGAGGATTATAGTAATAATAAATATCAACATGTATACTGACTTTAGAAGTTTCTGGCTTCATAATTCAAGAAAAATTCCCAAGCTACTTTGGTATGTATCACATATGCTTACTGAAATGTCTGTAAAATTTGAAAAATTGATTCAGAATGAAAATGATACCACAGCTTTGCCGAGCTATGGGGCTTGAACATGGCAAGAGTTCTCACTTTATAGTTCATAACTGAGATACTTGGTTTTTATGTTTTAAAGGGTATGCCTTACAATGAAAGAAATGGAATGAGCAGCTTATATAAACTCCAGGTATTCAATTTTAATGTTTTGTAGGGTTTCTTTTAAATCGGCACCTAATTTTGGCACAAGTCAATTTCTAAACTTGCTGTTACAGGGCGGTGTGAGTGTCCCTAGTTATCCAGGTCCACCGGGACCTCCAGTAAGTATTAACAGAAATGTAATTTCTAATAGTTTGTTAACATGGTAATGAAGGGTTTGGTTAGTGTCATGCAGTTTTGGTCAGTGGTATGGAATCTTATTTTTATATGTGAAAGAAAAACTAAGAATATGATTGGTACATAGTAAATTATAAAGTATATGATGGGTTTGTGTTTATCAAGCGTGTTAGCCCATTTGGAGAGTAGTTTCTTCAAGTATTTCACCCTAGCAAGTAAGGGATGTGGAAATAGTTCATTATTTGGTATTGGACTCTTCAATGAAAGTATCCTAATATGTTAAAATGGGTACCGTAATGTTTATAGTTAGTGATAGCGTAGTTTTGTTATATTTGCTGCTGGAAATGAGAAGCTTATGAACCTCAGTTCTGTCACTGTGTGTAGCTACAGTGCAGAAAAATGTATAAAACTGACAATTATATTTACAGGTCTAGTGTCTTTCCATGCTGCCCAGCACAAATGTGCAACCTTGCAGTTGGACACTGTTTTGGTTCTGTGGAGCCAAAGACGCTGTGCATTAGGTCCTTCTTGTTAACATTGTAGGCAAGTTCTACTGTTTGAAGATGACTTTCATTTTGGTAGCCGCTTAAAAACATTGCAGCCATCAGTGAGGTTTCTGTCCTTACATTATGTGCTGTATGTAGTCACAGACTCTCACCAGAGCTGTCTTTCTCTATATCTTGGAGCAGCAAAACAAAACCCAAATATTACTAAGTATTTGTAATGAATTAATCAGCTGAGAAGACTGGACTTAATACTGATTCTAAATGAATTACCACTGTATACTTATAATGCAGTAATAAAAAAAAAAATCATGTTATTGTGTAACTCTTTTCTTTTTTAAATGTGTTCCACTGCTTCATTTCTTTTCAGGGTCCAAAAGGAGATCCTGGCACAGTGGTATGTATGTATTTTTCAGTGATGATAGCAAATTCCCCATATAATTCAACACACGATCCTACTCACAAGGGTGGAAGAGTGCATTCATGTTATTTAGCAGTAGAGTACCCTCCTGCCGAATCAGTACATCTGAAAAAGCCTTCTTAATTGCCAGGCTTACAAACTGTGCCATTTATGGTAAATAGTTCTCAGTGATAACATAATGAATGACTGCACATACTATTAACTGCTTCTGGGTTCGTCTCTGCTGAGCTGTGTACTGAGCTGCAAATGTGTACTGGAAGAGGTACGGCTCTTACTTGGTACAGACCAGTAAGAAATAAAGGTAGAAAATACCTTAAGAGCAATTTCATTTTTCTCAACATGAAATTTGAAACTGATCAGGAAGAAGGAATGGTGTGCTGTATCATGCCAGCTGGTAGCAACTAGAAGTTGATGTTTTCATTGGAAATGACACAACAGGCAGTTACAGTATGATCTCATTGCTTCTGGTGAGCGAGATATGATCATGGGAGCCACTTATACCTTTCAGCTATGCCCTTTGATATTCAAAAGCTGATTTGCTGTTTTTTTTCCTGTGAGCATTGTGTTATGTCCTTTTCCAATGATCTTTCTTACAAAATTAGGAGAAGAGGAGGGACAACTAGTGGTAGAATCTTGAGGACTTGCATAAGCTAGCATAGGGCTGAATATGTCTTTCTGAACCAGCAGGTGCTTCGTACTCTTGTGGAAATTGAGATCTGCCAGAGACACGAAGTCCAGACAGGAATTTGCTGTGGCTTTTGATTTAGCTGGGAATTGCTGGAATACTGGAATTGTTTGCCACACTTTAAATCTCTGTGTTAAATTATCTGTCAATTGTCTTTAAAAAAAGAAAAATAGTTAAAAGGGCCTCTCCACTCTACAGGTAGAACTGGTTTCTCCCGTGAAGCAGTGTTTTCTGGCTTTCTTTATAAATTTAAAGACCTACACAGGGACCTAGTCTGTGTATCCCTTGCTGCAGAATAAGCTTTGTTAGGGAACAGAACTCTCTTTTAAAACAATGATGTATCTAGAAAGTTGCACGGAATTGTTTGGAGTTTAGTTCTCTGGTTGACAGTGTATGCTCACATCCTGGGACTCCACCACTTGGAATTGCTTTAGAGCTGACCTTGGCTTGCAAGAACACTTGATGGGAGTCTTTCTGATTTCATTCTTAATCAAAATGAAAACTGTTAATCCAAATACACAGCCTCTTGGGAGGGCTTACTTTGCAGATCAGTAAAACAGGGCATAACAAAACCTTTCCCCCTAGTAACTGGTTAACTGTTTTACTAAATCTTAAATTAAATAGTCTTCTATTGCTTGCTGTTCAGTGTTTCTTGTGTAGAGAATAGAAATTCTAATCTGTACAATCCTTTTTAATTTAAAAATAATTCAGGGAGACCCAGGACCAATGGGATTACCAGGACTGGAAGGACTCCCAGGGGAAAAGGTAGGACTCTTAAAAAGAGGCCATGATGTCTTATTGGCAACTGTCTGCAGCTAAATGTTTTATGGAACTGTTATTTGATTTTTTTTGTAAAAGTTAATGTTTCTGTATTTGCCTTTTTTAGTTTCCTCTTTTTTTTATTGTGTATTTAAAACACATGCTCATCCAACACAAAATTTCATTTTACACCACTAAAAAATTTTCTGTAGGAGGTCTTGTAGTATTTTGTTTCCTTAACTTGATAGAATACTACTATATAGTATATACTATATATAACTATATTATTCTATGAGAATGTTCCTGAGTATGGTCACTAGTTCTTGTTTTCTTGAATATTATCTGGTGCTTAGTCTCTGTTTTGTTTGAAGCCTTAGGGCATAGCTACTGATCTGAAGAGAAGTTTGTACCTGACTTAGTCTAGACCTAGTGCATTCAGGATTTCAGTAGCAAAAAAAGACTCTTTCAGATGAGTGTGAAAATATAGGAAAGGATTGAAATAGAGGGAGGGACTGATTTCCTGCAGTTACTGTTGCATGCAGCCTGCTCCATCTAACGGCAAAGACAAAAATCTCATTTCTTGGACTATTGCTCATTATTCAAGTTCCCTTGTTTCTGTTTTGTTTTTCTTGCGCTCTATACTGCCTGCATGATGCCACGACAGCACATCCTGAACTGTAACTTAAATCTGCTTTCCAGTGCTAGGAAATTCTTTTCCTTCAGCTGGTGCATGTTTCAGCCTTTTAGTTGTGGAGGCTGATATGAATTTAGAGGAAAGCTTGTAACAAAATGCTAAAATTGTCAAGATTTTGATATTCATTTCTAAATATGATAAAACACAAAAAGTTTAGCAGGGAAATGAAAAAATCTGAAAACATTCTGTTAGTGAAAAGACTTTGATTTTGCCCATATCTTCTAAATTTAATGAGAAAAAAGAGGGGATTGCAACACTAAATATTCATCTTTTTTAATCACATGTTATTAAATTATATAAAATAGTTTGCTGAAATTTATTTTTCTTCAAAAAGAAATATCAATTAAAAGTTTCTGTCTTGATATTTCTGTACATTACTCCTACTTGTGCAGAGAATGAGAAGTGACATGATCTAAGGTAGGTGTCTACATTAGATATTTAAATTACATGATTCTTGCTCTGGAAGACTACAATTTATAAGCAATTAAGGACAAGCCTGGTTTCAAAATTAACAAACATAGGTCTAACAGAGACGAAGAAGGGACAAGAATTAAATAAAGGGAATAAACAATGGGGCAGATTGTATAAACAAGCTGAGTGAGTTCTTGGCCCTTTCTCAAATAAAAATATTCTTTCCTTAACTAAATTTGGTCAAAATTCCCCACTTCTGTTGCAAATAAATGAACAGAATCCCAGAGTCTGCCTGCCAGTCCCAACAGTATAGTGCGTGCTGGTTTTTATTTTAGAGCTGTGTAGGTACATCTGTGAAGCAGAATGCCATCTTCCACAGACAGCGTCGGTTGTAATTTCATGAACTGGGTTAACTTTGTGTCAAATGGGTAAAAAGTACTTTCCCTCAGCTGTGCTGACACGGTAGTTTGTGCAGCTGTGCTGTGAATCGTATTGCTGAAAGGACCATAATAACCCTCAAAAGTGAAAAAGCTGCAAGGGCAGTGTGGGGAATTCCTAGCTTCGCTGTCATAGCTGGTGCATAAGGAAAACACCACAAGTTCTGGGTGCAGAATAGCCAGAGTGCAGTGCAGTGCAGTGCTCCAGCCAAGATGGTCTGCAACACAACCTCAGTACTCAAGTGTTCCTGAGATGCATGTTGGGTTCCTCACTGAGAGGTAAACTTGCATTAAGTGACTTCTCTTAGTCTCCAGCACAAAAGGTTGAGCTATGGCCTGTAAGAAAGCTTCTCCCAGTGACACAAGGTCACATTTAGCTTGTCATTTGTCTAGACTTTGTATAATGGGGTTAAGTGTTTCTAATTACCAACATAATTATTGTGTTACCTGAACAAAATTATGAGAATGAAACAAATCAGCTTTAGGCGTAAGAACAGAAACCAGAAATCCCAACATCTCCTGGGGGTCCTGGACACAACAGATCGTAGCTGTAGCTATGCTGGAAAAACAGCCCCAGGTAACATAAACCTATCTCACAAAAATATGTTCCTCTTAGCCCTGAAATAGTTAAAAGTCATACTTTCCTGATATGATTATAGAAACTAGGAGCCTGATTTTTTTTTTTCAACCAATATTATACTAGGAGGGTGTAGTGTTACAAACCAATACATGTCAGCAGTGGATTAGGGCAGATCTCATGGTAGTTTTGTCATTGGTGAGCTCCATCTGTCTGCTTTGGGTTATAGTCCTCTCAAGAAAGGAAGTTGAATTTGTTCCCACATCTCATCAGCTCCAGCACAAAAGCCATTGTCTCGGCTTAAGGAATAGATGAATGTAGCTGTATGGTAAAGGAGGAAACTTTGCCCTGAATGGGCCATGGCACAAGCAAATTAAGGATGTTTGCAAATGGATGACTGGGTAGCAGGAAGACAGACACTTCTTTGAAAAGTACATCTTAAATATGGGGATGCTGATATGATAGTAAATTACCCTATGTTAATTTTAGTCATTGTCATGACCACAAATGATAATTATTTGGAATACTACAGATAAGTCCATGACTCTCCATCCCTTTTCAAGTAAGGCTTTCAGCAGAGAATAAAGGATGGAAATTATGACATTATACAAGAGAACCCAAATAAAGTATTGAAGTTACTTGTTCAAGTGTGTAAAATGAGTAAGTGGCAGAGGTAAATATTAACATTTAGCAGAGCCCAGCTCTTATCCACATTTTCAGTTCACTGAATAATCCTCCCTCAGTTTTTAGTGGGAATCCACAAATAAACATCAGTTTTTAGTGTTACCATTTAAGTATAGATTTATATTTTCTTCAGGGTGACCGTGGACCAGCTGGCACACCAGGAGTAGCAGGGACACCGGTACGTATATTTATTGAAGAAAACTCAGTCTCTTAGAAGCTGAAAAAAGTAGGTCAAGCAGGGTGCTGAGCTGTAATCTCGGTTGCTGTGTAACACTAGCGGTTGGCCAGTACTTTATAGGCAGGTATGAAAAGGATGTGTTTTGCCAAAAGAGATTAGAGTTTAATACCACCGAGGGTTCATACTATTATTAAAATGACAGCAGGGAATTTGAAACTGCATATACTTCCTTAAGAAAGCATATGAGATTCTTCTCATTGACTCAGTTTAATATAGATAAAGTAATTTTTCTGTGTCCCTGAGCATGCACAAACTTCTGCGCATCTTTCTATCATAAAGAGAAATTATAAACGTTACTTATTGCAGTCAATGAGGATCTGCATATCGAGTTGATCAAACATTTGCTTTAGGGGAATGCTTTGTCAGCTATTTGTGAGTGGTATTCAGAGAAGTTTCTGAAAGTCATCCAGAAACTTGTTGTAGGTGAAAGTAAGTGTAACGAATAATAAATTGAAATTATAATTATTCATTTGTGTTCCTAAAGGAAATGAAGACAACTTTTCTTTATATTGTATTCAGTTTAATAAAAAAGTTTATCCATATTTCAGGAGGCAATATGGAGTTATTTATATGCAAATACATCTATTATTAAATTTGGACAGCTACCAATCCATTCAGGAGCTGTTTTTAAATTATAAATACGTGTGTCATTAAATAAAGAGAAGTCTGTTTCTATGCACTCCCATTTTCATTAGCCACTGATTTACTCTATTTACTGTGAATTCCAAAAGAGCATCAGCTTAAATGTATTAATTTAGTGAAGTTCTCCTGCAACAAGGTAAAACTACACATTTAAGGGGAAAAAAGAAGTATTTCTTTGAGTTTTATGGCCATGTAGAGTTTCAGAGTTTGTTGCTCTGAAATATACTTGATGCTGTGAATCAATAATGCAGTAGGCGGTTAGGATGATCGAAATTGTTCATTCCTTGTGCGTTTCCCACTGGATATGTTCCAAGTTTTATTCTTGTCACTCTCTGTTCTAGCTGGATATGAAGTATTTAATAAATTCACTTCATTACTGATGGAATTGCATTTGGTTGATTACATTTAATTCTAATAAAATCCACTGAAATAAATTATTTGCTTTAACATTTTATGCTAAGCAGTTCTGAAAGACACTATATTTTAATTGCCTAAGAACAGTTTTTGAACTACATCCACACATCTCACTGGAAGAGAATTTATCCTCCTTGCCTGGCATTAGTCCTTAGATTGAATAGTGGACCCTTTTTCCTATTTGGGAATATAAATCTCTCATTTTAGCTTTGGCCTTTTGCCAAGTGGGATTATCAGGGAAACCTGGACTGAGATTCTGCAAGAATTGCCAGCAGTGCCTATTTCTGTAACACAGATCCTCAGTCCTTTTGTTTGTAAAGTTGTCACTGGCATTGATGTGTTAGATCCCTCACTTGTACAAGTCAGCTGAGGATCTGATCAAAGGATGTCTCCAGGGAATGTAGCTTCATGGTTATAGATCCTTGTCTGGGTCTGCACCACATACATCATTAAAACAAGGCATCTTTTAAAAAAATAAAGGCATTTCAAATCACCATCTAAATCATAAGAACAGAAAAAAATGTGAATTATGGCAGGCTGAACATAAAACAAAAATCAAAGTGGCCAAAAAAAGAGCCTGGAGAAAATTTGCAAAAAATGTTAAGTCAGTAATAAACCCACTTTAAAAAAATCAGGAATCAGGACCTTGGATTCACATATACAGTGATCTACTCTGGTCTGAGTATAAGTGCTAAAGAAGAAAATAATATTTTTGTACAATTTTCATGAAGACATCTCATTATTCAGAAAGAGTAACGGAGACCAAGTGACTGAGTTATGTTTTACACAAGAGCCAAATTAACATGGCACAAATACTAAAAAAAATTGTTGAAATATTTCTTTTCCTCTCTTAAAAAGTGTTTATTGAGCAGTAGCATGACTATTTCACTCAATTTATGTCCTCTCTTATTTTTGACCTAAGAAAATTTGATGTTTTGCTTCCTAGTAATTTGAAATAGAAATATTCTCTTTTTGCAGGGAAAGCCAGGATCTCCTGGGTCCCCAGGAATGCCAGGGGAACCTGTAAGTACAGATTTGAGTTCTGAACACATAAAAATAATAATACACAAATATTTCAAACCCCAAATGCAAAATTTTACATGCAGATTTATGTGTGTGTTTTTCTTTCTTAGGGTGAAAGAGGACCTATAGGAGATATAGGTTTCCCTGGTCCAGAAGGGCCACAAGGAAAACCAGTAAGCAATTTTATGCTAAGTATATATACTCTTTATAAAAGGATGTTTCTTAATTTGTCAGAAGTTACAAAAGAAATGCTGTTACATTTTGCTTTACGTTAGACTAGGTAACATCTGAAAAACATCCAAGAATTACCGTGCTCATTATTAACCATCCATTCAAAAATTCCTGGTATTGTGATGTTTCAATAGTTAATATTACTGAGATGATGCCTTTAAAGCTATTACGAGAGTCCTTTGGATCCTGTTGACATGAAGGCTCCTCTAGTATTTTTTCAGAGAGAGAATATTAGCCCAGATGCTTAACACATTCTATAAGGGTGACAAAATGTGTTCTCGGTTTCAGTTTAGATAGAGAAGTGTGTTCTTCATGACTGAGTAAACTTTGTGACTCCTCTGAATACAGGCAATGCAACACTGCAGCTGAAGTGTTTACTGTTCACTTAGGATACGTCTACTCTGACCTCTTTAACAGAAGTGTGACAGCAGTGTAGTCAGCACTGTCTGAGCTGGTTTAAAACATCCTCGTTTGTATTTAGAAGTGGTCCAGCTAGGATTGGTCAGAACTCATTATCTCCCCCAAAGCTTGGTGTTTCAGGGATGGCATGAGAAGCAGACCATTTCAGTTCGTCAGCATGTCTCCACATTATGTTTCCATCTTGAAAGTTGACCCAAGGTGCCTCATCTGTACAAAACCTCGCTTTGCAGAATGAAAAGAAAGTAAATATTCCTGGTGTCTTTGGTCATGCTAATCCTTTCTCACTCAGCAGAACAGCAGTGCATATGCTGCATGTACAGATTCATGTGTGTCCTAGGAAATTAAACAGTGCCAGAGTATTTATCTTGCAGCTATCTCATGTTGTGCGATCGTTGGTGTACTCTCTGACATTACTTTGGCCTATGCTAACCGTCACTCTCTTGAGACAATGCCACATTCCAGCTGGGGAGTAATGTGGGCCTGGGACTCTTTACAGGAGATGATATGGATGAGACCACCCTCTTTGGGGAAGGAAGAATGTTTGTCCCAGGAGGCTGAAGCTATGCTGTGCCACAGGTCCTAAGGACCAAAGAGTGCATCTGGCCTCTCACTTATTAAGGTGTAACCTCTGCTACAGCAGAGGGCTAATGGGGCATCAGGGCTAATATCTAGAATAAGAGAAATCATTTCTGTGGTTGCATAATGACTAGGTGGGACTGCAGAAGTGTGTGTGCAGGTCCATATTCCTTATGCTTGCAGAATGCCCGTACAACTTGTCATTTAAAGTTGTGTGCTCATTGAAGCTGTTGCACATCTCGATGATAAAGGTTTTTGGGGTTTTTTATACTGCTCTCTATGTGCTTGCCATTCAGCATAGCCCCAAGCTCTCTTATTTCACATGCTTCAAAGCAATTTGTGAGTATTTCAGTATTTTAAACACACAAACTACTGGCTTTGCAGCTTCAGAATATGTACTGATACCGGCATTAAACTTTAAGCTTTACTCTTTATGTTTTTAAATGCTTATATATAACCATAATTATTTAAAATATGTTTGTTTTCCTTGTAGGGAATCAATGGAAAAGATGGATTGCCGGGTCCTCCGGTAGGAAAACATACTTTTGTATTACTGTATGTAATCCTAGGCGGGTGCTTCCAGTTCTGCTAACAGATGAATATACAACAATGCCTTTAACTGTTGTATTTGTCTGTTTTCAAAAACAATTTTTCAGGGTCCTGTGGGGAGACCAGGAGACCGAGGGCCCAAAGGAGAACGTGTAAGTTCCTTGTTTTAATATATTTTTTTCCTTTTACTGAGCATCTAAGCACCTCATTAGCGCATGCTTTACAGGCAAAACCAAGGAATTAATTTTCTGTGAACTTCAAGCAGCCTCTTAGACAACTAAGAGGTTTAGTCATAGGCACCACTTTAAGGAATTAGAATTGAATTGCCTTCTGCATTTAGAGGAAAACACATTTTATAGACTTTCTAACACAGCTGGCCTGAACAGTGTAAATTGGTCAATAGGATGAAATTTAGAAAGCAGCTAATCCTATTGTGATGCTGTCAGACTTGGCAAGAGATATGGAACTTTCTTGGGAGCTTTGTATGTCACGAACACAAATCATGTTTTATATAAAACAAGCTTGTTAACACTTAGGCAGCAGGAATGCAAGTGCAATACCTTACTGCTTGCCAAAATGTTTAGACAGTTCTGTTCATGGTAATAAGGTCGTGGTGGACAGGAATCATTACATGAATTGATCATAATTTTGCAATAAGGTAGAGCAAAGAAAATCCTAGCTGCATACCCAGTTTTTGCTATAATTTAATTAAAGCCCTAATGTCCTAAATACAATTGGTACAACATTTATTTCATTAATCAGAAATGCACCTCCAGTTTAATCTGGAAAAGGAAATGCTGCTTTATGACACTGAGGAGACATGAGCTTTTCACCATTATTAGAATAATTGTCCCTTACAGCAGGGGTGTCTCACTCGCAGCTGCTGCCTTTCTCCTGCTCCTGCCACGTAACATGTGTCACGCGTGCTGCACAAATGCCTAGCATGCTGGCAGGAGCGTAGGGACAAGGAGCTCAGCGCTGCCGCTGGGTAGAAAAAAGGTGGAAGGCTGGATGCGGCCCGCAGGCCAGGAGTTTGACACTTCTGCTTTATGGGAATTAATCATTTGCAATGTTCTGTTCCTGCCTTTAAGGGCACAAATGAAATGTAAGAATCATCTTCTTGTACCACCTACTGTATAGTGCATTACTTTGCTCAGCCTTGACCTCTTCAGTGGCAACCTGTTTGAATGCCCTGCAAATAATAATGTACGCATACAACCAGAGGAAGGGACTGGACCCGGAAGAGCATGACCTTGAAACATATTGACTGCACCTAAAGCTACATCCTTGGAAGGGTTTACCAGGTTTTGGCAACACTGTTTGCAAATGACCAGCCTGTGCAACACCAGAGAAATTAAGTAGTGCTGAAGTGCATATTTTCCCAAGGAGCTAAGATTCATTACAGTGTAAGTTTTACACCAGTCTGTCCCTTTTAGTGGGGACAAATAAGTTGGAAAAGTCTGCGAGAGAAGAGAACTTTAGCTCTCTTCATCAGAATTGAATTTGCAAGGTTTTAGGGTAAAAGAAGAGAGTGCCTTCGTTGTAATTTCATCGGTGACAGAGTACATACATACAACACATGTATATGTAGCTGTAGATGTAAATATGAATATATGTGTGCCATCAGAGAGGTCACAGATGTTTAAATTTGCTTTCACTTTTTGGATCACTGGCAAACATGTCATGATCCAGTTCTACCTGTAGAGAGTAAAATATATACATATATAATTGCATATGTGTATATAAGAGAAATATGTAGATACATGTTAAAAAATAAATCAATTCCAGAAGTACTTCTGTCTCAAGCGATAATCAAAATCTCTCATATTCTTTTGAAACAGAAAAGTTATAAATATGCCCAGTGCAGTATCTGAATATGGTTTTCAGAAACCTGTCTGTTGTTCCTTACAATTCTGCAGGAAAATAAAAGGGTTGTTGCTAACAAGGGAATATCTACCCAAGAAGTAACTATGAAATACACAGTCGAAGCCTGCATCTTGGGTAACAGATCAGTGGGGGACTTAGAGTTCATTTTTTTTTTTCCCTGTGGATCAGGTGTTACAGCCCTGCACCTGTGAGAGAGATTGAAATGATTACAGAAAATAACATAAAGTCAAGGTTTTCTTGCAGCTATTATTATTACTGCTGTACAACGCAGTCCTTCAGTTTGAGACCAGCTGTTGCAGTTACAGAAAAGATAAGCATCAAAGTTCAGAGAGCAAAGCAAAACTCTTGAGGTTTTCATGTCTAATGTAAGTGGATAAGTGTATCCTTATAGAATCCATTTAAGAAGAAAGAAGTCTCCTGGGCTGAAATAATCTTCTATATCTTTTGAGTGACCTATCAGACTGTTACCACTTTATAAACTGAGTGACAAACCAGTTGAAAACACGGTTTCTACTAATCAGAAATGTGTCTTTCAAATCATTTCAACAACAGATTAAAGTACTGGTGGCTGGCTTATTTATTGCTATTATGTGCGTGTCTCAATCACAGACATGGAGCCTGCTGGACTAGAGTATGTAGATACCCAGGCAAAACAATTGCTCCTTCTGCACGTAGTTTAGTACAAGATTAAATCTACGAGAACTGTGTAAAGGAGAAGGACTGAATAAATCAGCACAGTAGGCAGAGATCACAAAACTTAAATGTCCTACTCTGGTTTTTGTACAATTCGTAATGAAGGGGGGTATAATGAGGAATCCGGAGGAAGATGTGACATATTTTTATGAGTTTTAACAAGGTCTTTGTTCCAAACACAGAGAAAACCCTGGAGTCAGTTAAAAAAATGCTTGGTTTTAAAGGAGTTGTAGTATTTGATCTGCCTCCTACACGTTGCTAGCTGTAAAACAGGAATTATTTAGAAAAAAAGGAATTCCAGGATGAGTTTCACACTGCCATAGCACCATGGTATTACAGAAATCTGAGTTTTTCTTTATTTCTAATACAATACTTATCCATACCTACTCTGCAGGGTTATAAACCTGAGAAATTATATATGCATATTTATGTCTTAAATATGTATTTTTTCACTCTAAATGATGATCTTAAAGGTCTTCTCCAGCCTAAATGATTCTGTGGTTCTGTGAAAATATTAAATTCCTCACAAATAAAGCAAATTTAAATGTCATCTCAGCCCTTAATGGAAGCTGCTGCTAGCCAGAGCACTTACCTTTGGTTTATTTTGTTTGCAAGGAATTAATTTTTTATAAATAGATTTGTGCGTTTGTTGCTTGTTTGATTAACTTAAATTTTCTATACATGCAGAAATAATGTATTAGGTTTCTAGAGAAAGTTATAGAAAAAAGCCTGAAGCATTTTGAGCCTCTAACTTCTACCTGTGCCATTTCTGACATTTCTAAATCCCTGTATAAGGGCTGTAAACTTTCTGCACCCAAGTTCTGTTCTTGAAAAGTAGGTTACAGAGTGAAGCTATTATTTTTGTCATTGACCTCAACATTAAAAGTGTGAGAAAACAAAATGTTACTTGCTGTGTTTGAGGGGACAAGTTTTAGCCTGTAAAATCAACCCCCCTGTATGATTCATAAAATCTATTTCTAAGCAGGGAGGAAGTTTCTATGTAGCATTCTTGAGTGACTTCTCTTGTTTGTTCCACTGCATACAATGATTTTCTTTCTGCTTTTATTTTACACAGGGAGATCAGGGTATTCCAGGGGACAAAGGTCCACAAGGTGAACGCGGGAAACCTGGCCCATCAGGAGAGAAGGGGGATGTGGGTCCTATTGGGCCACCAGGAGACAGAGGCTATCCAGGATCACCAGGTCATCAGGGTCCTCCGGGCTCACCGGGACCCCCAGGGTTTCCAGTAAGTAAATACGAATTTTTCTTGGTTGCTTGTGAAGGTAACATGTGCTGAGCAGTGGAAATTGAACTGAGCAATACCATAGTATCAGAAAAACTAAGATATCTCAGATAATGTCAACGTTTAGTTAAGAAGTGGAGAAAAAAGAATACCCAGATGATCAAGCAGTTATTTTTAATTTTGTTTTTTTAAACATGTGCTATGGATAAATTTTAATTATATCTTTCTTTAGCTCTTGATAAACAGTATGACTGCTCAATACTGTTAATTTTCAACTTTTTCTTAAGTTTAAGACCTAAAGTGTAAGACTGTAACTGGGAAAAAAAGGCCGACAAAAGTCACTCTCAATAAAACAGAAATCAGCATTTAAAAAGACAATGAAATACTGCCTTCCAGTTGTAGATATGTTGCTTTGTCTCCATGTGCCACAGGCACACATCAGTGTTAGGGTTCTTATCAGATAAGATAAAGCTCTGTAATCTTCTTCCAGTGAAGTAATTGGTCCTGTGATGCAGTTGTAGTTGGTTGGGTGTACATTAAAGCAGTTAGTCCCTAGAGAAGGTGAGAAAGGCAAAGGCAAGTAAAACAAACATAGCAGTGTCACTGGGCATCCTTGCTGTCTTACGCAAAATAATTTAAAAAGGCATAACATGCTGACAGTTGAGAGTGTGTCTTGCACTTCATAGTATTAGTGGTCTTTATCTTATTATAATGTATTTGCACTAAAGTGGCTTTGCAGTTAAGTAAATAACACAAATACATTAAAATATTTACTTTTTTATTAAAGCTTTCCATTTATAATGATAATTTCAGCATATTTTTATATCTGTAGCGTCACAAAGTGCCCTCTGCATGTTTCTTCTGACACATACCACTGTTTTTTTCCCCTCATCAGGCTGATGGAGTTTCGGTTGAAGAAATAAAAAAATATATCCAACAAGAGGTTCTTAAGGTTTTTGAAGGTAAGAAAATGAAGTATTATACAACTAAACATAAATCTTAAATTCTATTCTAGATGTTTTACATCCCTACAGCCTTAATACAGGTTTCTTTGCGTGTCATCTAATTTGCATTGGACTTAGCAGCTGCCTTGTGGCTGTACCTATCTTGAACTGTTGATTAAATCTACTTAATTTAATTCTGTTATATTCTCTATTCAGGCATTTTTTCCACTTTACAACAAGGCTATCATTTTGTTTATTTTCACCCTTCCCCTGACTGCTGCCTCTCAGGACTTTTAACATATGAGGTATTGCAAGAGCAGTTTATTGGTGGAAATTGCCTCCTTTTCCCGTTCAAATAGAAAGGTAACAAGTACTTAGTCTATTCATAAGAAGAAAGTATTAAAAGGGCTCCTGCCTACAGGGAATATTGGGTTTTGTCTTTATAGCTATTCCATTTTCTACACCTCACTAGTGTTTCCACAGATCTTCTATTTTTTGTTTTGTTTCCCTTTACCTGTTTTCTTATCACCTCACTTATTTTTTATTTAATGTTCACTCTTCCTTTACTGTATTTTTTTTTTCTTGAATCCTGAAACTCCACCACAGTAAATACCAGCTAAATCGTGGAATACTTAATTATATTTTTTAATCTGATATAAACGAGACAGACTCAAGAGTAGCCCCTATTTTGTCTACCTCAAAGGAACACTGAGATGTTACTAAGTGCACTTTACCAGCCTGAAGAGTTCATGCTGAATTCTTCGCAATTACTAATGTTTACTGAGCACTTAGAGGTTTTCTCACAACTGTTGTCAGGGTTTCAGCATATTCCAAAGATTGCTTGCAGTATTTGAGCTCTACTTTGCAATTTCGGATGAATTACAAACATATAAGGTAACCCTTCATAGGGATATTAGGTACTAATTATTCTGTGTTGGTATATTTTAAGTACTTCATGAACAGGAGTCAGATGTCGTTTGAAATGTTGGAATACATTAGTAAAAGAGAATAGTAATTGAAATTTTTGACATTTAGAAGGATTAGACACCTTGCTTCCAGAAACTTATGTTAGCTGGGGGTTTGGGATTTATTTATTTTCCCATATTTTGCTAGCAGATTTCTTACCCTTGTTTTTCTTTTGCCTTTTGTTAATGAAGAAAGGATGGCTCAGTTTGTATCCCAGCTGAAGCTGCCGGCTGCCATGCTTGCCTCCCAAGCTCATGGAAGACCAGGGCCCCCAGGGAAAGATGGGTTACCAGGGCCCCCAGGAAAGGATGGTTTGCCAGGGCCACCAGGAGAACGTGGAATTCAAGGTATGAATTTAAAAAAAATTGCTTCTGTGAATTGTATCTTGAAATATTGATACCCTTGCTAATGATTATTAAATAAGCCAGGATTACCTATCTAGCTTCCTAATGATTAACTTTTAAAACTGTACTTATGTTTTTCCAGACTAGATCTAAATATTAACCCGTAGTAAATGTGTGGATTTTACTGATTAAAAATTCCTAATCAGTGCATTTTATTCTAATAAATGATAAAGTTAATTACTGACGGATATCTAAAGCTGACAGATATCTAGACTATTATAGCAGTTATTTTTTCCATAAATATTATTACATGAAAGAGAAACAATGCCAGCACTAATGAAACTATTTAGATCATCTTCCATATTGAGAGACCATCTTATTTAAGTAACAAAATTTTATCTCCAAGTCTGAGTGCTCTCAGTTCTCATCCTGACACAACACAGGGGAGGAAAAACTGAAGGCAAATATTGTTCTTTAAGAAGCAGTGAAAATTGAAATATTACCACATGAATCCTTCTTACAGTGAAGTAATCTATTTTTGCATATCAGTTTCAGAGTAATCAGCTTTTCACTAGAACTCAAACAGTAATTTGTACATTGCAGTGTAGGACTCTGATTCCACTGGACTGTCTTTTACTGCAAAATTAGCTTGAAGAGATCCAGGCTCTTTGTAGCTGTGCTCTACTGTAGAGTCAGCCTGTCAGAGATTAAAAGGAAGAGAAGAACAGATTAAAAGAAAACAAGAATTTATCAATTAATAATATTTTGTGGGTAACATGTAATTTACAGTTTATCTGTAGGTAGTTCTTTATTATCTTTTGTTAGTTTGGTCTGCTCTGGAGTCAGAGCAAGTCAGACTGGAATGAAGAACATGAGAGCAAAGCTGAAGATGTGTGGATCCTAAAGCTATCAGAAGAATAAAGACTTACTAACATTGATAAGCGCAAACCCCTGACAGAAGCTTGAAAAATGTGATGAGCTCAGAATGAGAAGAACAAGCATAAAGGATCAAGGAAAACAGTAAAAGGCTTAGAATCTTACAACACTGACTTCATCATTATCTAAATATTCAGATCACTGTAAACAGTCAACTTCAATGTCAGTGCCAGATTGTTCAATGATGATGTGTGTGGTGGTTAGTCTCACATGCTTCTGGGATGCATTGTACTAGGCTTCATTTCCATCTAGTGAGCATCAAGAGTAAAGATGATAGCTATGCTTAAAAAAGTAAATAAATAAAGCTGCTTTTTCATGCCTTATGCTTAAGTAAACGTAGTGCCCTGTGTACACAGGATTTCCATTTATTTTACCCATATGTTTGTTACTCATTTTTGATTTTTAGAAGTTAAATGAGAAGCATTTACTTCTCTGATACATCAAACCGTATGTAAAATTATACTTCCAAAGAAAGAAACCCAAAAATTTGTATTGTCTCTTATTCACACTCTGAGTAAGAGGTAATACCACAAGAGAAGCACACTTACAAAAGCCATTCATGCCTTTCCCAGTTGTGCCTGTGCGTGTTATTGTTTTGTGCCAACAGTAAAAAGAAATTCAAATCTCTGAGTGGATTGAAAACTATCCTTCAGTATTCCAGCTTATTTTCAGCCATAAAAGACACAGTGAGCAAGACCTCTTGGAGAAACATGTTATATGCATGTGTGACTGAGACCATCAAGGTAGCATGCTGTGTGCACGTCTGCCGAAGTCATAGTATGCATTTGGTATTGACTGCCAGATATTCCTTGTTTCTCACTTGGTTATAGCCCAGATTGCCAGCTGTGGGGTCAAGTTTTGCTGTGTGCAGTAACAAACATATGAGCTGACAGAGTGAGTTAGTCACTTGTCCCATACAGCCAGTGGAAATAAGTAGGTACTTTTGGAGAGCAATTAACAGGACCTCCAGAATGCTTTGCAATGCTGAATGCTGAGAAGAGAATCTACTAGAGGCAGCCAGCAAGAAGGGTGGGTGTCACTATCCGTCTGAGAAAGTATTTAACTTAGACCTTTGCAGGGATCCCTCCATACACCTCAAGTGTGGTGCCACTTCCACTGGGAACTGGCCTTGTCTGGCCTTGCTTGGCCAGATTTTGCCAGAGCATCCTTCTGCACAGCAAACCAATAGGTAGGGGTTAGTCCCAGAAGCAGAAAACATAGATACTGGGTCTTGAAAGTGCAGGCATGGTCTTCAAAAAGTGTATTTAACAAATTGCTTGACTCTTGGGAATAGAGTAATTAATTTCTAACGAAGTCCAGAATGTTACCTGCTGGTCTTTAGCAAGCTTGTTCATACTCAGGTACTTTCCAGTGTTTCAGATACAAGTAAATCTTATTTTATATGATGGTCATAGTAAAAATACAAACAAACAAAAAAAACCCCAAAGAGTTGCAACATAAATGATGAAATGTGCAATTAGCATTTAAATAAACATAATAGTGTTTGGAAGACACATATATATATTTCTTCATGTAAAAAAAGCAATCTATGACATATACATCAGCAAGGTGATACTGTGAGGCGGTATTACCAGTGAAAGGTGCAGCAACTGCTTAAGGAGAAGCAGAGGAACTTGTTTACTTTATATGTGTTTTAAAGGATTCCGATATCTCAGAGAGAAACAAGAAGTTTATTTCAAGACTTTATAGACAAGATATAGCAACGTCATGCATTTGCAAACAGCTTCCCCTGTGTGATAGCATCTATCTTAACTCTACTGACTTAGCTAGATTTTTAAAACTATAATGCAAAGTGAATTTTGGTCTATTGGAACAACTTCCCTTTGTGATGTTATCCTTTACATTAATAGGACTATTGATTTTTTTCTCAATAGACAAAAGAAGGTTTCATCTTAGTTAAGCTTCACTGTTTCTATCAGATTAGGGAAGAGTTTTTTATAGATCCTCATAACTCAAGGTGGCCTGGAGGAATCAAATATCACAGATCAGGAAAGAAAAATAACATGCGATAAATAGTCAAAATTCCGTATCTTTATGGCTGATCTCTGTTATAAAATGTATATCTCTTATTATAATTATTAATTTGCATGGTGCAAGCATCTAGAAATCTTAACTGACGTCAGGAACTCACTGGCAATAGCTATGGTCCAGACACAGTCACTCTTCTGAAATAGCTGCACTGATTTCAAGCATTATCTCCTGTGAACTGTTCTTTGCTGTGGAGAGTGACATTAACGTGTTCTACTTTTATTTGAAACTCAACTACTAGCTCTCAGCTGAGAGAGCTATAACACACAGAGGAAATTTAGAGTATGTACTGAAGACTGGATGAGAAGGCTTGCTCTTAGCACTATTCCTTTTGCTTTGCAGTTATTTGTTCTTAAGCACGCAGAGGATTTGCACAGTAAAACACAGGCAGAGATTTCGGTCTCATTTCTCCCTGTCATTGGTTAATGTGTTTGCCTCGTATTTGACTTAACCTCAGATTTCTCTAGATACTTGACATGCTAGTTTTGGGTGCTGCATTATCCTTGCATTTGGAGGAGGATCTCCATGATACAGATAAAATACATTTTGGAGCTGTTTGAATGAGAGAACTTTTTACCTCCAAGATCATAGACATGGTGTCATTTGCAAGTAGAGCTGAGAGTGTTGCGATAGTGATGCTTCTGACTATGGAGAGCATCAAAGTGCAAGCTATATTTTAGCTGTCACCACTCATCTAGGAGCAGAAGAAGGCTTATCCATTTGAATATGTACTTTCTATGTATTGCTGCCACGTGTTAACCAAACTGCCCGCGTTGGGTACATGTTTACATATCACAACGCTTGTGTTGCAGGAATTAAAACAACATTTCTGTAACCCGAGTGAAGGGCTTTGCCTAAAGCAGTTGCCTTTTGAATTAAGCAGGTACCTTTTACTGGAATTGTAATTGTTCCAATAAAAATAGACAGCATCTTATATGTGCCCTAGATTAAAAACAATAAATCAAAATCTGATTTAATTGTGTGGTTTGTCACTCTAAGCTCAGAGAGAAGGTAATATTATCTTCCCAAAATGCATTCATGGCCCTACTTCTGAGCAAAATATACCTCATTAAAAATCAAATATTTTCCTGCTAGAATTATGCATTGCATTATTCCAGTTGTTTACAAATAGGCCTGTTTACAAATATGCTTACACCCTGTTAAATACTTATTTTTAGAAAAGATACCTGGGAATCTTTTTATTAAACTTCAGTGTCAACAGAACCTACCTGCCACTGTGTACAAATTATATCTTTGCATATGTATACAGATACAGCCAGTAGTGGTGTACACTACCATGGATCATATCTTTACATTGGCAGGCTTTGTGCTGTTTGGGGGGTTTTTTCTTATTGTCTTGAACTCCAGTAAAGTTTACAGATTCTTCCAGTCTGTCTCAGTCTCTTTTCAACTGTAATGCCTTGGATACCTACAGTAATGGTTATCATGGAGCTTGTAAATGTGATATATCATAACTGTGATTTTCCTCTTTTCCCCATGACTAAAGAAATGCAAACCAAATGATTAGTGACAGCACTACTTTGTAAAATTGCAGTTAACTGGGTTTGTAGTGAGGAATGTACTGTATCTATCTGTTGTAAATTAAGAAACAGAGGTATATATAATAAATAGAAAATGTAATAGATTCTGTGGTTGTGTGATTGAGCTTCTCAAACAGTAGCAACTACTATGCATTTTACAAGAATTTTGGAGCAAACCAACTTGATGTAGTGATAGATACTACTATCATCATTAAAGAGCAAAATCAAGTTTCACAATTGAATATGAACACTTGCATATTCTCTTTTCTGAGTTTTTATAGCTTGTGTGTGTATATGTCTTGTACAATTCTGCTTAACGTGACTCAGTGACCAGAATGCATGATTAATATTGTTTCTCTGTGAGCTTTTAAATAGTCAATTTCCTTTTGTTATGTTATGCATGTCTCTCTGCATGCATTTTCTAATGTTTTTTTTCCCTCTCTGTAGTTTCCTTGTTGGGGTGCTAAAAGAAGAATAAGATAATTGGTGCTCTGTTTTTGAAACCTAGAATGATTGGAACAGATAATAGACTTTCTACTGCAGTGCATAATGAGCTTGTGTTGAATGGAAAGCTTGGATACCCTGTGTACTGTTCCCACTACATTGTGTCTGTTGTAACAACCCTGAATTGGTACCCACAGCATTTACAGAGTCCTGTAAAGCAGCATTGTTGCATAGACCACAGTACACTGACAAGACAACCTTTGCCATTGATCTACCAGTGCCCCTTAATCTTCATGAGACATCAGATTGATACTACTGTGGTAACTGGTCAGCTGTGACTCTTCTCTTTTAATTCAAATTAAATTACAGCTCTTCACAAGAAGAGGTTTATTGTATGGCATACAAAACTCTGGAAATATACTGAACTGGTTCATGAAGCAGAACAAATTTAATTTCAACTGTGACCACAAGTTAGCAAAATAATCTTCAACATATCTCATCTTACACGCCAACTTCTGCAGGGGAGGGGAGGGAAGAGGGTTTCCTTATAATCCCTCTTAAAATAATGGGTTGTTACAGGTGTCACACTTTTTCCTTTAAAAATAACTTCATCCCCTATCCTACATAAATTCAATTGTCTAGACAGAAAAGCTACGTTTTAACTTGAAATATTAAGCAAAACGTTACACTGATACCCACAAATCCTCTCCACTAAAACAGCCAGAATGTTTCCACCTAATACATCTTTTTGCAAACAGTTTTAAGGAAAAAGAAGTAGGTTGGACATGAGTTGCAGAACTTGAGAAGATGGAAGTTATTATATAAATACAAAAGTATTCCCTGTGAAGGAAATGGACACAAATATTCAAAATATAATTAGCGATCACACCTTGTTAACATTATGCAGCCACTTGGGTCAAAGTAGACTTTGCATGCTAGAGCTGGTCATGTGCACAAGCTCTAAAGATGCCTCATTCTATGTGAGGGCAACTGGGTAATGCGTGAGGGAGAGAGTAGGTCTCCTCTCACATGTAGGGGAATACTTGAGCATACAACTTCCAATTTACAGTCTAAAAAGTACAGACATAAAGATTTATGTAGATTGGAGAGGGCAAAGTCTCAGTTTGGAGGCTGTCAGAGAAGGGCTGGTCAGACTTCAGGTGGCCCTTTGGGTTGGTGCTTTACATCACTTCATTGAACAGGTGACACTGGAGTAGAATACACATCTGGTTCTTTATTAGAGGAACTTCAGGAAGATAACTTAAAATCTTGGGGAAAGGTCCAGCTAGTGAACACTGCAAGAGTCCTCTGTGACAGAGCATACAGTGGTTACTGCTAGAAATCTTTGTGTTTTCCAGGAGGAATTTATAAGAACTTTCTCAGAAAAAGAACTGAATGTGTATTTTCCCAATCACATTACCTTGATGATTTCCTGTCAGCAGATACATGGAAGATCACTGTTTATAATAAAAGGATGCTATTATTTTTATATCTTTATTCTGTGTAGGTTATAGAGGACAGAAAGGGGAAAGAGGTGAGCCTGGAATTGGACTGCCCGGTAACCCTGGACCACCTGGCCCTGCAGGTACCAGTCTCCAGATTTATTTCTGTTATTGTTATTTATGAACTAACAGGCTTTTTTCCTGCTTCTCGTGCTGGTTTTATGCCAGTGTCTTTCCTCCTGCATTTGGTCGTAGTATGAGGTGAGACCCACCTGTCCTCTTGCAGGTGAGCTGGCTTGCAGCTGAGCATCAGTGATGAAACCTGGGGAACTGCACACACTGTGGTGAGAACTCTGCTAATTCTAACTTTGTTTTTCTAGCTATTGGCCTGCCGGGACCACCGGGAACCCCAGGATCACCTGGACCAGAGGGGCCACCTGGAGCCAGTGGAAGATGCAATCCAGCAGATTGCTATTACCACATATCACAGACTCGGTCACGCACCAGCGGGAAATAAAACCCCTCTCCTGTAGATGCTTGGGTTCACAGTCACTTTTCACACCTCTCAATAAGTTAAATTAATCTTTGAAATATTTGGTGCATATTTGTTTTCCCCTTGACACTGCATAGTACGTAGATAATTTATAAGGCACAGAATCGAGCCTTTCTCTATGTTATTTGCAGTGTCATAATTACAAAAGGATGACATTTATTTTCTAGAGTGCATTCCATGTGTTATGTTTCTCATATTTATTTTGCTTAAAGGAGAAAATAGGCATAAATAACTTTGATAACCTTCTTTCTTCTGACAAAATTATTTTATAATGACTTAAGACAGTATGTGTGCCTCAGTTTGTAAGTTGGTTTGTTTTTCTTGCTGGTGGCAAAGCTAAAGTGGAGAAAATGCATTTCTGAAGTTTTAAGGTGTAACTGTTTGTGGCAAATTCAGAATCTGAGCTGGAGCACTGGGAACTCTGTTTAGACTAAATGTTCATGTCCCTCGAAGAGGCTCCAGCACGCCTTGTGAACTGGGTCTGTGTCGTGCACCTCTAATGCTACCCACCGTTTCAGTCACTTCCTAGATGTCGAAGAAGGAAATGAAGATGTGCTTTTGGTCTCTCTAATCCCATCCAACGTTCAGCTTCAAACTGACTGCAAATTCGCCAAGTGTAACCCCAAGAAGTGTTTCTCCTGACTGGATGTTGTCCTAACTGAGGACTTGTATGTTCATTTAGTCGTGGTTATGTATATACCAGACATCAAACCGTTAGGGGCTGGTGCTGTTTCTAGCTGAGAACTAGCGCACCTTCTAACCACCATGTAGACTTAGTAAGTGTCGTATCACTGCCTGTAACCAAGCTACTCTGTCATTTTGTCTGTTTACAGCAAATGTCACCTCTTGCTTTGGAGCAGATGTACATAGTAAGACAGTCAAAGAGTGAACTTCACAGGACTCTGATCTTACCAGTGGCACAATTTTCCTCTTCCTCCTGCAATAATCATGTGCCAAAATAAGCTTGAGAATGTGGAAACAGTAGAGTGCAAAACTCACAGGTCCAAATAACTGGTTGCAAAAATCATTTGAATTCAAGAGAAATTCAGAAAAAAGGCAGAACTGTCCTTGGAAAAGTGTGCTACAGAGAACATGACTGTGTGCAGTTTGCAGGCATTCAGTAAATGCTACAGGACCAGACACGGTTAATGAAGAATGAAACAGAAAAGAATTGTAAATCTAGAGCTTAAAGAGTTGAACAAAAGAAAAGATGGAGCAAATCCATCACACAGAGGCTGATTCTGAAAAGAAAGGGGGAGGGCAAAGTTTCATTCCTGATTATTAGGAAACAGGCAATCCTAGATTAGTCCTAGGGAATTAGCTACAGTGCAATAGAAAGTGAAGGTGCTATTGAGAGAACATGGACAGCTATAACCCGCAACCTCAAAATAAATCCATCACACAAAAGCAGTAGTGAGGGCTTTTGCTCCTCCGTAAGGAAGCCAGTTGTTCTCTCCCACTTCAGGCAGGGAATAGGTGTTGGTGACTTTGTGCTTGAGCAGCTGCCAGGTTAGGATTCCCAAATTGTAAGTGATGGGTTCTAGAGAAGCCGTTGTGAGACATGGATCTGACTGACTTCTGGCTTTCACTTAAGAACAGTAAAGAATGACTGGTGAGAGCCTTAAAGAAAAACCAAACACATTGGCATTTGTTGTGGATAGAGTTCCTAGCACTTGCACCCAGACTGAAGGAGCAAGATGAGTGCAAAAGGCGATAAGAGTTATCCCAAGTAGCTGGGGAGCACAGGTCCTCAGGCACACTTTCTGAGAGGGAAAGCGTACCCTCTGCAGTCGTTGATCAGTCAGGTGTTGGAGGAAAGAAGGTGCTTGGCACAAGGAAGATGTTTAAATAAACAGAAAGACAGAAGGCTGAGAGTAAACACCTGGGTTATGAGAGGGCAGTAGGAAGCAGGACAGCAAGGACAACAGTGGATCAGTGTGCTATGTCTGTCCCTCATGAGAATGGGGACAGATGGGTCAAAGCCTGCAAGGTGAACCGCAGTCCTCACATCTCCTTTTCTACTGCCCCTTCTTTAGACCAGTGCATCCTCTGCTCTGTGGGCGCCCATCCCACCGGTGTGAAGGTACATTTGGAGCAAGTGGTCCTGCCTGTGCTTAGCTCAAAATGCACTACTCCTTTTCCAGACCTCCCCTGCCCATGGAGTGTGTCTTTGTTTGCTCTGCAGCATTGGCCACCTTCGCAGATCTGGGCCTCAGAGCGCCGTAGCTGTGAGAACACTTGGGAACTGGCGAGGTGGCTTGAAACCAAGCACTTGTTTGTCCTGAGGCAGCTCCTGCTGTCTGGGCCACAGGTCTGCCAGCCCAGGGAGCAGCAGGGGGCCTTGCAGCTGTGTATATATCCATGTCTGTACAGCAGCGGGGGGAACGGGCCCCACACGCTGTTTTCCATTCAATCAAATGAACTGCTGGTCAGGTATCTTGCATGAACATTTTTTCGTCAATTTGTTTTTACTTCTCTACTAATTCCAATATATGTAAAAATCTAAATATTTTTTTACTTCTGGAGTTAATTTTAAACTTCGTTTTCTGTGATAATATCGAAAAGGGTGCTGTCTTGTTAAGGATATCCGTGTGGCTGAGAGGTTTCCAAGCAGCCCCCATCCTGGAAGGCTGTACATAGACTATTGTGCCGCCCAAGTGGTATGTGTATATTTTGAGGCTTTTAGTTAGTTGAAACCAAGCATCTGTTATTTGCCAGATGCAATTGCTGTATGTTTATTTACTTGAACTTATTAGAAAGCAGAACACTTTTTATATTTGAAGAAGTTTTATTTTTTCATCTATGTTTCCTACAGATGCCTTTTTCTTTTTATAGGCTCAACTCTAAAGGTCTTTTAAAAATGTATTTCAACACTTTCTGTTGATTTGCAGGTAACTGGTAATTATATTGTTGCATTATTTTTTCATTTTGCTAAAAGCCCACTTTAATTTTCTCATGTGAGAAAACGGGTATTTTATTATATGGGCTATCTTGATACCTTTTTAAAAGTGTCATGTTCTTCACTGGGGTAGAACAGAGTTAATCCCAGCTTAACTTTACTTCACACTGGTTTGCTCCAACTCTGTGTTTTTAAAACTGAAAGCAGAATGCAGCTGGAAGCATGCTCCTACGTGGTTTTCAGGTTTGGCTTCTGAGATTTCTTTGCAGTTTGATTGATGTTGTCTTAGTTTTGCGGAAGGAGGCCAGGGAGGGCAGAGGGATGCTGGTCTGTTTTGCAATTTGCTTTATTAATTTTGCTTCTGTTTTAAGCAGTCTGTACTGCAGTAAACATTGCAAGGAACTAAACACAGAGGATTACTTTTTCCAGTAGCACAAGATATTTTCTGATTTGAGAATGTTTACCTACAACAGGACTTGGAACTGAAATAACTGACAAAATGTTTTAAACCTTTCTTAAAAGCTCTCTAAACTTTGTTGTAGTTCAGGGTCAATTATAGTTTATGACAGGTTGCTTTATCACTTATTTAAGAAAGTGCTGGGATTTTCTTCTAATAGCTATGTACAAAACTACTCAGTTTGCCTAAGGAAAGTAATAACTTAATCAGATGGGAATTTTTCTGAGACTGCAACATCCCTCCTTTTGTCCACACGGTGGAGTTCGAGGCACGTTTTCGGGACGAAGGACAAAGGCTGAACTCTTTCAGCAGCACAAGACCCAGTGCTGTGTAGACTCATAGCACAAGAGTTGCTGTTTCTGGTTTTGTTCTTGAGCCTTCCCTTTTTTCCCCAAATACATTTATTTTTTGCATGGCAGTATTTGCAGAAATACTGCCTTTCTTGGATGATTATTTTTCAGGTTATATTGCTTAGATTTTATTTGTGATTTGTATATATACACATTATAAAAGAATATGCAGTAACAGGACATCCTGCTTTAGGCATCATTTATGTCCACTGTAATGCTGTTTGTCTCTAGAGGAGTAGGGTATACTTGGTACAGCCAAGATGCAGTGCAGCCTACTTAGTAATGTTCAAAAAAAAAAAATTTTTGTCTTAAACTGGATTTGGTTTCGATGCTAAAAGAGCATTATGATATGGAAACAGGATTGACTGTATTATCCATCCTCCCTTTATGTTTTCTGATTGTGGATTGTGACAGATGTTAGATATGCACCAATTTGTTCAATAAGCATATTTTTAAAGTAGTGAATAGTGAAATGTTTTGGCGCTGCTTCTTTTTCCCATGAGTGAAACACAATTTTTCATAAGGGTGAAACACAATTTTTCATGTCAGTGTACACTCTAACTTTCTTTTTCTGTAATGTTTACATGAAAGCCTTGTAAAAAACCCATGGGCTAAATTAACTTATTATATGAACTTGTTTCTCCAAATGTACTATATAAAGCCTACCCCTAACCTTGCTTTTTGCCAGTTCAGTGGAACCGCTGCTTTGACTTGACATGTTAGAGCATCAGAACTATCACAGGAAGCAAAATAGTGTTGGGTTTAGGGGGGTTTTATCATATGTTTGTTAGATTATGGATATCCTGTGTCATACAAATTTTCCTTGAAATCTTTTATGCCCACTAGAATGAGATTGTACTGGATGGATGTTTAAATCCATCTCCATGCTTGTAGGCCATGGAGAACAAGTTTAACGGTGACTTTGTCTTGGGTGGTGTTTAAGTGGAAAATTCAAGCTTCACAGTATCTTAAGGAAATGTGGTTTTCAAATATTAATTGCTAACAGATATTACAGGTTCTAGACCAAAATAAGTTTGTAGCTAAAAAAGAATGTAGTCTACATATCTTTTAGAAGTTTCATCTGAGAATCTGCTGTTCTACAAAGAGACAAATGCATTTTTTACTGATGTTTCAATGTAAATATATTGTCTCTAGTCACTATATTTGAAGGATTTTCAATGACCTACCTTATTTTAATATTTTCTTTCATTTCTGAATGATATGCATCTGCCACTGAATGAATCACAGTATGTGCTGACTGGTTGCTTCTTTCCTTCATTATATTTTTGGTTTGCAGCATTTAAAGTTCAGTTCAATGGAAATGAATTAAGTGGGTAGAAAATTGCTTTTTATATTGTTAAATGGCAATTTACATCTGAAATAGGATTCCAGATGGAAATGGAAATGTCTTGCATTCTCCCTGTATGTGGTTGTGTCAGAAATGACAAGCTTTCCTTCCGTGTCAAATCACAAGAGGGAGATCACAACTGCGAACAAGAGAAAGGAGAGGCACAAAGCCACATCGGGGAGCCCCATGGCAGCACTGGGGCCGCAAGCCTGTGCTGGCTGAATTCTGGAGGAGTAGTTGCTGGTGTGTCCCACAAGTTGGTGAAACTTAGGGCTCCACATTTGGGAGGGGGAAAAAAGTTAAAAACCCTAGCCATATATATGTATATACAAACATACACACACAGTCTTAATGAGATAAACGCTTTTATTTACGAAACTGATTCACTGAACCATTTAACTTCAGGTCACTTCAGTTATTTTCATTGTTCTTCTGCTGCCTAACTCCCAGAAAAAGTTAAATCCCAGACCAATGGCATTTTAAAGCAGGCCAGGTAATGATTTGACCACTAACTTGCTTTTCTTTCTTAAAATTCCAAAGTGGTTTCAGCAAGCCTGCTTCATCAGTTGTCCAAAGCTGCTGCAGTTCTACCAGTCCTTCTGCATGCATACGCAGCAAGCAAAACAAAACAGTAAAAACAAAAGACTGAGAGGAGAGGAATAAAGCTGAAGCTGTAACAAATCAAATGAGAGTAATGTGCCCAGCAAAATAAAGACATTTTTCTTTACCTGTGATCCATGAGCAGAGGAGAAGCAGTCACTGCATTTTAAGAACAAAGGAGGCAGAGACTACATGGCCAAATATGAATGCAATGATCAGCAGGTCAAGCAAACGCATCGCGTCCAGATGCATTAGCAATTTAAAAACATTTGCAAAAATGCAGCCTGTGTTGTACATGGAGCGCAGCTGCTACGCTTTGCCTGGAGGAACCAACACTGTTGTCTCTAGAAGTAAGAAACTCGGTTTCTTGTTCCCTTGCCTGCAGATCTGTGTTTGGCTCTATGTAAACTCAGATCATGACCAGGGTATTTGGAGAAGGAAAATCTATCACAATCCTCCCCAGCCTTGCTTTCTTGCCTTGTTTAGGTGCTCTAACTTGCGCTCTAGAGCCATCCCTCATCCTTTAGCGAGAGAGAGACTTTGACCTTTGTGACATAATCACAAGAATTTTTTTTGGTAGCAGTTCATACCAGGTTGCTTGAACCTGGTGATGGCTGCTACAGGAAACTTATATAAACTCTATATAAACTACAGCTGCTTTATATATAAATTATTACAGTATTCAGCAGCAGTGTTACTAATACTTACTAGTAGCCTAGTAGGGCAAGCACTGCAGTCAACATTTTAAAATACCACATTGGATTGTGAAAAAAATTGTTATATATTTGAGGACAGTTGTTAAACATTTTCCTCTTGTTTCCTGCCTACACCTAAGTGACTGAGGAGCTAAAATATGTATTTATCTCAATGAAACTAAACCTCCAGAATTAAGAGTGATGACAGAGATCCTGATGGGTAAAAGTGATTTTTCACCAGTCTCTTGTTCGAAACAAAGCTCATTATAAGATGTTGAACCAGAAGGAGCTGAGAACAAGATTCACTCAGGACTTCACTGAGATTTCAAGGAGTATCTGATTAGAACAGTCAGCACACTGTGGTTTGTGAAACCTCTCAATCTTTTTACTTTGTGCTTTCTAAATATATTTATTTAAACTAGCACTATTTTTTCTGTATCACCATAGTTGATACACCTTTCTTTTGAATTCATAATTCTGTCACAGTTTTCCAAATCTTTGTTTACTTGAATGTGGTGTTAATAAATTTCAGTTCCTGAGATATTTTTTTTACATATTCTGCCACTCTTCAGATAAGACTTTTCCACTCTTGCATGCGATTCAGAACTGGTAAATATTCAGATTAACCATTGCGTGCCACACTGACTTGCAATGGGACTGAGACTTTATTCTTCAGTTCTGTATTTTAAATTAGAACTTGAGAGTCAGCTTAAAGGTAGCGAATCTGTCACAATCTTACGCTAACCACTTATATGGGTTCTGCATTGAATTTGCCCTCAATATTGTATTTGTTTGATTGTAATAATTATTACTTGCTTTTTATTTACGAGTATTTTCTCTCATGGGTTTCTTTCCACTGTGGAATTTAATGCATTTTATGCATCTGTTTTAAAGCACTTCACATTTGTATTTAAATGTTGGGGGGGGTGCTTATTTTGATTCATTATGCATTACATATGGAAAATAATATTTCCATTCTGTTATCTGTTGGGGGCTTTTTCTTCGTGAAAGTTTTACACACTTTATAGTCAAAATAAAAGTTTGCTGGTGAGACTGCAGTTTGTCATTACCTCTAACAATTTATTTTTTACACTGTGTCATGAGTACTTTTGAGGACCATGCCCTCAATCAGTAAAAAAACCCTGTCCTAATTCTAAAATTTTATGGAACGCCCTTACATGTGAATTAGTTAATCAACTTGTATGCAATCATCTAGATTAATTTCTTAAGAATGAAATTCTTTGCATTAATCTGTTCTGGTGATTTCTTGTAGTATTAAAGTAGTAGAAATAGATTATGAGGAAGTTGGGCCAAACTGGAGGTGCAGGAAAACCATTCTGTTTCAGCTTTGCCCAGTGCCTCTGGGAAGGATGACGGATTTCTTTATGCCCATTTTCTTCCTTCCTCTTTTCCCTGAAACCTTAACCCAAGGCTGCTTCTGTGGCACTAAACAGACAGCAGTAGACACTTGTAGATAAGACTTATTTTTAAAATTTGACCTCTTTTATATTTTATCATTTAAAATACTAGGCTGTACAAAGGATATAAAGAGATTATAAAAATTAATCCCATTTCACTTGTTCTCAGAAGTCTCTAATAAATGTGAAAAGATACTTTATTTTAGTAGGCAGCTTTATCAGATTTTTTTTCCTAAGTGATCTCTATTTAGGCATTCTCTGTCAATGGCTCTTGAATACAGCTACAGTGTCTAGTTTCTTTCAATAATTTCTTTTGAAATATATATTATACCCGTACGTTTCCCTTAAATGTTGTGTTGCATGCAAAATGCATATCTCAGCTGATCGTGTTATTTCGTCATGTTCTTGCATGGTACAAGTCAGCTGTTTTGTACATAGACAATGAAGGGCTAAGACAAAAAGCAATGCTTAAAGGAAGCGTGCCGAAGTCTGTATTGGAAAATTTGGATGACTAATAGCAAAATGAAAAGAAACATCATAGACTGGTTTCATTGTCGCCTTTGAAAGAAAATACACTTCAGAGAAGGTAAAGTCAAAAACACAACTAGTTTAATTTACACAGGGAGAAACAAAATGTCTGCAATGCACATTTTCCTCTATAGTTTGAGTTTATCTAAAAAAAGGCAACTGGGGATGTCTAGTGAGATGGTCTTCTAGCTGTTCTGTTTATTGGTCTTGAATGCAAACATACACACAAAAACATAGGGAGTTAAAACATTATTTATTTGGGGTAGGTTTTTTTGTACAACCACAGATGTTACTTAAAACTCTACTGTCTACTATAAATCTTTTTTTTTTTATTTCTGGGACTTAACATTTCCTTGGCCTTTTCTTTTAATTCTAGCCTTTTCTTTTTAATTTCACATAGAAGGAGGGAAGCTGGGATGGGCTTCATATAAAATTACAAATGCAACACAAATTGGAGTGGAAAATGAAAAGGTTGTTCCACATGGCTTAGTCATGAGAACCAGCAGTCATACCTCTACAGAAATTTACAGCGTACAAGGTTGCAGGTTTTCATAAGAACAGCCGCCAACCTACGATTCAATTGAAGAGCTGAAAGAGGCTTAGCATATCCTGTCCAGCACATACATACAATGAAATGACTGTGCATGAAGTGTTGTCATTTGCTCAGGAATGCTCTGGAATTTATTTTCTAAGCATAAGAGTAGCTACAACTGAAGTAAATAAACTGTTCCTTTCTTTATTTGGTGGCTGAAGTCATGTTATTTCACTGCACAAAATACATAGGAATAAGTGGGGGAGGGAGGCAGAGAAATTACAGGAACCCTTTATTTAAAAAAAATAAAATAGACAAGTGCCTTTTTTGCCCCCAAAAGGGAAAAAGAGCCAGAAGGCATCACCTGTGTATTTCTGTAAGCACCATTGTTCCAGCTTGTGTTGCTAAGTACACCTTTAGAAAGAATGTACAACCACTGGGTTAAAAACGCCTTACCAAAACCTTGGTTGAAAGGTTTCATCTGGTTTGTATTTCTCCTTTATTCCTTATTTTTTCTCAGTTGTCTGTGCAGGAAGTAAATTGAAGTTGGCACTTCGTGGCACTTGCATTGCCCATTCATGGCCCTTTCATGTTCTTATCAACTCTCTGTCCAGCCTCCATCCTGCAAGATGACGGCTCGCAGTACCCAGGGGGGCCAGGAGGGCCAGGAACTCCAGGCCGACCAGCCACCCCAGGGAGACCACGTGCACCATCACGGCCTTCCCTGCCATAGCTGGGTTTTCCTGGTTCGCCTGGAAAAGTGAATGCAGGTCTAAAAATTAGCGGCATATGACTTGTTTTGTATATACGTAGCTTTACTAAACATCCTGTTCTTAAAAGCAGCATGGAGGTGGCTTTTTACTGCTCTCAGTGGATTCCCCAGAGAGATGCCTACTTAGAGGGACAGGGTTTTTTTGCTAATAGACAACCAGGCTGTGTTTACACATCTACAGCAACGAAATTTCACTCCCAGTCCTCTCCAGTTATACTGGAGCAGATGCACTTCTATAAAAAAAAGCATTACAGACAGCCCTGTTGGTGATGCATATTAAGGTGTAGATGTTACTCAAGCTTCAGAGTTATGCTAGCCCTCCAAAAGAAGACAAATCAAGAATCAATAGTTATTTTCCACTCAGTTGCATTGAGAAAATGTATAAAATGGAACTGCTGAGCACTCTTCAATGAAGAGATGAAATATAGTGATTTTTGTAAGCTTCTTCCAGTGATAAATTTCTAAAGATGGCAACTCTGAGTTTCACAGGCATCCAAGGTGTCTGTATATACTAAAATGATTTTCTTTCTTTTCCTTTTTACAAAGATAACAAATTCTGGTAATTTCTGCTTATATGTATAGACAGAAATGTGCCTTAGAGAGAGAGTGATGGAAATTACATATTTATTTTCATTCTCTGGCCACTAGAGGCCGGTAGCGCTGTATTTATCAAGAAGAACCTGTCATGGACCCCTGTTAGGTAACGCTGCAATTAATTACCACAAAAATAAAGGACAATTGGACTTTGAATATCCTAAATTATGTGGAGATTTTGAAGACTGTTGTGACTGCCAGAGAGATAATCTGGGCTATGAGGCCTTTTGTTTTTTCTGGTTTTCATATGTATAAGGCAATTTATGTGTCTCTGTGAGAGAGATTGCCTCCTTTTTTTTAATACTTTGTCTAAGTTTTTCCTAATCTTTCTACACTGAGATAAATGGGGTGGTAGCTCTTTAGTAAAAGAGCTTTTATTTCTGATTTGTGACTGCATCATTATCTATGAAATAAAAAGTATGAAGTACTGTTATTTGGAAGTTTAGTTCTTAATGGACAGCTTTTATCTTTTTAAGGCAGCTTGAGGTTTCAGTTCTGAAAAAAAATTTACTACATCTCTCTTCTTTATCTTCACCCTTTTGTATTTACCTGGAAGTCCTCTCGGTCCAGGGTAGCCCTTTGGTCCTCTGCCTGGAAATCCTCTGTCTCCTCTTTCTCCTGGTTCACCTAAAGCAAATTCATGAAATATTGTTACAGCTTGCTTGGAATATTACTTTCAGTAAGTTCCCTCTCAGAAGTAAATGGTTAATAAGCAGAGAATTCAGGTGGTTGTATATGTTCTTAGCATCTTTGAATGGTGTCCTGACACATCCTTGTAAGAGGCTTGGGATTTGTTGGGTTTTCCCTCTATTTGAGTTATACTCAGAAGTAGACATGTTGCAGGGAGGGAGGAACCACCTGGGGCTGGACATTTAAGTAATCTATATAATAGAAACAAGCCAATCTCACAGAAGTATGCAAGCCATTTTGGAATACAGAGTGAGGGTACTAGTAAATGGCTTTTGCAAGCCACATGAACTCTATTAATAAGTAAAAATTCTCAAGTGCTGGTCCTTGAGACAGCTAGTGCAGAGAAGAAAAGACAAGCTGGCTTGTCCAGTGTTCTGTTGACATTCACATGAGATGTAAAAAGTATAACAATAAAAGTAAAACAAAAGACTTTGTGTTTATATACTGGTATTACAGAGACTTTTCTTTGGTGGATGCCCAGCTTTTCTTCAAATACATATATTGCTCTAAACTAGAAGCATCTTCATAAGAGAAAGGTTTTTGCTGTTTTAGTTGTAAAGTTCAAATTCTGTTGACTGTATATATTCCATAAAAGTACATCTGTTTACTACTCATGAATACCCTATGTAAACTACTGATTTTTTCTTTCCCTGCATGTCAAAAGTCACAAGTATGTTTGTGCCTAATAATGTCTGAGTGAGCTTTATATTTCCATACATTCTTGCACTGTGGTGAGGAGAGTTGGAATAGACTCTTATGTTTAGGGCTTGCCTAGAAATGGCACAGCAGAAAGCAAGAAGCTCTGTAAAGGAACACAGGAGTTGGTACCAAAATCCAAGTTTCAATAAAAGATGCACACAGGGTGCTAGAGGAGGAATCTTATGTCTATGCTTCAGGCTGCCTAGTCAACACGGAGATTCAGCCTGCCTTTGTCAATGCAGCTATGGGAAGCACAGATGTCGGGTTACCCATATATACTTCTGCTGTTTCCAGCTTCTGCACACTTTGGAACAGTGCTTACTGCAGGCTACCCCAAACTTCCCCAACTTCTATTTCTGATTCTGCCCTCATTCATTACCCAGATTGTTCACTGAAATCACTAAAACCTCCTTCCTTGAGCCAGCCCTTTTTGACTGCTGATGTTGATACTGTTAAAAATCCCTGTACCTTTTTATCTTCTGCTCTGTCTCAAGGTACCACATTGTTGTGTTTCTCTCTCCTCTTCTTCATGTCCTTCTAAACCATCCTCAACATCCTCCTCCTTTTCCCTTTTATCATATCCTAGGTACCCTTTTCCTCTCACTCCCATCTTAGACAACTCCCCAAATGGGTGGGGAAGTAATTTCATCTCTGTGACCTCTGTGGAACCCTGATAACTACGAGGAACTCAGAGTGAAGCACTGAGATTTTTTTTCGGGGTGCCTGCCATGTACCATCATCATAGCTTTTGCACATGAGAGCATTCACTGCTTCTCTTGTATCTGTAATTTTATTTCAAGGTTTACTATAAGGTAAATTGGAATTTGATTACAATTGTGATAGGAAACAAAGAATTTTACTTGTTTGGGATTTTTTATGCTCTGTAGATTTTTTTTATATATATTTACATGGTGCAGCCTGCTGTGGGCTGAATTGCATTCAGCATATAGGATCACCTTTGTATCTACATTTTTTTTTGTTGCTTCTGTGAATACAGATGACATTACCTTAAATGAAAACACTAATACAGCTCCAGCACCAATGTTGTTAAGGTTTGCTTTGTATGTATTCTATTCCTTCTCTCAAAGGTTTTCCTAATTTTACTTTCAAATAAAACTTGAGACAAAAGTAAATTTTCTAATCTAGCAACAGACCAGCTTTGTGCAGAAATACAATTGTTAAATAGAACCTTCTTTCAAGAAAACAAGTCAAACCCATGGCTGAATAGAAACTAATACATGCATAGTGGTCTTCAGACTTAGATCAAAGGTTTTTTTGTAAAGTGTAGGGTAAGTCAATTTTATTATGGATTTGTTCTGACCAAAGAATCAATAGATTGTGGTACACGGTGCAGTGATGTTAAGTGGCTCAAGTACTTTACCCAATTAAGAGGCAGATTGTTATCAGTCACTCGTAATGTGAGAACCTGGAAAGACTGAGAAAAGTAGGCTAGAAATTGGCAAATTAATCTGACTGTTTACGTTAGCTTTTGGGATTGTAAGTCTCGCAGAAGTGAGGTTCACAACCAGACTGAGCTGAGGCCAGGCCAATGTGCCCTTTAATCAACGGGGCAACCGGGGCAACAGTTACAGGGAACTGCTTAGGTTCCTAATTCAGGACCTATTTCAGATGTGCACAATGTACATCTACAACCAAAGGAAAAAACAAACAAACAAAACCAAACCACAAAAATGGGAGCAGTCAACAACTGAACACCAGTTACAGAATTTCTTACCTTTTGGACCTTTACGACCAATCTCACCAGGGGGACCTTTAAGGCCAGGCAAGCCACGAGGTCCAAGCTGTCCTGGGAAGCCATTTTCACCAGCAGGCCCTGGAGCACCTGGTGGCCCTGGTCGGCCAGGAAGACCTGGAGCACCAAATTCTGGCCTCCTAAGACTGGCTGCCAGCTGAGCTAGTTGTTCTGCAGTGAACAGGACAGAATTGATCAGTAAGTGGATCTGAAAGGAGAGATTGCCATGTTCACTAAAGAACATGCGATCTCTGACACAGAAACCAACAGACGACAATACAGCACCTTCCTTCTGTGCAATGCTATTTACAAAGTTGTTACATGAGTGGGAAACTGCATAGGCACACGACGAAGCTGGTCACTATGAAGCCTAAATCTTAAACATTTAATGTTTGCAAGTTGAAATGACTTAAATGCATATGGTTTATTTAGAAATGTCCTCAATGTTTTCTATGTCATTTAGAATTCAACCACATAGTAAGAAAATTTACTCATGCAATTGCTGCCTCTTAAATAGCAAATGGGTCTCTTCATTACTACCTGTTAATCTTTACCAAGATCCATCGTTGCAAGAAGGAACAACAGAAAATCATGAAGACAGTCATCTACATTGGCCTGCAAAGTGTAGGCCTTCTTTTTCAGATTGGGGTTGATAAATGATTGAACATTCTATGCTGATCTTTTCTTAAGGTAAATCAGCAGGAGCTTTGCTTTTGGATTGGGCATCAGATCCAGCTGACATTCCTTGGAATGGTCTAAGGTAGCTATTCCCTTTTCCTCATCCCCCCTTTCACGTCACTGCTATAGCAGCATGAGAGCAGTCCTCTGTTTCCTTAGCATTTCTATTCTAGACTTCAAATCCATCTTCCAAGCATGTCTTAGAAATAACTTTCTCTAGACATAGTCGCACAAAACTCCACATGACATTTGCTATAAAGTCTGGGTGACTTGGCAAGACTGGTTATTTTGTCTGCAACCACGAACAATTAAGAAGATGGGGAGTAGTGAAGGATCTGAAATGAAACAGGAACTATGCCTAGCAGATACATGAGGAAGACCAGGACTAGCAATCTGCAGGCAAAGCCTACGCAAGAGCTGAACTTAGTTATGGTTGGTTTTATGCTGACAAGGTTCCAAGGACACACTGGAACCAATGTCTGTCTTTTTTTTTTTTTTTTCTTAAACATGACAGTATTGGCAGTTACAGGGGCTCTCAAGAAGGAATGAAGACAGTTGAAATTTTTCCCATGCCCTTCTCTTCACTGCTAATTCTGATGGTTATGTATAAATTCAAGCTTCATATCTTCACTCTAATCCTCCTCAATATTGCTCCTCAATCTTTCAAGAGACCACTTTAAAAGGTATATTTATCCTATTTATAGAATTTTTTTTAAAAAAACCCAAAATAATCCTGTTAGGCAGTATCAAGAACACTGATGATTACTGAGAATTTTTAGATTAAAACATGAGCAGCAATTTCATTCTGGTAAACTTTTAACACTACAAAGGCATAGTATCCCAAAGAGCATCTTTAATAGCAAGTACCAAAAAGCCTCTTTTGTGCTTACAGGGTAGCATAAACTTTTAAAGTCAGTAAATCCCATGCACCCAACTGAATTAGTGTGCGTGTATGTAAAGAACTAAGCAAATACAATTAGGGTTTTGAACATCTGCATATTGCTTTAATTTTATGGTATGATACCTATGGAGAACCTCTCTCTGCACTCCTCTTTTTTTACTGACTTTGCACAGAGTTTGTTTGCTGTAATCTAACAGCACATGAGTATAAATGGCAAAACAAGCTGTCATTGAAGCAGTGTAAACATATATGTAAACATAGCAAGTGATTTCTACACAAAACACATGTATTCCATAAAAACACTACAGTTTAGCACCTAGTTACTACGGTAATAGTGTGGAATCAATATGCAGTTTATTGAAGCTGCAAAGCATATATAAAACATATTCTCTCATATCATGAGATATGTTTCCCCAGTTCACACGTGGGAAAATTTTCTGCCAGGTCCCCGGCTGAGGCCATGATATTTGTTCTGAATAAGAGTGGGGAAATCTTAGTTGCCTCCACAGCAGTAGATTATCCTGATTTAAATGCACAAGAAACATCAAAAACTTTTTAGCATATTTACCTTGCATGACTCTCATGCAAACCTGCTTAATGTGCTGATCGGTTGGTTCTTTTCCCTAGGATTAAAAGAATAATAATGTAAAAAACCAGTTGATATCACAATTCTCTTTATAACTGTGCCTGATGCGAAAAATGCTGGCTGGTCAATAAAAGATGTTCCTGTCTTTGCAAGTACAACTATTCCAACTGAAGTCAATTTGACTAGCAAGGCAGATACTATGTGTGGTACACCCATGTATCAAACATGGTACACACATGCTACAGGAGTGGGGCAGGCGTAAGAAATGGAACTGAACTGAAAGCTGAGGACCCAAGGACCTAACTGTATAAAACTCTAAAATTTCTCTGGTGCATAAATAAGTCTGTTGTCAATGTACTTCAAACTCTGCCCTGGCATTTGCATTTTACATGTGTTCGTAGTTCCCGATGCAAGAAAAGGAGTCGTGTGAGTGGCAGCTAAGAATTCAAAAGATACTCATCACATTAAAACAGTACTTACAGCTGGACCTTGGCTGCCAGGCAGACCTGGGGCACCCTGTTCACCCTGCAAGCCTCGTGGTCCAGGTGAGCCTCGTGGCCCTTCCATGCCAGGCAGTCCTCTAATTCCCTCAGGCCCACGGGAACCAGGGTCTCCAGGATTACCGACCTGACAATGCAAGAGAAGATTTTCAGAGGACTGCTATACTAGTGTTAGACTCATTCTGCCATAACAAAATGCTGACAAGAGCTATTCACCAATGCAAAACAATGAACTCTGGGATGCAGAGTTGTTAAACAACTTCATTTCAAATAAGAAACTGGTTGTGTGGTTTATAAACTTAAAAAGAGGTCTGTATTCCTCCCTTAAAGGGGAGAAGCAGAAAAACAAGATATTCTGTCAAAAGTTGCACATGGGCATCCAAAGTGACCACGAACAAGACAGTGGGGTTTTTTGTGAAAAAAAGATCTCCTCAATTTGATTTCTACTTCTGCCCTTGTGCGTGTCACACGCAACTTTTACAGACGTTAAATGCTCCTTAAGTTACAAAAACTCCAGCTCCCTGCTTATTCCAAATGCCTTTCATGCCCTTTTCTGGGGAATACACCAATAGGTGCCTCCGAGTTACTTTCAATACAAGTTATTGTACTACTACCATAGTAGTACTAAGAAAAAAAAAAAAAAAAACAAACACAAAAAGCCAAAAAATTCTCTAAAAATCCAACCCTTAAACCAAAACAAAAAAAAAGAGAAAAAAAAAATCCTGCATACCTACAAATAAAAAAACAACACAGAAAACAACATTTGCTGAAAGAGATACATAAAACCATGGCAAATTACTCAACTATGGTATCAGTTAAATCCACAAGATGGAGCCACTTCGGGTCCACCCATGGTGCATCTCAGACAGCTAACTGCTGTCCCTGCCAGAAGAAAACCCAAAGAACACGCTTCAACAGAATACATAAAGAGAGCACAAAACTTCCTTCATGGGCTATACAACCAGGAAGCCATCATTTCTTTCTTACTTAGCCTGCCAAGTTATCAGGTTTCCTGATGAATTACTCATCCCTGTGTATGTACTCACTATCGTGACAAACAGTCTAGGGCCTCATCAATAGAGGAGGATTTAAAAATTTAGGGGGATAAAAGCTACAGATTTCTCCTCTACTCCACCTCTTCCTCTTGTCCTTCACATAAAGTTCTGAGTAGCAGTTCACACTCTAGCTTGCATTCGCTTAGCCTCAAAGTCACTCTGGCCATTGAGGTCAAGTACAGCTCTCTTTGTTAAATTCAGTAAAGGCAGAAACAGGCAGAACTGTTGATAAGTTAGTAGCATAGCCCAAACTGTCAGCTGCTGTAACAATCCCACTCTTCAGTGATCCTGAAATAAAAGAACGTGTTCAGCTCTCAGCTTCTTTCTTACGTGACATACAAGCTTCTGTTCACCTTCCACATCAAAGCTATCATTTAGTTATTTCTAAAAAAACAGAAAAAGACTGGCTCAGAAATACTTCAGCTTTCACAGACATCACAGTCCTGCTGCCAGCTTTTTCGCAGTGTAAAGATTACAGGCTGCATGCAGCCACTGCACAGGGCCTCCTTTCTATGCAACACCTACTGTACAAAGAGTGTATTCATTTCCTTAAAAAAAAAGAAAGAAATTAGTTGGCAAGAAATCTGCTGTTGAATAATGCCTCTCTTTTATGGAGCTTAGAATTCAGAATTCATTTTAATATTAACTGTATTCAAAATTAAAACATAAGTGTGCTGTTGGAACTCATTCAATTTAACTATGATAAAGAGCTCCGCTCATTATTTGTATTTTCTTTCTTAAATCAGAAAATCATCTATCTGATCTACTAGATCTTTGTATCTCTGTAACAGTGCTATTCATTATACTCACAGCTCCCTTTGCTCCTGGTAATCCCACATCACCCTAAGCAAAAACAAGACAAACTATATTAGAAGAGAGTATTCATTATTTTAGACATTACAAATGCAGAAAACTTGACATAACTTTTTTCACTATAAAAAAAAAAGCTCACGTATTAATTGATTTATGCAAAATTGCACCTCAAATGAATTACAATTTCAGAATTTTTTTTGCAAAATTCCTTTTTCAGAAATATTTCTGTAAGGTACGACTAAAAGCCTATATTTATTATGATAAGTTTTTTATTGCTTATGTAAGAACGAGACACATGGCTCTAGCCTCTCAAACCACAGTTACAGCACAGGACAATCTTAGCAGATTGGAAACCTTTAGAGGAAGCATTATTTAATCAGGATTTTCTAGTTTGACAGAATTACAGATATTTTACAGTGTTGTTTGTGTTAACCCTGACAAAACCGCAACAGAAACTAGGCAAGCATCTACCTAAAGTACTGCAAAGAAGCCAAACCGCTAGAAGTTCCTGCTCCTAGCAGCCTGGTTGCTGGTGTGAACAACCTCAAGATTGTTTGACTGAAAATAGCAGTCCAACTCTTTTGAATTTTTTAGTTTTCCCTTTGCATTAGGGAAAAAGTAGTTTCAAAATCTTCTAATCAGCTATGAAACAGATTAACTGATCTTCTTAGCTGGTTTCATATTACTTCTGGAGAGATTTCTGAAGAGTGTATTTTCTCAATTCCTAAATGTCACTGGTGAAATAATTGGTTTCTAAAAGGTCAGAAAGGCCACTTTGTCTGTTACTGAATATGCCATAAGGAAAGTAGACTTGACCACTGTTATCTGTTTAAAAACAGACTAACTGGCAGCACACTTACACAACCCATAGTATTGCTTCCTGGGAATCCGTACAGTGATGGTAAAGAGAAAGTGCTCATTTCCATAACACAGCCTGGGCACTGTTTGCTTTTGGGGTTTTTTTAATAAGGAGCAGTTTACTTCCTTTTGAAAGAGCAACTTCTGGCTTAGCTGGATGTGGCCCCATCACAGCCTCTGGACTAGTACATACCTCTTTCTGCAGGAAACCAAATTCTCTTTAAGCAAGGGCACATGACAGGCATTACCCCTGCGAATTCACAACATGCTGCACTTCTTCAGTATATACACCTTTCTCCAGCAATATCGTAGCACCATAGGCTCTTTCCCAGACCACACTCCCTCCCGCTGCCAGCCAGTTGCTACATCTTATTTCCAAAGATAAAGAAGATACAAAATATTTCCATCAAGTCTGAGTTATGTAGGGTATTTATTATCTGTACTTCTGTTTCACCTGAATTAAACTACCTCCTCACCCTCACTGCCTCCAACACCAGGTATTTATGTGTGTATCTGTGTATACATACATATATTTATATACATAGAGATACACCAAGTGTTTATACCCATCTATACACACAACCCTTCACTTCAGGGCAGCTTGTACTGTATTATACGCCTAATAGAATATGTGTATTTCAGAATATTCAAAACAGCAGGAATGGTGTGACCAGGCTAATGGAATTGCTGTGCTCTGCAAGGCCCAGTTAACATAAAACTGAAATGTGACTGTCAATGATCAAACCATATGCTTCAAGCACTCCAACAATACTTTGAAGTTTTAGCTTACAATACTAAAATAATAGATCGATCGAAGAGAAAGTAATGCCTTACCAAGTCACCCTTTTCACCTCCATCTCCTTCTGCTCCGGGTACACCCTATATCAAAAAAAGACATACTATCAGCTTTCAGATGTAGTGAACATATTGTAGTGCAACATTTGGTAGCATGTTGAAAGTACCACGACTTGTAAACGTGACTTACTTGTTCACCCTTAGGTCCTGGTTCACCCACTGAACCCTACAAGGTTTAAGATAAAAAACATTAGCAACTGCATGTTCAAAAGTGTCCTAACTTATCGTCAATCCTCCCTACCATCTAGCGTTAATGCAAGAGACCATTAAAGCTGCAAATTTTTAAGAATGACAATGAAAGCACTTAAATCTTAATATACAATCAAGGTGACAGACTGAATGCAAGTAATAGTATGGAACATGGAACCCACTTCCACACTGGATGACACAGATTCTGACTGGCAAACAGTAGATCTGCTCTGCAAATTGCATAGAAGTTATAAGTAAAAACTCCAGTAAGTGCATCACTCCTTCCAGCCTATTAAGTATTCTGTATTGCTGTAGGCCATACTAGCCCTGCTAACATGGGATAAGCACACGGAGACATCCACAAGTTTAGTCACTCCACCTTGCTTGCTCTTTAATTTTTTAGCGGAACTGTCTGTAGAATTTTAAATCAACACAGACAAAGCTGAACGGCTTGTATGTTAAAGTCGATATGCTTTTTTTTAAAAAAAAAAATATTATTAGGTTTCATCTTAGAATCCTGTTACAAAATATACTTGTGTGGACTCGTAGGAACCAAAGAGGAATAAATTGATGACCCGATTAATTTCAAACATATGCAATTTGTTTCTATAGTAAAAGTAATAGTAATTTAAGTAATAATAACATAACACAGTTATACAAGAAAATCCTAGTATTTGTGTTCTATTAGAAAATAAACCTTTACATCTTCTTTGTAGCCTGTGCACATACAAAACATATACATTCCAAAAGAACTGTAACCGTTTGTAAACATTTTGTTATGAACAGATGGGGCTACAGTATTTTCTCTCCCATTCCAGAGATCCATTTAATTCATGTAAGATATAGGCACACAAACCAATGTAACATCTACAATTTAAAGAATTCAGATTTGTTCTCATGTTCCTGAGGACAAACAGCCAATACTAAATTATCCAGAAAGCTAAGCAGTGGGAATCACAGACCTATTTAACATGCAGACTTTGTCCAACAACACTGCAACAATCTTGTCTGAAATATTCTAAAATCGTGCCTTATTAAGGTTTTCCAATTACTTACACAAAAAACATTGATTTACAATCTCACACCATTTTGGGGGGTCTTCTTCTCCACTTACTCTTCTTTAGAGCAATAAAATTGCCAAGAGATTGGGTTGAGATTGGAGAAGCTTTGGCTTTTGTGAAACTTGGCTTGTAGTATTTATACTAGCATTCATAGATATCACAACTGAAACTGACTCTATTCTACGTTAACATCCAAAATTTCAATGGATACAACAGGGTAAGATGTCAAAATATTAAAAAAAAAAAAATCCACTTTTTTTATATACAGCTTATCTCCCAAACACACCCAAGAACAGTCTGCAAAACTGCCAGTCAGCATCAGCCATAGACGAAATTTGGTTCACACATCAACAAGCCAAATGCACAGGATGGAAGCCTCCAGTCTTTTGTTTACGCTAATCAATACATAACTACAGTAAATTCTGTAACAGACATGTTTAAAATTAATGGGAATACCAAAATATTGGGAAAACCAAGACAAAATACAACAATCGCTGTTAATCACACAACGGTTAACACAAATAAAAGTCACCTTACTTCCGCCACACCAGATGACAAAAATCTCTATTGAATGTAATGTAGCAAATTATTCAAAGGAAAACACCTAGGTAGTCATCAAAAGGACAAACTCAAATCAAAAGGCAGAACAGACTGTTTCTTGTGCCCTAGTTGTATATCAATTTCCTCTTTAATGATACAACTATAGAAGCAGTTGCCTGCAGATAGATTCAGGGAAAGATAACAGAAATGGCCTATTACCAGTCCTCACACTACACCAACAGCTACCACTCTTGCCTATTAACATACTCCTCTTTTTCTCAGGCCCACAACTGAACAAACCATGTATCTACCGATTCCTGAAATCGGAATGCTGTTAAATATTGACAGCCAGCAACAAGTGCTATTTAACCCAACACAGTCCCTCAAAAAGCAGAGCTGTTAATGCAGGCTAAGTTCTCCTCAATTAAACCTACCTGCTTACCATTGCTAAATACATGCTATACAGGATGGTCAGCATGGTTGCACAGACCAACCTTCATCTCTCCAAAATGGAAAAGGAGAGATGTGACTGGCACCCTAGGAACAGGATTAGGAGTATTAAACAGTATAGATGTTGGAGTTCTAGCAAACAAACTAAGCTCAGCAATGAGTGGTTTGTATGAGCTAGAACATCCATTTCAGTCTTTTTGCTGTCACTGGGAGCAAGTCAATGGCCCTTACCCGATATATTGCCTAAACGGGAAAGAACTAATGAAAAGGAGCACCAATTAATTGTAGACACATTACAAGTCCAAGAAAGTGAGATCTCCAGGGCCCAGTTCTTCCCTCCTAACAAATTACCAGAAGCAGTACTTATATCCTGTAACTGTGGTGTATGCATAGCTGCATTAGCCTGTGCATTTCCGTAATAGGTCCTAAGACACATGTGAATGGCACTGGATCTACTGTAGACCAGGGCTGAAGTTAAAGCTCTTCAGTGAGCAGAGACCCTGACTTAGAATGTCAGAGCTGGCTGAGTGAATGGATTGCAATGTGAATCAAACTAAAAAAAAAAAAAAAAAAAACCAACCAAAAAACCCCCCAAAACAGAGGGGGTATGGAATATTTACACCAGTAATCTTGTTTCAGTCCCATGAGTAACACTGCCAAGACTTTCTCTGTCTATTTTATGAACTACATGTAGTTAATGGGCACCTAGAGCCGTGCTTTCAAGTGGTTAACCACCTACACTCAAAACAAGAAACCAGACGTTGATTCACATAAAAACTCAAAAAAATGAAATTATTATATTTGCTCCTGATTTCAAACTGCAGTCTGTATATGTATGAGTGCATTTCTTACCCGGTCACCTTTAACACCAGGTAGGCCTGGAGGACCTGGCAGTCCAGGAAGTCCAATATCACCCTGAGGACCCTGTAAAAATAAGTCAAGGGTATAAATTTACCCAACCTGTTTTAGAATGAACAAGTAAAGGTCATACCCTGACAAGCGTCTGGGGCAGAATCTTATTCCCAAAACAGTCCTTACTTGATGAAAGAGGATCACCTAATGAAAATAGAGCTGATCCAAAATATAGCCCTTTAAAAACCATCTTATTGAGTTTTTACTGCTAGCAAACACAACAGAAAGGGCTTACAGGGCTGTCTACCCTCCAGTCCCACGACGATAGTCTGGTTCTCTGCTTCCTAAGATGTTGTACTCTGATTTGTGCATTTCTCTGTAACAGCAGGCTCTTTCAGGCAAAAGCTCCCCGGCTATGCTTGTGACTGTTCCTATGTAAATACTGTTGGAGCACGGGTAAAAGGTGGCATTCATAACTTGCTCCATTCATTAGTTTCATGTAGCTGTTAGCAAAAGCCAGTCTTTCACTGCTCCTGTTCCCCGAGTACACGCAGCCCACACAGGAGTGTGCAACCCAACTTTGCACACCATAGGACTTATGTTTTTTTAAACAGAAGAAAATGTCCCACACATCTCCACATACTTTTGAAACAGTGTTTGCTAATATTAGCACAGTCACTGAGAACTGAAAGAGAAACTCAACAGTCCCTTCTTTCAATGTTATTTTCAGTTCTCTGCATGGATAAATGGGTAAGTGTAGTTTCAGCTGATACCATAGCTCCTTGATAGTAAACATAAGCACTGAACATGGAAATAAACTGCTTACCAATTTCCCTGGTAAACCTGGAGGACCCGCAAGACCTGGTTCCCCTCTGCTACCCTTAAAGGAAATAGAAGGACATCGTTACTTCCTGAAATATTTCCTTTGAACAGGGAATAAAGTGTGATATTTTTTTTCCTTACTGTTTAATGAGTTACACTACTTGGCAGTTGGCTTTAATCAAAACTTCTATTTATTAGTGCAAAAATATCACATGCATTAAGAATAGTGAAACTTCCTGAGAAACAAACATTTTTAGTTAACAATGGCATATAAAATTTAGTTGTCATTAAATAATTCAACTAATTTATTCTGCTAAGTGATTATGAACAATCAAGTCCCCTTCGTGGGATTGCACCTGAGAGTTACCTATCACAAACACAGCTACTTCACTAAGACAACTCTGACATGCACGCTTAGCTTTAGGCTTTTGTTTAGTTTCACCAACTGAACTCCCACATGACCACACACTGAGAAGCCCATCATCTCACATGAACAATGGACAAACGTGGAAAATGCATGCAGAAGTCATGCTTAACAAACTCATTCAGGTTGAAAAGAAAATGTAGACTGTTACAGGGAAGGGTAACCTTTAAAAATTCCCATTCATAATACTGGTAAGTATACATATGCTTCCAACTGGATTTTTACTTCATATCTTCACTTCAGCTGTGTTTGTCCCTTCAGATGAGCATTCACATTAGTGTTGTAACTCCATCTCATATGCAGCCACTTGTATATCTATACTCTGGGTAAACCTGACATTAAATCAAACTTTCAAAGATCTGAAACAATTTTCAAACTAAAGTACTTTTCTCCAAAGGGTTTTGTCTCTTATGATTAAAGCTTTCAGAGCAGCTCAATAAGTTTTATATATTTACTCCCACGTGTACAGATATATACCTGTACAGATATCTTCAAACACTGTCCTCACACCAGCCTGTCTCAATTGAGACACCTTTCTTACTTCCACTGTATGAATACATGAGGGATACTTACTATAAAATCATGATATATCATTTCAGATCATAAAATATCAGGAATTTAAGTTAATAGTTATGCAAGTAGACAACCTGTAATATGTAACTTAGAAAATTTTGGATAAAAGCAGATCTAAATATTCTAGTGCTATATTCAAAAGGTAATTTTAAATATAGATATTTTCTTCATTCTAATAAAAATAATGTGAAATATTATGACATATTGAACAACAAAAGGAGATGGCAGAATTGGCCTTTTACATCAGGTAATAAATGCAGTGACGAATTCTCACACAAGCTTAGGAAAACTAACTCTAAAACTCAAAAACTAATTAAGTATCCTGGAGAGATCAGAGAACAAAGCATAAACAGGCTTTTCCATTCTTTTCCTTCGAAGTATCCTATGGTGTTAAAATTACTATCCTTTGAAAGCACCTTGTATAATTTCTAGAAGCTTTTTTATGTTAAAAAAAAAAAAATTTAAAAAGCCCCCCAAACCACCTTCATTTTACAACCCAGAAGATGAATTAACCTTTTGGAAAACCTGTATTTAAATCACATAACTCTGTAGTACATCTCTGACCTAGAATATTACTACCTTTCTGAAGCAGGAAAGAGAAAGATTAGAATTATGATCACCATTAGAAACTCATCTTCTTGTATATGTCATTACACTCATGTCTGATCACTATACAGCTATAAAACAAAAGAAATGCCACCTTCCATAGAGTTAAAATTATACAATACACCTCTTAAGCACATCAAAAGTTCTGCTGTTTATACAGAATGCAAGGAAACTCTTCCATTTCAAGGCAAAAAACTCTTTTGTTGAATACACATTACAGGCACTTTTTCAAACACCAGTGCTTTTCTGAGGTGCTTTAAAAAGAAGATTAGTATACAGAAGGCTGGAATACAAAAGGATAGTACTTCCCATAAACACTGATATTATGTCTGTATGGGTAGATTACTTCAAAACGAAGGGCCACCACAAGATCTGCAGGAGTTACATTTTAGCACGAGGGGAACTGTAACCCAAAGAAAAATCAGGAATCCCGTTGGCTCATGATATAATTGAAAAGACTGTAAAGCTTCCTCTGAGTCACACTTGACTAGGAAAGATGTTACATTGAGGTAGTTACTCTTGATTCCCTTCACAGGGGATGAATTAAAAAAGGCATCTTGAAATGTCCTCATGTAAACATTTAAAATACATCACAGGGCATGTCCTAGAAGCATCTACATTTTCCCCACAGCCTGTAAGAGAGCTTCTGTAATAAGTGGTTCAGGCATTGACAACTGTAGTGGGTCAGATGAAACCTTCCTCTGCGCTCTAAGTTACTCATAGCCAATAATCAGAACAGAAGGCATTTTGGCCATGTCCTCAGCCTCTCTTTCTTACAAAGCAGCCCTATATATAATAGTACATAGTTGCAAGCCACTCATGGGCATGTGGCACTAGTTTTAACCAAAAAAAAAAAAAAAAAAAGAGATCTAAATCTGTATATTTTTACGCACTTTTGAAACACTTCAGAATTCCTACTTTTCCTAGAGTCAGAATGCTTTAAGAGGGAAAGCAACTATTGTAGTTTAGAGTGAGCTGGGAGAGAGTGGTTTGCACCCATGCTAGTGAACTTTCCTGGCTGACAATATAGGGAGGCAGCCTGTGGGCTCCCACTGCAAATGGCCCCTGAAGTACTCTAAATCTTGGCCACTGCCTAGAGATTGTTTCAGCCAATGATGCTGGAGAGTGTGGACCAGAGCATGTCTCCAGCACTTTAATGGTATAAATAATTGATTTCTGCTAAACATACATAGTTGTGCGTGCAAGTACTGCTGAGAATAAGGTCGTTCTCTTAGGTCATTCTCTCAAAAGGATGACAAGGCAACATGTGAAATTGTAGCATATGGACTGGTGGTACAACACCTTAGTGTTGAACAATACCAGGATGCAGCCCTTCCACAACTAATGTGCTGTACTGTGGTTACAACAAAATCTATCTTCCCTTTGTTCCAAGGCAGGGTTCCTGGACCACTCAAATACATTTAAACGAAGAGGTAATCTCTCACAGTTCTGTTTGATCTTGATTCTTATGTAGAATTCCCACAGGCAGTTACACAATACATTCTTTTGCTAAAACAATTTCTTTCACTAGTTTATTGATTATCTGTTGACCAATTGATCCTATTAAGGATGTCTCTTTTAATGGAACAATAACAGGAATAAGAATATTCCCCAGGTAATTTGCATCTCACTTATCTGCTTAGATAATTGAAATACTATTTAGAATCTCTTGATAGGCAATTCACAGTTTATTCTGGAATACACTCTTCTCTACTGAAGAATTTTGGTTTTATAAAATATATCATACCAATTTTTAGTATATCCAACAGCTGTGCCACAGAGAATTAAATCTATGAAGAATAAAAAAAAATGAACAAAGTACATTTTGGAATGAACTTTTTAAACTTAGTATTCCAAAGTGTCTTGCAAAATGCAACCTATCTATCATTTATATGCTTGAGAGAATTTAACTTATCATAATATTTTTATGCCAAATCTCAGAGAAATTATTAATTTAAGTTCAAGGATTTACCCATGGAAGCATCAACAAGACTCTCCCTTTGACTTTCAGTACAGTACTAAAAAGCATCCAAAAATATAAACTAGTATTTGCTAGAAGAGTAAATATACAGCAAACTTTCTCTGAGATTTTAAATACACTTTTCTCAACATAATAATTATAAATGCACAGCTCAGGATAATGTAAGAGATAGGTGTAGCACACAACGCACCTTCCTCTTAACTCTGTCATGCTTTAGGCACAAGCAGCAGCCCAATACCTGCCATCCTGTGATACTGTGGCCAAGTATAAAGGACCGAGACCTTTCATACTCTGAAGTATTCACTAATACCTAAACATATCACTTAAGCTGAGGCAAGGACATTTCATCCTGTTGCACCACCAATACCAACCAACACCAATATCAACTATGGAAAATGACCCATTATTTCAGTTGGAGTCATGTAAAGTGTCTATGAGAGAAAAACCAGATTTCAGTTACAATTATTAGTACAACCAAAGATACATTTCAGGGTCAGCAAGACAAACACAACTTTAAAGACTCAGAAAATCATTTAGCTGAAAGGAATTTAAGATGCTGAAACAGTGTTCTCATCTAACTTCAGGATGTTTGACATTTCAGTACCAAATACAAGGTAGCCTCCAAACTCCCTCTTCATAAATGAGCAGAGAGACAAAGGCACCTCCAGAGAGCAAGTCAGCCCAACTAACCTGAGCCCTTCAGAAGTCTCTCAGAGGGGACTACATTATGAAAATTTGGGCAGCTAGATACTTAAACTTTTCTGCTAATATTAGGAAAATATGCATTCCACACTAAATCCTTAATAACATATATATACACTCGCCTGCCTTTACATCATTTGCTCAATTTGCTAAGCAAGTATTGAACTTTAACTTTAAATGGTTACTTAAATGTTCAAAGATCTCTTTTCACTGCAAAACTACAGGATGGGACAGATGTTCTGCAAATGTTAGTAATTTAAATGTTAAATAGTCGAAGAGAAACAAGAGATGAAGAAAACAGGGGCAGGGGTTGGTGATTGCTGCAGACACAATATGAAAAATTAACTCTTACTAAATCTCAGTAAATATGAAAGAAAATGGTTAAGCAGCTTAGGGAGCATGGCTAAATTCCACTCATTAGAAATGACACTGATGTTTGAGAATTGCTTCCTTTGGGCCACCTGCCACGATGACTGGCTTAGAAAGATTTAAAACACAAATGAGTCCGGTAATTACTTGGATCTAGCATAATGTGAAGCAAACGTAAGGTTAACCGGAAAAAAAGAACTAGGGAGGAATGCAGAATATGTTTGATTTAGAAACAAAAGACAAAATTTCCATGTTGCTCCAGTTATTTTTTTATTTTACTGAACAGATGAGGAGTAAACAAAATAAACAAAAGCAAACATTTTCTGCTCAGGTACCAACTTAAGTTTTCTAAGGAAAAGCAATGGTGAACTAAAATGGTACTTTTGAAAGTTATTTTCTCCTAGGGAGATTTGTCAGCAGTGAGGTAAAAGTCTCCCAACACAAGTTTGCCTATTTTTAATTAGAGTTAGTTACTTTGCCTTCCACTATTTAATATCTTTCTTGTGAAACTGTAAATGTTCACAGACTCTCAAAAGTCAAAATTTAGATCTGCTGCTTAGTAACAAATACTTTTCCAACTACATTCCAACAGTTGTTTAATAATGAAAATACCATTGAAATAACACGATTAATGTCAGAGGATGCTAGAGGCCATTTGGTGAACAGTACAGAAATGTTCATTTGTTCCCCAATTTTGTTTAATAGCAATCCATTGTGTAACTCCTAAAAAAACTACACTTTCAGAAGTGACAGTTTTCTCTCAGAAAGATGTCTTTTGCGAGCAGCTAAAGTTGAGAAGTCAAGCATTTTTTTTTTAATATAACACAAATGTAGCCATGTTGTTTTTCCCTAGTGCAGCCACCAGTCTATTGTCCATATTAGTAGAGTGAGCCTTGTGATCCCCCACCAAATCTTCACTGGAGGTCCTTTCCTCTACAGTTCTGGCCCTCCTGGAGCTACCAGCCCTCCTGTCTTTCCCCAGTAGTGACATCAAGAACTGGGGCAAGTGAAATGGGAAAGTGAAGATGATCTCTCATGTCACTGTTGCCATGCAGCAATACATTAAGAGACGGAAGGTCTACATATCCTGCAAAATGTCATTTTTTTTTCCAACTTCAAGGAAGAAGCCCAGCCCCTCTCAACTTCTACCTAAGTATTCTCTTACCAAGACTGAAATGGAACAAAGGGTAAAGGAGAAAGAAAAGAACTTAACTGAGTGCTAAAGAAGATAATTCAAAATAGGAAAGAAAAGAACATGAAAAATACCTGAACAGTAACCATAAAATCCTCAGGCTTTGAAAGCGTTTGGCTACAAAAATTTGAACAAAAACTATCCAATATTAAAGTTATGAGAAAATTTCAAAATCTGAAAAATATCAAACCAAAAACATTCGCAAGAGAAATTCTCTTTAAAGTGGTTATAAAAGCTTTTCTCTATTTATTTTTCAAATTTCTAATTTTAGAAGTTTTAAAGTCATGGCATGTAGAATTATTTGACTGGCAGATTTTTGTTTTCCTGGAAAGGTAAGAGTAGAGTCCTAAAAGCTGAGGCTCAAATGTATGTAATACTCCTTATTCTGCCCTGAAAATAAATACAAAATCAACTTGGACCACAGCTCACCAAGATGCAGTAATCCAACACTGTTTCCTTCCTGAACAAAAAATCCTGATCAGGCCCATTTTCTGGGTAATGTTTTTTCCAGTGTTCTCAAAAATAAAACAGAAAGCCATTCCAGTCATATGCTGCCTGTAATATTGAGCAGAAGGAAGCTAAGCATTATTATTCAAGGCTCTTCGTAGCTTTAAAGGAACTACAAATGAGAAGCAGGTTACTGTTTTATGTTCTACATGCAAAATTACATTATTTACTTCCTTTCTCCATTTTGTATTGACCAAAAGTTTTTTCTTTCCATGCTTTTACTCTAATGTTCACATGTTTTCCAAAATGAGCGCACTTTGTTAAGACAGAGAAAATAAAGGCAAGATATCCAAATATCTTGCTGGTCTCTAGAGTGCTAAACAGAAAAATCATGGTATTTAATCTGCATGAAGTATTTCTTTCTGACTACAGGGTTACTAATAATTAACCTTGTATGTCAACTCCTGTTCTATGGACTGCTGATTTTGTAAATTCATGTTCACATTGAAAGAATTAAAAGCATAGTTTAGCAGATTACAGTGGATTATCAGAGTGGGCAATTACTCTGGTCTGATTCAATTAGAATTCTTATTCCTGTTAGAAGTATACAAAATATCCGCTCAAGAAGAACAAGACTGCAAACATTTTCTAGTGTACTCAACACTTCTAAACACAAACAACAAAAGTAAATCTTCACGAGAAGGTTGTATGGGAGGCTGAAGATATCTATATTCCATCCTACTCTGTATGTACTCATAGAATCCCCTTTTTATATCATTCGTAGGCAACTATGGACACAGCACTCAAAGATTTAGTCAAAAAGAAACGTGATCTCATGAATTAGTGCATTGATCACACAATAACACAAACCATAGAAGAAAATTAAATCTGTTACTTGGCTGACTGCTGCTGTATGTTTAAGAGTTAATTCAGAGAAGATGTTCCTGACCCATGAAACACCTTTACAAATATCTCTCTACCAGTAACCCTCTAAGCTCTGTATAAGGATAACTCCACAACCGCATGAGTAAAAGTTATGTCACTGTGTGACAGCAGAGGCTCAGAAAATTTCAGGACAGTATTCCCAGGGTATCAGAGGCAAGGCAGAAGTTTGCAAAAGCAATTGGCTACAGAGCCTGCAGCCTTGTCAATACCATCAGACTGAATTTTAGTATATGCAAGTTTTCTTCGTATCACTGACCCTCTCATCTCTCACCGAAGGATTAACAGCAAAAGCAAATTAGATCAGCCTTATGTAACTTCAGTCCATGACAGGTCCACTCTAGAGGGAATCAGAAATCTGTATCCAGCAGACTCTCTAGTACTCCAAGCCTGCCTCAGGAATTGTTGTCCTTTGTCTTCAACACTGAGCCTTAGCCATCAGTTCACTTCCCTTGGCACACTTATTTCCTGCAGGAAGCTACCTGCCCAGCAACGATTTCTTTAGTCTTCTGAATCTTTCTAGTGTCAAGGAAATTTTCCAGTGAAAGAAAATACAATGTCAGCATTTCCAAGTAGAGATAAATGTTACGTTTCACATCACTATAGCTACATTCATAATACCAGCTAGAAAGGGCCAAGACACAGGCCTGAGCAGCATCCCATCGTCACCCATGATAAATGTTTCACATGCTTTTGTCTCAGGCGAAGTGGACTTTCCTAGATGACACCCAAGAAGAGTTTCTGGGAACACAGGCAGGAGAATGGTCCCTGTATGCAACTTGATTACACCCAGCCTGATCTTAGGCGTGAGGGATGTTAAGGGAGTTTAGCAGTACAAAGACAAACCATGCCGTGCCAGTTGAGCAAGGGGGCTAAGGACAGTCTCTAGCCATTTTCTTTACCAGGTAGGACAGACAGCCTTCCTTTCCTCCACACCTTGCCTCACTGTTCACATTATGTGCATCAGAAATAAATCCTAGCCAAAAAGATTCATGTTCTGGAACTTAGTCTAAAGTTCAAAACCTTGCAGTACAGCTAAGCCTTGTAATATACAGCACAAGCTTCCTTAAAAGGCTGAAACAGTTAAAGAAAGGAGCAAGTGATGTGCTGACAGCCAGTGAATTTAAGCTTTCCAAGGCAAGAGATGGGAGTTGCAGTGGAAGGAGTTTGGTTTCAGCTTTTTGTGTTACCCGTTGTTTGGGCTTTTATTCAGAATACTTAGAAACAAAACCCAGAAGAATAGGACATATCTTTCTGGATTGTTCTGTGTGAAGATGCACAGTCACCTGGCACAGAAGGGAGTTAAAGAACACCTAATATTTACCTTAAAAGTCAGCACTTGCGCTAAGTAGTACTTTTACCCTATTGTTAGCTTCTGCAACCATAACTTGAGACACTGCAATATTGCATATGCTGAGTTAGAAATTTATTCAATACTTACTGGTGGTCCCCGGGGTCCTGTTGGACCCGCTTCTCCCTCTGGTCCTTGTTCACCCTGGTTTGGGGATAGGAAGAATTCAACAAATTTGAAAAGTGACTTCTTGCACAATGTAAAAAAAACATTTTTTGAATAAGATTAATGATCTTACCGGTTTACCAGAATTTCCCATCAAACCTGGCACCCCAGGGGGACCTCTATTGCCCTGTTAGACAAAACATGAAAAATATTAGCCAAGCCAGTGTTTCATGTTACTGTTCCATTTTAAAACAAAAACTAAGGAAATAAATAAAGTATATTAAAAAAAAAAAAAAAAACAAAAACAAAAACAGCCTATATTAGTTTTTTAACTTCCACCTTTATTTTGGATTTCATTTCACTTTCAACGTAATTCCTTGGAACTTTTCAAAAGTCATATTTCAGTTCTTTTGTTGTTTACATACTGACAAATCCCAAATACATTTAAATACTGCTCTCAAATCAAAGAAGGATATCATTCCATGTAATTTCAGAAGAAATTAACATCTCAATCTAGTTTTCTTTTTCAGTTACTTAGAATTAAACTCGAACATTATTGTCTGGAATATTCCATAGTCTTGATCATACAATACTTTTTTAAACTTAATTGGAATTGATGTTGCAATTTGATGATACAGAAATAGAGATGACAATTTCTGCGATTCAATAAACTTAGGGCAGCAATAAATATTTTTCTTATTATGAGATGTCTCATTTCAAACTGCAGTGAGTTATCCATGTCACATATCTCCTCTAGCAATGATTTTTATAAATTTAAAAGCAAATTGCCTTTTCTAGATAGTATTTAATGTCTGGAACAATAAAAAAACACATCATGCAGCAAAAGAATCATGAAAAAGCACAGGATTAGAGTTGATAAATAAATATATTTAATTCTTTTGGCCAAAGGCTTGTCTCATACCACAAGAAAAGTTAACATATTTTCACTTACTACTTTAGAACCTGATAAGCACAAATACAGTATTATAAGAAAGTCAATACTCAAGATGATTTACCTTTGGTCCAGGAATGCCTTTCACACCTGGAGAGCCTGGTAAACCCTGAGAGAAGTAACATTTAGAGTGTTTATTTGTTGTTAAGAGGATTGGAAATAGTGTTAAAATATATCTCTCATGCTGAAGTATTTCTAGTCCTTTTACTTGATATTGAAGCACTTTTATCCAAAAAGGGACCAAGCTTGAATTCTTTCTATTCACAAAGCAACAGATTCCTACTTCATAAACTGGCAAAAGGAACACGGAAAAGTGAGGAGTTGTGGCTTTTTCCTGCTTAGACTAGAAATAGATTCTCGGTCTCCGAGTCCTGAGACTTGAGATGGAGGGTTTAACAGATACTTTTTATATACATTTCATCCCCTTCTCACTTCCGTGCAACAACTCGTAGAAAGTATGCTTTTACCAAATTTTCTTCCAAGTTTAAGAGCACACTACCGCTACATAGTACAAATTTACTTCCAGTCCTGTTTGAATACAGCTCCTTCACTATATCCTCACAGCAATTACTCCTATAATGTATAGTAGTGTTTCAAATAAGTTTCTATTTAACTTGTGACTATTGGAATATATTTCAAACTTACTCAGGTAATGTGCAAGGATTACCTTCTAAGAGTCCATAAAGCACTACTGATTCCCTGTAACTTCACCACAGGGGATACACTAGAAAACTCCTCTCCTCCCAGAAAGAACCATGAGTGTAATGCATTACAGATGCTCTGAGCCAGCAGAATTTCAGAAGAGTATTGTTCATTTAAGGTATGTTACACTAGCAGGTCAGCTCACCCTGGGAATAAGCTTGGCTGTAGTCAATACAATGAGGTCAGCTCTAATTGTGGGCTCACATCATAACATCCAGAGGCTCTCAGGTATGAGAAACCCTAAAAGAACAGCACGCTGGCCACAAACATTTTGTAAGACGAGTTCTTTACTAAGGTACCGTGAGGAGACACAGGCTTTCGTGTAAAAGTTTTGAATACAGATAACAATTTCCCCTTACATTACACATACCCTTCCTAGATCTTTTGCTTAGGTTTTCACTTAAATTACTCCAATGTCAGCACCAACCTAAACTATATATGGCTTTTCTGTGGTTTGAACTGTGGTAACTTTCAAAGGTAAAATACCAGATACTTACTGGGAGTCCCTGAAGCCCTGCCTCACCTGGAGCTCCGGGTTTTCCTGGTTCACCCTGGAAAACATTAAGTTGTAATTTATGCATATCAAAGAAAATAGGAAATTCTATTCTGGAAAGTTCATTCAGTTACCCTAATAGTGCATAAAGCCACAGGCAGCAGCACAGCAAAAAGCCGCAAACGAGTTAACAAATCTAGGGCACTACTAGAGCTCAGATGTATGCCAGTTCTGTCTTACTTTTGCTCCAGGCATTCCAGGGATCCCTTCACGACCATCGACTCCTGGTAAGCCCTTGAAAAAGGGGGAACAAAAATATTAAAAAATTATTATTCACCCAACACATTAACGTACAAATTATTATGGCATGAAACAAATGAAGAAATGAAATATACGTACAGGCTCTCCTTTAGGCCCAGGGAGACCATTTATTCCTCTTGTACCTTGAGGGCCCTAATAACAATAATAATTTTAAAAAATTAAAACAAACACACTAAAACGACAGATACAAAGAATGTCAACACATACTCATTCAGATATGCATTATTTTCAGAGTACCAATTACACTGTGTGTTTATATGTTACAAGTAAGGAATGTTTGCAAGTCAACAGTTCAAATTTGTCTGTGCTCACCCTTTCTCCCTTTGGACCTGCCTCTCCCAGTGGTCCTCTCTGTCCTTGATCCCCCTACAAGAAAAAAAAAAATATTTTAGCAATAAAACCAGAATGAACTTTCTTGTATTTATTAGCTAAAACCTCCAGTAAATCAACAACATTACAATTTATGGAGAACCTAAACTCACACTGTATTTAAAAATGCATTTTCTTAAAATGGCAGCTGACAGCTAACTGCCCTGTAAAGGTTTTGGTCTAATGAATGAAAATACTTTCCAGTTTAAAACCCAAAAAATTCCAAGCCACCCTAATGCACAGTAGCACAGAGTATATTACTGTTACTTCTTCTTCTAATATGCTAAAATGTGTTAATCTACCCTGTAATTCCTGGGGGATAGTAGGAGATTCTGGAATTGACATCGTTAACGCATGTTTTAATCACTTGTGGTGAATCTATGGATTGGATTAATCAGAGTATTTTCTGATTCACAGCCACAAAGTTTCAAGACTTACATCTAACTGGATAGAACCTGGGAATTGTTTGGCTAATGCACACTCTACTTACAGGTGCACCAGGAAGACCCTGAGGACCGGGATCACCATCAAGCCCACGAGCTCCCTACGAAACAAGTAGATAACACAAGACATTAAGTGCTGAAACACTGACAACTTATGCTCCCTCCTGGTCTGTAGGAAGTTGCAAATTCTCTACAGCTGTGGGGGTTTATAGCTCTAATTTAAAACCAAACAAACACAAAAACAAAAACCACCAAGGAATTTGACAATTTTTTTTTAACTATTCATTAAAAAAATGGCATTTATTCTCTAAGAAAATCATCATTGGACAGCAAGGAGGTAGTCCTTTTCATGTTACTTCAGAAAATATCTGTGTGTATATCTTTCACCACGTAATAGAATAGCATCAAAATGTGAACAGAAATCAACAAGTGCAGTGCAGGTGTTTTTATCCCATTTCAAGGAAATAATGCGATTGCTATCCTCAAAGTGATTTTAGATGGAGAAAAAAAAATGTTTTCAAAATGATTTATAGAGAATCAGGAACTCCTTTGTCAAACAAATGTAGTAAATATTTCAAACAGACAAAAACACAAAAATGTAGGCAAATAACTAGGAAGAAATTTGAATAAGCTTTAAAAAACATTCAGGGATTAACATTATTTTAGCCAGACCATTTTATAGAAAGACAAGTTAATACTCACTTTGGTACCTTTAGGTCCCATTATACCAGTTATACCTCTGATACCCAGGATGCCCTATAAATGAAAAGTATATTCAAATTATGCTTAAATCTTTTCATCAGAATTGTCCTAGTTTTCAGACAGAAGACACGAAGTTCTACGTGCTTTCCTTATGCTTATTTTACTGTTTTCTTACCATGAAAGAAGAAATCCACCTACTTTGGTATTAAACTATTTAATTGTATGGTAATTTGATATTTTACAAATTTAAGACTTTTTAAAAGAATAATAAAATTATCAGATTGAATGCTACAACCACAAATATGCCTTAAGGACTGAAAAAACCCACTGATTTCTCTTCTTGATTACCACAGGGTTGAAGCATTCTCCCCGTGTAGCCTGCGCGAGAGGAATACATGAAGACAATGTGACTTACTTGTACAAGTCTAGACTCGTACAAGTGCTAAGTTGTCTTAAGTGCAGTATAGGACAGATGAAGGAGAAAAGTACCATCAGACTTTCTAGAATTCCAGACACAGAATTGGGCAAGGTTTTGAGAATGCAAGTGTTAATTTTATATGCCCACCACACCTGAGAGGCTGGACTAAGTAAGACATCCTAGAGCAGCAGAATAGATTGTAGCTGTCATCACCTCCCTTCAAAATAGTCTCATGGCTTCAATTTTAGCCTCCTCCTGAGAGACTGAAACTATACGACATGTCTCTTCTCTGCAGTAACCAAACCCTTAGCCATAATGTGGTTGTCCTGCAACAAGAAGACTGCATTATAAAACAGCATAGGCAAACCTACTGCTTGGCCAGACTCTAAATGGGCAGCCCTTTTACTTGCTCCGAATCAAGTTATACGGAACCTTGCATAGAACATTTAAAGTCTTGTCAGCCCAAACCATGAGAAAAATCAAGACAATGTAATAGTGAGCACGGCAGCCCAACACGGGAGAGACCCACAGTCTAATCCTTGTCCCAAAATCACAAATGAAAGTAGGGGCATTGTGATACCTACTTTCTATCACAAGCAATGCCCTTCCCAGAGTTGACTATCTTATGAAACTCTTCTTGTCAATGCATTGCATAAAAGTGATGGATTGCAGGTGCTGCTGTGGAGACTACATTCCTAATCCCTTCTATTGGATGGGAGCCTTTCATGTAAGAAACATACAAAATAATACAACACAGTCTACAGTCTTCCCTTTATTATTTTAAAGCTTATTTGTTAGGCCATCAACTAGTGAAACAGTGAAGTGAAATGAGTAATGTTTTAAAAAATAAAAGGGAAAAGAAAGTCAATCTCTAATCGGTTTTTAATTCTGCTGTGTTATTTCAGAGTGATTGAAAAACTTTACCAAACGGAGATAAATAAATTGTCCCCACAGGCCCTTCAGACAGCAGAAGCTGCATCTTACACAAGTATAATACTTCCTCTGCACCAGAGCGCCTGGGATATTTTATTCAGCATCAAACTTAAGAAGGATTTGATCCTTTCCTTTACCTAGTCTCTGTTCTTTCTTTATCTTTCTCTAGTTCTAATCCAGAGGTTTATGTTATCCTATGTTTACAGAGAATTCCGCAATGTTGTATTTGAACATAATGCACATCAAGGTAAGTTCCTGTATAACATTATATCTAGACACCCAAAGCATTAAAGGAATAGTTTCACACCTTTGGAAAACAATATAAAACATGATCAGAAAATAAACTATATAAATAAAATGTGCTACGCCTATGGCTATTTCTTTTACTTAGAAATACCCCTTTATTCTGTTCCCTATTGCAAATTCAGCTGTGGTAACCATAAGAACAGCTCCTCACAAGGAAACGAGCTGAGGAAGTATGTGCTCGAACAAAGACATCAAGTGAAGCAGGAAAAGATGATAATTCCAAAATCATAGGTGTGGTTGAAGGATGCTTCCTTGGCACACAAAAAGGCAAAAAAAACCTTAAGAAAAAAAGAAACTTAAGAAAAAAAATCTGTTCTTCAGTGGCTGCTACTTCATCCACAGGTCTTAGCTAAGCCTGAATTTCACAGTTCACCTTGTTTTAAATAAACACTACTTTTGTAAGGATGAAGTCAAAGTCATTAAAATTATGGAGAGGAATGCCAAGGGGAAAAAAAAAATAAAACAACAAACCCCAACTATTTGCACAATATAAGCACAACACCAAATTTAGGACATTAAATACTTTTTAAAGTAAGCCCTTCCATAGAACTATTCAAAGTACTGTGCCAAGCAATAATGTAGAGGAACTTAAATAATTCTGCTTTCACTCATAGATAATATGGCAGAATGAAGAGAAAGGAGGTTTTATATCTGTTTCCTTACACTAAGAAGAAAATAAGACATGAAACAATAAAGCAAATGGGTAACACCATTTAAAAGGAAATACTTTACTGGAGGCCCTTGAGCTCCCACTTCACCAATGGGTCCTTGGTCCCCTTCTTCACCCTGGGAAAGCAAAAGAATAATACATCTGTAGCTAATCCATACCATGCATCGTGCTCTCTCATCGTAGTAGGAACGTTTATTACTTCCTGTTTCTTTACAACGCATCCTGCTTGAAGGAAATACAAATGAAGTCTCACTACTTTCTCAGAACATAAACAGATACTCCTTCAGATTCACATTCTATTCAACTATCAGTCAAAAGGGTAATTTCAAAGCAACCTCAGTATAAAGATAATGATATTTTAATACACCATTCCTTTTTTCTTCATGTTAATCTCTTTAGATTTTCTTGTTCTTTCAGACTAAAAGTGTAAAAAAGATGTGGTCATATATGTGAATGGATACACTAGTAGCTCTGTCTCATGATACCACGTTGTGCTTTGGAATTTTTTGAAAATAAAACTAGTAAAATGCCTTATCAGGTCAAACTGCTATTTGATTATATAATAACCTCTCTCATGCAATGACAGTACACACTAATGTAACAACAGTACTTATTGACATTTTAATTTGCAAAAAGGAATTTTGGAGCATAAAACAACTGCTCAACATTGAGGAAAAAATAAGTGAGCTGTTTCTAATAAATTAATATTCTCTGATTTTTTTCCTTCAGCATTGAAACATAGACCAAGGCAGTTCAAATCTTGTCAAATTTTCTTACAAATATTTCAGTATTAAACAAGGTTAATTCAAATGAAGCACCTTAAAAGATTTCGCATTTCAGTCTTCAAGCTGAATCAGACTTGGCCTCTTTACTAGTAATCGTCATAATCTTTCTTTGCCAATGAACTTGTAATGTGTCCTTTCCGTTTCAAATAAATTTTCCCTCTCATTCTTCCTGATATTACTTATCCATGTTGCAGAACAATTTACTTGGTAAATACATAAAATTATTCTGCATTTAAATATTTGGAAGTTTTCCAAATAATAAATTTTACTTCAATTTTTGCCATGAGTACCATAATAATCACATTGAATGATCAAAATAAAAAGCAAGAGGAGCATGACTCCTGCATCATAATAAATGCAGAGTACAGCTGACTGAGAAACAGACATGTGCCTTTGATTACTGAGGAACATTACAATATGTAGTATCTCTTCATGCATTCTGGTAAAATTAATAGTCCTAACAAAATAAAATACTGGTTTTGAAGAGGGGAAGTTACTAAAAACAACAGCATGTTTTCCTCTTTTTTTTTTTTTTTTACCTTATAACCTTGTTTTCCTGGTTCACCAGACTCTCCTTTTGAACCTTTCTGTCCCTAAAATAAATGGAAAAAACAAAATAAATGCATAATCAGAGTTTATTAAAAATCAAAATACTCCTAAAATCTAACTTGCTGTTCCCTTTGCAATCCCCATTCACCAATGCTTCCTCACCTACCTAGTTAACACCACATACTAGGTACCATGTTCAAAAAATATCTGCTCCTTGATCTAACAAGGCTGTATTTTTAGACAGGTTACTATGGCTTCTTACATTACTCCATAACATTTTTTTCAGGCCTACAGTATTCCTAGAAACCAGCACACAATAAATAAAAAAAAAAAATCAAAAACTTAAATAAAACAACACTCAAAATGTCATTTGTTTCAATTTAGCACATTACAGTCTCTCAGGAAGAGGGAAAGAAGGAAAAAAGACAGTGGATTTGGTGGATATTTAGAGCTTCTGGAGTCAGACTACAAATGTTCCTGAAAGTGAGTGAAGCAATCCTTCACATACTCTAATCCTTTCAGAACCACACATACGTTTTACCCTAAAGATTACAACAGCAGTAAGAGATTTCCACAACGAGAGGTTGTTTTGGCAGTCAAGAGTTGAAATAACCATAAGCAGCCACACTGATACAATGTTTTTTGGAATTAACAGTGAATTGCCCTTCTGTCAAGTCAGCAATTACCTTCCTTATTGCTTTGAGACAATATCTCTGTAATGAACACCTGAACAAACAGATTCTCTTACCTTCATTCCCATTAAGCCAGCATGTCCTGGGCGGCCGGGTGGACAAGCACTGGGACACTGGAAAAGCATCCCGAGTTACTATCATGTAGGTTGAATAAGCTTGTCTAAGATTATTTAAAAAACAAACAAACAAAAAACCCAACAAAATACCCAAACAAAAAAACCCCAAACAAAACATTGACAACTCTCTTACCAATGGGTCACCATCTTGCAGGCCAATTGTTCCCTAAATTAAATTAAATTAATTGAAGTCAATAAAACAGAAATAACCAGACCTGACTCATTAGACAATACAGTCATTACACAAAACTGAAAATACTAAAATTTGGAATCAGAAAAAGTTGGAATCGGAATTTAAATCAACCTAAGGATCTCTCAAGGCCCTCCTGGGGCCTTGATGGATGCTAACAGGAGGCTTATGAGGCACACCAGGGAGAAATACGGTTTCCTAGGAGATGGATTCTTTAAAGCCCAGAGAGAGGGAGCACGCTCTTTCAGAAAGAAGCACAGGGCAGTTTAAGGAATGAATGTCTCCTGTTACACAGAAGGATTAAAAAGAAAAAGCTGAAGTGTATGTTTGGGTCCATAATGTCATGAGCTGGAGGGGTACTGTGGCACTTCAGAAATCTAAAAAGAACACAATAGCCAAGGAATAGAAGCAGCATATGCCACAATTTCTTTTTATTTGTTTCCTAAATACACTTCTTCGCTTTACTGTTCACATTTTTTACGTCTCCACCAGTTCTCTGGTAACTTTCATGAAAAAAGAAACACTGCATAAATAAAACCTATGGATTTTAGGGTCTGTGCAGTAGAGGAACAGCACTGCTTTTAAAGAGACGTTAGTATGACATGCATTTCCCAGCCATTTGCATTTCACAGCATCCAGCCTCTGATGTGTCTGGCAAACGTTCTGTTTTATGTCTCTGGGCAGGTAAATAGCCACAAGACATAACACGCATAACACACATCCTTCCTCCCAAGAGGCTCAAAGAATATAACCATTCCCCTAGAGAGGCAAAGCACTGGTGTTAAAGCTTTCTTATATCCCTTGCGAGTAGCCAGCCTGGTTGCAAGAAAGACATTAGAACTCAACCCACTTGAGAGCATATATTTCTGGCTCATGAGTCAGATACTAATTTTTTCTTTTCCTAACAGAGAAAAGTCTACCTCTGCTGAAGCAGAACCAGCAGAACACAGACTACATTTACAGTAATACTAGAATTCATAGGAAAGTTCAAAATTCAAATTTAAAAATAGAATTCACAGAAAGTTAAAAAATAAGTTTAAGACCTTTTGCAGGTTTGTAGTTATAAAATAGTTGGAAATGCAAAGTCTAGAAACTTGCTTTCTTAATGAAAGATCAAATGTTGATATGATTAAATGAGTTTTATCTCAGACTTTAATCATAAGCCTATAGACAATGTGAATTAACATAGCCTGCTGAAATCCTGAGGTCAATATTCAGCTATAGGCCTTGAGGAGAAGTTTCCTCCAACTGGCAACAACACATAACAGAAACATCAGCACATATTAAAGGCAATCATTTACCGGTGGGCCTGGTGGTCCTGGGGGCCCGGGGGCCCCTCTTTTTCCTGGATCTCCCTAAAAAAGGGTAGAATAATTTTGTTGATTCATAGTAATAATGACAATCAGCAGTTACATATTCATACCATACAACAGTAAGAAATTCAGTAGCTACGGAAGGACAGGCTAGGTAGCCGATTCAAAAGTAAATCCACAACATGGATTTAGAAAGTAGAAACACCTGACTGCTTTAGAAAGTGGTAACACCTGACCACAGAGTCATCTATGGAAACAGCTGACTACTTTAGAAAATGGCAACATCTGACCACAGGCTTACCTATGGACACCTCTGTCTCATAATTGCTAATTAAATTTTCAGTTAAAAGAATCTTAGTAACCGGCAAAAATGCCCAAAGCACAGAGAGGAAAAAAAATCTCCTTTTTTCAGAAACCAAGATGAATTTACCAAGTTAGAATCTTCTATTGTTTGTGAAGGTTTGTTTTCCAGAGCATTTAGAAGTGAATACAACACAGAACCTCTGTCAATTATTTTTTTCTGAATGCTTTTAATTAGAATAAATTTAATATTCTGACAGGGACCACCTTTTAACTTAATACTGTCATTTCAATATTACGATCAATATATTATTAAATCATAAATGAAATTAAGATGAATGTAGAAAAATAATTTGTTAGTTCTCACAATGCATTAGCTATAGCGCCACAGGTTTAAAACCAGTGAAAAGGTGTATCTTTTCCACACAGTGTATAATTACTCATTATCACAATGTGTTATGGAGGCCCATGATAAAAATGGATTAAAAAAGGGACTACCTTAATGGAGGACAGGCTCACATATACCTTTTGGAAAAGGCAGCACAGATACAATTTCTGATTCAGGCTGTCTCTGAACTGCCAAACGTGGGACAGCATGACAGAAAATTGGGCAGGGGTGTCTGCTTGAGGGTAGAAAGGCTCCACAGAGGAACTTGGTCAGGCTGGATCGATGGGTCAAGGCCAATTGTATGAAGTTTAACAAGGCCAAGTGCTGGGTTTTGCACTTTGGTCATAACCATCCCACGCAGCGTTACAGGCTTGGGGAAGAGTGGCTGGAGAGCTTCCCGGCACAGAAAGACCTGGGGGTGTTGGTCAACAGCCAGCTGAACATGAGCTAGCAGTGTGTCCAGGTGGCCAAGAAGGCCAATAGCATCCTGGCTTGTGTCAAAAATGGTGTGGTCAGCAGGAGCAGGGAAGCGATTTTCCCCCTGTACTCAGTGCTGCTGAGGCCACACTTGGAATACTGTGTTCAGTTTGGGGCTCCTCAGTACGGGAAAGACATTGAGGTGCTGGAGCGAGTCCAGAAGAGGGCAATGAAGTTGGTGAAGGGTCTAGAGAATAAGTCTTGAGTGGCTGAGGGAACTGGGGTTGTTTAGTCTGGAGAAAAGGAGGCTGAGGGGAGACGTTATTGCCCTCTACAACTACCTGAAAGGAGGTTGTAGCGAGGTGGGTGCTGGTCTCTTCTCCCAAGTAACAAGTGATAGGACAAGAGGAAATGGCCTCAAGTTTTGACAGGAGAGGTTTACATTGGATATTAGAAAACATTTCTTTACCAAAAGAGTGGACAAAATTGGAACAGGCTGCCCAGGGAAGTGGTGGTGTCACTTTCCGTGGAGGCATTCAAAAAACACGTAGATATGGCACTGTGGGACATGGTTTAGTAGGCATAATGGTGTTGGGCTGATGGTTGGACTGGATGATCTTAGAGGTCTCTTCCAACCTTAATGATTTTATGATTCTATAAAAATGTCATTATATAAAGAGCCTGTACACTTCCCTAGGTACCCATTATTGCCCTTATTACAGAGAAGATGATGAGCTAGGTGGATCATCTTCTGAAACAAATTGGCAATTTTAAATATTCTTTTTTATATTCATTTATATGACTGAGTGCAACACACGGGGACAGGTACGCATTAAAAGTAGACTCGATTAAAGAAAATGTTAAGGCTATTTCAGATTTCAAGGAAAAAAATTAACAACTGGTTTCCATTTGCATTTCAACGGTAAAGTAAGGAGTAAGAATATGACAGTGTGTTGAAACTGAGTGCACAGTTTAGCAGCAAGGTCAGTAGATGGAGTCACACTTAAAATGAGACTAAGAAGAACTACTGAATTGCCATGTTCATTGACATGCAAATGGAAAACAGGAATAGTATATGGTCACCTACCATAACATATACGTGAGAAGACAGGAGTAAAGCCAAAGGTCTGTGTGGAATGTTAAGTTTTAGATTTCCTGTATTTCTGGCAGGTTTGCTTTTTTATTTCAGCTTTCCTTGAATAAAAGCAGAAGTACAGTACGTGACACTATATGAAACAATTCTAATCTAATGGGTGGCCCTGACTTTGTGGTATTAATTGTTCCTTATTTCTAATGAGTTCCAAAAACAATCTTTCCTCTACCAGTGATAACTGTTGAGGAAAAAAAAAAATCTGTTTTCAAGGGCTGCTATAACCCAAATAGTGTTTAGATGGCACAGTAATTATTCATTTTTTCTGTAAGTGACTTCCAGTAATTGAATAAAACTACATTTTTAGCAAACATGGTAGTAGTACTTACAGGAGGACCAGTACGACCTACTTCCCCAGGAAGTCCTGCTGCACCAGCTGGACCCTGTAACAACCAAGTTAAATAGTATTTTTGAACCACACAATACCTCTACAACAAGCATTCAAGGAAAAAGAACATGTAATTCTCTCAAACAACAAACTATGCCTTCAGACATCAGTATTCTTGCCCAATATACCACAGACCTAAGCAACCTCAGTAGTAGCTGAAGAAAGCATACATAATAGTCATAGTACGTTAGGATTAAAAGACTCTCTTTCTTCACTGAATTACTTTTATTACAGTATAAGAGCTTTATTGAATATTTAAATAGATGCGTTAAAACAGTAGATTTATGAATTGTAAAAACGATACTTACAGGTGGTCCAAGAAGCCCCTTGCCCTGTGAAATATGAAAAAAAGTCAGAAGTACAGAGAAGGTTTCATGCCTAGTCAAGCTGTTTGCCAAGAACAGAGTATTTGGGATAAAAAGGTACTAAAAACCTCATGTTTGGTTCTGCAAAATAATTTTGAAAACTTATTTAACTGATGGTAAATATCAATGTTATTAGGTAATCAATGTCAGGATAAAAAATTAAATTATTTGTTGCATTGCAGTAGCATTTATTTACATATATATTTCCAAAAAGGTATTAAGACATTAATGCTTCTCCGATGTCTAAAGCCATTAAAGTAGCGCTTTCTGACAATCAGAAAGAATACCAAACTACTCCTGTTTACATTTTCCATCAGTACTGCTGTGAATCAGTTTAGTGAGGAGTGTTAAAGATACAAATGCATTTCTGCCTATTCGGACAATGCCCTCCTCTAACAAAACAGATTCCTCGGTCTTGCATTACTAAAGCAAATGGATAATTTCATGGAGAAGAGTATCGATGACAAACATGAAACCATATAAAACCACTAACAGACTTAAACCTCCAGGAGATTTGATGTAATAAAGTGTCTGGGCTAAGCGGAGTTTAAAAGCCACAGAATATCACACCAGGATTCTATCTGCAAGGCTGTCTTTGTAAGACTTGGTATAACACAGGGAAAATTCCAAGTGTTTATCAAAGTCATTCCAGTTTAACCATTTAGTACTCAGCAGAACAAAACTTTTTAATCTACATAATTCCTTTGCTATTACTTAACACTCCCTTGCTGCAATTCATTATATTACACGTGACTATATTTGACTATACAAATCAGACTTTTAATGCATCACATCTGATATTCACATGCCTCTAAAAGCAAATACTGTATATAAAACTTGAGGTACTTTTTTTCTTTCAGTTACACTGAAGTACAACAAATTCCACTAGATAAGCTTGATAAAAAAGGAATAATAATTGGGAACTAATTAATGTTGTAGTCAAAGCTTCCGACTTTCTGTTTGCATTGAGCATTTTAACAACTTGAGCAAGTGGGGTTTGTGAGAAATGAAGTCTTTGAATAACCATCCAGTCTTCCCTACTTCCAAAAGGGCACTGACTGAATACAAAGCAGTGCACAGTTATACCAAAATACCCAATTAATGATGCAACTAGTATGCAGACTCATAAGTGCATTCACTAAGTTTCTAGTAAACGTGGTCTCATGGATCAAACCAAAGACCTGCAAAAATTAAAACAGCCCACTACTTCACATTTGTAGTGACAGCTTCTTAAAAAATCTCTAAATTTGAGAATCAGAACACCCACACACCAGCACTACCACTCCTATCCTTCTTTTATTTTTTTTTTAACTAAGTTTCATTACTCTAATCTCACTAAAGGTGAGATGACTGGTATTGGCCATTTTGAGAAACTCTCAGTAACTGCTCTGCTTCTTTGGCAGCTTAAAGATATTCATGAAGAAGAAAGCCTGTATAAATGGAATTTCCCCAAGAGAAATTTGTTTTGAGCATTAACCACATTAACCTTTCCAGAAGGATTCAGCATTTATGGGTTAACAACAGTGGCACTATGAATTAGGCTTCTTCCTAAAATGTGAAGTCTAAGGACTGACCTTAACCTTAATAATTACAAAGGTAATGACATGAGGTAACTAAGTAAATGCATTTTTTATTTACCTTTAAATAACTATCAATTCTTATTTCTTCATTATAAATATTTCTGCAGATTCACCATTAAACACAAGGTCCAGTTGCTTATAAAGCAGAGGCAGAGCAACTCCAAAGAAAATACCTACTGAAGTTCACTGAAGCATTATGACGTTAAGACTGAAAGTCTCAGGGCAGACAAAAATCACTAAACTTTGAACAATGGTCCAAAATCTCGTCAGGTTTATCAGTTTTACAGTCTCAAAAAATAACCTCAAAAGTGCTGCTCTGAACAGAATAGCATTCTACCTTGACAAGTTGGTCCAGTCTGCTGCTTTCACACAGTAACGTCTACACTTCTAAGTTGAGATTAATGTATAGCTTGTATACAATGTATATATTTTTATGTATATTTTGGATACCCATTTTTTCTGAGTGATCTTAAGTTATTCATTCTCACTTCAGTCTGTTAATGGTGAGGAAAACATACATATTTTCCCGCAGTCAGTTGACAGGATAAAATACTGGAGTATTTCGGTAATTCAGTTTTAATTCCCCATTTTTTTCTCCCCCTTTTTTAATATGTCTATAACGTAATATCTTCATGAATAACAATATAATTTCCTCTCTGGTCAAATATCAAAATGGTTGTTTAGTATAAATTTCATGAAAATTAATGGGACAGAGTCAAAAATACAAAGATACAGAATTTTACAACAAGGAGTGCTATATCAGAACACAATGCCTCTTCTATTTAATTCCAATAATTCATACAAAATTAATCTAACGTTAAATTAAATTTTAATTATATGCAGTTCTGTTACAACTTCACACCAGTCACCTTGTTCCATTACTCATTTTCCTTGAGGTTTTTTCTGGCTTCCTAATTTAAGTTCCTACATGCCAACCATCTTCTTGGCCCTGTAAAATTTGCTATGATCTTCAGCCCCCAAAGATGGCTGTTAAATCCATCTCCATGCCAACTGGAACAGTACTCTTCACGTGTGCTTTCCCATATTTTGTCTTGTTTTCATATCAAACAGCACAGGAAGTCCCATGCAGCATTTACACTTCAGTGATTCCATTTAAACACATGGCAAGGACTTGAAACTCCTACTACAGGAACCCCTGTAGAATAATTTGTGCAAATAAAACACAGGCTCTCCTGTCTCTACAGCATTTTAACAAAGAGATGGAAAGCAATGGTATGTGCCCAAAACTTGTCACCACGTCACACATGATCTTTTGTTTTCTACAGCATACAAACAAAACATGACCTTTCAGTAATATCTACACACTTTGATATAAAGACAAAAAGGTTCCTTAATGTACTACTTGAATATCTTATGAGTTCTTTGATACGTCACAAACAGTTTATAGCTTTCCTTCACTACATTTAATTGTAGGAATCCTTCATATTGATACTCAAGGTCTAAAAACCTCTCCATATACTAAATGTATTACTTACTGGAAGGCCACGAGCACCTGGCAGTCCTGGCTCACCCTTTAAAAGATAAAAATTCAGTTTTTCAAGAGGCATTACCATAACATTTTGTAAACAACCTACAGGAAGTTGTTCTCCCCTTCTGGAGGGCATTATTTAGTGGGCATATTCTGCAAGTATTATTCACTTCATTAATGTTATGTTTGTTTTAGTGAGAATTGATAGAAAGGAAAGACTTTCTCAATATTAAAAAGATACAGCCTCAGGCCCTTTTTTGATTGTTCTGATTCCCACTGTGTATTACTATGACATAATTCCAGTAAACAGGATGGAAACAGCCTCACTATTACCGAAGACGCTCAATCTTAATCTCACCCATGTAATGCCACAATCCCTTACTGCTGGCTGGGGAAATGGAAGTTGCTATGTGAGTAAGGGCCAACGGGTCTGTATTCTAGAGATGTTTTAATATTGCCAGAAAGGCTGGACTATCTCATTAGTTGCATAGAGACAAACAAAAATCCTGTTTATCATTAAAAAAAAAGCCCAATATTTTATGTAAAATTTCGTTCTTACCTTCTGTCCCTTTGGTCCTGTGGCTCCATGTGAGCCATCAGGTCCTGTGAATCCCTTTGGAAGTAACGTATACAATGTTAATGTAAAGGTTATGTAGTTTACTTAATCACAACATAAAAGACTCTAAACCATAGAATAATAAAGATATTAAATGCAATAAGTAACTGCATGGGACTCACAATTAAATGCCTGTTTACATGCACAGATAGAACTGCCCAAGTTCAAAGTACTAGCTTCTAGTGACAAACATCAGTGCCTGTAATATATGTGTTCAAAAATTATTCAGTTAAATCACAATTAAACTAAACACATGCTCTCACATGATATAATTTCTTCTCAACGGGAGACTGATGAATTTAGTTCATGGTTCGGGTTAAAAACTGTCAGTGTTATCCATTTCAAGTAAACCATTCATTGACCACCATTGTCATACCAGCTAAAATTAAAATCAACAATAATATTATAATCACAAATTTACTCGGTCTTCCTTTGTTTTCTTTTGTGTCCACATTTTTAACCAACTTGATACGGCTTAGAAATTTCTAGATATCCATAAGTAAAACCTTGCTTTTACATTTGTCCAATACTTTTCTTTTTTGGTACATTTCCAGCAATTCAGTGTTCACCCATAGGGGTACTTCCTCTGATAATTTACTTTCAAAAGCTTACACAATCATTACAGGCAATTACTGTACAGTATCTTTACTCAGTCTATTAAACCTGACACAGAAAGAGTTTGTCAAAGAAAAATGAGATTTAAAAAGTCAGAACTGTCTCACTAATTAAACATGGAAAAGGGCATTATAAATCTAAAACCCCAATTAAAAGTTGAATACACAGTGGGAGTACAAAAAGGTCTCATGCTTTGTTTTCAAGTGAAAATATAAAAGGTTCACCATTTCAGAACCCAGTATTCTAGCACTACAGTGCCACTCATCCACTAAAACGAGGGAATACACAAGTGCGAACAAATATCAAAAGCTGAGCTAAGTTTTTAAAGTTCTGTTTCACCTGATTATGATACCATGAACTCTGGCAAGGAAAACAAAACAATGACTTACGTGAAAATTATAAAAGGCAATGATTTTTATTGTTTTTTGACATGTACAAATGGGTTATGGTCTTGTATTGTTTTCAGGAAAAAATGAAGTGATATGAGATAACACTCATGGCAAGCCCCTTTCCTCTTACAGATTTGAAATTTGAACAGTTTAACTAAAGACTGTTTCAGCTCCACATCCACTAAATCTCTTTTCAAAAGCAAATTAAAAATTAACCTCTAACAGTATTGTAGTCTTCAGGAAATATTAGGCTTTTGCATTTATATAATTTGCAATATTCTCCAATAAACTAGTTCATTGTATAGTCTTTATTTTTAGTGTTTTAAATTATAAAGGTTACATAAATTAAACCTAAGATAGCCTACCTCCTGGCATAAGATCTAAGCACTAATGTAAAAGTCTTGCTTCACAGCAAGAAATGCTTTCAAACACTGCTCTCAAGAGAAATGTGAAAAATTTAAAAAAACAAAAATGCATGAAGGTGTTTTTATTGTCACTAATTTACTCAAGAAATGCAACCTAATGGGTCATCAGCACTAGATGATGTTGAAACTTTATTCATTTATATTATTTAGATGCAAGCTGAACATGAGCCAACAGTGTGCCCCGGCAGCCAAGAGGGCCAACAATGTCCTTTAGTGCATCAAGCACAGCATTGCCAACCGGTCGAGGGAGGTGATTGTCCTGCTCTGCTCTGCACTGCTGCAGCCCCAACTTGAGTACTGTGTGCAGATTTGGGCGCTACAGTATAAAAAGGATATCAAGCTACTGGTGAATGTCTGGAGAAGGGCCACAAAGTTGGTGAAGAGTTTAGAGGGGAAGTCACATGAGAAGTGGCTAAAGTCACTTGGTCTGTTCAGCCTGGAGAAGAGGAGGGTGAGGGGAGACCTCATTCGGGTCTACAGCTTCCTCACAAGTGAAGGAGGAGGAGCAGGCACTGATCTCTCTGGTGACCAACGACAGGAGTCAAGGGAATGGTAGGAAGATGTGCCAGGGGAGGTTAGGTTGGCCATTAGGAAAAGGTTCTTCACCTGGAAGGTGGTGGAGCACTGGAACAGGTCCCCAGGGAAGCAGGCACGGTGCCAAGCTTGACAATATTCAAGAAGCATTTGGACAATGCCCTCAGATACATGGTGTGAATGGGATAGTCCTATGCAGGGACAGGAGTGGGACTTGATAATCCTTGTGAGTCCCTTCCAACTCAGGACATTCTATGATTCTGTTTTCTACAGAGAAAGGAAGACACAGCCTCAGGGACACACTCTGCAGTGGCTGAAGTCTGAAAGGTTGAGGGTTTGGGGCTTTTTTAATAACTCTTCATTGTAACATCAGACCTTTAGGGCTGATCCGGTTTTTCCTTCTTATTATTTCCTCCGTTTTCAAGAACGAAATCTAAACCCAACCGTCTTCAACCTGTTGCCCACAGGCAACCTGACTGCCCTGCCTGTGCCTGGGGGTGACTGTGAGGGTGCTCCCTGCCAGCTGCCGTGGGCAGGGGGAGTGTGCCTCTCCCTGTTTCCAGGCCAGCCTGGGCTCTCAAGGGGCCACAGCGGGGGCTTCTACCCAGGCATGGGTGTGGATCCCCCTCTTGTCCTTGCTGCCCTGCCCTTCACTCCACATAGAAAGCAGCACTGACCTGAGGCTGTTTCCAGCCTCCTCCCCACAGCATCGCTGCCCAGTGTCCTCTCCAGAGCAGAGTGGCAGCACCCAACAGCCCTTGTACTGCTCCTCAGCAGCTGCCCTGGCTGTCCTCTACCCAGCTGTCCTTCTTTCAGCTTGGAGAAAAGCACCTCTCCCCTGCCTCCACAACAGGCATTCATTGGCAGCTGTGAGGAAGCCAGAGACTTCAAAAGGAGGTCACGCTACTCTAGAAATAGACTAGCACCAAGTGTTTTACTTAAGAAAAATACAAAAAAAAAAAAACGCCAAACCAAACAAAAAACCCCAAATAAACTAAAAACCAAACAAAGACAAACAAACAAAAAAAAAAAAGAGAGAGGAAATTCCAGAAAATCAAGCATACTTACATCAGCTCCAGGCTCTCCAGGCAGGCCAGGGGATCCTGGTTTGCCAGCATCCCCATCGGGACCCTTCAGGATTTAAATGGACAGTTAAGCATGTTTCAGAGAGGAAAGCAGAAACAAAACTCTTCTCTCACAGGAGTGAATGCAAAGTAGCTGAAATCACTCACCGGTGGACCAGGGGGGCCATTTGGACCTCTCTCCCCCTGATGAGATATGAAGATGAAGGTATTAGTCAGAGCTAAAGTGACCTTTTATGGTCCCTCATGAAAATAAAACTGATTTACAGATTATCAGGAATAATCTCAAACTGATTCTTATCTTAGGAAATAAATATTAAACCCACATAATCTCTGTTATAGTCTAACAGAAATAATCACAGAAACTTTTTGGGGAAAATATATACTAGCTCCTAGCAAGAATAATGCTACAAATCCTTATCAGGCTTCAGTAAATGCGATACTACGTAATCCCTTTTGAGATTAGAATTATAAAACGCCTACACACCATTTCAGGCGAACAATCACAACATATGATGCTGATTATACAAAATAAACAATTCTGTGTTTTCCGTATCAGAGATAATATGAATGACCATCTTCTCCCCCCACCACCCCAGCCTGCTACTGAGTAAGAGATCCATCAGTTCCTATGTGGATCTGCAGCCAGATTCAGACTCCTCGGGGTCAAATGCCAACAGTAGGTACGCCCTAGGGCATTTCCGATTTCCCAGGCTAGGCATAGGAAACACTTACATCGATGCCATCAATACCGGGAACTCCTGGTGGCCCTGGTGGACCCGGGGGGCCTGGTGGACCAGGAAGACCTCTCTGACAAAGAATTGGGAAAAAAAAAGATAAATTAGATCCTGGCACACCTGTGAGAGCCAGTTGGGGGCAGCAGCACAATGAGAGGGGGCTTCTATGGGCTAGTCCTGGAGTCACAGTGGTGACACTCCACACGTCAGAACCCACAGCACTACATCCCATTTCAGCTATTGCCGCAATGACGAGCAACGCTCCCCTCGTAGGCAGAACAGGGATGAGGTGTTAAAGCCCCCTCCCCCAGCCAGCCTCCTGTACCCTGAGACACTGGCAGGAACAGAGCAATGTGGAGGGGGCTCGACTTCCCGATCCAGCAGGATCCGAATGCCATATGGCAGAAATAAAACCAGTGATCTCTGCAAATCAAACACTGACATTCACTGAGCTACTCCAGTTACTCATTCGGCCAGCACAAAGGAGACAGTCTTCCTAAGAGTTCACGCAAGTGAAGAAAATTTACAACAGCCCTTTCCTTGCTTCACTGACAGGCTCGGCATTTCTCCCTTTTCCTTAGGATTGCATTAGCATCTGAGGCACTTTCTCAAAAGCATGGGGCTCCTGGGGAGAGGCAGGAGGCATCACCAGCCTGTGGAAACCTAGAGCAAGGTTTTTTTAGGTCCTCATACCCATAATGGGGAGCTCTGTTCTCCTTGAAGCAAACTCCATTTGCAGTCCCACAACGGTGCTCTGTGAGCAGGAGACTGTCCCAGGCCCTGCACCTGGCCCCTTGCTCTGGGCATCTTTCCTCCCCACACCCGTCTTCCCAGTAATAATCCATCCTGTGGTAGTTGTGGATGGAGCTCAAGCCCCGCTGTGATACCAGGAGACTGCTGGATGCCAACCAGGTAGGCACACACACATGGCACCCACTGCCCTGCAGTCAACTTGCCTTTGCCAGGGTCAGGGTCAGCTACAGCTCCTGTGAGGAGAAAAGGGTCCAAAACCTTGCAGGGAGCTGGGGCCAGGACATGGCAGAGCAGGCTTCTGTCTCCCTTCCCACACCCTTTCCCTGAGCACGGAGCAAGGGACTCCCTCGCACTCACCTCGATTTCCGTCTGGCTTATCTGCGAGAGATCAAAAAACAAGAGTTAAAGTCAGAATGAACTTACTTGAGAGAGGCAGAGACAAAGAGCCTGCAGGAAAAGCCCCAGAGGCAGGAGGTCCTGCAGAGCCCGGGCCATGGAGGTGCAGGGAGCGGCTGGAAGGTGAGCGGGGCTGCAGCCCCTCTGGCTGCCTGCGAGCGCCCTGGGCAGGGTCGCGGGGATTGGAGGAAGGCTGGAGGCTGGGAAGGGGAGGACTGAATGCTAGCAGCGCCTTAACCCTTTGCCCTGCTGCCGCTGCTTTGGGCACCGACCCTCGCCTTCCCACCCCTCCGCCGCAGGCTCCGATCCCGAAAATCCCTCCCGTGTGCCAGGAGCGGCTTTGGGAACTCTCCCGCCCGAGCAGCGGGGGTGTGGGGAGGAAAGTAAGTCTCGGAGGGGTTAACGTGAGATGCTTGTGCTGCTGGGGGGAAAGGGGGTGGGCTGGATTTCTAAAGGCACCAAATTCCAGACAGGTGTGGTAGAAGCGGGCATCTCGGGTGAGAAAGGGGGAGAAAATAGTAAGGGTTCTGTGCGCTGCGGCCAAGGGGCAGGGGCAGGAGCAGGGGCAGGGGCAGGGGCAGGAGCAGGAGCAGGAGCAGGAGCAGGCAGGGCGCTCACCCGGGCAGGTAGCTCGCCGCAGCCTTCGCGGTGTGGTCGCAGGGGGTCGCAGTGAATCACCATCCACTGGACTTCGAACTGGTAAAGGAGATGAAGATCACGTTAATTCGGGTCGAGTGGGTCACACGGTACTAGGAGGAAGCCTGGGCAGCTAACGACATGTTCTAAAAGGCAGGTATTTAATGATAGTAGCTGCGGGGGTATCGGAGAGTGCAGTGCAGAGCAGTGCTTCACCCTGTGTTCTCCCACCCCTAACAGAGAGGGGCCATAAACCTGCAACCTCGTGCTGTGTGTGGGTTTTATTAGACACACAAAAAGATTTTCTCTAAGTGGACGTTTGTGCCCATGAAGAATGGTGGGTCTGAGCGTGAGAAGTTCAAAAAGCAGCATCATATGCACACTGCCAAAATGTGTAGCTGAGTAATGTATGTCTGTGAAATTTTACACCTTCTTTCAACATTTTTATTTGCACTGGAAAATTACATAGGATTAAGACAAACCTCTTCTCAGAAGCTGCAATCAGCTACTTGTGCTGTACAGATTAAAAAGCATACCCTTCACTGAAAGTTGCTGAATAGCTCAAACATTCAGTTTCAGAGGTATATCAATTGATATATAATGTATCACATGGAATTTTAAGTACCAGAAACATATTAAATTGTGCATCTTTATTATATCTAAGTTTTAAAGCCTTGGGTTGTCTTCCCTTCCCATCCAGTAAAAGCCACTAATGAGTGGTTTATTCAGAGATTTCTCATTTTGATGATAAAATCCAGAGGCTCCTATTCTTTTTTTTCCACTATGGACAGCTGAGGAATCGGGGAGAAAGAAAGTCTGGGTTTTTTTCTTGTTACAGCATAGAGCCCTGGTATGAAAAAGGCTTGGATTTGTTTTTTCCTGAGAAGCTGAAAATAGAAGTGAGTGTCTGGCGGCTTACACTTCTTATTTCTTTTCTTGTCTGAGTCTTTCTTCTTATTCTTCTTTCTTCTTCTATTAAGCTAAAGTAGCTCCTCACCATCCCTCCCACAACATAATGTTTCTCTGCTTCCTGGCTGCCCTCAGTGCTTCCTCTGGGATATCTAATTGCTCTTTTCATTCCCAACCCTTAACCAATGCAGAAGCTAAACTGTCTTTCTGAGATGCCTTCTTCTCCCGCCACTGTCCTTACATTGACTTAGTTGCATAGTGACTGCAAGAGCTAATAAATGCTTTAAATCTGAAGTCCTTTAAGATCTCTGCAAGACACCCACTTATCCACAAGTTGCCACCTTTTTTTTTTTTTGCTTTCACCTTCACCACTTCAGTGCTGCCACTCCTGAAATCCTTGCTATCACATCTCTACTATTCTGTTTACTTTGCAGTCATCACAATTTCTAGAGTGCTGAGACTAGAGCACAGAGGCAGCAGATTCATTTCTTCTACCTGTTATCTGACACTACTATCTGTGAGTCAATTCTCAGCCTCCTTTATCCAGTTCTCGTTTTAAAACCTTTCCCAGTCCTTAATAATAGACAACTGAATGTCATAGTATACATATAAAAGAATTTAATACTAAAGGCAGCAACACAGTGATAAAAATAAGAGGGTATTGGGATTCTGAAGATAAGGCATAAAAATGGGCTCAAATTATTTATTTTATACCATACAACTATATTCTGAGTCCAGAGTCTCTACCTTATTCTCCTCTGAAGCTCAGTTGCAGAGGGAAAGAGATCCATATCCATAACTGGTTGTAAAGTAGTTTATAATCATAGAATCATAGTGATCTCAGAGGTCACTTCCAACCTTATGATTCTGAGTCCAACCGTGCCTGTCTCCCTACTAAACCATGTCCCTAAGAAACTCATCTACCTGTCTTTTAAACACCTCTAGGGATGGCAACTCCACCACCTTCCTAGGCAGCCTGTTACAATCCCTGACCACTCTTTCAGCAAAGAAATTCTTCCTAATGTCCAGTCTAAACCTCCCCTGATACAACTTGCGGCCATTACCTCTCATCCTATCACTTGTCACTTGTGAGAAGAGCCCAGCACCCACCCGGTCACAACCTCCTTTCAGGTAGTTGTAAACAGTGATGGGGTCTCCCCTCAGCCACCTCTTCTCTAAGCTAAACAATCCTAATTCCCTCAGTCTCTCTAATCTATTTCTGATTTAAATAATAAGTTATTTCTGATTTAAATTAAGTTAGACATGGTTTTACATGACAGAATTTCTACTTTTTCAGTTTGTCTGTTTAATATTAAATTAAAATTATATTAAATAATATTAAAATTGGTAAGTCATCCATTCAGTAGTCAGGAAATACCGTAATTAAGGTTGCCTGTATAGATTTAATCTGTATGTAGTCTGAAATTGTGTGGTTTCACACTTCTTTCCTTAGAATGCTTCACTCATTCACGAGACCAAATGAGCAAGTCCATGGAAATGGTTCCCATACCGCAGAAACTGTAAGTTTGGAAGAAAATGGGGCAAAAGATGGTAAAAAAAGAAAGGATGGCTTTCCGAAAAAGGTAGACAGATGCCACTGTATGAGTCTATTTTTTTTAATGATTCTTATATAGTGCTGATAAATCATCTAAATCAAAATAGCCACATTAGAGAGCATTTTGCATGGAGCAGGAGGAGAGAATTGGATGCCTAAAATGAAGTATCTGGGTACAGATTATGCAAAAATGCTGATCAGTAACAACTGTAATTGAAATCAATAGATTTGAGCTGTACTTTCAACTTATAACATGATACGAATCTGTAAACATTGAAAAAAATACTTTTAAAATGTAACACCAGCAGCCAATATCTGCATCAGGACATTCTGGGGTTCTTTATGTAGGTAATAATTGTTTCTTTTTTTTGTCTTTTATGTGTGTATGTGTATGTCTGGGTTTTGGATTCTGTTCTAAGGAGAGAAATATGTGAGATGATAAAATGCTAAGTACTGAGTTGAGTTAGACTTGGATGTGTGACTGTCCATGTGCCAATATCAGTGACTACTTAGCAAATACAAATTTATTTATTTTTTAAATTTTAACCCACTTTTTTAATGTTTTCAATGTAATCACTTGCTAGAGTAGGGACTTTACTCACTGAGCCAGGAAATCATTTTTGTGTCTCACAAGTTTTCTTCCAATGCTCTTGAATGGCCAGCCAATTGCTTTGTTTTGTCCAAGATGGGATTTGATCGGTGAGCATTATTTAAGGCCCGGTGCTCTCATGAGTTGAAGACAGACACAAAAAAAGTTTGAATAAATGAGGCAGGCATCCTGTGCAGTAAAAACACCTAACATTGTTTACACAACAGTGTACCATATTGTAAATGTAAAAGGAGTTGAAATATTTTGAACATGCAGTTTTAATTTGACATTTCTTAGTTCACAGTTGCTTAGGCAAGAAGATTTATATTTTTTTTTTTAGAAATAAACTGTGGTTGTTCTATAAATTGTTTGCTTAGAGCTTTTGGCCATATAAAGCAAAAATTGAGATGAAACCTGTCTGACTTTTTTAAGATGAAAAATAAACCTCTTTTGTTGGCAGGGTAGTACAAAATGTGACTGGCCTGCATTGATTTAGGAGAGGTGAAAGAAGGGAGAATGTGTCTGAGCTTCACTGTCAAGGTAACTTTTCCCTCCCCGGTACTTCACGATAATCTTGTTGATTATATTAAGCTGAATTAAAGGATGCCACTGTTTTGAAGATATCTCACGTAGATGTTCTATCAATATCAGCATAAAATCTTATTAAGGAAGAAGTACAGGTACAAAATTCTCAGAAATGAACCTCAGATAAATCAGCAGTAATTACTAAAATGTAATCTTTTAAGACCGTTGGGTGTTTGAGACCCATAATCAATATTTCTGACATCCATTTTCCAAAATTCGTACAGGATTTCTGTTTCATCTTAATTTCTTAGTCAGCACAGATGCAATTGGATTGGCTATGTCTGTCTGTTCACTGTTTTGTCCTCTTTAAGTTCTGTGAAAATGCCTGCAAATGCCCACAGCTTTGCACGTCTTGGTATCAGCTATGCAATGCAGTTGTTTTATCAGTGCTTTAGATGAAAGAGGTGAAGGGTAAGTAAGATGTAAATGAGACCTAAATATCAAGGGTGTTATTTTCAGCACAGCATCAGTGACCAGGAAGCATTTAGCTGTGTCATAGGCTTTAAGGAAAACTGTGACTCTGAGGGGATGTTTGTAGGTCCATTCTGGGAGAACTGGCTCCCTGTACCCTGCTGGGTTATTGTTGTCTCAGGCATGATTCAGGGGAAGTACAACTCAGCTCAGCAATTTTCAGGTGAAGGTTTTCTACAATTTTTCATCAGTGATACCTGTGGGGTTTTTTGAGGGACATCTGCTTTTGACTGTTTGTACATTTGCTAAGTGATCAAGAGTAAGCTATGCATATTTAAACATATCTCATTCTAGAGCTGTTATATTTTGAACATGTTTTATCCATTTTCCTACGTCTCTGTAATGAATTTTTAGAGTTTTACTTTCCTTGCATCTTTTTTCAAAGCTTAGAATAGTACAGCATATTCTGACTTTCCATAGCAAGGGTTCAGCCTTCTGAATGTGAGATTTCACAGGGTGAAAAAACCCAAGCTATGACATTTTACCATACACAGACACATTCTGTTCTATGATATAAATTAATCACTGTTCAGCAAGTATTGATACGCAGCTTCTTCTTAGACATTACAAGTCATGAAGCTGCCATAAACTAGTTAACAGCATTAAATTTCAATTAAATAATGACCAAGGATCACTTCTAGCAGTGTTCAGCGTCTGTTATGAGAAAATCGGAATAATGTCTCTGAAATCAGAGAAACTAAGGCAATTTATATCATCTCACAGCAGTTTATCTTTGAGCAGTAAGAAATTAATGCCCTTACCTTTCTGTAACAAACATGTTACTTAGGAATTAAGTTCCTTTTCAGTTTTGAAATGATGATAAGTCTTGTATTGCTTAGAGTTTATATTGGATTATTTGAAACTTTTAGATAAAAAAAGCCATTTTCTTTTTTATCTAAAAAAAAATAAAATGCAACCATAAACCTGCATAAAAAATTTCCCTCCATAAAAAATTCCAGAAATCCTGGAATAAATCTTTGTAAAGGCTCAAAGGTAAGCTGTAGCTTCTAATGGAACTCTATTATTCTCCTAGGCAATCTTAGTAAAAACAAGCAATGAAGACTCTTTTTTAAAATAACATATATTACAGGGCATCTATAAGAAGTTGACCTATTCTGCAAGATAAATAGAGCACTCAAAACAATACTGCAAAAAAGAAGAATAGAAAACATGTAATTTATGCCCTTTAACAACTATATCACTGGAAGTTATATACTTTAACAATGCCTGGAAATAAACTAGAAATTGTGCTTGAGACATATTAAATAACCAGACTGCTGAGTTGTTTAAACTGACTTCAGTCAAGCAAGTTAAAGATTAAACCTAGAATATCCCTGAACATAGATTTACTTATTCAGTTTAAGAGAAACTAAGCTTTCTGGCTAAACCAGAAGGTTGTGCAATATAAACAGCTATTTTAAAATTACTACTCTATCATATTGTGTAATTTCTTTATCATAATTTCAGAGAATGTGGTCTCCCTAGACCTACATTGTTATGATATAGGTTTGGATCACTAGCATTATCATTTTTGGCTTCACAACACAGGCCATGTAATTCAATCTAGCGAGTCCTGTGTCAAGCCTACAGTTTTGTCTGAATTAAAGGGTAATTTTAGACATACAAACTTGGTTTAAAATTGTAACATGATGCTTACCTTATTCCTTTCCTGATAATTTGTTCTAGTGTTTCATTAATCTTTTTGTTAAAAAAGTGCATCATATTCCTGTTTTAAGACCTACCTTATGCAAAGACTTGATTTTTTTTTTCATAAAATACACTACGTATGACTGAATCTTCCTAGAAACATGCTAAAGGTATAAACAAATATTTTGCATCTTAAATGGTGAATTGTAAAAATGACTTAATTCCCTTTTGTCATTTCATCCATGAACAAGGGTGTCCTATACTTAATGTTGCTTCGCACAAGTGCCTGAAGATGTACACGCTTAAACATAGATGAGACAGAACTTAATGCTAGACATTCTTCCCTCACCATCTGCCTGAAAACCCTAGGATGATCAGTATTCATCATCTGTATACATCGCTGAAAAGAGCAAGTCTCTGCAAAACACAGACTGCAGAGGAAGTGGCATAAAATTCCAGATTTCCCCCCTGCTGCTTTTCCTGACTTCTTTAATCCTAGCCAAAGGTCACCCAGAGCACCAACAGAGAAGTGGGAGATGTCTGAGTTCTTGCCAAGGTGACTTTAATACCAGAACTCTCTCCTCATTTGTAGGCTGCCATTTCTAATCATTACTTCAACAGGCAACAGGAACCCTCCTCATCTCTAAAGGAATGACTGTCTAACTTCAAGGCATGGTTTACTGTGGCATTGTATACTAGGAGTATATTGCGTTAATGCCTATAGCTCTGTGTACATTTAATCTAAATATCTTTCCAAAGAAGAATACAATAGGATTTTTTTCATCCTAGTAACATGCATAGAATATGTAATGTTTTCATCATCCCATCCATCCATTCATCCAACAATATCCCTCAGAGCAGTTAGCAGAGCTTTGTGTGCAGCTAATTGTTCCATTACCAGCTCCAGCTGATTACTTTTGAATGACATTTTCAAAGACTAACTCTTATTTTTGACAGAATTAATATCACTTTTCTGCTATTGATATTTTATAATCCTTATCTATAGCAATGTACTAGACAGTCAATTTCTGATAACGGGTGCAGCTTTCTGTCATCATTTTTGAAGTAAAACTGTTTTCTATACAGTGCAATATAGTAGCCTATACATACAGAGGTGATGATGCATGAGATGTTTCTTTTGTTACAACATTTCCCCTTTCAAGTGTACATGATGCTGGTTATCACATGGCCACATTTTTTCCAAACAACCTGGAATATAGTTAAAATATTATATCTCACCTCACTCTATTTCAAAGTTGCTGCAAAACTTCAGTGTAGGCATGTGGAAAATGATTGCAATGCATTAAGTATCTGATTCTCTTGCCATCCAACTCGTGTTGAGATGAATACCCTACATATGCATATATTACCAACCATATGTCACAGTATCACAGTATCATAAGGTTGGAAAAGACCTTTGAGATCATTGAGTCCCTAACACTCTTTAAGAAGATCCTTGAAAAAGGAAGAGGATAAACTTTGCAATGTTTTCTGCATTTTTTCAGTTGTGTTTTGAAACTATTTCCTTTTAATCTACAAAGTGAATTCAGAAATAATGTTTCCAAAGTCTTAAGTGTCATAAAGTGCCACTGTGGGACAAAACTGTTATATTTTCAGCATAAAGTGCTGTATAAATCATTAGCTGAAAAAACACTAGCTGAGAAAACACTTTCAGGAATGTCTGAAAGGCACAATGCAGATGTGACAGCAACAAATGTTTTTTGTGTTAGATGTTACAGGTACGTCACTTTTTATGTTTTATATTAATCGCTTGTCCCAGAAATGAAATGAAATAATCAAATAATAAAATCCCTTAGGCTTTTCGTTTTCCTTGTTAAAGGACACAAAAGCATTCAATATTTACCATATGTCACCCACAGTGTTATTTTCTCCATCAAAACAACTCTCCTTGCAATGTAGTAGCATGAAAAGATTTTTCACTAACAGTATATAGAATAAGCATTTCACTGCCTACTCTGAGCAATCCACAGTGAGTTTAGGTCTCTACTATAGTGCACAGGGGAAGTTAAATATCTATCACATGGATTCACAGCAGCTAAGATTTGGGGATGGGATGTCCTCAGCTAGCCAGGAGAAGGTATTGTGGAGATGGGTAGGCGTTGCATGTCAGCTCTGCTGGCCCCTTTTCTTGGATCTAGCCTGTGATACAACACTTATCCTTCACAACATTCATAAACAAGAATCTTCTTTAAGAGTTAGCTTTCTACTCCAGGTCAGTCTTCTGGAGAAAAAAACTCAAGCTAATACAAAAAAAAAGTCACTGTCAATGTGATTGTACCAGGTAGCACAATTATTTGAACAATCTCCTGAGGTATAAGATATTCTGATCTAGAAGTGAGATTTAAGTGGGGGTCTCATTTCCTGTGTGAATGTCAGAGCAGATCAAAAAGAACTTCCGTCAATCTCTCTTACAGGAGACACTTGCATTAACTATTTAAAATATTTATTCTGCCAGAGATACAGTTAATTATTTGTAGCTGATGGTTGGTGCTCACATATGAGAGGGGAATTCCAGTTCTTGCTTGATCAATATTTTGCTCTCTTTAGTGGGATGTACAGCCCACAAGTCCATGTGCTCAGACTTCCTTCTAGATCAAGCTCCACACGAGATAAGCAAAGGAACACCCAACTGATAGACTTAGAGCAGAATCCAGTAAAAAAAGTGTGAATGTCTGAGATATTTCGCTATTGAAACTTAGATCTGGGTCATCCCTTAACTTACACAGAACTATATAATGTGCAGTATTTAAAAAGCAAAGCTAGTACTTACCTGTCAAAGAGCTGTTATTTTCTGCCATTTCTGCTTTCAGAAAACATTTAAAGATGCATTAAAAAAAAAACATTTAAAGATCCTAGAAAACATTTTTTTGCAGTAATAGAAGATTTTGGAACTTACCGGAATTGAAATTTGAGGATTATTTTTAAGTTTTCCAAGCACAGCAAAGCCATCAACGCTGATTTTTCCTTTTGGTTTTATGTTTAAGGTTTCTATTTTAATACAGTCAATGAAAAGTGTGACACTGTTTGCTTCCACGCTTATCATAAGCTTGTGCCATTGGGAGTCAAACAAGAAAGGCAAATGCAAAAATGATGCAGTGTGGCGACTTCCATCTGCTCCTTTATAAGAGAACTCAACACTCTTCATTTGACCATTAACATTCACTCCAACTTGTTCTTTTCCTGAAGAATCCTGAATCTGCCAAATAGTCCAGTATTTCTGAAGTGTGGCCCCAGTCATCCGAAAAGTGGTTAGAAAGGAATATTCATCAGGCAATCCGTTGGAATATATGGCACTGTGTAGGATCAAAATACAGTATATTCATTGTGTGCTTGTTCTGAAAAGTTCCACATATCACCACAGAGTAATGATAAATAATTACTCAGTAGAACCATATTTCAACCATGCTTTTATCAATTCTCTTCTGCATGCAGAGTCCTAAAACAGGATGTCCTTTTTAGTCATTAGTGTCGTTAATGGCAAAAGGAACAGGTTCAGAAATAGGGATTCTTCCAACACTGTGCAATATTTATGATGAACCTTTCTAAGTGTAATGAATGGAACAAAAAAAGACTCATATTTCACATTTAGAAAGTATATCCTACAGAAATGTTATTTCTTTCTGTTAGTGAACAGTCAATATAGTGTGACTTTATAACCGACCAGGTAGATAATCAGTGCAGATTTCATTTTATTTTGAAGACATTAGAATGTCTTTTGCAGATTCATTTCCTTGTTCAGCCTAACAATAACCATTTTGTTAATATATTACCTATAACTTCAGCAGAAATCATTCAACAAATCATTCATTGAGAAATATACACTTAGTAAGAACTCACACTGAAAGTATTATGTCCTGCAACATTCAGCCACAATACTACAAGTAGCAGGGAACAAGTTTGCTACATGTAAAATGTTTAGTTCCTTTGCAACTACTATAGCATATGACATTTGGAGACACAAGCAAGTGCTACTGTGCTGTGCAACTATGCAAAACAAATGTCATTTTTTCATCTCAAATATGACAGTGAATCCAGTACAATAATTAAGAAACATACCTTTTCATAGTCTATGGATCATAAAATTGTAATGTCATAATCTGGTTGACATCAATACTTTATTTGCCATACAACCACATTTAAGGATAATTTGTATTTGAATAATTTCTTAAGCATGGAGACATGCAGAGCTATTTGTCACCAGCTTTCATTAGAATAACTTCTCAGGCAAGTAGACATTTTCAACAGAGATTACTTTTGAGTGGCAGATCAGTCCTATCTCAGCAGCAATTTAGCCTGCATTAGTGAACCTCAGGCTTTAGTCTGAAGGGGGAAAAACCCAATAAATTAGTTCTTATTCTGTATGCTTAATTACGACCGATTTAGCAAGAAATTACTTCCAGATAAAGCCTCCACAGTTTGTAGTTTGGTGTTTAAGTGTCCATAGCTGTAGTGCAATCATATTCCAGCAGGCGACGGCACAGCCTCAGCAAGATTTCAGTCAGGATTGGGGAAAGCCTGGCAGTAGTAGCAGCCTCACCTTATTAATAAACTACCTGAACTGCTGCTGTTTCTCCTCTTTCCCAAAAAGCCTTTACATACTTCTGAAAGCTGGTGTATGAGGAAGGGGAATGTTTAGCTGGAAGATCATCTCATTCTCAGTATGGAGATACAGCAAGGGAGGAGTTCCTTGCCATTATCTATAAACTGCCTGTGGTTTGCTATGACTTGTGTCTCTGTTGACTGAAGATGCAGTAGTCTGTGCCAGGTGGATTTGTCTAATAGGATTTTATTTATCTCGCATTCTTACTGAGTTTTATTTTTTCATTTTTTATCTTGCCATCTTAAATGCAAATATTAATGCACAGACATTGTACTTTTCTTCTTGTTCTGAGCCCTTTCCAGTGTATACTACTGTCCCCTATTCTTTTGTTAGGCTTCTAGCTTAAACAATGTATTCATATATTCTTTCTTGTTCTGGAAACTCTCCGTATCCAGACATACTCTCTCTCCGTATCCAGACACGTATTAGTCTCTTGCCAAGCTCCTGATTCAGTTCAGCAAATCCTTTATGGCCCTCAGTGTCCTTCTTCCTCCATAGTACCTCTTAAGCAAGCATTTCGGTGTCCTCTGGTGCTAAAACCTTAGCTCATCTGAGTCATTTATCTCTTCATTTTCTGAATGTCGCTGTTTGTTCTGCACAAGAACTAGTTTTACTACTACTGTATTGAAGATGGCATTGTTAGGCAATTTTTTTAACTAGACCCTGTCTGATATTCCACTTTCTCTCTGTCTAGTTCAGTAAGTCTAGGCCATCTGATACACTGAGCTCTGCAGCCAAAGGATGCATGGCTAATCCCAGATCCTCTGAAGAGAGGTTTCCATTCTCTCTCTACAATGCTAAGTTTTGCTGTCATGGAATACTGTGTAAAATATCACACATATTCTCATTCCACCTCAGATGACATAACTATACTGGAGCAAAAAAACCATGAGCAAACAAGCTAGTAAGTAAACATAGTTGCACTTTTCAATTAGAAGATTGTTTATACCATATTGGTAAAACGAATCTTTGTACCATATTTATCCGTCACATTAGTCTTTACAAGCCATCATATGGGTCCTCCTTTTACAGAAGTTAAAATAGGCAAGTAATATGTTAACTTTTTCAAGTGATACACGAAGATAAACTGTGTAAGAGCTTCTGACATTGATAAGAGAAAACTAAATTATAAGAAATATATATAGAACAGTAATGCTAAAAAGTCAATACACAAACATAGAGAAATATTTACATTTTAAAAAACTTTTAATAACCAATCAGAATTGCTGCTGCCGTTACAGTAAAGACTTGGTATCAAATGTGACTTAACATAACTAAGCACAGCATCACCCATCACCAGAAAGGTACTCTGTAGGGGACTGTTACTGTGTAAGAATTATTCCTGTAATTCCACAAGTAAAGCAGAGGCAGCTTCTCAGTTACTCCCAGAGTAATAAAAAGCAATTCCATTGGCTTTAGTGAAATCAGTGTATATTTCAGTACAAAGTTTTTACCAAACTCTGTGATGTTCCCATAGGTAAAAACCCTGCTGAAGTCAGTAGTTTAAAATGATAAATATTTGGAAGTAATGGCAAATTTATCATGATATTAAAATAAACAGTTGTAGAGAAGTTAGCAGTTAGTCATCCATTTCACTGCAAAGCAAAGAATTCTGGCTTCTGCAATCTTCTTGAACAGCTAATGACTATATAAGCACTTAAATTATTTCCATAAATTACTGCTAACACATATATTTCAAATTCCAATTTATGGCAGTAAATCAAGCATTTTTAAACTTAGGCAAATGAGCAAAGGAAGTATTAATATGAAAAATTATTTCAAGTACACAGGTCAAATTAAGTCCTGACCTATTTCCTACCCACTTCATTATCTGGCTGCCACTAAATAAGCAATAACAATAGAACCTAGCTAAGCATTTTTAAAAGCAAATATCCTAAGCCATTAAACTTGCTAGGACTTGTTGATCTCATCTGGTCTGTATTCTTCAGGAACATCCAGTTCTGAGCTAATTATTTCTTTTATGAGCCAATTAGCTTTTTAACTGCAATTTATCTTTTCCATTACAATGTCATAATCCATATCAATGGAGCAATACTATGTAAGACTTGTAATGCAAGTGAAAAGCACCTGAAGAACTATGGTGGCTGGATGTAGAAAAGCCAGATCTTCAGACATATGCATTTGAGGAGCATTACTTCACAGAGAAGCTTTATTCCCAAAGGAAAAAAACAGAAGATCACCCTATGAAATTCTCTGGATGTTCCAGCCTTACTGATAAAGCTTTATAAACTTGCTATTTTCATTTTATAATTTCATGTCATAATGTGCTTGTCATGTCACTTGTGAAAGTGGTCTGCAGTACACCATTACCCCAAATATAAACACTGTTTAAAAGGCAGCTTTCAATTTTTGGTCAGGCATTGGAACAGGCTGCCCAGGGAGGTGGTGGAGTCGCCATCCCTGGAGGTGTTTAAAAGATGGGTAGATGAGTTCCTTAGGGACATGGTTTAGTAGGGAGACAGGCACGGTTGGACTCAATGATCTGAGAGGTCTCTTCCAGCCTTATGATTCTATGATTCTATGTTGCTCTGCTTTCTGCTAAGGTAAGGATGTGGTCAGAGTATCACTTCCAGATTTATAGGCTATCTTAATGCTACTAAATTCATTGTGCCAAGAACTGATCTCTGATACTAAGTTCAGCTGGTGTCAAAAAATTTAAACCTGCTTACTTCCAAAATATGATGACTTTACGCAAGCTGCTTGTTGGGAATGGTCTATGGCCTATGCTAACCGCTGAAGTGTTCCCAGGAATTGTTTAAACAGGGCTAATTTGTCTGGACCCTAACCATGCCGATGTCTTGTTTAACATTTTAACGGTATAGATTATGTGAATGCCTTGAAACGTTCCCTGGCATTAATTGACTCATGTGGACATAGGGGTCTTGTGATATGACAGCTGAATCTGTGAAATCAAAGGATTAAGTTTTCATCCAGTACATAAAAATAGCTAGCCTTTTTTCCCCACATAAAAACATATAATGAATATATTCCTTTTTGCTAATGTATTTTTTAAAGCTTTCAATTAAAAATCAGCACAATTATTATTTAAATTGCCAGTATTTATCTTGTACTTACTAACTGGTGGATACCTACAACAGGTATGTAGCTTAAACTGAAAAATGGCAGGGGTTCACTATGTTCGAGACAATGGGTATGAGTCATGGTGGTTTCATGGGTTCTTATTACACAAAGAACACTATGTTGATTCTTCAGAAGATTTTACACTAGAAGAAGCATTGACCAATGGGAGTTTATGTTGATGATGGGAGAAGTTTAAGTCAAGACTTACGTGCAATCATTTCTATTAATTCTGGGATATGCTTTTGGACCTTGATAACTACGTTAAGCAGTAAAAAGACCAAGCTACAATACAGTGCTTTTTAGGAAAGCTGTGTAAACTTTTCAAGGCATAAGGTATTGCTACACAAATACTGAATAAATATGCTAAGCCACGCCCATCTAATTGAGCTATCATTCCCATGCCATAGCCACTGTAATGTGGGCTTGTCTGCATTAGTATATGAGCATGCACTAATCCAAACAATTATTTTACTATTCCTGATAAATACTGACTGAACAGCGACAGTCAGGCAAACCATCTGTACTGATACTGTAATCGACTTTCTTGCCATTACTGCATGTGCACGCACATTCCCATCCCTGCTTCAACCAGGGAATGTTCTTAACTGGAGACATCCCCACTATTTCATAACGCAAGAGAATGCACTGTCTATGTCCATTGGGTTAGCTGGTACTAATACGGCTGACCATTAATGAAGGTGTGAGCAGTGGAGCAGGTGCAGAGCTCACCATTGCCTGACGTAGTCATTGAGGGTCCCTCCCTAGTGCTACTACAGCACTTGTGCCATCAGGCCTGTGTCAGCCACCCAGCTAGGGAGAACAGTGTTTAAAACAGTGCTCTTGGCTAAGCAGGAGCTCGCGGCGATGTAGGCATGAACCTGGGGGTTCCACTCACCGTGTGCCCGCCAGCTGCGGGACCCCGCGGCTGCCCCGCGCAGGGCAGTGTTTCAGCACCGCGGGCACGGACAGCTCCGCGGCGGGGGCGCCGCGGGAGGTGGGGGCGGGCAGAGGGTTCTTCCCTCTCCTCCCCTCCCTCCGCTACTCTGCCCGCTGGTAATATTGACACTATCGTTAAATACTCCACATGGGGATAAAGAAGAATGGAGGTGGCTGGAGGGAAATGCAGCAGGAGTTCAGAGTTGCTGCAATGCCTGGGTCTGAGAAAGTCAGACGCACCACTAGAGGTGCTCAACCTTGCTTGAGGTGCCCTGCATAACTTGCTAACTCCCGTAATGCTTCTCAGGTATATCAGCATCCCAAATTCATACCTGTAAAACCAACCTACCATGCCACATTATAAAGATTATGTGGAGAGTTCAGTTTTTTAAAAAAAATATTGGAAATGGCCTAAGGTATTCCTCTCCTGTGCTGTCAACCTCAGCTACTTGCTGCCAACTTCAGTCCTTCTTGAGTCACCTTACTGAGAGGGGCACACTGTAAAATAGCACTAGATCAGCGCAGCAACATCATGCTCAGTGACAGAGGCCAGCACACTGATGCAACTAGAGCACTATCAGAAATCAAGCTGTAACCCATTTCCTTGGACAAGACACCTCAAATGTCGGTGACTTTTTAGTTTGAGCTAGTGTGAAATTGCAGGTAGCATTGCAGCCTAACAATACAGTCTTGACTGTAAGTATCCCGAAGAGTCCTGAATGTGGTAAATTCATCATACTACAGCACCATACCCAGCCAACAAGTCCACTGGAAGTAGTCAGCTCAGATACTATGGTGTATTAACGCAGTAGTATAGGCATGATAAGGGATAACTTGTGTCTATTGAGCACATATGTCAATAGAGCCATCCATAGCAGTAAGTTTAAATTTTCCTAAAAACGAAAAAACTACAACTTTGAAATCTCAGACTGGTTCTGATCCAAGAATCTTGAGTTGAATCTGAGAATTCCTAGCTTTTAGTGAAATGAAGATCCCATTTATTGTCTGTGGTTGGATACACATTTGTGCATTGGCAGCCTTGATTTGCCACTGGGATGGAAAGTAGTCATGAATCCAATGTAACCAATCAGTTAAACTGTATACCTGCTTAATCTGGCTGCTACAAAAGTAGAAGCCAGGGAGGACTGCAGCAAGCAGAAGTTTTCGGTGATAGCTGGGGATAGCTTTGCACTCCAATTATTCCCAGCTGAACCAGTAGTCCAATTAAAGGTGTTGCCAGTTAATTGCTAAGTGAAGGCATTCTTAATTACACAGAGTGCTGGACCAGAATCCAGACGTGCCTAAGTTTGGCAAAGACATCTCTGCCCTGCTGTATTGTGCCTATTCATTTATCGACAGCAAGTCTGGCCTGTAAAGTACAAACACAATTAGATTCCCAAATCCTGGCTCCTGTTGCAACTTGCCTGTGACATACAGAAAAATAGTTTTCACCTTTCATAGATTAAGTGACCATAAATCAGCCAGGAATATGCATGTACCAGTTATCAAAAAATGCAAAAATACCCCCTTACCATACACTCAATCAACTCTTATCCTACCTTGTCTATGCAATCCTTATATGATCTAAAAGATCCTTTTGAGTCAATATTTTGAGAAAACATTTCTGACTCTCCTTCTGTTATCTTTTCCTTGCCTCTCTATCTCTTTTCAAGTCATCAACAACTTTTGACTTTACTTCCCAGAGGTGAATCCCTTTCTATTGGCAAATCTTGAGGCATCCTGAGCAATATCATTGTTAGAGGAGAGTCGAAGCCCCTGAAATTGCTGTTACAGAATCAGTCTGATTTCATGGTGGTAACAAAAAAATATGTTAAGCTCCTCTTTCCCCTTCCAAAAGCTTTGCAAATGAGATTATCTATCTGAGGAGAGGATCTATCCCTTAAACAAAAATGTTGCAGAATATATATATTTAATAGTCAAACAAAAAAAGGCATTACCTGGTTGGGATCCTTAAGTCTACATTGGATCCCAATCTATAAGCCACTTGTAAAGAAGTGGAGCCCACTACTCTCTGGATAATTCCTTGGGAAGCAGCTTTCTCTATTTGGAACTGAGAAATCAGGTCAAAGCCTACAAGAAAAAATATATATGTCCAGAATGTAACTTTCATTTTAATTTCATTAGATAATTGTGCAGTCACAGAGCTGAATATAACCCAATAAAATTTCTGAACAGGAGCTTTTTCCTGAAAAAGTTGGGATGCTACTTGCCTGGTAAGTCATCTTGGCCAATCCTAATTGTTGGGCACAGATCAGTTCTCTGACTGGCACCCAGAATAACTGGTAGTCCTGCAAAAGAAGAGTGAATTTATTAACAATGTGCCTGCACATTGCCTCAGAGCACCTTAAAAATTAAGTGTAGCAACTGTAAGAACATTATTAATTAAATAGGACTATAAAAGACAATAATAATTAGATGTATATAATAATCAATTTAAACTGTACTCAGTGAAGTCAAATGTTTAAGAATCTGTTTCTAGAGAACTCCATATTTAAAGTTATAATGTAACTGATTATTTGATTTTTTTCCAATCTTTAAATGAGTGTTACAATAATTCTTCTCTTGCAGAGCTATGGAGAAATAGCACAAGAAGGCCTGCTGTGTAAGGAGTTTTTTGTTTGGAACTTTTTGGTTTAAGCAAACTTCGAAAAAAAAAACAGTTACCTAAATCAACAGTCTTCCTAGTCCCAAGGAAACTTAAACAAACCTCATGCCAAATAAAGAGGCTGTTGAGAAACTGTTGGCATCTTTTCCATCCTTTCTGGTATTCCAGGTGTTCCCACCTTCCTCTGTACCACATTTAAGCAGAGAACGATCATTCATGAAATACAGGGTGGGGGCAAGAGGAACTACAGACCTTTTTTGTTGACCCAAACCAGAATGTAGAAGAGATTTGTTTGAGGAAACCAAATTTTAAAATCAAGTTTTTTCAGAATATTACCTTTCAAAAAGCCCTGTACTGAGTATGAAAAACTACCAGATTCTCCTAATTTAAGGAAGGAAAAATAAACATTTATTTGAAGAGAGTCAGTACATACTTGAGAGTCATGTACAAGTCCAGTAGCAGGTCAATATGGAAAACGTTAGTAGGGTCTGGATAGCGAAGAATGAAGTGTGCAAGTTGGAAGGACGTGCATTTTTAACCTACAGAGAGCCTCTTGTGCGCTGCAAAGGCTCAACCATAAATGTGGGTTTCCTTCTGACAACATAGACTTAAAGGGAACATTCAGGTTGGCATGTTACACCTTAGAAACAGCCTCATTGTATATTATTTGATGAGACATATGGCTGACATCCAGCTATTCACATTTTATGTCCAGCAAATAAAGTGGAAACATTTTTTTGCCACAGAGAGCAGTAGAATATCTAATTAGAAGCACTGAAAGGTGCAGGGAGGTTTGTGTCCTATATCTACCATCTATATCCAGATACCAATCCTTAAGTTAAAAACATGTCTAATACTGAGCTTAAAATAGCACAAACAGCTCTTGCTTTTTCTCCTGTTTCTCTTATTCATACAGCAATAACTACACATAGGCAGTTCTTCCTTTCTGTGATGGCTAACTAGAGAGGATTTTAATTTACAATAAGCTCAGAATATTTCTTTTGACAGTAAAAATTCTAGAAAGATAAATGCAGATAAAGTTTGTTTCCTTACTTGATTGGTGCTGGATGGTGGCTGAGATGAAAGACCACAGAAAACTACACACGTAAAAGAAAGCTGTAATTTTCCTGTAAAAAGAAAGAAAACTCCGGTATGAATGTATAGCTTCTGAGAAATTCTGACTTCCTCTTCAGAGTTGTGCAAGTTAGGGATTTACTAACAGATTTGACAAGACAATTTCTTTACATGAGAACTTTTTATCTTTGCCTTATAATAAAACATGTCAATAAAGCTCTTTTCATTACCATTTCCTTCATATAATGCTGTCATAAAAGAAAACAACAAAGGCAGCAGCTGGCAAGGACAGCTTTAACTGTTCTAATCTCTTATTTACAGATTTTTCTAAATCCCGCTTGTTCTCTTACCAGTTGCTTTTCATCTTCACTGCTGGCTTTCTTCTCTCCTCTCATGTGAATGAGATATCTATAGTCACACTCTCTGCTTCCCTGTCATTAGTCCTGTTGAAGAGAGCAGCAGTGGGTGCAGACGTCTCCTCCTGCCCCACGCAGGACCCAGCAGGGAGGGAGGTGCAGGCTACTGGGTCTGTTTTAATCTTGCGAGGAGAAGGAGGTGGAGGCTGGACAGACGTGTATCTTGGTGGGCTCTGAAGGCGGATCTCTGGAGCCAGTTGAATATAAAAAAGCCAAGAAAGCAACGAAAAGGCTGCTGTTTGTGCCAGTGTCAATGCAGGGAGATTAAGAAAATGTCAGTTCAGCAATGCCAGTGGTGGCGTCTGCTGTTCAGCGAGGCAGATAAAAGAATAATATGTACCAGAGGGCTGGAGGAAGCCGGTGTCCCTCACATGGCGTTAAGACCAAAATCTTTGAGAACAAAAGAACCCCAGTCCTATAAAGAAAGCATTTCCATTTGTTACTGATTTATTCATCGGTTAGCCTCAGGGAAGTCTAGCTGGTGATGTCCCAGTTGGTTCTTTTGAATAAAACCAATTATTTTAAAGGGTTTTCATTTCCTAAACTTGAATCTTTTCAAGGAATATACATAGGCACTACTCAGCAGATCTTCTTCTTCAGTTGTCATTGACAAAGCACTCACTTTCCATAGACTGTTACACGTTTGGGCACACAAAGCACAAAGACATTTGTTCATATTTGTTCACATGCATAAGAAGACCAAGGAATAGAGAGAAACAAACAGAAGATCCTGAGAGTTACCACAGTCAAAATTCATGTACACATGGAAAAGTATGCTAGTTTGTGCTGATACATCACATCTGTAAGGTTTCCTCTTCTCTACATACTTAATATGCTGAGGTAGTTTAATATTCCAGGAAAAAAATGTGTGTATATATATATATTTACGTATGGGATATAGCAAATGCAATGATCTCTGCAGTCTGTTGAGAGTCTGACACAACAACTGCATAATGAGCTACCCCATTCATCCCAATTTGCTGTACCTCATATTCCCAATGTTGGTAATTCCAGTATCAATGTTGTTCTTGCTCTTAACTCTATTGTTAGGAAGAAAGTGGCTGGATCATAGACATGAGCAGTTTGCCATGGATAATTTCTCTTCTCAATTCCTACACAGGCAGGTCTTGGGTGATACCACCATTTTCCCCTTTAAGAGAAAGGTATGCTCAGGGAACCTTGTGGTCCAGCATCATGATGGTAAATGTACTATATCTGTACCAGAACTAGCATATGAAACTACTGTAAATAAAGACAATTAAAAATTGGAGAAATAATAATTTTGATTTCACAACAAGTTAGCCCAAGTCACCACACTCTTGAGCTGCTTATCCACCATGCAAATATTATCTGTAGGGCACAACAGAAGTCTATAAGGAGCAGCAGAAAAAGTGGGACATGGAAGTCACTTGAAGAAAGGGGAAGGGATGATGTGGCATGGGAGGGAACAAGTGAGATCACCCTGGCCTTAGAAGGAGTACCAGAAGACTTGTGGAGGAATGGAAAAGAGCAAGGTGCCAAACCATGTCTTTCATCACATATATACATTGTGGCATAGAGTTTACTTTAAAGACTGCTTGGTACTGTCAACTTATTTATGGCAGCGTTAAGGAAGAAAAAGCCATCCCAGTAATTATATGGAACTAAGCGGTACCATCTTTAAGTAAATTAGCAAATATTTTTTGGCACTTGGCATAAGGATATTTGCCATTGCTTGCGTCTGGGGTTATTGACACATATATGTGGAGTATATATGTATAAGTAGGAGTAGGTGTAGATGTTGGGTCATAGGTTGGACTCAATGATCTCAAAGGTCTCTTCCAACCTTATGATACTGTGATACTGTGTGATTATGCCCTCCAAAGAGGGGGAGTCTGGTTCAGGAAAATTCAGAGCTCACATATGCTGTTTCTGAGCAATCTGTAATCTACTTTCTTCTGTATTTCATTGTAGTGATTCTCATGGGTGGAACTTACTTTATGCCTGGAGTATTTTCCCAATCAAGGACCTTAAAAAGCAATACTTGCCGAAATAAAATGTGGAAGACGCTATGTAACTGAGGCTGGAAAAAACGTTTGCTATTCTATTTGTGGGCAAAGGAAAAACTCTTTTAAAAAAGATGTAAAGGGGCTCTGATTTTCCTGCATATTTTGATATTTTCACCTTGAAACAAAACTCACACAATCTATGATTAAGTTTCTGATTACATGTTCTTCTAATAATTATAATTTTATCTTCAAAGAGCCAGACAAATATTACCAGAAAAACTATTGCTAGCTGATCGAATAGCACCATGAACTAGACAATATTATTCCCATTTCATGTAAATGTAAACTGAGATAGATGGAGTAGGTATCTTATGTATCTTACTGAGGGTCACAGAGAGAGTAGCCATCCAAGTAGTGCTCACATTTAGATGATGTGAGTATTTTGTGTCTCTAGGTCACTTTGTATTTTTATTTTTTTATGAATTGGGCTAATACAGTTTTTTTGCAGAGCATCTCATTGCACAGTGATTTGGTTTTAGCCACTTGCTCAGGGATTCATCATCTAAGGACTAACTACTCAACTGTTGAAAGTAGCTTAATTAAACAACATAGAACATGGTTCTCCAAAAGATCTCTTCAGCAAAGGTATGGTGATTTTGTTCAGATAATATCTCCCAAAAACCAGCTATGTGGGAATGTCATCACCTCACTAACATTTTGAAGTGTGTTTACACATCTGACTTCACATTCCTCTCCTCAAATATTTGATTCCGTATTTCTGTTCTTCTGTGTAGCTTGGGTTTGAGAAGCTGTATTCGTACAGCTGTCTTCTAAGACTGTTGCTGGATTGGAGGGAAATGGCAAATAAATCAGGTGGACCCAGCTTCTCTTGCAGATATAAAGCTTGCTCTCTGTGATGAAAAAGGTTACAGTGAGATGGCTGTAGCTAAACTTTCAGAAGGTGCAATCCAACACAAACCATAGAAACCAATGTTTGGCTCAGAAGGAGCTGTTAAATGTGGCAAAGAAGAAGGTTCCTCAGTTCAGGCTTGGGCAACAGCAATTTAGGATGGCTAAATTAAGCCATCTTCTGATGTTTATTGTTTGTCTGGGCTCAAAAGAGTTTAATGTCCCTGGCTTACACTTTTGAGCAGGATTTGTAGAAGGGACTAGGCAAATCTGTTCTTTTTCTTAGAAGTATTTTTGCAGGCACTGAGTGTGCAAGATCAAACTTGAGGAACTGGAGGAATGAGGGTCCAATTTGCTATGTAACAGTGGGGCTTCTGCCCGTGTGAGAGGCAATGGTTGATGCCCCTACTCTACCCTGCTCTTTCACGCATGGCTGGAGGGAAGAGAATCAGCGGGGAAGACTGGAGGGATGCCACACCTTAATTATCTCCTATCTCCTGGAAAGTTACTTCTGTCTCATTTGGTCACTTTATGTCTAACTTATGCCTTTGGTCTTTTCATTTCTTCACATTCTCCATTCAGTCTGCTTTATACGTTTCAACCTTTTCTATTCTCACCTATAGCACAAGGATCACTGCTCTCTGTGTTGTAGCAGACTCTAGGATAAGCTTGTACCACTCTTAACTTGTATGAGTTTGTTGTTGCATTGTGTTTGGCTTTGATAACCCACAATTAACTGTGTGTGGCTATGAGTGATCGTGTTTCAAAAAGATTTGCTATTCCTAATCACTCTACAAGTAAAGACAACTTGGGCCTTTGACTGATCTCATTGACATCAAGGGCAAAACTTTCACTGACTTATTCACCTTTTAATTAAATCAACAACAAACAATTAAACTAGCACATACAGATGTAGGATAATTAAAATGACAGGAACACTATAGTCCTTGTCAGGCTCTAACATATCACTGGAATTTCAAAAATAATTTATTATCCAATATATTCTTACTTTCATTATAAAAATGTACTTTCCTGTTCAAAATGTTATGAATTTTGGCTTGGGAAGAAAAACAACCTTTCTTTCCAAGCTGTCGGATGCAATTTTTTTATAAAGACCGAACAGATTACTTACAGGAGAGGTTGCTAAAAGAAAGCTGGTAATATGGGCTAGATTCTCATCTCCTCAGCACAATCATCTTTCTAGTGGAACTTCACTTTAACAGCATTACACCTAGGCTGTCCCAACTCAGTCTCCAGAATTCAACAAATCTCCTTGGAGTGGTCTTGGAGCCCAGACATGGGGTCAGACAAACCTGCACCATAGCTCCATGGCCCTTTGCCATAATAATTCCTTCTGCGGATGAGGCTTGCAGTACCCATTACCTTTGGATGAACATCTAGATTGTGGTATCTTGCCTATTTTCATTTCTTTCTAGGACAGAATATTTGTACTTTGTCTCCAGGGGTGCCAGACAGCAATTACCCCAAATGTTACAGTCAGTGATTTTAATTATCTTAAATACAGGAGAATTTATTTTCTAGTGGAATGGCAGAGAAAATCAAAAGAAAAGTTAAGCAGACTTCAAGTAGAAGTATGTTAATGTTGCAATGAACACAGTTGTGTCTTGGCAGAAATTAGGATTTTGATCTCACTTGACTTACATCTGTGTCCATCTACTGACTGCATTGATTTCACTGATCCTCAACAAGAAATTGAAATAAGATCAGAAACAGACTTTGCCTGTTTGTGTGCATAAGACATAAAGAACAATTTTTCATTTGTAACAACAAATATTGTTACTGAAAGCTGGGTCTGAAATTCACAGTTGCATCTAACTAAAGGCAAAAGTACTACAAATTTGGAAGTAATTTCAGTCTCAGTGTAATAAGTCTTGATATTTTTATATATTTTTCTCTCTTTCTGTCACTGCACATTTTCTAACTATTATCCCAGCTTATTAGCACATCATTTAGATTATGAAAAACTTTCTATATCATGTTTCAACAGAACTAGGAAAATATAATTTAACTCTAAATACATTCAGATTCTTTTTGGGCCAAAATTCTGGTACCTGCATGCAAATGTCAATTCTTAAGACCAGAAACTTTTGTAACTGTTGACCCAATGGAACTTAGTTCCATTTATATTTATTACTAAAAACTGCTGCAAGGATAATTTGTTTTACTGTCATGAAATATCCTTTGAGAGGAATCGTGTTCTTGCCAATACAAGTAACAAAGCATCCATTAGTTTAAATGGGATCACAATTTCCCTCTCTTATATGACCATATGTGCACCACAACACTGGTTCATAGGTCATGAAAATAAAATCAGTGCATGGTTATTTTGGACAATGACAATTATAAAGGGGAGGTTTTCTCCAGCACTCCATGCCTTTCCCAACCACACTTGACACCGTGCTCAGCCCAGCTGGGCTCCAGCTGCCCAACCCCAAGGATGAGGCGGTTTTCCCTCAAAGCTGAACAGGACATGGCAGAGGATGAGAAGTCCTGACAGGGGAGGAAAGACATAGTCCTTTCCACATACTCATTTCCATATAAAAAGAAAATTCTATTCTGATAGTGGCAACTGGGGAAAAAAGCTGGGGGAAAAAGCAACACTACACATTGTTAAAGACCATGAGGTTTCTGTAGCAGCTTTTTTTTCTAAAATGGTGATCTCCAAAGTCCCCAGCCCTCATAACAGTCCCTTCAGGCTTGTTGCAGACTTAGGGCAATCCACATTCATTCAAGTGTTGTCTGAACAGCCCTGGGATTGGAAGAAGTAGACAGTTCGTTTTATAGTGAAAGCTGGGTTTCAACAAGGTGATGCTAGGACTGATTCCAGGCCACAAAAGCTGGCGCACACAGGTCTCTATACACAAGTCATGGTATTTGTAATAAATATTTTGATCTGTGAGATATACTCTGTATTAAAAGAACTGTGCCAGAATTTAAAACTTGTTATTTTGTCTCTTGTGAAGACTACAAAGGACATAAATATTTAAGAATAACACAATAATTAAATATTGTAAAGTGTAATTCTAACAGTTTGCAAGTATTTTATGATTTATCGCACTTCCATTTACACCCCGTTACTGACCTCAGCAGAGCTGCTGGGCTGTGCAAAATGTTCTGGCCAGAAGTTCATTCAAACTAAAAAACCTAAAATTTATTAACATTATTCCTTCCCTTTCCTCTCAGGAGATCCACCGTTATGCCACAACTGGCAGCTTCTGAGCAGCGTGCCGCCAAAATGACAACCACAGAGTAGAAAACAAAGGGTATATTTAATGGTCATTTTCAAAGCAGAAGGTGGCTTATTAGCAATTTGTACAAAGGCCTGCACTGTTCAAAATATTCATACATGTGATCTGGAATGAGTGTGACTAATGAGGAGGTAACATCTGCAAACACAAGGAAGTTACTTGGGCAATAAAAATTAAAACTGATGGTGTAAAGTTGTGGGAAAGTCTCGAAATACCTTGTAAGCATTTGATATAATAGTGAAATTCTGTATAAATAATAGGAAACAACTGGCAATTAAAAAGCAGTCCTAAAATTATGGTAGTTTCTACCATTGTAGAAAGGTATCTATCAGGTGTAATAGGAAGAGCTACAAAAACATGCGTCAGTTTGCAGTAGTCGGCAAAAAGCAAACTGTGTGTAAGGAGCAGTAGGAAAAAAAAAAGTGAACAAAGCAGAAACCATCAAACTGCTACCGTATAAACCATGGTCAGCCAGAATGATTAAAAGTTTGGATTGGTTTCAGTATGAAAAGCAATTAAATAGATGAGGATTCTTTAATGCTGAAAAAAATTAGATCTAATGTAGTCAAAGTAGCATGGAAAAAGTGAATAAAAAACAATTGCCCCTTTGCAGAACAAGAACCAAAGTTATCAAGGAAGCTGGAAGCCAGATGAACAGAAACAAGCAACAGGCAGTGCTTCCCCATACAACTTGTATGCGAGCAGTAAGATTCTTTTACAACACTTTTAGCATTCACCATTGTGAATACTCAAAGTTGTATGGGGTCAAAAAGAGACATGGCAGATTAATGGAGGAAAAATCCACTGGGAACCACCTCCAACTCACAAAGTCACCAGGCCACAAAATCATTGTCAAAATACATGGAATAAGTGTTCCTATGTACTTGCTGTATTCCTACACACTTCCCTGGACATCCACTATTAATAATTTGAACAAAGGTATGCTGTACCAGATGGACATTTAGTCTGGCCTGATATAGCTGTTCAGGTCTCTTAATACTTGAAAGACTTGTAATACTGGAAGTTCTGAAAGGAAAGGCTGCCTTTGTAATACCAGAATACATTTCAGAGGACTTAGACCTAGCAGCACTTCTAAATATAAAACCACCCATTGTCTGAGAAGGAAGTAAGTTTATTTCTGCGATTTGCTAATTTTTTCAAAATGTGAGATGCTGGAATGTAAGTTTTGTTTTGTATACAGAGAGCATTCTTGAAGATCGCCTGATAGACTGGATGTTAGAAAATTGTCCAAAAAGAATAGAAGCACAGCAAAATTCAGACCAGCAAGGACCTGTGGATGTCACCTGTTCCAGCCTCCTCTCAAAGCACACTCATATTTTAGAGTCAGAGCAGGTTGCTTTGGACCTTGCTAGGCTGAGACCTGAGTATCTCCAAGGACAGAGACTCCAGAATCACCCAAGGTGACTTCACCAGGTCATAGCCACTACTATGGTGGCAACGCTTTCTGTTTGTTCAAGCAGAATTTCCTCTGCTACAACTTAGAAACACCCCGGTATCTGTGTTAGCACTCTGGGCCTCATTCCCCACTATCCTGCCCTTGAGAATGAATGTGAGGACTTTCAACAGGAAGAAGTGATTTAACAGTTATATTCTATCTAGGTTGTGTAGCCATAAGCAGCTATCAGTGCTGCAAGAATCAAGTACTCAGTCCAGGAGCAATGAAACGCATTAATTCAGGAAAAAAAACTATCTTACAGTGATATGTCAAATTTCTTCTGGAAAGCTATGGAAAACTACATGGATCTTTTCTTAAGAAACAAAACCACAAAAAAAAGAGGCTGAACGGAAGAGTGTTTATCATCTTAATTTATTTTTTAATGATTGGTTTTATAAAATTTGGTTGGTAAATGTTTTACTGCAGCTCACTTAAGAAGGAATGTAGCATGCCTATAAATAAATTCATGTTGATTACCTAGTGGCATAAACTTCTCTGTCTCCCATGTTACTGATGCAATGCTCTGAAGTGCATCTCATCAGATATGATTAGATATTTCCTGTTGTCATGTGTAAATTAGTCACTCACTCTTGCAAATGTCACAGAACTTGTTTTTCTGCTTTCTCATTTATTTTTGTGCATCCTATAGTTGGATTGTCCACCCATTGTTACTACCATTATTTATTCCTTGGGGATTTTGCCACCAATGGGCTTCTTGTACAGCAAAGTTATTATCCGAAGAAACTATACATTCTGGATCTCTTTTGGTTAAATTCTTGTATGTAGGGTTGAAGAATGTATTTTTAACAATAAAACTTACTGTAATATAACTGAAGATTTCTCACATTTGCTTACAGCTGAGACGGTACCTGTGTTCATATGCTTTCCTAAAACCAAATACTTTACAGCCAATTGCCAGAACTTATGTCCTTATCAATTATGGACTGAGAAATCTGTAACATTTATAACATGCAGCCAACTGTCATTTTTTTTTAGAGAAGATATTTTTTGTAAAGCCAACATCAATTATAAAAAAAACCCCCTCCTGCAATAGTATAAGAAGGTGATCATGGAAACTTGGCTGGTACTGTGGCTGACAAATAAAGAATCAAGTGACTCACCATGAAAACCAAGTAAGAATGTCTTCTATGTATGGGATTCTCATTTCCATCCATGGGAGCTGTGCACAAAAAAATGTGAATAAAAATAACCTAATTAAAATACTCTGAAATATCAAACAAACCTCTGCCCAAAATGTTTTATCTTTACTGATAGCCTACACTGCATGCTGCAGCCACTCTGGAAAGCTGCCGGTTGCTGCAAACATTTATGCCATTCTCTAAGTACTTGACAGAGAAAGATGCGTGTTCATGGGGAAGGCAACAGCACAAAAGACGAACAGTGGGAAAGGACTTCTGCCACTTCTAGGTCAGCGCTCTGAGTCAAGCCTTGCTCTGAGACAAATAAAGGTTGTTACTGTCTCATGTCTGCTAGTCCGTGTTAAACAAGTTAATGATCACAGGCCAACCCTTGGCAGACAAGCATCCCACTGCAAAATCACTGTCACTTCTGGAAGCCTTGTAAGAAAACCAAGGACTAACTGGGCATGGAAAATTAACTACCTTATCTCCCCTGACCAAAGTCTTTCCAGGCTAAGTATGAAACCATGTGGTGGGGAAGGGTGAGTAAGCAGCTGCTTCCCTGGCACTAGCAATTCCGAGGATAACCAGAGGACTTTACAGGAACACTAAAACAATGTCTTTCAAGCTCGTGTAAACTCATAAGAAAAACATAGGTACATGTGAATAGCACTCTGTTTGGAACTGTGCTGTATTTGAGACAGATAGTTATGTTTGGATTTTTAATATATAGAATGGTTGTAGGAATTTGAAGGACCATTTTAGGTATGAGTTCTCTTGAGCCAGATCTTAAAAAAATTAAAGTACTGGACTGAAGAGCTTGTGTTGGGGAGTACTGAAGTTACTGAATGTATAACAGAGATGCATATAATAGTTCAGCTTTGCAGGGATTTATGGAGGTCCTCCAGTCCAACCTCACTGCCCAGAGCAGGGTTAACATCAGGTTGCTGAAGACCTGTCAAGTTTTGGTTATCTCCAAGCATAGAGACCCCTCAGACTCTCCGGACAATGCCTTCCAGCATTCAGTTACTGTCTTTTATGGATACTTTGAAAACATGCTTATTTACAGATTTCAAACTGAACTACTTAACAATCCTGGAGCGAAGAAGTGCCAGTCAGCCTGCTTGCCACAATCAGCAAATAAATACAAGCAAAACCCTTTTCTACACAGGGCTGTCACTCAGGCTATTTCCTGTACCTCTAGGACATTTCTCAGAGTATTGCAGAAGCTTTGATGTAATTGGGAAGAATACTCCAGGGCACTGAACACAATTTTCAAGGTAATTTTACACACAATGTTCTCTAGTTCTGTGAAATTTCAATGCTTATTTTCAGGAACTTTCCTATTTTCAAGCTATCTGTGTCTTTAAGCCTCCTCCATAATCCTATTTAATGTGCCTATGGGAAACTTTCTTTTTAGAATGAGTACAGGTCTATATTAGAGAAGCCTTTCCTGGCATAATAATGTCAGAGTGTGGGATTTCTTGTGACATTTTTATGCTAGAAAAGTCCTGGCATATATACACACACACACACACACACAATTATACCAGATAAATGGGCTTTCATCAGCACAGTGTGTTTCACTTGCTGAACTGGCATGAGTCAGTCCAGGAAAAGCATAGCTTCATTTAAAGAATATTATCTAAATTGAGATTATTTTTTTTTTCTGATGTTAAGAGAGCACAAACACACTGTCTGCGGCAAAACGATTAGTGAACTGACTTTTCTGTCCAACAGGTGGAGTTTTATAATCACCAATGCTTATATTCTCATGTTATGCTATTCATTCATTATAAATTAATTTAGTTCTAACCAGGTATTAGTACTGTTTAATATTGATAATGCCAGATGTGTGTATGCATAGATGAATGAATTCTTGGCCTTTTCCATCTTTATGTAGTATGTAGGTTGTTAAGAAACCCAAAGTCAGCAGAGTTGTTTCTATCTTTGGTTATATTGCTGAGATACTCAAGAAATGGAACTATTTAATTTTTGTTTTCAAGCACTCTAAAATTGCCTACAAGACAGACACCTTGTTTAAAAAGAACTTTTCTGCAAAAATATCAGAACAGGTTTTTTCTACCAGATATTAATAAGCTTTATGTTCTTATGTTATGCTGCCTGTTATTCAGCTGATGCGAAAAACAGTTATGTCTTTTCTTCTCTCTCTGCATCTTTGGTAGAATCAGTAACACACAAGTCAACGATTGTACACCTTTTAATTACATAAAGACATTTTGGAAACTTCCCCATTGTGATCTCATATTTTCAATAAGCTGAATTCTTACTTTGTTGTATATTTGCTTAACACTGTGCATTCTGCAGAGTTTTCACTCTCTTTACAAAATGAAAATTCTTTTACTGCAACTGTACGAACCCCTAAAACCAACTGCAACTGCAACAGCCAGGAGAGTGATCGTGGACAGAGCTAGGGTGGATGGATGAAGAGCTGTGGACCAGTGGCTGTTCCCCAGCCTTATCAGAAACTAGATCCATTTCTTTGGGTGTAGTTCCAAATTCTCATGTTTAAGTGATGCTCCCTTATCATATGCTTTCCTTCTGATCTGATGAATCTTGCATTGCTCTCTGCCAGTAGGGTAGCCAGGAGCAAACCTAGAATGGCAGGACTTCAGTCAGTCCCAACAGGTGCAAGAAGAAACTGAGGCTTGATCTCACATATGCTGGATGTTTGTGCATGTTGCTTTGTTATTACGTACAAAATAGGCGCAGTGATACGATCGCCTGTAACCATTGTGATTATTGTTGTTTTTAAAAGGTTTTGCCCTGATTATTCCCCATTTTAGGGGTGTAGGCTTTAAGGTATGTCTACCTCTCCCTACATTCTGTGTAGGAAGTGTAGGTGACTAGTTCTATGATCTGGATTCCATTCAAGGACGAGGGCCCTAAAATTAAAATGTTGGGTATGCATGCATTTAAATCCTCTGGTTAGTCCAGCCTGTATTTCTTTTAAAAAAAAATTGCTAGGTGTTTCAGTTGTTGTATAAACTTGATATTTAGTATAGGAGTTGGCTGGGAAAGATATCTTCTGCTAAACTTGTACGTGAAAAAGAAAACACACTGATATGGGCTTGATGAAATTAATCAGTCAGGTAGGAGAGAGCCTCTAGATTTTCTCAATGTTGTCTGTCAAACTAACCCTAAAAATTTATTCAGCGAGATATACAAGTGGCAAAAAAGCTAAAGAAAAGAATTATTTGACTGGCCTCATCTGTTACTGACCACATCTTCCCATTTTGCAAATGAAGCTGAGAAATTGCATCTTTAGCAAGGTTTTTTCTTTGTGGATGTTCTCTTAAACTAGATATATTGAATTGGATAGAAGCCAAATGTAGAAATGTCAGTAAATTATCACATGTTCCAGAGCAGTAACAATTTAGGCATCTCTGTCTGACATTCAGAAGAAAATATTACTTGGCTAGAAATGTGTATGTCATAGCAAAGAGACCAAGAAAGTACTGTAAACATTGCAGGCAAGAAAATTAATAAGTACGTACCATGGTGTATGCGCATTCAAACGCTGTAAACTGACATGTAGTTAGAAGTAGTAAAAAGGAGCTAGAATTAGATATTCTTCACTAAATTACAACTGCATTTATTAATGTTCATGTAATTTCTCAACAGTTAGTGTCAGGGTTATTCGGATGCTGGGTTCATCATTACTTACTCAGTGGAATATCATGCTGGTAACTGAAAGATGTCCAACATTCTGAAATAGCGATCCATAATATTTTTCTTGCTGTGTAAATAGGGATTTAGCTGAACTGATGACATCAAATCACCCATAGGACAGCAGCTGTGAGAACTAGGGATGGCAGTAGAAGAATTACCTTCAAATGTATTTCAAGGTCATATTTTTATGTTGGATCTCAGTGATACCAAGACAGAAGACAGGGGAAGCATACAGCCTACAATAGTCAAAAGCAGGGGATGCTCCAAAGGCATTGATTGGCCCATTTCTTGCCCTAGGTATGCTCATGGGGCCAGGGGGGTTGCTGCCTGTGTCTTTCAGGCTACAAAGCACTTAACCTGTGCACGCTTTGTACTCAGGCTAACCACAAAATCCACCTGATTTGCTGGTTGCTATAGGAAGATGCCACCAGCTTTTGTGGGAAAGGCCTAGGTCATCGTTCCAGCCCTACAGCAGGTGTCACAAGCACAGGGGCAGGATGTATGGGGGAACCCAGCAAACCAGTGGAGTCTTGGCACATCTACACTGAGGGTAAAGACCCACTCAGGGCTAGTGTGGATACAAATTTTCTCTACTATTTCCTGAAAGTCACTTTTTTACCATTGAGAAAGATGGTGAAGGTCTGGACAAAGTGGACAGCTGGCATGTAGGATTGGACACAACTTTGTATTCATACTGTGCAAGGTAGGCATATCCTATGAGTCCCCAGAGCTCTTGTACACCTCCGTCTTTCACCCATTTAGCATTACAGAATCATCGGACAGCCACACAAATTCAATGGACATACTTCCTTACAACATTGTCAGCCACATTAAAAAAAAGATGTTCCAAAGAACACATGATAGAGCTAAGATTTCTGTTCCTCTGGACGAACTTCTGGAAGTGAAATGAAACTGCTTTGTGATAAATGCCAGACTGCAACCTTGGGCTGCAGTACCGAGCCCAACGTGCAGAATGCCAGATGCAGCTGGAAGTTCTGCAGTTTCCAGAAAGAGCAGTGCCCTTCCTTTAGGCAATCTGCCCATTTCTGTACCACTTATTTTACACTTATTTACACTTCTTTAAGCTAAATGCTTTGTAGAAACCACATAAAATGCAACTCCGTATCCAAAAGGCTAAGATTAAAAAAGAAGAAAGAGATTGATGGTGAGGAGTGCTAACGGATTGCAAGCTTAAGAGATCTGATTTGGAGATGACAGCTGCTTGACACTGTTTAGGAGCATGACCTTTGAAGGAATCTGTCTGGAGTAGTGAAAGCTGGCAGCATCCTCGGGATCTCCAAGGGCAGCAGAGCAGGGTCTGATTCAGCTACATCATAGCTGGGGCAGGGATCAATGGCCCCAGGGTCTGACATAGGGTCCTGGGCTAGGGCAGGGTGTGAGGAGGCCAGGAAGGAACAGTATGGCCCCATGAGAGCCCTTTTCAGATTATCTATTCAGAGCCACCAGACTTCCCTGAAAAACTTGATGCCAAAATCTAAATAACATTTGTAACATGCAAAGGAAGCTACTCTACGCACAGGGAGCAGCTGGCCTAGGAGGGACTTCAGCTGTGGCTATACATTTTAGTACATGATATCTCATGAGTCTGCAGTCTTTTTGCTGTTTAAAGCCTGGAGAACAAGGAGGAGATTTAAGCCAACATGCTGTTCAACAAGAAGCCATAGGAAGTAGCTCCAAAGGGGCTGGTGTTCCTGATGAAAAACATGCACATTCAGTGTCTGGGATGGATGGTAATGGCAGGAGTAAATTTTAGTATGAAAGAGATCAGGAGATTGAAACAGTGGAATCACAAGAATAGTCACATCATGAGATGGTAGATTTAAAATAAGCACTTTTTTTCTTGGGGAAAAAAAAGTATATTTTTGGCAGAGCACAAATATGAGAAAAGTAAGAGAGAGAGAAAAAGATAAGATGATCCCAAGGATATGATTCATGCTAGGGGGTGGAGCCCTGAAAAAAGGGTATATACTCTATGTGGGATACCTTGAGTTTAAGAAGTTTGTATGCAACCCAGACTGTAATGGACACTTCCCTTCTATATATTTTAGGGTCACTGTTTTAAAAGAGCCTCTTGGGCAGTTGCCTACAAAGAAGTGGGGACAAAAATGAAGCTCTGCGTGATGCCAAGAAAGTAGAAAATGAGGTTGAATACAATGATACTAGGAGGTCTTGGGCAGCATCTGTTCAGTGAGCCCATTAACTCCCAAAGGCACTCCACTATGAGACAAGATTATGTCTGCCCAAATTTTTTCTCATTGAATGCAGAGATATTTTAGAATTTTCTTAATGTGTTCCCATGGAAACTTTCCCTATGTCATGCATGTTTTCCTTGCTACAGGTCACATACTATTCAGACATTATTATTAATGTAGATGGTTGCTTTGTGACTCTCTGACACCTCTGTAGCTTGCATACTCCTAAGATCAACCATTACGGTACAGATTTAACTGTCCTAATTGTTAGGATTTAGTCTGTCGTTTGCTTCCCTGTATACAATAGGTGAGGAAAAGATCTTCATCAGCTTTGTTTGCTGAAGCAAACTCACTGTTTCAAGTATGTTCTAAATAGCGGCTGTGATTTGCATAGGATGTTCTCATTCCAATGTCTATAAAGTTCTGAACCGCTAATACAACTAGCAAAGGGTAATTAGTTGTAGCTCTAATAGTTGGGCAGTAGCCACAAGACAACTTTTTTAAAACCTATATTTCAGAAAAAAAATGTCCAGTTGTGCTTCTCTTCATTTTGACTAGTTACATTCTAACTGTAAATATTTTCAGACAGATGCTGTACCACTCCCACTATGATCTTTTTTCCAGATAATTCCAGGGTTTTTTACCTATTGGACTCAGGTCACTGTAGCCCGAGATAAAACAATTTATGATCTATATATGTATGTATGTATGTATGAACGTTGTGTATGCTTTTAAATAGCTGCAGTTCTGCAATTGTGTGGCTAGAAAATTGCCTTTAGCAAAACAGCTCTCAAAGCGGAAAAGTGTATGAACGTGTTGATGAAAATCAGTTTAGATCTGGCCAAGTTACAGATTGCTGAAAATAACACTGTGCAAAGGCAGCCTTTTTTTAGAATGAACACTTAAAATTGCACGGCTAATACAACTGCATATTTTATCCAATAACTGCTGCTTCTCAAACATCCCACCGTAACACGTAGCTTTCTGCTGCAGCTCCTTTCAGTTCTTTCTAATAAACAGCATTCTGTGTTTCCATATGCCATGTGCAGGGTATGAAATAAGCTCAAAGAAAATGCTACAGGCTTATATTTAAGATAAAGAAACAGCATGTCAGTGTGTAATTGTGATTTTAAAGCACTGCTACAGCGGATGGAGATTTGGTCAGGAATGATGCCCAATTTCCTCTTGTTTCTACAGGAGGATTTAGCCTGGCTCCTTTATAATGTTAAAAACATGGAAAACTCTACCTACCCCTGCTGGCAATGCACTACTGTCAAGTGTCTGCCTGATTACAGTTCCTTATCACCCATAGCAGAGTGTGAGAAAACTACAGGCAGGGAGTGAGAAGTTAGGCAGTGACTCCAGTGATGCTGCTTTCCCTTTGGTGGGTTGGAAAAGGCGAAATTAAATAGCAAACTGTCTTCTTTTTCTTACACTGTACTGCAACAAGAGTTGAAGTCCTGGCACACCTCCCTTTTACATGTGCTTCTTGCTAAAATATGTGATGTTGGTGTTTTCAGTCTCCTTTCAGTGGAGAGAGATGTTGCTGCATCTTTATAATTTTTCTTATTCCTGTCTAAGATTATATAAGGTAAAGGCTCTCTGAGGTAGATCAATCTGCATAATACAGTGTATTCAGGTGAAGCTGCAACACTGATTTGGCTAATGCCTGCCTTCTCTTCATACTTGCATCTTTTTCTTTGTGAGCCTTAACATGGTTTTGTTTTCCAATGTCTTGCTGCCCCTGAGTATGATATAGATTTTGCTACAATTTGTTTTCTTCACAATGAGAGGTTGGTTTCTTTTGTGGCATTGATAAGAAACAGAAGGGAAGCCTGTGATGGCAACTTTTGAATATCCAGGCACAGAAGAGGGCATCCATATTGACAACAGACCCTTAATTCTAGGTGGCTTTATTGTCAGTTGTATAATTCCACTGTTCCCTCAAGTAGAGGGAATTCTTCTTTGTTGGAATTCATGCTTTATCAAAATTATCAGAATAACAAGATCAGGATGAGAAACATCTCTTCTCCCATAATTTTGGGGCTCTGCTCCTTTGCAATAACGGGCTGGCTGATTCAGTGAATGAGCATTTTCACTAACAGAAAGGAAGGATGATTTTTTCCATACTGTCTCTGAAATTGTAATTAAATAAAAAATAAATTTTAAAAAATGTAGTTAAGTTAAAAAGCAGTGAATCACACACAACTGATTCAGTAAGATTTGATCTCCTAAAGCAATGACTGGTCAAAACACAATGTCTTTGCTGAGATCTAAGATTCTTTCTGACTGTAGTAGAAGTAAGATTACACTTTTGAAATTATTTTTATATCTTCTGAATGGTTCCAGTGAAACACCTAAACATACTATCTCTAATTTCCTCAGGTTATAATGTCTACAGAACATGAAACTGTGTCCTGTGTTAGGATGCGCAACCTATCTTGTAAGATAAGACGAAGGCATATAATTACAAATTATTCTATTCCATAAATACTGTTTCACAGTTGTGGTGCCTTTAAATACTCATCTTTATTGGAACATAAGACAAGCTCAGATACAGATTGAACAAGTTAGCTGCAGTGTTACTCCACTTCCCACAGATCCCACAGTATTATAAGAGGGATTCATTAAAACAGAAATATCAAGCCTCCTGCTGTACTGGTGTATTTGTACTCTAAATGGAGACCTGGGGGACACAAATCTATGCGTTGCTCAAGGTCTCTCTTAAACTTACAGTTTTGTAGCTTTGGAGCGAGTCAATCTACAGCAGATCATGGGTGAGAATAGCGTCCATGTAAGGAAATGATATTCAGAAATTTAACTTAATGAAAACAACTTCCATTAACACTAATTAATGAGAATGAATTTTTCCTCATGCTCTAATGTGTTTTAAAGTCAGGTTTTCTTTTATAATGTCTTTTAAACCCCACTCCATATATCCGAGATGCCCAAAGTCTGCCAGCTTTCTGTATTCACTCCAGACCCACTGTGGCTGTATCCGTTGATACATATGCATACAATGTGTTGGATTTGCATTGTAACATCCTTCACTAAATATCAAAAAAACAATTTGCACAAACTTGCATAGCCTCAGGTTCTTATCATCTATGCATGACCATCTAAGCCAATTTTAACTTGCAGAGTTTCTTGAATACTCTGCAAACCTCTAGTTGCCATGGAAACACTTGCACCTCGGCATGCCCATATAAAACTTCCGCAAGGAAAACCACACAGGGAAATAAGCTTATTTTCAGGTTAAATGCTAGAATACTGCATATCTGTAAATCATAAGTATTTATGCATTTCAGAAAATGACATGATTTCACCCACAACAGAATGCATGAAATGGTACTGGGTAAATGTCTCACAAAACAGAAGGAAAATTATGCTTTGCTGTTGTCAGCGGGAACAACACAATATGAACTTCACAAAATTTTCATTCAAAAATTACCAGCCCTTGTATAAAAGTCATCTTGTCCATCCTTATCGTGCTGAGGATGAGAATTAAAAGGAATAATCGTGTTTTCACTTGTCCTTATAAAAAGTGACTTCTCCCAGGCAAACAGGCAGCTGGAATTTTGAAATGAGAGCTCAATAATAAATGCTTCAATAAACTTTATCGTTCTAATATGAACAGAAATCATCAGCTGAAATAAACAGTGCACGTAGGACCACATTAAAGCATTAGTCAGTGGCCATAAAAGCATGCTATTCGTGTGGATTTTTAGCAAGGGCAGGCTAGCGATAAGCAAGATATATATTTCACAGAAGAGAGGAAGACAGAAGGAATATGATCGAACTGAAATGCTCTTCCAGATATAGCTTATCATGGGGCATCATTATTATCCACTTTTAGTGCATGCTTATTCTTTCTATATTGATTGTATCAAATAGGTAGGTCTAGGAGGTTTTTGCTTTCCTTTTATATAGGAAAATATGAAAATTAATATACTAAAACATTATAAACAGAAAAAAACAGTTAACCAATGTAAAGGTCACAAAGGATATCCTATATGCTTCCACTACACTGGTTATAGCTAATGTTGTTTGAATTGCCTTGCCTCTTGCCATCCCTGTGGACTTTGCCATTGCTGCAGAGGGTTAAATCTAGATTAGAATTGAGGCGTGCCTAACTTCCGGTACTGACACTTTCTGATTGGTTTGGATGGTTCATTTTCATTTAATCTCTTTCTCTTCAGTTATACATTATACATTATTTCTTCCATTATACATTTGTATAATGGGAGGTCACATTATTTATATCTCTGGGGGTATTTTTGTTTTAAATTAATTACATAGCATTGGAAACAGATGAAACCATGTCTATACTGAGCATTATTGTCATGCATATAAATATTATGGTTACATAGAAAAATTAAGAAAAATAATGATAGCAAATGAAGAAGCCACATATTATTTATAGTTTGTATGGTTCTGATCCCAGTTTACATTACTTTGTAAGCTAATGTATGAATTTCAATCAGAATGGTTATAATTTTTTTATATAAAATAATAAAGAAAATAGCTGTGGTGCAGATCTCACTAAGATCCATTAAGAAATAACACAAGAGATAATGCTCTATCAGTTTTGGTAGATTACCTCTTCCTGATACAATACTTCTGTATTGATTTCTTGCTTATTAAACTCCCCAGGGTCTTTCCAGAAGGGATGCTTACTAGCTTTTAACTAATAGCATTGCAACATTAATTCCATCTACTCTATCAGTAATTAAAATGTAACAAAACAAATAATCTGCAAGGGAACGTCTGCTATAGACTATGAAACTGCTCTGTTCACCTTTATGTTAATGGACAAAGGTAATGAAAAATAGAAAACTAATCCAAAGGTTTTAGCAGTTTTCATATGATTTGAAAATGAGCTCACTGTTCTAAAAACACTTGATATCCTTCATACAGGATGTGTTTATACAGCTGTTTTTCAATCCATCAGCTGATGATGACATCAAATACAATAAAACCAGAACACACCATCAATAGCATCAGCAGCCTCTTTCTTCTAGTTAAAATTATTTTAATTCCACTCTGTAAGGAGAGCATTCTGAGATGCTGAGCATAATATGTGTTTATTTAGAAGTTAGACTTGCTTAAAAGTCCTTATTTAGGTCAGTTGCCCTCTTTGCCATTATGCTACAAATTCAATCATCCATCCCAAAAGACACAATGCATTATAAATGCATAAAATTTATAAAGGTTTTTTTTTAAAAAAATGCATGACTGACATCTGCAGGCCTAAATGTTGATTTGATAAGGATTTCCTTAATTTAATTTGATTTCTTTGCTGCTTAACATCCAATTCAACAGGACAACTCAGTAAGTCCTTTGACAGTCCAAGAACGTACAAAAGCAATGGTGTCTAGCATGATCCTACAGATTCCATTTAACACCCTTCACAAGCAATAACAAAACCACAACAGTATAATAATGTGTTAGGGAAATGTATTTTATTTTGGTTTAGCAGATGGAAAAAGTTAGGCAAACTACTGTACCAAAAATAAGACAATGCATCAACAAAACCCCCAGAACAGCAGCCCAGAGTCCTGACAACCTCAGTTAAGAGAACAGTAATTTGCACATTCACACCATGGCTGTGTAGGTTGTAAAGAATTTGACTTGTTGAATAATGCTACGAAGATGCAAAGTACTACTTTCTTAAAACAAGGTGTTAGGACTCCTGGATGCTGTGCATCAGATGCTAACTTACTGAATAGTTTGAAAGATTGTTAAAATAAAAAAAAAATAAAGTGAAGAATGTGTCACGAGATATCTTAGGAGCTCATGGGCATAAAGCTATTTTTTAAGGAGCTGGAATACTGTTCTTATTCTTTTTTCTTCATGTGCTTGTGCCTTAGATAGGATCTGGAGTCTTGTTTCAAAAGATGAGGAAAAGTTTTTCTCCTGTAAAAGTTTGGTTGATTCTATAGGATGAGATTGGAAGAGGAAGCGCATACAGTATTTCCGCTATAAAGGCTATTTTATTATTTTTCCTAGTCTTTTTCTTAATTATTTCTCAGGGTTTTGTTTGTTAGTCTTGGGTTGGGTTTTTTTGTAGAGGTTGGGATGGAGAAAGGGAAGACGTCAATGGAAATAATGTCATTGTGCTGTAATGACTGTAGCTGCTGTACCACAATTTTTTCTGGACCAAGGTCAACCTGAATCCATTTGGAGGATATGATCTTTATCTTTTGGCAAGCAGCTACACTGCTGCCAATACGAATTTGAATGTAAGTGTATGGTTTTGTGCTGAATGTCTTTAGCTGTATAGCCAGGTACTTCGACTCAGGCATTTTTTCACTGTATATGTAGGCTCTTTTGGACCTCTAACATCTGAGCAATCCTTTTGTTCACAAACAGTCATATGTCAGATAGCATTTAACAACTACAAGCACAGGATATGTGTCATGGGACATGTAAGCAATCTCAGCATTTCAGGCTGCAGCACTTGTAAATCTTGTCCCAAGCAAAAGTGAGGAAGTCAGGGTGACTGCGCCAGGGCAAGCCAGGTACAAGCAAGGGCCAGGCTGCATAGTTGGACTGTGCCGGAGGTTATTTTTTTATGTTAAAACGTCTATTCCTTCAAGAGAACAAAAAAGAAAAAAAAACCAAGCACCAGCAAGACATTTTTTATTCACAGCCAGATCCCTCTACTTGTATACTGATTTCTCATCATGTCTGTTTAAGGCTTGTGGTCCCCGAGGCAGGAGTTGATTGCAGCGTTCCAAGCCTAACTGGGACAATCAGCACCACTTTAAAACTGTTATTAGAAGTACAGTAGTAACAGTGATTCCTAAAGATTGTAATTGAGTAATTTTGTTAGTGATTTGCAACTATAGTACTGGAAAAAAAAAGGCAAGAATAGCAAAGCATAGAAGTTTATAGCTAATTGCTGAAAACATCTTTAAGTTGGAAAAGAAAATAATAAAGGGATTCATTAAAAACTTCGACAGTTTCTACCAAAAATATTTATGGCATAAATTACAGCACTGGGCTACTTAGTTAAAACACATACTGATAATTCTCATTAAAGTTCAGTAATCTTGTAATAAAACTAACGTCAAGCAAAGGTTAGCCTAGCAAAAGCAAATCTCCGAGGAGCAAAACCACTCCTGTCAAGTAAGGTTCATGAAGCTCAATTGTGACTTCCCATAGTGAATAACCTCTATGAACTGAAACGTGGTGAGCTTAGGGGACATCGCATCAGATAGGTGGAGCAAATATTTTGCCTGTTATCATGTATACACTGCTTACTGAAAGACCAAGGCAGCTCCTTTTCAGCTACTAAAAATTCCTGTAGCCTATAGACCTGCTAAATAGAGAGGAGAAAATGCAGGATGCTAAGAGTAGCTTACTGCTACTGCAGAAGTTATTTTAGACATTCACTGATGTTTCTCATACATGAAAAGCAAGCAAATGACATACAGAAGACAGTGAATTACCTTCTCAGAAACTGTGTGGGTTTACAGTAGTCTTAATCACAAGCAGTAGTTTACACATCATTGTATTGTACTTCGACCCCAATCTGAAGCATTCTGAGCTGCTCTCATGCGTCACACAGGCTCACTTGATCACAGATGCTTGAAGGTGAGTATCTCTTAACCCTGACTGTAACTTCACATATTTTTCTCTACTCCTTCTATGTAGTCTCATTGTCTGGTCTCACTCCCTTGCTTCATAATTGTCCTCCTTCTTCTGTCACAGATTTTTGCCCTTCCTCGAGCCACAGTGTTGGACTTGATCTGACATTGCCATGGGAACAACAGAGTCTAGGCAGAAGTCTCACCCAGCTGGCACTTCCAGCTCTGGGGTACAAGGTGCGTGCCACGTGGGCTTGTATTGGAAAAAAGGCAAAGTCAAAGAGCCAGAGACATTCAACTGTGCATGAGCAAATATAAAGAGCAGCCTTCCACATGATGTCGGGAACAGCATTCAATGTTTTTGGTTTTCATTGTTTCTATTTTCATTTACGCTGACTTTTCATTATAATGCTTTCTGGATACTTCCTTCGTGTTTTCTTCAACACCACCTCAGTTCAGCTGTCCTCAGCATGTATTACTTCCTTCTTGGTTTCCTCTCCCAGGCCTATCCCCTAATCTTTTTTTCCCTCTAAACTTAGCTTTCTGTCTGCTAATTCTCTTTAAAAAAAATCAGCTCCAGGAACCAAAATTTCCTTCTGTTTACTTCATGGAAAAACATAGAAGTAGCCGGATGTTTTTACACAGCCCATTTATTTGTAGTGTTTAGCCTTTCTTCACATCCTTTCTCTCTCTTGACTATTCTCCCTAGGGAAGTAGGTAGGTAGGTTCCTCCACACTGAATACTTCTAAGGTTCAGCTTGACAGGGTGCTGGGCTACCTCATTTAAACCACGTATCACCTAAAAAGGTTGAACTAGATGATCCTTGAGGTCCCTTCCAACCTGGCATTCTATGATTCTATGATTCTATTTTGCTTGTAAAACTTTCAGAAAATGTGAGTTCATTATGGCCTCTTTTTCCTTGGATGGCCTGCATGATGATGGCATTTTATCATGAAAGACCACCTAGGGTGGTCTATAACTCACTACAATAGTCTTCCAGTTGCATATTTCAACAATGTAGATTATATTAGGTAAAACTAAATGCAACCTCCTATCAGACAGATCCAGCTAAAAGGTCATCAAGATGTGAATAAAATCCTTTTTATTGCCTTCCAGAGTGGGACAGAAACGTTTAGCCACCTTATGATCATAGGAAGTATTACTTGTGAAGATGAAGTACATGATAAAATGACAGTTTAATACATGTAGTTGCTCTTTGTAATATCCAGTCGGATCGTTTAGAGGATGCAAGTAGATGTTGAAAAGAACCAAGAAAATGTGGAAGTTGACAATGAACCCCTATACATTTTCTGTTAATTGTCGAATATAGTGTTTCCTGGATTTCATTAGAGGTGTTCCTCCAAACTATTTTGTTGCTTTCCTCCTTATTTCAGCTTCTGTGTAACTTAGAGAGAAAGGATTATCCTTCGATATCAATAAATAAAATAAAACTGTAAGAACGAGCAAGAGCTTTCCTTATGCAAACAGATGATCATCAAAGACTGTAGTGAAAGGAATTTGAATACAAAAACTCGGAACCTGACCACAAGCTCTAGGGCTGAGAACGGTTTTGCAACATAGTCCCTTTTTCTCTTCTGTCTCGCACACACTGCCTTGTATGCAACACAACCACCATGCTCCTGTTGGGTCTCAAATTGCTCAATGGGTATAGATTTGCATAAAAGCAAGAAAAAAAGCACAGTGACCATGCAGTGTGGAATATACAGCATGGCTAGAGATGGGTATTTTAAGGGAAAACGTAGTGCAAAAGCCAGCGGCTGTGTGGCACAGATGGCAAAGCCCAAGCCAGCGTTCAGGTTGCCTTTGGTGGCAGCTGTCACACAATAATCTGCAGTTTTGCTTTCTACTCCAACTTCTCAGGTTATCACTGACATCTTCGAAGATGCGCTTGCATAGCCCATCTGATAAACTTCTTTCGTATTATAGAAAAAAACAACTCTTTGTTTACTAGATAAGGCACGTTTTGAAAGCCTCAGCTATGAAGTACTGTCTGTTTTGTCATACTCTGGTTTTGTGGTTAGAAAGTAAGTTTTAGTAGCTAAAGAAGAAGTGTTACAAAATAGCCCTATTAAGCAATTGTGTCCAGATGACTGTACAGAGAGAGACCAATTCCTGTTTAGATTTAGTTAAGTACATACGGTGAAAGAATACCATTAGCTTAAGTTTTCATGGTTTTTTTACTCTAGTAATGTGATAACTTCAGCCTATAGGAAAAATGGGGCACTTCTATCATATCAAGAAAACATGGCAAATAAGTGGTTTGTACAGTGATCACTGGCTGTTTTATGAAATGATTTCATGCTCAGTTCTAGTATAGAGCCAGAGGTACCAGCGTGCAGTAGCTGCTTGGCTGATACAGCACACAGCCCTAACCCTCTGCCTTGGTATACTCTAACACACTATTGTTCATAGGACAGACAAGAGAAGGACAGCTCGCTGTCATTCCCTCCTTTGCACACACAGCCTTAGGTGTAAAGGTCATTATAGGAATATGAGAGTAAGCAGGGTGCTAGTTCCCACGTAGCCCAGATCAAGAATCTTATTTGGGGATGACTTTACTCCCTTCTAGCTCTTAATAGCTGAGTTTCCTCATGAAAACGAGGTTTTCCATGAGAAAATAAGGATTGCGTGAGATGAGAGAAGGTGTGGTGAATGATTAAGCCTCATTCTGAGACAGATATGACCCATGAGCAATCAGGGGATGTGGCTGGAGTTGTGAACCTGGAAATGTCAAATCCCCCAGGACAGACATAACCCTGACCCGGTGTTAGGATTTCAGTTTGCCTCAGGGCTAGGGCCAGACTGGATTGATCTTGTTCTCACAGTGCTGTAACAGTTCTTTGGATGAAATCCTGACTGCCGAAACCTGCTGAACTCCTCTACGCCCTCAGCAGGACCAGAATTTTAGCCTTTAATTTATGATTTTATTTTTTTCTCTAAACACATAAATATATGCATAAAAGAAATAAATTACTGATGTTTCTCTCCTAGGTCTGTTGATTTACTGAGCACTGTTCATAGATTTGCTGTCCTTATACTCAAACCAAGAACCGAGGCCAAATATGCCTTTTTATTTAAACTGAATACTGTAATTTTCAAAGAAGAATCACAATGTGGCTTTTTTAATAAATTGGTATTTTTTTGTATAGTTGACAATCAGAACTTTTTATTTACAGTTATTTACAGTTAATAGTTTCTCAATGGCAATATTTATGTCTCAGTTGGAGAGGAAAACCATCACAGGAGCAAACTGAGAAAAAGATATGAAAGCTACACTTGCTACAGCAACTGTAATAGCAGTATTTTGCTATTAGTGCATGTAAAACTATATTTGGAGAAAGACCTCACCATCTGTATGTTACATATATTCACTAATTATAAATGCCTAGTACCAGACTCTTGAGTTATATCTGAGTTCTCAGCCTCCCTTTTTTTCCCACCTCTCCTTTTTACTTTACCTGAATATGAAGCTGAATACATTACTGTTTTCACAGATGTCAACAGGAAGAAGTACATGCTATTTCTCATTATTTATGTTTACATTAAATATACTGTCATCTCCCTTATTAACAAAATCTAAGCTAAGCGTGTAGCCTAAGGGAATAACCATAACTTTGAAAGACAAAGAATAAACTTATCATGTGAGGAATTTGCAAATCAATATCTCTTGTTCATATAGTTGATCGGTGACTATGTATGAATCACCAGATGCAGAAATCAAGAGAATAGATTATATCATTTGTGTAAGATCATGTAGCATAAGTGCCTTAGAATTTAAAATAAAACTTATTTCCAACCAATACTCCTCTTTAACGTAACAGGAATGTATAGTAATGACACTTCAAAAGCCTGATGGTGTTGAATGCAGCAGTTTATAGCTGACAGTTTTGCTTTTTGCTAGGTGAATGAAATTGTGATAGTGTAAACTCCTGTGTAAAATGCTTATTCTCAGTGACTGCCTCTTTAATTAACCAGATGACGTCACGCTTAGCATCAGTTCAGAAATTCTAAAACGTCATGATTATTAACTTTATTTTTTTAAATACAAACATGTTTCTTAATGAAAATAGATTATAGACCTCTGAAAGTAATTTCTTTCTATGTAAGTAAATATTGAACTACTGTAAAATCTTTAAACCATTAATTATAAAAAAGGACCTTAAGAAATATGGCATATTTTAATAGTCCTTGCTCTAACTCCTGATTACCTCCCACTCATTTTAAATCTTATCAAATATTGAAAAATTTTACAAGTGAAACCCTTCATTTATATAAAAGAAAATTGTTACAGATATTATAGATTCCATATACTGTACTCCTCCAAAATCAATATGTATTTGCAGTGATTGTTTTGGTATGCACACATGTATATACCACACTAATGCCAGGAAACATTGACATGATAATAGCTGTAAGCATGTAATAAAATTTGGAATGCAGAGTATGTCTGCATATTACTAAAAATATTAACAAAGAAACCTAATGCGGTCTTTCCTCCATCAGCTGTGAGATATTAAATTATACGTTGATAGCCACGCTTATTCTGCAGGCTACTGGGAGATCACATTTAACTCCTTTGCTAGCTCATGTAGAGCCTGATATCTGTTCAATCCAGTTTGCCTTTCAGGCATTTCCAAAGCAACTTACAGTCTCTGTGCATATATAATGTTTTCTGTCTGAAAATGAAAGCATTATCATCACAGTGAGTTTTCAAAACTGCTGAACTCTTTGGGAACTGGGTAGCCTCCAGTATTTTGAGGAGAAGTCTTGTTATATTTGTTCTGCTTTTTTGGTATTGTAAGAATTGTGAATAGTTCAACACTCATTCTGTGAACATGGAGATATACAAAAGGTACACATCTGTAATACTCAAAACATCGATGAATATAGAAGGCAAAATAAGGACCATATGCTATTTTCCCTTTATTTATGGGACATAGACTTGTATTTAGGATTTTTATTAGCAGCACTGCAGCTAACTTATAAAGTGTTTAAATCAATGTGACAAAATAGCACAGACATACCCCATGTTGTAAATCCCTCCTCGGGCCTCCTATTCTGTTAGTTTATTGGGGCCATAAAGGAGCTGAACTGTTAAATGCACAGTGTAAAAATAAAGGCTCCAGAGTGTGTCAGTAACGTGTGTCGTAAATGACTGTTTTTCAGATCCAAGTCTCCTTTTTTTCACAGTGCAATATCCATACACACAGGACCTGTCCTAGAGATTGCAAACCATTCTACTGTTGCTAGATTGTTTTTTTCAATCTTACAACTCAGTTATACTCTAAAACTTCCTGTATCATTCTGATATTTTACGTACACAACTCATGGCACTGATGTTTTTCTTCTTTCTTTTAAGGTCAGCTATCACATTATGCTGTGGATATACCGTACTAGTCATCCATCACAGCTGTGTTCCCCTTACCTTTGGAAAAACGTTTCTCCCCATTTTTAGAATTGAGATTTGGGTGACACTCCAGATCTTATATAATACAGAAACGTTACAGAAATTCAATGCCCCGTCAGGGAAAACGCATGCCAAACACTGCCATCAATTACTTTTTTTATACAAACTTCTCCTTTTATCTGTCAGCAGGTTGCGAGTGCTGAGAATTCACTACAAAGAAGGAGTCACTATTCACTGGAGTCCACTGTTCACTGGGGACTTCAACTTTGGAGTCTATGTAAAGCATGAAGGGACATATTTGTTTTCATACTGAGAGGGATGCTTATGCAAATCACATGGTAAAGAGAGAAAAACTGAAAATGGCTGATTTATTGGAAGAGACTTGGAGTGATTTTCCATTATTACCAGTCTCACTCTCTGTGAAGCTGGCATTTTTAATCTTGATGCTGGCATATATATTGTAACTTGAAAGTTCTGTTGTCATGTTTGCCCATATTCCATAATGTGCTTTAGGTAGATTCCCACACATCTAATCCATTCTCCCCCCTGAAAGAGAGGGTAGGATTACCTTCTTTAGCCAAAAAGAATACACAGCACAGAAATGTAGGAAAACAAGTGATTACGGAGCTGATGAACCTGTTAGCATTGTAATGAACTTATTACTGTTCTTGCCTAAGCCAAGAAGTTGAGATTGTTTTCTGTAAACTGAGATGAGAAAATTCACAGCCTACACATACGTTCCAAAACTGGAGACCTATTTCCAAATGTGCTTTTTAAGTATATACTTGCTAACCTTGTCCGTAATAATCAAAGATTGATTAATTGCAACATAAATGCTGAGACAGTGAATCCTGGACTTAGATTTATTGAAATTGCTGCCCTGGTTATTACAGAATTCATAGTTGACATGTTTAGCATGATTTCTGCAGTGGTAGATTACCATTTTGCTTGGTGGTGTACTGAAATTAATCTGCTATACAGAGACCCTGTCTTTTCATTTAAATAATTATTGACCTACATTTTTTTTTAGCAAACCTGACGGCAAAAACTGCACACTGTCAGTAACACAGGGTTATCCTTCTGCATAAAATGACTGACTGCATTTTGATCAAGCAGAAACGAATAAAAGTTCAGAGGTAAGTGACAAAAATAATTAGACTCAAGGAAAGACTTCCATATGAATAAGAATTGTAAAGTTTGAGTTTAAAAGGAAATTAATAAGAAGAGACATGAAGAAGTAGACTGTTAATGATAGAATACTTGCCAGCTGCAAGCTGTGGGGATCCTCCCACCTTCCTTCCACTTAAGCATCTTTGTGGGAAGCCAGAACTCTGCTGTGTCAGTCCAAAATTTGTCTAAGTCCCCTTATCTTAAAAAGCAAACACATGCACAAAATCTGAAAGCTTTTTCTTACCCTCTAGTTAGAAATTGCCCATGTTTTAAATATTCACCATTCAATGAGAATGAATGAACCCCCCACAGAAGTGCTGGGCAGAGGCCATGATTTGCATCAAACCTGCCTAGCAAGTGCTGACAGAAGCCTTCCTAAAGGCAGTCTTCACTCTCTTCTCCTTCGGCTGGACTTCAAGATGATACCACCAAAACAACAGGAGCAGAAAGAGGAGAAGTGGTTCCCAGCTTGCATTGTTTGGAAGGACCCCAAGCACCCTTCTTCCTGATGCATGAACATGGCCAGTGCTCTCTTGCTGGGCAAAATCTCCACTGCCTATCCCAGAGTGTTGCAGAGCAGTATCACCTGTCTGGTAGATATGTGGGTAGGCATACTGACCTTTCTTCTTAGGAGGGTTTCATAACACACAGCATGACTGGAGATGTATGCAGTTGAGCTAAGGCTTTCTGCATCACACGGGTCAAGTATACTGCTCTCCTTAAGAGATTATACAGACATAACCACTTTTCTTTTCTTTTCTTTTCTTTTCTTTTCTTTTCTTTTCTTTTCTTTTCTTTTCTTTTCTTTTCTTTTCTTTTCTTTTCTTTTCTTTTCTTTTCTTTTCTTTTCTTTTCTTTTCCTTTCTTTTCTTTTCTTTTCTTTTCTTTTCTTTTCTTTTCTTTTCTTTTCTTTTCTTTTCTTTTCTTTTCTTTTCTTTTCTTTTCTTTTCTTTTCTTTTCTTTTCTTTTCTTTTCTTTTCTTTTCTTTTCTTTTTTCTTGTAGTTGTGATAATTTCCCTGTATCACAACTCTTCTTTCACTTTGATTATGCAAATTACGTTTAAGGACACATCCCATATGAAAATCTGAGGCAATAACACACCAGAACATTGTTTCAATGTACTATAAAGTCAGAAAATGAGGTTTGTTTCAACAAGAGAAAAGACCTTTCTGGCCTAAGCTGTTCCTTTTAGACCTACCTCTATATAGGTATTTCTATTCCGTCATTGCATTGGTGCAAAGAAAGAACTGGAATCTTATCTCTCTACAACACTACGTGCTGTACAAGAAACTGTTTAAGAAAATGGACCAAGGAAAAGCTGTTGTGCAAAGTTATGTGTATGAAGGAGCCAAGCACAGGTCCTCACCCCTACACTGTCAGCACTTACGGTTTTTCCATGGTCTCCATACCTTCTCTGTTTCTGTCAGGGTCATGTTGCAATGCACCATGCATATAAGTATACAAGTGAATAGATGTGCCTGCATGGATGTGCAGGAAAAAACAAATATGAGTAGGACATTTGTGTTGATAGTAATGGCATGTTTTTGTGGTGGAGCTAGATGTACTGTGTCTTACAAACCTAGGACAACAGGAAACAGTGGCTCATTAAAGCCTTATGTAAGAAATACACAACTTGCCTACTAAGTCATAATTGTTTCATGTGCCAAAGTCCTCACATCAAAATTCAGACTAATTACAGTTGAGTCATGCAGACAAGGAAACAAACTCAGAGCTGACGTAGATATTGCCAAGACACGATACAGCAGCAATCACCTGGGGTGGGGAGAAGGGAGGTGCTGCTTCAAAATCTCGGGCAGGGCCCAGGGCCACATGACGAGCTCAAAGTATCATGTTTATTTTAAACGAAAACATTTCTCATTTAGTCTGGGTGTGAAGAAAACCTTAAAAATATAGGTCAGACAGTGCAGCTTGACCTTCCTTTGGATCCAGAGGGGCCTCATCCATCCTGGGTGTGATTGTCTTAATGAAAAAACTATACACTCACATTTTCTTGCTCCCCTTCGCACGGTGAGTTTGTGAAACTAAGAAAAGATGATTTATGCATGAAGTACAAGAGGGCTATGAGTCACAGTCAAGCTGTACGAGTTAATTCAATGAAGCGTTCCACACTAGACCAGTTATTATATGAATTCATTGCCGTAGTTGAAGATTCCTCCGCTGCTTTGCACAGCAAACAAATAAAGTACATATAGCTAATTAAGCTACCTACTGGGAACACAGCCATGTGTCTTTAGGAGACTTGCCCTGACGCAGCAAGGGATCAAATCAAGTGCACTTGGGGCAGATGGTAGCCCTTAGTAGAGTTCACAAAATCACAGAATCATAGAGTGGTTTCGGTTGGAAGGCACTTCTAAGTCATCTAGTCCAACCCCCCTTGCAGTGAGTAGGGACATCTTCAAGTAGATCAGATAGCTCAGAGTTCAAAGTGCTAAAGTGTTCTGTCAGCACTGCCTAATGAATCAAGTTTTTCCAGACATCTAGACCCTGTGCAGCAGAGGTGCAATGCTGATGTAGTTGCAAGGGAGAGAAGTCGCAGTCTCAAATTGCAGAGTGCTGCACTTCTTCCTTGGCCTGTTGCCTTTCTCATAATATCCCTTTGTGGCTAGGAGGGAGGTTATCACTGAAGACCAGGCTTTCACGGGCCATCACCCTGTGTTCTCTTCTCCAGCAGATGTGTGCCAGTCCCGTTGGCTATTTAAATCAGTATTGATAGACAGCCAGATTTCTCCTACACAAGTTTATTGTGACAGCTCCCCATTTTCTTATTTAAAATGTACAGAAACTTACAGGAATACATACGTCTTGACACAATCATTTAAATAAAAAGTCTTAATACTCACCAAATTATAACATATTGGAAATACAATGGGTTTAGTAAGATATTTGTCTTGTTAGTATCTAAATGATTAAATGTATCTTTAAATAATATATTGTCATTATTATTTTAAGAGAAAAACTAATTCTTTCAGTCACTATCTAAAATAAAAGTGGTATTGTTATTTCCTGAGTAACTCTGTGTTCTTTGCTCAGGGAGCAGTGATTTGAGATTTTGAGAAGCTGGAAATGAAAAAATTACAAAAGGAGGCAATGATTGAGAAATATTTATCATTGGTTTCTCTTTAGTTAACACAAAAATAAATTTAAATACAAAAATAATTAACTTCATATCTGCACTGTGTATCATTCTGTGCATGTTGCCTTTCTCGATGTATATGAATATAGATAAAATGACCATTGGTGGAAAAATTGCAGAGATGTCTTTTTGCACTTGGACTAGAACTAAGTTCACATGCTGGGATGAAAGTGCAGTAAAATGGGCTGTTTCCTAAGAGCAAAAATTACCTAAAAAGAGCTCAAAACACATAGGGTAGAGTAACAAAAGCAATAGGCCAAACTGAAATAGCTGTTGTCCTTGGAGGCCATTAGCTCAACCTGCAGGCTGGTTAGGTCATTTTGGTCTGCTTGTTGGACATGAGGAAACACCATGCGTGGAATCAAGCAAAATAATCACCGTTACTAATAATGACTATTTTATTATTAATAGAAGGAGGAAAGAAAAATTCAGGAGGAACACTAGTGTGAGAAACAGTTCTTTCTTTTCTCTGTCTCTCTGTAGAAAGTTTAGGATGATGATGACGCCTTTAAGAGTGAGTTTGTTCTTGGTCTCACAGGGAGACGGGAATAAAAACTGCAAAGCTGAGAGTGGAACAGAAATCAAGTTATTGTTTACTCTGGAGGACACTTCTAATCTCTTCGTTCCCTTAATAAAAAGAAGTCTCATTTGAATGTATCACAAATACTTGAAAATGTATAGAAGGACTAATAAAGTCTTTTGTGGAAAAATAGATCCAGTTTGCTATATTTCAGATAATCTATGCAGTTTGTTACCTGTATACTGTTTATTAATTGCATAAGTTATCTATGATATTGATAAGTGAGAGAAACCATGTAAATCAAGTTTTCAGTGAGATTCCTTCAATTAATCTGCATTCAGAGGGGCCAGTTTTTATTTTCAAAGTTGAACATTTGTTTCCAATAAATTCAAATAATATTGCTCCTGCAAATCTTTCATCTCACAATTAATAAAGGGTTTCTGACTTTTAAGTAGCTATTCAAGAATGCATTATTGTGTTTTCATACTCTTTTCTCTTAAAAGAGTGGGTGTCATGTGAGTAATTTCTTTTTCAGTTGTATAAAACAAAGGCTTGAGTATGACAGCTGGCCAAATTAATTTCCCAATTAATATAAATATTCTAACAAAAATAGCTATTCCTCTTAGTAACCATTGTAGCACCTTGCTATGCTGTACATAATAAGCATTCAGACAAAAAGGCTACCAAAAAATTACTAATTGGCATGTGTTGAGATATACAACATTTGCACCTGTAATCTGAAAAGAGCATTACTGTCTCAAACATTTAAATAAACAACAATTTCATCCAAGGAAGAGAAGATAAATTATACTAACAGCTTTGACAGAAAATTTTAAATGGTCGAGGTTTGGTTTGAGATGAAAGCATTCAAAATGTTCCTGGCAGAATATGTTTCCAGTAAGAAAAACTTCAGCATCTTTTGAATATATTTAAATGGAAAATTGGTGCCACAAAATAAGATGTCACAGCGCTGAGGACACATCGCTGACCCACAGCAATGCTGTCGCAGGGCTGGACTCCAGCTCCCTGCAGCCCATCTGGCCATGGCCCACCCACAGGCCCACATCCCATCCTCCCCACTGAGGTGCCCAATGCTCAGAGCTGGGGCTGCCATGGTGCCCGCAGCTGCCCTGCTGATGGATGGGTTTGTGGAACAGGCCCTGGCTGCCAGGTCCTAACCAGATGGACCCTCCATGGGAAGCCCCAGGAACCACCCTGAGTGGCAAGGTGGGTGCATCACGTGGCTGCTTTCAGTTCTGCAAAAACGTACCTACATTTCTCAGCCAAATTTCTTTGCAGTTTTTTTCCATCCGTAAATTTCTGATTAAAACATGTTAGAAAGCCTGACTTCTTGAGATAAAGAGCATATGCATGCCAAAGCTTGAAAGGCAGAGATTTCCCATTCTTCCTCTCAATAAGAGGAACACCAATTGTCAGATTTTATGGACTGTTTCTTGACAATATCTAAGGCTTACCTAGAATTTCTAACACAGGTTAAAGAGAACTATATGGGAAGCTGAAGTAAAAACTGCAAAATACAACAACATATGCTGACCCAGATACAACATCAGAAGCACTGAATGAAGAAACTCTTCCCATGCTCTCTGTGCTCTGGCCAATGCAGCACAGTGTGTGGTTGCCCTTCACCACATGAGTTATCTTTTGACTCCTGTTCAACTTCTTCTCTGTGAGGTTCCCTTCTGTAAATCTACTTTCTACCCAGTCAGCGTCCAGGCTACCTAGTTGCACCATATTTTCCCACTGCAGGAGAAAGACTTTGCCTTCATCTTTGATGAACTTCACGAGGTCTCTGTTCATGAGGATTTCTCAAGCCTCTCAATGTCCCTCTCAAAGACAACATCATCCTTCAGTGTACTGACTGTTCCCACCATTTTGGTGTTATGTTCTACCTTATCATCCACATCATTGATAAACATGTTAAATAGTTTTGACACCAGTTTCAGTTCCTGGGGAACATAATTTATAAGTAGATAATGACTGGACTACAAGCCCCTTGAGCCCAGTTTTTCACCCATTTTACAGCCCACACATCTGGGACAAACTTTCTCAACTAGTTTATAAAGATACTACAGAAGAACGTGCCAAAAATCTTGCTAAAACCAAGGTCAATGATATCCACTGCTCCCCTACTGTCCACAGGGCCAGCCATTTCCCCATAGAAGACAACTATGCTGATAAGGCATGATTTGTTGTTGGCAAATCCACACTGGCCATTCTCATTCCCCTTCTTGTCCTTCATGCATTTGAAAATGGCTTCCAAGATAATTGCTCCATAACTTTTCCAGGAACTGAGTTAGGGCCAGCTGTCCTGTAGTTGTTCTTCCTTTGTGCACTTTTGAAGATGTCTTTTTCCAGTTACTGGAGAGAGACCTCCCCTGACCATCATGGCCTTTTAAAGGCGATAGAATTCAGTCTCACAATACTTTGGCCAGTTCCTCAGTATGTTGTCTGGACCTACAGATTTCTTTATGTTCAATGTGCTTAAGCAGTCCATAGCTCAATCCTCTTTTACTATGGGCAGCACTTCTCTCCCCCATGCTCAATCAGCCAGCTCAGAGACTTGGACATACCTGAGGAAATACTTATTCCGTAAAGATTGAGGCAAAGTGTTTCCCATGTTCTTTTTCAGACACTCCATTCAGTAGCTGGCCACACTTTTGCTTCATTTTGCTGATGAGATACCTACAGAAGACCTTTTCACCTTTTACATTTCTCAACACCTTCAAATCCAGCTGAGCTTTGGCTTTTCCTTGCATGCCTGGGCAGTGCCTCTACACTCCTCCCACCTTTTTCTACACTCTTTGTATTTAGGCTCAGTGACGTGCTGTCCTTTCTACCAAGCCAGTTCTCAGTCGTGACTACTAGATTGTCTGCTTAAATACATTTAGGATTTTCAGGAAAAAACCTATAAACTTGTTACATACTCCAAGCACCTTGGTTATAAAATGTGTTGGTATTTTCAGTAACTATTTTAAAAAGCTTCAATGTGCATGAGTCAAGAATATATCTCGTTTCTTAAAATGAAGTCTCTAAGATTCTTTCCTGCTTCCCTTCTGTACAGATATATGGATAAAGAAACACACCTTCAGCCTGTTTATTTATTGTGTGAGTAAAAGAACATGGTAAGTCATCCAGTAAGTAACACTCCTGTTCAGTAGTAATATTAGCTAGTTTATTGACTATTAGAAATTAGAATTGATTAATTGTTTTACAAGTCATCTATTTAATTTTATTCTAATACATCTTTTATTCTGATGCATCTTGTATTTTAATACACCCAATGCATCTTAATATATCTAACACGTTCTAATACATCTTAGTACAGATACAAGAGCTGTGCTCATAAAAACTACTGAATCACAGATTGGTAGAATCATGCACATTTTTATGCTTCGTTACAACCATTGTAACTCATACACAAATTACCTCCTCTCATTTGCTACTTTAACTGTCGTGTAAAACAAAAACGAACCCTGAAGAGAGTTATAGAAAAAAATGGAAATTGCAAATAATTCACTTACAAGTGTTGGAAAAATCCTTAGAAACCAAACCATATAGATCATGAGATGATAACACATAATTATCCTTCAGCTGTGTTATTCTGCATTTGTGGCAAGAAGGTTATTTACCCTATGAACCCAAAACTCTTTAACCACGTAATCTGTCTTCCATTATCTCCTCACATCTCACAGAGTGAGCTGGAGGAGGATGTGTCACTGTGCAAGCTACCCAGGTGGTATTTAGGTAAGGACAGTAACTGGGAGGATTAATTGTTCATACATGAAGTGTGATGACTCAGTAACTCTGGATGTAAGGACTCCACCTTTGAGATGAGAGAGTGACAGAGAAATCTCTCTCATCTGAGTGACCATGGCACGTAGCTTCCTAATTATGGTCAGACTTGTATTGTGCTTTTGGTTCTGCTGTGTCACTATGGCCCCTAATCCTGACAGTCCTGGAGGAGTGAAGGAAGCTATTTAGCCTAACCATCTTGTTCCCAGGACTGACACCAATTTCTTACTGTGTCATATGTAATTTCTTTAAAAGGTACTTAGAATATGTGGGTTGCAACACATTACAAAACCCAGGTACTTTCACAAGGTAAGTTTGTGTCTGCAAGTCAACTCAGCGTCTGAGCTAAAAGGCATGTGGATGAAAGATTCAGCCCTCTGAATTCCTTCTACTTAAGGGAGAAACATTGCCAGTCAGCCTAAAGATGCCTCATTTGTATTTCTGTTGCAGGTCTTGAGGCATTAATGTAAACTGTTTAGTAAATGAATATTAGCAGATCCAGTATTTCACCCCTGGATGTACTTTGGTAAGGATGAAAGATGTGCAAAATGCAGAGATAGAAATGTATTGTCATCAGATATATTAATATCTGACCTGTTATAATGAAAACTTTAAAAAATAAGAAGAAAATGTAGGTGTTTATCAGCTGCGGTGAGTGTCTGAAACCCATCAATAGGGATGAGATTTTTCACTTGCACTCTTAAGAAGAAATTTATGAATAAATTATTTCTCGAGTATTAGTTATGGGCTTGTTATGTATTTTTATTTATTATTATAGCTGAATCAATCTGAAATGTATTCACATATTTTCCAGATCATGGAACAGAAAATCATATATATTAGGATAAACACTGAGAGGAAAACAAACAACATTATTGAGGTCACCAACATGTAGGCTATGTTTACCCACATCTCTCTTTATTTGCTCATAGCAATGCATCCCAAATCTTGTCACCCACTATGCACACAGCTGTGGTACATCAGCCCAATCTGTGGTTTCTTCTGGAGAAGCAAAGGACCTGAAGGTTTGATGTTGCAATTATTTCCCAGAAATCATAATCTTAAATAGTGCCAAAGTGCATGTAATTCTTTTGGGAGCAGAGGGAAGACCTGTATTCATGTTATGAAATCTCAGAGAGACTATGAGCATATATATGTGCTCCACCAGGAAGCTGGATTTATTGAAGATGCATAAGGTAGAAGTAAGGCAGATTTCTAGTCAGTTTCCTCCATGCAGGATTAAAACTGTATTTCTTCTTCCAAGTGTTAAAGTTGACAGCAGAGAAAATTACCAAACTCTTGAGACGTTTATCAGTAACTTCACTGAGTTCATTGCAGGTTTACAACAGGACATTGGCACTCTGTGTCACCTGGGGATGGAGCTCATGCAGATGCGGAGCAGCTGCTGGGGCAGCGCATGGAGCCCAAACACCTGGAGTCTCAATATCCATCAGCACACAGTGAATGAACTTCCTGCTCTGCAGCAAGACAACTCCTGATTCTTAAAATCAGCATTGTGATTTCCATCTGGACTCAGTAGTGCTCCACATTGCTCAGAGAGCCTGACACTTCCAGGGAAAGCTGGTCCTTCTGTGTCTGTGTTGGGAAAAGGACATACATAAACAGTAAAGCCACTCATCCCAGAAAATGCCAGAATGATGACATATGCAGAATTAGCTCATCCAGTTGAAACAGCGATGACTGTGTGAAGCATCTTGACTGAGATGGTGCTGTGCCCTATGGCAGTAGGGCCAAAGGCCAAGTTTACCTTGCAGACTGACTTGCACAGTGGCTGAATGCCACATAATCTTGATACTCATCAAGTACTCATCAGGAAATACTCTTACAAAGAATTCCATAAAATTATACTCTTCAGGACACAAAACAAAAGAAGAAAATAAGGATAATCCCTGGCTATTGGGTGTTAGGCAGCTACATAAAGCTTTTAAAATTCTGCTGCAGCTTTAGTGCATGCCATTTGCTAACATTTTCTGAGGTATGGAGGAGGTAGAAAACAGTCTGAATCCAATGCCAGATGCAAATAGCAGTCATTTCTAGAATTCAGGCTGTTTAAGCAAGTTATGGATTAAAAATCTGCTCAAAGGCTATTGAAAGACTTCCTTTGTTAGGATGCCTTAAATTCCTAGTAGTGCCAGTTTTTCTATTTTATCTTCTCAAGGGCCCATTTTCTCTACTCTGATTCTCTTTTACAGGAGAGTTCCATTGACTTGGATCTTCCAAACCAGTTTGGCATCTCTCTCAATTCTGATACTAATTTAGTTATAAGTGTAAGTCCTGTGCAAGTAAAAATACTTCATTGTAAAAACAGAGAAGACAGAAAGTTGCTGATATGGTCCATCATTTTCTAGAACAATTATTTCTTTTTGTCTGCCCCACTGGATAAGTCTGTCTTTAAAGTGTTTAGATGCTTATACTCACCTCCATTGCTCCTTGTGCTTACCTAATCCTTGTCATGTTTTTTGCATCTACACCACACTTTCAGGGATTACTGGGTTTGATTTGGCTGTTCAGATGTGGTAAATAGTCATAAAAAACATGCGGTAACCTCATAAAAGAACCTAAATATTCCTTGGAGCCAAAGGAGAACACCTTAGAGAGCTCTGCGTTTCCCCAGAAACTCTATTTCTTCCACTTGGCTATGAAAGTCTCCATGACAAACGCAGATATCCTTTTTATGGGTGTAACTAACATGCATGCTTTTAAAAGAAACTGAATACATGATTTCCCAGAAGAAAAAGAAACTGAATCTTTGGTAATCAGAATGCATCTTTTCAGCTGATAAATAAGGGCACAAGTGATCTTGAAAATTGCACCTGAAACATTTTTACATATGGTTGTGATAAATACTATGCAAGATTTCTGACAGTGAACAAGAGAAGATTTTTGGCATTTACTTCATGCAGTTGACAGTGTTCAGCTGACTGCTTTTCCCTAGTGAGGCCACATCAAGCACATACTTGCTTAATTTTACAGACATGAGTAACTAACTCCACTCGCTTCAGCACCACCAGGCATTACAAAACCAAGGTTCTCAGCAGCTTATGGATGATAATGTGGATCACCTCTGCAGCAGGCTCTGAATGATAGTGTAAAATCAGAGAACTACTTAAGCAGACAGCATATATTTTTCACACCCGTTTAAACAACCGCCAGCCACAGCCACTCCGGACTTTCCTCCCAAGCTATACACCCTTCACTACATTCACAATCCACTCATTGGGGACAGGCAGTCTGTATAAATAACCAAGAAAAAACTATTTGGTTTATATGTTTAGTAAGAGCCATTCTGATAATTTATTTCCTGCCATTAACTTCCCATGGAAGCAGGAGGAGACAGCACTAGGGATGATGTTGGATGAGGGGTATTTATGGCACTGGGAGAGTTAAGCAGGAATGTAACAGCCCCACCTGAGGTCAGTTTAAGTTCCTGTAGAACCACACCTGATGATAGGCAAAAATACTACCTGAAATTTCTTTGAACTATTACTAAACTTGATTCACTTTCATACTGACAGTTTCTCTGAAATACTAGTTGGCTTCCTCCTTTTCCCCTGTCTGTAGAAAGGATTCTGAGGTGCTAATACAAGGAAACAATACCTGACAAGGGGAACATTAATGGACTCACAAATACATTAAAACACCTCCCCTCTTAAAAGCTCCAGGCTGTTCTAGTGGTAGTGCAGCAGTGGTTTTGGTTTTGGATTGTTGTTTTTACAAGACAGACCTATAATATTAAAATAAGCAGATTAATCAAGGGACATGTATCATAATGTATTTCTGGTGTTCAAAGCATGCAAACAAGTAAAGCAGTTTCTTGACCTAACACTGTTCTTTCAATTTTATACTAACTTTGATTCATAAGAACCAGCTGGTTTGGCTCCAAGGCACTGCTAGAAATTATTAAGCCATTTAGCAAAACTTGAAATGACTACACGAAGCACAAAGCAGTAAAGGATCAGGGGCTGAGTCTGAAACCCAAAGGGGTTTTAGATGTCTTAGATCAAAACTCAGTCAACAGTACTCTCCAAACCCGAATTTGCTTCAGTGTGTTTTCTGCCCAGAAGAGTATTTCTTCTACTAGAATCCATGGGTGCCTAAATTTCTGGTCTAAAGAGTCTCATGAAAACCCTTGCGCTTCTCTATGTTTAAACCTCAGTAAGATTCACAAAACAGGCTGTTCTCTGTCTTAACACACAACCCATCATTCTCAAATCAGTGTCAGGTTTTTCTCCTAAGGCTTAATACTTGTGCTGCGTAGCCTAGATGGCCTCTTTCTTAGTTTTCTGGGTTCTTTCAATCCAATTTTTAACATCTACCTGGGCACCTACAAGCTGAAAGTGGGGCAAATGCAGAATGTGGAGATGTAAAGTCAAAGAGTAGGTAACCCCTACTAATCTTTTTATTTGTCCAAAGTCTTTGGGCATGTCTGTTTTCAGCAGAATAGTTCCTGAGGCACTTACAGTTGTTACTTTTTGTTGACTAAACTGTTTTTCTCATCACTTAAAACTGTCTGGATCCATCTGTCAGTAGTCTTTCCACCTAAATCCCAGTTCAGTAGGCAGGTGCAGAAGAAGTCTGCTAGAACCACTTCTCTCCACTTCTCTGTCTTACTTCAAACAGTATTAAAAGTTGCATTATTAAAAGTCCTTCTGTGGTTCTGGCCTCTGATCTTTCAGACGTCAGTAGTTTTCATGTCCAGATCAGGATTTTTTTAAAAAAAATAGTGTTACAAAAATGTGCTTTTGTCATGTCATCTTGGTTTTCTTGTATCATTTGACTTCCAGAGAACAACTGGCAACTAGAAGACAGTGCTTCTAGTATAAACATTTCTCATAAAATTATTCCATTTCTTCACTGTTTCATTGCCTTTTGACACCCTCAAAATACACTATTGCCCCTCTTCTTGATTTTCCTTTAAATGTATCTTCTTAAAACGTGGCAACGCCACCAAGACTCTGGATCCCCTCGCTTTTCTTCCCACTGCATTGTTCCTACAACTTTAGGTATTCTCATAAAACAGATAGAGTATTTGTGCTGAAAAGTAGAGACCAGCAAAAGTATGGCTATCAGAGTTGGAAACAGAAATATCATCAGGAATCAAATTTTCCTTTAAATGCTCTCAGAATGAGGTTTCTCAGAATAGGAAATCCCTGTTGTTTAACTGTGCTGTAGACTTTCCCGAAGTCTTTAATAAGCCTTATCTTGCCCAAAATCAAATCTATTTGAGTTCAGCTTTCAAAATTGAATATGGTTTCTTATGTATTTATGTGACTTTGCAGTGCTTGGTTTAGGTCTCAGCTACAGGCAGATTAGCAATTCTAATGCTCCAAGGACAAAATCATGTATGCAGGCAAAGAAGGTTAAAATTAGATGGGTTGTTCGTTACTTGTCACATGCTGTTGTAGATGCATTGGCTCCATGTATGTTATACTATAAAAAGATTAATAAAAGTCAATGAAAGGAAATTAATGAAACTTTAATACACTGGAAAGAAAAAGAAAAATAACTGTGTACCATTAACAGTCCAAGCTCTACCCTCAGGCACAATGTCTTGTATCTTTTTATTGGTGTTTTGTCCACTTTATAAATAAAGTTACAGCACATCTTTAGGGAACTCAACTAGTTTACAAGATTACAGTATTTAATTTTGTGCCAAAAAAAAAGAAAAAAAGAAGTGAATATAGTACCGCAAAATGCTTCCATGGAAAAGATAAATGATTAAAATGAGTGTACATAATTATCCATGAAAACCTATGTTTGAATCACAGATTCTATTAATTAAAGATATGTATACAATAAGACCAAACCGTCACGACATATGATTACATTAAACAGATACAGTACATCTTTCACAGTAGCTGTAGTTTATAATAATCGAAAGAAGTGGCCTTTTTAGTAAAGATTTTTCAGATGATGACTCCATCATTCTCCATTGCCCTTTATATAGATAATGAGTGAAATGCTGGTGAAAGAATCCTGAATAAATACATGATTAAATATCAGAACCAGGTTTGCTCAGAGCACTGAGATAGATCAGGGCAGGATCTCAGCTTGGCAGAATTCTGGCTGCTTGATAAGGTTGATTCAGTTAGGAAATAATTCTCAAACATTAAGGAAGATTGTTAACATTCTCATCCTATATGTAAAAAAAAAGTATAAAAAAGTGGTGTGAGATTATAGTATCCTCTAATTTACTATTTTTCCTGAATCAAAAATAATGGCACTCTATTTTAACTCTTGCAAAATATGGATTTTATTAGCATTTGGCTAACACACATAAAAAATGAAGAATAATTTATATGACTATTAAACATTATTTCTGAAATCAGATGTTAAGGTGTTTTGGATAAGTTGGTTCTTTTTTTCCATATGAATATCAATTTTCATTTGAGTAGAAAAAATGTTGGGCCAAATGTTTTAGCAAACAAGTCATTTGCAAAAAAAAGAAGTTTTGGCCAAGAAAAGTAGTGTTTTATAATGTAAAAAATGAACATTTCATTTCAGAAATACGGAAACATTCTGTGTCAACATTTAAAAATGTTTTATACTTTGTTACTCTTCATTTCGAAAAATATTCTTTCTTAAGGAATGTATCAAAATTTACAAAAACACACATAATAATAGGAAATTATCCACAACTAAAAGCAACATTTGATATTTAGTCAAAAGAATATTTTTTTAAGTTAATTAAAAGAAAAAGAGATTCTTATTTTTATTCAAAACCAAGTAAGCACTTCTTACTTAACCTAAACCAAAAATTTCCTGTTTCTCTTGTTAGTCAAACAAAAAAAAATACTCAGAATTTTCTAATCTATACTTTACATTCAACTATTGCAAAAGAAGGTAGACACATCTCATGTATCTTATGTTGGGGATACACTGGTAAGATTTTAAGAAAAACTATAAACAGTATACTATAGCCAAAAACCAAATACAATTTACCAATATAGGGATTAAGGATGGAAGGATAATGAAAAATTTCCAACATAGTTGTTCTTAAGAGTTCTTGAAAAGATACTAATTTGTTAGCAAAACAGAATTTGTGCTGCAGTTGGTATGTGATAAACATAATGGAAACAATTAGAGAATTTATTGATGACACCTCACAGTGGTTTGTCAGAATAAATATAGTAATCTTGCTAAATCCTGTGCTTTTTCATAGTAAAATAACATAAAAATAGAAAAAACTAAACCATAGTCTTACAAGGACCTGCAGACACATTCTCTAAAATCTACAGGAGCAAAAATAAGACAGAACTTTATTTACCCACTGAATACAGACATTTTCATTAGCTGAATATATACCTCACCAATGCTTGGCAAAAGTATCAGAAAATGCTGTATTTTTCTTTTCACAAGGATGAATCATTTATTTAAAAAGATATTTTTCATTACATTTACAAATGGGCTAAAAGTAACTATTATTTGTGCATTTACTGCTAGCTTTATCTAGTAGGTAGAAAAAGCCAGATATTTCTGTCCAAAGTCTTTATTTAATCAGAACGTAGAGTCAGAAGAAGGGCTCACTGAGTTCAACATAGTGAAAATTCAACTTCATCACTGAAGATCAGTTTCCAGTAAGTGAACAGATGAATAATATAGGTCCATGTAAAACCAAAAGAACAATTAATAACGTCAACTAGGCCTCCAGAGAAACCGATTTGTCCCATTATATGTTGCACCCAATCCCTCTCTAAGGGGAGAGGGATTTATTTCCCTGAATAAAAGTTGTAGGTCTTGCCTGAACCACTAGAGATTTTAGGGAAAAGACCGAAAAAGTTTCACAGTGAGATGAAGGAATTGGAAAGGGTCAAATTTGTTGTTTGAAAAAAAAGAGGATTATTGAGTTTGCATCATTTTACAGAAGAGATCGGCTTTCTTCTACAATGTTCAGACAGTGCGTGGAAAATCATAGCGGATATTACAGATTGTTCCCTCTGCCTATTTTATATCATATGAAGCTAGATCCTTACTCATGCGGACTCTTCCTTACCAGGGTCAGGAGAAATGTGAGATCTAAGGGTGAGTAATGATACTTAATACAGACTTCAAACAGAATTCCTTAGGTGATGACTGGTTACCATCCAAAATCACCACTTACATGGACAACAAAAACTGTCTGAAAATATACTTTTACCCATAAACACAAGCATTTTTTAAACTTAAAATGGGAAATTGCTACAGGGATTGGATTAATGAAATGAGGAAAATTTTCTGTGCTTTACAAGACTACAGTAAACTCTTTCTAAAATACCCTGTCTTGAATAGGAAACAGTTTCAGAAGATTCATAAATGTCAAAATGAGGAATGGGAAATCTCAGCAATTTAGAAAGAGAAAATAACTGTAAGAAATTATTTCAATATTTATTGAACAACAAACTGATAAAAAAAATCTTCAACTGCGTATATCATGTTCCCTATTTCCAATTCCATTATATAATCAAACCAACAAATCTTAAAATACGTACATAGTCAAGACTGGCAGATGGCCATCTTTCTCTGCTCAGAAAATGCCTTAAAAAGCTGGTCCCTGAATAGCAGTTGGCAGGAAAAACACACAGATGGCAGAAGTAACCTTAATATATATCCATTACTGATATTAAATTAAATGGGATTGATAATTATGCAGCAAAAGCACTAATGATTAATTGCAAACAACAGACATTTGTGTCTTTTTTATATGTGAGTTCTTAAAGTGAACGGCTGGGGCAGTTACGCATTGAATAAAAAGATTAAATCACAAATTAGATATGCTGTTGGCAAAAACAAAACCAAGGAAAAAATCTATAACTAGTCAATCAGCTGCTCCATAAAACAAATGTCTCTTGCACTGTGCCCTGAGGGTCAGTAGTCTGTGACTGTGATGGCATGTCAAAAAGAGTGATTTGCTTCAGCTGAAAAGAAATCTGTGCAGGTCACATAGCATTCAAGCTTAGGGACTAGTCAGAAGAGTATCTAAACAAATACAAATTGCCTTTTCCAGAGAAAATGGTATCATCATTGAAATATAGCTGCCCTGCTTTAAATTTAGGTCATTTTACCTTCAGACAAACAGGAGATAATATGTATTGTATATCTTATAGGCATAATAAAGAACTTGGTGATCAAGCAGGCATCAGAAAGCTGAAGTATCTTTCGGCTACCTTTGCATCCTTTTCAACTTGGATCATGAACGTATAGCAGTGATTCCGAACACCATTCAAAATGGGCATGGAGGACATTAAGCTGCAAGTTGCTTTCTGGGCTGTCATATCACCTGTAGCACCATATCTGCAGTGTAGAGCAAACAGACTTCCAGCCTTTACCTCAAACTGCTGTCCTCCACACCAACACTACCTCGTCCTGACACCACACATTCCTTTGGGGTCCTCAGCATCCTCCTCCGGCCTGCTACTAGTGGTTTCAGGGCCTGTGCATCTCTGGTGAGACGGAGTTCTTTCCCCAAGATTGCCAAGTCTACCAAGTACACATCGAACAAACACAGCATCAGCATCTAAGCAACGCTCCAGCCCAAATAATTTCCTTATCTCATAACAGGCTCAAAAACATGAAACATGGGGGGATGACAGTTAGAAAAAAAGACCCCAGTGAAGAACACATAACCATTTCTGTGTGTTATTAGTAGAGAATTTCCTACACTTTAGGTTAACAATGTCAAGAACATAAATAATAGATTCCGTATAATGCATTTTAATCTTTTGATTTACAATCAGTTCTAAATATTATTGCAATTCTAATTTCATGCCTTATTGTCTACACATAGAAGACAATATGCTGAATACCACCATGTCTTCTTTTTATGTAAGATTGTTCAGCTTTTCCTTTAATAAGCAGATGTTAACTATACTCATCAAAAAAGATCCTAATGTGTCCCACCACCTTACTTATTCTGTCAAAAGATTTACCTGTGACACAGTAATTACTGTAGCAATGCCAGCTTTACCCTAGCCTGATGAACAGCACATTGACCAGAAATATGCACCTCTGTCCAGGTCATTCTCAAATGTTTGGTCGCAGTTACCTGAACACCAGCCTCAACTATCAGTTCTGTTGTTGTAGCTACAGCAGTTACACATTGCAGTCCCTAAATATTTCTCAATCAATATTCCTACCCTGGCACCATAAGAGGGGTGAGTCTGAGTTTAGGATTCTTCTTTCAAATAAAATTCCAGAAAGGCAGAGGTAAGGCTGAAGATAGCACCCAAGGGAGCTGAAAAAAGATAGTTTAGATACAAAGAGCCATAGTATTTCCCTGTCTACTGACGATGTATTATTCCTATGGGAAAATCAGGTTTCGGTCATTGTAACACTAACAATCAAACCTTTCTAAACAGTAATGACAGCAAAGACACAACCTTGCTTTCAGTCTAATCTTTCTTTGGTTTTGTGTAATCATGGTTTCTAGGCCCACCTATTTCCAAACGATGGCTTTCCAAAACATTTTAATACTTGGAAAACAGTGAAATATCTTCACTTTCTCAAATTATAAGTCTCAAAGTTTTTTTCCTCTATTTTTGTTTTCCATTCTTTGTCAGTCTACTCAGATTTACAATAAAAAGTTTCCTTGGGAAATTTCACTTGAGAAACATAAGGAAGGTTGAATGTACCCATACTAATCAGGAGAGTAAAATTCAACCATCTCTACAGGGTTAACAGGACTCTAGTTTTGAAGGAAGCAAAACCAATTGGCTTATTAAACAATTTTACTCTGAAATGCTGGATTGATTAGTTTTATAAGTGATGTCAGTGGATTTCAGCTGGCCAAGAGGACCTGTGGCTTACAACAGTACTGCATAAGAGTAATTGTACATAAATGACATATTTTTCTAGCATACTATTGTAGCGTGCCAACTTCTTCAGCTGTCAGATGATAGGAAAATAAAATTGAGGATATGGAGAGGAAAAGCAAAAATGGGTATTTAAATCCTTTGGACTGTATTATCTTTATGACATTTTAAGACTACATATATCTGTGAAATGTGAATTTCATGAAAGTTATGGCAGCTTTGCAATGTCATTTAATCTTTATGATTGGTAAGGACAAACCATATTACCAAATGTATTTCTTTCTCAGTGATTTTTTTTGCGACTTCTCAGCATAAAAGAGAGATACAATTTGTGCTGAAGCACCTGAAGCAAAAAATTGTATGTTTTTCTTGAGAATAAAATATATTTGAGGGTATTCAACTTCTAGACTTATTAAAACCTATGTATTTTCTCTATGCCACCTTTATATAATTTTACCTCCGAAATTAATAATACATATGAATAAAAATTAAAAAAATTTATTTATAAGATAGGACAATCTTTGTGCCAAATAACCAGTTTTATTAAAAAGCATTAATGATTTGTTGCAGAAACAGATAGTGATCAAGTGTAATTTAAAAAATTATAAAACAAATTATTATGAGTTAGCCTTAGCCATCTAGAATTTTTATGTAAGAACTCTATCAGGGAAGTGTATTGATTTAATTGCAGTTTTTGTACTTTTAGTCAAAATGTCAGATGTATGCTCTGAATTGTATATTATTTGAGGGTTTGATTACTTGCTTGTTAATAATTGTATCAGTCATCTGGAAATAAATTCTTCTGACATTTACCTTTATGCTGTTTGCTTTTAAAAGTGAGACATGAAAAAGACAAAGAAAAGAATATGAAATAGGAAGCATATGGAATTAATTATTTACTGTGTAAAGCTACATTTACATGAAACTGTCCGAGACCAGATCAGCTAGGGTTTTAAAATGTTTACCGGCTAGAGCTGTGAATGCCCTTTTTGGATTCTACCACCCCAGTGTATGAGGTTGCTGTGCTCTGCCCTCTGCTCTGCGTGCCCTCTGCTTTCCTCCCACTCCTGCCAATCTGCTGGGAGAGCTCCTCACATTTCACCTAGAAGTTTCAGTTCAGCAATGACTGAATACTTTAAGCTAACAGTTTAGGTTGACGCATTGTTTGAAGTAATAAAAAGATGCAATGCTAATAATGCATTACTTAAGCTAATACATGTCACTGCAAAGGAAACAGATTGAGAAGTCCCGATGCGAAATATTGCTGCTGAGCACAGCAACTTCTTACACAGACAGGTTTTGGAAAGGGTACATACCTACAGCTAAGCTTTCACGTAGCCATTAGGGTTCAGTGTGAACAGGTCATACTCTGATTGTATCTCACCTTTCAGTGATGATGTTCCCATTTAGGCATAAAATGCTTTGATCATACAAACTCTAACATTGTGCAAGAGCTAGGTCTGAGCTAGCTCCCAACATCAACAGAACACAAATCCTAACATGCTCTGGGTTTTTCTGTATGGGATGCCTGACCTTGCTGAATAAGGTAGTTTCTGCTGCTTTGACCTGTCTAGGCCTGTTCAGCAAATGGAGACTGAATCCAGGAGAAACTGGGCTGAAAGCTTATTGAGAGCACAGATAAAATTTCATCACTGGATTTGGTTGCAACACATACTTCTTTGGAGTAATATCTTCATGACGATAATAGAATTCCATTTGGTACTACAGAATAGGCTGTCATTGGCTATCACTGGGCATGGATAATTAAGTTTCCAAAATTATTTGCCACCCAGTTACAAACAGAGTATATTCTATTAATTTCACTGTTTATTCATTAATATTAGCAACTAGTTTCTATTTCCTGGGCAACTAGGGGGGAAAAGTGATTGCAACACATCACTTTTCCTGTCACTGTAAGATATTCCTGCATGTGTGGACATGATAGAGTGGAAACATTGCACTTGTGTCCTTAAAAATATTGCTTCTAATATTTTATATAGTAAATTATAAACATAAAACAATTGTCTCAACTAAGTAAATGAGTGTCCTTCCACCCTTTTTGTCACTTCTCACTTCCCACAAGAGCTCACTCGATTAAGGATCTTCAAGTTTCATTGTGATGCCTGTTGTGTAAGTCTCAGGTGGAGAATTCCTCATGCCTGACTGCCAGTGCAGAGCTCCTCACTGCAGCACTGTGCCTCACAGTCTGAGATGAGCAGAGCTAATGAGTTGTTTTCCAGTCATGTTTAGATACATCTTAGTAAATTATTGCAATTTAAATATTTCCTATTGTTATACTGAATGCTACAGATATGCAGTGTCAAACAGATAGCAGATGTGCTGATTCTCCTATTCCAAAGTGCTGATCTCACATTCATCCCTCTCAGCGAAAGACTGGTGCTGTGCTACCACAGCCTATTTGAACACTGTCAATAATTTAAATGCAATCAGAGCCCAGATAAGATAAGAAAATGGGCAGAGTCATGTTTCCAGTTGCTGCTTTGCAAATCACAAAGCAGAACCTGCTGTTCAAAAGGTGTAAATAAAACCAACAAAGCAATTAAGAAGATAAGGAAAAGCTAGAACAGGTATGGTCAGGTCCCAGAATTACTGCATCTGACTAAGCTCAAGTGCCAAGTTTATTACTTGGTCATGGTCTCAAATGTGCTGTGTGTAACCCAGCAATTTCTGCACTGCTTTCTCCTGTCACATTCACCTTCTCCCATGACCATGTGAGTCAGACAATCAGGCCCAAGGTTTTACTTAGAGAAACAGAGAAGGATATATATTAGAACAGACCAATGATAAACGTTGTTGAATATATTGCTCTGGTTTTAAACCCATACCTATTTCCTCTGTACCACTCTCTGTGAAGAAAAGCCTTTAACTTGACACTTGCAGCGTACAAATTCCACAAAGCAGGAGTGGCACTGAGGAACTGCAATGAGATGTGACCTGTACAGACACCTCTGCGAGCCTCAGTTTTCTTTTCGCAATGCTGCAACTCCACAAATATGATGACAAAGTTATTATGGCTTATAGAATATCCTGTATATTCCAGTTATTCATGTGTCATGCATATTCGCATAACAATATTTTGGGGAATATTTGGATCATGTAATTTTACATAAAACAAAATCATCTTTCCTTTTTCCATTAAGCATTAAACTTGATCCTTCTGCAGTTCAAAGGCCACTGAAAATCTTGCTGCATGCTATAGGTGTGCCTGCCCATTTACACATGATGACATATAAGGTGAAGAATTAAGTAACTGGTACTTGTGCATGTACTTCAGTGCCTTGGCTTAGCTAAGTGAAATGCCAAGGTGCTATAGCTGGCACTACTGTCATTGCTCACTCTCAAGAGGGTTTTTGTCATTCCTTTTATGATCTTTTTTTATTCAGTCTTACCTGGTGTTTTTGTTTGTTAAGTCATGACAATCTCACTTTTTACTTGTAGTACATCATGTTTGTGCTTTTGTGATATAGATATATGCTAGAAGCAATGATTCTTAAATGTTCAAAACCTATGGGGAAAGGTTAATGCAACGCACAAGAGTTAATTTTGTTAAAACCTCAACATTTCTAAAAACTCAGTATTGGTAATTTAAGAAACATTTATTTCAGGAGGCAAACAAGGGGTTTCTGCTTCCCTTCTCACCCATTTCCATACATAACAGCCAATAAAGAGGTCCAGAGGCATAGGGTCTATCAGGCAAATTTTCAATAAGCATAGAAGCATAATAGTTCATTTACAAGGAGCAGATACCAAAAGATGAATTGAGCAGGAAACTGAGGCAGAAGAAAAGAAACAGAAAAACAAAATCTCTGTTCTGTAAATGACTGCTGGTCCCGTTTAATATCTTTATTGGTGATCTGGATGAGGGGACCGAGTCCTTCATCAGCAAGTTCACAGATGACACCAAGCTGGGAGGAAGTGTCGATCTGCTAGAAGGTAGGAGGGCCCTACAGAGGGACCTTGACAGGCTGGAGAGATGGGCTGACTCCAATAGCATGAGGTTTAACAAGTCCAAATGCCAGGTCCTACACTTTGGACACAACAACCCCATGCAGAGCTATAGACTGGATGCAGAGTGGCTGGAGAGTAGTCAGGCGGAAAGGGACTTGGGAGTGCTGGTGGACAGGAAACTCAACATGAGCCAGCAGTGCGCTCAAGTGGCAAAGAAGGCCAGTGGTATCTTGGCCTGCATCAGGAACAGTGTGGCCAGCAGGACTAGAGAGGACATTATCCCCTTATATTCGGCACTGGCCAGGCCGCACCTTGAGTACTGTGTCCAGTTCTGGGCGCCTCAGTTTAAGAAGGATGTTGAGATACTGGAGTGTGTCCAGAGGAGGGTGACGAGGATGGTGAAGGGGCTGGAGCACAAGCCCTACGAGGAGCGACTGAGGGAGCTGGGGTTGTTTAGGCTGGAGAAGAGGAGGCTCAGGGGAGACCTTATTGCTCTCTACAACTACCTAAGGGGAAGTTGTGGAGAGGCAGGGGTTGGTCTCTTCTCTCAGGCGACCAGTGACAGAACGAGAGGACACGGTCTCAAGCTTTGCCAGGGGAGGTTTAGGATTGACATTAGGAAGGAATTCTTCACTGAGAGGGTAATTGTTCATTGGAATGCGCTGCCTAGGGAGGTGGCGGAGTCACCATCCCTGGAGGTGTTCAAAGAGAAATTGGATGAGGCTCTTAGTGCCATGGTGTAGTTGACAAGTAGGAGTACGTGTAGGTGTAGGTGTTGGGTCATAGGTTGGACTTGATGATCTCAAAGGTCTTTTCCAACCTTACGATACTGTGATACTGTGATATATGCCTGGGTCTGTGTTCTCCTTTCTTTTGTAAACCTTACGTTACTGATCACCTCACTCCAAAGTGAAGAGGATCTTACACAGTAGGACTAAAGGAAGCACCAGCTCTGAAAATAAAGTAACTGAAAACCTTCTTCCATTTCCTCCCCCCATACTTTTCCTTCCTTCCTTCCTTCCTTCCTTCCTTCCTTCCTTCCTTCCTTCCTTCCTTCCTTCCTTCCTTCCTTCCTTCCTTCCTTCCTTCCTTCCTTCCTTCCTTCCTTCCTTCCTTCCTTCCTTCCTTCCTTCCTTCCTTCCTTCCTTCCTTCCTTCCTTCCTTCCTTCCTTCCTCAGAAGACACTCTCATGCTCTATCTGATTGAGGTTACAGCTGGCCTCCCTGTCAGAGTTTAAGAGAAAATGCATGTTAAGGGTCATTTAATACTAATTGCAGATTATTTAATGCACAGTGGCCTGATTCACTGCAGAAAGATCATATCATTATTGTAAGTGCAGTGATCAATATCAGCACTCTGTATCTGCATTTGGCTGTCACAAGCAATTCAGCAAAGAGAGTGCATCTTCTCTAACCCATGGTATAATCATTCATTACCTTGCTCTACTTTAACATTTGTGGAGTGCTCTCAGCCAACATACCATGAGAATTAAAACATGAAATGGTTTAAGACTTAGAAACATTTCCCGGAACACAAACTGATGTGGTGGGGAAGGCATATTGAAGGTCTGTATTCTTCTCTCTTTCACTCCTTTCTTTCAGACTTATCAAAGTGAAAATGGGATTCTAGCAGCAGTGGGGTCCTGAAATTTCTGTAGTGATGATTGGGGGATTTAACTATCGTGCCAACCACTGCTCAGAAATGTGTTCCTTTAACGCTGTGGAGTCTAACAATATAGAAAAAAAAAAAATTGGACATTGGACATGAAATGAGTGTTGGCAATTCTGTCGTTGTCCCAGCAGTCACAGATGTTTTCAAGGCAGCTCATGCTGTGCTGTCCACAAGCACAGTCAAAACCTGAAATATTCCCCAAACAGTTGTCTTTAATTGGATTTAAATGGATGAGATATGTACAGAATGCACATGTATCACCAGATATGAAACAAGTAAGTACATGAATAGAAAAAACATTATTCAGAAACTTGGGGCTTACTGTTCTATGTGAATGGATTAACGAGATACAGGATGCCTTCATTATCCAGGGATCTGTTATTATGTGCAGGCCAATATTTTGTTCTCTCTTAGCAGCATCACAAATGATGTGTCCTTGCCAACCCTGGTTTTAGGTGACCTAAAGAACCATCTGCTGTCCTGATTGCAGACTCCTTGTCCTGACTTGTGCCAGCAGGACAAGTAGTGGCATAATGGCACTTGGAGCACCATGGTGGAATGTGATCCTGGCCAACTGAAAACAAAAGGGGCTCTTTGCTTTCGTGTTTAGATACTGGGCACGTTTTCCTCTTCACAATATCTCTGTGAACAAAGGAACAGCTTTACAGCCTCCAAATACTTAAGGCTGTCAAAGGTGCATTGTCTGTGCAGCAAAGAAACACCTGTATGCATTTAAATTCTCAGGCTTATCAGCAATGTACTGAAACCTGGTCAATGAGATTATAGTTCACTGCTGCACTTGGCTTGTATTTAAATTCAGCATCTTTACAGGGGTTCAATGTGAGTGAAATAGCTGTCTGACTGTGATGAAAAATTATGAAAACATTACATATAACTTTGTCACATCCTAGTTTTCCATTATTTTGACCACATTCTTTGAAGCCTGTCACTAACATTGAAGGAAGTAATCCTGTTGCATGTACACTTAATAGAGGAAAATATATTTTGGAAAGGTTTAACGTAATTCCCTTCTCACAGTACACGGACAGAACTGAGAAGTAATGACTTTTACATATTAAAAAAATCCCTCATTCTAGCTGAATCTCCAGGACAGCACTCTTTTGTAAATTGTGAAACTTTGTAATAGAACTGTTTTCCCCAGGAAAGCAACTGGAAAGTTAATTATTAATTATCTGTAAATTATCTTTCCAAAATATAAATTAGTGTAAAGATACGAGTCTAGATCTCAGCAGGAAGAACAGTGACTTTTCAATGTGCTGCAACTTCATAAATACTTTACTGTTCAGATATCAGCATGGAGGAAAGATCCTGCTTAAGAAAAGAGGTCATCCACCTGTGCAGGCAACACCTCCCCGTGTCTTGCCATATAACTAGATATCAAGTTGCAGTAAGAGTAAGACACTTTCTGCTTCAAAGAAACTCAGAAATGCATTGGAATTTTTGATGATCCAAGAGCTATATTTTATTAATCTCCAGGAACAGGATAAGAGCAGCAGTTAGGGGATAACGTCTTAATACCTTAAGTATGGAAATGCCTCTAAGGACTGTTACAGTAAGTCATGCTTTGCTGGGGTACGCTCCACGAAGCTTTTTATTTTTGCACTAATGCTTTCCATTAAAAGATAATACTGCATTCAAGTACTGTCTACTTGCCAGGTTCAGGGTGGTTCTTCCTATCACCACTGTAAGCAAAATAGCAGCATGAGTAAGGAATAAAGGCTGAGTGGAACTGACCTATTGCATGGGGAAAACATCCTCTGACCATTGCTGCAGCAGCAAGGGACTGTAGCACAAAACCCACCCATAAATTTCTCACCCTTTCTAGAAAACAAGTATAGGTGAGGCTATCATACCCCACAGTGATGATCATATTCCCCTTTTCTTCTCCCTCAAGATCACTTACATTCCTTCTTGTTCAAATTGAGGAAGAGGTAATTTGAACCGAGAATGATTTAAACAGCCTTTGTGAGGGGCTGCATGGGAGGAAAGGGGGTGTCATATCTTTGCAGACAGCCCAGTTTTGAGTATGTACCCTTCCTTAAACAAGACTCATTGCTCACAGCAGTGTAGAGCCTGTGGCCTGCTCAAGTTGCTGAGCCTGTACTCGGTTTCTAAAGGCCTATCTACCAGCAGCAGTCCTGAGGCTGACAGGTTCATGTTCACTCATTGCTTGCCCCAGCGAATCAGTCCCATCAGTGCTAGCTCACAGGTATCCCTGCAACACATTGGTAAATAGTATAGATTCATCTACAATATTATAATAATTAGGAGAAGAGAAGAGAATATGATAGAATAATTATTGATCTTCTAAAACTTTGCATGCTCTTTATCTAATTCTTGCCCTCATGTCCAGTTGCCCTGACACCATTATAAACCCCTAAATGTGTAAAACATACCGGACAATTCAGTGTTGCACTTTGAAGAATTAAACATATGTTTTCTTTCTCCCTTTGTTCCAAAGTTGTATCTTGGGGTCATTTTCCAGATAAGTAGTTGTATCATATTACTCCTGGGTCCCTATACCAGTGCATGGGATGGATGTACATCAGCTTGTGAAAGGACACCATTTTGATCTGACTTCAGCAACAGTTAATTTGATTTAGGAGGGGCAGGATAAGCTATTTTTGGTGTCTGGTTTGTGTATACAGTGGTAGGGTAGCTTTGTAAGCATTCAGAAAAATGTCTGCTAATGCAGACTATGCTATGCAAAAGACTATCTGAGTGATGTCTGCAAAGAAATGAACACATCTAGAAACACCGGGATGCGATGAGCTGTGTGTGAATCTGCATCTTACTTTCAGCTGCTATAATATGCAGAAACTCTTCTGGTTTACTTCTACATATTTTCTGAGAAGTTTGTGGCAGTCTGATTTGGATCTATACCAGCAGCAAAACCAGTCACCTGCTGCTGTCTCTGTTGCTCCAGACAAGGAGTATGATGGGGCGAGCCAAAGTAGTGCCCTTTTCAGCTCTACCTGCTATGTTTTTAAAAATATAAAGAGATGCTTAGACTCAATGTTTTGGCAACCACAAAGAGGCATAAAACCAAATTACTCTTGTCTTATCTAGATGACAGTAAAAGCCTTAATCTTGCCTGGAACTCTTACACTTGCTTGAAAAAATATATTATTGTTTCCATAGAGCTATTTCAATCACCCGAAAGATCTAGCAATTTCAAAAATTGAATTAATGGATAAATTTCATTTGTTTTGTAGGTTTCTCACCTTTTGGCATTCATGTTTTTCAGTCCATTTCTTTAGGCGTAAAAGCAGAGACATTTGGTTTACTGAAAATTAACACTACCTAAGACTGTGTGTTTATATTCACATTTCTGGGAGATATGGCATTTGAAATCCCAGATGCTGTGAGACTTACAATGAAATAATGAGAGAAAAAAAATATTTTGTAGCAGACATGGAAAAGAAGAAGGACCAGTTCTCCATTTTATTAGTTAGTTGCAAGACTAATTTTATGTCAAAACTGTCTGAAGCAATACAGTAGTATAAATTTGAACAATAACCTGCAAAGCACTTTCTTCTGTGTTTGTAGGTGGCCGTATTTCTATGACTTTCAGTTGTGAGTAGAATTTGTGATGTTCTTGTGCATCCTTCTTAATAAAATGAGTCTTACAGATTTCCAGTTCAACAAATACCTCCACTAGCTCATATGTGAGGTAGCTGAAGAGAAAAATGAATAAATGTTCTTTTTTTGGAGATACAAGGTGGCCTGCCACAACACATCATCTCTTTTCCGAAAGCTTACACTCACTTTTCTCCAATGCAATTGAAACCTAAACCTCTTTAAGGGTCGTGGTAGAGATGAGAAGACGTCAACGGTGAGTTAAAGAAATGTGGAAGTAGACCTTCTGTAGTAATAATGAAAGTATTTGCCCTCAGATGCAACACCCCTTTAATCTTGTACTGACATTTAATGCTATGCAAAGGCCAGAGACCTTCAGAATTTTTTTTCTCATTCAGCAATCCTGAAATAGACAATATTTTATTGCAAAAGGTCTTTATTTCCACTGAGTCTGTTGAAATGCTTGTCTGATATTAGAAATAAAATGTGTCTCTCTTGAATAAGTTGTTTCAACATGCCATTTCACCTGTGAATTTCCATTTGCATACCTTTCAAATTGTTGTGACCATTAGGATCCTCAAATCCAAGCATTTCAGAAGTTCCTATTTAAGCAACAGTTTCTCTCTCAAGACATGACTTTTTAATCCAAAATATAGGTACAGCCATGACAGATTTAAATAGTAAGTAACCTGACAGTCCTGAAATTGTGTGATATGACTTAAATTCTGCAAGGATGCATTTTTTTAACAGTTGAGGCTGTAAATTTGACAGAATTTCACATTCTAACTAGATATAAAATATGACAATTTAAATGAAAAAATAATTCACAGCTGTTTGTATACAACAGCTTACATTAAAAACATTTTAAAATCAACAATTTCATAGATTTGAGATTATCTAAAAGCTATCTTTCTGCTCCCATGCTTTAGAAATTTCACTGTTGACTGGAAAAAGTTAGATACCAAAAAGGCACACAAAGCTTTTAAAGCCTTTCCACTAACAGAACTGCATTTGCAGGAAATTAGGTAATTATCTGAGGTCTATGCTTTACCTCGCCTTCAAATCTTAACAGTCTTTGTGATTACAATTACAATAGTGGGCATCTTTTGTCCTGTAACAAGCCAATACAGGACTTGCATTCTTTAAGCCCTGGCCTCAGGGCATAAGTGTCTGCTTAAGTCCTTGCCAGCGATAAAGTAAAGGACTGAGCAAAACATGGTCAATTCCCAAAAGGTTTTTCTTCTCTTTTCTTCATGATTGTTACACCATACCTCTCTCTCCTCTTTTCAAGTTCATTATGAGAGCAGAGAGCTCATTTCAACCATCAATCACATGCTGTAGAATAAATCCATATGGATTTATCATACTGCTGGGCTCCCCAGCTCTCAGAAGTATACACACTCATTTAAAAAAGAATAATAGTAAATCTTATACCATATAACCAGATATAAGTCTGGGAAAGACACTGTACACATAAAACAATGATAAATAGCAACACAGAAAGTTGGGGAAGAGCATCTAGTTGAATATTTTAACCATTGTTTTTAGGTTTGAGTTGTACACACAGACTGATCCATCACTACATACAGTAGTCTCTCTCCATCAGGCACCAGTGGGGTTACGCCCCAAATACAGTGGTTTACTCCATATGAATACTACAGAAAACTGGAAATAATTCAGACATCATCATTTACCAGTGAAGTTATCTTACAGGAAGAGCGGGTAGTGCTAAACTTGTGCAACTCAGCGCGATAAATGGCGATTTCTGGTGGGACAATCCATATATATAATACCTACCATAGACTGTTATAAAAGAACTTTTAATGCTAATTGCAACCTAAGACAACACAAAATGCGATTCGAGTATGAGGGAATGCTTAGTATTAAGGTGGGACCTGCTAGGCTATGGAATATCTTTCCAACAGCCAGGTCAGCAGGCTCCACGCCAGAAATCATTTGACACACAACCTGACCACAAGGGAGAGTGCACCATGCATAGCTCGGTGTCAGCAGGACCCGTCCCCAGGTGTCACCAAGCCAGTGGGGGAAATCTCAGTTAAGGTGCAGCTGGGGCCGGAGACACGAGAGCCATGCCCCTCCCACGACAGGGCCAGGGAACACCTCTAGAAAACCGTTTTCAGAGACGCTGTGGAAGAGCATATCCATACTCTCAAACAAGGCTCTCACAGTGTCCCCACTGTCTAAGAGAAGGTATTGCTGTTGCAATCTGCATCGTGTAGTTCCTATTGCTGCTTTCCCAAAAAGGCAGAAAAATGAAAATGTTCGATGTTAACGTGATTATTAAGTATTACTGCATCAAGAAAGTTAGGTTTGATGCAACAAAATTTGCTAAATAGCAACAACAGCTAATGCAAATGTATTTTCTGTAGCCTCTCTTGGCACTAGACTTTTTAAAGCAAATCTTCAAGGAGATTACTTCTAGAAGTACTAGCTAAGAAACTCAGAATTATTTTTTTACATCTCCTTCCCTCATTGGCTTTCATTTCATGAACACTAATATAACACATGCTGTGCCCTTGACGCTTGCAGTTATTTCTTACTGCACTTGTAAAGAAAAGAAAACCAAATGCAGATTCTCTGTAGAACCCATCTCCCCCAGCATTTCTAACTGGTATTTTGTTCTGACACCTCGTGGTTTATACTTCTTCCATATCCTTGTTTTCCCTGTATTTGATGGATAATTAACATGCTGTATTTTAAAACTTATTTTTCTGCAAGCCTCGTGTTGCTCTTTCCTAGTGGTTTCTCTCCTTCCCTTTTCCGTTTGCAAGTACTTCCACCTTTGGATCATTTCCTCTCCCTCTACAATTTCACTTATTAACTGATCTCCTTGTGTTAATTCTGTTCCCACCTTTACTTGCACAAATCCAATACCTAATCTATGTCCATTCATTTAATCCTGTATCTAACCACTTTCTCTGACACCTCCTGAAGGTCCTTTATATTCAAAGTCAGTACACCTAAACCTAAATTCCTGTGGCATTCTCTGAAACCACTGACTATAGCAGTGAAGAGTCCCCTGTATCACTGTATGCATGCTGTGTGTTAAAAGAGCAAGTTCCTTATTTTTCTATCAACCTAACAGCTTGTAAACTGAAGGCAGATACAGCACTCAGTTCCTCATTTTGAGCAGCCTTTGGAGACCCTCTGCTGAAAAGTGGAAGCTGACCCTTTAAATTCTGTAGCCGTATTTTTATATCTCTAGTTTGTTCTCTATATGCAATTTGTGATTCTTCACCTCTTTTGCTTTGCATCCCCAAATGACCAAGAAACTCCCACTATTTGTCATTATGAAGAAACAACCACGATGGTTAAAAATTAGCTTTTAACCAATCTTCTGTGAATCCTATAAATATATATTGCACCCATTCATTATGCAATAAAGTTTAAAAGCTAATTGTATGTAGTACAAATCAAATTATTTAAAGTACAAAATGACATCTCAATTGTAATGCTTTCTATTTTAGTAGCATACTAGGTTAATTATTATTTTGTAATTATATGTTCTAATGAGAACTTTGCAGACCCTTGCAGTACACAAAAGTATCTTTTCATTCACTGTTTTCAACGCACAGTTATCAAAATGTTCTCAAGATGTAATTAGTTTCTATGTTTTCTTATGATTAAAGCCATTACAGAGGATGTTTCACACAAATCTGTTATCTGAAAATGAACATGCTTAGTGCTGTGTATCCTATATCTGGATATTCATTTGGGGCACACAGCCAAATCTGGCACTTGTCTAGAATTTTATTTTCATTGAGCAATCAGTTGAACGTTCATTCAGCATTCTTCCATATTTTGACAGCAAAGAAGCACAATCGGCAGCTGCTTCTCTGACAGGAATCGTTCCTCTACTCACTCAATTTTAAATCCTAGACACAGTAATACACAAAGTTTCCTTGCAATATAATGTTGACTGAAAATCTGGCAATCTTTCCATCCTATTTGATGTGCAATTTTTTCTCCTTTGGTAATTTTCTAATATTCAACCTTTGTCTACCTACATCAATTTCTCAGTCTGACTCTATTCTCTCAGTTCCTTTACTTCAGACTCTTCTTGAATAACCTCCTGATACACCAACTGCTTGTGTACAGTTACCAAGCTTCCTTGCTGGAATAGTCATTGGGTTTTCTTCTCCCAGGAATCAAGATCAAATTTCACCCACTTATTCAGCTCCACTCCGCCTCAGTGGCCCTTTATGACATTATTCTTTTCCTGTAGTGTGCTTGCTATACTACACACTGGAGCAGCATGTAGAGATCGCCAGGTTCTCACTGTTCAGAACCATTCTGAAACTGGTAACAGTGCAGTCACTTTGGTGTGGTATCACATCGGGGTTCCCAGTCGTGCATCTCAGTTCAGCTGCTAGTGGCCTCACAGCTTTTGCTTCCTACTCTGCGTAATTTTGGGGTTAGCTTGAGGATACAGACCAATATCAGTGGTATTATTGAGCCATGCAGTCATACATGCAGTGAGCTATTTTTTTAATGAAATCCTGCATTAGTAAAAATGCTCAGCAACAGGAGTTTAGGACTTAATTTAATTTCCCATGAGAAAGACAGCTTTGGCATAACTAGAATTCCTTCTAGGGTCTTCTGCAATCATAAGCAATGATTTACTTCTAGGCCTCTCTGTGCTAGTTATTAGTAAGGATAATCTATAATTCCTGGACAGGCATCTCTAAACTGTAATTCTTAGCAGAGCATCCAGTCTTGAACAAGGTATCTATTTTGTGACAGTTTTTCTGTAGAGCACCCAAACTTTAAACATTTCCTGGAAACAAGGGCAGCTTTGCGTAGAGACTGAGAGAACTGCTGCTCCGGAAGGTTGTCTTAATTTAGAAGGGCTGTCAGATCATCCTTCTTTAACATGAACAAGGAGGGAGGTACCAGAAAGACATGCAGGGAGGTCAGTGGACCCCATTCCACACGTCAGTACTCATGACCACATGCTAAACAAGGACATGGTTGGCAATTGGGCTGATTGATGATACATCTTCGCAAGTGTATTTTGGTGAGGGAGAAAATTAGATTTTTCTAATCACAGCTCTGACATTTATGGGAACAAGCTGCCAGTTTTCTGCTTGTATTGAGAGAAAAGACTGTTGCCAAGAAATGCTTCCTCCATTTAATGGGAAAGAAGCCTGAGGGACACATTTTCCTAATAGCAGAGGTCCAGGCAAGGTTCAAGAGAGAAAAAATGCCAGAAAAAATGAGCCAGACATGTACATACCTGTGCAAATACATAAAGCACATCCAAACCATAAACCTGACCTTGGACTATTCAGAAAGTAGAACATCTTCAATAAAAGCTGGCTTTTGAGAACCACAGGCATTATCCAGTGTCAAGCATTTTTTAGTACAAACCCGCTGTATTTCTGAGCCAAGTACATCTGAGGTGTGTTGTGTTTAGGCCTGGTGGGTCCTTTGGTCAGCCACACATAAACTGCTTTAGTATTGTTAGAACTGACTCTGCAGAACCATGAAGCAGTTAGCCTACTCTGAAATAACCAAGGGTAAAAAAGCAAAACAGCAGCCATCAGTTTTCAGGCTCAAGAACCAATAGCAATGCATTCAAAACTGCCTTTTTAAAAAGCCTTGAGACACTCGCACAGTCCTGATAAATCAGATTCAAGCTTCAGTGAAATCATTAATCTCCCATGAACTGAAATTTCTTTTACGAAAATTAAATTCCCACCTAGCCATGAGTTCATCCTGCAGTAAGTTTCTGCTGGCAGTGACCAGTACAATCTCAATCAGATATTGTAGAAACAAATGGGTGCTGGGAACTCACAAGGATGTCTCATAAAGCTGGTCTTTCTACTCCATAGTGATCAGCCTCTCACCCCTCTGTCATTCATCCCAACCCAGCATCACTTAGGCTTCCTGCTTTTACCCTCTTCATTTTGTATGTGCTTTTTTTGGATGCTAAATCAATCAATGACAAAATTAGAATTATAGAATCATTAAGGTTGGAAAAGACCTCTAGGATCATTCAGTCTACCTGTCAGCCCAATACCACCATGACTACCAAACCATGTCCCAAAGTGCCACGTCTACACATTTTTTGAATACCTCCAGGGAAAGAGAATCCACCATCTCCCTGGGCAGCCTGTTCCAATGCTTCACCACTCCTTTGGTAAGGAATTTTTTTCTAATATCCAATGTAAACCTCCCCATGCGCTACCTGTGGCCATATCCTCTCAACCTATCACTTGTTACTTGGGAAAAGATACCAGCACCCACCTCGCTGCAACTTTCTCTCAGGTCGACGTAGAGAGTGATAAGGTCTCCCCTAATTTAGGTCTCCCCTAAAATACTAAAAGAATTCTATCCAAAGAGTAACAAACTAAATTAAATATTCCTGGCTACCTGACTGGCCTGAAAAGACTCCATCAACTGCTTTGTAACTCCTCTTTCTCCGAAACAGCTACAGGCTTACATTCGGCTTTCACACAGGAAGCCCACGGTGGAGTTTGAAGAACTATTGTTGCAAGTTTTTTCACACCCAAGATTTTTTTTTTTCAGATGAAAGCAAGTAGATATAAGGGGGAGAAAGAGAGGATTTTTTTTTCGAGACAGTTGAACATTTTGTTTTCAGTACTATTCTGGATGGACTAACTTCCAAGCTACGCATCACACTTGTTAATGAGTCTGCTGTACCCAGCATCTCTCCACCTCTGTGTTAAGACAACCAGCTTTATTATTGCCTGTTACAGCCCATTTTCTTGTATTTTGTCATCACATATTGCTAAAATATCTTAGTTCAGAAATGAGAACTTCTACCCCCAAAGCAACTCCTTATCTTCGCTCCTGGACACAGGCAGTTACCCCACAGCCTCAGTCCCTCCCCACAGCTGCCCCCATCGCCTCCATGAGCCCCGGGGCGGAAAACATGATTGAGAGCAGCCCTGCTCTCAGTCTCAGGGTCTTCAGGGTGTTGATTGACGAGAAGCTCGACATAACCTAGCAATGTGCACTCTCAGTCCAGAAGGCCAACCATATCCTGGTCTGCAACAAAAGAAGCGTGGCCAGCAGGTCAAGGGAGGTGACTCTCCCCCCCCCCCCCCGCTCTCGTGAGATCACACCTGGAGTATCGTGTCCAGTTCTGGAATCCCCAACATAATAAGGATATGGAACTGTTGGAATGGGTCCAGAGGAGGGCCACAAAGATGATTAGAGGGCAGAGCACCTCTGCTATAAGGACAAGTTAAGAGAGATGGGCTTGTTCAGCCTGGAGAAGAGAAGGCTTCAGGAGGATCTTATAGCGGCCTTCCAGTATCTGAAAGGGGCTACAGGAAAGCTGAGGAGGGACTTTTTACAAGGGCAAGTAGTGACAGGGCAAGGGGAATGGCTTTAAACTGGAAAGGGGAAGATTTAGATTAGACATTAGGAAGAAATTCTTCTTGATGAGGATGGTGAGGCACTGGCACAAGTTGCCCAGGGAAGCTGTGGATGCCCCCTCCCTGGAAGTGTTCAAGGCGAGGTTGCGTGGGGCCTTGAGCAGCCTGGTCCAGCAGAAGTTGTCCCTGCCTGTGGTACAGGGCTTGGAACTGGATGATCTTTAAGGTCCCTTCCAACCCAAACTATTCTATGATTCTATGATTCAGTGATCTCCTCACTCTGGGCACCAGCAACAGGACATGAGGAAACAGAATGAAGCTCTGGCAGGCGAAGTTCAGATTGGACACTGGGAAAAGGTTCTTCACTGAAAGGCTGGTTGGTTACTGGAACAGGCTCCCAAGGGAAGTGGCCATGGCACCAAGCCTGTCAGAGTTGAAGGAGCATCTGGATGACGCTCTTAGTCATACGGTTTACTTTTAGGTAGCCCTGCGAGGAGCAGGGAGTTGGACTCGATGACCCTTATTTGTCCCTTCCAACTTGACACATTCAGTGAATTTGAGCCCGGGGTGGATCCCGCCCGTCCCTCCCGCCCTCGGCGGCTCCGGCCGCGGGACAGCAGGGGGAGCGCGATTCCGGGCGCGGCGGGGCGAGCTGGGACTCGGGGCTCCCAACAGCTGCCGCCGCAGGAGCCGGAGGCGGCGCTGGAGCCGAGAATGCGGCGGCTGCGGGCTTCTTCGCCGCCGGCCTCTGCCTAGCGGCGCGCGAGGCCGCCCCCGGCGGCGGCTGCAGCCCCGCTCCGGCCCCGGCGCCGCCGCCCCCCGGCGCCGCGGAGCAGGAAGCGGCGCGCTGGGCTGCGGGCGCCCCCCCCCCCCCCGCTCTCCCCGCCCAGCGCAGCGCGGGAGCCGGCGGCGCGGGCCGCGGCGGGAGCAGCAGCGGCGGCCTCGGATGCCCGCGCTGCGCCACCCCGGTGCTGCCGCGGCCTGGACGCCGCGGGGAGCGCGGGCGAGCGAGCGGCGGGCAGCGGCGGCGGCTGCTCCTTTGTGTCCCAGGTCGGTTGGGGGAAGAGCGGCGGGCTGGGGCCGGGGCTGCCGGGCGGGAGCGCGCCCGGACCCTCCGCGGGGCCGGGGCCGGCGAGAGCGCGTCCGAGGGGCTGGGGCCGGGGCCGAATGCGCTGCTCAGTGCCCGGCCCGTGCCCGCGGGGAACTTGTTTGTGTCGGCATGACCCTCCCCTGGCTTCTCCCCCGCATCCCGGCGGGAAAACTCCGGGCGCCGCTCGCGAGGGCGGGTGGCTCAGCAGCCTCTCCCGCGGGGCAGGAGGTACCGGACCCCCCGGGCGCCGCCGCTCCGGGCCGCGACCGGGGCGCTCCTCTCCGGGCAGCGCTCGCCGCCGCTGTTGGTTGTTTTCATCGCTTTCGGGCAGCGCCGAAAATAGGTCAGAAGCGGCGTCCACCCCGTCCCCGCGGGGCCGGGCAGCCGGGGGCGTCCTTGCCTCGTCCCCTCCGCCTTCTCCCCTCTGCCTTCTCCCCCCCTCCCCTACTTTCTCCCCTTCCCCGCCTTCTCCCCTCACCCACTCTACCTTCTCTCCCTTCTTCCCGCACTCTACCTTCTACCCCCCCGCCTTCTCCCCCTCTCTGCCTTCTTCCTCCCTGCCTTTCCGAGGGATACCGGTTTCTCCCAGCGTTTGAAACGGTGTTTGTGGTTTGGAATTTTTATTTATTTATTTTTGTAATCCAGTCTTCTGCAAAGTTGGCGGCCGAGCGTTAGGGATCGCTCCCGGCTGTTTCCGTGGTGCGTGGCGGGCAGGGAAAAGCCCGTTCTCCTCCGGAATGCGGCGGTGCGGGGCAGGGCACTGCAGGCACAGCACAGGCTCCCAACTCCTATTGCCATCCCAAGGGGATCCTCAGGGGTCACTTCACCTTAGGACACTTATGGGAGAATTTGTGTGACCAGTAAGCACTCGTACAGAATCATAGAAAGGTTTGGGTTGGAAGGGACCTTAAAGATCATCCAGTTCCCCGTGCCATGGGCAGCGACACCTCCCACTAGACCAGGCTGCTCAAATATTTCTTTTTTGTCTGGTGTTCTTTTAAGCAAAATATTCAGTAGAACTTACTTGAAAACTTTATTTCATGGTTATGTGTTGCAGACGTACGGCTTTGAAGAGAAATTGCGTAGCATAGAAGATTTTAGACAAAAACTAATTGGGGGGCTTACAGTCATGTTGTAGCTAAAAAAAGTGTTTGTACGGAAGTGTTTAAGCCCACTTTTCCTTTCTCCTGGTTGCAGCAGATTTTTCTGACTGAAAGGTAAACAAACTTCTGTTTGAAGTATGGTATTTTATCAAGTAAGCTGGCATCAGTGTCTATTTTGCTTTGCCAGGTTTTGCTTTGTTTTTAAAAGAATTTAGTCAACTAGTCTTATACATGGGCAGAGCCTGAGCTAAAATCCACATGCACTGTTTTTTTGTTTGTTGGACCAGTTAAGAAACAGGGAATGCTACTGGTGTGATCCTTATTGCCCTAGAAGAGAAGGTGTTACAATTTCATCCATAAAATATTTCCTACTTAGCATTTTGATTGTGAAGAAAACCTGCTTGGCCCTTGCTGAAAGATGAGTGTCGCAGTCCAAACCTGGTTCAGTAAGGCTGTATTTAGCTGGAGTGTTATGGCTTTTTCAGGACGAAGGGATACTGGGTTTGCGGAGAAGCAAATTAAGTACTTTGACACAGTTTTTATTATTCTGTTCAAAAATTCATTGCCCATTAGAATTGAAAATACTGCTGTGTAGGAAGTGAATAATAATCCAGGCTCTGGCTATATCTTCACGAATTCTTTAAATGAGTGAAACAGAGAATTGTCATCGTGCTCTGTTTCTTCCATACAACTGTGCCAATAGTGACACTCTGAGTACCTGCATTTGGTATGTCAGAGCACAGCTGTAAATCTTAGTCTGCACTTTCCTTGGATGGATCAATTTATTTTCCTTTTCCTGCCTCTCATTTTTTCCCCTGTAAGTAGCATGAGACAATTCTTCAGCTGTCCTCCAGTAATCAACAAAAATTACAAAACATGAATTTGAGCTCATTCTTTGGAATGGTTTAAATTTCCTCTATGTTAAATGCAGTACTATAAAACTGCTAAGAGTTGACTGATATGTGAAAATGTTGGTTTTGTTTTTAAATCAATACTGGCTTTATTAGTAAAAATTATTTGTTCTCCTCACTTTTAAGTTGCAGTCAATACAACTGGCCTGGGTAAAGCTTGGCATGAGTAGTCATCAGTACTAGTAAAGCGTAAGAAGCAACGAAAATCTGTCTTCAAAACTGTGATTTTCAGCATGTGCCAGACAAGCCAACACATTTGTTGATTCAATTTAATTCCATTGCTGTAGAACTTAGAGTTCTGTTTTGAGTTCAGCAAAACCTCAAAAATAGCGCCTTAGGTTCTGTTCAGGCTTCAGAAGCTGTGGTGTCTGTGATACTGTTCTGTGGTATTCTGTTTTCCCTTGGAAATATCCAGGTACCAGATCTCTGTTCTAGGACTTGCTCTTGAGTTTTTATCACACACAGAAGGATTAGTGAGTAGAGTTTGCAACCAGAGAGATATGTGAAAATTGAGATCCATCACTCTCTCCAGCGTTTCCTGTTGACTTGACAGTCAGTTCTCCACTGAGGAAGACTCTGACAAGTTCTGCTGGACTTGATTGTTGAGGTTCTAAGACCTGAACACTCTGTGACAGGATATTTCTGTCAGTAGCACACTCTCCACCAGGTTACAGTCTGGTATTTTTGTGTGAACTTTTCTTTGAGGGTGCTGGAAGTGATTAGAATGGGATATGTGTGCCACAGCTGTCTGTGTGTCTGTGGATGTGGATAGGAAAGCAAACTCCGGCAGGAGGGTGAAGCCAATTACTGTCCAGCGGTAAGGTTTTGTACTACTGCAGGTGAAGATATGGGAACCCAGTCTGAGCTCTGACTCCTGTACTGTTATTTTGCTTCTTTGAAGAGAACCTAGATGTCTACACCAGCCTAGGAGGATGTACCTAAATGCTTATTGAAGTACTACTCAGAGTACTAGTGGCTGTGTCCAACTGTTGGCCTGGGTGCTCTCCTGAACAAATGCGAAAGTTAAACGGGTACCAAAGATGGATCTCAGTTTAAGAATTAGAATAAATGGTTGTGAATTCTTGGTATTGTTGACCTTGTTTCAGTGTTAGAAGTTGTTATTGATACAGACCAGTGCTTCTCATCCTTGTTTGGTAAATGATTCATCTTTTTCTTTGTGTCTTGTGTCTTAAAATCCTTTTGTTCTTTTCCAGCCCCCAATCCCTACAGACTACAAGGTAGGCCTGGCAGAGTATGCTCGTTAACCACCGTGGAAGAGTTACATTTTTGTTATGTGGCTCCCCCCTCCTCTTTTTCTCTGTATGGAAAAATACAGCCTCACCAGAGTTTTTAATTGTTTTCCTGACAGGATAGACGAGTAGCATCTGCGTGTTGACCAGCAATTGTTGGCGATGGGTATTTGTTTTGCCAGCCTGCTGTTGTATGTCAGGTGCCTGTGACAGGCCCTTGGCTTAGGGAGCCTATGGACAAAATAGGTACTTGTTTGATGTACAAACACCTTCAGTTTTCTCTTTTGGTTAAACTATGAGCATAACTTAGAGTTTCTTGAATTATTAATGATTTAATTTTGCATACCTTTTCCCTCCTACTGAAAAAGCTTGGAAAATGTGATTTTTTTTTTTTTAATGATAAGTGTGTTTATGCAGGAACCTTCAAATGCTTTGTACATATGATATAGAATCCTACATAGCAACTGTCAGGACACAATTTTAAATGCTATTTTAAATTAGGAGCGAGAGACTGGGTTTGACTGGTTAAATCCACTCAAGAGCTGCCTTTTCTTCTCCCTGTGAGCTTTCTACAATCAGGTTATGTTTCTGAATAAATGCTACTCCTGTGTTTTTCTCCCACAGCTAGGCAAAACAGTAAAGTATGTCTTTGCATTCTGTTGACGTTCATGTGCCATATGTTTTCTGTGTGGCAAAACACGTGCTTTTTTTAGGTTTGTTAAGCATCTGCTGATTTTGGTCTACTCTGGCATTTTGCTAAGCACGTTTTGAACACATTCATTCATAGGATACATCCCATGAAGTATTGTGTATATACAACTACATCCCTTCACAAGAATGAATGTAGCAGTTAAATATTTATGCATTTATTTCTAGCAAAAGCACTTGGTTTGTTGGTAATGTGGCGTCGCTGATACTTAGTATAAGTCTGATGTACAGATTGTCTCCTCAAAGAACAATACATGGAACAAGCATGGTAACAAGAGTATAAAACAAAGAGTATACAAGAAAAAAAATCTGAAAGGGAGGAAATAAGTTTGCCATAGTTGGGGGTCAGGGAGAAGTCAGGTGAGTAAATTGTGTTTACTTCAAGCGGGAAATCGGTGACAGTACTATTCTTGGAAAGAACAGGCAGAGGAATAGGGAACAAAATGAAACCTGAACACAGAGTTCAATTTACAAGCAGAAACAAAAGTTAAAAACTCTAAAGCAGATTGAAATCATATCAGTTCTATTTTTCATTAGATGGTTTCAGTGCCGTCTTCTTTTTTGTAATGGATTTTCTTTAGAGATTTTGAAGTTGGAAACATTTTTCAATGCTAAGAATCTCAAACTTTACACTTTTCAAATAGTTTTGTTTGTAGTTTATAGACATGAAATCTCCCTTATTAATATTTCTTACTAAAAATAAATTCAGAATTCCTTAATTGCTGAAGTGCATGGCTTGCATCAGGAAAATTGAACACTTATTATTTTTCCTATTTCAGTTTTCAAATGAAAGTATATAAATTTGTTACTCTAATACTGTATCATTTTTATATATATACACATCTGTGTATATACGATTATATATAACTTGCTGAATCTCATTTATAAAATAAATGACAAGCATGTGCTCACTACTCCCCCAGATAGAATCATAGTATCATAGAATCATAAGGTTGGAAGAGACCTCTGAGATCATCGAGTCCAACTGTACCTGTCTCCCCACTAAACCATGTCCCTAAGGAACTCATCCACCTGTCTTTTAAACACCTCCAGGGATGGCAACTCCACCAGCTCCCTGGAACATTCAACAGTTGTGCAGGAAGCCTTACCTTTGACTTCTGAGGTTTTGAAATAATAAACTGGCTTGTTTTTCAGATCAAGCTCTGCTTCCTATAATCACAGCCTTGTTCATGTGTTGTAACTTCATTAATCTATCCCTATTACCAATTATGAGATAGATCATTTGATACGTGTTGTGTACAGGGTATCAAGCTAGATTAGTTTGTCACGTTTTCTAGCTATAAAATAATTGGAATTCTCTTTATGCTTTAGATTATTTTCTAAAGTGAGATTTCCCTTTAAGTTTTTGATATCGGACTGGCTTGCAGTATATCTTTCATCTTCTTTGTATTTAAGCTTACAAGAGAAATATGATAGCATTTGCTCTTCTGTGAGTTTAAGAAGTATTATTCAAAGAAAGTACTTTCTTCCCAGGCTGTCAGTTCAGTTGTCACTTGCTGATTTTTCTGCATAATGATTGTATATTTCCATGTAAAAATTTCAACTAAATATTATAATTAATGCTGCTGTCTTTTAGTAGTAGAGGTGTTTGCATATCTAGTACTTTTAAACTACAGTATATATTGCTTGCCTGCCTATTTATGTGGCCCATCTAGCTTCCTATGAAAGCATTTTTTTTGGAGATTTTCTGTATTTTTCTGAGCAAACTCTGAGATTATACCGGCTATTAGATAATAGTGGGACCTATGGTTTCATGCACATCTGACTTTAAACCCCTCAACCCAGTAAACGAATTCAGATCAAATTGTGCCAAGGTATTGAGGATATTTGAAGTGCCAAAACAACAAGGCATAGATGGTAGAAAACATACATTTTACTGCTGTACATGGAAAACAGCATAGAGGAAGTGGAAGTCAAGACTTAGATTGCCAAGTTTGCGGTCATTCTGTCAGGCTGGACTCCTTTATCTAATGAAAACCCTTACTGCTGGGGCAGAAGCTCTGAGCCATGGAGTGTACCTGCTGGTAATTTTACTTTGTGTATTCTTAAGATACGGCTTTCTTAGCTGAAAGTTCATTGTATGGCTCTGAATTAAATTTAAGTGTCAGCTAATGCTACAGACCTTTGGTCTGAATTTGGGTTGGTGACTAGAAGCTTTAACAGATGTGGACCTGCCTTTTTACTCTTGAAAAAGCTGACAGAGCTTAGATAGAAAGATGAATTTTCGTGGCTGGGCAGTATGATCAGCTGTCAGTTTGTCCTACTCTGATAGGACAGGAGGAAACGAGGACATGTTTGGAAACAAACTGGCTATGCTGTTCGCAGGGTAAAGCCTCTGATCACATTTGTTCCTGGTTGTTGGGCCTTTTTCCCCTGGATGTGAAATACTGTATTTAGTAAGTGGTGTTGCTTGTTCTAGTTGTAGCAAATTTTAAAGCAGCATATAAGGGTTTTAATGATTACCAAACATCAGTAGAAGAATTTCTGACTGAATATGACAAGTAAATTGTACAAGAAAAGGAGTGGACAAAAACTCTTCCGTATAAAACATTGTCAAAAAATTGTTTAAACAGCATTGGTGACAGTTCAAGCTAACTCAAAAGTCAGTTTACTGTTTTGTTTTGGTTGGACCTTTCGGTCTACCTGTTGGAACTACTGAAGGTGATCATTAGACTTGTTTTATTTGGAATGTTATTTTGGGAACAGAGCTATGCCATTTTAAGTTTGTCTCAGTTATTTTAGTGGCATCTCAGGTGTCAGAGTTCTGTCAGTTAGTGCCTGAGGGGGACGTAAGAGGGGCATAAAGCCTCCAAGCTGCAAAGTAAACAAAAGCAGAACTTGACTTTGATAAGGTGGCTATATTTGCCTTTTTGATAGGGACTCTGTAACTTTTATTTTGGCACTGTGAGGGTGGCAGCCTGTGGGACTGGGTTGGGTGTTGGGTTGAAGAAGGCTGTGGTGAGGAGAGTGGCCTTGTCTCTCTCTTCCTCAATGACATGGAGTGGAAGAGCCCTTCTTCAGCAAAAAATTGCCTTGTCCCCTTACACTGGATCTGTCAGTAACTTCTGCAAGCAGAGCGTGTTTCTGGGTCTGTTGCGACACGGAGCTGCTGGAAGCTGCTCAGTTTTCCAACCTACAGTGACTCCTTCAGAAGAGAAATATCCCTGGTCTAGGTTGCCAGGGAGGGTTCCCATGTGGGTGGTTGCCTCTCTGGGAAGCTGGTGCTGTGAGGAGGGAGTGGGACATGCCATGCCTGGAGGAGGCTGGGCTGGTGCTTGTATGCTGGGGCTGTGCCCTTTCTTGAGAGGAAGGAGTACTGTCTCCTTCCTCCTTCCATTTTTTGAAGTGAATATAAGGATGGAATGGAGGGTATTTTACCTCAGAAATGTCCAAGAGAAGGGGAAGTGGATTCTCATCCTGCCACTTAAACCTCTTTGCTTTGCTGTGCGGAGGCTGTGGCTTCAGGAGACGGGCGAACTGAGGGTATGGGCAGCCAGAGAAGCCGTGGTGTACTGCTGCCATGTACCTTCCATTCCCCATCCCTGTGGTGGCGCTGCTGTTTGTGGAGCTGTACTTTGAAACAGGATAAGGAAGCGATCTGATAAAGCCCTGCAAAAATAGATTGTTCTAAAATGGTAACTAATTAATTTTAAAATGCTGTCCCACGAGCTCTGTGTTGGCAGTGTAGTGGGGGAGATGTACTGATGCTGTGATGATGGGATGAGCACCTGGGGCAGGAACTTCTGAAGCTGTTGCTCTTGTGGAAGACGTGTAGTTTCACAGGCAGAGTTGGCTTAAGTTCTTGCCATGCCCTTGCTCACTTCTTCAGGTTTACATGTTAATATTGGCATACTCTTTCAGATGCATCAGTGCAGCTGTTTGTGGAGCCATGCTGTATTTAAATCAGTGAAATGATGCAAGTTTAAATAAAAAAAGCAAACACCAAACCCTTATAGAGTAACCTCCAAAATACCCATAAAGGTTTTTCTTTGGTCATGGTGGGTTTTGTGTCTCCCATAACTGTCAGCACAATTGCAGAGATGTTTGTTCGTGGGGTGGGTGCGAGCACGTCTTCAGGGGTAACAGAGGGAAATCCTTTACAGACTCCGCTGCTGATAGTATTTAAGGTGCTATTTTCACATGGTGTTTACTGACATACATTCTTCCTGTAGCATATATGCTGAGCTCTGCTCTGTTTGTTCAAGTTGCCATCACAGTTGTCCATCACTGCTGATCAGTGTCTTCTTTACTTGACAGTTCCTCAGGAACTTAATGAGCATTTGTTGAGCAAAAAGCACGCACAGTGATCTACATACTGTGTTTGGTCCCTTCTCTAATAAAGCAGATAAGTAAAAGTGGAGACTGATTTAATTTTGTTTTGGAGGGGGTTTTTTTGTTTGGATGTTTTGAGAGGGGTTTTTTTTGTTTTGTTTTTTGGGGGTTTTTCTGCCAGTAGCTGTTGGGTCAGACAGATCTGGTTTGCTCTAGGCTTCAATGGTAGAAAAAAGAATGGGGGACATCAAGGATAGAGGTTTAAAACTGGTGCTTGGCTGCTTTTGATAATAGCTAAGTAAATTTATAAGGTTAGATAAGTTCCAACTTGGTGCTCTTAGGTCTGGAGGCAAGCAGGAAGTAACTTGATGGTGGTGCCATCTGAGGGTCTTAGAAGACCTATAGTCATAACATCATTAACAAAGGAAGAACAAAATAAGAATCTATGGCATTTCTTTGACTGGTATTGAATAAAAACAGTGGACAGAAATTATGACGAGATGAAAATGTTTTATATTTCTAGATTTTTTAGAATTTTTTCTCACTGAAAATCAACGAATAAAACTTTCAGCTTAAATTTATGTGCTATAATGCTTGTCTCAATTTGGTTTGTTAAAGTAGTAGGAAACTGGGAGCCAAACCACAAGGAAAAAAATGTAAAAGCAAGGATTATGTTTTTAAACATGTAGTACTATAAAGTTAGCCCCAAATCAGCTTACTTTATATTAGATTTTTAACATTACATGTTGAAAAATAAAATAGGCTTTGATATAGAACTCCCATGTGTTTCTAAAATAACTTACATGTGTGTGAAACTTCTAGTGGAGTTATTGTTTTTCCATGTTGGCCCATCCAGCCAGTCGCCACAGATGATATTAGTGTAGGACCTACCAAGGAACTGGGTTTGTGACCACTGATCCTGGATCAGTTTTACAGTCCAGTTATCTCCTAATGCAACTTTGATCAGGCAGGCAAATTACCACATTTCTTAAGTTAATACGAGTACACAATATATCATTTGTGCTGACTTAATGCCTACTGTGGGAGGAAAGACAGTAGCTATTTGGCATAAGGCCTTCCAATTCAAAATCAGCCTGTCAAATCTAAACTGTATTTAATGTCTTGTCAAACCATGACCCCACAGCAGATATTGGCACAATGACTGAACTGTAAATTGTGCTGTGTTTTATTGACAGAGGACAATAATACGGAATTAATACTTGTTAAAAATAATTAGCTGAGCACATACAGTTAGATTTGGTTTTCATTTCTCTTGAAACCAGGGCTTTTTTTATTTCTTCACAATAAGTTTGCTAGGGGTGGGAGAGATGTTACAACAACTGCATCCAGCTCTGGAGCCCTCAGCACAGGAAAGACATGGACCTGTTGCAGCATGTCCAGAGGAGGGCCACAAAGACGATAAGAGGGATGTTACACCTATCCTATAAAGGCTGAGAGAGTTGAGATTGTTCAGCCTGGAGAAGGCTTGAGGGAGACCCCATAGCGGCCTTTCAGTATTTAAAGGGAGGGCTCAAAAGAAAGATGGGGACAAACATCTGAGCAGGGCCTCCTCCTGTGATAGGACAGGGTGTGATGGTTTTAAACCAAAACAGGGCAGATTCAGACTAAATATAAGGAAGAAATTTTTTACAATGAGTGGTGAAACAGTGGAACAGGTTGTCCAGAGAACTGATGGATGCTCCATCCCTGGAAATGTTCATGGTCAGTTTGGATGGGACTTTGAACAGCCTTATCTAGTGGGAGGTGTCTCTGCTCGCTGCACGGGAGTTGGACTTGATGGCCTTGAAGGTCCCTTCCAATCCGAAGTATTCTGTGATTCTATGAGTCTTTTGGAAACTCTTCTGATTCGTAAAATGTGGCAGAGGATGACATTCACAGCCATTGCAGACATTTTAATACCAAATTCATCCATCCGTGTAAGGTTATTTTTAGTTTAATGGCATTGCGTGGGACATGGAATTCGAAGAGATACAGCTTTCTTCCTTTGTGTAAGCAGAAAGGTGAAGTATGTTTCATGTACGCTAACATAGACCCTTAATACTTTGTGAATTATCTATTTAGTTGGGCAGAATTAAATTTTATTAGTAAGCTTCCCTCTTCTACTTTATTAATTCTTACCTAGTGCATCCTTCATAAATTCTTGAGAATATACGCAGGTGAATATATTAAGCTATGCAATTTGTTCTTTAAGCCAAAATACTACAACTTGCAACTTATATATATATATATATATATCAGTTTAGTCAACATCATTATATGCTTTTTATGTAAAGTTCCAGAAGACTTTTCATTAAGTATTTAGAGGAAGCACTTAATTTTTCTTCCCCCCCCAGGTTACTCTTCTGAATAGATTGTTAGGTAAGTATAGATTGATTGCGTGAATTGAAAATTATAATTGATTTATTTACAGATGTATTTCTACATATATTACTTCTGCTTTAGTTAGAGCAGGGATGTCAAACTCATTTTTATTGGGGGCCACATCAGCCTGCTCCTGCAGTGTAATGCACGTCACATATGCTGGACACATGACCAGTGCACTGGCAGGAGCATAGCGGCAAGGAGCTCAGCACTGCTGCAGGATAGAAACTAGGTGCTGGGCTGGATAAAACAAGATGGAGGGCCGGATTCAGCCTGCAGGCCTTGTGTTTGCCACCCATGAGTTAGAGTTGGAGGTGTTTATTTTCATCACTGTTATTAAGGTAGCTTGGTGGTGAATGGACAGCTTAACTGCTTATTCACACTGTCCACTCTGCTTGGTCCTAAGCATGACAGTGTAGTAGTATTTAGCTTATTTTTCTCTCTCAGCCTGTAGGTGAGACCCAAGTGGGACAAAGCGCTGTGGTAGCCCATATCCTGAACTGCCACTGCTTTTCATCAAAATGCTACTTTTTGCTGGTTCCGACTCAAAGGCGGTCACATTTGTGCCAATTGTTTCATACCCTTTTAATCATAACTTTTAAAATATGGGTTTTCTTTTTAGGATAAGTCTTTGTAAAAGGCAAACAGAACATTCAGTTTCATTTGCTCATGTTCTGTTTCCTCTTTCTTTGTGAATTACTGTTGAAACCATTGCTCAGTTCAGCCTAATGTGAAAGAGAAGGGATCTTGTAGCTGAAGAAGTTTGTGTTTAGTGTAAATTGGTGGCTGAAGAGAGAAGCCACTCAAGTTAGTGCCCATACTGGGCTGACAGAAGTCAGGTAGCGTGTGGTCTGTTTTCATAGAATCATAGAATACTTGGTTGGAAAAGACCTTTTTCATCGAGTTCAACCGTACCTCAACTAAACCATATCCCTGAGCATCTCATCTGCCCATCTTTTAAACTCCTTCAGGGAAGGTGACTCAATCACCTCCCTGGGCAGCTGTGCCAGTGCCTGATACCCCTTTTGTTGAAGAATTTTTCTTGATGTCTAATCTGAACCTTCCCTGGTGCAGCTTGAAGCCATTTCTTCTTGTTTTATCACTTGTTACTGGGGAGAAGAGACTGACACCCACCTCGCTACAACCTCCATTCAGGTAGTTGTAGACAGTGATGAGGTCTCCCCTCAGCCTCCTCCGGGGTAAACAAGCCCAGTTCCCTCAGTCGCTCCTCATAAGACTTGTTTGTTCTCCAGCCCCTTCACCAGCTTCATTGCCCTTCTCTGGATGCGCTCCAGCACCTCAGTGTCCTTCTTGTACTGAGGGGCCCAAAACTGAACACAGTATTCGAGGTGTGGCCTCACCGATGCCAAGCAGCCGCTGGCCGATTGCTGTGAATGTAACTTTGTGGTACCTGCAGGATATGCAATCTTTTGGCTAGCCAAGGGACCATAAAAGGTAGGGAGTTATTGTGATGGAGAGAGAAGATTGGAAACCATTGGTAGGAAAGCAAGCTTTTAACTTTGCTGCGCACAGAACTTTTCATGTTAAACTTCGTAATGAAGAAGCTTAGCAATAACATGTCATTTGTCAGACAGACAAAGAGCAGTGCTAGGGTAGAAGGAAAAAGCCTAATAAATGTTCAAGATGAGTTATTGTATCACATACATGATCTATTAATAGGGGAGAAGAAAAGAAATAAATGTAACATATTAATGACTTCCATGCTCAGTGGGAATAATCAAGTTGTCAGCTCAGAGTAGTGACTATGTTGTTTTTATCCGTGTGCTGCATCGAGGATGAGATATTGGTGCTAAATTTAAAGCAAAAGGTAGGAAAATTTGAATTTTAATTCTTGATTAAGCTGGTTGTTTATTTAGCCCATTAAAATGTCATAGATATCTTGCATTAGCTTTGGTGAATCAAACATCATAATGGCTGTCTGTGAAGTAATCTTGGCCTAGAGAATAAAGCAAGAAGAAAACTGTAGTAGTTGGGTTTTTCCTTGACCCCATATAATTAGGTTGTTGTTTAGCTATATTTAAGTAACTGTGGTTATTTACATTCTTATATTTATTTATAACTGCGAAGCCATAAAAAGAATTTAATTAATAAATCCTGATATAAAGCAGGCCATTGTGTTGTTTTTTTTCGACATGGTGGCCACCTTTTTAAATTGGGATAATGAATAAGGTATCCTAGATACCTCCACTTGAAGGTTTTTTTGTTTATTTGTTTGTTTCCCTGCTTTACAACATGATGATTATGCAATCCAAGATTCAATTAGGATTTATTTTCTGCCCCCTCACCTTTTTAATTACAGAGAGCCAGGGTTTATTTGTACTGCTGGGAAGCTCTCGTCTTCAACCAGAACACTGTGATGCTGCGTGCTACACAGCTGCAAAAGGATTTCAGAGAAGGACAAGGGTGTTATGCTTGATGTAGTAGTGCAGGCTGTCTCCACAGGGGATGCAGAGAGAGGTGAAATGATCAAAATAACAGTCTGGTTCTTTGCAGCACCATGCTGAACTAATACGTGCAGTGAATTATGCTTTTTCAGCCTCACAGTAATTAAAACAAAAGAGGATATTAGCTTGGATGAGTTTTGGCTGTATGGATAGATAGGACGTATTTCTAATCACATGCAGAAAAATTTGGCAGGTCTTGTGCGTAGTCTTGCCAAAGCCTATGAGAACCCGGAAAAAACTAAATGAAAAATACTTTGGAGGTTTACAGACATATTGTGCTGTTGTGCATGCTCAGAAAGTTGGTGCTGGGAATAGCCATGCAGGTCATGTCAAGAACTCTGTTTCCGCCACATTGATTTTCAGCTGAAGGCTATGTCCAAGAAACAGCTAAAACCGGAATTGAAGACAGTTCTCAGGTAGGAGGACAGACCTGTGAGTCATCAGCACAGAGATAGATGGTGGCTGGATATGTGTTGGCAAGTGCTGAGCATAAAGGAGAAGAGGACAAGGAAAAAAGGTCAGGAATGGAGGTGTACAAAGCTCCTACAGCAACCTAGAAGAAAAAGCCTATCTAAATACTGTGTTAAAACAAATGGACTAAATGTCAGTGCCATTTTGATGTGGCATTATGGTATCAGGATTTCAGTGGGGCATTATCAATAGTTTATAGTACCAAAGATGTGATATCACACAAAATACACTTTAAAAAACTCCAGATAATATATTTTATTTATGCGCCACCTTCTTTGCTTTCTTCTCTCTGAAGCTTAGGTGAAACCAGTTTAGTTTCATAGTTTGCCTGCTCAAGCTGTGATGTTTGTGTAATATTTCTCTGAAACAAGTGTACAGGCAAAAGTTCCTCCAAGAATGGATGACTAAGCAATCTCTTCTCATTGTAGCTGAAATCTAAAGGTCATCAGATAAAAGGGAGACTTGGTTGTTTTTTAGAGGTTTTTTTTTAAAAAATAAATGGTTTAGGACTACAGGGGAGAGAGAATGCTACTTCAACAATTTTAAGGTAGTGGTTTAACAGGAGCTTGAAGGAGAATTTCAGAATATTAGGTGACGTTGATCTAACTGTAACATTTGCTGTAAGGAAGTGGGCTCGTAGCACTCTCCCCCTTGTCCCCTAAATTTTGTCTCCTGAGGAGAAGTGACATGAGATATGCTAGGGGAATTTCATCTGACCTGTTCTTGCACATTGTCTCTTCCCTAGTAGCTCTGTAGGACTGTGTGGGGGCATGAGCTGTATTTGGTGAGTCGGGCCAGAATATCTTCCTACCTCCACATTGCTGCATTGCTGCTGGTGAGCTGAGAGTCTCTCTGGAGGTCGGAGGGGCTTGTAGGGTGGCTGGGGGCGTACCAGAGTCCTCTGGGAGCTAGATTTTTTAATTCCTTGGTAAAGACGGGGATAGTTTGGCTGAACATGGCAGCGTCAGCTTTGCCAGAGCATGGACTTCATGAGGAGGTTTATTTTTTTACTTTATTTTGGAAAAAAGGATGTCAGACTGCTGCACTTACAGAAAGCTGAAAACTGCAGTGCAGGACTAAAGGGCAGATTGGAAAATGCTGGTAGGCATACAAGTCTGACTGTTGGAGAGGACAGGATAGGGGCTGTGATTGGGACACAGGATAGGAGTGTAAAGAACATGAGTACTGAAAAGATCTAGAGATATTGCTCTTAGTAAAACATTTTTTTATTTGTTTGTTTTTTAGTTCAAGCAGTATGTTTTTGACAGCAATAGCGAAGAACTGGAAGACTGGTTAATTAACATACTAAAATGGAGTATTTGCCATTGGAGGTAAGACATTCTTTGAACATTACTGTGATTTTGTTTTGAGCTCTGTCTTGTAATTCCCAATGGCACTGTTACACAAGCATTTCTCTGAGAACCAAGTTAGTTCAGGAGGTTTCTGTATACTTCCCTCTGACTTTTCATTGCACTTTTGAGTGCTTTGATGCAGCTGCTGTAAAGTATCACTAATATAATCAATTTTAAAAAGACATAAGAAACATTTTTTTCTTCTGATAGTCTTTTAAAATCTGATATCTTGTGATCCATTTTGTATTGTGGCCTCAGAAAAGATTAGTTTGGATGACTAAACAAATGGTGGGCTAGTGTAGGGACAGCATGGACTGGCCTGGATGTGTGGCAGCTTTTCCAGCTTAAGAAAATAAATACAAGTGTGAAGGAAAGTAAAGATTTGACCCTCAGTATAGGATCAAGTGTCTTTAAATGACATTTTAACTATTGGAGATGTTCTGTCACAGTGCCTAAATATTCTTGAATATTGAAATGCTGTTTTGATTGTAAGCGTTCAGTAGATACCAAAAGTTATGAAACCCTCTGTTGCTCCAATCTGCCTGTTCAAGTATTCTTCTCATTTATTACCAGATCTTCTCACGCATGTTTACATGCTGCATTAGCCTCTGTTGTTCTAATGTAGGGAGCTCCTAGTGAAGCATTCTTCTGCTTCTTACAGGCAGAACAAACATGCAGTTCAATAGCTTGGTTTCTGAATGCTAATTATATGGTTTAAAATACAATAACATCTCATTAAGTATTAAAATAAGTTGTGGATATTTAATGTCATTAAATTTAGTGAAATTTAGCTGTAAATTTGAATGGAATCTGTACAAATAAATGCATCTAGATGAGGCAGACTTTTTTTGTTGGCTTTTATATGAGCAGTGAACAAAAATCAAAGATAATGCCCAAATTTGAGTTTCTTCTTTAAAATATTTAACCACTGTGTAACACTTTCAATTCTACAGTTCAAAGAACACTGTTTTCCCTTGCACTGATATGAAAGACTTTGACAGAAAAGTAGTGATTTAGTTTCTGTCAGCCCAGGGCAGTGAACGCTCCCTGTCACTCACGTTAAGGTGCACGTGGAACAAGCTGATGGTTGGCAAAGAAAAAGCCATCCTGAAAGGTCAGCTGACAGACTGCAATCCTGGGTCCCTGCAGTGGCGCACAGCATTGCTTTCTGGATGCACAGTTTTGTAAACTGTGGCTCAGTATTTCTTACTGGGTTTGCAGTTGATACTGGAACAGGGCATGGGTGCCACTTTTCCAGATGTTGTTGGTAGCTGAATGAGGACTGTGTTACTAGATTAAACATGTGGTGCTGTGGCACCCAGGCCTTTGTTTGCCGGACACTGTGTTTGGTCTGCAGGGCTTGCCTGCCCAGGCAGATTTAGTGGGCTGGCTGGGGAAGCAAAGTCAGCTCAACGGAGGAGGGAGGGAGCAGCCCCAGCTAGGGCAGTGCTAGAAACAATAGAAATACCACAAGTTCACTGGACAGCCCATTTGGCAGTAATGCAAGATGTGACTGTCCTAGCATTTTTATTGAATTAACTCATTCATAAAATGAACCTTCAAACTTGTGTAATTGGACTAGTTCAGGAGTTCTCCTGCTGGGGACTGGAGGGACCCTGAAGCATTTTTGAGTGACTGCTTGGGCCAACAACTCCTGTAAGAGCAGTCTTCCCTTCTCTTAGTGGAGCCAAACTGTTCAGGGACATAGAGAGTGCCACTCACTGTGCTGGGGAGTCTGAGGAGTGTTACGTCTTGCTCCCTTGAAAATGGATTTTCATCAAAATGGAAGCTAGATGAGAGTGCCCTATGGCATCCTTTGTCTATTTACACCCTCTGGCTTTTTCCTGAGTGTTTTAAAGTGACCTCCTTTCTGAGGTATTGGACAGTTTCATCACAGGTTTTATGCACAGCCCACAAGGTTCATTGCCCAGCAGCCAAGGGTCATGGCAAGTCTAAGATACCTGTATCTCTGCTCAGTGGCAAGTCAGTTTCCATTTGCAGAAGATACTCTTGCATGTTGGTAGGTGATACACATGTGGTAATGCAGTATGGCAGCCCCACAGAATTAGAGTGAAGAACTTGTATCTTTGAAGACCACTGAGATCTGTACACAATCCTATAGATGTTGCAGCGAAAGAAGGAATGGTTACAAAGGTTATCAGTGACAGTCCTAACACGGCATACTGTAGCAAAACATGTGGCATCATTCAGTTAATCCGTTGAATTCTCTTGACTGAAATTTGAATGATTACAGGATTTTTGGATGAGCTAGGTTAATAGCATCATCTAGATGCTGCAGTTTTGATTTTGCAATAAGGGCCCATTCTCTTAGCTTCAGAAGCAAAATTCCTCTTTCCCTGTCCCCTCTTACTTCAGTAACATACTGTTTCTGTGTGTTTGTAAAGGGCATGCAGAGTCCTTGTATTGGCTGTTAAAGCAAGGTCAGAATTAACTTCTTGTTTATAGTTAAAAATCTACACCTGTGCTATGGTGCTTGAAGCCTTCTGGCTCCTTAAGAGTGAGTACAGAAAGGTAAATCTTATCTTGAGTCATATGCCAAGATAATTTTAGTTGGTAGGTTAGAAGTTAGACGTAACCCCTAAAGGTAACTTTACTTTGAGGTGACTGATACCAGCTGTGGCGATGACTATTTACAGCAGCTACTGTATTTCAGTCACAGTGGTACTGCCTGCTGCTTCACAAATACCTAAATGCACGTTCAAAATTCTAGAAACAAAAAACCCCCATAAGCCTCAGCCAGGCTAGCCTTTTTAATGTTTACTGCTTCTGCATGAAGGATAGTCTAGAATAGGTTTTTTGGTTTGCTTATTCTTCAAACCAGACAGTGCTTGCAGGAACTGGGAAGTCTGAAGAAAAGCATTTGCAGTAAGTGTAGTCTGTTTTATTCATCTAGTTGGTATTGTTAAAAGAAAAACAGCAGAACTCTGGATTTTAATTTGTATCAGCAGGCAGTAAATTAGCAGGAATGTGCCAGTTTGTGGCTGAGTGGAAGACAGTGAGAATTAACACTTCAACGGTACAAAGATTGACTGAAAATGGGCCAGTTGCCTTCCTTAACTCCTGTCTTCTTTATACAGTCTCTCCTTCTTAAGTCCTACATGACCTGGTCAGGCACTTTCTTTGCACTGTTTTGCCACACTGTAATTCAGCTGTGCCTGTCCTCATGACAAAGTTGAGGCACTGCTGCCTGCATGGTCATTCTGCTTCAACAAGAGCTGGAAGCAGACCATGCTCTTTTTCTCCTTGACAGCAGTATTTTTCCCTCTCTCCAGCCAAGTACCAGAGCAGAGCTGCAGTACGGAGGTATCAGTAAGTGCCAGGATTGTATTATGCAGATGGTGTGTTGTGGTGCTTCTCTGATAACATTTGATTCCTTCACAACTGAGACAGAAGTTGTGGGCAGGATTTGGTACATCCTATATTCTTCTTTACGCCAGGGCGTATATATTTAAGGAAGCTGTGCAAAATTGTGCATAGTGTTGTCCTTTTTAAGGACCAGATAGGCATTATTCCCAGCTTGCGTTCTAAAAAGTTTGTTTTCTGTTTGTTTTCAGTAACTGAGGTGCTGACAAGTGTTGACTTCTTCATCCTCATAAACATGAGTGAAGTTCAGGCTATGGTAGAATTCTCCGTGGAGCTCCACAAATTCTTCAATGTGGATTTGTTTCAAAGAGGGTAGGTAGTGCGTTTTTTCAGACTTTACTGTGATGGATGACTGATGTCTTAAAAAACCTTAATGGGTACTGTCACGTAGCATTGCTTAATGTACTATAGACTATTTGTATAGTGATTTGTAAAAAATTTATTCCTCATTGGAAAGGCTTATACTTTCTCGGAAATAAAATTAAATACTTAAATAATTTGGCCAAACACATAAGTTGTAATGAAATATTTTTTGTCTAATTGGAGAAAAGGAAAGCTCTGTAGATTTGGAGGGTACATTGTATTCTCATCCAGACCTTTACCCTTCCATATCTGAATTTTTGTAATTAAGATATGTTTGAAATATGATTGGTATTTCTCTTGACTCTTTTAAAAATGTTGCTACCCAAATTAACTTACTCAATTTATCCATTTAGGAGTGGAGAACTTCACAAGCTTCTCCCCTCCTTACACTGCGCTGTGCCTCCACAGTTACAGAAGATTCCATACTGCCTCTTTAGACTCTCCTGACCTCACTCCACCTGGTCTCTGTGAAAGGCTTTTCGACATTCCTTTTTTTAATATTACCTCATTGTCCTCAGATTACATTCTAAGGTTGTCCTTGGCCATGGCTATTAAGGAAATTATCCATTATGGTTTATTTTCAAGTTATTAAAGATTATTGGTCATCTAGCATTGTGGTACATGGCTCTTCTGTCAATCTTCACACAGATTACAGTAAAAATAGATGTCAGTGTTGTAGTTCTTATGACATTTGTTTTAGATAAATCCTGTTGAGGCCTTTTCAGTGTTTACAGTAAGGGAATGTGTTTCAGTGTTTACAGTGAGGGAATGTATATCAGTGTTGATTTATGATTGCTCCTTTTTCCAAAATATTGTAGAATAATATTCCTTAGAAACATTTTATTAATAAGAAAATACATTCTTGATTTTAACCTTGTCATAATTCAAGGCAAGTGAGGGGATTGTTGGTTTTGGCAGAGTTGGAGGTGTGGGGTGTGTCGTTTGACAGGGTGAGTTAATGAAGGTAAAAGAACGGGAAAATTGTATTGCTTTGGGATGCATATAGTTCCTCCACCTTGTATTAACCTTGTGAGGTGAATATTTTGGGGAAGAGTGGTACAAAAACCCGGTAGGACTGGAAAGGAGCTCAGTAGAAAGAGGTGTAGGGTACTGTTAAAAAATATATCTTGGCTAGCTAGCCTCTGTTTTTGCCATGTTAGTTACTGTTAGTTTTTATCTGAATTTGACCTGAAGTTTGTGCTGGCAGAACTGATGACCCATTCTGGCTGCTACTGTTTGCAAAGTATATGCAACAATGTCCCCGCTTTAGGGCAAATTGTAATTTCATTCTTCATTTGAAGAGGAGGATTAAGGAAAGCTTAAGAGGTCTGGGAAAACACTGAGAATATTCTGATTGCTTCAACAAAAAGGCAGTCTGTTGAACTGTTGCCTTTTTTAATCTTTGAAACCGATGGGGAAGGAAAGGGTAAAATATGGCAGCATGTTTTAACTCTAGTAGACAAGAGCCTGAAGAAAAGAAATTCTTTTGGTTGTTTTAACCTTACAATTCAAATGGTTCCTCAGAACGGTGGCTGAGAAGCAAAGCACAGTGGTATAATTACTAGAGCTCTACTTGGCATGTTTCTTTTTAGCTTACTCCTTAAAAAGCAATAAATGCACTGAGCAAGTTCAGAGAGGTGGAATGCTGACATAATGAGAAAAGTGACATGAGTAGATACTACCTCTCGTTTCAAGCTGAACCTTTAACTCTGGGCACTTTCCCTTAGAAAGCAATGCTGGAAAGGAGAAGGAGCTTCCAGAATAATTTGAAAAACTGAGTAATGTGACTGTTGCAATAATTTCTGTCAATATTGGTAAGTTCTAGTATTTTTCTAGGGAAAAATACTTTGTATTTATTGGAGAGAGGATGCAATATTTATGTTGCTGGAGGAGCTCTTGGATGATGGGTTGAATCAGCAAAAAAGGAAATCTTTAGTTTCATTATTAGTCTCCTATTTTTGAACTACAGCTGTGTTTTGCATGGTTTCTCTCACCAAAAGCCAGGTATAGAATTGATTGTATTCTTTGTTCAGGATTGTGTGCATTCCAGCCTACCCAGCTTAGCATACCTGTCTCATGGTGTTAGAAGTGCAATGGCCTTCTGAGTAGTGTAAAATAAAATGTCGACTATTGCAAGTAATCAGGTCAAGCTGATCAAGCTCCTTCTTAAAACTTAGCAGATTTTTGTCCAAACTGTTTTGATGGAGAGCGAGTCCAGATTCTCATTCTTTGATTGCTGGAGGCATCATAATTTTCAGCCTAATTTTCCTTCTGATCAGTTTTTAGTTGTTTGCATTTCTTGTCAGTTTTGTCCTATGCTTTGAATGACTTCTTCAGTCTGAGTGTTCACCCTGATGTATTTTAAATGTTACTCTTTTGTCTCTTTTATTAAATATGAACTGGATCAGTTTGGTCATTTGAATTTGTGGCCCATTCCCCACCCCACCTCCCTTTCTGTAGAGCCCACAATATCCAGTCAATTATCTCCTCCTGGTTTTATAACTATTTGAAGAAATCTGCCAGCTATTTCATGCAGCTGTAACATGTTTTCTTGGGTCTGTATCCATAGTGACAGTATTGCCAGAAGCACCTATGACTATATTTACACTAACAATTAATTTGGTACTTCAGGAATGAATTACTAGATGTAGTGTTAACATCCCTGTATCTGTGTGGTTCCAGGGTGACTTCAGACTAGATTTAACCTTGTCCTCTGGACCAGATGTTTTGCATTGTGAGTTTATTTTGAAGTTGTTCTTACCAGTAATTGTTTCAGACCTTTTTGTCCCCTGGGGGTTGAGGTGCATTTTGTGGCATGTAGATCAGAGCCTGTGCTTTTTTAGCTTTCCTCGGGAGAGATCTACATTGTATACATGGAAAGCTCTCAGTGAACTGAACCAGCATGCAGCAAACTGTGATCATTGGGGAAAGTTCCTCAAAACCACTCTGTGGATCTCAACCAACCAGTCGTGCAGGCTCGGCCAAAATTTCTTATAGTATATCACTCAGGATGAAATCTGCCTGCATGGTCCTGCAACAGACTCACTGTTATAACCATGCTATTCTCCTAACTGGCCCTTTAAAGGAGACTGTTTATTTTCTTTGCTTTTAGAGAACTGTTATTATTCTAAGGGAGGAGGTACACACAGAGCAAGACACTGCATTCTAATACAGGACACTTGTCTGAATGTGTAGCTCCTTGCTGCTCATCTGGTTCAAAAAAGATTGTACCTCTGTCTGTGGTGGTTCTGGTGGCTAGCTTCTGCAAGTTGCACTGTATCTGTAAGTTGTAGAGTTATCTAATTTATAGTTAAAGAGCAGTTAAGGAGTATCCTTGTTTAATACAGCTGTTTCATTGTTTTCTTGTAATGCTGCACCGCTTGGTTAGAACCCAACTTGCTCCAGGTAGCTCTTGTTGCTTTATTTTAATTTGTTGTTACATTCAAATAAGACTTCAGATAATTTTCCTTTTGAACTTGTGAGATGTAATCATGGGAATTTTTGTCCAAACAGTGAGTATTGGGTGATAAAATAAATACAAGAAATGTAATTGTTTGGGGTCTATGAGAATGATGGTCTAAGATAGCAAGGCTTCAAGCTATTTTGTCATCTTAGCTCATAAAAGCTCCAGTTTGATTTGTGCTTGGTGGTGCTTACCTTTTATAAATAGAAAGGGGAACATAACATAGCTTGAGTGAGATATGGATGCAGAAGTGAAGAAGGAGTTGAGTGGAAAACTGGATGTTTGGGCTCAGAGTTGTCAAGTAGACTGTGAATGGTGCAAGTAAAATAAAGTAATAACACTAGCTCTTTATTATGGCTGCAGATTTATATTTGTGCTCAACGTGTCTAGTTATCTGTTATTTGACTTTGTTTTCAGTTAAAAGATTCTTGCAAAAGTACATGAAGAGTTTACATTAGTAATATAAGCCTACCACACTTTTTAAAGGTTAACATATGCAAGAGTATTAAATACCTTCCACAGAAAATACTTCAGTGGATTCTAATGTAAAATACTTTTTTTGAGGTGAATCATATCTGAAATTAGGTTATTGATAGGATTTCAGTAGCAATAAGTTGGCTGTGAACCGAAGTCCCGTTGAAAGTCAAAGGAATTTAAGCTTTGGAGACTGCTGGAAATTTGTCCTTATAATATTCTTTTGTTCCATGGATTAGTGTTTTTCCATGGGCAGATACTTACTGATGTCTGAACAGCATTGACATTTTATGCTTCTGTGTATGTGGTTGTGTAATGTAGCGCAAAAGAAAATGCACTGAATCAGAGCATGAATTTTAATGAGTCTTCCTGTGATTACACAGTAATTTCATGAGAGATAATGCCATATATGAAAAGCTGTATTTTTTTTCTGGGTCCAGTGAATTGTCTACATTAGTTTTTTATTTATTAACAGGAAATTAAAATTTGAAGAGTACACTTTTAGTAGGACCACTTTTCTTTCTCCTGGCTACATCACGTTTTGTCCTCAAATAAAGAAGTAGCCTCTGATAATGTTTTGTGTAGTTAGCTATGATCAACCAACAAACTCTCCAAGGACAATGAACATTCAGGCTCACCTGTTTGGTTTTCTTTTTAATTTGTACAGCCCAGTTTTACTTTCAAACTGTGTTTCTACATGACATATCCTTCTGGAAATAAGCATTGTGAATTGTCTTCTGACACGTAGCATATCTTCTGAAGTAGTGTACTGTGATCTTTGCTTAATGTATTACAGACTTTACGAAGGGAAGAGAAAGCTGTTAAATTTGTCTAACAGCTTACTACAAATAGCAGCAATACACATTTAACATTTGGAGGCCTGGCCTATAAAATCAAGGGAATGGTCTATCCAGGAAAAATATTGCAAATACCTTTCTTTTGATTTTATTTTTATTTTTGTAAAGTGGATCAGTTTCTGATTCATGTTTAACAGTGGATCCACAGACACGGGTCCTGTTTGCTCTAAGGCAAGAAGTGCTAAAACTGGCAATGAGCAATAGGAAAGTTATACTTCAAGTTGGTATTGCTTCAGAAGTTTTGCTTCTAAAGGGGTTGAGTCCATCACTAGCAACTTCGCAGATGATACCAAGCTGGGAGGAAGTGTCGATCTGTTAGAGGGTAGGAGGGCCCTACCAGAGGGACCTTGACAGGCTGGAGAGATGGGCTGATTCCAATAGGATGAGGTTTAACAAATCCAAATGCCGAGTCCTACACTTTGGACACAATAACCCCATGCAGAGCTATAGGCTGGGGACAGAGTGGCTGGAGACTAATCAGACGGGAAGGGACTTGGGAGTGCTGGTAGACAGGAAACTCAACATGAGCCAGCAGTGCTCTCAAGTGGCAAAGAAGGCCAGTGGTATCTCGGCCTGCATCAGGAACAGTGTGGCCAACAGGACTAGAGAGGTCATCATCCCCTTATACTCGGCACTGGCCAGGCTGCACCTTGAGTGCTGTGTCCAGTTCTGGGCCCCTCAATTTAAGAAGGATGTCGAGATGCTGGAGTGTGTCCAGAGGAGAGCGACGAAGATGATGAAGGGGCTGGAACATAAGCCGTATGAGGAGCGACTGAGGGAGCTGGGGTTGTTTAGGCTGGAGAAGAGGAGGCTCAGGGGAGACCTTACTGCTCTCTACAACTACCTAAAAGGAGGTTGTAGTCAGGCAGGGGTTGGTCTCTTCTCTCAGGTGACTGGTGACAGAACGAGAGGACACGGTCTCAAGCTTCATCAGGGGAGGTTTAGGCTTGATATTAGGAAAAAAATTCTTCACTGAGAGGGTAATTGTTCATTGGAATGCACTGCCCGGAGAGGTGGTCGAGTCACCGTCCCTGGAGGTGTTTAAAAGGAGATTGGATGAGGCACTTAGGGCCATGGTTTAGATGACAAGTAGGTGTTGGGTCATAGGTTGGTGTCAGTGATCTCAAAGGTCTTTTCCAGCCTTGTGATACTGTGATACTGTGAAGTTGAAAGTATCATCAAAGATCCCATTAGCCCTTCTGATGCAGGATGTCTGAGAGACCAATGACAGGGTCTGGTCCCAAAAAGCAGTAACAGTTTGAAGAACTATATGATGGTACTTCAGAATCTTGTCTTTTAAAATAAGAAGGCGTGTATTTGTTGAGAATATGGGTTGGAAAAGTAAGTGGAAAATTGAGCACTGCTTCCTTTGAGTTAGCTGGGAAATTAAGGCTTTTGAAGTATACTCTGCCTTAGCTCTGTGAGTGGAACTGAAGATATGGGGAGGTGTTACTGCTTGCTTCAGATATGAGTACAACGCCTCTGTTAGGAGACTTCCAGCTGCACAGGAAGGCTTATCTAGGGGTCACCTGGAGTGACTGTAAATTGGGCTTCTACTCTGAAGCCTAGAGAATCCTCTCCCCTCTCCCCATGTTAATTCCTAGAAGACTAGCCTCCAACTTTAGGAAGTAAATCAGATGCCTGAAGCTTCTTGTTCTAGGTATGTATTCTGATATGTAAAGCTGACTCTACAGGTGCTTTTTTACTTCCATTGTTATTCATGGAATCATAGCTAACAGATGGTAATTGTAGTTGTCCTTGAGGTTCTCAAGTTTTATAAAAACTTAGGTGTGTTGGGGTTTTCCCCCAATATTGATTCACAAAATATACCTTCAATTTTGCCAGTTGTTGATGAGTACTGATTGCATATTCTAGACTTCCAGATATTGGGTACAAATTACAAATCACCTGAATTTTGTTCATTTTTTAGCTCTTAGACCCATGTGGTCCTTTTGGAAATTTTAAGCATCATTAACTGTTGCAGTTGGAATTGTTATTTTGCAATTGACAGCATTGTCAATTCAGAATTAAAGGTGTCTAATGGCATCCCATTCTGTCCAGGGATTTGAATTGCAAAATTCTGGTTTTTAAGAACGCAAAAATGAAGAGCTCAGATGTGTACTTTTTCTGTCTTAAAGTCTTGCTGGAGCCTCACAACACTGTGATAGGTGCAGCTGTTTTGTGTGACAGCAAGATACTATGAAATTGTGACATGGCTTATGTCATTTATCCTCAAAGGAGAACTGTATTTGTGGGGGTTTCTGTGATTCCTTCTTTATGTGATCAAAGAAAGTTGTGTCTTGTGTATGTAAGACCAGGTACTGTTTCACGTTGCAAAGTAAACATTGTGTATCAGCATGCCTTGCCATGAAGACTGTCAGCAGAAACATGATCAGTGAGTTTAGTTAGTGATGAGGGAGTAAATGACAGTGTAAGACAGTATTGAATATAAAAGGGTTTTCTCTGGAGAAGGCCTGCCTTTAAAGCAATGTAGCCGGCTTCTGTGATGGTAGGGTTGGAATAGGTGTCAGTTGAAGACATTGGAGTAATGGTTTCTTAAATAGGTACATTCTCTTTCTAAATCTGAGTTTTACTGAGTTCGTTATTCTGGAATGGCATGTGACAGCAGTTGTATTTAACACAAAGTTAGAACTACATCTTTGGTCATTGAAATTGATAATAATAATAGACTTTTTCATGGGTTAGCACTCTTTGGTGCAGAAGCATGTAGCTTCTGCATAGGCTTACAGTTCAGATCTGTCCCTGTATGAGGGTAGCAAAAATCAGAAAAATCTGTTGTTCCTAAGTGTTCTGTCCTGTTCATGTGTGTTTGGTTAATACACATAGTAGTTACATCAGAAGGGTGAATATGTGAGTTTGCTAGCTGAAGGAAGGGAGGGAAGAAGGGAGGGAGGGAAGTGTGCATTCTGTATTCCGAAGTCTTGGCTGCTTGTGATATGACAGAAGTTTCTGGTATGTTGGGTTTTTGTGTCTCTTCTGCTGCACATATATCTGATCACATTGTTATGCATACCTCTGTCTGTAATCACAAACGGCACTTTACTGGGTCATTGCATATTTCAGAGAGCGCATAGCTTTATGTGAATATGGAACAAGGCTCAGTTCCACCACCAAACTCAGACTTGCTGCCTCCACTTCAGTCAAGTGTTCTGTTCAAAATATCTTTCTTTTTCAGTCCTTAAGCCTCCTGCTAATTGCAGTACTCCATATAAAGTAGCTTCTCAAACTTTTGGATTTTTTTTTTACCTTATTTCATTGCCTTCCACTTGTCGTCCCTTTCCCAGATTCTGACCCCTGTTGGCAGTGGGGAGAGAAGCTCAAGACTCCTCCAGAGGGTTAGGGGCACTGGAGCATCATGTTCGTGCTTATCCATAAATAACTTAATTTATTTCTTTACAAAGTTTTGATATTGCTTTAAAAATGTTTCTTGTTTCTCCAAAAGATGATGAATACCATATACTAAATGACCTCCGCTGCTACTGCTTGTGTATTTCCACTTGTTTTTATTACAAGAACCAACTTCCAGGCTATTTGAAGTGACCAGACTGGAGGAAAAAAAAAGGTGTATTTTTCACCTGTGCCAGTTTCTTTGCTATGGATGGTTGTGCGACTGCCTGAACACTGGTTTTGGTGGAGGGAGAGGGTGAGGGAATGCATCCAGCACAGCCCACGATTAGCACCATGAACTTGAATCTGTTGTGAAACAGCTTTCTTCTCTATGGATTTGTAGTTCAGTTGAGCCAGTACAACTGTCTGTGTCTACCAAAAGGTTTGATATGCGTGGTCTTCTCCTGTTCCGTTTGATCTGACAGTCATGCGATTCTGTGTTCAATCAGATGGACTTGATTTTGGCAGCAGTGTAACTAAAGATGGGTTATGCTGGCAGGAGCACTGGGATCGGGGTGTAGATGTTCCACATAGGCAAATGTTTTGGATAGCAACTGCCTGAACAGGATGGTACTGCTTCTGGTGCTTCCTGGATGTTTGCAGTAAGGCTCTCATACCTTAGGGCTGGTCAGCTCAAAATGGTAAGCCAACAAAAAAAATATAAAACACGGAATACGAGTCTGTTCTTGCCAGTTTATCTCCCTGACCCACATCAGGATCAGATACTCTGTCAGTGCTGCTGCAGAAGTAGTCTTCTGTGACTTCTGTCACCAGCTGGCTGTTGCATTGGTGTAGCTGTAATTCTGGACCACATCATAGAGTCATAGAATCATTGAGTGGTTTGTGTTGGAAGGGACCTTAAAGATCATCCAGTTCCAACCCCCCTGCCATGGGCAAGAACACCTCCCACTGGATCAGGTCGCTCAGAGACACATGCAGCCTGGCCTTGAAACCTCCAGGGACGGGACATACACGACTTCTCTGGGCAACCTGTGCCAATGCCTCACCCCACTCACAGTAAAAAGTTTCTGAGAGAAATGTCTTTAAAAATTCCAGCCTCCGTGATAGGAAGTCATCTCTTGAACAGGAGAGGCCACTATGTCAGAATGATCTGCTGAGTGAGAGCAGCCCAGAGATTAGTGTGTTGTGAAACAAAACCTCTGTTTGAACTTCTGCATTCATTTCAGTTGGCATCTCTGCCCTTAGGATACAAAGTTAGGATGGACGTCAAGGTATGTCGATTCTAATTTCCCTAAGCTGTCATGCAGAGACACTGAGCTTGCCTGACAGTGCCAGTGTACAGTTTCCACCTTCCTTACTGCTGGCTGCTTCGTGCCACTGCAGCGCGCTGCTGTCAGTTGTGCTGGCTGAGCTGCTGTAGCAGCCTGCTCTAAGTCAGGCTGCTGAATTGGTCCAGTTTGCAGCATTGCTTTGCAAGTGTGATTGAGGAGGGGACAAAGTGTTGCAGCAGGGGAGCAAGAGTGAGTATCTGGGAGAACAGGGCAGAGTCCTTAAGTCTTAGCTTCATGCCTTACCTAAGGCACAGCAGCTCACATGGGCTTTTTTGTCATGGCGTTTTGCAACAGTTTTCATTGTGGTACCTGAACTTCCACTCTGGGTGAATGTGTGATGTATTTGCTATTAAAACAGTAAAATAAGATGCAAAGTGAATTGAAAGGCTTGTGTACTTGATTACTGGCAGATGAGAGGAACAGGATTGCACAGCTGCAAAACTTAAAAAATTTCAAAGATCAGTAAATGCCAGAAAATGAGTTGTCAGACTTATCTTCTGGTTGTCCATCTGTTGTGTTTGCTAAACCTTGTTTTCAAAAATAACTTGTTATCATGTTTCTGAGGAAAAACTGCTGCCTCTTTGCAAGAGGTGGAATTTTGAAAAATCATGACCCTGGTTAGTAGGAAAACGCCACGTCCCATATGCTTGCCCCCAGAAAATTGGAACGCTCAAGCCACTTAATGTTTAGGCACTTGTGGTATGTCTTCTATGCTGGATCAAAAAGTTGAATCAAAAATAATTTCAAGCTGAATAAATAGAATTAGGAAGTTATCACATAAGGGAATATGGTAGATTATTAACCCTGCAGATAAGCTTCATAGAGCTTTATAATTTAAAGATGCAAGGTGATTTCATATGATTTCTTTCTTGTTCCTTTCAGTAATAACAGGAAATAAAAGAAGAACACATTATAAACATAGACTAACAGAAGTTAAGATTTATTTGATTAAATAAGAGCTAATCTAGTATTGTATTTTTATACAGCACTTTAAAAAAGCGATACATATTTGAGTGTATTCCCCTTTCAAGTTTTTAAATAAGTTTTCATAACCACTGCAGGAAGTCTGCCTGAGTGTGCCTGTAGTAAGACCATGGAGAAAAGGGTTTTGTAATAATAAAGCAAAGTACCCATCTGCATTTCCTTTCCACCCTCTCCTGTCTTACGTACTTAATCCTGTTTCATAACAAGCTGCTGTGACTTACTTGAGGTATTAGTCTCCCAAATAGTTCTCATCAGACTTTTGGTGTCATAACTGTTATGTTGTCAGAAGTAGTACGTGCCTTAGGCACAAAAGGGACTTTTAAGAAATAATTCACTTTCAAGAAAAGTTGCATCCAACTAAATGGGAAGGTTTTATCTACTTCCCATAAGTTTGCCCTTTTTTTTATTATATCATAGTAAAAATATGTTAGCCAGCAGGAAAATACCTGAGTTTTTCATAGAAGGGCTTGGTAAAACAAAGGGCTTGGTTTTAAACAAAGTATTTTGGTCACAGTAATTTTCCTGCTGCTCAATATCTGAATAAGAATTTGTTAAATGATATAAACCTCACAATTATAGCAGAGCGTAATCTCATACTGGTCTGTATTAGAAGTACTTATTACAAAGTGATTGAAAGATAAGAACCTTTTTGTTTATTCTGTTCCTGTATTAGATAATTCCCGGTCTAGATAAGCCCTGTAAGTAATTGGTGGCCGTGTGGTAGTCTCTGGGCCCCAGGTGGGTTTGGTAGGATTCAATTTTTATAGATGACTGTGCATTTCTTCTTGTGGGGAAGATTAAGGAATAAGTCTAACCCATTCTTTTCTTACATTAATCACTTTGAGAATCAACATTTCATTGCCTGTGCTCTGTTCTGTATATTTTTATATTCTTTTATTTCTATGTTCTTTTATTTCCATTCCCTTATACCTTATTTTATGCCCTTTCTTGTTTTCCTCTTTGCCCCTTATTTGCATGCCTTTGCCTGGACCATCTTTTTGCAGAATTATGCCCAGTTATTACCAATTTGGGGTAATATTTAAAATAGAGTATTTGTCTTCCAAGATAATTTGAAGTGCTTTAAACATCAGAAGCATACTCGGAGTGCCTTGAAAAGTGTGCTTGTGCTGGCTTTGTCACTATTGGCTTGTGATTGGTTGTGTGAAATGCTGGATGTCTTTACTGTTTTTAAGATGGATTTTTATAAATCTGTGTAAGAGTAATGAAAGGTCTCTGCAGTAGCGAGAGGCTTAGCTTGTAGGACAGAAGGGTGTTGAACAGAAATAAAAGAACGTCCTCTTGTTGTTGGATTCTTTCAGTATTTTGCTGACTCAGCCTCTCACTGCAGCAGGAGTTTCTGTTTGTGCAGGTTGGCTTCTGTGGTAAGAGGTGTGACCTGTAGAAGATCTGTAGAAGACACAGCTCTGCCAGGGTCAGGCTGATGCAGCCATTGCAATGGCATCGCTGCCTCCAGACCTGCCTGTTCCTCGGGAGACTCTCTCCTCTGTCCATTTTTCTCACGTTTTCTTATTTCAGTGCCGCATTCTGTATTTACAATTTACAAGTTGCAATGTTGCATCCCCAGCTCCATTTCCTTGTGTGTCAAAAGAAGCATGCTTGCCTGAGCCACTTCTCTGTCGCCTTGGAAAGAAGGAGAAGGAGACAAGTCTTGGTGGTGATCTGTGGCAAATGCTATGTTTTCAACGAGGCTTTGCATTCAGTAGATCCTGAGAGCTCTCTCCTCAGGTTTTGCATATTCAGGGTCACAGCTGTTCCTTTGTTTGGTGAACTGATAAATTTAGAAGCTGCCTTGCAGGTGACCCAACGTGCATGTGAATTTTGTAGTCCATGATGCTCAATGTGACTGAACATTGAAGTGTGCAGTGAGTGCACTGGGGTTCAACAAATAGGAGAGGTTGGACTCTGCCAGACGCACTTCTGCCTTTCGTCTGCCTGCCAAAGGGAACTGCAAAAGTTTCACCTCAATTATCAGTTGTATTATGAAGGTTTTTCAGGATCTACATTTCCCTTGGAATGTATGTTAGCTGGCAAACTAAGTGGTTTTTCAAGTAAATGCTCACACAGCTAAGTCTGTAAAAGCACATGCTTTTTTATGCATTAGGGTTTTTTGTTTTAATAATAGTTGCCCTTTATGGCTGCATTTGCACATATTGCTGCCTGTGGTACCATGTGAGAGCACTAGAAAGTCAAGTAAGCATTACTTCCTACATTTCCTTTTTTGTTGGTAGCAAGATACATTCCGGTTGTTCATAAACCTGCTTCTTGCTCAGATTATAAATGATGTTTTTCAGCAAATGTGATGAAAAAAAACTTAATTATGTGCATGTAAGTGATGATCCCAGTGAAAAAAGAAACCAGTCAATTTTTCTGTATAGGAAAGCGTTTTCTGGCACACATCAGATTTTGAGTCTTCAAGACTTTAATGCATCTGTAAAATGGAAAATATTTAATCCTTCATAAAGGATGGACGGTAGAGGTCTTCTTTGCCTACAGGAGAGCAATAATTCTGGCAACTTTTTTCAGAAGACATTTTCCTACAAAGTCTGTAGTAAGGACGCAGGTCCAGATATCCTTGAACCTTTTAATAGCGTGGTTATGGATTTGTATATGATTATACTGAGGACCAAATGAGATAAATGGACATCAGCAAGCTTATGCATTTATTTAGTGAAGAAAGACTGCATAGACTGTGTTTGGCATAAGTCTCTTGGATATTTGTAAGCTCTCCATTGGTGACTTTGTCTTTGCTTGTGTATGCTTAGTAAACATCTCAAATATTTAGGGTAACTTGCACATTGTGAAACAAATGCAATGGTATCTCTTGGGAGGTGAAGGTAGTACTGTTTCAGGACAAAACTTTTAAGCAGTGCAACCACAGCAGGAAATATGGTGTTCATCCTCATTATCTGTGGCTGTAAGCTTTTGGAGAAGGAGGGATTCAGAGGTAGAGTTGTAGATTGTCTGGTTTTCTCCTTGGGTCTGTGATATTGGAAATTGAATGAGAACTGGAAGATAATGACTTCCAGAGAAGCAAGCAGATCAGCTGTTGAGGAGTGTCTTGTCTGTGTACACTGAGGAATGTCTTCCTCAGTGTAGTCTCAGGAAAGCCAGGAGCTGCAATATGCTCAGTTCATAGATGTCTCTCCGGCTTGTTTTGTGTACCAACTCCCAACCATATGCGCTTCTTGCTGTATTATCTTTCGGTCACCATGCTGTAAATTTCTGAACCCTGTTTTGTAGGTTTCCTTTAACCTCTGGGATCATACACTGATTCAGACTGGAAGGGGTGGTAGCATGTCATATAGTCAGTCCACCCTTGTGCTGAAAGCAGGATCAGCACTTGATCCCAACCATGTTGCTTGGAGCTCTTTCTCCTCGGGTCTTGAAAGCCTCCATAGGTAGAGATTCCACAACTTCTCTGGACAACCTGTTCCAATGCTCAGGTATCCTCAGGGCTTGGTTTGTTCAGGCTCGCTTTGGAGGCTGTCCTTCAAACCACTCTTGCATCAGCAGGGTGAAGGTCCGGCAGTTGCAACCTGCTTGTTGACTTGACAAAATGGTGCTAAAGACGCACTCAAAGTCTTTTCTTGTGTAGTGTCAGACCTTCATCCAGCTGCCAGTCTACTATTCATCGTAAGTCTGTTCCCTGCACTGCCTGTACTGTAGTGACTCACATCAACACTGCCTTAGCTGCTGCAGCCTAAGCTTTTAAACTGCCAAACCATAGATGTATCATCAAAGACGATCCAAATGCGTGTTGCTGAATTACCAGGTGGTGGCTCTAAATGTCACAGCATAATCTATGGGTAATTTATTAACTACTGCATATCAGATTCTTGATTCTGATCCATTTTTGAATGCATTTTTTCATCGTATTGTAAATTATGGTTCTTTGTGATATTTCTGTTTATTCTCTCTTTAGTGAAATGCTTAGCTATCCTGGCTCAGTTAATGGAGAAAAAGGTAGCAAAAGTTCCTTACATAATGGATGCCACTGTTTTCATGAGTGATTAATGTGTTTTCTTACACCATACCACCTTTCTGAATACCCTCGATTCTTTTCTTCAAAACAGGGAGCATAGCTTCAAAACGTCGTCAAAATATTTCTGACTTCTTTGTTATCTGAAAATTGCAACCCTTAATAATCTGAAAATGGCATTTTCCTCATTTAATGCAGTCAAAATAGAGATTAAGGAAGAGGTTGTAACTGCATTTTTCAAATTATTCTTAAAAAATCTTCACAAAAAATCACGGCTAATCTAAGCTTTAAGAGCCCTAGCACTTTTCTGGAATCTTAATGCTAATTGCATGATGTATTTTCTTTATTTTAATATTTCTGCTTTGAAGCAGTTTTACATAAGTTTTGAAATGAATGTACGACCCCTGTCTCTGTTACCAATAAGGCATTTTTCGAGGTTGCCATGAGAGTCAGGACCGGAAGGAGCCAGACCAGTGCAGGGTCAGTTTGAGTACTCCTCTGCCATGTTTCTGTGATTGCAGGTGTAGGTCACAGAAAATGAGCTGTACCCAGGTTGGGCGTGTGAATCTTACTGACTTTGCTTTAGTACTGGCCATGCCACTGAAATGTTTGTACCGTTCTCTCCATTCCTGTGGGCTTCAGGAAGGCATTTCGGTACAGACACACTGATGGATCCAAGCTGTTACACCCTCTGAAATGTTATTCGACTAAGCCTGCAACTGCCTGATTAGGTCTGTACATGCTATCTCTTGGAAGGTGCTGGGCTAGGGTTTGAAACTTAGGTAGACCACAGCTACCTCACCTATTTGGGCACATTTGCTGGACCATCAGTGGCATTTCTGTAGCAGTGCTGTTGTCTGGGATTTTCTACTACCCACGATACTTTCATTATCTTATTACATTTTAATGGAGAGTTGATTGTATCAGATGTTATTTTTGGAGTGTTTTAAGGGACATGGTTTACCGGTGGAGTTGGTGTTGATAGGCTTAAAGTTGGACTTGGTAATCTTAAAGGTCTTTTCCAACCTAAATGATTATGTGATCTGTTGCATTTAAAGATGAGTGACAGTGAATAATTTGGGTAACTGCTGTTTAGGAGATTTTTTTTTTTTTTAATTTAAATATCTTGATGCAGTTAAATAATTGTTTCAAAGATCTAGGCCCAAAATTTTGTATTACTGTTTACATATTTGCCCTGAGCTGAGCTCCCACAGGATTTTATTATTCAGATTAACAGGTGAATGTCCTATGTTATGAACTGCTTACAGTATAAATCTGCTGAAAATCGAAGCCACCTGTTGCTAACATTATCCCAAATTAAAACATATCAGACGGGTAAAGAGTTTACAGAATAAGGGGTAAATTATTCTGCTTTTGATTAATTGCTAGCAAGTAATAATAGGAAAAGGCAGGATGTCCTAACAGCCTTTTTGTTTCACATTCTAACCACGAATGATTCTGTTGATTGCTTTCTTTGAGGCCCAGATTATAAACAGTCACTTAACAGCATCGTTAAGGCAAACAAATCTTATTTCATTAAGTAATAGGGATATCACATTGCACCTTTTGGTGCTCAGGTTTTAATTTGCCTTTCATTTTACCTTGCTATGGTCCTAATTCATTAATCTATCCACATTTAGTAAAGTTGTTAAGTCTTACATAAATCTGTGCTCAGTAGAGCTGTCACTTGGTTCTAAACATGAACTGAGAATGATTCAGATTTTGGACATCTCTAAATTTTAAAAAAGAGACCCAGTTTGACAGAAGGTTAGGGTGAGATGAAGTAAAATGACTGGCATGTCTGGACTACTGAGGCATAATATTGAATATAAACCATAGCAACAATTTTGCATTCTTATCTTAATACCTGAAGTAACAAGCACTATGCTGTGCCATTACAGGTTGGTCATTTGGCTTATGGGAAGATGTAGCTTCTGGTGGTAGGGTGTCAGGCTCTTAATAAATGCTTGCTGTGCATCCATAAAGTGACAGTGTGAAACTGAGGCTGGTGGAAAGTATATCCTTGCTGAGGCTGTTGTACATTATAGTGTATCGTGAGTCCTCAGTATAGATGAAATGAATAACTGATCATGGAAGTCACATCTGACCCAGAGGAAAGGAGTGCATCGCTATACTAGATTGTATCCTCCTGGATTAGTGTTGAGAGAGCTCTCTTAATCTCCTCAGTTCCTTATACTCTTGGCGAAGATGATGGTGAAAACTTAATGTTACATTATTTTTTTAATCCAATACAAAAATTAATTCATTCACTGTTTAAAAATCAGTTAAGAAGTGTATATCACATCATGCTGACCTGTGAGTTCCTAAAAACAAAATGTGAGATTGTTAGTTTACAATAAGTTGTTTTATTTGATTTTTAAAAAGTAGGAATTGTATCTTCTATTGTAAAGCATTCTTTGACATATGATTTTGTCCAGACTAAAGGTGACTTTTTAATTTTGTTGGAAGCATTAATAAGAATTATTTTTCTATTATTGTTTGGTTGTTAGGCGAGTGCACTGTTGCATCAGTTGCTAGTGAAGACCTGGATGGTCAGCTATAGTTGAAGGCTTAGAATCCAAAATCAGAAAACCACAATAGATTAGAGTAGTTTGGATTTGGATGAGGGGGATGGTGAAGGATGAACCATAAGACTGTGAGTGGGTGTACACCCTGAGTGGAATACAAAGGGTGAATTGCATACTTGTAAGGGCATTTAAGACAATGGTTCTGCCTGGAAAGGCTTTTTGTCTTCCTGCTCTCTACTTGTGAACATTCTTGCTCCCTCCCTTTGTTGGTGTTTGTGTGGTTTGTGGGGCTGCGTAGTACATCACATCAGCTCACTGAGGAGCTGAAGCTACCCTCTTCAAACAAAAAGAAATTATCTGAAATAGGACGAGATGGAGAGAACATATCATCTAAGTGTATGTATGGGTGCTTGTGTCACATAAAGAGTTCCGTAAAATCAGTGTGGGTGACAGCTATGATTTCATAGATGAAAATCAAAGTTGGAAACAGTATGAAGCTGAACAGGATTAAAAACTGTTTAAAGGTGGGGTAGGAGAGGTAGAAAACAAAGACTAGCTCTGTGTTGAGGCTTCCCTCTTTTATTCATGAGTTTGGCTGCCATTCCGGTTAATGATTAAGGAAAAAACTCAACAGGATGAAAAGTCAAAATAAGGCAGTTTTAAGCTTCGTGGACTTCCATGATCTGTTCCTCCTTCCCGCTCTCCGTTCCTGCCTTTGATTGTATGTAGCTGTATACATGGTACTGCATGTAAATCACTGTCTTTTGCTTTAGCTTTTACCAGATTCGTGCATCTATGAAAATTCCTCCAAGAATTCCACACAAATTAGACGCTAGCTTGTTACATGCAACTGGTAAGTGTAAAAACTTTTAATAAAAGGGATCATTATCTTGCCTTGCTAATTAAGGGACCGTGCCTTTTGCCTTCTATTGTTATAACTAATATAAAAGTGTTTTTTTATTTTGTTAGTAACACCATAAAAGTATAAGTTGTTCCATGATGACCTGCTGCAAAACTAGCTTGTTCTTAGCAACGAGACCTAAAAGTTGATTACAGGATTTGTGTTACTGGTTTTCTTCTGTTAGTTCCCCTCATGTTACTCTGCTCAGTTGACACAAGTGTCTGATTTGGCCCAGGAATCCAACTGAGGAACTCATTCAGCTGACAAGCATCAGTTTCTCAAAAAAACAAACCCCTCCAAACCCCAAATTGGAGTCCTTTTTAGATGTCTCAGTTTAGTTTATCAGGTAGTTAATGATAATGTACTGATAAAGCCGAGAGGAGGATACAGGCTGGTGAATGAAAAGGTGTTAGTTTGTTTTTGTGGCTCTGCTTGTGCGTGGCCTTGCTGACGACGTCTGCCTTCCATTCTTTTCAGCTGCTTGCTTAATTTAGCAGAGCCAGATGCTGTAGTTCTAGAGTCATAGCTCTCCTGCTCAAGGTGGAGGATGATACCAGTTACTGAGTCTGACGTTATTTGTAGAAAATAGCTGCTATTATGCCACCTGCGGGCTAGCACTAAGGGCTGACCCACTGTCTGAAAGTGTCTGTTGCTCGTTGACCGTAGAAGAAGCTGGACAGGAGCCCACAACTCTCGCTCTTGAGAATGGTGTCCTGTGTTGGTGAACCACTTACTTTTAGTTCCAGCCTTGTGAAGGTCTCCTAGCATTCTTGTAATTTGAAAGGAGATGTAGTCATGCTCTAGAAAGTTGAAAGAAAAACATATATAATGCTAGCCTGTTTGAGGTTGTTTCAGATTTGAGGCCATTCTGAATTCCTCCTTCTGTCAGGAACTTGTGTCTGTTTTCAAGGGAAAAAAAAAAGGCAAGTTAGGAATGAGATGTTCATTTTGCGATCCAAGAATAAATTAATTCCTGGCTTCTTTTTCCCCTGTGTTGCTGAGATGGCTTTTTGTATGGATAGAAGTCTAGAAATAGTCTTGGCCAGTGCAGAGCTGACTTAAAAAATAGTAGTTCTGCCTAGTTGACTTTACAGTTGTGAGTCCTCGCTTCTCCCATTGATATGGCTCTGTGTTCCTGGTGTCCACTTTTCCCATTCAACTTCCCTTTCTCGGTTCTGAGGGTGCTGCTTCATGTTACACTGAGGTCAGCAGAACTGAGGGCTGTAACTGAGAATTGGATGCTGCATAGGAAGTGGGACCTTGGCCAAACTTCTCTGTTACTTCTTTTGTATCAGACTGGAGTGGGAGATCCCTGTTGCTGATGTTGTGCAGTTCTATCATATTACGTGTCATGTGAAACCATACCCACTCTGCCCTTCACCTGTAACAGACAACACGGGTGGATTTAAGCTGGAAGCGTCATTATATATAGGGGAATTACTCTCAAATGGTTCAGCCTTTGTAAGCACTTTGTCCAGGACAACAGAATTGCTGATATGTTTGAAAGCATCTCAGCATACCCCAGAGATTTTACTTGTTTCTAGTTTCTGAAGGGAAGTTGAGCTAAGATGTTATGAAGATTGTACAGTTGGGAGTACTTGCAGGCACGGAGCTTTTCTGTCAGAGGCCTGTAGACCCCAAAGCTGTAAAGTACCAACTTTGCAGAGATTTTTTTTCCCCTTTTGTGAATTACTTTGAAGTAAATTATTAAGAAGACTCAAAAGAATTTAAAAAGACTCAAAAGAATTTAAAAAGATTAACCTGGGAGAGGTTAATGTTATTGAGCCTGCTTGTAGCGGAGAAATAAGAGTGTTGGTACCTCTGTTACTTTTATTCTTCCATGTTCCATCTTCTTTTCTGTGTTGTTTCACAGGATAATGCCCGTCATGATATTTCCTGTGTGATAACCACTTGCTATTATGCTAAATAGTTCCTCAATAACTGTTTTAAACCATTCCCTTTCTCATTTCTTCTACAAGTCTTTTGACCTTTTTTTGGCAAAGGATTCCCTCAACTGTTATCACACTTTTCTGAGCTCTTTTGGATCAGCTGCCTCTAGACCAAAAGCAGAAGAGTTGTATTGAATAAGAACTGTAAGGTGTAGGTAATACTCTTGGAACTGGGCTGACCAGAGTAGTATACATCAGTCTGGAAGGAAAGAACAACCCAGCTCTGTTCTTGATTATTTCAGTGGTATATGTCATTTAACGTCTTTACCTCATCTGTATGTAATTAAGAATTCTCAGTGTAGTTAAACCTTGCAAGTCAACATTAGTTTTGGGTGAAACAAGACAAATTTCAGGATTTTTATTAGAATTTTTAATGCATAGAATGTCTTACTCCAATTTGGAACTAGGTAAAAATTCTTCAGTCTAGAACTTACATTAAAAACAAATTAAATTAATAATTACTGATAGGGGATTGCTTTGGAACAAAATGCATTCCTTCAAACTGCAGCAGTTGCTGACTGAAATGGAAACTGCTGATGTTATTTGTGTTACAGGTTTAATAGTGCTCATGAAACTGATAGGAATGATAGTTCCACTTATTAGCAGCTCTTGGGTTTCCAGGTTCTAGGCCAATTGTATTAATACTTCTTTCCATTTTCAGGTGCAGATCTTGCCTTTCCTGCTTCAGTCCATGACAATATAGTTTGCAGTAAAACATTTCAGATTCTTTACAAAAATGAGGAAGTTTCTGTGAATGACGTGATGATTTTCAAAATAAAAATGCTGTTAGATGAGAGGAAGGTAATCTGCCACTCAATTTTACTATATTCAGATATTTAAGTCTATTAGGTACAAATTGAATGAGTATAAATAAGAGACCTGAATAGATGTCATGCTTTTACCATTTCTTTTTAGATTGAGGAGACTCTTAATGAAATGAATTTTCTGCTAACATTAGATCTACACTTCACGGATACAGACTATTCGTAAGTTTAAATATAGAAGATTTTATTAAAGCAGCAATATATGTTAACTTTTTTTAAGTGATTAAATCTGTATTATATACATAGACATAGTCTGTTCATATTAGATGTATATAAGGGTAAAAAGAAACCCAGTGCTGAAGTCTGTTGAGGTTTCATAACTGATCTGTCTCATTTTGATTTTTTTTCGTATTTTTTTTTTCCTGGAGGAGATGTCATTGCATTCCAAAGTACAGGCCTATGTTGAATTGCTATCTGTTTCAGTTATTAGTAACTTGCACTTTAAATATGATTGTTCTAACTGGATGTTGTTTTAATTTCTTTTTAGACCAGATGACCTGAGCGCACTACAGCCAATTAGTAGCCGAACTTTAAAGTTGCACTTTAACTTACACCGGGGCCTTCATCATTACGTCAATGTTATGTTTGATTACTTCCACCTTTCTGTCGTATCGGTTATAGTCCATGCTTCTTTGGTTGCTCTGCATCAGCCATTGATAAGGTAGCCTGTGATTAATAAATTATTGAGTGTCCAAATGGAAATGTTATAAAAATAGAATACTTTGGAAGGAGTTAAATCTGTATAGTCGATATGGCCAATGTCATTTTCTTTATGATGATTTTTGACTTCTTGTTTTCAAAGTTACCTGGAAAATGTTTTGAGTTTGTTTTTGTTAGAAATAAGAGTTATGTAGAGTAGAAGACAGGTAATTCCGAAGACCAGAGAAGAAGAGGAATGTATAAATATCGGTATTTATACATGTATATTTATGTGCACAAGTATTTATATATTTCCTTAATTGGGAAGATCTGCTTACTCTTTTTAGTGACTCAATTAGGTGCCTTTAATACAAATAAGGCATCTTAAGTGTTCTTTGTACAGCTTTTTATTTAGTGTGTCTATCTTGGCCTTCTTTCATGGTCTTCAAATACTCCATACTGCTTCCCCCAAGGTTCTTCATATTCAGATTCAGGCTGTGCCCTAAATTTCCTAACCTTTACCTTAAGGTATTTCCATTGCTTGTCCCTGTCGTCACACCACAGAAAGCTGTGTCTCTGTGTGTGTTAGATGGCTGTTCTGTGTGGAAGGCATGTGCAGGTTTGAAGAGTTCAGCTGGCTTTTTCCCATTTTTTGTCTTTTTTTCCCCTCCATCATGGATTGTTTTGATGATGTGTTTTGGGCATGGTTATGTAGTAGCTGAACTGTCCCATTTGAAGGGATGACATAGCGTTGTTCGGGAGAGGAGGTGGCAATTACCTTAAGGTAGTACTGTTGTTGAACATTTCTCTCATAAAATAATGCGCTTAAAGTAGCAGTATGTATGTAAAGCGTGTTAGTAGTCGCACTGTACCACAGGTGAAATTCAAAGGTTTCCCTTGTATTCATCCCATTGCTGTAGGGTCGAACCTCACTTCATTGTTTTGTTACTAATTTTCAGTGAAAATATATTTGTCCCTGCTGAAGTTTTATAAGGTTGCAGAAAATCTGACTTTTTAATACAATTTTTCCTCTGTCTTTGGCTTTTCAAGTGGTGATACAACAATGCTATTTAATTTTAAACCTCAACTTGATACAGCTTCTGTAAGGAGATATTGAAACAAAACAGCATCTTCCACACTGCTTCTGCAGATGTCTTTAGAGTAGAATGTTACTGGTGTCCACAAAATTATTTTAAGGATCCAAGTTGTCCTTTAAATCAGTTTAGGGTGGGGAAAGGAAGAAAGCTTCAAGTTTACAGTATTATATTTCAGCTGGGCTATCCCATATTGTAGTATTTAGCAAATACTTTATAGTTATATATCCATGTCACACTTGCTTTTCTGGAGCACCACTTTCTGAAAAACCTCTGAAAAACTTTGCTCCCCTTTGTCCTTTGGGCTTTCCTGGGTAACAGTTTGCTTCTCTGTTTGAGTCACACTCACATTACTGGCACCCCTTTCTTTCCTAGGGGGTCACTTTCTGAGGGTTTTGGTTTTGGAGTAGCATCCAGGTTCCCCTTCTCATGGGATCAACCAGTATTAACACTCTTCTTGAAAGAGAGGAGGTAATTGCACGTGGTTACAGCCCCGGAGTCCTGTACAATCTACTCTTTTCTAACCTATCATTTCTTCCTGTTGTCTAAAAGCCCACACTTGGTGTGTCCATTCATCTTTGAATGCATTTTTCCTGGTTCTTTGTTCTCACAAGGCTCCTGGAGGATGCTCCATTCTCCCAGGGGTTCAGGATGAGCGTTCGTGGTCAGTAGGCAGAGGTCAGACATTCCTTAGGCAAACAGCAATGTCAGTTTGTGTAACAACTTTGCAACAGCTTGCTGCTGCTTTAGGTTTAGGAGGTGAAGTCCCCACAGTAAAGTTAGCAGAAAGTGAATGCTTCTTACCTGTTACAGTTCAAATTTTATCTGTACAGCAGCAGTATTGTTTAAATTAGTTGACGTTTGCACTGGAAATAACAATGAAGAACTTGCACAGTCTCCTGGCACAGAGTCTGCTGACCTTGATGGTGAGAGATGGCAACACAACAGCTGAGGGTAATAATTCCTTAAATTTCTTCAAATAGCTGGAGACGTGCTTTGAAGAGAACTGCTTTGGAAGCACCGCTTCCCTAGCACAGCACCAGAGACTTAACTGAGGTATCTGGGCCATCCTCAGGAGTTTAAAAAGAGCAGGGTCTTACTGAGGGTCCTTGTTTCTACTGCTTTTTAAGAAAAATCAAGAATTTGTTTTAACAATGATGCTTTTGTGACACAGTGTGTTCATTTGTATTTTTTGCAGTTTTCCTCGCCCAGTGAAGAATACATGGTTGAACAGGAATGCACCAGCACAAAACAGGGACTCTGTGATTCCTTCTCTTGAAAGTGTGGTCTTTGGCAATAACTACACAAAACAGTTATCAGCAGATGTAAGAATATATCAGTTTAAGATTTTTATTGTATTTTGTTGGGCACTGTGAATTTTATATTTTCTGCAGAAATATTGCTTGACAAAGAGTAAACTTGTGTTAGAGTTACTTTGGTATGCCTTGTGATACGGGAAATTAGAAATATTGTTCCAAAAAGCTTTGTTCCGTGCTTCAGGAACACACAGATGGAAAGCTTACAGCATTGTGTTTATCCTTCTTTTTTAATATATTGCAATCCATTGAAAATTGAAAAAGTATGTATGAAGTTTGTGAAGAGGCAATTTGCTTATCTGTCTTTTTAGTTATTCTGTTGACACTTCATTTATTGTGCAAAATTAATACATGCCTTTTTTTTAGGGCTGCAGTTTTGTTGTTTCGGAGTCTTTCCTCAGCCATGCCTATAATTTCCACTATACACTTTGTGCCAGTTTGCTGCTTGCTTTCAAAGGGTTGCATAGCTATTTCATTATGATAACAAAGGAGCTCCCCTCTTCGCACCGAATTGAACTGGGTATGTTGAATTTAATAAAATGCATAACTTTTCTGTCGCTGTTCATTAAGAATGCCCCTCTTCTAGGCTAAACTTGCATTGATTTCGTAAATCTTTGATATCTAAAATCTTTTTGCTCTATCTGAGCTGGAATTTAATAATTCAAGAAAAAAAATAAAAAGGAATAAGTGCTGACACATTGCTAATAAAATGAGGAGATAACAGCCTGAATTTATGCAAATGATTTTTTCGTGTTTGTCTTGATTTGTCCTGTTATTTCAAATCACTGTGATTAGTGGTGAGAAAGTTAGAGAATCTGTTAATCCAAGTAGCCTCCTGTGCTTGTTTGTTTCTTATTAACATTGTATATTTGTACAAAAATTGGAGCTCTGAGCTTTGATTTGGGAAAGTTCTCATATTACAGTGGAAACTTACCTGAAAAAAGACCTACAAGAAGAAATTGCTGCTGTCTCAGTTTGTAGTATAACTTTTTAAACAGGTTTAGTTGCCTAATAATTAGGAAAAGATCTGAATATACAAGAACTGTTTCGATAAAACTGAGTAGTTAAAATATGCTTTCAGAGAAGCTATTTCTGTAATACAGTTAAAATTAAACTCTTACAGGACAGTCTTACAGAAAGAAATTTAAGCTCAATGGTGTTGAACACTTTTAGCAACTGCATTTGATTAAAGTAACTGTGAAAATATTACATGAAATCTAATGTATGGAAAGGTATGTTACATTTCTGTAGAATGCAGGTGTATCAGAGAGCCTAGCCTCTCCTGAACTAGGAGAGGGGAGAAAGAGAAAAGGGAAAATACACTGGCTATATTGGCATTATGAAGGATGATTCCTCATCAAGCATATACCTCCTTAGTCATGTAAAGTTCTATTTAAATCCAAAAAGTAAGTCATTTGGAATTTACATTGATTGTAGACAGCATTTATTTATTTCTGTATTGTTTAATTTTACCAGTGTCAAAACTAAGCAGTATGAAACAATAAGGTTGGAAATTAAGATATGAAAATTATTGTAAAAATGTGATGTGGTAAAATAGTGATTCAAATAAAGAATGTTTCACTCTTACATTACAAAATACAAAGCAACTTTTTGAGAAATTTTTTTTGAAGGAAGGAGCACATACGAATCTGTGCATAGAAAAATACCAGAGACCGAGGGGTTTTCTTTATAGAAGCAAAAATACTGCTGTAGTTAGGGTGCAAAGTATATTTCTGTGTCAGTTATCTTAATCTTGATATGAAAGGGAACATGCCAGTAAAGAAATACCTCAACTCTTAGTCTTCCTTTTAAGGACAAAATATACTTTTCCTCAAATAGATCCGTTGGCACTGTTGCTGTTGTAAGGGTAGACTTAGACTAAATCTTGATACTTAAGTGTTTCCAACAGGACCTTCAGTTCCCCTAAAATATTCCTACAAAATATATATATATAATAGAAATAAGCCAGACATTGAGTTGCATAGTTGGGTTATATCTTTCAGACTTCATTGAAGTCACCAAAAACATTTTCATAGGCATCAGTGGAAATTGAGTCAGACCTTTTGCCATTTCTGCGGGTAATTTAGCATACCTTTAGGAATAGGAATACAAGCTTGAACAGAAATGCTCAAAATAAATACATAAAGAGAAAATGACTACTTAACATTTAACACTCATTGCACATGTTCTGCTGATGGTTTAGTTACTGTGTGGGTTTGGGGTTTTTTTTGTCTGTGCCAGAATGACTTTGTTTTCTTATTTATAATTTTTTTCATTTATTTCAGTTATTTTGTATATACATTGGTTGGGATAATTGCTATAACAAAAAGGACTAATAATGTAAATATTAATAATGTTACTATTACTCACCTTTTGCTCATGAAAAATAACTAATGCATGCCATTAACGCTAATTTTTCTAAAATCTATCAACATTAAAAAAACCCAACTGTGTTTCTCTGATAGCTGTAAAGAAATTGAAACTATCTGGACAAAGTACGCAATTGTAATTTGTGTTTATTTTTAATATTTGAATTAAATGTTCTGTTTTAAAGTGGAGATTTTATGTGTAAAGTTTAAGTGGGCATTGCAGAAGAGAATTGCAGAAGTCCTGTTTAAATCCCAGAATGATCACTTTCTTGCTTTAAACCAAATTATTATCTCTTTAATTTTGTTTCTTCTATTGGCTTTGCTCTTACTCTGTCATGTAATTTTAACACAAGACAGTGATTTTGCAGAAGCATGTGCAGACAACTGTTGGACTCGATAACTGAGCATAAGTATTGTTGGTTTCAGGAAATAAAAAAATTCTAGGTTAATGTATATCACAAGTGATGTCTGGAACCTACAGTAAACTTACATGCTTTCATGTACTGATCTAACTGCACTAATTACTAGGCTAGCCATAAGCTTTTTTACTAACTTTAAGGCAAATAGTAAATCACAGATGAAAAAAGGAGTGTAGTAACTAGTCATGTGTGTACAATCCCTGTAACTAGCCAAGGCCAGCATGCAGGTCCTTTATGAACGCCTTCTCAGAAGAAAATATCCACGAACCCAGAGAGACGCCTACCTAGGTATGTTTTCAAAGCAGGTGATATAACCCCTCAAATTTATATTAATAATATAAATATTAATAATATAAAATATTATAATTGTATTAACAACATAAAATATTACATTATTTTGTAAACAGGAACACTGTTTTACTATTCAGCCATAGTGAACGTGTGTTGAATTCTTACAAAGTCTGCAGAAATGAGTTACTTATTGCTAGGCTGAATATAGATAATAAAATTGAGAAATTATTACCATTTTTTGGTTTAGTGTTGTGCTACTTTACTAAATAAAATTGGCTGAAGAGTTCAGTCAGTTGTCTCCATTTAAATAAAATAAAGTTATAGTTCCATTTAATTAATCACAGACTCAGTTTTTAAAATAATTACAGATAAATACCTTTTCTGCCTGAGAAATCTTTCAGGTTGCTTCTGGTATCTCAAAGCTTGATTCTTTCAAACACTACTCAAGACATTCTCAAAGCTTAAGGTGCGCTTGTCCATATCTAAATGGCCAGTTCTCCCTTTGGAGAGTGTCAGTGTGGCCTGGTGCTCAACAAAAGACGACGGTGCTGTTTAAGCACATGGAAGTTTGGGATGGTAAAAGAATAAAATGGCAATTCAGTCTCATAGTAGATCACCAGCTTCATCATCTATAACTGCATTTTGGTTTTGTTTTAAAAAGAAAACAAAACTATTTTTAGCAGAGCCAGCAAAATTGCATCAGGTGTTTGCTGGGTGAACTTTACTGCTGTAGAATGTTAATATTAAATTTCCTTTTGTATTGTCTATTCTGTCTTTTTTTTTCATATCTAACAATGTAGTTTGGGATTTTTCATAATGATTTTAGACTTCAGAGTTTTAGATGTTGTTCAAAACCTATTCTCAATTGCAGTGTTACAAACAAGATTAATAATCAGTATTGTGTCTCATAAGTAAATAATTTAATTTTTTCACTAATGATAAAATCTTTGTGGCCACAAACACACAAAAAGTAGTATCATATCTTAAACTGTTCTCATATTTTTTCAGAATAATTATCATTAAGTACTGTTTAGCTAATACAGGTGTATGTAGTTTCAAAAACATTTCTAAACTTGTTTCTGAGAACTTCGTGCTTTTTTGCAGTTTGAATGTTTTCTCAGGACTTTGAGTTGTGTGAGTTAATTTGATTGGCATAAAATTTAAACCTAAGTGTAATGGATACAATTAGTTGAAAATAAATGTATACTTCCAAATCAAGCTGGTATCCTTGGAAGACATGTTAAGTAAACACATTGTTGCCATTCTGTAAATCTATGTCCATTTTTTTTTTATCTCTGGAACGTCTGAGGCAAAAGAGGAATTGTATTACCTTGATTGTGAACAATAACATTGCTGCTGAATAGCTGAGAGCTCTCAGTGGGTAATCTGCAAATGGTATCATCTAAATTACAGTATTTTCAAGTATAATTTTGAATGGAGAATTGGGATCCTTGACAAGGTGTCATCATAGGTGATCGTGATACTCAACTGCAAAACATTTTAATTAGTTGTGTTCTGTCCTCAGTCTCGGAAATCACTAAAATTATTTTAATAGAAGTTTATAATTTACTTGATTTAAAGTTGACTGTGGCACTTAATATGGCTACAAGTTTTATTCGGTGGGTTCTTTTTCATGCTTTAAAATTGTTTTGAGATAACTGCTTTTACTCTGCAACTTAGAAAGTACATTTTTCATGGATATATCCTCTCATCTTTCCAGAAAACATAGATGTAGAAGCTCGTCTTACAGAATTGTGTGAAGAAGTAAAGGTACAATTTTTTTTCTCTACTATAAAAGTAGAGTATGCTGATTTAATATAAACTGTTCATTCCAGTGATAGCATCCGGTGTGGTTTTTGTTCTTCCTTACTCAAAGAGGAATTGCTCAGCTGACTCCTGAACAACTATTTATCTGGTGCCTTGGTATGTCAGTAGTAGCCATGGTAGCTTCTTTATATCATCAAACTGAAGATCATAGAAAGGTGGACTACTTACATTAAAATCACATTTTGAATTTCCTGTATTTATAATTTGAATTCTTTGGTTCTGATGGTATCAAGTAACAATGTTAGAAGATCAAGCAGTAGTAGTAGTACAAAAGCAGATTCTCCGAGTCATCCCCTCATCTACTTCAGATTGCTTAGATTTGTCTCCCCAACTCTCATTAGTTAGAACTAGCCTCACCTGAATAGCTGATTTCCTTGTCACAGCGAAGCTTAAAGCACAGATTTAAAAACTTTCTTGAAAGACTCTCCGTACTTTGCTGAGTGGGCCATCAGCCCAGCTTCTGAAGAACAGTAGGCTTACCTTTTGTTACTGTATTAGTAGTATAGCTGCAGTAGTGTAACTGCAAGGAAACATAACTCTAGCTTTAAACAAGCATCATTTGTATAACTGTGGAGACAAAGCCAGCATAGTTATCTCTCTATGGGCAACTAATAATCTTACTTTATATATTAAAAGGTTTTTTACATTCTCATAGCTTCTGGGAATTCTTTAGTTGATACAAGAAGTAGTTACTACTGCAAAAAGTGAAATATTTTGATTTAAGCTAAAGTAGAATAAGTTTTCTATAGTATTAGTTTTCTAACTAACTTCAGTTAAGTTTCATTTCAGTAACTGTGGGTTTTTTTAAAGTTAGACGGAATGTCCCTCTGATAGCATGTTTTTCTATAGCATGTTTTTTTCCAAATAGTGTTTTTCCAGACACTGTTCTTTGAGAAATGATAACTTCTTGTGTTAAGTGTGGTATGTGCTGAGCAGATGTATCTTCTATAATCACCTCTGTTTGCAGGCTTTCTGTATTTAAAATGAAAGGTCAAACAGAGAGCTGGCTCTAAAGTTCCAATTAGCAAGAGATTTGGCTGTTGTGAAGTTCATAACAACATTAAAATTAGTCCTTGGAAAGTAATAGAATATGCATAAGATTTCTGGAAAAATGTATACATATGCACATAAGTGGGAAATACATTCTGTCCCCAGCTCTTGTCTCATTACACATGATTGATGGAAATCATTCCTCCATGCGTCCAGCATTATAATAAAGGATGCTGCTTTCTAAAACTCCAAAAGAAGTCTGAGAGCTTATTTGCCAGAATTTTTGGTATCAGATTATGCTTAAAGTGTATGTAGATATATAGCACCACGTAAAGGCTATTATGAGCTGTGAATATTCTGAAATAGAGGTGTCTAAGTTTTGCCAGTTGTGTCAAAGTTGGACTAAGATAGCGAATAGCGATTTTTCTGATTCCTGATTCCTGTTCCTTTCAGGCACACTATATTTCTGCATGTTAAAAAATACAACAGTTGCAACTCAGCTATTGTTGCCATAAATAGAATTGTTGCTTTAATTTATGGTCAGGAATCTTAATTCTAAAAGTCAACTGGGTAGTATGTAAAGCAAAGCAAAATAATCTGTTAGTGTTATAACGTAGATTGAGTCCGATACTTGCACAAAACAGTTGCATTTGAAAGTTACTTTTTAAATTAAAATTTTCACTAAGATAAAGGGCAGGGTTTTTTTATTCCTGTCTCTGCATTATGGCCTCATCTGTTAACCACGTAAAAATTTTTTCCTGACTTCAGAAAATGGAAAATCCTGATGAACTGGCAGAACTTATAAATATGAATCTTGCTCAGCTTTGCTCACTTCTAATGGCTCTCTGGGGGCAATTTCTGGAGGTCATTACCTTACAAGAGGAGGTCGCAGCACTGCTAGCACAAGAGCACCACACATTAAGAGTAAGTATTGACTCTGACTTCAAGAATTCTGGCACGTTCTCTTAATGGGACATGGTATTATGGAAAAGTGCATCAAAATGAGACTCCTGATTCTGATTTTTCTAGTTTTGTTTTCCTAGTTAGTTGGAATCATAAAGAGAGCCATTCTATTGCATTTGTTAGCTTGTGTATCACGTTGTTAGAGCTTATTCTTGTAATATAATACATAAAATACATTATTTATGTTTACTAACCAACTATTTCATTAATCTTTTGAATAAGAAATCCAATTCAGAAGGCAAACTGCAGTCTGTGGAATAAGATGTATTTGTGCATAATGATGTATTTTTCTGCGGGAGCCATGCCTAGGGCCCACCCTGCATTATACTTCCCTGTTGAATTTAGGCTGCCTGCTTACCTCATAGAACAAAGTGTACTTTCCTTCTGAATTAAGAATTTATAACTTTCATAAGCTTTGAAAAGTCTCTTAAGTGGCATTTTAAAAAAGAAGAGGAACTGGAAATGATCTAACATGTGAGTATATGTGTATATGTATAAAAATACATATAGCGAGTACCTACACAGCTGATCTGTATGTGTGTATATACAGTTGCTGTGGGCTTTCTACACGTAAAACCACAGCCATGCTAGTTCCCACAGTGAAATATTTTCAAGTCTGAACTAAAGCATTACCCTTGCTTTCTAATAAATATATTTTTCCCTTCCATCTTTTGTGGCCAAGGATTTGAAGAAACCTAACATTTTAAAATTTCCAGAGAGTAAGATTCATTAAAACAAACAAAAAATAAACAATGGCAGCCATCATTGCTGTTCGACAAACACGCAGCTTGATTTTCAGGTAACCTGGCATCTTTACTGTCTGACATCACAATGTGTGCATTTATCTTACACACATTACAGAATAAATAATATTAAGAGGTTATCTGGAGGCACTTCTTGTAAAGCCATTTACAGAGAGCTTGTTAGAAGGTGAGAATACACATTATCAATGCTTTGTAATAGTCACAATCCAAAACAAAGTCTTATTTTAAGGCTTGAGTTCCAAGGATTTCATTTGTCTCGCCAGCATTTCTGTCACTTGCATGAAAACCCTTTCTGTTTTGGTTCTTGTTGTGGTTTAACCCAGTGGGGAACTAAAACAACCCCACAGTTTTTTGTTCATTACTTCAGCAATGATGTGGGGGAGAGAATTGGGGGGAAAAAAGGGTAAAACTCTTTGGTTGAGATAAAGACCATTTAATAGGACAGAAAAGGAAGATAATGGTGATGATGATGATAATAATGATATAAAAATATACAAGTGATGCAGAGTGCAGCTGCTCACCACCAGTGCCCAGCCCGCTCACGGGTGATGGCGGCCCTCAACCAGCTCCTCCAGTTTATGCTGAGCATGACATCATATGGTGGCCAGTTTGAGTCAGCTGTCCTAGCTGTGCCCCCTCCCAGTTCTCGTTGAAGAGCATCGGAAGCTGAGACATGTTTGACTAGTCTAAGAACTACTCAGCAACAGCTAAAACATCAGTGTGGTAGCAACATGCTAAATCTAGAACACAGCACTATTCCAGCTGCTAGGAGGATAACTAACGATTCCAGCTGTTACCAGAACAGTTCTGGAGGGGAAACCTGTGAAGGGTGTTTGGACTGTAGTCTTCTGTGCAGACTTGATGAATCACATTGTGTAAAGAGGGAATCGTTGTGGAAATGGACTATTCTGGAGAATAAATTGAATGTTTCAGAAGGAGCATAGGGCTTATTTGTTAGGTGTGCTAGCTGTAGGAAAATGTCATCGTTTTCCTGACTATATAACTATCTTCCCTTTCTGTGCTTATTGTATAAATTCTAGAATCCTTCAAGTTAATTGGTGGAACATATGAAATACTGTTTCACTTGACCAGGTCTTGCATTCAGCTGATGGTATATTAGTATTAATACAAGTATATATTTAGTAAAACCAAAAGAAGTATTAATATTTTTATTTTACTGCTCCAGTGTTTTGTAAAAAATAAAAAAGATACTGCTAATGATAATGCATTTGGCTTCTAAGAAGAATTCTAAGAAGAATGTGGCCCTTTTTAAAATCTGTGATACAAACAATTCTGTCTAGTCCTCAAATACCTTCATTACTGAATTTTACTGCAGTTATTTTAGGGAGTATAAATCAAAGTAGTTAATTATACTAAGTGAATTGAGTTATTGCACATATTAAAAGTATTTATGTGATGCTTTCCAGTTTGCACAAAATTTGAATGGGAGTTCCCTTCCTCCCATCTTTAAAAAAGGTATAATTTGATTCAATGCCTGCATTTTATCCATTTTGAGTTGCTGTTATACCCACTTCTTCTGTTATCTGTCGCATTGCATAAATAAAATTTTCTAAATTGAGCTCAGAGGTTACTCTTATAACTGAAATGCTGAGCTTCTTTTATTTTTGAAAGAAGTGACTGATTGCTATTTCTTGTTGAGTTCTGCTGTTACTGGATATTTCATTATGTACCGAAACTGAAAGACTGAAAATGAGATGCAGGATACAGGTAATCTTAAACTTATCTTTATTTAGGGTCTGATAGCAAAGAGCAAGTAGGCTGACTCTTTAAGAATTGAATAATGACATCGAGAAGGAAATATTACCTGAGCTGACTTACAGAGAACCAGCAATGTGATGTTACTTAATTTTACAAACAGTAATTTGCAAATGTAATGCTTGTTTTCTGTTCTCCAAGATGTGAAGCACTTGTACAAATACATTGAAAATATGTGTAATTAAAATATATATAAGAAACCATAGCTCCACTGGGCAGTAGAGCAGGACCCAACAATCCATAAATTCATAAACCTTTAAATTAAAACGAGATGGTAAATTTAAATCTTGATGTTTCTAAGAGTGTGTTTGGTTGTTGATTTTTTTTCCTGTTTTACAGTACATTGTAAAATGATTTGTAATTTGTATCAATAGTCTCTTGAGAATGCATGTTCTGGGGGTTTGTATAAGCCGCTTTAAGGAAATCTGCAATGATCATTTTTCAGTGGAGGTGTTACCTGCACGTATCAAGTGATGGAGGCTTTCTGGTTACTGAATTTAGATGAGATTTGAGAGATGACCTGCTGATTCGACTCTTGAGATAATATCTGTCCTTTCTAGAATAAGGTTTTTATACTATAAAAAATTCTATTCTTCTAAATAATCATTGTGCTTTGGGAAATTGATACTCAGATGTGTTCACTACTGGAAGCTAAGTTTCTTTTAATTTTATGTTTTAATCTTGCAATATCTACGGATTACACTCTCTGCAGGAAATTTGTCCCCAGGAAAGTATTCCAAGATAAATGAACACTTTTTGAGAATGATTAATCTGATTGGTTTAGATATTTGTGTTAAAATACCCCCTAGAAATGACTGTCAGCTGTATTTGATTGAATGACTTTGACCCTCTTTGCATATAGACGTTTATAAAACAGGTATTTCTGCTGAAGTGTGGTTAGAAAATAAGGTTATAATGAAACAATAAATTTTAAAATTATATTATTTAAAATCATTATTTTAATAATTTACTTGGTTTACTAAGTATTTAAATATTTTCAAATACTTAGAGTATTAATCACTACACTGAAAAATCAGGAACACTTCAGGTATACTAGAGCATCCATCTACTGCAATATGACACTGATAAGATTTACAACTGCGTTTTATTGAAATAAAACCTGCTTAGTGTATGTGATATCATATATTACCAAAAGTTAGCACAGTAAACTAGTTCACCTCTTTGTTCCATAGTGACATCTTCTGGTAGGTCTGAACATGCTCTTCCAAAATTATTTCTTTGAGTTTGATTAGTCCTGAAATAGGTGAACTGAGCTCAGGCTGCTACTCGTGATGTGTAGGTGTTCAATTTATAGTCCATAGAAGTTGTTCTATCTGATTTTTCCTCTTCTGTTTACATTGGGAAGATCATAAAATCTGTAATTTTGGAAAGTCTGTGGGGGCTAGGAGCAGCGGATACAATTTTCTCCCACAAAGTTATTGTGGAGTCAGCCCAAGTAAGAAGCACCTGAGTAACCAGCACCAGCTAGTTGTCATTCTGGTTTTGCACAACTTGTTTTAACAGCATTCTAGCAAATGCCTCGGTCCTTCCATGAGTTAAGAACTAATTAAACATTACAAACTAATGTTGGGTCCTTAATATTGATTTATGTGGGCTTTCGGAGCTTGCTTTCAATTAGTTTTGTACCATTTGTATTGTGCTAAGCGCTGTCTGGAGCTAGGAATTGGGTTTTCTTCAAAAGCACTGGAATTACTTCAAACAATGACAAATGAGATTTATTGCAAACAAAAAAAAAGCATTCTGCCTTTTCTGTTTGAGAGAGTGACAGATCTGATCTCCATTAACTCCAGTTACTTTATGTGATAAAGTGATTGCTTGCATCCAAAGTCAAAACCACCTTGCTTGCCTCCTGGGAAACAACTTTATGCGCTTTTCTTGGTTTGGACAACAGACTTCTACTAATTGGGCAATATTCCTGTTACTATTTTATTTCCTGTTGCCTGATTGATTAGGATGTTTAGTTCATTTTTAAATTGCTTAGTTTAGAACAATAACCAGTCCACTCTTCATGATCATTTATTCTAAAATCTATTTTTTAACCTGTACAATTGTCTCTAAATCTGTTGTGTAACAGTCTTCTCACTTTCAAGGTGAGGTTTCAAGGGGCAAGGTTGGGGATTAGCTCTGACAAAATCATGTATTTGGAAGGTAGATGTCTGTTTAGAAAAGCAAGCTGGAAAAACGCAGAGGAGTACTTAGATACACTGATGCTAATCCCTTGTGTGTGCATAAACTCCTAACATAATTTCTGAAGGAAAGCAGATAACATCTTTTATGTGTCTGCTCACTGCTGAGAGTGGAAGTTGTATTTAACAGAAAGTACTGAATTTAAGGTTTGAGGTTTTTTCTTCAAAACATTTTCTGTGCCCATTCATAGATTGTTCTATCACTGAGATTAGTTTCATATAATAGAGTAAATTTAAGTCTGGGAGCTTGGGACAACACAGCTTCTAGTGCAGGTTAGAGATGGGGAATTTAATGTTTGTGGTTTGGGTTGAGTACTTTTCTTAAGCAGAAAGAGGAAAAAGTAGAAGCTACAGAACATAAAATTTCATCCAAATGGTGGTCGCTAAAAGTATACTTGGTGTTGTATCATGAGGGAAAACTACCTGCCCTGCAAGTGCTTATCTCTCAACAAAATTTAATGTGGTCTTGAAGGTCTGGTGTTGGCCAGTTAATGCACAGGATTTTCCTAGTGCCAAGTATATGCTCAGGGGGGATGTGGATGCTGTTTGCAGCTCTGAGTGAAGTGAAGGAGCTGAGAGAACTGAAGTAGGTCTGATGCAGTCTCCACCCAATGAACTGCAAACTGTCACAGTCTGTTGGGGAAATAAGATAACTTAAGAGGCAGACCCAGAATATATTGAGGAAATAAAGGAGCAGGGGCCAGAAAGTGACTGGTAAATAAATATTTGTTTCTCTAAGTGGGATAGAAAATTTGCTTTAATTGAGATAAACTAATTGATGTTTATATCCGAGTTAATGCACAAGCAGTTGTGAACAGCCACTGTACAGCACATTCTTTTTTTTATGTCGTTACAACAAACAAGAGACTGTTGTACTACATTGAATTGCAATTTTTTGGATGCAGGTAATTGGGCAGTTGTAAAAATAAAAGTTCCAAAAATGCATGTAAATTGAATTCATATTTTTATGTAATATTGGAAATGAGAGAAATCTCATCTTGCAAAAGCTTAACTTGGAGGTTTTTAGATACGGCATTTTCAGTGCATTGATTATGGTTTTATTTTTAGTAAATTACTGAATAATTCACATTCTCTATTTCCATGCTGTATTTAATGATAAAAAAATGCCCCCCTATGTTATAAAATACATAGTCCCTCAGTCATTCAGTGCACAAATTAAAATTCTCATTACAGTCACTTGTGCTGTCTGTGGCATCCTCTTCCCTCCCTCTCAGACTGAATAATTTAAAAAAGTAACTGTCTATGATACATGCAAATTAATAACGTTGCTGTGTAGGGGTGCTTGTGGATTTTCAAAAATTATATATAATATAAAATAAGTTCTGACTTTATTGGTATCCTGCAGGTGCGCAGATTTGCAGAAGCATTCTTTTGTCTTGAGCATCCTAGGCAAGCTGCCCTTGCCTATCAAGAACTACAGTGAGTAGCCTTTTGAATTGTACAATATGCAGCATGTAGTACTGTTATTGTATAGCTTTTGTTGTGTAGAAGTACTTACTGTCTTGTGAAATACTGTAAGTTCAAGAGAAACTTATGTTCTAAATATAGAATGGAAATTTTTTAATGGAAGTTATATAAGAAGTTATTAAATAATTGTTAAAACTATCAAGTAATTAATTAGTAGAAAAGCTTCTACTTAAGAGAATTAACTGGTCATTTCTGTTAATATAAAAATAAATAGATCTATTTTTTCATGTAGGACTATTTCCTTTTTTTCAGTGCTCAAAGTCATCTACAGATGTGTGCAGCTATCAAAAACACTTCCTTCTGCAGTTCTCTTCCACCCCTCCCTATTGAATGCAGTGAGCTAGATGGAGATACAAATTCTTTACCTATAATCTTTGAAGATCGATATTTAGATTCAATTACTGAAGGTAAACACAACCTCACAGTGCAGGGGTTTTTTTGAAGAAATGAGCAAAAATTATGTAAAACTTGAGTATTTTTCTTTACATTTCTCACCGACTTTGAAGGAGCACATTTATTTCCTAGGAAATCTTCCTTTAGTTTCAGTTTTGAGAATGTGTAAAGTTCTGTAATTGCTAGTGCTTTATAGCTTTTGTTGCCTGCAAAATCTGGTTGTAAACATTCTGTTTTCTTATTTTCCCTCCCTCTCTGTTTTTTGGGGGAAAGATCTGGATGTACCCTGGCTGGTCGTTCAGAGTCTTCCAAGATCAGAATCCAATAAACTGGATAAATTTGAAGCTGAAGAAGGTTTTGTAGCTGGTTTTACTAGCCCGGAACTGAAAATAAGACCTGCAGGTGCCTCCAACCTTTGGCATTCAGAAAGTGAAAGAACGCTAACAAAAACTTTGAAAGGGAAAAATGAAGATGCAAATAAATCCAAAGTTAAGGTTACTAAGCTCATGAAAACAATGAAACCTGAAAACACAAAAAAAGTCGTGAAACAGAACTCTAAGGACTCTGTGGTCTTAGTAGGCTACAAATGTTTAAAAAGTGCAGCACTGGAAGATGCCTGTAGAAGTTCAGAAGGCAGGCCTTCATACAATGATAGTGAAGGGCTGGACCCTACATTAGGTGGATTTCCTTGTGATACAAAGACCTGCACCAGGCAAATTAGTCAAAGAGAACTTCTATTTTTGCCATCTGGAACCGAGGAAAAGACTGCCAAGATTGAAGGTGTCCAGCCAGGTCCGGGTAGTCCCGTGCACTGTGAAAATGCAGCTATTTTTGGTAGACTCACTATCTCCCAGACGGGTTCTGGAACTATACAAGCAGATAGTGCTCTGCAACTCAGAGGTACACTTGAAGGTTGTCATGGAGGTCAACCAGCTTCCTCAGGAGTCAGGACAATTGAGGTCAAACCAAGTAATAAGAATCCCTATGAAGGGGAAAAAGTAACTGTTCACATTGGATCATGGGCTGAGTTTCTGCAACATGGAGTAGAAGGAGAGAATTTGCAGACAACCAATATTCAGTCTTCAGAATCTGGAAATAAATTGAATTCAGGAGAACAGGAACCAGTGCTTGAAAAGGAGGATGTCCATGAAAGAAACTTCCGACATACCAGTGACATCTTGACAAAAATGAAAAGTAATCAGCCTACTCTTTCTACAAAAGAAAGTCAACTTTCTGTAAGTGGAGACATGATTAAATTACCAGATGTTAGCATGACATATGCCTCTTCTAGATTTTCAGATTCAGGTGTAGAAAGTGAACCAAGTTCTTTTGCAACTCACCCCAACCCTGATCAGGTTTTTGAAAATGCTCAAGGGCAAAGTGCATACAATGGTGAGAGAGTATTTCCTCAGCTTTTACTAAAACCAGACTGTGCTACAAAAAATGCAGTAGAAAGCCATTGCACTGAGAGTACCAGTGCTGTAAGTGAAATACAGTCATCCCTGACATCCATAAATTCTCTGCCTTCAGATGATGATGAGCTGTCACCTGATGAGAATTCAAAGATATCTATTGTACCTGAATGCCAGTTAAGTGACAGTAAAACAGTATTGGATCTTGGAGCGATTGACTTGCCAAAATGTGATGACAGTAAGAAATCAAATGGTAATTTGCAGCAACAGCGTGTTATATTTTCAGGGCACTCGGATAACGAAACTCTGTCTGTACATTCCTCGCTCTCAGGAACAAAAGATCTTTTACACTTAGTTGCTTCAGATGAGGATACATCTACTGATGTGAAAAGTTACGGCCCACAGGCAGACCTTGGCACAACCTGCAAGGACTCTCAGGACCTTGAAAGGCATCTTAATACTACAGAAGAACCAGTTAAATTGTGTTTGGAAATTGCTTACATGGGTGAACCATCTCTTGTTTCAGCTTCTCCATCTGTAAATACAGTGTATGAGGCTGGAAAACCAAATGAAGAAAAACATAATGAGCCTTTAGAACTAAAAGAGACAACTGAAGAACTGTTTGTAGCCGGAAGTGAAACTGGTACAGATAATCCCTCTCCAACCAGTAGTACTGACATGGTAAAGCAAGGGCTTGTTGAAAACTATTTTGGCTCTCGAAGCAGCACAGATATTTCAGATATTTGGCCTATGGACAACAGCAATCCTGTTAGCCCTCAAAAGGAAACATATGAAAAACAAATTATTTGCTCTTCCCAACAAGATGAGGAAGAAGAGGAAGATCAAGAAATGATTGAAAACGGGTATTATGAAGAAACAGACTATAGTATATTAGATGGAGCTTCCAGTGCTGACCAGGATCATGGCTCAGCAGATGAGAGAGCCCTGAGATCTGAAAGGATTGATAGTGGGCATCTGCGAGATGGAATGACTGTGCCTCCTGTCTGTACTCCTGGTTGTCTGTCTTTTCCTTCTTCTGTGAGAGACTCTCCTTGCAATGTTAATTGTTCTTCAAGGAATAAATCTGATGCAATTACACAACAACCAGGCAGCAAATCCTACGGCTCGGCTTCATCTGTTTCTTGGTTTGAAAGCTCCCCCAAACCTCAAATGTTAGCGTAAGTAATTGTTTTAAAGCAGTTTTTTGCTTTTGGGAATTATGTTAATATAGTATAGAAGGGGAAAAGTGTGCTTGGACTCCAGAGTTCCCCCAGGACTGTGACATGTGGATTCCACACACTCAATTAATATAACATTTTAGGAATTCAGATAGAAAGTGTGTTAGCTCCTAATTCCTTCTGTCAATTGTCTTGTAATTTTATGTGGTTTGACAAACTTGAAGCAAAACATAACTTTTTTGTTTCTCTGATATGTTCCTTTTTAAAAAGGTAATCACTCATCTGAAAAGCGATGTTGTCGTGGCTACTGAGCCTAAAAATGGTGTCTTATATAATGGTGTCTTATAAAATGGAAGCTTTTAAAATTGCAAACATAGGAAAATATGCTTTGAGTTTAAAAAACATAAAAACATTCTTTAACTGGTTGTCCATGTAATTAGTTAAGTGAAGCAAATGTGCAATGCTAGCCAACATGATGGCCCTTTTTTCAGTCTTAATTTCAAATATACAAAATGTGACACCTCAGAGACCATAGTGCTGTAAGTTACTCTGTGATCTGAATACCAGGAAAGCCAAAGTAAGAGGAAAATCAAGGATCCCAGATTGCACTCCTCTTGCTGTAAGCATAAGAGTTCCCTTGATAACCCTCTGCTGCTAACTGAACATGGGAATTGGCAGTGTTGTATTGGAAGTAGAACATTGCTGTCAGAAGGAAGAAAGCTTAGAAGAGAGGCAGAAACAAGGAGAATGCTAAGCAGGCAGCAGAGATAAAAGACCAGATAGTTTGTGGTTAGCAGCTGAGAACAGGAGGAAGAATTGAGCAGTGATTGATGAATACCGGTTAGTAATGGACAGAAAAGTAGCTTCTGAAATACTGGTATGGAATGGGAGGGGGGAAAAGCAGAGAGTATTTAGGATGTTCTGTAACAATAAATGAAATGGGAAACTAGGAGTACAACCAAGGACTTGGCCTTGGGGAAAGCAGAGAGTCTCTCAGAGTGTGGGATAAGTGGGATTCTAGAGGGCATGATCTGCTCCACAGAAAACCAACTCGGTACATTCAGTTCAGAAAACAGACCTTGAGAACAAACTAAGTAACCTCTGCTGCAGAGTGATAAGACCAACTGCCAGCAGTGGTTTCTGTGTAGGCTGACTTCATTGAGGCTTGCTTGTGCCAGTTAGTGAGGAATGAGCTAAAGATAAAGCTGGGAAAACAGAGAACAGAAAAGAGAATGGGAGGAAAACAGTGAGCAGGTGGGAGATATGAGATACAGCAGGACGTTGGAGGGCATCACGCAGAACAGACAGATTGAAGAAGGAAAGAAGCATAAGGAAGCATAAAGCCTCAAGTGCTTCAGGGAAAGTGATATGCAATTAATTAGGTAGGAAGGACATACATGAAAAACTACGGGAAAGGGAAGAAAAGTAGGAAACACAAGGAACTCCTAGCATATAGGGAGCTCAGCTATTAGAAACTGTATAGTGTGTGCCTTCATATGGTATCAGAAATGTCAGAGGTCTGGATCTGGATTATTCTGAAGCAAATATCAGTTACTTAGCGTACCAAGGGGACTTACAAGGGTCTGCAGTTACAGCACTGGTTCCAGGTCTCTGCTGACATGAGAAATAGGTTTTAAGTTTGGCAAGAATTATCAAAACTCAGTGGAAATCTTTACCTTGACTTCTGATTGCTTGCAATTCCTGTAATTTTGTTACTGCACTTAAACAAAGCTATCGCTTACTCAAGACCAATATTAACCCAGAATCTTCACTGTTTTCAAAAAATACTTCAGTTTGTGGAGGTGTTCATTGGAGAGAAGAAAGTAGAGCTTGGGGTATGGATTTTGTTACAAAGGAAAAGATGCTGTAGGAAGCTGCAATGAAAATATTTTGAGAACTGGCTTGTTTTGTGAAGATAGTAACTTGATAAATATAGTTTCCTTCATATCAAGTACATAGAAGATAAATTAAAAAGAGAGTAGAAAATTATATCCTAGGAGAGCTTATGTTTGTCTGCCAGTAGTAAATGTTGTCTTATCGTAAATATGATTTTTTTCCAGTTTCCTACAGGCTAAAGAAGAATTGAAGCAACTTAAGCTTCCTGGATTTATGTATAGTGATGTTTTAAAACTAGCTTCTTCAATACCTTATTTCAGTATGGAAGAGGATGAGTGTTCAGAAGAAGGAATACATCTTATAGTCTGTGTCCATGGCCTAGATGGTACGCTGGGAGATGTGATACTGAGTGAGATAATGGTTCAGATTACCAGTCAGGTTTAGCTTTTGTCATTTGAACTCTGAAATGAACATTTCTGAAATAGGTACACTGGAGGGAAGTTGGAATTTGACATTATACTGTTACATTTTACAATGTGTTCCATAGAATCATTTAAATTAAAAATTTTATTAACATTTTTCTTTAGTAAAACTGTCATGCACATAAACCCATTTTATGCCATAGTTCACATTAGATACATCTTCCATTTTTTTATATCTTGTAGGTATTTGTCTATATCGTGGTAACAGAATGGAGTTACTAACAAAAGAGTTTTGTTTAGAATTTGTAATACTAAATTGTCAAGGAAAGTAACATAGCTGTATCTTGTTAGAAAAAAAAATGTACATGTAAAGTCAGGTGTTTATAAGGTTTTAAAAGGCTGGCTTACTGAGTCGTAGAATGGTTAAGGTTGGAAGGGATCTCTGGAGACTGTCTAGTCCAGTCCCCGTGCTCAAAGCAGGGTCACTTACAGCAGGTTGCCCAGGACCCAACCCATTTGGGTTTTTTGATATTTAAAAGGACAGAGACACTACTGTAGTAGAAATGAGAAAACCTCTTGCTAATTGAAAAGTTCAAATAGCTTGAGTATACTCCCCTGTTTTTAGTTCAAAGCACATGTGCATGTTAAATAATATCCTCTTTAGTTAAGATATGCATAGCTTTCTGCCACCAACATTTTTGCCTTTTTTGTAAGGAAAAACAGGGGCAGTAGGACAGAATATTGGACTGGCCCAACTACACAGCCTTTTTGTTCATTTTCGAATTCCTAAGTTAAAAAAAAAAAATTAGAGAATAGCTTTTCTTTCCTCCTCTGGGCAGAAAGCATCCTTTGTTAAGCGCTTTTAAAGCAGTACTGAAACATCTACACTAGTAAGAAGGAATGCATGCCTAGAATTGACTCAAAGGTTAACTTGGCCAAAAAAACCTGTTGTTAAAAAGCCATGTCTTTGAAGCCTTAGAAAAATCCATATAGAATTTTCTTACAAAATTATGAGTTCATACAAGTTATTTCCTGTTAATAACAGATTTAAACAAAAATCTTGTTTTGTAATTAAGGCAGGAAGGGTACACTTTCTTCAGAACTGTACGTGATCATCGACGTTAGGGATTTCTTCAGAATGCTAGTTAAATTAACATTTGTTGTCTTGGGTAACAGTCTGAACATATCAGCTTTTTTATTCTGTGGAAATGTTTATAGCTTGCCCTTAATTCCTCGCTCCTTCACTGAGTTCTTTAAGCTGGCTCTGAGTTCTTAAATTGACTTTTATCAAAGTTAATTAGATTTTCAAGAATGTAATGTACACAATGCTATGCATCTTTCGGATGCTAAGACAAAATCAAACACAACTTCCTAAATCCTTACTTTTTTAAAACGTTTTCTGCATTGTATGTCACTTTTATAGACCGTTTTGTCACTGCATTTGTTATTGCAGTTTATCTTCCTGAGCCTTAGTGAATTTTAATTAGGGCTGAGAATATCATTAGCTGTGTTTAAATATAAAGCTTTGCCTTAGCTTCATTTCAGTATTCTAAGTGCTTTTATTGCAAGTTAACTTCACAGTATCTAACTCTTGATTGTTTTTTCTCTTAAGGTAACAGCGCAGATCTAAGATTAGTGAAGACTTACATTGAGCTAGGGCTGCCTGGAGGGAGAATAGATTTTCTTATGTCCGAAAGGAATCAGGTATTTGCCAACAAAAATAGAAATTTTGTAAAGCAGTCAACAGTGTACATCTTCAGACATGTTTATTTAATGGCACAATTGTGTTGCAATTTACCACATTCCATATATTTTTATTGTATTCTCGCAGAATCCATGATTTGGTGTCTGTGCTTGTGGTATAGTAATTACAAATCCTAGTATGATATTGAAGGTAAATAAGCATATATAAGGAGTAACATTTGTTGCTGCCATTTTGGTGTGTGTACTGGTATCTCCTAAGTTCTCAGCATAATCAGTTAGGATTGTAGATGGAGTATGCTCAATATTAATGGTAAAAATGGTAATAGTGAAAACTGGTGTGGCAAGAAGGGAGATGTGTTATCACCCAGGATCTGAGAAATACAAAATACCTGTCTCTTGATTTTGTCAGTGTGCTGTAAGATCCACATCATGACACTAAACCAATATCTAATTACCTCTTAGGTTAAAATTATGTGAATTTTGTATTTTCAGATGAAGTAAACGTAAACACAGAAGACCAATTTTTATTTGTGTGTGTGTGTGTTACGTGTTGTTACACTGCAGGGACGAATTAGAACACAGAGTCTCTTCAGTAGCTCAAACGAAAGGTTCATTTAGTGCTGTAGCGTATTTCTGGCAGTAGCTGCTGGGATGCTTTGCAAACAGGCTGGACAGGCTCCAAGCGATGCTTACTCTTCTCTAGCCCTAGAGTTTCTGACAGCAGTTCTGAAACTTTCTGGTTTGGGAATTCCATTGAGACCACTGAGCCTAATAGCTACTGACTAGTAGCACTGTTCTCCTTATGTTGGCTTGTTCTTTTTGACTGTTTTTTGCTTCCAGTTTCCACAGCATACAGTTGATATAAATTCTATAGTTCATACACATTACTAATTCAGTCACAAATGAGGAAATTTGAACAAATACCCCTACAGCTTGTTTGGGGAAATAAATAGTCAATAGTAATGCCCCATTTTCTGCTTTTACATATATATTTTATAAGCAAGTATAATTTCTCCCTCTGGAGGCAACTGAAGAGACTCCGTCCATTCAGTATTTCTCAGGATCACATGTGAAACAGTTTCTGATCATCCATAATATCCTTCCCTGCCCACAAGATTCAAACATCTTGTCATTTAAACTAGGATGATCAGAACTAGACAGGGCATTTAAGATACTTGTTCACCATGGTCTTAGAAAGTGCTCTACTGGTATTTTCTGTTCTTTCCTTGCTTTCCTAACGTAGCTGATTCTATAGAACACAGATGTATAGATGATTGCTTGCATGTTTGTTTAGGGCTGTTTTTCCCTATGTAACATTGTTTTGCATTTCTTGCCATTTTACCACCCTTGCATGCAGTACTGTAAGATTCTTTTGAAATTCTGGTCAGTTCTAGATTTGGCTGTCCTGAATATTCAGTTTTGTCTCCAAACTCTGACATCTCACATCTCCTTCCCTTTCCTACATTATGTATCAATATGTTGAACACTACAGATTTTTGATACAGATCCTTTGGAACTTGTGTTGAAAAGTTCTGGGTGGTCTTTGCTCTGGGCTGTTTTTTAATTTCTTACTGCTAATCATTGCAGAGAATCAGCTATGAACTGGGAATAGGGCATTAAGGGTTTGTTTACTTTTGTTTTGACTAAATAGTACTAATGTAGACCCTTTCAGCTGTTGCAATAATTGTCTCATTCTATTTCATTGGCAGTGTCATTTAGTTCTGAATATGCAGTTTGGTCTTCTGTTTCACTACAGATAAGATTATGTACAGGGAAAGGCTTAGAACTAAGGCTGGCTGTGTAATGTTAAGATTTGTTTTGGTGTTAGAAGAAAGTAGCCTTACAGTAAAATATGTATCACTTTATTCCATGTTACAAGAAAAAAAAACTTGAAAAAATATAATAACTAGCTGTAGTGTTTGTATTCAAAGTTAAAATTGATAACATGGATTCTTTGTATGTGTGCTGTTGATCAAAACACTGGGGAGTAAGAATTCAGACTGAATGCAGAATGTATATGGCTGCATTAGAAAATACAGTTATTATTTTTTATTTCTTTTATTTTACAGAATGATACCTTTGCTGATTTTGATTCCATGACAGATCGCCTTTTAGATGAAATTATACAGTATATACAAATTTATAATCTAACTCTTTCAAAAATCAGGTAATATCTGTTCTATACTATTTATAGAAATAATCTTAAAAGTAGAGCCCTATGTTGTTCTGAAATGTTATGCTCAGGAGCAGGCCAAAAGAGAGATGGGATAGAGAAATTCTGGGAGGGGGAGGAGTAGGAGGAAGGAGGACAGAGGAGAGAGAGGGAATTCCCAGCTGAAAAAAGAATGAACAATGTTGTAGGCTCACCTAATCCTGTTGGTGGTTTTAGGGCAGAGTTAAGCATTACATTTAAGGAACGGCTGTCCTGTGCTTCCTCAGATGCTGCATGGTAGAATTCTGCAGAAAAACAGATAACATTTGGAGAAAGTTGAAGAAAACTCCTGTAGTGCTATGTCAAGATCAAGTTAGGTTTCTTATGATTTTATAGCCTCTTCACCAAGTATGACATAGCAGACTGTCTATACTGTCCTTCCTGTAGGGAAATTCTATCTTATCTGTGATGTTGAAGGGCAACTGCATGAAAAAATTTATTTCTTCATTTTGGTGTTTTCTGATGGTTTTGTCTGTTAAAAAGCATGTTTTACATCTTAATAGAATAGTCATCCCAGTCTATGCATTCTTGTTCTCTTTTTCAGTTACTTTCAGGAAATACCTGTTCCATTTATTTTCTCAAGGTAGGGTACACACTTTGGGCAGACTGCCTTACTAACTCAGCTGTGTGGCTGGAGTTAGCCCATCAATAGATAACAAACAAATTCAAGCCTGACTTCATATGTTTAGGCATCCTCAACTTACACATCTGGAAGGTTTTTTGACTTGCTAGTCACATGCATTTCCTGTAGGTTTCTGCATATTCATGTGTTTTGTAGGCCTTATTCAAGTACAGAAATCATCTAACATGTTTAAACTTTTTTAACAAATGTTTCTGTTTTGAGATAGGCAACATTTGACATAGTTCACTTTGTCTAAGTTGATGATTTAAAAAAAAAAAGGCACTGTGTGATAGTATTTATGTTATCCAGAATGCATGTTAGCAACCCTCAGTCTGGGAGAGGAGAGTTCTGTAACCCACTAGCACGCACTGACATCTTCTCTTCCATGCTGTGGTCTGGAGGCTGTAATGAGCAAACCATTTACTTTCTCATTGCTCATACCTGATAACTGAATTCTCCTATCTTTTTGGTTTGTTTCTTTCATAAGATTTTCAATTTGTAAATATTTTTTCAGTTGTATTTGTCACTTGAAAGAAAAAAGAAATTACTAATTTTAATTTTAGTTCCCTTTTCAAGGTGTATGCTTGTGTTTGGCCCTGCCAAAGTAAAAGGCTTCATCTCTCATCTTTAGCTTCTCTTACGAGAAAGTTAAACCTATCAACACGTCCTGCAGCAGTTTCCTGGTAGCTGTATGAGAGAGCTTTCAGAAAGAGATGTGCTTATAAGCAGCTCTTTGCAGGGATGACTTAGAAATCCCAAGAAAGTACTATTGAGAAGTCCTCTCTTCAAGTGGTTGATGCATTCCTACCTCATTTTGACTGTCCCACTGTGAAGAAAGTAGACTTTGTGCTAGTTGGCCATGCTGTCCTGAACAATGCTAATTTGTCTTCATAAAATAGGCTTCTTTACTAAAGGAAGTAGAGGTACAAGTGCTGCTCAATAGCTAAGTCAAATTAGAATTCAGTCTCCTATAATGATTTTGTGTGGCCAAAAGAAATACCTGTTCAGTCCCTCTTTTACACTCAAAGTCTTGTTACTGGCAAAAGGGAGCACATTTCATATGCAGAGCTAAGAATTTATTGTTAGTCCAATCAGTGTTTTAATAATCTCATGAAAAATGCAGCAACAGATTGCTCTTAGTCTGGTTACAGTACTACTAAAATTCATTGTCCAAATTTAATGCAGACAATTCCCATTATTAGTATGGCTAAAATTTTTATACAGAAACTTTCCAGTGTCTTCTCGGGTGGAAGGCTCCCAGCAGCTGCCTGGGTCCTAAGACTGGGGGCTTCTGCCTTCCTTAAGCAGTGGGACATCAAGCATCTTGCGGCTTCAGCGTAAGGAGAATGGTGTTCACAGCAGGGGTTTCTGCCTGCTTGGCCTTGGGTGTGCCTATTTTCATCCTTTCATATTTTCAGTCTGCCTACATGCTCTTTCGTTTCCCTTTTAACTTGTTCTTTTTTTCTGTTCTCTGTTATCCCTAATACGGGCTGAGTTGTAAAATTGTGCTTCTGCAGTGACCATTAATAGACCGCTGGGGATCTGACCTGTGTCTGCACTCTGCCACACCACACTTTGTTCTAGTGATAGACAGTTCAAGCCCCACAGAATAACTGCTCCTTATTAAGAGAAACTATAGTGAAGCTAAAACAACTTTAGGCCTCTCTTGTTAATTCAATGCCAGACGATTGTTATCACAGCTAAAACAAATTAAAATCAGCTTAGGCCAGGACAAGTCAGGAGACATTCTGACATTCTGTGCTGTCGGGTCAATGCAAAGCCTTGTGTCTTCACGTAATGCCAAAATCCTATTAATTGAGCTGCATTGTTATACCACTTCAGGATGGAAGCCTTTCCAGGTCGTCGTATAGTTAGGAAATAAAAATGGTCTTATAGTGCAGTTTTAGAAACTGTTTTCCTCATGTCAGGACTTAAATAAATTTCTGATGACCTGTACTGGACTTTCACACAGGTTGGATTCTTCAGCTTGTTATCCTCTCCCCTACGTAACATTGGCTCACTTTTTTTTCTTCCATGGATTTTTGTAGTTGGACAGGATTTTTCATTTGTTAGCACAGAATAATGAGGTTTTACCATGTCTAATTTTCCAGTATGATCTGAATTGGTAGACTTCTGCCATAAAGCACATAAAAATACTACAGTATAATTCTGTTCCTTCAGTGTGTTAATGATGTCTTGTATTCAAAAGATAGTAATATTGCCACCTACTGTTCAGAAACGCATTAGTTTTGCAGAGCATCCCACAGTTGCTCTGAAACTGTGAGTAGGGTGGGTTACATTTTTGTCTTAAAATTTCAAAACCCTTTGTGAAGGGTTTTCCTTTTCCTCCCTTTTCCTTTTTGATTTGAGCAAATCCTTAAATCTTTCTCTATTAGAAAATAATATTGGAGGCTTATTATGTATTCATCTAAACAGCTAGATTTCAACACAATATATTACTGTAACCTTTATTATTTTTCTGAGTCTTTACAATTCAAGAACAAATGTTAATCTCTGAGATACGTTCACCCAGGTAATTCACATAGCACCTTTTTTACCTCAAATTGATCTTGCACATTTCTGAAGTTTTCGTTCAGGTATGCCCATATTCTTGGGGATGATGGGATTGATTAATGGATCACTGTTTTCTCCAGTGACAAGATTATCCTTTTACAATGTTTAATAAATAATGGATGAAATAATGGAGAGAACTGCCAAGAGAACATTTCTGCTTATGTTCACAACTTCTTTAGAAATAATATCTTTTACTCTAGCAACTTTATGATGCAGGTCATTTTCAGGATAAACTCACCTAATTTCTGTGGGCATTTTCTTGTTCCTAAAGAAATACATGGTTTTGTTTCTCTTTTATGGACTTTATGATGTACTCTGAGAATGGTTTTAAACTTCAGTATTCAAGAGAGTCAGCAACTCAATATTTTGTTTTACAAATGCACTGCTCTTGTGCTGACAGCACACAGGATATGTATCTTTCATTTCTAAATTAGGCAAACATAGCAAGCTGCAGCAAAAAAATTCTGATATTGCAGCAATTTTGAAAATTTAGCAGTAAAAGTGAATGAGAAGAATATACATATATGCTTAACCTGTGTATTGGTAAGGAACGAATAGCCTATTCTGTCATAGAAATGTATAATTATGTCAGAATTTAGGAGGTCGGGGTAGCCCTGCCATTCTATAACCTAATATTTGAATTTTTTCATTTAGCTTTAAATTCGAATTTTCAGAGTCAATAATTCTTGCTTGGGAAGCACTTACATGGTCAAGTAATTTTTGAACACTGCATTTTATACAGATATTACTAATAACTTCGTTTTCGCTATTTTTGTTGACAAATGTTATTATAAGAGAGCAAATGGGAAAGATGATCTTATGGCTATAATGTTGTGGGACATATGTGATCCGGTCACGATAGCTCTACTATATATTTTTGGATGATTGTTCTCTCCGTGTCCTGAGATTACATTTGTAAAATGGGAAGGCACTTCGTCCTTCTGATTTTGTGAGTTTTGTCTCTTTCATGTCCTAGGTCAGTGCCTAGGATGGTGTGGTCCTTACCTTAGCAGGGAGCTGTAAGCATAACCACATGATAACTAGAATTGCTTTATTTTGAAAAGTCAGAAATGGTTTATACAGGCTTATGGGTATCACAGTAGACAACTCAGATTAAGTAATAATTATTCTCACATGCATGAAGCTGAAGTGTCTCATCCATTTTTGCCCTAACTCACTTAAGCAGGGAAAAAACTAAGTGCAGTATTGTCCTGGCAGACAGATATTCTTCAGATGCCTCACTCAATCAAATCAAGTGATTATCAGCTGATAAACACTTATTTTGGTCCAACTGCTAAGCAGATTTGAGATGTGGCTTTTATTTTAAAATAATCAGATTGAGTTAAAGGTTTTCCCCTTACAGGAGTACTTTTTGTCTTCTTCTACACTGTGTTGTTTCAGTAACTCACATGCATTTATCATACTGAGTGCACTCACATCCCAAAGTACTGATTTATTCAGTCATGCACAGTTCATAAAATAGTTTCTGAATACTTTGTGCTAAGGGAAATACACCCAGAAATAACATCGGGTTTTGGTGGGAGATGCTGGTAGAAGGATAGTTTGTTTCCACTAGCTTTTCTAAAAGGACACCTGAAATAATTGTACAGAAGCTCAGAACATGTTTGTAGTGAATTTGTGCAGCGTGGGAGATATGGACAAGCTATGTTTTCTGTGTGACCTAAAGTAAAGGCTTCTGAATGGAAACTTTTCATCATTTATTTTTTTCCTGTGCTCTTTCAGCGTTTCATGACGGGTTTTGTCTATTTAAAAGAAAAAAATATTGCAATAAAATTCTGTTATACTGGTTTTTCTTTTTAAACAGCTTTATTGGACACTCACTGGGTAATTTAATAATCCGTTCAGTGCTCACGAGACCTCGATTTAAATATTACCTCAACAAACTTCATACCTTCCTCTCTCTGTCTGGACCACATCTTGGTACCCTCTACAACAGCAGTGCTCTTGTTAATACAGGTAAAGTATTATTTTCAGTAGTCTAAGTTCCAGGGAGATTTTGTCATTGAAATGCACTTAGCAGTTTCATGTAGGGTGCACATTTCTACAGTACTTTGATGATGAGAAAGTGCACATTTCACTGGCTCAAGAAGAGGGAAGGGTTATAAAAACTATCAGTAGAAGGATGTGTGAGAGATGGTTGACATAAGCATTTTCCCATATGTTTGATTAAGGTTTTCTGTTACACCATAAAGAATCTCCAGTTTCAGTGTGTTGAGCTTAATTTATTATAAACTGAATTTTAATATACTTAATGTGAAAAACAAGTAGGTAAATTGCATTAAAATAATTCTGAAGTAGTGTCTTTTGTCTCTCAAAAATGTCTTACACTAAACCTTAGAACTTGCAGTGTGTTCCCACAAATATGCTTGTACCTTGTGAATTGTTTGGTTTTCTAAAGGTTAATGTAGCTCTTGGAGAACTTGTAAAAATTTCTGACTTTTGAAGTAAATGTTAGAAAGTATTTTCAGATATCACCAAATGAAAACTTCTTCCTGAGATTACCACATACCTTGGACAGCCCAAACCCCAAATGAGTAACGCTTATTTTCACCAAATATAAACACCCTCATTAAACTCTAAAAAATCGTTAATTGCTTTATTTACTGCCAGTTTATTTATTGATTGTTTTATTATTTTGTTTCATAAACAGATGAGGAGAAAAACTTAACTCGTTGAGTTTAAGAAAAGTGGACAGGAATTGCTGTCTAACTACTGTTAGAGTTTGAAGAAGCAGGAGGAACATGACAGCTCTTTGAATTTGATAGTAACAGTACCCTTTATAGCCCTCAACATAGTAGCAGTGAGGTTCACTTAAAGATTAAGACATCTACAATATAATTTACTATGGGCACCTACTGAGTGTTTAACCTAGTATATATGTGAATAGCTTCTTTCATGTATTTTCATCTGCAACTGAATCTCACAGAAAACACCAAAAAAATATTAGCATTACTTTGCTTTTAGAAACTGTATTTTTCCAAGGTGCAGAGAGGCAGGGCTGTTTGCTTGTTTCTATAATGACCAGCAAATGGCTTCCAGTTAACTAAAGTTAAGTATAATCCAGAATATATTCACTGAAAAAAAATAAGAATTTCTGGAGCATCTAATCTCTTTTATAGTTGAAGTCTATACAAAATGTCCTTATCATATAATAATCTTCCTCTACATTTCAAACTCCTTAAGATTTTGAAAAATACCAAGGTAATAATAAGTAATGGGTATTGAAGTCTAAGTTACTGTATTGTGTGTATGCATGAGTGACCTGCAATAAATTCCTTCGGTAAAAGATAATTATTGCCTTGAGGGTTGAATCAACACATTCTTGAGTCTCTAAGGGCTTGCTTGCTTGCTGTCCTTTTGCTTGGCAAAGAAGAGGAGATTTTCTGAAAGGCCAGTTACCAGCTAGCTTTGCTCATTGACTAATAAAGAGGGTACAGCATCATAGAAAATAGAAAACTATGACTTTCCTTCCAGGAAATTCTACTTCCTTTGCTCATGTTATATTTGATGAATTCAGTGGTTCTATAAAGTTATTTTTAGAAGTCTGAGAAGTTGTGCTTGTTCAGTACTACATATTTCAACATGAAAATGTTCTGATATTCTGTAAATTATTGAAATAGATTCTGTATCTTGCCTCTTGGAATGTATCTTCACTGTAAGTGTAGTTATTTTTTTCTAGAAAGACATGTACATTAGTGGACATAATGGTCTTCATTCTTTGTTGTACATAGGCAGGAAAGAATAGTGAACAAAAATGTTAAATGTTTCTGGCCTTTGACAATGCTGACATGAAAGCTAAAACTAACATCTGAGGAGCTTAAATATAAGGCCTGTACATACTTTTATGTGTGTTTAACTAGTTTTCACATTTTATTGTGGATCTATACTCATGTTGTACCTAAAAATGCAGGACTGTGGTTTATGCAGAAGTGGAAGAAGTCTGGTTCTTTATTGCAGTTGACATGTCGAGACCATTCGGATCCACGACAAACATTCTTATATAAACTTAGTAAAAAAGCAGGTAAGCTTCACTTACTGTCTTTTAAAGCCCACTGTACATGAATCCATATCATTCTACTCTTCCTTTGTTCAATGTCAGTCAGTCAGTCATTACTTGCTGAAGGAACAGTTACCCAGAAATTGCTCCTTTCAGTTTCTTTAGGCCCTTTATCTCAGTTTTCCTTTACTGTAAAAATCTTTTAATAGGATTTTTTGTAAAGGATCCTGTAAGAAACAAACAGGATTTCCTAATTTACAGCTGTTACAGTGCTACTATTTTGTGTATTGTATTTATTCCTTTGAGAGGAGTGAATGATAATTATTGAATTCTGAGATAAAAGCTGAAAGTGTGACGTATATGTGGTTTATACTCAAGCAGTAGACGATTATTATCGTTAGTTGTGGTCTGATGGTTTTTGTTATTTTAGAAAATAGCTGGGGCCAAATCAAGTTTGTTATTTGCCAGAAAATTTAGTGTGAATTAATTCATATGTTAGGTTGTGCCTACATGCTGGAATAGCATCCAAGTGACAGAACTTATGCTAAAAAATTCTTATTGCTGTAGAACAGAATCACAGAATCATTTAGATTGGGAAAACCCTTTAAGATAATCGAGTCCAACTGTAAACCTAACACTGCCAATTCCACCACTAAACCATGTTCCTAAATGCCACATCTACATGTCTTTTAAATACCTCCAGGGATGGTGACTCCACCATTGCCCTGGGCAGCCTGTTCCAGTGCCTGACAACTCTTTGGTGAAGTAATATTTCCTAATATCCCATCTAAACGTCCCCTAGCACAACTTGAGGCCATTTCCTCTTGTCCTGTAACTTGTTACTTGGGAAAAGAGACCATCACCCACCTCGCTGCAGCCTCCTTTCAGGTAGTTGTAGAGAGTGATAAAGTCTCTCCTCAGTCTCCTTTTGTCCAGACTGAACAACCCCAGTTCCCTCAGCTGCTCCTCCTAAGACTTGTGCTTCAGCCCTTTCACCAGCTTCATTGCCCTTCTTTGCATGTGCTCCAGCACTTCATGTGCTTCTTGTAGTGAGGGGCCCAAAACTGAACAAAGGATTTAAAGTGTGGGCTCACCAACACTGAGTACAGGGGCACAATCAGTTCCCTACCTCAGCTGGCCACACTATTCCTGGTACAAGCCAGGATGCTATTGGTCTACTTGGCCGTCTGGGCACACTGATGGCTCATATTCAGTTGAATAATTGATGTTAGCCATTAATTCATGTTGTTATTCTTAAATGAAAGTTACGTGTGTTAACCTAAACACCGATACCTATGATTTAGAGTATGTTCATGTCGTTGCTCTTGTAGAAGTATATCTGGATAAGTGTTTTTGCTTGCAGAATTTTCTCAGATTTAGCAAGAAAACTCTGGGAACATTTCAGTTTCATTTTCAAGTAATTTGTCAGGGTATAATGAGAGAGAACTTACTTTAACAATTCTCTTCATCTGTTTCTGGTTTAAAAATAGGAATTGATTCTTAGAATTGTAGATGCCTTTTGAAGTGATTGATTCAGTAAGTTTCAGCAAACGACAAGTGATGACGAACTTGAGTACATGCTTTTCTTAGTCTCTGGTTTTCAGTAGCATTGTATGTGGCTCATCTGTCAGCTAGTTTTGCTTTTACACACTTAATGAACTGTTACAGTTGTAGAATATTTTTTAAAAGTCAAGTTCAACTCATTCATTCCCCAGCTATCAAGTTTGTTAAAGCAGAAAGAGTGACCTTAAAAGTTAACTTGATAAATCAAGCTTAAAAAAGCCCACTTATATATTATCTTCAAGAATTACAAAACCAGAATAATTTGTCAGGCCATGTTACCCTATGGAAATAAATCTTTATTTCAGTGAGTAAAACAGGTAGTGGAAACAAATTATGTTTAAATGTTTGTCATTTCTGATTAGATTTTTTTAAAAAAAAAAATCTGGATGTTTTCTTTCTGGACTTTACCATTCAAAATTCTAGTGAGTTAGAGCTGTTTTCTGCCTTAGAATTATTGTCATTGGGAATTACTGAGAAAGAGCAAAAGGTGGCCTTATTTGCTTATAAGGAACAAAACCTAAAAGGATTATTTATTCAAAACGAAGAGAGTTAAAGTTTATATTGTTTCTTGAATTTTAAGTTACTTCAAACACTGGTCACTTTCTGTTGGCAGTTGAGGGATTTATACTGTCTTTAACCCAGTGGAAAATTTAGTTTTCTGATGTTGCTTCTTCATAATGATTATATTGAGAATTACATTCTTTGACATTAATCTCCTTGAAATCTGCTTGTCATGTCTTCAGCGGCTGCAGTCTGTCTGGTAATTTCTGGGAGTCTTGGAAATGATTGTTAATTTCATACTGTGACAAGAAGTTACCCTAGGTTGCCAGCTATGATGATGTGTTCAATGCAAACACAATTGTAGTTGCACAGATGAAACAATAGATTAAAATGTCTGCATTATGTGTCAGTGATGCTGCGTGTTGTAGCATTACGGATTCAACTAAGTTGTTTGGAATTAATTTGATAAGAAAAAGATTTTTAGATGCAAAACTAAAAAATATATAGTCCTCTACTTTCTGATTGCTTGACTTTTAGACAATAGTATGGTCTATCCACTTAGGAGAAATTGGTTCTTCTTGTAACTGAACAGTTAACATTTGCCATAAAAATTTAAAACCAGCAATTATGTGGACCTTCCCTTTTAAAGGGATGAGAGAGTGAGTTAAGTATTCTTTGAAACTAGTGCATGAATGAGTTCAGCAGCATAGCTCCATGTTGGGATTTAGAGACAAGTTCTGGAATTTGCACAGCTCCTGATTTCTGTTTCCACTTACTGGTTATGCTTAAGTGTTTTCCACAAATGGTAACTGCACCTTCATGATTACTTTCTAACATCAAATGTACAAATCAGATAGCTTCTGATGCTAACTGATTTTTGGCATGTCACCAAAATAGCATTAATAAGTTTCTACTTTGAAGAAATTAAGGAAGGATATGCATTTGATCAGTACTCAAATACATAATTGCCTCCAGTTGGAGCACATTGTACTTTTTGTTGGTAGAAACAGAAAAGCAATATCCAGTGAAACAGATCTTTTCAGATATAATTTGAGCACTGCTCCAAGCACTTCTCCCAGCACTTTGTTTTGTGCAAGGTAAACCAAAGCTCATCTTTTTTTTTTCTGGTTCAATTAGAACATTTTGTTTCTTACCTTATTTACATATTTCTTACCATAATTTACACACAAAAGTGCTCAGCTAGTTACATTTTTCATAAAAATTAACATATTCCAGGGAGTCTAGGAAAATAAAATGTAAATTCTTGATTCGTATCTGTTGCCACCCAAGAAATCTGCACTTTCTTGTTCATGGAATTTCAGAAGGTCATTTTTGATGGGTTCAGACACCCTGCCTTATATGTTAAGAAACTAACAGTGAGACAAGTTTCATTCATATGTAGGCTGGTTTTGATGTTCTAATTGTCTAAGAAAAGTAACTTTTGGCTTCAGTTTGGTTTCAGACAAGACTGCTGTGTGTGAATACCTTGTTCAGAATGCCAATACATGGGTCAGTACAGACAGTCCAATTCCATCAGTTGGTCTTTGTCTGCAGAAACTTGAGCTTGTCAGGCACCTGAAACATTAACGGAAGACCCTGGAGGTAATTCCCAGTATATAGTTGATATAAATTGTGACTGATCGTTTGCAATTAAGGACTTGGCGAGTAGACTGGCTCCAAAACTTTGGACACATCTCCTACAACGAGTAATGATGTGCGTCAGAAGCATGGCTTGCTGAGACTGGCCTCCATAAAGCAAGCCTCAGAATGCTGTTTTCTATCCCAGTTATGAATTGTTTGTTCACTGGCAGGAGTGCTTCCTGCAATAAACTTTGGACCTGCAAGTTCTTCTGCTTAAGCTAAGGCTTTAGTTCTGAATTTTTTTTAAATCTCATTTCTCACCGATAGAATATGCCCACATTAGCACTGAGGAATGCATTCAGAAGCAAATCTCTTCATGATCCCTGTTTACTTCAGAACACAATGCAAGAGCTTTAGCAGCCATTGCACGTTGCATCCACAGGACCAGACTAGAGCTAGTCCAAAGTAAACTCTCCTAAAAATGAGCATTATGATGGATGAGCGATTCTTAATACCAATGGGTCTGCTGTTCCTTTTGTGCCACAGAGTTCACAAATGTGAGTGTACAGCCATAGTCTCTTCCAGGATGTTTTTGTACTTACATAGGTAGGCTTAGATTCATATGTCTTAGTACTTCCACAGGCCTTGATTAGTGGAATTCCGATGTGCCTGTTTATTGTCTTATCTCCCCCATTTAAAAATGTGTATTTCCTAATCTCTGAAAGGAGGAAAAGATGTTTGGTTTGATTTTTGCTTATATCCACGTTAACAACAGAGCAGCAGTGAAAAAGGTAAGCTGACATCCTGTACATAACAGACATCTTGAAGAAGCTTACTTTGGCATTGTGGAGGGGAAAAAGCATTTCAGCTCTTGACTTGAGGGAGAGCCTGTTTATAACCTGTGATGAGGATGAGACTGGAATTGAAATAACATCCCTATGGGTAGCATGGCATGGAGACTACCCTATTCAGTTCTGTGAAAAGGAAGGACTTGCTAGCCCTCAGTAGCTCTGTTCCAAGTGTTGGAAGAACCTGGAGCCAAGTTTTTTAAAGTAGGATCTTCAAGGCAGAGTTTGAGCTGACCTGAAACTCCTGAGTTGATGTAGATCTAGTTCCCTATCCAGTCTTGTGGGACTTGCAGCTGAAAGTCTGAGCTTCCTTGCATCTGTACCATAGTATCTTAACCCAAAACCTCACCTGTCTCAGGATCTTGGTGCTTACATTTTTGGGGCACAACTCTAGCTCTGTGTGTGATGTGTTAACTTCACAAAGCAATGTGGAAGACCAGCTGCAGGAGATGGCTGCCTTCCAGGGCATAATTTTTGAAGTCCCTATTTCCAGACTGCATTTTTGGCAAAACTTCTAGATCCCTATTTCCAAACAAGCATGTAAATGGACAGAATTGTAGAAAACGTTGGGACTGTTGTACTCAGACGTTTCCTTCAAGTCAAAGTAACCAGGCATGATCCTGAGCTACCTGATCAAACATCAAATTGGCCCTGCTTTGTGCAAGTGGACAGGATCAGATGACCTCCAAATGTCCCTTCCAACATAAATTATTTTGTTCTAGGGTTCTGTGATTAGTGTATTCCTAAGGAAAATAGCAGCTTAGTAATGGAATTGGATTGCTGTACTTTTTTTTTCAACCTCATTGTAAGTGATTTTGATTTGATTATGCTGAAGAACTCTGTGGTATCCACACTGAATATTATCCATTGCAAATAATAGAAGCTTTGTTTTGAAGTTAAAGGGCAGTGGTATGGAATTTTGTCATCCTTTTTGCCATACAAGTCTCAGAGAATATCAGCAGCCCTATTGTACCCGCGGCTCCATCTCCCATTCCCTGCTTGGATGTTGGCTATAGCTAGAGGGCAGACTTAACATCTGATTCAGGTGCCTGACCATAGATAAAAATTTATTCCTCTGTGATTGCAGTTCGTTATGACTTACCAGGTCTCTGCAGCTGATGTTCCAGACTGATTATTCCACTTGACATATTATTTGCCAAAATTGTTCATGAATTTGTAAATATCGTTAAATCAGTAATGACTAATGCTGTCATCAGAATTCACTGGTGTACATGAATGGCACAATTGTTAAATGATAGAAATTGTGCTCTCTGTGTATGCTTAAATTCACTTAGACTGAGACTGAAGTTCCATTAGGTGGTAAGGATCATCATAAAAATTTGGAAAGCCCATTAAATGTTTGTCACTACAGTAAAGCACATTCTGATACATGGGACAGGCTTATTATTTCAGCAGTGATTTTTCACATGCATTGTTCTTTTCCAAGGTGCCTCAAATCCTGATGAGAAATTTAGTCAATATTTCCTATTTGATGACAACCTCAGTGGTTTTTATAGTACTCTGCAAAAATACGTTATCTATTCAGCAGATGATGTGATGAGTTAGAATGTATTTTGTTCTGATAGAATTAGTTTTTAATCTTCCAGCATTTTTGCCTAACTACAGCAATCCAGAAATGTTGGCCTAATTAGGTTTTGGGCTTGGTTTCTTAATTCAGCAGCTGAAAATTTTGCTGTGCAAGAAAAAATGGTTCATTAATTACTTAGAATAATTTTAAGTTTGGCATTTCTTTTAGTACTTAGAGTATGCATGACATATCTTGTATTATGTTTGGTGTGGGAAAATAAATATGTGGATCATAGGAGTTAGCTGAGCTGTATTCTTTGCTCACAATTTATTCCTGAATTTTTAATTTAATTGAAGGCAGAATGTGTTTAAAGTCTAGTAAGTAAGTGAAAAAGCAACATGTAAAGATGACTGGTGGGCCAGCTTTTACTGCTACATAAATGAAAGTTGATTATGCTAAGTTGCTTCTTTGTCCCCAAATACACTTAATTTAGACACAGTTTAGCACTGCACACTTCCATATTAGAGATCCTTCTATGTATCCTGAGTAGTCTCATAGCCTGTCTAGAAAGCAGAAAGGATTGTGTTGAGCACCATGCAGTTCCTTCTCATTGACAAATGGTTTGAGTTATCTGCAAGGGGTTGCTATGCTCTGTATGGTTAGGTATATAATTTTGACTCCTCTCCCTCCCATCCATATAGTGGTATGTGGTCTATTTATCACATAAACCATGTCAGAATAAACAACTTCAAGATGTAAGACTTGGATTTTTTTCTTCAGAATAGGCACAAAGAGCTGTCTGAAGAAAAACCACCCAAGAATAGTAAAACAATAAAACTCATGTTTATGAAATACCCTACATGTCTTCTTTGCTCCTGCTGAAAAGTTCCTCAGACACTTTTTGTAATGAAAGATTCCTGATACTTATCATGCCTAAAATGAAGGGAAGCCCAAGACATTCTTTTTATGAACCAGAATATGAAACTGAGTCACTGGGACCAAAAGTGGATGCTTAATTTATGGACTGTGATGTCCTAAGCCTGTTTTATGATGGGTTTTTTTGGTTTGTATTATCACATGTGAGGGTGAAGAGAGTCTGTTTAGGTGTTGATTGATGTAGACTGATGTTCTTCTAATGATTCCCCAGGATATCTCTTCCTTCTTCTTTGTACCTTTTATGTGAATGCTAATGGATATTTCTGTAGGGAAAGCATATATCAAAAACACTTAGTACAAGATAGATGGACTCCCAAGGAATTTACAAAACTATTATAGATAGCCTGCAGAGAATTCCTGTCCTTGATTTACTGCAAATGCATTCTTTGCAACTCCATACAAAGTTTTGGAACGGGCATCTACATCTTTGTGTCAGATTTGCTGCAGTCATTTTTCATCAGCTGTCAAATAAAAGATTCCAGTGATTTATCTGATCTTTTGAAACAGCCGTGTTTTTTTAGTGCGCACATGCAAAAAAACCCAACAAAACAGTAACAAAACCCAACCAAATTTCCTAAGGGGGCAGGAACTAGGATCTATTTTGGATGCTTTTTCTGTATGTTTTTATAGATCTACAGATTTTTTTTTTTAATTTTCTGTTGGAAGATGCATTTACTTTTTCATATGCTAAAGTTGTTCAGTGTTTTTTTCTGTAACTGACTTGGTTTGGAGATGTAGTCTTATCACATGGAGTGTATAAAATACTGAAAACTGGGAAACAAGCTCTGGAAAAAATGAAAGATTTTTGACTTTGGGCTCCATTGACAGCCTTAGGAACAGATATTTATTAATTCTTAGTACATGTTAAGTCTGAACAAAACAGGAAAGCTAGATTCCAGAGCTCTTTCATGGCAGTATAGCTTCTGAAAAGCAAATAGCAAGTAATTTCTTCTTCCTACACAATCAGATATCTTTTTTTATGAAAGAAAAGTTTGATTTGTGGAGGTTAACACAGAAAATGTTTTCTGCAGATTCCAAGAAGCACCTTTGAAGAGTGTCTTTATTTGCAATATTTCTGTAATTCTCAGAATGGACATAAAAAAATTACAGGATCTGACCATTATTCTCCAGAAGATAAAAGCAGGACTAGTAGCACCAGTGCAAAACTCATTAGCACCGGTGCAGAGAGAGTTGTATCAAAGCTAACAGTGACAAGATGTAAGCACCTAACAACTAGAAGGTTCCCAGAGGGCCATTCAGGCTACTCACGTTTCAGTATAGATTTCCGTTGCATACGCTGAAACTGTTTGAGCATCTTCTGATTTTGCCTAGCAGTTGCCTTTGACTATAAATGGTTGTGATACTCAGAGGCTTTACTCCCTTTTGCCAGCCAGCAACTTTATTCCTAAGAAGCAAGATGAATGTTTGAACTACACTGTATTTAAATGGGAAACATCACAATTGGGTCATGGCTATATGTATTAAAATATGTGCACAGGAAAGGCTGGTACTCAACATTTTGTTATTCTGTAACTCTCTCTACTGTAATTTATATTTCTGTCTTTTTGTGCAAAACCTTGTAAAAATTGGTGACAAATTTCAGTTGTAAAATGTTTAATTATTCTGTAGTAATTGTCAAGGGATTCCTTATAACAGATACGTTTTTCTCTTTTCCTGTAGGTCTTCATTACTTCAAAAACATTGTGTTAGTAGGATCTCTGCAGGATCGTTATGTCCCTTATCACTCTGCTCGCATTGAGATGTGTAAAACAGCTTTAAAGGATAAACAATCAGGTAATAAATATCCTGCAAAATAAACAGACCCCTCAGGTTAAACCTCATAGGTCTCAGATTCATCCCATTAATTTGTGGTGTTAAACTGAGGAACCTGTGTTATGCAGTCAGACACTTTGGCCTTAGTCTGTAGTAATGAAGAGAGAAAATCCACGTGGGAGCTGAATTGCTTCCTGGATCTGTCCTGTTCTGTTACATGCAGAAGGAGAGGAAATTAAATAAATTTCTAGCTTACAGACTTTGCTGAAAGTTAGGTGGGATGAACACAGCCCCTGGTGTGTAACTCCATGATAGGGAGGACAAATAGCTTGAGTACTGAGGAGGTCAAGTTGTAGTGTCAAGCACATGGACTATAATTAGTTGAGCCTTAATACTAGCACAGAAAGAAAAGGTAGTTTCCTCATTTTCAGTGATGGTTGGTTTTATTCACTGTTGAGACATCCTAGCGCAATTGCAATACAGCATTATATATTGAAAAAGAAATAACTTTTACATAGTGTAATAAATTAATAGTGATGAGCACATTCTCACTGTAAATGTACAAATGCTAACATGTAGAGCTTAAAATCATTTTTCCAATATTTCTGAGGAAACTGAACTTGTCTTAGCTGAACAACAGCATAACACCATTACCTCTCTTACTCTGGAATGTATTAATTTTGAGGTCAGGGTCAAAGAACGGTATTTTGTTTCTGATGATTCACACAGTACAACTTTTCTTTTCCTCTGCAGGACCAATTTATGCTGAAATGATCCAGAACCTGCTTCTGCCAGTTCTTCAAAACAAGGAATGTAATTTAGTTCGTTATAATGTAATTAATGCATTACCCAATACAGCAGATTCTCTCATAGGGAGAGCTGCACACATTGCTGTTCTTGATTCTGAAATATTTTTAGAAAAATTCTTTCTTGTTGCTGCCCTAAAATATTTTCAGTAGAGAAAAGCATTGTAAGAGACTTGGTTATTACCTCATTAACAGATGAATCAAATAATGTGTGGTATTAAAGTATAGCTGCAGCTGTATTTTAAGAGATATTTATACTTTTTATATGGAAGATAATTTATATCATCCACACTTAGGGCTTTTTAACATCAACTTTACTTTCTAGGTAATGTGGCTGTGCAATATTTTTTTATTTTGTTCTTTTTACTTTTCTATTACTTTTTCTTAATTTTGGGTACCTAATTATTTGGAGATTAAAGCACAGTGCGTACTTTTGGCTGGTTTATTATTGGCTCTTAGGCTACAGAAGTCAATGTTACTTAGCTACATTTTACAAGAGACTTTAGATGCCAAAATAAATTGGATTTTAAAATTCTAATAAGGTCTTACAAATTCAGTTGTCGTATTTTAGCACTGTAGGAAGTTTTAACTGGAAACACAATGCGCTGCTAAAATACTGGATATTTGAGAATGACTGTATCTTGCAAAGACCATTACCAAGCTGTTTGTTCAGATATCACTACAGCTTAACAATTTTATACAAAATCATTCTCATCATTGTTAAATATATTATGCCTGTGGGAATATATTTTCTACTGATCTCAAAAACATACTAGTTTACGTACTCAGTTTTAGTACTGGAACTTCAGTTTTCAGAAGCAAATGGCAACTATGGATTTTTGAATGTTTAATGATAGCTGCCTTCAAATAATTGGGGTTTTGCAAATGGTATCAAAATTGCTCCTTACTCCGTCAGTTCTTTAGATGAACATGGACAGTTTTACATGGACTTCCTTGTATGTACGTAAAATAAGTAAATGTTACAAATTTCTGCAATACTTTTATGAATTTAAGCAATTTTTAAATATTGTTAAAATGTTTTATTGACTACAAAGTATTGTAAATATAAATCAATACATCTTCAAATGGGACAATATTGTAAACTTCCCCTGGTTAGTGATACAGATAAAATGTTTTTTGATATACAGGAATGTTAAAGGTCTATTGACTTTCTACTGGTGCTGAATAGCATTAAGTTTGGTTTCTTCTTCCTTCCCTTTTCTCCGTTTCAAGCAATTATTCACTAAAGGGGGGGGAAGAGTTATATGTGCATTCACTAATTGTAATGAACATTTTTTGAAAGATATAAATTCGTTGTATAATGCATGTTTATTTTTAGCATTGTGTTATTGCATCTGGTGTTAATAAAATGAACAAATTACTCTAAAGGAAGCAATTAAAGAAACTGAAATGTTCTGCTAATTACCAAAATCCTGGGGAGGCTTTTTTGTATATAATTAATAATTTTGTATTATTTGACGTGAATATAGCAATAATAGTTTATAATGAAATGATTTTGCATTTGGTTTGTCAATACATTATTTGTAATTTTTTTTTCTCTGTAGCTTACAAGTTTCAAACAACACAGTTTGGCAATGTACACACTTAAGAGACTGTTTTACTAGAGTTGTGTTAGGCAAGTCCTTACAACACAAAACTATCTTGAATACATTCCCACTCTAACAATGCCTATTTTTATTAATTTTTCTACATTACGATGGAGCTAGTATGTTGCAAAGATTTAAATTATGTTCTGGTATCTCACCTGTCTTTTGTTTAATAGTATTTGAATAGTTGAGTAAATTTTGAATATCAGTTTGGGGAGCTAGATATACAAAATTTTCCTTGATTCACAATGATTAAGTTAAACTGCTTTTAGTACGTGTTTCTGTCACTATTGAAAAAAGAGTCTGTCTTCCTGCATCGCTTTGGAAATCCAAAAGTGTAAAGAATGCTTTGGTGATTGTGAAAGCAGAAATATCCTGGCAGAAATAAACACTTTTTTTTTTTTTAATAGTAGATCACATCCATGTAAGGAAGCTTGAATTTGTTTTGTTCTTTGAGGAAAACTGATGGTACAGAACATCATGTGATATTTGCATGCAAGTTTATCAAGGAACAAGGCAAATGAACAGAACACTAAATTCGTTTTCTGTCCCGTGATTTGTATTGCCCAGTGCAGTCCATATGCAGCCCTTTCAGTACTAGAGCTTTTGGGAGGGGCTGTTTGACACCTTGAAGCTGCAAAGGAATGGTCACTATTTTGTGTGCCTTCAGTCAGTAGTGAGTGGCATAGTGACCCCAACGTGTCCTTGAAGCATATGACATTGTGTTTACAGACAGTATTGTACACGGGCAGTTGCTGTCTGAAAACGTGCAGTCTTGAATGTTGTGGACAACTGTGCATGTGTTGCATGGCTTGCTCCCCCTACTTCTGCGTATTTCTGCCTTGTATTTACTAGGTAGAAATATGGACTTTTACATACTTATCAAATATCACCTGATGCAGTAGCAGCTGTGAAGTGCTCCATCTCACCTCTCCTCTCTTTCAATCAGGGCTTCATCTTCTTGTAGTGACAGTGACTTCTCCTTTATGCAGGTATCCTACAGCTGCTTGAAGGGAATTATGCTGCTTACAGACTGACACACAAAAATTAAGGTCTTGACACTCCTTTAGAAACTGCCCGTCTCTTGTTCTCGGAAGGCAGTAGGCTGCTACTGTATTTTCACAAAGCTCTTGGCAGTATTATTAGGGGGTCACTGCATAAAATGAGATAGGGTCTGAACTTTTGTTTGGAAATTCAGAAAAAGAGTTTATGTTCTACTTGTAAATCACCAGGCTTGGCTGCAGAGCCAAGAAACTGCACATCGATGGAAAACTTCTGTAATCACAAGACACCCTTCATTCCAAGGCATTCATATATGCAGAGCCCTGACCCAATGTGGTGTTCAGATAAATCAAGTTTCTTGACATGGTCAAAGAGGAAGAGGGGGCGTTTAGGCAGGCTGGCATGCTTCCTTGCTGCCTGGGGCAGTGCTGGTTGTGGTGCTTTCCAGAGAGCCCCCTTGGCCAGCTTACATTCTGTCTCCTCTGAACTGACCTGCTGTGGAGTTTTTGCTAGCTCCAAGTCCTCTGTCCCCTGCTTTTTAGAACTGCAAAACAAAGCAGAATACGGTATCATTTAAGAGAAATGATCAGTAAACAGAAGGATGAAAAAAAAATAAATAAACAAAACACTGTTTGTATTCACAAAGTGAAAAATTCCTGTGGTATGTTTTACATTTGTATTTACCAGTGCTCAGATTTATTATCTCCTCAACCACAAGATCTAGAAACACATAATTTGTGACTAAAAAGTAAATTTTACATTTTACAGAAATACAATACATGAAGAACAGGAAAAATGCTTTGAAAACCTCAGCCTTTTTAGATGGAAGAACAGTTCCTAATTCATCTTACATTGCAATTTTGTCCTTACCATTTGAGATTGCATATAAGCATGATTTTTCATGGATTTACATTAAGCTGTTAAGGATTTACATTAAGCTGTTAAGATTACGCTTCCTTGGTACCTGCAGACAGCTTGGTATGAGTATGTTTAAGGTATGGACTATCACTATAGTTTTACTGTATTTAGCACATGCATGGTAAGTTCTTAAACTTGGAGTAGATCTGTATTTTTCTTGCTGGTTTTAGGCAGAAGAGCATTTTTTTCTCTGTGAACCGCTGATATTTCTCTTTATTCTCTGTGATCTAGAGACCCAGCATCTTTCTGTTACGGGTTTCCCATTATTTTTGGTCTCTAATGTCAAGTTAACCGTGTTATAAAAAGCTAATTCATAAAACATCACACATAAGGCAGTCAGTTAAATTTAACCACTTTCGGTGCGTAGGCATTGCCAGATGTGCAATAAACTCAGTGGAGCATTACTGCCGTTAATTTACCAGAGAGATTTACTTTCTTAAACTCTTCAAATGTGAATGTGAAATCCTATTTGGACTCCAATCTCCAAGAACAGTTGAGTGAAATATATCTTCTGCAGTTTAGTGTCTGTGGACAGAGTGTTTTGAATTCTGTTTTATGGAAGAACAGATTTTGCTGGAGATGTCTGACAAAAAGCAAATGCTGCCATATTCAAAACATTAACTGGAGCGCCTCCCCATGAGCCCAGGTGCTGCTTATCCCAGGGTCAGGATTATACTGAGAGAGGGTAGAGTGTTAAAAGCACCTTCACTAGGAAAACTGGAAAGATGGGGTCTGAAGTCCTCTAGTTCAGCACTTGGATTTGGTTACTGCAGTTCATCCTGGGAGAGTGAATAACACATGCTTGAGTGAAGAAAGAACACCTGCTGGCATATAGGACTGAGAGGGATCAATTTTATTATTAAATTAATACAATAACAAAGATATTTAAATAATTTTCTGTTAACTTTGAAGTTATATGGCCTTTAGTGTCTAAGAACGTGCTGAGTCTCCATGTTACTAGGGCATCAGCCTGAAATCTTTCAGGACCAAAGTAGCCTTTGTGTATTATTTCTACAATTATTTTTATTAAAAAAGAAAGCTTCCCTGGGCAACCTGTACCAGTGTCTCGGCACTCTTACCGTGAAGAATTTCTTCCTAATGCCTAATCTAAATCTTCCCCCTTCTAGTTTAAAGCCATTCCCCCTTGTTCTATCACTACTTGGTCTTGTAAAATGTCCCTCCCCAGCTTTCTTGAAGGTCCTCCTCAAGTACTGTTGTTACCGTAAAAGCCAGCCAAATAAAACTCGTAAGAAACTGATTTTTGCAGTATTTGAAAGAAGCATTCTTGTATTGGTGCCAGGTGAGCAGAGCAATTTCTCCTGCCAAACACTCACAGCTGAGTTGGTGAAAGGGACGTATTTATAGAACTAGGTTTATGTTTATTCTTCATATTTCCTTAGACCTATTTACATATTCATATTGCTTCTTGGAACTCATGCATATTATAATACCCTTTGCGCTTGCATACTCGCTCCTCCTGGTGGTCTCTGGTGGTCAGTAGTTCATCCTTCTCTTTCTCAGGTCAGTCGTTGGTCAAGGAGGAAGGCTCGCCTCTCTCCATCACATTTGGCTGAGTTTTACTCGCCAGGTTGTCATTCTGACACTAGGTTGTCTTGGATCCTTTTTTCAAGGTTTCTTCTATCCAGTAGCTACAAACGAGCATTCATCACTTGGCAAAACAGTTCTTGTTATCTAATCTAGCACAGTGTGCAGGCATGAACCCTCTTATCTAATGTATGCAAGTGCTGCAAAATGCTATTACAAAAAAAGGTTACAAGTTTGCTAAGTTAATAGTTTTCACTTAAACAAATCAACTATTTTAACGCTTTTATGCTGTATATTTAACGTGCATCATTGGAAGGCAGATGTAAGGCTGAACAACCCCAACTCCTTCAGCCTGTCCTCAGTTTTATTTCTCGAGCAAAGCCCGGAAGTGCCTTCATCAAGAACTCGGCTTCTAAGTCGCCGTTAATTAGAAACACAAAGGGGGAATAAGGTTGTTTGTCAAGCGTGTGTGGTTTTACGGCGTTTTCTAGGTGTTTTTCAGGGCGAGCCCACCGCTCCGATTGGAGCCTCGTTTCCTGCCACTCCCAGTATCGGGGCGGGGGCTAGCGCGGCGCCTGCCCCCAAGCCTATGTGTGGCGGCCATGGTTCTGCGGGTGCTGCGGCGCGCGCCGAGGGCAGCGAGTAAGGGGGGCGCGCGGGAAGGGGGGCGGGAGGAGCTGAGGGTGAGGGGCGCCGTAAGATGGCGGCTGTGCGGGCGGGCTGAGAGAGCTGGGCTTGTTCAGCCTGGAGAAGGCTCTGGGGAGGTCTCACAGCGGCCTTCCAGCGCCTGACGGGGCTACAGGAAAGCTGGGAAGGACTGTTTACAAGGGCAAGTAGTGATAGCAGGAGGTGGAACGGCTTTAAATTGGAAAGGGGAAGATTTAGATTAAACATTAGGAAGAAATTCTCCACGATGAGGGTGGTGGGACACTGACACAGGTTGCCCAGGGAAGCTTACCTCCCTGGAAGTGTTGAAGGCCAGGTTGGATGGGGCCTTTAGCAGCCTGGTCTGGTGGGAGGTGTCCCTGCCCAGGGCAGGGGGGTTGGAACTGGATGATCTTTAAGGTCCGTTCCAACCCAAACCATTCCATAATTCTATGGCAGTGGTTGATGGAGGCCTTGTGGGACGCGTGTTTGCACCCCTGCACCTTCAGCGCACAGCTGCAGTGGGGTGCTATGGCTTTTGTCCCCCTGCTCATGTTTTCTCTATGGGTTTCTTGCCTCTCCCCTGCTCTGGATGTTGATCTTCTCCCCATACTGCAAGCCTACTGCTGTTTGAAGTCGCTATCGTTTCTGGATTTTTTCTTTTAAAAATATATAATCATAGAATCATCTGGTTGGAAAAGACCTCTTGAGTTCATCGAGTGCAGTCGTACCTGTCCACTTACTAAACCATGTCCCTGAGAAACTCATCTACCTGTATTTTAAACACTTCCAGGGATGATGACTCGGCCACCTCCCTGGGCAGCCGTTCCAGTGCCTGACAACCCTTTCAGTCAAGAAATGTTACCCAATGCCTAGTCTGAACCTCCCCTGGCGCAACTCGTATCCATTTCCTCTTGTCCTATCGCCTATCACTTGGGAGAAGAGTGACCAACACCCACCTCGTCACAACCTTCTTTCGGGTAGTTGGAGACAGTGGTGAGGGCTCCCCTCAGCCTCCTCTTATCTAAAAACTATCTTAAACTACCTTTTAAAATTTCACAGCAATGATATAGAAAGAATAACTCCAACATCGACAATGAGGCCTGATAGCAGTAGGTTTACAGTATCATTGCTGCAGACTTTTAAATGGTAGTAAAATAATAAGTAGTGGCTTAATATTTGACTGAGGGAGCTTACTGTGGCCTTAGACCAATAACCTCCATGTCCTTTATATGAGGAAATTGATGTGATTTGTTCATGGGGAGCCCTAAGCAGGAGAACAAATAAGGTAGCCTACATAACAGCGTCTGCCCCCTCAACTGAATGCTCTGTAGGGCTGCAGGTCAGACCATTTCCTTCTCCATAGAAATTTGAGGTTTCTGTCATCCTATTGATACAGTACTCCTGAAACAGAAAAATACAGTGTATGTTAATAGAAGAGCTGGAAAAAAACATGTTGTTAGATGTTTGTGGGCCCTCCTAGGCTCGATCTGGCCAGTAGATTCATGGCAAGATTTGGCTGATGCTCCTGTCTCCCCCAAGCATCCTGATGAGTGCCCAGCTGCCACTGTACGCATGGCTTTGTTATGATAAATAATGGTCTGTGGGCCACTTCAAAGGACTGGACATTGTGGATTTTGGCTGTGCAGCAACTTCAAAGACTTGGAATGTTCAACTTCCTTTTAAATTCAGCTATATAATTATTAAATTGGATGCCTTTCTGACTGCTCTTAGAGGATGAGGGAGACAAAGATCAGTTTGTAGAGTGTGGATTACTGATAAAGTTGATATTCTGTTTCATCTTTTTCAGAGGTACTAAATGTTGAACTTCTGTCACCTCTGTGGCAAGAAGAATGTGTTTTGGTTAAGAATGTCTAGTATTGCAGATAGGAAAATGGATTTTGCCTCTTTTCTGCTGATATAGATAATCAATTTCATATCGGTATCTTAATCTGACTTTGATTTGAACTTGGACTCGAATATCATATCAGCTTTAATTTAATTTCGTAGCTAGCTTCCTTTTCAACTTGCTGAAGAACGCCAAGATGCTTGGCAGGAGTAGAAAAATCCAACATATGTAGAAGGATTAGATTCTTCATTGTTGATAGTCCTTTATCTCATGCTTGTAACAAAAAAATATGTATTCCTTTAGGGTACTGGCAACAGCTGGCAAGTGTAATATAGTTTATGTGACCATAGGGTGTAATCTTAAGGCTGCGGTTTTTTAGGGTAAATGAATATGTTGATTCCAGGAGTACAGGTGGATTGTCGGTTGGTGTATATACAAGTGAGCCATACCCATGCTGCTTGAAAAGGTTTCCTGATGCAATCTCTTAAGAAAGGTAGAATAATAGTTCTTTCAAGTGCTTTGCACTCAGTCTGGTACAAGGAGAATTTTGGTTTGAATCTTCCTTCTTAAGAAAAGTCAGAGCTGCTTTATGCTCATGTCCATAGCTAAAATGTTTTTAGAGGGTAGTTCGTGCTCATCTTTTTAACCAAATGCAGAAATGTCAGTCATTTTGAAAGATCCTCCTAAGTAATTTTTTACTTGTTTATGACTCTGAATTATTTAATGACTTATGGTACCTCTGCAGCTCCATTTTTATATTACTTGGAAGAACTTTAGGTATGGATATTAATAGGCATCTGGATTTATGTTAAAATCGTGTTAGTAGTACTTTAAAGGGAAAAAGGTTGGTTTTAATTAAAGTATTTGCATGCAGTTATATAATTGAACTTAAATGGGCTCAAAGTTTGTCCTGCTTTTGACTACCAGCTTAGTTATTTTACCATCATAAGGGAAGCTCAACTATTCTCTTCCAACATTTTGGAAAATTTGTTACGAAAGGAACAACATCTTGTTTTTTAAAACTTTCTTGGGGAAAGCAGAAGCTTTTTTTTCTGACTCAGATGCTGCTGGAAATGAGCCAAGACCTGGAAATCAGCAGGCTTCTTGGGGGAGGTTAGGACTTCTTCAGGAAAACAGGATGTACTGATCTGTGCTAGCATAATTACTACTTAGAGTCTAAATTACAAAAAGGTAACAGTGAGGATAAGTTCAAGCAGTTTAAAATACACTATTTATGTCAACTTTGTTATACAACTAACACAGCTTTGCCTGCATATGTTTCTAGGGCCAAAAATAATTATCTATTCTGTTTGTGGTGTTGAATGTTAAGCTAATATTTGGAGTTTGTTTTCCTGTCCTCTACTCCCCCGTTTCTGAAGTGAGGATTTTTCAGAGGCGATCTGAACAATCGTGGAGGCACTCAGTATTAAAATCTGACATTTATGCTACCCATGTCCATTTGTTTGATAGAGTCATCACTGCTTTGCAGCTCTTTGAGGAGCACCAACTCTAAGACAGAAGGAAGACCTGAACCTGCTAAGCAACCACTTAAGAAACCAAAGTTGCCATTAGGTCGATTTGATGAACCAGAGGAGTCCAGTATAGAGAGGGAACCCCTGGAAAGTAAGTCATGTTTTATGAAATTGAAAGCCGTGGCATGGTCCTTAGATGCTGTGCTGATTTCAGTTTTAGAAGAGGGGTAGGCATTCAGCAGTCTGCAGAATCGCTTACTGAGTTCACTGATCCTGAAAAAAACAGAGAGGCAGGGCAGTGGGCAGAGGTTGCAGCAAATTATGTATGAGGGCAAAAATCTTCAAAACAATCTGGTCAAGCTGGTTGTCACTCAGAGAAATTACAAGATCTGTCTTGGAGACACTCAAATTTTCCTGGATGTCCTGACCTAATGTCAGCCTTGCTTTGAGCAGGGCTGGGTCCAAATGTCTGTGAAAGGTGACAAAATCCAGAATAAACCACTCCATGATCCTGGGAAATGTAGCTGGTATTGATGTGTTACAGTACAGTTATAAAGAGTGGTAATAAACTCACAAGGGCACCAGCTCCTTTTTATTATCGAAATGACCTGTTCTGTTTCTTGGTCCATGAAAAACTTCTAGTCATGCTGAATTTTCTCTTAGGGTACTGCTTTGAAAAGCAGTAAGGCTGCAACTGAGTTTACTGAGCCTCTCAGTGGGTTTGGGGGAGGCCTAACGAACTGCTGCACTTGTGGTGCATGGTGGTGGCCTTAGTGGGGCCATCTTTAGAGAACTTGGCAAATGGAGGCACCAGATACATCACTGCTTAAGTCACTAGAAGTGTATTTTTTTACCAGACAGGAAAAAGACTGAATCTCTTTTTCCTTCTTTTTAATTAGCCATCTTTCCTTAACTAAAAGCGCTAGTCATGCTTTATCTTATTCACAATAATGTGCTGGTTTTATACTGTTTACCAGTTTATCTATTTCAAGATCTCTACGACAAGCTTTTTTAATTTATCAATAGATTACTATGAATATACAGATGACAAAATGACTGAAAAAATACAGTATCATCTCAGAAATGGCTGCAAGCAATTTCAGATTGTGACTCACTTGAGAACTGACTCAGAGTTGGAGTTACTGTGTAAGCAGCTATTTAATTTTTGTCCTTTTATTTCCAAGAAAATAAATGGAAGCACAGCTTCATTTAAAACAAATGCATAATTATCGTCTTTTGCTTTTTGCTTAGATGTTCTAGGTTTAGAGCAACACTCAAGGTTTCTTTTGGCTTTAAATTTAATCGTACCTGTATATTTTTTACCTATAACACCAGTGATAGATCGTTAGAATGCTGACTGCCATTGTGTCCTTGGTGCTTATTAGGAAAAAATGTAAGAGTTTAAGCTGGCTATTTGAATTCCCACTGCTGTGTAACTATCATGGAGTATTCTTTTAAGTTTCTGCATCCATGCCAGCACATCAGTAGTGCCTGGATATTGGGATGATGACATCTACAGAATAATATTAGATATGTTTGCGCTCCTTGTACTGCCAGGGGTGCTCAAATACTGACATTTCCTATCCTGGTCTGCATGAATTTTTAAATAGATATCCCAATATGTCATTCTCTATAGCCTGTAGCTACATGAGTCTCCCTCCATCACCAGGATTTCTGTTGTTGTCTTTTCTCATTTTCAACCCTGCCTCCTCATTAGTTGTCTTGCTCACCAGGACTGAGTTAGGGATATGACTGGGGGAGCCTCAAGCTATGTGTATATATGAGAGGCTCTGGGGAACCAGTGTGGGGTACGATGGGCTTCAGGGAGCCTTGCAGTATAGTGTAGGATGTGAATACAGCCTAGGATGGTGCTGTGCCAAAATGTATTTCATGGATTGGTGATGATTAGTGGGATGGCCATTGTGCGGCACGGGTGGCCTGAGTTACCACTTTTAAGAGGTCCTGAGTAGGGGAGCACTGAGTAGCATAAGGACATAGACTGTGGGGTGCAGAAAGCTCCTTGCAATTCAAGCAGGCAGCATAAGCTGGTAGCGTGCTAGGAATAGAAGAAGCCCTGCTAACATATAAGCTTAGCATATCACTTACCAGAAAGATCTGAAAGTCCCATTCATACCCTTCTTATGAAGACTCTCCGCCTTCTGAAAGCTGGGTCAGTGACTTAGTGAGCTTAGGTTAAGTTTTAGAAAGTAAAAAGTCTTATTTTAGCTATTTAGGATTTTATAGGACCTGCTGTGACTGAGATATCTAGCCTGGCATTGATGAGTATCAACATGCTTATTCTTGAAAAACATACCAGCATCCATGAAAATATGGTGTTTTAAATACAGAAATAACAGAATTTAGACTAAAGTTCAAGCTAAAATTAAGACCAAAGTTTAGAGACAAAATACCACGGAAAGTGACCTGGTATTTTAGATGTAGTGACTGTTTGTACAGCATACCTAAATGACACGAATTCTCACTGTGAATTCATCAGAAACTGTTGTGCTTTAGTGCCTTTGGACATTGAGTTGCTTTTTTATTTGCATAACTGGATGTGATCATATGTATTGCTGCCTGTTGTCACAAGACTCTATGAAATTACTGTTGTATGACTCTGGGTAATGTTTAACTCCAGGTTGCCTTTAAGAACAAAAGAGAGTTGATTTTGTATTTGAAAATGAAACTAAGAGGTAGACATCATGGATGTCTACATTTTCAACATTTTAAGTATTGTAATGAACTTCCCCTATCATTTTAGAATTCCCTGATGGAATCAATCCTGCTACAAAAGAGAGAGGTGGACCTAAAGGCCCTGAACCTACGCGTTTTGGAGACTGGGAGAGAAAAGGACGTTGTATAGATTTTTGATGTATAAATGTGTCTGTATTGCTAATAAAACATTTCTAGTTGTTTAAAAAATATAATGTACAGAAAAATCTCGCCTGGATTTGCTGTGAAGCTTCTTGTTTCTGTCACACGTGTGGTGAATTTTCTGAGAGGTACCATGTAAATAAACGTGATACTGCATCTCAGATTTTGGAGCTGTCATTTGCTCAATGTACACCTGATCTTTACTGCTGTCTACACTATACAAGAATAAATGCACATATAGTGAGATGTATAAGGGTTTTGATTTCTTTATTTAAACCTTTATGTAATGCCTTAAAAGTGCTGAAAGAGCTTTGTAGTTCATGAACTGTTCATGGCGTCCCTGCCTGTGGCAGGGAAATTAGAACTGGATGATCTTTAAAGTCCCTTCCAACCAAAACCACTGGATGAGTCTATGAACCTGGATACCATTCCTTATAGTACGACCACCTCCAGGGAGAGCAGTACTTGGCTGATGTTCACATTTTGCACAGTAGTTCATTGGTAAAAGCCTTTTTAATCACGAACCATTGCTTCTGTCTCTGTTAAAGGGGTTGGTGTTTGTTTTCTGTTTGTGAAGAGGGGATGGAAACTCCATGACTGACAGGCTGTAAATGGAATGATGGAAATGGAGCCTTAATTCTGAGGGTCACCTCATCATTGCAAGTAGCATAGCGGTGCTCTATATGCAATTTTAGAATACTGTTCTTTATAACCTAGCTTATTACATGCTACTTCTGTGTGAAAACTGGCTGAATGCTGCTTGGGGAAAAATAACATTACTTTCTGAAACCTTATGGTCAAAGGGAACTAATTACATAAGGTCATAAAACTAAGTTATCAGGCACTGAACTGAATATCTTTCAGTCAGACACAGCTCAGTTCTTCATTCAAGAATTTGACTGGTTGTAAGCACTGCAGCAGAGTGTGAATCTACCACTTGAGTGGGTACTTATTAATAAGAATAAGCTGTCATTATTAAAATGTGTGAACATACGCTGTATTTAGTTCTGTACAAGTTCTTTTTGATTGCCTAAACAAATGGTCTTCAGCTGTAAATGTTTCCTTCATCTCTTTGTGTTTCCTTCCTGTATTCTGCTGATTTTTCAACCTCTTTTACTCTACACAATCTGGCTTTACAATTCCTTTTGCCATGGCACTACAGTGAGCATTGAAACGGAATAAAAGTTTCTTGGAGACCCCAGGACAGTCTTCCATGTTACAGCCTACATTTCTTTTTCCTGTGTGGATATTTTTGCCTTATGCTATGGCAAAGCAAATTGTACCTGAAAGTCAGCTTTACTTCATGATTACTGTTGTTTGCCATTGTTCTGGCTCTGTGTAAGAATGCATCGCTTTGCTCAGCTTTGCCTTTTGCGTTACTTTTATTTGAGCATCAGTGTGTGGAATTTCCATCTGTGGAATTTTTCAGTTACCTAAAAATACACTGGGTCAGCTGTCTTTAATGTGTGCTATTTATTAAAATTTTATTTCTAGTAATGCCTTGCCACTTCAGTTGCTAGTGGGTTGGAAAATATTTCATCACACAATGCACAACCTTTTCAGATAGGAAGCAGAAATTTTGAGAACTCCTGACTTTTCTGCATTGTTATTTAATAGGGTTAACGTCTTAATTAGTGATGAGGCAGTAACACTACTGCAGTTATTTTTGAATACTACATCTTTCTCTCCTTATCCCTGAATTGCTGCTTAAGTTCACTGTCTTCTTTTAGCAGGTTTTACTCTTCCCAGCACACACTCTGTGAATGTTTACCTAGATCCTACTACTTGGCATTCCAGATTTTCAATTTTAATTGCTACCTTTAGCGCAGACTGCAGCTGCAGTCCTTCCTGGCTGCAGGATTACACCTTGTTGGTTTAGCATATAAAGAACTGGTCTCACTTTTCCATGTTTTTCTTTATGTTTCAGTTAATTATCTTCAGTTTCCCCCTGCTTTGTGATTTATGGGTGACGCAAGTGCTCTCCAGGCCCCTGTGTGTTTGCCTTCATGCAGGTGATGACTCCTGCTGTTGGAGTTCAAGTGGGTCCTCGGCACTCCCTCCCTCCCTGCATCTGTGGAGCACCTGGATTTGGAAGCTGCTTCTGGGAGCATTGTCCGTACCAACAAGACAGACATAGTGTCTCACAAAGGCAGGGATTTTGTCTTCTTTCAAAAAATAAAATGGCTTTTGCCTAACCAGTGTTGTAAGTAGCTGTGGAGGAGTCGGCACTTGGGAAACAGAGGATACCACTGCTGTCTCGAGGAGCTTCAAGCTCTTTTTGTCACCTCCCAGGGCAGTGCCAGTAACCCCAAAGTGTTCGCTTATTTTGGTTAGGAAATGTGTCAATAAGAGATAAGAAACTGAACACCCTGTGGTGCTGCAAAATCACCTGTGATATCTGTCAAAACCAGTCATGGTTTGCATGCTACCATCGATGCAGTGACAGAGTAGGGCATAAACAATTGTTCCTGTTTTATTCTTGCAGTGTCTGCATTTGGGAAAGAAGCACTTCAGCCCTTTTCCAGTGCTGTCTTCCTGCTCTTGCCAAATGATTAATATTAGCAATTCTCTGGGATACAGCATTAGGGTAGAGCAATGACTTGTGGTGTGAGCCATTAGATTAGCCACAGGTATGTTTTTATCATAAATACTGATTGAATCTATTTTTGTAGCTCTTTTGTTAGTATCATGGTGTAAAGCAGCAGGGCTTCTATCCATTTTCTGTTAAATTTCTGGGAGACAAAAGAATTTTTCTGGCTGCGTAAGCAAATTATTGTAGTGCAGGAGGATGCTTGCTGCTCCATTTTGTTTTCCTTACTAGAAAGCCGTATGTTGCGTTTCTGCCATAGGTTTTCTTCTTTAAGCTTGTTTCTGCTTGTTTGCATAGACACATTTGGTATGCTAATAAAATTATGAAATCTTTATTGTCTGAAGGAATTACTCTAATTACTTTATTACAAAACGTACAGAGTTGCACTCCACAGATAAAGAAAATGTTTGCTATATATTGCTATGCCTGAAAAGTACGTATTTCAGTGCTGATTTTACTAAGTTAAAATGCAAGGTTTATTATGTAGTTGAATCAAAATAAAATTACCGTTTATGGTAGCAGATGTTTGCAGAGGACCGTAGAATGTTGTTGTAAAACTTTACTGCTTTTTCAGTTGACTGCAATAGATGATCACAAACTCCAGTGTTCTGTGGTGACAGACATGGGACCTAGTTGTTTATGACACTTATTTTAATTTTGTTATTTAAAAAGGACCATAACACCTTGTTCTGAAGCCTCAAGAAAATAACAGAACTGTATCCATTTGTAAAAGAAGAGGATGTGGAAATTCTCTAGGTTTTGTAATTGTTCATCCGTCACTAACATAGCATCAAGCATATCAAAGGGTAAGGACTTGACTTGAGATGAGTTTCTGTGTGCTGATGGTGATCAAAACACCATAAAAATTTGTGGCTGTTTGCATGCTTTTGTAACATGCACTGCAATATGAAAATGCTCTTGCTTAGCTGGTGGGTGGTGCTTCGTATCAGACCAACTGAGATGTGCAGTATGTGTGCTACTGTTGGTGTGCCCGCACCCCCTTACACCTCGGTAACTGGTGGTAGGGGGTACTCACAAGTCATCTTCCCAAGGGCTTTTGTTGCAGAAAGGGTGGCACAGTAGAAATTGTCATAATTACAAAATTAGGTTTGGGCAAATCCTGAGAAAAGAGCTCTATTTAAAACAAGTGCTGCCAGGAGCAGAACTAACGGGGTCCTGTTTCCTCTGAATGCCTTACACCTCCTGTAGATCCATGTTTGTCTCCAAGTTCCCTTGTTGATTGACATTATCTTCACCAGGAAAGAGACAGGGCATCTTTCTGCCTGGGGGCATTATGTGGTGCTCTTTCCCAGCCACTAATTTTCACAGAGCTTGCAAGAACTTAATTACCTTGGAAACTCTTCTTGTCTTGACACCTTTTCAGTGTCCAAGCTACTCACTGGTTTCTAAAATCACAGGGCAGTGCAGATACTGGCCTCTCATCCTTTGGAAACCAAGCTGATGAATAACTGACCAAGTATGTTTTCTTGAAAAATATCCAGGATCTCTCTGCATTTTTCTACTGTAAGAAAGGAACTTTTTTTCCCCCTCAGAGAACATCAAAAGTGCCGATTAAAGCTTACAGCAGTTAAGACTTCGACGTGCATTTCCTAGGCATTAAAGACTTTGACATGCATTTCCTAGGCATTACGTCTCCCAGTCAGCTACAGTCTTGGGCCTATAAAACATCACATAATGTTGCCATTTTTAGAATGAGTTTTCTAACAAGCTCTTTAAAGTCTTTACTTGTAAACAAATTAATTTATAATAGAGCTGGCATACCTGTCTATCAAAACACAGTTGTAATTTTCAAATGTTAGCCTCTGACAAAATTAGGTGAGCGCTGAACTGAACTGGTGGTCAAGTTAGTTCTAGAACCCAGATACTGAAGTATCATTTACACTGGGAGTCTCCTAATCAGCTGCTTTAAAATTAAGTGACTTATCATAGAATCATAGCATCATAGAATGATAAGGTTGGAAGAGACCTCTGAGATCATTGAGTCCAACCGTGCCTGTCTCCATACTAAACCATATCTTTAAGAAACTCCTCTACCTGTTTTTTAAAGACCTCCAGGGGATGGCGACTCCACCACCTCCCTGGGCAGTCTGTTCCAATCCCTGACCACTCTTTCAATAAAGAATTTTTTCCTAATGTCCAGTCTAAACCTCCCTTGGCACAACTTGTGGCCATTACCTCTCATCCTATCACTTGTCACTTGTGAGAAGAGCCCAGCACCCACCCTGTCACAACCTCCTTTCAGGCAGTTGTAGACAGTGATGAGGTCTCCCCTCAGCCTCCTCCAAGCTAAACAACCCTAATTCCCTCAGTCTCTTATAGGGCTTATTCTCCAGCCCCCTCACTAGCCTCGTTCCCCTTCTCTGGACATGCTCCAGCACCTCAATGTCCTTCCTGTAGTGAGGGGCCCAAAACTGAACCCAGCACTCGAGGTGCAGCCTCACCAGTGCTGAGCACAGGGGCACAATCACCTCCCTGCTCCTGCTGGCCACGCTGTTTCTGATACAGGCCAAGATGCCATTGGCCCTCTTGGCCACCTGGGCACACTGCTGTCTCATGTTCAGCCGGCTGTCAACCAACACCCCCAGGTCCTTCTCTGCCAGGCAGCTCTCCAGCCTGTGCTTGCTTCAGAATTTGTTGCAGTGGAGGGAGATGGCTCTAAAACGTAGTCCCTCTTAGCACACGGAGATGAATTCTTCATTTCAGATGGTGAATGGGAGGAAGTTTTAAGTGTGTCCTCTCTCTCAACTTTTAAAGGCTGCCTGAATAGATGTCTTAAGCAGCTCCCATTAGGTAGATGAAGTTGGATGTTTCACCTTTGTGGTGGTGACAACAGAGAAGCCAGGGGGCCGGTGAACACCAAGTGTGAACTGCATGCTTCCTTCTCAGAGGGAGGGTTGGAGTGAGGCCATATGACTTGCAGTGCTTCTGCTGCCGGTGCCCTTCCCGAACATCGCAGGCGAGGAAGGGGACGTTCAGGGCCAGTTCTTAGGCACCTCGTAAACAGGAGTTTGCTTCCCTTAAAATGAGAGGAAGAAGGCTGAAGCTAAGATTTTAAATTTCTTCTGCCTCTTCAACCCCCAAACAAATCCCTAAAGCATCCTATAGCCAAGAGAGTAACACAGAATATATTTATAGCCAGGTGACAGCAAGTATCTCAAACCTAGGAATTAATGGGTGAAGTGTATCAGTCTGACAACTAAGCTACCTTCACCCAGTGTGCTGCTGAGAGAGAGGGAGCCAATATCAGGATAAAACTGGCTGGCTAGAAAAAATATGTTTGCTCAGCAAACCCTTAGTCTGTGTGACTTCCTCGTGAGGGTTAAGGAACAAAGGATGGTGTGTTTCCAGTTTCCGCTTGAAACCTGGGGGGAATTTCAGTCTCCTAGACATACAACTGTTACTTAGCTCGGGGATCATCCTGCTTTTGGCCTTGTTTTCCCCCTAGGGCTTTCACTTGCAAGCTGTGGAGTGTGGGTGTGTGACCTTCACGCATTTTTTTCCAGATAGTTTCTTGAGATGGGACTGCAGGGTAATGACAGGTAACTGTTTCATCTGAGAGGCATATTGCTCCATCCTCCCTATACAGTGGTAATGTAGTTTTTTCTGCCTGGTAGTGACAGCTACAGCTCTTTTATTATTAAATTGCATGTTATTTAATCCTGCTTTTAATTTTTGCCATCCTTGAAGCCATATTTTGGTAGATACCCTTAGATCCTCTGGACTTGTAACAGGATACTTCACAAATTTAATCACAAATTGCAGATGTTTCTCCTCCTCCCTCCTTTCTCTGAAATAAGTCTTTTGATAATTGGTGGTTTGTATATGAAAATCTTGTTGACAGTCAAATAAGAAAGATAAGCTCCATGGACTGGATCTCCTCCAGTTGCTTCTGACTCTAATTCAGGTTCACTATTGTATTAAAATGTAGCTCACTGAGGCGATTTTTACAGGTTGATGGTTTAGTTTGCACAAAGCACTCCAGTGCTAAGGTGGTGCAGCTCTGATTGACAGGGAAGCACACTGTTGGCTCACCTCTGAATTGGAAGAAGTCTTTTAAATGGCACAGAGTTTTGAGTAAATGGGCTTCCCAAAACATTGTGACATCATCAGTGATACTCATGCCTGCTGTCTGTAATGTCTGCTTAGATGCTGGACCTGACCTTCTCTTTCGAGCAGTTGTTTGTGATAGCACAAGGCTGATCTGTGAACCAAGCAGTTACCTCCTGGTCCTACACATCACCTCCGATTTGAAGATAAGCTGGGATTTGTTCTTCCTTAAGAAAAGGGATCTCAAAAAGACATCTATACCCACTGCTGCTTCAGGAAATGTGCTGTGTCCTCTCCTCCCCTAGCTCAGGAAGACCTCTGATGGGAGAGCACTTAGCAGGGAGAGGCCAGATTACACACTGAGCAGGTGCAGGGGGGCAGGCCAACATGCATTTGGGCAGCTGATGACCAGATGGTCCTTCCTGTAAAACCTTTTATAGTAAAGTGTGGATAACATTGGCCATATCATAGAGGCTGCCGTGCTGCACCAACCCTGTGCATGGAGGAAATGTGGGGTACTCTAAGCAGGATTCGCACAGCCATTCTGGTGCTTTGCAGGAAGCCAGAAGGCACAACAGTGCAGGCATGCAAGGGTGCCAAGTATTCTGTTTCCCTATATTATTGAAAATAAGGGGGGAGAATGAGATGAACGGAGCGTAATGGTAGTGTGCTGTGTCACTATACCTATCAGAGATAACCCTCTGTGTGTGCACTAGTAACCAGTTCTGTATTGCAATACCTGTGCCTTAAACTGCCTCCTTTTGCTGTTTCCTGGCCCACAGCCTCGTATACTTCAGGGCTGAAGAGAGGAAGAATTTTTTGATTGTTGCCACCAATGACTGCTTAACTGGAGGGGGGCGGTGGGGTGCAGACAGGCACCCAAGCAGGGAGGGGTGGATACAACCATTCACTGAAGGAGCTGTGGGAGCGCCTCTGCTGCCAGCCTTGTGTGCACAGCACAGAGCCCCACATGCCCCTGAAGCAGGGAACGGGCTGACCTTTTCCAGCAGGCCCTGGCTGCGAGCATGGAGAGAGGGAAGGCAGGAAGGATTAGGCTTCCCCACCTGAACTGGCACCAGGTCTGGGCTAAACTGCTGCAGGAGATGGACCCTGATTCCCAGCAAACAGGTTTGTTTCTGGAGTCCTTCCTTCCATTTCTGAATGGCAAGGTCACTTTAACATAGACTCATAGGGTTGGAAGGGACCTTTAAAGGTCATTAAGTCCAACCCCTCTGAATGAACAGGGACATCTTCAACTAGATCAGGTTGCTCAGAGCCCTGTCCAACCTGACTTTGAACGTTTTCAGGGTTGGGGCAGCTCTTCCGAACAGCCTGTAGCCATCGATAGCCACACTCCAGTCATGGGATTCACCTCACCATGTTTCAGTAATGGCAACCAGGTTGCAGCTTTCTAGCAGTATGGTAGCTTCCACCTCTCCTGATGTTGCCTATGCCAGCTGTGTCACCTTCTTAGAGGAATAACACTTTATTCCTTTGAGGTGTCTCACTGGTGTTTCCCTCAGTAGCCCCATGGCTCATCTTTGTCCAGTTTTAGCTGCACTCCAGTGTACCCAGCACATCTCAGAGACATAGGCTGAGGGCCCTTGATAGCACCCCATCCTTCTAACCATGCTATGTTATCCCTCAGCTTGTCATAGGCAAGCCTGGATATTATCCCTCTCTCCTTTCAAGTCTGCTTTAAAGCCCAGCCAATGAGCCCCACAAGCTTGTGAGCAAAGACCCTCTTTCCACTTTGAGAAAGGTCAATCCCATCAGATGCCAGCAAGCCTGGTGCAGTGAGTATGGGCCATCCCATTATTGAAGAACCCAAAATTGTGGTGGTGACACCAGCCATGCAGCCATGTGCATGTCTGTGTCTTCCTGTGTCACTGCTCACAACTGGAAGGAGAGAGTTAAAAATAACCCATGCTCTAGATCCCTCACCAGCAGTCCCAAGGCCCTGAAGTCTCTTTTGATTGCCCTAGGACTACACATTGCAGCTTCATGGAGGAGCAGTAATGGGTAATAGTTTGAGACATTGAGTCCAGTCCCCAGGCAGGCAGCAGACTTCCCAAAGGGCAGGGTCTTTCCGGCATATTGAACCCTTTTTTTCCCCTCAGAAGGGAGTCATCTACAACTATGAGCCATCTTTCTTCCTCATGGAAGTGGTTGTAATAAGATAGGTAGGCCTTTCTGACCTTGGCAACACCTCTGGCGTAGATGGACCATCATCCATTGACTGGCATTCCACATCCAGAGTCTCCTACCTGTTGTACAGAGGCACCTGGGAAAGTGAGGTGGGCTCACCTGCCCCCGAAACATGGACTTGCCTCTGTTTCCTCCTTTTCTGTAAGCAACTGCCTCCAGCCTGGCTGAGGAAGGATGCAGAATCCTCTTGATGTAGTTTTTTTCTGGTGGCTGTTCCTGTGTGTCTCAGGGAGAGCAAAGCATGCTTCCACCACTCTGTCTCTTTCTCAGACTGTCTGATGCTCCTTAACCTTTCTTGTTCCTCTCATAGATCTGCCACCAGACCGTGCAGATCATCCACGTGGTCACACCTCACACAGCTGTTGTCACTACTGCCATCCATTACCAGGGAAGAGTCTGTCACTCCCTGCAGCCTGAGACCTGGACAGCTGCATGTTTTCCTAGGAGCTCTGTCTGGGTTGCATCCGTTCTGGCAAGCACAGATGACCTGACTTTCTGCCAGGTGGGTACCACAGCTAAGCTCTTTCTGAGAGTGCGGTAACTACTGACTGAACTCACTTCTTGTGCTGATAGGGTGACTGAGCCCTTCCTGCATGCCCTACTGTGCCGTGCTCTGTTTGCCTGCTGTTTGCCACGTTGCTGGTTGCTTGGACTTCCTAAGCTGCATTTTAGAGGTGACAGGGTGGCTGCACTTGCTCTTGCAATACCCAGGCCTTATCACTGTCTCCTCTGAGAGCTGCCACCTCTTGGTGGGTCTCTCCGCTGCTCTGAGTTATCCCCAAGTAATGGGAAGAACAATTGCTCCTGGTCTTTGGGAGAAGATTAACGCACGGAGTTTGCTTCGTCATCTGCTGATTGCTGGGAAAGAAATGCTAAGGTAGAGAATGAGATGAGTGGGGCTGGGGAAATTTTGCAAGAAGGCCCTCTAACATTTCGGGCTGCCTTGACTGTAGTAAATTCTCATACAACCTAATCTGGGAGTAGCAGCGCAGATTTGACTTTGTAGTCCCCAGAACCCTTTCCAACTGCTGTGCTTCAACAGCCAGGCACATATTCATAAAACTTTAGACATGGTCTGGATCCCATACTGTTCCTGGACACTGTTTTCTTAAGCCTGTGCTGTTCGCTTGGTATTCTGTGCATTTTTTAATATAGGTTTTCTCCAAGGAAGTTGCCTTATCACAGCCAGTTTTAGCATCAATATGCTGCTTTGCTAGACTCAAGGACAAAAGGCCTGGATTTACAGTGGATTCTGGAATGGCTTGAGGTACTGGAGACCGGTGTCTGATGCCTTGGTGATTTGTTGATGCTGATCGACACACAGGGGTTATTTTTACTCAGTACGTGAGCAGCAGAACGCACTGCAGTGCATTGCTGGTGGCACACATGAAGAGCAAATTCTGTGGGAAGCCAGTCAGCTTAGTTCCCTGTGAAGAGTAAGAAAAGTACCGTATGACCTTGCATATCACTAAATGTCACAGCTCCCTCTCATGCATCCTCTATGCTGCATGCAATCCTAAATTCATCATCCTTTCCTATCACCTCTCTCCCAGAACTTTCAGCTCTCTTCCCCCATTCCTTGGCTGCAGGGTGGGCAAACCCAAGCAGCTGCAGAATGCATGAGTCACTGTGCTTTCCCGCTATCCCGTGTAGATGCAGGATAACCTACGGTCCTGCTTAGCAGCCCCCTCAACATTGTCCTCTCTGGGGGCAGATAGGCACTGTAGGGTGCTAAGCCTAGGTGGGCGTCTGAACTCCCTGAGTGCTCTCTGCCACCTTATAGGGAGCAGTCTGGATTCCTGGCATTTCCTGCCGAGTACCAGACATGCAGTTCACATCTCTGATCTTCTTTGGAAAGACAAAATGTGTATGTTGTTCCTCTCCATGGAAGGAAATTATTTCAATAACAGCCTCCCACATAGAGCTGAAACTGAAAATTGTAACCATTTCTAGAACATTAATATCTACGTGTATTTGCATATCCTTATTCACAGATATATATACCTAATACAGAAATGTTTGCAGATTTCATCCCTGTGTGGGAGGTTGGCACTTCATGAAACCATGTTAGAATGCATCAAAACTTGATAGATAACAGTTATAATAAAATATTTCATCTAGTAAAACTACAGCTAATAGTGTTTCTTCTGGAGTTTGCTTAGTTTATAAATATTTTATGTCATTTTGAAAATTGAAAAAGTTACAGGCAGATCAAGACTGGCATAAAAAGCCAATAGTAACGTCTCATCTCCACTACTGAGAAGTTGCTTAGCAAATGCACATTCTTTGCGGTCATGGAAGAGGAATCCTGATGAGACACACCAAACTGTAAAAGAACTGACAGCATCTGCTGGAACTATACCCCAAATCCAGCCAGGCCAGTAACCTCCAACTGATAGAAGTATTGCCAAGCACTTTGGAAGAAGTCCCTTTCTAACAGGCACAGTGGAACACCAGTGGGCCCATTTGCTGTTTCTGTCTTACATCATCTCTTACCACGGACTTGCAGTTTAACTTTTAAACATGCGTAGTTTTTCAGTATAGTTCTTGTTTATTCTATGAGTTCCTCAAGCAGGCCCAGGCCTTGAACACAAAATAAATGGGCAAGGGACAGAACTAATATACAAATGTATAAATTAGCTTTGGAAACAATTTAAGGAGCATTTCATCAGCTTCTTCTTTGGAATTGTTTCTCACAGTTGATTTTTTTTAATGCTCTGATTAGTCAAGAGGACTTGTAGTGTTCCCCAAGTGGAAAAACATAGTCAATAAAAAGATAAACATCATTAAAGAAAGTAATACAGATAATAAATTTAAGGTATTAGACACCTGATTAACTGTAACATTTCTACTTACTTTAATGTATGCAAGATTGAATCCAATGTGGCTAAAGATATTTTTTTTCCTCATTGCAAATATTAAACCAAAGCCACAGGAAGGCATGTTGGGTATTTCTCAGTTGTAGTAAGTACATCATTACGCTTTTAGAGTAACAGGAGAAGAAAATTTGAAATGCTGTCAGGTGTACTTACATTTCTCAGTGGAGAAATCTCTCTATCAATCTTTTGTTTAGTTCTCCTTTCAAAATTTACATTCCAAGGTGAAGCGTTGCTTTTGCCTATTCATATGGCATTCAATCCCATTCACGTTATAACTTTCATTTCCACCTGAAATTCTAATATGGACAGCACATAATTTCCATTATCTGTATCATGCCTTCTAATTGCATGTGCCAAAAGAAGAGGTTGGAGGACTACATTGGTCTGGGTTTCTCCCCAGGTATGCACAGTTTGCTGTATCCTTGACACTAAAAAACAATTCCTGGCCAATAGTCCATAGTTCATAGAATGAAAGAATCATAGAGTGGTTTAGGTTGGAAGAGACCTTAAAGCCCACCCAGTTCCAACCTCTCTGACATAGGCAGGGACACCTCCCACCAGACCAGGCTGCTCAAGGCTCCATCCAGCCTGGACTTGAATGTTTCCAGGGAGGGACCATCCACAACTTCCCTGGGCAACCTGTGCCAGTCTCTTCACCACGCTCATCATGAAGAATTTCTTCCTAATGTCTAATCTAAATCTTCCCCCTTCCAATTCAAAGCCATTCTTCCTCACCCTATCCCTACCTGCCCTTGTAAAAAGTCCCTTCCCAGCTTTCCTGTAGCCCCTTCAGGTACTGGAGGTTCTGAGTCTTCTTATCCAGCTGAGGCTTGTACAGCTTCTGTACCTTAGGGTGTTTGCTCTTCTGCTTGTAGGCTGCAGTGCAGTTCCACAGCCATCACAGAACTGGCACAAAGTGCTTCCTTTGAATCATCAGCAAACAATGGGAAGAATTTGGAATATACGTAGTGCCTAATACTCAGAAATCAATGTTCTCTCAGTTTGTGGTCAACAGCACCCAGAGGGCGGTGTCATATGACCTAAAGCACGTCAGTTGTGGCTGAAGTGTGTTTAAGAACAAGAAAAACAAGGAAGAGTGCAAGGACAATGAAGACTGTAGGTGTGAAACATTTATTATAGTTGGCTGATGGTGGGGAGTGCCAGAGTACAGAGTAAAGCATTAGGGTCTGAAGAGGACAATAATACTAATTAGCAATTTTATTGGAAATATACTTGTACACATACCCCTTATATACTTCTTGAGTGAGAATCAGCTCAAATGTGATGTATTCACATGACTTATCTCTCTAAGGAAGTGTACAGGTATTAATACTCTCAGACACCGGTTGGAGAGATTTTAACAGGGAAAGAAACGTGGTTACTGCGTGCAGCCTGAGAAAGCGTCAGAGCAAAGACTAAGTGCTGAGGTCCCGTCTTGCTCTGCAGGCTGCTGACACTGTCGCTCTGGGTTGTTACATTAACATGTCTGTCCTCTCCCTCAAAGAAGAAAGGGGTATCAGCAGAATTTGGGATAAATTATTGATCTAAACCCTTGCAGTAAGAAGAAGGGATTATTTTCAGTGCACATATAAGACAGAGAAAGCTGAAATACATGAAAAGAATCAATGATGAACACAAGCATCCTGGCCAGGATGACACCTAAACTCAACAACAATTTGCACAGCTGGAGACATCTGAAGAAATTCTGAGGTAATGCTGCTGAGCCAGGGCAAGGTCAACCTGTTTGTGAAGGAAAGCGTCTGTTCCTCAGACTCCCTACCAGCCACCATCTGCTGCTATTTCATACAGCATGGGGGCACCTGTCAGAGAAAGCTCCATACCTGGGCTCTGCCAAAGCACACAGGAGGAGTGAGAAATCGGAGAAGACTGATAAGCTGCATCTGTCAGTTCGACTAAAGTGACAACAAACACACACTGTCCTCAGGCAAGTGACCTCTTGGAAATATCAGCCAAACCTCTGATTTTAACACACTAAACCACGTGTGTCACATCCAAGCTGCCTGCGGCATGTGGATACTTTGTCAACGATAACGCGCCTTCCTCTGAACAAGCATCTCTGCAGGTGACTGTAATAAAACAACTTCTCGGAAAGAGCAATCTCATCAGTGCTTGTGCAACACCTTAGGCTCTTTTAACCACTTTAAAGTAGTTGTGTTCTGTAATGCTCAGTATTTTTGTCTTGTTTTTTACCTTCCTGAAGATTTTTTTTTTGTTAGGGTTTCATTAACATTAAAATCAGGTTAGTTGCAGTAGGAGAAATCTTATTTCTTTTTAATTTCAATTTACTATGAACTACTTTGCTTTTCTAATAAGAGCCAATATTTTGTCATAGTGTTTATGCTTAAAGTACAGTTTAAATAAATTGCATCTATGTAGGTTGTTTATCTCAAAAATTTAAAGAAAAGAGTAAGAGTCCTCACAGCAATTGTTCACTAACAGCAAAGCTTCAAATTCTACCAACCATTTAGATTTCACCTGATACATTTTTTAATGTTTTCCTTCATCCACATTTGGATTAATGAAAGTAAAAATACTTTAAAAAAATTGTTCTCTATTTTCACTTTACTAAAAAGGGGCTTCCATGCCAGAAAATATGACCTTTTGGTTCTGGCTACAAGGGAAAGATGGTAGCTTTAGGACTAAAACAGAAGGCTGTACCTCAACGTATGTAATCCCCACAGCTAAAGCAAGGCATGTCAGGTGCCCAGTGCATGCATTTTCCAGCCCAGCTGGTACCCTCCAACAGATCTCCTCTCAGCTGGAGACCAGCTCTGCAGGCACTGCAGTCTCCGTCCTGTTCTTGAGGAACAAGAATTTTTCAGACTTTGTGAAATATTGCTGGTTGCAAACTGCCCTTGGCTGTAGCTCAGGGTCCTGCAGCCTCCTCCCAGACATTTACCTGAGCACTGGAGATTCACAGAGCCTCTTGCTGTAGATCCCCTGCCTGAGCTGGCCAAACTGTCCACACATCATCAGGCAGTAGTAGAACTTTTCTGTCATCTGCTGTTTTCATACTGATAGCTCTCGTAGTATTTCTTACAAACAAAGTAACCTGGAAATATGCATCAGGCTGTTTTCTAATACCCCCAAACTGGTACATTAAGAGCGCTGGTCTTCAGCTGAAGAGATATGGAATCTAAGACATACAGGGGTATTTTAGTCTCAGCAAGAAATGGGATCAGAAGTGGGAAAACCTGCTTACCTTCCCAGTCTGCTCCCCCAAAGCATGTTCTTGGGAGTTGTGATTCCAGGATGAGTCATGTCAGAAATTCCCCTCTATCTGAGACAGCTTGATGCCATAAAGGGTCAACAAAGCGAGACAGCTGCTCTCAAGCACAGAAAGCAAGTGTTTCCTTGAACATCAAAATCCATGCCATGTCCTAAAAATAAATACAAAGCAGATATTTCAGAAAGAACAAACGAGCACAAGGCAAATGCCTTCACCTTAATCCAAGCTCTGGGGATGCAGGACTTGATAACAAAATGTTCTTTAGCAGCACTTCACCTCTATAAATCTGATATCACTTTGAAAGGAAGCCAGTACATTATCTTCAACTTATAGATGAGGAAACTCAGCCCTTGAAGGTGGAATGAATTGGCGAAAATAAGACCTGCTTCTGCCTCTGTTGGATTAGACCCATTTTCATCCAGACAAAAAATGCTCTTATGACTACAACCACCAGGCACAACACAGGAAAGTACAAGAAAGCCCACATTATATGTGTTGACAAATCTGCCTGTTCACAATATTGTGCAGTGCTGAAGTGAGGCTGATGTAATTGGTAGGTTAAATCCTCAGTCTAAAAAAAGCCATAGGAAATAATTTTTTCTTTCTTTTTTATACGATACAAGTAGGTTATTGAAATGCATGCTACAAAAAAGATGAAAAGGCTCAAATTTTATTTGTAAATTACACCATCAATGTTATGCAAACCACCATGAAATTAGAGAGCCACTTAAAGAGCTTAGTAAATCTGTCATATCTCCAAATGCTGCAACCCAAAGGACACGAAATCTTGTCTTTAACTATTGAAATGCAAAGAGAGAAAGTCACAGAGAATATAAGGAACTTGTATAACACTGCCATGGTGTGACAGCCAGGGAAATTTTCTCCTTGGTTATCTGAGGCGCAGGCAGTAAGATTCAGCTGAAACCAGAAGAAGCTGTGACTTGCTTGCAGTGTTTTGACTTACAGAAGATTTCAGAATCATCAAGGAGACAGAAAAACCCACTGCTGATCTTGAGAGATTTCATGGAAAACAGACCCAAACTGGAAACAAAACTAGGTCTTTATTAACATCCAAGTCTAAGCAAACTAAAAAATAGCCTCTCTCATGGAACTAGCAGAGGAAGACACCAGTCCAACAACAGTTTTCCCTCAGATGCAATTTTAATCCATTTTTATTTAGCATTTTCCCATTGGTTAAAAGTAATACTACCATGTCAAGTCTCCCCTGAGTAAGCTGAAGCAATTCAGCAGGGTATCTTAGCACTCCATTTAGGGCGAATACCGAAGAGTGTGTCAACTGCACTTTGAGGCACAGAAATGGTCACTTCTGCTGCTCCCTGCACTTACTCCTGTCTTCACAGAAACAGGTAATGAAATTTAAAAAATACATATATTTAATAAAAATAATGGTCCTCTTTGGTAGACTCAACATCCCAAATAAGAAACACTTACATCTACCTTTTATTTTTAGCCTAGAATCTCTCTGCTTTCTTTTTTATTCATTATTTTATAGTACTCGGTAACATGCTTTATATTTTTCAGGAGACAAGTCCCTTCCCCAAAGACTTGCAGCACATACTGGAACTCTGCATGGGAGTAAAGCCTCAAAATAGATCATCTTTCTGCACTTCAAAGGCCCTAGAACAAATCCGAGAGATAAGTGACTTTAAAGAACACAAAATGAAGATTCAGAAGCAAGAAATGAGTTATGGAAAGTAGGTCTTGAACTTGCAGTCAAACAAATGGACTTTGTGTAGATAATTTTTAGAAATGAGATATAGGACTTGTTTTGTAGACACTGAAGAGTCTTTATTACTACAAACTATCTTTAAATCTGCCCTGTGATTTTTATATGATCAGTCTTTTCCTTTTTCTCTTTGTAACTTCTGCACCCATTACCTAACTGGAGTTTTTGTTCTATAATCTTCTCTTTTCACTTCTTAAAGATCATTTCATACTCAGTAAATTAAACACATGGCTTTCAATGCATGCCTCAGAATAGTACACTTTTCTTCAAGAAAAAGAAATATGGTTTCCAGATAAAACATCAGAATGAAATAAACACAGAAAAAAATATGCCTTTGGGGAGTAAGAAACACTCCAGGACTAATTATATTTGCCAGAACGTTGAACATGGACTCATCAGATTGATTAAGTCTGATGCAACAACAAATCATTAAGCCATAAAAGAGAAAATTCAATATACTTTCTAGATATAGAAGTCTATTTTTAAACAATCACAATAATACTGCTTTTAGAAAAGCCCTGTTGCTTTACTATACTGGTATTTTGAGCAGGACCTCGATGCCAAAGATGTTGTAGTGATAAAGGCCTGTGCCTTTACAATGTTAATTTCTCTTTTTTGTTACATGACATAACCATCTGGGCCTGTATCAGTGAAGACAAACACGCCAGGTAAGCAGTAACCAGTGCCATACAGCAACAGGGAACGGAAACAGCTGGGGGGCAAAGGACCCACATGGATTCTGTATAGAGAGATAAAACTCTTGTTGAAAAACAATGCAGTTACAAGGGGGTTTCCACAAAAAATTCCCTATTCCATGAAACCCTCATCTGATCTGGAGGGAATTACAGAGTCAGACTAAAGCTACATTTAGACTGGACATTAGGAAGAATTTCTTCACTGAGAGAGTAGTCAGGGATTGGAACAGGTTGCCCAGGGAGGTGGTGGAGTCGCCATCCCTGGAGGTGTTTAAAAGACGGGTAGATGAGTTTCTTAAGGATATGGTTTAGTTGGGAGGCAGGCACGGTTGGACTTGATGATCTCAGAGGTCTCTTCCAACCTTATGATTCTATGAAAGCAAGGCAGTAAAAAGTTGAAGCAAGCTAGTGAGCTGGAAGGAGTCCTAGACAGTCGGATACCTATCCAGAGAGATCCCATTCTCTTGCACAAACTGTGTAAGGCCGTGCAGCTCTTTGAGAGCTGCAAATTCTTGGAGTCAGAGCTCATATTTTCCTGACATCACACTTCCTGTGCAGTATAACTGCAAGTTTTGTACACAAAACAAGGAAAATCTCACAACAATCATCGCTAACTTCATGCTTCAAGAGGCAGCCACTGAGAAGAACTTTTAGCTTCCCACATGTAACCACTGCCCTATGAACATATCCAACTATGTTTCTCCTTGAGTGATAGATCATAGAAGGGCTGAAGGAAAAGACTGTTGGTTTGGTGGGGTATTTTTTTACAGATCACTTTTCTCATTTCTGGAGTATCCAGAGGCTGAGGAGAAACATGTTTTCTTGCAGATATGAGCTCAGCTTGTGGGTGCTACGGACATTCTTTTATTGATAAAAGACTAGCTGCTCACTAAAAATATCCAGCTTTTGAAGTAGAAATGATCCTTCTTCAGCATCTCTGGATTTCACAGAAATGCAGAAGTCAGTATGATTCGCTATGACCCCACCCCCTCAGCCTCCCCCAGTATGAAATTGTCTTGAAGGAGAAAAATTAAAATGAAAATATTTAAACATTTCTCCTCAACATTTCCACTTCTCTGAGAACAAAAATAGGTAGCATTGGCAGGACCAGTGCAGACTTTTAAACTGGTAAGATCTAACATGCAATTATTAACTGCTCTTTATCATAAGGAGCATTGAAAAGATACGCACTGGTTTATTTACAGTGGTATTTAAACAGTACTAGTGAAAAGAGAAGGTAAAACACACTGCTACAAAGGAAAAACCCTCTCAAAAGCTGTGTATATATAGATTCTCTTTTTTCTCCAACAGTCTGAAGCTTGCAATTCATCAGCTTGTCTTTAACCTGCACTCTCTGTGAGTTCATGATTTCATTGGGGTGAAAAAATGGGCTACATGAATCACAGCTTCTATTGTTGATGAGCTAAAATTAAGATTTGTTCCATGTGAAGCCAAGATCAAAAACTGTCCCAGCTTTAGTGTCTATCTTGTCATTTAACCAGTCAACAAAACATTTTTAAGCTTCAAAGACTGCCTCTTGTACAGTAGCACATGAAACAATAATAACAACGGAGCTCAGCTGTCCTTCTGTGCATTTTCTTTTCATATTTTTCCCTAATCTTTCAAATTTATGATTTTGCAACTGATTTTACATCTGATTATTGCTGTTCTTCTTGGCTAGACATCAAGACTACTGATACCTAAGGCTGGTATTCTTATCCCCAAAGCCTGAGCAAGCCAAATGCATGACTCACAATGTTCCATCTAACAGTCTCCCTGTTCAAAAAGCCCAATCTTAGAATTAGATAAATTGAAATTAAAAGACTCAGGCTGAAACATACATATAACCTTAAATAACTGAAAATATGCCATGAGCTTGCAAAGTGCAAAGCATTTAAGATCTCTTCCATGCTTCCATCTGAGCCATTCTGAGCTTCCATTTCCTTATATGCTACACCTATACTATCCTACACTAAAATCCACACTAGAATATAGTGGCCAAATGCATGCAGTAGTTTAAAAGATAATTGTATATATGCATATTAGCTCTACAGTCTGGTATTTTTTTTCTGAGCTTACAGAACTATGTCTGACAGTAAAGCTCATTGAAATGCATTTAGTCATTTGCATCTATATATTTATTTTATAATTACCTCCTAGGTATTCATTTGTATTTATAATTACAATGCAGTTTTACTAATAACTTTCAAGAAAACAAGATTGTTGGTGAACCATCACTATGTGCTGGGATTGCACTAGATAATGCCACTTCATAAAAAAACAGAGATCCCTTTCTAGTTTTAAGAATTTCTGTCTTAATTATCAAGAGTACAAACACAATCTTTCGATTTCAGTGCATTGCAAATGCTCAGCACTTATAGAAATTAGACTGCATTATGCGGGATGTCATAATGCCAATAATTCATCTAATACCAGGTGCTCAGTCTCTGTGGAATAAAAGAAGAACCAAGAAACTGGAAGAAAAATTTACTACCTGTAATATCTCATCTCTCCAGTCAGAAGTTTCTGCTGTACTGAAACTAGATCATTGAAAATGCAGCCTCACCTATAAATCTTGCTCCTTTTATACTTTTTAACCATCTTGTGAGTAACACTGTGTTTGCTTCAGGGGCCAGGCCGTAAGTGCTCAAACTGTACAAATACCCAACTCGTGCTACTACCTGGGCAAGCCCTCACCGGTTGGTTATCAATCAAACTTCCAATTGCAGTGACTCTACAAGGCTGTCAAACACTTAATGCCCATTTGGGGGATGATGAGATACAATTTTGTTACTTCTATGCACAAAGTATTTTCAACTATGGTTTAGATAATTGTGTCCCTAACACCTTTTGCATTGCATAAGGATTCTTTTTATAGAACCAATACATTATGTCCAGTATAGACTAAGTTTTGTAAAGCATAAATTAATGTATTATGTTCAAATATATATCTATAGTTTGTGTATTAACATTAAAAATGTTTATCAAAGCAGAATTCAATCTGAGCTTTGAAAACTAACCCTAAACTTTCTGATTTTCAAAGATAGGCTCTTGTTTGGATTTATGTAAAAATATTGCATTTTTTAACACTTTGTTGAATTTATTTGTGGATCTGTGTTTTTCTTTTTAAGCAAAGAAGAAAAACATGAGGAAACCCTTGGTATAGTTGAAGATTCCCTGGCACAGATGTTATTTCACAGAACGTGAAGTTACTACAGTTTTCTACCTTTTTTTGATCGACGATATCAAAACTAAGCTGAACAGGAATTTTCCTACACAAATTACATTGCTGAAAAATTCTCATCAATTGAAAACAATGTTGAGAATTGATTTCTCAAAGGTCTAACTTTTGTATACTCATCTATGAGATGGTCACCCTCTCTACCCTTCATAGCCATTGAGGAGACACAAACGATCCAGAAAGTGATTCACATCCTCCTAACACAGGCCCTTCCAGATGGTAATTCAGCTCACCTGTCCGAGAACAAGACAAACAACCTCCAGGACTGTGCGTTTCTCTCCACTGGCTATCAGGAGTAGATAGGGTGACTGGCTCATAGCTCAAGATTTTCTGAAGTCTGTGATACGGATTCCATCTGAAGAGATTGATGAAACACAGCGGTTAAGGTTAACTTGTAAGGTTCCGCCATTCTCTGCCAGCCAAAGACAGAAGGTATCACGTTATCTGACTCCATGGGCTGCCCAGACTCCACAGCCTGGGGAGCTGACTTAAAAGAGTTGAGTTTCAGAAATATTATTGATAAACTTTTTCCAGAAAGTTTTGTTTAGTTTCTTAATAGATCAGAAATTCTCAAACTCAACAATTCTGCAATCCCGCTTATTTCTAGACTTTGAGGAAGAGGCATTAGGAAAACACAGCTATTTTAACATCTGGTTTCAATCCAGTTATAACTTCGCACCTGATACATTCTCCTCCATTAAGTCAAATTTATGGTAATACTGTCCTGATTAGCAAATACTATTTAAAGCTGGTTTATGGGAAGATTTCTAAATAAGGTAGGTGTCTAGATTCAAGGAATTTTATCCAGGAAGATTATATTCAGTGAATTTCAGCTATCAGATTATAAGGCAATATGAACTTCACAAGCTATCCATAGGTATCCCTGCAAAACAGTGAAATAGCCTACAGGATGACAAGTAGTGACAGCTAGGGAGGGGTCTTTTTCATGCTAGGTAAATCTGTGCTTTTACTGAAGAGAACACAGTCTCTAGCATTGGAAACTGCAGAAAGAACTCCAGTATTTAAGTTACTTTATGGAAAATTCAGTTAGTCACATGGAACTCAATTCTGGAGATAAAGGTATCGAAACACATGAGTATGTACTTAAATAAATCTGATTGTATAGGCTATGCTCTGCAGGGCTTAATGAAAGGTGAAGCAAAGGGCACAAAAGACGACAGGCTCAGCAATATAACCGTGTACCTTCTCCTCTGAAGGAGCCTTAGGTGGTGACATCTCTGGCCTCTCTGCACTATATTTCACTGCACCAGGTGGGCACACCTTAACTCATTCTATAAATCGCAGTGTATTCTGAAAGACGTATTTTCTTCCTTTTTTTGTTCCCCACTGAAAAATGCTTTAGGCAATAACTTCACATCTACAACACCCTGCTTCTCTTTAAGATCTAGAAAAAGCAGCAAAGGCACAGAAGGGATACATTTTTGGCTTCCTCAGATTCACTTGATCTCCCAGGGACATACCTAATAGTGCACTTACAGCAAGCTGTTTTCAAAGCACTAGCTATTAAAATATTAATGACCTAGTCATCTCAGCCCCATAGTGAAGCATATTTCTACTACTTTACAGAAGCATGGATAACTATGTGAAAAGAAAGAATAATTTTCAGAGCTGAACACAAGAAACACATCTCTGTGCTTGACAGTTAGAAGAGGATATCCCACATGCACACAAAGCAGGAGTTAGACGCAGGAGATATGCTATCAGGACTTCTACTTTTAAGGCACTAAAAGCCAAAAGGTACACCAAATAACACACTCACTCTGTACTCGTATATGGTTTTTACAAGCACAGGAACCAGATCTATAGCCACTTTTCATGGCAAGAACCATAATATTCATTTTAGAATCAGAGAAACCTATGCAGGTTAAATGAATCTGGTTGCTATTTGATACCTTCTAGCAACATGGTAGAGCGTTTCATAGAATCACAGAATGGTTTAGGTTGGAAAAGACATTTAAGATCATTGAGTCTGACCCTTGATGTAGCGCTGCCAAGCCACCACTAAACCATGTCCCAAAATGCCATGTCTATACATCCTTTAAATACCTCCAGGGATGGCAACTCAACCAATGCCCTGGGCAGCCTGTTCCAGACCCTATGTAATGTATAGGTCAACTCCGTCACAATGTACAAAAGCAACAACTATTTTCTTATAAGATGGCAGTGCTGCTGCCACAGTCCTTTGATACTATAACCCAGGAAAAGCTTATCTAGCATATAAGAGGCAAGTTCATCTCCTTTTCTCTCTCAGTGAGTTCCTACCCACAGCTTTCTGAAAAGCATTCTGCTCCTCAGATGGGATGATGGTGAGGAACGCAAGTATTCGCTGCCCTTCTAGCTGAGCTGATTTTCTCTACAAAAGATCCAATAATCACAGACACTTTGGTCTAGAAAAAGAAAACGATTGTATGCTTGCAGGTAAAGTATTCAGCTAGAAGCGGTCCTGTTTAGTATCATGTTTAAGCAGTCAGGACTACTGTGGCCCCAAGAACTGAGATAGCCAATATCTGGCTATGTTAGCACTAGTTTTCCACTTCTGATGCAATAAGTCTTTGGACTTAAGCACTGTGGTAAGGCAGTTGGAGCTCAACTTTGTTGTGCCAGTCTGTATTATTAGTTTTAACCCTTAATTCCCACCTACAAGTAGGATGCTAAACCACGTCTTGGAATTATGCATCAATACCATGTCCTCATTTTGCAGCTTCATACCAAATAACTCAGTGGCCAGGACACTCTCCCAGCTGATGGGCAGAACTTAGCTCCCTTCTTTGAGGGAGATCTAAACACATCCTCCCACATTAGGTGCTAGCTTAACTACTAATTAACTCGATGTGCAGCATTCTCAGTTCTTCCCGTTGTAACTCTTCCAAACTTAGGGGATAATTAGTTAACCATTGGATCTGAGAAAAAGACACAGAGCATGATTCAGTAATTTAATGGCTGAGAGAGAAAAAGCCTGAATTTCCATCTGCCTCCTTTAAGCATTTTATAGGCTATATATAGGCTACAGCTCTTTCCAGAAGGGCTGGATTAGAGAGAAAAAAATAAAGGAAGGAATGAGCTGACTAAAAAGGACGTTACTGATGAACAGGCTCAAAGAGTACTCAGCAGAGGCAAAGGGACCTAATATAAAATGGAGAAGGAGGAGACTGGAGAGAGACACTGTGCTTCAGGGGGAGACGGTGGGGTAACCACATAAGTGGACTGAGAAAAGCAATGGATGTAATCTATCTGGACTTCCGTAAAGCCTTTGACACGGTCCCCCACAACATCCTTCTTTGTAAACTGGATTTAATGGGTGGACTGCCTGGTGGATAAGGAATTGGTTGGATGATCACATCCAGACAGTAGTTGTCAATGGCTTGATGTTCAAATGGAGATCCATGACAAGTGGTGTCCTTCCAACCCATTCTATAATTCCATCATTCTGTGAAAGTGTAGAGGTGTGTGCAGCCTTGGTCACAGGAATCTAGCCTAGGCTACCCCTTCTGTAGGTACCTCTGTAAGTCCAACTCATGCAGCAACCCCAGGATTCAACGCTGCTTTCCTCAGAGCCTCACACTACCTCAAAGGGAGTGTAACAGCACCACAGTAACCTCAGTGTAAGGTCTCAGCTGCCCATAATACAAATTACTGGAACTGCAATGCCCATTCAACAGAGGCTGCAACAGCTTTTCTTCTCCCAGGCATTTGGATGAGAGGTGCTTGTCCAAAGGACACAGAACCACATAATGCCACCATTACAGGCAGATTGCTTGGCCCTGTATTTTGGTGTATTCACGACTTGTAGGCTGCCACCTGGTGAGGGGCAGACCACCAGATCCCTCACAGGCGGAGGGAACAACACAGAATCACAGAATCATAGAGTTGTTTGGTTGGAAAAGACCTCTGAGACCATCTAGTCCAACTGTACCATTAAACCACATGCCCAAGCACCTCATTCACCCGTCTTTTAAACATCTCCGGGTATGGTGACCCAACCACCTTCCTGGGCAGCTGTGCCAGTGCCTGTCAACCCTTTTGGTGAAGAAATATTTACCAATATCCAGTCTAAACTCCCCCCTGGCACAACCTGAAGCCATTTCCTCTCATCCTATCGCTTGTTACTTGGGAGAAGAGACTAACACTACAGCCTCCTTTCAGGCAGTTGTAGACAGTGATGATGTCTCCCCCCAGACCCCTCTTGTCCAAGCTAAACAATCCCTGTTCCCTCAGCTGATCCTTGTAGGACTTGTTCTCCAGCCCCCTCACCAGCCTGATTGCCCTTCTCTGGACATGCTCCAGCACCTCAATGTCCTTCCTGTAGTGAGAGGCCCAAAACTGTACCCAGCACTCGAGGTGTGGCCTCACCAGTGCTGAGCACAGGGGCACAATCACCTCCCTGCTCCTGCTGGCCACGCTGTTTCTGATACAGGCCAAGATGCCACTGGCTTTCCTGGCCACCTGGGCACACTGCTGGCTCAAGGCTGTCAGCCAGCACCCCAGGTCCTGCTCCGCAGGGCGGAGCTCAATCCCTTCATCCCTCAGCCTGCGTCGATGCCGGGGTTGCCCAGCCCCAGGTGCAGGACCTTGCACTTGGCCTTGTTGAACCTCACGGGGCTCACACGGGCCGCCTTCTCCAGTCTATCCAGGTCTCTCAGGATGATCCGAAGCCCCAGACGTCTCCCCTGACAGCGCGGCTCCGCGCGCGCCGGCAGCTGCGGGGGATGGGGAGGCGGGGCCAGTGGCGCGCGCCCTCCCCTCCGGGGCCGCCCCGCCCGCACAGGTGCGGCGGCTCTCGCCGAGCCCCGCCCTCCAGGTGGTGCCCGGTGCCGGGAGGGGGGAGGGTGGAGTCACCCACCGGCGGATGGATACCAGCTCCCCTCGCGGAGTTTCCCATCACTTCCATCCATCCCTCTGTGCCCTTCCAAAGCCGAGCTCGGGCGGGGCGAGGCGCCGCTCGTTGGAAAGCCCCGCGAGGAAGGGCAACGTGTGAATGCGGCATAAGGATCCGGCGGACTATTTTCTCTCACCGGCTGTTGTGATTGGAGTTGGGGTTGGAGGAGGAAGAGCGTGTGTGACAGCGCGCGCGCGCGCCCGCGAGAGAGAGAGACACAGTGACGGGCATAGCGAGCGGATGCATCCGCTGCCGTAAGTAGTTCCGGTTGCGGAAGTGGGCGCTCGCGGGCGGCGGTTCCCGTGGGCAGCGGCGCCGCGGCCCGAGCGGTGCCGAGCGCGCTCGGAGCAGCTGCAGCCTCAGCCCCAACCCCGCCATGGCCACCCGCTCCTGCCGGGAGAAGGCGCAGAAGCAGAACGAGCAGCACCAGGCCATCCTGGCCAAGCTGCTGCGCGAGGAGGACAACAAGTACTGCGCGGACTGCGAGGCCAAGGGTACGGCAGGGCGGGGGGCGGCGGTCTCTGCCTCCCCGTCCCCCCTTTCCCCATGTCCCTGTCCTCCGTCCATGTCTCCCTGTCCCCCCACCCCTGTCTCCCCGTCCCTGCCGAGTCCTCCCCTGCCCTCGCCGGGTCCCCTCTCGGTGCCGGGTCCCGCCCCGCTCCACGTCCACAGGGGTGGCAGCGGGATCCGGCGGGCGGGGGAGCTTTTAGCGCTGCCGGGAGCCACTTTGGGCGTCCCCCGCCCGGCCAGGCTGCGGCCGCGCTGTCCTGGAGCCGGGAGCTGCCGGCTGGGGCTTTATGCGGTGACCCAGCCCTGCCTCAGAGTTCCACCGCCGCGTCCTGCCCCTGCGCCGCCGGGAAGCGACTGGGGGCGGCGGGGCAGCAGGAGCGCTCGGTGCCCACCGGGCTTACTCGATGCCAGGTCTGAGTGTCATAGAATCATAGAATGGTTTGGGTTGGAAGGGACCTCAAAGCCCATCCAATTCCGCCCCTTCTGCCACGGGCAGGGACACCTCCCACCAGCCCAGGCTGCTCAAGGCCCCATCCAACCTGGCCTTGAACACTTTCAGGGAGGGGACATCCACAGCTTCCCTGGGCAACTCGTGCCAGTGTCCCACCACCCTCAAGAAGAATTTCTTCCTAATGTCTTATCTAAATCTTCCCCCTCCCAATTTAAAGCCATTCACCCTATCCCTACTTGCCCTTGTAAAAACTCTCTCCCCAGTTTTCCTGTAGCCTTTTCAGGTGCTGGAAATCTGCTGTAAGATCTCAGAGCCTTCTCTTCTCCAGGCTGAACAAGCCCAACTCTCTCAGACTGTCCTTATAGCAGAGGTGATCTACTATGAGATGAATGACATCTTGAAGACTGTAGCACTGTGAAATCTTACTTCTCTTTAGCCTAAGAGCTTTTTTTTTCCTGTTCAAAAGTAGATACATATATATATATATTTGTGTTTGTCTTTACCTTTAGCCACCAAGTTCTGTGGCTTTGAAGTGGAAAAATGTAGCACAGCCCTTTCATCTAGAGTCATTTTTTTAAGATGTTATGCTCAATAAGATGATTACACACACAGTAAACTAATGTTTTAGGTGTAATACTTCCTGAATAACAACCATCTGTTCACAGTGTATGATTACCTCCAGAGCTGCCATGTTCAATCCTTTTCCACCTAGACTGGAGGTTAAGTATGGTGAGCTGGGTTGAGCAACCAGAAATGATACTATGTTTCTAATGTCCCATCTGAGTCCAGGCATGCTGCTTTTTCCTCCATGAATGTAAATCATGCAGTGCCTTGTGTGGTGCTGCTGTTTGAGATACCATAAACACAGAAACAAGACTTTATTTTCTTAGTTTATAGCCCTAATAAGTATATAATATGGATTACACCAAAGATGATAGATCTTTATATTTTGCAGGTAACTCTTAATCATTTTCTAGCACAGCTGTTCTTACCCCCAGGCTTATGTTGTAAAAGACTCGTAACCAGTGTTTTCTGCAAAAACCATGCTTGTATATTTTGAGTGTTATTGGTACTTCAGATTTCCATGCTGAATGCTGCTCCGAGTTGCTTGCTGATGGAATTCTGTATGTAAGTTGTTCCATAGTGTAAGCCTCGGAGCTGGGTTGCTCAAGATCCGAGTCTGGAATTCTCCAACTTTTTTTTGTCCTGTATTCAGAGTTCCTTTTATCTAACCATCACCTGGTCAGAGTAGCCTTTGTAAGTCTCTGTAGTCCTTCATGCTTGGTATCTTTTGCCACTTCATTGATGTTGATGCTTTGAGCTTTCTTCTGCTGATGTTCATGTTGTTGAATAGCTTTATCCACTGTTCTTTTCTTTGATACTTTCATACCTCTCTTCTGTCACAAGAGTTTTCTTTTGTAAGTTCAATCTTTGATGTATCTTAAGTTTGGGGTTTTTTTTCTGTTCAGGTTCTGGAGGACCTGGATCTCTGGACCAGGCTGTCTTCTGTTAGTATCTGTAATACAGTTTGTCTTTCTCATAAATTATTTACTTAAATTTTACTAAAATCAGATTGCACTTCAGAAAGCTTCTCTGTTTTATCTTTTACCAAACCTCACTTCTCTTTCGCTGTCTCTCTGTATGCTGGAGGCATGGCTTGTGGCTTGCTTTCAGCCTGTTCTTTAGGAAGACTGACATGTGAATACTGTGTGATGCCATGCAAGTTTACAATATTGAAGGAACTAGTTTTTTGTTTATTCTCTTCCTCCTTTCAAGTTTAATTTGCGCTTGCCTCATCCTGTTCTGGCAATTCTTATTTTAAATCTTGTATCATATTAGCTTTGCAGTGCCATCTGCCTTTGCCTCTACTCCTGTGGTTATGTGTCTGATTTTATTAAAGCTGGAGGGGAGAGTGTGGAATGATAAGCTTATTTTAGTTTCAGGTGTTCTAAAGGCACTTGAGAGATGGTCATGTATGGACACTCTCTAAATTTCTTTCCTTGAGTTTAGGGAAATTTCCTTCTAGGAAAGAGTTGCGTGAACAGTGTTGATGCCTCCACTATACCTTGAAGTCTAGATTTCTGTATACTTCCAGAAGACGTGGGGCTCAGGAGAAAAAACGTTATCAGTTCTTCAGTTGAAAACCAAGCTTGCCATGAGCACGTAGTGCCACTCTGTTGTATCAGCCTTTGAAATTTCTTGTTGAGCAAAAGAGGACAAGTGAAGGATCTGTCTTTCAGTTGCAGCAAGCTTTTTTTTTTGGTAACATGTTTTGTGCTTACTCCACGGTGATTGAGTTCTCATGAGTTGCTGGCAGCTGGCAGAATTGTAGTTTTGCTAGTCCTGGTATGCAGGGATGTCTGAGGCAGCAGTTTTTAACGTGGCTCTGTTAGCTAACCAGTGTCTGTGAACTGTCTGTGTGGCTTTCCCCAGACTGTGATAGTCTCCTTCACCTCTTGTGTCACTGACAGCATGCCTTTCATCTCTGATTGTGTTTGTTAATAGTCTGGAGTTTCCTATTGCCAGTTCCACTGCAGGTTCTCTTCATCCTGGGTTCTGCAGACCGTGAACATGAGGCTGTTCCTGACAAAATATTTAGGACTTCTCTGGTGTCAGTTCTGGTTTAAAACATATACTTTTGTTAATGTAATTGATTCTTTTTTCTTTGAAATGCTGTGTGCCTCAGTTTCTGTTGCTTTCCTCTTTTGTGTGAGTTTTGCTTCTTTGTCTGTCATTCGCTTCTCTTTTGTTCAGTAGGATTCCTGAAGTTCTGTTTTTTGCTTTCTTTCTGTTCACCTAATTGTTGGATTATATTATCTTCATGATTAAGTCTGGTTGTGCTAACTGAGTTGCAGTTGTATCTTAGGTCTTGTTCTGGCAATACTTGAAACCATTGTTTTCAGTATAGTCTTTCAGCTAGCTGGCAATTCAGCATGGATTCTTAACTGAAGCTAAGAGGCTATCATCACTAATTCCTTCCATATATGTCCCTCTTAAACCTTAGGGATTATATTTACCCTAGGCTTCTGTTCAGATAGTCACATCCAAGTGATATTGAAATCTTGCAGACTGTACTTGTATATCTGATTTAACTGCTGTTGTTTGAGGCTCTGGGAATTCTTAGGTAGCTAGATATCGTTTAAAATCTTATAAATGTACTTTTGACCATAAAAAATTTAATGTGGTCCTTTTTTGCATTTTTATCACTCCATGCTTTGATTTTTATCTACTGTAATGCTGCTGTTGAACTCCTCCTTCATATCATTAAGGCTTCTTTGCTGCCTTTACTTCTTGTATCAAAAAGATCATCAGAACTTAGTGCTGTCCTACTGCAGATTCACTCCTAAATTACTGAATCGGCTCTCCATGTTTTCAGTGAATGAACAGTATGTGCATTGCTTGTGAGAAAGTTGCAAGGATTACCTTTCCTATATTATCACATGCTTGCTCTGTTTAAGAGTTAAAAAAGCCACCACTTCTTGGTTTTCCTTATAATAGTCTTGCTATTGTTAATAGTGGTCTTGTAATCAAGATCACATCCTTTGGTTTCTGGCCTACCTGTTCAAGTATGAGGTATACAGGTACATTAGCTTTGTTTTGCAAGTGTTTTGGAAGGTGGAGAATATAGCTGAGAACACATCTGCCAGAGTAAGCGTTAAGCAATAATTAGGATTGCTGACTCTGGCAACAGTTTCTGGAAGTGCTTTTTATTCTGTATTTGCCTTTCCTCTGTTGAAGTAGCTGCTGTGAATCTGTCACTGCTAAAATGTGTCAGAAACTACCTGCTGTAGGGCCGTACCGTAGTCGTTATGTGTCACCTTCAAACTGTGAGTCTTAGAGCTGCTGGAAAGACTAGATGACACCTCTGTGAAGAAGCAGTCTAAAAAGCAAAGGTTCTGGAACTGTCTTTGCAATCAGACATTTTTGAGAGAGTGAGCAGGTTGGGATGACATTTGACAAGGCACTGCTTGTCTGTGTACTGACTGTTCTTTACATCCATATCTGAACAGCCATCTACAGGCAGTAGGTGTCTTCCCAGTGTTATACTGCTGGGAAATAGTTGTGCTACTGTTTCTAATATTTTTAGGAAATAGTAGGACATATTGGTAGTAACGTAAGTCATTATGAATTTTTTTAAAGACATAAGCAACTGAAATTCCTTTGTGCTCTTTATATGTGTATAATTAGCTAAAGCTAGAAGGAACTGGAAGGATCTAGGAGAAAGAAATAGATATAGATCTGCTCATCTGTCCTGTGTGTAGACTGTGCTGAAAGCTGTTGTACATGATTTTTTTTTTTTTCCCTGCTTTCACTGTAGGGGGAGACTAAATGCATTTTTATTGTGTTTCACTGCAGATATTTGAATGTCTTAAGCAATAACACATATTAGAGGTCTGTCAAATGGAGCCAGAATCAAAACCTGTTAACTTTAGTCAACAACCATTTGACTATAGGGGCTGTAATTTGCTATTTCAATGTACTTAGTACCTAATTATAACATCCCAGAAGTTTCCTAGGCTGTGTTACTGCTTGGCAGCAAGTATTGGTAGTATTTGGGCACTGGTATTAAACAATACTGAATCACGGACTTGGAAGTTGAAGAGTGTGATGAAGCACAAAAGGACATGCTTTTTCTGGGAAGAGGACAATATACTGAGCAACAGCAAAGAAGTAACCATTTGAGCAAGTAGGCCTGGAAAGTAATATGAAGGCAGCCAGTCTGGATCTGGTGTGACGATTTCTGCAAATGTGGACCATAAGACTCCGATTACTGTTGCCAACCATGTTTGAAGAAAAGGGTTTGAAACCAGTGTCTATGTTCTCTAACACACCTTTTCTGTTATGCTTGCATTTGGATATTGAGTTTATGAATTGACTACTGAAGTCTGCCTGTAAATTCATCTCTCTGTCAAGAAAACAATTTCTTGAGTTGTCCACTGCTTTAAAATTCTTTTAACTGTAATACAGTTAAAAAAATGTAACTGGAAGCTTGTAAACCTTTGTATGGACAAAGGTTTGGCCTTTTGGCCTTTGGTTTGGCCTTTCAGTATTTCTGGGCCTTCAGAAACAGTGAAAAAATGTCTGTATCAGATGAGGTGTTCTGGTTTTGGGGTTGTTTTTTCTGGTTTCATTTTTTAATGTTTACTGACTTCATGACTGGAAACCTGGTTAGATGATCTAGCAGAATCCTAGTACAAAGGGTCACATTGACACTGTTGCTTGTTCAGCTTTGTTTGCTGTGGTTATGATGAAAATGAAAACGCTTTTCAGTATTTAAATTTGTACTATGCAATCCTTGGATATCTGTATATGACAGAAGACTTGGTCTTTTCTGTCTATAGAGTGGCGAGTACAGGCTGTTAGTGTGGGGAGAGACTGAACAGAATAGGTTGCAGCACTGAAACTTGTGTAGCTGGAATCCATTATTAGAATTTTGGCTTCAAATAAACCTAACTTTTAACTTCCCAACTTGCCCATCTCAAACACAAAGCCTTTTAGCGAGGGTGGGGGGAACTAATTTAAGTTGAAATGGGCAAACTAGATATTGAAACAGAGCTGGAATATTCCAGGTATGTTTGCAGCTGTTCAGGCTTAAGTTTTTTGTAGACATTTAAGTCTTGTACATGATCTCTTCTGTGTCTGGGAGACTAACTTAAATGTGAACGAATCTTACATTTTGTGAAGCTGCTTTTGGTGGGTTTTTTGTGTTGATGGCTGGTCTTCTCCCCGTGTTAATCTTGCCTGTATACTTTAATAAATAGCCTACTTCCTCAGGAATTAACCTAAAGCAAATAGATAACTCTTATAAACCCACTACTTCCAGTCTACACAAGGCTTCAGCTTTTGCAACTGACTGTCAGTGTAAGAATGCTTTGTGTATGAGCTTGCTCTAGGACAGGGTGCTGGCTGCTGTCCTTCCTCAGGTAAAGAGCTTCCCTGTCGTTCTTTTAAGGTGGAGAAACTGCGCAAGTAGGACACCATGGAAAAATAGAACCCAGTTGGATTATGCTAGAAGTCAGTTCCACACATCAGCTCAAGTGCAACTTCTAGACCTATAGTGAAGTTCAAACACAGAGTAGTAACTAACCACTAGCTGATTACTGCTCTGTGGGTGTCTTGTACTGGTGAGTATAGTTGCAAATGTCAGATGTGACGTAAGGTTACTTGGATCAAAAAATTGCTAGTGCTTTTCTAGGATTTTGGTGCAAGGTTGGTATTGCTGCTGTGAGATCAGGTTGGTCAAGATCATAAGAGCGTAACAGACTAGAATATAAATCGGCAGATGTAACAACTGGAGGATTCTAGCTGTCCAGTGAGGCTTTGCAGTATCCTTCCACAAGGAATAAGGAAGGCTAATCATGTTAATTCAAGGTGGGTCTTGCTTAAGCTTAGTAACTGGAATGACATATCTTGACCCCTAATGATAGGAAGGAACTGCATCACTAGAAATCCTAGTGATCATCTGGTACTTAAACTGTTAATTTTCTGGCCTCTTTGTGACAGATAGCGCTTTCAATGACCTTAAGGGACCAGAAAATCCCTTCAGTCTCTCCTGACACTGTCACCAGGGCTTTTTTCATGGTTCCTTGCTACTGAACAAAACCTCCCCAATGCTCTGTTTATGTGCTGTATGCTTTTGCCTGTTGCTGACATTGGTTGCATGAGACTGAAACTCTGTTAGGAATTAGTTGCTATTGCGGCCTTGAAAACTGCAATTAACTATCTCACTTGAGAGTTTTTCAGAAGACATCTCGCTTAGTAGGAGAGGAGCGTGGCAGCTTTAGCTTAAAACTTGTAAGTGGGCACAGCGCTGCAGTATTGGGTGACTCTACTGGTGGGTTTTTTTCTGCCTTTAAGGAAGGAATTTATTTCCATCTCCTGACTTAGAGTGCAGAAAAATATTCTGAAATAAGTCATTGGAAATCTGTTTATCTTGTAATGAAACAGGATTGTTTGCAAATACAGGTTCCTGCAGTTGAAATTGTGTGCACAGCCTGAGGGCTTTTTATCAAAGCCCTTAAAATGGTATTTGTGGGTACATTCTCTGTTCTTTGGGACTTAACCAAACTTGATTGGATGTGACTCGAGGTGGCATGATGCAGCTTTGAAGTTAGCATTGCTTTGACAGGAGGCAGGGCTGGATGACCTCGGAGGTCCTTTTCAACTTAAATTCTTCGGTGACTACTAATAAAAATATTTATAGGACTTGGATTTTTTTTTTTAATTGCATAATAACTTTTTAGGGTCTCTGAGGTGCATTATAGAGATGCAGAAATCCTCACATCCTTAGTTTGCTTCTCTGTATTCAGAATTATAGGCCTTGAAAGTCTAAGCTGTTTCTTTGTGTGGACCATAAAAGTGGGTCAGTTACTGAAAAGTGATTATTAGTATTGATGAGACCATGTTCTTTCCTCTAAGTGTCAGACACCCTAGTTCTTTTGTTCAGGGGCTAGCGGTACATGTCTCCTAATGGTACCTAAACTGTGGTTCTGCCACTCCTTAGTAACATGAAAAAGAGGCCACTGCAGGATGCCATTGATGCCAGCTGTTGATCTTTGCTCCTAAATATCCTATTGTGGAACCACAGCTGGCGCTGTCTTGTGAATCTGCACCCTTTGTTCTGAGTGCTGTGAAGAAAGAGCAGCTCTGCTGCAGCCTTAAGAAGTTTGTGTCAACACCACAGAGGAAGCAGTTAGGTATACAAAGTCAGACACAAAGAAAAGACTAATCCTATAGCTCAGGAGCAAAGAGTGGAAGGGGAGAGACAGAGATGGCTATAGAACATGTTCTAACCTGTCGCAGGGAGACAGGGCTGAACTCGAACACTTTGCTCAGTACGAGCAGATGTATGTTCAAATATAGATGTTTTCTTAACCTCGGTCAGAAAATGTCTGTGTGCGACAGCCCACAATGCTTTGTCTATGAAGGAGTTTTCAGTTAACATTACTGCTTGAGCACACACCCTCTTTGCCACATGTGGCTCTCTGATTTCTGCCTCTTCCTAAAGATCAAGTCAGTGCTCTCAAAGAAGCCCATTTTTTGTCAGTAGAAGGTATGAAAGCAGAAACCATGGAGATCCTCAGTGGTTTTTTAGAAAATGGTCTAGGGAATTGCTTTGAATGTTGGCAGCATCGTATGCAGCTGTGTGTCAACTCAGAAGGGAACTATGTTGAAGATGAACGTAGTTGATTTTCTTAATTTGTTAAATAAAAACAGTTACAGGCACAGTCTCAGGTTTTTTAAGTGTTGGGCTGTGTATGTATGTAGTAAGTAGATATTTAGGGGAGGTACCTTTTCCTAGAGGGGTGGCTCCTTTAATCCATGTTTCCTATAGGATTTAAGAATCAGTTGCCAGACATTCCTCAGAGGGTAGTCAGCAGTTAATTTAGCTCAGGTGTCACATTGTCTTAGACTGACTCACTAAGGTTCATTTTAGCATGATTCAGCTTTAGATTCCAAACTTAGATGCTTTGTGTTGTTCTTTTGTGGCCACAACCAAATTTACCAAGGCTTAATGACTTTGACTTGTGAACACATAAAGTTGAGAAGTGATAACTTATTATATTGAAGCTTTACAGACTAACACTAACCCATGACTAGTTAAATCTGTCTTAACTCAGCTGTCAAATTGTTTTCAGATATTAGGAAGACTGAAAATGAGTTAAGACTGAGCTACAGTTGTGTTGACATCATAAAGGGCAATAGCTTGCGCAGTTGGAAGGCTGCAATGGATAGATACAGGTGCTTTAGGAAGGACAGGAGCTGTCATTTTCTGTAAGAGCAGTGGGGCATCTTGTACTGAATTTCAGGAAGAGCATTGTCAACGGTTGGGAGGAGGTGGTCCTTTTCTTGACACTAAGACCACAACTGTAGTTCTGCATTCAGTTCTGGTCTCCACATACAAGAGAAACATGGGCAGACTGGAGCAATTCCAGCAAAGGGGCACTAAGATGAAGAGGTTGGTCTGACTGACATACAAGTTGAGGTTGAAAGAGCTGGGATTTTTAAGCCTGGAGGGGAGAAGGCTGCTGGGGAGATCTTTTCTGTGTTATCCAGTGATGGGACCAAGAGGCAATGAGCACAAATTGAAACACATGAAATTCCACTGAAACATAAGAATAAATGTGGTTTTTTTTTTTACTATAGGAGAGGCTGAATATTAGAGCAGGTTACCCAGAGAAGCTGTGGAGTCTCCATCCCTGGAGATAATAAAAACCTGACGGGAAAGGCTATTAAGTGATCTGCTGTAGCTTGCTCTGAGCAGGGCGTTTGGATTAGATGATCTCTAGGGACCCCTTCTAATCTCAGCTAATTCAGATGCAATTCAGCTGTTTTATCATTTATGAGCTGGAATGGAGTCTCGCTGCAGATACCACGTAAGTTTTTATTTTTCCAGTGCAAGCATCTACCTAGTAGATTAAAAGTGGATTGTTTGTTTTAAAGTTGAGGTCTTTTACAAGAAAGAAAGGTGATTAAACAGCAGAAAATAGAGACTGTGCTATAGTCTTGACTTATCTTGGTGGCTGATACAGAAATCTTGCTGTCGTTTGTGCATCCAGAGATAAAAAGGACCAAATCTGGCCATATGAAGCAAGTGGGAATTGAGGGGCTATGCAGATAGGTTACTGCTGTCTTTTGACTGAAATGGTTTTTAAATCTAGCTGGGAGATACCTTCTCACCTTAAACTGCCTCCTGGAGCTGGTAGAAAGTTGCTCAGAGCTGGTAGAAAGTTGCTCAGATCTGGAGTCTTGTGTGTGAGAAACCTCCATTTATCTTAAAACTGCTGGTTGGGGCACTGTATTATGACTACGGATGATGTCCCCTGGAAGACTGGGATAAAATAAACTAATTCAAATTCCTGTTCTCTTTCCATTCTGGCTGCTTATCTGATTAATGACTGCAGAGAGCTTGAGCAGTGTTACTCTTCTCATATTTTTCTCTTGAATTGCTTCACAAAAAGCCATTCACCCCAAATTTTCATTTTCTCTCTGAAGTTATGGCAAACTTAGATTTGAATCATATTCATCTTTGTTTACAGTAGACTGATTACATGGTCTAACGCTAACCCTTATTTATTCTTGGCTCTTCTGTCTTGATCCCTCATCGCTTCCTAGGAGATGATAAATGTGTATATCTGAGTATATAGTATTGTGGAGTCCCTGCTTGGAGTTAAGATACTCGAACCAGTCTGGAGAACCTGAGCTCTACCTTGTTTCCTTCTTATCCAAAATACCTAAGAGTAGATCTGTGTTCCTCTGCCTAGTGGAGCTGGATGCTTTTGTTTTCTGGGATTATCATCTGAAGAGGAGGAAGAACTTGGAGGTTCAGAGAACATCCTAGAGCTGCAAATCTGTGGTAGATGTGAATATGGAGTGCACTAATTCTGTTGGTCACTGAGATGGTGACAAGTTTTATGGGAGAAAACTGCATAGATCAATGTATTGCCTATCTCAGTAAACTGTGACTGTCAGTTGCCCCCTTTCTCTTGAGGGAAGTTATTTACTCCCAGGAGACCACAGAGCAAAAAGAGGTAGGGGTTGTAGCTCAGTCCCTGTCAGAGTGGACAGCAGTGTGTAGTACTTAGTTACTTGGCAACATTGCCTCTAACTTTGCAGCTGTAGTTTGGTAAAAGAGCAGTTCTGTTTCTCAAAGCTGTGCTGAGCTCTGATTTAATGTAAGAAAATTACTATATTGATAAGGAGCAGGGAACTGTCCCTCTTGCGCGGATGAGAAAAGGGATGTAATATTCACCGTTTGGCTGTCAGTTGCCATACTCCTCGTGTACTACCTCCTTTTTAAGGAGAAGGGAACAAGAATCTGTAATGCAGTTTTACTGAAGTGCTTGAATGAAACTGGATAAAGCTTCATAGTACAGGACTTCCTTAGTAGGATTAAAGGCAGTATTAGTCCTCTAGGAAGTTCTGCAAGAGATGGAAGTGATTCATAGTGTGTAACTTACTATTCTTGAATGCAGCTGAATTTACAGGTGGATTCAAAACATGGCAGTGAATGGCAATTGGGACTGAGTGATCATTTTAAACTCCGAGTAATGTGCGCTCAAGTAAACTTGTGTTTAAATCTGTGATTCACAAAAACTCCTAGAAACAATCAGCGTATCAAGAAGCAACAGTGCTTCCAAGAATAGGGACTGATTTTTCCCATTAGGGTATGTACCTGCAGAATATTTGTGCAGTTGCCTGTTATCTGTAGATGATGGCAAAAACATTTCTTCAAATGCGGAAGATGTCATTCTTAGCGTTCACCTTTTACATCTTCAGCAGAAATGCGCTTGTGCGTTTGAGCTCCCCTCCTAAGCAGCAGTTAGAGACACACCAGTAACAGAGTGTAGGCTTTTTGATCTTTGATTTCCGTACCTAGGTGAGTTATTCTCAACTTCAAATGTACTGAACTGCTGTATTGCATCTGGCTGGGATGGAATTAACTTTCCCCATAGCAGCCCTCATACTGCTCTGCTTTGTGTTTGTAGCTATAATGGTGTTGGTACCACACAGGTGTTTTGGGTGTTGATGAGCAATCCTTGCACAGCGTCAAGACCGTCTCTCCAGCCCCTTCCCGAAGGCCACTAGGCTGATGGTTGGCAAGAGGTTGGGAGGGGACACAGCCAGGACAGCTGACCCCAACTGACCAAAGGGATATTCCATACCATATGATGTCCACATCAATAGATGGTAAGAGAAAACTGAGGGGCGAAGGCAGGGGTACGCATTAGTTGTTAAGGTGTTTTGTCTTCTGCTGCAACCTCTACGCATACTGAGACCCTGCTTCCTGGGCAAGTTATCACTGCCTGCTGATAACTGAGTAGAGAATAAATCTTTGTTTTCTTTTGCTTCTGTGCATGGCCTTTACTTTTTTTTTTTTATTAAACTGCTTTTATCCTGACTTATGAGCTTTTTTTCATCTTGTATTTTTCCCCCTTGTTGGGCATGTGGTGGTCACCCAAGGTTAACCTACCACAACTGCTGAGGGTTTCTTAGGTGTTCTGAGTAAAAAGCAACTCATTCCCCCAATAAGGATTGTGAAGCCTTGGATCACATTTTTAAGTACTCTTCAGCTGGGTGATGCTTCACACTTGGCTTGTTTGCTGCAGTTTCCATGGGGTTTAGGTGTTCATGGAGTTCTGTTTAAAAACAATTACTCAAAAAATGTGTCTATACTACAGAAAGCTTGTGTCAAGTGTTTGATCTTAAACAGGACCAATCAGTTTGGAAAAGAAACTTTCAAAAAAATGGAGAGCAGGTTTTTTTGTGTAACACAAGTCTAGTTAAAAGAATTGTGAAGAATTCCACTTATGTAAATTTCTTCCTTTCTTTCCCAGTCATGTCTAGCTGATATAATGATGTGTGATATCTGAGCATTGATGATTGTCTGTAATGCTGGAATACTTAATTGTGTCAATTTGAATTAGATTTGATTTAGTATTATCTTGGAGGAGACCACCATGATTTTAGGAAGCAAGAAGATGCCTTTAGAAAAATGCAAAGCACTTCAGCCTTGTGTGGCTGATCTGTTCTGATTGGATATTAAGATATTATTTACTTTTTATTTTTTAATCATTAAATGGTCAAATTATGCTTGGAGAGGCGTTGGAATATACCTTACAGGTGTTCCAGACAACTGAACAAAGCCCTGAGCAACCTGGTCTAATTAGATCTGATTGGACACAAAGTTAGCCTAAATGACTTTGGGAAGTAAGTGCACACCTAGATTTTTAGTTGTTCATTGACTGAGGAAGTGCAGGAGGTGCTAGGAGGTATGTAGGACCTTGTCTTTTTAAGAAAGTACCAAATGCCGCTAACAGGAAATGACAGCTTGCGCACCTTATTCTTACTGCTTCAACTACAATACAAGCAATATTCCTCTTTTATGAATGAACAAGCAGGATAAAATTAGAGGACTACTCTTTAGACAAATGGAAATTTGATTTCAGAATATATTAGCTTATGGAATGTGCCAGAGTTGTCAGCTGACATTTCTGATTCTTCAGGCAAAAGTGTGCTGTGGCAACGTAGTATCCTGTAAGGCTGGTAAGAGCGCTGTGGCAGTGTCCCCTGTGTTAGACATACACACTCATGCACTCGCACACACTCATGCACTCACATGCACGTACGCACTCGCTCACGCACACGCTCACCTGCAATCACACACATGCTCACACACAAATGCACCTATGCACGCATGTGCACACCTGCGCACGTGCACACCTACGCACATGTGTGCACACCCGTACACCCCCCCCCAAGCATGAGCATGGCCGGTGTAGTTGCCAGCCAAGAAGCAGGAGCTGCTCTCTGGCAGTTCAGTAGCTGCTCATGATCCTGTTTGCCTGGTTCATAGAATCGTAGACTCATCTAGTTGGAAAAGACCCCTGAGATTGAGTCCAACTGTACCTGTTCACTGCTAAACTGTGTCCCTAAGACGCTCATCAACCTATCTTTTAAACGTCTCCAGGGATGGTGACCCAACCACCTCCCTGGGCAGCCTGTTCCAATGCCTGACCACCCTTTCAGTGAAGAAGTTTTTTTTCCTAATGTCTAGTCTGAACCTTTCCTGGTGCAACTTGCAGCCATTTCGTCTTGTCCTACTGTTTGTCACTTGTAAGAAGAAACCAACACTCACCTCGCCACAAACTCCTTTCCGGGTAGTTGTAGACAGTGATGAGGTCTGCCCTCGGCCTCCTCTTCTCCAGGCTAAACAACCCCAATTCCCTCAGCCATTCCTCGTAAGGCATGTTCTCCAGCCCCCTCACCAGCGTTGTTGCCTGAGTGCTCCAGCATCTCAGTGTCCTTTCTGTAGTGAGGGACACAAAACTGAACACAGTACTCGAGGTGTGGCCTTACCAGTGCTGAGTAAAGGGGCACAATCACCTCTCTACTCCTGCTGGCCGCACTGTTTCTGATACAGGCCAGGATGCCATTGACCCTCTTGGGCACCTGGGCACACTGCTGGCTCATGTTCAGCCGGCTGTCAACCAACACCCCCAGGTCCTTCTCTGCCAGGCAGCTCTCCAGCCACTCTTTCCCAAGTCTGTATCATTGCGTGGGGTTGTGTCCCAAATGGAGGACTCTGCACTTGGCCTTGTTGAACCTCATCCCGTTGGTCTCAGCCAATTGACCCAGCCTGTCCAGATTCCTCTGCAGAGCCTCCTTTCCTTCAAGCAGATCAACACTTCTGTTTCCACTTAGTGTCATCTGCAAACTTGCTAAGGATGCACTTAATCTCTTCATTTAGATCATTGATAAAGATGTTGAACAGGACTGGACCAAGAACTGAGCCCTGGGGAACACCACTTGTGACTGGTTTCTAACTGGGTTTAACTCTGTTTACCACCACTCTTTGAGCCTGGCCATCCAGCCAGTTCTTTATCCATCAGAGGGTTTGCCTGTCCGGGCTAATGGTAGACAGTTTCTCAAACAGAATGCTGTGAGAAACGGTGCCAAAGGCTTTACTGAAGTCCAGGTACATCAAATCCACAGCCTTTCCCTCATCCGTTTAACGGGTAAGCTTGTCATAAAAGGCGATCAAGTTGGTCTGGCAGGACCTGCCTTTCATAAACTGCCTGGGCAGTGTTAGGAAGGTTAGGGAAATCCGTGGTGTTCCAAGTCAGGAATACAAACTTTGAAAAAAAATTTTTAATGGGCATTTTGGTACAGAACACTGAGTTAAACTGTTATCTGCATTAAATAAGAGTTTTGGAATATCTTCCTCATTATTTAAATTCTGTCATCTTAGAAATAAGATGAATAGGAGACCTTGGTGATGTTCTGGGGAACAAATCTCTCAAAGTGATTCTTGATCTCCTTTTTCTCTTAATATTACTTTACATGAGGAGTGATTTTCTGCGAGTGCGTGTATGTATATAACTTTACATATACTTGGTATTTGCATCTTACTATGATCACTTAACGTTTGGTGTAAAGATTTTTTTTATTCTGGAAAAACAAACATCTCTGTCTTATTCAATCAAATCTCTGATTTTTAATAACTGACTTAATAAGGCAAATAAACTTAATTCTTCCACTGTGTCACCTTATAGGATTTCTTGTGTGATAGCCATCTGGCACGAGCAAAAGGCTGTTCATCTCAAGAATAAACTGACAATATCTCTATGGCTCTTCTTTACAGAATGCATTTTTTTATATGCCTAACAGTTTCTTTTATAAGGGTTTTGATGGTTGAAATGTACAAGGTCCAACACAAATTTGATGAGATTAAATGTATAGCTCAGGAACCCAAAGTAGGAAGAGAGAGTTAAAGAGATGGTTTAGAACGTGCTCTAACCTGTCACAGGGAGACAAGGCTAAGTATGAGTGGATGCGTGTTCATATGTAGACATTTTCTTACCCTTGCTTGGAAAATGTCAGTGTGCAAGAGTGTGTAGTGAGTTAACATAATTTCTTGTGAAACTGAAGAAATCCTCAATGGAAACTTTTTAGTTATTGACTGAGGCTTATGGTGAAGAGGTGGCAAAGATTAAGTCGGTGGTCAAAGTAACATGTTTTTTGTCAATAAATGATGTGAAAGCAAAACTAATGGAGACCTTCAGCAGTCTTTCAGAAAATGATGTGGGTATTTGCTTTGAACATTGACAGCATCGTATGCAGCTGTGAGTCAACTCAGAAGGGAACTATTTTGAAGACGATAGTAGTTTTTGCTAAAGTAAGAGTTGCAGGCAGAGTCTTTTTTTTTTTTTGTGTCAGACCTCATATTCCAGAATTAAAGTAGCTATCAATCCGGCCTCTTAATTTTGTGGCTTAAACATAGAACTGAAAGAACATTCATGTCACTAGTTCCATTCTAGTTAAGGCTTTATACAGCCCTTGAAATAGTCATGAAGTCTTAATTTCTTTGAGACACTTTTAATAATTATTGATGGCATTGAAGCAAAGGGATCAGTGAGCTGAAGGAGTAATTGAAACTGGTGGATAAATATTTCTTTCTGACTTCTAGAGGTGGGATAGGCTGTGCAGACTGAGGCTTCCGTTCATAATACTTCTACACAGCCTTTTCGGAGTTATGAATAGGACTGATCTTGATGTCGATTTGTTGACTACTCTCATGAAAAAGTTCTCCACATAGAAGAGAGAAACTTGGGAGAATTCTGTTGATGAAACTATACCACTTACCAGACACTGTCTAAAAATAGCTAAGTGATGCTCCTAAGGCTTGTCTTTCCACCGTTCTTGCAAGAAACTTTGAACCTCACTTAGCTGTTACCAAGCTGTGCTCTGGAACAGCATGTTTAGTTAATTTACTTGTCTGCCCTCAGTGCATCTTTATGTTGTTGAGTATGCTTTTATTTAAAACTACTAAAACAACTCCTCTGACTTTTTTTTTTTTTTTTAATGTAGTAAATTTTAATTTCTCACATTCTGGCTTCAAATATCAAAACACAAGCTTACTAAGCAAGCTATAAGAGGCTCCTAAAGACTAGAGATGTGTTTAAGCTATGAACTTTTCTTGCCTTTGTTTATATAAAACAGTGTTTTGCTGCCTACTTAGACTTTGGCATCTGAAAAGTGCATAAAGACTGCACTTGTATGGTTTTACTGGTCCGTAGGTATGGAGGTAAGGCAAGGAAATCTTCTACTGTAGAGGTAAAGAAATCAAGCTTAATATGGAGGAGTAGATAACACACAAGAATGTGCTTCAGACTGTTTGTTCTGCGTAATCGGAAACTAATTCAGTGGATCAAGTGAGAGGCAGATAGTCTCGGATTAGTAGTTCTCAAAAGGCTAAAGTTTCAAGAACTCCGAAGATCATTTTGTTTGAGAATAAAGATTCTTGTGCTGTGGTTCTTGCGCAGTTTCCTTCACTTCAAGGTCTTTATGCAAAATCTGCAAGATCTTTTGTTCTTTCTATGAATATTTGTTATATAATTCACAAAGTCTGACATATTTCTTCCTGGCTTCTTACTACTATTTTGAAGATTAAATTGATTCAGTAGACATGATTAACATTCTTTTTGTTTTTTACTGAGAGTCTGTGACTCAAAAGTGATTGGAGATGGTGGATGTGACTCTACTTTTTCCAGGAACAGCTAAGCAGCCTCCTGTAACATTAGTAAGAGATGGTCTTTGAAGCAGCAGGATTAGATCTGAAGTGAATGATAGTAATTGTATTGCTCTTGAGCACTTCAGTATCATCTGACTTAATCCCTGTTTCTAGTGTGTTATGTTTCAAGGAGAAAAACTCAAGAGAAGTCACTGTAGTTCTGCTTGTTCTTCCTGAGTACCCACTGGAGGGGGTCTGTTTTGTGTTGATTAGCTGTTCTTGTGTTGAATTACACAAAATCCAGCTGCTGCTTACTTGTTTTTCTTATTTTCTCTTAATCTGATATGTAAAAATGCTTATCTTCCTTTCTTAATCTGTATCTCAGAGAAATTACAGATGGTTTTGGACAGTAGTCATTGAAAGCATGATTGTAAGCTTGAGTAGCAGAATGCTTGTGCAGTATAAATTGCATGGGGCAGTAACACAGAGAGAGCAAGCGCTGCACAGGTGTGCTTGTACTGATCGAACCACAGAAGCTTTTTTGGTAAGACTTTGGCTAGAAAGCGGTATTTTTTTAGGAGCTGTCTTGCAACTATTCGGGATGAGTCAGAAGAATTTTATTGCAGTTAATTCGCTGTTCCACAAGATGGAGCCAGTTATTTGACAAATAAAGTCTATCAACCACCAGCACAATTTGGAGAAACGGAAGAGAATCAGCGTTGCTTTAGTGTGCTTCATGGTCTGGCAAGGTGCGGTTGAGTGAAAGGAAGAGCTGTAGTCTGCCAGAAGTCTTTGAAGATGTTGGCCCAAGATAGGTTTGCTACAGTCTGTATTGAGATGCAAAGCAGTTAGTGCTCTGTTACATGTAACATTACTTCTTTCTTTGTAGAATTGATACCTGCAAGAATGCAGAGTGAAAACTGACTTTGTTTTTAAGTGCCTTTGTAATACAAACCTTACTTAAACTGAGTCTTGAACCATTGTTTCATTGTTTCTTCATTTAAAACTTTGTTTCAAACTTATTAGTCTACTGACTAACTGTTTTTTTCAGGTAGTGTGAAGGATTCACTGAGATATGGAATACTCACCCTTCCCTCTGATGACAAATATATAATGAAAAGGCTATGTGCTTGCTCTTTTTACCCCAATTCTGACCTCTGTTTGCTCTCTGTAGGTTGAGATGTCTAGTAAGAGTGGGCAGCATTTCTGTTGTGGCAAAAGTAGTATTTTAGTATTAACCTACAGTTACAGAAAGCTGAGCAGATGCTAGGGGACTGATGCAGGGAAGGAAACTGAATTATAGTGGTAAGGGAGGCAGCCATTGTCATTCTTCTACTTTGTAGTCATATCAACAATAATCTTATACTTGCTTCTTTGTGGACATCTCCCAGTTCTGTCATATCCCAGTACTTTTGTTTCCTTTTGCCGCTTTTTAGTTTATTCTTGTCTCCATTACTTATTTTTTTAAAGTTGTTTATGTGGGAGGTGTACATACTTCTGCCCAGCCTTGTCTGGTAGGATGTAATCTTTCTCACTAACTTCTTTCTGCTTAGTAGAGGATGGAGTGTTGACTGAGAGGTGTAAAGGAGTATTTTTATGCAGACTAATGAAAAGGAAAAACTAAAGCAATGTTTCGTACTGTATTAACTGCTTTGATTCATACGCAGTTAGTATATGAGACTTCCACATCTTTTGAGATGGAGGTAAAAGCACTTTTTCGCTCTGCATTTTTTAGGTGATCAGTGTCTTGTAAGCCTTGGTTTTGCTTTATGATACAGGCCTATGCATCCACTCTTGCAAAATAAAACTTGAGCAGTTTGGAAGAAAACTTAAACCTTAGACTTCTAAAAACTAATGTGCTTTATCTTGTGTTTCCTTTTGTAAGGCTCTATACCAGCTTCAGCATTACCATTCCTGTCATTATTCTTGGCTGAAGATCTCTATCAGCTGTACCAACAACAAGTTGGTTGTATCAGCTATAATTACATTAGCAGGATGTGTCAGCAGTGCTGTGAATGTTTATTGCAGCTTCTTCAGTCAGCTTTCTAATATAGTGGAGTGGAACATATGGTCTGAATTGAATGAGTTGTGATGGGAAGAAAAGGATATGTAGGAGTGTATGGACACACAATAAGCATGTGCAAAGTACTCAACCAATTTAAATAATATGGAGGAGAAATATCTAATAAAAACAATATTCTAAAGAGGGGAAAACAGGGAAAAAATGGAAAGATTTTTGAAATATGTTGGGAGAAAAACTTCTGGCCCACAAGAGAATATGTAAAAATGATGCCTCTTCACAAAATGTGCACTTCAAAATGCACTTCAGTATAAAAGAATGTCATGTGAAGATGGATAACTTTTTCAGCAATTTAAAGATTGGCTTGAAATCAACTTATGTGAGGACTGAAGCAAGAACTTCTCACTGTCTACAGCTACCTGAAATGAGGTTGTAGCGAGGTGGATGTTGGCCTCTTCTCCCAAGTAACAAGTGATAGGACAAGAGGAAATGGCTTTAAGTTGCATCAGGGGAGATTAGACATCAGGAAGAATTTTTTCACTGAAGGGGTTATCAGACACTGGCACACACGGCCCAATGAAGTGGTTGAGTCACCATCCCTGGAGGCATTTAAAAGACAGGTAGATGAGAGATATGGTTTAGTAGTGAACAGGTACAGTTGGACTCCATGATCTTGAAGGACTTCTCCAGCCAAACAATTCTAAAATTATGTAAATTACTTTCAGGCTCTTTATTACTTAAGTTTTAAACAGCTGAAGTCAGTTTTTAAAATGTTCTCAGTTTTTAGTAGCTGCAGATGTTTTTGCAAGTAGGGAGAGTGTTCTGTGCAATAGCTATACTGGTGTGGAAGTTTACTGTAACTGCAAAAAAGCTTGTCAGACTCTTAAATTCACAAGTAACGTAGCAATTCTAAGAACGTACTGGGAAATGTTGTGTCTTGTGGCTATATGTTTCTTTCATTCTTGGAGTCTAGATGACTTCTAATAAAAGACTCCTTAAACACTCTAAGTATGTCACAGTTATTGCTGTTTCTGCATATCCAGTGGAATTGTATCTTCTATTCAAAACTTGATGCACAATTCCTGAATGCGAACTAATGTAGTCACGGGTGTGGTGGGTTGATCCCAGTGAGCAAACACCCACTCTACCTCTTGTGTGCTCCCCTGTCCTGTGGAATGGGGAGAAAACAAAAAGAAGGTAGAAAGGCTTGTGGCTTGACATAATAAGAAAGCAAAAGCTCTGCACACAGGTGAAGTGAAAAGAGAATTTAATTCACTTTCACATCAGCAGGAAGATATCCAGCTACATCCTGGAAAGCAAGATCTCAGCATGTGCAATGGTTGTTTTGGAAGACAGATGCCGTAATTGGTAATGTGTGTGTCCCCCACCTTCCTCCTCCTTCTTTACCCCAGCTTTTGTTGCTGAGCTTGATGTTATATGGGTTGGGATGTCCCTTTTGTCAGCTGGGGTTTGCTGTCCCTGGCTGTCATTAGTCTCAAAAAAAATTCAGAGATTACATATGAACATTTTTGTCTTGCCTCAGGTTTGTCTGTTATTCTGCAGCTTAATTTATTACTTTACCGCTTAAATATATTTGATTTTCCTAAGTTACTTCAGAAATAAGTAAAAATTAATGAAATCTGAGCTTCTGGGAAAATACAAACCTGCTGTTTTCCAGGAGAAAACCAGCTAATTCACAATTTGTGTTATGATCTTCCTTTTCGTTAACAAAATTTTGTTAAAATATTAAACTACAATATTAATCATTAAACTTCAGTCACACGAAGCCCTCTTTCTAATTTTGTCTTATTAATGTATTACTTGCTTCTCTGAGATATTCTAGCTGAGGAAGAACCTGAAGAATAGGCAAGTCATGTGGCGCATAGTTGTCCAAAATCTGTTGTGGTAAAAAGTTTATGCTGGCTGTGTAAACAGCCTGTAGGATAAACATATGAACAGCATCCAGATACTAGAGATGAACACCTCCTGTCCCTGTATAACCTGATCAAAACTGACTTCCCTCTTTAGGAGGCACATCCTTGGGTAATGATTTGAGGGACAAACTGGACAAGGTATTGGCCTGCATTGCTGAGGTATTTCATCTGTAGTGGAGCAGCTAAGAAGATTTTTTGATTAAATTTCTTCTGGTGTACAGTATTAGTTGAAACTTGATTAATATGTTGAGGCAAATGACCTGCAAAACTCTATCCTGGAGCACTAAAACTTAAAGTAGTATGAATTGAAAGTGGAATCTTGCTATGCTATAGATCTGCGTAGACTGTAAGGAAAGGGTATTTCGTGGCTCTAGTGTTTTAGGGGGTGGAGGGAAAGGCAGATCCACAGGTTACTTAAGACAGGTACTTAAGACATGCTGCAAACAGCTTGACTGTTCATTCTTACCTGACAAGTAGCAGTTTTAATGTAGCAGTGCTGTGTGGGAAATGATGTACTTGTTTCAATGAGGAACTGTTAGATCTCTTGACCCCTGAAATCTAATTTTATGGTGGTATCACTTATTTTGAAAACTGCCAGTATCACAGTATCATAAGGTTGGAAAAGACCTTTGAGATCGAGTCCAACCTATGACCCAACACCTACTCCTACTTGTCAATTACACTATGTCACTAAGAGCCTCATCCAATCTCTCCTTAAACACCTCCAGGGATAGTGACTCCACCACCTCCCTGGGCAGCGCATTCCATTGGCCAGTCACCCTCTCAGTGAAGAATTTCTTCTTAATGTCAAGCCTAAACCTCCCCTGGTGAAGCTTGAGACCGCGTCCTCTTGTTCTGTCGCCGGTCACCTGAGAGAAGGCACCAACCCCTGCCTGACTACAGCCTCCTTTTAGGTAGTTGTAGAGAGCAATAAGGTCTCCCCTGAGCTTCCTCTTCTTCAGGCTAAACAACCCCAGCTCCCTCAGTCGCTCCTCATAGGGCTTGTGCTCCAGCCCCTTTACCATCTTCATTTTTCTCCTCTGGACGCACATAGTAGTCTTAATCATTTTGGATTTAAAGGTCAAGCAGTGGACATCAGGTGATCTGACATTTTGAGATCCTGAAGAAGAGAAATTAAAAGTCACCTGGCTACCCAAAATATAGCTACTAGTAAGAGAAAGGCTTCTTGCAATGAATCTGGGGGGTTATGACTGTCTTCGGATTTTTGAATACCAGTTCAAAAGAACAGAATGTAACTGAAAAAATTCTCCTGCTTCCTTGTTTTGGCTGTTGCTGAACAGTACTTGCACACTATCAGGACTCTTTTTTGTGTTCTGCCCTCTGCAGTTGAGTAGGCTAGGAGTGAGTGGGCAAGAAATTGGGAGGAGACACAGCTGAGACATCTGCTGACTGACTGACCGTTCCATACCATATGATGATGTGCTTGGCAATAAATGCTCAAGGAAAGGAGAAGGAAGAAAGGATGTTCTTGGTTATGGTGTTGTCTTCCAAAGCAAGTGTTGTGTGTGCTGAGGTCTGGCTTTCTAGGAAGCAACTGGACAGCTGCCTGCTGATGGGCAGTAATGAGGAAATCCCATTTTTTCTGGTGTTTTTTTGTTTCTTTGCTTGTGTGCATTTTTTACTTGACTTACTGAAACTACTGTTATCTCAGTCTAGGTGACTTCTTGGATGTTCGGCTGGGATCAGTCCAACACAATTGTAAGCTAACGATCAATGCAGGGAGGCATAAAAGTTTTTTCCTAGTCTCAAAGAAAATGTTTATACAATATATTAATATTGAAACTCAGACTGCTGCAGTTGCATGAGTGGTCTAGACCTCCATCTGTCATGCAAAGGCAGAAAATAATTTCTTAAAATGTTTTCCAGCTCTTCAGTGTGCCTTCCTTCTTCTGGTGGTTGATTATTTAGTCTCTGAACTCCTTAGAGCTCAGAACTAGATGGCCTTAAAAACATTGCCTCTAACAGTGGTGTACAGAGCTGAAATAAAGTGATATTAACTAAGACTGTTTTAATTTAATACCGTGTAGTGACGTCAAGTAAAACATCGGGAGAGTCACCCTGGGAGTTTAGGCCAGTCTCCTTTAGGTCTGTCTCAACATACCAACACAGCTGAGAAACAATTAAAAAGTTCATAAATGAGACCAATCCTGTGAGGAAATTCATTGGTCTGTGAGTGGCAACTCATAGCGGAGTTCAGGACTCAAAAGAGTACTTTACTTGAACATATTGAGTTTTCCACCATTCTTAGTCACAGATATTTTCATCACTTGGTTTTGCGAATCTTTGTATAATCATACCCTGAGAGCTTGTATGCTGATGTTGTGAAGTTCTGGCTGTATGAGGTATTAAAGGATTTGTTGCTTTAAAATAAGATTGCCCTGCATTTAATATCAAGTTAGGTACAGATGCAAGTTAGGAAGCTTGTAACTAGAGAAAAAGGGGCCACTTCTACTGATTTCTGCTGATGCTTGCATCTGATGCATAACCTTAAGGATTATTCAAGATGTAAGCAAGATCTTGTTAGTGAGCCAAGTTTCTGAAGTCTGTTTGGGTTTGGTAGGGTTTTAGGGGAGGGAGGAGCAAATAGAGTGCAGTGAACACAATATATGGCTTCCTAGCTTAATCTGGCTAACTCAAATGTTATATAATGTTTCTTAGAAGTAGAAAGCTGTAAATGACATTGGTAACAATGGAGATTGTTAGAAGTAACAGTTGTCTTTAGAGCTGTGAGCCTTTATTCATACTTGTTTATTCCTGTTGTCAATATAGAAATGTGCCAAAGAAAATCTTCACAGTATATGAATTTTTGAAAGTAATGTATTTCCCCATTTTCCTTAGGTCCAAGATGGGCTTCTTGGAATACTGGTGTTTTTATTTGCATCAGATGTGCTGGAATACATCGAAACCTTGGGGTCCATATATCAAGAGTCAAGTCTGTCAACTTGGACCAATGGACACCTGAGCAAATACAGGTAAAATACTTTAAAATATGTATTCGATTTGGAGAGAATGGCAGGAATCCTTTTGAAAGGATTTGAGTTTATCATCATGCCCCATCTTAAATGCCTTACAATCAAAGTTGTTTTAATGTGTTATATTTCTACCATAATGAGTTGTAAGTATGGAAAACTCACTTCAGAAATTGGTTTAGCTCTCTATTCTGTGTCAGTTTGGGTGTATCATACCTTGCCATGGGGACTTTGAAAACTGCTACTTTGTTGTATCTATAGAAAAGGTGTTCTAAACCTTTTCCTTTTCAGTAGGGGACAGTAAGATAGCGTTCACTTATCTGTCTGATTCTTGATTACATTATTTTAGTGTTTCAAGTACTGACTTTTCCAGGTATGCTCCAGTCAGGAATCTCTTTCTACTGCCAGATAGATTTTCTTATTCGTGTTCCTCCTGGTCTGAAGAACCATCCTGAGAGGTGAAAGCTTTTCTTTCACTGTGTGGGTTAGTTTACGTTGTAAACAGCATCTATGTTTTAGCTTTTGTCCACCAAGTCTTCACAGGCAGCCCTCCTCTTGCTGTGGGAGTGTCTCCCAAGACATGCGGCAGCAGAGAGGTCTCCAGGTTACAAACTTGCAGTGTCATTTAAGCACACCAATGGCATTCTGACCTTTTCAGGATTTAATGTGTTGATGGACATGAACTAACTTTTTTCTGTCACTTTTCCTTAGTGCATGCAGGAAATGGGAAATACTAAAGCAAGACTACTCTATGAAGCAAATCTACCAGAGAACTTCCGAAGACCTCAAACAGATCAGTATCCTTTTTTGTTTTAGCTTTCGCGTTAAAATTACTTTTAATGCTATTTAGATGTTATGACTGTTTCGAAGAACTGCTACATTTGGCAACTTGCCTTATTTCATAGATTATGATGTATAAGAAATCACAGTGGAAATTCAGAACTGTTCAGAAAAGGTTTAAATTACTTCAGTTATAGCAAATCTTTGAAATGAGACTTTGCAAGCCCCATTTATTTTTGGTTTCAGAGGAGGTGACTTCATAAATTCCCTGTATGTAGGAAGTAAGAGTGATACTAGAGAGCCCTTGAATATTCTGTCTTTATCTCGAGTAAGTACCAGCTGAAATGAGAAGTATTTGAAAAGGAAATAATGAGCTGAATGGTAAAGTAAAATAGGCCATTGGATCTTGCTCAAGTGAAGTAAGGATTTCTTCTAGATTGAGTATTCTGTAATTTTTTTGGAGTTGAAGTGTATACATTCTATGAAGCGTGTGAGCGCTGATGACTAGTATGGGAATATCTAAATAAACCAAACCTCCCTGATGGCCACTAGTTGTATTGGTGTGTATTTATCACCATATACCTGCAAGGGGAAGGTTGAAAAAAAAAATTGCCTCATGCCAATAAATAGCTTTTCTCAAAAAATACCTTTTTCAAATGTACTGAATCATTAGCATAATGTATAATGGCATTAATTTAGATTTGTGTTAGTTCCTGATTTAGTGAATTTACTCCACAGGTAGGATTTGCTTCAACGGATCTTGCTGGAACTCTTTAACTATGATGAGATCCTAAACACCTGCTGTTAAATGAGCTGAATCTTTCCCAAGCTCTCTTAGCCTGATGAAGATACATGCTATGGAGGCTGATAAATGGACTTAGTAGTAACTGGATCTGAATTTTCTCCTTCTATATCCAAAAATGATTTTGGTTCCTCTGTGGATTAGATATTATACTTTATATGCTTTGTGCAGAAGATTTTTTTTTTTTTTTTAAGGGTTAGACTCCTCATTATAAAATGCACTTGAACAAAACAGATGTTTTTTCATATTTGAGTAGCGTTTAAATTAAAGGTAGTAGGTATGTATAAGAAAAAGGTAACTGGAACCAGATAGCACTCTAGTATTCCAGCTGTAATGTTCTAGAACTTTATTTCAGCCGGAACACTGAAATACTTTGACTAAACCTTACTCAAAAGTGAATCTTGAAGATGTGTATTTTGTTCTTACAGCAGCTAACTTGAATTCGCTCATGTTATTGCAGGAGAAACAATTAATGCTTTACTCTTAAGGTTTTTTTGTCAGATCAGACCAAAAGTCTCATTTTTAGACTTTCAAAATAACTCTTCTATTGGTACTGTATACCTTGAAATAATTAAATAGTTTGAACAGTTGTCAGTTTCTAAGGAGTGGACTTGGTCAACTCAATATATTTTTTTATTAAAAATACAGTGTGAGGAGAGAGAATGCCAACATTTTCTGCTTTATTTCTCAGTTTCCCTGTAACTTCGGCATATATTTACCTACTTGCCATTCATGACAAGCTGTTGTGTTAGGGGTATTTTACCATTCCTCTTTGCCCTTTGTATAAGTACAAAACCAGCATTGTCTGTCATCGGTATTCTGGTTATGAATATTCTCAGTATTCTGAATATGCTTTTGGATGAACCATGAAAACTCCATGCATATAATGATCACTTTAGTATATAGTCTTCTACATTAGTTTTTAACTTTCTGTAGCACTATAATATACTTATTTCTATTCTTTAGGTAGTATATAGGAGACACAGGAGCAACTTATATGTGGGATCTGCCCAAAATCTCCTACAAAATGTCCCACATCACTTCTGCGTCTTAATCGCAAGACCTTTCTGGGCATTTTTTTATTCTTCTGTTGTACTTGGCAGGTATGCGCTGGCTTAGAAGCTGACTTTGAGGATCATCTTGAAGGTTTTTTGTATAGTAGCTTTAGCTTCATGTTTGAAAGTGGTTTTTTTCCCAGAGTAGAGTGAATAATTATTTTGTCTCTTCATTTTACTCACTTGTTAAAACAGTTTTGGCATCTGTTGAGGTTGCTTTCAATTCTTTTGTTAACAAGAACACAGCAGGTTATTGATCTAAAGAAACTTAGATGTGGTCCAAAAATTCACACACATTGAAGTGGTGTAACTTGAATAAAGTGGATATTTTTCAAAACACACAACTTAATACCCCAGGGTAATAGCATCCTGGAAAAGTAAACATGATGAAATTTAAATACTTATGATTCTGTGTTAATAACTTTCATATTAAAACTTTCTAATTGTCTGAAATATTAAGTGTGTATTCTGGGAAGTTGCTAAAAATAAGGAAATATTTATGTAAAAGAACTGAAATATCTAACACCAAAATCGGACCAACCGAAACTTAGAAAATTTGACAAAATGTGAAAATTTTAATTTTGGCAAATAGCTAAGACCTTTTATTTGAAGAAAGGGCAGGTTGTTCTAAGGTATTCTATAACAATCAAATTTTGAATCTCCTATGTTTACTTTTAAATCGGTTATAATTTAATACAGTTATTCAGTTACAGCGCAAAAGCATTGAAAAAAGTTAAATTCCTTTTCTCTGTCTCCTCCAATGGCTGAGATGAGGTAATGCAGTAATATGTATCGTAAGTTGAAAATAAACTTTCTGAGGGAATCCCGTTTACTCTTAGCTAAATTTGAGAAGTTGTGTGAGTTGCATAATACACAAATTCCGTTCATCTGTAATTTGATAATACACATTGATTTCTCCGCAAAATGACAGTTCTTTGATATGTGTAAAGAATAGTGCAATATTAGTACTAAGATAATTGTATGTTCAAAGAGCTTAAGATGTCCTTTAAAATGTAAATATATTTGGAAAGAGGCAGAAAGGAATGGCTTGGTTTTTTACAGTTCTTTAGAAGCAGTGTGTTCAGGTGACACTTGCATGCAATTTGAAGCCAGATGTGGTTGTTGAGAATAGAATTTGATGCACAGAATGAAGCAACTCAGTGTTAACCTTAAGAGATAGTACCTGGAGCTAAGGTATCTTTCCATTGGTTGAGAAAAATTTGCTGTGGAAATTTGAGATACAATTATTCTGAGCTTTCACTGTTGCAATTTTGATTTTTGAGTGGATAATCACATTGCTGAACAAAGGAGTTAAAATTTATTCTAGAGCTACCAGAGAAGCAGCTTACTTAAAGCATCCGCACTGCTTTGGATGAACTGAGAGAGTAAGTGAGCAAAACAACTTTTGGTGTTTGAGCTAGTGAGTTGTCAGTTCCAGTCTTCTACATCAATATGCTTGCTGCTATTTCCACCTTTGCTTCAAATCTTTTTATCACTAATGTTTCAGTGTTCTTTCCCTTCCACAGAGATTGTTGTAATAGGAGACAGTCATGGACGGCTTGTTGATTTCAGAGAACTGATTATGATCAGCTTTTAAGGCATGATATAATTTATCAAATCAGAGAAACGGGTACATACGTTTCACCTTTTATCTGAAGGAAAGTATTTTTTCGTAAGTTATGATGGTAAACTTATTATTTACCATATACAATTATCTTTGTTCAGGTATTTGCAGTACAACAGCCTTGTAGCTTATAAATACCAAGTGAAAATTTTCTAACTATGGAACATGGAGTTACTTGTATTTTATCTTTCTCATATTGTTTCATCAAGAGATTAAATTGATTAATTCTCTGCAGTAAAAAGAAGCTCTTTTTGGATGCTGTAATAGCAATTGTTCTGTGTAGCGCAGTTTGTTCTGTTGTTTTAAAACTACAAAATGAGATGGAGTAAGAATCTGGTGCAATTCTTTAATTGAATAACCCATCAGCCTTTTATGTTAATGTTGCCATTTATCTAAATGTGTATTGTCCTTAAAATACCTGCTTCCAGAGCTGTGGAATTTTTCATCAGGGATAAGTATGAAAAGAAGAAGTATTACGATAAAAATGCAGTTAATGCCTTCAATGTAAGTAAACAGTTTCACCAAGAGTTCTGTCACTTCTGTTTTTCAAAAACTACGTAAGAGAAATGTAGAAAACATTACATATGTTAAAATGTCTTTTACAGTCAAAAATGTTCTAATACAGACCTAAATGCTTTCTTTTGTATCTCTGGAAAGCTCTTCCTAGGCTCTATCATTTCAACATACATTGTCTATTACATTTAAAACAGCAAAGCTTTATGGTCCAACAAATAGCTTGCTTCCGGCTTTTAGTATTGTGATGTTCTCTTTCAGTGATGGGGTTGTTTTTCAACAGTATACTTTGAGTCCTTTCTGAGTATATTTTTCTGTGTCACGGAGTTAAGATAGGTTTACTGTTTCTGGTGACTTGTCTTTGCTCATTCTCTGTAATACTTCGAGAAGTCCTAGAGTGTTTTGTGCCCCTTGTCTGAGGGTCTTATTTTGCTGCTGAATTCCAGACTGTTGCTTGCAGCGAGGGGCAGTGTAATAGCAAACGTGGGCAGTATGGCTCATGTCTTTTTAAAAAAAAAACAACCAGGAAACTAGAGAAGTGTATTTTAAGTGTTGTTGAAGTACAGGGAAAATTGCTTTACATAAGAGGTAAAGTACAATTGTGGTTTGAATTACACTGTCAGTTACCCCTTTTCAGTTTTATTCCAAAATAGAAAATAGGAAGAATTCCTTACAATTATATTTTTCTAAAAAGTTCAAAAGACTCCCAAGATCTTTCTAAACAGATAATCTGGGTGCCTAGTATAGTAGTCCGCTACTGTCTTAAGTTTGACGGAGTGATCATATTTTGCTTTATTGTATTGCAGAGTAATATGAATCACTTAACAAAGTGGCAAGGATAGAATCAAGACAAGTTCAAGAGGTGTGTGTTACTACTGAGTAGGGAGCACTGTTTTATTTCTTTTTAGTTGGGCTTTTCTTTCATTGACTGATATAAATGGCATAATAGGAACAAAAACTTATTATGTAATAATTTAGTAGTAGATGATTCACGCACATTCACATTGACCTGCATTTCTTCAAGGCCACCAAACATCGGGTTTGAGGTAGGCAATTTGAAATCACAGTTATGGCAAAATCTTAAAAGTACGATACTAAATCAACTGAACTAGTGTGGTGCCTGTAGTCCTAGTCTGCTGCTTGTATTCGATTACTACCCTCCTTGGCTTTGGCACCAGCCCAGCTCGCATGCGTGTGTAGTGCTGCAAGTGGTGTTCAGTGATCATCTTTCGAGTGAGCTTGGGACTGACAGGGAGGAGGAAGAAAAGGTGAAGCTGGGTCTCCATTCTGCATGTCTGATACACTGTTTTTCTGCTGCTGGATGCTGTTGGCAAGGAAGAGGGGAAGTTATCCTACACTTCCAACACATGGAGATCTGTGGGAGGTTTGAGAAGAATGGGGTGAGGAAGGGAGTTCTACAAGACTATGTTTCTGTGCCCCCGTGCATAGGGTGGTGACAGTTTCTAAAGCTTTCCTTTTGCAGTCCTGGCAACATCTGAGACACCATCCCTCTTGCCACCCTGCCAGGAGGTGGCCAAGATTCCCTGGGAACTGAGAGGCGGCAGCTGTGGACAGAAGGGGAAGATTTCTGCTTGTAGCCTTCAACCCTCCACCAAGTGTTTGGTTGCATCAGAGCACTTGATAGCATGATAAGTTTCTTGAGTAATAGTCTTGTGAGCTGTTCAGGTCAGATGCCTGTGCTATGTCATGGCAAGCTCTTCTGAAAAATTTCTTTATCCTACTTACTTTTGCAGAGAGCAACCTGTGTCCTAGGTTTAATCACAATCAGCATTGTTGGGGTGATGGGAACTTTTTAGCACACTGACTTTTTGTATCACCTTTGAAATAGCAATGCCTTCTGCTTGGATTAGGACCAATTTAAGTTGGAGATGTGTATGTATGCTGTCATTTGGTAAAATTAATCCTTTCTGCGTATAAGTAGGTAATACAGAAGTGCAGAAACAGGCTTGCTGTGTCCTAAGAGTCGGTTTCCTTAATCAAGCAATTTCACTGAAGTGATGTTTAAAAATTTAAGGAGCCTTCCTGAATTTTGTCCACTGTTGCAAGTTGCTTGTGGTAAAAACTTCCTGTAGCATTTTTGTGGTTTAACCCCAGCTGGCAACAAAGAACTAAGCTGTCACTGGTCTCTTATTGGATTCTGTGCTACTTTTGTTATTAAATAAACTTCACATAGTAGTGAAACAATTAGGGCGTCTTTATAAATGGTGGCGCATATACATGCGGTAACATGAGCAATTTATTTTGCATTATGCCATGCTGTTTGACTTTATCTCTGAAAGCTTGTAAAATGCCATAGAGAACTTGCATCACTCCTGTAGTTAAATACAGACAATTACCATAGGTCGAGTGGTATGAGGTAATTTTGTATGTTAAAAGTCCCATTCAGGTGAGTGCTGACCTGAGACTGTTCAGGAATATCATTCCACTTCAGACTTGCTCCTGATTATCACTTTCAATCAAATTCTTTTATATTCATAGACTTTTTTTTTTGTACACAATCCCAAAAGTAAAACGTAGAGCATCCAGACCAATTTCTTCTCAAACAATTAGTCCTAATGACTGTTGCTTATGAAGTATTTTGTTTTCTTTGGGCTCTCATTAAACTGTTTGTGCTTCTTTAGTTTGCTGTCTCCTGGAGCACTCTTAGAAGAGCACAGTGTACTATTATACAAACACCTTTTCCCAAGAATTTGAACTTGTATCCTTAAATGACTTCAAGGCTCTTTTTTATTCAGAATTGGTGCACTAAGTATAAGTGGAGCAAATGTGAGCCTTGTTGGAAACACAAATATATTTCAAGGAAACGAAACAAAAAGCTATTGTGATTTTTTTTTTTTTTTAGGAGAATAAAGTGCCCTACTATTTCAGATAAATTCCTTGTTATAGTAGAGAAGCCTTGCGCAAAAGGAACTCCCAAGCAGAAAAACACCATACAGGTCAGGCAGCTGTCTGCCTTAACTTACTCCCTTTTTAATAATTTGCACCACTCCTCACCCGCCTTCCCTCTTTTCCTTGTTTAGGGTTTTCTCATGTGTTCCTGTAACCAGACCTTAGCACAATTGTATTTACTCCTTTCTGGGGGGAGGTTTTTTGCGTTATTTTTTTTTTGACTGGCATGTATTGGTAATTTTTTGGATAATGTGGTATTCTTTTACTTCCTCATACTCCTTTCTACTGCTACCAAGAAATCCATGGATGAAGATGGTGATACTGAGCCAGAAAAGAGAAACTTGGGTTGATAAGACTTCTAGCTGTAGCTTGTGGTTATTGCAGCCTCCCTGTTTATGCAAGGGGATTTTTTTGTGGGTTTTTTTTTTTTTTTAGTTAATTTCCTGTGGTGATACTTTATTGGAAGCAGTGACAGATCTAACCATTCCTGGCTTTTGGGCTAGGTTCTTTTTCCAGTTCTCATGAAATTTGTTACCTGTATTGGGGAAACAAAGTTTACAGTATATTTTCTAACACCACCAGCAAATGTAAGAGATGTTTAATAAATTGAAAATGGAATGTTTGCAGTTCATTAATAAAAATTCTGTTACAGGCTGAACAAAATAGTGTCATGGTGTATTCAAGGATAATTGTCATCTTAGTTAAACTGTTGTAAGTTTTGATTCTTTTGAAACACATGAATGAAACTAAAAACAGCCAACGTACAACGTAGTTTGAATGCAGGATGAGGTGTATTCTCAGAAATCTGTTCAGAATACCATAACAAATGCTCACAGGCAGACTGCTTTTTCCAGTGAAAGAGAGGCAATTTCAAGTGTTAACTCACATTCATGATTATCACAACAAAGCAGTTACTTAACAAGTTCATGTTTTGGTCTTGTGCTTTCCCTTGATTATCCAGACAGTCCTAAGGTGAAATAGTTGAATGCAGAACTGAAAATTAAAGATTGCCGGGGAGATCGCTTTCTAGTTTAGAAGAAGTTGTTCAGGGATTAGACTTACCCATATTAGTGACTGTAATAATAAAATCTGAAGAGTAAGACTTCATCACTTTGCCTCCACTTGCATCTTACAAAATAGATAGACACAGTCTGCTCAAATAATGTGAAGGCAGTTCCTAGTTGTGTAAGAATATGAGTGTGTAACAGCTTATCAGTCTGGTAGCTCTTCAGGGCAGAATTAGTAATGAGTTTTAAAGAACAGCAATCCTGATGTTTAGGAGATAAAATATGCAGATATCTTTCTTGTTCTTGTTAAAGAATTTAGTTGATCCCAAGGCTCCTTCTCTACTTAATAGTCCTGTCTAATTTCTGCCCATCCTTTGATAGGTTTATCACCAGCACCTAGAATGATGCCTGAGGTGACAATAGTGGGTGGAATTTGTTCTTGTTGAAAGGGAGGCATTATGAAAGGTCAGAGCCCTTGGCTTGGTACAGGTCTGAACAGAGCTTATAAAAATGCATTGGCTGTTTTTTTCTGTGCTTGAACAGGAGAAGCTGCTTGATTTTTGGTTACGAATAGAATAATTCAACGTTGTGACTATACCTGACTGGGTGAAATGGCAACTTGGCTTATTTTACAAGAAGTTATTTGTTCGCTCTGGTAATAAGGCAAAATTGGTTAAAAAAACCCCTGGTGCTCTGCATCTCCAGATATTTGGTATGTTTGTTTTTGTGAAGCGAATTTCTGAAGAGAGTATTCATCTTGACTGATGATCTCTATATTGAGTCAAAAATACATGTAATAACATCTGTGCAACTGGTAAGGTGGAGGGACAGTTGCTAATGAGGCTCCTGATCTTAGATGCAGTGGCCAAGAGAAATAGCAAATGTTACTTGTTTTAGTTTTTTTTTTTTAATTAGTAAGAATCTCCCAAAATTACTGATTAGAGGAAGTAAGCTTTGAAGCAGCTGTTTACACAGTTCATCAGCAATCCAAGAGGACATGTGTGATTTTTAGAACTGAGGTTCCAGAAAGAATAAAATCTGTCTAGAATACACTATTAACAGATGCTGGTGTGATTCTTTGAGACACAGGACTGCACTAATGAAGGGGTTTCTGGTACCCAATCCAAATAATTTAATTTGACCGTATTTACATGCTGCTAAGTTAATGTGCTAAAGTTGCACAGAAAATCCAGTTTGAAGGAGTCATGTTTCCATAATTAAAAAAAAAAAAGGCACCTCCTCTTTGATGTAAAATAAAAACTGTAAAATGAGGATCTTTCTTAAACCTTTGTTTATTTTTGGATCTGCTACAGTGACCCTTATACCATGTAAGTAATGAGGAGAAGCACCGAGGTCACCGTTTTCGAAATTAGCAATATAGTTAGTATCACAAACAATCTCTGCACCTTTTATTAATAAAAATAAGGACATAGGAGAAGAAAGAGCACAACTTCTCAGAATGCATATGGAAATTGCCTTATTCATCATGGATGGTGAATCAACCTAAGCAGTTTCCAGAGAATTTCAGTCTCAAAAAACCCTGCCACTACAGGGAGTGTGAATATATTATAATATCCTGACAATGTTTAGAGAATAGTAAACAAAGTTTCTATATTTAAGAAAAGGTGTGAATTATGTATGCAGCAGAAGTTTCATATAACTCTTTAAGCTTACTGAAGAAAAAGAATCATGTGTCTACATTTTCCATGCTTTCCTAAGGCATTGTGTATAATTTAAGGAGTATGAAATTAGACAGGCAACTGGATAAAATGACGTGAATTTAGACATTGCGATGGCACATTTTCCAGAAAGTTATCTTAAAGAAGTTTAAATCCATAATACATTTACTGCACTAAAGTATGTCGAGTAGGCACCTTAAGATGGATAAATTGGGGTATGATAGGGTACATGAACACTAAGTTTATAGTAGCTAGCACTGAGAAACATTCAGTCATTGGCTTACCAGTTAACCCTCCCAAGACTGCAAGAACTACAGAGTTTTTTTTGTAGTGATCTACAAACAATTTATGACTCAAGTGATATGAAGTATTTTTTAAATATGCTAATGAAGATAGGCATCAATATGAAGCACTGAAATACCATATAGGAATTTTGACTGGGGAGCAGAGATAGTGAAAGTGGGTATATTATTTTGCAAGATCATGCTGTTAGAATGGGTTGAATTATAGAATCCAGAACAGCTCAGGCTGGAAAGGAACTTTGGAGATCATGCAGTCCTCCCTGCTCAAAATGGGGTCAACTGGACAGGTGGCTTAGAGCTATGCCCAGTTAGATTTAGAGCATCTCCAGGATTGGAGACTCTACAGCCTCTCTGAGTAATCTGTTCCAGTATTCAACCCCCTCCTCCCCAGTTAAAAGCAAACCAACAACTTTATTCTTATGTTTCAATGGAATTTCCTGTGTTTCAATTTATGTTCAGTGCCTCTTGGTCTCTGGATATCTTGGTTTCTGGATATCACGGGCAACAGTCTGCCTTAGTCTTTGCTCTGTGCCACCAGGTAGTTACACATGTTAATAAGAATTCTCCCCCTTTTTCCCTCCCATTAGTTTTCTCACCTCCAAACTAAACAGTTTCAGCTTATTGAGCCTCTCCTTATCTGAAAGGTGCTCCAATCCTTTAATCATCTTGGTGTCCCTTTCCTGGACTTGTTCCAGTCTGCCCATGTGTCTCTTGTAGTTCTGAGGCCAGAACTGGCCATGTTGCTAGCTTGTGTCCAACTGGTCTGCCAGGACCTCCAAGTCGTCTTCTGCAAATCTCCTTTCCAGTCAGCTGTCATCCAGCCTGCACTGGTGCATGGGGTTATTCTTCCACAGGTGGGGGACTTGGCACTTCCCTTTGAACTTTATGTGGTTCTTGTTGATCCTTCCTGTTAACGGTGCTCTGAATAGCAGCACATCTGTTTAGTGCATCAACCACTCCTCCTCATTTTGTATCATCTGCAAACTTGCTGATGATGTACTCTGTCCCATTGTGTGGGGCATAAATGAAGAAGTTAAATAGTTGACCTCAGTATCAGGTCCTGAGTACCATTAGTGACTACTCTTGAGCTGGACTTTGTCCAGCTATGGTTAAATGAATGAGCTAGAGGAGCCAGCATGTGGATTTCCAGTGTGCTGGCTGCATTCTTAGTAGCTCCCGTGTGCAGAGTCTTGTTTTCCCCCCTTCCATAAGTGCTTTTCATTTGCAGGGTAGTTAACGTAGCTGGGCCACCTGGCTGCAAGTTACTGCATCCATGTAAACCACAATTCTGCCAAAGCTGAAATCTGCAGTGACTGTGTTGCCAGTTCAATATGGATCTTAAAGATGTAAATGATTCTATATGCAGCAAGGCAAGCCACCTAGGAGGAAAAAGAAGTTATTGTGCTGAAGTGTTGGGAAACTGCCATTAAAGACAGTTTTCCCTGGAACAAATACAGAAAACATCTGTTTAGTTGGACAAGTGAAATGAACACTCCAGTAAGAGGTTAAAAGCATGTTTTGTTTATCCTGTGTCAGCCTTTAAATAAGCCACAGTGACTGTCCATAAAACCTCATGAGTTGGTTATCTAGCAAGAAGCTAAATAATCTAAAAAAATGTGGGCAACCGTAGGTATGGATGCTCTTGGTCAGAGTTGGAAAAAGTATTTTGCATTCATGTCTAATACTATTAAATATATTTCTATTTCCCAGAATGCTGAGTAATTGCATCTCTGCTTGATGTAAATATTATGAAAATCTGTAGCTCTGCACACATCCAGAACTACAGCTAACATTTGCACAAGCTTCAGGGTATTGCTGTAACAAGATACAGGCGCCCTGAAGGGCTGGAGGGAGTGGTAAGCATGCTCTAAGTATTGACAGAAGAGCAATAATGGCTTCTTTGAAAATCCAGGTACTGCAGTGTTTTGTGAAACATGGGACACAACCTTTTTATGTGGTATTGAATGGTTAGAGCACTGAATGAGGGAGACATTTTAGTAACTTTAAAAAAAGCCTTGCCAGTTAGCTTAAAAACCTTTCACGTGTTATTAATTATTAATAGTACATTTGTATTATTGTACCTACTCCTTGAGAATGGGTATCTTTAAAAAATGTTAAGCAATTGGTTGCATGTTTATTTGCATCTCAATGCGTGTTTATTTGCTTCTAAAAGCAGTCTGTAAACCAGAGGTGTCTTCTTTAAAATAAAATAGTAATTTTAGTGTAGTTAACGTTTGTTGGAGATGTGCAGGAATAAAGTCATAAGTCTGCTGAAATGTGAAAAAACATATGTAGCAGTGGAACTTAAAGCCTGTAAATGACTGTTTAAAACTCCCGTTCATTTGGGTTATTTCCCTGTATATTGTGTGGATGTAAAATGGCCACTCGAGGGCACCTTTGTATTTGGTTTGGCTGCTAATTTCCTGAGTATATTGACGTGCTTTGATAACGCACTCATTTTTTAATCTCCTGAATCCTCTGAGTGCTAGCAACCTGAATTCCATATTTACATGGAAGATTAATACAGGTTTCTAAAGCTTTAACTTTAACTTTTTTTAATGAAAGGGTAAATAACAACCTGAATTACATCAAGAGCAGGATTTTGTAAAAACTACAAATAAAAATTGATGAGAACTTTATCTAGTACACTGACCTTAGTGACCATAAATGTTTGTATGACTGTTAACTACCATCAGAAATATGTCAATACAAACTGAACGCAAGTGAAATCATTCTTAGGTTCTGTATGTTATAATCTCTGATAGCTTCATTTAGTGCTTCATACTTTTTTCACTTGAAATTGTAGTCTGGCATGTAGATACATCAGAGCCATGAGGCCAAATACTGTTTATATGCATGCTTTTATGTGAACTATTAACATTGTGTGTATTTGGATAGTACTGCTACTAAGTAATAACTTAATACTATGAAAGTTTTTAATGGATAAAATAGGGACAGATATCACATTGCTATTTAAGAGGGACAGGGAACTGGAGTACGATTGCAAATCTGCAGATTCTTTCTTTTCCAATCTTAAGTTTTTTGTGAACCAAAGAGTCTCAGCATAGTTGAAAATGAAATCTTACAGTACTGTTGCATGTGTATGGATTTTCTTTCTTAGCACTGAATGTACTTGATGTTTTAAAGACCATATTGAGTTTCATTATGCAAATTGGTTAATTTTACTTTATCAGCTTCCTAAAAAGGAATCTCAAAACACAAACAATGGAAAGGGATTAAAGAATTACTAAAAAAAAAATGACTAAGTCTTTTGGTCTGAAAAGCGATTGAAATTTTGGAGACATGTAAGTGTGGAAACTTGATGTGGAAGCAGCTCCTTGCCTTTATTCCCTCTTTTAGGCAATTCCATATTCACTTCTTAATCAAAAGACCCAACTACTCTTAAGTTAAAAACTATAATAGAATATTCAGACGTAGATTGTCAGTTTGCACTACATTTTTAATGCACAGAAGCACATCAGCTTTATTGTTCTTCTAGCAGCATGTGTGGTTGGTTGCAGGAGTTGCCTTCAGATTTGTCTGTTACTTTAAAGTGCCAATAATCAAGGGTGTCTTAGTTGATAACTTTTCAGAGTGAACTGCGAACCTAACATATGTTATCAGAGTAGATCAGTGTGTGCTTCTTTACTTGATTTCTGGAAGGTGGCTGGAAATTGCTTTTTGGATTTTGATGTAAAAATTTAGCTGAATTTACAGATGTGGCCAAAAGTGAGTAAGGTTTTTGTCAATTGTCTTCAGTGGTTATGCTGACAGATCTTACTCTTAGTACCTACTTGCTCAAGTTTTTTTTCTATTGAATCTAAATGAAACAAAAATATGTTCTACCTTTCCTGCTGTCTGCTGTACAAATTTCATAATTGGTATCAGTATTGACCATATTTTTAGGAACTGATTCTTTAGCTGTTCTCTTTTTCTTTCCACTGGAATAGAGCAATTGGATTAAAACCAACAAATCAGAAAAGTGATAACAGAAGGCAATTATTGCTCTGGAGTGGTGTGGAGGTTTTTTCCCTACACTATAGAGGGGATATCTGCTTCAAAACAACAGTATTTTCAGGTACTCAGTCAAGCATGGAGCAGATCTGCCTGTACTGATGCTTCTGATCAAGTGTATAGGAAGAAGTCATTATTAATAAATGCTGGTAATTCCAAGTAGAACCCTCATATTTTTCTTCGATATGGGGTTACATAGTGCTGCTTTTAAGTGATCTCAGTCTCCTAAAAAACAGGTTTTAGATTATTATTAAAACCTTGGTTGGCAATCCTGAGAGGTGATCAGGGTTCTGCTATAAATATTTAAAGTGCATTTGTGGCTTTCAACTAATTAAAAACAGTTGCAGCAGATCTGAGTGCAGCATTTACTCCGGGAGAGCTGGATGCATTTACCTGTCATGGGTGAGTGGTTTGGTCCCGGTGTTATTTTAACCTCAGCGCTCCCACTGCTGGCCACGGATGTAGAAATAGGTCACAGAGCAGACGCTTTCTCATTTGCCATTTGTTGGCAAGCTGATGAATCTCTTTTGACTCCAAACGAGAATGGCTCTGTGAGCTGCTTTATCACTGCAGTAGTTTTGAAAAGAAGGATTTACTGGAAGTATAAGCCAGCAGCACAAAACTTGTGTCAGTCCTTGTTCTTTACTGGTGTTTCATCTGCTCAATAAATAATATCCCCTATAGCTAATTGGTGTATCCGCACTGCAAATGGGACAAGGAAGGTATTAATACTAACTTTGAATGGTTTAACCTAGGTTTTGGCAATGAAGTCCTGAGTACAGCACCAAAATTGTTAAGGGTTGACATATGCAAACGAGAGGGAATACTTGGTGGTGGTTTTGCTATATGTTACATCTGTAGCGTGGTGCAGTTTGAAACCTCTCAGAGTTGGGGGACAGTACAAGGGAAACCAAAAACCTGTGAGGTTTTATTGACATCTCAGAATATCAAGCAACTTCACCGATTTGCTAAAATATGGGGTTAATTTGGGTTAATAATGAGCGTTTTGAAATCTCCTGAAAACCAAGCACTTGATGACTAAGGTGTTTGGTTTTTCGTCATGCTTGAAAGGGGTGTTAGCATCCGTAATAATGACTTGGGCATTAGTTAAAGTTCAGTATTCTAACTGAAAAAATGTCAAGATAATAAAAGAATGCCCTTACATTGTGGTGTTGTTATAGTTTTTAGTTTTATTTGGTGCTTAGTTCTTGCATATGGATGTGACACAATATGACACGTGAACGTAGGCTAGGAGCAGAATAGCTGGCACTATAGGGACTTGATTCTAGCTGGGCAACACTGCCACCGAGGCTCCTCTGCACTCAGTGTGGGCCATGCAGGACTGCTCTGAGGTCAGGAGGCAGCTGGTGCAGTGCCAGCTGGGGAACCTTAACAAGCTTAACAGGTCAGCTGTCCCTTAAGGATCAATTTGTGCCAATAGCACGTGTTACCCAGGCTTCTCTCGTACCCTTATTGGCTCTTGATACTCTGACCACTTAACCACTCACACCAGCCTCTCTTTTAATCCTCTTTTATGTTTAGCTTTATCCAGCCACTCAGTTTAACTTGATGGGATTTTTTCATTCCGTTTTCCTTATCTGGCAGGATTTTTTCGTTCAGATTTCATTATGTGGCGCAGTATGGTAGATAACAAATTAACATGATGCAGTGGTGATAAAGCTGTTCAGCTGCCCAAGCTCACGCTATTGCTTTCATTATATTAATTTAATCAGTTCTTTATACGTTGTAATGTGTCTTCTCTTAAAGATTAGCTTCAGTCATATACCTTTTGTGCTCTTGCTTCATTGAATATTTGCATATGTGAAGTGTGCTTTCAAGGGCTGCATTTTAGCCTGAAGTGATGTAGTGCTGCTGTTTATCTTTAAACATTATGCTTGGGTGTTTCTCAGTTTGTACATCCTGTTCCATAGCCCAGGCTAGGCGGCCGCTGCTTTTTACTCTATCTCCTGCTTATAGCTTGCATGACACTTCTTCATTTCTTGATTTGCAGAACTATAATTACTTGCAGGCTTACCTAGGATTACCTTGTCCTAGGTTAGATCATCCCTTAATTTATGAACATGACAGGCAGATTGAGAACTGTTATGGAAGGATGGAAATGTGATGCAAATATCTGTAGTGTGGATTTCCTCCTAACCCCAAATGAAATTGTGCTTACCTGGTTCTATGTGGTGAGTAGCTGTTACCTGCTCTTCACCTGTGAGAGCTATCGCTTGAAGTATCTTAAAATCTGAAGCATACAAAAGAATGAAAAAAAACCACCAACCAAAATCCCTCTTTATCTTTAGAAACCTGAAAGTATATCCAAGACATTCCATTATCCATTATCACAATTTCACACATTTGCATTTAATTGAAATCTTAGTAAGGAACATGATGTTAGAGCTCATAGTTTAATATATACAGTTACCTAATTATTTTTCTGACATTATTTGCTTAAAATGTGGTATAATCAGAATAAACAGGATCCTTGTGTTCCTATAGCAACGGAATGCTGCAGGTTGAGAAACTGCTTCATTGCAGCAGATATATCCATAACTCTTCTAATAACCCAAGAGTTTTAAAACATTAAATTTAAAAATGAGAATTCTGTTTCATGTTTCTGCAGGTAAAATTTGAGTTAAAAATTAAAGCTTAGAAATATCTTTCTTGAAGCTCTATACTGCCTTTCAGGGTAAGCATAGTTTCCAAGTTTGTAAAAATACTAAATATATGTATTCTAGAAATATTCCAGTTGTATGAGCTATGGTATTAGTAGGATTTTCTGTAAGGTATATGGAGTACTTAGCCATAAGGTAGGGATTTTTTTGCAGCTTTCAGTTCCCTTTTACTGCAAGCTGTTGATTTTTATTTTTTTATTTTTTTTTTTAAACTAAGTAAAAACATGTCATCTAAATTGGTTATTTTGATCCAACATAATGAACTACCCTGTAATAGCTTCATTTATTTTTATATTTTTCTTGTAGATAGTAGAGATGAGACAAGAGAGTGTAGAAATGTCAGCTTTATAGCTCTGAATATCTTCTACATGTTTGGTAAATGTAATTCAGATGTGTTTTTTAGCAAGGAGAATAGAAAGATAATGTTTCCATTAAAGTGGTCAACTATGCATAAAGAAATAGGATAAGAAGATGTATGAAAATGCATTTAGAGAAATTGTATTTTCTCGAGTGGACTGTGTCTGTTGCATATATAACTTATACCTTTTGGATAATTCTGAATAGACTAGTGGTGCTGACAGCAATATTACATAGCAATTCCTACAAAAGAAGTATCACCTGTCTGAAGGTCTGGCATCCTGCTGTGAGCATGCAGGTTTATATTAACCCTAAGCTCTTTACTCATTTGGAGTGCTCTTAGAGAAGAGTTAATTAGAACTTTAATGAATGTATAACTTTCAGAGTTATTTTGCATTCCTCTTAATAAAAATATTCTGTTAGAGTGAACCAGAACAAAGGCACTCTCTTCTCTCCCCCTCCTCTGGGACAGTGTGCCTTCATGCTTCAGGACATTAATATTTCAATAGTCACGCTGGATAAAATTGAACAATGAATGAAACCTAATTATTTTTCTTAGGCCTGTGATATGATCTTATCTAGCTTCATTTTCTTATATTCTGTTCTAGTGAATTTCTTTATAAGTCACTCATTCCTTCCTGACATATTTCCTTTAAAACTCATTCTGGTAAAAAGAAAAGAAAAACTTTGTCTCCTCCTTTTTTTTTTTTTTTTTAATGTTGGGGTTTTTTTCCTACTCCTGAAGTTATTGAAAAAAAGAATGAAAATCATGTCTCTCAGCCACCTCTGCTGCCCCCCTTCCCAGCTATTCTTGCTTATTTTCTTTCTCATTTCTTTCCTCTGTTTTGCACAGATATCCTCTTCTGATGCTGCTCAGCCTTTGGCATCCTCTCCTTCTCTGCAAGCTGCTGCTGAGAAGAGCAAAGCAGAGGTATATGTTTTCGGGGGTAACTCCTGTCAGGTTACTGCTTTGCACAAATGTTTATCTTTATGTAGAGTAATTTCACTTGTTAACTAGAGTTAACTACTGGTAATACATGTAATGTACTTCTCTCGCCATTGCTTCCTGGACAAAATAGAAAAAAAGAACTGATACGATGGAACAAAGCAGTTGCATGGTTATTGCTGCTTAGTGTTTATTTGTCAAAATTCTGGTTCTGCTCTGATTTAATGTCAAAAACTATGGAAACACCATTTCATTACCAGCTAATGGGCATGAGCGACATTGTCCTGTTTCCTCAGGAACAATTTTTGGTATTTTTTGTTTATATTACTTACTTGTTTCAGAATCTCTATTAGCAGCACTGTTCCAGCCGTTTAATTCAATCTTCTTAATACAGAACTAATTCAGTGACACTTCTGTTGACTCATATTGGTTTAAATATCCCTTCTAGCTGGGGGGGGTGTGTGTGTGTGCTGATGTTACGTTTATTGTTTAGAAGGGCCTTTGAAAAACTTAACACACAAGTAGTAGATGAAGTATCGTTTGTATGAACTGTCAGTAAGTATCACAATTTGCAACAGTATTGAAATATATTATTTTAGAATGTGAATGCTCAATGTTAGACTTTCAGATACTTCACTCTAAGTTGAGACTGTATACACTATATGAAATGACATAATGTAAATAGAAATGTTTTTTCTTCTAAATAAAGTGTGGACAGGTGCTATAAATTATTTCAGTTCAGCTATATTTAAACATTAATTAAAATGTAAAGGTCACTGTTATGGACTAGACCACAAGCCTTGGTGAACTTGACGTGTGTTTTAAATTATGCCAGGAATAGGTGCAGCCGCTTAGAATGCAACTCACCTTTCCTTTATTAACTGCCTCTCTTGATGCATTCAAATTTGAAAGTTCCTCTGTGTGACTAGTATGCTATTTTGTTGGAAATGAATCTTGGGGTAGAAAAAAACAAATTATTTTTGCTTGGAATTTAAGACCAATACATAGCCAATTTCATTTTATTATCTTCATAGTGCTTTTTGACTGCTTTTGCAAGTAATGAAACACTTGAGTTGAAGTTCTGGCATGAATGCAGCATCTAAGATATGTTTTTATTTAGTCTGAATTCTTTTTTATCTAACGGAGCTGAAGCAGAAAGCATACATATTGAAATTGTGAAGTGTGAAGATGAAGGAGTTATGGGTTTTGAAGTCCACAGTGAAAATGAAGTGAATGAAAATAAAGTCACTGGGAATCAATCAGGCTTTGTGAAGCGTGAAGGCAGAAACACTAGTGAACAGTTTTAAGTCTTCATATATTCACTGTGAAGCTCTTAGGGATTTGTTAAGGGCAATGAGATGCATTTATTTATATTTGGTCACATTTATGGAATGTTTGCTGTATGAAACTTGCTGTAAGCCATCGTCATTCTCGAAGTCCTGAACAATGAGTTTCCAGATACATTTTCCTCTGAGTGAGTTTTCTCTAACAAAACATACATAAAGAAAATGCTGAAGTCAAACTGGAAATCAGGACATCCTGAAGATGATCATATGCAAACCCCTTAACTCTACTTACACATATTTAAGTAAACTTAAGGTACTGTATTTGTAAAGTAAGTGTGCTGTTATGACACTTCTAACAACCTTTCCCAGCAGGAGAGGAAGCAGATTAGCGGTTGTCAGCGATGTAGAGAAGCTTCCACAGGAGAAGAGATTAGACTTATTTGATGTATTCAACTTGGGAAGGTTGGAGTGAGAACAGGGATTGAAAGATTTTTGGAAAAGTTAATGATCTGATAATGTATTTGTGTGCAAAACATGATTACAGTCACAGGATACTGAGAGTTTGGAATACAGATTGGTACTAGAATTAGTGACACAGTAATGAAGGAAGGCTAAACTTCATTGGAAAGGCATGGCTATGCATTTGTAATCTTAGTTCCAGTAAGCGTGCAGGTCTCAGGTTATTATGATGGTCACAGTATAAAACACTGCTCTATGCTTGTCCCAGTCATACAAACCTTTGCTTGAAGATCTGGCACTGCCACAAGTGAGATACAGTGTTGGGTGGGCCTCTCGTTTGAATTTTTATGTTAATTTTTATGTTGATTTTTGCATTCCTAATGTTCACTAAAATCTAGGTTGGTTTTGATTTTCTTCAAAATGAACTTTACAAATTCCCCTCTTCTGCATTTTTGTGACTGCGGTCGTTGCTTCCTGTTGCTTGGGTGGCACCCACATTTATGCAGGTGCTTGTTGTGATAGTCTCCTTTTCCAGGACCTGACTGCTCAGGTAGATGCCTGATGAATTAATTCATAGGAGGGGTTAGTTGGGACTTGAGGAACTTCAACTGAGTAACCCAAATCCATCTGGTAAATATGGTGGAAGTTTTGAAAAATGATTATTTGAAGTTGTGAAGAATGTGTTACTTGGGTCCCCCCGTGCCCACCACTTCTAAAAATAAAAAAACCCAGATCAGAAACCCTTCATCTTAGTGTTAAAACTATTTTAACCAGATGTCATGTTACACAGGTTTAAAAATTATATATATATTGAATGTTAAGAAGAAGAAAAAAATCCTTATGGACAGAAATATGTAGACTAGTAAGCAGTTTTATTTTTAATACTAGAGCTGCACAGAGAGTTATCTAACCTCTCAAACTTCCTCCTTATATTGGAAAACTTCCTAAAAAATAGTGTTCTGTGGAACAAAGCTGTTTCAAAGCTTTGAACAAAGAGATCCAAGTCTAATGACTGAAAGAACATTTAGAAGCTTCTATCTCAGCTCCTTTATTACATATAGTGAAGTCTTGTTGCATCTATTTTAATGTTCAAGTATACTCACTAGTACAGTACTGTAGTTGTCTGGTAAATGCAAACAGATTACTAACTCTAACAATCACTACTCTGCATCAAAGCAATGACTTGCCTAAAAAGTCTATATCTTCTGTACGTTATGATGCTTTAAGGAATATTTTATGCTTTTCTTCAGTCAAACTGGGTAATATTGCCCCATTTATTCATTCAAAACTAAAGTGAAAAAACTTCTGTAATGTCATTATAATGCAATCAGAGTAAAGGGATCTCTTGTGGTTTTTTCTTTCTGGAACAACTTAATGTCTTATTTCTCAGTAGGTCTGTCATATGGCCCAAGTCAGCTTTTTACATCCAGGAGTATTTTATTTAAAACTACTGGATTAACTTTTTAATATCAGTAACTCTCTGCAGAAAGGTGCGTGCAAATTACCTTGCTGTAGTTCTTTGGTCAAAGAGACTGGCATCTGTCCTAATGGCAGAGGTTATCAGAGTTACTGGAGTACTTGTAGATGTTTTTTTCTTTTCGGATCTGCTTAGCTTAGGAGAAGCAACACTGGTTCTTTTTTCCTTCTGCTTATAAGAAGAATTGCAGATGAGCAGGTAAACTAGTGAATTTCTTGAATTCTCGAAGTTAGAATATTTTTAGTAGTACTAGCGAGAAAAATGAGTCATGCCTGGAAGCACAGCAGATAGAACCATAAACTCTGAATTGAAAGGGAGTAAATGAAGATCTCTGCTTAGGTTCTGTATGACCGCGGCCATTCAATATGTTTGGAAATGCATTGTTATTGAGTACTACCAAAATGCTTTTTTTTTCCAGAAGGAAAAAGAAAAAAAGAAAGAAGAAAAAAAGAGAGAGAGAGAAACAGAAAAACCATCAAAACAATTAACAGTTGAAAAGGTAAGGATAGTTTATTTTTTCAAGTTATTTAAAAATTACACATAGTATTAGACATATTCATTTTTCCAAATCCTTGTATTTGTGTGTGTAAAGAATAATCCAGATAATCCACATGAATGTTTTACTTATTACCGGTGCTCTTCCTTGTATACAGATGTTCATTGACCGTATGATGTGGGATGTGTTTGGGGGAAGAGGGAAGTGAGTTAAGATTTATTAAGATTTTATCTCATATAATTTAAGGTTTTTAAGATGTACTAGCGCTGCTCTTGCTTAGAAATTTTAAAATTTTATTTAGTGCTGTACTTAATGCTGTTTTTCTTAAATTATTGAAACATAAATTAATGTTTAAATGTTTTGTCTTAATTAAACATAAGTGTATAATTTATAGAATTGAATTAGTAACAGTAGTCTAGGTAACTTGAAAATACTCAGCTAGATCATGTGACAAAAAATGAAAGACAAACCAGTTAAGATGCTTCTTTAAGCAGCTATAGTAAAGCATAATGAGCAGTCTTAGCGACATAGGTACATTCAAAAGTTCATATATACTTTTGTGTAGAGTCAATATTAAACAAAAACAGGGTGGGTAATATAGGTATTACATAACATAATATAGCAATGGGTTCACATTATCTCAGAGGGAATGTCTGTCTCCGAAGAAATTATTTTATCTGCAGTGTAGCCTGCAGAATGCATTGAAGTCTCCATCTGTTAGTTTATGCCCCAGTAGTGCTGTGTTAAAATTATGAAAAATTGTTGTGTATTCATACATTCGGTGGTTTAAAAACCACAGAAACCCTTGGCTAAAGAAGTTACTGCCTCCTGTAGTCTTCTAAATTATGTATTTATTATGAGGGGAGACCTCATTGCAGTTTACTGCTTCCTCGTAAGGGAAGGAGGAGAAGCAGGTGCTGATAGGAATGACAGGAAGATGTGCCAGGGGAGGTTTAGGTTGGATATTAGGAAAAAACGTTGTTCAGAGGGTGGTGGAGCACTGGAACAGCTTCCCAGGGAAACAGTCATGGTGCCAAGCCTGACAATATTCAAGAAGCATTTGGACAACACCCTCAGACACAACAGTATTGGGGTTGTCCTATGCAAAGACAGGACCTAGACTCGATGATCCTTGTGGGTCCTTCCCAACTCAGGACAGTCTGTGATTCTAAGACATTGATTGCAGCTATATTTCTAGTTCAGTTTTCAAATACAATTTTTCTATTTTACATAATAAAAAATACTAAAATATGTGCATACTTGGAAGGGAAAAAAGCCTCACTCCAATACAAATATATGTTTTTCTGAAATTGGAAAGCAGTTTTGGAGTATGTTAGTGCAGAAGCATTTGTTGTGACAGTTTACATAGCTAGTGGGAAAGGATATCCTTATTCATGTGGTAGAAGGTTAAATGTTTTATTCTGGTCCTTAGAACAATAGACTTGAGTTATAAAGGCTGAAAACATTGCTGTGGTTTGGAAGTCGTAACTTTCTAAAGCCCAAAGGGGTAGTGAGGGTTTCCCTTTGCAAGAATGCTTGAACCTTGCCACATGGCTGGGAATATTTGGTTAGGTTGAGAAGAAAAAAGATAGTGCATAGTTACAGCTGAGGGACTGCCCTAATACCTAAAATAAAAACCAATTCAGATACCACTGATTAGATTTACGTTTGAAATGTCATTAGATTACAAGCTAATGATTAAGCAAGTAAAAAGAAGTATTTTGATTTTAAATGCTTGTACTACAAAATGTGGAATTTGGTAAATATATCTGCATTAGATAATAGTGCTGTTGTAACAGCTGCAAAATGTTTGAAATACTGCAACATATTTTATGTAATTATTAATGTGTCAGCACTGATTGCTCAAATGGAACTCATCCATGTGTCATCTTTTTAATTTAAGAGATTTTTTTAAGATTGAGCTTTTCAAAGACTTTAAAGATCATTCATAATAAACTGTTTTAAACACAGCCTGTAACCTTTACTTTTCTCAGACCCAAAGGAAAGAAATCTGTATCAAATGCTTGTGTTTTCCTTGGAAAGTACTGGTGACGTAAAGGACCAAAAGATTTATTTTTATATATGGAATAATGTATTACTGCTTTTGTGGTGTAATTCTGTTTCAGGGAGCTGATAAACATAATAACAACAATGGTACACTTCACATCTGATTAGAGACGGTCTACAGGGTATTTTAAATATTGCATGTTGAATCAGTAGAGGAGTGCTGGTATCTTGACCACAGTATCGTGTTTTCAACTACATGAAGCAGTAGATGGCTGTTTATCCCAGTTCTCAGCTTTCTAGAGAAGGAAACAGATAATAAGGGTTCTTTGGACACTTCATATGTGAATTGTCTGGTTGCCTTTATTGCAGGCATGGTATATCTCCAGTCTAGATATTCTAGGCTTGGGGAGTTAATTAAAAAGAAGTGAACAAGCAATTGGCAGTTCTACTACCATTTTGAGACTTCTCTTGATTTAGGTAATTAAAGCAGTGTTTTAGACATCCTGAAGAAGAATCAACAAAGATAGAAAAAATAACTGAATTTAAACTTGTAAAATGTTGAAAATGAAGCTACAGAAAACTTCAGATCCCTTTACAAGTGTCATGTACTCCTACAAGTCTTAAGTTTCTTGTGTCTTCATTTTTATATCTTATATTGATTTTAACTTTCTTGGCTCTCAAAACAAGAATATGTATGCTAAAAAATTAAAATGCTGACATTCAATTTTCATGTTCTGATCTCTGCTTCATAGAATGACTAATTTGCTCCTACATCCGTATAAGAGCCTTTCTCTGGTGACTAACTGATCTTTAGCCTTTAACCTGAATGTCTAGCATGATTTCTATTGCATCTTCAAACACTACTGAAAGCCTGTAGCATTGATTTAGCAACCTGTGTTATTCCAGTATTTCACTGATACGTCAGATAATTGTGGCATAAAAGATGCTTTGTTTATTAGCATGTTTTGATCAGTAAAAGGAACAGACTGATTTAACAATAGTGGGCTTTCTTACTGAAACTGCATTTAAAATTGGCTAAAAAAATAATCTGATGCTTCTAGAGACCATTTTGGTAGAGTAGAGGAAAAAAAGTCAGTAGTCTGACCACCAGTCTTATCTGTTTCATTTATGAAACACATGAACATTTTTAATTTATAGGTGAGAAAAACTAGCCAGGCTTTTAACAGCTGTTTTTTTTAAACTTGGTGATCGTGTCTACCCTTTCACCAACTGCTGAGGAGCTTTCCCATCTTACTAATGACTCCATTCATTGCACAGCTGAAGTTGGTTTTATTATTTTTTTCCCTCGTCTCTTCCTTTTCTGCCTTAAGCTTCTGACTGAATTCTCCATTCAGCAGCAGAGTAAAGCACTGACCTTTTTATTTCTACTAAGTGGGATTTTTGTTCATCCTTAGGTCATTGAATGTGCTCAGTTTACAGTCATTTGCTGTTTGATTTCTTAAAGAATACATAGCCTGTATATTCCACTGGTGTTTAAAGGATCCCCAAAGCCTCATAATAGTTTTCTGAACTAAAACTTAAACTGTGTTGTCAATTTAGGTAAAGTTTCTTCTCATAGCCCAGAGGAGCAGCTTCAATAAGCTTCATGCTGCTGCTTCATGCAGTGTGTTGGAGCAGGCTCTGTGTGCACCCGATCCACTTGGTACCCGTTCTCCACTGAAAGGAAGCATAGAAGGGAAGGAGATGGGATGCTCTCTGGTTATCTGGGCTTAGGGATTGGGTCTACGAGGAACATGGCCTGTGTGTGAGCTGTGGAGTTTGGGTGCCCCAAGGATAAATGGGACCATTTAAAGCTGTAAAGAATGGCGTCGGGAAGGCTGTGTTTGCAGATGATCAAATGGTATGTCCTTTGTAGAATGGACAGGGAGCTCTTTATGCATTTGGCAAAACTTCTAATAAAAGTAGGTTGCATTAAGGATATAATACTTAATTTAGTAAAGTATTTCCATTGCACAAAATTTGGTTCAGAACAGAGTTCTAAATCTTGCATTGAGTTATATGAATGAGGCTTCTTGAATTTCAGAGTTAATAGGACAATTTATTTTTTTTTTTTTTTACAAAACGCACCTTTTTATGTCCATTTGCAGTATAAATTCAGACAAAAATGCATAAATAAATATGATGGATTGTGTCTTTGTTATGCTCCAAAAGTAAAGAGGGAGAGAATTCATATATCTAAAACGTTCAGATATTTATAGACTTCAACTATATATATATAACCTATATATATAACATATATATATATATATATAGGGTTAATCTTTAAATAAATAAAACCTGATGTACTTCAGTGCTAGCAATCCAGAATTAAGCCAGAAGTGATTTGGGAAACCATCCCTGGAAAATTTGATAAATATTTCTGATAGCCAAGATTATAAAGTTCAGCTAAATCCGTACACTGAATGCTTTGAAAATGCTTGGTTTCAACACTATTGTTCTGGTTTGAGCTAAAACTTGGGACTTAGCTGAAGTTAGGAAATAGATTCTACTTTAGCTTAAACCAGAACAACTATGTAGCTTTCTGTGGTGTTTATTTTAGAGATTTTGCATCAGTTGAAGACACTCATGAAAATATTGTGATGGTTTCAGTGTAAAATACTGCATATTGAATGTTGCAGGTACTGTGAAAACTCACCTAATTTATTGGAAGTAAGCCCTTTTGAAACAGACTGTGTTATACTGAAATGCAGAAGTGAAATGGTTAGGATGTAAAGAACAGACTTTTTTCGTCACAAACTACTTGTGCTTTTGTAAACTAACACTGACATTCAAAGTTAAGACTGTTTTCATTTTGCTGAACATATCAGGTTGTTGAACATTTCTGAAGGATTGCAGCAGTTAAACTTCATTAACTGAAGTACTGTTTGACACTAAGTTGTTTGTTTTATTGTATTGCATTTTGAGTTTGAAATTGGCTCTTGTTTGTATATAAAGTTGATTTAAGTGACAGGAATGGGTCAGTTAGAGGTTATCTTTCAGCGGCAGTATATCAAATGCTGTTTTTCTCCTCCAAAGTGGAGACTAAATGGATGGCTTAAACTCAGCAATAAAAATGAGCTGTTTCCTTTCAGTCAGCTGGTACCAACCAGCATAAAATGGCCAGCATTACGGAGGTACTGCCCTAGTGTACTCACATTTAAAAGTGCTGGAAACCCCCTCAAATACAAGTGAGAGCAGGTTCTATTAGCAGCTTTTCTTTCCCCTTCGTATGGGAAAACTGATGTGTCAAGCATTCTTTTAACCCAGGGGTGCTGAACTCGCAGCTCCTGCCGTTCCCCTGCTCCTGCAGCATAATGTGCGTCACATGCTGCACACTGACCAGCGCTGGCAGGAGCTCAGGGACAAGGAGCTCAGAGCTGCTGCTGGGTAAAACAAGGTGGAGGGCCAGATTCAGCCCGCGGGCCCTGAATTTAACACCTCTGCATTAACCAGTAGGGACACCTTCTTAGGGGCGTGATTTTGTTTGTTTATTTTCACTCAAAGACAGCTGAACCTCCCACTGTCTGGGCAAGAGAGACTAGGAACTACTAGTCCTCCTTAGTTCTCTGGGGATGTTCTGTTCTTACCCACAGCATTCCAAATTATTATCCTAATAATTTTGTACAAGGAGAAATGAGTTGGAGCAAATAGTGCTCTGGTGTTCTTCACTTCTTTGAAACTGAGTAGCATTGTGAGAATATGGAGAAGAATGAAATCTTGCAAAATTTTTCATGTCCAGACACCAGTTTGGTGGAAATGATTTATTTAGGTGTTTACTTTTAAGATGTAGGAATAAGAGGACTCTACAAAAATTGACCTGAATGATAATTCAAATATAGAATTACATTCTAAATATTCTAAATGTTTTCTTAACTTTGAATCCATATTGATGATGATATTTGCTAAATCACTTTCATATTTGTTAATTATATGATTAGAAGTCTAGGGAAACAAGATTTGCCTTTCTGAGTGATTAATTTAAAATCTGTTTTTACTTTATACAGATTTTTTTTAATACCTAAATTTAAGTCCTAACATATAAGCAATTGTTTATCAGAGGAATAGAAAAATAGAACCGCTTTGCCCTCTGTTTGAGTACATAGTTCTATTTATACTCTTAGTCCTTGTTTTCAAATTCAGTCTAAGTAGATATGAGTAAAAACTCAGGATTTAGGACTGTGTGGTTAGGCATAGAACAACCTGTTTCTCTGCCTCTTACCTGCACAGAGGGGGAAAGTTTTCAATTAAAGCTTCTCTTAGTTTGCATTTTAGTCTGTATGGACCTGTCCCAGCCCGGTTTTACATTTCTAATCATGCTTTTTAATTCTTATGGAAGAGATCAGATTATTTTGGGTTCTTTGGTTGCTTCTTATGCTAATCTGGAGAACGGCAAACCAAAATAGATTCTTCCTAAACCTGTGTGATTCATTCCATTTGCAGGTAACAAAGGACTCCTTATATTTGAGGATTGCCTTGAAAAATAGTCTTCTTATTTAATGAAATTAATCTGTTGTGGCTCTTATTACATATTGGGAGTTGTAGACAAAGAAATTAAGAAATAGATACTGCAGGTATAAGGAACTGAAAGAAAACCTTTTTCTGTCAGATGGGAAGAAGGGTATTTGTCTTTTTTAGTCTTGAAAAAGGAGCCAGCCTACAGGGAAGGCTATCATGTTTTTTATCTCAGCCCAGTGTTTGTTCTCTGTTATCAGCTTGATCCTCTCAACTCTGGTCTGCAGCAGAACTGTATTTTCATGTAATTTTTTTTTAATTCTATAGAAATGGAATCTTAAAAATAGTAGAACAAGCTCAAGTTTGGGCTTTTTTTTTGTTAAATTTGCCTTTGTTTAACTTGCCAGACTATTTTTAACAAGAAGGTATTGTTAAGTGTGCTTAATAATTGATCCTCAGTTATATTTTTTTGCTCCATGCAGGGTCAAAACCTAAAACTGCCCTGGCTTTTAAATTGATTATACTTGTTAACAGATTACATTTTCAGGCTTCTCCTTCTTGCTTTTGATTAGCTTCACTTTTTTTCCTCAAGACTTTGAGACAATTAAGAAGGCGACATCTACATATGTTGTTATGTGTATATTGAACAAAGTTAAAGTGAGGGCATTTAAATAAGTGTGAACTAAATCAGCCTTATTCATGCATGGGTGGTATCTTTAGGTACAAACAGGTGTATGACCAAGACTTATTCATTCTGAGACATTTGAAACCACAGGAGCAGGCATGATTGAAAGTGCAAATATCAAATCTCATCCAAAAAGTTTTGCAAAAATTATAGTACTAGTTAGCTGATTGTGTACAATCAATCAAACATGCAAGAGCAAAAAGCATAATATTTTTACAGAAGTGGTATTGATAAATGAAACTGAATATAAAGAAGGGTAAGGGTTAGATGAGATGAAGATGATAACAAGGGAGACATTTAATTCAAATAATGTCACTCAAAATAATAATCTGATCTTGTTTTGAATAATAGGCTTCCTTTGTTTTCCTAAAATAATGCAACTGTTGGAGCATGAGCAAAGCAGTCAAATGTCTTTATGTGTGTTCCATTTCATTTTATTGTGCTTAAGCTAGAACATGCTTGAACTTCTCAGGGGAAAAAAATCTCACTCCAGTGTGTGACCATCAAGATAGGGCAATGGGGTAGTGGGAGACCCTGCCAGATGTGTGAATCTTTCTTAAGAGTAAAGATGGTAGCTATATTTTCCATAAAAAGTAAATTTAGATGCCACTGACAATATTAAAATTTTGTTATAGTTTAGGATAAGAATGGAAACTATACCTTCATGAATAGGGATGGAAAATGCTTGTATTGGATTTTTTTTTTCACTCTGAGCTCAGTCATTTGCAGTGCCTGAAAAAACTCATTCTTGGCTGGAGGTGTATGAAGAAGGAATTACAAATACATACCTCTTAGTTCTGATTGGATACACTAATGTTGTATTATGTATGACTCAAAAGGGTTTTAGAAGGAAAGTTATAAAAGAAAACAGTTTAATGAGGAACTGGAACTAATCTAGCTGCATTATTGTAATCTTGCCCAGGCTAATGAGCTCAATAGAAATGGAATAGAAATATGTAAGCTGAGTTCATATAACCATAATACATAATTCTAAAACTTGAAAATATATTTAAAACAGCTTATAAAAATACAAACCATGTTTATTGCTTTTCACAGCTTGCGAGCTGAGATGCATTAGAACACTTTGGCCCTAATACCATTTATAGATGTTGTAATGAGGCACTGGATCAGCTACAGTTTTGAGATGGATCTGCCTAGATTTTGTACTTCTTAATGACTTCTTCTAAAAGATTTAGAAAATAGATTTTATGGGATTAGAAGTAGAATACTTGGGTTTTATCTAAATCAAATTCCATGACAAGATAATACAAAATCAGAAAAGGGTTGATAAACAGCTTTTCTCTCTGCCTTTTTTGTTCTTGTAAACAGGTCCTTGCTTCTGGGCTAACGTGCAGTCATTTCAAAGACATAAAGCTACAGCAAGCTCTGGTCAAATCCTTGCTCTTAGAGTCCCTAGAAAACTTTCATACTTCTACACTCACACTGTGTGCCTATTCTCTGCAGTATTGCCATCTGTAGCTCAGCTTCAGGTTCCTGCTTTTTATTGTGACTGTTACCTAGCAATCATCTTGAAATCTCTTGATGCTTTTCTTTAAGTGCCAAACTTAGGAGAAGGAGCTAGCCTTCTTTTTTTTTTTTTTTTTTTTTTTTTTTCCCAGACCTTAATATACTTGAGCATGAATGCATGCAACTAGTATTTCAGATATGGTTATTATATAGATTTAATACATGAATATAAGACAATTTAAAGAGAAAGATTTACTCTCTGATGTTTTGCCATGGTCTCAGCAGTAATTTAGAAAGAATGGCAAGGTCATTTTAGGAAATTATGCTTCTGCAGTTGCATACTTTGTTTTGAGCAAGGTAAAAGTGCCTCTGAGAATATTTGATGTGTATACTAGAAAGGCGCTAAACTGATTCAGGCAAGAATGAGACATGAAAGGTTTTAAGCCTACTTGGAATACATTGAATAAAGTAAATGAGATCTGAACTAACATTTTAAATTCAGTTAAAATAAAGTGATAGTACTGGGTGGTCAATAAATAATAGCAAAGGAATAGTCTTAATCCACTTTCTGTAGATATTATTAGCGTATTACCCTTGACACAGATAAAATCTTATGAATGGAATGAGCTGTCTGTTCTGCCATGAAGTTTTTAATTCAAATCACTAAAGATGTGACACATTTTACATAATCTTGTGCAAGTACCTTGCCTGACTGTGAAAATCTAATGAAATCCATATACCCACATTTTTAAAGTGGAAATGCAGACCGGGGACCACTTAAAAATGTTTTCCTTTGGGAGTGTGTTTTCACTGAATGACCTTCATGTGTACTGAATCCTATTTAACAACAACAAAAAAAAAGACAATTCAGTTTTGGTTTTTTGCTTGGTATAAATGCCTTAAATCAACTGACCTACATCAGTGTGAATAGTTCAGTGTTTGAGGATGAGTCATGGGAATAATCACAATAGATGCTTGAATAACAAACTTACATTTCCCCTTGGGTTAGCTGTTTGTTTTGAGGTAATTCTAGTTGTATAAATAAGACTGGCAGCAGCATTTCATTGACATGCAGGTTTTTTTCTCTTTATTAGAAATGCATTAGTTTGGTTGCAGAGTTGCTGTAGTCTGACTTCATAATGATACCACTGCAGTATATCTTGTGATTCAATGTTGTATACTTGTTTTCTGGCTTTTTTACTAGCTAGGCAAAATAGAAGTTCATCAGTTGCTAAAAGTAGCCTAAGTTTTGAAGAGTTAATCTGATTTCAAAGTCTCTTCATATTTAGTTGGAAGTCTGAGAAAAATGCTGGTATCTTTATAGAAGGGTAAACAGAACAACACATTTTATCTTTAATGTGATTTAAATTCAATATTAGGAAAGAATTAGTTTTTGCTTATTTACACATCAGATGCAAAAGCTGTAAAATGTTCTTTAAAAATTCTAGGATGCCTACATAAGTAATGCTTTAAATAGATATGTATGAAACTAACTTGTATACTAGAAGTATATGAGCTGTCAGGAAAAATCCTATCTACAAACCTATTGCAAGCTTATAGTAAATTACCAACATTATTTTCTCATTTGGGAATACTCAAATGTTTATGCTGTCTTGCAAGTTTTATTGCAAGCAGGTAATGAAGAGGGAAAGAATCCAATTACTTTATGCGCAAAGCATACAATTCCTACCTAATGAGAGCAAAGGAAGACTTTTGTTCAGTAACCATAGAAGCGTCTTTGAGCTCTAGTGAATAAACTGGAAATTGCTTAGAAGTTAGAAGTGCTTTTCACTGAATTATTTGATGGATCTTCAGCTTTCTTAAAGCTTGTAGTTAAGGTAGGGTATACAAACAAGAAATGCATAATTGGGTCTGATGTGTATGAAACTGAATTCTAGATTCATGAGAATTTTTCACTGAAGTAGAAAATTGAGGCAAATGTGCAGAGAAGTATTTGTGTGCAGTATTTAAGTATGAATATAGAAGCAGCCAACTGTACTGGGCAGCTGATGGAACAAATTTTTGACAGTGACTGATATCTTGCTTCAGATTTGGAGAGATTTTTCCAGTAGCAATTTATGACTGCTCTGAATTGGGACATTTTATGCTTCAGAGTTATTATTCATGTGGCTTATGGCTTGCAGCATGTATGCTACCCATTGTACTACTCTCAGGTAATATAAAGGAGAATAAGGTCAATGTTGACCCTAAATGCTTGTGTTGAAACCTGCTGAATTATTTACATATGTTGTAGTAGTGAATTCAGCCAAAATTCCACATGCTTTAAAGTATTTTGAGAAGTTTCCGTTTCTATTGGGTGTCATATGTCTTTTCAGCTGTTAAACTCTTAAAGCTTGTACATATGAAGATAATTGGCAGAAGGTTTACAGAAGAGGAAAATGGAAAATTCAATTAGCTAACATTATTATTTTTTCCCCCAAACCACTTTTTTACAATGAAAAGTAACCACAGTATTTTCACTGTGTGCTGCCACTTCTGAACCAGGCCTCGCCAAACAAATGTGTTTCACTTTTGTCAGTTCCAGTGCAAGATGTCAGCTGTTGCCTCTGTCAGAGGAGACTGATCTGGTGAACAGGGATGTGCAGAACAGTAGCCCCTAAATGCAGAGATTAGACCGACCATGGGCTCTGGAGTGTATGGTTATATTAAAAATTATTCTGAAAGGATTGCAGATTAATGATTAATGATTTCACAAACTTGGTGGAATTAACTTCAAACCAATGTGGTTGCTCTGAGATCTGAATATTCTTATTTTTTCCCCTTCACAGTCTGACATTTATGTTAAGGCCTCATGTATGTTGTCCGTCAGCCAAGTAAGGTGGTGTAAAGCTTTCCACTTCCATCTTGTCTTCCCCTAATCATCATCTTCTACACCTAGTAGCCAAACACGCATATGGATACAGTGCTGAGAGTCAGGTGAGGTTTCACAGAGACCATGGGTAACACCAGAAATAAATATCATAGCATCCTCTTATGTATGTGAATTTAATAGGTGTGTGACTGTCAGTCATGGTGGGGCTGACACTCCTTTTTCTCTTGCCCATGGGATAACCATATCCCCTGTAGACAACATCATATGTGCTGTACTGTAATCATACAGAGGAAAGAAGAGCATTGACTTGGCAATACTTTCATTATTTTTCTTCTCTTTGAGGCAGGTGAATTACTCGTCATGGTTATCTCCAAAATAACTGCAGGAAAGATGCAGAGGGGCTCTTTATCAAGAAGTGCCATGATAGGATGAAGCTCAGTGGTGTTAAGGTGAAAGAGGGGAAATTTAGATTAGATATTAGGAAGAAATATTTTGCTGTGGGGCCAAGTGAGGCACTGGAACAGGTTGCCTAGAGAAGCTGTGGATGCCCCATCCCTGGAGGTGTTTAAGGTCAGGTTGCATGAGACTGAACAACCTGATCTAGTGCAAGGCATCCCTGCCTATGGCAGGGGGGTTGGAACCGGATGATCTTTAAGGTGCCTTCCAGCCCAGACCTTTCTGTCGTTCTATGAACTGACTGAACAAAACCTGATCAAATGCTTGACTAAGACACTGGAATTCCTGCAGTATGCAACTTATGCTTCAGGTGTTCCTTAATGTTCTTCATAATCCCATCTCTTGCAGCCTTGCTGTCTAAGTCTCTGGGAGAAAACATAGATGCCTATTCCAAGGAGTGAGAATTTACCTTTGGATGAGTCTCCTGCAAAACTGTAATGATCAGATTAAGGTATTTGAGGCATGTGTACACTAAGCTTCAGTAGGAAGACAGAACTTAGGAATCATTGTGATTTGTAGGATGAGTACCCTAAATAGGTTGATTCACTTTACTAATGTGTTCTTTGTATCTGCTTGGCAAAGTCTATAGAATGCTAGGGAAAGGGAAGAGAAGGTGGTTATGAAGAAAACAGTGGTAAAGTATTACTGTCTGTATGTGTGTATGTATGTGTGTGTTGTCTAGTCCTTGAAGAGGTGCTTAGAGGGTGGCTTGTTTTAACTAGCAAAACAAAGGCTAATAGAAATATAATTGCATAAAACTAGCAAACCTGAAATGCTATCAGAAGTATTATGTCAGTATTGCATGTGTTGATGGGGTGAATTCAGAAGGCACAACTTCACATGGTGTGGAATATCCCTTTGGTCAGTTCTGGTCAGCTGTCCTGGCTGTGTCCCCTCCCAACTTCTTACTTTTCCCCAGCCAATTCACTGTAGGGGCAGAGTGGGGAAAAGAAGAAAAAGGCACAAGCACTGCTCAGCAATAGTCAAAACACAGGTATGTTACCAACACTGTTTTATCCCAAATCGAAAACATAACACCACACTGGCTGCTATGAGGAAAGTTGAATCCATCACAGCCAGACCCCTATAGGCAATTAGTTTACAAAATATATGATATAAAGTAGATTTCAGTTCTTTTATCCTTACCAAAGGGATGTTCTTATTTACTAGAAAATTTGATTTAGAAAAACAAATCTATAAAATCAACCTGAGAACTTGATATCTGAATAGAGTGATTAACAGTGTTGCTTGCTGATTTATTAGGTTGCAACTAACTCAAGAAAAGTTTTTCGCACAGATTAGATTGAACTAGAGTTGTGTTATTAGTGATCTACTGAAAGCAATACATTATGGGAGCTCAACTAGAGGTAATATTGGTTTGTATGAAACAGAGGTTTGTTTCTTAAATTTTTTTTTTCTAACCTAAACTAGTGTTCTTACCCTATTTTTCAAACTAAACCTCAGACAACTTCTATTATTGCACAAAATGAGCAAGGAAAGAATAATGTGGAAGAAACATCAATGCAACATTAAATGTAGGTTGTTGACTTACACATTCCTCTTTCATGATAGAGTAGAAAACTTTCTCATTTTAGGTAAACTAGGAAGTTTTCTGCAATTATGTTCTTCTGATCCTGTAAGGATGTAGTGAGAATATAAGATAACAAACCCTTAAAACTTTGGTATGAATTTTTGTAGTTTTTCCACCAAACCTGATGAACTTCAAAATCTGATCTTCTCTACAGCTTTCTGCTTTTGAATATTGTTTGTGGTGATTTCTTAGCACAAAACATTAAAGTTGGTCCAGTTTCAATGTGGAGATATATGCAGATTACCAGCACACGGATTTCTGTCCACAAATTGAAAGCCAATTGATTTCCAGTGGAAGTGTGTGGAAATTAAGTGATTATCTAGATATTGATTTTTATATTACCATTTTATTTAAATAGGAAAGAGATGATTCTTCTTAACTGTAGACATAATTTCTCAACTCTTCATTTTGCTAGATGTTACAGGAAGTTCCTAGTTATTTTGTAACTATCTGCTCTGTAGGTCCTGAAAGGTGATTTTTCTTGTTACCTAAGGGCTCCTTATGGATAAAGTTTTGGTGCGATGTTGTTGTGGTATGTTTTAATGGTATTGTAGATGTACATCAGGCAAAGATTTAGATGTAGCTTGATTTGTGTATAAAACTGGGAGTCAGTCATCAGTGGATACTAAGTAAAGAACTGAATCACAGCATAAACTTAGAAGGAAGTTTTTCCATGATAAAAATTTTATCAATGTGTAGTGAACAGCTGCATAGGTTTTATCTTGTATACTTTTAATAAAATACAATACAGGTCTTAGGAAAATGTTATCCATGTAATTATCTACTATTGTGACAGTCTACTTTCTAAATACTAAGTAAAAAATCAGGTGTTTTATGAAGGAGTAGCATTTGTCTTAGTCTCCTACGTATTACAGTCTTTTCAGAAGAATAGAAATAGAAATTCTGATCAGATAGTAGAAGAAAAAGCTCCTCGTAAACTTAGTCCTTTCTTGATTCCTGTTAAGTGCTCTCCTTCTCATACTATCAGCATCACATGCCTCAAGAGTTCTTCATAGCAACTGTTACCTCTCCTGCAGTATAACTTATTTTTGCCAGTTTCCTTCTAAGTGTGAATATTGCATAATATTTCCGCAGGAGATACTGGCACTTAATTGCTGAAGCAATCTGAAGACCTGCTAGTAAAATGTTCTCTTTTGGAGGGCTTCAGGAAGAGGCTATGGTAGATACAGATGAGACAAAATCCAGTAAGAAGAAATAATTACTACTAAAGGAAAGAGTTCATTGCTACAAAACCAATCCTGAGACCGTGTTTCTATGCTTTAGGCATCACGCCACCAAATATGGATGAGCCTCTGAGGATTCACAGTATTGCTTTTAGCCCTATTCCACTGGGAAAATGAAGAGATTATTAGGATATCTTGAGTCATGAAAGGCCTTCACCTTGGCAAAAACATCTGCTAAGAGTGAATAAAATAATGGACAATTCCTGTGTGCTGTATCACTTGAGAGAATCACAGAATGACTGAGATTGGAGAGAGGATTCTGGAGGTCATCGTGTCCAACTCCCTGCTTAGGCAGGGGTCATTTAAAGCAAGTTGCTCAGGCCCATATCCAGACAGCTTGTGAACATCTCCAGGGAGGAGATATCTGTATGCATTGATGCGACCACACTGAGCCGCCTTTTCTCTAGACTGAACAGTACCAGATCTCTCGGCCCATATGAGAGATGCTCCAGTCCCTTAATCATCTTTGTGACCTGTCACTACGCTTGCTCCATTCTGTCCATATCTCTCTTACAGTGGGGAACCCAGAACCTCCAGTGACCAGAAGCTTGTTCTGACCTCAGTTTGATTCAATGATACTTGCAATTACACTGTTTTAAATAATCACAGAATAGCTGAGGCAGAGGACATTGCTTGGTTTCACTAGATACTCCAAAGTGAGAACAACTGCAAAGTAAAGTGTAGGAGCCATTGGTGCCAACTGTGAAAAATGGAAATGTGAGGCTTGTATAACAAAGATGTTTTAATGCTCTACTGTTTGCAAGGACGGCATTTCAGAAGAATGTACTAGTGCCATAAAGGTAGTTTTGAATAAGTAAATATATCTAGGAATTGCTATAATCACATACTTAATAAAACCACATATGTTGCTAAGCCAACCCTGAATGTTGTAAAAAATAGGAGCCCCAGTAACCTTGAAGGCTCCACTTGAAAATAAATGCACAGAATTGTGTCCCTGTTCCCTTCTCTTTGGCTTTTCAATAGCAGATTTTTAATGCTATGTTTAGTTTATTTAATGTTGCCTAGTCCCTTATTTTTATGCAACCTTTTTCCGAAGGGCACAACAAAGAATAGTTTACCTAGTACTGGTGTCAGTACTTTAAAGTAATTGCTGTGGGAGGTAAGCAGACTGGTAATAGAAACTGAGATGAATCTTAGTGCAGCAGGATTCCCAAGCATTTGTCAGGCTATATTGCACCACTACAAAATGCAGTACTTTTTAGATAAAGCAAAACACTAAATTAAACATTAAATTTAAGAAATGTCACTATCTTGTTAGGTAGTTCTTTGACTGTTGAACACTTCTGTGCGCACTGTGTGCAATATTTAGCTTTAACATCTCTGAAGACCACTCTCTACATAAAGCTCAGTCATGTATGAGTCCTGTTGGAGCGGAACTACTAAAAAGAAATTAAATATCACATTTCTCTTTGTTTGGAATAAAATTTTCAAGTAGCTCCAGTATGACTTCCCTTTTTATTCTTATCTGAACATTTCAAACACTTTCTTTGTACTAGAATTATATAGGCTGGAAGGGACCTCTGAAGGTCCTCTGCTCCATACTCGGAAGTATGGCATGCTTTCTACTACAGATTGCTTTAGTAATTCATTCCTTTTCCTTGTGCCTTCAAGTGGACCACAGTACAGTCAGGTAGCCAAGATCTGTGGAGCCAAAGAGAGAATAAGACTGTCTTAAGAAGCAGCATGGTAAAGGGTAGGGGTTACTTATGTATTCTTAATATAAGAATAATTGCATGCGAGTTTTTGTTCATAATAATAATTTAAGTTTTATGGAATATTTATTGAGGTATGGTCAGTTGTGTGAAACTATTTTGAATGGTCACTTCAAAAGAATTCTTGATATGCAAAAACTTACTTTCAAAACTTATATTTTTTTCTTATGCCAAATAAAAGGTCTTTTTTTTTCTCTGCAATAATGGATAGCATTTAGAATCTGTGCTATTCTTCATCTCATATACTCAAAGATGAAAATTGCAATACTCTATAGAATCAGAGAATCCATGGAATATTTTTCCAGCGGGCTGTTTCCTAAACAGTTTTAGTTTTGAACAAGGTATGTAAAATCAACATAAAGTTTTTTTGATAAGAGGAAGCAAGCATTTCTCTGAGAGTTAGCAAGGATCAGTTTGAGTCCGAAGATACCTTTTCCCTGTAGCTGCAGAAATGGAGTTCAGTTCATTGCAGCTCTTTGCATCAAAAGCCTCCAGGAGCTTGCTCACGTAAGGGGAGCGTCAGTAGTGCGATACGCTTCTGTTCACTTGGCCCACCTTTGAATACTCTTGAGTTTCCTCACTGCTCTTTACAAACACCAAGCTCATAACTATTTATCCCTGGTTTGTAGGAGAGGAAGGTAAAGCATTACATAAATGTGAAGAACTTTACACCCATGTGTTGAACTACGAAGTTCTAATACTAAATACTAAGATTTAATGACCTCAGGAGCCTCAGTAACTCTGTAGAAGCTGTGTTATGGTGGGGGGGGATACAGGTGGGAGTGAAGCAGGTACTATTGGTGTCAACCCATTGCCCAGCCTGACAATGTTCTACCACCATTATTCAGTAATCTGTTCCAGTTAAAAGCTGTGCTTATTAATCAGCCAATCCACATTTTTGTGATTAGTACGGACTAAATGCATATTAAATGCATGCAATAGAATGCATTTATCATGTCGCTACTATAAACCAGTTTGTATTCATTGTAAAAATTGATGTTTTGATGGATTCAGGTAATGAAAAGAACTATAAATGGATTTATGAAGTAATTTTCATAATCAAATTTAATGTCAATACCATCTTACATTTGGAAGTCTCTAGGCAAGAAAAGACTAGAAGTTGCTTTTTCTAAAGGAGAATAATGCTGTTGTTTGCCTTCACGTTTATAAAGGAAAAGATCATGAACACAGATTGTGTCCATCTGTGCTTATTATCCATAAAGTCTGCAGGTTCTGCAGGTGCTCTTTTTAGGAAGGCTAAATAATGTCATTAGTCTGCCTCTATTTTTTAAATTTAAGCTTTTAAAAACTTGGAAGATTTTTTTTCTTTAATGCTGCAAACTCTGTAGTTTGGATGCTGAAGTTAGTCTAATAAGTCAAATTAGAGACAAAATTTTGCCTAGTGCATGATAACAGTGGTTCAGTTTAAGATTTCAGCTTATTTTTAACCTATCCTGGAACTTAGATTTTTTTAAAAATTGATTACATACCAGTGAAGGCTTGAGGATAATTTTTTACATTTGTGCCATGTTCCTTATGACTATAGCTGCAACTTGTTAAATTAATTATGATAAACAAATATAGAAAAAGGCTTTTACTTCTAATACTGGAACAGCATTTTTAAAGTGAGGTTTTTAAGCACTGTATCTTTTTCATAAAGGTTACTTGTGTTTGATTTTTTCCTTTAAAGCCGCAGAAGAAGGAAGATCAGCAATCAGAAGCTAAATCAAGCCCAAAAAAGACATCTGAACCCACTATTGACCTTTTAGGACTTGGTAAGAAATACACAATTACTTGTTTTTAAATTGAACACAGATATGTAATTCTGTATTTTAATAAATAAACTTTTATTTTCTCTGTGGTCACTGATAGTTAGATGAATTTGAAAACCATGAGATTGAGTCTATGAATTTGAAACTATAAAGGAAAATCCCATAGGTATCTTGGTATATCAATTCTTATGTTTTGCTAAGGAGAGGCCTTCTCCAGGGAGAAGAGACCTTACTCCTTCAGTCTTTCCTCACAGGGCAAGTTCTCCAGTACTTTGACCAGCTTTGTGGCCCAGTGGTGGGCTCTCTCCAGTCTGTCTGCATCTTTCTTGAATTGTGGGGACTAGAACTGGGCACAGGCTCCAGGTGTGACTGGACAAGTACTGAATAGAGTGGCACGATCACATCTCTATCTCAGCTAGTAATGCCCCTGCGGATGCAGCCCAGAATCCCATTTGCCTTTGTTGCTGCAGCAGTACACTGCTGATTAAAATGTTTGATATGTCATATCAAACAATATTAAAATGGATATAATTGCATAACTCATTCTTCTTACTGAGTAGACGTGTTTCTAATGAGGTTTCAGTCTCTTAGGACTTCAATTCTGCAAATGAACAGTAGTAGCTTTTACTAGGGCAGATCAGAATTGCTCGTGATAGCAGATTAAGTAATTTTAATGGATCACAATTCATGCTAGAATAATTTTGGCTTTCAAAACAGCCCAACTTCTTGCAAAGTACTTTCTCGAGTAAGCCTCAGCATTGGATAATTAACCTTTGGGTCAATGCTCTTTTTGTGTCAGTTGGGTTTATAGTAGTGACCCCATCAGAGGGTAAACAACCTGTAAAATGGGACTTACCCAATGAAAATTTTAACTAGGGAAGATAATTTTCTAAAAATAGATTGGGTTTTGTTTTTCTTTACAAATTGGAAAATTCTCAAGATAGCATGCCTAGGCAAATTGTATCTTTAAATCGTGTAATAGTAGAAGAGGCAAAATATCCTCAGTGACTGTAACTATCGTGTTTGTATTTCTTCTAAGCCTTTTAAAATAGATTCATGTGGTTCCCTCGAGTTCCAGTTCAGGGGGTTTATTATTGAGACGCTGTTTGGATATTCACTTTTTGATGATCCAACAACACTGATGGCTTTTGGTCTTTTTATTCAGAGTAGAGTTTGGCTCAGTACTCCACAAACAGAAAGACAGCGAAGTGGGCATGTACAAGCTAAATATTCTTATGTTCTCCACAAGCAATTGTGTTAGTGTTCTTGCTGTGCAATCCCAAATTCCTACCCTCTCTTCCCCAGCTATGAGAAATCACAGCCTATTTCTGTAGGCTGAAACTGAAGCTGCTTTTTTCAATGAGCTCTACAATTATTGGAATCTTGTCCACACTGAAAAATTGTCCTATTGAAAATGCGAGAACTTAAAATTGATGCTAAAATCAATTATATAGGATTTTAAAATATAATTTTTAATAGGAGAATTGTAGGAAATGTTTTTCAGTTTGGAAGTCACAGTATGTAAAACATAGTTCTTCAGCATTTAAGTCATTGGCAGGGCTGTATTTTCATCTCTGCTGTTAACCTTGTGCTGTATGCTTCTTTTGGGGGTTTTGTCTTACAAGGTGGTTGTCTCCACTTGTGCCAGATTAATATAAATACAGTTTTGTAAAATAGTTGCAAAAAATTATGTAATAGCTGTGTACGATAGTGGCAATCTTTTCTTGGAATATTGCACAAGAAATTTTGGATCATTCTGTTTGTCAGGATATGTCACAGGGAAAAAAAGAAAAAATAATATCTTTAAACTAAATTACCTTACAGAATTATCAGAAAGAAGGAAAGTGCATTTTACATATTCAGCATGGTTTACTGTGTTTAGATGTGCCCTTCATAAAACAGGCAATTGCACATTCTGTGATAACCATTGTAATAAGTTACAATGAATAACCAGAGTAAAAGAGATTTATTATGTTGTCACTGTTGAATGCCCCACACATCACATTCAGTTATCTGGCATGGTTGGAGGTGAGGTATGATATGCTGAATGCTATCTATCTGCTTGTGGGGGCGAAATAGTCTCTGAAGGAATTCTGTGAAGCTTTGAGAGCTTAAACATGGTTTGAAATGTAACTGAATGTTGCATAACTGAGAAATATATTTTTGTGGGTACTGTTTGATAAGTACCAAAGTAGCATGGTTGGTCATAAGTTGGAAACCTGCATTTAAGAAATAATAAAGATACATTTATAACTACATAAATATATATGCACATGTATGCTTACACCTGCTGAAGTCCTCCATGTGGAATCATAGAATGGTTTGGGTTGGAAGGGACCTTTAAGGTCATTAAGTCCAACCTCTCTTTAGAGTTCAGGGACATTTTTAGATAGATCAGGTCGCTCAGAGCCCCATCCAACCTGACCTCAAATGTTTCCAGGGATGGGACATCTACTGGCCTCTCTGGGTAACCTGTTCCAGTGTTTCACCACCCTTATTGTAAGCAATTTCTTCCTTATATCTAGTCTGAATTTGTCCTCTTTTAGTTTAAAACTATCACCCCTTATCCTATTGCAGCAAGCCCTACTAAAACATTTGCCCCCATCTTTCCTTTAAGCCCCCTTTAAGTACTGACAGGCTGCAATAAGGTCTCGCTGTAGCCTTCTACTGTCTAGGCTGAACAACCCCATCTCTCTCAGCCTGCCCTCACACCTTCTGACCGTCTTTGTGGCCTCCTCTGGACTCACTCCAACAGGTCCATGTCTTCCCTGTGCTGAGGACTCCAGAGCTGGATGCAGTACTCCAGGTGAGGTCTCACGAGAGCAGAGTAGACAGGCAGAATCACCTCCCTCGAACTGCTGGCCACGCTTCTCTTGATGGAGCCCAAGACATGGTTGGCTTTCTGGGCTGCGAGTGCACATTGCCTGCTAATGTCCAGATTTTCATATACCAGTACCCTCAAGTCCTCCTAAATCCCTTCTTCCCCGAGCCTATATTTGATACCAGGGCTTATCCTGACCCATGTTCAGGACCTTGCACTTCGCCGTGTTGAACCTCATGAGATTCGCATAGCCTCACTTCTTGAACTTGTAAACTTCTTAACATTTATAGTATTGCTGCTGTGTTAAGATTATGCTTAGGTAAGCAATGTGTCTACCCAATATAAAAACATTTACAACCACTTGAGGCATACAGCATTGTTAGCTTTCTGGCTTTACACATTTTATTTTAAGAAATGTGATATAAAACCAGCCTCCCTATGAATGCTTTTTCACTTCTGCAAAGTTTTTAGCAGCAAATAAAATTTTACTAATTAAGTAAATAATTCTACAACAATTTTGGACAGACAGACCTTATTTATACGTTTGTCCTGTATTTTGTTTGAAGTATTGAACTGTTTCTCTTAGTTCTGCCTTTCCAGTAGTTTGGTGTAATAAATAATCATATATGTACTCTCCCTCTATTGCAAGTCTTGCTATGGCTGTCTTAAATTATTTAATGTATAAAAATACTTGGCAGCTTAGTGGCAAAGGTCTTGTAGATAGTTTGCCCCATTGAGTTTCAGAAACATTAAGCAAAGTTTAAGAGCAGATTTTCTTTCTTCTAGTTTCCTTTTCTTGCTGTATCTTCGAAGCTTTCTGCTGTTTGTTCTCACTGTTGGTACTGATAAATATACCAAGAATTAACGGTGTACATAAAAGCTTTCATAACAAATGCCAGCACTGAACTGGAAATTGTCATGTCAGGCAAAATATATATAGAAAAGCATTGTCAAGGCAAACCTCACTGTAACTCCTTCACTGACTAAGTAGATCCTGGTAAATAGCTGTTGTTTCTGCTATCAGATTTAAACAAGGTTTCCTAATCTGAAATGAGAAGCAGCATCTGCTGTTGCACAGTATGGCAGACAGCAGTCGGATATGATGTCATATTGTCATAAATTATAAGAAGGTAATTTTTGGAACCACAACTGGGAGCAACAACGAAGAGCAGCATCTATTGGCTTTCCATATTACCCTCTCCGAGCATGGAAACTCTGTCTTACCTACATTCTTGTTGCAATGGCTGCTGCCACTTCTAATATGTTGTTCCTAGCTCCAGATGCAGTCTCTAGAAAAGCAATGGAAGTACAGTTGATAAAAAATTAGTTGCTTCAAAGTAATTCTGTGATGGTTAAAGCTATGAATTTCTCAAAATATTCAGACAAGCCTATGTAACTTAATCTAATTTTTACCTGTTCCCTAAAAGTCTATGACCATGTTTCCTTCTGTCAAATACACGCCTCTTCTAATGATATTTTAAATGGTAGGCAGCAGGAGTTTATGAAAAGTCATATACTTAGGATAATTAAGAACTCAGAACTGCACTGGAGTATCTTTCTTATACTACAGAAATATTTTTAAATGAGGAGAGGGAAAGGAAGCAGTGGTTCCTAATCCATGACCTGATGTGCTGAAATTGAGTATCCATAATCTCTATATAAGAAGTGTGAACTATTATGTTGAAATACAAGTCTATGTATGCCTGCATGCATATATATTTTTAATGAAGATACTATTATTGCTACAAGTAATAAACTGCAGAGAAAACTCTGTTCAGTTTCTTCTGTATTGTGAAATTTAGTTATTTATAGAATCTTTTACTTTCCTGGGGTAGGAAGTGTTTTCAGAGTTGCTTTTTAATAGATAGAAATATTCCCACTATTGCATTTTTGACAAATCAGTAAGAAAGGATGATCTGTTAATACTGTTCATACAGGCTTAAAACTGTGTTGTAAACAGTAATTCAAAATGTCTGGTTTCTGCACTGATACAGACAGGGAAATATTTACTTCTAGTGTAAAATTCAGTAAGAGATGAAAGGTGTGTACATTACCAAATAACAGTCTTATAGAAGCAATCTAACAAAAACCTGGGTTTTCATAATATTAATTTATAAGCAGCATATTGAATACTTGAAGTATTTTTGAACTGTTCTTGCAAATGTGCTCTCTTGTGAATGTTCTAAATATGTGAAATGCTTGTTTTAGTAAATTATTGCATTTAAATTTTCAATCTTATATATTAAACTTATTTTACATTCAGGGAAACGGAACCACTTTGGAACATGACAGGAAAGATATTTTTTTAGTACGTGCGCCTCACTGAGAAAATGAGAACACTAAATTATTAATTCAAAACAATCCTTTTGCATGGAAATTATGCACAGTTCATTCCTAAATTTATCTGAAACAGTGAACCTTTGGGGAGATGTTTGGAACTGCCTGTCTGCATGATGACCTCAATTGAAGCTTGTTACTTAGCTTGCCAGTATGCTTATTTACACACGTCTTAAAGCACTGGTGTGGATGGAGTTTTGGAGCAGGTTAGATTATAGATAATGGTCATTTTGCTATCTACTGACTTTCATTCATCGGAACAGAAATAAGGGAAGGAGGAGACCTTGGTAGCTAAGATGTGAGTAACTTTGCTGGGAGGATTGCAGTTCCAAAAATTCTGAAAAGCAAAGTTACAAACTAATCTATGATTATAATAAAGTCAAATCACAACATGGTAATAAAATTGGCTGAGGTGGCTGCTTCACTCGCATGGTGATTGTTCAAGGCCCTCCCTGTTTACTCAGCATAGAAAATCTAATATTGCCAAACCATTCCCATGACCATTTTGCCTTTGTGGAGCTTGGATCTTAGTTCTCGCGGACAGCACAGTTATCCTCACGGACTTCACACAAGTTTGGGCAATAAGTATACTTGCTGATGTTCAGTTTCTCACAGTCGCCACTCACTTTGTCCTTCTCATCTTTCTGCCTTCAAGGTATTTTGATCATTGTTATTGGGTCTGCTTACCATTGCTAGCATGCACAATTTGGTCTCAGTTTCCCATTGACATGAAGTGGATTTGAGAATTAGCAAATACCAAGCTATTAATGTCCATGTTTGATACGAAATTAGAGTATAAAGCAGTTTATACATCTAAAGTAGTCACAAAACCAAGCATATAGCCCTCAAAGAATTGCAAACCACCATCCTTCTGCTTGGTTGTTTCACAATTCCCTGTATGGTAAAGGTGCACTAAGTGCTTAAAAAAATGCTAGGCATTTTACATATACTGAAGTCAGTTAAAAATTGTGCCACATTGCCTATACCTGCTAAGGCACAAAGGTTAGCGTCTCTACAAAAAGGCTGAATTCAGATGGACATGGATGGTGAGAGCTCCTGATGTGTTCCACATTGTCAGATTTTGACATTCATGACTTCTGTGTTAAGTTTTCCAATATACAGCAGTGACAGTCAATCTTTAACATAAATAACTGTTTTCATGTAAGGCAGCTGTAGTGCGGGTGAGTGAGCACCTTCCATTGGAGTTGCAAGGCAGGCAGAACTGAGAAGACATCTCTGAAGGGTGGTGATCTGCTGAACAGATTGTAGCAGAATGCAGTTCCTTCTCATATCAGTTAACAGCCAGAAATCTTGTTGGTCAGCTGTGATAGTTTCCTCAGTCAAGTGATTTCCAGGCTGTTGCAGTACTGGTGCTTCTTACTGTTTCTGCTGTTTTGTTCCAACTTATCATTGTCCTGGGCTATTTGGAAGGGTAGTTTCCAACTGCAGTAAGTTTGCCTGTGGCCAGAGTAATGAAGAATTATAATAGGTGACATGCAGGGGAACAAATCTTGCTGTAGTCTGCTAGTTGTTTGTGTTCTTAAACAAAAAAGTAGAGGAGAGCAAGGGGAGACCTTATCTCTAAGTAATGAACTTATTCTTTGTTCTGTTACATCATTTTTCTTAGAATAATAAAATACTGATTCTTCTGTGCTTGTTCTTTGTCAGATGGAAAAGAATGTTACAGTTACATCAGAGATGGCATTGTATTACTTTAAATAAGTGTCAGAAGCTTCCTATAATTTGATTATAATTAAAAATTGCATCTTGACCGTGCTCTTTATTAATCAGATGATTTCTCTGTCCACATTATAATTCTAGAAATTTTGAAGTGCCTAGATGTCACATCTGCCTTCAGCCTTAGATGACTCTGTGTGGCAGTAAGGCATGTTTCTTGTGTTATCACCGAACTGTTAATGCTGATATTCCAGTGATTTACCTCTGCTCTTGAAATTGATCTTTTCACTTGGGTAGATATCGCTCATGGCTGTAGGACACCGGAAAATAACTTCTTACAGTTTAGGAGGAGTAGGAGGAAGTATATCTGAAATACATAGCAACTATTTTTTTTTAATGTCCTTGCTGCTTTTTAAAGTTTGAAGGTGTTGATCTTTATTCTTTTGTGTTTAAAATTTTGAATGTATTGCTGCATTAGTTTGTAAATACATGTCTAAGATTTCTGATGGATGTATTTGAACTTATCTACTTATATGTAATCGTGTGACTTTAAAAACAAACAGGCAAACCCCAGTCCTTTAATTAGAGTGCTAAATAAGTTGAAATTAACTTTACAGAATCTTACTTTGAATACTGAGAACAGTGGGTACAACACATGCAGGTAGAAGGAGATTTGTTCTTTAAAAGTGCTAAAACATCAGGTAGAAGTTGTTTTATGATGTTAGTAGTAGTTTTTTCAGTGTACTGTAATCTAGTGATTTTAGAATACCTATCATCCCATGATTTGTAAACAGCCATGCCAGTTGTTATGGTGATGTTTCATCTAGGGAGAGAGTTTTGACTTAATAGTCATCTACTTCAATCTGACTTCTGCAGTAAGTACTGATATTTCGAGACTTATAGTAACTTTTTCTTTCGCCAATAAAAGCTTTCTGAAATTTGCCATTAACACCATGCAGTTGTTATAGTGTTCAGCAGAATCCAGACTCACCTTTGTATTTGTTGAGCTCTGTGTGATGGCAACTCACTTGTGATATGCTTAGGAATAAAATTTATTAGCCAATTCTTTCTCCTTGTTCACAGACCACTTAAAATCAAATGAGAAATGGTTGCTCTGTTCCTTAAAAACATTTTGTGATATTTTTGTCCCTACGTTTTTTAAAGTATTTTCTTGAATTTTTTCTTAAAAGCGTAATCCTCCAGCTCTTTTTGTCCTGCATATATTCACTTTCACCGAAATCACTAAATGTATTTGTGGCTACAAGCACCAACCCCGTAGAAGGTTAACTGCGCAGGGCAGGGGCTGTAGGTTAGCCCTGTGTGCCTGGCAGGGGTGTTCATGTGGAGCTATAGAATAAAGTCCATGCAAAGTACTTTTGTAAAAGGGTAAAGGAAGGACTTTTTTCCTAATACAAAGTTTAATTATGTACCCTTGATTAAATTAGCATATCAAGAATAACTTTGTGGATTCTAAAATACAAATTTTAATTAAAGAACGCAGATCGCTGTTTTTTCTGATGCATAGCTACTGAGTTTCAGCCTCCTCGGTAAGGCATCTGTTCAAATTCTCACTAAAAATATTGGTGTGCTTGAAAAAGATGCTTGAAAATTGAGTAATGCGTACTGATAAGTTGATGTGACTGTCCTTAGGGGGAAGTGTTTCAAGTGTTCTGTTTTGGTGGTGGGTTTTTTTCCCCTGAAGCACAGTAGTGTACCGCCATCTTAGGGAAAGAAACCTTCACACAATCTTAACAATACCACAGTCTGAAAAATGTCTTACCTCAGAAATTGAATAAGTCTTTGATTTGGGCAGGGTAGGAGGGAATGCGACAGATTTAAGTATTCTCATACTATTGAAGTATTAACAATTTTCACTTTAAACGTGATTCTCTTGTCTTTTTAAGATGGCCCAGCTGAAGCATCTGTTACAAATGAAGGCACTGCTGCTGTCACAGCACTGAATGATGACCTGGATATCTTTGGTCCAATGATCTCTAATCCTTTACCAGCAGCTGCTGTACCTCCTGCTCAGGTAAAATCTATTTAGTTTATATGTGTCTGTAAATACGTGCATGCATGTGCATATTTTCCTTCAGGGAATTGTTCATTCACACAGAAAGAATGCATACTTGTCAACACTTGTGGCTGGAGGATTTTTAGCTGCAGTGGCTTTATTTTTCTCACCTCTTCAAGCGTCCACACTGCTTGGATATAGAATTAGGAGATAGTGGGGTCTTCGTTTCTGATTCCCCCTGGTTATCCAGCTAAATTGGATTCTGTCTTACCCTGGTGATGGTAATAATGTTGTCTTTAGTTTATATTCTTTTGTCATGTTTAATAGGTATTGCTGAATATATTTTTACTTGATGTTCTCAGATTATTTGCCTTTAAGTCATACTTTTTAAGGATCTCTTATTGCTTTGCAATGCTGGTATTTAGGAGACGTTATAACAGATGCTTCTGTATTAGAACTAGTAACATTTTGGAGTCTCAGACTTCATACTCAAAGTCAGGGATGGGTATCAATGAAAATTAACACTTCTTGTGCTGATCTGCCTTTTGTCTCATCTTGGAACTTGTATGTCTTTCCTCAAGGATGGTACCATAACTCCTGCACCCGGCCCATTCCCTCTCTCACAGCCATGCTGGTTTGGAAGACACTCCATTGCCATGTGTTGTAGCTGAGAAAGGCAGCTTTTGGAAGCACAAAGAAAATGTTAAAAGCTGCAGCTCCTTCCAGGTAGCTTTCAGCCTCAAAGAATGAGGTGTTGGTGCTGAACATGGCTGGTAGAGACTGCACATGTGCAGGCCTCCTTACCCAGACTGGCTTCTGAGAGGGAGGCTTTGGAGGAGTACTCCTCCCCATCTATAAGGCTCTTTTAAGGTACTTTAGAAGCTGATTTTTGTGGAAGGCTTTCTGTCTCACTCAGCTAAACCAGAAATGTATGATTGAATTTATGATTTTGGACCTGTGATCTGTGCTTGTTTCTCATTATCTGATGTTTTTCATAATATATAAAACGGAAGGGATGATGATGGAAAGGAATTCTGATTGAACTGGCATATCGTAACTCTGTTCCCAAATGTTCTGTTGATCATTGTGGTCACCTCAAAGCAATATCCATGTTCCTTGGCAGATTTGATTGTAATTTTTATTCTTTTTCCTTCACTATCCCTTCCTCTACTTGTTGCTGTTGGCTGGCTGTGCAGCAGGCTAGGTAGAGTTTTACAGAAAGAAACCACATTTCTTTTTAAAACATGAAACTGCAGATAGAGCAAGCTTTCTACTGTGCCTTAAGCCACCCATAAAGTAAGGGAAATGAGCTTTATACAGGCATTTAGGTTTGGATATGGTAGCTAAAATTGCAAAGGAAATTGTTGGTGTAGATATTCTTGGCTCTTGTGAAAGTCTCTGTTCAAAGTACCAGAAGAACAGTATCTGAGTGCTTGTTGTCTGCTATTGTATCACCTTATGTCAAAATTGATCTAGATGAACCTACCTGCAGAGCTAGATGTGAAAAGCAGTAGCTCATTTCTCGCTTTCCTGAGTTTTTTAATGTATCCAATTTGGGTGTAGATTGAGTAAATTCAAATCTAGAATTGTGAAGTTTCCACTTGGCCCCAAAATAAATAGACCAGTTGTAGTAAAACATATAAGGGATAGGACTGAATTCTGGTTTTCCCCCTTTCCTGCCTTTCTGAAGCTGGAAGTGACTTCTTCTGTATGTGGTTACTGTCTGCTCAGGAGAGAATATTTTTGGGTTACTATTCATGTTGACTAATCAGTCTTCTCTGAGGCCTTTCAGAATTTCAGCATTGTCTTGTTTCTGTTCCATGAACAAATGATCTGACCTGACCTGACCTGCTAGTTAAACAAATGATTTAGCTATAGAATACAAGCAATCCAAAAGAAAGCTGAATACTTAAGAGAAAAAGCAAAGTAAGAGGTGATTCCCTGAGTGGTGACAGTTGGTGGTGGGTTAAATAATGGAGTGGCTTCTAAAACATATTGAATTATATATATTAGTAGTTAAGAAACATAGATAATTTAAAGTGCATTTCTGTGATAAAGATTTGATCACTGGACCTTCTGTGAAAAATGTTTTGAAATGTAGTTGTATCTTGTATGTGCTAGTTTATAGATCAAATATGGCATTTTCTAAATAGATTAAAAAGTGGTAGAAAAGATAGTATTATTCTCAATATCTGGTAAGTATCACCCTGTTTGTGTACTAGAAAGCAGGAATGTATTTATTTGCTGTTAACAAACCAGTCCAGATCTTTAGTGATGTTTTGCTTTTCTCTCAGCGCTGTAATCAGGAGCTGTAAACAGAACTTTTATCAAACATGTAGTCCTTAAGGCATCTTACAAGATTTAATTCTTTATTATCTTCCCTTTTTAATCAGTGATCTCAAAGAAAATGTAATATAATCAGATAATTTCCTCAGGTAAGAGACGGGGACAGGGGTTGGTAGTTAGAAGATAGGTTTCTGGTGCTGCTTAAATGGGTTGCTTGGTAAACTGGGGCAAAGGGAGTATTCTGCTTTGCTTTAGGGTTAACAAGACCCTGCAGGATTTGCATTTCAGGACAGCAGTGTCTGATCCAAGAACTAATGTTGGACAGGAGTTGAGGGTGCCTCTCATTTGGTAGTGGTATGAGTATTTTGTAAGATCTTTCACCTTGTAATATGGATTAGAGTTGTATGGTATTCAGAGTCAAGAGTGATCAAATATTGGAACAGTGTGTCTTGCTTTCTCACTCAGAGATATTTACCATGATGTTCTGCATAGCAGATGCTTCTCAGATACCACAGTGAGATTTCTGAACATTGAAAGAGAAGGGAATTTAATGGTGCTCTGCTGATTTGTGGAAGCAATGTATGACTTGATTTTTCACAGGATTGCTTTTCTTTTCCAGCTTAACCAGAAAGGCAGTGTTGAGTACTAAATGCACATGTTTTTATGGCGCTGTGGAGCACAGAAATGTCTGTTTGAATGTTTTATTATGAGATTGAAACAATGTGATGTCTGAAAAGCTTGGGATTTATGACCATTGAAATAGCCAAGACATGAGTTTCAAATGAAAACAAAAGCATTTGCTTTTCCTTTTCCAAATGTGACTCGAGCATTCAGGATCATGTGCACTTTCACTCAGATTTCAGATATGTCTTTATTACAGTTTTCAAAAACATTTAGAGTATTTCCTCCTACTGTTCTGTGTAGCTGGATTCTATAAAAACTTGTTGAATTTGTAGAGGACTGGTAAAGAACAATTATAGAATGAGTAAGTTTTTTTTCTAGATTTCTGCCTATTAGCAAACTCAAGGGAATTTTAAGAAGATGTGACTTAAACAGCTCCTATTGTAAAGCCAGATGAAAGGCACGTGCTATAAATTCTAGCACATGAGACCCAAGGGAATGACAGGAAGATATGCCATGGGAGGTTAAGGTTGGATATTAGGGAAAGGTTCTTCACCCAGGGGGTGGTGGAGCACTGGAACAGCTCCCCAAAGAAGCAGTCATGGCACCAAGCCTGGCAATATCCAGGAAGCATTTGGACAACACCCTCAGGCACACGGTGTGAATGTTGGGGTTGTCCTGTGCAGGGACAGGAGTGGAACTGTCTAGATGCCTAAAAACAAAATAAGCAAAATCAAAACCAGGAAGAGTTGAAATAAGCAGTAGGTCGATTGACCCTGCAAAGATGAAAAGGGTTAGAACTGCACACAGAATTTAAGGCCATAATTGTGTACTGCCTTACTTGCTTACATAAAAATAATTACGTGCTAGGCTGTATTTTTCGCTGCTTCCCTGGGATGCAGGTAAGTTTTCCAGTCAGCAGGGAGAAATTGCAAATGTTCTGTGGGGCCATTATTTATCACCACATAAATGAGAAACAGTAGAGGCGTGGCTGTTCTACAGCCCATCCCTGCTTACCTACAAGATACCAGCCAGTGCCAGAGACCTGCAGGCAGCAAGAAAGTGCACCTGTGCCATTCTCTCTTCTGCAGAGCTTCACTCAACTGCACTGCCCCACCGTCCACTTCTTTCTTTCCACTTCCCGGTGCTGCCACCTCACTTTCAGTCTGCAAATGAGGCAGCTGTCCCTGCCAGGGCAGAGGCTTCAACTCAGACAGAGCTTTGGATGGTGGACACAGCCCTGCAAGTCACAGGCTGTGGGCAGTGCCTGGAGCCTCCCCCTGAGGCCACAAGAGATGATCGTTTTTCCTGCAGGCAGTGTGCTGTTCTTCAAGAGCTGTGCCAGCAGGTGCAGGAGTTATTGTAGGAAGTGAACAGGCTGTGCACCATCAGAGAGGATGATAGGCAGACAGGATCTTCCCAGAGATGCAGCAGCTTCAAGAGCCCCAGATCCTGACTGCAGTGGAGAAAGAGGCAGCATCCACTCCTGGCAGAGCAGTAAGTGCTAGCTCTGAAGAAGGTGAAGAATGGGAGCTGATGACTTCTGGCACTGAGGAAGTGGCTGCAGCTCCACCTGAAGGCGTGTAACTATAGAATTGCTTCACAGCCCTCAAAGCTGAAGAGGTGCTTTCAAGGCAACTGATATTGAGCCATGCAAAGCCACCAGGATGAAGCAGCAGGTGTTATCAGTGAGCAGTTCCTGCTGCAGGGGACGGGGGCACCCATCTGCTGACATGACCTGTCTAGAGAAGTTTTGCTGCCTGCAAGGGGCTTGGAACAGGGATGTTGTGAAAGGAGTGCTGAAGCTTGTCCAGCCCTCTGTGACCCCTTGCTGTTCTTCCATGTGGGTGCTGACAGGGATGATCTGGAGGGAAGAGTTCCCAACAAAGCAAACAGATATTAAATGATGTCACATCAAGCATTTGCCTGTAAACAAAGAAATGCCTATAAGGCACCATTATGGGAAAAGCCACCAAACCCCTTGGTGGGGCATCTGTACAGACGCACTGGAGTGTCTGTACAATAATGCCCACAGCATGGGGAATCAACATGAGAAGCTGGAGATCTGTGTGCTGTAGCAGGGCTATGATCTTGTTGAGATCACAGCGGTGTGGTGAGATGGCTCCCATGACTGGCGTCCTGCAATGGAGGGACACAGGCTCTTCAGGAAGGATAGGCTGGGAAGACAAGCAGGTGGAGTTTTCCTTGATGTCGGGAGAACTGGAATATATGGAGCTCTACCTGGGAATGGATAATGAGCCAACTGAGAGTTTACAGGTAAAGACTTAAGAGCAGACATGCACAAGTGATGCTGTATCGGGTGTCTGCTATAGGCTGCCTGACCAGAAAGAATGAGCAGATCAGGCTTTCTGAAGACAGCTAGGAGCAGCCTCACACTCACAGGCCCTGGACCTCATAGAGGTCTTCAGCCAGTGTTGGAGGGACAATACAGCAGGACATAAGCAATCTAGGAAGTTCCTGGAGAGCATCAATGACAACTTCCTGATCCAAGTGACAGAGGTGTTACTGAAAAGGGATGCCCTGCTCAGCCTCATTCTCACAAACAAGAAAAGGCTTATTGGGGATGTGAAGGTCAATGGCAGCCTTGGCTGCAGTGACCGTGACATGGAGTTGAGGATCCTGAGAAAGGAACAACGAAAAAAGCAAGTTCACAACCCTGGACTTCAGGAGAGCAGACTTTGGCCTCTTAAGGGATCTGCTTGTAAGAGTCGAATGGGATAAGGTCCTAGAGGGCCTTAGAGGAAACCAAGAAAGCTGGTAGTCAAGGATCACCTCCTCCAAGCTCAAGAGCAGTCCAGAATATTCCCTAACCACCTCACGAGTATTTAGTTTGGATATAATGACTGTCTGAATGCACTACTTGTAGCCTCTCTTAAAGACAAGCTGTTATCTGCATGCCAGGCGTGTTTTTACAGAGGTCTTGGATAGTGTGAGAATGTTAGATATGTGAAAATCATGCCAATCCTTTTATTTTTACTGGAATGCCACCTGCTGTTTTCTTGCCATGTATTTTGCATTACCTTCCATTTATTTAGCTGACGAACACCTCGGGGAGTGCTGGTTCAGTGCTTTGGCTTCTCTCAGTATCTTCCAAAAACAAACTGAAGAAGAGACATTAAATGAATATTTATCTCATGACGTAAACATAATAGATGATGGGTCCTCCAGGTCTTCGGCCCTCCCTGCTCTTCTGTGCGTGCCTGTAGTGATTTTCTTTATTTTGTTAAAGCCCCTATAGTAATGGTATTTCACAGACCTGGAGACTCTCCAGACTGTGGTTCATCCCAGATGAAAACAGTTTCTCTGATGCTGTTATTTATTTAAACCCGACGACAACAAGCCCAGACACGTCTGCTCTTCTCCCTTCCAGAGAAGAGTGCAGCCTCTGCTTACCGCAGTGCAAGCAGCAGAGCGGAAGCCACCTCTGTTATCTCGCTTCCACCACTTACATGTAGTTCCCCAGCCTGCAGAGCACGGCTGTCGCACGGCTGCTGTCTTAGGCAAGATGCCATGGTGGGATGACCATGACAATGTGGAATAATTCAATAATTAGACTTCCCAGGATATGCACAGTAAAGAAAACACTTTAGGATACAAATACTGTTTAGGATAGGCATGTATTATACCAATGGTACCTTGGCCTGCATCAGGAACAGTGTGGCCAGCAGGACTAGAGAGGTCATCATCCCCTTATACTCGGCACTGGTCAGGCCGCAGCTTGAGTACTGTGTCCAGGTCTGGGCCCCTCAGTTTAAGAAGGATGTTGAGATGCTGGAGTGCGTCCAGAGGAGAGCGATGAGGATGGTGAAGGGGCTGGCGCACAAGCCCTATGAGGAGCAACTGAGGGAGCTGGGGTTGTTTAGCCTGGAGAAGAGGAGGCTCAGGGGAGACCTTATTGCTCTCTACAACTACCTAAAAGGAGGCTGTAGTCAGGCAGGGGTTGGTGTCTTCTCTCAGGTGACCGGCGACAGAACAAGAGGATGCGGTCTCAAGCTTCGCCAGGGAAGGTTTAGGCTTGACATTAGGAAGAAATTCTTCACTGAGAGGGTAACTGTTCATTGGAATGCGCTGCCTAGGGAGGTGGTTGAGTCACCATCCCTGGAGGTGTTCAAAGAGAAATTGGATGAGGTACTTAGTGCCATGGTGTAGTTGACAATTAGGAGTAGGTGTAGGTGTTGGGTCATAGGTTGGACTTGATGATCGCAAAGGTCTTTTCCAACCTTATGATACTGTGATACTGTGATTATTAAATCCGGCTCTTGTATTTTGAGGGACTGGTTATGCCAGGCTGAGAGGACTTCCTTCTCCCCATTAAAACTTTGATTGTGCTTTGCCATCCAAAATTTTTGTCAGAAATAAACAAGAGACAGTCTGTCCATGGTGGTCAAGCCAGAAGGATTTTCCTCCAGTGTGGGAAAGAGTTGAAACTCACATGTGCTGGTGTATGCTAAGCAGTTGGGGATCATTTACCTGGACTAAAATAAGGCCACTATTTAAGCAGGCATTGCAATCCTGGCTCTTTTTCCATGCATATACAGGTGAGTTGTGTATTTTAAGATGTACAGCAGGAACACAGTGTATTGCCTCGTTACCTGAGCAGGCTCCTGTATGTAACTCTGTGGGTACAAGAAGCAGAAGAGCAGCACTGAAAGACACCTAGGTGTGATTGGTTTACAAAACATTTTGGTGTTGGGCACTAAAGCCTGACAGCCTGCCTGTAGCCTACAGTAGGTTTCAGATAATTAAGCTTCCTCAATAAATGAAATGCCTAAAGAACTCTAGGCCAATTATAAACAATGTATTTTAGAAATTTTATTACTATAAGTAAATCAATTGAAATTTTACTTTTGTATTTTCTTCATAATATACCGTTCATCTTAGTTGTAGTGTATTTCAAAGCACTTAATCTTTTGTTTTAGCTGTTCTCCAATCTGTTCTGCCTATGAGAGGATTAATGAGATGTGAATTGTAATCTCCTTATTGATTTCCTAATTATTTTTCATAATCTAACTACAGCTTATGATTTATGCTTCTCACTGATGAGAAACGTAGCAGCAACAGGAATGAATAATCTGTATGTGTACGCCCTGGAGCTGGTCAAGGGTTTAGTTTTCCTTGTTTTGTAACCTCTGTCTGGTCTGGTGGTCTTTCCACATTGTATATACTGACATCTGTGGTCATATCACAACCTTTTAAAATCCTCATTTACCTAAGGGTTAATTTCTGTAAAAGAACAGGGTTTTATTTGGTTCTGGGGTGAGGATGTGCAGGAAATATTTAATGTAACACCTTTTGCTGGTTTCATTCAAGAGTCTGTCTTGACCTTTGTTTCCCAGAGCACTTCCACTAAACCGGCAGCTGCCCCCTTGTCTGCGGCCTCTGGTGATCTTGATCTTTTCACTGAGCAAACAACAAAATCTGAAGAGTCGGTAAAGAAACAACTTTCCAAAGACTCCATCTTATCGCTGTATGGCACAGGAACCATGCAGCAGCAAAATGCTCCGGGTAAATAATTTTGTAAAGGTTTCTATTCAGTCCTATTTTAAGCTTTATCTAGAATTGTTCTTTCCTACCAGTATAAAACTGAGGGTGGGTACTCTGCTGCCTGTATTCAAATGGAAATTTTTTATTTTTATCATATATAAAAATGAGAAAATTACTGAGATATAATACAGAAGCTGAGTAAAAACCTAGGACGTGATTTTAGTTTATTTATAGCTGTTCAAATTATCAATCCTACAGTTTATGGAAAGAATTGTGAATTAACTTCTGCTGTCTAATTCATCGCTTGTGGCCCGAGTCTCGGCTGTGCCGACAGCTGCCAGCATCAGGACAAAGCTGTCACGTTTTGGTGTTAGCTGCGTTTGTATGGAAACGAAGGCCTCCAATACAGTGATTAAAGGGCTGTGGTTCTGCACAGGGGTTTGCCAAACTGGTTTTGGCAGTTAAACTGCTGGTGCCGAGTCCCTTCCCTTTGAGAGGTTTTAAGCAATTTCTTACTTTTACCAGAAACTAAATGAATAGCACTGATGCACAGCTGGGCGAAGTAGGCCTTTAAAATAATTTTGGTGAACTGACTTACGGGGATGATGGAGAAAATGACGAAACACTTTGACTGAACTCTCCCCTTCTCTGGTACAGGAATGTTCATGGGGTCATCTTCTATGCCATTTACCACACAACCGTCAACTCATTTTCAAGGCTTTCCAGCCATGGGAGTTCCTGTGCCTGCAGCAACTGGGATGATGGGAAACATGATGGGACAATCGGTGCCAGTCATGGGACAGAGCACAGGCGTGATGGTGGGAATGGGAATGCCCAATGGATTTACTGGTGCTACACAAACTGGTGTGATGGGACTTCCTCAAAATGTCGTTGGACCTCAAGGTGGAATGGTGGGACAGATGGTCACGACACAGAATAAGTATGGATTGCAACAAAACCAACAAGCTCAATGGAACCTCTCTCAGGTAAAGACTTGGCTTTCTCAGAGCGAGCACTTTGGAAAAGATGCTGCTCTAAGATACAAAATGTTTGGCTCTAGGAGCAAGGTTGTGGGGTAGCCAAGTTATAGACCACGGGACTGCGAACATGGAAAAAAAAAAATCCATGAGTGATGAAATTAAAGATAATTAATGTATAAGCAGAGAATAATTTTTGCCAAGTAGTCCAGTTCTCTGTTTTGTAGCTGCTCTCATCCTGGCATCTGAGCTACCCAAGTAAAAAGTGAGCTTAGCTACAGTTACAAAATACTGACATGTAAACACAGCTTTGTAACTAAAAGCAGAATTTAAGTGCTTGAGGGTAGCTGTTAACAATTAATACTTACACTTACAGACTTCAGGATGTCAGTGGAATGTGCAGTGCTTTGCAATCAAGCTAATCCATTATTTACCTGTAGTATTTCTATGCTGGTTTTATTTTTTACATGTTTAGAAGGTTCTCCCATGAGATGTCTTGAAATCACATATTTGAGAGGTTATTGGGAGGGTGGGGACACAAACTTAAATTATTCCCTTGGGGTTCAGTATGGACACTAGCGACTGTTTTCATAATATTCTTCGAATTATAAGGAAATAGAACAGTTCCGTGCTGCTGACTCCAGTAATTCAGGAGGTGAACTTTAGTGACTTATCTCGAATGGATTATATTAATTTTTACTGTTCTTCTCTGTCCTGCAGTGTGAACATTTAGGAAAGTGAGCAGCTTTTTTTAAATAAATAAAACAGCCCTGCTTTGAAAATACAGGCTGTCATTCTGCTTTGAAAAGTAATTTTTAAAAAGTGAGAATTTCAAAATGTCAAACCAAAAAAAAATTGTGGCTGTACTGTTAGCAGTCGTCTTCCAGGTACCTGACTTTAAAGAGACCCATATCAGCTTTGAATTTAAAATCACACTTCTAATCAAATGTATACGAAGTTGGCCCATAGAACAAGCTCCTGTGTTTCTGTGCTACTCACACGTCAGACATTCTCAGTATGCTGATATTCCACAGTCTGCAGGGAGCTGGGATCTAATCTCTGGCTCCAGCTGAAAGGACAGCTTGCTGTACTCACCAGAACAGCCTGCTTTAGATACCCAAGTCTCCTGCTTAAGGATTCTACTCCAGAGGGAGTTAACAGCAATGTAAAGCACGGTTCTCATCAGCTTTCTTTCCATGTCCAGGGATGGGTTGTTTTTCTGGATACACATGTGGAAGCACCACAGTACTGAATTCTATGCTGAAATATTAAGGTTTTAATTTTCTAAACCATTTTTTTTCACCAGTGTTTGTTTCATTTTGCAGCCCGCTATTGTTTGCTCATTGTTTACACGATTTTTACCTAACACTGCATCTAATTTGGATCTGATGTTGCTTATCCAACATCTCTGTTAATTGATCCAAATGCTCTTTTGCTCTCAGATTCATGAGAAGGAACACCTTTACTCTGTACAGCCAAGTTTTTGCCTTGTCAATAAGCGTTCATTTTTCAGAGGGTAGAGAGAAACCTGAAGAACATTTTTACATCGAGCACTGAAAAATGACAGTGACTGGATCAGACTTGTAGAGAGCAGTAATAAATAATTTTGCACCATGCCTGAAGTGCTGAATTTTGAACTCTCCCATCTTTATCTCATTGTCATCTTTAGTTTCATGTGAATGATTTCGCTTTTTTTTTAACAAATGATGGTATCTTGAGTAGATTCTCTAGCCAGAATGGTTACATTTAGATAATACTTGTTTATAAAGCCACCTCATTCTTTGTTGATTGCTGCCTCAATGGACAATTTCTAGAAAAACTTGTGTATTAAAGGTTTTGAGGTCTCCAAAGAAATATTGCTGCAACAAAAACCACCTGGAGCTGCAAATGCAGGCAAGGCTGTATTCCCTGCTTTTGTGTTCCTTTATCACAGTTGCCACAATTTTGTTGGTTAGCTTTGAAACTTTGGAATCGAGCTTTTACCAACTGAGACACCAGGCTTTCTTCTCACCTACTGTGGAAACTCACTAGTGGGGTGATTATACGGACTGGACACACATGCCCAGTGCTACAGGCATCAGCTGATGTGTAACTGTGCTGACTTAATAGAAACTGAGTTCAGAAAAGCTACTGTCTGGAAAAATGCTTGGAAACTTGGAGTTACAAAATACTGATTTGAGGGAAATGTACATTAGGGGGATTGCTAGTTGGAGGCAGGGCTGATTTTTGGCTAGCAGTGTGTTGTGTTTCAGCACTAACGGGGCTGGTGTGTCTGCTTCACAGATGAATCAGCAAATGGCTGGAATGAATCTCAGCAGTTCCAGCAATGTGATGGGCTTTGGCCAGCCCCCCAGCACAGCGGCAGGATGGACTGGAAGCTCCTCTGGTCAGACTCTCAGCACACAACTGTGGAAATGAAAGTCACAATAGAAGTCTCACCCAGAACAGCCACCTAACATTCCTTGTTCAGTGCATCTAATCTCGCTGTTCCTTCCATGTACATATTCTTTTTCTTTTTCCCCAGCTGTTCAGACTAAGAATATAACTGACTGACCGTGTTGTGGTCTATATTGATTTGATGTAGTGAAAAGCAGATCAAGAATACATTTATACATCATTGGCAGCATTTTCATACAATGCATATGATTCCATAGACCATATATTTAAGAAGCTGCTTAACCACATACTGATTTTTTTCCCTCAAAATTCTAGATCAAATGTTTGCATATAAGGGATGTAGCTATCATGTTAGTAATATCCAAAAATATGAACCCTGTCCCCCCCCCCAAATTACCCAGTAATCCTGTAGAAGGTACTGTATGAACAAATGTTTAATCATATATAAATAGAATGTAAATGTATCACTGAGCAATGTTTTCTAGTGTATCAAACAAATTTCGTTTCATCATACATTTCACTGTGATGTCGTTATGGTGTGCATAACAGGGAATATGGTTATCGAAAGAAAGGTAAACCTGGATGTTACTGTACTTCTACAAATCAATAGTTTATTCTTTTAAAAATGAGCATTTGATCCATTTGAGTTTCCTGCGATAAAGTATCCGGTCTGGCTCACGAGGCACGTACACAGTATTAATGCTGAGAATGAGTGGCACAATGTCTGTACAAAGCAACTCAATGTGAACGGATCTATTTTCCCTTGCAGAGATATCCAGGTTTATGACAGTGATTGTGTTTACATTTTATGGTGCCTCGTAATGATAAAATGTTATTTCACTATATTAAAAGGATGAATCCATAAATGATTGTGGGTTTTTATTTTGTTATTGTATCACCTATTTGACTGCATTTCTTCAAGAAGTTTGGTTTTAATGACAGAAAACATGTTCAATTTGGAGGACCCATTTATGCAGATATTTAGATCAGCAGTTTGTGAGTTGAAATCAGTTTATAATTACACCATTAAGCTGGGTAAATACAAAAAGTATATACATAAATGATGATTTTGAAAATACTCCATTGCAGCCATGTTTCTCTTTGATTCTTTTTACTATGTGGAAACAGCCTTAAAGCAAAGGTAAGTGTCAGTTGATTAAGACGAGAGTTCAGAAATGCATGCAAACAAGTTAGAACAAAGCACACCCACTGGATTTGCTTATTAGAGCATCTGACAACCTCCTTTTTTTCCACAAGAAGTCTATCAGATGACTGTTACAAGGTCTCACGCAGAAGTAGGCTGTTTTAAGTGGCCAAATTCGAACACCTCCTGACATATCCATTGTCCTATACTTCCTGTGTAACTGTGGCTCCACGTCATACCTCAATATTGACTGTGTCCAGATGGTATTTTGGCTCATTAGCTAGATTTACTTTTTCTGTTCGTGTGTGCCATACAAGAACCTAGAAAATAATGTTTGTGTTAGTACAGTTGTCTACAGAGATGGTACAGAAGTGTTTCAGTAAGTGGGGAAATCAGTACCTTTGTGCAGTTGTTTGCTTTTGGTTCCAGTTCCTCCACTGTTGTTATCTGTTTCAGGAAATCGGATTCTTGCATTCCTGGTTGAGAACCACGCCGCTTGAATACGGCTTTCGGATGCGACAGAATCACTTGAAGACTCACAGCAAATCCTGTGGGGGTGATGAAATGTTAAGAAAAAACTTTAGGCTTTACATTTCTGTGCAAGTTACACTTAAGCATAGAAATATCCCATGTTCTTTTTAAAAATGTGTACATTTGATTATATGGATAGACAGCATCTGGTAGTTTGTACATCCTGTGTTGGTTTGTTTTGCCCTGAAGGCGCAATCAGAATTTTTTAATTGCACCATCTTTTCATCTTGTTTAATCAATCTCCTGTCATGTAGAGAATATCTGCTTTTTGTCTGAAATGTCAGGTATTGTGAAGAGCTTGGACTGCCCTTCCTTTCTACCTCTAATTAAGAAATAAAACTAAATTTTAAGTAAAAAGTATATTTATACTGTACAAACGCTTCTATGTTAAAGGTGACAGTGAGGAAAAAAAGGTTAAAATATGTTACTACTAACAAGTGGGGTTTGGAGATCTTTAGCCTTTATAGAGTTTTAACATTGTTGATGACAGACGAGTCCTATTAACACTTTGCACACCACATAGTTATTGTGGACTTGTGAATCACTTTCTTAAGCAGTGGTGTGCAAGGCTGGTTGCAGCTGAGCTGTGCGCTGCACAGCACGACCAAGAGGACTTTGTCAGTGCTTGTGCCTCTCTGCACTGCGTTCCTCTAATAGTCTGCATTAGGTCCCGCAAAGGGAGATCACAAGCTGAGAAATAACTGGTTTGAAGAAATACACCCTCTTGTGAATCCCAAATTTGCCATTATTTATACAGCTCCCCAGTTTCATTCAGCAAGGCTCAGTCGCATGTAGGCTTCTCTAAGTATGACTCAAAACTTGACTGATAGACTTGTAAAGAAAAATTACAGTTGTAACTCCTGATGTCTGATTGCCAAACCTACCAAAGAAACCCTTTTTTCGTTACTTCAGAGTGCTTCCACCTGTCCTTTTATGTCAGAAGTTTTAACAGTTTTGACATCTGTTCTGGAAAACTGCAAGAGCATTTGATTCTGAAGCCAGCATTAAAATTTTCTCAATTTAAAAATTAGTGTAACTTTCTCTAATGGAATAGGAATCTGTCCTCTTTTTTTTGCTACAATTACCTTGCTACTGTATTTTCCTTGAAAGCATCTGTGGCTTCTATGGGAGTCTATTAAAGAGGAAAATGTAAGGAAGTAATTACTACATCATATGTAAAGAAGGCACAATGAAATCGCTTTTATCATGCTCTTGCTTACATGTACAGGAAGACACCAGAAAGATACACATGTATATATTTTTTTTTTTTAAAGTGAAGATTTGGATGCTGCAAATGAAGACCATGGGTTAGATGTAAACTGAGGCCCCAAGTTCACTGACGAACACGACTGCAGAAAACATGTTTATACGTTATATCCTGCCTACGACACAGAATAGGTGTCTGGATGGAAAGGGCTTATCCACACCTCAGAGTCCTCTAATGAATAAAGACTTCCCAGATGTGTAAGAGTGTGGGACTTTGCTCACTGTGTGGTTAAGCTCTGCAGCTCCTGCTTTGCTGACTGCACCACCTGCTAGGAGCAGTACTGGGATCCAGCTGCTCTCGGCTGCAGCTGCTGGGTTTAGGCAAGTGGTACCAGGGTTCTGGTAATTTGGACTTTTCTTTGCAGGTAAGGGCTTGTCTCCAGCAAGCTACAGGCCTTTACTGCTTCCTATGTCTTGTAGCGTGGATGGGAGGGAGCATGAGGTGGACTCCATTCCAGTGCTGGTTGTAGCCAACTGTTGAGACTTTCAGTTCCCTCTGCAAAAGACAGCAGCAGTGCACACAGCCAGCTTTCTGCACATCAAAAGATAACCGTAGTATTGCTTCTGACAGACAAACTGGCCTAGTTCAGTTCAGGATTTTTGGTCAGGGCTTTTTTTTTTTTTTTTTTTTTTTTTTCCCTTAATTAGAACAAACAATATAAATTTTTGGTGTAACTTGGGCTTTTGTGTGGATGATGTTTTGGGCAAACAAAAAAAATGTTTGCAAGGGAAGGTGGTGTTGGGCCCTGATCACCTGTGTGAGCTGCTGTTTCTTCTTAAAAAGGTTTAATATTTAAATTTTAAGATCACCGTCCATGAAGAAGAAAATGAAGTACACAACAAAACTTCCCCTGGTGAAGCTTGAGACCATGTCCTCTTGTTCTGTCACCGGTCGCCTGAGAGAAGAGACCAACCCCTGCCTGACTACAACCTCCTTTTAGGTAGTTGTAGAGAGCAGTAAGGTCTCCCCTCAGCCTCCTCTTCTCTAGTCTGAACTACGCCAGCTCCCTCAGTCACTCCTCATAGGGCTTGTGCTCCAGCCCCTTCACCATCCTCATGGCTCTCCTCTGGACGCACTCCAGCATCTCGACATCCTTCTTAAACTGAGGGGCCCAGAACTGGACACAATTTTCTAGTGACAACTTTCAGTTGGCTTTCTGTCAAAGATCAATCATTTCGGCATCAAAAAGAAAGAAGATGGCTCAGGGTTTGACCAGAATAGCACTAGTTATTTCTCTCAGTAAATAATGATCCTGTGGTAACAGATGAAAAGCCACTGTTATTTTGAATTCTATTCCTAAATAGGGATTTATCTGGGATTACCATCTCCAGTGTAGGATAACGGAACAGTGCTACATGCATACAATTCTTTTACTTGATTGTTATTCCTACAAGGTCATATTAAGTTTAAGATTACATGAAATGCCATAGGACAATCTCACAGCTGGACTGTGAAGAGGTGTTTTGGGTTTTCTGTGTTTAATGCAAGACTGTAAATTAAATCTAATTGGCTGAAGATACCTGGGAGACATGGCAAAGATTACATCTGTGCTGCTTTCTACAGAAGCTGTTCCTGTTAATTCACACCTTGACTTGTGCTAGATCAATGGCTTCTGTCAAAAGGCAGAACCATTTTTCTTCATCCGGTTAGACTGAGACGTCTTCAAAGATTTTGTTGCCATGATTAATGCTTTTGCTTCCTGAATGCTCTGGATAGGAGAGCAGATGAAGGCAAGCTGGAAACAGAGAGGTTTTCTCATTTCTGGAGTGTATAAACACTGATTTTGGAACAGATATGTTAGCTTCCATACAGTTCAAGCTGCTGGCTTTGGCTTGTTGAACACACTGTGGTTTGGGGTCGTCTTTCAAGTTATCTGCTTCCCATGACAAAATGTTTGGGTTGCAATAAGGTCAAGACACTGAACTAGGAGTGTATGTAGTTCATAATAAAAGCATCATCTGACAGTTAATTCACCATGCAAGAGGCTCTCAATTTCTAACTCGACATTTAAAATAGCTGTTACCCTTTGATGGAGCGATGGTTTGGGTGATTTTTTTAATTGTGATGTCTGCCATAGCCACTCACTTAAAAATATTTATGCTTGTACCTGTGACTTCCAGCAGTAGCCCTTTCTGATTTTGACAAAATGTGCTGTGTTTTGCAGTGTCATTAATAAACCAGATTTTTTTCTCAGGGAACCATAAGAAAGATAAGATGTACTGAAGATCTCATAATTATAACAAAATCAAAGAAAAAGCTGGTTGCTCAGGCCTGGCAGAGGAGCTTAGGGGAAGTGGATGAGCTCTGAGCCCCGAGTCCAAAATCTGTTTGCCCAGTGATTCACAGATATGGATTAATCTGTAGGACTGAAGAAGCTCCTGGAATGCTAATGTAAAGCATGCACTGGCTTGAACAATCAACATTAGGAGAACCACAATCTAACTTGTTCTCATGGATGGTCAAAATCTCTGGCACTGGGAAAAAGCCAAAAGTCAATCACTAACAGCATCACTTTATAATAAAGATTCTAAATCAGGTCTAAAATAAATAGCACAGTGCCTACCTCAGAATCAATGTCGCTTTTTGCTTACAGCATCCAATTCTCTCCCTTTCCTTCCCTGAGGGTATGGAAGTCTGTGTTAAACTCTAGAACCCACCTACAGTTAAAACTGAGGCAGAACTTGAAAAACACCAGAACTAATTCATGTGGTGTGTTGGCTGCCAGACAAGAAGCAACACAGAAAATAGCTCCTCTGATTTCTGAATGCATGTCAGCATTGGAGAACAGCAATGTTAACCACAGAGTTCTCAAAAGAAATAACCCATGTTTACTGAACTGATCCAATGTGACTGCCGTGTGCAAGTACACTTCAAAGCAGCATCGAGAGAAGCTGGCCAGCTAGGGTCTTTGAGCTGTTACCAACGAAATCAGCAGGACCAGTGTCCATTTGCTGTAGATTCGAATCTATTCCTGTATCTTCATGTCTAGAATAAGAAGTTTATGTGCTTAAACACAAGGATGCAATTCCCCAGAACAGCCACAAGTTATATCAGTGGTTTCAAACTGTTTAAACATTCTTCCCTTACCCAGCCTCATGACCAAATTCTTGTGCAAACTGCTAGAAAAGAGATGGCTCTGTAAATCAAAGAGATCCCCCTTACCAGTGCCTTGGGAACCGGAACACTAATTAAGAACAGCTATGGACAGCTGGGCAGTTTTAATAGACGCACAATTTTTTTCATGGTAATATTTCCAGAAGAAATCCCTGATCTTCCTTGCGTGCAGTGTAAGATGTAACCTCTGTTGCTTATACATCTGGTGCCAGCAGGAGGAAGAATGGCAGTGATGCACTACAGCATGAACTTCAGTTTGTTAGCAAGCCCTCCAAGGGTATGTTGGGAAGTCAGGGGAGGTGACAAGGATGGAAAACTGAGTGCATATCTGTTCAGACACCTGTTCAGTTCTGAATTTACAGGTGTGCTGTTTGTCTGTGCCCTTCAACTCTATTCCTGAGGGGAATGAAGATGCAAGCTTAACATAATTTTTTACCAGCCTACACAGCATCCATTTCTGTCCTTGCTGAAATTAAAAATGTAATTTAATTTCTTCACTTATTTTTGAAGAGTAATAAAAGTTCCTCACAACACAGTAACTCCTCATGTGTGGACCCGCAATCACTTCCTATACTTTCAACACTTGTATCTTTGTCTCTCTAACCCTCCCTTCCATGACTTTGGTAAAAGTATGATCAGATGGTGTTCCTAATGAAGCTACTTTTCGCTCATGCCAGTGTTTCAGCCAGCAACTGCAAAGCGTAAACAACTTATGAACTTTCCATGTATCTCCTCATGTCTAGGTCAGAGACCTTTGGTCACTGTTGCATAAAGGCTTTTTGCTTGCAGCTAATGACAGCACGCTGTCATCTTTATAATGCCCATAAATGACCACCTGTACAGCACAGTATCAATGTGGCAGATGGCCAGCAGGGAGGTGACTCGAGACAGCCACCAAGGGCAAATCCTGCCTGAACAACCCAGTGGCCTTCTATGATGAAGCGACCACAGCAGTGGACAAAGGAAGCGCGACGAATGTCATTTGTAAGGCCTCTGACGTAGTACCCCACAACATCCTTCTCTCTAAATTGGAGGGTGGACCGTTGGGCAGGTCAGGAATTGGTTGAATGGTCTCATGCAAAGGGTAGTGGTCAATGGCTCAATGTCCTAATGGAGACTGGTGACAAGTGGTGTCCCTCAGGAGTCCATATTGGGACCAGTACTGTTTAATATCTTCATCAATGACAGAGAGACTGGGATTGAGTGCACCCTCAGCAAGTCTGCAGATGACACCAAGCTGAGTACACATTGCCATGCCTGAGGGTTTGCCATGCAGAGGAACCTGGACAAGCTTGAGAAGTGGGACTATGTGAACCTCATGAGGTTCACCAAGGCCAAGTGCAAGGTCTTGCACCTAGGCCAAGGCAATCCCTGGTATCAATACAGGCTGGGGGGTGAAAAGATTGAGAGCAGCCCTGCTGAGGACTTGGGGGTGCTGGTGCATGAAAAGCTGGACATGAGCCAGCAATGTGTACTCATAGCCCAGAAAGCCAACTGTACAGTGGGATGCATCAACGCATGGCCAGCAGATCAGTTGTAACTCTCCCCCTCTACTCTGCTCTCATGAGACCCCCACCTGGAGTACTGCATTCAGTTCTGGAGCCCTCAGCACAGGAAACACATGGACCTGTTGGAGAAGGTCCAGAGGGGGGCCATAAAACTTATCAGAGGGATGGAACTCCTCACTTAGGAGGACAGGCTGAGAGAGCTGGCATTGTTCAGTCTGGAGAAGAGAAGGCTCTGGAGAGACCTTATTGCAGTCTTTCTATAATTAAAGGGGGCTTATAAGACAGAAGGGGACAAATATTTTAGCAGGGCCTGTAGCAACAGGACAAAAGTTGCTTCTTTTAAACTAAAAGAGGGCAGATTCAGATGAGATGAAAGGAAGAAACTGTTTACAATGAGAATAGTGAAACACTGGAACAGGTTGCCCAGAGAGGTGGTAGAAGCCCTGTCCCTGGAAACATTCAATGTCAGGCTGGACAGGGCTCTGAGCAGCCTGATCTAGTGGACAATGTCCCTGTTCACTGCAGGGGGGTTGGACTCAGTGACGTTTAAGTGTCCCTTCCAACCCAAACTATTCCATGATTCTATGATAACATGTATCTATAAATTCACAGGCAAAGACCCTTAAAATGCGCAGTTGCAGTCCTGAACAGGCTGCTAGGGTTAAGGGATGACACACATAGTTCTCATCTGAGGAATGCCTCTACCTACACACTCCAAAATTTATTTTCATGCCTGGTGATACTATTAGCTCAAAATGCTTCTAACAGTGCAAAGAAAATCACCTGTTCATGTTTCTGTCTTTGAGGTGCTAATGGCTATTAGTTTTCCTAATAGTATTTTTAAACAATTGTACTGTAAATACTATGCACATTTTTCATCAAACATTTCAATCCATATAAAAATATTCTGTTGAAATGAGAAGGCACTGTCCTTTTCCCACTCCGAAAACATAAGGGTATTAGAAAATAGCTGTCTATTTCTACCCATTCTTGCCCTTGTATCCCTACTATTTCCTTTCCCTCTCCTTCCTGAATACAGGATATGCTTAAGTGCAAATATTGTATCATTTGCTGGGAAACCAGTTGCTGCTACATCAGAAATCATACTTCTGAACAGTGGTGATTCATGTGACAGAATATATACAAACTGTTGCCTAAGCATGGACTAACAGCAAGACAGAGCTATGTGGTATGCTAACTTCATAGCAGAAGATTGATTAGATCCATTTTGAAGCTCTTCTGCCTTTATTTACTGGGCTATAGCTGTCAATGATTTTTTTCCCCTAAGCCCAGTGTTTCAAACTGTATGTATCTATAGTTATCTCTGTCACTCCAAATAACAAATAAAAAATGAATCATTTCATAATAAAGTAGCATTTTACAACAGGAGGTATCAGAAGGGTCTGCATTTACACTGCCTGGTGGAGGCTGATGACAATGAAAGGCAGGGGCTCCTTGTGAAAATTAACTGGATGAATTAATTTACAATTAACTTGTTTCAGACAAACAAGTTATACAACATAAAAGCCAAGATGCCACATAAAATTAAAAAGTAACTTCAGATATCACCAAGCAGCAACTTAATTAGATGTGCAAGCTAAGACTTCCAGGATGTTTAGTGCTGAAGGGCTATGTACAGCAGCTGCACTTCAGAAGATTTAAAAGTTGCTTACACTGACATACCAGTTTCTGTCCCACTCATAAAAAGTGTAAGAATAGTTACTATGAGAAACTTTCATGTATCATGGAAGTTGGTTCTTACCTGCCATGTCAATCGCAAAGGGCCTGTCAGCTCTCCAGCCAGTGTACCAGCCCACAACTTTGCCATTTTCCACAACTGGGCGCTCGTACCGCCGTCCTCCGACCAGTCCCACAGGCCATACCGACACTTTGCGGGTTGTGCGCATCTGCAAGAGGCAGGCACAGCATGACTGTGTGTGCACATTTTCCTAGGCTTTTTTTGTAAGTGTTGGTGGAAAGCCTACACATTAATCATCAAGACTAGGTATTCAAAAGCAAGACTAGGTATTCAAAAGCAATTCTAGCTTACAGATTTCAGCCCAACAGAGCAAGTGCTTGAAAGCCGTATGTGCCCACTCTTTTTCTGCAAAATCTCCAGCTCTCTAGCCCATAGGTAGCTCAATTCTTATGAAAATATCCTATTAATATTACTTTTTATAAAAAAAAATTTAAAAGCCACAAAAAACTAGTATTTGCTTTCTTGTTTGTTTGCTTGTGTTTTCAAAGGTACACTAGGTCTTTTTTATCTACAAGACTACAAGACTACATCATTCTTGCAGGAGGCTTATTTCTATAAACAGTGTACAAATTGTACAAACCCAGCAAGACAGAATATTATAATAATGATTAACAAATGCACACTTTATTAAGTCAAGTACAGTCAGTCTGAGACTGGTAACAAATACACTGAATGAAGGAAATTACGATGCACAGCTCTTTCCCTACCTGCAACATACCAGATTTGTTCAATAGATGCACAGGCTCACAAAAGAAGATTAAGTTTGGGCCAAGCTTTTTCAACTTCTACATTTTCTTTCAAAAAGTTCTACTAAATTTCTGTGAAGGACAGAGAGCAGGTTGGGCAGGACGCTGCTGCAGGTGTGCTATAAGTAATGGGAGATTTTCCCAATGGTGTACATGTAACTAAGTGTAATTCTGGAAATGCAATCCTCATCTAACCTAGAAGAATCTTATAGATACTGGAAAGTTGCTCTAACAAAAAGTATGCGTGACTGGGGTTCAGTGAATTCAGTTCACTGGTTGGTACACCATTTTCTTCAGTAAACAGGAGATAACATGACACGAACTTGATGCACTTCTCATGGGAAAATTGCTGACAGTCTGGTGTGAGAACCTGAGAAGAGTGCACAGACACAGTAGCTTGCACAACTTAACCACACTGATTCAAAAGCCACTGTTTTAACTACTGTGCTTAAATATGCCCCCACTTAAGCACGTATGAAACTATTTTAGTGTAACATGGGCTTAATCTGATTGTTTTTTAAAACAATCTCTTATCTCCTAACTGTAGTTGAGGCCTGTTCCTTAGGGAAAAGTTATCCCTTTCTCCTTCCAAGCACTCCACTTAGAAAAAACACAAACAGTTTTACGTATTTGTAACTGCAGTCCCCTATCGATAGATTTTGGAGTAAAAGACAACCCTGGTTAAATATTAAACACTTCCTCTCTTGCTGCTAAGGTGAAAGATTTATCATGCACATCATCTAGACTCCCAGGAGACACACCAGAAAAAACAAAGACATCACATCACTCTGGTTCACATTTCTAAGCTAGAAACATCAACAGAATATTAGGAGCGCTTTCATATAGGGAAGGCATAAAACAGATAGTTGAAACCCCAAAAAGATGTATGTACTTTACCATACACAACGTGTAAGAAAATCCTGTCAATGAAAGGCATCTTACTGACCTCATGAAACCAGCATCAAATGACCCAAGAAGTTTTATTTATAACAGTTTTGGGTCCATCTATGTGTCTACGAGTTAAGTCAGTAAAGCCACCACATGTCAGAAGGAAGCAAGCTCTTTATTTTGTCCTTGGGTTACTTTCTTATCCTTACAGGTTACATTTTTGGAAAATGAAATAAACAGTTGTCAAGAATACAGCAACCCCTTTAAGTACAAACTGAATGAGCACCTCTAGACTGGTATTTATGCTAACTCTGAAATACCTTACAGCCTCAGGATATGCTAAGCAGATGAAAGTAGGAATATTTCTTTTAATCTTCTGAGAATAGCATTACTGCATTTAACATACTGATGTGCTAAGGCTGTATTTATGTATGATGGGGAAGAAGCTATTATTTGGATTAAAAGGCCAGCTTGCATCTATAATTTGATGCTGCTAATCACTGGGATACAAAAAGGTGATTCAAAAACATGTTAATTCTAAATAGCTTTATCGATGTGGGTTAAAGAACTGCCAAAATCCTATAACTTACAAACAGCTTGATAAATTACTCTGCTATCTATCATTTTAATATGTGGTAGTACATGCTGTCTTAATACTTGGCATTTTCAGTCCTGGTAGCTTACATGAATGGTATTCATCTTACACTTAGCACTCCAAGTTCAGCATCTGGTCTATGGTTAATAAACAGAGGTAGGAACCTACTGGTGTGGTTCATCCTGCCTAGCTTAGACAGCTATATGAAGGTTGGATGGATCTCCCTCTGGAAACGCTTTCATTCTCTATTTACTTTTTGATTATTTGAAAGGGAGTCTTGGGCAGAGCAGGAGACGATGTACTTACTGGATGGGCAAAGATCAGAGAAAAGACTCCATAAGATGGTAGAACAAACCCAAATGAAGCCAAGGGAAGGAGTGGGCAAGGAAATGACAGAAGAGAGGAATAACAACTGACCAAAGAAATCCCAGTGAGGCGATGGGCATATAACAGTAAATGAAGTAGCAACAGAAAAGCCACTAAAGATTAACAAGTGAAAATGCAGAAAATGTAACCAAGCAATTAAGAGAGAGAGTGATAAAAGCATTGACAAAAATAGCATCTCATTAGTCAATCAAGAAAAGCTGCCTAATAGGATGCAGTGGAGTGATGGATAGGGAAGATACCGCACCGGTAACAAAATATAAAAGCCCAAAGGGAATGAAGGAAAATGACAGACAGAAGGAAACACAGCCATACTTCCTACAATGAAAAGGGTTCCAGGCTAGAACAACCATCCTAGTGTTTTTGCAGCCTGATATTGATGCATTTCTATGCAGGATTCAAAGCTCTCAACAAATGCAAACCTCGCTGCCACACATAGCAACTTTTTTTCTGTCCCTGTTCTCTCTCACTTCAAATCCTGTGTTATTTGTGATAGGTACTGGTCAGGCTACAGGTTATTTGTATATGATTTGTATATTTGTATATTTGTGTATATGATTGTATATGATCATCCAGGCTTGCCTCCACTCCCCCTTCCCAGCAAGACTCAAGTGGATTTCTATGCAAAATTCTAAGTTACAATTACCGAAGATGGGATCTAGAGCTCTTTCACTACAACTCTTTCACATAGGAAAATGTTACAGGTTAAAGCACAATGTGCAGCCAGCTTCCCTATCAGTTTTCAGACAGGCATCCTGCATTACTCAAAGGTCATTTAAAGCCAAATACTGCTTCAACAAAACTTACGTGACTGCACTACAAGTCAGGGGGACAGCTTGGCTGCAAATATGCTATGCCCACTTACTCAGCCATTAAATGGAGCTTCTGCCCCTACTTATCATTACTTCAAAGGAGGTGCTGAGACATAGGAAATTTGTGCCAGTAGTTTTTGTGGTTCAGACATGCTCAGGGGACAGCAATTTCCAAAAACAAGTTTGTTGTCAGTAAACTTGACTGTAAAGGCTATGTCTCCGCGGGAAAACTTGTATAAAAGGTATACAAATAAAAAAAACCCCATCGATCATTGATCTAGCCTGCTCTGCAACCCTCACAGGTGACCTGATTTAGTGCTTCACAATCCTGACTATTAGAAAGCTTTTTTCCAAACATCCACCTCAAACTTCCTCTGCTGATTCATAATCTACACTGCAGAGGGAGGATAGATTAATTCCCCTTTTCTCAAGCAACACATTAAATATTTGATACAATGATTAATGCTTCTAAATTATACCAGCATCCTTGGACACAAATACCAATACTGCTTCCCTACAGAAGAAAACCGAACTGAATTTAACTAAAGGAGTTAGGAACCAATTTCTCTGGATTGGGAAGACTTCCAAAACATTTGCTATTTGTGTTTCCTTTTGGCCCTTCTACATACTACTCCTTTTTCTCATCCTCCTTTCTGTAATTCTACTGGGTTGTGTTGACTGTACAGTTGAAGAGATATGGACTATTTACCATTAATTTCTTAGTAACAGTATCAGTTTCAAAGATGAAAAAAGACTGCTGTTCAAGTGCAGAAACATACAGGAATTGGTACTTTGTAACCCAAAGTCCCTGCCTTGGATAAACCTGCTTCAAAGAGTTTTTTGGTAAACCTTTCCTCTCATTTTTAAGCTATTTCATTGTTTCCCTACCAGTCTTTTCCAATCCAACCTCTTTAGCACTGGTATTACATGTCTATGTGCAAGGGGGACGTCAATGTGCATTTAATATCTGTCATGTATTCTTAAATAATTTATATACTATAAAGGTATTTAATGCACTAACTCATATTTAGATTTTTTTTATTATGAAGAAAATAACTGATGACAGCCAGGTAATATTTAATTTCATATAGACTACTGTTATTTTTAAGACTATTTTTAAGCAAAAATTTATTTTTCCAACCAGCTCCAAGAGATACAACAAAAGACCTCCACGTTTTCAAAGATGAACAGATTTACTTATGCCACTTTTACATCTTTTGCATAAATACATCCACTAAAAAAATACACAGCTTAACACAGTGTATAAAGATGAAGACAGTTATATAAAAGTTACTGAAGGAGCACTAATCCTTCTCTAGTCAAAGCTGAAACAAATAATAAATATTTACCTCTTCTGTAATGTCTTTTCTGAGTTGCTCTCAAAATATTTTACAAAGATGACCACAGGAAAACTGAAGCCTGTATGACATGCAATAGCTGCAAGTATTTCTGTTCTATTTTTAATAAAAAAAGATTTACTGGGGGGGGAGTTACAAACTCAAGAGCCATTAGAATATCTTCTACCTTCATACATAGCTTTTGGGAGAATGAAGGGCAGAGGCATAAGAAAATGTTTTCAGTCTGAATTACTCACACAATTTGCCTTCTGCTGTACAGCGCCACCAGGGAAGTTACCAGTCGGACAGCCCTAGCCTTCAATGAGACGGTCACATCCATTAGCCAAGACAAAATAATTCCTATTTTCCTTCTGTTCTTCATGAATCTTTGTTCCCACGTGGCTGATTTGAGGATGATCCTACCTCGGCAAGTTAGGGCACTACATAAGTAATAGGATAGTAGGGAATTTTTGTTTAATTTGATGTTTAAGTTGTTACTTCTGCAAAGAGCAATCCAGGTGACTGTGGTCTTCACTGATCAGATTCTTACCTTCTTTGTGGCTCCATCAATCTTGAGTTACCTGTAAAGACTGCCTCAACTTCAGCAGAAGGATTTGAGGTCTCTCTATTCCCACCTCCTTTCCAGCTTCAACTTAACCACCACAGCTAGGGCATTCTTGTGTAGGCGACAGCTATAGCAAACTGAAATCTGGTCCCCAACTCAGTGAGCAACAGGGCTGACTGCTAAGGTAATAAAAAAAGGTTTGGGGATTTTTTCCTGTAGAAGTGACAATTAATGCTGTGACTTGAACTCCATCCAAGGCTGCATTCAGATCACACTTCACGGCGTGGGTTCCCTGAGTAGACCCAGTCTGAAAATCCTCAACTTACACCCATCTAAGACTGGCATGCTCTAGACACCTAGCAAACCTTGTGACAAAATTTTAGACAACAATAGGCATGGGGTGTCAGTGAGGGAGATCAGTTTTAGGTGGAAGCATTTTAATTCCTCATACATCTCAGTTTAGGTGTCTGAGCAAAACACAAGCAAAGGTGACAGATACAACCTTGACAGGAATCTCTGAAAGTCAATGCATTTATGAATGCAGAAAGCTCACAAGGATTAAGACATTTACTCCTGTACTTGGTACTTCTTAGGCAGCTCACCCCTCACCCTCAAAGGTTTCAGAGCAGTCTGCATATTCAACAGTAGAGTGGACTTCTAAATCAGTTCCTCCAGCTTGTGTACATAACCATCCATACATGGACCAAGGAAGTGGCAGTCTTTGGCTAACTACTCAAAATATGGAAAGGGCAGAGAAAATGACTGAGATGTAGAAACACATGAAGGACACAAAGAGGTAAAGGATATTAGCTATATCTGTCTTTGGTTTCCAGTACATAACCTAATCTTGTTTGTAAAATCTCTCAATGAAAGTGGAATGCAAGCCTTTAAGTTTTTTTTCTAGAAGTCTAAAAAAATAAAACTGGCAGTTGCAAGGCACTGGTCACACTACTACAATAACTTGCATTGAGGAATAAGATGAAGCACAAATGCTTAACAGAAACTATAACAGAGCCACCCCAAAAAGAACAGACTACAGTGAAAACCAGAAGTTATGACAATTCATGTAGAAACACCTGTGAAACATATCAAATACAGTAGTTGGGATTTCAGGCCTCTCAGTAGCTTTGTTATGAACGCTTTGTTATGACGTTCAACTGATAAAAGATACTTTCAGAAAGTGGACTGCTGGTTTTGATGGACAGATGCAGATGGACACCTCCACACAAATAGAACATACCTGAGAAAGAAAAAATCTATTATTTTCAAGGTCTGGATCCCAAAATAATAAATGACAAAATACACTGTGCTGGGACCTACCAGCATTAAAGCAAAAGCATAATTTTTCACCTGACCACCATTATAACCTCAAGTGGAAGGAGCTGGGAATAACTTTAAGGCCACACCTCCACTCCTGGAATTATTTCTTCATCATTGCTGCAGCCCCACTTAGTACTGTAAAAAATTTCACAAGCGCTGAACCAGCTGGAAGGAAGGTGAGCCCTTCCTAACAAAATGCTCAGCTGAGCCAGTGCTGGATACACTGCAGCAGTAGAAAGACAGACCAGGCTTCCACTTTACTCCAGAAATGAAAACTAAACCTGCGCAGACTCTGTCCAGTTCAACTTTGAGGACATAGCTTTGCCAGTCAAAAACTAAGGCACATATATGCTACCATACGTCTTAGGAAAAAATTACAATTATAAACAACACCAGAGCATTTCAGATTTACTACAGATGATGACATTTTCCAGCAAAACACTACTGTAACTTAGTGGGGTCTTTTTTTTTCCTGATTTCTATGAAACACATTTTGCCCAGGTCTACTGGGTCCAGCTAACTCCGTATCAAATACAAGGTACTGATTCTTTTAAGTACCAGACAGCAGTACTTTGGACAGAGATTAGAATTTCCTCATCAAAAGCTCTCAGAAGCGTCCCATGGCAACTCATGTCAAAGCATGCTCCTTTTGATCATGCCATTATGGTTTATACACCTCCACTCATACAAAATCTTTTGGTAATTTTGCTTTGTTAAAAGGGCTCTGTCTTCTGAAAGGGCACTGGGGAAACCCACAGCAAAGGAGCTACTTTAAACATAACCCTTCACTGGTGTGCAGTTCCCTGGCACACCTGCTCCACAGTAATGCTTTTCCAGCCTCTGAGCTAAACACATCCCTAACACCAATGCTTCTGTCACATTGGTTTTACAGTCCTAACTAGCATGGGCTCCCCACCCCCCCTTATGCCCTCACTGTTGTTACTCAAACCAACTTTGACTCAGAAGAAAGCCATGTCAAAGACTACCAACCTACCATTTCAGAAGCCAGCAAATGTACATAACTATCTGCAGGCAGATGCTAGCAGACACTTCTGCTGGCAGTTTGAGACCCACATGTCCCCAGACCCACGTCAGTGACGTGTTGAAGGTCACCCAACCATCATAGGATGGTGGTAGGACCAGAATTCAGAGCTCCTATCCCATTATGTGATGATGTGACTGTAGGTCTGGGGAATTATTCCTGGCAGGGTAACAAACTGAAAAAAACTCCCTCTCAGGTACACTTACTGCTACATTCATGTCAGGAATTACTACCAGATTTCATCTGCACACAATGTGTTCTGAAGCTGTTCTCTTAATGCTTGGAGAAGATGCGCATGCTATACCCTCATAAATCAATCAATTCCAGAAGGAGAGAATGGGATTTACTACAGAACTGTCAAGCCAGAATCCATAAAGATACAGACTTTTTTTTAACAAGAACACCCTCCCCAAACCTCAATCAGTGCCTCGAGTGAAAACAAGAGTACTGGCTCTCTCCAAAAGCAACCTCCCACTCGTTGTAAACGCACATCCCATTAGCAAAGCCTGCCAAGGAACCTTCATTAACTATGCCAGGTCGACAAGGCTCTCCCCGTGTTACTACCAGCGGTGTCCCAGAGACCTTACATACAGTTCGTTAGTGACCCCAGAAACAGTCGCGGGAACTTCCAGTGCTAACTGAAGCAAAAGCTCCTTCTCCATTCCTGTAACAGAGCTTTCCAATTTCCAACAATTTCACACGGAAAACACATGTGTTTGCCTGCGAATGCAGGGCTTGGAATAAATACATCTTGCCCAGCAGCTGAACCTTGGTGAAAGACAAGCCTTAGAAGTGCTGAGTTGCAGGCTGGATGTTACCATTCTTGTTAGCAAAACTAAACGGCAATTGCAGTTTTCAAAGTTAACCCTTCAGACAGATTTATCCCCTTGCTTTCCGGCATTCCCCAGCTGATCAGAGACGTAATTTGTACATGTTTCATCATTCACAGCAATTAGAAGAATACAGGAAATGATAAAAGAAACTACCTGACTGGACCCCCTTTCAGTAGCTGTGGGTCACTCAAGTGATATGCCTGCCAATACTGTTCCTTTAGCATGTCCCTCATGTTAGAAACCTCCTTCCTCCAAAAAAAAAGCAGACATTCATCTCGAAATATCTTTTGTCCCACACTACTCATTGCGGCAAAGTATTTTCTGTATCAATTTACAGACTTTCTAAGGTGGAATCAGATTAGTTTTATATCCCTGAACAGAGGTGGACGCTCCCATCACAACAAACACTGGTAAGTGGAATTACTCTGAATTATAATGCACTAAGCAGAGCCATGAGGTTTTAAGAAAATCAATTACAACAAAGGTTTAGCCTCCAGGCAAAGGTCTTCAAATTAGCAGCTTACACGCTGAATGCCAAACAGGCAAAGGAAGTAGGGCATCTCTGCTGAATGGGGACACTGCACCTGCCCACACACTGGAAAGGAAAAGGGATGCATTATGAATGTAAACACAAATGAACATAAAGCACTTCTAAAATAACTTGCCCTAGGGAATTTCACATGCTTCACATTTCTGTGTATCATGTTCAATTCTAACCTACTGACTGTAAAGCATGCGAGGAACCACAATGCTGATAAGGGTGCACACAACTAAATACTGTACTATCCACCAGCAAAATCCTTGGACTGCCCTTTGTCTGAAGTCCTATATATTCCCTATCTGCTGACAATATACTTTTCTGTTTCTCTCCCTTGTTTTCCTTTCAAAGTTACTCTTCTAGCTGTCACGGAAGATGTACATGATCTTTCTTCCGCTGTTTTATGTCCACTTATTAAACACTCCTCCTGCTGGCCAGGGGGAAAACAGAAAGAAACCTGGATGACCTCTTCCCCAAGCGCTTGCCAGTTCCCACCGAAAAGGAGCGAAGTTCTTCACCAAGGGGCTGCAATAAAGACAAAACCGCATCCCTTCACAAAAGAGACTCCTGAAAGGATGTTCAGTCACTACACAAACGATTTGCTGCCTTTAAAGCGAAAGGCTTCGGAAAGACTGGGCAACTGCACGTGAACGAGCCGGCTCTGGATTAATTCATTCGCGCCAAGAAAAAGCAAAGAGGGATGGCGACTCCCGACGCGAGTTTACCCTAAGGGAGAGGAACGCAGCCTTGAAAAAAATAAACATCAAAGAGCGCTTTTCATCCCAGTTTTATGAAAAACACAATATCCCTTATGTAAACCTTAAACTTCCCTCGCTCCGCAGGAAAACGAGAAAATAGCGGTAAAAAGTTGCGGGGCGCGTGGAAGGGAGGGACACGAAACTCAGAACGGGCAGAGGGGTGAGGGACACAGGGCAATGCGGGGCAGCCGGAGCGAGGGACGGAGCGCCGCAAGGGGACCAAGTTCGACTGGTCCGTGCCTGGGTGTGGGGTGCTGGGCCCCAAGTGTGCCCCAAAGCCGGGATGGGGCACAGCGGCGGGCGGCTGAGGGGCGAGGGGAGCCGAGAACGGCGGGTAGAAGGGAGGGATGGAGAGCGAGCGCCTGAGGCGGGGTGGCGAAACAGCCGCCTGAGGCTTTCGAGGGGGTAAACGGCGGGCGCCTGAAGGGAGGCAAAGCGGACACCTGAGGGAAACCGGGAAATGGTGGGCGCCTGAGGGAAGGCGAAGCGGGCACTTGAGGGGGCCGGGGAGCGGACATATGAGGGGAGGCGAGGCACGCAACAGCAGGCGCCCGGAGGGGGTCGAGCAACGGCGAGCGCCTGAGGGGACGTGAGGCGCGAAAAGGTGCCTGAGGGCTGGACGAAACGGGCAAACAGAGGGCACCCAAGGGGAGGCGGGAACGGAGGGCACCCGACGGGAAGGGGAAGCGGGCGTCTGAGTGAAGGCGAGGCGAGAAACGGCGGGAGCCTGGGGGGGTCGAAGCAGGCGCCTTAGGGAAGGCGAGGCGGGAAACAGCCGGCTCCCAAGGAGAGGCGAAGCAGTCGCCCGAGAGGTGTTGAAGCGGGAAACGACGGGCGCCTGAAGGGGCACAAGACGGGCAACAGGGCGCCGGAGGGGGCGCAAGGTGGGAAACGGCGAGTGCTTAAGGGAGGCGAAGCGGGCGCTTGAAGAGAGGGGAGAAACAGCGTGCACCTCAGGACGTGCTAGGAGGGCACCTGAGAGAGCGCGAGGCGAGGCGGGAAACGGCGGGCGCCCGCGCAGATAGGAAGCAGACGCCCGAGGGGCGGCGAGGCGGGCAAGCGGGCGCGCGAGGGGAGGCCGGCGTCGCGTCCACCCGCGCGCCGCACGCACCTCCTGGAAAAGCTCGAGGCTGTAGGTGTTGTCGTCGTCGGCGAAGAAGAGCACGCCGGGCTGCTGGGGCGGCAGATGCTGGTGGCGCTGTCGCAGCCAGGCCAGGCCGGCGTTGCGCTGCTCGGTGGCGCGGGGCAGCCCGGGCCGCTTGTAGCGGCGCGGCGTGGGGACGTGCAGGTGCGTGCAGGGCAGCCCGGCGCGCGCCACGAACCGGCTCACCAGCTCGCTGCGCGCCGCCGCGTCCTCCACCAAGATCCAGTGCAGCCGCGCCACCTGCCGGAACGTGTTGGCCAGGCGCGTCAGCTCGGCCTTCTGCACCGGGCGGCTGTACGTGGGTGTGATGGCATAGATGGTGGGCAGCGCCGCCTCGGGACGCCGGGGGGCCGGTGGGGGCACCCGCACCGACGCCGGGCGCGCCCCCCTCTCGCCGCCCCCCGCATCGCGGGGCGCCAGGGCGGGCAGCGGTGCGCGGCTGCTGTCAATGTCCAGCACGACGATGACGACGAGCACCCAAGGCAGCAGCAGGAGGAAACGGCCGAAGAGCTGCGACTTCATCGCGGCGCCCCTCAGCGCCGCCCCATGGACGGGCTCAGCGCATGGCCCCGGGCGGCGGCGCTCCGCTGTCCTCTGCCCCGTGTGGCCGGGCGGGCGGCGCTGCCTTCCTCCCGCGGGTCGGGGAGCCCCGCGGCAGCCGGCGGGGCAGGTGCCTGGCCCCTCTCCCGCCGCGCCTCTATCCCGTGAGCGGCCGCCGTCCCTCCTCCTCGCTCCCTCTCAGCATCGCCGGGCTGGCTCTCGGCGGGGGCTCTGGGGAGACGCTGCTGCTCCGACGCTTCCCCGCGCGGCTCTGGCGGAGCGCGGGGGCGGGGAGGGGAGGGCGGGCGGCGGGGAGGGAGGGTTCCCGCGGGTGGGGGACGGGGGTGCTCCATCACCGCCCCGCCCCGCGCCGGCTGCCACCCTCGGGCGCCGTGGGGAGGGGGCGGCCGCGTCGCTCGGCCACTGCGGCGAGACGGGAGCGGGGTGGTGGCTCCTTCCTTCAGTGGCCGGGACGCCTTCTTGGGGCCGCGTCGCCGGTCCGGGATGGAGGACTCCCCCCGCGGAGGGGGCGCGGCCGCAGTGCTCGCCGCTCGTGCCGGCGTGCTTTCCCGTCGGACCGGAGCGCTCACCCCTTGGACTGAAGTGTTCACCCCTCAGACCGGAGTGCGCTCTCCAGCCTCGTATCGCCGCTTTTTGTTGTTCTTTTTAGGGGAAGTATTTTTGAACTCCGCAGAATTGCGAAGCTGTAAGCGAGGCGGCCTCTCTGTGCTGTTCCCCTCGGGGTCGCCCCCCTCTCCTCCCCTCCGCTGTCCCCCAGGAGAGCCCGCAGGGACCGCCCGCGCTGCCCCCGGGCTGCTTCCCGGCGTATCGGAAGGGTTTGAAAGCTCCTTTTTAAAACGCATTCTTATTTGACAATTTCATAATAATCCACTTGTCTTTGAGAAAAAGACATTCATCAGGTGCCGCAGCACACATGAAACGTGCGGTCTAAAACCTCTCGCGTATCCTTTCCTGCCGGGGAAGTTTCTGATGCGTTTTTCCCTGCTGTCGCAACTAAACACTTTTAACAGCTTGAATTATGCTTTTGAAACTTTACGTGGCACAAAACCACAGAGGCACAGCATTAGTCTTTACAAATTACTGAATTCTCCTTAGTTCTCTGATTATCAAACACCTAACCTTGTGTAGACGAGATTGTGGTCTCACTGCCTTGCGGGTTGCTGAGTGATTCATCGTAGATACACTGACTTACCGGCGGGAGTGGCGCAGGCTGGAGAAACCGGTCGTGTCTTCACACCAGCCTCCTTGGCTTAAAATACCGCTTTCGTTTCTGTTTTACATGTAACCTTCAGATTTCTGTTTACATGTAACCTTCATGTGTGTAACATGCAGAGTGTGGACAGCATGTATATCTATCGTTCATATCTATCTAGTGATCAATGTGTTATTCAATAGGACGTATTAACCCAGAGGGCTCACGCACAGAAAGGACATTGGAGTGATGTAACGTAAGCTAAAATCCATGGGAAAGTGAGGGTGACACATGACCAGGCGCTGAACATCTAAACGAGGAAACATCTGAGGAGCAGAGAGCTAATTACAGTTAACATGTTTAGTGGAGGAGTGAAAGGATTATCTGATTAATGAAATAATAAGGAGGAATGTAGCAGGCATAAATAGTTCAATATATTCAAATAAAAAATATCTTGAACATGAAATTACAGTTGCCCATTTTGTGCTCGTGCAGTTTATCTGGAGGACAATCATCTAAACAACGTCTCTCTCCGATGATTGAACATACCATTGTTTTCTCATTTACAGCACAATCCTATTTGCAGAGATAATTCATTCACATAATGCAAATATGTATAAAAGCAACATACCAATAAGCTACTGCTTGTTCTCATTTGAAAGTCAGGAGTCATTTGAAAAAGTTTATTCAAAGGTAGTAATTTCTAGATACTATATGATACCGTGCCAGGACCCTAAATACCTATTGGGGCAGAACTTAGAAACCAGGGGTCGCGAATGGATGTGTTTAATTGACATTCTTTATAGGAAAAAAAAATTACTATTTTTATATTATTTTAAATCCAAAAATATTATCTATAGTGGACTTGCATGTCATATTCAGAGCTTAGCCTAGAGAGAACACTTAATAGTTTATGACTGTAGGACCTTAATAAAGGCAGCAGTAAGAACAGCTGAATGTAATTGCAGTAGTTTAGGAAGGAGCACAAACACTAACACAGCGCCAGGGATGTATCTCGATAAACTATTTGGTGTTCTTCCATCTCTTTTTTTCCTGAAAGCTGGTAACTATGTGTTTCTGTGCACTTGCTAACATAGCATTTACTGCTACCTGTACATGATAGCTGTAATGTAACAATGTGAGACATTGAGGTGTTTGATAACAAACCACAATAACTATATTTGTACCCCAGAGCCATTGTAACATGTTTTCACGTGACACAGGACAGACCTGAAGGTCATGAGTCAGGAGCATCAGGTGTGATATCAAATAATGCAGCAGTGTTTTCTGTTAGCTTCAGATGTAGATTATCTTAGATGGAAGGGTGAAAGATAATGAAGGCACTACATACAAGTCAAATGTTATTTATTAAACTGTTGTTTCTTGATAAACAAAGCAAAATGTTCTTCCTTTGGAAACTGGAGGGACCTAGTCAAATAATCACTCCATTTGTGGAGACAAGCTGTCTACAGAGATAGTTTTTTGTAGCAAACACCTTAGCACTGGTTATTATAAAAATTGTCACATTTGATTTGAGGCCTCAGGTGCAACTCTGAAACAACGGACAAGTTTCTAACTTGTGATGGATGGTACCAATCATTGTGTGACTCAGGCTGTTCCTATGGTTTCACACACAATATGCAGTACAGTGCATATTCTGGGTTGTATCAGGGTGTGTGGGTAGGCATTTCTCTTCAGAATGTGGTCCAGAATTGTTTGTTTGCAGTAGTTTATTGCTTGGCTCATCCATTATGGTATTGCTGATTGCTGCCCCCATTCTCCAAAGATTTTTTTGTCAGAGATATGTCAGGACTTGGCACTCGATTTTTCATTTGTTTTTTTAAAAAATATCTCTGCTTCAATTTTGTGGACTTCTTACCCTCTTCTCTCTGGTAGGAGAATGCTTGACACAGTGCAAGAAAGCGGAGTGTGTGTGTGCAAGCATGCATATGCATGTACCTACAAAAGAAATCTCATCCCTGCAAACGTTTTTTACAGCACCACAGAGGCTTTTTTTTCAAATTGGAGCACACAGTAGACTTTTCACCTTGTGCTGGCTAAACACAGTTGTCAGGGATTGTAATGCTAGCCAGCAACTGTGTGCCCCAGTTTCTTCCTTTTTCACTGGTTTCAGTCATTCTGACATCTGTAGAAAAGGACAGGCATGGTGGGAGAGTTGCTATAGCTGTGCCATCTGCATGTACTTTTCCACTTTCTTTAAAACAACTCAGTCCTTCTTGATTTTCTTCCCTTCACAATTCGGAGTCACGCACCCATCAGGCAGTTCTGCCCAGCTGGATGTGCTTGAGGGGCAAGCTGGGCAAGCCTTCTTCTTGCTCCATTTGAATTTTCCCTCAGTTTCTGAACACCAGGATTTGCTCAAGCTAGGTACAGCATTACAAATTGTTCTTTTTCAGATATTGGAAAGATGGTCAGAGTTATAGATAGCATTTGAAAAAAAGCTATTAAAATTGATTGGTTTGTAGGGTGTGTGGCTGATGGAACTATTACAGTCCTGCAGGAAGCAGAAACAAAAGCGGCTGGATAAACATATAAAAATGTGCAATTATTTTTAACTAGTAGATAAAACAGTGCAGAGAAATAGCCCCTATTTCATATGGCTGCATTTGAATAGATTAAACCCAAGGATGGTTCATTTCTTTGGACTGTTTTGTGGTTTACTTTCAGCAGCATCGACTGGTGATAACTGAAGGTGGGTAATCAGCTCCGGCATGCAAAGATGGCTTAGTTTCTGTGATGGGTAAAACCAGACTCAAATTGTAGCAGGCAAAAGACTAAATTAAATACATGCAGTGTAGTTTCTATTGTTTGAATTTACAGTTTTGGTATTGCTTAATCAATCAAAATGTGTGACTAGCCAAAAAAAATAAAAAGCACTGGGGCTGCATCCCACAGGAGTGGTCAAAGAACATCTACCATCTCTGCACATTTGAGGGCACAAGTCTGAACTCAGTGGAATCCTTGTCTATCTAGGCATTTAAATGGGAACAGGTTTATTATATGTTAATATATTTTACATTATCACAGTGAAGGCCCAGAAGATCAACGTTTCAGCCAGGCATCCTACAGAGAATGTAATGTGCTACCATCTGACAGGCACAGACTGCCACCCTAAGTGTCTGCATGGAAGCATCTTGGTATTAGTGAGAGGTGACAAAAGGAAAAAAAAAAAAGCAGCAGCAGCTGAGGACACAGAAAAAGCAAAAGCATAATTTCTTCTATCCTCTTCTGCTCCTTTAGACTTATTTCAGCCTCATTAGACCACTTAACACTTTCTCTAAGAGAGTGTTTTCCTGCATTATCCAGTTGTGGAAGCCCCCAAGAAATTTAACCATCCAACTCGGAAGTGAAGGACTCAGCACTTGCACACAAGATGCTGTGTGTCAGAAAACACAGTAGAGACCAGGCTGGACTTGCTAAAGTAATGTATATGGGGTCTATGCCATTCCAGGAACAAGAAACCAGCTGTCCAAGCTGACAATGAAGAATGAGATTGCATGTTTTTGCACATAGGCCATTTTGAAATAATTTTCTCTCGTGCTTTGTTCCTTTTCCTAATAAGTCAACTTGTTTATCACTATAGCAACCAGTGACAGATTCCTGGAAAGAAGAGCTGGAAATGCCCGTTTGGGCCTATGTGGTTGCAGAGGATTGGTACAAGCAAAGTATCGTACCTGTTTCCCAGAGCTCTGAAATGCCACTGAAGGACAGAGCGGGGTGAGGCAGGTGGGACATGGTGTGATGTAGCACAAGTGGGACACGCAGAGTGAACAGGGCTGTGCATAGCTTGACAGAAGCCATCACAAAAAAGAACATTTTATTAATTTAAAATAAATGTGCTATACATAGGGCAAAACAAGTTTGAAACGCAGAGCTGAATCCTGAATGCTGAAAAGATTCAATTATCCCTCTGTGTCATGGGCTTCTGTGATGAAGACTGGAAAATGTAGAAAATGAATGTGCAAAGAACCTGCTCAGGGGAGCTCCTCCAGGCATGGGTATGGATGGAGATCAATGCTCTCACCAACATCTGCTGCCAGACAACACCTCTGAAACCTGTGCCAGTGCGCGTGCCACTGGTGCTAAGGCACCTTCCAGGTGACATCTCACAACTACAGCATTTGCTCAAGCAGCAAAGATCAGTGGAGCAGAGCAAATGATGTGATCTCTGGAGACAACAGAAGTGAAATTGTTTCTTTGTCTTTCAGCCTAGAAAAGTGCATGCACAAACCCCTCTATGTTACAAGAATAGTAGCATAAATGCAAACTCAGGCATTAAAGGATTGGAAGCACTACATGTAAGATTGTCTGTTGAACTTTGAAGTGGTCTCTTCAAGTACTTGCCTTATGATTCAGCCTTTGTATCTTCAATCTTTTTATAAATATGCCTTTTCACATACTATGAAGAGGATCATTCTTATACTGTTTTGCCACCTTTCCCCTGTATTCCTATAACTCATATCAGGAGCTCCTCAGCTCTCCCTGAGTCCCGGTGCCTGATTAGTTTGCTTATATTTTGAGCAGGCCCTAGGTATGCAAATACGAGAGTTAACAGCTGCATGGTTGAAGAAGGCTGCTTGACCCTTGGTCCCGATACTAAGAGGGCTGAATGCTTTATTCCATGTTTTGTTTGTAATGTAATGTTATATTAATGAGGTAATGTTGTTGTAGCACCAGTGTCCTAGCATATGTCAGGAGAGCTTGTAAGAAGGCATGTCTTCTAGTAGACTACATGACACAATAAAAAAAAATCCCCAAGCAGACAAGTGTTCAGGCGTACAAGCTTTTCTTCAGATCTGAAACAGGAACTTACTGATATGCCCTCTAAAGAGGAACAGCTCCGGGCTACTCCCTGGAGTTATTCCTCTTAAAGATAATGTTTTCTTTCACTGTGGTGGGATTTTTTGTAAGAGCCTCAAGCTGATGAATATTTTTTTTGTCCTTGAGAAGTCAAAAGATTTGCTTCAGTTTTGCTTGAAATCCTAAAGAAACTTCCCACACCTTTATGTTTGAGACCTGCGTGAGGCCTTGTTGACAGAATAAATCATAGTGTATCCAGATGTGGGCTTAAACCAGCATAGTCAAATGCAAGCAAACTTCTCTGTGCAATCACACTTATTTTAGTGTTAAAGTAGTGGGTTTCTGTCCTACTTAATCTGATCGGAAAAAGGCTTTAGGCTAAGCCAAAATAAGCACTCTGAAAGTAAAACCATTGACATAAGTGGTACTGATGAACATTTATCAGTTGACTGATTCAGGAAGAAACGTCACTTCACCCTACTTGAAGATTGAATCATCCTTGTGCAAATCTATTGTCCTCTATCTCACTGGCCAACACTTCACCTGGGCTGCTAGCAGTTACACTGAGACAGCTAGAAACCACCATGGTTAGTGGGTATTGTATGACAAGGCTTGGAGGCTGCCTTGCTGGGCAACACCTCGTATTGTGAACCAGCAGATTAAGAAAGTTTTTCCATCTTGCCTGGGGACTTGGTTTGATGATACAGTATTTACTTCTGGGTTAGCCTTTGCCATATGGAAATAACTGACAAACGCTGCCTCTGGTTTTATGAAGATATATTTTGAAAACTGGTGTTTAGAGTGTGTGTCTGAGATGATGAGTGGTTTATGGCATCTCTGAGATGATGAATGTTTTATGGCACTGTAGTGTTTGAGCAGTTGGAGACTGGCAGATCGCTTCAAAGACCTAGAGCATACACCTGCCTCTCCAGACCTCCAGGGACTTTGGGGAGCTAGGTGGCCAAACTGGGGATATTTCCTTACCATGTACTACTGTATGTGTTGTATATAGTAATTGTGTAAGATTTTAGGAAATATTACGCAGTAAAAGTGAAAAAGCACATACAAAGATGTGATCTCTGTCCAATAACCTTACGGAACAGCTGAATATTTATTATGACTAGGGGAGAGCAGGTACCTTCTCAACCACCTCCTCCCCAGTCTCACATTTTTCTCCTTGAGACAGGCTTGCCTGTGCAGGTCCAACACCAAAAATAAAGAGGAGTTTGCTGCATCCTGGTGCAGTCTGTGAATGGTGGTACTTCCAAGGCAGCGAAGAAGGCATCTTTGTGTTGGATAGACAGGCAGTAGAAAAAAAGGCATGCTATATCAACACCAACTAGAAACTCAAGCACGGGAAGTGTTACTTGAAACTCTGCCTCCTTTTTTTCTCTTGAATAGCCCAGACGAGAGAAGGACAGCTGGGCTTGGTCAGCACCCAGTTGGCCTGCATGCCTTTCATCAATATGTCTGTGGATTACTGCTGCTTTTCCATCTGTTCATGGTGTCTCCTCCCACACTGAAATTCTTATTAAACTCTAGCAGTGGTCACGGTACTCTAAATATACATGTTAGAGTGTAGCCTTGCACTAAGCTTGCAGACTCAGCCCGTGATTAGCTGGGCTCAATGACACTGAGGAACTGGCTCCGTGTTGGTGGTATCTGTAACACTGCTGCTGAGCTGCAGAGCTAATGTACTCCTCCTTCCCTCTTCACTCACCTTCCCAGTATTTCTTCTCTGTGTTGTTCCAGCAGGACGTCCCTGAAGCCTTCCAGCTTGTCAAGCACAGCACACTGGTCTGTGTTTGAAAGCATATGGCCAACAAAACAAAGAGCTTGCAGCTGGAATTTGAATGTAGCACAAACTGAACTGCTTTAAAAATCAAGGTATGTGAAAATCAAGGCATTGTAGAAATGCCAGGCATAAAAGGTCATGTAGTCCAACCACTGATCTCAAGCCAGGAGACATCTGTTCAAACTTCCCATGATGATAAGCTGGCCATCTCCTGTTGTAGTACCTAACTGTCCTGATGATAAGGAAGTTCTCCTGTTACCTAACGTAAGCGTTACTGTTACTAGATGTTCACAGGTCACTGTCTCAGTGCAAATGGGGAATAACTGGCCACTTCCCTGTTTATAGCAACCTTTTACACAGCTAGCACCATCACCTCTCCTTCATCTCTGCTTTTCTACAAGAAGCATTCTTTTTCCTAGAAATTCTTTTTTAAAAATTCATAATAAATAAAAATCTTCTTATTACATCTGTATATTTCTTAAAATGTGGACTCCAATGCAAAAAATATTCCTCGGATCAAGTTCTTACCAGTGCCATGTGAAGGACAGTATTTATCACCCATGCCTTCCATATGATATTTGGAACAGTTAGATTATTCTTTTTACTGTGTTATAGGACTATTTATATGGCACTCTTTCCTAGCCAGGTATTCTGTACATAATCCTACTGCTTCCTTTCTAAAGGTGATAATTTGGCTGTCTCACTCGGGATTCTTCTTGTTCTTCAGGATTTCCCCATGAACTCAAAAAGTGCTCAGTGATTTCTGAGATTTTGTCACAAGAATGGTACTTTGAGTAATTCCAGCTCATCCAAATATTTTTTAAAAGATGCTTTTCCTATTCTATCCTGTTCTCTTGTTATTAATTTTAAAGGTCATTAGGCAATGGATTATTGTTAATTTTTTTAGGAAAGATTAAATCATGAGAAAAGACATTGCACCTTTCAGTTGTTTTTAGGCTGTCATTTTTGACAGTCTGTCCTTAATGTTCATGTTAGTTTAACAGAATTTTTAAATCCCTTTTTCGTTAACTGAAAATGATTGACAGCAAGCCACCATCCTTCATCTCAATAGGTTCTGATTTTGAAAACTTGTAAGCTGACTGTCACTCTGAAATATGATCAACAATATGCCCCACATGATCATTGCTGGAGGTGTGGTGTAACAAAAAGCACATTTTTCATGAGCAGCTGGGATAAAATGCAGCAGCAGAGACACTTTCCTTAGACTGTTCGTAGGCTCACTTCTCACTCACTCACTTCTCTGGTGATTTGGTTTTACCTTGTGCTTGCAGTCAATGCATGAGTGCAGGAAAAGGTGGAATAAGACTTTGGGCATGATGCAGGGATTCTTGTTGGATAAAACAGCAGACCAGGGATGGGAGAGGTATCACAGCCTCCCAATCTGCGATACCCTGGCTGTAATGTAGGAGGAAATTGCTGCACACATCCCAAACAACAAGCTGCTAAGGCTCTCCAAGGGAGAGGGGGCATGTCTCATACCTTAGAGAGGATCAGGAATGGGAGGAAAGAGCTGATCTTCATCACAAGGCAAAGGATGAGGATGCGCTATTATCCCCAGGAGTTATTTTTCAAGGACAATTTGCCCTGAGGCACTGTTGTTTTGTTAATAAGGATGTGGCCAAGCTAAGCAATTTTCTCTAAGTCATTGTGTGCATTTCTTTCTCAAACCATGTCCATGGCAAATTATATATAATTGGGCTGTAAGGCTGTCTGTGTCCTGCTTAATCTGCTGTTTACTGATATGCACTTTATCAACACTGACAATTTTTTCGTGATGATTTTGTCACCTCTAACAGAATGTGAACACTGATTATGTAAACAGCTTATACTCCCATTCTCCATGTTCAAACACTTTGATTTCTTATCTTTTTAAGGGTGAGGGCTGGACACAGAAACACGGTAGCATACACTGCAATTTAGTATTATTTAATATTATCAGTGCTGGATGGAAGCACCATCCTGCATTAGGGATAGGCCACCACTGCTGTGCTCTGCTGAGGCTTCCATGTAGGACTTTAACTTCAGATAATGCCTGGGACATACTGTCAGCTGGATCAGTCCACTTCTTCAGAGATCAGGGCTCTACCAGGTGTTTGTATGTTAGGGGATGTCTCTGATAAGCACAAGTAGTAGGTCCCAAGTTAAAATATACCCTCATCCAATCCTATGTGCCAGTGTAATGATATCATAGCTTTCATAGACATGAAGTACCAAAGCATGAAAATTAGGTCTTTCCACAGCAGATTTCCGGCCCTGCAGCTTGAAATTCACTATATATCAGTGAGATACCATATACAGAACTTTTCATTTCTTTCCTTCCCTGGCAGGAAGAACTAGAAGGATTTGGATTTATTATATTGTTTTAAGGGATATTATTATTTCAGAAATTCTTGACCAGTTTTGGCATTTGAGAAGAAAAAGATGTTTCATCCTTTGTGGAAAGACAAGGCAAGTAGTTGTACCTGTTACAGCCTTCCTGTTAAATTAGACTATTTGTAATTCTCAAATAGTTCAGTTTAACATAGTTTAGCTATGTGCCAGAAGTTTTGACTAAAGATGAGATATTGTGTAATTCTCAAATGGCATATTTTAACACACCAGCTATTCCAAATCTGCATTGATGTTCTGTTATGTATAGCATAAAGAGAAAAACTTCATGAGCTTGCTCTATCAGTAGTCGATACTGGAACTATGCAATTTTTTATCTATTATTTGTTCTTCCATTTCTAGTCCTGCTGTTATTCCAAAGAGTCATGAAATTATTCCACTACTTCACAGAAATCTCTGCAGTATAAGGTTGTAAGTGACCTCAAGAGGTCATTTCACCTAATGATATCCACATATTCTCAACCAGTGGATCAATGCCAAGTTCAGAATATTTCCCAGGCTATTATCTGGCTTCTTTGGCACATCTTTTATGAGGAATTACTGCATCACAATTCTGTAGGCCAGTTATGGACTGCTGAATTCTAGGCTTATGGACTATCAGGGGTCCCAGGACCTCAGTATGGATATTCTGAGTCCAGAAAGAGCTGCTCAGTCATCTCCTTCTGTTGCACGTTGGGTTTAATAGTGCTACCACCCTTGTATTTCACACAACCTATACTTGGCTTTCCCATTTGCAAGGTAATCTTCAGACTTGAGCAGAGAATTATCTCTGAGCAGACAAACTGCACTGGCAATAGCCTGCTGTCAACCACCATCCTCCCCAAATGGCTCTGGTCCTTCTCTTTTGGGGGAAGCTGACATACACTCACCATATAAGAGATCTTTCTGTGAAGCTGTGAGCCTGCCACCCCCAAAACAGCTCACCCAGGTCCTGCTGACTTCTTGCTGGCAGCAGGCTGGGAAAATTGTTCAATCAATCTAGAGATGGTCGGCAGCACAAGCAGCCCTGATTCAGTCTACCCCCATCCTGGAGACAAAATTGAACAGATTTACACCATTCTCAGCTGCTCTTAAAATCTTTCAGTGTAGAGGATGCCAGCAGTGGCTGCAGTAACCAATGCTCAATTGTCCTTTCAATTAAAAATGTCTAATCTAAACTGCCTTTGCTCTTAGCAACTAAGATTCCTTGTTTTCCTGCAGATTTTGAAAGAAGAGTACATATTTTGTGCATGTGAAGATTCACATCATCCTTACCTTTTTACTAGAAAAGGTAAACTCAATTCTTACAGCCATTCCCAAGAAGTCATATTTCTTACCATTCGTATTGCTCACCTCTGAGCTGTGTGATTCATAGACCTGCATTCTTCTAAAAATACCCAGCCTTAAAATGGACATAGTTTTCGATCTCAGGTCAGTAGCACCAAGCCAAGTAAAAGAACTTTCCCCTATATTTTATATCTGTTAATGCATCCCAGAAGGGCATTTGAATGTCTTGCAACAGCGCTGTATTTTGCCGTTTCAATTGAAATCTATTGTCATCTTCTGGATCCTTTTCTGCAGCAGAATAAAACCAATCAGAATAGGACAAACTTGTGCAGGGCCCCATCTCTTGTATCATCACATTTAAGTAACCCACAATGATAAATTCGATTAGAGGTCACAATCACTTGTACATCCACCTCATTTTTAGGGGCTTATTTTCCTTCAGCTTGCTTATGAGAACATTTTATAAGATTGTTAAAAGTTGTAGTATGGTCAATATAAATTCTGTGGTTCTGTGGTTCCCTGTGTTTTCCCTAGGTTTCTAAACACGTTATGGAATTTTATTAGAATTGTATCATATGATTTGCTCTTAACAAAACTATGTATTTTCTGTGTTGCTGGTTATTCACTTATCAGTGAGAGTATTTCCAGGTATAGAAGCTAAACTTATCCATCATTGTATGTCCCATAGATTTCTTCCTAGTCTTGGTTTTAAAATAATTTTGTTTGCCTTTTTTTTTTTTTTGGCAAAATTGCATTTTGCATCCCTCTGGGACTCTCTGTCCACCTGCAATTCAGAAATGATCATTAACAGTTCAGAGGTTGCTCAGAATCAGTCATAAAATACTCCTGGAGAAATTTCCTCAAAGCCAGCTGATATGAATACAGCTAGCCTGTCTAGATAGTCCATTCTCTGCTCCTGTGCTCTGGTTGAAATGAATTGCATTAAATATCTGGTTAAAAAAATAATGTTTTTGTGATTAGTAAGGGGAAAAAAGTAACTTCATGGAAGGTCAGTCATGCATATTGCTTTTAAAATGCTATACATTTTTGGGCAGCCTTTTCCGAAATCCTCACCTACAATGCAATACATAAACCCACATGGGCCAAGTGCAGAACAGTGATTTCAAATTCCACCTTGAGCTACATATGATAAATATATTAACTCACTATTATAACAGTTGCTGGCTAGATTAAAATACAGAGATGAAGTCACAGTTACCAAAGTCATTCCATGAGAAGATCAGTGCTTTGTAGATCACTGTTTATTGTAAAGTCTGAATCATTTCTCTCTCAGAATCCTTTAAAAGATTATGTGTTAAATCATATATCATTTTAGGAGCTGGATTTGTTAGTCCTTTCTCTCTTCATAATTCATTGCCTTCACCTCTACCTGTATTTATAGCGTGCATGAATGAAGTTTGCCCAGGCAGAACATAAGATAAAAATACTTTTGAAAGCTAGTTAATGTCTGTACTTGGATGCATCACGTATCCTTGATCATCCTTATTTTTTCAGATTCCTCTTGTTCTTCTAGCTTTCTGTGACTGATGTCGACTTATGCTTCTACATTTTTTATACAGTTTTTTTTTTTTTAAACAACTCCTCTTTCTTATGCCAGAGTGGTTTTCTTTGGTAGATGAAAAACATCACCTGAAATCTTTAGTGTGCTCCTTTTACTCCCACACAGTCTCTCCATATCAATGCAGATTTACCTATTCACAGTATCAGGTCGGGAATTTCTAAATGAAATTTTCACTGTTCGGTATCTTGGTGGTAGCTTTGCCAGTGACTTTAACAGGGTCAGGGCATCAGCTGCTGTTTGTATGAAGCTTTCAGTTGAATATTCCTATTGTGTAATTCGTATGACCACAGGGTAAATAAAGGCATTCGTCCTGGTTTATGCATTACCTCTTTTCAGGGAATGTATAATCACACAGAATACACCAGGATGAAGGTCTCACAGCACTGGCTGCACATAAAAAAGGTCCAATCACAAAGAATTTATAATCTAATTTCAGAGACAATAAGTGACTGTAGGACACAGGTAGAAAACTAAAGGAAGCTTGAGTAGTTTTTAAGCTCTTACAGAAAGCTAAGATACTTCCTTCAATGATAAATAGGAATTTGAGGTGATAAACATTTTCTCTTCAATAGAGAGCCACATGCTTTTTATACCTTCTAGATATTGCTGCTTTAGACAGCAATGCAATAAAGCAAGCATTTTCATTATTAAAACCTTTTATTCAACTGCTTATAGCTTCCTGGAAATAAAACTGGCTTGCCTGATTTCTTAACATTGCAACTGGGAGAAAACAACAACCAAAAAAAGAAGCAGACACTGAAGTGATACAAGGAACATTAAACAGAAACAAACAACAAATAAAGGGTTTCCAGTCTCCTACATTTCAAAAAATAAAGATTAGGTCAAGTAAGTATAAGGGGAGTAGTGTTACTTTTCTGACAGGAGCTGTTCGCAGAAGTTTGCTTGAAATTAAATTACCTAAGCAGTACTCTCTGACTAATCTAAATAGTACTGTCTCAAGGTCCAGCCCAGAAACCCAGTAGACCCGATTTCTTTATCTGCATCCCCTCGATAAGCAACTCTACCCCAGTCACAGAAAAAAAATATTCGAAGACAAAGACCAAAGCTTTGAAGGGCTTTGCCTGCATCTTGCCTGTTGCCTCCTTCAGTGAACTCTGGCCAAAGATGGGCTCTTCAGACACAGCTGCAGTGCTGTGTCCGGCTGTGTTGCCTCTTGCTTCATCCTTGGTGGTTCCCCAGAGGTGATGCCTGGGTGCAGAGCACTCAGACAGGCACATAGTCCTGCCTAAGGGACACCTTTCCAGGGAGAAGCTTTTTCCTTTGCAACTTCCTGTCCTTGGTTGTCTGAGGTCTTGTGATCAAGCCTGTTCAAAACAGAGCTGTGCTCAGTGCCATTGTTTAATGCAGAACACAAAGGGAAAGAGCATCTTATTAACCCCCAATTTAAAATGTATATGCACTTTACCCGGAGCAGTCCTACCAATCCTCCCAAAGAAAGGCAAATGAGTCCTGGTCAAGCCCAATTTCTTCTCCAGCTCCAGGAGAGTCTGGCCAAGAGTTCCCTCCTCTGTAAGACTTCTGTCCCCTGCAGCTCCTTATAGTTATGCTCTTTCCTCCAACAATTGAGGACCCTCAGAGGTAACTGACAGTGTCCCTGTGTCAGTTTGGGCAGGGTTCAACACACATGGATTCATTAATCCAGCAATGCAGATAGACTCCTACAAGTGCACGAGGTTCCTTGCAAGGCTGGGGCCAAAATAATTCACAGCTCTACCATGTGCCACAGTCAGGCTCAATGACTTATCCCCACCTCAAACCAGAACAAGGGCTAGTGGTGACGTGAAATAGGAGGAAGAAAATCAAATTAAACATCCAGAATAATGGAATTTTCTTACATTATCTTTTCCATCAAATGAAATGTCTCCATCTTCTGCAAACTGCTTTTGTCAAGTACCCTGTCTGATTAATGGTACAGAATTGTTTGACACGAGCATGGTCTGAAAAAACAAACTTCACCCCCCGGGGAATTTTACTGGGAATAATAGATCTGCGTGAAGGTCTAAATCGATAGACGTCTTCCTGAATGCATTTCCAGGAAAGCTGGACACATCACCACTAACTTTGACTAAAATACAAGGTGCCAGCCACTGTTTGGAAAGCAATTTATAGTTAAGTAATTTAAATTCCATAGCGAAGAAGGGCATGTAGTAAGAACCTCATCCACTACAGGAGAGGGAAGCTGCAGGCCTTCAGGGAGTGCAAAATGCTTGCACAATTTAAGGAGGCAGTTTTAGGGTTTTTTTTTTTCAGGTATGATTTCTGGATCCCATTCCAATTCCAAAGCAAAATCCTCTTTTGCCTCCACTGGATCTCAGCATATATTCAGTTTTTGCCTGTGTTCTCCCCCCCAGTTTATTTTCTGTCAGAGGATGATTTTCCCTTTATTAAAAGCTTTCTTTTAGGCTACGGGGGCAAGTGTCTAAGGTCTGGATTCTGTCACTTCTTGTTTACATGTTTTTAAGTGTTTCTCCTCAAGCTTAATCTTAACTGGAGGAGAATTAAATGTAGAGACTTTGCACACCAGGGATTCTTTCCCTTTTACTATTCACTATTAAAACTAGAGTTTATGAAAGGTGTGATTCTCCTAAGCTCAATTTTACAACCTAACACCACTCTCAAACTTTTCTTTCCAGCTACAGCACCCTCCTGCAGACACATAAACTGTCCCTGTGTGATGACTTCAGTGTTCTCCAGGCTTGTTTTACCCTGACCTCTCCTTGACTGAGTGACTCAGCAATTAACTTCAGCCCAAATCCAGCTGGGATGACTTAAGCTTGCATTTATCACCTTCCAGAGCATGCCCTCTCCATGAGGATATCTGCTAGTCATGCCAGAAACAAGCGGAAGAAAGAATTTGTAATTTCTATACACTCACTGAAGTGATGCCAGCAAATGTAAATAGTGAGGACAGGAATCACATGGCCAAAGAGATTTCATGTCATGTAGTTCTCCCATCTGGGATGGCAGCAAGTTCTTGGAGCCCCCCTCGGCTGTGGAAGCACTGACCATGCATTTCTCTCTTTCTAAGTGAAGCATTCAGTAATGCGAGGATATTAAATAAAATATGGAGTCTGCTTTCTCCAGCCATTTTAATTTTTCCTCTCAGTTTACAAACCAATAGTTCTAGTGTTTTTCTTGGGAGACATCCCATATATCCACAGCCTGTCTAGAAGGAGGCATCCTCTTGCACCATGCTTTTTTATATCCCTGGTCAACTCTCTCTGAACAGCTTTTCGAGAGGCTGTGTTGGCCAGGAGCACAGCAGAGGAGGGACGAGACCACACCACCAACCACAGGGCCTACTGCCAGCACCAGGACTCCCAATGGTCCACATAACTTGATGACACCTGATCACTCTGTGAGGGTGCTCAGTTAGGTCAGCCCCATAGCAGAACCCCAAGATGATCTGAGGATTATAACCACCATGCTGCTATAAGCTGGGTGTTGAGGATTTTAAGTGTGAATTACACTTTCCCTTGTCCAGGCTTGATTGATACAAAATCTTTTTCTTTCAGGGACCTTGTATTGGGGGTCTTCATAGCCTTGAAAACTGTGGAAAGAAACTGAAAGTGTGAAAGCCTGTAGCAGCGGCAGAGAAAACAATTTGCAGGAAAACAGAGAGCAGCAGCAATAAAGGGAAAGGCAAGCAGCTCTCCAAGACTCCCACAGGGCATGGCGAGCTAGCAAAAATCAAATGAGAAAACAGCATGCAAGCCCAAATCCTGTGATGGCAAGTCAAAAAAACAGCTGGAGCAAAAGGCTGCTCTTGGAAACGAAGCTGCTGCTCACCCCTGCTTTAGAATAATCCCCCGTATAGAAGAAGAGATGCCATGAAATATTAGCCAGTTCTGCTCTCATAAATATTTCTTGCTGAATTTTCTCTTGGCTCTACCTGTTTCTTTTACCCTTGGTGGCCACCCTCAAGGCTTGCTGTGCTGGGAGGGACTGGAATGCAGGCAGAGTGTGCAGGGCTGGGCTCCCCAGACAGCCTGGTCAGGAATAGGATTTCAAGTGCTGGAAGGCTGCAGCTTTAGCTGGCTTCCCATGTTCTTATGGGAAGCTTACTCAGCTTGTATTTCTTTTCTTGGGACAGGAGAGGCAACTGGAGAGAAAGTATTACATATCTGGTGTTCACAGAATGGTTTGGGTTGAAGATCACCTAGTTCATATCCCTTTGAGTGTTACAGGGACATCTTTCACTAGATCAGGTTGCTCAAAGCCCTGTTGAATCTGACCTTAAACATTTCCAATGATAGGGCGTCCACAGCTCCTCTGGGCAACCTGTTCCAGTGTCTCACCAACGTCATTGTAGAAAACGTCTTCTTTATGTCCAATCTAAATCTACCTTCTTTCAGTTTCAAGTCACTCCCCCTTGTCCTATCACTACAGGCCCTAGAGCCGGATGCAGTACTCCAGATGGGTCCCATGAGAACAGAGTAGAGGGATAGAACCTCCTCCCTCAACGTGTTTGTCACACGTCTTTTGATACAGCCCAGAATACAGTTGGCCTTCTAGGCTGCGAACACATATTTTCTGGCTCGTGACCAGGTTTTCACCCACCAATACCCCCAAGTCCTTCTTGGCAGGACTGCTCTCAATCCCTTCATCTTCCAGCCTGTATTGATACTCAGAGTTTTCCTGACCTGGGTGCAGGACCTTGCACTTGACCTTTTTAAGACTCATGAGGTTAGCAAAGGCCTACTTCTCAAGCCTGTCAAGGTCCTTCTGGATGGCATCCCTTTCCTCCAGCAAATCAACTGCATCACTCAGCTTGGTGCCATCTTCAAACTTGCTGAAAGTGTGTTCAATCCCAACATCTATGTGTTGAAGTTGGCATTTTGATGCTGAGTGCAGTGTTCGATTCGTACAGAAACATATATTCATTTTACACAAGTAAGACCCCTCTTCCAAAGGATTACCCTTCTAAGAGTTAGGACCTCCGACTCTTTTATTAAAACTTTTTTCATCTTGGAACAAGGTTTTAAAGGGCTTTGGAGGTTTCCAGGAATAGTGCACCCAGCCCTCGTTGTGTTTGCAAACCTTCCTCAGTGCTTAACATTTGTGTTTAAAACAATTTCATGATGACTTTTAATTTGACACTGTAACTATATAATTTACAAAAACTTTCATAAAAAAAAAAATCTGTGAAATTTTGCACTGGTATCCTTACCTTGACTTTCTCTAGTTGAAGAATTCCAGCTAAGGATTACAAGTTCCCAATATGAATGCATGTTTGAGTGTGTGTTTATAATATGCCCACGGAGGAATACAAGGATACAGCATCTATTTTGCCAACCCTTGCACTTTTCAAATTAGATGCAGAGAAGTTATTCTAATTATTTAAAGGTCTCTGAGCCTCAGCAAATTGTATTGACAGAGCTTTCACTTTCAATAAAACCCACAACTGAAATGTTTTGTAAATGTGTTGTTTTCATCAACATTTTTATTTGGCTGTTATTGCCCTTTTTACTGAGCAAAAATTATACAGGCACCCACACTTATGTACACCCCCATCCCTAGTCCCCTTCTTCCCTATCACAATGTTTGTGATTTTTCCAGTCTTTTTACACCCCCATTTCCTTGACACACCACAAACTGGCTGCACATAGAACCAAGGGATTTGCTTCTAAGTAAAGGAAAAGGCAGGGGGAGAGGGGGAAAACAGAATTTAAGGAGGAGATTTGGGAGTGCAAAGCATGAAGCTGGAAGGACAGGCAGTATGAAGAGAGCCGAGCACTGGCAAAGCTAGAATAAGATGAGCCAAGATGACTGAAGCAGAGAGGAGTGAAGATTTTGCTACAGATTGTCCTGTCATGAAATTGAAATATGGGGCTTTCAATTGCAAGGTAGACGAGGCAGAATGAGATAAAAGGAAGCCAAGGGAGTAGTACTGAGCAATAAGCTGTGTTTGTGATGCACATGCACAGTAGGTGCATAAACCAATTAATGAAAATACTGCATTCGCATCTGCAGCGGGATCGTCCCTCCTCTGCACCCACATGGAGCTCTCCTGGGTACATTTGCCTCTTTCCAGTTGGGTCCCACTCATACCTATCCAAATTTTCCAGTGAAAGAGGGGCTACTGCTCTGGTTTTAATGAGTTCCATACTAAAGAGATGATGACTGGCAGTGTAATTTCCCTTCTACACTTTATGCTTTCATGACTGGAGTTTATTATTAACCTCAGTACTACATTTTCTGTTATTTTACTCTGGTGGTTTAATTGTATTTCCACCTTAGTCATGTGCTTTTGCTTTCTAATAGTCTCCTTTCCCAGATTGCTTTCATGTGAGCAGCAGGGTTTTTCTGTTAAGCACTCTGCAATGTTTTAGTATGCATTTCTTTCTGGTTTAATCTCTTTTTTTTTCCTCGCTGTCCATGTATTAGTCATCCTTAATGGGGTACAGCACCTTGTGCTCTCTGACATGGAAAACAGGGACAATGTAAGCAAATATCAAGGACAAAGCATAACAATAACGGAGGCAGTCTCTGTAAAGGGGGAATTAATGACTCAGGCAAGTAATGTAAGTAATTTTAAGGAAAAAAAGCATCAGCCATGCTTAGAAATGCAGATGTATTTATCGCTTTTCAGCCCCCCTGTTTAGCTTTACTAACAGTGTATTGAAAGGGAACAAAGGAAATTTCTGAATGCAGAAGCAGGGAGGTATTAGAGAGGTGGTCTGAGGGCAATGGAAATTTAGGGCACAAGTGGCAGGCTTGATTCTTATTTTATTAATGCTGACATAAATCAGGTGTGTGTGTCCACTGAAGGAGTGAATGAAGTTATGCCAAAGTAGGGTTGAAGAGAAGTCAATCAGGTCTTCCATCTCCAGCCTAACACGGAGCCACAGCCCCCTCAGGAACTGCACCTCTGTTCCCACTAAATAAAAGAAGATGGAAATAAATCTTTGTACTCCACTATAAAATACTAGGATGCATGCACAGCCGACTCAGGCTATAAGTGCTAGTCAGCATGTCCTTCTAATAATGCAAAAGAAGCAAAAGTGCGGTAACCCTAATTGTATGGTCAGTGGTTTAGTATTAAGTCAATAAAAATAATTGAGAGTCAACTCCCTATTTACAGTCTGGCCCCTTTCCAACATCAGCATTTTAGAGGAGCTGTACATTGGATCTAAATGAAATGTAATTTGCCAGAGTTAGTTAAAGGTCTCTAATGTGAATGAGAATCAGGACCTTTGATTTTACATTGCAGCGTATGTTTCTATTTGATGTGTTACACACAAATGGTGTTCATCTGTAAGAAATAAGGGCAGTCATTTTCAACTCCTGAAAAATTGTAAGCAGTGCAGAAAGCCTCATGAAGCTGAAGCAAGGCTCGGAGGGATTGCCTTGTAGCAAAGGACAAGCCTTCCTGCTGATGGGGTTATGAGAAAGACCATGAGCTGCCTTGGTTACAGTTATTAATACCTTCATGAGAAGAAAAATCTGGGTGCTAAAGAGCTCTTCAAATTACTGGGGAAAGGTATGATAAGAACCACAGGCTGGTGGATGAAACGGAACAAAATCATATGGGAAATGAAGCATGTCTGAAATGCCGAAGCTGAACAGTCTGTTGGTACAGCAGAAGTGGGTGGTGAACTCTCCGTTTCTGGTTATTCATGCTGGATAACCTGCAAGAAGACATACTTTAGCAAGGCACATAGAGAGGGTTCAGGAGAGGAGACCCTGAGTAAATTTAAGGGCTTGTGTTAAATAAAGATATCATTAGATGGTCTAACAGTCTGGGTTTTAACCCCCATGAACAACTTGCTCTGGCTGTCCATCATGGCAGTGCTCTTGGCTGGATGCCCTGGAGCGGGTCTGGCAGGGAGAGGAGTGGCCATGCCTGCAGCCTTCAGGGTATGTGTGCCTGGCTGTGTTAGCAGGGGAAGGCTCTTCCAAAAGCAGAGCTGATGCCGCGGAGATTTGCAAAAGATGGTAGCTCCTTAGGGTTAGCTGTCTAAAGAGCTGTCCAGCATTTCAGTACCTGAACGGCCTGCTGTGGTTTTACTAGCACCCTCAAATGGGAGCCATGGTGCTCCTGTGGCGGAAAATAAACAGCAGTCCCCACTTTGCAGACAGTGCAGTGAGGCACCAGAGTGCATATTACCTGATCCAAGGTCTTCAGTGCTATCCACTGCAGCACCCTGCGTCCTTGAGGTCCCTGGGACACCTGACCAGGGAATGTCCTGCTGCTGTTTTCAGAAGTCACTTCCTCACCACTACAGTGGGATGAAATAGATGGGAATGTAAATAAAAAGGCACAAAATAAAATCCTACCTGCAAGTAAACTGTGAAGGCCATTAAGATGTGAAGCACACATATTAAAATAATATTCTTACATCAGAACATTAATTGACTCTGAGGACACAGCTGCCCCCGCTGCTCAGCAGGGACCTTGGAAAGTTCTATGAGGACAGTCTGACAGAGTTGGGCTTGTTCAGCCTGGAAAACAGAAAGCTCCGGGGAGACCTTATAGCGGCCTTCCAGTGCCTGAAAGGGCTACAGAAAAGCTGGGGAGGGACTTTTTACAAAGGCAAGTAGTGACAGGACAAGGGGAATGGCTTTAAACTGGAAGGGGGAAGATTTAGATTAGACATTAGAAAGAAATTCTTCTTGCTGAGGATGGTGAGACACTGGCACAGGTTTCCCAGGGAAGCTGTGGATGTCCCCTCCCTGGAGGTGTTCAAGGCCAGGTTGGATGGGGCCTTGAGCAGCCTGGGCTGGTGGGAGGCGTCCCTGCCCATGGCAGAGGGGTTCGAACTGGGTGGGCTTTAAGATCCCTTCCAACCCAAACCATTCTATGATTCTATGAAGTGCTTAACTAGACCCAGCCACGCGTCGCTGCGGGGCCCTCCTGCAGCTGGCATATCCCGCCCCGTGCCCACAGCCCGGCGCTACAGCGGGAGGGGCCGGGAGAGCAGGGGGCCCTGCAGCTTGCGCGCAGCGCTACGCGGGCCCCGCCGCCGGCTAGAGGGGCGGGCAGCAGCGCCACCTGGCGCCTTTTTCTTTTCTCTTCTAGACAGAGAAAAGAAGATAGGAAAGGGAAGAGGAAAAAGGGGAAGGGGAAGGGGAAGGGGAAAGGGAAGAGGAGAGGAAAGGAGGGGAAAGGGAAGAGGAGAGGAAAGGAGGGGAAAGGAAAGGGGAAAGGAAAGGGGAAAGGGAAACAATAAAGAGAAAGAGAAAAATGAAAAGAGAAAAGAAAAAGGAAAAAGGAAAAAAGAAAAAGGAAAAAGGAAGACTTTTTAGGGCTGGCACATTAAAAATGGAGCTGCAGCCATGTGTACCCTACGCTGTTTGCTACAGCAGGGCTGCACAGCCTTTTGGTGAGTGGAAAATCAGTTATTAATCAGCAAACAACTATTGATTTTCCAGCTCCTATTTCCATAGAATAGTAAGTCAGCCACTGCAGCTGGCAAGCGGCGAGCTGTAAAGCCCCACCAGGAGCACCTCTGGCCCAAAGGAGTGAGTCAATCCACAGCAGGAGATATGGGATATTCTGGGGTCACTGCTCAAATAGAGCAGCTCCCAATTTGCAGAATCTGTCGAGGTACACTTCATGTTTATTATCAACAAATTAGAGTAAATTCACTGTGGCACTGGTGAGCAGGATGGAAGATATGGCATAATATTCAACTCCACATAAAAACATATTTTCAATGGATGTAGGCTGGTTTCCAGTCATTCCATGGTGGTCTGGAGAAATATATCATTTTACTGTCAGAATTCTGTCAGCAAAGCAACCTTCTCTTTTCCTTTTTTTTTTTCCCTTTTTTTTTTTTTTTAATGCAGTGGAAATATACATAAGGTATTCGATGAGATATAGACCTCTGGTTGTTTTTCTTCTACATACATACCCATTGTGATGGCTCACCCAGGCAGATGTGTGCTGATCTGCACCATAAGTATTTGCCTATTTATTTCAGCTAGGTCTGTAATGGAGATTTTTATCACCAGCTGCTGGGATTGGGGTCCTTTTTATGAAACTTGCCCAGAAGTGGAACATTCTGAGATCTAAAATTATTTTGTAGTCTTTGTCCTAAAATCCCTGAGTAATATACTCAAGCACATCATTGAAATATATCCACAAGGCAGAGCTTATGCTGACATTTACCCAGGAGCACGTCAGCGTCAGCAGTGTGTAATGCTGCATAATAGGAACAGGTCAGTGTTCTTTTATACTTTTAGTATGAAAATTATAATTTCATGATCTAGAAGATGCCCTGTTTTGGATTTGAATTTCAACTGTCCAGCAGAATGAAGGTTGGCTTGGGTCTATTTTAGGTACATTTTCAGTACGCACATAGCTGCTGTTGCTCTGCGTTTCACTGCATTTCCCTAACTGATCAAATTGTGGTTGTTTCTTCAGTCATGGTCCAGCAACACAATGACAGCAGCAAAGACATGAGCTCTCACAACTGTCATTAAGAATCACAAGTTCATTTACTACTGAAACTTTTATCCGAAATAATCCAATACCGCACAAGTATTACAGGCAACTGGAAAGAGGAATAAAATGTGCCTTTGTCACTGGAGCTACAAAAGAATTATTCTGGACCTCCATATGAAAAGCATAGCACATAGCTTTACTCTGGTGGTCACCATCAGAAGAACATTGGAAGGTAGGTTGGGTGCTAAGATTGTTTGTGGAAAATAGTGTTCCCAGTGCTACAGTTATTGCTGCCACTACAGAGAACAGAGTCCTGGTATCACACAATGTCACTGGCACATGCAGTCCTACTGCAAGGAAAAGCTTGTCACATCACATGGTTTAAATCAAACTGGGATTAAGGCAATTTATTGATTTATTAGCAGCGTGTATTTAACCTGCAATCAGTGAATTGTATGCTTAGGACTGAAATTGGCAACACATCAGATAAACCACAATACTAGACACTTGCAGATTGTTAATAAATGCCTGCAGATTTCTAAACAGGCTTTTATAGTCCCAACATTTAAGGGCCCCCTTACAGGCAGTGGAGTTCACACCCCGTGTCATGTGTGCGGGTGCAGGTGCCTTGCATGCAGATCCTCCTGTGAAGGTGTGGGTGCTCCTGCAGTGCATGCACCCCTGCTAGCACCCTGCCAAGGCACAGCTGTGTGCAGGTGCCCATCATCACCCCATGTGTACCTTGAGGAGGAATGCTCCCCCATGCCACTCTGGTGCTGTGGGTCCCTGGCTGGATGCCACAGGGAACTGCTGAGGATGCTGCAGGGCAATGCCTGGCAGCGCCTAAGCAAGGTTACTGCTCCTCTTCCTGCTCCAAGACATCTCCCAGAGGTCTCTCTGTCATTCCCCGGTTATTGTTTAATCAGGCCGGTCATTTTCCTCGTTAGCGCTACCAGCTTTGGGCAATCACTCTCCCAGGTGGTTTTGCCTGTCTCTGGGGAAGATGGGCAAGCTCACAGCCAGCACTGCCCTTGTTCCTGAGTGCTGAAGGTTTGTTAGCTGACACTCCTCGTTTACCCAGTGTGCTACCTGACCAGGGAAGGCCCCTCACTGCTGGCAGTGGGAGCTGAGCAGAAGCTCTCCTTGTCCACTCCCAGTCACTTTCAGGGTTGTCCCAGGTGACTTCACCACATGAAGACCTTTACAGATATGAAGCCTTTGCTTTGCTCTGTTAGAAGAGTTTGCAAAACAACTACAAATGTCCGAGTTTACTGGTGGCTGGTTGTACAGTCCTGGGCCTGCAAGGTTATTTAAGTTTAAGATCCTCTCTGAATGCATCTTCCTAGAGAACTGGGAGTTTGTTACAATGGTTTCCTCTCTCCCCGTACTGATATTCTTCCTGTCTATATCGTAGTAGTATTTTATATTTCTAGATATGCTTCTTTGTTTTCAACCTAATATTTCTGCTCTTCTTCCTCTTTTTGTACTTTCCTTTTTTTTTTTCTTTTAAACCATGTTTTCAATATAGTGTTCTCCTTTTATGTGACTTCTTTGTTTTCCATGCAGTTTTCCTGAAATGCTTTCTTCCAGTGCTACTTTCTCATCTGTGTTGGTTCATCTCCAGTTTGATGTTACTTAACATTTTTTTTTCACTCCTTTCATAAATGTTTCATCTCTTTGGTCTCAGTCACTGTTCAGAAGCAACTGAGAGTACTCCTGGTAACACCTTGCACAGTCACCCCACAGATGCCACCAAGCAAGCATCCTTGGGGCTACACTGGAGCTGATCTCAGCATCTCCTGTTATTGTACAATCATGCGTGATAGCCTCTTGCTGCATTGGGACTCTCAGTTTGCAGCTGTTTGAGTTTTACCGGAACACGGAAAAAGAAACAGCAATTTAGGGGCACATTTTTCTCCTCCTTTTTTTTTTTCTTTCTGAAAAAAATGGTCCAAATTTAAACAGCTATGATGTTCCTGTCTGGTTGTTCTGCAGCAAAGCTTGAGCCACAGTACAAGTGGAAAATCTAGAGAAAAATAAATAGCAGTAGCAATATTTTCAGATGTGAGAAGATCCTTAGGACAGTAGGGGTTTAGTGTTCTCCAGCTCAGACAGTGCTGAATTGTCCTTTAGAGTTAAAAAAAACCCCAAACCAACAAGATAAAGTAAGAATGGAACACAATCTATTTTGAGTCCCTTATATTTCCCATACACTCACATCTTCCATTTCGTAGGCCAAACTAGGTGGAACTGAGCCTCACATAACCCTCTTCCATGCTTTGAAAGATACAAACTGCAAAGTTCAAATAAATCAACAAAAGTTTAGACAAGAGTCATATTTGCACAGCTATAATGCAGCTTTTTACCTTGCTCCCTGTAGCCCTCCCACTCTTGTGTTTATGCATTATGTGAAGCTTTTTAAAGCTGACATTTGGGATTTATCCCTGGAGGATTATCTTTGAAGCAACGTATCACTTCTTAGTACTTAAGATTTTTTTAACATCCTGCATTCATAATTATAAGACAGAAATAATACTATCAATATTAATGCATTGAAGACATTTTCTTCTGTACCTGGGGATATGTTACTACCCACAGAGATAAGTAGAATTTCATAAATATATAAAAAAACCTTAACTTTTGTTATCATGATATGGCTTCAGTGCTGTAATTGTAATAAAATTTCAGAGCACAACACGGTTACTAGCTGTAAAAGAGCCAGAAGCTACCTCTCAGGAAAAACTGACATCATTGAGTCAGCATCTCTACACACCCTGAGAAAATACCAAAGAAATACATGATTATATAAATACAAGAACACCTCATTGCATAAAGTTTCACTTTATTGCACTTCACAGATATCAGATTTTTTATTGCTCCATTTTTTTAACAATAAAGTATTTTTTAATTAAACTATGTACATAGGTTCTTTAGACATAATGCTATTGCATATTTTGTAGACTATGGTATAGTGTAAACACAACTTTTACATGCCCTGAAAGCCAAAAAGTTGTGTGACTCTTTATTGCAATATTCGCTTTATTGCAGTGGTCTGGAACCAAACCCACAACATCTCCAGGGTAGACCTGTATACAAATATATAAATATATGTATAAATGTGGTTAATCAACCTTTTCATAGGTTGTCTACGAATATGTAAACTAAAAAAAAATGTAAACCTCAAGTATCTTCACCAATCTTGCTGAAATATTTCTAGGTTTACAATAAATTGTAATAAATAATAATTGCTAACAGAATAGGTCACTCATTCGCTGCAGAGTAAGACCGTTTGACACAACCAGTGGTGATGAATGGTTCTTAGTTGTTCCCGTGCAAATGTGTCTCTTACCTCTTTCAATCCAAGAAAGGTGTTTCCAACTTCAGGATCAACTTCCAACTTCACATACTGTGAACAATACTGTATGTAAGTGCACAACATTTATGTCTCATAGCCACAAGTTTGGAAACTCAGTGTGTCTCGGATATGACAGGGTAATTGTATCATTATCCACATAGATAGACAGAGAATTGAGTAAGCTACCCTATTTATTTCTTACCATTGATATTAAAGAAGGCTTTAGTGTGCCTTGCAGCAGAATGCTTCCTTTGTCTCTCCATATTTTTTGTGTAATGTTTGCTGTGGATGCCTCAAAATTTTTCTTCAATGTCACTGTTAAATAGTAAGTACAATAGTTATTAATTATCTAATTCTCTTTTGGACAGTTCTGGAATCCCCAGCATAAAAAGGATATGGAACTGTTGGAGTAAGTCCAGAAGAGGGCTATGAAGATGATGAGAGGGCTGAAGCACCTCTGCTGTGAGGCAAGCTGAGAGAGTTGGTCTTGTTCAGCCTGGAAAAGAAAAGGCTTCAGGGGGTCCTCGTAGCAGCCTTTCAGTACCTGAAGGGGCTACAGGAAAGCTGTGGAGGGATGTTTTACAAGGGCAAGTAGTGATAGGGCAAGGGGAACGGCTTTAAACTGGAAGGAGGAAGATTTAGATTAGACATTAGGAAGAAATTCTTCTTGATGAGGGTGGTGAGACACTGGCACAGGTTCCCCAGGGAAGCTGTGGATGCCCCCTCTCTGGAAGTGTTCAAGGCCAGGCTGGATAGGGCCTTGAGCAGCCTGGGCTGGTGGGAGGTATCACAGTATCACAGTATCATAAGGTTGGAAAAGACCTCTGAGATCATCAAGTCCAACCTATGACCCAACCTACACCTACTCCTACTTGTCAACTACACCATGGCACTAAGTGCCTCATCCAATTCTTTCCTTAAACACCTCCAGGGACGGTGACTCCACCACCTCCCTGAGCAGCGCATTCCAATGGCCAGTCACCCTCTCAGTAAAGAACTTCTTCCTAATGTCGAGCCTAAACCTCCCCTGGCGAAGATTGAGACTGTGTCCTCTTGTTCTGTCGCCGGTCGCCTGAGAGAAGAGACCAACCCCTGCCTGACTACAACCTCCTTTTAGGTAGTTGTAGAGAGCTATAAGGTCTCCCCTGAGCCTCCTCTTCTCCAGGCTAAACAACCCCAGCTCCCTCAGTCGCTCCTCACAGGGCTTGTGCTCCAGCCCCTTCACCATCCTCGTCGCTCTCCTCTGGACGCACTCCAGCATCTGAACATCTTTCTTAAACTGAAGGGCCCAGAACTGGACACAGTACTTGAGGTGCGGCCTGACCAGTGCCGAGTATAAGGGAATGATGGCCTCCCTAGTCCTGTTTGCCATACTACTCCTGATGCAGGCCAAAACACCTTTGGCCCTCTTAGCCACTTGGGCACACTGCTGGCTCATGTTGAGTTTCCTGTCCACCAGCACTCCCAAGTCCCTCTCCGCCTGGCTGCTCTCCAGCCACTCTGTCCCCAGCCTGTAGCTGTGCGTGGGGTTGTTGTATCCGGCACTTGGACTTGTTAAACCTCATGCTATTGGAGTCAGCCCATCTCTCCAGCCTGTCAAGGTCCCTCTGTAGGGCCCTCCTTCCCTCCAGCAGATCGGCACTTTCTCCCAGTTTGGTGTCATCTGCGAACTTGCTGATGAAGCACTCAATCTCCTCATCAAGATCATCAATGAAGATATTAAACAGGACCGGGCCCAACACCGATCCCGGGGGAACACCACTAGTGACCGGCCATCAACTGGATGAGACACCATTCACTACCACTCTTTGGGCTTGGCCATCCAACCAATTCCTAATCCAGCACAGGTGTCCCTGCCCATGACTGAGGAGGTGGAACTGGATGGGCTTTAAGGTCCCTTCCAACCAAAATCATTCCATGATTCTATGATTAACCAGAAATTAATAAACAAAGATACTTGCCAGACACATTTTACGTTTTGACTATAAAAAAATTGATGTACTGATTATTTATTTATATATTCCAAATAGGAAGCAACAAAACTAAAAGGAGCACATTTAAAAGCTTTATTAAAAGCCCTAGGCAAAGGTTTTCTTCCTGTAATTTATTGCAATATGCTAGCTGATTTATGAATAATAAAGCTGTGTGAGATGTTTGCAATGGAATTGGGGTCACTTGAAGTTGGACTTGGCGTCATCACAAAATGAAGCACCCTTCACCCAAACATCACAAGCTATAGCTCTCTCACCATTAAATTATCTGTGCTGGGCTGCTGTGTACTTTCCTGTGTGTACAAGTCCAGAAAGGATTTTTGCTTCTGGTCCTCCAGCAAACTGGGTCATAAAACCTGCCTGAGACTACCTTGGCCTCACTTTGTGGTTTTTGCTGGCTCCAGTGGTCAGAAACCACCCTCTGATTTCCAGTCTCATTTTTTTCCTGGCTGGTTTACGCCATTTTTTTGTTGGGCCATTATTGTATTTTATCTGAAATAGCATTTTTCTTCCTTGAGCTTAGCCCTCTGATGTAGAGGAGCCTCATCCTTCCTGAAGGCCTTGCTCAACTAAGCCAACCAAGCTGTCCTAGTCCTCTCTACTACATATAGCAAACAGCTCTGCTCATCCTAAAAGTTCTCTCCAATGTCTAGTCTAGTTAAAATTCAGCTTTCTTGTACATAAATGACTAGAACTGTATGAGACCCCAATGACAGTCCGTGTTTTGTCAGAGTCACCACAATGTTTCACTTGCCTTTGTCATGGCTGCAAGGCTTAGAGACACCTGCAAATACACACAAGTTCTTGTGTATATGAATGAGCACATAGATTTACGTAAGTATACGTGTGCACATTTATTCACACACTATTTTCAGTATTTGTTGTCAGCTTAGGAACTGCTGGATTACAGTGCACACTTTTATTATTATTGCTGAAGTGCATGTTTCTGTGTTAAGGTACTCCTTTGGGATTCTCTTCCTCTGTGACAGCCAGGCTTTCCCATACTGAGGATGGTGTATCTGGTGAATTTTGTTACCACTCGTCCACATTTTGCACTATTAATATTGCTAATACTAAACCAGACCCAGTCCTTAAAAAACTTTGCTCATCATTTTCTTCCACCCTTCTACCATCCCGCCCAGCCTCATAACAACCCTTTCAAACCATCCTGTTGATGTTTTCCCTTCAAGCATCCTTACTCACACTATGTGGCTTGTACTTGTTCTTCTCAAAACAAAATAATTTTCTGTGTGACTGCAGAGCAGATGTTTCACAGATACCTAGAAAAATGAGATTTTCGTGTTCGTTATGCATAATAAGAGTAGTTAAATATATCAATTATAGTTTCTAAGGTGCTAGGCTCATCTGACAGGTATGTTGCATTTATCTTCCATCTATCTTCACATGATTAATTAGTTTTTCTTCAAAAATTAATCCAAGGCTGTATGTACAAATTGAGCAAGTCTTATATGCTCTGAACTGCATACCCTAGACTTCTCTTTTCTTTAAGTTTGTTTATGATCTCCACTCTGTCTTGTGACCATATGATCCCTGTCTAGCATGGACTAACTCTCTAGTTCTGGCTATGCTGCTGATACTGAGGTGACTGCCACTTCCGTTGCTATATTTCAGTTTGAGTTACTGTATGCCAGAAAATATCTCTAATGTGCTTGTTGCCCATTAAAGAACAGCCATCTCTCTTCACGTAGTCAGAGAAAGAGTTGCATTTACTTCAGAAGAAGCTGGAAAAAGTCACAGTGAAGGTAACTGTTTCTGCACACAGAAAAGGAAAGCTGGAGGTAAGTGAATGTGAGGTGGACCAACTACAGTAGCTCTGTCATTAAGTTTGTCACGTTCAACCTGCAATAAAAATATCTCTTTCCTATAGTCCCTATCCCAAAGCGGTTGACAGCTGGCATCTTTATAATTGTGCCTATTATTGGAGCAGTTGGATGCAATCAATGCTCTGTCTGTTGTCTCTCTGCGCCACAGACGCAGAACCTATGTGTGTGGCTGGGGGGCAGGATGTGAGTTGACATGACGGTGCAGTTGACTTAAGTACTACTGATGCAGTAGCAAACATTACTGAAGCAGCAGAAGTCTGTAGACACAAAGCAGGACAGGAGGACTGCCGAGACTCTTTTTACATGGTCAAGAGAACGCATTCTTGCCCTGTGTCCCTGTTGGATCTGGACTGAAAATCAAGGCCTTTATTTCTAATGGGAATGGTAGCGGCCAGATGTGGGGTGGGATGCAGGGTCTTGGTGCCTGCCAGCTGGGGGGGAAAGCTGCATCCATGGCAACCTGTGTGGGGCCTCTTTGAGAAAATCTCCCCAACAGTGTCCCAAAAAGGGAAATGAAAATGGACAAGGGAACGTAAACAGCACACACGGCTGCTTCAAAAATCTCATACCTTACTTCCAGCATATCCCTGCAGTGCCAGTCACAGCAACAGGTCTGCCTGAATTCTCTTTCATTTCCCTTTTGCGTTGTAATGAAGGTTTTCTTCCCCAGTTAGATCGGTTTTAATCCCTTTTTTGAGCTGGGCCTGCCTTTTTAATTTTTTTCATAATGCTTAATAATCATGTATGTTCAGTCCCCTAGGTAGTATGTTAATTCTTTTCTTTCATCTACTTAATTAGAAGATTTTGTTCTGCATAAAATATATAACGCATCTGGGGCAGGGTCTTATGAACTGGTGAGCATCCAATAACTATATTAAGCAGTTTCTTAAGGCTTTGAAATTGTCTTCAGATGGTAGCTGTTGACAAACCCTGAAGTGAAGCACTACTTGAGCATTCACATTAAAACTGCCATTGCAGTTAAATTAGCGATGCATGATTAATTGGCTTAAAAGCAATGCATTCATATAGAGTAAAATGCCTCTATGAAAATCAATAGCATGACTACAATTAGCAAGAGCATTACTTTGAAGATATTAAGGACCACAAATCAAATTTGTCAGCTGAAAATCAACAATGGCCGTGTACACAAACAAACAGCAGTTGTGTCTATTACACAGCATGAGGGGTTTATGGGTCTTTCACAGATTCTTCCTTTTCCTTTAATAGCCACAGCAATAAGATAGCATGATAACTACTCATGGCAAATAACAGACTAAAAGATGCTACTTTGCTTCCACTCACCAGGTTGGGCCAGGACCTCTTGGTCATGTTCATGTGTGGGTCTGCAGACTCGATATTGTAACCCAAGACAGGCCCTGGTTCTTTGCCACCTGTGATCACCCCCATTTCAGCTGGGTACTGGCGGCCTACACCACCCCCACAACTAAGAGATGGGCAACCCCAGAGTTTCACAGGGGTCTCTCTCCTCTACGTTGAAAATCCAAAGACTTCTTTTGATTGTTCAAGTGTTATAAACACTGCTTCTCTCTTATTGTGTCCCCACAAACTCCAGTTCATGCTGTTTCAGAACTGGGAGTTTCTTGAATCCATAGGCAAATGACATACTGTATTGTGGTCATGTTTACAGTAGTACACAGGAAAATTATATGAATTTTGGAGTCTTCCTAGGATATGTGCCCCAAATTAAACAAACAAACAAACAAACTAACAAACATCACTTCAGTGCATTTTCATGTCTTTCACTCACATGAATATGATAAGTGATTGATTATGTGTATCACTGAAAAAATAAAAAGCTGCCTGTCTGCTGGGGCACTGTTCCTGTTGGCTGATGTAAACAATGGTAAGAATTTTATCTTGGAAATGAAGGGAGAAGGGTGGAAGAGATTTCTTTAACCTCTATGCCTAGACATCTAATGTAAAAAAAGGGGGAAAAATTAGATAAAAGCAAAATAACAATTCATAATGGAGGTATAGAAGGTGATATGATGGGCAGTATATAGAGGGAAAGTGCTGATACTGAGGAGAAGAGGGAGGCTAAATAACAGATTTATCCTAAATATAAATTAACCTCAGATATAAAGCAATCCTCAATCTTTAAGGAACAGAATAAAATTTCTGTCTCTTCTTAAAAAATTAGGGACTATGTAATTAGGTAAATTTATCATCTAACATGGAAAAGCACGCATACTATAGAAATATTAAGTTGGACTAGAGTTTTGTAAACAACCCTTAAGACTAACAGTAAGAGGATTCTTTTGAAATTTACTGGTGACATGAAGATGGGAGGTGTCATCAATATGGCAGAAGATGCAGATATCAGGCAGAAAAATGGACTGTCCCAAAGAGGCAGACAATAAATAATAAACTCCAGCAGAATAAAGGGTAAAATAATTTAAAGACTAATGTGGAGAATTTGCACTAAAAACTGGGAATTTATCAGCTGGAAATAGAAATGTGTAGAAAGCACTGGGTCACTGAGCCAGTCAGGATGAATATTGTCATCAGTGTGATCCAACCATGAAAGGCAAACCCAGGCTGAGGATATCCCTGATGACACGTTTCCAGTGGAGCGAAAGTAACATTCAGGCAGTTTTGTAGAAATATTGTGCATGGTGGTGGCACCCCTGTGCATGAAAGATGGAGGAGATATAAAGGACAGCCTGTGGGATGGAAAGACAGGGACTTGGCTCACTTAGTTTTTCTGAAAAGACATGCAATTGTTCCCAGAAAACACATCATGACATTAAAATCTGGAGAAACAGGAGAAGAAAAGCTATTTAAGCCAAAAGATATAATTCACATAGAAACATCAGAGAATACATTTAGGCGGGATTTTATGAAATGTTTTTCATTATCAATGTACTGAGGATCTGGAAGAGGACAGTGGTGGTACAAAACCTGGTCATTGTTAAAATGGAGTTGAGTCAGCTCATGAAATAGTATAAATAGTGTATTTGGCAAGGGGCTAGTAGTAAAGGCTCAGGATCTGATTTGCAGTCTTATATTCCTCCAACTGGCACTGCTTAAAGCTAGGAACAGAAAGAGAGTCTCATAACCCAGAAGAGTCAATGCTGCTGATCTGTAACACAAAGTCCAGGCTGTTATAATTGCTTAAAACTCTGCCATCCTGGTCTTCTTTCGTTTGAACTGTACTTTCTATGGAAATTGGAGGAGAAGTAAAATTGTTTTCATCTCATTTACTCACAGCCCAGCTCCTGTTTATCCCTCTGAGACAAGCGTCCAGCACCCCTCCTCCTGTGCTGCATTAGTCTGGCGCCTCTGTCCTCTGCTGTGTCCCTGTGCTGCAGGTAGAAAGTGTGCTTTCTGTGGAGCACATACTGTGCAAGCATCCTAGCATATCAGACATCCCAGAGCAAGCCGAATAAAATTATCCTGGAGCTGGGTGTGACATTCAGATTTGGAAACTCCTCTTACTCACTGCTGAGCCTCCCCAGACCAGAGCTGGCTCCTTTGGCAACCTCAAAATTTGCTTACCCAGTACTCAGCTGCAGGGGATTGGAACTGCTACAGAGGAAGGAGGGGGTGATCAAGACCCTCATGTGCTGCATACACCTGGCCTTGACTGTGCAAGACAAAGGACTGCCATAATTCATGTTTGGCTTCTTGTCTTGGGACGCAGTGATGCACATGTTGTACTGTGCTCCAGACACCCCTTCTTCTGCTCATCCTTTGGGTTTACGAGACAAGATGCTGTGGAGCACTGGGAGGCACTCCTCCCTCTAACCCTGGCTCGTGCTGCTGACATTGGCTAACAAAACCTGTTCATCTATTTAGTGAAGCAGAAGTGAAAGTACAGAGAGGTGGGGGTTTGTCTCTCCTGAGTGAATAACTGCACCCCAGAACGCAGGAGGGGTAGCTGTCAGACAGGCAGAGATGCAGCAGGATTGTGGTTCTGAACAGCTTTTTTTCTTTAAAAAAAACCGTCCTGTTATTTAATCTTGGGGAGGTGGGAAGGGGAGACAGATTTAATATTTTTTTTTCTCTCCTAAAAATGTGTGTTATTATCTGAAGGCAATAATTTTAACTGGTGCTATTGGTATGCAGCATGCAGGGATCTTCGTGCTAGCGCATCTTTATTAATGTTGTTATAAAAGCTTCTACTGGGATCCTAGTTATCAAATGACTCTGACAGCAATTCATCCACAAAAACCTGTGTTTTAATTTCTCTATATCTGAAAAGAAATGGGCTGGGTGGGTGGAAAGACTCCTATTTTCAGCTGCTTTTTCCTTTGCTTTAAAGTCTGGCATGCCGCAAGTGTAAAGGAGGAACGTGTAGGATTACAGCAGGAGGAATATATCTTTGAAAAATAAATATCCTGTCATAAAAAGCATGTTACAAAGTGACAGGTACCATCCATTGATAAAATGGAGTCTTTGATTCTCGTAGTGTTGGCTGTTATAAGAAGACATATATAGAGACGTGAACCAGAACCTTGAAAAACTCTGAATAGCAGCCGAGCCACAAATAGCAGCAAGCGATTTAATGGTAAAACATTTTACAAAGATTTTGCTGTATGCACTGTAAAACAATGGAGAGTTAATGAATTACTGAAAACAGCAAATGTGTCCTTTGATACAAATCAGAGACTCTATCAGGAAAGCAGTTTCTAGGACTTCTTTCTTCAACCCAGTCTCTAGCTACATGATTCCACAAGAGGTCCAGACCCAGCAGAATTTGTGAGTAAAAATTACCAGCTATCCGGGATAAGCAGGTGAAAAATAATACTTTTTAAAATTACTCTCTCCTGGCAAGACTTAGAACTTTTCCAGTTGTGTAATATTACAGTAGTGTATCATGTGGATGTAGCAAAGTGAGTGCAGAATGAAAGATGCATGAGCTGAAAATGGAAATGGGGAATTGTGGTGATTCTCAAATAATGCAGGCACATGTATGTCTGAACTTTACCCCCTCAGCTCATTGGTTAAAATTTGTCCAGGCAAATCTGTCCTTGCATCTCTTTTATCAAACCCTGGAAGGACAACACATATTCTAGATTGTAGCTTTGGGAGCCAAGTTTCTCCCACATGGGTCTTTTTCTGTGGTTTGAAAATGCCATTTCAGCAACACTGTGGTGTGATGACCCTTGATTCTGAGGAAGATGTATTACTGCTTGCCTAGCAAACCTGCAGCCTGGGAGGATAATTCCCTTTTATTAAAGATGCTGGGCAGTCAAACCTTTAAAATGGTCTTTAGCCTATTTAGAGGCAAAGGAGGTAGTAGGATATGGGCTCTTCTTGCATGACCAACACACAACAACATGTCTGCAAGGTTGTTTTATCCAGACAGAATATTATTTCCATGTTGTCGTGCTCCCAATCTGTTTCCTTTGCAAGATTATATAACGCCCTTTGAGTTATCTCTCTTGAAAATGCAAAGTCTTTTAAACTCTGTTCTAATGAGCGGTGGCTTTTTTTGTGGCGTTGGATAGATAAAAACAAGGTGTACGTCTCAAACCAGAGACCAGGCTGGGGCTCTGTTACAGTGTTGTTGCTATAGTTGTGTCTGTGCTGGCATTTTGCCACTTAGGTCAGGAAGTCTTGTGCTGACCGTTACACTAGGAGTCAGGTTGTTTCTCCAGGCATTTTTCTGGCTTAATGCCATGAACTACCAGAAGTTGCCTCTGGATTGTACACAAACAAAACAAACCATTTTGGAGCTGCTTCTTGGTTGTCCCTAGTGCTCTCTTCTCCTTTTACTTATCTCTGTGTGAAGCTGAGGTTTCTGCCAAGATTTGATGCAGGCTGTGAGTGGCAGGGAGCTGAAGCACCTGTAGGATCCCTCACCTCGGTACAGGAGAGAGCAGTGCAGGGCTGTCTCCAGCCCTCGTCTTCCTACTGTCTCCAGAAGCAACATACCCCTCTCCTCGATCCTTTACCTAGGTAGAACTTCAAAATGAACATGGCTTGAACTTCAACCTGAGACTGAGAAGCTGCTGGATAAGAGGTGAGCCCAACCTTGGGTGAGCTCAGCAGTGCAGAGCCTTGATTGCAGCACTCCTTGGAGGAGGATTTTGTCTCGGAGGGCTGTGGTTCAGGTGTCCAGCATATTCCTGGTATTTAACAACTGAAGTAATAGTCACTAGCTGTCTGCAAAACCACTATCGACTTTAAATGGATGAGGAAATAAGTAAAGACTTAGGGGCAGTAATGCTACAGCGTACAGAGAGCATACCCACAGCTATGCAAGCACCACTCAGATTTTAAAACCTTTTATCCTGGCAGCAAGAACAGTCATCTTGTCAATACACTTCCTGCTCTTAATTGCATAACTGGAAAAGAGAAATATTAAAAGAAATTTGTATATATATATATATATATATATATGTCTCAGACATGCATTGCCTGGCTTGCTGCGTGTATCGCTCTGAGGCATATAAGCAACAGAAACAGGCTGCTATGTGTGTTTTGATCTTGACATAACTCCATGTTTTATAAAAATCATTAAGGGAAATGAAACCAGAATATCCCCCATATGAGTGAAAGGCAACGTTACTACATGATCCTGTGTGGGGAGAAGCCAAGGAGGTGGTGTGCAGGGGCAGTGTCACTTGGAAGAGCTGCAGTGCTTCATAGCAGGGAAAGAGGAGGACTAAAATGCAGCTTTAGTTAAGAACTCTTTGCAATTTAATTCCCTGTACAAAAAGAAAGCAAGAAAACTGGAAATGAGGTAGTGAACAAGGATCCCTGCAGAGAGCAGCACTTCAGAAATCACAGTCAGCCAGTGTCTATGGAAACCTTGTACTATCCAAATGGGAATAAATAATTTAGCTAAGACCCATATTAAAAATTGAATTTCTTTCCCAGACTCAAACAGATGGACTTCTTCCTTTGGGTAGATAATTTCTGGCTCTTTTAACAAAGTGAAGTTCCATCCAACATTTCAGCAAAAGGTAACACCAGACCTGCAGAGCTTTTCAGCTGCCAGTGCTTCACTTATACAAAATAAAGATAATATTGAATTAACCTTGGCTGTAGTAGAGTATGCGTGAGCAAGCACATTTTAGCTGCCTAGCTAGAGATAAATGATCGGTTTTTTTCAGGATAAAAATGTATTTAGTAAAACAAGTGCACTGGCTTGTGCCTTGCTGTTAGTTCCACAGCAGCCTCCATGAAGTCCCTCCTGCCATTGTCTTTGCCTCTAGATTAACTCAAGAGGGAATGAGGACAGGAATGGAGGTGTTGCTGGCTGCCTGCATGCCTGCACAGCTCCCTTTGCCTAGTCCTGGGATCTGCTCCTGGCAGTAAAAGATAGTTGTAATGGGGAAAAGGAAGAGAGGCTGCCACTCTCGGGGGGGCAGGACATTATATCTCTTGTGGCAGAGCTGATGTCCAATGGCATAGGCTAACCCCTACTGTGTGCTGTCACTAAGGGATAAGAGAGCACACACTGGGCAGTGCAGTTTCTTTCCCAGAATTTGGGTTTCTGTATGATATAATAAAGTTACAAGCTACTTATTCACAGCTGAATTGTTTTTCCTGGTCTATGTGCATTTGTAGCAGCAGCATGTGCTGCCAAATGAAGAGTTTGGGGAAAAAAATCAGTGAATGCCAAGCAATCCATCTTCAAAACACACCTGCAGATAGGAAAGGACAGAAAGGGTCTGGGAGTGCCTGAAAGCTAAATTTCACGAAAGGGGAAGGCAACATGTAGAGTTTCAGCAGACTTTTCCCTGTGTCCTTGTTCCCTTCTTTCTCTGTTTCTCTTGATTTGCCTTTTATATTCCTTCCTATCTGCCCTTCGCTTTCATTTTTATTCTTCCTTTCCAATTAGCGTTCTTAAAATAACAACCATAGTAACAATAAAAGTGAGAACAAGAAGAAGAGAAGCAGTCCTGGAAAGAAAATACGGTTTGCCTTGTGCTGTAGCTCATTGGCACGTTCAGCACCACTTTGAGCTTCTCCAGCTGGGGCATGACACCGGTGGCACTGGTCAGCTACACAGCATGATCCCATTTCCCAGGCTTTTAGGCATTGCTGTAGTAGCACAGAGAGTGTTTTTTTTATACATTATCTCCTTCCCACTTCTAACACATCCCATCCCAAAGGCTCTGCTCTCATTCTTCTGGGAAGTTGCATTTCGTGTTTTCCCCTGTCATCTACGATGACTGTCATCCAGGATGACTGTCATCCATCGATGAGTGGAAGTCACAAGGTTGCTCAGACTCCTGTGAAAGCAAGAAGGGGAGCAGTGGCACTGTGGGTTAAACTAACGATGATAGCATGAAGGCAATGGAAATGTGTGCAGTGAAAGTTGTTTGGCCTGGAGACTGGTTTCAGCAGGCCATTTTGAGATACGGATCTCAGGCTGCTTGAAAGGGAGCAGCTGTCATCCATTTGCCTGCCATGTTGTACCAAACTGCCTGATTAGAAAGTCTGGCTGAGAAAGGACTGTGGGACCTTACATTGTATTTTTGTTACTTGCAAATAGCTGTTAAAAACATTTCCTATTGCAATTCCAATTCATTCAAAATGTTCAAAATTCTCTTTCGAAGTAGATTAAACTTCAGAGTCCTATTGCAATTCCAATTCATTCAAAATGTTCAAAATTCTCTTTCGAAGTAGATTAAACTTCAGAGTCCTTAAACGTATAGAGTCCTTAAAAATTAAACCCTGGATAGCTTCCAAAAAGCCATGAAGCTAAGGTTGCAGGATGATAACAGTCATTTGTAAAAGTAAATATGATAAAATGAACAGCTGCTCGCATGAAGCAACACCACAAACTTTCTAATGGTTAGATGGGTTCATCTGGGGTTTCAAAATAATTTGAATTCTGCTTGCCTGAGTGCTGTTAATTGATCAGAAAGTAAAGCTGATCACTGCTTGCTTTTCCCATGACATATATGCTTTAATAAATTATTGCTTGCAACTCATGCAGTGTTACTCATTATTGACTTCGGATATGTTAGCTGGCTGGATGGAAAGGACTGTTCACCAGAACCATTAATATCATACTGGGGTTTTTTGAGGTTCTCAGCAGGACCTCTGCTCTCTGACAAACTCCCATCAAAAAACTGGTGGTTTTAAAAAAAAAATCTGCCAAAGTACTTTTCTCAGTGATATGTTGAAGTGAGCTCTTCCTACTAGGACAATTTTTATGTACTAAACACGTTTAGTTGGCCATAGGCAATAAAGAAATACATATCCTCAGATTTCAGCTACTGATAATGCTTTATTGCATTTCTTTAAAATAAGGCACATTTGTACGCAGCACTGCTGGGGCTGAAACTATAAATTGGTGTTTTCTCAGTTTTCTTAGTAACTCTGCCCTTGTGACAGTCCTCAGAGAAAAGGTACCTGACTTGGAAACCCACTATCCTTGGAAAACAGTTTCCTACAAGTTTGGAAAACTTGTTGGAAAACTTGTAGAAAACACATTTTTCTACACTTGTAAATGACACAAGAAAGTGTTGGATGGCGACTGGGGGAGTAGGGGATGATAAAGGTGAGAGGAGAAAGAAAAAAGTGAAAGAGGTACTTAAAAAGAGAGGTGGGGAGAAGCCACTGAAAATGAAATAAGAAAATATGAAAGGGAAGCAGAAGAAGATGAAAAAATAAGTAGCACATATGTTTATTTTATAGGAAGTTGGCTGACAGGTTGAATTTCTACTCTGGTCAAGGAATCAAAATTATAGTGTGCTCTGAATGAAAAGTGAATAGCAAATATCCTAACTTAAGAACTCAAGAGAATGAAATGCATTTGTAAAACTGTTCTGGAACAACAAAACTACCAGATTTTAAGACCAAATCTTGTTGATGAATAATTTGCAAGCAGAAAACAGGCTAAATGTCTTTGGTCGGAAAGCACTAGAAAATGCTTGCTCAGAAACACTGATGAACTGAAAGACCATATTGTGTTACCGACTTTCCTTGCTTTCAATTCTGTTTAAAATAATGAGATCAAGAACCTTCTGCCATTAACAGTAATATTGGATTTTCCTGTACTGTAAGCAACTGACACTGTCACTTTGTGGCCAGTGCTGGTTTATGTAATCCTTGTAAGCTTCTTGCATGAAAACAGTAAATTAACTCTTCAGGGGTGAATTCGGCTCCACTTGTGATGGAAATGTGAGGATGGGAAAGTAAGAGGTAGGTCTGTATGGAAACAGGAGCTGGTATCTTGTGGTCCTGTACCGCTGGGAGGCTCACTGACCTTATCACTCACTGGAAACATAACAACTTGGAGTCACTGTACAGCTACTGTGACTTTTATCAAGGAAACGTGGTTTTCCCAGAATGCATCAGCCGAACTATTGTGATTTTTCAATAAGAAAGGATGCTTGAAGATGAGTATTTTATTATTTATTTGATAGCAACACCTATCTGAAACAAGTAATTGACTTTGTTGTAATCATGCCAGTAAAGGTTTCTCTGTGTATGAAAAGCAGCGATTTCTCAGAGTCTTGGCAGATAAAAGAAGCGCTGGTTGTAAAACTGACTATTTTTGTTATTCAAATCTTAACAGAGGTGGAGCGAAAGACTATCTGTCAGGATGCTGAATGCACCCATTGGTAGGGTCTCTGGGGGAGTGAGTGATGCTGCAGGGAGCCAGGGCTGGGGTGCTGGTGAAGTAAAGGGACCAAGCCATGAGGCCAGCGAGCCCCATGCCTGGCTGCAGCCCAGATACAGTGCTGTGGGACAGGCCAGACCATTGGTGCACAACAGTATCTGAGTTTGGGAAGGAGTAAAAACCATCCTGTGAATCTCATCCAAAAGGCTACTGAAACTCTGTCACCTCAGAAACTCTTATCTAATTTTTTATCTACTGTCTATTATCTAATTGATTGCTGAAGATCTGTAAGAGATTGTTAGAGTACTGGTTTTCCCTGCATTGGTTGTAAGACTCAGTACAGGTGGGTGAACTTTTCACCCTGAAATTAATCTGGGATAATTTCTGAGCTTTCACTCTTTCACTGGTTTTAGCCATTATTATTCTATCAGCTTCAAAGGAGATGCACAGTCCTGGCATCGTTGTCACTAAAGCAGAAATGCACCCTTCATTTCTAACAGAATGGTCTTCCTATTTCATAATAAAGTCTTCTTCTAGGAAACCCATCACTTGCATGATAACACTCTGAACTATAAAATGTGTGAGAAAGGGTATCTGTCAGAACATACCTGTGCTTTGCTTTTTTTTCTCTAGTCAATAAATCAAACAAAGTAGAAAACAGGAGGTGAGGAAAAACTTTAACTCAGTATTAAATTTCCATGTCAATAGAAAAATTCAACACTGTACAGCACAAACTGATCTAACATGTGCAGCTCCCCAGACTTTGATAGACAATGGGTTAGATCTCTTACACATCTCTGGATCAAGTTGGAGGCATGTATCCACTCTGCCACACCTCACAGATGTTTGATATGCCAGCGGGGAGAAAGTAGCTAACATAACAATCTCTACCTTAAAGACTGTGCTGCCATCCAAATCAAAGTTGCTGTAAGAGTTTATCTGGGTGAAGCTCTTTGTGTCTTTGAGAGAAGCTGCTGGAAGAGCAGAGGCTCTCAGAGACAAGGCAGCGGTATTGGCCTGTCAAGAGAAGCTCTGACACAAAAATCTAGGCAAAATAAGAGAGAAAACATCAGGGAGTGAGCATTTACTGTTGGGGCATTCCTTTAATGCTCTGAGGCATTACTTTAATGCTCTAAGGAACAGAATTTACCTTATTCTTGTTGAGGAAAAAAAATTGCATGAAAGCCATTTAACACTATTGTGATATTGTGTCTTTGAAGTTAAACTGAGTCTGGACTCTTGTCAACAGGTTGGTTGAGAAAACGGTAAGAGCTCTAAAGATGAAAATCAAAGAGTAATGAGCATCAGCTATCCTGGATTCACACCAGAATATTACTGTTACTGGATGCCTAAAAGCACTGCTGGATTCACAAAACCACAGAAAGCTGAAGTTGGAAGGAACCTCTGGAGGTCATCTGGTCCAACCCCCTGCTCAAGCAGGACCACCTAGAGCCAGTTTTCCTGGAGTGTTTCCAGTTGGCTTTTGGGTATCTATCTCCAGGGATGGAGACTCCACAAGCTTCCCTGGGCAACCTGTTCCAGTGTTGTCACCCTCATAGTGAAAAAAAGTGATCCTTGATGTTCAGATTGCATCTTCTGTGTTTCAGTTTCTGCCCACTGCCTCATTGGACACCACTGAAAAGAGCCTGCCCCTTACCTCTTTGCACCCTCCCTTCAGGTATTTATATGCATTGATGAGATCTCTCGGAGTCTCCCCCTCGCCAGGCTGTGTCGTCCCAGCTCTCTCAGCTCTTCCTCATGAGAGAGATGTTCCAGTTCATTAACCATCTCAGTGGCTCTTTGTTGGCTTCTCTCCAGTACGTCCATATCTCTCCTGTACTGGGAGGCCCAGAACTGGACCCAACAGTCCATATGTGGCCTCACCAGTGCTGAGCAGAGAGGAAGGATCACCTCTCTCATCCTGCTGGTAGTACCTCTCCTAATGCAGCTCAGGATACTGTTAGCTGCCTTTTCCGTAAGGGCACATTGCTATTCCACTTGGTGTCCAAGAAGACTCCCGGGTCCTTTTCCATAAAGATGACTTTATCCTAAAACCTGGCAAAGAGAGTGCTGACTGGCTAAGACTATGATAGTGGTGGTCACACACTACGTGCACAAACGCTTACATTGCAGCATGGGCAAACATGTGAACAAACTGTTGTGTACTACACTGGCAAGGCAGCGGCCTAAATTTAACCTGTCTGAAAGATAGATTAAAGTTCAAGTGTTGTACATCATAGCAGTGTAACAGTGTGTACCAGTAAGACTTTCATTTATGGCTCTTACCGTCACTAATTTTGTGCATGGAAATTACGTGCCTGCCAGAACTGGAGAAGAGCTGGAATTACACTTCAGCCAGAGTTTGTGCTCTATTATTATCTTACGCTCCATTATTATCTAAATGCAGGGCATGTTCTGGAATCAAAACTGTATTTCTGTGCATCTGGAGATAAAAAGTCAGGGGAGAAAGAGTAGCTATATAGTTATTTTTTTAAATTCTGCGGATGCTGTTCTTTCAGACAGAATTCATAAAGCATAACTTCTTATCTTATATTCATGAAAAGATTGCTACCAGAATGTAAATGAGATATGTAAAATCTTAATAATTCTGTCACTTATAAATACAATCTGAGATTTTCCTGTAATTATGTTACAAGAAATTCCATAAAATTAAGTTGAATAATTTATCACTTACATGAGGAAGGCAGAACTAGAGACCGCAAAGAAGATCGTAAAATCTGTTTTCAATTGGATTTCTTAAGCAACAAGAAACAACATTTTAACATATGATACTGTAATATTGGCCACTGATATGATCTTCTGGATACTCCAGAACATAGACAACATGGCCTAATGGGATTGGGAACACTAAATCTGAGAGATGAAAAGGGAAATACTAACATATGCAACAACGTATGGATAATGAAAGAGGATATGCTTATTATAATAAAACGATGCTTCTGATAATTAGAAGTTCTGTGGTAAAGAACAAATGTGTAGAATTCAAAGCCCCTGATGTGAAATTGAACCCTCATGTATGTTGAGCATAAGAGTCTTTACAGCATGTAAAAATGGTTCTTTCAAATGATACAAAAAAGTCTGACTTGTGGACATGTAAGGATGCAGACAGCAGCCTGGACATTGAAGAACTGCAAGGAAAGACCCATCTGTCAAGTAAGGAGTACATTGTAATTGCACAAGCTTCTGTGACTGGACACTGGAAGATTTGGGGTTTCTTTGTTCCCAGACAAAACTTTTACCAGCTTACAACAGTGATCTGCAAAATAGCAAACAGCAGAGATTCCTTCCCTTAATACTTCAACAAAGCAGTTGGTCTGATCTGGTCAGACTTACAAGAAAAGGAAAAGTAAGTTAGATAGTTGTGACTTTTTCTTGATTGCACTGTGCGGTATTAACAGAGACTTTACAACTTCTACATAGCACAGCCAGCTTGTAATCTGTTAGTGGTTGAGTAGAGCTTGATTAACAAAATAAAGTTTTTACCTAAAGGACAAGGAGGCAGCTTCATAATGATGCTGTGTGGCCACAACAAAGTTGCTGAACAGTTACAGCTTCGTAAGAGTATGGCTGTAGTTTATTTATCCAGATTTTTTAATCTGGTCCATATATTTCTTATTAAAGTTGATCACGCATGAAGAAAGTTGCTCACAGACTGTAGTTCTGCTTTATCAAAAACATCTTCTGAGCCAAACAATGAAGCAGAGCCAAGAAAGAGTGTTTGCAGCATCATCAGTCACTTCTATAGGTCTATAAATGGTTTCTGCTTCTGATTTCTGAAATAAATCCATCCAATTTGCTTTATATAAATCAACAAGAAAGCGATTTGAATTTTCTTCCACATGTAAAAGATGTGCTCTTTGTTTCAGTTCCCTCCAGAATGGTTGTGTCATTTCACAGAGCCAATGACTTTCTTCAGCTCTGCATTGACTCTCTTTTCTCTTTAAGATCAACAGTAGAACAGGGGCATAAGTGAGAGCATCTCTAAAAATACCTAGCGTTATCTAAAAGGAGTGTTAATCTGAGAGAAATGTGTGAAAAAGAAGGCAGATAGAGCTAGAGGGTACAGACATAAAATGAGCCAAGACTTAGTGTTAGGGGGGCAATTGATATGCTCTCATAGATACGCAGCCTGCTCTGCTCTCTCTGTTTACTCTAGGAAAACCCAAGCCAGCTCCTCCAGGAAAGAAACGGGGAGCAGGAGGTGCTGCTCCGGATTGCAGTGAGCACCAAAGGTTTGCTGCTTTCTGTGGTGATGCAGTACCAGCTTTAAAGCTCCCCCTCATCCTGAAGACCACACCAGCCTGCAGGCAGCACTTTCACACTGCTCAATCACTGCTGGAGCATACTTACATAAGAAGAGCATGAGTGAGAGCCAGGATAATACAGCTGAGAATATTAGCAAGAAGAGTGCTAAAACCTGGTGCTATGTAAGGGGTTATTTAACAATGTGAACCACAGCACAGAACATTGACAAAAGGCTAATAAGATAATATATGTTCTCTAGAAATAACAATAAACAATGTATTTGGGTTACTAGACTGCAGTGGAAGTAGAGAGAAATTGTCTGACTAGATATCTAACATTACAGGGCTTGTATGTGATAGAGCTCAAAAGCAGTTTAAATAATTGTTGGGAAAATACTAGAGTCTGCGGCAGAAATATTTTGCTAGTAACAACTGCAGTGGCAGAAGTACTGCTTCAGGTATCTGCTGTTAAGGAGTGCAAGGACAGCATTTTGGGATTGAGACAACCTGAGTGGATGCAGAAAAGTCAGATGGGAGGCCTCCTCACTGGCTCCTCCTGGAAAAGGGAGGTGAGCTTCTTGTGAAAAGCTCATCTCCTACCAAGGCAGAAATCAAACCATGGCTATTGACCCACTGGGCGGTTTCTAGGTGGAAGCTGGCTGTGGCTGAAGACTGGTGAGATAGAACCCAAGGAGTTATTGCCAGTACCGGATGTACACTCAGCTAGGTGTTATGCCTCCTTGGATTTTGTATGCAACACTATAGATCAATTTTCACTGTCCTGTTCTTCACATCTTTGAGAAAGTCTATGTCCCACGCTCTTTAGGACACAGGGATTGTTCAGCCTGTGACTTGATCATAGTGCTTGCTGTTCCTCATGAAGAAAAAGGATGACAAAGTGTGCTCTAAAATGAGGTCTTGAATTTTCACATTTCAACAGGATTTGAGGTGTCTAAATCCCTGGAAGAATTTAGTTGGCCATGTTTGCTGCAGCCCCTTGGTGCAAGGTGGAGGTAAGACCTCTCCCCTGGGTAAGTACCCAAGGTGCTGCAGAGGAAGAAGGGGAATCCTGCTCCAAAATACAAAAGAAATGTGTCTGTGTGAATAGTTTTTAATTTGCTTCTCTTAGGTCTTTACAGTATGAAAGGAAATGCTCATTTGGACCTGTGTAGGCCGATTGCAACAATCAATTAGTTTCTGTGCTAAATGTGGGGTATGCATAGGACAAAAGTAAGTGCAGTGTCACGCTTTTTTTTTGTATATATACTTAATTCTTTGTCTGTTTATTTAGGTTTGTTGAATGTTCATTGAGTGCATTAGTGAGATGTATGAAATGTAGCAACTGAAAACGTGCATCTCTGACAAAGTAACAGATCATTTCATGGCTTCCATCTTCATAGAGCTGAGGTATCTTCGGTTTTCTTCCTAAAGTAATTTTATAATAAGCAAATAGGATGTAAAAATAAAGGAAAAGTTATTTGCAAGTCATCAAATTGCATTTCATCTAGAATCAGCTATATGAAACTACTCAAATACTTCAAATTAGGTGCATAGCCAAGAGTACATCTGAACGTAGATCTTGCAAATACCATGTGTGCTCAAAAAACCTCTCACTGTTCTAGTTGCTGCATTTTTCCAAAACACGGTTCAAGATTTAGGCCAGAGAAAGTAATCGTAAGTCTGCAACGTACTGATTGCAACACTCAGCTGAAAGTCAGGGATTGTGCAGGGACTGCCTCTCCTAGGAGCAAAAATTTCTGCTTTGTGTCCAAAGTTTGCTATAAAGAAAAAGTCTAAGTATCCCTCAGTACAGGAATTGAAACCAGAAGCCCTTGTTTAGTGACCCTCAATTAATTATATTATTTGGCTTGTGGTTATTGAATTAATCTTCTGCAACTTGGAGAAGTTCAAATAAGAAAAGTAAATAACGCTCCTGACATTATAATGTACTGGTGACGGTGCTTACCAGTGATTGAACAAAAACAGGTCTGAAGCCTCAGAAAGCAAAGTGAGATCTGAACCTGTGTCTCCCATTTCTGAGGAAGTGCTTGAGACAGGACCCAAATCTGGCCAGAACAAAGAAGTAAATTTACCTGCACTATGTCTTTAAAGTGATACCAGTGATTTTCACATGTCCTATATTAGAAACTCAGAGTAAGGTTGATTACAGTGAAGGACACACAAGCAATTATCCTCTGTCTCCTTGTGCTTTATCAAGGCTTGCTCTCAGTCCAAAACTTTTTGTAATCTTCCTGCTTTGCAACAAACTCTACCCAATCCCTTCTGGGTTCCTCGGAAATGTCTTTTCTTCTGGCACTGTGAACGAGTAGGGCTGCAGCTGCTCTTCGTAGCCTGTCCACTGCCCAGCTCCTGTCCTCTACCCTTCCACCTTCCCCCAAAGAACTTCTCTCAGCTGTGGAGGCTCAGGTGCTCTTGAGGGGCTCCTCTGTGGGGACTGCCTCCATAACAGTGTGCCATGCAAAGACTGCAGCAGCCCCATGGGTCAGAACATGACCAACACTGTACCTTAACCACTTGGTGTTGGGACAGAAGGCTACTAAGGCCACTGGCAGTCCTCCTCCTACCAGGATATTGCTGGTAAGTTACTGTTTTGTGGTTTACTGCTGTCCAAAGTACCTCTTTGAAGCCATGCAAGCATCACATCAGGTTCATTCATGCATGTGGATGTCCTTGGTCTTATTCTTGTTCCCATAGTGTCAAGTCTTCTCTGATCATCCTTCCACAGTGCAGGGAGACAGGGCACAAGTTGCCACTCATTCTTCTAATATTAAAATACACATCTAAACAAATCTTAACCACCCCTGTCTCCTATTTCACTCTAATCATATCAACTGCTCCCAAGGTGACTAGTTGTAGAAGGTGTAGACACCTTCCCTGTAGCCATCCCCAGTGGCCCAAATAAAAAAAGCTACAAACTCCTGTTTGGCTGTATCCCATTAACAGCCCGGGTCCAGCTTTAGTGGAGAGCACACAGGAGCAAAAAAACCTGTAATCCATGAGTTTTCAAAACGAGCACAATGTCTCTGGGTCCTGCTGGAATTGCTAATAGTACGTGTGCCATAAGTGATGTCATTTTGTGTTGCTCCACGTTTGATAGCAGGTGTATAAGGGATGGGAATGTATGTCTTTTCAGAAGCCCAGCTTCCCATGGGAAACATGCTTACTAGAACTGATGGAGGGGTTTTGCCTTACACAATCCCCAGCTGCACATTGCCCCAGACTGCAAGAAAAGGGAGCAGCTAATGGGTCCCTTGCCTCCTTCCCCTCTCTGCAAGGTCAGTCATCCTGAGACCAGTCTTGTTAATGGAAAAGATTAAATCCCTGCTAGCTCAGGTATGACTGCTTTCCAGTAACTGTGTATTTAGTAGCACCAAAAGTCCTTTGGTCCTAGAGTACTCCTGAGATATTTCCTCTGGAAAATCAAAGGAAGAGGCTGTCCCTGCCCTGAAATGCCCCCAGCCCAATGAGTTAGAAAGCCAGGAAACAGCTCAGCAGCTTGTTGGGTTATGTCCATTGGCATTGGGTAGACACCATCTCAAAACATTTTCATCAGTGTGATTTGTCTGTGTTTGCAGTGCATTCAGACATCATGCAGGATTTGCTCTCTCGGGTATGATTAGACATGTAAAGAAGTAAGGGTGAACTGGAAGATGATGTTAAAAATTCAATACATTGTGGTGTTGAAAATAATTTCAAAGTGCTTTAGGAACTGGAACGATCCCTAATATTTCCTGCTAGGATACAAATCTGAGCTGGAAGGAGGTCTTTTTTAAAGTAAAACATGGTGGTGAACTGCATCTCTGTTGAACACTATTATTACATTCCTACACAGTTACCACTTTGTCTCCTGGTAAGAACAACATATTAAATAAGTGTGGGGTTTATTTTTGTCTCTAGTTTTGAAACAAGTACATTCTAGACTCATTCTTTTTTCAAATTCTGTTCATGGGCAAGTTATTTAAAAGGAGATGAATGGTTTAACTCAGCTCTTATTTCCCTTTTGTCATGCCTGCTCTTTCAAGCAATACTATTTCCCAGCATTTTTGAAAACATTCTGTCCAATCTAAGGGGAAACCATTTTGTTTATTTAGCTGGAGTTTCCACTGACACCTTTTCTCTTGTGGCATGCTGAGAGTAATCAGCGTTTTGAAGGAAAAGATCAGCACCTCACATAATTAGCCTCTGGCTCAGCTGGTCAAGGAGGTGGAGGTCCCAACCCTCTATGCTTATGGAGGGAGACAGGTGATATATCTTGGAGTATCTGGGTAATTCTTGTTATGTATTTTATACACAGTTCTCACTATGTCCATAATAATTATAACAAAAATTATACACGTAGCTAATCTGGATCTAAATATTAGCCCTTAATCTCTTAAACAGGCCTAATAAAATGCTGGAATTAGACATCTTGTCTTTCTTCCTCTCCTCCCTGTGGCTTTCATAATTAGAAGTATATTTTAAAGTGAAATGTGCACTTAGCTGCAAGTTTGCTTTTTCTCCTGTGCTTATGTTAGGTTTGCTTCTTAATCCATATTGTAGATTATGTGCCCCCCTAGTCCTTTTTTTTAAAGTAGGCACTGATATAAGGATCACAGAGTTTTAGATGGATATGTACCTACAAACTTCAAAGATGTTCACTAGTTTTGCTTCATCTAAGACATTTAAGTAGCTATTCTGAATCTCTGAATAACCCATATGACTTTGGGTAAATGCCCTGAGGATGCATATCCAAAAAGCTGTGCTTTTGCTGATGCTGCCTGAAGCAAGTCACAGAAAGAAGCTTAATATTAATAATAAACCAAAGTTTGAAATCACAGTGTCAGACCTCAGTAAGCCTCTGTTTGTGCAGTGAAGCTCTGTGATGAATTTCTTGAGAGCAAACAGTCTCCTTTGCAGTGGTTTGGTCAGTGTGGTAGTGGCAGCTATGGAGGACATGAAGGAGGGGTCACTAAATTGTAGGTTGCTTGACAACAGAAGCATGGGATGACCTTGAATGCACCTCCTGGGTGCTGGGGCCAGCATTCTGCTGCCTAGTTTGGGCTCTGGCTCTACCTCAGATGCACCTGTCCCCTTTGCTATGTGTAGCACAACTCTTTCCAGAGCAAGACCATAAGGTGAATTAGTGAGTTCCTGCCCTGGCTCAGGCTGCCTGGTGGGGCAGGCAGAAAGGGGTTCAGGTGCATGCCTTCCCTTGGGGCACCCTGTGCCAGCTTTCTGTGAATGCCAGCTCCCAGACCATCTTCAGGCAGTTGCCATGGCTGGGTTCCTCATGAGCACTGGCTGCCCCACAAGCACTATGGCTGTGTGCACCCCTTGGCTCAAGTTGGAGGTGAGAAACCCCATAGTCACGCCCCATCTGCTGAGCACGGATGCTGAAGTAGCGTTTTTTGAAATACTTAGTGCTTCTCCCTGGGTCAGCAGGTTTCCTGGATGTGTGAAGCCAGCAGCTCTCATTAACCGATAAAACCCTTCTCACAAACTGTGACTGTCTCCTCAGTATCAAATGCCTCTGTCTTGGGTGTCCAGCTTGAGAGCCTGCATCAAAAGAGCAGTATTGGTATGCATTAGTACGTTCCTCTTGAAAATCAGACCCATTTATGAAATCCCAAATTAGTCACATATACAAACATTGCATCCAAAACAATGCCCGGTTTATGTATAATTCATTCAGATTCACTTTATGTATAATTCATCTGGACAGACCAGAAGGAGTCATTTTGGCTGGGCATTGTTTATTTCATGTAAAATACATCTCCAAGAATAAATGTAACTGAAGTCTTACCAGTACTGCTTTTATTGCCATAGACTTTGTAGTGTGCTGAGCCTCCCCCTAGTTTTGAAAGCATCCCAAACAGCAATCTTTAATCATTTCCGTTTCCACTCTTCTCCTTATCAGCTGTCTCCACACATCAATTCAAACTGAACTTTTGTCCTCTATTTTTATCACGTACAATATTTGTCTTGACTTATTTAGATTGCAAGCTCTCTGAGGAAGGGAATGTGCCTTATCTGCTTGGAAGAAATGGCCATGGAAACATATGGCACTATATAAATGCTTTGTAATACTAATAACACAAAATGTGTGTGAAGTTTGTGTGGTTTATGGTTAGTAGATTTTATGGTGACTAAGTCCTTTCTATCACTTGAGATGACAAACACCTTTTTTAATACTTTGTAGGCATCTCAAACCCTTCCTTCTGCTTCTTGCATTATCATAGAAAGATAAGGCAATGCATCTTTTTTATTTTTTTTTTATTTATTTATTTTTAATCTGGGAGGCTGGAGGGAGGAGGGAGTGTTGCATCTGAGCTGAATGGATCAGCAGAAATCACCCGATAGTATTTTTAGGTGTTAAGGATGAGAAAGAGAGAAATCTTGAAACAAAAAGCCTGAGGACATGTTTATTTACCCCACTGTAAATCAGGAGTCAACTTTTCAGTAAAAAATTGTCCAGTGTAAAGAGGTATCAAGCCCATGAAGACCTGAACTGTAGGCAAAGGTTGCAAGAAACAATGATAGAGGAAAGAAAATGGTAGGAGAAAGAAAAGAAATATGAAATATCTATTACAATAAACATTGCTGGAAGCATCTATAAGACTGGTGAATTGGAGGTGTATCTGTTGCAGGAGGTGTACCATATCATGCATATTGCCGAAGCATAACACAACCAAGAAAATGACAGCGTTAGGAGCACTGAGGAGCAGAACTTACAGAAAGGATAGATCAGGTGATGTGGAAGGTAGGGTGACATTAACACCAGAGAGTAGTTTTACTTTTGGTGAAAGAATATTAGGGCTTTACCTGCCACAGAAGAACCTGACAGAAGTTGTGATAAGAAGGAAGGCCACATTAGATAGAGTTTTGGTTGGTTCTTAACAGAATCCTACCTGAAATTATTGCACTTCCTCAAGCTTTTAACAAGCCACTGCAATGGGCTGTTCTTGTTATTTTCTGCATAACAATTTCTTCATAATGTAGTAGTAATTGAAAGATGTTCTCTTTCTCTCCTGGCTTAGATGATGCTTTAGGAACTGAGGTTTCCTCACTATCATGCATTTTTCACAATTAAAAGACAGTCTGACTCTGCCAACAGGCAGATGTCCTTTAGAATACATTTTAGTATTACTTAGATACCCCTGCAGAAAGCTGATGACGTAAAGCAAGTAACAGGTGAACGTTTCTTTCAGAAGGTAGCTTCTCTATGCCTCAATATCAAGAGCTGGAGAATCAGCCTCTTATTTTCCTGGAATTTTGTGCTAGAATTGATCAACACTATGTTTAAAAATGTGATTAGTTTAAATGTTACACCTTCCATTTCCCAATCATTAGTTCTTGCTGTGTCCCTAGTTTCGTTAGTAATTGTCCAAAAGCTTTGATTGACAGCACCAAAAATGTCAATTCTGTATTTAAAATCACATTTAGTATATGTAGAAAGCAAAAAAATTGCCCCTTAATCCACAGCAGTCTATTTCATACCTGTTCAGGCAAACATTTCTCCAGGGAGGTGCAGTTTTAATTTTTCATCCATTAAGCCTTTGGCCTCTTCATGGAGTCAGCAAACATCGGGGCCTATGTTGGTTTAGAAACACTAGCCTGAGTGAATAAACTAATTTTGAATTAGACAGTAGCAATCTTTGCTGGGTTTCAGTCGTGACATTTTCAGAATCAGTCACTTGTTGGCAAGAGACACTAAGCTCAAAATACAGTCTTGTTATCAGTCCCCTGAGCCAACCACTCCACTAACAACTTTTATTTAATTTATCTCTGTATTATGCTATTCATGCTAATTATAGGGTCTACAGATCGTGTTTTTACTATCAATTTGCTGTCTTTACTATCTTCAATTTTCAGCATGCCTGTAACTCTTCCTGACTCCTATTCTAAACCAGCTTTAACACAACACCCTTTTTTCTTCTCACGTACATGCTCAAATTTTCAAGTTGCATGGGCAGAACTTCCCAGGCATTTTTCCAGTGTCAGATTTGTTTGCCTGTAGCCCCTGACGCATTCAAAGACACAGAGGAGGATGTACATGAACACTTGCATGTTTCCAATTAGTGTTTATGAACTGGGATTTTTCAAGGTTAATTAGATATGGAATAAGACATATAGACACTTGAAACCAAGGATAAGATTCAAATTGTGTGAATCATCCGTGACTTCTTTTGGACCGTGACATTGAGAGATCATCATCCAAACTGATGCTCAGGAGTAAACAGAGTTTACCTCCAAACAGCCAAATCTCACTCCTGGATGTCTATCTGGAGTAATTGAGTAGGTGCTCTCACTTTCTCTAAATATGCACTGTGTAGATAGACATACACCACTGCTCAAATAAATCAAGAGAAAGTTGCAAGCTGATGGGCCATCAGCAAACACAGCATCAGTCTCCCAAGGGGCATATTTGTAATATACAGTTACTTCTGGTGCTCCTGTCTACTGGGAAAGCGAATGGAGAATTCTGCTCAATCACTGCCAGCATGGAGGAAAACTTATCTTCCTCTTTGGAGAGGTGTTTGTATACACCAGTTTAATCCATTCTTGTCTCTCTGCTCCTGCAGTGCAGTTTGTATCAATAGATCATGCAGGTTTTCCCTCCTACAGTTCTGAAAGCACACTTCTGTGCACAACACACATTGATATGAGAGGAATACTTGCTCCAGCAGGTTAGGACATTTTAAAGGGACTTACTCCCATTGAGAGTAGTGGCAAAAAGGCCTTTGATGCCTGAAGAGTTAAGGTAAAGCCCAAAATATCTGTCAAAGAAATTAGCAAAGTAGAAATTAAATACATAATAAACTGTAGAGTTTCCTCCAGTGATAATTTTGTAAGGTGGTGACACACTGTGTCTGGTCCACTCTTACATGGGTTTCAGATAAACAAAAGTAGTTTACTGTCCTCCCCCAGGTTGTACAGACAGGTATCAGTACATGTGTATCAGTACATGTAAGAGTCTTACGCCAAAAGGGGCAAATTATCACACAGTGATAGAAAGAAAATTGGGTGATGGTGGTGTTAGCATAATTGCTGTAACCAGATCACATTTTCCCCCCACCCTGAGCAGCACGCATATATAGAGGTAGTCTAAACTGATGTTGCCTGTGGGTTTTGGCTATGACCATCTGCTGTTGCTATCTTCTTGGTTTTAGCTACTCATGGTTTCCCTTGCAGAGCCAAATTGCCTGCTCCCTGGGGCTGCAGCTGCTGGCGGTGACACTGCATTTCTCTGCTGCTCTGGCTTGGCAGTTCAAAGTCACTCTGAGGAGGAAGACAACTCTCTGGTACACATCCCTAATTCATAGAATCATAGAATATAGAAACATAGACTCACAGAATCATTATCATTCTGTCACAGCACATTATCAAAGAAGGGATTTTTCTGTGGTTAGGAAAAAGGGAACAAATTGTGGTCATTAGCACTATCAAAATACTCAAGCAGGCAGAACAGTGCAAAACTACAAAGGGTGTTTGTTTTTTCTGTATCTGAGCATTATGGTAAAATATGCTTCCTCAGTTATTAGATAGCTCATGAATAAATATATTATTATGGTAGGCATCACATGCTTGCTATGTTAAACAGTCTTCAAGTTATTGTTCTTAAGATCATGAGTTTCAAGTTATGCAGAATCAGCTTAGAGAGGGAAATGCATGAGCAGCAAAATAGTTTGCTCTCTGCCGGAGGTGCTGATTTGCATCAGTCCCTAAAGCCAAGTTGACCCCTGGGAAATAGGGATTTGCTCTTTGGTAAAATTCCTGGAAGAAAAATTGCCCTGCATGCCTTATGGCTTTTTCTTCTTGTGATCAGGGATATGTGTAAACAAAGCGACTTATGCTTAAACTATATCTACAGTGCAGTTTGCATTATAATGTAGAGATACTTCAGTAAGCCTTAAAAAAACCTAGCTCAGCTCCTGAAAGCTGTCTGCTGCAGTTTAATCTAGTTTTCAGCTCTGTAGAGGTCTGCCGTGGGTACCAAAAAGAGCTGGCCTGGAGTGGAAACGCAGATTAAGCTGAGGCAAGAGGGAGCGCTTTCAGGAGTCAGGATAGCATCTCAGAAAAACACTGAGACTCTGCATCCCTGCAGTCTTCTCTCCTGGGAGGTTACCTGCATTTTGCTCCTGCTTGGGAACAAAGAAATGATGGCTTGACGTAAGTCCTGAGACTCAGGAAAGGATGGCTGCATATTTAGGTTCAGCTCTGCTAACTGTTTTCTTCCTCCTTTCAGGCTGAGGAGCGACAGCACACCAAAATGAGAGCAGGAAAAACATATGTAAATAAAGTAGGACAAACTGATTAACACAGAGAGAAGTAATTTATGAGCAATCAAAAAACCCCAAAAAGCCATATGAAGCAGATTGTAATAAGCAAGAGGGCTCACATATTTGTGGTTTCCCTTCTGTAGGAGGAAGAATATCCAATAATACCTCAAGAACACCTTTCATCAGGGCTCGATCTTTTCCATTTTTTAACACACAATATTATGTTTTCTCCCATAAATTATCTTATTATCTTTCCTGAAACCCTGCTTAAAAATTCTTCTTTGCCTCTGTGTGGTAGAAGGGCAGTGATTGGTATTGTTATTTTCTTGGGTTGACTTATATGTTTGTTGTCTGTATTGGCCTGAAGAGGTTCTGTGAGTTATTTGTAACAAAATGTCTAATTTCATACCTCTTATTATTTTCCCTTTAGGGCCCGAAGAAGGTATCAACTATTTCTCCACAATACGCATCAATTCGGCCAGCAGCCCCACAGGTGATGGTGAGGCAGCTGCAGCCTGTAATCTCTAGCTCCCACAGCGGCACCGCACTGCTCTGTTTTGAGGAAAAGATGGACTTTTTCAGGCTTCCAAGTCATACCCATATTTTTCTTTCACATTATATTTCTTCAGGTTCCTTGTGGCTCTGGCAATGTTTTCCAACCAGCAGGCATTCTTGTTTTCAGTTTTCTGTTGACACCAAGTGAGGACGACTCACACTTTTCTGGTGCTGCTCTGCATCGTAGCCCTAAGCAGGAACCAGGCTCTGACTGCTCTGCTCCCTGAGGTTACCTTGTGGAAAAAGTTCTGCACCCAGCCTGAATGAGGGTCACTTTTGCTTCTCTCTTTCCCTTGAGTGGGGATAACATGGATTTCTTAATATTTCCACTAAAACAGCCATTACTTGGGGATTTTTGTCCCTAACCAGTAGCCTAACCAGCTAGTACTTTGTCAGCTAGTGCAGCTAGGTGAAAGGCAAACAGTTCTCTGACAGCCAGGTTGTATTTTTCCAGAAGCACAAGTAAATGTACTTTGCATAGAGGAATTGAGGGGGTTTTTGTATGTCTCCTGTCCAGATTTTATACTTGTCTCGGCATCATGGTTTTGGCACATGCAATAAACTTAAGCAACTCTATCCATATTTGTGTTTATTTGAGGCCAATACAAAACACCACGATAACAACTTTCAGTTTTTCCTTAAAAAATACTTTATAATACCTAAATATTTGCCTTCCTGCTGCCTTCAAACCAAAGTCCACCTCCTTTTGAAGGCTTCACATTATGTTGATAAAAAGCCTGGAAACATGCCATTCCAGCCACCTGTTAAGAGCCTTAATTATCCTCTGCAGTCTCATTCTGCAACAGCTCTGGCAATCAGTGATCCATGTTTTGTCTGGGACCAGACAGGTTTGGTATTTTTTTAAAAAATCAGATTGACATGAACATCATTTAGCTTGGATCTTTGCTCCACTGCATTCCTGTCAAGTGCTTCAGAAGTGTGCTTGCCTCCCCTAAATCCTTGCTAATTTGTATTTCACTTGTGCAAGAATTTGCCTACCCCAGGAAGCCAGAGAAGCCACCAGTCAGCTTACCCTCCTGCCTCCAGTAGCGCATTTTGGAAAGGTGTGCAGGGATGTTGCATATTTTTTTGCAGTGTGTTTTGGAAGGCCCCTCGCTGTGTATATTTTAGTGACATGAAGAAGATCTTAATATAGATCAATGCACTGAATCACAATTTCTCCAGAACCTGGCTACACCCTTTCCCTCACCCCATCTGCATTCACACCCTTTCTGAAGCCCTATGCAGTCAGCCATACAGAGAATCAAAAAGATACAACCTCTACCTGTCAACCCTGGAGCTATTTTTGTGGTCCTATATTTTCATGCCTTTAGGAAGGCATCACTGAACACCTCCAAAGGGTGGTGGTGCTGTCAGACATGTTCCATTCAATGCTCTCCTCCTGTCACTTCCCACTGAACCTCTGACCCTTGCTGATACACCTGGGGTTTATCATTCTCCAATTCAATGAGATCTTATTGTTTTCAGGCTAGACATTAGCTCATCCTTCCATAGCAATTCAGTGAGTACAATGAAATACAGCGATTGCAAAGAGAAAAGGTAGAAGGGAGACATACTCCTTCCCCTTGGCATTCTCTCCTAGCTTCCAGCAGCCGGCAGCTTAGCAGCATCCTGAGCTGGCGCTTGTATCTGAATTATCATGTTTACCAGGCAACAATAGTCCTGTGTTAATGAATCCCTCTAATCCTTTCTAAAATGAATTTATACTTTTGGCTTCTAAAATAGACTGCAGTGATTAGTCCCACAGCTATGTTGTGTGCTTTCTGAAAAAGAACTCCTGCTTGCTTTAAATGGACTACTGCAAGACCATTGCAGTGGTGCCCCTTAGTTCTTGTGTTGAGTGCAATAATGGATGCAGAAAACTTACCTGCAGCCAGCAGGTCATGAGAGGTGATTCTTCCCCTCTACTCAGCACTGATGAGGTCACACCTGGAGCACTGTGTACAGTTCTGGTCTTGCCTGTATAGAAGGAAAAACTGAATACAGTCCAATGAAGGCCCACTAAGATGACTAAGGGATTGGAGAATCTATGACATGAGGAAAGGCTGTGAGAAACTGGGGCTCCTGTGCCTGGAGAAAAGGAGACTCAGGGGGATCTTATCAATGTATATAAATACCTGATGGAAGGGTAACGAAGACAAGGTCTTTTTGAGGGTTCATGGGAACAAGTCAGGAGGCAATAGACACAAGCTAGAACATGGGATGTTAATCATGAGAGTGGTCAAACACTGGATTGTATTGCCTCGCAAGGCTGTGGAATCTCCATCCTTGGAGATTTCACCACTTAGCCCTGAGCCCCCATCTCTTTGGACCTACTTTGACTGTGAGGTTAGACTAGATGACCTTCAGGGATCTCTTCCAACCTAAATTATTCTCATTCTGTGAATGATCATTTTCTGTTTAAGTTCTCAATCCTGTCCATGATGCCAAGAGTTGTTGCATATTTAACTGCTCCTCTTGCAGGAGCCACTCAGTACCTTGCTGCCCATATTTGTGTAATTTCTATTTTCCTTTTTGAGATGGGGCGACATGCAGCCATCAATATCTTAGCCCTGAAAAAATAGATCTTTTCTCAGAGCATGAACTGGTGTTGATCTATTTCAGTACTGGCACTAACTGTTTATGATCAGTATTAGCGAGTGCATGGCTCCCATAAATAAATGCATGAAAATTTACAGTCACAGAACTAAACAAGGCTTCTTTCTCTTCTTGAATGTGCTAACATTCTATTTTTGCACATTAACTAGGAGCCTTCAGTTTTGACCTCACAACTGCAAGAAGGAATACAAATGTTTTGCATAGAGGCATCCACATACAACCTTTTTGTGCTTTCCATCTCTGAATTCTTCCATCAGCTTCTTGCACTTTTCATGAGAAGTTGCCCATATCTTTGCACATCGGCAATCACCAGGTGCTGAATTAGGCTGGGTGTCCACACCTGCTTCACCACTCGCAGAAGCCGTGGTACTTTTTTCTGGTCTTTAAAAGGCATCCTTCTAGATACAGTCTTAAACTTCCCATGACCTATCCATACACCTTACTGTGTTTCATTTTCTTCCATGTATGTTATATATAGGACTCACCTGGAGTACCGCATTCAGTTCTGGAGTCCTCAGCACCTCTGTTAGGGTGAGTCTGAAGGAGGGCCACAAAGATGACCAGAGGGCTGAAGCACATCCCATATGAGGACAAGCTGAGGGAGTTGGGCTTTTTTAGCCTAGGGAAGAGAAAGCTCTAGGGAAACCTTATAGCAGCCTTCCAGTACAGGAAAGATGAAGATGGGCTTTTTATCAGGGAGTGCAGTGATAGGACAAGAGATAATGGTTTTAAACTGAAGGAGAGTAGATTTAGATTAGATATTAGGAAGAAATGTGTTGCTGTGAAAGTAGTGAGGCACTGGCACAGGTTGCCCGGAGAAGCTGTGGATGCCCCCTCCCTGCAGGTGTTCAAGACCAGACCGGATGGATGAGACTGGGCAACTTGATCTGGTGGAAAGTGTCCCTGCCCATGGCAGAGGCTGGAACTAGATCATCTTTAAGGTCCCTTCCAACCCAAATCATTATATGATTCCATGATTCTATGGCTCCAAGTGCAGAATTTCACTCAAGGCTATGACATCTAAATGCAGATGTCTGCATGAATGCATTCATGGGCACACTAAATGTCTAAGTACCCAGTGGGACATTTAAGGGCTTGTTACAGTTGCCTGCACATAAATGTTAAACACTACTTGAGATCCACTAGCATAGCCCACCTGGTGTGCAGCTGCTGATCAACTGGGATGAGACGTCACCATAAAGCCTGTGTTATTTTGACCAGCCTTATGCAGATGGCTCAGATGCCCTAAGGCATCTCAAATGTCACTCAGTTCTTCTGTGTTAGCAAGTATCTGTAGCCTTTGGTCAGCTAAATTGCTCTGTGAGCTCTGCTGACTACTTTTACTCATGGCTTGGTTCAGTTTGTCCATGGATAAGCACCAAGGGATGCTGAAGACACATAGGTTCTCACTGCCAGTCCAGTGAGGGTACCTAGTGAGAAAATGCCACTGTTCTGATGCATGAAGCATAGAGAAATACCAGCCATTTCTTTCAGCTGTTCAAGCATTATAGCTGGAGAAAAGGTCCTGTTTACATAATGATTTAAATCCTTTTGCAACCATATATCAATGAAGAATTATGTCTGTTTACATATATTCAGCACTACATTTCTGATTCTTCTGCTCTAAGGTCTCCAGAAGAAAGAAACCATCCTCTTTTCTTACTTTTGCCTTACAAGAAAGGAACATTCTTAAATTTAGGAATCACACGGTAGATTTTTCTTCCATTTCCATCCTGTGCTCTGCTGCCAGTTCCCTCCTCCCCTGGAATACATTCCCAGACCACATCTTTGTGTCTCTGGTTCCCACCTTCTCAAATGAATGCATGCTCTTAATAAGACCAAAAGACAGACATGGTTCTAGTAGAGGAATGCAGATTTTCCCCCTGCGTCTAAGACTTTTTCCAACTGTTTTTTTTCCCTGCAGTTCCCATTCCACATCAGAAATGCTCTGTTTCTCACCTTCTGTCCTAAACTTTACCTCTTTGCCTTCTATTCTCTGTATTTTTTCTTTTAGCATTAGTATCACTGCTTTCAGCACCATGTTGGTTTATTCACCTCTGCTCATTTAAAAATGAAAAAACCCCTCTGTTGGCTTTCAGGCTCCATATCGCTGCATGGTGTCCATTATACAAAAGTTTTCAGTGAAATTACTGGTGTGTTTTCTTCTGTGTAGTGTGTGCGCCCTTGTAGAGACTCTGTAAATTTCCACTGAGCAATATATTCCAATGTAATTCCTGCATTGGTTCCCAAAGGTTAGACCATGTCATAGCTTGTGATGTTTGCCGAAGGTTGTATAGCTTCTGATGTCTTTTGAAGGCTCCAGCTTCAAATTTTGCATCCTTTTGATCAACACGTCTGTCTCTTCACCGTCAAGGAGCTAGTTATATTCTGAAGGCTTCATACCAGTTTGTTTAGACAATTCTAAGTCTGTTTTGTTAAGGATTGATCCTGGGTCTTTCTGGAACTTCCTTCTAAATCTTTTGTTTTTTTCTGGTCTCTGCTCTGAAATACAAATTGCTAAAATTGGAAGATGTGGTCAGTTGCAAAGTCTGTTTGGTACTCTGGAAGCACACCTGACACTTGTCTCATTTCATCACTATTCCCCATTTTTTTATACAGCAACACAATTTCTTTATCAGTATGACTTAATTGAGCAGTTAATTAAAAGCAGAAAATACTTCAGAACAAGCGAACCCCCTAATAGCTGTCTTTTACTGCACCCTATTCTTGCAGACAACAAACTCAAACTTTTTCCAGTTATTTTCCACATTTCTGGAGAATTTCACCATCATTTTTAAAAAAATATCCTTCATTATCTTTCTGGGAAGTTTTCTTAGTTAATTTTACTTCTGTACCCACACAGCATTCATTTTGCTTTAAGCCACAGAAGACAACAGAGCAGTTTCATTTGATATTTAAGCTTTGGCTGATCACGATTTCAGCTTATCAGCCTCTGTCCAGGAAAGACCCAGTCTTGACTAGCACTTGCCAGCACCTGCTGAGGTTCAGTTCTGTGCATTTTTCCTCTCTACTACTCGAACAAAGGTAATAGTAGTGGATATATACAACCATGGATGCTTAGGAGACAGCAGAAAGACAATTTACAAATGTAATATGTTACTTTCAGAATTACAGGGAATCACACATCTGTTTTGTTGCCATAAACATTACTCCTTCTGCCTTCCCTAAATGTAATGGATCTTTTCCACTAAATGGCTCCATCAGTTTATGTGAGGAGAAAAATGCCTTTCTCCCTCTACATCTGTCAGCCTTGTGTGTCCCAAAAACTGGTCCAAAGCAAAAAGCCAGTAGTTTTTCAGGAAAGGTAAATAAGGTGTATGTATGCCATTAAATGATGGGCAGCCTTCTTCAAAAATTCAGGTTGTAGTGTTAGTTGTAATGAGGAAGTGAAAAGAATAGGATAGATAAAAGATTGAATGAAAATGAAATAAAATTAAATTAAATTAAAATGAAACCCGCCCTATGACACCATTTCTTCCCATCTCAGTTATATGGGTTTTTTCAATGTGTCCCAGTTGGTGACCAAGTCAAGGAGCAAAGGCATCCCTTCAAGCTGCCGACCTGTTATTCTACCAGTGGGAAATAAGGCTTTTGCAGTCTATTATGGGAAGCAAAATTGCTTCATCCTCAGGAATCTAAGTATTTCATGAGGTAGCAATAGGGAGCCCATACAAAGCTATAATTTGCAATCTGAATCTAATTTCAAACTTCATCTCACCAAAAATGAAAATTAATGTACGAAGGGACTCCTCGTATCACAAGTACTCTCTTTCAGAATTCTATTACCTTCTGAGTTAATCCATGATTTAGCTTTTTTAAACAAATCAAATTGAAATTGATGAATGCTTTAAAGTTTATAGTTTAATTTCTTTGTGTACCGTATCTTAACAAATTACGGTCAGTTTAGGATACTACCAAGTGCACATAATATGAAATAAGCTTGTCAGGAAGCCTACTTGCTTAGACTGCAGAACTTTCAAATCTTCTTAGCACAAAGGAGAAATTTTAATAGACCTTATGCAAGTGTGTTGAGATCGTGTAGTCCTGCACATCTGGAAATAGATGGTTGGGGTGAATAATCACCATCCTAGATGCAGCTTTAACCTCTAATTCGAGGCATACATAATATATGTTCTTCTGATCTGACAGAAGTTGCATTGGACAAGACAGGCTCAACTCAGGTTGTCTTAATGGGAACGACAAGAATGATTTTGAGGCACCAGAAAGACAGTATTTCCCAAGCTGAGGTAGGACAGACAGCTATGCTTTTCTGCAGATGGGGTCTTTGGAATGGCATGTTTACCAAAGACTTAAAGACTAGCCTGACTCAATAGGTTGAAGAAACCTATGTACCAGGATGATGTTCCTGGGGGGGGCTTCTGCTACCAGCAGGAGCCTGCAAAGGCTGTGCCAAGACAAGGAACCCCTTGTATTGGCAAGTCTCAGAACTCTAAAGGACCTTCTCTTACCTGCCTGCAGTCAGGTGGATTTGACATTTTCCATGCCAGCCAGTTGCCCCACTCTAATTTTTATCATTTTTTTTTTTTTAAAAAAAGCTGAAAAGGTGTTTCCAAGAGTAAGCTCATGTAAAAACTAGGAGAAGTGAATAAATGATCCTAACTAGTTCATTGACAAATTGTTTTGAGCTTTCAAGCAGGGACTTGCAGTCTGGCAACTGATCACATGCCAGGGTTATACACTTTTCTGTCCCTTTGAAAGCTTCCTTGAGTCTGGATCAAGTGTAAGACACTGTGAAAAGCTCTACATGTAGGTGCCCAGGGAAGACTTATCAGGCCCCAGCATCTAAGCCTTCTGGAGAGACTGCTGGCAGTGGGCGTGGTGTTCTGCCTCTGCAGTGTTGAGCCCTGCCCGCCAGGGGCTGCTGCAGAGCTGGCCAATGGGGTGGAGGGCACCTTCCACCAGCCATGGTACCTGCTGGTACACTTCCTGGAGATGATCATGTCTGAGATAGACAGGAAGGGCAGAAATAAAAGAAATGCTCAGGTGAAAATTGTCCAGTCTTAATTCAGCCCCTGATGGATACATATTCCCTAAACCTCGAGGGCTTGACTTTTAAATCTTTACATCTGGGGTCATTTCTTACCTGCAATAAAAAGAATGCAGTTTCCGCATCTTACATTTCCACAGGAATTGTTTAGTGAGCATTGATTTAATTAGGTTTGTTTTGTGTTGCTGTTACTTTTTATGGATGTGTTGTGGCTTGAACCAAAGTAGAATCAGTTTTCTGACTTCAGCTAAGTCTCATCTGAGCAACTTCATTTTCTGAAAGTTAACTGTATGTTTTTCAGACAGTGTTTGCCTCTAGAAGTGATAACATGATGCACTGTTATGCAGAAAGGCCAATGCCCGTATTTATTCCTATAGTAAACACGGCCATTCTTGAGCTAGTGGAGTGCCGTAAGTCAAAAAGGCAAAAAAGGTCGCACCTGCAGGAAGGGGCAGACAGATCAGGTGACCCTGAGCTGACAAACAGAATATCCCATCCCACAGATGTCATACTCGATATAAAACTGAGAGATCACTAGGGTCTCTCTGCTCTTCAGTGGCCAATGTCCAGTGAGAACCTAGTCTGTCTGTTTGCTCCTGAACCTGGATATATTTATTCCTGAATGTAGTTCCTGAGTCCAGCTCCTTGCTAGCCTCAGACCCTTTCCCTCATGTCTGCACTGCAGCATTTGTGGTGATGTATAGTCATTGAGGGGTGGGGGCACAATTACATATATTTGTATATATTTTATTATTATTTTATTATTATATTATATTATAATTATTAGTTTTGTTGTTATTATGTCATTAAAACTGTAGTTTTAATATCCAGCCTGCAAGGTTTTTTTATCTCATTTCCCTTTCTCCTTTCCCCAAGGGCTGGTGAGGAAGAAAGGCATTGGAAGCCAAATTGCTTGGTTTTGGCGGTCAGACCAGAGCTAAACATGACGGCATGCTTCTACTTTTCAGGTAGGGAACATGGAGAAATAGCCTGTCTAACATGGATTAATGTGATTATCTCTCTGTGAAGAAGAGTAATCACATGAAACACCAGCGCTTGTTCTTTTTCTTGTGATTGCTTGCAAGGGTCAGGTGGTACTTTTCTTCTGACTTGCATTCCCAGTTGCTTCAGCTCTTAACCTGGGAGGACTGAAGAGGAAAGGGGTTTGATATTACGTTTGCACTCTTCATGTGTTCACATAACTGAACTGTCAGTCCTTTGGCAGCAGAGTAACAACATAATCCAGTATAAATACATAGAAAAATGCAAATGGTACGTGTAAATCATAGTATCTACTTATGGTAAAGAAACTCATTCTCAGGGAATGTCACAGTTTAGCCTTGACCCAGCTAAATTTTCAGCTAAACTCATGCAGTTGGACTCCCAATTTCCACTCGCTCACTCCAAGGGGAAACAAGAAGAAAATGAGAGGAAAGAGGCTTGTGGATTGGAAACTAAAGCTACAGTTTTAATAAAATGATGATAATAGTAGTAATAATGATTACAATAACCAGAAAGTAATGAAAATATGTACAAATATCCGAGATTGCACCCCTACCCCTCGATGACCATACGTCACCACAGCTGCTGGAATGGGTCCACAGCTAGGAGGGAGCTGAACTCAGGGACTGGATTCAGGGAGACACGGATCCAGAGTCAGGAGCAATCAGAGAAACAAGGTTCTCGCTGGACGTTGGCCATCGCAGAAGAGAGTGAGACCCTTGTGATCTCTCAGTTTTATACCGAGTATGACGTATATGGGCTGGAATACTCTGTTGGTCAGTTTGGGGTCACCTATCCTGTCCGTCCCTCCCTGCAGGTGCGGCCTTTTTGCCAGCTCAAGGATGGCCTTGGTTACCAGAGGAATAGATATAAATACTGGCCTCTCTGCATACCACTGTTCCATGTTATCACTGCTAGAGAGGAACTGTCTGAAAAACATGCAGTTAGTTTTTCAGAAAATGTAGTTAATTTAGACTAAAGCTGAGCCAGAGTCAGAAGCACCCCAATTAACTCAAAACATAACAAGGAGTAAATCAAATTAGAAGTAATTTTCCGGAATCATTAAAAGTAATTTTCTAGAATCATTTAACACTGGACTGGACAGCATGCTATGTTCCTAAATACAGAGTAGAAACTTGGGTCAGCAGACAGAAGGAATTTCTGAAACAACGGTTTTCTTTCAGAGAGCCATGGAAGCCCCAATTTCCATGACATCTGCTGTGGCCTTCAGATGCCATTTATTTATCCTAAGCAAGGTAGATTTATTATTTTGAATATTATACTCTTATGTGAATTTTTAGACAATTGTGTAGTAGATTAGCCTTGTATATTTTAATGAATAACATATTTTCTTGTACCACTAACAAATATTTTTCAGAAAAAAAGAAGGCACAAATACACTCAGCGTGCTTTCTTATTTATGCACATGCATTATTGCTAAATAATGTAGGTTATTTGGAAATGGAGAGTTATTCTTGTGCCTATTGACATTAGTATTGCTGTTTCTGCAAACAGATTTCTCATACATATGGATTATCTTGCCTTTCTTGCTACACACCCAGGTAAGCAATCATCTTTCAGTGTTTCGTTGTGTGAAATGGCAATGAAGTCTTGCAGCACCCACTGCCTTTACAGCCTCTGTCTTCGTGATTCAAACAATGTAGTTTTAAACATTGTTTCCCACATGCACAGAGGCTGGATAAAGCAGGTCCAGGAGCAGAAGTTCAGCCTTGGAGCTCAGGATAAAGCAGTATAGGCCACTCGGAACCCATCCATACGTGTTTCTTCCTTACTTCCTTCCTTCCCCTGGGGGGCAGCAGAATGTTGCCGTTAAGGTCAGTTCACTTGATGCTAAACCCTTGGGACTAAAGTAACAGCTTCTTTGCCTATGTTGAATCTTCCTGCCATGAATTCCTGCCATCCTGGAAATAATCTGCTGTACCACTGGATGGGAAGAACATTATGAGATGAGGAGAGTGGATTGAAATGCGATGCTTCTATTGAAAGCATTAAGTGAAACAAATTTCTAACCTGTAGGTACGTTCAGGTTGCAATTAGTGTCTTGCTTCCCTTAAATTCCACGTCATCTCTAGGAAGGCTCAAGTCCGGGATGCTGAATCAGCTCATTGAAGGTATTACGTTGGCGGGAAAATAAGCTCAGCCTTGTCACAAAGGTGGGACCTCTAGATCTGGACTTACGGACCATCCAAGAAGCCTCTGCATCCTATTTGTGCTACAGATGTCCTTTCATGGACAGGCACAGTGGGGATCGCATATTCCAGGACCCCCAAATATTCCATCTGATTGTTCAGCGTTTTGGGAGCAGTGTGAAGGTCGTTCTCACAGAGTAGCTATGACTCAAGCTTTTCCACAATGCTTTGCTATAGTCTTTCAGCATTCACCTGAGCTAGAGGCACCATCATTAAAAAAGATCAGAAGACATTTCTCCTCCCATATTAAGTTTAAATGTTCAGAAACAATGACAGTCCTCTAAAGTAGTGAGATTGCCTTGCAAACCATTACAAGTCTGAAAGTATGATACATTTTAAAATCTCATTATTATTTCTCCGTTTTGGGGCCACATTTTCAGTTTACTTCTCAACAGTTTCTGTGATAACAAAGGGTCAACTGAAAGAGAAGATACTTTCATATACACTGTCACAAGTCCTACAACAAACAGGCTGCAAGCATTGCCCTTCTCATTTTCACCTGCTGCCCCTTGCTCAGGCTGCATCTGCCCATTGCAGTGGCAGGTATTTTTGCAGCAAGCAATGGGCCATAAGAAAATGAAGTGGCTACAAGCACATTTCACATAGTCTTTTCAATCAGAGTGCCCTCAAGAGCGTCAGTTGCAAGCCGGCAGCTTGGAAATAAAGACACCACATCCCATTATCTGTCTCACCACATCCTTCCTTTCAAGTGCTGTTTGTAGAAGCCCAAGGCAATCAAGTAGTTATAGAATCACTTCTGTTAAAGGTGGACTTCCTAAAGCTGACTGTGGTTTATTAAAAAAACCTACTGCTGGAAGACATTTAAAGAAAGCATAAATTGCATTACCTTGGAAAGTACTGAAAAGTGAGTGTTGAGGTCCAACAAGGCCATAAAGGGTACTGTATTAAATATGTTACCCTACCACAAACAGGACTTTCTTCAGCTGCAGGAGATGCAATGAAAACTAGGGCTAAAAGAAGGTTAAGAGGCTCTGGATTCTCTATTACTTTGTAACAGAAGTGTCTTGGGGTGATTTATGAGAGATTCAGGACTTTTATGTCTTCTGGAAAATGATTTTTTTTTTTATGGGAAGCTATTCGGAATGCCATAAACCCTTATTTTTTTCCAGCTAAATATATTTTGCACCTCCAGGTATTGTGTGGCAAAATAAACAACAATAATAATAAGGATAGGTCAGATGAAAAGCCTCATTTCTGTTGGATAAATGTCTGTAGAAGGGGCCTCTTAGCACTGTGTGGTGAATCAGGAAGGCAGCAGGATGCTTCTGCACGTAGGAATGGTCCTCACTCGGAGGTGGCCTGCACACCCAAATCCTGCAGTGATTGCCTAATTCTGGCTCTCCATGGGCAGCAGATGCTCTCCATGCAAAGGCAGAAGGCTCTCCCTACAACTGGCCCACAGGATGAAGGCAACTATCAATGGGCACATGCCATTCCCAAGGAAGATGATATAACATCTTGGCACTCTTACAGTGCTATGAAAAGCAACTGTACACAGTACCATGCTTTTGCATATACATAACCTGTATATTAGGGTCATCAGTGCCTCCCAGAGTGGTAAATCTACTTTTTCTTTTTTTATGCAGCTTTGATCTTGTATCCCAGAATAGTCAGAACCATGATGGGATACTAGCCGGATGCTCTTCATTGTAAACCGTCATCAACCGAATCATTTACTGAATCCTAATATTTTTGCATCTGGGCTGCAGGAAAACAGATGTACATAAGTGACTATGAGGGCTGAAATGACTCACTGTGCTTTATCAGTAGTGATGGCACGTGAGAAGGGAAGACGGCAGCTTGAACTGCTGAAGCCAGTCTGAGCCTGCAGGGCTGGTGTCTGGAACATTTTTTTGCTTATAACTGGAGCACAACTCTGAAGCTGCTGAATGATGGTAAACCTGGATGTTGTGTGCCACTTCCTTACAGAGGCATTTCACAATGTGTAAGAGCAATTCCATTTCTCAGATCAGCAGCATGGCTCCTGATTCTAATAAGGTCATTTCTGTATATCCGTGGGAGTTCTCAGCATATAAAAGAAAAGTACCAGAATAAAAATGTAATTTGCACGTTGAGAAGAAAAATTTTTCCCTAAGATTGATCAGAAATTAAATTTAATCTGTTCAAAGATTTACTGGTTCACTTTACAGTCATATTGCTAAGTACTGCAATGCCAAAGAGAGTCAACTACTATCAGCCATTTGCTGATCTTCCTAAAGCACCAAAATCAATCCCTGAAATGAAATAAACATAGCTGCATTGATCTGACAATGACCTAATTTTTGAAAGCCACTAAGAGGCTATAATGGTATTTTAATAAAATACAACTTTTGTTGTAGTGTTGACATGGAGGGAATGGGAAGGTTACGAGATTACTCTGATCAGGAGTAGGACTTGAGAGTGAACTGTAGTAGGAATCATCCCTAGGGTGGACCTGAGAGAAAAGAAGATTATTCAGAAATACAAATATTGTTCAATTAAATGTGATAGTCATGATAGGAATTTGATTTTTCTGCATAATTTTGGCATAGGAACCAAAAGATATATTGCTTTCCACTTCTTGGGGGAAGTTTACACAGAAAAGTGCCCTCCTTGTTTGGGCAGCCCATTAATTTGCCCCTGTTATAGAGAAGCCCCTACAGGGCATCTCACTTTTCAGGTGAGAGAAGCCCTTTACCTACCTAACAAAAGGTTTAGTGCATCTTTAAGGCCTTCAGAGTAGTGCCAGGAGATACTCCTCTGTCGCATCATCTGGGGTAATGTTGCCTATCACATGCCAGCCAGGGGTCTATGGCCCATTCCCCTGGGATGTGTATTGTTTGATGCTTTAGGTCTTCGCTAACAGAGTGGTAGAGATGCACTAGATCAAACTATCCCTGTGGCCAGCCAAATTTATGTCCTAAAATTGTCTATGCAGCTGCTACTTAAACATTGTGGTGACCAATGCATTTTCCTGGTGAAGGATGAGATTCAGCGTGAGAGACACTTACTTAAACTTACACTGAGGTCCCTGCATCCAGGTGCCTACACAAGGGCTGGTGTCAGCTTCCAGCAGTCCCTGGAGATGGGATGCTGGATTTGGTGCCTGAGACCCCTCGGCTGTCTTTAGGACATCAGCACACAGGCAGCAGAGGCACCACAGAACTTAGGGGACACCTGAACTCCTCCAAAGGAGAAGGTGAGGGAAAGATTAAGCACTCACGTGACACTAGATGTTCATGCTTAAGCAACAGAAGTTCGAAAGCAGATGTTCTCCTGCAAAGTCCCTGAAGAGTCATCTTTTCTGCTCCTGGGTGGTCATAGGAATGCGTGTGGGAAGACGTAGGTACTCCTTGAGGCAAAATGCAGGAATAACTCCGTAACAATGTGGCTAGGACACTCACTCACCTGCCAGCCCCTGTGCCATGTATTTGAGCTAGATATTCATTTAGAGGAGGTCAGAAGCCTGGTGTCTGTGGGTAGTTTTCCTACCACTTAACCTACAGATTGATGTTGATTCGTATTTCCACTTCCTCTCCCTTATTGCCTCTTTAGCATCCCTTTTTCAGCTGCTCTTACTTAGAAAGGCTGGTTCAGGCAACCAGCAAGGGAGTCTGAGCTGTGACTCCAGGCTGGAGATCACTCTTGAGTCTCAGAGTGACAAAGCAGAAGACACATGTGCTCTTCTCTTCAGCCACTTCCTTTATGGCCGACTCTGCTTGGCTTTTGGGCCTTTTCAGATTTGCTGCCCTGGTTAAGGTGCCCAGAAGCTCCCTTCATGCCTGGGGGAGGTTCCATAGGTGCTGTGTGAGGAGCCATGCATGGATGCAGATGCCCCTCATGAGGCTCCTCTTCAGCCTCATAGTGCTGTTGCTCCTGCATGTGGCCCAAATGTGCCCATCCTCATTTTTAAGACTTCATCTCTCAACGTAGTCCTTTTGCATCACACTAAAGACTTGAGGGGCAAGCATGAGAACTAAGTACTTAAAAAATGCAGGTTGTTGCGACTGCTAATGAGGTTTTATCATAGTTGCTGCAGAATCAGAACATGCCTCAGCACATCACTCCATCCTATATCCCTAATTAAACTCCGTGCAGTTGTTTATGTCCCTAGAAACAAGTAACCAGGTGAGACGCTCTTTTTGTTCCGTACAGTATCCATTTTTTTGCTTTTTAAACTTCCATTTCTAAGGAAAGCTCTCTGGCCCTCTGCTAATTTCAGCATTTAATTAATCTTTTTCCAGTACTATGGGATGTTGTGTCCCTCTGTCACTGTAACATTGTATTACCTTTTGTGTTTTGCCTGATGGAGCTTCAAGCCTGGTTGCAGTGTCTCACCAATCATCCCCTCTGTTAGCCATTTAAATAACTCCATCCCTAATAGTCTCAGGGTTTTACAAAACAGGTTCTTTTTAAAAGGCTTAACTCTGGTTACCCAAGAAAATTCTTGCTTTTTCTTTTGATGTTACCTTCTGGGTACCTGACGTTGTTTCTTTGGAGTTGCTTTTCTGTGCTGGCTTCATGTGCCCTGCACTAAGTTTATTTTATTTTGCCCCGGAGGCCGTGGGTCTACTTTGTAATTATAAGTCTTTGTTGCCTTTCTTTGAATTCTCTCCAATGCAGCAGTGCCTATTTTTAATTGACTTGGCAGAGAAAGCATGTGAGCCTGAAATGCACTACAGATTAGAAGAACATTATTTTTTTTAAGTTTTGCCTGAGCAAGAACAAAGTAGATTATTGCTGTATTAGTAAAAGCTTGGATCACCTTCCAAGCCTAACCAAGAACACTGCCTGTGCCTTTTGCAGTCTCTCTTGAACCACTGGGGACGTAAGGAGTCCACAAGATCTGTAATTCCTCCTGTAAGGATGAACATGGGCTTCTGCAAAGTCATTGAAGCCAAAGCACTCTGTGCTTCTAATATTAGAGGCCACATTTCTGCTGATATAAGATGCGTTCAGAGAGATATTTTTTTGTCTCAACTTCATACCTCATTGAGCTTAGAAGTAATTAGAATCTTGGAGGAAGCATATTATAAGCAGAAGAGTGACTGAATGTTAATAAATTACATTTGAAGTAGAAAATATATTATTATTGGAGATTTTTTTTAACTATTTTTCTCCTGTGTATTATGATGCATCATATTTCTACATTTACAATTACTTGCCTTTGCATTTAATTTGATCTTGGTGATTAAAGCTGAAAAATATAAAACGTGCATCGATATGAGCTTTTCTAGGAAGCAAATAATAGTGAGAAATACCAGATCATACTAACAGTTTTACAGAAATATACACTTACAGATGCACCTACATGCATAGACTCCATCCTATAAAAACACAGCAGATCAGTATTGGATAGTCTGGTAAAGGTTAACTGATTATGTAGTGCTTGTATTTAATATAAATATTTTGTAATTATCTGATTTTTGTCATTTACAAAGCACTTTGTGTGCAGGCTGAAGCAATGCTCTCTTTCAAAATCCCAGGACCTCATTTCTACACTCACTTCTTCTCACCCGCACAGCCTGCACCCTTGTGGAACTCATCCTGCAAGACGCTGAGCAATCTGCCATGAGCAGTAGTGCTCTAAAATACCAGCTTACGGCTTAACCACGCAAATTATTCCTCTGAGACTGAAACACAATTTAAGTGCTTAAAGCTAGGCCAAGTGCATGGTGAGACCAGAAGTGTGATGCCCATCCCCTTACAGGAGCAAGCCCGCTCTGCAGTGGCACCCCCACACATGGCAGTAAATGGATACAGGGATGAAACTTATTTTTGCTTGACGATTGATCACGTTATTCATCATTCTAAGAGCCCAACCAGATAGAACCAGGTTGGTTGCATGGGGCACAAATGTATGTGTTGAGAGATTGACATAAGGAGCATTTCAGGAAGGTAAAAAATTCTTCAGAATGTATAAGCATAAGGCCAGATGGGGAACTGAGCTTGTTAAATGTGCTGCTTATCAGCTCTCACAGCCAGTCAGAGTCCAGTAAAACATTTTCCAGGCACATGCCCTAACTTGCACTGGGTTGGGTTACTGTAGTGCATTTAATAACATTTGATGACAGTCCAAAAAGTCTTGGTCCTTCTAAGACCAATGCAAGACAGTGACAGAAAAGGCTGCCAAGAGCATCCCTCTTACAATGCGGTGCAGGAAGATGGGTATGCTGGAGGCAACACCTTTATTGGAGCCAACAAAAGCTCTGTTTGGAGTGCAGCTTGCTGGATTTTGGGTACTACAGACATATCCAGGTTGAAATACAAACATTTCTTTGATGCTTTCAACCCCCCACACCAGAGCATATGTAAATAAGATGTTGTGATTGCAGTGGATCAGTGAGCTCTGGAGACTGCTGTGGGAAATGAAGTGCACAGAGATTTACTGCATATATGCTTTCCTAATGAGTGCAGAAGACTAAACACAGAGCAGCTTTTAAAGCAAGAGCAAAATGAGCATGCACTCAAGCTTACATTTGAAACTAAAATTTGTTCTTTATTTTAAGAATATGTTTGTGTCTAAGGAATGAATCATTCTGCTGGATATGTTTAAGTAGGAATTTTAGCTGTAAATAGTTTTATTCTAGAAAGTAACATTTCTTGACAGTCAATTATCTAATATGTTCAATACGTAAAGGAAAAAGGGTTCTGATTTTAGCTGACCAAGGCAGTTGCCAACATGGAAAATGTTAATAGTCTACCCTTCACAGATATACTATGTCTATCTATCAGTGTATTTGTAAGTGCCCAATCACTGTCATATCTCCCCAGGTACTGTACAAAATCAGATAAACCATGGCAACTGAATAATAATGTGGCTTGAAAGGAGAAGTCATTAACAAAAAGAAATGCTTTCTCTCCTTAATTTAAAATTCACACCAGGCTTCAGCAATTTGAATATTAGAAGAAAAAAAAATTCAAAGAGAATACGCAATGACTAAGTGGCTATATACTCCCATCTCCTCCCAGAAGAGTAAACGACAACTATGCTTGGCAGAAACCTGAGGAGCTGTGCTATACCAAATCAGACCAATTGCATCCAGTTTTTGCCTGCAGTGATGGTCAGCAGCAAACTGGTGTGGCAGAGCATGCTTGATTTTAAGCTTTGTATGTCCAAAAAGGAGGCTAGACACTATGTATAGAGGAATTCTGTTCTTCATTGCAAGGCAAGCCATGGAAAGCAGAAAGATGTACATGTCTAATGCGTTTTTCATCCTGGCTAACACAACAGTTAATCTCATGAAAGCTGCTGGCAGCTGTGATGTTTAAGGGACTCCGGTGCAGCAGCAGAGCCTCTCCCCATCATGCGGCGGTGCATTGGAGAGCGATAAAGCCTACTTGCTCTGTTCCTCACAGAAGTATCTGACTCTTGCTAGCCTTTCAAGAGCAGTGACAGTGAATTTCACATAGTGGTTGTATAATGCATGGAAAGGAATTGGATTTTCTGATTTCTACAAGTGTGGTTGCTTTTCTTGAGTTTGAAAGTGTATATACTTGCTCATTTTTCTATCCTAACTTTTAAAAGAGCTCCTCATACGGATGAATAAATTTTATGCATATTTTTTGGTATTACCCTTTTCTCTGGTTTTAGCTGTAAAGTTTTTAGCTAGAGTATTTGAAACTATGCACCCTAGAGACCTCCTTCTAGGTTAGTGACCTGCACTGAAGTGTTTGGTCTTTTGATTTGGTACTAATCTTCATCATTTTCTTAATCCAGCTTAACCTCTATTTGCTCTTCTTCTGGAAAATTTCTCAATGAGATATCTGCAGTGATGTTTGTGCCCTCTCTTATGATTTATTTGGTTCAGTGTACTGTAGTACTGAGGTACATCCAGCCACCTTCTGCTTTGTAATTTAAGAGCAACTATCTGCCTTATATTCAGTTTCATTTTTTATTACATGCCTTTTTTGGCAGTGTTTTTAGATATTACTTGGAAATTCTGCACCGTCTCTTGTTTTTCTATAATGAACTTATGTCATCCAGAAATTATGTTGCTTCATTCACTCCCATTCAGAATCTTTTCTGGGCAATATAACTCATATCTATGGACATTTCGCTTCTCACAGTCTTTTTATTGAGAATTGCACATATAGTCTCTCTCTCTACTGATAACTTTTCAGGTTCTTATAAAAGCCAAACAGAATGTGTCCCCCTCATCTGGTTTTGACTCCACGGGTAACTGGAGAAATAGTCAGAAAATTTGGATGAAGAAATATTTTTATATTTTTATTATAAGGGTAAAAATAAAGGAGGAGTTGGACTAAGGTAACATTTATTCTGAAATACATATAGAAATCTGTAAAACTGATGAAGCGTCATATGATAAACATAAGTAATCAAAATAGTGAAATCATCCATAAGAATCATGGTTCTTTTCCACTTGCAGAGCACAGTATAACACGAGGGCAGCTTCTTTGCCAGACCATACCTACAATGTGCTGTCAGGTAGGAAGCTAACAAAGCAGACTTTGAACACTCTAAACTGTATAATTAGATTGATTAGTAAGAATACATGTGCATCAGGAGGAGCAAATATTAGATTAAGGGAAAAAGAAAGATTTTTCTTATCAGCTTTAGCCCCCAGAGAGAAGTTAATCCTGCGTGTCAAATGCGCACCATAAACCAGTTCACTAATAGTCTCAGCCACCTGCAAAAAATATTAAGCAAGTCGTTTATTTACAAGAACTTGATGAGGTCGATAAATCCTCAAAGGCTAATGAAGTAAAGGGTTCTGAGCAAGGATTTACTAGGTCTATATGCATGAGAAGGCTGCTCTCGTACCATATATCCAACCCTCTGCGCAGTTTACAGAAAGCCTTTGACATTGTGGGACGCACAAGTACATCTCTTCGTGGTTTTTGTCTCGCACTGACTGTGCAGCCATGCCACCGACAGACCTCATGGGGCTGCCCAACACGCTGCTGTGAGCTTTCCTGAATGCTGACTTAAGAATATAAAGAAAAAGTGCTGAGTACCACGGCACTGTCATTTCCTTCCAAATTGACTGCAGCCTCATGATCCAAACCATTATGTTGGATCTGCAATATTTACTTATAAAACTTTTGAAGTTACTTATTTCATAATTTAAAATAAACAGGAGAAGATGTAAGATCTTCTTAATGAGATATACACATGCATGCACAAATATATGTATGTATGTATGTATGTATGTATAACAAGGGTAACAAGGTAAAGATTAAACTCAAACCTTCAGCTGTCAGCTTCAGCCTCCAGAAAAGACAAACTGAGCAGCATGCCCAAAGGACTATCACATACCTCTTCTGGCAAAGCAGAAGGGGAGAGGGCACATTCTACAGCTGAAAACTCCTTGACTGAAATGGGATTTCATGTTGCCTGGAGGCCCATCTGAAACACAATAAACTAGCGTCTGCTTATATAGATCTCTCCCAGGGCAATATGGCCTAGAGAAAGTGATGAAAAAAACGTTGGCAAGCCTTTTATAGGGCTCAACATTTTAGCACAGTTATGGCAGATTCCAGACAGAAGTCTACCCTCTCCCAGGAAATTCCTGAGAATTTCTACCATTGCATGTTTGTTACTGAGGTGACAAGGCAGGCACAAATCTGCACTCATCTCTGGAGGGTAGCACTGTGTCAGGAGAGGTGGTTTCTGCAAGCCAGCTTCTGGTGGAGAAAACCACAAGTGGCTGTAGCCAAACACATTTCAGTGAGGGCAAGTTGCATTCTGAATGCATGTAGATGAAAAAATTTGCACTCTTTGCAGCTAAGTTTTACTTGATATGTTCCAAGATGGTTTGTTTGTACTCTCTGAATTACTGGGTCTATCTGGATTTCTTGCTGGAGTCGCCCACATTATATCTGAATTTTAAGTACAACTGTAGATAGAGTGATGCCCTGTCACAGTATGGAGGTCCTGTGGGGTCTCCTACTATTGTTTTGGATATGGTGCAACATCCAGGTCCTCTCCATGCCAGAAACAGCATTAGTAGCAAGCCAATTATCTGCAGAACTGTGCAATGGACATTTGAATTTTGCTGGCTGCTTATACAGTTTTTAATAACCTTGTAATCTCAGCCAAGACCATGCTTGGCAGGACAAATAGAGTTTTGTCCTGTCTCTGGACTTTCCCTTGCCAGAAGCACTTCTGCCAAGATGCAGGTCTAACAAGATTAGGCTAGAGCAAGCAACTAACCTAGGGAGCTGGTGTAATGAAAAAATATGACAATTTGTTTTACTTGATGTGAATAGCAAATGAAATATAACCAGTTAAGCAGCATCAGATAAACAGTCTGTAGCACTATTTAAATAATGTAATGGACCATTAGCAGTTCTAACAGGAGTTCACTCCGCCCAGCTTTGTTTGATACAAATACCAACATCTGCTCTCTAGCAGGAGTCAGGTAACAGGGATCACATAACATATTTCCTCAAGAGAGCCTAAATCCTAGCCTTTCACAGTTACTAAAGTAGAGACATTTTGAACTTGTCTCCTGAAAACCCCATTTGGGGCAGTAGTTAGGGTCAGTCAGCAGGATTTCTGACAAAAACTTCAGTGAGATCTCTAAATCAAATCTTGGAAACATGGTGGTGATGGATCTTTTCGGAAAAGAATTATTCAATAGACAATAGAGCACATATTTAAAACTGTAGGCAGGCTATCAGGAAAATCTTCACCAAAATCATACAACTGCAAAATAGAAAGACACGCCAAGACACTTTTTAATCCACTGGCACAGCTGTCCAGGGAGGTGGTTGAGTCACCGTCCCTGAGGGTATTTAAAACATGGGTAGCTGAGGCACTAAGGGATATGTTTTAGTAGTGGACATGTATTGTTGGATTCAATGATCTCAAAGGTCTTTTCCAACCAAACAATTCTATGATTCTAAGCCAAAGCCCTGATTTAGAGCAGAACCAAATATTTTCACATCATTCTGAAGAGACACCTCTACCCTCTTATTCAACCTCCAGTGAAGATTTCCTTAAAAGTTTCTTCCAGTGTCTTATTAGCCTGAGAACTGGAAAGGGCTTCTTAATATATAAGTCTGCCTTACTCTAAATTTAACTATTGCCTTATATTCAATAGACAAGAAATACAGTTAATCACTGTCCAGTTACAAGTCTTCTCCCCCTTACTTTAAGGACAGTACCATATCCCCTCCATCTTCTATTTTCTAAAGAAAACAAACTATATATTTGAGCCTTTTCTTATAAGGTAGGGTGTCTGAATTGTTGCATTCCTTCTAGTTTTCTTTGGGCCCTCTTTTCTCAAAGGAGGGAACTAAAGCTAGACACAGCATTCCAACAGCACCAAGAGCAGCCAATTACTAACTCTGAAATCTTATCTGACAGTCTTGTGAATACATCTCATCATATTTTTCTTATCGTGCTTTTGATTCATGTTAAAATGGTGGTGCATTGTAATCTCAAATCCTTTTCTGCAATGTAATCCCAGATCCTTCTCTCTCGATATCCCCAAGCTTATATTTGTGCATTTGATTTTTTCTTTCCTAAGTGCCGTACTTTGTACCTGTCTTTATTTCATTTCATCTTATTGATTTCAGGCCATTTCTCTGATTTGTCAAGATAATTTCAAATCCTAAACTTGTCCTCCACAGAGCTTGCAATCCCTCCCAGCTTGGTGTCATCAGCAAATTAGTATACATGCTATTCCATCATTTGAACTGCTAATGAAATTATTGAACAGAACTGGCCCAAGATAGCCCCCCACGGGAACCCATATAAAATGCTTGTCTGGTTTGATAGAGAGTGTTAATAAGAATGGGAATTATTCTGACTATATTTTTTCAAGCAATATATCCTCTGTACAGTAATTTCAACCAGGCCATCTCCCACTGTGCTGGATATTATATTGGATATTATATTGGACTGTGTCAACAGCCCTACTGAAGAAGTCACAGTAACTGTTCTTCTCTTATCCAGCTGGCCTATCAAGAAATGAAATCGGATAGGTTTGACTTTTTTTTTTCCCACAAATCCATACTGGTTGTTTATTGTCTTATTATTCTCTAGGTACTTATAAATCAATTATGTTATAATTTTTTCTAGGATCTTCTCAGGTACTGAAATTATGCTGACTTCCCCAAAATTCTCAAGGGCTCCCTATGTTTCCTCTCTGAAGACAGAAAACTCATCTGCCATTTTTTGTTCTCTGAAATTCCTTCTGCATTTCATGACTTCTCGAAGATATACTTGTCAGATTTCCTGTGTTGATTCCCTCTGGCCCAAATTCACCCTGACACACAGTCTTCTCTGTGTCTCTACGATTGCTGTTCCACTCTCCTAGGCTGCCCTTGGTCTTCCTTACTGAGCTGTGCATCAGCATTGGCTCTTCCAGACAAGGGAGAGTCAATGGCTCTGGCTTTCCTCCTCCTGAAGATGCTCCTTTCCCACAGCCCAGAGGCCCCCTCAGCAAGTCCTGCCCATGTCAAGCTCTGCAGCTCTGCAGAGAGCAGTCGCTGCACAGCCCAGTGCTGCCTGGCAGGAGGCACTACTGGGCCTCTTAGAAAGGGTATTCAGTAAACCCGCTCCAAGGAAATAACTTGATATTAAGCAAGTGAATTATTGCAAGCCTTAAATTCTGAGATGCAAGCTCTTAGTAAGGCTTCTTGCATAAAGTCTTACTCCATATTCAGCCTAGTCAGTTTGTCTGGAGAGTATCTTAACATTGCATAAAAGCTTGAACTTGACTAGTTATTATTCAAAAGACTTTTTCCTTTGGTCAATTTTGTAACTCTTTTTTTTTGGTTAATATTAATGTTGATAAGCTTCTGGAAACAATTGCATTTGTGAGAATCAGAGCCAAGAAAAGGAAAAAAAGCCATTAACATTTGTTACATGCTCTCCTTCTGTTACGTATGGCCTGTCTTTCACCTCCATCTGCCTTCTGATTAATTTGAAAGTAGAAAACAAAAAAGAAAAAATCCAAACTTTTTTATTGCTCACTCTTTCAAAGTGCAATCCATTCACATGGAGATATTTTCCTGGAAGAGCTGATAGAGTTTCTTGGAACAATTACAACACTAGTAGTAAAAACATAGTAGATCTGCTAGAGGAAGATATCTATGTTAATAAAGAGAAGGTTATGATCTAACATGATTTCTCCTTTCCCTTCCAATCTGTAGTATTATATGAGCAGAAGAAGGAATGTACTGATACAATCAGATTTTTGTTAATTATACCCCACTAATTCACATTCACCTTTAACTTCAGGTAAGCAACTTTGTCCTCAGACATAAAAGTCTTCTTGCAGGGTTATTTCTGTTCTGGAATCCTAACGTAGTGTTTCTTCTGCCATCAAGAGAAAAATGTGTGCATTTGCAACACGTCAGCCAGCAGTACTCCATTTCAGAAATGGGTGCTGGCTTAGCAGAAAGAAGAGCACAGTGTTCACCATGAGACCGAGTCTGTGACACCCACCAGAAGGAAGAGGGAACAAGTAGGAGAGGAAACTGAAATGATGTGTACCTTCTTCACGTGTGGTGTTTAATAAAACCAAATCAACAACTTTCTGTACTGGGCTCTGTAGTAGACATTGCATTTCCAAGGTTTAATGCCAAGAGCTTTTCCCCTGCATTTCTGTTTTCATGCTGAGAAATGATCAGCATATTGATGCAAAGTGCATATCTCCACTTTTTCTCTAGCTTTACAGTAGATATTTGGAAGCTGGCAATCTGGAGACATAGGTGCAGGCAAGTGCTACTTCAAGGAGGAGTGTATGCACTTGACAGCCTTGACTGCAGATGGTTTTTTTCATGAATTTTTCATTAACAGATTTAGTATATACCTGAACAGAGAGCATAAGGTATTATCCAATTCCCCAGGGAGTCTGCACTTGGCATAATACAAGAATGTAATACTGTTAGCTTTTGACATGACTTTCATTGCAGCTGAGCATGGGTAGACCTCCAAGAAACCACAATTCATCCTCAGCTGGGACCTCCACTACATCTGCCAGGTTGAGCTAAAAATATATAGACTCTCTCTTCCACTAGAAACACCTGGAGTTTTCCAAAATTTATTTTAATCTTATACTGGGATAAACAGTTGAACTCTTTGATTTATTTTTTTTTTCATAGAACAAAATATATTGGACATCCTGATATCATTATTTGTGATTTAACATATTCTAAAGGCAAACTGATATATTATGATTTCCTACAAAATTTTTGAAAAAAAATGATCCATTACCTCAAAGTATTTCAGTGTGAACGAGTGATAGGTTACACACATTTTAAGCAAGTTGTCTCTGCAAACACTTGTGACCTTCTTTTATCCACCTCAAATAACTCAAGAGCAGGTCATTACATCATTGTCTGGATACCTCACATTTTTTAATGAATTCATCTTCACAAGTGGTATTATCCCAACTAATATAGTAGATATATATAGTAGAATATAGATAGGGGAATTACTCAAGAATACAGAAGAAGTGTGCCTTCCTGGTCTGGGAAAAACATTCTCTCTCTGACACATCCCATAGACATTTTTAACTCCAAATATACACAGACAACTACAGGTGACTTGCATTCTACTCTTTCTGTGTCCTCTTGGCCTACTCTGAATGACCAATCTGATTTCTCAGCTAAATCTGCAAGCACAGCATAGCCCAGGCACAGAACAGCCCTCTTTTGTGTCATTCTTCAGTACACACTGACTCACCTAGAAACCAGGCACCTTGGACTGCCATCCCACAGTGGATGTCAATAGCCCTCAAAGGCTCACATGGCACTCGCAGGTCAATATAGCTGAACAAAAAACTTGTTTTTCCCAGTTGTGCCATACTGTTATGGACAGAGAAGCGAGGTGGTGGTGCTGGAGGATCATAGAATCATAGAATGGTTTGGGTTGGAAAGGACCTTAAAGATCATCCAGTTTCAACCCCCCTGCCATGGACAGGGACACCTTCTACTAGATATGGTTGCTCAAAACCTCATCCAACTTGGTCTTGAACTCCTCTAGGGATGTGGTTTCCCAAAGACTCTCTGGGCAATCTGTTCCAGTACCTCACCACCCTCACAGCAAAATATTTCTTCTGTCTTTCTACGGTCTTTCATCTTAACATTTTTACCCCTTATCCTATCACTATACTCCCTGACAAAGTTGTGCTCAGCTCCTTAGGAGTGAAATAACTTTGCACAGAATCGCAAAACAGAGGTGTCTCACTGAAGGAAGTGGGCTGAAATCTTTTATAATATAATGAAAAAATGCAATCTCTTAAAGACAATCATCTTGACATTGTCCCACATTGTACATGTAGCTATGCACCTATCTCTTCTCTAACTAGTGCCTAAGTGGCATCATTTATGTCATTTGCAGTGACAGTGTAGTCATTTACTACTCTGTAGCAAGTGTTGGTTGATGTTGGTGAAATCCAGGTCTTGAGTTTTTGTCTATTATGAAAAAAGAAGGAAGAAGTTTTCATCATCAAATTGTCAAAATTTATAGGTCATGACTCATGTCTGTGCCTTTCTTCTCCAATAGGAGCTCAATCACTATATGATAGAAAGATTAAGAAAAGTTTCCCCTTCCTACTCAAGACTTACTTTTCTCCATAGGAAAATTAATTTCTATTTAACAGGTGGAAACATATAGAAAATTCCACCATGAGGTAAAAATAACGTTTGTGCCATTGAAACGGAGCCCTCTCATGGCTTTCGCAGGAGGATTTGCCCTAAGGAAGTACTGCTGCAGCAAATATAATTGCAGCAGGGTAATACATACTGAAGAACCAAGTTATAGCAGCTTTATCAGAGACTGTATTATGCCACTAAATCTGTTTTACTACATGTTTTACTAAAGATTTTCTTTAGAAGCTGAGGAGGCTGTGACAGGTCTTCTATAAACTAATGCTACTCTTACGGTAAATTCAATAGTTTAATATTGACAGTTCTGATTATCTGTGAGATTTGAATGTATCCTTTAATATTTGTCTAGGATTCTCTTCTTTTCCTGCCCATTTTTGGTAAGATTCAAAGCAGTGATTCCCTCTTGTCATCCATTTGTTCATCCTTATTGACACTGTATTGTTTTGAGCAGACATTGGAAGTGGGGTGTAGTCATTTACCGTGAGTTGTGGGATACATGGGATACTGCAGGGTTATTCTCCACCTCCCTCTGCCCAAGCGCTAGATTACATCTGAGGCTCAGTTTTCCTTGTTGTCCTCCCAAGTGTACAGTGGAGTCTTAAATTGCTACTCTTCACCAAATGCTCTTCCAGCTCCTGGCATCTTCATTTTAACAAGGTCCTGCAAGGATGAGCCACATTTTCTCACCTGCTTAAAGCAAAACTGTACATATTCCAAAATAACGTGGACTTGTGATATCCATCGAGACTATTGGATTTAATTTATAAACATATGGAGCAACAAAATGCTCCAAATATCTTCCCAGAGGAAAGTGGGCAGAGCCAAGTTCTACATGTACATAGATGCTTATGTGTGAGGATGTAGCAATGGCTGTGTTTCTTACCTGGTCCCTCAGCCTGGCAGTGAAGCCAGGACACCATCCCAGCCTGTGTGAAAGCACAGCAGAAGCCCTCTCTTTTCCTTGTGTCATGCAGGGAGCCAAGCAAACCTTTAACAGTAAATTCCTTTTACTTTATCTTGTGACCAGCTTCGCTGCATTGCAGACTTTTTGATTGAAACCATATAAGTGCATTGCAAGAGGTTTAAGCAAAGATTTTTCCACAGCCAGATATGGCATTGGTTGGGTTTCAGCTGAGCTGTTAGGCATTAGGGGCCGTTTCATTCCAGGAAAGAAGAGAATAGCGTCTTTCCTTCCCTCCCTGTTTATGTCAGGTGTTCATTTGGGAGTCTGGCTGCCCCTTCTACCTGCAGGGTTGCAGGGTGGCTGAGGGAGGATGCACAAGAGAGAGGCCAAAAGCAAGCAAGGAAGCAGCTCCTGATGCTCCCTGGCAGGCCAGGGGATATGGACATTGTGGAGGGGACAAAGAAAGGAGGCCTGAATCTCACCTAACCTCTGAATAACAGCTTATGAAATATATTCTGTGATTTACTTCATGCTTCTGGTTTCAGAAGAACCCACCTGAGTCTCACAGCTACTGGGACAAAGCATTTTTAAAGTATGCATATCTTGTCTATTTTCAAGTTGTTGCGGTAACTGAAATCAAGGTTTTCCTAATCCAAGTAGGAAAAAAATAGTAATCACCTGCCCATTGCTGTTAGGCACAAAATGCAACTGGAAGACACACAGCAGTTAGCTGGTCATCGGCAGGGAACGTGGAAGACTGCTCCTAAAATCCCAAGTTGCAGTCCCCTGAGGCAGTAAAAGGAGATCGGTAAAACTTGCAATATTGCTGCAGATGACAAGAGAGAATAAGGAAGCATTGGTTACTTTTGAAAAACCCTCTGGGAACTACTGCCTTTTCCTAAATATCTTGGGCTGGTGCATTAAAGCATATTAGTGGATTAAAGCTGATTTGTGTGACAACTTGTGCTGGGATCTTTCACTTTTCTCTGAAATGCGACAAACCACAATAGATTAAGAAATGACATTTCTTTCATTTTCTTCCTGCTAATTACTATGATCTGTGTAAAAGCACTGCCCAATCAACAATCAGGGTCCAGCTAAATCTTGGCAAAAATCTTGCAAATATTCCTTTTCCTTCTACAGTACAGGATTTTTTTTCCCTCCAGGTGCAATGGTTCATTATGATATAGATGATAAAAGAAGAATTGGCTGTCTTGGGAAAGGAAAACAGGTAACAGGGTTGCTGATGTTGTAGTTAATGAGGGGAAACAGGTAGCCACTTTATATGTGGATTTTTTTCAGAAGTCTTCTTCCAATTTTTAATCAGTGAGTTTATCCACTTGAAAATCAGAACTAAAAATCACCACAGTCACTGTTTGTGGTGGAGATCAAGGGCTCCACTTGCCCAGTATCCTGTCTCCAGCTACAAGTGTATGTCAGGGAAGTGGGGGGACAGGACAGGAGGATTTGATACCTTGACTAATCTCATGGTACCCAGTTTTCTTCAGCTTAGAGAATTTTCTCAGCCCCATGTGTTTCCTGTATTTAGTCATTCAAAGTAGATCTGTTCTCCATACGTGTTTGTCCAGCCTCTCCTTAAATATATGCAAACATTTTGCATTTACAGCTTTCATTGGCAGCAAGTGTCCCAAGCCCACTGTTGTTGCACGAACAACTACTTCTTGTTCTGTTTTGCACTGAGTTCCTGTTAGCTGCATTTGTAGGTTCCTAGTTCTGATATTGGAAGAAACAGACGTTCCTTCTTTATCCTCTTTGTGCCACTATGATTTTTCATATCCAGATTATTTCCCCTTACGCCTATTTATATCTTTTCAGAGAGATGATATTGGCCAGCTTCTTCCTTCAGCTGATCTATCAGAGCCTTCCCCTAGATTTCATCTTCCGTGATACTGATAATCTTCCCTGAACATCTTCCAACACCAGAGCATAGATTTGGAGATTCAGCCACTTAGAACCGCACACATTATTCAAGTTTCTATGTGCTTTATCTGAGGTTGAACTAGAATACAACTGCCATTCTTCTGCTTCCACATGCAGCGAGAGCTGGCCCACCTATCTTCAAAGTGATTTATATTTTGAAGTGACATGTCTGCTTCAATGCAACCCTGTAAGATGCTGAAAACTTCAAAATGCAAAGTGCCCTCCATTCCTTTCAAGTCTTACCACTCAAGTAGTTTCTATGTTATGAGAAAATTGTTCCCTTATCCTTCACTTTTTACACTGTGGGATTTTTCGCAGAGGTGTGTGGGTGTATTATTTTTCTTCTTAATAAAATTTCACTAGCCCTGTAATAAACAAGAGAGACAATAAAACATTATTTTAATATCATTCCCTGAGTACTGATGATGTCTCTTTGTAGACAGCTGATCTTTCTGTCATGACCTTAAGATAGACAAAGGATGGCAGATTGGGGAACAGCTAGGATGCCTAAATAAAATTGGTAAACCTGGGGTTTTAATGTAGTATGTAATGTAGGAGCAAATTATGAAGTTTTACCAAGCCATCTCTCCAAACTTTAAATTAATTTTTCATTTGAATTTATAGGTTGCAACACCATTGAATATAATTCTCGTCTATAATGTGCTTTATTACACCATGCCAGCAGTTAGTCCCAATGGGCTAATCCACTTGGCAAGAAAAATTGAGTTGATTAAATGATGCCCACTTCATCCCCATTAGAAAGCTCTTTCAACATAATAAAGCACAGCCATGTCACGGATCCTGGCTATTTGCAGCACTCCTTATTATCCTTATTACACCTTCTCATAATTTGTCTCAGACGTCTACTGATGTGTTCTGATTGCAAGGTGTCCATCTGAGGCTTTACAGCCAGCACAGACTCAAGTAGGCTACGTAAGCCATATGTCAGGCATCTCACCTAAATCCATATGTCAGGGAAAAGGCACCTACCAACTGGCATTTTGACCATCCCTATGCTCAAAGCACCTTTCGGTTGCAGGTGTGTTGCCGTACATGCCAGCAAAATGCTCCTGATGCAGGCATAGCTCGGTATTGCTAGAAAACCAGCTTGGATATTTTTGTACATATCATTTTCAGGGTGATGTAAGCTGGTCTAAAACTACTTCGGATCAATTTCCTTAATTAACTGAGCCTCCATTAAAATGTGAGATGACATCCCTATTATTTTGAGGTTATTCAGAATCTGAAAAGCATTTAGCTGATTATGTCTCATTTCAGGTACTAAGCCCTTTTCCTCTTTTTAAGTGGTGGTATAATTATAGTTGTTGGTTTGTCATTTTATTTTTAATTAATGTTTATTTCCAGGATCTTTCTTTACCAAGTCATCTGCTTTGTGACAACTCTTCTCAATTCCTGCTCTCTTTCCTTCTCTTCCTCTTTACTGGTAAGCTGCTCACTTTATTGTAATTGTCAGGTTTTATTCCTCACTTTAGAAGATGTGCTTCTTTCCCTTTTCAAACCTGCCCTTCAACTCTGCTATGATATTATTTCCTTTCCTTCTGGGTTTATCAATGCCTTCATAGTTGGGCTGCACAATGTGATTGTGTGACACATTATCCAGAAGAAAGACTGTGAGCAAAATGTGCAAGGTAATGGGGAACAATTTATGATGGTTTACTAGTTCCTAAGGAAGCTACACCCAAAATCAGAAAAGTACAGTATTAGAAAATTAGCCTAGAAATAGGTGCAAGCAATTATTGTGCACACACACACGTGCACATACTCAGTGAAGAGAGGGCAACTGCATAGAAAGCGATGTGAATAAGAATTAAGAATTCTCAAAAATTAGTAAGAAAAGGAAAATCAAACATATATCAATCAATAGCCAGTTGAATTAAGGGCACAAGAGAGATATTTTTAAACATAGAAGGAACAAAACCATCAATGATCTTGGTTCATTAATGACATTATCAAATTAGTGTAAAATAAGTATCTTTTCTGTGATGACCTAATACAACTGAGGTATTGGCCCTGTTCAGCTTAACTTTTTTAGCGATGACCTAGAAGAAAATACACAGTACATTAAAGGGGGTCTACAGAAAAGATGGAGAGGGACCCTTTATCAGGGAATGTAGTAACAGGAGAAGGGGTAGCAGTTTCAAGCTGAAAGAGGGTAGATTTAGATCAGATATTACAAATAAATTCTTCAGCTTGAGGTTGGTGAGGCATTGGAACAGGATGCCCAGAGAAGTTGTGGATTCTCCATCCTTGAAGGCGTTCAAAGCCAGATTGGATGAGGCTTTGAGCAACCTGATCTAGTGGAAGAACTCCATGTCCATGGCAAGGGGGCTGGAAATGGATGATCTTTAAGGTCCCCTCGAATCCAAACCATTCTATGATTCTGTGCCCTAATTGCTGATAAAGCATTCAAAGAACACAAATGCATAGTCTTGCTCCATGACCAAAATAAGAAAAGATAACAATAGTTAGAGATGGGATTTATAAAGGAGAATGGAAATACCTTAAATATGTTTTTCTATGGGCAAGTAGAAGCAATATTTCAGTATAAAAGGAATGTAGGGTTGTGAGATTGACATGGGGAAGCCACATAGGTCGTGAAACACAGGTAGTGGTTATTGGCAAGCTGAGAGCAGGCCATGTCCATAGGTATGGTACCAATACACACTTCAGGTATAGAAAAAAAGGCAGACCAAGTAGACCTAGAAAAAACATATCTGACAGCAGTGCAATTTCTCCTAGGCATCTATACTTTAAGAAAAACACTGAGAAATTGGACGTAACTCAGAGAAGAAAGCCCAGAGAATGATTAAAGGATTGAAAGATATGCCTTATAGCAAGACACTTAAAATGTCAATATATTTGAACTATCAAAGAGAAGGTTAAGGGAAAGTCTGTTTTCAGTTCAAAAGTGTGTACAAAGTGAAGAAAAAAAATGTTGTTAACGGAGGATCTTCAGAGTAGTACACAAAGCCACATCTGAAGGTTGAGGTAAAATAAATTCACACTAGAAATAAACTGGAAGCTATACCTGGGAAGATAATTAAACCTGAAATACCACAAAAAGATGCTAGATCAGCTCTAGATGTTTCTTGCTAAAATTTGATCTTCACCAGTTGATATTGGATGAAGAGAAGCAAGAAACAGTAACATATTCTTGGATGTATTCTATATATTTTAGAAATTCAGACTAGAGAGAATCAATAACCTCTGATGGATTTTAAAAATCAGTTAAAAGGGTTTTGAATTAGTGAAAGGGTTTTTTTTCACATTGTTTATGAAAATGTTACAATTTTAGAATTTTATAACAATCTTCAAAAATTCTCACAAAAGGGGGCATTTTATTTTTACATTTCCATCAGAATCCTTCAAAATGCTCAGTCAGTAGTTCTTCCTAAAACCCCCGAACCTTCATGATTACTCTCTTTTTTTCCATTCCATCTTCCCTTTTTATTCTGGTATCCAATAGATTCTTCCAGGGAGGAGAGGTGAGTTAATACTGACACGACAAATTGTTGTCTATAAAAAAGTCTCTAATGTAATTGGAACATGTTTTGTCTGTGGGTTTTTTTTCCATATTGAATGTAAGTTATTATCAAGTATCTCTACCAACTGCTCATCTGATGAGCCTTGACCTGGAACTGTGCTGAAAACATTAAGGGATTTAATGAAACCACAAAACTGGTTCCAGGAATTGGCCTTTAAAGAGAGAGGAAAAAATGTGGATAGCAGTGCAAGACGTTGTAGTTCTCTGTGTTACACTGCAGGAAAGTAATATGGCTTTAGAATGACAGCTCAGACATATGATAATTGTACTCTTTAATGCACAGAAACACAGTGCACCTTGCCTGGAAAGAGAAGATGTTATAGCAGTTTAGTCATAGCTATTTTCAGTGACTCAGAGAGTTGCAATGACATCCATAAAAACTCCTGCAAACTTGGAATCAGCTGCAGGGTTACCTATGAGTAAAAGCTAGTGATGGACATTTGTGGCCCTTTCCTATGTGTTTGCTTTGATATGCCATGAAAATTCCTCCAGATGGGAAGAATTTAATGTTGTGCTAATATTCATACTGTGAGCAGAATGTTGTACTTTATTAAATGTAGGCTATCTCCGACATCAATCGGAAATCTTCGTTTCATTTGTTAATGAAGGAAAAGTCGACAGAGTAATTAATGTTGATCAAGCATGGAAAATAGATCCAGTTAAACAAAAATAATTTCCTTTTTTGATAGGTTTACCAATTTAGTTAATAAAGTTGACCACTTAACTGGTACGCAACTAGACTCCTTAGTAACAGACACCATTGTGATAAAAAATCTATGGGATGCAATATCAGCAAAACATGTCTTAAAACGGATTCAACGTCATCTAGCACTCAAATTTTAAACATTAATTTTCTGTGCGGAATCACTGGCAAGCGTTGGCAGCAGACTGAATAATATTGAAAATTTTTTGAAGATCTGAGCTCATTCCTGATAGAAACTTTGGATGGTACTTGTAAAATGGTAAATATTGATGAAAACTAGACAGTCTTTTGAGACATCTGAATAATTCAGTATGCTAGTCCATTCATGTAGCAAATATTTTCATACAGCGGATACATCCTAAAATACAGGAATAGAAACTTTAGTTCATACCAAAAGAATAGGTATGTATTGGCAAATCACTGACTCCTGAAAATCATCTGGGATTAGAAAGAGTGAAAAGGTGAATGGAGGACACTGTGAAGAAAAATGCAAACCCTATTGGTAGTAAGAGAGGACACTAAGAAGGGGCAAAGCCATGCTTTTTACCCCAGGGATGAGGGAGTCTGGTATGGAACTGTTCCACATATTTTTAATAGCAACATGTTTTGGAACATCTTGAAATATTAGAGAATGTGCATGAGACATTCACAGAAATGAACTGAGAGTGGGAGAAAATGCTTTTTGGTGAAGAGATTTTCAGTATTTTTACACTCTACTTACCACACTGAGCTTTGTGTCACTGCTCCTGTTGCTTGACCTAATTCTTTAAAAGGTCGCTCTGTGCAATGTATCAAAAGGGAGCTCGAGAGGCAAATTAACTGCAAAGCGTACATCCTTTAATATGAAGAAGTGCTAAGAACTACGTCTTCAGCCATTCTGGGAAAGTCATGCCAGGAACCAAGGCAGACAAATTTAAATAGGAAATGAGACACAGATTCTTAATGATGAGTGTGCTTGGCCATTGCTAAAAATCCACAGTGGTGGTTTTTCTCTCTCTCATTGTGTTTGCATCAGGGGTGAAGGCATTGAGGAACGTTACTATATTCAAAATGAGCTCTTTGGCTTATAGTACAGAGCAGAGAGGAGAAAGCGTTCAACCTGGTGATACAGGAGGCCACTCTCTATCAATGAATGCTCTCTGGCCTCTAATTCTGTACAGTACTGTCACTGGTTTAAGCTATTTGAAAAAGGAGTGATCTGGATGCAGTATCAGAGAAATTGTATTTTCTGTGAATGGCTAACGAGGACATAAAATTCTCTGCGATCATCCCCTTGTGTTGTCAGACTGTTATGTTTAGCAGTTATTTTTGAACTCCTGCTAATAGACAAGAAAATATATAGAGGATTAATCAGAGGAAATTCAGGAGGCTCTTATTATTTCCCTTTTTCTTTATTCCCATAGCAATGACAAAGATGAAGCATCCTCTATAAAAATGCCAGAACTGCTAAATCAGGACTCATGTGAACGCATTTGCTTTTACTGCTGCCCTTGTGATTCTCCTGCTGTTTACACAGCTTTTATAATTGAAGTGATATTGTTGAAATCATATTTAGCACTAGAGCTCCATATTTATTCTTCCTTCCCACTACTTTAGTCTCAGATTTCTCTGATAAATGGTGTGAAGCAGTACATTATCTTCCAGCTATGCAAACACTTTTTCTTCCATACCTCCCCAGACGCAGCCATTCACACCATTCACAAAGCTCTGATCTTCTGTCTTCACTTGTCTATGTTATCAAAAGATGAGGGAGATGCAGCCTCCAAATCAGTGGGAGGAGCTCTGCAAATACAAGCACATCAAATGAAACAGAAGATTTTACAACAAAACAGAAAGTGCTAATAGAGATGTTACAACCCCCACCACACTATTCCTCTCCATCTGCACCTTTGGAAATCGGGGAATGATTAAAGGGAACTTTCTTCTCTGTGCTGGATCTTTGCCACCAAGATATTAGTATGTTTAGTTCATTTATTCTGGTGTACAACTTCATAGGATGCATAAAGTCAAAATGCATGGAACTTATGGATCACTTTCCTCAAATAGCTGTCTCCATATTTTCATGTACTTTCTCCCACTTAATGTAGGATGTAGGAATGCACTGTTAGCATCAAGCAGCCCTCCCAGCCATCTGACATTTTGCAGTTTTTTGCATGAAGGTAAATTAAAAACACTTATTCATGGTCACACAGCGTGTCCACACCAGGTTCAGTCAGGTGACCCTGAACTCATGACTCCCAGAAATGTCAGGCATGACAGGCACGCCATCTACCATGCACTTTTTTTTTCTGTTCTTACTTTCCCACTCAAGTATTGCACAGGCCTTCGCTGACAAGAAGTTGTATTTTGAAATTTAAATGAACTTCATCATCAATGTGTCCTTTTGCATTTTTATTGTCTTCCTTTCATGTTTGATTTTAGCTCCAGTCTGCAGCAACAGAGGATTTGACAGGCTGGTATAAACATGGATATGATAGCAAGAAGGGAAGGTTCACAGCAAGTCCATTTGCCCTCAATTTCCATTGAAATCAGTGATTCTCATCATTTCACCAGAGTGAATTCTACGATTTTACACTACGTGCCACAGAATATTATCCAAAATGCCAGTTTAATCTTGGGGGAGCAATGAATGACAGCTTAGCTTAGAATTTGTATTTCATGCAGCACTGAAGCCACACTTCCGTTTACTAGGTAAAAAAGAAATGCCAACATTAAAAAATCTAACAAAAATATAGGTTTGTAAAAAAGACTATAATGAGGAGTTTTCACTGTATTTTTCTTAATACACAGTCTGTTTTGTTTCATTTTTTCTTCACTTGGTTTTTTTTGTTTTAATCTCATCTTATTAAAGTGGTGCAGAAATATGAACTGCAGAAGGATGTTTAACAGACCCGATAATTGAAGTTACAGTATTGGAATTAAGGAACAGACTAAAAAAAAATACAGTGCTTTACCAGGACGACAAATTGCCAAACATGGTGGCATTTTCCTGTCCAGAACCCCTCTCAGATGGCAGTGATTTTCCTTGGCACATTGATTTCCATTTTGGAGAAAAGAATTTTGTCCTTTGGGCCTTGAATCCATTGTATCACTGACAATTAATAACATTTTGAAAAAAATTGCATGTCTCAAAATCCAAAAGAATATGTCTGGTCTGTAGCACAGCAGGAGAGGAAAATTTAACTATGGTAAAAACATGTCTCCATTAGCATTAAAACCAGAAATGAAACAATAGCTTGAACATTTCTAGTGTATGAAATAAATAATAAATGATTCCTGGGCAGTGCTTGTCCAAAGGACACTAAAGTGCTTGCAAGGAAGAACTAGAAAAACAAACTTTTCCTGGTCTTTGCTCATAAGCTCAGCACTTAACAGTGCTCTGTGATCATGATGGGGACAGAGTGCTTTTGTAAATGTTGTCTTTCAGGTGAGATATGTGAGTCTCGATCAGCTGTATACAGAGAGAAGTTAGAGGGACAATTATTAACCAGAAAACCAGGAGAAATTCCTTCTTGGGTAATTTCTCTGCACTTGGGGATACCTTCAGGAAGTGGAGCTGGTGTTCTTCACTCTCTGTTTAAATACAAGTTACCTTTACAAATTGTTGGTGTGGACCTGGGTTGTGTTCTCCCAGGATAAGATTACTTGCTAACAGGTCCCTTGTATAAAGATAGCCCTTAATTTAGTGCATTTACCATTTGCCATTTTTTGTTACAGCTGTAGTAGCCAAGCCTTGTTAATCACAAGCGCTGTGATGCGCTCTGAATGGATCAGTCATGTATCTGCCTACTCCCAGTGTTTTGCTCAGCATGGAGCAGCGGGCTGCCTTGTCCCACTGCATTTACACGTTTACTGGGCAAAGGTGACACAATGTAGGAAGGGACACGGAAAACAAACTCTATGAAGAAGGAGATGTCATATTAGATCTGTATTAGGTCTGGGGTTTGATAGGAAGGAGCCAGGAAAGTTCATGTGAGAAATAATGAAAGAGTGAAATTGAAGGAAAGGGAAGTGAGGGGGGACTTGTGAGTGGGAGAGGGTAAGGAAAAGCAGTGAAGCTGAAGCAATTGGGAGATGTGAGATGGAGGGGTTGCACTAAACCCTGACCAAAACTGCAGTGTTCTTGGAATGGTCATTGATTTCCCTTCTGCTCACTGTGGCAATTTTGCAAGTACTTTGTCCAAATGTAAAAAGATCAAAATAAAATTCTTAAAAGCATACATTTATGATATAGTCTCTAAGACATTTTGGAGATTTTAAATTGAAAAGTACATTAAAGCTAGGTTATTAGCTATAATTACATGTTACAATCTTGCAAACCTCTGGTTTCTTCATTGCCCTCATCAGAGTATTTTATATCACAAAATTTTTATTCATTTAATTGTAGCCTTACATTAAACTTGTCCTGCGTTTTATCTAGCTTCAGTTTCTGGAACAATAGCTTATCTTTTCAACTACGTAACTTTTGAGACTTTTTTAGCATGAAAGAAAGATAAAGATGCTGAGTTTATTCACAATAATTATGTTGTGCCATTGTAAAGAATCACAGAGCCCTTTCCCTGAATTCCTTAACAGAGACCTAGCTGTAATTAAGCATTAGTAAGACCTATTAAAACATTAATCTACCTGGAAAGTTGGTGTCCTCATGAAAATTCATAACTTTCTTCTCCACTTTGTTATTTGTTATATTAGATGCTTTCTATGCAAACTAACTAAATTTTATTTCTGAAATATTGTCATCCTCTGACCTTTCCATGATTATCTAGAACTTTAACTTTCCAGTCAAATTCAGTTTAGCCTTTTCTCTCTGTAGCTCACTGAAATTCAAAACTGCCTCTTAATTTATCCACTTTCGCTGAGCTCTGAAACTTGGCCAAGACTCGACAGCTCTTCTTGGATATCTAATTCTGGCCCTAACTCAGGGAAATCAAAATTCCTCATCTTCCCTATCAAATTGTCAAACTCTCTCACTCTCTGCTACTGCTGCCACTACCACCATGCTTGCGTTGCCCTAGACACTATGTGTAGTTTATTTTTCTCCTTTCTCCAAACATCCATGTCACATTTAAATCCAGCAGAAACTCCTTCCGAAGTGTGTTATCATTGATGCTTTGCACACTGCCATTGAGACCCTCTTCACCTCTCATAGCAGCGAAGCCTACTGTGACACATTTGGTTTCTTTTGCCTGGATTACTCCTTTCAAACTATCAAAAGGTGAGACAAAAGAAAATGCGTTCCTGAGCCCAGCTCTCCTATCCTGCTGAAAGTCTTCTCAAGTTCACCCTTTTCACTGCTGAACCGGAGATGTTACACGTAATGGCCAAGGCTTTGCAGTTTCACCTTGTCCTGCTTTTCTGATTTTGTCTCAGAATACGTCGCCCTTCTACCTTTCATTATAATGCTACCAGCTTTGAAGGTTCCATTTCCTGCCTTCCTCAGAAAAGACTGTAATCTTCTTCACACCTCGCTCCCCATACATGCTGCACTCACCCTGCTGTGAGGCCATGGTCTGTTTAAAACCTGTCTGAAGACATCACTGCTTTCTGCAGGCTGCATTCATAGTCTCCCAGAAATTAGTCATCCATTAATAGCCAAGACACTATGAAGCTGATAATCTTGGGGTTTTCTTATATTGTACTTACAGAAATAGACTTAGTGACTCTTTGGAAGCACAGAGCTGTGTTTTACGTAACCCAAGTGAATATTCATCTCATCACTGTGCTCATCTTCCATCTGGTTCTTCATTCTTGCAATGTGTTTTGAATTCCACTTTAAACTCTGGAGTAAAGATGATGTCTTCCCATGTATCTATAGTCTTTTCAGTTCCAGGGGACCTTGTTCCCAGTTGAAATAATTCTGGTTACAATTACACCTCAAATTACATCAAAGAACAACAGTAACATTAATTATGTTCCAGAGGAAGAAAAGAAAGAAAAATTAATTATAACGAACAGGTCTGAACTCTGAAGCATGTTTCTGGACAAACAGAAATAAAGTCACTTCCACGTTTTCTTATTAATCCTTAATAGAATAATTCCAGGATAAGTGACATCTCACAGCCACATTCTAACCAGTGGTCAAAGCAGTATCTGGGATAGACAGACAGACAAATGACTGTAGCATGGACCTAAGTACCCTGGGAGTACCCTGGGAGATAGTTCTTAAAAGCAAGGGGGTCCAGGAAGGCTGGATGTACTTTAAGAATGAAGTCTTCAAGGTGCATGAGCAGGCTATCCCGATGTGCTCTAAGATGAGCCGCAGGGGCAGACGGCCAGCCTGGATGGGTAGGGAGCTTTCGAAGGAGCTCAGTGAAAAAAAGAGGGTGTATCGCCTTTGGAAAGAAGGGCAGGTGAGTCAGGTTGTGTTCAAAAATATTGTCAAGTCATGTAGGAAGAAAATTAGGGAGGCAAAAGCCCAGCTGGAGCTTAAATTGGCCACTTGTGTTAAGGACAACAAGAAGAGCTTTTTCAAATATATTAACGGCAGAAAAAAGGGCAGCGACAACCTTCAATCCTTATCGACCACTGAGGGAAATATAGTAACTAAAGATGAGGAAAAGGCTGAGGTGCTTAATGCCTTCTTCACCTCGTTTTTCAACAGTAAGGCAGATGGTTCTCTGGACAACTGGTCTACTGAAGCGGTGGATGGGGTCAGGGTGCAATACAGCCCCCCTGTCATACAGGAGGAAGAAGTTAGAGACCTGCTGAGCCACTTGGATCCTCATAAATCTATGGGGCCTGATGGGATCCACCCTAGGGTGATGAGAGAGCTGGCGGACGAGCTTGCTAAGCCGCTTTCCATCATTTATCAGCAGTCCTGGCTCACCGGAGAGGCCCCAGAAGACTGGAAGTTGGCCAACGTGATGCCCATCCACAAGAAGGGTCGTAAGGACGATCCAGGTAACTACAGACCTGTCAGCCTGACCTCGGTCCCAGGCAAAATTATGGAACGGATAATCCTGGGTGCGATCATGCGGCACCTGCAGAATGAGGGAGAGATCAGGCCCAGCCAGCATGGTTTTAGGAGAGGCAGGTCCTGCCTGACCAACCTGATTTCTTTTTACGACCGTGTGACTCGCCTGGTGGATGAGAGGAAGGCTGTGGATGTGGTGTACCTGGACTTCAGCACGGCCTTTGACACTGTCTCCCATAGTAGACTACTGGACAAGCTGGCAGCCCGTGGCATGGATGGGAATGTTCTATGCTGGGTTAGGAATTGGTTGGATGGCCGAGCCCAAAGGGTGGTAGTGAATGGTGTCCCATCCAGCTGGCGGCTGGTCACTAGTGGGGTCCCCCAGGGTTCGGTGCTGGGCCTGGTCCTGTTTAATATCTTTATTGATGATCTGGATGAGGGGATCGAGTCCTTTATCGGCAAGTTCGCAGATGACACCAAGCTGGGAGGAAGTGTTGATCTGTTAGAAGGTAGGAGGGCCCTACAGAGGGACCTTGACAGGCTGGAGAGATGGGCTGACTCCAATAACAAGTCCAAATGCCGGGTCCTACACTTTGGACACAACAACCCCATGCAGAGCTCTAGACTGGGTGCAGAGTGGCTGGAGAGTAGTCAGGCAGAAAGGGACTTGGAAGTGCTGGTGGACAGGAAACTCAACATGAGCCAGCAGTGTGCCCAAGTGGCAAAGAAGGCCAATGGTGTCTTGGCCTGCATCAGGAACAGTGTGGCCAACAGGACTAGAGAGGTCATCATCCCCTTATACTCGGCACTGGTCAGGCCACACCTTGAGTGCTGTGTCCAGTTCTGGGCCCCTCAGTTTAAGAAGGATGTTGAGATGCTGGAGTGTGTCCAGAGGAGAGCAACGAGGATGGTGAAGGGGCTGGAGCACAAGCCCTGTGAGGAGCGACTGAGGGAGCTGGGGTTGTTTAGCGTGGAGAAGAGGAGGCTCAGGGGAGACCTTATTGCTCTCTACAACTGCCTAAAGGGAGGTTGTGGTGAGGCAGGAGTTGGACTCTTCTCTCAGGCGACCAGTGACAGAACGAGAGGACACGGTCTCAAGCTTCGCCAGGGGAGGTTTAGGATTGACATTAGGAAGAAATTCTTCACTGAGAGGGTAATTGCTCATTGGAATGCGTTGCCTAGGGAGGTGGTGGAGTCACCATCCCTGGAGGTGTTCAAAGAGAAATTGGATGAGGCACTTAGTGCCATGATGTAGTTGACAAGTAGGAGTAGGTGTAGGTGTAGGTGTTGGGTCATAGGTTGGACTCGATGATCTCAAAGGTCTTTTCCAACCTTACGATACTGTGATACTGTGATAAGGCTAAGCATATTTTGGTAATGCATTTCCAAGTTGATTGTTCCAGTTATGATCATCTTTTCATACTCATGAAGAAGCTTTAATGTTAGGCAGCCGTCCTTCAGGAGACCAAGTGATACTGAAGCTATGCTATGTTAGATTTAAAAAGTTAGCAATTTTTTGTGGTTTTAAGAAACAAAAGTAGTCTGACTAGGTTCTTTGTAGAGCTGTTCACAAGAGTAGACAACTTTTATAGAGGAGAGAAACGGGAAGGGCAGTGTGGAGCTTGCAGTCCCCTGAGAGGGGATGTGTTGTGAGCCATTAAGTTGTCCTGCATCATATACTGAGGGAGCACAGCCTTAGGCAAAGAGCAGCTTTTGCAGTTTTGTCTGCTGGATATTTCAGGGTTGAAAAGAGTACACTGAAAGCAAAAATGGGATCTAAAGATGTAATTTTGGCCTAGGCTGTAGCACAGCTGTAGGATTCTCAGAGAATAGCCTAGAGTCATGCCACCACAACCAGATGGAAAAACACTTGGTGACACAGGAAAGCCCGTGCTGTCATGCCAGTCAAATGCTAAAGACTATTACGAAGAGCAAGAGATAATCAAATGTGCCACTGAATGTGAGATACCAGTCTGCTTTTCTTTCAGGAGAGGTAGTGATGTGTGATAGTTTTAGTTTCTGAAGGCTCAGTACTTTGGTTGCTGCTAGAAGCTGAGGAAGAAGTCACATGCATCTTCACATGTGGTCCCTGGAATTAAGAGCTTGTCTGTTCTTAAGTTGAAATAGTAGTTACATCTGAGAATGGTATTTAAATCACATTTTTCAAGATCTTATAAAAGGAAATAAAAAGTTTCAGGTGGACTTTTGGCAAGTGGGACTCTCTTTGTATGGGCATGAAGCTTAGAATTTAGAGGCTACCTGGACAGCTGGGATGGGCATGTTACATATGCCAAAGGCTGCTGACAGAGAAAATGTGCTCTGAAACAATATTCTATCCCCTTGGAGACTCAGGAAAGTGGGGATGCTAGGAGGCTGCAGCATCACATCTCTGCTCCTGGGGCAGGGAATACAGCAGATCCAACATGCTCTTACCACTGATCTAATTTCATGAGGTTTCCTATGGTCTTCCATGTCACTCCCCAAGAAAACGAGCTTCATTCCACATAAGGGGATCCTTGTCTGGGCCAATACAGGTTTCCTCCCCCTTCTCAGTCTAATCATCTTCTTAATCACGATAATAACATTTTGACTTGATGCCCCACTGAAATGGACAATTCACACCATTTACTCCTCCTGACACTAGTTTTAAAACAACGATCTCAAAGCAATTATAAATCCCTTTTCATATGAATAATTCCAGAGGCATCATAACTCACTATTTTCTTTATGTAAAAATATAAAAACCACCCGGAATTGGTCTGCCAAACTTTGTCTTTACTTTTACTTTATTTTTAATAGGTAACAGCTCTTCTTGTGAAGACAACAAAAAAAAATGGTAGAAACAGGAGAAGCAGTTAATATTGAGAGATTGCAAGAGGATTTTCTCCCACTAAGGACAAATGGCAGCTTGACCTCCCAGCCTTGTTGAAGGATTAGCACTTGTCAAGTTATATCAAAATACAATCGTGTGTTATCAAACACACCAATATATAGTAAACATAAGATTTTTGGCAAAGCTCCTGTACAATTTATTTTAAATAATTTTAATTTCATTAGTTTTGCTTTTTTTCAGAGCTGTTCTTGTCACTGGATGAACAGCTGTGAATAATTTCCCAGGCATATTATGCCTTATTATTAAGACTAATCCCTGTGATTCATCTTCCAATGACTTTGAATGAAACTGGTAAAGTAAACAGGGATTTCCAACCACTGCCTGTGATGAAGTGAAGCACAATTTGTAGTGAAAGGTCTCTTTTATTAGAAAAACTGATACAGTTGAAGAAAAATTACCTGGACAAGTAGTTGTGCTTGTAAGTCTTTTTTCCGGTGATTAGTGGTTAGAGGATTCAGGGAGCCCTGAGAAGAGAATTTACATAGCAAACTTTAGAGTTTTGGAAAGGATTTAGTGAAGGGAGAAGACTCTGAAGGTGTTATTCAAAGCAGCTGATGTTTGTTCTTCCCATCCACACAATGATCTCCTAAATCTCCTTGATCTCTCTAGAGTGCAGATACCACTTCGTGAACTTTCTATTTTAATTACAGCCAGGTGACAATTTCTACTAGCAGTTGCTCAACTTAGTAAGGTTTGACCTTGTCTTGCAGGTGAAAGTTGTAGCCTATGTAAATTGAGAATCCTGGGGCAATTTACTTTAATGTTACAGCATGCACCAGAAAATAACATTATAACTAACCAAATGTCAACAGAATGCAATTATTTAGGACAACTACACTTATATCTTGAAGGCAGTCCAGTCTTAGTGGAGTCCCCTGTATGAAAAAAAAATTGGTTTGGTGGGTTCTATTCAGGAATGTGTAATTTCTTCAGCCATGCCCCATCATTTGTTATCAATAAGTCATTTAATAGAAGTGATAACTGTAAAAAACCCCAAAATTATTAGTCTATAATTTCTTAGGGACAATATTTTCTTTTACAAGACTGTGCATACTGAGTGGAAATATATTGTTCAGTAGTTATGGGATGTAAGGAGCAACTATTTTATAGTATTACCTTTAAAATCCCCCTTACTCAACATTTGCTGACATTGCATTATGGCTCATAAATGTATAGTATATATTTGTAATAAAAGCAAAATTTAAAGAAGAAAACAAATCACTGGTGTTTATGTTAGGAAGTAGGATTTTTTTGGCATCATCAGAAATAGAAATAGTGATGCCAGTACTCCCTTTTATACAGTTGTGTGGCATAGAATTCACTTTAAATGATGACAGCTGTCGTATAAATACGACTGGAATGCAGCAGTTGCATCCCTTTGGACATAGTGAGTCAAGAGAAGCACAGAGCCCAGGGAGGGAGTCAGGTCCTGGCTAAGGCAGAGCTACCCAGCTGGGTCACTTTCTCCCTATGTACTCGCCTGTTCCCATGCACAAGCCTTGTCCAGCATTTCACACCCCTCTCAGTCGAGTGCTAATCACACGCCCTTTCTTCCAAGAAAGTTCCCACAGTTCTCAACACACAGCTGCCAGGGAAGATTGCACTGTTCATTGCTGGTTGTTTTATGACAGAAGAAGTAAGACACCCTAGATAAAAATAGACTCTATTGTGCAAAAATAGCAAATGTGCTTGCCTTCTTTAGCCTGAGACTCTCATAGCCTAAATAGCAAAATAAGACACTTTTACATTTGCCCAAAGAAATCCCTTTGCTCCTTGAGTCAGAGGCTATTTCCTTTCAGATGTGGAAAGATTACAGGCTCAGCTAGGGGCACACGTACAAAAACCTCTCTCACAAATCCCAGCTATTTGAAGAGCTCCCCGCCCTTGCTGTGTTGCAGGGCTTGTTGTCCACCTCAAGGGGTGTGCAGGAGCCGCTCACAGGCCTCCTGCATTTTTCCCTGGGGGGGTATGTCAAAAGAAACTCCATGTTTTACTGCTGTACAGCTGTAGATATAACTCAGATAGAAAGGCTTTTCTCCAGAGGAACCTTTGTTCTAACATCGATTGTTTAGCTGCATGCTGTCAATCCTGCTGCTGCAGAACGCATGGAATTAGTCTGAGAGGAATAAACAGGGTGCCTGGCTTGGTCAAGACTTTTCGTCTGCCCAACATGATCCTCTTAGAGAAAGTAGCAGAAGCTGATGAAAAGACATGTGACTTTGGATCTTTTTTGTATGATCCATGTATAAGGGGAAGAAAAAATGTAAAGAATGAGAAGAAGCTGCCAAGGTTGCTAAACTATGAAGTGGCCAAGGCAGCACAGGGCTGCAGTGCTGCAGCGCTGCAGCTTGCACCCTGCCCAAATCTGTTGGGTGGCCTGGCCATGGTGGAGGCAGCAAGCATGTGGTCCTATTCCTCTTGCATCCCAACAATAACAGTGGGTAAACTTCTCAGCCATATGCCTCCCAAATTATTTTTTTATTACTTCTTTGGGACTGGGAATCTTTCTGACTCCACATTTGTGCAGTGCCTCTCTTTGTATGAGGATCTCTCTCCTTTTAGGTATCCCTAGAGATTTTGTACTTTTAATACACACCATAAGGAGACTGAAATAGGGTTTTTTCACATAGTCAGGGGAAAATATGGCAGACATTACATACTAAAAGTAAAGGAGAAGGCTGCTTGTCTTTCCATGTGTTTCATTTTAGTCTAGGATTTGTAGTACATAATAAAGCAGTAAAGTTTTATGAATTCTGGTATTTTGGTTTCAATTTCTACTTGAACTTGTTAAATGTGGTTAGTAAAAAAGACAAAAAAAAAAAAAGACAGTAATCTATACAAGTGCTAGAAATGGCAGCACAGGGGAGCAGTTTGAAACTGTGCATCCAGCTGTGCAAAAATGTTTATGCTACTGTCTCAAATTTGTCCTGGGCTCAATTCACAGAACAAACCTGAATGTCAGTACTGACTTTCTAAACAATATAAGTTTAACTCTCTGTTCCTTCCACTCTTTTCATCTTTCCACTTACGCCAGTCAGCCTTGCTCTCTCCTATTGTGTGTCATCCCTCCCCCTTCATCTAGGATTCCATCCTGTTGTTCAAAACCATTTTGTCAGTGTTTCAGGTCTTCCAAATTGCTTTGGAAAATCCCTTTCCACATCCTGCCAAACAACTGTCTTAGCAGCAGCTCTTGCCCTTCCTGTCTCCTTCACCCTTTCATCTTGTAATCACCATCACTCACTGTGTCTAGCCAAATATGAATTTCAGCTCTTCTTGACAGGATCTCTCTCCTCACATGTTCATTTGAGGTGTGCAGCACATACCTGATAACTTGAAAAATAAAGTCATCTTACAGGCATAATCACAGAGCTTTGCCAAATCTAGAGCAGGATCTCTTCTGGCAGAAATAAAGCATTGACCTTGTAAAACAAATCTTGTCTATGCAGTGAGTATGAAGAAGGACCCTTGCTGAACACAGGAACAAAGGAAAGGACATGCTGGACAGCAGCAGTGGACCTATCTATGCTGTTAAGGTAGCTGAGAAACGCGTAAAGATTTGGCAGCATAATGGTGAAAAGAGTTTAATTAGTGGACCCAAAGCCATTATGTAACCCAGGCCCAAACACAGGGTTTTATTTATTTGTAGAAATGATGTTTAACATTGCCCTCCTGGTGAAGTCAAGTGTTATATTTAGTGTGCAGATCTAAGTGATGACACAGATCTCAAGGCAGTGGTGGATCAGGACATGTCTGATATTTAAAAAGAGAAAAGTGACTTCGGCTTCTGAGTCACTCTGTTGCCCCAACAGAGAATGTTTTGGTGTTTCCATCCCGCTTTTTGAACATCAGGCCAAAACCCTCTGTGGTATGTTCAAGGAAGCTGCCAGAAGGAAAGATGAGTTACAGCAGCAACATTTTGGTCCAAAACCTAATCTTTACTCTCCTTCTCTGTAAGGTTTATGTCACATGCAGCAGCTTCATGTTCATTCATCTCTGCTAACCATGCTTTAACACCTCCAGATTAAAAAAATTACTTGTTTCTAATTTCTGTCAATCTTTGGATAAGCTTCGATAGATCCAAAGTGATTTCAAATTACAAAGATGATTCGAACTTTGAAAGTATTCTACAATACACTCTAATAAATCGTTCCATTTCCACTTCTAATGCCCTAAGCCATCGAGGCCTGTGCGATAACCATTCCTTTCTCCAGTCTGCTTCATCCTTCAATGAAGCAGATTAATTTAATAACCTTAACATAGGGAATTTTCTATCTCTCTAATCCCTACAAGTTGGAGCCCTCAATACGTATACTCTAGACACTGACAAATTGAAAGTTCATTCAGACCAGAGCGATAGAAAGACCAAGGGAAATCATGACACCCGTCAGTTCCTGTGCCAGCTGTGCTGCTGTTCGTGCTCAATGGAGCTGACAGGGGGTTGGATCCAAAGGTGTCATGCTCAGACAACTGAGATGTGCAGGGGAGCTGAGTACATTCACATACCCTGAGTGCCTCCTTTGGACATCATACTGTAAAGGGAAAATAATTGAATTAGTCTGAGGCTTGGCTGATGTTGACATTTTCAGTGAGAGGAGTCAACTTGTAAGCTTCTGCAACCTTCAGTCCTTGCTGACATGAAGCAATAGTTTGTTCCTTGCAATATCTTATTCACTTATCATTTCAGATACACTGTTTGAAGTACCACTCCCTAGATAAGCATAAGCTGCTAATACAGAAGGATACTATTTACTTCTTTTTGATGCCCTTTCCTCCACTCTCATTTTAAAATGAGTTTTTTGTTGGTAGAAAACCCACTAGATTGACAGCTTTATAGACTGCAGCTCTTATCCACGTAACAACTATATTGCAAATAGCAGCACTCCAGCCATCCTCATTGCCACACTTTCCAAGCAAGTGCTTACAAGGAAGGAACTGCCTCACCAGAGAAAAGTTCACTTTCTGCTACTGTTATTCAATTTAAAATTGGTTCATAAAGGGTGTTAACTGGTATTCTAAAGTAAGCAGCAAGTTGCCTTGAGATTGGAGTTAGAGCATTTAAAATGCTGAAGAAGGGAGAACCAGCACAGTATTAATCTCATCTAATTTTAAATACCTTTAGTATAGAGATAAGCTATTTGTTCAGAAGTCCTGCATAGTTCGGGGAAAGAAATAGGCCCATCTAGAAGGATTTGTGTCAGATATACTGGATCTTACATGCCTTGTTTATATGCAGATGCCTACATTACAAGCACGTGAATTTGGATCCCATCCCAAACGAAATTTAGATGACCAGAAAATTCTTAATTTTGCTGCTCTAGGTCAAATTCAAAGTTATGATTTCAAAGGAAAAAATAATAATATATGCTGTGTTTAAACAGTGATTTTGAACAATGCTGTTAGTCCATTTGAAGTACTAAACTGCCACTCCAGAATGGAAAACAATAATAGTAAAAAGCAAAAAGTAATATATTTTTCAGATACAGTCCCCTGTTTTCAGAACCTTAAACTGTCCCCAAATAGTCAGTATTAATATAATTTATTATTTTAATTTTACCTGCAGAGTGCCAGAAACATTCATATGACTTCACAGAGAAATAAAGGTGACAGGCCCTGACTTCAGAGCTTAAAATATTGATGAGACTAAACATAGAAAGTGGAGACAACAAATGATTGCATAAAGTGCACCATGGAAGGAATATTTCACAGCAGTGTGATGGCATGGAAGAAGCTCTTTGAGATGACTATACCTCTTTAATTTCTCTTTGGCTCCCCCAGTTACCAGTTTGTATGCATGAAAGGTATGACAGAAAAAAGTCAAAGGACTCACCCAAGAAGAAAAAGTGCCAGAAATGGGACTACAAACTGCAGGAGTTCACCAGACCTACCTCCAGCCTCCGTACCAAATTACTCTCTGAAGAGCTCACAACAGTGGAACAAATAAAAATCTGAAAACATTTTAAGGTAAACTGTACATTGCTCCTCTCCTTATTGAAAGAGGTTAAAGCAACTTAAATAGAATTTCACTCACACATTTCCATCCTGATGGACAAATTTCAGTCCAATATAATTGGAAATGGCAGTTGAAACACCTTGATAAAAGCGTTTTACATGAAGACACTAATAAAGAGAGTGAAAACTGGCAAGTTTAATGCAAGATTTGTTTTCCTCCTGTCCCCATAGTAATTTTTTAACCCAGCTCTTGAATTTCTCATAATATTTGTTAGATATCTTCTGAGGGATGCTGTGAAAGTTGCCATTCAGCTGCTCTAAAGGAATCCTTATTGTCTGAATTGAGAAGATATATTCAGCTCATGAACCCAAACTGAGATTCTTTTTCTACTTCCAAGATTGTTTTGACAATGTTTTCCTGATATTATTCCAAATTATGGACCCAATTCACCTCAGGCTACAGTAAACTATGGTTTCAGTATGTTCAGGGAGAAGATGATTAATTAGGTGCCTGACAGAACACACGCTGAATTAAGCAGGATCATCTAACCCCTTCCCAGTTAATTAAGATATCTTCTGGCGTGACCTGTCAATAGCAACTCTCACACAACATCACAATCCTCTCCTCGAGTCTTTAAGATCATCAGCATTTGTCACCCTTCTATAACCATGTCCCTTGAAGTGACCTAAGGTCACATTGTTAAGGAAATACACATATTAACTTCAACCAGGGGTGACAGTATAGATTATGTGCATGGCTTCAAACAAAAGATGCACAAGAGACTATGTGATAAGCCAGAGCATTTTTTTATAACTTTGTTAGCGAGACAATCACAGCAAACGGCAAAGAGGGTGACAGTCGTGCATGAACTGGGCACATGCAAACTGGGCTTATCAAACAAAAGAAACCCTGCACCTTAAAAGACAGTGCAACTACCAAAACTGTCACAGGTATGTCTATAACTTAAAGTTTGTCCTGTTTTGTATCTAGGGCAATTGCTTTTTTGATAATGGCACTGAAGGAAGGACCCTGTGACATGTTATTTTGCTATTTAGAGTGATGTTTTTAAGTGCCACCAAACGTTGCAGGAAAACCTATGCTTATCTGACAGAATATTCAGGAGGAAAGGACACTGTACACACGTGAGAAATTATGTTTTGGGGTGTCTAAATAAGGGCACAGCATAGCGAATGAGGGGGGAACTGATACAGTGTAAAGACAGGTGATAGAACAAATGAAACTGATGGGACTGTTATAGAACAGGTATACTTTCTATGCTTTCATACAGCACATAAAACACTGACTATTTCTATGAAGTAGCAGAAATAATCACGTCTATATCTTTTAAGGAGTGACTGAACTGGAATAATACATTGATCCGTAGAATGAAGTCTTAGAGCATGTTACACAGAGATCATGAATAACAGCGTACCATCTGAAATTCCATTTCTCCATATCTTACAGTGAAATCTGAAATTAAAGCAGTCCACATCATACTGAATTTCCTGTTGCTAGGCATCACTCAGTCATACTGTGACGTGAGGTGTTATTTTGTTTCTAGCATCAAAAACGCTGGGAAGATTTTCCTACCTTGTAAACATTTAATCAGGCAGTAGAACAGAGAAGCAAATGCCAGAAAGAAAACTGTCTAGACCCATTATCTTTTTAAGTCCCAGGAGATTACAATAACCCAATCTGAAGAAACAGACTGTTCCTCATGATCACGTCCATGCCTTTATGCTACCAGTTTTGTTCTTAGACTGGCAGGTTGGCTGCTATCCCCTTTACCTTGGTTTGAGCCCAGTAGCTTGGATTTCACTGTAACAAGTACTGCAGCATGTACTGCAGGAAATCATTGCGTTTCAACCTGAAAATGCCGAGAAATGGAGAAGCCAGCCTCTCCCCTAAAGCTGTTAACAAATTATTCACCTTGACTGCTTTCAAACTGAATGTGACTGGCTCTAACTTCCACCTACTAAATCCTTCCCTTTTCTCTTTTTCATCACTAAAGTATCTTCAGTACCTCATCTTTTCTCTCAGATAATGACACTGTAATAAAATCTCCTCTTGAGTGTCTGTTGGATAAATTGAATTAATTAAGCTCTGTAGGAGTGTCAGTGACAGGCTTTTCTTGTACCTTCAAAATTTTTTTGGTATCACCTCCAGCATTTCATCATTCTTGAAAAACTATGGACATTGAAATTAGAATTCAAATAAGCTAAAGTTAGATGTCTAAACCACAGGTATCCTAAAATAGTTGCTATGGCTCTCTCTCTAGCCAAAGAAGTGCCACCTCTCTCAGGCACCTAGGAAGGGCTGGACACCCCATGACGGTGTCTAAATGAATGCACAGGATGTCTGAATGTCTACATTAGACTGTAGGTCTGTCTTTTATATGGTGAACACTGGGCAAGATGTGTAGCCTCATGAACTATACAAATTCACATATCAGTCAGAGAAGAAGATATCACTTCTCACTCATTCCTTACTTTTACTAGTAATATATCCATCAACAAAAGTAGCTTTTTAAGCTTGAATCACAGAATCATAGAATCATCTGGCTGGAAAAGACCTCTGAGATTGTCAAGTTCGTACCTGTCCACTACTAAGCCAGATCCCTGAGAAACTAATCTACCCATCTTTCAAACACCTTCAGGGATGGTGACTCAACCATGTCCCTGGGCAGCTGTTCCAGTGCCTGACAGCCCTCTTGGTGAGGAAATTTTTCCTAATGTCTAATTCGAACCTCTCCTGGTGCAACCTGAGGCTGTTACCTCTCATCCTATCACCTGTCACTTGGGAGAAGAGACCAACACTCACCTCACTACAATCTCCTTTTAGGCAGTGGTAGAAAGCGTGATGAGGTTCTGTTCTTTAGGCTAAACAACCCCAGTTCCCTCAGCTGCTTCTCACAGGACTTGTTCTCCAGCTCCGTCACCGGCTTCATTGCCTTTCTCTGAACATGCTCTGGCACCTGGAATTTATATTTGATTGCTCCTTTGCTACAAGCACTATTTCCATTTTTAGAGGCACATTTACAGCATACATTCACACATTCTGTAAATAGGTCTGTGCACTCCCAGTTTCTGGACGTGTATGGTTTTTTTATTTAGTTGTTACTAAAATGCACACTTGTGTAAAGTAGATCGGTTTATTAGACAAGTCTGCCAAGGCTCCCTTACCTCTGTGTTCTTCTTATGGTCATATATGTTTAGCAACACTTCATGCTGATGTGGGCCCCAGAAATACATTGTACACTAGGACCTAGGGCGCTGGCAATAAAATTCACAGTTATATCCCTGTTTTTTGAAAGATGACAAAGTAAAACAGCGCATCTGTCCATCATTCACTGCAACCGGTGTAATGTCTCATATTGCTTTAGTTCTAAGGGGAAAGAAGGAAAGAAACACCTCACCAAGTGAGTTTGAGGCTTATGTTACACAAGTGCAGCACTTCAAAAGGGACCGTTATCGTAAACCTCTAAGAGAGGATTTGGTGGCGAAGGGGACACAGTAGTCTCAGGTCGCTTTGAATGATGACCACAGTAGGATGGTTTTTCTTAATCCAAAGTTTTGTACAGCAAGATTGCAAAGACAAAACAGATGCTGAGATAACTCCAGCTTCTTTCACATAATCCTAGCAGTTTAAGCAGAGAATACTAGAGCTGCTGCTGTTAAAAATGTGTTCTGTGTACAAATAAGGTGGCTCACAGAACTATGGCTCCCTTTAAATGATGTGGAGGACTAACAATCTGACTGCAGTTCTTCACAGACAATGCTGAAAAAGCTCCTGCATTTCCACACCAAACTGAAGCTCATTTTGGTGGAAGAAATGTATCAAAAATGTGCAGCAATGCCACTTCTTAAGCCAGCATTCTCAGCTATCTTTGTTGGACATCACCATGCTCAGCGGTGACATTGTCAAAGCTCCAAAGAACACTGCTGAAGCATTTTACATGATTTTCAAAAGCAGTTTGCTCCTCACTGGAAGGATTAATACTATTCAGATAAGCCATGTCTGCTGGAGCAACAGAAAGGTCAATACGTATCTGTTTTTTATTTACCAGTCAGTTTTGTAGTATAACTTTCCAACAGTAGCTCCTTTTAACATGTTAGAGAATCACTTTTAAGAAAACAGCTTGTGTTTCAAAATCAAATTTGCCACTGGAGGAGTGTTTTGCTGTGGGCTGGAAAGCTGCTGCTGTCTGATTGAACTGAAACTGAATTTAACTGAAAAGAATTCAGTTCCTGTGTCTACTTTAATTGGGTCAGAAATACTATTGTTTACATAACCCACCAAATTGAGAACACGTATACCTAGATGTTTAATTCACTGTTTAATATTGGATTCAATTTTAGGACTCAGGAATATAACTGATACTGCACTTCATGGAAATGTCTAGTGGGATAAACATGAAGTTGCTCTGGAAAGAGCTGGCATTATTTCAGGTCCTAAGACCATGAACACTACTATTACTGCTGCCTCAGTTGTCTTCTTCCACCCCCACTCCAGAGACAGCTGAAAGAGGATAGGAACAATCTTTATCCATTCCTGGGAAAATTCTTCACTTTAAGTTACGCAGTAAATCAATCTCATTTGAGATAATCTAGCTGAATTTATTTTAAGGTGAAACAGGCTGGGAAAGAGCAATCTGTTTGTAAACATGGTGTAATTTCTTACAGATTCTAAGACACGCAGTGTGCCCCAGGAAAAGGACAATGGCCAAAGGATGTAATCACAGCTTTTGTTGTGGTATGTGAGTAAAGTCACTACTATCAGCCAAACCCAAAACAGGGTGCCCTTGCCCAGGGTGCCCACTGGGAGTCTGCCTGGGTGTGTGGTGTTTGACACAGGCCCAAACTGTTCCATGAAGTGTGCTTATAGCCAAACAACAGACACGGTCCTGTGAAGGGTGTTCAAGTCCTGTGTGTCTGGTTGTATCTGGCAGTGTAGGTGCAGTCCAGAGGACTTGAGAAGCAAAATTTTTCCCTGTTGAGCAAAAGGAGACGAAAGAATAGACACATAACCTGTGTTTGTAACATGGCTTGACATCTGGCTTCTAATTCTGTTTGCATTAGCCTCTGTTCAGATTTACAGAGGACAAATCTTTCATTAGGCCAGTTATTAAAATCAGTAATTTTTATGTTCTCTGTCGTTTGTAAGTACTGCCTTAACCTGTTCACAACTAACAACAATGTACACTGCAAGTTATATATTGAAACTTTATAGTAGAGTACAGAGACTTTCAGGTTAAATAAATGGAGTTTTGAGGATGCTGAATAATGTTATCAGACAATATCCTATTCCCTTGTTCTGTAATCTAGCTGTGGAGTATGAGAGCCATATTTCATATTAATTAAGTTGTATTAATAAGTTTGGTTTTAGTGGCTTCAGCATGTGTTCCTTAAAAATTAAAATCTGTTTCTCCTTTAAAGAAATGAGAGAGAAACAGCAGCAACAAAGAAAATATCCCTAGGGAAGCATCTACTTGAAATTCCAGATGGAACAGAGAGAGGCAAAATGCAGATGTTCCAGTTTCAAACAAAGTGCCCTGATATAAGGGTGTATTCACACCTTTGCAGATATCTCCAGACGTTATATTTTCCAGGTATTCTCTGTTCTTCTATACACTTTGTTTCTCCTAGAAAGCCCAGGCACGGAGCAGAGCTGCTATTGTACCAACATGGAAGAAAAAGACGGTGCTTGTCCCAAGAGTCTGAGGCTGAGCTCTAAAACACACATCTATTTATTTAGGCAGAATGTAAGAAGATAAACCACAGATGCCTACTCTTCCTTGCAAACACTTCCTTGGAGATCCAAAGTTGTTTGAGGCACATCTCTGACTATTATCATATGCTGTTACAACCAGGTTGGTAGGTGCCCGTCATAGCAACTCCAGCACTTCTTGCTAGATCTCCACACTAAGACAGGGCTTTTTCTGCTGTTAGCCAGCAAATATGGACTCTTTTTTCCCACTCCAAATTTGGTTTTATGGAATTAGTTACTTCCTGCATAAAAAGCTAAGAATGAGGGTTTTTTTTCTTGTTAAAGCTATGCATTCACTTGTTGGGTGGACCACTACTGAAAAAGGTTATGCACATAATAATTGGTTTAGGTGGGTGAGTCATGCCCCTGATTTGCTTCTGAATCTAGATTTTACTTCAAATATTTTGCTAAGGTTCCTTTATGCTTTTTTCTGCTACCTGCTTTAACAGTTAAAACCCCAAGTTTCCTGTGATTTAAGCTGTGAACAGACGGGTTAGAATAAAGGCAAGCACTGACAGAGACCAAATGAGCCAGCTTTCTGTCACTCTTTTCAGGCTGATCACAAGTCTCACACTGTGCTATGCCCCCTTGGAGTATTTTACAAAAGATTAAAAATCTGTTGAAAAGGTAAATGAAATTCATCCAGGAAAAGAAATAGAAAGATTTTTCTGACAGTCTTTGTTCTACTCAGATAAGGGACTGCTTCCATATCATTTACGGTCTTAGCGCACAACGAAGCTTGTTGACATTCTGAATGGCTTTAATACAGTGTCACTACACTTGGGAGACATCCTAACCTGCACCGTGCTTTTGTTGCGTTAGGTCGCCCTCCTATCGAAATGGTTGTTGCTACTTTGTGAAAAAAAAAATGAGGTTTTTCAGCCTTCCCACAAAGCCTGTATATTATTCTCTGAAAATTCTCATTAAAAAATATGAATTTAACCATCTTACACTTGCTTGAGTTTAAGATTGGGAAACAACAGGAGTTGTAAACACTGTGTTAATATTATTTTAATCACTGATTTATTTTAATCTTTCACACATCAGAGGTAGTATTGCTTTTCCTGAAGAACAAAGCATTCAAATACATATTTTGTATTTTCCCCTGCTGTGTTAATGAAACTGGGCAGGTTTTAGGGAAATCAAATTAGTCTCCTCTTTAAATATTCATTAATTTAAACAAGAGGACTGGAGAACTGGTCACTAGCTATTCAGTAAATAGCACTCTCAAATTGGCTGCGTCCTTATGACTGCTGTGATGTTTTTTAATAGTATTGATTTCTTTATGCAGTGAAATAACATATTGATACAACCACATTCAGGGCCATTAGTATGGTTATTGTTCAGTTGTTTTCTGTAGGGGTCCTGCTTCAGAAATTATACCTTAATATGACCTTGTACATACTTTGCAAAGGCAGTAAGTAATATTTCTCTGACTGTCAAACCAGTAGTAAACCTTGGGGAGCCTATAGCCATAAACATTGCAAACCTGAAACAAAAAAAATGTAAGTGTTTTAGGAAAATGTACTCTAAATCCTATTTTTGTTGAAACAGGCTTTTGAATATGTAAGTGATTCTTGATTATAGACCTTACGCTGTTATTTAGTTGCTTTTCAAAACGGTACTTATACTGTGTATACCTGTACTACAGACGGACCATTCTTTTGTCCCAGATTTCCAAGACAGAAATTTATGAAAACGCCATGGAGTCTGCAGTGGCCAGTGTATATCCAGCCTGATCCAGCCCATCACCTATCACTCAAATGGTAAGTATTTGCAGAATAAGCCTGAGGTCTCCTCCATGTGGTGGGCTTGCTGAGGAAGCACTGACCATCTGCCCAACACGAGCGGTACATCAGATCCCTCACAACTCAAGTGCGTCCACTAAAGAGCTGAGCTGTGTATGCTCATGAATATAGGGACATCCATCAGGAATTTGGGGAGGACTGGAGAGGCTTCTGTCCTTAACTGACTACTGAAGCTCTGGAAGTCCAGGACTAGTGTCTGGAGTCTTCTTTGTTCAGCTCTACTCTGCACTGGTGCAGCCACACCTTGAGTACTGTGTGCAGTTTGGGGCCCCACAGTACAAAAAGGACACAGAACTACTGAAGAGTGCCCAGAAAAGGGCCACAAAGCTGCTGAAGGGTCTAGAGCGGAAGTCATATGAGAAGAAGCTGAAGTCACTTGATCTGTTCAGCCTAGAGAAGAGAAGACTCAGAGGGGATCTCATAGCTATTTACTGCCTTCTCACAAGGGAGGGAAGTGAAATAGGTGCTGATCTTTTTTCTCTTGTAACCTATGATAGGACTAGAAGGAATGGCAGGAAGATGTGCCAGGGGAGGTTTAAATTGGGTATTAGGAAGTGGTTCTTCACCCAGTGGGTGGTGGAGCACTGGAACAGCTCCTCAGGGAAGCAGTCATGGCATTGAGTCTGCCAGCATTCAAGAAGCATTTGGACAATGCCCTCGGTCACACAATGTGAATGTTGGGAGTGTCCTGTGTAGGGATGGAAGTTGGACTTGATGATCCTTTAGTGTCCCTTCTAGCTTGGGTAGTTCTATGATTCTATGATTCTTTCCACACCTATATAAAAATTTCTGGTTGAAAAGGGTGAATCCTGCGGACAACATTGACAACACCACTTTTACCTACTGTAGGTAAAATCAAGGGAGCATTTGAGCTAAGAATGCAGGAGTCATCGACATTCACATTCACATCACATAGCAACAAGTCAGGGTACATGCCGAGCGCTACTAGGATTCTTATCCTCAATTTCCAATTAGTTTGTGCAATTTATCCCTTAGACAGTTCTTAATTTGTTGGTCACCAGATGCTTTTGTGTAATGATGAATGAAACTGCCCAGTATCTTATAAGGAAATTTCAGAACACAAATGAGAAACACAGACGTAGATCATAAAAATAATCCCACTTCCTAATATTTATGGGAATATACTTCTTTGCTAGCAAAAAGAAAAGAAACAGGAACTTATGTGATTTCATTGTTACAAAGTTTTAGATATCTAAATATAGTATTCTAGATACTGTACATACTATAGCCAATTGTGTATATGTATATTAACTTCTTGGAGCTATTACATAAGAATAGGAAACTTCTTGAACAACAACTTTGAACAACTCTCATGTTTCTGAAAGCCAAACCAACCAATTTTCCTTACATCTTCCAGACAATATAGTTACTCCTGGCCTGGGGCAGTAAAGCAAGGACAATCTTTTTTCCTTTTGGTTCTCTAGATGTTATTTTACTGAAGTCTGTGTTGTTGCACGTTTGGTTCAGGAGACATAACAATCTTGCAACTTGAATTTCTGAAATACAACTTTTGGACAAAATATGTCTAAGGAGTTGGGCTGAGGAAGCAGGGTTCATAAAGCATTGGCTGAGTTTTTTTGTTTGTGACTCTTTCTTCCGTTGCTCCAAGTAGGAGATGGGAATCCTGCCTCAGCTTCAGAGGAGGAAGGTGTTGATCAGCAACCTGCACCTTGGGACACAGCCTTGTGACAGCATATGCCCTTAATGGCAGCTGTGAAAGACTTTGGTATCTGTATCAACCCTCAGCCAGCCACAAGCAGAAGCCAAATGCCATTATAAGCAAAAATATCCCGGTTCAAGTCTTATTGTTTGGGTTTTTAAATAAACAAAATAATAAACAAACAAATAATGTTTTTAAAATAACATAAGAACACAAACATATTTTTCTAAGAGGAAAAAGGACTATGAGGATATGGGGATATACTGGGTGCAGTGCCCAGGCACTGGCAGCAGGAGCTGTGGGGTGGCTTCTGTGAGGAGAGGCCAGGGCTTCCTTGTGCTGGGCACAGACAGTTCCAGTCAGCTCCAACCAGTCCCCCTGCAGTCAGCCCCAGCTGACCCCCCTGCTGAGTTCTGCAGCCAAGATGGTGTCAGCCAAGATGGTGGCACTGGAGCATGATGCAGAAGGAGCAGCAGAAAGGTGTTGTTATGGACTGACCACAACCCCTTACTTTCAATTTATCTGTGCTGCTTGGAGAGGAGAAGGCAGAGGAGTTGGAAATGGAGAAGTGAGGTCAAGCCTGGCAAGAACAGGGGAAGGGTGAGAAGTTTTAGTTTTAGGTTTTGCCTTTTTTTTTTCTTATCATCCAACTCTATTTTAGTCAGCAATAAATTAAATTAATCTTCCCCAAATTCAGTCTAGTTTGTCTGTGATGGTAACTGGTGAGTGAACTCCTCATCCTTATCTTAGACCATAAGCTTTTTCCATCTTCTTTTCTTTCCCTGTCCTGTTGAGGAGGGAGAATGAGAGAGAGGCTGGATTGGTATCTAGCAGTTGACCAAGGTCAACCCACCACAGGGGAATGTAGACAAAATACAGCACCTTTCACTCAGCTAGATATGTGCCCCATGAAAAAAAAAGATGGAACCCTTTGTTCTATCTAAATCTATTAATCTTTCGCCTCACTTCCACTATGTGCTTGTTTACAGAGGCAGTAGATCTATGGTTATGCCTTTCCTCCCTTTCTAACATTATCCACGCTTATTTTTTTTGCTAATGGAGACTCAGAGCCTGGCAATGCTCTGAGCCTCAATTGTTTGCCCAACAATTGGAAGTACTGTGGTGAAGCAACGGGCAACCAGAAGGCAAAATGGAGCTTTCCATATATCTGTGGAAAAAAGCAAACCACGAGCAGACAGTTTGCTGCCACAAACAAAAGGCAGTTTCCCAGGGCTGGAATTCAGGTAAGTGTAGCAGGTTATGTCATTTTCATTCATTTTTCTTCAGTAGGTCAAAACACCTAACAAAAACTCTTTTCTTGTCACATGGGTTTTCCGTGTGATAGGTTGTTCACATGGCTGTAGGCAATAAGCTAGTGCTGTAGGAGTCTGTGGAGATTTAGGATATTGTCCTTTTATTATATCCAGCATAAACATAGACTAGGTCATGTCTTTCCTCTTTGGAACTGTCCTAAACCAGTTCAAAGCATTTGCAGAATCCTATGATGATTCTCAGTCCGTTTCTCTTTAGGTTGAACAGTCTGAGTCTGTTCAGTTTTTCTTTACAGGTCATATTTTTTAGCCATCTCAACATTCTTTTAGCTCCACACCTTCCTCAAAGTATGCATCAAGACCTCTAGGTTACACTTTCAGCACTATTCAGTGTTATTAAGGCTGAATTACGATAGCTCTACAAATCTATTCATATCACTTAGCATTAAATTACCTATGCTTGGAGTTTCCTTCATGCTTCTGTTAAGGAATCTCTGCTTGAATTTTTTTGTCCTTATATCACAGAATCATGGAATTATTCCATTTGGAAGGGATCTCAGGGCTGTTCAGCCTCTGCAAAAAGCCTGTTGTTCTCTCATTCATCTTCCCTGACAGTGTGCAGCTGCTCCACAACTCCTTCAACTGCCAACAGCTCCTCACTCAGTGCACGTATCCCACCACAAGGACACCATTATTTTCTCCTACCCCAACCCTGGGGCAGCAACCAGACACTGACTTCTGCCTGACACTGGGGTGGTGGCATCCTCCCATAGAACTCTGGGTTGAGGCCTCTCATATGCTGATGCCCTGGCTTCCTCCCAGGTAGATTGTGTCCCATGGTGCCTCACCACTGTCTTGGGTTCATGTATATAAAACTTTTCTGATTTTAGGTCTATATACAGATAATTTTTGTGGTTTGGTTCTTCCAGTTGTCTGAAAGCAGCTTTATCTACTTCTTCTTGACCAGGTGGTCTGTAGTAGACAGCTCTCACAATGTCATCCTTGCTGATCTACCTTCTAACCCTGACCCATAAGCTCTCAGCAGGCTCATCACCCCTCCTGAGGCAAAGCCAGATGCACCCCTGTTGCTATTTTACATAAAGGCAACTCCCATTTGTCCTGATTTGCCAGAAAAGGTATGAGACCTTCCCCAAGCATGCTGTCACATAGATTCAGCCTTATTTGTATGCATACCCTTAGCATAGTCCTCTTACTGCTCCCTTCTGCCTTATATTGACTATAAATTCTATTGTCCAAATCATCCCACGCTCTTTGCTTGCCAATGTTTTCCTCACTCGATTATAGGTCGTAATTTCTCTCCCTTATCACTTCTAGTTTAAAACTTCTCCTCATTAGGTTGGCCAGCGTGTTGGCAAAGACATTTTCCTTGCTTGGTCATGGGGATCCCGTCTCTTCTGAGAAGTTCTTGATCATCAGAAATGCTTCCAAGATCTTGAAGATGAATCTTTTCTGTTGATATCAGCTGTACAATCACTTGTTGACCTAAAGGATCAATCCACTTTGCCTCAAGACCTTCCCCTCACTGTTGGGACTAAGGCGACACTGCTTTCGCCGCTGTGCCTTTGGCCAAGACCCCTGCATCCCTGCAGTCATGCTTGATATGCTCCAATTTCCCGTGACATCTTTGGTGCCCCCATGGAAGAGCAGCAGGGGGGTAACAGACCTAGAGCTGACAGGCCTTGGCAGCCTCTCCACAAGACCCCAGCTTGAAGCTCTTTGCAGCTCTTATCTCCAAATACCTCCCACGAGTCCCCCTAAGATCCCAGAAGTTCCCAAACCTCAAAGCTGAGCCCTGCATCTGCTATTGGCTGCATCTGTTAGCTGTGCTGTTGGTTATCTCCTGCTTTGGCTCCTTGACAGTGCTGTGAGCAAGGATGAAGCCAAGGGATTTGCACCTTTGCAGCCTTCAGGGTTTTAGGAGTTGTCTCTCACCTCTGACGGGATGGGCAGTGCTATGAGGGCCTATAGCTTTGCAATGTGGCTCAGGCTTGGCTCCCCAGCTGGGCTGGCCCCATCTCTGTCCCACATGAAAGAGTCAGTCCCTATATGAAAACAGAAGAGGTACATTTTTTTTCCACTAGCCTCTTCTATTTTTCATGACCTTTTTTTGTATATAAAGGAGGTTTTTTCCCCACCACTAACATTCTGTTTTGAAGAGTTGGCAAGCTTTGCTGGTACTTGCCTAAAGGGAAAAGATACATCGATGGGGAGGGCAAGTGCTTCAACAATAAGCTCAAGTGCCATCATGCCCAATGTGGCTTTTCATCTTGAACAAATGTATGTGAGAAGCTGCTGCCTTTGAGGTCTGACTGAAATCAGACAAGAAAACCAACAAACTGTGAAGACTGTGACCTTTCTCCATGATGGAATTGAAAGGACATTTGAAGAGAAAAGCCACAGCACAGTTCAAAGTTCTCAAAAGAAGAAAACAAACTGGAAAAGTGTGGAGAAGTAAATTCTGGACTCATAGCACTTAAGTACAAGCTTAATTTTGAGAGCGTCAGTATCCCGCTGATCTCAGGAGATCTGTTTAGTGAACTGACACACATGCACTAAGCGTTTGCCTTAGCCTGTGTACTTCTCAAACAAACGAAATTTTAATCAGTAGTTTTCTTACAGCCTAGACAAAGGTTTTTAAAAGATGATGATTTTGAAAACCTGGATGCAGAAGATCCTGGGCCGGCTGGGAAGAGTGCATGTTGTTTTGTGAATGACTTATCATAGTGTCTCCTGATTTAGACATAAGCAATTGAAGAGATGATCTTATTTTTACATTGAAAAAACTGTTATCAGATGTGACTAATTGGAGACTGGAGACAGGGGAGAGCTTAGAGGCACAGTAATTGTTCTTGTCTGATCAGAAGGATCAAAAGAGAATCCCTTAAAAAGCTAAATTAAAAAATGAAATTCCTGTGACATGTTGATCATAAGACTGATTTTTTTCTGGAGATTCTCAGACAAGGAGAAAAGAGCTGAATATGAATAAATACGATTTTGCTGCAAAGGAGCTGAAAAATTTGTTCTCTTAACTGCATGCTTTGTTCTACATAATGGTCACATTTCCATTTGTCTGCTCAACAGTTACACTTTTTAAAAAAAATATACAACATACGATCTGGCTGTGAAATTTCTGTTTTTATAGGAAATTTGATGTCAGGGATCTGAGTGAATGATTGTTGACAATGATTTTCAGTTGAAGTAGTTTGTCTGAAGTCTACATTGACACTCTGTCTTATGGCTGAGGATGCATAAATACCACTCACTTTAACACTCAGTCTCCTGTGGCATCGCAGCACACATGAAATAAGCCCAGAGTATGAAGGCCAAGGAGTGGGAGACCTTTGCAAAGCCCAGCACGGCTGACTGCCATCACCAGCCTGACCAGCTCATCCACTGGAGCCTGTCACCAGTCAGGACTTGGGCCTGGGGATGTCTGAGCTGCTGTGGCAGCTGCTCTGGCTCCAAGTGAGCACCTCTGACAGAGGAAAAAAAGAGAAGATTCTGCTGTGCCTTTTATGTTCACCCCTGTCTGCACATGCTGGCATTTCTAAAATAGAACCTCTTTTTCCCCCCTGAATACTTCAGACCTTAATACCACCAAATGCAATACAAAATGAATGAACTTAAAGCTTTGTGATGCAGCATTGTACAAAATGTCCTTGGGAAACTCATCATAAGGGAACTTCCTTTAGTATTATACAGCCTCATTCAGGAAAAGTCTCTAGGAGGTAAACACACATGGGATATTCAGAGTGGGAGGTGCCCCATGCCCAGTAAGCACAGCTGGGATTTGCTCCTTTAAGTTGTGCTTCAAGGTCTTCTATTTTGTTTTTCAGCTACACTGAAGTCTCACCAGGCAGGGACATAAAAACTGGTAAAATGGATGAAGTCCAATGAAAATTCCTCAGTCCTTTCTCTTGAATTAGAAGAGCTATATCAGGGAGGAAGAGAGATTTGGAAGTATATTGACTCTACAAATTTCCTTTCCAGCACTGCTGCTCTGTCAGGGCTCTTCCACCACCTTGAGAAAAGGATGTTGAATACATACCTACAGGAAGCACTCACTTCAACTGAGCATTTCTGTCTCACAATGATTTTCAAAGCTTCTAACATGCAGGGAGTTGCTCTCAGTGGACGAATCAGTCTGAACCTTGTTAGAGATTCACTCTTCTCTGATTGTCTTCACAGTTGTGCAGACACTTCTCAGAGGCAAATCCTGTTCCTGGAAAGCGGGAAAGGGCACTCCAGACCAGCGTTCTCCAGAGGGCTATCTTGTAACGCCAGTGCCGGATCTTTGCATTCCTCTCTGCTGTTGCTTTTATTACCCATATTTGCTAGCTAAGGACAGAAAAGCCAGCTCTGCTCTCTGTAACTGTCCTTTTCCTATTGAGGCACTGTACCTAGTGCAAGCTGGACATAAGATACATTTTTGTGTGCTTCTTAGTTAGGCACTTCATCTTCTTTGGCATTCATGACTTGCTACATTTTTCTTTAGCTTAGCTAACAGTTATTGTATGTACTACAAATACTAGTGCTTTCAGCTTTAGAGTGAATCCCAGAATAAGAATCAGTATTTTTCCATTAAAAGAAATGAAAACAAAGATTCTTCAAAGATGAAGAAAAGATTTAGAAAACATAGTCATCTACTAGAATAAAATGCTACTTTTTGCTTCATATTTTATGGCATGTATTTCTCTGTTGTTTCAGTTCTACAGTCAACGATCAAAAATAGGTCAATTCCCAAACCGCGTAGGACTGAAATGTTTAAGATGAAGAAAGAAAGAAAAAAGAAAAAAGAGAAGAAGGAACTTACTTACAATTATTTGTCTTTATTTGTAAGTCTGGTCTGACCAAACTCAAACTAAAAAACTAAAACTATACGTGCTAGGAACAGCAGTGTTCCCTTCAGCATTCATGGAGTGAAACATGCACCTCCAGAGCACAGTTTCCTAATGCAGCAATCACACTACCTACATGAATATGCTCAACATTGACACCTCAGTGCGTTCACAATCACACATGAGAATCCCCAAAACACAAACTGGCTCAAATCAGAAGATTTAAGAAAATGCACTTGATGGTTATTGCATTTTCTGTGGCTGTTAGGTAAGTGTGTGTCACAGTTTTGTCGTGACCATATGACTGCAAAAGACTTTAAAAATATAAGTGTATGATTCTTGAGTAATCTCACAACTATTGATACTAAGGTTTTAAGGAAAAATGACGTGGCTCTCACAACCTTCAGATTGAAGCTGGAGAGCTGGCAACCTTCTATCTCTCCTCTCCAAATGATAGACTTGAAAATGCCACTTTTTCAGCAGGGCTTCCCTTGCCTGACTGAAAAATATTCTGTGGTTGTTTCATGTAGCCAGCCTGGCCAACGAAGTGGTAATTCATGGTTGGCTGGATGGTATCAGATGCTCACCCTGCTATGTGTCCCTGCCAAGACTCTGCACGCAATTCGCTCTATTGAAAAGCCAACTCATTTCCACTTGCAGCCAGCTCTATTCATATTCCTCTCAGAGTTAGTGACAATAAATATTATAAAATCACACAAATCCAGATGGTGTGGGTTGGAGTTGCCAGCTGTTCTACCACTTGTGAATTGCCTCTCTTGTCCTGCAGCTTGGCTTCCACAGAAAGCATCTAATCAGTTTCCTATGGTCTCATTGCATTTCTTTACAAGCCATCCATCACCCACTCATCCTGAGATATTCTCAACTTTTGCTGTAGATATACAAGAAAGATAGAGGCAAAGCAAATTGAAGGCAGAAAATCAAAGAATATTTCACCTCAGAAGCTGAGGGTTGTTTTTCAAGTAGTGATCTTAACTTCTCAAAAGCATCTCAGTTTTCACCCATGAAAAGAGACCACTTTAGGGGTTCAGATAATTTTTACTAATTCTATTTCATAGTAGACTTAGAGCTAAAAGAAAGCAAAGGTTCTCTAATTTTCTTGGTAGTTATCATTGTAAAATCAGGAGGAAAACAGTGACAAATGAACACAGAAAATGAAATACTGTCATCACCTGTGAGAATAGCATTGTGCAAATCCTCAGCATTCTTACAATGGTTGCAGCTTTGAGTGTTTGCTCTGAGTTTTGACTCTTTGAGCTTGGAGCATTATCTGCAGGCTGGAGGCAGTCACCAGTCTAGTCAAGTTACAGGGTTAGAGAAAGGCTGCAACAGAGCTATGGTTAGCAGTGCTGTCATTAATGTAGACTTGAACATTGACAACGATTAACAAATGTGTGACTACCATTAGATTTGGTCCTCATAACGGCTGTCTGAATTCAGAGTTTTTTTGTTGCAAAAAGATGCAGAAAAGAGTGAGTGGGAAGTAGGGGAGGTAGGAGCAGCACAAGGCCAGCATAGCAAGAGCGAAGAAAGAGAATGCCTGAACCCTGAAGAGCAAGCAAAAGGCTCTAGGGCTATGGTGCCGGAAGAGAGCAGGCATCAGCATCAGTGCAGATATTTGCAGGTTCTGCTCTCACTGGTGCAATGGTTTGGAACTGTGATGGTGGGATGAGGGTGTCTGAGGAAGGAATGAAATCCTTAGGTGCCCTCCAGGCAGGTGTCTGTGGAACCAAACTGTCTTCCCAGCAGTTTGTCCCATTAAGTTCGCAGCAAAGACTATTCAATTACATTGTTTAATCTACTTTTTCCCTTGTCTAGCTAAAACATTGAAAAATAACAGTAACGATAAGGCAGGTCCAGTCAAGCCATGAGTCGAGTCATCTGGCTGGGTTCAGTGAGGAGCGTGGCTGGGCGCAGGCACATCTGTAGTGTTGTTCAGGCAAAGCCCAGGGATGAGGGGCTGGGCTTAACCCCAGCTTCCATGCAAAGCAGAAGCCCCCAAGAAGGAGTCCCAGCTTTTTTCTCTCGCAGGTCTTTTCACAGCAGTCTGTTCCCAAGTCACAGGGTTGCACTGGATCAGCAAGCGCAGTCAGTCAGACCCCTCCTGGGACAATGCAGAGCCTGTTGGTGTGCTCAAGATCAAAAATTTGCCAGCTCATGTCCGGCTTTTCAGCCACCAATATCCCCAGGTCCTTTTCAGCAGGACTACTCTCAATCACTTCATCCCCCAGCCTGTATTGATACTGGGAGCTGCCCCGGCCCAAGTGCCTTTTCTCACAAAATCCCTCCATGCAGATCCCCGTAACATTTCATTAATTCCCCTCTGTGTCCTGTCACTGGAATTTTACCATCAGAGCCTGCACAGAACTGGGGCATTAAGCATCCAGGAAACATCTGACTTGATAGATAAGACAATTTAGGGTTAGACAGTCACTGAACTGGAGTTACCTGGATCAAAAATTTCCCATTTGTTGTGCTGTTTTTTAATTTGATATTTTTATTTCATACCAAAAGGATTCAAGCACCGAAGTCCTACCTTCACCTTTGCTCTTAGACCACTCACACCAGAAAAACTGAGAATTATATGATCTCCCAGTTTATTTCTGAGAAAGTGGATGATGCTTGCTAGATTTTCATTAGGTGTGAATAGAAGAAGAGTTGCTGGCACAGTTTTTGCCCCACTTCTAATTTCAACAAACAGGTCCCAGAGGAGTTGAATTCTCTCCAGCAGAGATCCTTGAACGACAATATGACTCTTCATTATCTAAGTTTATTGTAATTCGGAGTCTGTATGAAAAGATCTTTAAAAAGTCCTGGCAAAACTCTGCCTTGAATTTACCTGGTAGGACTCCTGTTATCTCAGCAGCAGTGCAGCAAATGAGTCAGCAGAGAATGTGCCACTGGGTATGTTACTTAATCATTCACTTCTGCTGCATTCGGGGACAGATCTGAAATAGGTACGGTGTTCCCAGCCGTGCCCCAAGGAGGCACTTAGCCTATGCGAGTATGACTCAGCAACATTTCTTAATTATCTGATGGTTGCAGGAGATTTCAAGATTGGAATTTTGTTAGCAGCATTTTATCTAAAGTGGTGAAAAGCTCCTAAAAAGCACTACTGGGACACATTCTTACTAGCTTTATGGCATTGGGCCTTCATTACCATAAACAAACTCTAATACCTGAGTGCAGCCTTTTGGGAAGCTTCATATAAAGCCATAGGAAGGCTCATTGTAATCACCTACGCATGTGTCTTTAAAAGCGATGGTACTCATCTCGTAGCTGGACCTGAACTGGGCCCTCCATTTCCCAAGTGATGGGGGCTTTTTGTCACTGCTTCTCACTGTTGGAGAGGCTGTGCTGCCTTGGCACAGGAGTTACAGCTTTGTTACCATCTCTCTGGGTGAAGGGAGCTTAGCATCGGGTGTCTGCACTGTTTAAGGGTGGGATAACAGCAAAGGCCTTAAAAACATGGGCAGTGAAAAGGCACCAACGGGCCATTAACAGTCATTGAAAAAGTGCAGCCTGGAAAGCTGGGAAAAGCCTGCTTCTGCTTTAGGAAAGGGAGCAGTGAGGGAAGAAAAAGCCGAGCAGCAGGGTAAAGCACCTAGTGCAGCCTGGGAAGTAACATCCCCATCAGAATCAGGCACTGCATAGCCTGGGGGGGAGGCCCAGGGCTGGGAATTACCTCAAAACTGCCTTACAAAAAGACAAAATTTGGGGAGGGGAAGAAAGCAGATGCCCACTTCAGATCCAGCTTTCCTCATTGAAGAGCTGAATGTGATCATCTGCACCACAGTGTCTGAGGCCATGAAGGACTGTGCCCACCAGCACTAGTTACACAGGTCAGCTCAATGGTGTTCGGCACTCACAGCTGATGTTGGGCATGATTGCCAAGTAGTGGTGGCTTTGAGTGTACAACAGCAATAACTGAAGGTGAATAAGAAGCAACCACCTGCACTTGAGGGTGTTGTTGATGCATGCCAGCATAACAAACATTTGTTTTACAATTTAAACTGTAAAAAAAGGTGCCATTATCGCTTTGTCCTTACCATAAAAAAAAAAAGGAGGTAAAAAAAGAGGAAAAAGAAGTCTTATTTTAAGTGAAGAGTTAGAATGTGGGGTTTCGTATGTCCTTTTCAGAACCAGACTGCTCTTTAGCTTCCTCTAGGTGCAGAGAAACCCTTCAAAGACTTTCTGAGAGCACTTCCTAATTGATTATCAGCATTAGGTACCTTGCAGTTTTAGCAAATTCTCCTACATTTCTGCATTTTCAGTTAACTAAGTACTGCAGATTTGCCTCCAAGTCACCAAGGGTTCCATGCAGGCCTGAAAATCCCAAGTCCTAGTTCTCAGAAGTAATTCAAGGCCCTCATTTCAGCTGCCAGTTTGGAAGCAGAAAATTTGAAGCTTCCTTGTTTAAGCTTTCAAATGAAATTGGGGAAGTGAAAATGTGAAGTTTCTTTTTTTTTCTGTTTCTATTCTGAAATTTGAAACAGCTGCCACAAAATGTTTATAGCCATACATAGTGCTCAATAAATGTCTAAACCTGGAAGGAACTATGCATGAATTATGTCTGATTTATACATTAAATAAAAATAGAAAGAGCCAGTTGAATTTTAAATGTTCTTCTTACATTCAGTAAGCCTTGAAATTATGATGTCTATAGAATACTGCCTGCAAAAATGTCTGATGCATTGCATATACTATATCAAAATATTTTAAAAGCATTCCAACAGTTTATCAGATAAGGCAAATACTTCGGCATAATTAAACCTTCATAAATTGGCTTTTCATAGGGAGAATTCTTCGAAAAATTTTATTGTCCCTAATATGCAGACCAAGATTAGCCGTAGGGGAAGGACTGAGCAGCAAGTAATTGCTCTAATTGCACTCAGGCAGGTCAGTAAACCCACTGGGCACATAACTCAGTCTGCAGGAAGCAGACCCCAGCAGTGGGGCAGAACAGGCTGCTGCCCAGCCTTGGACCCCAGCCATGAGTGGCAGGTTCCAGGACAGCTCTGAGAAGGCCAGATCTTAAGCTCATCTCCTTATGGGGAAACGAAGCATGTATGATGACAGCATCTTTGGAAAGGCAGGAGCAGGGCCATGTTATAATACAATCCTGTCCCCAGGCTCTGCTTGAAGGGTGATCTGTGCCAGCCAGGAGAGACAGCCTCCCAAATTTGGGACAAAACTGGGGACTAGGGTACCTCTAAACACCCGCTCTTCCTGTCCTTGCTGAAGAGAGTCACTTTAAAGAACAGGTTTTGTGGAGATGAAGCGCGATTTCCATGTTGAATACAAGTAAGTCAACAAAGTCATGCTATAGTTTTGCCTACAATGTAATTCACCTCAGAAGATACGTGAAGCCAATGCTTAAAAAGCAGTGTCATATCTTTATTTAGTCACAAAACACTTTGTTAGATACTTTTGCTCCTTCTTTGGAGGCTTAATTTTAAACTGCAGATACTCTCCAGTCACACTTGCTGATTTAACTTTGAAGTGATAATACTTGGCCTGTTTGACCTCAGGGAGTGAAGATGTTTAGTATTTTGTCTTCCAGTTTAATACTGAGCCCAGACAAACAAAGCAAAATAAATCCATTAAAATGTAATTTTAAGAAGAGTATTCCCAGGTTTTGTTAGCTAAATCGCATTTTTGCAATTAATATGATTGTTATAAACATTTTAAACCTTGCTCAAGATCATATGCGTATATCAAAATAAAATCTTCTCATCCCAATTTTATGGCACAGCTCTGTTAGAAAAATATTTCAGCAAAACAGCAAAATCAAAACAAAACCTCGCAGTTTAAGTCCCTAAACAACAGAGGTAGTTTGGATTTATTTCAGCCGTCTCCACTACCGTTCCATGCATAATAGAAATGCTTCCCAACTCTCCTTGCACAAATGCAAGTTTTCTCATCTTGGTCCTCCCTTGCTGTGTGCAGGAGTGTGGTTTGTGTGCCCCTGTCACCCTGGCAGCTGAAAATTTCCTAGATTCCACCTCTCAAAATAAAGCAAAGTAGGTGTACGCATGTCTTGAGAAGCACGCGCATATTTCCATCAACCATTATATTTCCATGGATGTGGGGACAGAGCACTGAGCTCCTTTATTGACGCAGGGGCACAGACACTGTGCTGCCGCATTTCTAAATGGGTGTCTGCCCCTTTGGCTGGGGGAGGCACTAGGCAAGGCATGCGTGGTGGGCCTATCATCCCCTTATTCCATCTCCTCCAGAAGCTGGTTTGTCTTCATTTAACTGGAACCAGATAGCTTTGGGATTCCAGTTTATGTTCTTACCTTTGTAATGAGCCCTAAGAAAACTTCAAAGTGGCTCTGGTGGCCGCGAGAGTCAGTGTTTAAAGCCTGCAGCTGCTGGTACAACAGACAGCAAGATATCTAATATCTGCATACGGGACATGGTCCTTTAGTTGTGGTGTTTATGCTCCAAGTGTAGAAGAGGGTAACTGCCCTGCAGCTAGCCTCTATCAATGAGAACAAGCACTGGAAGAGGCTGCCCACGGAAGTAATGGAGCCTCCATTCCTGGAGGCGTTCAAAAAAAGTGTAGACACGGCATTTCAGTACATGATTTAATAGGAATGGTGGTGTTGGGCTGACAGTTGGACTTGATCTTAGAGGTCTCTTCCAATCTTAATGATCCTATGAGAAGCTGAGCCATCCCAGTCATCTCAGGGAGCTGTAACTGAATTTTCTGGAGAAACCAACACACTGACACATCCTGTTACTGCATATCAGTTTGCTCCCATCCCTGGGTGGTGACTTGACAACATCAAAGTAAGTTAATATAAGCTTTGTTTGATACACAGACCACACACAAAGCTCTGCTTCTGCATAAGGAACACCTGTCTCTCGTCACTTTGAAAAGAAACGTGTGAGAACAAGAAACCCTCTCCAAATCTGCTGGACCCTTTACAAGAGATACATAAACCTTCATTGTGTGAATAACAGCTTATGACAAACCAAGGGGGAAAGGAGCTGAAGCCATCCAATTCTGCAGCTTCACCACGGGATAAATACAAAGAGCAGGTTAAATGTTTCCCTGTCAAGTTTAAGCAGCAGTAGCCAATTGCTGGCACTGATCCAGAGGGTTTCTGCCTGCACTACCACAATGGATATTTTACCCTTTAATGTTAACAGCGTTTTCATAGTATATATTTTTCTTAAATAAAAAACTCTGAACTTTTAGTAAAGCTCTGTCTGGACCTTCCCTTGTTTCTCTGCTATCCACGACAGTTTTGCCACTAACAACAAAAAAGGAGGACCAGAGCCTTTAATGCCCTATTTTTAAGTGTCAATACATTTACAGAAGACTACACAAACAAGTGCCAAACAGCAATTACATATTTTAGAGCTACACAACATTTGTACATGTTGCTAAAACAATGCTGCTAAATGAAGAAGCTTTATTAGTTTTTGTCTGCTGTTATTAAAAATATATTTACCTGAAAGGAAATCCAAGTATTTCATTTTACAAACCATTTAAAATATAGCAATAAGCAACATAAACTATTGCTTTTTATGTTTATACATTTTTTTTTGGCATAACACTGCCATACAGTTACAGAATTATAAAATATATCTTTATAGTGCATTACAAATCCAGAAACTGGTTACCACTCCTACCACATACATATGGTATTGGTACTACCAAACATGCATGGCATTCTGTAATTAAACACTGCAAAGGAATACAGAGAAGAAAGCAGGACCATTCATAAAAACTGACATGTAGCTGTTTCAGTTTGCAAGTAGGAATTGTTGGGTTTTGGTTTTTTCTTTTTACTGCATTTTTTTCTTAGAATACATTTAACAATGAAGTCTATGATATTTCCAAATTTTATCAGTGCAAAACTATACCTAATTATCTGTTGCTGAAATTAAACTGCATAACGGGCAAACAACCATGGAATAGGTTAAAACACAGAAAAAAAAAAAAGAGCAGTTAATGATAGGCAAACATGCTTCCGCAGATCCCCAAACCATAAGTGCCATAACATTATTTACTGCAAAACAATAATTTTCACATAGTTAGCCACAGTAGTAAATACATTTAGTACATGTCACAATAAACTTCAGCTGATGAATACACCACTAGACTTGTAAGCATGGCAGAATTAAAAAGTGCTGAGTTTCTAAGAAGAGACTTCTTTCAGAACAATTTGCTGTTCTCACGTTTGTAATTTTATAGCAAATAGCTTAACGCTTTTGAAAATAAATATAAAGGTGATGAGAATTGTAAAGCCACAGGAGGTCTCTGTTTAATTGATCTTTATAGCTTTTGAACTATATTTTAGGAGTCTATTAAGTATGGCATGTATTAAATATATTCTTGGTTTTCCCCAGTGGTCTTAAGTCAGTATACTTAAGAACTTGGGCTGTAAAAGGAACACAGCTTACAGAAGAAATAGTTCATTGGCAATACAGAGCACAGAAATATTAGACACACAATTTACATTCCCTTTGGAGGTCTGCATTTAAATGTCTTTTTGTAGTGAATCTATGGTGCTGACTGTGATGTGAACGGTGAGTAGGTTGCCCATGCTTAGGCCTTTTTGATCCATCCTTCATTTCAAGGCTCAAATGGCTATCAAAAATACCTTTTGAGCAGTTACTCCAATTGCAGTTGGAACTGGGGACATGTATCAAAACAAGTTATCAAAATGTGGAATGAGGAGTATGGTTCTCAGCAAGCCTTAGATAGTATTTCTGTCTTCTACACAATCACAATGTTACACCCACTGATGCCAGTGCCTCCAAATCCAGAGGTACCTCACTCAGAAGTAGGCTAGGAATAAATTTTGCCTTTGACTGATCTTGCTTTTACACCGATAGGAAAACCCCCCACATCTGCAGTTGTAATCTGACTTTTCAAAAGGATATATGTGTAAAAATTCATTCAGAAAGGACAAGAAAGATAATATTGTTATCAACATAGGAAAAGTTTTCTGCCTAAGTCGACATCTTCTGCCTAAAGACAGAAACGTAGGACATTTTCTGCCTAAGCAGGTATTTTATCATTAGAATCTCCTACGGCTTTCCAAAACTGACTTGCAGTGGATTACTCTTCATCTTCTAGAACTTTCAGTAACTGTTCAAATGCACTAGCAATTCTTGAATAAACACATCTGAGACAAACATGAGATTGCTTTTTCCACACAAAACATAATTAAACCATGGAACAAACAGCCACAAGGAATTGTGGAGGCTGAAAGAAACCATAAGTTCAAAACCAGAAAAACTCCTGGAGAAAAATGGGGTCACCTTATCTGTTCTTTGTGTCACCCTGTCTGTTGGCGGCCACTGCTGGAGGCAGGATACAAGGCTAGAAACATCTTTGGTTCTGATGCACACTGGTAATTCTTAGGACAATGTACATCATTAGCGTATTATCGCACTCTTATTAATGGCAAAACTTACTTCACATTCTTGCACCTTATTGATAAATACAGTTTTCATCAAGCAAATTCAATATATATTACCTGTAGAAGTATGATGTAATAGGAATTACACTTTCACTTAAACATATATATCTTACGATAATTTGTGATCCGTACCGCAGCAATTGTCAGGAAAAGAAAGTTGTAAAAAATAATTCAATTAAACAGATACACATAAATTGAATTTAAAAACAAACAAGAGCTGTTTTCCATTTAAATCTAGTAGATATTCCTTGACTTATCTTATTGGATTACCCATCACAATTATACAAAGCTTCTAAGGTCTGTAAACTTTCTGGTTATAGTGCAGATATACGCAAATGCTGATTACTAGAATTACCCTGGAATAATTAAAGGTAGCTTACACTAAGTTACATGAAATATTAACTATGATTATCCAAATATCTAATACAATATACTGAGTTGTGTATTTTAAAAAAATAATTGCAGAGTTAATATGGATATGAGTCCCAAAGTTCTTGACTGTATTTTCAGATACAGTCAATGCAGACAGCCCTGCCAGATTAGAAGTACATTAAGTGCTTAATTAACGAGTGGAGAACCAGCATGTAGGTATAGATGAAAGCTGTGTCACAATAACAGAATATCATACTGCAGAGAAATCTTTTGGATACACATCCCAAGAGCTATCTGCTTTAAAATTAGAGCAAGATTTCTCTCTCTTTTTTTTTTTTTAAGTAGACAAAAAATCTCCTGAGATCATCAATGTTCAATCAAATTACTGTATAAATATAATAACATCCCCAGCATCCCTTATTTCACTTGATCCCTATGCATTTGTTTAATTTGCTTAAACTTAATATTAAAATCCATAAACTGAAGGCTCTGTATAACTACTTACTTCATAGTTATATTCCTCATACACAGGGTATAAATTTTCCCTATGCAATTCAAGAAATAACTATGTAAAAATGCTATTAGGTTGGCATGTTTAGGCACTCAAGATTTTAAAAGTCACAGGCAGAACATTAAGTCATCCTCCCTGTGCATACGTATGGGGTCAGAGTCCTTAGCTGCAGGGATCAATTTTATCTCAGCATTTCCTGTCCCCTTCTGCTCTGAAGGAAAGAAGCAAACACAAACATGGTGATCCTAATTCAAGCCCAGGGTATAGTGAAAGGCTTCTCAGCACCTTTCCCGCTTTAAAGAGGCAGTGGAAGTGGCAGGAACTCTGGGGCATTTCTGCTTAATGATTCCTTGAGAGATCTGGGTTATCCTTAAAAACAACCACACATATATACTGCTTTCCTTACAAGTTAGCACAGGAGAAAGAGGGATATGTCTGCCTTCTTCTCCGCTTCTTTAGGATGCAAAGAGCCTAATCTTTATCCATGGGTCCAAAAATCTCTAAATGCAACTCTACTTGATCCCAAGAAACTACATGGGAAAAGCAATGGATGATGCATTGCCATGCTGGGAATTAGCAAAACACAAAAATACAAGACATTTTGTCTATGCTCTGAAACCCCTGAAGACTTTGTCATTGAGTTAAAAGACTTGAATAAAGTCCCACAGCACTCTGACACTCAAACTGTAGTCAGCTACTTGCCTCATAAGATTTCATCAAAAATACATTAAAGGCAGTGGATAATATATACACTTTTAAATAGAAAATACATACAGAAGATTTAGACCATTTTAGGACTGTAGAAAGTGTGAGTTCTACCTACATTATTTTTTAATTCGTATTCTACATCATTAACTTGCTGGGCATTATCTTGTTTGACTGAATAACATGAAGTCAGAAGAGGCTACTCAGGGAAAGCAGACAGTCCTTGAGCAAAGAAAGTTGGGAAAGATCTTAATTGGGAAACTCCTACTCCAGCCAGGCAAGCAGACCAGCCTGCCACAGGTTTCAGCCTATGATCAAAGTAATACTAAACTGTGAAAGACCTCTGACAGACAGCACAAAGAGGAAACAAACAGCTGGAAGGAAGCATCAGGACTGTCTTCCTCTCCCAGAACAGCAACAGGGGGTTCAGCATTGCACAGAACTTACCTAAAACTGGCCAAGAAACATCTCAGTTCAGGTAAGATCCAGCTGGACAGGCCTGGTGACATTTTCTCTGAGGCTCTGATGATCAAGCAGTACTTTGTGGTGAAGATACTGCTTTTCAGCTGTCCAGAGGCTTTCCAGGTGCTGAACCCAGCCAGGGAAGTTGTTTTACTATAGCTGATCAACAGAGAGCTTTCACACTGCGAGCAAATCTGAGTCATCAAAGAGATCTTATGATTCTACGATCCCTCCTCACAAATTATTAGCAGTAACAAACAAGTCAAGAGAAGAGAGAACTTAAACAGGGACTAAAAGAAGTCTAAAGTGCAACTTCCCGTGTACCCAAAATCTGTGGATACAATTTCATTGTAAGATAAACTTTTATTCAATGTACAAGGATACCCAGCTGCATAGGACACTTTGATATCCATTATGAAGTGTCTCCAACAAGGATGCTAATCTAAGGTAAAAGATGCTGTGCAAATACTGCCATCAAACATCAACACAGTTCCTAAAAAAAATCCAGGGAAAAAAACTTGTGCTTGCGAAATAATTTCTAGGTGATTTCATAAAAGAAAATTAACACTGAAATCATATTAAAAGAAATGTAAAAATTCTGATGTTTCAAGGCTTCCTAGTAGGTCATGCTTTTCTTTATAAAAAAAACCCAAAACAACTCAATGAATTGAAGAGCCAAAAAACAGATAAGCTTTTCTATTCAATCTGTCTGGAAAAGATAATGGAATTCTTAACTTTGAATATACATGATTGTTTTAAAGAGCCATATCTGTCTGACTACTGATAAACTGAGGTTGAAAAAAGTAAAATTCATTAACCTAACAGAAACACAATCTGATGCATTCACAACAAGCATAGTCTCATGAACATTTTATACTACACTAGAAGAAAATTTCACCCAAAATGAAGGAACAACGAATAATTTGCTTAATTCAATATAAAACACAATGATTTTTAATGTCAGGCTCACGATTTGAGCTCATCCTTGTTTTTTGTGGTGGTCGCCCCTGAAAGAGTATCCTTATCAAGGTTATCTTGTAGATCAACTGATGTGTTATTTGAAGATTTCTCAGTGTCACATAAATCCTCGTCTACGGTGCCTGGGTGATTTCCAGAGTCATTGTTCAGATTTTCATCATCTTTTTTAGAATGAGAAGCGTCCTCCTTTCTGTCTGAAGTATCACTAATTTCTTCCAATTTTGAAAGCTGACCGGTACCAGTATCACTGTTCTTTTCACTGTTCTGCCCAACAGCATCACAGTTCATTTCTTGTTCATCCTGGTCATTGTCTTCCCCATTTTTTGTGAGTTCTACCTTTCTTTCTTCTGTTGTTTTACCAGCTGCGCTTCCACTTGCCGATGCATTCTTAGGCTCTTTTGGTTTCTTATGCTTAGAAATAACACTATTTTGTGTAGAAATTGGAGATGCTGGCTTTTTATTTGTTTTGCTTCCCTCGGACTTCTCTTTTCTTGGGGGTCCCCAAATGAAATGCTCTGAGGGCGTATAATGCTGTTGGGCAAACCTCAGGAGCTTCCTCCTTTCTCTTCGGTCTCTAATAGTATACACAAAATATTCTAGAGCACTTTGCTTAATGTTGGGAATGGTATCTTCCACGAGGGCTTCATGGAGAATAAATTTTACTAGGGGAGATTTGAAACTCTCATATCCAAGCTCACCAAGACTTTTCAGAATTCGAGTGATTCTCAAGTAGTTGTGCTGAGACCTTTGGAAGAAAGGGGTGAAAAAATTCCATTGAACCAGAAAAAAAAAACACCTTACAGATACAGAACTGGAACTGCAATTCCTCGCTCTTTTTATCACTCCAGGTGTGTACTTCAGACTTCCTGTACTTTAATTCCTCACAGCTGCTGAAGCTTTCTAGCACCTCTTTTGCTAGGATGTTATGAATGAAAATTAGTGTCTGTAAAATGCATTGAAGCAATAGATGGGAAAATATCAAACTGTGTACTGATATTGATTCCTTCTGCTGTATATTTTCTTTCTTCTGAGAACACCCAGTCACTTTATAAAACACGGGTTTTGTAGCGCATTGCAGTAATACAGCTACAGAACAGGATTCATTGCACTTCACTTGAGCTATTTAAAAGCTAGGTCTCCAGTCTAGGCTAGCTACCTACACTTCCGATACAGTCAGTGCTGGGAAAAAAAGAGGCACCTCTGGAGAGCCAGTCCTACTGTCATAAGAAATGTCTAAGTTAAATGGGACAAACTATCTTCTTTAAGTGCTTCTGAATAGCTCTTTCTCTCATAAACTACATGTAAGTGAAGAGTAAAACCTAAATGTCTAAAATTAGACAGAGTCCCAATTCCTGATTTAAAACTGTGTAGCTACTCACTGGTGAGAATACAGGAATTACAATGTGATAATACGTAGTCAGTAATGTTTGGGCTTCCTGTTCTCTATGTGGCCCAAGTCCAAGCCCACACCCATAAGTTGGCTCATTTAATATTTGAATAAATAACAGATTATTTCCATTATTCCCTCAAAATTATCCATCAGCAATCCTACCTACAAGCTTTTGTTTAGCTGGGAGTACAAAATAATGCAAGAAAACAACCTTCAGCTCTAAGGTTAGAGGTATTACAAAAGTGACCAAATAATTTGAAGAGAAATTTTGATACAATTAATCCAGACAGGACACAATTATGCAAACTTATGCTCCTCTCAATGCTGATGAGAGGCGACAGATGTAATTTGCTGAAAGCTGGCCTAAAGTTTGACTTAATGTATGTCTAAACCCCTTCAGTTAAACCTTGCAATTAAAAAAGTATTAGATAAGAAATTTTTGAGGAGAGAGTGAAATCTTGTTATTTAGCTCCCATACAGGCGTGGAAAATTTGATTTTTCTGAAAAGGAAATGTGAACACAAAGATAAGGTACTCGATCTTTCCAACTAGAAGCAGTACTTTGGGATCAGGTGAAAACGTGTACAGTAGCACAACAAACAAATTAATTTGGAACTGTGATCTTCTTCAGTACTACCTGAAGTTGTATTTTCAGGGAATTCACTGATGTTGGTTAGACTGGTAATGGGTGAGAAGCACAATCAAAAAAAAGGAGAAGGAGGAACGTACACGAACCAGTCATTGACTATTTATTTTTCACTTTTTCCTGGCAGTCTTTGGAAAATATATCTTCCCTTTCTCTAGAAAACAAAAGGCTAAAGAGATTCTATGGCAATTCTGGAGAGTGGAGTGCATGTCATTACTTACTCATTCAAATGCTGAAATCTTTCTTGCCAGTTAGCAGCTCGTGCTACATTTCCAGTTTTATCAATTAGTTTTATTCCAAAAAACTCCAACATCATTTTGTAAGCCAAAAGGAATCTTCTAATTGCTTCTTTTGTTTTCTTGAATTCCTAATAAATAAAGAATACATCCAAAATTCTAAGTGGCACTAAAGCAAGTACTTACGCATTGTATAAAACAATTCTACATAACAAAAGCAGTTATGTATCAAAATTAATGTGATGGTTTGTATTGGGCTCAATTTGTATTACCTCAATTTCATATGTAGTTAATTCTTTAGCATAGAAGTTCAGACCTTGTTCCCTCAATGGGAAAAGCCTGTTAAAAGAAAAAGCACATTACAGCTTACAGTATATAAACACTTAATCAAATTAATACTTTGAAACAGAAATAGGTAATAAGCGACCTACCACTGTATGTAAGTGTGATTATGTTCCAGTTTTTCATAGTCTCCTTTCCATTTATTTAGGACTTCTTCAATATAAACCCCTGCACAAAAATAATTTGAAAACAGTTAGGTGGCCATCAAAACCAGCATTCAGGTACATAAAGTACATGCCATGTTAACATAATGATGGAATACATAATTCTCTTTCGCACACTACGTAAAATAAGGTCTATCGCAGCCATAAATAAATTCCTTTTAATTTAAAATTAATTCATTTACTAAAACTTAATTAAAAATAAGATATTTATCAAATTTTAATATAAACAAAATCAACTGACAGAGTTATTTATTGGAGGGTAGGCGGCAATAACCTTCATAAAATATACTTTCTGAAAAGTTCCCATGTCCTAGATTTCTTCATCCCACTGACTGGTAATTAAAAAAACACTTAGATATAATACTGCATCATGAATCGCCTGCCATTTCTTCAACATGACCAAACTCTGCATATACGTGTGCATGTGTGTGTGTAATCTTAGTAGAACAAAGCCTCAACTCTGCAAGAAATCTCCCATTCCAGGAGTCTCCCCAAGCTGCAAATAACATCAAGATTTCTCAGACTTTCTCAGTTAGCTGTGGTTGACAGTCTTGATGCCATCACAAAGAGTTTGACCTTGAGGCCTTAGGTCATGCTCAACAAATGAGAATTTCAGCTTTTAGTGGTCTTAAAACTGTTGTGGAATTCAGTCAGCTCCTCTTGAAAAGACAGAAAAAGGGGATATGTAAAAGGAAATTAATAATTCTTTGCACTGAGATCAAGACCATGAAATGCAGTCATGGGACAAGGCACCTCTTTTCCATGCCCTTCACAAACACACAAAGTACACAAAAGGATGTTCCTGTTCCGAAACCTGTACAGTCTCTTTCTGTGAATGAACACTCAGTGTCAGTCTATTTCTACTCTGAAACCAACAACAGTTTTCTACTGCAGCACAGCCTCTCCCAAAGTCAAAAGTCAAATAGCACAGGGGTGTCCTAAAAAGCCCAAAGCTCCACGTAAAGTCTCCTACTATATATATATACATGAGATCTCTCTCCCTCCTCAGTGAAAACTTCCACTTGGGTTCCAATTACAAGGCAGAGTTATTTGGCATTTTACTTTAAGAAATGGAGAAAGCAGCCAAGCCAAAGGGGGGCTACTAAGAAGATGGAGTTTCCAGTGCAGGCAAGACCAGAAAATGACCTAAGAGGACCTATTGCCATCTTCAACCTTTATGCTGCTTTCAAAATAATTGCATTTCAAGAATTGGAAAACTTGCTGCTCAGTTCCAGGGCAGAGAGACAGGCCAGCTGTGTCAAAACCACAAGCTACATCTGCAGTCATGAAATAGAAAAGTCACTTTTTTTTTTTTTTTTTTTCAATAACATTCCTCAGTACTTCAGCCCCTAACATGGCAGCTTAGGCTCCCTCTGAACTCTCTCAAAGATCCACAGACATAGGTGAAGGTGGTGGGTACTCTTTCCTATTCTCAATAAAACCTTCAGCATAACCAGAGCTCACAGCCATCAACACTTCAGCTTCCACAGCCTATAAGCTACTTTCAACACTATCACCTGTCATTTTTGCCTAAAATTTAAATTTTTTTTCTTTAGACATTTTAGGAGGGAAGCCCTCCTCTAGCTGCTGCTTTTCTCCTGGCTAATCCTCTTGAATTACTCCCTTCATTTTGCCCTTTAAAGGATCGCTCCTCCAACCTTTTCTGGCTTTCAGTTCCAGATTCACGTGGTCCTCAGATTCACATGGTACTCAGCGCCCTATCTGCTCTCTGCTTAATGTCTCCTGAATTTGCGCCCTCTGTACTGGCAATTCGCAGATCTAACTTTCTTCCACTCAAGCTAAGAACAGTCTTCAGCATCTGCCTGTGGATATCTAGATAAAGCTCAAGATAATTAAAACAAAGGTCTAATCTTTCTTTCACATTACTTCATTTTCTCACTCGCTGAGGATATTAACCATATGACACCTATAAACAGCTCTCATCCTCTACCTTCCTGTATGTACATCTTTGTATCGTTCTGTACAACATTCCTTCCCATCCAGCTTCCTATCAGAACTTCAGCATTTTGCATCTCAATATCCTCTTTCCCGACCTTGAAAAGTGCCTTCTTGTCATGCTTACATCTGCTGCTGGTACGATCATATTTCTAGACTGCAGATTTTTTTTTTTTCTGCTTTGCATTCTTCCATTGTGAAGCCCTTTTGTGTAACATCAGACAAAAAATATACGCCTTCACTTCCAAAGTCTTTTGTGACCTGTCCCTTCCTACCTTATCAGAATCCATTTGTTGCTATGAGACTGATCCTGCCTCTGACTGGATCCTGCCTCAGTAGCAGCCTCCACATCTCAGTTCTTCTGTACTCCAGTGTGCACTTCTGTATTTCCTCCCAAGCTACTGTCATGCTGCTTTTCCTCATCATTCTTTTAAAACTCACAAAAGCTTATTTTTGGCTTGCAAAATTTTTTTGGCCAATGGCTAAGCTCTCATGGGTGGAGACTCCTGTCTACTATTCTAATCAAGACTGGTTTATTGCCTCCTTTACTTCCCCGTTTGTCTGCTTCCTGCTGTCTCTCATACTTTGACTGCAAACTCTCTAGAGCAGGGTTTGTCATCTTTGAGCTCATCCTATGTGTTTGTGCAGAACTTTGTATATGAGGTTCCTGTTCCACTATCAGAACCACTAGCGACTTTGAGAAGTGATTTTATTATTGTTATTATAATAATCACACATGAGGTAGTTACAACACATTCTTATTTTCTAACGCAGTGCTAGAGGCAACACCCATATCTCTGCCACTCCTACCCAAGCAGCAAGAGTTTGTGCAGCATCATGGAGAAACTTTATCTTTGTTTAATAAAAGATAAGGCCACTACTGTAAACTGTACAACATCATTCTGAAACCACATGAGAAAAGCACCACCTCCCTACTCTGAAAGCTAACTCTGATTTAAGCATAACCTGCTTCCTTAACACGCTACTCCAACGTGAGAGGTTCATGTCATACAATACATAACTATACACCTTCGATTTGTCAGCACTGCAATTATCACTATAGTTTCACTTTGTTACTGTTACTAGTGAGCATTCTTTTGTTATCACTATTAATGCTACAGATTACTCACCATCAGGTTTAAAAGGGATTTTATTTTTGTAAAAGCGAAGATTGCACAAGTCATTTTGATATCGAAGATCTTTAAAGTTCTGCTGAGAGAAAGGAAATAGGACATTATCAGCCTACAGTAACCTCCCAAAGAGTATGCAGAAAGTGATATCGTGCTCTTTGAATGATTTGAGGACTATAAAAATCCAGAGTTTTAGGAACCACAGAGTAAAAACTCACGCACTTAAAAACTCAGTTTGTGCAAATTCCTTCTGGCTAGTCCCTTCTACCAAGGCAGAGGTGGACTAACAAGCATAGCAGCACCTTGACTTCCATATATCAAAGGAGCCTGAGATACAAATGATAATAAGTCTAAACTCTATAATGTACCCTCTTGGATGTTCAAGGCACAAGACTTTTTCTTGGCTCCTACCACTGTTCCCAGGCTTACACATCTCTCATGTTTGCAAGTACACCTGGGATGAAAAGACATTGCACTAAAATTCAATCCTCTCTCACTGGCCCAATGGCTTTTACACCATCTTTTTCATTCTTCTCATATACATTAGGTACCACAAAGGTTTAGGAATGCCTGGGTTGTATGCTGTCTTCTACTACAGAGAGTATTTTAAACCATAAAATATTCTTACTGGATACTGGTGTCGGTACTTGTATAAATCTCTTGCTGCGTAGAAGCTTCTCTTTGGCTTGGCTGTCAGCTCAGTTCCATCACCACTCTGAAACAGTTAGAAAATAGATAATAACTATGCACAAACTCGGTAATTACTGAATTTGTGTAATATTAAAATAATTATTTTTCATTATGGATTTCAGCAAAGTAAATATACACCAGTGCATGAATTTGCCTACTGTTTGACGAAACACTGAAAGTCTCCCTGCTGAATACTTAACATCACTCACTTTAAACCTAAATTAAAAAATAAAATAAAATAAAATACAAAAGCATGACTATGAAATGCCCTTCCAATGAGACTGAATTTGATTTAAATCAACAGGCTGGTTGTTACTTCCAAATGCAAGACTTTGAAGTAATCCAGAAAGCTGTAATGCAAGATGAAATAAGTAACTGAACATAAAAATGCAGAGACACTACTCATTTTGAACAGGAAATCATACTATTTGCAAAGGCTATTTGTCATGTGTACATTGACTTAATTGCTATCATTGCACTCTGTGGAAGAAAATGAATAGAAATGGAGAAGCCAATTTGCAGTTCTAACATCTTGAATCACCTTCTATTATTTGTTTCTCAGAACTGAAATTTAAGCCTAGTGAGAAGAACCACTAAACCTCAAGACAAAACCATGCTTCAAGAAAATATCCATGAATGAGAAATTGTACTGGACACCAGCTGTTCCATAGCTGTGACCTGAAACAACCAGAGCCCATCAAGGTCAACAGAAACAATCCCAGTGACTTCAGAGTTTACTTGAAAAAGCTGCATGCATTGAAGAAAGACAGAAAATTGAGAGTGTACAAAGACTTCAACTTGCTACGAACAACTTTATTTTCTTCATAATTTCTTTATAACCACACTGCAACAGACAGTTTTGTATTTCTTATTCTCATAAAGTAAGACCCTACACTAAAACCAAAGGCCAAATGTGTGTGTGTGGGGAAATTCCACTCCTTGCAACAGACGTGTAATCGGTTAAAGTCAAGTATAAAAAGAGAAGTTCCCTAGGACTAAACTGGACATTTGCTTTTATTATTACCCATCCTATTGCTTATCAATAGCACATTAATGACAAACAAGCAGATTTTTTCATTACCCCTTCTGCAAGGCCAACTTTGACCATACTGACAGCCAAAACACGCTCACTCCAACCAGCAACAGCCCCTGACACTTGGTTATCAGACATCAGTAATCGGCTGTCAGCACAGATCACCCAGGCAAGGGAAATATTATATTATTTATTTTTTCTGAACCAAAGAGAAACATAATACATCTGAGAGGGTAAAAAAGTGCCCAGCTGGTCCACCTTGCATTCAGTTCTAATCCCAATAAAATCATTAGCAAAGCAATCCTTTATTTCTTTAGGGTCAGTGTTGTTATAAGAATCATAGACTCACTTGGTTGGAAAAGACCTTTGAAATCATTGAGTCCAACTGTACCTCTTCATTATTAAGTGACATCCGTGAGCACCTCATCTATCCATTGTTTAAACACCTCCAGTGAAGGTGACTCAACCACCTCCCTGGGCAGCTGTGCCAGTGCCTTACAGCTCTTTCAGTGAAGAAATTTCTCCTCATGTCTAATCTGAACCTCTCCTGCCGTAAAGGTTCCTAAGAAACATAAACTTGCTCTTAACATTCCCCGTCTTGGACCTACCAAGGAGTCAGAAATCTGTTGCCACATATGATCCCGTATTCAGATTTTTAACCCATTTAATTATGAGGTCAAGTTCACGACTGGCACAGCTGCCGAGGGAGAGAGTGAAGTCACCATCCCTGGAAGTATTTAAAAGACAGGTGGATCAGGTGCTCGGGGATAGGGTTTAGTAGTGGACAGGTACGGTTGGACTCGATGATCTCAAAGGTCTTTTCCAACCAAGCAGTTCTATGGTTCTATGAAGACCACATTTAATTTCAAGCCGAATCTCGCTAGGAAGGGCAGCAGCGGGGCTGACAACGCCTCCAAGGCCTCAGTTTCTCACACGACTCGCTTATCACAGCCTTTTTGGGGGCGGGAGGGGGAAAGACCGGGCTCATTTCTCCTGTGGGAGCAGCACCCGTTCTCCACGAGCCGCTCCCCGCGGTGGGGCCCGGGCTGCGGCCCTCAGCGAGGGCGGGCGGCATTCCCGGGGTCTCGGCCGGGCTCCGCGGAGCGGCGGGCGCGCCCGGCTCCGGGGAGCGGCGTGGGGAGCGGCGTGAGACAGCGCGGAGGTCCCCCCCCCGCCCGCTCAGCCCGGCGCTACCGGTACCTGCTCGGGGCCGGCGGCGTCCGCCTCCGCCCGCTCCGCTTCCTCCGGCGGCGGCGGCGGCGGGGACGGGGACGGCGGCGGCTCCTGGTGCCGGGAGTCCGCGGCGGGCGGCTCGAGCGGCTCCTCCCCGCCTCCCGCGGCCGTGCCCACCCCCTCCGCCGCCGCCCCGGGCTCCGAGTCGGTCTCCCAGGTGGAGTCGCAGTCCTCCACCGTGGTGGGCTCCTTGAAGCTGGCTCCGCTTAGCAGGCTGCCCATCGGGCAGGGCAGCGCCGCGTCGGGAGCGGCCGCGGGGCTGCCTACGGCTGCGGCATGGCGGGGCGGGGCGGCGGCCCGGGCTGCTCCCCCGCACGGCCCCGGCACGCGGACACGCGCGGGGCGGAGCTGCGGGCGCCGGGGGTTGCGCGGGAGGTACCGCCCGCCCGTCCCGCCCGTCCCAGCACCGCCCGCCCCAAGGCTGGGGCAGCTCTGGGGAACCCCGAGCGCCGCGGAGAAGTGGCGAAATCCCCTCCGAGGAGGTTCATCCCGAGAGGATTTTATGGAATCGCAGAACCATGGAATGGTTTGGGTTGGAAAGGATCTTCAAGTCCACCCAGTACCATCACCCCTGCCATGGACAGGGACATCTCCCACCAGCCCAAGGCTGCCCAAGGCCCCATCCAACCTGGCCTTGAACACTTCCAGGGAGGGGGCATCCACAGCTTCCCTGGGCAACCTGTGCCAGTGCCCCACCACCCTCAGTGTGAAGAATTTCTTCCTAATGTCTTATCTAAATCTTCCCCCTCGCAATTCAAAGCCATTCCCTCTCGTCCTATCACTACTTGCCCTTGTAAAAAGTCCCTCCCCAGCTTCCCTGTAGCCCCTTCAGGTACTGGAAGGCCACTATAATGTCCCCTCTCTCTTCTCCAGGCTGAACAAGCCCCAACTCTCTCAGCTTGCCTCACAGCAGAGGTGCTCCAGCCCTCTCATCATCTTCATAGCCCTCCTCTGGACCCACTCCAACAATTCAATATCTTTCTTATTTCTCCTCTTGGAGGAGACCTCGAGGTCTCTTAAAGGGTTACGAGAAACACAAGGGGATGTGGATGTTTATAGAGAAGAGGGATGGGGCTTCCCAGAGCAGTGGTCTCAGAAGGAGATGCTTATTCCATGACAGAAGCAGTCATGTTACCAGCAGTGTGCAAGCACGGTTTGTCCTCTAGGCATGGGAAAGGTTGCAGTGAGGTAGACTTCAAGGCGCCAGAGAAGACAGGAGCGGAGAGGCAATAGAGCGGTAACCAGCAAGATTCAGCTGTTCCTAAAACCCCTGAGATGCTGGGGATAACACTGACATGACAGTCAAGGACAGATTTGGCAGGGGCAGTGTATTTTGTACTTGGCAGGGCACGCCTTTTGGACAGAAATGCTGCCTGGAGTGAGGACCTGATGGGCTGAAGACTTAGCACATTGTTCCAGTGGCTGCTCTCACCCTCATGATTAAAAATGTGTTCTTTGTTTCTAAGCACAGTTGGCAGATGTCAGTTCACGCTCACAGATTTCTGCCTTTTCCTTAAAGATGTTTCTGTGGTGTTTGGTGTATTGATTGCTCCTACAGATGTCCACTATCATCATGTCATCTTGGTCCTCTTCTTGGTAAACCAAGCAGGTCGAGTTGCTTCAGCCTCTTGCCATAAATTGTCTTCCCCATTCTCTCACTCATTTTTGTGCATTTTTTCTGCTGCTGCTTCAATGTTGAAGCATAATCTTCATGAGCAGGTGCTAACATTTTAACTGGATGTCAGGACCATTAGTGTAGAGGTGATATCATCTGTATATTCTTGTTTCCCAACCTATTCTCTATAAACTGAAAGATCATTTTAACTCAAGTTGCCACAGCATCATGCTTAGGTGCATTCATATCCCTCTCACACATAACCCTCCTTCAGGTTCATTTGAAGTATACGACCTGCACACGCACACTGAGCCCAAGGACAGGATATGGTTCTCAGGCCTTGTTTCAGGCAAGCTTATTTGCACTTCCAGCTCACCTAGATGCCATCGACACTGCATGGCTGAGCTACAAGCCTGTTCTATGGCTCAGTTTGCCTTAGGTGCCCATGCTTCTGCTTTCCCCAATCACCACTTGCCTTGGCCAAGACAGTTCTCTTCTTCGGCTCTTCACAGAATGAATGAAGCCCATTCAACCATTCCAACACCCCTTAGTCACCATCATACTAGATGCTGCCCTTCTCAGGCCCTGGCTACTTCTACTCAGTCCAATATCAAACCTGGTGGTCACAGCCAAGACCCCAACTCCAACATTCAGCCCACCCCTCTGCCTCTATTTTAGCCCCAGTACTGGAGGTAGTCCTTTTTCTACAATAATGGTTGGGACAACAGGATAATCATACACAAATTTGTCAATCTTGCCTATTCCTCCAGTGTTGGAAATGGTAATTTAGGGATACTCACTAAAGGATTTAAGAAACTGGACATTTACATAAAGGTCTTTACCCTGATATATCTTCCCAGCTTATGAAATGTCAAAGCTTTAGAAACCTCCAATGCAAAAGGTTGTGTTTCAAGTCTTCATTTTAATAGCCATCAATGGACCTGTTCCAATACCATTTACATATACTTTTGACCATTGTTACACACTGAAACAATGTTACATAGTTTAAAAACATGTTATCTAGTATATATTTTAAATATAAAATATAATTTCATTTGATGCTGGTGAGTTCTTTTTAGTTTTTAAATGAGAAACAGATTATGATTGTTCCCTATTTGCTTCCATGCTTTTCACAATTTTATACACTTCTGCTACTTCAATATCTATTATTTTTCTTCCAAGATGCAAGGGCCTACCTATTGTGTCTTACCCAGCATGAAAGTCATTGCATTTCTCTAATCATGCTTGTGATGACCTTTTCCTGTAGGTTTTCAAGCTCTACTTCTATCTTTTAAAAAAATGTGATATCCAGGAGTGCATGTGTATAAAGTAAGGTTCAGCCTCATTCTTGCCAGTGGACAGTGTTTTAATATAGAATAAAAAAATCCCCATCAAGAAGGCACAAGAGGACAAACAGACTCCTGCTTATGCCTTAAAGTTTTAGAGAGTTCTATCTTCTTTGGCCTTATTTAGAGGAAAGGAAAATTTGTTTCCTGCTTCAACAGTAACTCCTCCCATACTGACAGCATAGGTTGAAGGAATTGACAAGAAATTCTGATGTCTGGAACCCAGTTGTTGTGGCTGCCCGCTGACAAGCTGCTTCTGGTGACCAGCATCAAGTAGTCCTGGTATGTACCAGCTCTGCTTCCCCTCCCCTGCTACAGCTTTTGGCAGTACTCCCTCACATTGACTGTGCTTATACTTGGGGCAGCGGAGCCTCATAAGTGTGCCTTGAGCATGTGTTGAGAATCAGGTGAAGGTTTTGGTGATATCTAGTTTGCATGGCAATTAATCTCACAAACTGAAGATCTTCCTGCAAGAAAACTCCATCACTTGTGTGAATAACTGCATCTTATTATAGAAGGCTCAGTTCTACCTGAAGAACAAAGCTGTCAGCCAAATCTCATCACAGAGCTTTAGGAGGGTTTTTAATGGATCTGGATCTCAGATCACTGAGAAGAACTGAGAGTCAAATTAATTGACTTCATATTGCTATGGGAAGCCAGTGCCAGGAACAGAAGACTGCTTTGACTTGCCTACAGTGGTCCATGCTGCTGAGGTGATGTGATGGAGCTTACTGAAGAACTGGGATGTATTTTTGGAGTTCCTAAGGGATGATAACTAGGTATACCATACTGCTCACAATCTACAGAAGAAATGACAGCTATGAAGCTGGCTGAAGCCTAATCAACTAGTGGCGGATTGCCAGGGTGGTGCAGGTTTTCCTAGCCAACCAGAAATGTCATGAGGCATTATTCACTTCTACAGAGGAGCTTATTATCAGCAACTAGGCTAGAAGCACTCTGAAATTAGAAACTCAACTGACTGATTGTTGGTATGGCACTGTAAAAAAAGGCAGTGTCATCAATGATGCAAGCCTTCAAAATATTTCAAATACCCATCCAAATAATTTCAATTTTATCTGGAGTCAACTCTCATGCAACTGTTTTTCATCTTTTAGCTTATCATTGGCCAGTGGCTATTTCTAAGTGAGTTTGATCAGGAAAGAAAGATTGAACAGCTCTTATGTAGATCAACATCCAGCAAGACTCGCTACTTTGTAATGGGGCATCCACTTTGTGCCTATTGAGACCTGGCTGCACTGTTGTGCAGCTGAATGAGGAACAGAGTTCCTTCCCTGAAGGAGTCATTTGCTATTTTTGTCATCAGTTACTTGCAACCATCTCTCAGCTGCCCAGAAGGGTGTGTTGAAACTTTTGAGATGAGAACACTCTAAGCTTTGAATGTGGTGGACCAGATCTGCAGTTTGCCAGGTGTGTGCTTTTTTTCTGTGAACAATGTAGTCTTTCACAGTTGCAGCTTATTGCTGGTTCTTGTTGTGAACTGGAGGCAGTCAGCATTCGTAAACAGTCTCCAGCACCTTGCATTGCTTCTTAGAGTGGTATTTGACATATATTAATTAAAAAAAAATTTTAAAAATCAGTTATCTCAAAGTTGTAGCTGGTAGTAATTTTTAAGAAGGTGGTGAGATTTTGGCACCAAAAAATTCCAGTACACCAAAATATTGTTCACCAAAATATTCCAGTTCAACAGAAAATGACTAACTGCTAAAGCCAGTAGGAACTTCCTTTGTTAAATAGACTGACTTCTGCATAACTCAGGCCAGGGTAGTTCTTAGTCTATCCCTTTCTGAAGAATGACAGAAGACCTAGGGAAATGCAGACCACTATCACATTAAATACTGACTTTCATAATCCTGATGAAAAAAACATAAACATTTGACTTCTGGTTATATACTTTTATATACATTTTAAACTGCACAGATTAGTGAAAAAAAAATTTTTTTTTTTTTTTTTTTTTCATGAGGACATGGTTTTATAAGGACTTCAAAATGGATACCACATCACTTTCTGGAAACTAATGCTACATGTATATCAGTGTGATAACTATAAAATTTATTAAAGATTAAATATGAGGTAATTGTAGTACTTCACCATTATCTTGGGAGGATATTTGAATAGGCTACCAGAGAGGTCAATGAACAACGTGGAGAGTCTTACCAACCTAATATTAAGGTGATATAAAGCTGGAAAGGATTATGCATCCTTAGAGGACATGAATAGACTAGAAAATCACTTTGATAAGTGGCAGAAGAGGCAAAATAAATAATGGTAAAATGAAATTTAGTCGAGATAATGTAAAACGATTTTGAGTGGATATTTAAACTACAAAAGTTGATTTTAGAAATGCAGAAAGGCAGCAATACAACAGCAATATCTGGGAGTTACAGTATTTGTTATTAACATACATTTGGACAAGGGTCTGAATATATTTGGACACCAACATATAATTGGGCAAGTGCACAAAATCAGACAGGCATGATTATGGTTTGTATGCAATAGCTGTAGCTGACTGGTATTTTAATGGTGTTTGTAACCTTTTTGGCTTCTTTTTGAAAGGAACTGGGTATTCACAATGAATGTCTGACTATGGTGAATTTTAATTCTCTTCTTCATTCACTAATGCCCCAGACCGCTGAATGCCAAGTCTGATGTAGTATCTATAGAAGGTGAATATAATTTATAAAGTTCTCCATAATTTTCCTCTAGTGAATGTCACTGGAAAATATTAACTAACTGGAAACACAGAAGTCAGGATATACGTTTGTGTAAATTTGTTTCTATTGAAATCTGAAATTATTTTGCAGAGAAGAAAAGGTTTTTCATAGATCATGCTAGACATTACAGAACAGTGTATCAAGCTCACTAAAGCCAGTGGAAGTTCTTCACTTTTTTTTCTGGGTTATGATTTCAACCCTGAAGACCTTAACTAAAGTTCTGTTTATTGGAGCGTCTTCTACTATGGCTCCGTAAAAGGTCATAGCCAAGGTAAACCCAGAACAAATTCATAAAATGGTGTATTACCTTAAGTTGGTCAGAGATGTAGTCTCAATCTAGTCCTTAAGATTCTGCTCAGTTCCTTCCCAGACCAACCTTTCAATCACAGCACAAGACCGCAAACAGTTTCTTGAGAGGAAATTAATCCAATTTTAGGATGCAACATGGTCTAAATGAGCTGCTGTGCAGCAACCCCTGATTTATAGCTGATTTATAGCTACATCACCCTTGTGATGGTCTGAAACCAGCTGTCTGGGTTAGAACGCTCAGCTTTCCTGCAGTGGGGCTTAACTATGGGGTGGGGTATCAGCAGCTCAGCCACCTGACACCGAGAAGAAATTATATTTACTCGCTGGGAGTTGATGCTGGTTTAGGTGATGTCATTAAGTTTTGCTGAAGTGCTCCTGGGCTGCACCAGGTAAGCTAGTAAGTTTGGCAGTGGAACCTAAAAAGAGATTCTTCTCTCTGAAAGACAAACTGAGGGTGTGATTCAGAAGCCCAAATGTAGGCCATCCAAGTGCCCTTGGAGATCCCTTAGTGTATCCATCTTCTGCTGCAGAAGGTGCTCCATAGGCTCAGTAAGTCCTGTGATGTAGCTGTCAGCCCTGTGCAGATGTCTCGGCTACTCTAAGACATCTCAAATGGAATGATAAACCTACCAGTTGCATGCTTATCATATATAGGCATAGGCCAACTATGCCTATATGTGACTGGTTGGTTGCCCGAATCACTTTGAAAGCTGTATGGACTGTATTGACCAGAGCTCCATTTATCTAATGGACGCTTGCACCCCTAGTTAGCTTGTAGGCGTAAATCTGTATGTAAACAACTAAATTGAGGTGCCTTATTACAAGCTCAATCCTGCTCCTAATCTCCCTGAACATCCAAATTTCTGTTGAGAAGGTGTACTACAGGTTGTCTTTGCCGTTGAACATGTAAATGGGCATTTCTCATCTGAGAGCACACAGCATCTCCTGGCTTGAACTTCCAGAATTTCTAAACCAGGCACTTTCAACCTGTGCCGGATGTAGGATCTGACTTACCAGTGTGCTTGGAGTAGGCCCAGCTCCCCCAAAACTATGCAATTGTCTGCTGTGGGACATTAACCAGAGACACAGACCAACATCCTTTTTGAGCCTTGGCAGGCTTCTCATTTGGGGGATTTATATGCCCAGAGGCATCTAACATGTAGATGCCTTGGCATGAGCTGACCACACAACACAACTTAGGTAGTCAATGGAGAAAACAGGCACCTCCAAAGGATGATCCATATTGTCGAGAGAGGGCCATTTTAAATATTTAAGCTAAATCACTAAAGGGTTATTTGTATCTACTGATAATAAAGGAAGCCAAGGTCTACCCAAACTCAGGTTTAGACATCAGACTTTCAAACAGAAAAAATTACAGGACATGACCCAGTCCCACACTCTTGAGATTTCTGAAGCTATTGGATTTTGACTAGAATACCCAGCTTCCCATAGTAACAGAAAAGGGAACCCAATTGAACTAGTGCCAAGTATCCCTTTCCCAGGCATAAGTAATATCTGTAATCAGGTCATACCATGTAATACACTTCCATTGAGAGACAAAGAGGACCCTTGTTTCAGAGTATCTGTTGCCACATATTTAGAACTCAGAATTCAAATCTCTTTAGGAGACAAGGCTTTAACCTTCCTTCCACATCCTATTGAATTTCTTATGCACGAGATCACAAAGGTAAGGCGACTGACAAGAAAATTGCCTCCTTGGTTTTTGAATGAATAGCCAGTCTTCAGCTCTATGACCAACAGAGAAGAAAGGAAGGGTGTGAAGAGATTATAGCATCATATAACTCTGATATGTCCCTATACTGTGCTTTACTCCTCACCTAAACATAGGAAAAGTTGGGCAGAGCCACTTCCCCATCCATAACAAGGAGACAATAATGAATCCTGTTCTGCTCTGCTCGAGTTAAATGCCCTGATTTTAAGGTGACAAAATGCCAGGGCATCCCCTGGGACTGCAGCCTAGCAGTACCAATGTACAGACATTGCAAATTTGCCGCCCTTCTGCCAGCTGAAAAAGAAGCATGCACAAGCAGTAATAAATTTGACTGTACTAGGTGCTCATACTGTCCCTGTAAAAGATATTGACAGTAAACCATTATTACAAGACCACAGACTCTGCTCGTTCTTTCTTAATGGAGTTTTTGTATGTGATAGTGTGAATTTATGTAGTTGGGATCGTGCCGCACAGTTATTTCAAAGATCTAATTGACTTCAAGTTGATGTGACTCATGGGGCTCATAGGATCCAAAAAAAAGTCCATGTTAAATGATATGAATTTGTGCAGGTCTGTAGTTTGCTTTTGGGTGGATGATTGTGGATTTCATACAGTTATTAAGGATAATTTGAAAATGCCTAAAATCATTGATCTCTGACAAAACCCTCAGCAGTTAGTTCTAGTCAGAGGCTGCCAAAAGACCAAACAACACAATCAGGACAACTGCAGGCAGCAACTCTGCCACCACCTGCTTTTCATCCTTTTCCATACCATGCTTTGTAAGTTATCTGTAGAAAACCTATATAAATACCTGAACTAGGGAAGAAGTTCATCAGGAAAGCCATTTTTAATTAGGTCACTGATGCTTCATAGGGCGTGTGATTCAGGCAAAGATATGTAGACTGAGATATAAAAGCAATCAAACAAACACAACCAGAAACAGAAACCACCAACAATACTGGCTTTAATTTACTTATCACAGGCCCATGGACAGCCCTTTCGGCTAGTTCACTTAGTTAAACTATTCAGCACAGCATTAAAACACAGGTCCAGCTCCTCAGCTGCACTGGGCAGAGTTGTCTTCTGCATCAGCCCTGCCTGTTACTCTTTGATAGCACCTCAGAGTGACCTTTCTTCATGCCTGCAAATCTCTGGGTGACTTCACGGTGGGCAGGCTAGAGGGAGAAGATGGCACAGTTGAAGAATTCAACTATTTTGGACTGATTAGGAGCAAGAAATGACCAACAGTTTATGACACAAACCTGATTTGAAATGTGACTGAAGCATATTATACTTCACATAATGTAAGCATCAGAGAAAACTCTGTAAGCAGTTGGTGCACACAGATTCTGGAATGAAAGGAGTAATTTTTTTATCTTACTTGTTGTCCCTGTAATATTCCCTATCACAGGCTTCCTTAGATCACCACAGGACAGTGTCATCATAATGCTATTGTATGCTTCTATTCTAAAGAAAACATGTTAATAGAGCCTGTAAAAGCCTCTTCCCCTTTATCTCCATGGTGCCAGCAATACATTGTGTACTTGCCATCTCAATAGTGCAGGCAAGATGGTAAGTTTAAAGAGATAAAATTCTGCTTCTAGTGACAGTGGAGGCCTAACAAAGTATAAGCAAGATCTTTTTCTGATATGGAGAATCTGATTTATGTGTTAACAAATAATGGTAACAAATGTGCACTTTAGCAGTCTGATGCAGTAAGCAAAATTACTTGAATTGAGCATGTGCGGTATTCCAGAATCAGCCCATTTTATTTTGTAACATACCATGTACAGCATGAAGCCACCTGGCAGCTGGAGTACAGGCAGCCTTTGGTGTGCTCTGAAAAGACCTGGCTATTCTTTCACATTGGTATTTGACCAGGTTGCATGAACCAGTGGTATCCAAATGGGCTGACTTCTGTCTTGAATAAAGAATGAATAAGCACATCGTTGTCCTTTTGCACGTGGCAAAGTGGGCCAGCAAAATATTGGTGGTAATGTACTAAAATACAATAAGTGCTTTGTCCTCCTTCAGTACATCATATCCAGGGCTTTGCTTGTAGCCAGATTTGGGAGAAGTTTATTTGTCAAAAAAAATCCCTAGGTGAGTCAGGATTTGGGAATGAACAAGGAAGTGCAAATTACACGTTACTCAATGGCATTGTTAAAAAAGCACTAGAAGTTAAACTAAAAAAATCCATACTGTCACCATAATTAAAATCAGAATTAAAGTGGATGAAACTGTTAAAATACATTTTCAAACAAAGGTCACTGCAAAGCAAAACACAAACCAGGACACAGGCAAAAGACCACAGCCAAATCCAGACTCAGCAGGAAGAGCTGAGGACAGCCAAAAAGGAAAAGGACTGATCCAGGTCAAGGACAGGAAACAAGGAGAAGCTTCCTTGCTGCGCAAGCGCAGCTTTTTCAGAGGACTGAAGGATCCTAAGTGAGAGGATAAGAGCAACTAAACTATATACTTCCTTCATCAATTCATCATAATCTAGAAAAATTCTCATATTTACCCTACAATAGAAATATATGGCTGACAAAGAAAGGCAGTTTTTATTCTTGAAACAGATGTTAAAAAAACCAAAAGCCAATTGTTTTTTCTTAAGAACATTAAAGTGATGGCATTTCCTGGCTTGCAGTGCTTTGTGGTGGTGTTTCTTTGTAGTGGGAGCCTACAAGTTAAGATCAGGAGATAATGATAACATTGCAAGGAACACAGGAGAAAAAAATTATGATGCATATTTGTGTGCATTAAATGAATTCTTCAAAGGAATTAGGATGAAAATAAAATAAAGATTGCCAGCCATGCACAAGTAACAATACTGAAGTGTTATGGATTTTTTTTAAGGGAGCTGTCTGAAACTCTGACACAACCAGTTCACCCTCATGCAGATGTTTGCAGTTTCCAGAATCCTTGGTTCATTAGACCAAGTTACTCAAGGCCCCATCCAAGCTAGTGTTGAAGGCTTCCAGGGCTGGGGCATCTACAACTCTGGGCAACCCGTTCCAGTGCCCCATCACCCACACATTAAAGAATTTCTTCCCAAGATCTAATCTAAATCTATGCTCTTTCAGCTTAAAACCATTGTCTCTCATCCTATCACTGCACTCCTTGATAAAGAGCCCCTCCCCATCTTTCTTGTAGGCTCCCTTTAAGTACTGGAAGGCTGCTATAAGGTCTCCATGGAGCTTTCTCTTCTCCAGGCTGAACAACTCCAACTCTCTCAGCCTGTCCTCATAGCAGATGTGCTTCAGCCCTCTGATCATCTTTGTGGCTCTCCTCTGGATCTGCTCCAACAGGTCCATGTCCATTGTGCTGAGGACTCCAGAACTGAACGCAGCACTCCAGGTGAGGTCTCACTAAAGCAGATTAGAGAGGGAGAATCACCTCCCTTGTCCTGCTGGTCACACTGCTTTTGATGCAGCCCAAGATCTGATTGGTTTTCTGGGCTGCGAGCACATATTGCTGGCTCATGTTGAGCTTCTTTTTCACCAGCACCCCCAAGTCCTCTTCAGGGCTATTCTCAATCCATTCTCCACCCAGCCTGTATTCGTGCTTGGGATTGCCCTGACCCAGATGCACAACCTTGCACTCGGCCTTGTTGAACGTCATGAGGTTCGCACAGGCCCACCTCTCAAGCCTGTCAAGGTCTCTCTGGATGGCATCCCTTCCCTCCAGTGTGTCAATTGCACCACACAGCTTGTTGTCATTGGCAAAATTCCTGAGGGTGCACTCAATCCCACTGTCCATGTCTACGACAAAGGTGTTAAGTAACATGAATCCCAATGTTGACACCTGAGGAATGCTGCTCATCTTTAGTCTCCACTTGGATACTGATTGAGCCATTGATGGTAACTATTTGAGTGCAACCATCCAGCCAATTCCTTATCCACTGAGTGGTCCATCCATCAAAACCACATCTCTCCAAGTTAAGAGAGAAGGATGTCCTATGGAACAGTGTTAAATGCTTTGCACAAGTCCAGGTCATTTGTTTTCCTTTTCCACCAATGCTGTAACCTCATCATAGAAGGCCACAAAATTTGACACGTACAATTTGCCCTTAGTGAAGCCATGTTGGCTGTCACCAATAATTCTTTATTTTCCATGTGCCTTAGCTTAGTTTCCAGGAGGATCTGCTCCATGATCTTGCCAGGCATAGAGATGAGACTGACTGACCTGTAGTTCCCCAGGTCTTCCTTTTTTCCCTTTTTAAAAATGGAAGTTATGTCTCCCATTTTCCAGTCAGTGGGAACTTCACTGGATGCCACAACTTCTCAGATATGATGGATAGTGGCTTAGCAACTTCATCCACCGGTTCCCTCAGGACCCGCAGATATATCTCTTCAGGTCCCATGAACATGAGCACTTTCTGGTTCCTTGGATGGTCTCAAACCTGATGTTCTCCTACAGGAGGCAGTTCCTCATTCTCCAAGTCCCTGCCTTCTGTGACTTGGGCTGTGTATTCGTATCATCTCCCTGTTCTGCTCCAGATGAAAACAATGATTAATTTTTGCATTACATTCCTACGTAATTTGTCACCCTTTTACACTGCTCCTAGCTGTCCTTAAGCAGGGAAATACTTGACAGGTCCAAGTGCATGCCAGTGTGAAAAATAAAGCATTCGTGGTAGTGTAAGCGTCATGTTAAAGCTAAAAAGATAGAATAGGAACAGTTCTTTTCAGCACCGTCAGTTTGAGTAGATACATGTCCCACTGCTGTGTCTAACTGCTTTGGTGTGTTCTTTCATTTACATTACAAAGGAATGCTTTTGGCAGAAAGTCAGTGTAAGCAGCATTCATTATTCCTTTAAAGGGCTTGATAATTTAGTATGTTAATATGCTGCAGGCTATCAATGCAGTCAGCCATCCACCAAGATAGAAATTAAACCTTGTTCAAGCATCAGTATTTCTGTATGCAGTCCTGAGATTTAATGGGATTGGAGCTCAAATTGTGGGATGAAAACTAGTGATGGCAGATATGTTTATGGGACATTTTGGGCCAGGCAGAAAACACCAGCAACTGAATAAAACTTGTGAAAGAAGTCATTTTTAGCACACTGAGTATGAAAATGGCAGAAAATGAGACAAGTGTTTCAATCTGACCAAGCAACCCCCACCCTCAAGAGGAATCCTGAAGTACATCTCTGAAGTCTGGCTCAGATACAGAAAGGAGAAGTGGGCTTCTCGTACAGCTCTGGTTGGTCAGAGTCCCCTTACAGTCAGAGGAGAAAACCTGGAACTTTTAGGTCATGAATCATTTACTCCTAACATAGACATTTAAACTAGGCCCGATGAAGTGCCTCTTCTTTCTTTAAAAAGGGAGAGCAACTGACTTACCTACATGTAGACATCTACACTGAAGATATCTAAAGTCATCCCAGGAGAGATCCAACTTCAGTACGTAGACCCATTTTTACCAGCTGAGCTTTTTCTGCTTGGCGATCTGATGAATGACAGACAAACTCTTCTGGTTTAAAGGACTCTTGCAAAGCTTGGTCCTGCCAGGAGGGCAGCTCCACACTGAAGTGCTGTTGCTTAAAAGTCACAGTGCAACTCTTGGCACCCAACTTTGCTGCAATGAAGTAGCTGGTGAGTGTCCACAGACTTGCTCTATGCAGAAAGAGGGAGACTGCCACAGCAAGAGATTCAGGACTGTAATCTGACTTTACTGCATCGAGGCTGCATCTACATTAGTGTTTTAGTCTGGATCAGAAGAGAGCTTTTAAAGCTAAGTTCTGAATCTTTCCACCTAACTGGGCTCCTCAACTTTTTTCACATTATTCATTCATGCAGCCTTAGAGAAAATGCTTTTTTTTTTTTTGAGATCAAGTTAACCAGAAGATAAAGTCCAGGAGGAGGCCTAGTACATGCCAGATACAATGGGCATTCAGTTCAAGGGACCAGATTAGGACTATTATGAAGAAAAAAAATAAATCAAAAATCCCCAATATTTTGTCAGGTTCTCTGCACTGATTGTTTTGCTCTTCAGATCTGCCATTGATTTGCACTACCTGCTAACTTAATGCAAAGTGAATAGCACTGGAAGAGTCCCTTGCTCCGTTAACCGTTGGAGGAGTTCAGGAAGATGAGATAGCTAAGGTAGCATACTCAAAAATGAATGAAACAAATAACCACCAAATGGACTGTAGGCTATTTTTCCAAAATCCACTAATTAAACAAAGGAAACATATATTAAACAAGGACAGAAACAAGTCCTGCACAAGACTTGAGGTAGTGAATTAACTGAGGATGCAAGATACTTACTGATTAGCAATTACTCTTCCGGGCCTACAGAGTTAGCACATCTGCCTGACATGGCTAGTAAATTCAAAATACAGCTACCCATGGGATTGTGTTTATAGCAATACAGCTTCAGGACTTTATCCAAGCATAAATTGTAGTAAACTAACCACAACATTATTACCTACCAGTTAACATGGCTGCAAAAGAACAATAGAAACTGCAAAACAAACCTTGAAGGCCGTTTCCAGCACTACCAACCTAGCTGAATGCATGAGTTACTTCAGTGAGAAGGAATATTGCACATTTGGTAATAAAGTATTATTATCTCCACCAGAGTCTCAATACAAAAGAAAATACTTCAGGTTAAATATTTTAATTGTGAGATGGTACAAGAAGCTGATGAGAAACTAACCAGCTCTACTAAGATGGCCTGAAGCCTACTGAAATCAGCTTAAAGACGGTCCTGAATTTATATTGATTTTGGATCAACCCTTGAAGAGGGAGGTGCCATTCTTCATTCTTCCCGCAAACCAGCTCCCAGAGGAGAGGAGAAAGGTATAACTGCTGCTATCTTCATAAAATGGTTCTCCAGAGATTGGGAAGGCAGTAAGGGTCAAATACGAGACCGGGCTCAATACCAGTGTTTTTATCATAGGTTTCCCAGGCAAGGGAAAGTGACAAAACCCACAGAAAACAGCAAAAGCTGAAAGGAACCATTAATAAGCCCTGGAATTCAATGTACAGCAAGAAAGGGAACAAGTAACAGAGCAGGTAAGGGAGCAAACACGCCATCATGGGCATCACCAACAGCAAATACCAGACTGCCAAGAAACACCTAAATAGCTGCTGCTCCCTCCCTAATGCCAGTGGGACAGAGGGAAAACAGGAAGAACAAAACTGAGACAAGTCATGGGTTGAGATAAAGACAGTTTAGTAGGTAAAGGAAAAAGAAAAAAACAAGTGAACCAAAGGAAGTCTCTCACTGTCTGCCCTAGGCAGACTGATGCCCAGCCAGTCCCTGAACACTGGCCACCTAGGAAGCCACCCCTTGTTTCTTCTTCTTCCTCTACCTCAGTTTTTATTGATGAGCATGATGCTATATGGTGTGGAACATCCCTTTGGCCAATTTGTGTCAGCTGTCCCAGCTGTGTCCCCCCCCCAAACAGTTGTGCACCCACAGCTTACTCACTGGGGGAAAGAGTGGGTAAAGGAGAAATCTTTGATGTTGTGCAAGCACAATGGCCCATTGGTGTGTAACCAACATTGCTTTAGCCGCAAAACTAAAACACAGCATCATGTGGGCTGCAATGAATTAAGTTAATTCCATCCCAGCCAGACCACTACACCTTGGAGCTACAAGAATTGCTTCATATGATATTATCTATGAGCACCTTCATTGCTTCACAAGCTTTAAGGTCTTCCTCATGCAATGTATTTGCATACTTTCAGGGAAGTTACGAAACCCTTTATCTTTCCTGTAAACAAACGGACACTTTGATTCTCAGGAAGAAAAAATTATATACTATGCATACTTTGTTCTTTAGTAGTTTTAACAACAAAAAAAAAAAATTGGCATTTTTCCATAGCAACTTTTTTAAGACTAGTAAACTGTTTCAACCCTTTATAGTTCAATCTGAGTATGTGGTTAAAATTAAGTTTTCCTAAGAAGGCTACCCCAAGTAAAATTTTAATAAACCAAATGATCAAAATAACTTTTACTTAAAAAAAATCAACAAAACAACCTTTTTGAAGTATACTGGAACAAGGATATCTCATCAGTTATTTGTTCTGTAAAACAGGCGCATTAAGGAAAAAAATATCTGTAGGAAGTCTTTAATTCTACACCTATAAAATTCAAACTTTGTTACACTGGTTTTCTGAGATAGCATTTTAGCATCAGAAAGCCTAAATATAATGTTCTACAAGTAACCACATTTTTTCATTTTTGCATGCTATATACAAAACTAAAGGGGCACAATTCAATACATCTCTTAATGGCTAATGTTCTTTAAAAACAGAAAATTAAAATCAACCTTGTGATCTTTTTTTCAAAAGTATTCCTACTTTCACTCAAATAAAATAAGGCATTAATACAATTGCAGCTTCTCTGCATGGCAACAAAACAACTCAGACAATTCTGGTCCTTTGTGGGTGTCTCTGCCTATAACATGGTTTCACACGCCGATGTAATGCTGTTCTTCATTCTGTAATAACACCGATTCATTTGCAAAAGAGATGTACATTAAAATAACCAAGAATTATTCTATTGAAAGCATTTATTTCCTCCAGGAATGGAGATGGTTAGCAAAGCTAAGCAATATAAGTTTAGAGAAAATCATACAGCTTCAGCTGTGAGCAAAACCTTATTCTTTCTCATACCTACCTTTCATAATAGGAGCATCACTCCCATTCTCCTTGTATATTGTAAGTTAACCTCTTACTGCTTGTTTTAATCTAACATCCACTGGACACAATCAAAGACATACTGTACTGTGCCCCTGCACAAAGGCACAGTAAGCTTCTTCCCTGACCTTGAGTAACTCACTTGGGATCTCACACAGCGTATGGCAGTACAGCAGCACTGTTCACCCACAAAACTAGCTCTAAATAAAGACAAAATACAACCAAGTGATGTGAAAATTGAACACAAAGTGTGTAGGCGGGTGGATGAGATGGGTAACACTGAGAAAGTGGTGTGTTTTTGCTTTGGTGGGATGAAAGCAAAAGGTGCAGGACCCAGGGATGGATCACTTGGTTTCTTGGCCCCAGGGCGTACCTCAGGTTCGTGTCAGGCATCAACAAAGGCCTGTGAGATTTCACTGTCTAGCTTGTGCAATGCTATTCCCCTACAACACGTGAAGCACCAAACACGTGAAGAATATCAGTACCAAAGCTGTGCCCTAAGGGCACAGACCACAGAGTCTGGCAGCAGAGCTGGCCTCTGCTTCTCCAGCTGCAGGTGGGTTTTCTTGCTGCCAAGGCAGAAAGTTTGCACCTGGGCTGAGACCAGTGCAGGTTACAGAAATGCCCACACTCCTGTCCCCTGATGGGTAGCTTCTGCTATACCTATTCCCTGCAAAGCTGAGTCACTGAGTACAAAGTGCAAAGACAGTGTTCAGTTGATGTGAAATGCATGACAAGGCACTCAAAACAAGCATACAGCATTGACAAGGTAGTGTGGTAAATGCCATGGTAACCTAAAGAATTTAACTGAGAACATGCTGTGTAGGATCTCTGCCTACTTCACCCAGCTAATGAAAACCAGCTTTCTTCTACTCCCATACGAAATTTTTTGTTGCTAGTGTGATGTTAACTCCACATATATCTAGGCTAACCATTCCTCTTACACTAGGCAAGAACTATTTATGAAGCCATTCTTTCAGCTGCTCCGCTTACGCCAACACTTCAGGTTACCCTAATGAAGATGCACACTGTGCTCATGGGCTCTGAGTAGACTTTTCAGTGTTAGACAGCAGGGAGGGTGTGATTCAGTTGACCAAGCTCAGATGTCTGCTAACATCTGAGATGTCCAGGGGAATCAGAGACGTACAGTATAGCAAGATATGACACCGGACTTCTGTTGTATTTACACCCTCAAAGCAGCATCTGTTGGCCAAGCAGGACACCTGAGGACATCTCTGCTGGCACACACTTTTGCATGGACAGTTTAAGAGATAGCACAGGATGGGACTCTGGTTGGAAATTTAGACATTGTTTAAATGTTTACTTTTGTGCTGTGTCTCCGAGCTCCACAACAGTCAGTTGAAAATCTTACCAACAAGGTATATTGTAGTCAATGACAACCTAACCAATACAGCCCAGGAAACTCAAAAATTATTTTATAGAATAGATTTCATAGAATCAGAAGACTGCAGGTTGGTTGAGTCACCATCCCCAAAGGTATTCAAAGAACAGGTAGATGAGGTGCTCAGGGATATGGTTTAGTAGTGGACAGGTACGGTTGGACTCGATGATCTCAAAGGTCTTTTCCAACCAAATGATTCTATGATTTAGGTTGGAAAAGACCTTTGAGATCATCAAGTCCAACCCTTAACCTAACACCACTAAACCATGTCCCTAAGTGCCACATCTTCAAGCTTGTTTAAATCCTCCAGGGATGGTGACTCAAACACTGCCCTGGGCAGCCCGTTCCTAATATCTAAACCTCTACTGGCACAACTTGAGGCCCTTTCCTCTAGTCTTATTGCTTGAGAGACGAGACCAGTGCCCACCCCACTATAAACTCCTTTCAGGTAGTTTTAAAGATTGTCTAGACTAAACAACCCACATTCCCTCAGTTGCTCTTCACGAGACTTGTGCTCCAGACGTTTCACCAGCTTCATTGCCCTTCTTTAGACATGCTCCAACAACTCAATATCTTTCTTGTAGTGAGGTGCCCCAAACTGAAGCCAGTATTCGAGGTGTAGACTCGCCCGTGCCTCATTACAGACTAGACATGTAATAGCAGTAGCTGAGGCTCTCTACTCTCACTGAAATGGGAGTATACAGCAGTAGCAAGGCTAAACCTACACTAAAGCATCAGTCTCAAGCAGGATCCTTCTCACCTAGCCAGAGCATTTTTTATGACTATGTGCTATAAGACAAAAAACCAAAAAGCATAATTTCCTAGTTTTTACTTTTATGGTGCATTGATTTTGTTGTGGGTTGTGGTAACTACAGCAGTGAGTTATTCACACAAAAGTCCCATTTCAAATAGGTTCTCTCCCCCAAAGGAAAGGCAAACAAAAAGCCTTTAATTACGTATTAGAAATGTTACAAAATGTTCCTCCTTTTCTTTTATAACAGGACAATGTTAGCCATGTTTATGTTGTGTTTCTCCATTGAAATGATCCAGTCATAAAGCCTCAAAAATTCAACTGAAGTTAGACAGTTGCTAAGCTAAGACTGGCATCATCTTGACCCAGGCTGACTGTATTCCCCCATGCACCCATATCCATCTGCTATTTTCCTTCTGTTGTGCCAAGATTATCCATCGCTTGGGGCAAGGGAATGACGTTTATTTTGTAGCTGCTCAGGACTAAGAAATTGGTGCTACAAGAATACAAATCATCAGTACCCCAGTGCCTGTGATGATTTATTCTCCCTGCTAGCTTGTCTCTGTTGCCAGAGACCTTAAGTGCTTGCACGCTTTTGTGAAGTACGCGCTTTTCCTAACACCTGCACCTCAAATAACTAGTGAAAACAATTTGGGATAATCAATCTTTTAAGCTTTACTGTCGAGCACCAACATATTCACCAGGAGCCAGGACCACTGGTTATTTTCTTTAGATTCGCAATGGGTGGTGTCAGATGCTGTTGTCCACTGAAAGGAGTAAAGGGGTGACAGGTACACAAAGGGAGAGCTGAGCATGGAGCAAACCAAGGGCAGGTTTTGTTTATGGGCTGAGGCCAAGAAACAAACTAAAGCCAGTAGAAGAGCCTGGACTTCTATTGTAGAAACCTTCTACTGGTATTTATAATTACATCACTAATTCTACAAGAAGGAATCTCTGAGAAATCTGCTCCCACTAAGGAAAGTGCAGTAGCTATGGTTACCAAGCAAACAGGGAGAGGAGGCAAAGCTGAACCACAACTCTGGGCACTATAAACCATTTTAAACACCAAAAGCCTAGTTTCAGCTTTCCAAAATGCAACTATGAGAACAGCCACCTACGTTTCCCATTACAGTATGTGCATGTGTGTATAAGTCCGTGTGTATTCTAGACACATATTTTTATATATATATATTGACACACACATGCAGATATATAGTAGGATGAGTAGATGACAAAGAGAACAAAAAATGTAGTCAGCTTTTAATCATCATACTACTATGGAGTCTGTCACATACACATAGGCAACAACCTAGTATGCTTGGTTAGACAGCCCTAGGCCAGCACCATGGGACTTGCCCCAAGGAACTTCTGTTGCCACAAAGAGGAAATAGGTGTCTTCATTTGCCCTCAAGCATTTCTCAAGAGGTACAAGCAGTTCTCTGTAAGGGAACTATGTCTCTTGCAGGCTTAGTGCAACACTTCTAGAAAAGTTCCAATTAACCTTAAGGCTAATAGGCATAAGTATTACTGTAGTGTAGCAGCAGCAAACATGGAACTTGGCAAGTGCCATAAACCCCCTTGAGAAACTGGGTAAATATTTAAGCAATTAATCCACATTCCATTTCACATAAAATGGCTTCACAGTCATCGAGCCCATTAACTGGTGTTTTCAAAACAGAGTGGGGATAGTTTATCAGCCTGTAGAACTGTCTGCATGGTGGGTATTATAACAACGGAGAGTTTACTTACTGCACACTTTCCCAAGCCCTTCGCACCTCCAGTCACCACATCCTGGCCACATCCAATCTAGGCATTGATTTGGACGTGTGTATGCCTACATAGCTGCCTTCACGTCTTTGATGGTAATGTCATAGCCATAACTATTCTGCCCAGAAAGATTCCTCTCCTGAGAGGCCATGAACATGGCCCATTCTACCTTCTTCCCACAGTTCTGCCTCACAAATAGTTCCCATATGCTTGCAGCAGCACAATGTCTGACACACCAAACAAAGCACTCTGCATGCTTAAGTTCCTGGGTTATCTGGACAGTGTGCCTGGCTGGTTCCTAGTGCGCACGTGCAGTCTACTCATGGTTTCTCTGGCATACCACACAGGCAGACATGCTGAGGCTGCAGTTCAAATTAGTCACCTAGCTTTCCTCTTCAACCACAAGGAAGAAACAGACACAGGCACCTTCTTCAAAACCCTTTTCAAGGTGTTTATATCACTAAGCTAGTTATCTAGACTCCCTCTGTAGACTAGCTAAGAGTTTGGTCTCTAAAGTTAGGTGAATCGAATCCCATCCCTTAGTAGATAGTTTCCTGATGGTGGAATGGGCTGTTACCAGTTTGTCCCTATGAATCTCTTCTCCAAAGGGACAATAGAACAGCAGTGGCTGTTCGGTAGAAGATGGATCAGGGACCTCTGCTTCAACATCAGCTTCTAGATGAAACAGCATCTGATACCACTGACAGAGTCTGGAGCATCTGAGATGTCCAGGCAGGGCTGGCAGATATGACATAAGACTTTTGTGAGACTGGTGTCCTTTTGGAGATGTAGCTGGGAAACAGGAGTATGCCAGGAGGGCATCTTGGCTAGCAATGTACACCTAACCGTGTCTACCTGAGAGCTAGGTGTGTGACCTACCTGTAAAGCCAAGGCAGGCACAGTCAAAAGACACTGGAGATTGAGTCAGCTTGACCCACAACAGACGCTAGAGCAACCGGAACATCCACACAAGGTTGGTAGATAGGACACAGGATTTAACATAAACTCAGAACCTTCTGGAGCAGCAGCTAGAGGCCAAGGTAGAACATGTAAATAACCAGACACTTGTGCTTGGGGATCTGAACAAAGCTCATGGACTCCTGTTGCTTCTGTGGGCTGTAACTGGAAAGCCAATGCATTTTACAACAAATTAAACTAAAACCTGTGTCAGCTTTCATCTGCCCATTTCCAAGAAATGGCAAAACTGTCTTCTATTTTTTTTCTTCCATAAAGTCTTTCTAGACATTAGAGGCAGTCTTCAGTGTAGTTACCTCTACATGGGGCTGGCTGGTGCGACACATGAAACACTGGTGTCCTTTTAGACTCGAAGCAAGGATCCAGACAGGCCCAGGGCAGCAGGAGCCTATGGAGGACAACCAAACCACATTTACCATATGGGCAAGATGCACATAGCTTTAGTATTTATGTTGAAGACATGAAGCTTAAATCACTTTAATCTTGAAAGATTAAACAACATACACTTAGGTTTAGGGCAGTAGGTTTTCACAGAAAGCTACAGTTTCTAGCTTCTTTCAGCGTGATCACAGGCTGAACTCAGTTGTAACACAAACACAATTATGGGAATTCAAGCCTCATTTATTTCCAACAATGAAAAAAAATACAGCTTCCTTTATTCAAACCAGTATACAAACCTCCTACAGTCATATAGAAAGAAACTTTTTTATATGCTGTAAGTAATAGTAAATCAAACTGAAGATTTAATAAAGTAATTCAGATTAAAAAACAGTACTGCAGACACTGGTAAGAAGTTTCTTCTTAACCAACACAGCCCAGGAAAAATGAAACACAGAAGCTCTCTCATCTTAGAAATTTATGCATCCTATAATCCCCAAAGGGAACAATCACATCTGATAAAAATCTTTAGACCAAAATTAGAAAGTAATAATAAAGCTGACAGAACTGCCTGAAATACATATTTTAGCAGAGAGATATTAGAAAGTCTGCATAAAATGCCTCTTAATCATACTCATCATGTATCTATTGGCAGTAAATCCAAGCCACCCTAGTTTTATATACCTCTGTAGGCTATTTTATTGCTTACTTGCTCAGTAGATTTAAACTAGGTATATTGGCAATGTGTCTAGAATGTCACCTGCAAAAGGTAACTTCCTATCACTCATTATAACCTTGATAAATATCCTGTGCTTGGAGCCAAAGGCATGAGTTTGCAAAGCTTGAATTATTGGTCAAACCATTAAAAAGATCCATCTTCAGAGTATTTTTTAGTCTTGGTGCAGTCATCTCAGTAACTGCCCTGAAATGCATGCAGAAGTTTTAACCAGTGGTAGCCACGATCTTAGAGAGGGAGCAGTGACAAACCTCCAGTCCTCATCATTTTCACTTTTCATTGCATTGGAGTATCTGTGAATCTGAGCTAATCAGAAGATCTATATATACTACCAAGTAATGACTTCGTAATACTATATGTAAAAATTACAGTGATCAAATCAAACAGGCAGTGATGTATCATTGAGCTAATGGCTAATTTCTGTCAAATTCTAGTCATTACATCTTTGTTAACTTCTACATGACTTTTCCAGGAGAGAGTGCCCACTAAAAAGCTGACTGCAGGATACCATTTGGTATACAAATGGCAAGAGGCTTTACAAATACATTCAGTATATTAGATTTTCAGTTACTAACAATTCAAACAAATGCTTTAGAAGTTAAGAATCTCTAAATCCCATAATCTCCGGGATCTTCCAGTTCCCCCAGGAAAAGTCAGATAAGCCTGGACTTCTTCCCAGTCCCACTTGCTACAGAAGGAATAGCACTGAGATTGCCAGAACAGGATGTAAAGAAACATGCACCACTTTTCATCAGGTACCATGAATTCCTATGTCAGATATCACAAGAGTTTCCAAGCTATTTCACAGTGTTTTAACAAGGTAAAAGGAAAAATTAATTAGTAATTAAAAATTAAACATTCGTGCTCTCATTGTAATTAGCATTAAAACAGGATGGAAAATTTATGCAAAGCCCGACAATAGACTTTCACATGCCAGTAACACACAGTAAATTATTTTTAAAAGCCAGTTATTATTTCAAATGTTCAAAAACTTCAGACAAGGGACTAATTTGTAATATTGGATTATTGATCTTAGTAAAATGGTCATCATTACTTCCATAACCTAAATTATTGTAAAATCTCAGATACCTTATGTTGTTTGCTTTCAACTATACTTAACACTGCTTTATTATTTTTCTGTGGATATTTATATAGTTATCTGTTTCCTTTAGTTCGTCTCCCTTCAGACCAAATAAATGTAGTTCTTGTCTTCTTTCTTTCCAAGTTGTATTTTTAAAAAATAATGAGAGGAAAAAAAATATTTGCACTGAGATTAGTTGTAGTAGTGTAAAGGGCTAAAGCTGAAAATAAAATCAGTTTAAGCTCTGGATCAGGAAAAAGTGTTTTTGAAGACACTAAGATTGGCTGGACAGAGAGGAAACTGTGCCTGCTTTTCAAGTCAATCCATCCATCCCCTTCCTTTCCTACTTCCTAGGCAACTAGAAGGGTCCTTCAACCCTTTCAGGCCTAATCTGCTGGGTTTTGCTATTTGATTCTCAAAGAGAAACAGCTACCACTTGTTATCTTTTAACGAGTCACTAAAAATATTTGAATTGTTGAAAGATTACAGGTTTACAAACTCAGGAGCTTCTCTCCTCTGGTTTCACCACTTCATGGATACCATTAACCAATGGAGTGGACATCTTGGCTTAAAGGTAACTTGCAGGAAGGTACGCAGACAGACAACAAGGTAATGAAATCACTGTGACATTTACCAACTTATCTGGGCAGTGCAGGATGCTAAACCTACACGAGAGAAGGTGTACGGTATCCTGCACATCAGAGGTATTATGGTACTACTGTAGAGGAGGTTTTGAGAAAACAGATGAACACTGGACATGGCTATCAACTCAGCCCTTAGGTAGTGAGGAGATATTCAAGATGGCATGATATCCTGAAGAACTATGCTTTAGCTTATACAGAAACAACTGTAGTTAGTCCTCAGGGCATTTGTTTTCATTTTGAGAGATAAACAGGATTGTGTCTGTATATATATGGCTAAAAATTAATAACTGGGTCATTCTCTTCTAAAAAGAACACAGCAAAATTTGTTGTTCTGTTATTAACCTCAGGGAAAGCAATGTCATTCCTGTCCCCCAAACAACTACCACAGGAGTTTAGTGCTCTCCTCTACCATCCCAACAGGCTGGCATTTATAGATAAGTAAATGCCACAAAAGATGTCCTAAAATGAACTGCAAGCACAACGGCTTGGCTTGTCAGGTTAGAAAAAACTATAACATCCACATACCTCTGGTCCCAAGACACAGAGATCGATGCAGTCCTGTACAAAACAAGTTGAGAAGCTCTATACAACTTCCCATTGAAATGAAGAGAAAAATTTTCAGACTCATGAGGGGAAAAAAATGTTTGTTTGCTGTAAATAAGTAAAACCTATAAACACATAAAAGGTAAAACCCCCTTAAACTGAAGAACAGTCACCAGGCTTTAAGTATACCAGACTGTTTCTGACATGGATCAAATTAATGCATTTGTTTTGACTGAATACTATATTACTAGAAGGTCCATGAAAAAAAGAAAACAGAAAATACTGTATACATAATTGTTTAATTTTCCCCTCTTTTCTGACAGTCTTCTGATTTCAGGTTCAGAAGGTTTAAATAAGGGAAAAAGGGAAAAAGGGAAAGAGGCAATTCCCCAAAGCCATTATTTCTACTTTGCATCGTCCATCATTGTTTTATTAAAACTGCTGTTAGGTCCTACGTAGACACTGTCTTCCTTTAAGTCAGACTTCAGATGTGGTCTGACGCCTGCTGCAGAGCAGCCAGCACAGACTTTGTTATTGCTGGCAGTGGGGTTTTTGTTTTGTTTTGTCTGTTTGTTTGCTTTTTAAAGTTGTCAGGATGACACCACCAACATTCCCCCCAACACTGTTGCTGGAGGTAAGCACCTGACACCACTGGCCTGGCAGCACACTTACGGGCATGCCTTATCTTGTATTTCCTCCACTGCCTTGCACAGGCATCCAGATCCCTTGCAAATACCACTGAAGGCTGCTTAAAAGAGAAAGCTTTATAAAGTCTGCTGTGCCAGCAGAATGGCTGGCAGTGGTAACCTCCAGCAGCAGACTGGTAACAACTGACAAGTGGGCAAGGTGGATTGCAGCATCATAGCAATTTCTTTGCTGACTTGGACCACCAGACCCCATCTCCAAACGCAGGCCTGTATTATTTTCAGAAATTAGACTTGGAGCCTTATGCAATTAATTAGTCAAGGTTCTGTACATGGACAGAGATCAAATCTACAATGAGCATCTAGGGATTTCATGCTCCTCTTCTCCTGCTTCCTGAACTTCCCCAAGCATGAATTTTTGCTTGGGTTTTTTGTTTGTTTCTTACAGAACCTGTACTTGCTAGTAAGCAGAGATGAGGACTGTGCAGCAAATTGGTGGCTATTCACAGGAGAGAAAAGCGGGGCTTATTCAATAAAAACTGAAATTAAAACTCAGTTCTGTTTCTCTACCTATGTTATTTACTAAAATATTTGTTCTGAACTGTGACCTCTGAACAAGGACTAAAAAGAACCCAAGTATCTTTCTTAATGGAGACAGTCAAATACAGTTAAATGGTAGTTAAGATGGATCAATAAACTTACATTAAGCAGTTTGTATTCAAAATTCATCTCAAGTCTCTGTCCTGCCTTTTATGACGGCTAGATCACAACTGGACCCTGTAACAGTAAGTAAAGCCTAAGTTCTGCATATTCTGTGCAGAAGTTGGAGGTTAAAAATCCAAGCATCACCCAGCTTCTTTCATAGTGAATATGCTTTTAAAGGAGCATGCTTGGAAGCTCATTAGAATTTCCAGGAATTCACTGATTCCCATGGACTTTGGGTCAGGTCAAGACTACTTTGGCTAGGATGTAACACCAAATGACTTGGCTTCCATTGCAATCTCATTGTAAGTACCAGAAACAAGAATTTGCATCTGAACCCACACAGATTTCTGCAGCACGTGACGTGTGAATTGCTCCCACAGGAAGACACCACTTCCAAGTTGCATTATCAAGAAATATTCCATGCCTTTGGCATAATTGTTCAGTAATATGCATTTTGTATATGGAATAAAACAGAAATGCTGACAGACCAGCTTTCATGGCTGCTGACACAAACTTTCTGAGCATAGTTGTATAAGATCTGCTGACACAAAACTTCTCCTTGAGAACAGCTGTGATTGCCTGCTGCTTTGGAGAGGGGATGGGGGGGGGGGGGGGGGGCGTATTTTCTTTCTTTTTTCTGCCTCCTGTGGAGAACTCCAAAGTGCTGGCTGTGGCTGATAGGGCTGAAGTATCTACCAACACCTGGTTATGCTACAGATGTGAACACAGAAAAGACAAAGCGAATTCCCCTCCTCGCTTCATCCTCCATTTGTCTATCAGATTATTTAATAATCCCATGCTTAGCAGTATTTGGATAAGATGGACAGTTATCAAAAGCACTGCAGCATTATGTCTATTCTTGTAAACCAATAAGCACTTGGAACAGGCAAAATTCCCACAAAGAGTCAGATGTAAGACACCATTTGCTTGAAGGTTAGTTAGCATGTTCACACAAGACAAGTACAGCTAGAGGGTAAGGCAGAATCTTCTCAGGCTTCGCATTTCAGGGCACAGCTAGCATACAAGTGTTTTAGAAAAATACTCAAAGAGTCTCCCAGCTCCCTCTTCAGCACACATAATTAACAGCTTATGTCTCCCCTTCATCAACTAAGTGCTGAAGGGTATGCTTAAAAGTGTTTTGCTGATTTAGGGCTTCAGTAACTTGTCTGCAAGGATCTGAATGCCCACAACTCCCCCCGAAAGGAAAAGTGCATTTGAGTCCTGGAGGAATTGATGTGCCTTGCAAAAGTCTTTCCTAATAGTTGCCACAACCCCATTGCTTAATGTAGATAACCTACAGCAATTACTGCCAAGTCATGCCTGGGTTGATACGGTAGGCATTTTGAAATTGCCCATTTTCTTGAATTGTGAATGCTCATTTATTGGTCCTACAGCTGCTTTAACATAGAAAGTCAGATGATTAACCTTGCACTAACCACTCTATTACAAACATCTCAAGTTCACAGGTTTTGGCAGCAGAGCTGGTGATTCCCTCAGTATGATCACATACAGGTGTGAAGGCTTTACGTGCAGCACCTACCAGAACAGTTTCATTGTTTATCCTAGCAAAAGCTTAGAGTTCTTGAAAGAGTAATTAAAAAAAGGAGTCAAACTAACACATTTGCACAACCACAAATTACAATTAAAAAAAATAAAAATCAGTACTTGTGCTGTAAGGATGCAGTAAGACCAGGGTGCTAAGCCTGAACCAACCATGCTTTCCAAGTGGTTGTAACAGAAGCTGTGTGTCTGCAAACATCAGGCACACTCAGAATTGCTTTTTTTTTTTCCCCTGTTCATGTCATTAAAGATCATTAGACCATGAATAACGTATCTGTCCAGTGAAACCCCCTCCATTGCAAACAGAAATCAATGCAGCCACAGTGCTGAATTCAGTTGGATGCAGAGAGAGAGCCTGGCAGACAGATGAAATACTACAGCGACAGACAAGCTACTACACTGGGCTTTCTTGTAATGCAAGTTAAGAAGCCTTGCCTGTACCTGGTCTTTTCTTCTAAGAACCACAGAGAGTGAAGCTTTCCACAGCTCTCCAGCATGCTGACTTTATTGCCTAATTATATAAAGAAATTTTGATAGAAAAATTTACCTTAAATTTCAGCAAAATGAAAACATGAAATAACCTATCCCAGGTTTTAGAGATGTCCACATCCTTTCTTCAAATAAAAGATTTCCTTTTCCCACACCAAAGGAATGGAGTCTCATTCTTAAAAAGCCATCTCAGTTGTTAAAATGTTACCAACTTCTCCTTTGTTGTCTTTCCTCAAAGATTTCCTCCAGAACACAGCAGGACAGGGAAGGTGGCACTTGTGGGGTGGCAAAAATAAATTGAAGAGCTAGTAAGATAAAAACATAGCTGCCCTCTGTCAACTGTGCAGCTTGGAGCTGGAACTCTGTCTGAAAATACTGAAAATACACGAGTTTTGTGCTTCCACTAGGTTGGAAGGCCGTACCTCTCCCACCTCCCAAAACAAGGCCACGACAGGAAAAAAAAATCCCAAACAAAACAACAAAAAGAAAATGTTTCTGAAGCCTGCATACTGATTAGCAGTGAGACGGAGGTACCCAGATGCTGGCACATTAAGGAGAATTTTACAAAAGCAAGTACTCTCCTTTCTGCAAGCTGTTGTAAACATCTCTGCCTCAAAACCCTCCAAAAATAGGCCAAATCTGCTGTAATTCATGGACTACCTGCAAAATTATTTCAGACTTCTTTAACTATATATCGACTAAATCCTAAATAAGCAGGGAGACAGAGTGCAGCATTCACCTTGATTTAAAGCAGAAAAAACACTTTTCCTGTCCCAAACCAGAAAATGGCAGTCAGAAAACAGGAGTTATTAATGACCTCAGTCATTAAGACCTGACCTTTATTACTAGATCATTACCTCAAACGATCCTCAGTTTCTCCCCGAGGCAGTGCAAGACAGTCATCTCATGTATTTGAGCCGGAGGCCGTGTCCGTTGGAAAAGCAAGGCTGCATGGCAAGTGATGGCAGGGCAGGCTAGCCCACCATCCTTAGACTGACATTCACCCAGCTGATGGGCCTCACAGAAAACTGAGGAAATAATTTTATTTCTTTTAATTCTGCAGGTAAGGATTTTAGATTGGTTTTGGCTGGATGGAGAATGGAATGCTGAGGGTGAACAGCAAATTTGTGTCATACCAAACCAGCAGCAGTGTTGAAGACTGTTCATTATTACTATTTTTTAATGTTTCAGAGGCAGTAGGGGCAGCCTCCAGTCACAAAAAAAAAATCCCCAAACATAAATCCATGTGATCAAATTTATTTCCCACTCCATTCTGATAGCCCTTCCTCTGGTCCCCTCAGATCAGCCAGCACAGAGACCAGCAGGAACACAGACAGCTCCCAGTTTGTACCACAGCACTCTATGAACCTACAGACACTGCAGAGCTACCTCCAAAATGCTGCACTGATGGAGGAGGATGAGTCTTCCCTTCACCATGGGAGAAGTCCATGCAATAGGACTTAGAATAGGTAAAGAGGATCTTTTCCAGGCAATCAAATGTTCCATTTCTGACAACTCGACACAAGACTGTTTCAAGCTAAAGGTGTATCAAATCCCATCTTCAAAAAAAGATTCACTGTGTTCTCCTGGTACAGAACTTCCAGTTTCTCTTTCAAGCCCACACTGGCAGAGTAGCCTCACATTTCACTACCACCTTCTCAGCCCAGTTTCTCTCAGTCCCCTAGCTACAAAATGCAAGATGTGGGAGAATCATCAGCTGAGCGTTGGTACTAAATTCCCTTTAGTGGGATCAGGCAAGCTCAACAGAGCAGACAGACAAGCAATAGGGACAAAGGAGTGGAAGCTGCCAGTGAAAGGTGAAGCACAACGCCAGAAGGCTATAGCCCTGTCTGCTGAATATTGATCTCCACAGGGCTGTCAGCATCAGCTGGGATTAAGCTAAACCTTTTGGTCTTTCAAAAATTTCTCCTCTACTTTATTCTCTGTGCATGACCAGGTCTTGATTGACTCTTTTTCCTCCACCTCCCTTCCTCACAAGAAAACTATATCCCAAACATAACTTGATGCTTTAAGAAATGAGTGATTAAGATGAAATCATTTGGAAAATACTCTCTCAAGCAGGCTGTATGTCAAGGTCTTCAAAGTCTACAACAACTGTCTTTTCCATGAACAAACAGAGGAATAAAGCTGGCCAAAATATGAGAACACATGCAACTGGGGGCCACACAAACAGGCTGCGGCACTGTTTTGGTTTTCTCGAGATTTCAACACTTGCTTTCATTTTCTAATTGAGTAGAAGAGAGACGTGTGTTTCAGTCTCTGCATCACTCTTGAGTCCCAGTGTCTGTGCTGCAGGTTTGCCCTCACTGCTCATGCATAAGTCACAGTCTGGATCCAAGCCCCTCTCACAAGTGTTCATTCAAAGTAAAGAATATTTCCATTAAAAATTTTCATTTTCAACAAATTGTCAAGAACTTGTCTACACCTAAACCCTTTCTGTTATTATTAAAGCAGGGTGTGCATTTCAAATGCAACGGATGATTCAAAAATCAAAAATTTTTGGAAGCTCCTGTTCTATTCCCAGGAGAGCTGCTCAGAACAAGTCCATGTATAGGCAAGCCCCAGGAGCTAGGTAACAAAAAATTCAATGTTCCTGCTTGAAAAAGTGAAGCTTTCTCCTACTGCCTGTATCTTTTGGTGTCTCGGTTCAAATTCCCTTCAGAAAAGCAGACATTAAAAACCACCTTACACTGCCAGCCCTACTGGTGACAGCCATGTGCATTCATCCTTCTTTCAGATTTATCTGAAGAGAAACAAAAGTAAACAAACTCTTTAAAGATCAGCAGGGAAGTTGGAGGGGAAGGGTTCAAGGACCCAGCAGTCCAGCCTGCTGCCCCTCCTAGGATCTTGCTCTTCACAAGCTTCAGAGCACACAGTCCTCACTCTCTCACATCCTTGCAGAAATAACGAATGGTACTAAACCCACAATATTAAAAAGCTTGTGAAGGCCCAACCAGAAATCCTTGCACAGCATAGTAAAATCTTGACTCAATAGATTGAAACAACATGGTCTCAAGTTTTGACAGGTCTTTTTCAACCTTACGATACTGTGATACTGTGTGATACTGTGATAAAATCCTTACCTCCTCCTTTGCACTAGACACAAATACAGATTACAGAGCAAAGAAGGGATGGGATTAAAACCAGCCTAACATCCTAATGATTCTAGCAATATGGAATAGATCAAAAGAACATCATGATCTACTAAAAAACCAAAACAAACAGAACCCCCCCAACCCATAACAAACCAAAGCCATAAACAAAAGAATACCCCAAACCCACAAACCAAACCACCCACAGCAATCAAGAAATCATTGTGGATTTCTATGCACCTAAAATTGACATATATTTTCAAAGTGCTCAAACTGGGAGATGACGACAGCATCAACTACATCTCCTCTCATTTCAGATAAAAATGTGAAATAAAAATTGCATTTTTGTTAAAATAATTAAGCTTGCTTTTCAAATTAAGTGACAGACCACAGTCTGAAGAAGGAACTTCTATATTCCTTTATGGCTAATTACCTTCCTTGCTGACAACAAGGTATTTGGCATAGGTACAAACATCATTTCAGCCTGCAAAAGCACTCAATACTAAATACAGGTGTATATATATATATTTTCAAGCCCTAACAAACATTTTTCATTTCCCACCTCCACATTTTCCCAAATTTGTTCTATTGTAAGTATACAAAATCTTAGATTTGCCTCTGGAAGACATTAAATCAACTCTGTTCAAGTCTTTGAGCTGGACTGCTTTCTTTTTGTGCCAAGAATCTGAAGTTTATTTTCTGGCTGCCAGTAATTATTCCGCTCCTGTATACAAAGACGTAAATCCGTGCAGTTCTCCATTCAGATTTGTCTTTAAAAATTCCATGGGGACTTCAGGGGAAAACTTTCCATTCAGCTTGCCTCTGGAGTTTCCTGAACTGACAGTTCAGACAGCAATTTCAATTTGTCTTTAATGTTCTTCATTTTTGATCCTTTTCCTCCCCCACTTGGAAGAGCTTAGCAGTTCATAGAAAAATCTTACCAGATATTTTCCACTCAACTTCCTGTCCTCCGAGTTTCAGTCCTGCTCCTTTCCTATCCTGACCAAACTACACTATGTTGTCAGTTCATACAGCTCTAACCAAACTACCCAGTCAAAGAGCAACAAAGCCCCACTGAAGAGCATTTAGGCTAAGATACACACACCTCTGCAGGAAAGAAAAACATCAGGTATAGGTGAAAAATGTACTGTCAGTATAAGGTTTGCCACTTTAAGCATCAGAAATCAGATCTTTGTTAACAGCAGAGCTTGTCTCCCAAGGCGTAGTAGCATTGAACATACCTCAGTTTAGATACCTGCTGAGACTTTTAGAGCATACAAACCTTAGCGAGGCTGATCACAAAGGGCAGCTGATACTTTTCACTTTCAACAGGGAAAGCAGGTGAAAAATACCCTCAGAGGAGCCCTTTCCTGAGGTCAAAAGGGAGGCATCACAATGGTCATGAGAAGGGCCAGGCTCCCTAGAAGTTGACATGAACAAGAGTGGCTGTGAGACTTTTCATGAGTGTCCGGACTTTCCAGTGAAGAGCAGACAAGTTTGGTCACTCCTGTTTTTGCAAACCTATACACTATGACACACACCAGCTCTGAGTGGCAGAGACAACTGGTTTTGTCACTCCTAATTTCAAAGGCTGTATGCTAGGCATAATTAGCCCAAGGCAATAAAATACGATGTATTTCAATTTAGATTTGATCTGCTCTTCCATGCAGGTAGCACAAAGCATATTGTAGCATTTTATCAATTGCACATAGTCAAGCAGCAAAATATTAATTAGCAGCTCCATTAATATCAATGCAGTATGGTCACTGATAAGAAAAAAAAAAAAATCTACCACTGTGCATATTTCACCTGTACTTTGTGAACGAAGCATAATCTAGTGGTATCTCAACATCCTTACCAAAACTGTTTGCAAGCTAGCCAAGTTGCACAAAATTCAACATTTAGGAAGCTCACAGCTATACAGAGTCATCTCCCTCTATCCAAGGAACAGAACATGAATTTCATAGATCCTGGAATTATTTGACAACATCCCTTGCCCATCAGAGTTATTTCAGAGCACTCTTTCAGAACACCTGAGTCAATAAGTGCTTTAGGCTATACAGAAATAACTGGAGAAAGGCAGCCTTCCAGTGACTTGAAGCCCAGAAGTTCCTAGTTGGTACGGTTACTCAGTGTATTTCTGCTGAAGTAAGTAATGAAACGAGGTCAGCTGGACCCTCTCATAGACTAACAATATACCCAGGGTCTCAGAAAGAGAGAGGCTTGGAGCTGACTCCTGGACTGCCATAGCTGGGCAGCTCTCAATACCCCGGCTGCCTCAGTATGACTGTACAAATGACAGGCTACCCTATAAAAACAAACACACTATAAAGTGCCACTAGAAGTAGTGCCGTATGCCCACCTGGCACCCGTGGGAGGATGGCATCACAAAAGAAGCACAAGAATGACCTTTTATAGCAGCCTCTAGGATAACCCTGCATCAGAGTCTTGTAATAAGCACATCATTTCTGCTTCCCCAGCAGTACAATTGAGCAGGGCAATCTATCTAAATCAGAGTGGAAGGCTGGAATACAATGAAACAAACTAACTTGCGATGGTATGACTTTGGGAAACATGCTTCATTGCAAAAAGACTCCTAAACAACATTGGGTTCTGCATTTATAGAGGAAGTGTAATCTTCTTTCACAAAGGAGAAAATGAAGCACAGAGAGTCCATCCAAAGCCAGGATTACAGCCCATCTTTCTGAAGTATTATTTCATTTTAACAGCTTAATAACAGGACCAAGACAGCAACAAAAATATCCTATTAACTGTAGCAAGAACAAGACTGGATGCTCTTGTGGAGCAGACTCAGTGTTGCAAATGTAAAGCTTACACAGCACAGCCTCACTCTACTGTCCCTTTGGAGGGTTAGCTAAATTGCACCATATTTATCTCATTACACTATTTAAAATAAGCAAGACCTGAGCATCTCTTCTGAGGTATTTTCAGTTATAAACTGCAATGTTTAGTGGAAGTTTCCTTACTATACAGAGTGGCTGCTACAAAAACGTATTTCTATTTAATTCATGCTCACATCCCTTAAAACCAAAGGCCAATAATACGGAAACAAAAGCCTAAACTTATCTAAGTAGGTCTTGGATGAAGCCCAGAGCTGAGAAGAACCAAAAGTTTCACTCAAGAATAAACTAAGATTCACCTTTCACATTCTGTCTAATTAAAAGGGTTTAAGAGAATCAGCTTACAAAAAAGGTTTCTAAAAAACAGAACCCAACTTTGAAGAAAGCTTGAATCATAGAAAAAGTGTTTGCTTAGATTTTAAGTGAATGAATTTTTAAGCTTTAAAATGTTTGTTTGCATATGAGTGCATATTATTTGTATTACAGATGTTCCACACCTGTTCGCTTTTTGCAAAAGGACTGTGGCTTTTACATGTTTTCATCTCAATCACAGGACAGAAAATTCAAATTCAGAATCTGCGCTCTCATTTCAGGGGCAGCTAAGACTGAAGTCCCCATAATGTGTATTTCTTCCTCTCATTTAAATCAAATGCATTTTTTTCCTTCTTCAATTTAGATATAAATCTTCAAATCACAATAGCTTGTCACAGACATTTAAGTTCTCCTGCACTGAATTAGAATCAGTGACAGTGAGATTTACTTGCATAAAAAAGAACTTGACTTTTTTATAAGCATCAAGGACAACTGCTGCTCTCTTTCACTGCATCATCAAGGAAGTGTTTACAGTTAAAATCAACGGTATATTATTTTTCTCCCCTTTGGATGACAAGTCAGTCACCTCTCTTTCCCCTTCACCTCTCCTTTCCTTCACTAGCAGCTCTTTGAAACTTTTAATATAATGTTTTTCTAATATTTCACTTGTAAACCCTCAAGGTCAGGCTGCAATCTCCAAACAAGCAACAGCTCTGCTCAAGCACTCCCACACATCCTTCTTCCCACAGTTGCTCCCTGTATTACCAAACCCGCACGTCAGAAAATTACCTAGAGGGACTATGTAACCAAAAGTGTAGCTTAAAAAAAAACCCAAACAAACAAAAAAGCAGAATTAAAAAAAAAAATCTGCTTTATCACTGTGTTAAGAGTTTAGAATACCTGAATAAATAACTACAATACCTAAACATAAGTTTATAAACAAGGAAACATGATAATAAGGACTATGCTCTCCTTCCTTAAAAAAGTAATAAAAGCACAATCAACGAAGCATGTTGAGTTTAACATGCAATAATGATACTGTCAAGTGGTGCCAAGAATCACTTGGAGCAAGTCACTTTTGCATCTTGGTAGAACCACCCTTCAAGAAAAAAAAAAAAAAACCATTACCTACAATCAGCAATTTCCCACAGATCACTTGCTGTGGTAGCTATCCAGATTACTCCTCCGTGGACCCAGTCCAAAGCTCATTACTGGCAACAGGCTTTTGAAACAGCCCTGTATTTTTCCTTTTTTTCCACAATAGGAAAGCTCCATATTTAAATGATAGACTGTAAAGAAAATTAAACTCTTTGAAGTCTGAGATTAACAAGAGAAAAGGACATAACGTTTGCCTTTGGCTTGGCAAGTGATACCTGGGGGAAAAAAACCCCTCTGATCTAGAAATAATGCAATTTTTAGTGCTTAGTATGGTGCAAGTACATCAGAGGATACCTTTACAATTAAAGTTCTAGAGGTGGCAAAATTACTGGTTGCTCCCTTTTAACAACACAATTCACTTTATTAGTCTTTACAAACCAATCTTTCAAAGAGAAGCATGAATGGTGTTCACAAAATGAAAAATTTTAACTCAAAATTTTATGTGAATTTATTTCACAGTCTTTGCAACTGCTTTCAAACATCATTAGCAGAAGAATTTAATGTCAAATAAAATACAGAAATATACAAAATCTTGTAATTTCATCATTTTATTGTTTTAGGATTTCATAATTATTTAGAATAGACTCTGTTCTAGCTCTTCCAAAAAGTGGCCATATTTGAAGGAATTAGCATTTTCAGTAGGATTTTAGGCCACAGCACAGTGGTGGAGTAAGCCATTATTCAAATGAGCCACATAAAAGTTGTTTTGCTTATTTAGTTTCCAGTGGGGTCAAGCCACAGTTTATACAAACATTAATGCCAGCACAAGTAACAGGGCAGGAAAGTGTAGCCAAGGAAGACCGTATGAGAAAAGACTCCAACAGTCCCAACTTACAACAATGAAAGTGAAGACAGAATTTCACTATTAAATGCACAAATAATTATTGCTAAACACAGAGAAGTTTTTCCAATCAACACAAAATAATGGTTCCAAACCTAAAGCAAATTGAAATAAGAACATAAAGAATAATATCAAAAAACCAAACCCCACAAATTGAGGATGTTACCTCCCTTCAGGAGGCAGTCTTTCATCGACAGCATAGCGTACAATCAGTACTGTCATGCAATGGCAGATGTGTCTGTGTGCTCCATCACCCTCAGAAATATCTCTCTGCCAAGGGAATCGTGTATTAGGAAATGCTACCCTCTATCGTTTGACTAGTCTGAACAGCTATTTTCTCCTCAAAACAATCCTTTTAGGAGGCTAACTCTCCTTTTCTTGGAAATCACTACACAAATCCTGAGTTAAACCCCTACAATTCTGAAGCACTGCTGTTTGTTTCTGCACAGCCAGACCTCAACTTTCTTTCTATTCGGCAACTTACTCCTTGACTACAGCACTCTAACAGACCCTATGACTCTGGCTTCCCTCCAACTCCTTTTTCCAAAAGGAAGGCAAGCCAGAGCCTGAAAAATAATTATTGCTTCAAATAATTTACCTTTTTTTTAGCTCTGCCTAACAGTTGAAATTCTTTTTTGTCAATTTTGTAGTATTACTAACAGTCTTTTACCATTCTCCTGTTCTCTTCCCATTCCCATCACTTTCCAAACCCAGATATTTAAACTCATAGAACAGCTCTTATTTCAAAGATTTTGTATTTAAATGTCTTTGCTAAAAAGCTGAAGTAGCAAAATCTCAAGATTTAAGAATGCTATTGCAAAAGCAACTAGAAGGTGATCTTTGAACTCAAATGCATTACCAAAAATTTCTTGAAAGCACAAAAGACATCCCTTCCCATAAATAAGAAAAAGGGAAACAATATTCTCTCTGTCAAAGTCACTGCTTAAGAAGAGCTGCAAAAGTGCACTTCATGCGGATTTAGACCATGCCAGCGGGATATTAGATTTAAAAGGAAAATTATTTTTTCCAGTTTATTCTTCATTTAAAATTAGAAGCCCTAGTTGGCTAACAGCAAACAGACAGAAAGCAACACAAATAGGAATAGAAAGATTACCCATACAAAGTATAAAGAATAATATAGTCTGGAGGGCAAGTAGCAGGGAACAGCAACTGCAAACATAAGGTTTCTCTAATTCAGTTAATTTAAAGCTGGTGTTAATCAGTGTTGACGCCTCTGAATTTCTTTGAAAAGAAACTGAAATTTGGAGTCACCTAGAAACTTTTTGCCTTCTGACTTCTGTTTCTAGCCTTTTTGAGCAGGAAACGAGAAATGAGTAAATCTTAGACAACAATACTCAAATATTTAAGGATGACTTTGAATTAAAAACTCACATGTTAACCCGAGGATGTCTACACTGTAACTTGGAGGTACCGCCATCCATAAACAAACAGTGTGACAATTCTCCTTTAATCACTGCTTAAGGATGAAAGTACTGTAAGGTATTATTGTTACTATTTAAGTTTCCCTCAAGTTAAAGCATATTTTAAGGCCCTTCTGACATCCACCAGAACACGAGGCACTGATGACACGATATAATGCTACTATTTGCGTACTGTGACCATTACGTAAAATATGAATTACAGATTGTTAGAAATACAGTCAACAACAGAGCTCACAATATTCCATTCTTGACCTCCGGATGATTTCCAAGGCAGGAAGAGTAAACAGCCTTCTCCCAGCTTTCTTAGTTTCCACAGCTGAGAGTGTAGGATGTTTACAGTACCTGTCACTCAGAGATCTTGACAACAGACCAAATGTCAGCAGATCGAGTACAGACTTCATCACTGACTGCCAGAAACACGCAGACGTCAAGTAAAGGGAGGAAACCCACCCATACCCATGACTATTTTATATCATTTGAATCCAAATCAATGTGAAGTCCTTTGTGCACAAGTTAGAAAGTATATGAAAGAAGTTCACAATAAAGCTGAGCTCCAGCACCTCCAGAGGACAGCCACTGTTGTTACCACTATGGTATTGCAAGGCTTCCCGCTAGTTCACTCCGAAGTACTCTTCAATCTCTTGAAGCTGTACCTGCAGAAAAGATAATTCAGCATTTTAATGAGTGTATATAAATATATTAACAAATAAATAATGAAGCAGAAAAATTATATCTGCATTCTTCCAGTATTGTAAAAGCCACTATGTATTTTTTTCCAAAGGACTTAAGTAAAATCCTAGAGTGCTGGCTTAGAGGAATGCCTACAATATCTGGCTTATTTTTACTTATCAGAGAAATGATGGTTCTGGGGCACCTTTGAATACTATGAGGAAAAGAATACTTTTAAAGATATGGCTTGGTAAATTTAAGAGTCCAGTCATACAACAGCAGATGACTGTTAAGAGCAGTTTAGATATGTTTGAGATGATATGTTCCTCTCAAAACCAGATTAAGCATTCAGTTTCCTTAAATATATCATCTCTGAGTGGAAGGGAAAAAATAAACAAAAGAAACAAGAATCTAATCATACATAAGAAAAAGTTTTGTTTGGGTACAAGTTAAAATCCTCAGAAGACAAAATAAATCCACTCACACAGGTTTTAGTAGAACATAAGTAACACTTTAGGACAAGATTATCAATAGTTTCTACTTGAAAAAAAACAAAGCATGTGCAGAAAAACGTGCCAGTGACTGGGGACCTTTATCATCTTACCAAGCCACAGCACCCTACTATCAGAAAGGTTAATTTTCTATTGAAAAAGCAGAAGAGCTTTATCTGAGAGCTTAACTCATGGAAGGGTTGCTCCACTACTGGTACATTTCTCACCATTATATGAACACCATTTATAGCACACTGTATTGGCCAGCTTTCTGAAGCAGCAGCTTTCCTTCGGGCATGAAGTATACTTCAGTTGAACCTAAGTTACTGTACAAGTTTCTTCTCTACTTGCATCTGATTCCAGCTGTTTCTGGAACACAGGTCACATATCGAAAAGCCCAGTTCTTGCAGTTGCATAAATCCCCGGTGGGGATCCCTTTGGGTAAGGCCAAGAACTACAGCAGCTGGACACAGATAGGGGAGGAACTGTGTGATTGCCTGCTCCACTTCCCTTTGTAAGAAGGCAGAGAGATTTGCAGGAGCATGAAAAGTTGAAGTAAATCTGAAGGTACAGATCACCTTAACTTTCCAGTCTGCTACAAAACAATACAAACTGCAAGGGCAAAGAAGGCAAAAATGGCCAGAATTAAAAGTTTCTCTTCAAGCTCTCTGTCATGAGTAAATCAGCTCTCTGGTCAGCAGCAAACACCCTACACTAGTTCTGCACTCAGAAGAGCCATTTCTCCTAAAAAACTCCACCAATGTTACACGTTGACTGGGGCATGCGTTGGATCTCTAAGACACTGAGTGAAGAGGGAAATCCCTGTCCTTTAATCAAGCAGTCCAGCTAGCCAGAGTGCCAGGGAACCTTTGCAAGAAACAGAACAGCCCAGTGTTGCCTCAACAATGACTCCAGCAGTAGAAACAAAAGCACAAACTGCAGAATGTAAGTCATGGAACTACACTCACAAAGTAAGAAAAAAAGGAGTAAATCATAGAATAATCCAAGTGTGAACACATGTCAGGAGATTATCTAGTCCCAGCCCCTGCTGGAGACAGTGCCAGCTTCCAAGTCCCACATGAATTTCTCATTCAAAGTTTTTCAGATTAAGTAGGATTTGCAGAAGGCACTTCAACCTTTTACGAGAAAGCTAGGAAAAATAATACTGTGGTAGTCCTTGACTGAATTTACCACCGTACCCTCAAACTTTGGGAGACAAGCATCTGATATTTCTATTGTTACAGATGCTACTTCAATCTTCTAAGGGTTTTAATGATTTCTTTATATTCAAGTGATCAACTGGGACATCATCTTCATATGAATCTTTTATTACTGTTGGTTAGAAATTCCATTTACCATTATTTTATTTTTCCTGTACAATTCAAACTTCAGGGCTTAAAGTTCAAGCAGCTGACTTTGCAAATGTTAACCTATGTTAGACCTTCCAACATTGAAACAATTTTCCCAAGTCTAATAGATGGAAAATAAATGGAAACAAAAAAAATTACCCATCCTCAATAATCTAGTATCTCCCTAATGCAGAAAAAATAAACAAAAACCAAACCACCAACCCCAAACCATTTAAATTCAGAGAGCATGGATATTGTATTTGCTAAAAAGTAAGTAGCAGGAAAAAAAACAAAATGTGTGCTTTGGTGTCGTTGTACAGCAACAAAGAATTCTGCTTTCAAAATAAGCCTATGAACTATTGGAGCTGTTGGCCTCATATCTAAGAAAATTTATGAGAGCCAGTGCAGTAACAGGCAACATACTGTCAGCACACAAAGGAAGAAAACTTGTCAAGGCAAACGATGCAGCAAGAATGAAATACTCAAACAGATGAAGGAAAAACAATCCAGAAATTCAGAACAAGAAAAATCAGACTAAAAACTACGCAATGTATTATTGTCTCATACTATTATGGAAGCTTAAACACTTTTGAGACTTACTATATGTTCTTCAACTTCAGCATTTAAATGAGTGAAACAAGTAACTCAGTACTTTAAAAGTCAGTTTTGGACATACACTTCAGATAAGCTTCCCACAAGAGAGTCATAACTTCAAATAATGTAAGGAAATCTTCTGCTAAGAACTGCAATGATACTCAACACAGTAATTCCTATTCTAAAGGGCCTACATTCAAAACAAGTGACATAACATGACAGCAATCAAACAATCGCACTAAGCGCAGGACCAGTATATTTCTGCTGCTTGTTTCTTAATTGGCTTTGACTTCCAAATCATTTCAAGTCACTATTTTACTTTAACCAGTATTTATGAAGTCTGAATGATGCTTCTAAGGTGAGATATTTAGGGAGGGGTAGGAAGTTACACACATTATAACCCTTTGATGAGGGCTTGTCTAGATACCCAGATAGCAGCCAAAAAAAATCCCCCAAATCCCCCCCACCCCACCAGCTTTCATTGCAAGGCAGGAAAGGGGCATGGTATCCAAAAAGAAATAAAGGCAGTGATTTGCCAGGAAGTCTTGCACAAAGCCAGGCTAAGATTCTGTAGCTAAGGGAGCTAATGGAACTCTACCTGCACAGATATCCGTATGGTGACCATTGCCTCAGCAAGACTACCATAAACTAAAACCAAACCAAAGCCCTGCCCCACTGTCACCCAGATAGATGAGATTTTGAATTGCAAAATACAAGCCACACAATAGGGATTTCAGTCATTCATCAGAGCACAAAAGGGAAGGACTGAAAACCTAGGGAAGTCAGGTATCTAATTTCTCGTTATGACAAGATGTTGGGTGCTAACATACACAAATTACTCACTACCCACTTCACAAAATACTTTTTTAGTCAGGAACCACTGAATTATATCACCCAATAGTAGATGACTAGAAAATAAACTACCCTCCATTTTTAAACAGAGAAAAAATTATATACTGTGAGGTACAACACCTTTCAGCTTTGTCAGATGAGCTGACATCCTGCTACTTTCCATATACTCTTGGTCCTTTTAAAAAGTTTATCTTTCTGCTATCTCTGCATCAGTCACACGATTAAAATAGGTGAAAGTATCGCTCAGCATTATGGAAAACTAATGAGGCATTATTTACATGGTAAGCCCTCTTGTACTGCCTTTTACAAAGGGAAAAAGTTCAAAACTGTCTCCAAAACTTTCTCGAAATTAATCTATGGTGCACACAGGGAAGGCTAATCTGTCTACAAAGAGGCTACCTGATCCACCTGCAGTGACCCACTTAAGGAGCAAAATACTTGTGCTGTATACATCTGAACACAGACAGCTTAAAAAACAGCAGGTCCCAAAAAAGACTTCAAGGTATATAAAATTCTTCCTTCACTGCCTGGTGTACACCTGGAGTAAAGACTACATGGTCTTTACATTCAGAGATACACTCCAAATTACCTCTTTCACTGACCTGTCGCCTCTCAAAGGGTGCACAGCTTCAGTGAACAACTTCTGGTCCTGGTAAAAATGATTTATCAACTTTCTCCAAAAAAACCTGGCATGTTAATAAGATTACTTCAAACCCACGCCAATGAATTCCATGCTTTTACTGGTCTGGCATTCAGTGTTACATTTTGGATACATACACTTATATATCTGGGTATGTAAAGAGGAACACCAGGGTTTCTGTCTAATGGGGAAGACATAAAAATGGAGGTGGATTTCCTTTAGCAACTATATGTGACTTCAGCTTTGAAGCAAGAAAATTATCCCATTCATTTCCTTCATAAAACAGCAGTGCTTTGAAGAGAGGGGGAAAAAAAAAAAATACAAATGTTTCCTTTTCCTCATAACTACTATAAGACACACACAGAATAACCTTCCCATCCCTCCCCAAAATTGAAGTCTTTCATATGTTTATAAACTAGCTAAAAGAAACATTACTTTCAGCAATTTTAAACCTTTTTGCCCTCAGGAGTCAGAAGCAAGATAGCGAAAGAAGAACCACAACCATATAGAAACCACAAAACAAAACAGAAAGCCTGAGATACAAAGGCAAGCAGACTGTAGATAGGCAATTGCCCAATCTGAATGTAAAACATTTCAAATACTATATAAATATGTAAACTGCCACCAGATGTCAGTACAGCTTATAGAATAGCTAGTTCAACCCTCCACTCCAGGCTAGCACAGATATCTTTTGACCACTCCCCCCAAATGCCCAGCCACACAAATCCAGTTCCTCTATCAGTCCCAAACAGAAAGAGTCACACAAAATAGAAGTCTCACTTTCATGTGGTGAAGCAGCACTTGGGGGCTGCCATATGATCTCATTTGCATGTTATCAACATGCAAAAAAAATGAAATACAAATGAATAGGAATCAGTTTCTACTGTCACAGGACATCAAGAAACAGCCTGATATTAAAGGTTCGATGCCCTCCTTACTCATGCTTGTCAGATTCTAGCTATGGCACATGCCTTTGCTTCTTCACACACTCACATTCCCTCTGTCGCTAAATAGCTTTAATCTCCTTGGATTATGCTACAAAACGTTGGGGAATATTTAGTACAAGGTTGCTAAGCTAAAAAAAGCTTTTCTGCAAAACAAGCATTAGCATGATTATCCCTGTGCTACAGCAGAAAGTCCCTCCATCTTCTCTGCATCTCTTTGATTTGTAACAAGAGTTATAATAAAAGTGTCCCTGGAGCACCTCCAGCTGAGGTGATTTTACTTAGAAAGTTCTAACAGCAACGTTTATCTAATTTCTTCACACAAATAAGTATCAGAATTAAATATCAGAATTTCTTAATGGTGCAAATTAGTTGCAGCAAGACAGCTATAATATTATATAAATATAATATTTTTATATTATATAAATATAATATTTTTATATTATATAAATATAATATTTTTATATTATATATATACTTATATATATATTTATATATTATATAAATATAATATTTTTGCTGCTCCATTTCCAAATTCAGTTACACACTTTGCTACTAAAGCTACTACATAAAGATTTTTAACAGGTTAAAGGGCAGAACTTATTTTAGACTAGACCACACCCAATCAAAAATAGGAATGAAACTGCTCCTCCATCCCAAACATAACCTATATTATTCAGTCTTAGCAAGAATTTTCAGCTTTCCTAGTTTATAGATCCAGCTGTCATACCACAAGCAAAAAGTCTTACTCTGAAGCAAAAAACACGTATTAAAAGAACACCAGAATTTGTAGAAATGAAGAAAATACGTTACATGATTAAGAAATCTAACTAATGTCATTTTTGCTTGACATAGAACCACTGGAGATGGCTGACATCTTGATTGTTATTTTATGAAAAATATGCAGGCAAGCAAGGCAAAAATACCTATGGAATTCAATATGGGAGAATTTTAATTCATTTCTTATTTACTAGAGTAATATAAGAAACCAGGTTTATGGTTTTAATACTATCTGATTGCATGACCTTACAAAAACCTCTTCTGTTTTCTTACCAAAAGCAGTTTACTCAGTGCACATGTATTCTTACAGTCCATTGTGAGTAACTTAAAAATTAAAAAATTAAAAGAAACTTTATGTTAAGTTAAAAAACATGATTAGCAAATGGACTTTTTAGGCTGAATGCTAGGAAGAGAATTTACTGAAACATCTCTGTCATGCATTAGAGGGCAATTTAACAGAGCTCTAAGGTTTCAAATTAAGTTTTAAGCCTACTGCACTCTTAGATTTCCTTTGCATAGTTTCATATCTCAAGTTGAGTAAAATTAGAAAAGCAGCAAAAATACAAATACACAGAGCATTTGTGTTTTCTTAATATAGCTACTGGACATAATGGACATTACATATGAAAGAGACAAATGAAAAGCAGAGAGGCAGACAGCATCCTAGAAGGTTTACCTTATATCATTCTGAAGGGGAGATGGAGTACAAAGTACCTAGTAGTTGAGCAGCAGCAACTGCGAAAAATGAATCTGAAGTAAATCGCTTCACAAGGAAAGCCCCAAACCACTTAACATGGTATCAAACTTCTGTCCAAGGAAGAGTGCCTCTAATTTCGTACCTAAACTAAGCCCTGGAAGCTCCCTTCAATTCAGATGAGTTACATAGTGTCAGAAGTTTCTCTCTGAGGAGTCTGATCACAGGCTCCAGAGGGAAGGAAAGTTCTGTTGCAAACCTGACTAAGTGCTTAATTAAATATAAAACCTACAAGCATGTTTCACCTTGCTTTTGAGTGTCATCAGGAAACCTTTGCACAATTCCTGCTTTGTTCTATACAACTGCAATTCTTTGTCAGGTTAAAACAAGAGATAGTTTTTGTGCATTCTCTAAACTGGAATTTTCAATTCACGAGTCTTGGCTCTAACTATAACAAAGACCTTTGAGGGTCATAGTTTTTCTCTGTTAACTTCTCTCCCTCAAATTTTCTACATGTAAACACTTGTTTCTATAACAGCTCTTATGCAAGTCATTTTCTCCACATTCAAAACATGCAAAAAAACCCCCAAGGTACCACATGCTGCTTGCTCAGTCCAAGTTCAATACGCACAGGTGACAAGTACTATTCCAACCACATTCTCTTCAGGAAATCTCAAGAACATTACTAGCATCAAGAGGTCATGACTCAACAGCCAGCTTGCACACTATGCCTAAATAATATAATAGCTGGCCCCTTTTTCCCTAGAAAAAATAACTTATTCAAAATCCTAACTGTAAGAAGCCAAAGGCAAATATCAGCTTCTGCAGGAGCAAAGCTGCACTTAGAAGTTACTTAAGATTTCATATCAGCAGCAAAATTTGAGTAGAAAGAAGCTTTAACACAACTTCAATTCCTAAAATTTTTAAACGTTCACCCTCGACCATCAAAGGGGGGGTTTGTATTCTTCTCTAAGTTACCTAAACTGGGCTCAGCTAGCCCGTAACATTTTCTCTACACCCACCAGGCAGCTAGGTAGCTCTGCTGCTGAATGAACTGCAGCAAATGGCATTCAAGCTGTGAGACTTTGATAGAGGCTGGCATTTCAATAGTTACAAGGCAGTATTTGCATGGCCGAGCAGATGGAGTATGATGGATGCATCTTTTTTTTCCTCTACTGAAAAAAGTTCTAGAGAAAGAGTTTTTAAAAACGGAAAATTGCCAACCAGAAATGCTGTCATTTTTATGTGGACAAGTAGGAATGAGGTTTGGCACAATACTCAAAAACCTCATATCGTCAATTTTTTTTTGCTACTGTTGGTTAAGACTGCTATTAAATTCACAGAGCAAGAATTAAGCAATGCAGGAAGCATCTCTATTGCTAATGCTTATGCTTACCATAACCATGCTAAAATGGTTTTGTTGGTTCATTTGTTTTTAAAATCATTCCTTTAAGGATTTACAAATGAGGTTTTTACAAATAAGGTTTTGGATAAGTAAGCATTATTAGGGAATTTTCACCTGTTAGCTGTTTTTGCCATTTCAGATCCTTCAATCTCTTCATCTTGTCATTTACCTAGATATTCGTCTAATCTCTAAGCACAGAAGTTTCCTCAAGTTTCACTTTTCTATTTCCATCCTAGGCTTTCTTCAGCCTAACATAGCTAAGTGTTCTTGCCAAAGTCCAAAGATATTTGTACTATTCCATCCCCATGCATTTTGAGTTGTCAATCATACTTTGTGACAGTCCATGCCTGGCTCCCTACTTCATCTGCCTTTTTTTTTTTTTTCTCCCCTCTCCTTCCCTTCATTTGTTTTTAAAGAGGAGATACTGAAAAGGTCTTCTGGACACCCAGCTCCTGGGTGATCTACTTCACAATTTAAAAAAAAAAAAAAAGCCATCTTTGAGCATGGTCTGTAGAACTGCCTCTACTCCAAATCTCTGTCCATCAGTACATATGAAATCTTTCTTCATCTCTCCATCAGTTCAAGAAAAATATGTCTGCCAACTCAAACACATCATTGATACTTGTAACTCCACAGACAGAGCCAAACACCCAGTTTTGCAGATTCTTTTTGCATAATCTCTAAACTGCAGCTCTTTCAACTGATCTTTACATTTCTGTCTCATCCAGCAACTACTCCTCTTCCAGGTTCATTTTTACACAACTTTCTCCGAAGAAGAACAGGCAAAAATCTTGCTGTGACTGTAACACAAAGACCTACTTCTAGAAAGAACAGTCAAAGACGTCATCCCTTCACATCACCTTATGGCTACCCATTCTCAGTTCAATCACAGAGCAGCTACTGTCATGGTCTAGGCTCATCAAGGTCTACAACCATCCTTCCCCTCATTAAGCTGACATCTCTACCTTCAGTTACCAGAAGATGTCAGCCTCTGTCCTCCATGTTAAAGTTTCTATTAAGCTATTAAGCCTCATTTTTACTTTATGTTGCATCTTAACAGAAATGGGTTTTCCATCTTGATAGTCTCCTTCAGAGTCCTCCTTCCTGTTCTCCCCTCTTCACATTGCCTACAAAAAAAAAAAAAAAAAAAAAAAAAAATTTAAGGAAGGAACTGGTGTTACTTGGCTTACCAGCTCCACCAGTGCCGCTTTGCCTCACACTCCCCCAGTGTGCATCCACCCATTGCAATCCAGAAGTATTGTCAGGGATCTCACAGAAACCACGTGAGCGTTGTTGAGCACCACTGAGTGCTGCAGTCACATTGAACATCTGACTGACAACTTATAAAATCATTTAACCCATTTTAGGCTCAGGCTGCCAAATCAGCAATATCAAAGAAAAAAATTGAGAGAAGTAATAGGTGTTACTTGAAGCAGCAACCCTGAAACTGAAAAAAGGATTTAAACTCACCACTTTGAACATAAAGGTAGCAACAAAACTCAACTGAACATACTTTCTTTCCTCCTAAATAGGCAGTAAACTTAAAACTTCTTTATTAGTATTTCAGTGAGGCTCATCACTATGGTATGTGAGCAACCCAAGAAGATCAAATTGCTCATCTGTATTAAACAACAGTTGCTGTGGGATGAAAACAAGCTTCAGTTTTACAGAAACTCAGCTGAGGTTTCTGTTTGGCAAAGGCAATGTATTTCAAACACGGCATGGATCCAGATCCCATTTGATCCAGCCCTTCCCAATGCATAGATTGCAGGTAAATTCAATAGCTCCCCTCCCCCACTGCTGCAATACAAAGCTTTTCCCTCCCTGTGCGGACAGGATTAAGTATCACATTTAAATTTCATCAAACTTCACTTTGTTTTCTCACTCCTTCCCTGAATTAGCAGATTACTCTTGAAGCAGGCAATGGACACACAGCTTCTCCCACTCGTTAACATCACAGACACGCTGTGGCACAAATCCAAGCTCTGTTTTCCTGCAGAGGATATAGCTTCTGTGCATGTGAACAATCTCCAGTGAGAGTTTAACGCATCAGCCCATTTCCTCCGTTGGAAGGGAGTCTCCCAACTAACGCTCTGAACAAACAGAGTCCCGGAGCCAGTTCATGGACAGTGTTTACAAAAATGGCAATGTCACCGATAGGAGAGTTTTGGTACTTTGGAACAAAAGTATTTTGAAGAAAAAAAAAAAAGCAGAATTATTTTTTCCATGAAAAAGTAGTAAATTAAGCATTAAACAAATGTTCTGGGGTTTACTTAGTTATTTTATGCAGAGGCTTCTTTAAAACACACATCTGATTTACTGTGGTGAAAGTAAATCTTATGCTGAACAAAGGAACTGAAAGGTACCAATTTAGCAACAGTTCTGTAATTCCATTCCCACTTGTCCTCTTGATACCTAACTTTACACATGTACAAAGGAGGGGCCCAAGTAGTGCCAAGATAAAATAAAGGAACACTAATGTGCAGGGGTTTAAATTTTGGGTTTTTTTTTTAATGCACTGAAAAACTTTACATTTTTGCAAAGTTTGTGCAGTCTGAATGCAGGGGTAGCTGAAGTATTTACAAAGATTCTGCACCATCTGTAATTCTTCATACATGTACTTTAACAATCCCATTTAATTAGCATCAACCTTTCACCATTTAGCATGCTGCTAAGTGTTAGTCTATTTTTATTTTATTTATTTTAAGAAAGTGGAACAATACAGTGATAGTCAAAAATAGTACATCAAAATAGTACAAGCTGTACCCCATACTTAGACAAATAAATACAGGCAACTATAATCCCAGAGTAAAATACATAAATATAAACTCTAAGCTTGACAAAGTGCATGAGAATTATAACTTTTGGAAAACCCAGTCCATCTGGCAATTGAAATGTTTGCTATCTCAGCTACTAACACAAGAATGAGGCAGAAAGCTGCTCTTGGCATGCATTTTGCCTATGAATCAAACTCGTAATATCATACGGTCAATGTGTAAGACAAGGCAAGCAGGCATAGAGAAAAATGCATCATGTTTTTTTCCTGTTTCTACCTCACTTCCAGCCCTATAACCTGGCTGATGACTATGACAGATGCAGCTGGTAGGAAGCAGGAGGCAAAAAAGCATCAGTCAAAGTCAATGCGGTATCCAGGCTGCATCCCAGAAACAGGAAGGAAGAAATTTGAGGGTCAGCAGCAGAAGATAAGGGCAGAAACAGGCGCTAGCATAAGAATTTTCAAAAGTAAATGGCCTAGCAATGGAAATAATATTTTTAAAAGTTCTCATGCCTCCTCCCCCATCAAGGCTGCTAAATCTCATCCTGTTGCCCTGCTCGGGCCTGTGATTCATTGTGCTACCTTGGAATGGTGCCAGTCACCTCCCGAGCTGGTCTCTGCTACAAAAATTAGCAGAGTACTTCTCACAAAAAGTAATTTGCAAGAACCCGCTTCTAGACCCAAACATCAAACAGTGAGCAAAGGCTTTATTTTCTTTTCAGAGCCTTACAAGGAAATCTTAAAAGCAGCACAGGAAAAAGGAAAGAAAGAAAAAAAAATTAAAAATCAAGTGACTGTCTACATTTCCGCCTATGCCATTCCTGGCTAAAGATGAGAGCAGGCAGCTAGTATTTCAGATTGCGCGATGCAAGTGACCTCTCCAACTACTACCGCATATTAACTTCCTGACCAAGCTAAGTGAAAGCCTGCCAAGTATTAAAGGGAGAAGAAAGGGATGTAAGCAGCTCGGGTACTTCCCTCCTGGAGATATTTTTGACCAGCCTTGCAATTCTATGGGTCTTATCTGAAGAACTGACATGTTAGGTGGGGTTCACCAACATCCTGATTTTACCTTCTGCACTGAACACGAACCTGAAGAGAGGGCTGATGGCAAGTACCACATGGGTTGTTTGTTGGGAGACTATGCAAAATACTTGGAGCGCCTTCTGGCAAAATCAAAAAAAAGCCATGATCTCTACCTTCTCTCCTTTTCGAACCAGTATTTCTATCTAGAAATACCCTACTCTCCTTCAAAGTTGCGGCAACTGACATTTGTTTGCTCATGGTCCTGGCAGGCCCCACAAGCTGCACTGAAGCTACCATAGGACAGTATCAGAAATTATTCTGTTGTCACCATTAGCCACTTCAGCAGAGGTCAAAACCAGAATTTAAGAGGCACAGTAACACATTCACCCTCTTCATAATAGAAAATCTGTTCTGGTGCTATTCATTCTAGTGCCAGGAAACTTTGTTCTCAAGAGCCCAGCAACACGACACCTCCTGCCAACACAACAGTAATGTCGAGAGATGCTAAATCTGGAACTGAACAGGAAGTTCAAAGTTGAGTTAGGTTCAGATTTTTATTTTTAAAACAATAAGAGCCTCCATTCTGAAATGACAAATGTGAAATCGAAGACTGAATGAAGTTCAGTTTTACATCATGTGCCTTTGGATTCTTTAGAAAGGTAGAGCTGACAAATTTTCTGCAGTAACCTTTACTGCAACAATAGTAATTTCTCCGACTGGATTTGGTTTGAAAGCGTATATTTTGTCTTCTAAAATGCAAATATTTTACTCCGAAGTTTAATGTGACAGGAAATTTAAAATGAGATCTAACACAAATCATAGTAGAAAAATATAATATTTACTAACATACAAGAATTACTGCATTTAAGTTACTTGAGTTTCTTCGAGCTGACCAAAAAAAGTAACTTTCATCCCACCAGCCGACAGTTCTCCCCAAAAAGGAGAAAAACAGTTTCAGCAAATCAATTCTAGCAAATTAAAACAGAATATTAGCAACATAAGGTAAAATTCTGGCAAAATACAACCAACTCAGAGAGATGATTTACTGCTTACAATGAAAACTAGGGGATTTATACCTTCAGACATCCTTTTCAGGAAGCAACTGGAATTCAATGAAAACTCTTTATCAATGACGTATGTCACAATCCTAATTTAGTTCATGATGCAATTTCTAGTACATGCTGTTTCCACTCACATACTTGACACGATAGAACAGATTTGCTGCAGCCGTGGAACATCTTTAGGAAGTTAAAAACAACTTACTTTTAAAGGAAAAATGCTGTATCCGTACATTATAAGTTAAACTGTACAAGTTTTATTAGGAGCTACTGAATCTCCAGGAACAAAGATACTTCACCAGTATCTAGAACAGACAGCAGACACCGTACAGATGCGGTTAGAAGAATTTCCTTTTTCTACAGCTTTCATGGAGCAGAGTGTGTACCTGCACAGGACACTATCTTGTAATTCAATACACCTAGCAAGTGTAGTCTGCCAACACTTTAGGAAACTTCTCTGCAAGAAAGCATTGAGAATGACACAACCAAGTCTAGCCACCCATGTGTCAAGACATCAGATGGCAAGTGCCAGAAATTTGACAGATTTAAAGCACCAGATAGCCTTCCTAAAATATTTTATATCTATTTTAGCTATGACAAATGAATACACTTAAATAGTAAAGAGAAGTTGTAGACAATAAGCTCTTCTGAATACAAGGTAGAACATGTGCACCTCAAGGTGATTATCCAGGCAGGAATAAGTAAACCCTGCTGTGCAAGCACCTTCACAAACATCAAATAGTCAGCTGGCAGTGTTAAAAAAACATGTATAACTACAGAAAAGTAAACAGGCTTCGAACTGGGTCCAGTTGACACTACTGAAAGAAAGACGCTTTTCATATCTTTATTTTATGCTTGCAGTCTGTATCCTAATGGGAAACACTTGTTGCTTCTTCCCTTCAACATACATCCTCTCAGCATGTATAAGGGCTAAACCAGTCTTAAATCAGTGATACTGACAAAGAATCCAAATCATTCCGAAGTAACCCTGTCCTCATAAACAACCACAAAATATCTGAAGCGAAAGTGAATTCAGTTCCAAATTTTAATTATTCAAAATCTGTACTGAAACATGTTCTCCTTTCCTTAAAGCTATCATTTAACTAACGTGGAAAACCTGCAGATCTTCCTCTTGAGGAGGAGAAATGCTCACATTAGACAACTTGCACATTATTTTTCAGTATGAGTTCACAGCTCCCTTAGAATCAGATTCTCAACTCAGCACACCAACATGGAAGCAAGTGTAACAGAAAAATAAGATCTTCTAACAAAGTCGATATGTGCAGTCAATTCCTCTCAGGAATGAAACACCCAACTTTCCAAGACAACACCAGATACGTTCGTATAATGTATCTTTGTGAGAGAAACTAACAAAAGAAGAACAAGGCACCTCTACAGATTGCCTCACACAAGATGTGAAATCCTTCTGTGTAGATAGTTGCTATGGTGCAGACTTAAGGGGGAAAATGCAGGGAGATCAGACTTCTTGTTTACAGGTTTCCAGTATGCTCCACTTGATCCATCTTGAAATTGAAACCCTTTAGCTTCCTCCTTTCGGCTGTCAGATGGTAGAGGACAAACAGAGCGTTAATAACCTTACAAAGCTTCCACATGCTCTGCATAGATCTAGAGAAAAACATCCACGTGGATTAGACGACAGACAGGAGGGACAATATAGTTTCAAAAAGAATCAAAGCCATATTAAATCCTGAGAGACTTATTCAAGGAATAGAGACTTACTCTGGGAATGAAATACCAGATTATCTTTGAACACTGTCAACACTTCACCACAGTGTAACCCTGCACGGGCCTATAAAAATATGCTGGTTTGACATTCTCAGGCAAAATTCTGATTCTTCTGAGAACTTCTTACACAGGTTTTATCCAAACAGGCATGCCTGGCTATTTACAGATTTGAGAAGAATAAGACAAAGACATCTAGGGTAGGATTCAACACTCAATTAGACATCTAAATCATAAAAAAACACATAAACTTAACCCAGAGTCAAAAAACCCTACAGAAAGACTCAGCTTATACTGTAGCAGACACTTTGGGTGTAATTCAGGTATCCAGCTATAGGTATCTGCTGTCAGTTTAAAAGCCCTGGGAGTTCCACCTCACTTCTAGTTGCCTCTGTTGTAAATCCTGCAGGTTGCAGGTTATATCCATCAGCACTATGCAATTTTTACCAATGCTTTAGAGATCCAAATTGGCACTACAATTAGGCAGGTGACCAGAGGCCAGCTATCAAGGCCCTGCAGACTCTACCAACTAAATCTTTACTGACTATGAAGAGAGCAAGGGAGCATAGAAACTTGGTGCAGAAATATAACACTTAAACGTTTTCAATCAGTTGTGAACAGAACGCATACTTTTGTTCTTTTGCCAATTGACAAGATAATAGTCTAAGAGTGTTCTACAAGTGATAACTAAGTATTGAGGTTTTCGTGCTACAAAAGAGATCTGGCCTTTGCAGTCCCTTCTTTAGGCTCCCACTTTCTAAAGAAGTAGTCAAATGTAATTTCTCGCCAAGATCCATCATTCACTTGCCAGAAGATTAGACTAGAACCTTTTTGCCAAAGTCTTCTATATAACCTGCCTGGTGTGTTAAACTCACACATAACCGATCAGTCCTCCCATTCAGTCACCAGCCAATCTGGTTCTGCAATATATTGTGGTTTTACTGAACACGCAGGGTGGGGTAGAAGCGACTTGAGTATCCAGCCTAATTCCAAGGTTTAGGAACTTAGCGATGCAAAGTTCCCTGCACAGATACAGATGCCTTTAAAGACCTCCAGAGGGAGATGCTGTCTAATTTTTGGCATCTAAATAGTTTCAAACATCCATCTTGCGCATCATTACTGGCCACACCAGCATCTTGCTACAGCCTGCATATTCTATTCTGTCAGGTCAGGAATACAAAATAGAAAAAAATAAAGAGGAGAGGAAATAAGACCTATGACACACTTCAGATTCCAGGACAGTTTTCTTGCTCTCTTCAGACTGCAATTTATTCACCCACCACCCCAATGCTATTGTTTGCCACCACCTATTTCTTTCTTTACCTGCTTACTGTTTGAACAAATTGAAAAAATGCTATTTCCCTTTCCCCTAAAGTTTTTTATTGCTATGTATGCCTGGAAAATCTAACTGGTACCTCAAACTATTTGCTCTCTACTGCTAGCAAACAGCCAAAACTGAAACGATAGCATCTAATCTGTTTCTGTGCTACACTCAGCACCACAGGTAATTTGAAGGGGAAAAAAAAAAATACATTAGAGGCTATCAGCACGGACTTCTTTCCATTGTTATTTGTTTCTCCCAACCTTTGGGGATCTGTTTCCAAGAGAAGAACATTCATCTCTAGGCTTTTAACTCAGAAATCCTCCTGACTGCATTCTACCTGCAGACCTTTACAAAGGCCACACTCAGACAGAACTGCTACTAACTTTTAAACACTGGATGAAGTATCAACCCTTCACTATAACATTTATAAATTACAGATGGTAGTTCTTTCCAATTTAACAAACATCTGAATGATTCCACTGAAGCAGCTGGGTTATACCCAGTTCTCACAGATCAAAGATGAGGGACACTGTGTAAGGAAATCATCCTGCACATCCTTCTACAGCTATACTCATTACACACAATTCACCCAGCAGCGGCAATATTTAAGAGTCACAAGGTTCCCATGGAGAGAGAGCTGAGATCTTGTCTGACTTCATTCCAAATCTACTGAAAACAGAACAGCTTTTGCCAATGCAATTTTAGCAAGTATTTCCACCAGTATCCTGGCTTGCCAAATCACATTTGGATTTTGCTGGACTTATTTACTTGTTCAATATGGTCAGAGAAGTAGAAACATTTGTTGCTGTAGAGAATCTGGCTTACTTTGAAGACCTGGAACAACAATGAAAAGATGAATCGGAGTCTGACTGTCTTAGGAATTTGATCTATTAACCTCAGCGTGTAGTGGTGGTGTATCATGAAGTGTTAGAAGTAATCTGCAGCTCAGCTGCTTCAGGTCTGAGACCAGACAACTCTCTGAACTCTCAAATGACACTTTTAACATGTTATTTTTACACAGCCAAGGTCTACTCCTTTAAAATACACCATCCAACATAAGCTGTAAGACAACCCTGAAGATCCTCTTTATGAGTCAAACGAGCGCAACTACAAAACTGGCATTCTTTGCTGACTGCAATGAGATAAATCCTAAAGACCTGATTCTTCAGAAGACATTAAGCATCCAGTCTATCCGTCTCTCAAAAACAAAGTTACAGACCTTTAGGACACCTTTAGTTAAAGGCTGATCCCTCCCATAGTGCTGTCCCCACCCCCACTCCCCACAGGGCTGGTCAGTGCTCCACTTCCACCCTGTCACTGGGGCACGCAGGAATGCTTTTGATCACATGGGTCAGAAGTACACTGGTGACATTCTGCCTGACAGTCATGTTCAACTGCTCAACTCAAAACTCCAAGGGAAAAAAATTCAAAGTACTTCAAAAACAATCTGCAATGCTTATTTTCAAGGTATTGATACTGTTTCTCCCATGTTTGCCCATGCTACATTTACAGCTTTACTAGCTTGCTTTTCCTCATTTTCCTTTTTTTTTTTTTTTTTTTTTTTTTGGGCTGAGTGAAACTTTCCTTCACACCTCCCCCCTGTCTCCTAGCGTCACCCACTACCTTGCAACAGGCCAGCAATGACGTCTTCCCTTTTCAAACATAGAAGTTATGTACTAGGCCATCGCTACAGTCAAAGCACATATTGCTAGAGAAAAGTACAAGATATCACCCAGGCTTACATAGCATCATTTTTCTAGCTCCTCACTGTTATAACAGCAATTCATCCTGGAGGCATAGCATTTCATACCATTCTTTCTTTTGCCTTTTAAAACCACATATTCTTACAATTCCTTCAACCTGTTATCTAGTAGGCACCCACAACACATTATTCACAAAAAGTCAAATATAAACATATCATAATTTTCTGATTTCTAAATGTGTATATACACACATTTGGGTTGCATTCAAGATGAACAGTACCAGCTTCTTAAGAGATACAACAGACTGCTATATGACCTGTTCCCACCTTCATTGTACCTTTCCAATATTTAATTCACTTGTAAGCTAACAGGAATATCTCTGGTTTCCTCTAGATAAACAAACAACAAAAAAACTAAAACAAAAGAAGATAAAGAATCAATGCCTACCTCTCTCCACCTCAGGGAAACATAGCACTAAACAATGATTCTTCAAGATAATTATAGTTTTAAATCGTTCACCAATTTTTAATCCCTCTGATACATCATATCTATACTTTTTACTATTTCAATTTTTCCCATCAGGATGTTTGGGTTGTCAGCTCTAATATACTGAAACACATCATAAACGTTAATATTTGTATGAGGCTACTAATCTGCCTGACCTAACAAGAAATAAACCAAAAAGACAACATAGTAGATGAGTTCCATTTCCCAGTATTATTTACTCTACTTACCTACTTTGGTCCAAGTCCTGTTTCAGTACTTCTGTCCAAAACTGTGTCAATCTGACAGCTTATAAGCAGTCATACACTTTGTTAAGCCCCAGCCCAATTTCATTTCTATTTGTATTCTGGAGTATTCTAATTTTAGATTGGCAGTTCACAGTTTTTTTTCATATTACTCCTTTCTTACTCCTTGATACATGTGATTGGCATCTTCTAAGTTATGTCATATTTTAATAGCTGATGTTAAACACCTCCCTGGCATGCTAAAGGGTAAAGAATACTGTCAACATTTGTATCGGACTAAAATCAAACTTTTTAACCAGAGAGCTGACAAATCTATCCAGTATTGTTGTCTTTAGGCAACGCTCTGTAACTTCTACCTGGTCACAGAGAACCAACTTTAATATTACATTTGTTTCTAATAGAAATCTTTCTCTGACTGTCCAGCTGTCCTCCCTCCATCCATGTCATTCTCTTACTAATTTTATACATTGCTTCATTACCTGCTAATTTATATTCATGGAATAAAAGCAGACAGACATCTATTTAGGGATTTCTGGTGGCAGGGGGAAAGGAAAGATTATTTAAGAGCTGTTTCCACCTCTACTTTCAGACATTTTACCTTTGCCATCTCCCTTGATTGTGAATTCTTCCACAACCGGAATGGCTTAAAAAATCTTACTAAAGCGCTACAGTTTTTCTGTTCGTATTTCATTTTTCACCTTATATTGTTCAAAAGCTTTCTACCTTTTGAATTTCCTCCTTTGAGAGAAAAAGATGGTATTCATCTAACCACATACAGACTTCTATAAGCCAAGATACCCACACCTGAGCTAGTTATCCTCCACTCACTTTGAAGATAAAGGAGAGAAATAAGCATGGCAACTGGTGAAAAGTCATCCCATTCCTATATATATATATCTCTCTAAAATAAATCCTATAAATTGTCTCATAAAAGGGCCTCTCCTTCTTAATTAACATAAGCCTAAAACAGTACAGCTCAGATATATTTAACTACAGCACAGCTGAAGTAAGTTCAGCAATATGAATTCTTTTCATAGGTACTTCCTATGAACTTTCATGAACTCCTCACAGAGTATTCAAAGGTAAGGATAATGACACAAATCCACTGTGGGACAGAGAAGTCATGTATCTAGCAGTTTTTTCCCCACATTAAAACACCATCATATTTACTTTCAGAATGTCAATCCCTATTTGTTTCTTTGTGAAGAAGCCTAATTGCTCAGAAAACAAGCAAGTAACCATTTTTGAGGTACTTGCGTAATTCACAGATACCTGTATTTATGAGACCTCCCATACGATTGCTCTGTCACTTCCAGGGCCACCTTTGTTCAGAACTGTACATCTGCAGGGTCACAACCCTGGGCCACATCTAACAGGTTCTGCAGAACATATACAACCATTTCAAATGGATCTGACCTGCATCTCTGAAGATGCTGCTGTACATGCAAACTTTTAGAGAAGAGATGGCAAAACACTTACCATGGTTCAGCAGACAGGTCACTGGGCAGAGCTATTTGAGTTTTGCTTTACACTCTTTTTCCCCACTGCTCCTAGTTGGGTCTTCCTCTCCAAGTCCAGTTTCTTAGCTAGTTTCCTTCCTTTCAATGCTTTCCATGCACTACACGGGAGCTCCAAATACTGGCTGCAGTGTCTCAAAGGACATCACTATTCATACAAAAGACCAAAACCTCTCATAGCAGCTCCAGTTTCAAGGAGACGGTAAGTACTGTTGTAAAAGTATCTCTCCTCGGTTTTCCATTATTTCACTACTGTTCAGTTTTAAGCTTCTAAAAACCCCCTCCATGCGTTTTGAAAACATTTTAGGATGTTGATGATAAGCATGTATAGCTATAGAATTAATCACTGTTGTGAATCCCGGAATTGCATCAGATATGCAGAAAGACTTTAAGGTTGCATAGCTTTCAACAATCAAAACAGAGGAACTTCACATCTCATTCAAGCCTCCATACACTGAATTACTGACACACTAGTAACATCCTTGCTCTTAAAGGAAGAGCAGCATTTGTTCTTAATCTAAACAGACTAAATAGTTGCTTTGTTCTTTTTTAAACCAACAATTTGCTAGCAAGAGCTTCAGATGAGTACATATCCCATGGAATAATGCACTACAATGCTTGAAACTAATTGTGTTAAAAAACTGTAGAACACAAGGCTGGTTTACTCTGCTAGGCACACACATATAGGCACTGGGTGGAGAAACCTGAGCCATTTTCACAGCATCCTTTGCTTCATTTTTATTCTTCCCCAATATACATATGCATGTGTGCATATACACGTATGTACACATGCAAAAATAAAAATATGAGGAAGAGTGTATTGGCCTTGTATAGTAGAATTTCTTAATACAATTAATTTCAACCATATATATATATATATAAAGGAACATTAAGCATATATGTGTTGCTATGCAGGATGGTGAAAACCTTTCTGGAGGAAGTAAAATACTTTTCCCAGAAATGGCAGCAAACATCAGAAATGCAGCTATGAACTCTGCAAATTCAACACTGCAATAAGAAAGTATTTATTCTGCTCTCAAAGCATACAGCAGGTGATGAGGGTAAGGGGAAAAAAACTACTACATACATTATTGTAAGAAGATCTCTTAACAGCCTATTGCCTTTAGAACAGTCCATAAAATCTTCCCAAAGCTTTTACTACAATGAAGTAGTTAGAAAGGCTGTTGACTGATTAGCCCTTTGTTTCTAAAACTGAGCAAAAAGAAGTTTGAAAAAGACAGAAAAAGTTCAAGCCAGTAATGGAAAATGGCATTACCCAGAAACTGGATGTGGGAGTTAATACATGTATAGGCTGTGATGCCCTTTAAGACAAAAGCAAGCAGTGTAAGTTGCATCTAATGAATAAAGGTGAGTCAGGGGACAGCAAAGAGATGAGCGATTTAGTGAAAGCAAAGAGACAAGAGATCTCTGCTCAGCATCCTGAAGAGCTAAAAGCAAATTAGCTGCCTTCATACAAGACAAGGAAGAAAAAAAAAAAAAAGCAAAAAAAAAGCAGTGCAACGAAGAGGACACAATCGCTCAGAACTCCAAGCAGATGCCAAAAGACCAGCTACTGACTGAAATGCACCTGAATGACCAGAAGAGAGTGCAAAAAAACCCCTCTGAGTAATACCCCTCTATCCACTGCTATACATTGCTATAGGCAGAAGCTCTGGAGTTAATCTTCTATGCTCTACATTATGAAAGGAGGTATGTATTCAATCAAAGGGCATGCCAGTGAGAGGGGAAGAAAAAATTTCAGCAACACAAGACAAAGTTACTGAAAATATCTCCAGTCTACTCACAAGAAAAATGAAGTGGCTGTGACAGGAAGTCTGAATCGAAGTAAAATGCTGGCTATCCATATTAAATCAAGAGAAGTATCATTAAATAAAAGAAGCTACATTTATGTCCACAGCTAAAAAGATGCCTCAAGCTATCATCTGGAAAAACACATTGTCACTGCATGGCACGTGGCTTCCTTCTCATATCCTTTGTTTGCTTATTTGTTTCATAATAACTGTTTGAAGCTTTAGGAAAAACCCAGAACATTCCATAAATATCAGTACAGGAGTGATTTTATGCATTTTGGTCCATAAATTACTGCTTAAAGGGAAAAAAGTTATATGCCCAATTCAACTCAAAAGAATCATAGTTTCCAATTCAGATTTGTTGTAAAGCTACAGGATTAGTTCATCTTCTTTTACTGTGTTTTTAAACAAAACAAGCACATTGTTAAATGCTTATCACATATCATTAATAAAGCAAGCTCCAAGAAGCGCAGCTATTGAAGAGTGTCATTTTTCAAGCAAAGAGTTAAGGCACGTTATCTGAACAATTTACGATTTTGAGTGCGGCTTGAGTAGGAACAGCAGCTCAGTGCTGAAAGCTTTCCATTCACATCATCAACTGTATTCTCTTCATAACAAGTGCATATGTAGGCAGATGGATTGAGCCTTTTCCAACAGCTGCCCCTTCATTTTAAAGACAATTTCCACAAACAGCATGCATGGGTAAGTACTGCTGATTGACTTTCCCGTCTTCCTTCCCTCTTTTCTGGCCAGCCGACACAACTTCTGCAGTCAAAACCAGGACCCCTCAGAAAAGAACTCTTCCTCCCTTTCAAAAAGCACTGGAGACGGAAGAATTTTTTTCAAGAATACAGCTATTAATGCAGTAGAAGGGTAAAGAAGGCTTGACTTGACCTACCCAAATCCAGAAGACAGGGCCTGAAAGCAAGATCCTGCCTTCCAAGAGAGACAATGAACTCAATAAATACCAGAACAGGACAATACACACCAGCATTTAGTGTAACACAAAACTAGCAACCAGCTTCCACCACAGACAGAAATTAAGGATCACTGCTCTAATGTTCTTGTGAAGTTTAGCCCTAGAAGCGCTGAAGAGGTAGTTGGCAGAAGAGCAGGTTACATGTCTGAAGCTGTTTTTCTGGAAGAAAACTCTTCAAGTGCATGTAATGAGACCAGAGGCTGAAGAAAACAGTCTCAACATACTAGTACATTTTCCAACAGGAAACACGCTGAACTTTGAGACAGTACGTAATTCAGGAAGAAGAGTAATAGAATGGGTATTGAAAGAATTTCCTGCCAAAGCACAAATATTATCAATATGTAAATCTTCACAGGAGGTACTTAATGCTTTTGATATTAAATACTCTGCCTATGCAAGTCCTCTTCTATTGCTCAATCCTCCTCTTCTTCAAATACATAGTGAAGCTTTCCAGATGAAGAGGCTATGTCAAGAATCCTCTGCCTAGATAATTCTTCTCAAGTGCAGCCAAGTTTCATGAATTTCATTACAAGGTCATTTAAAAAGTTCTCTGGGTTGTCAATAAAGCCACTTTTAAGCCAAGAGGTTGCAGAAGCACTCACCTAAAAACTTATTTGTTGAACTACAACCCTCTTCACTATTATCCTACTTTGTCAATAGTATGTCCCATCTCTGCCATTTACACATACAACCTGACTGTTGTCTGCAATTCCCTTTTCTCTTTTGCTGTAGATACTGTAATAAAAATCAGCTACTTCTACAACAAATGTAAGCCCTACCTCTGACATCTACCTTCTTGCTTAGTACGTCATCAAGTCTGCAATACTTTTAAGTCAAATGTTGTATTCCTACTGACTCTTCTTCCAAATTCCCCACAAGCTAGTCAGAGTTTCTTAGCCTTGCAAGAAAAAGTTTTTGGAAAACCCTTCCCATTTTACCTGTTTTATCTACTGTACTCAGCAAATAAAAGATCAACCTAAAAACGCACCTTCAGTGTCCACCCTAACTTCAAATGCATACATCATCCAACCAAACCACCATCTTTCAATATATTTATAGCCACACAAATAATCAGTGAAGATTTTCTTCTGTGTTCCTCTTAATTAAGCAAACAACTCAAAGCCACCTACATGTGCAGACAGCTACTCCTGAGCCCATCCCTCTGTCCCCCCGGTTTTCCTCTCAATCTTCCCGTTTGTCTCATGCCCACATCATCTGTACTCCACTTTGATGCCACTGTCTTGAATTAGATTGTAATCCCTCATTGGGAGAGCTCATACCTTACTACAGACAGTGAAGCATGCATGATAATATAAGTGCTAATCCTAACAGGAGCCTTCAAGCACTAATGAAATACATTATAATCTGAATCTATGGCAAGTGTACAACAATCGTATTTGCAAAGCATGGGTTAGTAAAGTTCCATCAAATACAGAGCATGCTTTCTTGACACTGCATATACTGCTTTAGCTACCTACACGTCGATAATGCTTTATAAGAACTGTGACCAAGACATTAGCTGTCTTAAGAAAAAGTGAGAAACCCCAGTGTTAGGATATCTGTATCTTATGTGAAAGGTTAGGGAACAGATTAATGTTTAGATTATGTTCCCTCATATTTTCATAGGAACAAGCATACATATTAGAGAAAGGATACTGATGAAAAAAAAAGTTAACAACAAAACTCTCTTTACCAAAGACATAGATACTTAACATGCATACCAAGAAGATGCATATCTTCTCTCAAGAGTTAATACACTAGTTCTTTCAGTATCCAATTAAATCAGTCATGCACTGCTTTCTTTCTGGTATGATAGCAATCATTGCTAAATACTCTCCCAATCACATAAACTGTTCTCTATGTCCTAGGGTGTATTTAAGCACAGGGGTCCACCCACACATAAAACTAGTTGGCAGGACTGGAGTCTTGAAATTGTCTCAACTGACTTTTAGAAAAGTATGAATCAGCTTTCAGCACTTCCTCCTCCTTTTTATGTATTTTTTTTTTTTTTTTGAAAGGGAGGAGCGAAGGAAGGCGAATGAAGGGAGAGGAGAAAGAGGAGGATCACTGAACCTCAAACAGCTGAGATGCTGTGACGCATCAGAGGTGAACCCAGTCGCATGAAATCTCCACGACTTCCCCATCAGTTTGCAAGGTTGGGCCTCTTCCAAGGAAAATTCTTTTTTATAATTTTTTTTCCACAGTTGCTATAATTGGCGCCTTTCTGGTTTCCAGACCTCCTGTAAGCAATTGCTTCCTCCAAGTCTTGCGATTTCAAATTCTAAGTGAACCACTGCAGAGATGCTAAAAGTGTGTGATAATTGTGTAAAAACTTCACAGTCGAGTCTAGAAATGCAGACAAGCAACCTGTACAACCTGTACTTCTGAAAACTTAGAATTGAGTTTGCAGTTAAAAATATAATCTAACTGATTCCATTTTTTCTTTTTTCTACCAGAGACTGGAGGACTTCTAGATATTCAGACATGGACATCACAAGAAAGATTAAGCAGTACAATACGTAGAAAAGCTTGGCCTAAATTCATATGTCTGTGATACACCAAATGGAATAGAAGTTTTAAACAGACAACTATGCTTTAGGTGTCAAACATTTCTTGACGTCTGTGGCAGTTGGCAGCTGCAAACATCCGACTGAAAGCCCCATCTGCTGCTTCACAGCTTCCAGTCGAGGATGTTTACAGTCGCTCACTGTCAACAGCAATACACATTCCTCAGCTGTTTACTTTACATTATTAACATGCAGAGGCCTCTGAGCAGGTTAGTTAAGATCACTACAACTTTTGTTGCTGTGTTGCTACCCACAGATGTACACAGGACTGTTCCCATAATTATTTACAAATTAAATAAGAAAATGACCTCCAGAGCAACATTTGCAAACAGCCACGCAAATTTTCTTTAAGCATTACACTTCTAGAACTATGTTGCCTCCTATTTTACATCCAGAAGGAATCAAAATAAAGATGTACAAAAAGAGCAATTTGCTTCCACTGTGGCATTTGTTTTGTTCTCCAGGAGGATAGGGCAATCCTGTGATGTTCATTTACAAAAACTGCACTACTCCACAACTAAGTTTGCTTATCAGCAGACTGACTAAAGATAGCAACTGGCATGAAAACAGAACCAAACCCTTTCCACTGGTATTTCACTACAGTATCCGGGATGGCTTCCTTCCCCCCCGAAAAGTGATGCGAGGGACTGATGTTATATTGGAAGTTAGTTTATGCAACATTTGCTTCCAAATAAAATCTTGGGAAAAGCCCACCAAACCCAGAGGGTCTTGTGGCGAAGAGAGAGGAATGCGCATAGCCAGCTCTGCAAAGGCTTCAATATAGTTCAAACCTGTTAGAAGATTTCTACAAATTATCTGAGCTAAACAGTTGCTGCTACAATTCACGTGGTTGGCAGAATAGGCTTTCTCACCAAATGAAAAAGCCAAAAAAATTTGGCATAATAATGTCCTGGTTGTACAGTTCTGCTGTTTTTCATTCTATCTCCTGTTTCCTTATTAAGTTAATGATGGGGAAAATTAAAGATTAATCACTCAACTATTTTTCTGAAGTCATATGAAACCGCAGCAGGCAAGCAGAGTGATTATATCACTCTAATTAGAAGGTGTTTTTTCCTTGAAACTTTCTTGCCCTCAAATGAAATTACCGCACTGTAAACTGAGTAGGTTATGAAGAGACCATAGCTGGAACGCAGAAGCCTGCGGCATATTTACTCGAACTGATAAGTGTGAAGAATCTCTATAAATCACTTTCAAAACTCAGGGTTATATTTTCTATACTAAGGTTAAGAAAATTAATCTTTCAGGCAGCACGCGAAAACAAGCACAATTATGTTGGGGCCTTTCCCTTTATTCAATACTAAATTTGAGCTATTAAAGCTTCCTAGGGAACCACATTTTCTCAATGGGTCAAGTCACTAAGGAAACAAAGCAAACTTTATCAGTGCTGCACAACTCCACATTCCAGGAATTCCTAGCACTTGGCATCTATATACCATGCCAGAGCCACAGGATCCACTCAATCTCTCTTTAGCAGAGCTACCATGACAAGCTATGAAACTCTCAGTAAGGTGCCCAGCTTCACAAAGTTGCCAATACAAGGAGGTACTGACATCCCTGCATGAGGTCTACCACAGGACAGCAGGCTAAGAAAATAGATTTCCTATGACGACGCTCGCAAAAAAAAGGAAGAAAAAAAAAAAAGGTGTTCCTCTTTTGGCAAACTATCTTGTTTATCACAAGGCAGCTAAGAAAAAAACAACTACTCACCTTGCAATACAATCTACATGGACTTAACAAAAAAATCCTGAGAATCAGATCACTGAAGAATGAAAAGATTTCAGCTTAGTTACACCTGGCCATGAAACAGAGATTAGCCTTTAATTTCTAAATGTACCAGTCTAATATCTACAACTTAAAGAGGGAAACACATGAAGAATATAAAATCCTACTAGTTTTAATTAATTTGATGAAGGACATTATGTCAGCAACAATGTGCAATTCCACTCCATGTGTATGGCTGGCTTCCTTTCCACTTTTAAAAGACATCTAACAGATTATATCTATATGAAAGTCAAGGCCAGGTCAATTTAAAACTGTGAGGCATTTCACCACACAGTATGGACTATAAGGCAAGAGAACACAATCAGTTGTTCTTACTGCTCAGTTGTTTAGTTTGTACAGTATTCTTAAAGGTGTTTAGACAGAAAGTGTCCAAGATTCAAATATCAATCATTAGGGTTTGATACATAGTTACAATGAAAAAGTTTTGAACAAATACAGGTAAGAAAAAAGAAACAACATGCTAACTTTTCTATGTCTTACAATTCATGTCATAGAAGGAGAAAAGGGCAAGACTGCTGCTTAAGTACCATTCAGTTAGGAAAAAAACAAAAAACAAACAAAAAAAAAATCAGTCACATTTCTCTCACTCTCCTGAAATTTCCAAGCCAGATGAATGGATTATCGGTGATAAAGGAAAAAAAACACACAAACAAAAAAAGCCCAACTAAACCAAAGTGCTGCTAGAATTCAAAACCAGGGCCTTTACGTTTTCCATCACATTCCACACAGATGAGATGATATGCAAACTGAGACAGGTAAATTAGTTTTTAATCATATTAGAATAACACTGGAATGCCAACAGATAAAAATGCAAATTCAAAGCTCATAGAACTTGAAAAAACTTAACATTTAACACATGGCGATTGTTTCCTAACTTTAGTATCCATTTTCAAATTTGCTTGTCAAGAACCTTGAGATCATCATTAAATGTGGGAAAAAATTATATTCCTCCTCTTCCTGTCACTGACAGCACAGGAAGATTAAGCACACATTACTTATATGAACTCAAGTTCACAGCTGTTACGATAAAGCATGAGTAACTCCAACTGTTGCCGATGAATTCTATTCTCCCAACTGCATTTGAACTCACTCTAAAGAATGCCTGAAGAAGCAGGCCTCCTCAGTGCTGAGCAAGCAGTTGCAGACAAGCAGTCGAAATTACGGACCAAATCAGATACAGAACATCCCAACATTTGGGAAATAGATGTCAAAACTATTATTAAAAGTATGAACAACACGTAGTGCATTTTCTTGAGCCTCTTCCCAAGAGTCTTTCCCCCACATCTAATGACTGGGGATTTTAATCAGCTTTTAATCCTTCTATGTGAATGAATAATACAGTGCACCTCCGTAGAACTGTATCTGGAGAAAAACAAAAACTTACTTCTCAAATACCTGCTGATCCTACTTGAGTCCCCTTCACAGGGGATACCCACACCTCTGGGGAGAACTGCATTCTTCGGCTGCCAAAGACTACTCCTCAGATTTCCAGGAATCTGAATCACACACATGAACAGAAGTTATTGTAATTCCAGAAGTTCAGTAGTTCAGATCACATACTTCTCATTATTCAGACTGTCCGCAAGAAGTCAGATAGCTTTTAACAACCATTATTAAAACTGTGTCCTTTTCTGGTATAGTCATTTAAAACTTCAAATGTGTTTAAAGTGAAACATTACTCCTGAACGCAGCTGTCTCTCAATTAGAGGAGATAAAGATTAACTGCTAAAGCAGCGTAAGTATTCAGAACCTATATTGAAGTAGTTAAATTTCCCACCAGAGATAGGCATAACGACTTCTCTTATTTATTACCTTAAGAGATGTACAGATTACATAATGAAACCCAACCATATAGTAAATCGGAGATTGAGCATCACTTCAGAAAAGCAAAATCCCCAGAGCCATTCTAGTTAAGCCTTTAAGATGGAGAAGGACTTTATTCACATAGTCATTCCAGAGGAAAAAGAAGACACAGAACCTTTTAGTAGATGGATGGATGGACAGACACATAAGACAGAACCAGATTACTAGGAGGAAACCAAAGAAACAGAAAAATAGAGTTTAAGAAGAGCATGGAAAGAACACAATAAGGGGAACAAAAGTAAACCAATCTGTAGAAGAATATACACAACAGTTATAAGCACACAACAAAAGCAAAAGAAATGCAGTAAATAGGGCTTATTAACCAAAATGTATATACTCAAAATATATTATTTATCGATTTGCACTCCTGACATCTCTTCAAGATACCTGACCACATGAAATTAAATGCCTTTGATAACACATCTACTCTGCCAATCAATGAACTCCAGCAACCAGCGGAGTGAGGAGGGATATCAGTGCTATTTATGCTCCTCTATAGAATCAGCGAAAAATACAGTGTTGTTCACTACTCTACATTTCAGTGTCACGAGGGCATCACTGTGAAGACCACAAACCCTAAGGACAGCCCAGAAAAGAAGGTGCAATAGGATAACTGTCTTTTGTACCAGCTGGCAGAAGTGGGTGATGCCCAGGTGGTTCAGAGCATTACTCTACTTGTTGGCAGAGCCGAGTGCCATGCCGGTTTCACCAGGGAGTGGAACAGGTGACTGGCCTGAAGCTGTGCTTAAGTATGCTAAAGTATGCATTGCAGCATCAGTTCGCAATGCAGAATGCTTAAGTTGGTGAATATCTGTTTCAGATAAATACAAAGATCCTTTATTGGGTCAACACAAGAATAAAGAGTGTATATTAGACAAGAAAACAGCCCCCAATGGCAGTAACTCCTCATGGTTCTTTAGGGGAAGCATTATCTAAGACAGTGCAACATACAGAATCCCAAGCTTAGCAAAGAACATTTATTTGGATTTAACAGGATGAACAGACTACCTACAGCACCAAACGTAACTTACTCAGCTTCATTGTCCATATTCAAAGGGAAGGGGAAATATACCTGCAGTAAGAACAAGCCTCTGGCACAGGGGACAAGCTATAGGCAGGAGTGACCCATATTCAAGGTCCCTGCACACAGGAGCGAACATATGTTTGGGCTGACCAGAACCATCTCCAAACACCAATCTCTGCCCCAGCATTCTTCAAGAATTTCCAGGACGCTTTCATAAGTTAGGACACAGTTTGCAAAATACTGGACATTTCTTATGTCCTTTATTCAGGACATGCAATTTGCTCTGACATCACATCTCTGGAGAAGGTATTTTATACCCTGCTGCACTCCTATAGAAAAGCAGGGATTTGAACTCTGATCCTTGCATTGGTCTTTTGAACCACTCCTCACATGATACAAGTTTACCCTGATATTTCTGATTTCAGAGTCAGGTAATTAACACCAGAATCAGCTCTGCCTGTCCCTAGTCAGGACACAGTACCCATTCCAATTCCCTTGCAACTGCAGGGAAGGCCCTTTTTTTTCCTCTTCCCATTGGTCCTTCCCTTGTAGACATCTCAAACTCATTTGGGACAAAGAACTGTCAGAATAATTAGTACAATCATAATGTTTATCCTTCATCTCCAATAATCAAAAAAAAACACAGCCTCTGACCACACGACTATTTTTACTTTATGTGCTCCGCAGTGAACTGCACAAGCCCCCAGAAGAGTCTGCAAGGCTTTTTTACCTATGACATTGTGCAATGCATTGATTACTCTTGTCGCAAAGGTACTTGAATGTTACCAGAAATTAGTACTACATGCAAAAGAACTGCTAAGCAATACATCCACTAAAAGTATGCAGGAAAACAACTTCGTGCCAAAGTAACTTAGAAAACACTTGTTTATTCATAGCACTACCCAAATAAAACGTAACAGCAACATTTCAAGAACAAAACTAGAGTTCATGTGAAGCAAATGAATTAACATCTGCGCACATACAGACCAGCGCAATGCACCTACTCAAGTCCTGCTCTTCGTTTATTTCCAACAGCCTACGCTTTTCCCTGGGTACAACCAGGCTTATAGCATGAAGGAACAGAATGACGCTGAACATCAGCCCCAAGGCAGTTAAACACTTGTTCCCACAGTTTGTAATTAAATACTCTGACCTATTGGATCATATTGACAGTTCCACAAACCTGAATCCTGTTAATGTTACACTTTTTTAACCTGTATTCTCATCAGCATGAAAAGGTCTTTCCACCCAGCTCTCCAGAAGCAGAAGCTACAAGACCTAATATATACACAGAAAAAATAACCACCAAGAAAAAATATCCACCAGGTCTTTAAAGAGAGGAGAAAGCATTAGACTGACCACAGAGCTGCATGCGAGAGTGGGCAGCAAGAGGACACAAAGACAGAAGAAACCCTACTGCTAGTTTTTTGGCATCACCCCAACTTCACCTCAAAAATTCCAGTCACAACTACATGCTATCCCTACACAACCTTCTACAAATGTAAACAAGTGGTGTAGCTGCATTTTGCTCCTGATCAGCAGAAATAATTGCCCAGAAGTTAAGAAAAGTAACAAAAGAGGACAGAAGAACACCTACAGAACTGTTACCTATCCAAAAAACTTTGCTGATGTTTATTAGCAACAAAAATTCCCAGTGGATAAATATAGTTTTTGTAGTCAGCTAAATGTTAGAGCTAAAAGAAAGTATCTTGACAGCTCCAAGAACAGCTCTCAGTTGCTTAGACTCACAGAAAGTTTACAATCAACTTGCTACAAAGGCTTTAATTTAGAATCTGTGTCACTGAAGGAAAACACTGAAGCAAGACCAGACTTCGTTTTTCAAACGTATTAATAACTAATCCCTTTTGGATTATGTCAAGCATGTCACATTAGGATGGCTTGGGCTCACCTTGACCAGCGAGTTTGTTAAAATGCAACTAAACCCATCTACATCTGCACTCCAACTTGTGCTTCTTTTAAATATCAAATGGTTACAGAGGAAAGGCAACTATGGGACTAACGCTGATTAAGGCCATGCTATCATCCTGTTTTATTCAGCATGGACTGTTACAGGCAAAAGTACTCTTCCAGAATAATGTAAAACTTATTTTCTACACACTTGAATTTAAAAGGGAAAGGGAAATTTTTCTTTGAAAATAGTACTTGCCGTGGTAGGATCCATTATTATAAAAGGCATCTTTATGCAGTACAAATTCTTGGTGAAAAGGGTTATATACGCAAACAGTTGGATTAACAAGCCAGAGTTGAGAATGAGCTTTTCCTGTTTCTGTTAATTTATGGTCCGATGTTACATTCTTTTCATGCAATGCCATAATCTTCAGTAAATGACTTCACATTATCCTCCTCAGAGTAATCTAGGAATGCAGATACAAAAACCATCAACCATCACCTTCATAAGACTCTGCCTCTTAACCCTCAAGGGTTTAGGTGCCTGATAAAAGTTTTAGATATGAATAAAACTTTAAGCATCCATGCCCAGCTACTACTATCCTTCAAGCACACAAGTTTCTGCCAGTAGGTGCCAACACTTCATAACATTGTTTGAACCAGTACCACATGTCCAAATCTCCATACGGTTCTCAAAATCCCTGCTCACCCTGTCACACCTCAACTGCCAAAACACAGGAATGTGCTTTTCAAAGTGCAACTTCCAGATATCTTCTTTATCCCAAAAATAAAATCAGGAGTTTGGGAACAGATCAGCTGCACCAGAAGACTTTTTGTACAATAAGAACACAAGGACAAGAAGCGTTCAGGTTTAAATTTCTCCTAAGTCTGTCTCAGGCCACAAAAGAAAACTTGGCTTTCATTACCCTAGTTGAATGCCTGTGCCCATGTGGTAATGCCCTCCATGCATTGTCCAGCAATTCCAACAGGAGGCTCACCCAGGAGATTCCTGTCATGCAAGAGAGCAACACATTCAAATTAGTCCTCCAAATCAGCAAGATGACCTAAGAGCAGCCTTTGGAAAAAGGGGCCCTGCTCAGGCACCTCATTCCAGGACAATGTTTGCAACTACGAATAATATGAATGGATTGTCACTTTCATCCTTTTAGACCAACACCTCTACAAAAGCTGATCTGCACAGGAGAGAGATCTCTCTCTCCAGGTCTCCTTGGTCAACAGAGGCACTATGCTTGTCGTCCTTTGAGGTGGCCAGAGGGCACCTTGCATGACCTCTCCCGGCGAGTCCTACAACCAGCATAACTGCAGGTCAGGCATTTCCACACTCCAGCCCTTAAACTACCTTGGATTTTTTGCTTCCTCCTTCTGTCAACTGTACAAAAAGTACAGACATGCTGTTGGTGTATTTATCTTCGCTCAGCTTTCTAAAGAGTCACGTGCAGCACTTGTGTCTATTGTACTAAAATAAACAAAACCCAACCACAGGATCTCTTTTTAGTATTCAAAGCACTTGCGCGCTGGTGGAGGCAGTACCCATGAAAACGCTCCCCAGATGACCTCTCCAGGGTTTAACAGCTCCTAACCCTATGGAGCAGCAGGGCAGTTATTTGGCTGCAAATACAGCTCAAACATCACATCCGATTTCACGGTTAGCAAAGGGGATTCCAGCTATAAAAGCAGCACTGAGAAAACAGCTTAGAATAGTACAGCAGCACTGTCAGAGCTCTACCTTTAGAAGCAGATTTATAATTAAGAGTAAGAGCTATTAATTAGTTTTCAATGGTAACAGCAGAGAGCTAATGATCTATTAGGAATCACAGACACTGCATTTAACAGTATTTCCCTTACTTTGCACAAGGAAAGAGATTTATAAATTCAACATACAACATGAGATCTCAAGACACAAAAAATATTGCTGGTGATTTTAACCTCACCAGGAAACCTATCCTTCAGAAAAGTGAACACAATAGAAATTAATCTTCACATAGATCTTTTGATAGCAACTTCATACATTATGCTTTCATTCTCAGTATCTATATGAATTTTGTTTACAACGACGTTGTGGACAACAGCCATAAAGCAGGTAGCATGAGTTTTAACATGGGCATGTTATGTTTGGCTTTAAAATCTAAGTATTTTTTTGGGAGTGGGTTGTTATCTTTTGTAATCAACTTATTTAAACTTGGCCTTCTCCATCCAAACAGGTGCAGTTTAGAAGAGCTTAAAAGAAAAAAAGAAAAGTGAGCCACTGTGTTTGACTGTGAGCAGACACAGAAGTAACCTTCAAGGTTACCTTGCCCTACATGCGGCCTCAGAAAGGAGAAAAATACAGTTTCAGCACAGGAATTTCTTGCCTGGCTGGAGGCCACACCCGCCACAACAACTGATAGCAGGAAAGCATTTGGATTCACAACTCTTCCCGTATCACCCAGCCGGAGGCGAAGCTAAACTTTCTCATTTTTGGAGAAGAAAAGAAACTCTTGCTCAATAAGTAGCAATTATGCTGCAGAATTTATATGCTGAGCACGGCTGGATGTACGAACACCAGATCAGTCAACCATAGCTTTAGTGCTTTGAGTATGATTAACAGAATGAACTTTCAAAGGTCAATTAAATGTCAACACATTTTAAAGAGATATTCTTCTTAAGTTGGGGCAATGCGTAGCAGTACCGTCCAAAGCTGCTGTGCCCCTTTCACCTTAAAATTCTACCCATGCTGTACTTACATGTACAGATATAAAGATGATAACTAATTAACCTGTGACAAAATAAAAGCTACTTATGCTCCTGGCTTTCCTAAGCTGTCTTTATTACTAAAGTACATACAGGCACTGCTCTCTCTCCCCAAAATTTCATTCAACTGTGCAGTGTGTGAGTGAAGGGAGAAGAAAAGGAGCAAGAACAGTCTGAAAGTCTAGTAACTCACAACATGAAAATGAGAAACGGCTTTTGATATGCAATTGAGCTGCCTGGATGTAAATCTGGAGGAGAGAGGGCTGTAACAGAATTAATTATGACTACATTAATCATTATTTTAGTCAGATACATCTTTTCACTTCTGAACATTTCTGGAAATCTGAATTTCAGATAAGTAGCTCAAGACACCTTAAAACTGATGCTAAAAGGCTGCTGCACACTCGGCACAGATCCACTCGATGCTCAAACCACTAGTTTAAAAAGATTTTAAAAAAGTCTCTCAGTACAAAGTGAAAGGGTCAAAAATCCTACTGAGGCCTCACAACGCTGCCATGACCGCTTTGACACGAGCGGTGTTTGTCCAAGAGCGGAGCTGAAGAACAATTTGGGAGCTGAGAGGAGTCGGGAGACCTGAGAAGATGCGGGAAGGGCAGGAGCTGGGGAGCTTTCCGTCCGCAGGGGCAGCCGCAATTCCAGCGACTTTGGGAAGGTGTCTGAGGCGGGACCGGAGCCGGGATCCGGGCCGGCTGCCCCGGGCACCGCTTCGCCGGCGATGTCTGAAGTTTCTGAAAAGTTCGGAGGCGCGGAGGGTGTCCACTCCACCCCGGCTCCCCCAGCTCCGTCCCGCACGGCGGCTCCGTCCCGTCCCGTCCCGTCCCGGTCCCATCCCGCCGCACCTGCGATCCCGGGAGCCGCCTGGCAGCAGTGCCGCAGGTACCCGCCCAGGATTGAGGGCGGAGGGAGCCGGCCCCGGTACCTGCCGCGCCCGCTCCGTACCTGCCCAGTGCCGCCGGGCCGCGTCCAACTTCCCAACTCCGGGAGAAACTTGCAAGCAGCGCCTACCCCGCTCCCGGCCGCCACCTCCGTCCCGTCCCGCGCGGCCCAACCCGCGGGGGCGGGGAAAAGGGGCGGGGGGCGGTGCGTGGCGCGCCGGCCATTGTCCGCCCCCGGAGCGCCTTGCCCGGCGGCCGCAGGCTCCGCCCCCCCCCGCCATGTTCTTTGTTTCCCTGGATTTTCCCGCTGGTGGCCGCGGGCCCCGCCCGCAACCAGCCTCCCTCCGCCCCCCCCACCCCCAATTCCCGCCTCTCGCCGTGGCGGGGCCGCCCCGGCCGCAGGTGACGCCCCGCCTCCCCCGCCGGCGGAGGGGATCCCTCTCTGCTCCGCCAATCAGCTCAGGGGAAAAGGGGCAGCACCGGCCAATGAGGCGCTGGCGGAGCGCTGCGAGTCCCCCGGGGCGAACCAATGGGGGAGCGGAGAGCGGCAGGCGGGCCTGCCGGGTGGCAGCGGTGGGGCGGGCTCGGGGTTTCGGCGCTGCGGCTCGCGGAGCTCCGCCATGCGGAGCGGGAAGGAGCTGGAGGCCGCCAGCCTGCGCTGTGCCCTGCGGAATCATAAACCCATAGAATCATAGAATCGTTTCGTTGGAAAAGGCGTTCGAGATCATTTGAGTCCAGCCGTACCTGTCCACTGCTAAACCACATCCCTGAGCACCTGATTCACCCGTCTTTTAAACACCTCCAGGGATGGTGACCCAGCCACCTCCCTGGGCAGCTGTGCCAGTGCCTGACCACACTTTCAGTGGAGAATTTTCTGATATCTAATCTGAACCTACCCTGGTACAATTTGTGGCCGTTGTCTCCAGTTCCATCGCGCGTCACCTGGGAGAAGAGACCAACAGCCACCTCGCTATAACCTCCTTTCAGGCAGTTTTAGACAGTGATGAGGACTCCCCTCAGCCTCCTTTTCTCTAGGATAAACAGCTCCAGTTCCTTCAGCTACTCCTTGTAAAAATGGTTTGGGTTCGAAGGGACCATACAGCCCATCCAGTTCCACCCCCCCTGCCATGTGCAGGGACACCTCCTACCAGCCGAGGCTGCTCAAGGACCCATCCAACCTGGCCTTGAACGCTTCCAGGGAGGGGGCATCCACAGCTTCCCTGGGCAACCTGTGCCAGTGTCTCATCACCCTCATTGTGAAGAATTTCTTCTTAATATCTAATCTAAATCTTCCCTTTGGCTGAGATCCCCACTGTGCCATTGCTGGCTGGTGGGCACCAGGCCTGCAGGAACTGCTGGCCCCTTCAGAACCCATCACTGCTGCCCTGCCTCCCCAGATACCTTTCTGGGGAGGTGGGAGGGGTAGAAGGCAAAAAGGGCTTGCAAAAAAGCAGAGTGACATCCTGATTGGGGCCCAGAGAGAGAAGTTGGAGGACAGCAGAGCAGCCTCATAAACTGAGAAGTGTTGCCTCTAATTCTTGTCTCTAATTGTTGTCTCTGCCATAGACAAAAACCTCTTCTGATTTGTCCTTCCCTCAGTTCTGGAGAGTAAGGAACACAAATCTGTTATATACCCAAGGAGTGTGCAGAAGAAATAAAAACCCGAGATGAAAGCCACCATCCTGAAGTCTCATTGCCTTTCCTGTGTCAATGTGCCTATTTGGTTATTCCACTCAATCTTACCCAGTAAAACAGAGAAATACACCCCAAAACCAGATCTATTTCTTTTAATCTCAAAATACATAACCTTGTTGCTTGAAGTCCCATCATGTTACTCCAGTCTTCAACTTGAGGCAAAGCTTTTTTGGGGGCTATGCTGATCCTTCTTTCTCCTGGCTTCACCAGTAAACTTCACCAGTATATTTAGTGCCAAGTGTGTAGATGAACCTGTTAAACTTTAAGTAGGTGTAATGCCTGATCCTTCTGGAGCTTCCTTCTGCAAGGCAGTGTTCCCTTTGTGGCATCTCCCTTTAACAAGTCTCTTATCCTTACTGCAGCACCTTACCAACCTCTGTAACAGCTTTCTGTGAAATCATATACCAAATGCTGAACAAGATCTAGTCATGCCAGATCTTCTGTTTTCTCCTTATTCGGGAACCTTACTTCTTACAGAGGGTTTACCCTGCAAGATTTACCCCTGTTGTGTTTTATCCCACTTTCCACATACTTCCACCTGTTTTATTACACTTACACATTTGCAACAATTGCTCTGCAGTTGCTTGCTGCTGACTTCAAACACTGGCGGTAAGAGTGCACTGGTGGCTAGCCCATGTGGGCTTCCCCCTGCATGGGAAGAACATCTGTGACTCTACTCTTTGATGAGGATTGCTATAGTAGGAGTCCCATGCCATAGATATAAGCATAATAGAGGCTAATTCCAGCTCGTATGCAAACACTGCATCTTGTGGCTGTAGAAGAGTCATCAACATTGCAATTAACAAAAAAAGATTTAGTTAACTTGGATTTTTCTCCTGTACATGGCATGGAAGTCCTTTCTCAGCCTTTTCTCTTGAGAGCTGAATATCAGTGCATAACAACATTGGTGCCAGCATCCTCTCCTGTATATCTCAAAACTTAGCCTTAGCTTAGAATTTTTGCTGCATTTCTGGTTTTGAATTAAGGTCTGATCTACTGAGACAGCTTGGTACCTTTCTGGTGTCTGGGGGTTTTAGCCCATGATTTCAGGCATTATTATTGTCTCTAAGAAATGTATTTCTGTCACAGCTGGGCACAAGTCCAGGGACAGAGCCTAGGCATGCCATTGTGGTACAAACATCTTTCCAAGGACAGTCCTGCCCCCAACAACCCACAGCTGAAGTTGGACAAGATGTAAGAGATGCTGAAGCAACCGTTGTATCTAGCTTCATACATGGAATAGTTATCTAAGGATTCAGCCATATCTCAGCAGCAGAGCAGAGCAATAATTTCGGAATCACTCAGATCCATACTCCACAAATCACTCTGGCAAAAGCCATGTCCAGCTTCCCAATATGTGGGTAAAATAAGATGTCACAGTGAATACATTTGGATCTGCAAAGCATTTATGAGCTGCTACTGATTAAGATGTGATAATTGGCCATGTTCCTGCTCATAAACTGTTTCAAAAGTGAAAAAAAAAAAATTCCTAGGCAGCTTTTGCATTGAAGAAGTTTATGTTAGCATCGCATCTCACTTTTGCCATGGGCTAAGAGTGGGGATGGGCACTTCTCCTTTGCTGATGTCTGGTAACTCCATCAATGGTGAGCTGTCAGGGGCTTTAACACAGATGGATTGATCAGAAGGTTAGGTTAGCAGAATTTTGCTGATCTTTGAAGAGCTGAGCATTACTGTTTTATATTTAAAATAGCTTCGTAAACAGATAAAGATAAATCATATATTTAAGATGTGCAGGGTGATATTTATTAACCTTTTCAGTCACAATTTGTTTCTATAGTATCTGTGAGGGCAAGTTGGGAGACTGTCAAATGAAATGCTCTCTCAGTTAGGAAAAAAAAAGTGTCTGTTTTGCTATAGGCATGTTTCTCACAAATGTAGTAAGTCAATGGTGTCCTTGTAGAGATTAATAGAGCTGCCATTCAGAGTCCTTGGAGGGGTTTGGGTTTTTTTAATTACCAAGATAACTTCCTCATCAAATCCATTGCTCAAAGACAAAACAACTGTGTTTTACTCACTTTCATTGCTCTAGTGAGATGAAAAAGTGTTGATGTATTCTCCCCAGAGGTCATTAGAACTACCAACAAGGTTGTGGATCTAATGTATACACACAGGCTGGTGGACAAAGCCTGGGGTTTATTGTACTGTAAGAGAAGCTGAACAGAAGGGAAGGAGGAGACTAAACAAGACATTTGGAAAGAAGAGGTACCTACCCTACATGGCATCTGATTTGCAGCAGAGCTGCTGTGTAGGAGGCTAGGAGGAAGATAAAGCACAGTCATTTTGTTTTAGTTTTTAATGAAGGACAAACACACTGCAACATTAAGGGCAAAATCAGTGATACCTTTTATAGCCTCTTCTGATCCAAACTCAAGAAATGTGGCTTAAATCCCTTTTGAGCCAATACTCAAGGCCTCACAGATTATTTCTACAAGAAAACCAAGTCAAGGGTAGAGCTGGGAGTGGCACTAACAAAATTCTGTTGTAGAAGATCGTACCTTCTTTGATATGTATTCAGTACTGCTAGCTTTCTTCCAGTGTTTTTCCTACCAGAAAGAAAGTGTCCTCAAGTTTCTCTCAGGCTGGCATTTTCCACCCTTTCCTCGCAGCTGTGACTGCTTGTCTCTGCCTTTTCTCTGGCTGTTTCCAGTCACAAAAAGGCAATATGTTCTGGCTGGTGTTCCATTTCTGAGTACCATGGCCTATATAGACTGAGCTTTTGGGTGAAATTAATATTATACCCTTTCCCTTGCTCCAAAAATGTTTGTACTAAAAAAGTTACAAAGTAAGGTACTCCTCCAAGCAACACATTTCAGCAGTAGAAAATGATTTTCTGCATAGTCCAACTTTCAGTACAGCTCTTGGTTTTATAATGTCTAGCACAAGAGGATCTAATGTGGGTTGGCTAATAGATACAACCATAATGAAGCTGCTTAATAAATAATACTAAGATTGAGCAGTTCTGCCCATTCATTTCGGATGAATGTATAATTCAGAAAAATACCCTGTTCCAGAATTTGTTTTCTTCTTCATGTAAATGATGTGTTCTCATCTGCAGGAGACGTAATGTGAATATGTAACATTTGGGCGAGAAAGGTTAGATCTTTGCTCTCCACTATTGTCTTCAGTGCTAGAACACAGCAAGGAGTTTCTTTGAAAGCACAGCGGACCAGTTTCTAAAGTTGCCTTGCTGGTAAAGTGGACAGCAGCAGATGTCCAATTCAGTACTTCTAATGTACAAATGGTAAATTACAGTTAGGAAGTTGTATGTAGTGTTTAACCTTCAAAAAAAAGATGATCAGAATAACTGGAATATTGTCTTGCATTTTTACTGCTCTGAACTTCGAAGTAAAATTAACAGAGCTTAGAAACCACTGTTTTGAAATTTAATCAAAAGTGATTTTTAGACTTCAGATCTCAACTATAACAAAATATTCCTCTTGACTGATATTAGTGCCTCATGGGGATGCCTATAATATCCCCAGTATTGCCAGTTACCCTGTTTTCTCTCCATGGTTTAACTCTGTAGAGTATAGTAAAAGAAGTATATGGTAACAACAAAGACCCGAATTCCCTAACAAAATACCTAGGTATGATGCATTTACTATGACAGCATGTGCTTGCTGTCTCTGGTGAGCTTCATTGGGCAGTGCAATAGCTAATACCAGAGTAATGCTGTGGTTGAAAAAAATGTTAAAAATCCCAAAAGACCACAGCCATTTCTCAAAAGATGCAGAAGCTCTCTCTGTTTTCAGGCTATGTTATCAAATCATTTATATTTAATAGAAATGATACTTAAAATAACATATTTAAAACAATGAAACTCTAAATGAATAGGGAGAAAATCTACATAGATGTAGGCCTGCCAGCTTCAATGCTTGTGTTTGCTTCACAATACGTATTATAGCTCTTCTTTTGTCCTAGCCTGGCAGCTTTGGAAGAGGGTAGGGATTTTTCCAGTAGTTATATTGAATTGGGTTCTGCTATTGTCTGATAGCATCATTAGCTGAAACTTTAGCCGTGAAGTCAAAGTGAGGCCAGGCATGAGGCAAATCTTTAGTACTGAAGGCCAGCAATACGGGCAGTGTGACTTTGAATGTTGTTTAAAGAACGAAGGGCCCGGTTTTGCCATTCTGGTACCAGAGGAGCTTTCTTCTTCAGTTGTCTTCCAAAAGGCAACAGGACAAGTTACTTAGTACCACTTGATGTTAGTAAAAAGCGTAAAAATCTAATGTTCAGAGGCAAACAATTAGGATGTAACTAGAACTATTTCTAATAAATGTATTTGAAGACACAGACAGCAGTTCTCCTGGTACAAGGTCTTACATAGTTATTTAAATTTAAAACAAGCTACATGTGAAATATTGTAAGAGAATAGTAAATGTCTGTAGCTCTTTGCATGTTCTACCAGGAATAGACCAGAAAATATCAAATGGGTAAAATCCTAGCAGATTAATATTTGAAGTAGATGTGAATGCAGAAACAAAAGAAGGGTGAACATAAAATACCATATTGCAAGCACGGGGATTTACTCATATTTGGACAGTCTTGTGTTGGTAAATGTGTTTAACAGATGTGCTGTGCACAAGCTTATAAGGATCAGAGCTCTGTGTACGCTGAGGAGGTGTCAGGACACAGCACAAACTAACAATTCCATTTTGCAATACAAGCTGCTCAGTTCATACTTATCATATGAGTTTCATAAATCTTCTCTTCTCTAGCTGAATATCTGGCATGAGAAAGCAAAGTAATTAGTTCCCATTTTTTCCTTTGTTATGAGATAACTTTTCTCATTGACTTAAGTGTGGTTTGGGTTTTTTTTTTTTTGGTAGAAGATACTTTCAAGCTCCAGGCTTTCCGTGCTGTTTACTAAAACATTTGTACAGTAAGTACAGTATAAGGACTGAACAGGCAACACCACAATATTGTATCACTTTATTACTTCGGTAATATTAAATCATTGAACATCTCATTCATGTTTGCCATATTATTTTCTCTAGCAAATTATCAAGAAAACTAAGCAGCAGCAGGTTTTTTCCCATTTTAGCTAGTGAAACGTAATTAAAGATTGTATCACTCAGGGACAAAAAAAAAAATTGAATTAAAGAGTATAACTGTAATTCTTACATTTTCTAACGTGTAAGTGCTTGATTTTATGGCTTTCTTTTAATGTAGCTTTAATAAGTAATTCTCTTTAAAAGTTAGAGGAGAAGAACCCCAAAGCATCATAGTGATACCTGTGTAACATTGGTGCACAAGGGCTGAAACCTTTAGGTTCTCAATAGAAATCACAGCCACCTGAAGCAGTGTGTGTTTGCCTGTAGCAGTAGCTTATTCTCTGTAAGAGGACCAGTAGAAGAACAGGTCTGCTTGGTGAGTTTCAGTGGTAGTGGCAGCCACAGAGGATTTAGTGAGCTTGGGTGTCACCCCAAGACCTACCATACTCTGTTTTCACATGACAGCTCTTCCACCTGCTCCTCTCAGGGATGATCCATGGATCCACCATCCTTCGCTACCCGTACCCCCCTGCCGAATGCCCCAAATCTGCCTATTTTCTTCAATTTATTTTCTTTTTGTAAAGTTCTTGGAGATCTGCTGATACAAAATGGTACTGGAGAGGCAGGTGCTCTTCCCAAACACTGCCTGTGAGACAGATTGGAGGAAAGGAAGAATGAACCAAAAATGAGAACAGCTCTGCCTGATCAAGTGAAGAGCACCAAGAACAATTGAAAACAAAGATACAAGATCCATATCCTCCCGCTACACCTGTAGAACTGGTAATAAACCTGTTTTTCAGGTCTCAGTAGTTGCAATAGCAGAGGTACCAAATTTCTGTGTGTCCTTCAGGTGTCTGCAATGGAAAATACCTTTTATGGGCAATCATATGTTTTCAAGTTAATCATCAGAACAGTTCTGAAGTGTGCTGTTGCTTTTCTATGCAGATGCTTTTTAATTTAGTCAGCGTGGTAGGTATCTGATGGCTGTCAGACACTAAAGAGCCTAGGGATCCATTGTGAAGAGGCAGGGTTGTGTGTTTGTGCTGAGAGGAAGGCTGCAACCAGTTTTTGCTGAAAGACTTCTTTCACCTGACCTGCATGTCTGCTCCGGCTCTTATCCCACCCTCGTCTTCACATCCGCTCCTTGCCTCTGCATCCTGTCCCTATCTGCACCCTCCCCTCAGTGTTGATCACCAAAGATTTCCTTCTGCTGGGATCACCTGGAGAAGCTCTTACAGATCCAGAACAATCTGCTTGTTTCTCCTTACTTTCATAGTCATTTCATAGCAAGTTTCAAAAGTGCACTGGACAGACAGTACTGCTGTGCTTGAATAGCTGGAAAATTTACGTACCAAGGCATATAGCAGTGCCTTAGCTCGCACTCCCATCCCCTAGAAGCCAGAGTTTTTTAAAACACACTATTCAAAATGTGAAGTCTAGAAAGATCATGATACTGGGTTTGAAAAGAATCTGCATTTTTTTCCATCAGCTGAATGATTTAATAGCTATGTTTATTCAGCAAGGTTGGGAATGAACTGCTGTGGCAGTAACTTAATGATGACAAGCTCAGACTGCCAGGCAATGCAGTTTATAGTAGGCCATTCCTCAGTGCATGAGACAAATATTGGATTCATTGGGCGATCTTTCAGCAGAAGGATAATAGGTTGAAAAGCAGCTCAGTCAAAATTACTTTGCTGCTAAACATTTTCTAGCAGTCACAGAACCTGAAATCTGATTTATTAATTAAATCCTATCAGCACATACTCTGAAGAAATCAGCATGACTGAACTATGTCCCTGTTAAGTAAGATTAAAGGACAGACAAAAGTTTGTATAGTATGTCTCAACCCACATTTCCTGTAAAGGATACAGCTTGTTATTTTTCAAAATATGCTGAATATATTTTCTTTATATCTTGGTTTTCTATGACCCGTGGGAGCAATTGTAAAACTGAAACATGCAAGAATGAAGAGAAAAAAATAACTGAACTATGCAGGAGGAACTGGCATATCCTGACTGCATTATCTCTCCTATGAAGGAACAGATCAGAAGATATTTGGACAGATCTCCTCCAAAAGGAACACATACTTAGAAAGAATCTTTGCTTAAACATTTGTCAAGTAATTTTTCAAATAGATTCATCCAGCTAAATACACATGAAGAGAAATAAAGCCTATCTTAACATGAACAAAGGAAATGGAGTGAAAAACCCCTGTTGAATAGTAATATGTAGCTGAGAGTATCATCCTATGACACTTCTGTAGGATCACTAGAAAGAGTACCTAATCCCACAGCATGTAACACACATCTTGCAGTCTGCTCTGTGTTGAGTAATTATAATGCACCGAGCGTGTATGTTCAAATTAGTCCTTGGTAGGGAAACAATTCCCTGAATCACCACAGTTAACACCGTACCCAGACATAGGCAGGTTGGTGCCAGTCTCCAATGTCATCTCTACTCCTCCAAGATTCCAAGTGCCAGGCACACCCCTCTCTTGTCTTCCTAGTTTTTCTTTTGCTGCTGTTGTGGTTTTGCACCAGTTTGTGCTTCCTCCTGGGGTAACAGAATCATAGAGTCATCCAATTGGAAAAGACCTCTCAGATCATCGAGTCCAACTGTACCTGTTCCCTTACTAAACCGTGTCCCTCAGAAATTCACCTACCCATCTTTTAAACACCTCCAGGGATGGAGACTCCTCCACTCCCTGGGCAGCGTGTTCCAATCCCTGACCACCCTTTCAGTGAAGAAATTCTTCCTAATGTCCAGTCTAAACCTCCCCTGGTGCAACTTGCGGCCATTTCCTCTCGTCCTATCACTCGCCTCTTGGGAGAAGACACCAACACCCACCCCGTCACAATCTCCTTTTAGGTAACTGTAGGCAGTGATGAGGTCTCCCCTCAGCCTCCTCTTCTCCAAGCTAAACAACCCTAATTCCCTCAGTCTCTCCTCACAGGGCTTATTCTCCAGCCTGGTTGCCCTTCTCTGCACATGCTCCAGCACCTCAATGTCCTTCCTGTAGTGAGGGGCCCAAAACTGAACACAACACTCGAGGTGTGGCCTCACCAGTGCCGAGTACAGGGGCACAATCACCTCCCTGCTCCTGCTGCCCACGCTGTGTCGGATACAGGCCAAGATGCCATTGGCCCTCTTGGCCACCTGGGCACACTGCTGGCTCATGTTCAGCCAGCTGTCAACCAACACGCCCAGGTCCTTCTCTGCCAGGCAGCTCTCCAGCCGCTCTTCCCCAAGCCTGTAACGCTGCATGGGGTTGTTGTGTCCCAAGTGCAGGACTTGGCACTTGGCCTTGTTGAACCTCATCCCATTGGTCTCAGCCCCTCAATCCAGCCTGTCCAGATCCTTCTGCAGAGTCTCCCTTCCTTCAAGCAGATCCACACTTCCACTCAGCTTGGTGTCATCCACAAACTTACCAAGGGTGCACTCAATCTCTTCATCCAGATCATTGGTAAGATATTGAAAAGGACTGGATCCAGCACTGAACCCTGGGGAACACCACTCATGACTGGTTTCCAACTGGATTTAACTTCATTTACCACCACTCTTTGGGCCTGGCCATCCATCCAGTTCTTTACCCCACAGAGGGTGCGCCTGTCCATGCCAATGGCAGCCAGTTTCTTAAACAGAATCCTGCAAGAAACAGTGTCAAAGGCTTTACTGCAGTCCAGGTACACCAGATCTACGGCCTTTCCCTTGCCCATTAAATAGGTAATCTTGTCATGGAAGGAGATCAGGCTGGTCTGGCAGGACCTGTCTTTGGTGAACCCATGTTGACTGGGCCTGATCACCCAGTTGTCCCGTGTGTGCTGTATGATAGCACTCAAGATGATCTGCTCCTTGACCTTCCCCAGTACCAAGGTCAGACTGACAGGTCTGTAGTTCCCCGGATCCTTCTTGTAAATGGGTGTAACATTTGCCAACCTCCAGTCAAGCAGCACTTCCCCAGTCAGCCAGGACTGCTGGTAGATGAGGAAACAGGGTTTGGTGAGGACCTCTGCCAGCTCCCTCAATATCCTCGGGTGGATCCCATCTGGTTCCATAGACTTGTGTGTGTCTGATTGGCCAAGCAGGTCTCTAACCAAATCTTCACGAATCATTGGAGATTCATTCTCACTGTCTTCTGGCTTAGGGAACTGAATATCCTGAGAACACCTCACCTTACTATTAAAGAGCAAGGCAAAGAAGGCTTTAAGTACCTCTGCCTTGTCCTCATCCCTCATCACTACTGTCCCTTCTGTATCCAGAAGAGAAGGGAGATTCTCCTTGGTCTTCCTGTTGTTAAAATGTTTGAAGAAGCATTTTTTACTGTCTTTCACTGAACTGGTTAGTTGGAGTTCTAGTTGGGCTTTAGCCCTTCTAATTTTCTCTCTATATGATCTCACCTCACCCTTATAGTCCTCCTGGCATGCCTGCCCTCTCTTCCAAAGCTCATCAACTTTACTCTTCTTCCTGAGATCGATACAAAACTCTCTACTCAGCCAAGCTGGTTTTCTTCCTCACTGACTTGCTTTACGGCACATGGGGATGGCCTGCTCTTGTGCCACCAGCATTTCCTTCTTGAGAAGCATCCAGCTCTCCTGTGCTCCTTTGTCCTTTAGAACTGCCTCCCAATGAACTTTATCAAGCAGCCTTCTAAACAGTTCTAAGTCTGCCCTCCGGAAGTCCAAGGCGGCAGTTCTGATGACCCCCCTCCATACTCCTCCAGGAACTGAGAATTCTATCATCTCATGATCACCGTGTCCCAGGCATCCTCCAACAGTCACCTCTCCCACGAGGCCATCTCTGTTCGCAAACAGCAGATCCAGCAGGGCACCTTTTCTAGTCGGTTGACTCACCAGTTGTGTTAGGAAGTTGTCTTCCATATACTCAAAGAACCTCCTAGACTGCTTCCTTTCTGCCGTATTTTACTTCCAGCAGACATCTCGAAGGTTGCAATCCCCCACAAGAATGACAGCTAGTGATCAGCAGACTTCTCCCTGTTGCTTGTAGAAGAGATCATCAGTTTCTTTGTACTGGCTGGACGGCCGATAACAGACTCCCACCACTATATCTTGGTCTGGGGCTGTTAAAGTGCAGCGCTCCCTCCCCAGCCGGAGTTGGTCCTCATGGCCAGCCCACTGCAGACCAGTAGCCTCTGAAATATATTTTATGCTTCATGGGGCTGACATCAAGACACACTGGGATGATGATGGGCTGGCGGTGTCTGAGGGGCTGATGTGTTAGGTGCTTCTTTTTCCACTTGCTGATCTGTATCTCCCTAAATCCACAGCCTTGCCACAGAGACATCTGGTGGCATGAAGCAGGTAGGGGCTGGAGAGACTGCTGCTCTGCTCTGATCCTACTGGGAGGAGAGGACCAGTGTCCTTCTGTGTCTTCTGGAAATCCTTTCCCCAACACAACCTCACTTTGCCCACCTCCATCCCAACATCTCCCAGTGCCTTTCCAGTCCTGCAGAGCCAGCAGCAGCCCTTTCTCCCTGGCCACCCACCACCCTTATATGTGACAGGGGGCCTAGAAAAGTGTTGCACACAGAGGAGCAACATGGACATAGCTGAATAAATCCTCCATTACTCCTTCAGACACTGAAATAAAATCATCACTGTTTGGTACTGTAGTGCCTAGCTTGACTTTGACCCAAGTCTGTATAATTACTGTTGGAGGGGGACTTGTGGGAAGCTCATTGCCATCTTTTCTCTGCTGAAGAGCATCTTCTGGTCTGCTTCTACAGTGTTTTTCTGGTCTTTTTCTGCCACACCAACAAAAAAAAGGCAGAGGCCTCTTCCCAAGTCCTTCTTTCTTAAGCCAAGGCACTGTCTAAGAGCAGGTGGTTGTCTTTGGTTTCAGTTGCACTGCTATTCCACATCTGCACCTACTTCACACAGCCTGTGCAGTGCAGTATTTTGGGCTTGTGGTATCACTTGCTAAGCCTCCTGGTGGCAGAAATCCCATCTCCACGTTGCACCACACTTTGGTGGTGCCACTGCAGCTGTAACCTGGCCACTGCTCGCTCAGTTGCTCCCCCATGGGGAGCACAGTCATGGTTTCTTGGCTCCTTATTCACTGTGCAGGATGGATGTCTCACATCCAGAATGACTCACTGCAATTTTTCACTGTAGTTTTGTCTGTTTTGCTTTGGCTTCCCCCCTTTCTGGTCATGCTTGACTTTTGGCTTTGAGGGCGTAATGAGAAATTGGTTTGAATGTCACCACCTTACCTTGGACACTGAACTGGTGACAGAAGCTGCTGCCATGTACCAAGCCTCTGCCCTCTAAGAACAGCACATCCACATCCTTCCTTGAGCATCCCATAACAGTCCACCTTCAGAAACCACAGGAGTATTGCACAGTGATTGCATAGCTCCTGGCATTAGCCATGAGCATGTTTGGTATGACGTTTTGCCAAGAGCGGACCAGGATTTCATACAACTCACTTATGCACTCTGTTGGACATGAATGCTTGGGTAGACTCTAAGTTTTGCCTTGGTATAACTTGCACAAAGCACCGATGCGCCAGCACCTGTGGGAGCAGATGGCTTGCCTATTTTGCTCCAGACATTAAGGCTCTGAATCAACGGCACATCTCTTCCCCAGATTCACAGAAAGCTGCAGAGTAACCGTCTCCTGTCAAATTTCTTCTCTTGCCTGGTGGCACCAGCTCTTGAACTCCACTATCCACAGTGCATAGTTTGTTTCTGAAAATTTTAGGTCCTCTAGAGTTTAGAACTAAATGCTGAAATTGTGAGGGGTGAGGTGTAGAACCCAAGCAAATCACAGCATGTGTGACTAAAAGCAACACAATAATCAGTGGTCCCTGTGCTCTGGAGAATCCCTTCTCTGTTACTTAGCAGGGAACTTGAATGCAGGCCTCATCAGCGGGCAGCAAGGCAGCCACCAAGGGGCTGAAGGCTGGGATAAGTTTAACACCAGAGCTTTCCTCAGGTTTCTGAAATCCAAGCCTATCTCTCACACTTTGCAATACAGAAATAATGCTGAACAACCACTTCCAGCTCCAACAGGACTTTTCTCTACCCTTTTGACAACTACCTCCTGTATTGCTTCCCCAGCTGGAAAAACAGGGAGAATAGTTCCTTAACTTGATAGGAAGCTCAGTTTTAAATTTAGTAGCTGCTTTTAGAAAATAATTCAGGATTCTTGGACCGGGGGCTTTGTGTAAGTACTGCTGGCTATCACTGCCATCTCCTCAGAGATGAGGAAATGCTGCACTGAATATTTGGATAAGAATAGCAACAGGTTACTGATACTGCGCTTGTGTGCAGGATGGGTGAGGTGAATGTCATCTTCCTCTTATTTGCCTTTGTAAGTCGTCTCCTTCTCTCTTTTTTCTTAGAGGTTTTCGTAAGTAGTGGTGATTTGCACCTTATATAAAATAGGCCAAGTATCATCAAGGAGGTCCAACTATTAAAATAATCTATTAAGAGTTTTCATGTCCTTATTTCCTCTAGACATAAAGGACTTTGGATTTTATGCATAACAAAAGGTTTTGTCTACAATGGTAAAAAAATTACTTAGCAGTCTTCGTATTTTCTATGGTGTTAAGCAATTTTCCTTTCTGGAAACACTATTTTGTACACATAAATACACTTAAGTCCCTAGTGGAGAACATCTAAAAAGATACATAATTTTACTTTAATAAAAAGGTAAGATAAGTTGGCTGTTTGGCAGATCCTTGCTCAGTGAGGCAGGAACGCTGCGGGTGCTTGGAATTCAGTCCTATTGTCTCTGGGCTGAATTGCTTTGAAAAAGGTCACATGAGGAGGAAAGGAAGTTTTGACTTTCACATGCCTGTTATTGCTAAGGAAACCACTTCCTTGGTATTCACATATTCAGCATGTCTCCAGTTTTGGCACTCTGACAAATGACATCGTGCTACTGCATCGAGTAACAAAGAAGGGTGGAGAAGGCCGTTAGATAACTTGATGTGTTTGAAACGCCAGTACAGCTTTTGTAGGTCTGCCAAACTTTAAGCAGGCTCCGTAAGAATAAGCTTTGTCCTTTGCAGATGAGATACCTGGAGTTCAGAAATGTGGAGAAAAGGTTCTGGTCTACATTTCAGCAAGCTCAGGTAGTTCGGAGGTTTCCTAGGTTGTCACAATGGCAATATTCTTGCATCACTGTAGATACTGGGAGATCTGTTTTCTACTACAAATAAAACTGAATTATTCTCTGTGTAGAATTTATTTCTGCTTTCAAGCACATACTTGCCTTCTCTTTGGCATTCAGATATCTGAAACTGAGTATCCTCAGGTGATGTGATGATTTAACTAAAAGCACTCGCACTTGAGTTTTGGGTCATGGGACTTTTCCCATTTTTCTGACTTCTCAAACAAGGAACTAGAAAGAGCAACAAGTTACTGTTGGTTAGGATTGAGAATCTCCACCTCTGTGGGTTCTTTAAAAGAGGATTGAAGCAGAATTTCTTTGAAGTAAAGTATTTGCAGATCTCAATCTGATAAGAAGAAAATGTATCATAATTAGGCTTATTTCTACTCTAAGAGGAAAAAAAAGTCCAGTATACTTCAGGCTAGAAGTGGGTTTCACTGTAAATACACAATAGCTACTGAGATTACCAGCACCAAGTGTGAGGCACGCACAAATCACAGAAATTGAACAACTAAAGCCCTGCTCAATTTACTGAGAGGCTACTGAGCTTTTGATATGTCAAGATCTATTTGTGTAAACGTTATCTGTAAAAACAACATAATGCAGTGAACTAAGCCTGGGACTGCGAAGGCCAGAAATCAATATTCTAATCTTTGCCCTGCCTCAGATACATTTGGTGGCCCCAGAGTAGTTGTTTATTCTCCCTGTGTGCTCGCCGGAGATAAAACAGTTCAAATATAATAAACTCCACTGAAGAGCTCTGCAGATCGGTTCACAGCTTCTGTGTGCCTCTCTGAAGATCTGAATCGTTATATAAATATTGCCATTACATGTAGGACTTCTGAGGTTTGTCTCCAGGAAAATTCATACCATGTATCTTTGGATTTATTTTCTAGCAGATGCCCTCACCCCATGGAGACTTCAAGCATAGCCTGGTGGCAGCACAGAAGCCACCAGGGGATCTGCTATGATAGTGTCTTCTTTTTCTTCTTTTTTTTTTCCTTGAATGTGTTAAAACCACTATTTAAAAAATGGTTCAGGTGTGAGAGCATCCTCATTTTCATTCTGTCCCTGGCAAGAATAGACCATACTTCAACAGAAGTTATTTGCTTAACGCAGAAATAGCAGAGAGAAGGACCTATGGCCTGTTTATTTAAGAAGTAAGACTAGCTAATAATTGTGATTCCTTCTGGCTTAAAATCATTGAAAACATGCTGGGTTTCATTTTACACTCATTTTCCCTAATATCATAATTTCTGAGTGATTATCTTACTAGAGGCTTAGTTGAACTGCACTCATTCCCAAGGATCTCAGAAGGGTTACCTGAGGGGAGACAAAAGATAGGTAAAAACTCCTGAGTGAAGCCACAATAACCCTTTTCAGCTTTTAAAAAAACAAAACCAATGAAACAAACAAACAAACAAAAAATCAACCAACAAACACCACCACAAATTACCTTCTATATGATAGGAAAGGAGAGAAATACTGTCTGCATTCCTCTTCCATGCAGCAAATGAGTTATACATACAGAGGAGAGGACAACACTACCCATGTCCCATCACTTTTCCAGCCCCAAAGAGCAGCGGTTTGTTAATTATTTCAGAAGCTGCTTATGCCAAAACAATAAAACAATATGTCTGCACTTACTGGTATGTATGTTTGTTTTACAGTCAGTAATACTTGCAGAAATTAGTCCAGCACCTCTAACGACCCTGGGTTTTTTCTCTCGTACTGGCCATCCTTCGTTCTTAGCACAGGCTGAGCTTGGCGGGTGGTAGCTACACCCGAATCTAGACAAGGTTTTATGCACCATCAGAAAAAGCCTGAAATATTTGCTATATTTGTCAGGGAGGCGTTAGGGAAAGCGGTGCATGAGTGTGATGCATTCACGGCAGCCTGGGTTGCTAAGCACACAGCCTGCTATGCCAGTAAGTAGGCAGGCCTGGGCAGAGCCATTAAGTCTGGAAGCAGCTGAGTATTTAATAAGCTGCATGATACCATGCATTTATATAGCTTAAGTTGTAGTAAAGCCCTAGCAGTAAAGGGTCAAAAGTGCAGGGCTGGAGGGCTAAAGCCCATGTAGATCCCACTGTAACCCATCCTGTCCTCAGCTGAAAAAGACTCAGGGAGGAACCATGAGAAAATGAGTTGCACTACAAACAAAGAGCATTTTTAAGGTCAAAAGGCATGAATATTAAAAATAATTGAAGTTAAAGTACATGTGACCAGGTCTGGCAAAGCCCATTGACACAAAGGCTGCGGGGTATCTATGTGCTCCCAATACACTGTAAGCAGTGCAGTGGAAAGGAAAATGAGATTCCCCTCCTTCGTGGTTTACATGTCTAGAACAAAGTGAGGCTTTGCTCACCTGGTCTGCGTGATCTTAAAATTTTATGTGAATCATTTGACACTTATTTAGTTCCCTGTGTGCATTCCTTGTGTTAACTATTTCCTTGGGCATCATTGTCACCCTGACACCGCCCAAGACCAGAGCCCTCCCAGCAGCACACTCTGTCCCCTCTTTTTTCTCTCTTATTAGCAAGGGCTGTTTCAATAGTCACTGAGCTACCAGCTTCAGACAGGCAAACCTGTTTTTTATTTCACTTCCTCTAATGTAATCACAGACTTTAGTGACTGTGCTTTTCATTTATACTGATGTAACCAAGACTGAAATCTGTCCCACAGCAAATATTTATCAGAGCATATCAAAGGAAAAGTAGACCAGAAGAGAAATAAGCAAAACAGTGAATGCCATTAAACTTTGCCAAGATAGATTTCAAAGTCAATGAAAACCACCCCAGAGACACAGAGCTAAAACATGGGACAAAGTAGAACACTTAAAAAATAACCCCAAATTTAAAAGCACTGATGTGCTACAGAACGATTTTTAATTACTTATAAATTGCAAAGATTAAGAAGGAAAACCTGCACAGAACTAACAATATATGAGCAAAGTCAATGATCACTGCTCTGCTGCTTTTGTTAATATCCTAGCTTTGATATGTACACCCATCGCAGCTACCTGCTCAGGTCAGGGACTCTTTCTGCATAGTAAGAAAGAAAGAGGATAACATCCAAAACTGGCTTTCTAAATTATATAAAGTAACGGGATGCCACACTTTAATTAGATAATTAAAACTCTGTTGCTGCTTTGCTACATGCCAAGGACACCCAGTTTCTTGGCAACAGACCTCTAATTTTCCTTCTTTGATATCCAGGTCACAGCCATTTGGATTAGAGGCTCATTTCCAGCAGCAGCGCAGGGCAGTGGCATGAAACTTCCCATCCTGCTGTCAGTATCCTCCTGAAGTTCAGCGTCTTTCAACTATATTTATAAAACCCGTTACATTAAAGCCCTTATAAAGGGTAATTTCTCAGTGTTCTCAAAGGTCAGGGGACATGTAAGCATATTAAAAACTTAAGTAGCCCTGTGCAACACCAGCAGCTTCTTGCATCAGCAGCAAAAGTGTCTTGTCCTGTTCTAGCTGAAAACCATGACTGAAAGGGTAAAGAAAGAGAGAAGGAAAACAATGGTTTCATCCCCAGCTCTCCAGTGTCTTTGAAAGTTAGGTCTACTCCATCCCTGACCTGCCATCCCACCTTCTTATGAGAAAGAGGAACAACTGTCCTAGAAGAGGTCTACCTGCTCTCCTGGTTACATGTGGAAATTGCATGTTTCTGAGGACGGTTGACTCAGTCAGCCAGCTGGAAGAAAAGCATGACTGCTGGTTACCAGCTGCCATCATTTGAACTGTGCAGCAAACTCCTCACAGCCTCAGGATTACTAAATGTCAACAATCCAAGTGTGATCAATCCATATGCAGGGCACAGTTCCTCACTCCCAGTCCCACATGAACTGGAAAGGCGTAACGGTACATGTACATTTTTGTAAACCAGATACTTTTTCACAAGACAGAAACATAGAGCATGCTACCAGGGAGTGGATGAGACAGAACAAATCATACAGACCAAATGGTAGTCACGCTACTTAATGCGCTGTTGGAAGGTGCCCAGCTAGTCTGGTGATGAGTGACACAAGAACGTATATAGGATAATGCTCTTTGTTAAGTGCCAACAATTTATTACATTATATTCCTGAGAACAGCTGAGGTGAATTAACCACAGTAAAAATTTACTATTCCTTCTGACAGCTCTGAGATTGTATCTGTGCTGCTGCTGTGGTTGATGGTACCTTCTGGGCAGATGTGAACTTGTTTGAAGTGAACCGAAAGCCAACTGTCCATGTTAGCATAGTGCCAAGCCCCAGCCAATAAACTGCCCAGGAGGTGTATTAGCTTATGCTTGCTGCTACACTAATCATCACCTGAGTTTTGGTCAACTTGGACCATGACCAGAACAAGCTTGCATCCACTCAGAAAACAAAATAAAAACAAAGCTTGTCAAAGATGACACATCAGGTGTTGAGGTGAGGAGGCTAAATGCTCCTCTTTCCAGCTACCTGAAACAAAGGAAGGGTTATAGGAGCATGCCCTCTAACAAAGCAGGGATAAGACAATATATTTGTAATGTTTCTCTCTTGTGTACAGCCTACATTCATGCCAAGGTATCTCCATTTAGCTCTGGAAAGCATGCTTCCAGTAGAATTCTTTTCATTAAAAAAATAATTTAGCAATTTCATCAAAACAGTGCTGCAAAGTAAGTTTTGGCAGAAATGGTGAAGATCATATTTTCTATAGCCTGTACTGAAAATGATCTAGCACTAGGGACAGGTGAGGTAAACAAAACAGAATCTTGACCACAAAAATCCAGATTGCCTTTATATGCTAAAAATGAAGCTAAGTCAATACTGCTTGTTTTCCCAGAGAACAGTTTGGCCCTGTAAGATTGGTATTTCAAGCATAGAAGGGGAAATTATTTTTACTCAGAAGATGACTACTTCTCACTACAGATAGGCACATTTTCCATACTGTTCTTGTTTCATAAACTTCTGATGATCATAGTAGCCATCTTCTACATTATCTCCTGTGAAACAAAGTATGCAAGAACTCCACAGTTATGTTTTACGTGACCCATCTACTCTTGAACCATTGCTGTTCACACCCAGCCATCTGCAACATCTAATAAACCCTGGATGAAAGTAAAGAAGGGGTTAGGCAGCCTTGGCAACCTTACCATTCTGGGTGAGCCAACTCAACAACATGGCTTGTTGTAGTTGGGACATAGGTATGAGTAGTTTCAAATAAAATTTAAGATTTTTACTATGTTTTACTTGGGTTATCTTGTAAAGAGAACATTCCACAGTATGATGGCATGCAATTACAGCATACAAATCTGTCCTCAGAGGAAACCTAGTCATCAGCTAAAACTCACAGAATGATTACACAGTTTTAACTACATAATTTTTTTGTTTTAAGTGAGAAAGCAGGAAAAATAAATTTTTCTCCTTTAAAAATACAAAATCTTAATGAAGAAACTGTATTAAAAGTAATGTAGAACATCAATTATTCTCTTAAAGAAAAAGACAAACACCTCCATAAAACACTTCAGGCTTCACACAAGAAGCTTGTTAACAGGCAGTTTTATTTTAGTCCAGCTTGGTTTTATAATTTAATTTTAGATAATTATTTTTACAGTTAATCATTATCTCTGTCTCAGGGTGCCTATCACCTTTGTATTTTAGTAAAGATTACTGTTTTATTTATATTTATTGAAATCGTGACCTTCTTTATTACTACCCCAGATACTAAGTCAATAATATCCTTCCTATTAAGTATCCACATATATTTTGAAGTATTGTAGCCTACTTTGCTGTGGTCTCTGTTTTTTAATTGTATGTCTGATGCCAATTAATGGAATAAAATAGGACTCCTTAGAAACTATCGCATTCCCCATCTCCAGAGAAAAGTTATTTTCTTTAATTCATTATTATTTCCCCTGACAGTTACCTCAAACCTATTGACAATGACGTACTCTTAACTCTTCACTGCTGTTTGGTGGCATTTCACTGACAGTTGGTGCTTTGTAATCATGGGATGACTGCTCAAAAGACTGGAGAGCAATGCATTTGCTAAAATTCAGTTTTTAATTAATAGGTATTCACCTCAAATCATCCTGGCAGCAGTCTCTGAGAACAGGCATGGAATTCCTCTAATACTGAAACTCAGGCTCACTTTAATGTAGGATTAAGGTATATTAACCAAGAAATCTAACACCCATTCTCTTTCTTATCTGGAAAAGAAGGGTCTCCTGACTTCCTGAAGGCATTAATAGAACTATACACATATCCATGACCACTAAAAAACTGTGTCTGGGTTTCATTTTGACTGTAAATGTGGCTTTGCCTGTGAAAAAATCAGAAGAGTATAGATCCTTCAGAAAGATTAAATCAACTGTCATTGTCCTCCAGCAAGAATTGGAGAACTTCATTCTTCCTCAGTCGCTGCTTCTCAGAATTGCCCACTTTCAGATGCAAGTGCTTCATCAACAGGTTTTGTATGCTTCTCCCCAGCATAAATGCCATAATGCAGCTGGTCATCCTTTACAGTAGCCCATGACATCTGCTTGGTGGAGAATCTTGCTGCCCACTCTCCTGAATTGTTAACAACAATAACACCCCCTAACCCTCCAACTCGTGTCTTCATGTAGTCTAATGCAGTGTCAGCAGCCATCTCTGGTGACATTCCTGTAAAGAAGAACAAGGTAACTTCATGGCATTTGTACTGAAATAAGTTTTAAAATTCTCTTCAAGTTTCACCCCTCCCCATGCTGCCAGCCAAATCAATTCCTCTTTTAACTAAATCAACAAGAAGTTTCCAGTGTAGCAAAGGCACTGTTTATAGGAAGGCTCTGAACAGTTGTTAATAGCTGCTCTGGTATGGTGCTGCTACAAAGACAGGATTTAAATAGCTTCAGATTGTAATTCAGTTTCAGTGTTTGATAAAGACTAACTCATGAACTCTATGTGCAAGACACAATATTTCTCATGCCATCGTTTGAAGGGAAAAATGACAATCTGCAAGCTTTCCATCAAAGGTTTGTAACGAGCTAGGTCTAAAGCATTAACAATTTGAAAAAAAACCCACAAAATGAATCCAAAGTTTCAGTCATCATCTATGTTCTAAGTCCACTGGGTGCAGTGCAGCCCAAAGCACATACTTCACATTGTCACAATTTATCAAAAGCAGGCATAAGCATTACTGGTCCTGAAACTTCTGAAAGTATCAAGCAAGATGAGGACTCAATGTACTAGACATCAGAGAAAGGGCTAGCAAAACAACTTTATATTTTCTTTACACTTGATTCATATTAACATAAATATTTTCTGAATAAATCAAAGTTAGTGTGTACATCACACACAGAGGTCTGCAATAGCTGCAGAGTATTTGTTCACTACAAGTTTGAATACATATTCAGGAATGCAGTTGGCTCGACCTAATTGTTCTAAGATATATACACTCAGTAATGTTATGCAGCTTAAGTTGCAGAACAAAAACTGACCTTCATGCCTTCCCTGCAAATTTTGAGTTAAAATCAAACAAAACCAGCAGAGTCAGAATTATTCACAGCACTGGTGACTGACAGGATAAAGCTCCTTTCTCTGACGTTACGGGTGACACTGTGACTATTCAAGTCAGTGGCACTGACTTCAAAGGGTCAGTATTTTACTGCTTGATTTTTCATCAAGACAACAGCTGCCACCATAAGACGGAGATTCCAGCAGCTGTTAAGACTGGCACAGCAATTCAATCCTGAAATACGAAAGTAAATTTTGCAGCACTAGTCCAAAAGAAGTTATTTACTATGTGAATTACTGAATAGCTGAACAGAATTATGAAAGAGCTCTATAGCTGTTCTTAAAAATGCAACTCCAGTTGACCATTCAAGGACTCCAAAAGTTTTAGTATTACTTGAGTTTGTTTTCAGCACCTTCATGGAAATATGGGGGACTCGGGGAGGGGGGGGAGTGTGGGAGGGGAAGCCAGTCTTTTGTTGATGTATTTTCCTGGCAGCTGAGTTACACTACTGCGCAGGACGAATGAAGGTAGAGCAAGCACAGGCAGGGTGACCAAGTGCAAACCAATTAAACATGCACACCTGTGGGTTGATTTTTTTCTCTTTAAAAAAACAATTAGCCTGATTTCCCTTTCATACTGATTTATCACAAGCCAGATAACTTCTATCAATGCACAGATTTTGCAATGCAGTTCACTTTAACACAGAGAAGAAACTGGTTTTACACAGTTTGAACTAAATAGAGCTTAGAAGGCCATTCACAAATTGTATGGCCAGGAACATAGTACAGAAAGAAAGGGAAGAACATAACACGTTAGAGCTTTAGGAGATAACCTGTAGGTTGTATTTTATGCTGAAACTATCATGTTAGCCAAGAGATTTACAGAGAAATGCACCTATTATATGCAAGCAGCTCTATAAAGCATAACAAAAATATTCTCAGCTGTATCTTGTCCCTCTACTTATTACTTCTCCAATGAAAATGTAAATTGAAAGTTTTACAACTATTTCCAGTTCAGTTGATCTCAAAGCAAGTTACACTGTACTGCCCAAAAGCTATGGCTTTCTAAAAATAATGGTGATATCTATATTAATGGTTCTTCAACTGCATGCAATACAAGTATGTTGTCTGGCTATGTTTACAGGCTGTAATATAATCAAGGGTTTAGATGACAGACTAACTCATGAAGGTAAAGCTCCAAAGGGTCATCCCACAGTCAGATTATATTACAGTCACATAAGACATACTGTGTCAGCTGTTTACCACATACCTACCCAGTCAGTTTAGTACATTTTCCAAAACAAAATGAAAATTTAAATCATAGTTAAAACATTTTAAAAGCATTTCTGCTGCTATAATCAGAGTTGCTAAAACAAAAACTATTACAGTTTATTAGAAAAGGTGACATTCTGTGCTTTATTATTTCTCCTTTGATTATCTATATCTAGCTGTACTCTGCTGCTTTCTTAACAATATCTTGCTTTTAACTGTTTTCTATTTTTGGTCACAAATTTTTAGTTTAAAATTAAGAAAAATTATTAAATACAATTTCAGTTAAACTAAGTAGACAATAATGTCTTTAAATGTACATTGATCTAAAGCGTGATTAAACATCAAGCAGCATAGGTATTTCTGTCCACTTAACCCTATTTTAGCTTTATTAATACTTTATTACTTTGGTTTGTTTTAAAGAGAGGTGACCTATCCACATTCCCTTGGGAGCAACTCTTCTGACAACTGTTCTCAGATGATAGGACATAAACTGAAACTTGTCATTACACAACGTTTCCTATCCTCATTATTTCAGCTTACAGGAAGTTTGGAATATACCTTGCTCCATGTGATAGAGAATCAGTCGGGCTAATACAACTTTCATAATGCTCTCCCCATGTCCTGTGGTTGATGTGGCACCAGAACTGTTATCAGCATAACCTCCACTTCCTTTTCAGAGGGAAGAAAAAAACCAAAAAGGCAATAATCTGTAATACAATTGACAAGCTCTGCATTGTTTAAAATAGGTACCAAACATTTCTTTCTAAAGGTCTGGTAATTCTGTGCACTTCTGTGAGCAAAGTGCCAGTAACCAACTTCTTTCTCATTTCTGCCTCAGTTTGAAAAGTAAAATATATGATCAACAACAGCTGAATGAAATTAGCTGCCACATTAGGACAGCAAAAAGACTAGTGATCTGCTTGTGGCACAAGGAGCAGGAGCCGGGCAACACTGCAGGGATGGACAAAAATTTTCCAGAACAGCAAGACACGGTATTTTGGGGATCAGCAATCTTGCAGTAGGATGCAGAATGCCAGGTCACACAACATCACCAACTGAGAACACATGAAGGAAGACCTCATGAGGACACTGGTGAACTGACCAAAGTTTGACAAGGACTTACCTGCAAGAGCAAAAGCAGGTAAGAGATTTGAAGAGCCTGGGCTCTAGTGTAACATCACAAAGCACCTCTGAAGACTCTTGCAAGTCCTCACTATAAGCAGAATGTTTCTTCTGTTGAACTCCCATTCCCTCCCATCCTTTTTCCCTTCCCATCATCATTGTTTTGCTGGCACATTCCAAACCCTGTTCTCCACCAAGCTTCCACTTACTCAACACCCATGTTTGTAGCACATCTTCTAAGAAAAATATTTCCCAGGAGCAGAGGAGGAGCATGCCACGGCATTATAAACAAGGTACTGAGGGAGGGGAAAGAGGCATCTAAAAGCAATGAATGTTTCTTCCCTTCTATACTTTCTTGATCAATCAGACCCTTTCAGTTGACCCCAATTTGCATGTAGAAAAACACCACCACAGTTTGTCAGAACCTCCTTTCAATCGGCTTTAAAATGTGAAAGGACAGCTTGCATTTCTGTATCCCACCTTGCAGATGTCTAGTAAGAGCAACAGTTGCAAGCAATAAGCTCAACAGTGCCAAGTTTCACTTGTCCTTCACATCCCATGCCCAATACTACAGAAGTCCTGACTGTGATCTACTTAAGAGAAGGGTATTTGCAGTCAGAAATGAAGCTGAAAATTATAGTCAAAATGCAAAGGGTACCAAAATATTAGCAACTTAGGGTCAAGAGAAAGATTCTATTAGCTTTATAATAATAATGTACTGCCAACAGCAGTGCTACTTGATTGAAACATGTTTTACTAAAAATAAATTCTTTTCCAAATGCCTCCTGTATGGTAGAACCCTGAAGCAATCATACAGCAAGTCTGCCCCACAAGAGGAACAAGTCTGGGGAAAAGATTTCAAGTGTCTCTTTATTTTTGGATAAGAGATCTCTTAAAATATTTCCTTTAGTCCACAATTCATCTATTAGGCTCTAAGGCAGTCTTATCAGGGCTCTCTAAGAAGAGGAATTTACTCAAAGTTGCCAGTCATTTTACAGTTCTGGCTCATTGATATAACAAACAGTAATTACACCTACTTCCTTAAGTATCCAGAAAATGGCATCTTAGTAGGGAACAGGTTACATTTTTTGACTTAGCTGTAAGCACGGATGTACAAATGGAGAGCTTCATCAGAATGAACAGAAAGGAAACACATTAAAAAAAAAAAAAAGTTAGCATTCAGGAAAGGACAGCGAAAAAAAATTCCATCCCCATTTTCCAGACAGAAAAGTGTTGGATGATAATAATAATGACAGCACTACACATCTACTCTCAATCCTTACTTGCAATCTCCATGCTGCGTTAAGGAGTTTAAGCATTGATACATTTAAATGTTAGATCTCCATTTCAGATGTACCAGTATTTGAGTTTCCTAACGAAAAGCAGAATGCTTAGTACTTTTTTTTTTTTCTTTTTCTTTCTTCAAATGAGGTACCTACATAAAATGAGAGGCAGGACCCCACACCCCATACCTATGCATGCTGTGTCGCCAACACGGCCAATCAGCTTATTAGAGAGTCCTCCAGTGGATGTTGCACAAGCTACATTTCCTTCATTGTCTATAGCAACAGCACCGACAGTTCCAAGGTCTCTGCCAAGAAATACAGTTCAAAAAATTAGGTAGAATTAAAGCATACCTGCCAAAGCATGTTGCATTTATTTTTCAGGGAGCTTTAAAAAAAGATTGCCGTAAAAAAATTAGTTTATCATAAAGCTATTTCTTACCATGCTTTTCATTACAAAAGTAACAAGCAATACACAAAAATTCTCATAGCTTTATATTTAATAGAACAAAAAACATATATTCTTTTTTTTATCTCCCCCTGGCTTGTTTACCTTTATAGCATGGAAGCGTCTACTTAGGGAGGAACCCCCCTCCCCAAAACAAAAGCACGTGGGACAGAAATATGTCTCACCATCATAGTTTTGGAGTGGTTTTTCAGCTGTGACACACCTGACATAACTTCCCCCTAAACAGCAACTCAAAAGACACAAGAATTGTCTCCACTGTCTCAATGGGAGGTTAACCAGAATTATTAATGACAACGCACGTAAACAAGTGAACGCAGAAAAGGAAAGTAATGTTATGAAGGCACTGAATCATTTCCTTCCTGTTCCTCCTCTTTCCTCTTCCTTATTCCCTTAAACGTTTGAATGCCACAAAAAAAAGGTTATTTATGTGCCTTTCAGCTAGTATTGTTCACAATGCACCATTAGTACATATTTTTCTCTTTGTACTCTGTAGCTAAGCAATATTGAGGTTTAAATTACTTGGCCAGTAGAATCTGTTGAAGCCACACATCAGTTTAAAAATGTTCATGTACTGAGGAAAACACAAGTCTCAACTAGTGCTTTATTTCTTCAGCATGACAAAATCATATAAATAGGCTGCTTAAAATATACATGTATATTCATAGAGGAAAAAAAGCTATTGTAACTTATTGTAATGGTTGCTACACTGAGAAGCAAGATATTACTAAGAAGCAGCAGTTTGAGTGTCTACATATTCCAATCTTGGCAATTCATGTAGGAACATAAACCAGTATTTGTCTAGGAGAGGTGTACCAAAAAAATCTAAATCCCTCCACGCTGGAAGAGAATTTGTAACAGTCCTTCAAGGAATTGCCCAACAGGCAACTGGAACAAGAATACCTTTGGAAGTGGCCTGGGCACTGGTCAGGGTCCCTCTATAACCCCTCTAAAATCTAAGCAAATTAAGTCAGACAAAGTCTTTTGTACCGTGAAATCAACAGTCAGTTTCTCAGAGAACCAACCTCCTGCTCCCCCCGCTTATATAAAATATCATACTGTCAGTCCTTACACTTCATTCACAGCAATTCAAAGTTGACTGATGAGTCATTGGCCTCACAAACTGCTCTGACATTTATGTGGAGACGGACCTTATCTCTAACTGATATGATGGTGCAGATGGGCTTCCCACCCATCCATCTGTTACAAGCGATTTGCTGAAAAGAGTATTAGTAAATTCAGTACTCTCTTACATACTCATGTGGCACCCTTCAACCAACTGAAGTTACATCCTCCTAAGAAATTAAGAAATGTGCATTGAGATGTACCTTTTCCTAAGTATGTATTTACCTTCAGCAACAACGAGAATAGCAAAAGCAAACAGATCATGCACACAGCAGCTATCTATTTAGATACAAGAGATCAATCAGTAATAAATAACAAAATCAATGTGTCTGAGATACTGTATCGACAGTAGAGCAAACATAACTACACTCTGTTTCTTACTGTCCCTGTAAACATTTTATTGCTTCCGTGTCATGTGTTTTCTTTGTTTATCTTCAGAACAAAGGCAAAGAAGATACAAACAATCCACAGGCAAAACTGTCTAAGTAGAGATATCATATTGTAATTATCTATCATTAGTTAGCGATAGTAGTAAGAATCTCAACAAGTACCTGTAGTATACCAGAGGGTGCTACTAGTACTAATGATTTTGTTCAATTAAGCAATATGTTCTACATATACCATGATATAGAATGGATTGTGTTGTGTTCATTCCCTTTTGTCCAAATCTTTCATTACCCATGACATTTCATGTACTTTTATGTCCCCACTCAACCAATAAGGCATCTGCTATTTTGTCTCTTAGCCACGCATCAGAAGTAGGGTTTTCTGTCAATTGCTGTCAAGGTCCTTCTAGTTAATACCCCCTCAAGTTACTCTTGCACTGTGATTCACAGAGGGACTAGTAGCCCATCTACCACCTTATGGCAAGACTCAACCCCCATTCTGTGGGTTTTCAAGGCAATCTCCAGCAATTCTCGACAAGGGTATGGTCAAAACCTTTGGAGCGAGAGACTTAAAACCAAACAAACCACACCTTACTCTCAGCAAAAGTTGTACAAGATGCCATGTCGCACACACAGTGGAATTATAAGCTTTTAAAATAAATGAATGGAGGCTTCTAACCAGCAGAAAAGAAAGGTTTCTCTTCTGGAGACACCAAACTTTGCTTGGAAAGCTGAGAACCCCCGAGGTTTCCAACACTGCTAGGATCAGAGGACTGGAAGTAAAGTATACACCAACCTTCAAATTCCCGGTATGATCTGGTATTACATATCCTCTGACTAATACTATAATAATTCACCTTCTGCCTGTCCACCTCAGGCAAGCTTCTACATAACCACTGTGCACATAACAGGGAAAACATTCTACATACGGTACAGGGCTTCCACTAAAAAAGACCTGTTATCAACTTTGTGAATTTGTGCTGATGTTTTGGCCACTGGTTGTCAGAAAAATGACAGCGTGGCTAAGACAAGAAAAAGGCATGAGCCCTTCACACAAGCCTTCAATTATCAGACATTCCAGAATAAGACAACACTGAAACTGGAGATGCCTAATCCTGTTAAAGGAAAAACTAACTATGCAGTTACAAAGAATGAAAAGAGACTTAGATGCCATGCCTTTCCAACTTAATATTCAGGAGACCAAGGAGGGGCTATGCCATCTTCAAAATTCTTCATAATGAATTATAATACCACACAGTCCTTCGAGAGACCATGGATCAAAAGAAAATTTCTGTACTTCTGTTGGATACAAGATGAACTATGACTAAGAGCTTATGGTCAAGGAACAACTTCATTTTGTTTAAAAGACCATATTTATACTTGCCTTATGAATTTGTTTTTTCTTCTAGCAATCTACTGAAAATAATATATAGCTTGTAGCTTATAGCCTCATTTAAGGGAAGTTAATGTGCCCACAGAAGAAACTGCCTCCCTTTGATCTGCAAATTCTTCTATTCTGCTTCTCTCAGTACTACTATTTCACAGAACAGATGAACAATGTAACACAGCGTTTATGTAATGTAATAGTGTTTTCCTATGCCACAACCACTGACATACAAACAGAAGCTCAAAACAATTTATTTATGCCTACCTCACAGGCACAAGAAACATTTTTGACACCTGATTATTTTCCTTCCTTTCCCATCCACCTCAACTTACTCTCTTCTTCATATAAGACTTATTTTTCAAGTGACCTTCGTTTTGCTGTTTTGTGATACCATCCAGTAGCGTCTCTTTTCACACTCACCACTACACTGAACTCCTTACACAATTTTTTCATACCTATCTACAATAACCAACAAACACAATCAGCACTCAGTTGTAACTGGTCAAAATCTGATGTTGTTTAACTACCTAATCCAGTTCAAAGACAAACCTGATCATCTACTTAATCAAGATCAGCTTTTGTTTGCTTTTTGTTTTGTTGTAGCGAAGTAGGGGTTGGTCTCTTCTCCCTTGTAGCTGGTGACAGGACAAGGGGAAATAGCCTCAAGATGTGGCAAGGGAGATTCAGGTTGGATATTAGGAGAAATTTCGTTACTGAAATGGTTGTCAAGCATTGGAATAGGGTGCTCAGGGAGGTGGGTTGAGACACAACTAGATGTTGTACTTGGGGACATAGTCTAGCGGCAGACCTAGCAGGGCTGGATCTCAAAGGTCTTTTCCAACCAAAACCATTCTGTGATCCAGTGATTTTAAGAGTGATACTAAGTTCTAAATTTGTCCTCCATTAATGCCACAAAACCTATGCTATGTCAAAGTGGCTAACAAGCATTGACAAGTTTGTTCAAGTTTGTTCCAGTCACTTACACTTGAGAAAATTCAGTGAAAGCTTGATTTTTCATTACTTTCACTGCGGCCATAACTGTGAAGACTGTATCAAACCATGTAACACTCACAACAGAAGCATTCTCAATTCTGAATACAGGCCCTCAAGCTTTGTTTTTTGTTTGGTGGGGTTTTGGGGGGGTTCGTCTGTTTGTTTTTAACTGATAGCACAAACTAAATTACTTGAATATTAAAAGAAAAAATATTTTACAAAATCCCTACTTCTGAAACTCTGCAGGGTTGGAATCTGGCTCGAGGTTCTTCTTCCATCTCTCCCGGGATCGCTCAGTTATGAGTTTCTCCCCTGGAGTCTCAGGAATACCCATGGCCTGAGCGAAAAGGTGTGCACCATGATCAGTCAGCAGCATGTGCTTTGTCTGCGGAAGATAGACAAGAGATTAATCAACAATTTCTGGTTTGCCTTGTACTGAGCAGTTTTGTATAATCACTTTGTATTTTTATCCACACAAATGGAATTTCAAGTTTTGTTTTATTTTCAAACTTTCTAGATTTCCATGCCTATATCTTCTCCCACTAGCTGAAAAAATTTTCAGCTCTGCAAAACACAGACATAAACTTTCAGCATTAGTAGAAAAGAACTACATTTATCTATTTAATACTTATAATGGGAAAAGAAAAATTGGTAAATTTGCTCTTTTGCATGCAACTTCTTTGTATTGTTCCCAGTCAGTCACCAAATCACAACTTAACTAACTGTCCAGTTGATTAAGAGATCTAGAAGGATTCTACTCAGAAGTAAAGAAGGGTAAATAAATTCCTGTTCTATTTGAAGGTATTGCACCTCATAAAATAGCCCCAAAATGTAAATATAATACACTAAAGTGTTTCTTAATATCAGCTGAACCATTTTAAATACTTCCTTCAACTAGCTGCTGCTCTTATAGACCCAGAACTTCAAATTTAAGAACAGAATATTGTTCTCACAAACATTTGACAAAAATGTTTGCTGTCTTCTTAACAACATTTGCAGAAGCTCTATTTTGATTCTTTTATTTAGCACAGCACTTAGACTTGATTTTAAGTCAACAACCATAGTTAATTCCATGCTTTAGAGTCTGTATAGCTTGGTTAATTCCTATTTTAGAAAAACCTGCCAGATAAATGTTTCCTTAATCCTTATACTTCAGTAGGAGCTCTCAAATCTGATTTTTATTTAATTTTTTTTTTAATTTTAAATCTGTGTTCAAAAATAACCATCAACTTTTTGGACCACTACACAACCCAGGAAGGTTTTGGAGGAGCAGTGGTCTCACAGTAGAGCATGAAATAATTTCAGAGCACAGCAGCTAACTTCAAGCAAGTTTTTATGTCCATGCAGCAGCACAGCATACAAGCAGTAAAAGGTAGAGGTCCAAAAACTATAACCACATGACGCTGGAGGCAGCAGACCTGCAGAGCCAACTAGGAGACTGCAGGGACACACACTCTGCTCAGCCTTAAGCGAGGATGCCAGAAGTATTGGGTATTTCTACGTCATGCTGCATTCCACAGGACATACGCAGTTTCAAAGTTTCAGATTTTAAGATGTTGCAAACCATCAACTTCTGCTGGTTTCTAAAGCAATGACAAGCAATCATTACCATAACCAACTCAGGGCACTGCATTGTTTTGAAGGATTTGAGCTGAACCTTCTCCCAAACCACAGACACTGAGCTCTGCTTTAGCCTCTTCCATGCTAACCTTGCAGCTGCTTACACAAGCAGGAAACAACTGCACTTCAGAAATATTGCTGAACAGTTATTCACACTTGTGGTGGCCCTGACATCAAACATTTTTGAGAATTTAGATGTCCTTTTATTAACAAATTAAGTCCTCAGTTTGTGAGAGTACTGCTTTAGGGAGCAACAGTAAGGGTTACAAGGAAGAAGTCCTCTACATATGACACGAAAGAGTGGACAATAGGCTTATGTCCTGAGTGATGTCACCAGCCAATAAAAGACCTATCTACCTCTAACATATCTCAAGTGTTCTTCCGACTTGAAAGATGACTTCTTTGTGCAATACCGCCCCCTTCTGCCACTAAAGCACCAGAAGCCACAATCCAATAATTCAAACTGGTTTGGGGGCTGAATTTTGGGGGGTTTACTTTTAGGAAATATATTGAACTTTGATTTTGACATTATTTGTATCAGGAGACTGTGTCTTTCATCACTTGCTTTCTTCAGCAATTAAGATTCACCCTTTATTGTAAAAAAAATAAAGTTATTTCTTGGAACTTTTTCACAGCGTTTCCTTCCATATGCAGATATTGATAACACAGCCACCTTCCTGGGCTGCACAAACAAGAAATGTTTGCATATAGAGGAATAAGCTTCTATAATACAGTTTGGGTGGTGGTGGGTTGTTTAATTTTTCCACCCAGCCCTCACTGAAAAGAAGGTATCTTAAGGAGAATTTGATTTGGTTTTCTCTCCAATGTATCTTGTTGATCAGAAGAGCTGGTACAACATTGCCAAACAACCCCAAAAGTAGTTTCATTAATACGTTTGCTAACTTTTTTAAGCACCCAATTTCCTTGGGACCCATTTATACAAAGTAATCCAGAAGGATAAAAAAAAAAATAAGTAAAGGGTTGCAGAGATCCTACTAACAAACAACAAATGTTGGCAAGTTTAGTTAATTTCATGGGAAACAGGGAAGAAAAGCTCCTCCAAATTGCTGCAGCTGGCCTGAAATTCAAACCATCATTGTTCTTCATTTAGCAGTGCTCACAGTGCGGAGTCCAGTGAAAGTCTGCACCTTTGCCTTGGGAAGCCTGTGTTCTAAGCTACATTCTCCTTTGTGCAATATAAAGAGTTGGATGATACAGTAGAGGAAAACATACACAGTTCATAATGAATCAGCACTCTAATTTTCACAAGATGCTCATCTAACAAAGTGTTGGAGCTGAGGGGCCCTAAATGCGACATTTAAAAAACCCCACCCCAAAACCAAAACACATTTCAATGCATCATTCTATTTTTGTTCACTACAAACAGGAATAACTCTACAGGAACTGAACTGCTTTCTCAAGGATTTCTTGAATTAATGAATGTAATAAAAACCTTCCATCTCCAGAGCCTCTCCTGTTCAATAGCATAGTAAATCATAAATGGAAATTATTCTGGTGCCCTCCTTTCTTCTACCCTATGAATTTGGTCGATATTGAGCCCATTGAGAATGCAACAGTGCATGGGATAAATGCACACAACAATCTAGAAGGATTACTCTTACCACCAGATGGAGCCCATATTGTTCCATAATAGGAATGAAAATACAGAAAATTACAAGCAAGTGTGGAGCGTTTTTTCGGTTGGTTTGGAGAGCTGTATGTTTCAAAATTCCTTAAAGAAGTGAGGCATCTCAAAACCCCTAGGAAATAAGCATCCTAACATGCTTAGGACTCCAGGAACACTACAGCCTTATTACCTATGGGTGACAGAGTTCAAAATATTTTTAATTATGCACAGTAAACCAAACAAAATACACCCTGAAAAGTACTGTGAAATACGCCTGGGTTGGTGTTCCAAAATTCCTGTCCAAGATGACAGGAGAGAGACATCAGTGGATACTCCCATTTACAACATCTGACAGAGAAGCAGCAGAAACTCACCTCAAGGAAATTAGGCCAACATTTACATTTGAGTGTCATCTACACAGAGATTTTTGCATTTGGGTTAAGATTAATATATTTCACAAAATTTAATGAGTTTAGGGCTACAACAATAACCTTGTTTCTGTACAGTTAAATTTCATTAACTCCTTTCAGATCTAGCCTCAGCATTTTTGACCACCAAAAGCACCACACAACGACAAGACAGACATTATAATAAAGACAAATGGAGGATGGGGGTTTTTGTTTTGTTTTTTTTATTAAAAAAAAGTTCTAGAAAGGTATGTTCTCAAAACCCAACAGTTTTTTCTTGTTGACTTAAGTGTGATTTTGTCATGGAGAAGACAGCAACAACAACAACAACAAAATCAGTGATTCAGGAATATGAAGTGAACATACAACATTATTCCCAGCATGTCAGAAGACATCTCCCTCCCAACCCTCCAACCTACATTCACAGATTTTAAAAAACTTTGTCCTGTGAAGCTGTCTACCAGCTGCACTTATTATTACACTTATTTATTTCTTCTAGCTAAATGACAGAATAGATCCTGTACGAAGAAACAAAAAGCTCATACAGCACAAGTTTTAACATTGTTTTCCAGTGGAAGTACAATTCACTGAAGCCTTTGTATTTAATAAATTAGTGAAAAATTCTGATTTTAAAAGCAGAACTATCCTCCAATTAAGGGCAAAAATAATTCCTATCTTCTTTGAAGGACATTTCAACCATCTTTATAGATCATCAAAAGAAGTTTTGTTTCCACAAAAGTCAAAAAGATTAAAGAAATATAAATCCTCTCTAAAATTATGTGGTTTTGCAAATATGAACCCTTTTCAACAATGAGGCAGCTGCGTTAACCAATGTAAACTCCAAAGACAGTACAAACTTTTTGATCACCATCACAGTCTAGTAACGGCAAAACAGAAGCACATATCACACAAATGACCTTCTCCATCCTGAACCACAGCAGTTGCACCATTTCTAAAAAAAGAGAGAATTCTGCTGCTGCAATCATTAGAAGGACTTCTTAGTGGAGTAAGGCGGCATCGATTTTATATAGAAGGTCAAGAAATAATCATGGAATCATAGAATGGTTACAGTTGGAAGGGATCTTAAAGATCACCTAGTTCCAATCCCCTTGCCATGGACAGGGACACCCCTCACTAGAAGATAATGTTGCCCTGATATACTTGATTCTCTTGCAAAATCTGTCACCATCACATAGTTGTAATGTTATCTTCTACTGTTGGAAGATCAGGGCCTTGCACTAAGGCTACCATCTGATTAGCTCACAATAGAGAAGGCTACCTAGAACAACATAAGACTGTGCTACATTGTCAAATATTATGTCACTGCAAAGTGAACAGTACATTATCCAACTTTAATCTTGCACAATCAAGCAGAAGACTCAATGACAGCATAAAGCTCTTCAAAAAACCAAGTGGACAAAGGAGGTATTTATTAAAAATAGCATTCTCAAAAACCCTTAAGATAAAAGCTCTTCATGGTTATAACCATAATTTCCAAATGCTACCATCCACTTCTCCCTTCCTTCCTGCTTTATACAAACACTATACAAGCACTATACAAACATCATCATTGAGGCGTATCAACATGCTGTTCTAAGGGAAAAAATGCTTTGTATTCAGGTACATATTCAGCATACCTTTTCCATGACAAGTCGAGCAAGTTTTATAGGGTTTGCTACACATTTAACTGCAGATACTGCTCCAGAGTCTAAATTTTTTCCATCCATAATGATGGCATCCATTTCTACTTCACCTTTTTCATTTAGAACAGATCCACAGCCTAAAGACCAAAAGAAAAAAAAAAATCATTAAGAGCTAACCACGCAGTGATTCAATTATTAGATCTCATCAAGCAAACTTTCTCTTTCCCAGTTTGCTGTCCGAGTTATTGAAAGTGTCTCCTGAATACAAACAAAACAGCAGAAACACTGCTGAGTATAACAACAAAATCTAACCATTACCAGAAGCCTCACAGAGTACAACTTTGAAGTCTACTTTAAAACTGAGTTTTATTTTTATAAGATAAAAAACACTTCCAATACCATCCAAAATGATATACTAGGTATGAAAGTTAAAATAACAATCATGAACAGAATTCTTTATCCCCTAGATCACATCATGTGCACATAAAGCTATTTTACCTTTACAGTTCTTCCAAAGGAGGATAAAACATAACCCAACAAAATAGTAGTGTTCAATCCTATCAACAGATTGTCACACAGCATTCCAAGAAACTGCCAGAATTTACAGACCAGAATAAAAGTGTCCACTCACTACTGTAAAATAGCTTGAAATAGCAAGTTCTTCATTACCAAATAAAACAGTAGATGACGAAATTAAAAAAGAAAAAAAGTAGTAATAAAATGTTGGGTAGTTTCTTCTTCCATAATTACCAGTGCTATCACTAACCTAATTGAAAATTAATGAGATACAAAATGAGACAATTCAAACAGGGTTTTTTTAACAATGCAAATAACTGTATCACAGGGGAATAATCAGTTTTAAGTCATCAAGTGCACAGGCCTTGCTAATAAGGATGGAGAAGACCAGAATGAAGTAAAAAAACCCAAAACAAACCATGACAGGTTTACACAGTAACTCAGGTTAAGATTTCAGCATTGTACAGAGCTAAACCAGGTTTAATTCTCTTACTCCAATATTAAAGCAGGTCAGAAACCACTGTTAATAACTTGACATAAGACTTCCATACCAATGTACTTCAAACCTGAATATATGAAGTTAAATCCCTTGTTATAGAAAGCAACAAAATCCTATAATCCTCCTCCTGTAATCTCCAAAATTCCCCCTGCCACACACAGACATACTCCCAAAAAGTTTTTCTTTTTTTGCCTCTCTCCAACTGCATATGCTATCCTCAGTCCTGCATCATTCATAATGCATTAATTTCTAGACTACACTGATCTGTAAAGAGCTTACAGGTAACTGCCTTGTGCCACCCGTATTAACATCATTCTTCCAGCTTCTCCTTTATGCTGCTCTAGGGAATAAGTCTTCTTTTTTTTCTCAGATAAACCCTGCCGAACTCTTTTAGCTTTCCTCTGACAAGGTAAGTTGACTAGGCCCTGATCACGAAATTCCACCACAACTAGTATATCCCCCTCTAAAGTATCAGTGACCAGAAATACGGGTCCAGAGGAAGCTCTACCAGCTCCCTTCATGACAGCATTAATAGTATCCTATGTCTGCTGGACACCTCTCATGGGATATATTTTATAATTTCCTAAAATTTCCTGAGCAGAAAACAGTTGCAGACAATTTCTGTAGTCCAAGGCAGCTTCCTACAAAAACTTTCTTCTGCAGTTGGCGAAGAGACACACATGCCCTCTAAGAACAATTCATCCCGCTTGCTTCAGAGCACTGTATAGCCATCCTTTCTCATTCCACTGAGCGCTGTGAGAGCCTGTACACTATAGCAAGACTAGATACTAAACTTAAGGTTATCGGAACCAGGATCAATCCTTCATCTGTGGTTACAGGCTGCATTTTCACCTGCCTTCCAGCACAATGGGTAGGGACCATGGTATCCAGTGGTAGTAGCACTGAAAAAAAAAGGGTTGGCTCACTTGTGAAGCAATGGGCAGGGAAAAAAAACAGAGAGACAAAGAAGACAGAAAATGTAAGTGGACATTAATAATGAAGGTGTCTGACATTAGCCAAATCACAGCAGGGGTACTGAGAGCACTCCAATTCCCTCTATCTACAGATAGACCTATCTGCCCTTTGCTCTGAGGAGGAAAGTGTGTGCAAGGATCACTATATAATAACAGTTCTTAAATCAAAAGAGATCACATGAAGGAAATACAAGCAATGCTGCTTCCTCCTCAGAAGCAGAACGTAATGACTTCATTATGCTGCACAAGTCACTAAAATGGTAGTTTTAGACAACAGTACAGCTTCTGAGCCCCTTCACCAAGTCTGCATCAAGATGCATCTACACAGCATGGCTAAACCCCATCATCCAAAAAAGGACATAACTTGATGGTTATGCCCATTCTTCCCAACCTTTATTGTTGCCTCTTAGGAATGTCTGTGTTTTCCTAGAAAATATTACAGTAAAACTGATTTTCTTTTACAAAAATAAATACCACATGGTGAGTTTTAAACAGCCACTCCAATCAAGGCCCTCTTCACGTAGCTTTCAGCTCATTTTTGCTGGCTACTGAGAGCAGCTGTACTTAATAAGTGTTAACACAATTAGATGTATCTGTAAGTGATTACCAGACTGCTTGCCATTTAGATCAGCATAGTTGAACCTGAACAAAGGCTAACAGCTAAAGTCCAGTTTAAGCAAATTTTGATAAAAATTGCTGATTTATTATACAACAAAGAAGGCATAAATATTCTTAGAATAAACTGAAGTAAACACCTTTAGACAAAAAAAATAATTCAACATATATTTAACTAAGGATAAAATGTAACCTCAGACGATGACAAAGTGTGTCACAAACATGTACAGCACTTTGTATGTTGAGTAAAATGTTGTTATAACTGTATATCAGTCATTGGATGTGGTAGATTCTAAGGTCATAGAATCATAAAATTGCTTGGCTGGAAACAACCTTCGAGATCATCGAGTCCAACCGCACCTGTCAACTACGAAACCATATTCCTGAGTGCTTCAGGTCCTATCCTTAAATGTTATGATTGTTCTTAGTGGAGCATACACTGCTCGCAGGTGTCAGGTCAATAACGAAATGCTATGAGAGAGCTCAGGAAAAGCAGTATTAGTGACAAGATACCACGTAAAGGTTAAAAAAGCTTGTATACAAAACACAGAATAATGATAGTTATTGTGATCCTACTTAGGGTAAGTGCCCAAATGCTTTAGATAGTTGTGTACAAGTTAAATACATGAGCCTAAACACATCATTATAAGCAAGCTTTCATCACTGAGAATCACATTAAGCTAAAATAATTTCCCATCTAAATAATTTTGATTTACAGAACCATCCAAACTAGTGCATAAGAAACCAAGAAAGTATGCAATTGTTTACATGGAATAATTAAGAAAAAAATGTAAACAATCTTTAAGCTTAAATTTATACTGAAGTTGCTTATACATTAACAACAGATTCCTGATGTCAGGCAGAATGTGACTGAAGAGATGCTTTTCAAGAATTGGGATTTTTTTGGGGCCCTGAAGTAGCTGGCATTTTTTTAGATAGCAAATCTGAATTCTCTCAACAGAGAGATATTTTGAGACAATCCAGAAGCATAAAGAGAGCCAAAGGCCAAAAAGATACTGATTGACCTGACCTGAGCAAAACAAAGTCTTAAAGGTTAGTGACTGATTTAGAGAACAGTTGAAGTAAAAATTAAATGAGAGAATGCCATCCTGATGTTACTTATGTAATAGTATACACCACACCAGTAATTCTGCTTTGTGATTTCATTTTGAATCTGCTAAAAATCAAGATGCCCAGCCCAAGTCAATGTAAAAAAACACTGAAAGTTTCATATCAAATAAAAGCTTTCCCTCATTCACAGTTACAAGGTGACAAGGAACAAGTGAACCTCTGCAAACTAATAGCTGTGCTATCTGAAACACTGAACTCTGACAGCAGTTCCTTTCCGTGCTCATTCTTGGCATACCTTGGTGGCAGTGGGAAAATTTTTTCACTGCAGTTCATCAAAATAATAAATTTGAGGTCATATGAAGAGGAGAAAAATATTTAACTATTAACATTAATTTTAAAAAATCGATAGGAAATCCGGTTATGAACCCTTACTGTATAAATTCATGGCTCATATACCAGTACTGCATTTCTTCTGTAATATTATTTACAAAAGCTCTAATTACAATCATTAATTAAGAGAAAACTACTAAGAATCCCCAAGAACAGTATTTCTCTGGCAATAGGTACAGGTCATAGCTGCAAGCTATGTTCAAGTGCCTTAAACATGAGCACTAACTACACTTATACTCCGTTAAGAAGTGAGTACATATCTTAAAACTGAAGACGCAGCACAGCAACAAAAGATTTACAGAACAGCAATGCTGCAGCACAGAAGTGAAACGGCAGGTATAAACAACTGAAAAATGAGAAAAGCATAACTCATCTGCCTAAGTGTGCTCAAAAGAAACTATGGTACATTCCATGCTATTTTATTATACAGAGAAATAAACTATTTTGTGACACCAGTATTTACTCCACTGCAATGTGCATGATTCAAAGAAAATGCAAACCAGCATTTTAAGAAGCATTGGGGCAAAATACTTGAAATACACGATGATCCTAAACTCACTTAATTCTTCAAAAATTACCTGCATTAAAATGAGGATCATCTTCCATTGATTGTACTGCCTCCTCAACTGCGTCTAAGGCACTGCCTCCCTGTTTCAGGATACCATAACCTTGTAGCGCAGCTCTGACAACACCAGCACGACTTCCTTCTTCTCGTTCTTTAAAGATCCGGCCAGCTCCACCATGCACCACAATGACAGGCTTCATCCTGCCAAGTTCCTCCCAAGGCTTTCAGCTATGCACACAGGTTACTCGTAATTAGCCTGGTTTGGAAAGAAAAGGTTTTAGCATGTGCTCCCTTCCACATGGAGAGAGATCTGCAGGTTAGTGAACATATATGGTCAGTTTGACTGCAACCATTCCACCCTTCAGGAAGTGAAGTACCCGCACAAAGGAGCTCCTAATTCAAGTATGGACTGGAGGAGGCCCCAGGAAACTTGGCGCAACTTAGAGGTCAGCCCTGCTTTGAGCAGGGGTCTGGGCCGGGTGCCCTCTTGAAGGCCCCTTCCAGCCTAAGTTACCCTACAGTCTGATGATTTAGACTGAGCCTGTCTGGTGATATTACAAGTTACAGAGAAACAAGCAGTCTGAGTAAGCCTTGATCCTGCTAACTGCTCCTTATGCTACCTGGTAGCTGTGTTGTTCAAGTACAGTAATATAACCAGAGACAAGAAAAATGACTGTCCCGACGCGAGTTAACTGCTTAACCAGCTCTGACCTGTTGCAAAACTTTGTACTTTGTGCACACAAACAAGGCACTCAAACCTGGCAGGCAACAGTTTGTTGAAAAAAGAGTGCTGCTACACTTCCTTGGGGATGGCCATTGTGTTTTGCTTCCAGAAAAAGACAAAGGAAAAAGCAAAGGAGAAGGAGCCTCACCTCCCACTGAAATACAGGGCACCTCACAGACCAATCACAGGATCGCTTGGTTGGAAAAGACCTTTGAGATTATCAAGTCCAACCGCACCTGTGCATTACTAAACCATATTCTTGAGCACCTCATCTACCTGTCTTTTGAACACCTCCAGGGACGGTGAGTCAACCACCTCCCTGGGCAGCTGTTCCAGTGCATGACAGCCCTTTCAGTGAGGAAATTTTTCCCAATGTCTAATCTGAACCTCCCCTGGCACAACTTGAGGCCATTTCATCTTGTCCAATTGCCTGGCACTTGAGAGAAGAGACCAACACTCGCCTTTCAGGTAGTTGTAGACAGTGATGAAGTCTCCCCCTCAGCCTCCTCTTCTCTAGACTAAATAAACTTCCCATGAAAACAGTACTCAGGGCCAGCAATTCTTGGAGGCTGTGAAGAACAAAGTCCAATAGCCTTTCCCTCACCTTTATTGGCACCTCCTTTAGGCAGAGCCTCCCTGGCATCCTGCACTGCCCGCAGCCCGGTTCCTTGCACTGCTGCTGCTCCCAGCACTGGCACAGAGGCTCGCCTGCTGGCAAGGAGTCACCAGTGGATGCAGCCTGCACTGCCCAGATACTGCAGCCCAAGGTGGGGCAGAAATGCCTCCCTGATCACCAGGGATCCCATTTAAGTTTTTATCTCAGCTACCTGCTACAATCATCCCCCTGTGAGGGTCAGGAGAAGAGGAGCTTGATACCAAATTATAGAATTATATAATCATAGAATGGTTTGGGTTGGAAAGGGCCTTAAAGATCATCCAGTTCCACTTCCCACCAGACCAGGTTGCTCAAGGCCCCATCCAACCTGGCCTTGAACACTTCCTGGGAGGGGGCATCCACAGCTTCCCTGGGCAACCTATGCCAATGCCTCACCACCCTCATCGTGAAAATACGAGCAAATAAACTCTGAATTTGGAGTTTCAGAAAGCAGCATCCTTTATTTCAGCACTGGACGCATGAGGGAATAATTTTCGTCAATCGTGCGTAATGAGACAAGAGCTGGGGACAGAATGTATTTCCCACTTACATGCTTATGTATAACTTTCCCCAGAAATCTTACGCATATTATATTACTTTCCAAGGACTGATGTTATTATGAACTTCACAACAGCCAGATCTCTTAACTGGAGCTCTGGAGCCAGCTCTCTGTCTGACCTTGCACTCGAGACAGGGAAAGACTGCAAGCAGAGGTGATTATAGAAGAAGACACACCTGTTCAGCACATGTCAATACTTAATACAAGACGTTATCGTTTCTCTCTAAACAGTTACAAGAAAAACACTGTTCGAAAAAGAATACTATAAAAACACATGCTATCACAGGGACATTCTGTCTAACTTTCAAAAAACACAGTTACTGAGATGAGACTTTACTGTAGCTTAAATCAAAATATTCCATCTTCTGTAATAGTACTTCTTATATCGATCCCAGCACGGGCTCCCCGCACCTACGGACTCAACCCTGCCGAGCACCGCAGCGACGCCTGCGCTCGAGATACTCTTCGACCGCTTCCATGCCCCTCCCGCCCCCAGCGCCTCCGGTCAGACCGCGCCACTCTGGCGTCCCTACCCTACGCTACCCTACCCTACCCTACCCTACCCTACCCCTCCCCGCGCACACCAACACCCACGCCCGGCGCCTACGCTCAGAGCGCGCCTCAACCCCTCCCCGACCAATCCCTTGTCCCGCCCACTGCCCTCCCTTGCCCAATCTCATGCCTCGCCCAATCCGATGCCCCGCCCGCCCTGCGCCCCGCCCGCCCCCGGCGCCTTCCGCTCGGCGCGCTCCCCGCCTCCTTCCCCTACCCTGCTCCCGCCTATGACCGGTGCTCCGTCCGCTCCGGGGGTCCCCCGCGCTCGCTCAGGCTCCCTCCCGCCCCCTTGCCGGGAGCGCCCCCGCAGCGGCCCGTCCCCACCGCCGCAGCCGAGCGGCGCCCTGATCGCGCTCCTGGGGGGAGCCGGTACGGGGCGGACCCGGCCGCAGGACACACGCACCGCGGCGGCGCCGCTGCAGCGGACAGCACGCCCCGCCCGCGCGGGGGTGGTGCCTGCAGTTAAGATGGTGGCTTCATGCACTTGGGGCTCTGTTTAGCCCTGAGGCGCGGGGAGGCGGTGGTTGTGCTGTGACACCGCTCACCTTCGCTGGGTTTCACCTCCAATTACGTTAGGAACGCGGCCCCTTCTCCCCCAAATCGGAACCCAACAGCGCATCTCGCGTGCTGCCCGCGTTATTCCCATTCCGAGCGCTCGGGCTGCGCGGTGCGAGCTGGAAGGGGCTGTGGCAGTCGTGGCGCATCCCCGTGCGCCCTCGGGTGGGCACAGAACGGATGAGGCGAGGCTCGATTTGGCCACGCTGATCCCAAAGGGACCGCCGAGGCAAGGAATAAGCTTGCCATTAATGATTAATGTTTTTATTTAGTAATAGATTGCTGGTGGAACAAAACAGCTGTTGGCTATAAAGAAAGCTGCTAAACCCAAGTTCTTCCTGAAGATGAAAACCAGAGTTCATTAAAAATACTTCCAAAGTTCCTTACCTTTGTAGTGAAACATACAAACAAAAATTTCTCAAAATTCATACAAACAGTATCTGGCAATTAGCTGCCCTCCTTCCTTGACGGTTCCTGCTGAGGGTGATCACCTCTTGGCAAATATTTCTCAAAATTGGACAAATTATACAAGGCAAGTAGCCGCCCTTCTTCCTTGATCATTCTTGCTGAGCTTACCACCTCTTGCTCCCTTGTCCTCAGTTTTGTTGCTTCTGGCTGGGCTACAGAGGGACTGGTGAACGCCATCTGCTCTGGGCACACAAGGAGTCCAGATGACACGACTGTGCAAAAAGACAAGTATTCATGGCAATCTGCAGTCACACAATTGAAGACCTGTTTTGAGTCTGAAGGTTGGTTTAAAATTAATTAGTGTGGTTTAATTAAAAGGAGCTACTCTGGATAGTTTTTCATTGTTTTTCACTGATAGAATTAGCAAAGAGGAATTTAAATTTTGTATGTGAAGTTTTTGAGAGTGTCTGCTTTTATAGAATATTTATCTTGCCTTCAGAGGTAGTGTTAAAACAGGAAACTGATACTAGTTAAATACTTCAGAAGAGTTATTTCATTGTTTGGGTGGACAACTGAATGCCAAATTTATGTACTCATCTGAAGTTGAAATTTTAATATTGTTGCAATTCAACAAAGCAAGCATGTGACTTGATAGAACTAGAATAATCTGTTTCTACCTCACTTTTAAACCTTAAGCCCTCTTCAGCCACTGCCTTTGCCATTGTGCTGAAATAATTTCATGTTCTTTTAAAAATGCTATAAAGCTTCTCAGAACTTACTGGAAAGTATTATTTTCAGTTTTAGAACTATTATGTATTTTTAAAAAATCATCATATTGAATTGCATATCAGGAATCTGTCCTAAAGCTATGTAAACTGTTAGGGTAAGTTTTAAGTAATTACTGTAGAAACCTATTGATTTCATTCTTGCTAATTATCTTAAGAGAGCTTTGCATGTTATAATTGCCAGAGAAGGAGAATAAATCGGTTCTTTTGCATGTGCAGTCTTATGGAGATTAATTTTGCTGCTTGTGAGCTGAATGTGCGATACTTGAAAGAGGTGGGAGTGTGTTACCACAGGTGAGTAAGGGCTAGAGGACCAAGGGAGGGAAGTGATCTCACCACATGAAGATAGGAAACGTGTATGCTTGAGAATGGCCTGATATCATAGGGTCTACTTGACATCTCAAGATGACTAAAATACAACTATAATTGTGCCTTCTGTTTTCCTGCAGAACCCATATAATTAAGGACATGGCCTCTTGCTTCTAGAGAAAGAATTCCCCTGAAATCTTCAAAATTTTACAACAAGCAAAAAATTAAAATATATTGTAAAAGTAAGTCTTCTAACACATATGCATAATAATTATTTTTTTTTTGAGTAAATGTTTTGTAGCAACTTGTCTCTTCTCCATAAACTATTTTAAAATCTTCAAAACATGGTGTGGAACAGAAAGCAACGTTCTGTATTTTATTACTTGGATTGTATGAGCATTCAGAGTTGATCAAGGCTGCGGCTACTTGAACAGGTGTCATAAGCATGCAGAAACACAACACTAATTCAAGCAGTCTGCAAAGTTAGAGCTTTTTATACTAGACAGAACTGTCATATGGAGATTACAGCAGCATTAGGATGCTTAGGTCATGCTTTACCAAAACCTATGCATGTTGAATAACTTTGTTCACATGCATAATTCGATTAAGTCTGTAAACCACTTCTTACCATATTGTTATTGCAAATAGTATGTTACCATTTAGAGAAGCTGGAAAATCCAGCTCCTCTGGGAATCAGTTTAATTTTTTAATGTAAATTGCAATATTTCTTAAACTTACTTTCAAGCAAAATCAGCAGAAAATGGTAGATGTGGTATTCATGAAAATACAAATGTGATCAACTGAAATTCATTGATCAGTTGTATGTTGAAAAGTTCAGCAGAAAATATTTTCCTGTGGTAAGAGGCTACAACCACCAGTGGCAATGATGTTTTCTCCCTTTCTGTCCAGAAGTGAGATTGAATTAGAGATGGGTTAATTTTCCTGCTTTGAGGACATTTTAACCCTAAAACTCAGATGGCCTTCACGTTGGATATTGTCCCAAACAAGATGTTTACAGCATCTTATTGCTCCTTCGAGTGTTTCATATGCAGTGGAATGGTCCTACCAGAGGGATGGAAGTAGGCAGCTCTCTGAGAAACCTGTGTGCTCGGGGAGAAGATGGAACAGCATATGATGCAGTACTGGTCATGGGAAGTCATAGTTCGGATCTTTGTTTCCAATCAAGCACAGAGTGAGTCTGACCAGTTTTCAAAGCTATAGTTTAAAAATGGTTCTGTCTCTGTCATGTGTATTTACTGAGATTTTATCAGTAGTTATCAGCCTTGTAGTCTGCTGAAGGTGCATTTGAGGTGAAAGTCCTAAGCACAAGGCAATCAAACTGCAACATGACTGACTAGCAGAGACTAAAATTAGACCTTTTTGTTTTCCTTTTCTTCCTGTTATGAGATCTGACAGCATGCTGCGTTTTTGTCACTGCAGGTCTGAAAAAAACATGTTCATCTATCACCTCTGTGCTTTTGAAGTCCCTCCCACAGCCTGTAAAGTCTGTAAATCCCAGCCTGGTCCATTCTAATCAGTTTAACTTCAAAGAAGGCAGATCAAGTTCAATTTTTGAGATGATTTTAAATTCTCTTGTTTATATCAAGCTTTATATTCCATCTATAAAACTGACATTCTTCTTTGGTATAATCTGCATCGTATGTATGTACAGCATGTTGGACAACTTCTGTGTATGTCTGACAGAAGCTTACAACTTCCCAGCAAGTGGACTTCTGGATGGATCCCTTCAGAGAAGGCAGCACCCTCAAGAGCTAGCAAAAGTCGTACTTGCTTTGGTTCAACCTCGTGCCCTTAGCTGAGAACGCTTGTAAAATCCAGAGCTGTCACAACAATTGGAGGCATTTAAACCCCCAAGATTTAGGAATTATTTAACTTACATGCCTCTCATATTTATTTTGTCTTTAAATTTTGATTGCATTAGGAAAAACACAGTTGTCTTTGTTTTAATGATATACAACTAACATGCTAAAGGATATAATTAAGAGATTCTTGCTTAGCCCATGTTTTAGGCAAAAACATCATTCCCTTTTAAAATACATTAAAACAGGTTTGCTTAAATGTTGCTTGAGATAAGGCCTCTAGGAATTTCCAGGAAAATTTATAATACACCTTAACAGTAATTAAGGCTTTGTTCTAAGTATTTTGTCATGTATGTAACATGTATTTACTGAGAGTGATAGGGAGTTTCCATGGTAAAGATTTTAGGTGGCCTTGTCAATAAATAGAATGCCTAGGGGAGAAAAGTTAGCACAAAATAGTTCAAAATAATTCATAGAGGATTTTTCTGTTGCAGCAGAATGGAAATTAATAAAACGACAATTGAAAATTATTTCTTTCTCTGCCACTTCTTGTCACTCAAATGTATGGATGTGTAGTGACCCTAAATGCAGTATATCACTGAATACAGGAAATATAAGGAGCATCAGCATGGCAGATGCTTACTAGATGTATATATGATACTTGAGAGATGATCCAGATTCTCTCCATTCATGAGAGATGAAATAGGAATAAAATTAAATTAAGCTGGGGCACTGCCGTGGAATTGAAATAAATTTCAGTAACTTAAAGGCTGAACCAAGTTGTCAGGCATTGGAGAGAATCCTGGGGCTCCTGTATTAGATTGAAGAGTCCCTCTGAGGATTTGAAATGGAGTTCAAATCATAAGAACTTAGTATATGCAACTGCAGGGAGAGGGTCATCATCATTACCTGCCATTGACCTTGAGGAGGTGGTTTAATTTTGCAGAGAGGTGAGCAGGGAAAAATTAAGCTTTAGAACTTTGCTGGGCATAAGTGCTTTAGATTGCAGGTATGCTTATATATAGCAGTTACTGTTACCAAGAGGATTGTAATGACCTGTGTGGCCATTAGAAAGGAAAATAAAGACACGATAATTTTGCTTAGTTCAAATGTTTCGTGTATTTGTTAGAATTTTTCTTTTATGTAATGAAGTACAAAGCTGATGATATAACAGTAACAGAACTATGAAAATTTAAGTAGTAAAGTTAGTTTGATGGAAATTATGTAGCCAATAAAATTGTATCCTAATATAGTAATTAATGATAAGAAATGCTTAGAAAACCTGTAGTTGATGCACATAAAACAGGTTTCAAAAGGCAGGTTTAGAAAGGTGATTCTCTGGAGTTTTTCCTCAATTTATTTCTTAGGAAAAATTCATTTTTTTTTTCCATAAGCCTTTGCTTATGCTACTGCCAGGCTGGTTTTGAGCAAATATCTGATTTTGGTTTTTTGATAATAAAGAATTGAATTTCTCCCTCTTTGTTTCCACCTAAGTATAAACTAATACAGTATCTGTAATACTGCAATAATAAGTGATCAAAAATCACTTAACGTGTCATTGTGGTTATAGTATTTAATAAGAAAAATACAAGGGAATCATCAGGAGCTAAGAGTTTTTATTTTAAAAATTTGACCTTTTATTTTTCTTCTGTTGCTGAGTTAGGATCTCAATTCTAGTAAAGTAACTAAAGACTCTGTTTTTGCATATCAATCTAAAAAGTCTGATTTAAGATTTTTTTTTAAGATGTTGACAAAATTATTTATAAAAGACAAGGCTACTGCACAAAGTAGGCCATGAATAGTAGGTTAAACAGAAAATTCTCCAGTATAAATCAAAGAACTCCGTCACAAGGCTGATGGCAGGGAAAACAAATCAAGCAGGGAAAGAGGTGAGGTGTATTTTAAAATGAGAATGCTAAGCGATCTGGATGAATGGATTGAGTGCACCCTCAGGAAGTTTGCAGATGACACCAAGCTGAGTGGAAGTGTGGATCTGCTTGAAGGAAGGGATGAGGTTCAACAAGGCCAAGTGTTGAGTTCTCCATTTGGGTCACAACAGCCCCATGCAGCGTTACAGGCTTGGGGAAGAGCGGCTGGAGAGCTGCCTGGCGGAGAAGGACCTGGGGGTGTTGGTTGACAGCCGGCTGAACATGAGCCAGCAGTGTGCCCAGGTGGCCAAGAGGGCCAATGGCATCTTGGCCTGTGTCAGACACAGCGTGGCCAGCAGGAGCAGGGAGGTGATTGTGCCCCTGTACTCGGCACTGGTGAGGCTGCACCTCCAGTGCTGGGTTCAGTTTTGGGCCCCTCACCACAGGAAGGACACTGAGGTGCTGGAGCGTGTGCAGAGAAGGGCAACCAGGCTGGTGAGGTGGCTGGAGAATAAGCCCTGTGAGGAGAGACTGAGGGAATTAGGATTGTTTAGCTTGGAGAAGAGGAGGCTGAGGGGAGACCTCATCACTGCCTACAACTACTTGAAAGGAGGTTGTGACGGGGTGGGTGCTGGTCTCTTCTCCCAAGTGGCGAGTGATAGGACGAGAGGAAATGGTCACAAGTTGCACCAGGGGAGGTTTAGACTGGACATTAGGAAGAATTTCTTCACTGAAAGGGTGGTCAGGGATTGGAACAGGCTGCCCAGGGAGTGGTGGAGTCTCCATCCCTGGAGATGTTTAAAAAGTGGGTGAGTTTCTGAGGGACACGGTTTAGTAAGGGAACAGGTACAGTTGGACTCGATGATCTGAGAGGTCTTTTCCAGTTGCATGATTCTATATTGCTCATGCTAGCAAATTTCTAAATAAGCTCATATGAAAAGAAAACTCAGGATTTGGTGTTACTACAAAGTTCAAGAAGAGAATTCATCAACTGATCTCGAAGGGAAGATAAATGAATGGAAATGGATCCATGGTGTATTTTACTGAAGATACTAAAACTATTGCAGTATCAAACACATGAACAAATTTAATTAGGACTGGTGTAAGTAGAAAAGAGAATTGCTAAAGATCAAAATGTTGGTACCATTCTATTATTAATATTTGCAGCCCTGAGATGAGGCAAACACTAATGTGACACCTTGTATTATATTTTTTTTGGCCAGATTTGGGTGGAATTTTAAGCTGCAAATAAATTATTTTTTGAACTACAAATTCTCCTTTCTACTTAATTCTTCTACCTGTGAGCAGCCTCTGATACTATCTGAAAATTCTGTATTTTAATATTGTTTCGTAATATAGTCTCAATTAAAAGTATGATTAAGGAAACTTTGTAATAGATCATTATGCATATCTTTACATTCAGTAGCCACCTTCAGTTAGATATTAATTGCAAAATATGAAGCAGATCTGTTAAGGGCATTCACATGTTTAAGTTATATTGAGGGATTTGCTGGGGTATGCAGGAAAGAAGGATTTATTTCTTCATCCAAATATTTGCACTTCTAATAAACAGCTTACCTGGCATGTATGTTCTTGAGCACAGCAGATCTTTGGAAATCATGAGATAATATTTTTTCAAGGGCAAGCTTTCAGCATGAAACAAAAAACTTACTGAGTGTTCAGAGTGTTGCATTCATCCAAAGAATGGGAATAGGCTTTGTGATTCGTGTGCCTGAGGCAAGGCCAAACAAAACAGCTTTGATTTTGAATATCAGATCGTTTCAGTGTTATCGGTAAGGTGATTCGGTCTTCTACAACTACTGGATGTTTCATACAGGGGATCTGAACTCAGACCAGTATATGGAAAGGATAAGGTTTGAGGCTCGGACCTAGGGCAGCACACCACCAGGCCTTCAGAGTGCATGGGAATCTCTGTAATGGTGATGGAGGTTGTCTTCCTTCTTTAAGATGCCACGTAAAATGGGATATGTGGTTTTGTAACTGAACTTTTTGTTTAGTATTGCAAAGTCATCTCCTGCTGTAATCAGTAAGATGTCAGCAGTTCCAAGACAACTGCCATTCCTGCTCTTTTTCTTTTCTTTCTTCCACCTTTTTCATCTTTCTCTCACCTCCATTCCCTCCCCCTCCAAGTTTCCTTTTTTGTACAGTGGGCTTCATGAAGAAACTGATAACACAGAATCAGTATTTTAAGGTGATAGAAAACCCAAGAACATAAGATAGTACCAGTTTCATCATATTTGGTGAGCTATTTCTGCATAGGAATTCCTTAGACAAACTCTACTGAATATAAAGATAATTTGAAGGAAAAGTAGTTAACATATAGACATCTATAATCCTAAAATTTGGGGGAATGTAGTTAGAATTAATGTCTTTCTGCTGCTTTTGTTCCTTCTGTAGCTTTTACATTTTTAAAGAAAATATTTCAATACTATTTATTCATAAGTCACTGTAAATTCCATTTTTCCTCACTTGTAAAAAAATGAAGGTTTTTATGGTTACAATATTGTGGATTAATGATGTCTATAACCAGTAGAAATGCTTCAAAGTAGGTTGAAGGGAGGACTAGGCTTTCTGAATTGCTGTGTGATTGAATATGAGATATGGGAGCATCCAACTTGTTTTAACAATGAGAGCTTTTTTTTTTCCTGTTTAAAAATAGATCACAGTGCAGTGACCCCAGAGGGAGAGAAAGAATGAAAAAGATGCGTGTTTCTCTCAAACTCCTGTCTATATTGTTACAGTCTGTCTCAAAGGATGACAAATCCGAATTGCACTGCTTCCTGTGTTCTTTGAATTAGAGCTCGATGTGTGCTACACTATTTTGACCTCTTCAGAATTTTGTAGTTTAATTAGCATAGCAGATTTCTTTTTCCCACTCCACCCCATTTTGAAGGGGGAAAATGAGTAGACATAGACACTGTAATAACACGTTATTCTTTTCTGAGTCTAATTGCATATTTTGAATGCAATTTGTGTGAAAGAATTCTTATACGAATTTAAATCAGAAGGACACAAAAACAATAAATGGTATTAACAAATGAAGATTAAAGACTACCTGAACTGGCTAGAAAGAATTTACTCCCCAGTCACTAATTTGCAGGCTCAGCGCATACCGGGGTATTTGCCCGGCTGCACCTGCCATATCAACATGTTCAAATGTGAATTGGTTAGCACAAAAAGCTGGCAGAGGAATAGGGAATTTTTCACCTTAAGGTCAGAATCAAAGGAAGACTGCTAATGATTTAATGCTGTTATGGTCTGATAGTTCAGCAAGAACGTGTTGCTCTATTGCCATCAGTTAACATGTCTCTGCATTGGAAGCAACACTCTTCTGACTGACATGCTTTTTACAGGAACACTAGATAGCAGGCATCTGCCTTAGCTAGCTGAAAGTTAGGTGTCCTAGCTGAGCTAGTTGTCTAGGCTTCCTCTGTAAGCTGTGGGGAGAGGGATTTTCAGAATGATTCATACTGATCTAAAATATGTGTCTAAAATAGATGAGATGACTCATCCTCTGGAAGTACCTGCCACTCTGCTGACGATGGAGGGAGACCTAGATGACTAACTTACCCTAGATAGCCAAATTCTGGACTGGCAAGTGATATGAGAGAGAGCTCAGCACCAGTGTTGTCTTCTTTTAATGAAAAGAGGCTTACGTAGGCAGTCATGAAAAAGTCTGTAAGACCATTGGTCATGCAGTATATGCTGAAAAAGAGGTGGACCTGCATTGCTGTTCTGCTGTGTCTTTCATATATATGTTGATTTTTTTTTTTTTTACTAAATCAATCTGTATCAAGGTGAGGAAAAGAAGATGTTTCTTTACCTTAAAAATCCCGCTGGAGACTGATAAGTGTTATCTACATTACACAGAAATATGAAGCAATGGGCATGATATTTATTCTGCATCAATTTTTGTTATTGAAATTGCTTTGTATTTGTACCAGTGGAACTGGATGTAAAATCCATTACGCTTGGTGTTTATAGACTGAAAGGCTGTTAGCATGTATCTGCTTAAGCACAGCATGGACTTTGAAGATCTGCAGGGGAACAACATTAACTTCACTATCCATTGATTAGTGCTTCAGGTGCATCTTTTACAGAACTTAAAAAAATTAAGCTTTAAGCTCATTAATATTTAATTAAAACATGTCACTTGGCCAATTTGAGAATTATGAAGTCTCAGTGAATATTGAGGAAGTATTCACGACATCTGATTTTAGATACCAAACTAGGTTTCTATATAAGGAGTCTAGCACCTTCTATAATCGGCACAGAAGAGTTGGCACCTCCAGGGAACAATCCAGAGCTGTGAAGGTAAGCAGGAAGTTAGTTCTCTGGTTCCCCTCCAGAGGACTTACAGAGCTGCCTAGCATGAGTCCTCTGAAATAATCTCCAAGATATATATCGCCCTATATTTACTGTGGAGGAAGTCTAGCCTGCTTTTGTATGCTGTTAAGGTGGGCAACATATAGTTTCCTTTCATAATTTTTAGGTCAGTAATACATTGTCAACTCAAAGCAGAATATTTTTCTGAATGGATTTATAATATGTTTCTGAATGTCAGGCTTCACTTGCATTAAAAGTGGCTGCTGCATGGTTAATGTATGTAGTATGCTCAATAATGTCAATGCAGTATGTAATGTAGTAGTGGTAGCATGTATGTATGTAGTGTAATGTATGTATGTAGTGTAATGTATGTATGTAGTGTGCTCAGTTTTAAGCTTTTTTTTCTTGTAACTGAACACCCCTGATGTGTCCAGCATTGTCAGCAAAATCCATTTGGTTTTCTCAGAAAGTTTGCCTTCATTTTATGTGCTTTCTGGTTGAATCATAAACAATTCTAATCTCTCCTTTGTCTGCAGGGCCTTGAACACCAACTTGCTGGCTGGCAAAGACACTGTAATGCCCTCTGCACTTACCATTGCATTTGGAGTGTTAGAATGCAATGCTATTCTGGATCAAACAGCCTGATAAATTATTATGTTGTTCTGTTGGTCAACAGGTGCTTTACCTAAAGCACTACACTCCTACTACAGCTTTGAAAGTGCAATAACTGGTTATATATTGCTTTATGTAGACTGTACAGAGCTTAGAAATTCAGGCAGTTGAACAAATTTGCTACAGTTTGAAAAACCATCTGCAGAGTTTAGGAACCTATTGATGTGGTAAGTTGAGATCTGTGGATTTTCCTTTACTTTCCTTAAAAATGGAAGTCCAAGTTTATAGGTGAAGCACAAAACCAGGGGAGCCAAGAGAAGTCACAGAACAAAGACCAGCCTTGATCAATCTTCATTGCATGCAGAGAGAAAACAGCACAATATAGGATATTCCATTATTGCCTGGACAAGGAGGAGTTTCCAAACTTTCAGGGAGAAAAGGAGCCATGTTAGAAAGAGTAAACGACAATTCCAAGTGCTGGACACCAGGTATTGTCTTACAGTGAAGGAATTTAGATGACAAAATTACCTTAATATGGTAACCATAACCAATAGTGAATGAGTTCAATGAAGACGATAAACAGCCTTGAATCTGTTGAATAAGTTCGAATTCTACTCTTTTGTAATTTTTGTTTTAAAGACAGAGGAAGGTAAATTGCAAAGGACACAGGGTTGTATGCAGGGGAAAAAGAACATCATTTATAGTCACCAGAGTTGTTTGATGAGGCTCACTTGCTAGATACCTGATAACAAGGAAGACCAATCTGTCACTGTATGCTCCCATAAAGAAGATTTGTCTATAATAGGGAGCATTAAGCAGAGTAATGGAAATTACTTGAGCAGCTACTGAATTAATTTTCATTTTAAACAGTCTTTTATTTAAAGATAACAACTGGCTGGACAGCATGGGAAGTTTTGTATCCGAGTGCATCTATTAAAAAGGACTGTGAGAAGTTTGCTGGTTTTGAATATAAACCTGACTGTGCTGTCAGCTAACATTGCCTTTTCCTGGGGCAACACTTCTAGTGGTACGTAATACAGGTAGGACTCCATTGTGGACTCATGAAATCATGAGCTCATACAAACTGCTGTTATTTAATAGAGAAACATAATTGTTTCTCCAGAGGATAAGGAATGTGATTCCTTATATTTGATCTTTTTTGTATCAGAATACTGCTGTTGCTGGCTCAGAAGACTTTTTGGCAAATCAAAAGGAAACTGCTAGTTTGGAGCATTTCTCTGTCAGTTTGAAATCCCCAAGCTGTAGCTTCGAGCTCGGCAGTGAGTGCTCTGCAGTAGTACCAAGAGAGCTGAAATAATCAACAATGGAAACCTTTTATCTCTTGTCTGAAATCCATAGATAGAAAGAGAATGTATATATAAATATTTCTCTTTAATATTTCACATGGTGCTTCCACTTTAGAAGTTAAAGTTCTTTCGCCAACAGTGGACATAAGCCAAACCAAGCCACAGGATTAATCATAAATAATTTACATGAAATCCCTCTACTAAGATATCCCGCAATTTCATAAAGAATGAACACATGTTCTGAGAATACAGAAGGATGGATAAAAATTAGCTTGCTTTAACATGCCTGGGAACAACGCATGAAACTGTTGTTGCAGTTTTTCTGACATAGCTGGTCATGTTGCTCGCTGTCACAACAATTAAATGCTCTTTTTATTTTCCTTTTTTCCCTTTTCTTTTTCTTAGAACCGCTTCCAGATTAAGAAAAAAAATCTGCTAAAAATTTTGAACAATGTTGACTGGTAAAGGCTGTGGAACAACTATTGCTGCAATAAACAGGATTAGTTTTGGATTACTTTCCCTACAAAGACTCTGCAGCAGTGCCTTACTCCTCCTTGCTGAGAAACGTCAGCCCTTTCAGGTCTCCATGGTTATCTCACAGAATGAAAAGTAAAAGCATTCTGGGATGATTATATAAAACTTGTAAAGGGTAAGTGCAAACTAAAAACCGGTGTTTGAGGACTAAACAGTGCATTTTCAGAGGCTAAGTCGGGGGGGGGGGGGGGAGGGGGCGGTTGGAGACATGAATTTGAGCCCTAAACTATGCGGCATGGGATGGACCATGGTTTGGGGAAGATACAGAACAGGCCTTAGTGATTTATTAGTGTATATTTGAACATGTACCTACCAATTTGATTAAAGCAACAAATAATAATTAGCTGGATTGTATTTGGAAACTACGCCAGTGATTTAATTATTAAATTTAAATGTCAGTAAAGTACAAAATAATCGATATTCTTAAAACACCTGTGCAAAGGAGATTTAAGAACATAGTTCAGATCAGTCTTGCATATGGATGTGCATGCTATTAAAGTTGGGGAACTGTGGATTTTTGCCATGTTCTGTAAATGTAAGATACATAAATTAGAATTGCTTAGGGATAGTGTTGCTTACATGAACCACTTCTCTACTGGTTTTTGTTTATGAATAAATGTGCTTATTGTGTCTCCTCTTGTCTCATGGTCATCTCAAACAGCAGAAAACACCTTATATGCAATTTCTTGCAGATATATAATATCCATAAGCTATGTTTCTTAATATTGATTTCAGATATTTTATGTTTACAGACAACTCAAAGACGGGAAGACTGAAATACACTGAAGAGAGGTTTGATATTGATGTGGAGAAATAGTCTGAGAAAATCAGGATGCAGTTCAGGGGCAAATTCAAAGTACTGCTGTGTTTAGATGGTATTTCTTATCTAAAACATAGTATCAGGAATGGATAGTGGTACCTAGGTTAAGCATGAGTCAACAATGTGTTGTTACTATAAAAAAAATAAACATGCTGGTGAGACATGACAAATTTCAAATATTTAAAAGACTTAAAAATAGAAAGAGAATAAACTGTCTTCTGGGCTAATAGGAGTAGGAAAATACAAAATGGGCTTAAACCATAGGAAAATTTCAGGCTAAATAATACCATACATTATTTTTGCTAGGCATATTCAAAGCACTGGGATTGTAGAGGCTTCTTTGCCTGCCTGTTTATGAGCCCATCAGGCAAATACCTGTTAGATATAATAGATTCTGCCTTGGGACTAGATATGTCTTTTGGTTCTTATCAGTTCTGGACTCTATTATTCAACATGGTAATAAAACTTCCCAAGTAGTTTCATGCAAATATGCATAAAGACACAATTCAAAGGGAGTATAAAGCCTTCAACACTAAGCACTGCATGAGATATGCAATTTTCTTCCAACATAAAATCTACTTCTCTTTTCAGTAAATAGTCAAGCTTCTAATTTAGCTTTGATTTCATATTGTCATCTCTGTGTCACTCCTTTTTCACAATATCTCATCCAACCCACAGATCCCTGTATCAGAAAAATACCTTTGCCACCTTCTTCCTCCTAGCCAGGCTGGGACAACACAGAAATGGAAACAGAAATCACCATGGCCTACAAACTCGACTCAAGTTGACAATATGATGCTACTGTTGAAAAGGCAAGGCTTATTATGCGATGTATTAACTGTCATGTGTAAAGCACTGGAGGTAGTTGATCTACCCTATCTGGCCTCAGCTGGGCTACTGCAGGGCAACACGCTATTAGAGAGAATCCAGCAGACAACCAGAGTACAAACATTTCAGGAAGTTAAGACCTGTGATAGACAGCAGGATGCAGTGTAGAAATGGGGAGTGGGGAACTCTTCCCTCTCATTTAGGTGTCTGACTCGCACTTTAGCTATGCGTGTTTAGTGAAGAGTATATAGTGTTTAATGAGATATACGAGATGTATATGTATATCTGTGTATATAAAGAATGCTCTAAAGGGAAGCACATTAACTCTTCCAGTCCATAAGAGGCTGTTAGAAAGGCAGGAGATGTCACTTAAACAAGAAGGTAGCAATGTAGGGTTTTTTATCAAAACCTGTACTTAGGAAAGGTTTCTGTCTAAAGCAAGGCAAGCTTCATTGTGTTGCTTCTTCCTTAACATTTCTGTGGGAAAATTTTAGAATTAGATTACCTGAATATCTTTCAGAGTTGGCCTTTATATGCTGCATTTTGTTCTCAACAGATCCATCCCCATTTTGGGACATTTTCAAACCTAAATTTCTGCGCTTTCTATAATTTAATGGGGTTTGCTCTTGGTATTTGCAATCAACTTCCCCCCACCCCCCACCCACCCCTGTTTTCATTCCCTTACTGTGTCTGGAATATCTAAAGAAGTGGAAAAGAAGCCTCTGGAAGGAATACATACTGCTATGTAATGCTCTTGTACTGGGTTGCTATCAGAAAATGTAGCAGAGTATACACACAAGTTTTGTGGAAGAGTTTCCCTGATAGGACACCATATGCTGCAGTTATTGGGTGTGGCTACGCACATACAGTGTTTTTTTCACCTGGAACTTGGTAAAAGGTTGTTGGCTCTGTTAATGCATTCATAAGGCAATCCATACCTCACTTTCGTTCACTTTTGGCCCCAGTATGCCTACGATTAGACTGCAAAATGATATTATGCGTGAAATACATAGTTTTACACTAGCTCACTGGTCCAAAATACTTTTAGCAAGCCACAGTCTAGATGAAAAAGAACCCAAGGGACAATTTAAAGAGGGACTGTTTAAAGAAGAACAAACGTGGTTTATGTTGCTGAGCCTTCGATCGGGATAGGCTGCATGTTCCTGAGTGTCATACAAGCACGTCTTGATTTCCATCTCAAAGTGCCTGAGTTTTGTCCAACTCCAACCTCTGCTTAACTGATGAAAATGTCATTTGCTAAAAAGAAAGGCACCGAGAAATGCCTACTTGATGTTACACACCTATATTAATACAGAGGTGTTGCAGTGTTGAAGTTGTCTCCAAACAAAAAGGAATAGAACTGATCTCATGTGACATCTCTCAGATCCAATAGTTTCCAGATACCTCACACCACTAACACTTCCTTAATCCATAGAGTAAAGATCTTTCCAGACTGAAATGACTCAGGATTTTGCACAGCTATTCAGTGAAATCAAAGGAGTTTTGAGTGCATTGAAAACCCCTGCAAAAAGGAAGGTTTAGGTAATTAGGATTCTATAGATTGGTGAGCCAGTTTTGAGGGTTGTTTTTCGTCTGGGCTTTTTTTTTTTCCTAATAAATAAACTATATTTATTTATATAAGCTATATTTATATAAGCTAACACCTACTATTCTTTTTCTTAAGTTCATTTTGCCAGCGTATATGTTATATAGGATATTAAAATGAATTTGAAGCCTTTATTAAGGAAGCACTTTGGATTACAAACTTCTACACTTTAAGTGACCCCATTGTATTTTAGGCAGTGTAGGGATTGTTTCTGTTTGCACAGCAGTATCCCAAGTAACTCTTACGTACAAAGAACAAATACTTGAATTAAAGACTGAAGTATGTGCAGTCAGTAATGTCTGTGAAACAGTATTGGAAACCTGTCATTAGTAAAAAGTTTTCAAATTTGAGAAGTTTAATCGCTCTTCTCAATTTCCTGTGAGACAAAAAGAAAAAATCTATGTGTAAGTGACAGCAGACTCATCTTTTAAAATAATCATCAATTTTCTCATTAAAAGTTCTTGTCTGGATTTTTATAGAATTCTTCCAAAATATCATTTATCTTCTATTGAACAGTAGATTCCTCGAAATAATTACAATCTGCCAGAACATATTTGCATCTTTCTTACCTAATCTATCAAGAAGCATCTTTCCATTCTTCTTCTCAATCTCAATTTCATCTGGGTTTTAATTTCAGAATAATAATAATAAAAAAATCACTCTTGTTAACTTTAAGTAGCTGCTGTCTGATAGCTGAAGATAAAACAAAACATCCACAGATATATTTGTAAATCTGGTTTCTGGAGTTCCTTTTTATTTTATGGTCCGTCAATGGCTTTGTTTGTGCACAGCTTTATAAATCACTAGCCAATATGCTCTCCAAAGGAAAATGAGGTTTGTTTTCTTGATGTCCTTCTCTCAATTTTCTTTTTCTCTTCTCTGCTTTGTGTCTGTTACTTCAGAAACTTTTGAATCTAGTGCCCCTTGTCAACTAAATTTTAGAAAGGAGGAAACTTTGAGGTAATTTTCTATAAGTTTCATGAATGAAGATGCTCAAGGAGGGGAGGTACCTTGAGGGACTATGAAGGAAGGGGTGTGTATAAGAGGATTCTTTAATCAGAGAAGCCACATGAGAGCTCAGACCTGAGAGACATATCTGTAGGATACTGAACTCCATGGATTCCAGTAAATTTCATGGCATGGTTATTTATTTCAGTGGAATTATTCAAATGTTTGAAAGCCAAAACGCCAAATAATATACAAGTGAGAACAGTGTAAAATAATATGAAACTATGGCACAGTCTATAACAAAGATTGTGATGGAAATCTTAAATCCTCTGTCATTTATGTATTATATTAAACTAGTGTACTAATACTAAAAGGACAGTAGAACTAAAAAAGGATATTGCTATCACTGGCTTACAGAGGTGAAAATTTAATGGAAATATGAAGTGCTGAGTCATATTTACAATTTGCAGTGATAGAGTATGGGATCCCATCATTCTCTCAAATGTAAAGTGGATCTGGTGAGTTTTGAAAGAGATACTGCAATATTCTCATTAACTCATTTAATGGATGAGAAAATATATGTCAGTTCTTCTAAATGTGTTCTCCTGCAGAGCACTTTTAAATGCTAGATTTTAGGAGTTCCTTACCTATGGCCTGGAGCCACAAAATTTAATGTAAGTATCTTTGCACTTGGTTTATGAGAACAGGAGTATTGATCCAAGATGGAAATCCTTGTGACATACAGCCAATTTCAGTGAAAGTGGTTGCAGGGACTTGGAGAATCACAACACAGAGCAGCAGAAGAGTTCCATAGGGTTGGTGGTGTAACTGGACATAATACAGTGTGTTTAGGTTTAGGCGAGTCAATGTCCAGAAGGTCTTGGCAAATTGGAGAGTATGCAACAAGTGCAATGGAAGTGGAAGAAGGAAAGTAGAAGACGGTACTTGTACAATTTGGCTACTTAACAGCTGAAACTCTAGAAAGGCATAGCAGTTACAAATACTTAAATAGTGTACAGAAAAAGAGGATATAGAATTGAGGATAAGATGAATAATAATTAAATTGGTCAGTTCTAGAACTCAGTTCCTGTGATGTTAAATTTCCTTCCTGCAACACCCTCCTCAAGGGAAGAGGAAGAAGACTTTCTATGGAAAAACACCAGTAAATGGCCATTAGAGAACAATCCTATACAGATCTAAAGTGTAACTCATAACAAATCCCCAGTTTAACAACAGGTAACCCCAAAGGAACTAATGTGACCATATTGTTTGACCTGTTCTGTAGTGGATAGGACATTTTTTAAGCAATTCCTGATTGGATTAGATTTCCTTCTTCTCCATTACATATGGTTGCAGCCTTGGTGTCCAGGTGATTGTGCAATTTCTATTTTCCAGTTCTTCACTTGAAATATTCAGCAGTGAACCAAAGCTGAAAGATAGACAGTTTGAGAGCATGGATGTGAGCTCTGTACTTGTGAGGGAGAAAAGGGAGGGGGAGCGAGAGAATTTGGAAAAGCATGTGTTCAGTGTATCTTTTCTTTCTGCTTGTTTTCCCTCTGTACAGTTTGTTTTGCTGCTGAACACATCATATAAGAAAAGTCTATAAGTTTTTATGTCTTAGGGCTGGTGGAAGATGGGTATTCTGTCAGTACTGGAGAGAAAGAGTTTAAAGGAATACCATACATCTTGATGTATACATTTTTAGAAAGCAAAATGAAAATTAAGAAAAGATTTCTAATTTACATGTAATCAAAGGAAAGAAGGAATTTAATGAGAATTCCCTGTTAATAAATGCTTGGCCAAATAAGTCAACCAGATGAATTCCTTAGTAGAATTACCTGGAAAGTGCAGTGAGCTTTCTGGCCTTGTTTTCCTGGGCCACCCAGCTAATGCTAGAGAGTGGTCAGGATGGAGCACTGGATAAGCTGCCTCCTTCTGATCAGTCTGTTTCTGGTACACGTGTAAAGAATACATGAATCTCACAATCTGGCAAATCCGAGATGCAGAACTATCCATTCTGTGGCATTATTGTATAATTGCTTGGTATAGAAGAGGTGTTCATAGTCAAGAACATTCCCCAAGAACATTCCCCCTCTGATGGCCTTATCCCACAGAGCTGGCCATGGCATCAGCTGAATGAGAAGCAAAAGCAGCACAGACACTCTATGATGCAAAACTCAAATTTCTTCCATAATTTGAATTTTTTGTTAAGTGTGAACTCACAGACAGATTAATTTGTTGTTTTCTCCTCAAATACGTTCTCTTCATCCTAATTGCAATTCATTTTCATGTCTCAGTAGACCTAATCCGGAGCTGCATTTGCCTGCACCTTGGTGCTCAGTTCCACTGTATTTGTGATACATACATTTTCTTGAACCTAGCCTGCTTCTTTCCCTCGTTTACAGAGGCCTGTGAAGAACATTGCTGTAGCACCTGTGAAAAATTGTCAAAGTGATAATAGCCAAGCTGTGTAACAATAAAAAAACCTTTCAGGCTGTTCATGAACTGTCCACTTTATGTACATGCATCTTTTTAGCCATTTTTGCCCCATGGCAATTTACTAATCACACACATCTCTGACTCCTGTTTCAAACTAGGCTCCGTGATTGAATTTTACATGCGCAAAGGTGCGGAGCCCTGCAGTAATGCTTGCTGTGTGAAAGCAAAGACCTGACTGAGAAGCTCTCTGAACTACCAGGAGAAATTTGCAAAAAAAAGATTTCAAGATTGAAAACAGAGATGGTAAATTATTCGAAGGAAAGACTCCAAGCGCCATGTGTTTGTGCAGCATCCAGCATGATATTACCTTGATTATGCCCAGACATCCTGAATCCTGTTATTGTACATGACAAACCCAGGTTGTACTATTTTATTTATAAACTATATAATTTTTACTTTTTCCCTGTCTTGCCATCAATGTTTTTTATCTTCCCTCAACCTACCTAAAGTTTTTTCCCCTTCTATGAAACTGTATCTTCCTGTCTATCATATATTAATCTAGAAAAGATAATTTTTAAAAAATTAAATCAACAAAGCCATAATACTCAGTATTTCAGGGTTGAACCCAGCAATTCATTCTCTGTGGCTCCTAGGACTTACACCAGCTCTAAAATAAATGGGCACAGTCCCAAATACTGAGGCTGACTTGTTATCTCTATATGTACTTTTCAGATAACAGACATTAAATAATTCACTATACAAAGTCTTATTTCAATTAAAATGGTAAAACTGATAAAGAAGTTTTCTTTACTTTTGGGAACAGATCTCTGGCTTGTAATTGCATTAATTACAAATACACAGTTGAAAAGTTATTCAAATGCAAATTTTCTTAATGAGAAGAAAGCAACTGGGAGTATAATTTTTAGTTGTTGCAGTTAATGAAAGTATTCGATTTTGTTTTAATTGCACTTTTAATAAAATAAAGTGCTCTCACACTGATGAGATTTCACTAATACAGCATCATCTAACAGCAGTGCTGGAACTTCCAAAGGTTGCTGATGGTGGATAGATCAGCCCTCAGTGGAGATAAGTAAAGCAAGCACCACTTGTTTCTGGGTAGAGCTGTATGTGTTGAGGTGCTGATCTGGGCAAACAATTCATGCCTTAAAAATACAAGGAGAGGAGTAAATAGAGTGATGTCTGGGCCCCACTGTTTTCATAAATTTGAAACATAGAGGAGGGAATTGGGAGAGCCTTTGAGAGAACATCTGGTCCAGTGTGTCTCCACTGTTTTCAGTGCAAGAATTGTGAAAATATCAACACATTAGATTCTGTAAATGTGCCCAAATTTTAATTAAAAATGAAGTAAAAATGAAGGTTAAGTTGGAGAAAACTGTTTACCTCATTTTGTTTGCTTGCTTGTTTTGAAATATGTTTGTGCACTGCAAGAGAGTAATTTCACAGATAGTGATGTGCTCTCATATGAGCAACTAGTGTTTACAGATCAAATACTGAAGAATACCAACCTAGTCAACCTGCACATGAGGCAGGGTCAGCTATGGCTAAGCCATTCTTTACAGAAATTTGTTCTACCTTATCTTTAGAAACCTTTGGTGATGGTGGCTTTACAGGGATGGACTGAAACATGGTGCACTCCCATTCTCAATGAAGTTATCATGATACAAGACGTAAGGAAAAGGAATGCTTTCTAAGACTCTTTTCAAACTTAAGGAAAGAATTTACATCTCGTAGGCTATGTTAACAAAAGCTAGGAACTTTTTAATTTACCTTTTTCTTGAAAAAATGTTGTTTTGAGGGTTTTTTTAACCTTCAAGTAGCTGATATTACAAAAGTGCTTGGACTTCCCCAAAGATTTCCTAATATTTTACGAAACACTGTTAAGGAATTGCAGTAACTGCTCCTCAAAAGGATTTCCCTGCTTCCCCAAACTTCCTGCCCTCAGTTTTCTTTCTGTTCTAAATTATTATTAAAAATAACCAAGTATATAAATATTAGTGGATTACTCCTAAACCTTTCGATCTAGCATGTGAGATAGTGTCTCTGAGGAAGAGTGATCACTTGGATAAAAAGCCTGGTGCATCCTGCCCCTCTTCACCCTTCAGTCTGGGAGGGTTAGAGGATAAAGGATGGTTTGTGTTTGGCAAGTCCATAACTGAAAGAGCCTCATGGTACCAGTAGAGTTACCTATGTAACCCCAGTGGGTTACATTTCCTCACTTGTGAATTCAGAATGCCAAGCTTTCAAACTGGTTTTGAAAGTTAAAGCAGAAGTGAGTTCCAGAAAGGCTTGGTCTATTTGCAGATAATTTAGGAACAGCAAAAAAAGGTAAAATGAATCAAATAAATAGGAATGTTTTCATTTAACTCTAATTAAAGATAACATAGTTGAAGGTGTGATAAAAGGTTCCCATAATAAATCTTAGCTGTTTGCATTATATATAATGAAGAAATCTAGTTATTTTTAGCATATTAACAGCATATAATTTGGTATAGAGCCAGAGTGTTAATTTTATAATTTTTTTTTCAAAGAAGCAAGTATTTCAGAGGTACATACATGGCAAATTAATTTTTCATAGATATTATGCATGAATGCAATCTAAAGAAAGAATATGCATATCTTAAAATTTATAATAGATTCAACATAGAATCCTGATAAGCTTTTACCTGCTGTTAATTTTCCTGTGAGATAAAAACACTACTAAGTAACAAAACGAGATGTCTAAGCACATCTTGTCAGGATGGAAAAGAGGATTTTATGATTAAAACTTGACAGATTTTGAGCCTAAGCAGCAACATATAGAAGCCCATGGAGATCTCTCAGATAATTAAACAGAATCCAATATATAAGGCCACTCACAAGATAATCACCATGTTTTACAATGTAAAGATAAGGGTTATGGAAATGAAGTAAAGGCTGAAGTGAAAGCAGGAAGGATGGGAATTCATCTTGGGAAAGGAAAGAGAATATAGTGAAGTTCAGGTCAGAGAGGAATGAAAGGATAAAGCAGGAAGAGGTACAGAGGACAATAGGTGTAGGGTCTTTCCTGGTTTTCCATTTTCTTCCCATGTGTGTGAATGAGGGAAATCTCCTAGACAGCTCTAAGCATTTCACCTTTATCCCACAGAAGCTTATAGAAAGGGGCTGTCTGTGACCTCCTCCACATCCGGGGGCGCATGGCCAGAGCTGGGTTTTTTCAGGTTGTTTCTGCTCCAGGAGTACCTATGCTCATTTGATAGCATTTGGATGAGTGGCCCAGAGAACCTTTTCGTGTGCAAAGGAAAACTGGCTTAAGTGCTCTAAAATTTGCATGTTTACTTCATTTTGAGCACATTGTAGTGATGGAGATCCAGAGATATGCTTTTGGGAATTTGGGAGCTGGGGTTCTCCAGAGGTAGCCTTTGGGGGAAGCCAGAGTGAGCTTTTCTTACAGCTCTCAGACTCCGTGAATGTTTTTTGCTTCTTGAATGCTATTGCTGTAACCGGATGAAAAAAAGGAACAGGATCTGGGTGGTCGGGACGGTGGGAGTAACTTGTGCACCCCAAAACACTGAAGGACATAATGACAGAAGGAAACACCGATTCGCTTTTAAATGCTTACTGTTACTGTAACGGTCATGTCGTGAAAGGTCATTGACATCTTGAGCTATAAAGCCAAGTTCCTTTTCTTTATTCAAATGTAGTATTTCAGACACAACAATAATCTCCATTGTGCTGTACCAAAGCAGAAGCTTAGAGATGGGAACTGTGCGTTTCTAGCATCCATGCAGCTAGTGAAGAGTGATGTGGGATCTCTAGAGCCACTCACTGGCTTTGGGGTGCACTTGTGACTATGCCCTGTCAGCCGACCCTTTCCTTCGCTGTGCAATATTGACAGTGGTGTTTCCCCCTCCAGTAAGTGCCAAGGAGAACACTGGCAGGTTTTGCATATCTGAATTTCATCCCTTAACCCATAGACAGATAGATGCAACTGCTGAAAAGTCCACTCACATGTACAAAACCAAATGTAAATGCATTCTCTTCAAGAAAGAAAGTAATGCACTGCTGAAAAAAACTGCTAAGGCAGTAAATGCATACCTTGTGCCCTTTCAGAGTGGGAAAGTCAACAAATATTACACTTCTAGAAAACCATGAAATGAACAGTTATTTTAAGTTCTCAAATAACCTTAATTCTACCTTATTTGAACAATGACCCAATAAACACACAACTTCTGTCTTTCTGTTTCAAAAACTATACTGAAAGAGAAGCTGGTTATGTTTTCTCTGTGCTCAGACTTGCCCTAGTCCAAAGTACACCGTCTGCTAAATTTTAGTTACCTCCCCCCTTTCTTCCCACCCCTTTATCCTGATGCAAATGTACAATGTAACAATGGGGGTTTTTTTCACTTTCCCATTAGTGTCTACAGAAATGGTATTAATCTCCAGCTTCAGCACTGACAAGCTTTACAACAAAAAGATGTATAAGGTGACTATACTTACCCTCCTCCATGGAAGTACTCAAATACAGTATAATGTATCTCTTAAGGCACTAGCACATCTCTTTTTTTTTTTTTTATTTTGATCACATGGCAAGGACTGAGACAGGAGCTTCTGTTCCTCCTGTGCAGAACATCCCCTGATGCCTCCTCCTGGACCAACAGCTCACCTATGCTGCTCTCATCACGTACTGCAGTTACTCCTGCTGAGAGCAGGACACTGGGACTTTTCCCAGCCTTTCCAGGCCTACTGTCCACAAGAGGAGAGGAGGCAGAATTAATTTTGTCTGTATTATTTTCTCAGCTTTCTTACAAGTCTCAATTCTGCTGAATTTGAAGTTATACAAAGGTGCTGTCAGGCAGCCATAGCTATTCTCAGTAAATTTTTAAGTAAATGCATATTCAATTAGTTGTCAGCATACAAAGTGACTCAGTGGCAGAAGAAAGAATAAAATCTCAGTTTTAGTTTTCTGCAATGTTTATCTAAATATCTCACTTGCATATCTCAAGTGACTGTTAGTTGTTCATCTTACACTCCATAGGATGTCTGGCTTCGCAACACCCTTAGTATTACCAGGCGACAAAAGTCTGGTTTTCCTGCAGTGTGGAATTCCAGCTGTAATCAGGGGAAGTGAATTGCCTCAACCGTTGGGGCCAATCTATGATCCTGAAATGTATGGAGCAGGAGAGACCTCCAGAGAACATGCAGTCCATTTTCCCATTAAGAGGCAAGGCCATCATGGTCCATGGCAGCCGGTCAAAAGGCTCGGTACGGCTGAGTGATTCCTACCAGCCCAGTGTCTACTGCTGTCACCTTGTGTGTAAAGGTGAGTGAGGAGAACAGCTTTTCCTGGCCACGGAAAGTTCTGGAGTGGCTGGGAAGGTTCCCAGCCATCTCCATATGCCCATGTATGCATTCCTGCAGTCTGCTGACACGCTTACTGAGGAGGAGTGCACTGCTGTCCTGTGACTGGGAGGGAAAGGAGCATTGTATTTCTGTATGTGACCTACACATCTACCCCAAACTAGAATTCAAGCCAGAGAGTTGAGCAAGGGGTACCACACTGGCACAGCCCATCTCTCAGAGGTATGTATATGGTTTATATGGTCTTGCACTGGGATGGTGGGGTTTCCAGCACCTCCCTGGCTAACATATTTTAAGGCTTATAATTAGAAGGCGAACTGTTGATGAACATTCCCTTAAGCACAATTGAAAAATCATGCTTACTGAAAAGTAATTGTATAGTATTTTCATCTTTTCAATAGAAAGGAGTCGTCTTGCCTAAGGGTAAATATCTGAATGTTGGTTGTCGATGTCTAGACTCATCAACCTAGATTCCCTTTATAGCCAGCTGAAAGAAACAGGCACCTCCAGGGCATGATTCATCTGTCTGTCTTAGAAGAGATGTTAAGTGGAGAAGGATTACTTTCTGAAATATATGCCGCAAAAATGATTAAGGTTGTACAGGAGATAGTATTCATATTATGTGGGAAATGGATTTCAAAAAATGTGTTTTCTTCAATACTAGGAGGAAGAGAAAATCAGAATTTCATGACATATTTAAAAATTCACTTTATAAATTTTTTTCTGATTTTTTTTCTTATTCTATGTTTTATCATTCGTAATGGAAAAAGTTACATTTGGAGGTGAAAAGCGGTTTTAGTAAGAAAATCTGAAACATGATGAGGTCAAACTGAAATATTTTTATCTGACCAGGATGCTTCAACTTGGATGGGTTTTATCTCATGAGAGGTGACTAAAATCGGTCCATTCCTACAGAAAGTTTTAATTTCCATGGAATGACATTTTTATAGAAAAATGTCACAACAGAATTTTTTCAACGAGCTGTCAAAATTATGTATGAGTGAACAGGTCTGTGTAAAACTTCTTAATCTTGAGTCTCCTTAAAAAAACATTCTGTTTTCAATTAACAAGTTATTTTAATTTTTACCTTAGGCTAACAAGTAGCTGTCATTTTAAGGAAGGACTAACTGTTGCATAGTTTTGAGATATATCTTATAAAGGCAAGCTTCTAGTAACAGTGAAATAATTAGGCATATAGGCTTACTTTGTGCTAATTTGGTGTCACAGTTTTCTTGAAGGATGTGACCAATAGACTGAAGTACCACATAGTCCCTACTTTCATGTGAGGAAGTCTGAACAAAGAAAATAAAGAGAATGAGGCTGTAATAAGGAGAATTTGCATTGGTCTCCCCCCACTCGAAATTAGCAAGGGATTTGAATTTTGTATGACGAATGATGGATATCAAGCTATCTGAGACTGCGAAGCTAATACATTGAGCTACAGTATGACAATAATGAGCTGTGACAGTCCAACTGAGTAAGGGAATGTTTCACAGAACGGTGTGTCTGGAAGGAGGACATCAAAGTTGACAAATGACTTCTAGCTAACTTGCTTCCTTCTCCAAGGCATGTTCTAGTGATGCTGAGGGACAGATGTTAAATGGAGCTAGACAGAACTGAACAAACTTCTGTAAATATCCTGCTGATAGAAGTATTTACACATCAGGAAGAGAGAAAAGTTTTAGGAAAATCTGAACAATGTCTTAGACTTTGTGTGATTCACCACACCTAATGGTCCACTGTGCAGTATTTTCCCTGGAGAGCAGCAAGCGCACATTATAGTCAATGAAGAGAAGTACATATTTCTAGGTTACATTTTACATACATGCTTTAGCATGAACACACCAAAGAGGGAATTATTTGTCTTGCCAGGTTAAAAAGGAAGTCTAGGGTAACCAGCTTAGATGCCAGTGCTTACAGTGGACCTCTCACAAATTCTTAGTGGAGTCTGAGGATCTGATAAACTAAACCACTATCTACAGAAAATTCTATTATTATTTTTCCATTTTTATTATATTAATTTTTTTCATCAGCCACCTGGATTTAATTCAGCACCAGCTGTTCTCTATAGACTAATTAGCTAACTGTTTGAGGGAGGAATGAAAGCTGGAATATATATGTGATATTCTAGGTAGGAATAATTTGACTGCTACATAGCTAGACCAACCAGAAAAGGAAAAAATGTTATCTGCTTGTAAGATCTATTAAATTTTTGCCAGGATAAAAAAATCAAGTTAACAAGAACATACTAATTAAATGAAAAAATATTTCAGCTTATAGTTCCTAGTGTAATTCTGTATTGTTCGTTCCCTATGGCATCTTCATTTTCCATGTACAGTACTGTGTTATTTGGTGGATACGAGGTTAACTCAATGCCTGTGTTGATCTGTGGTGCCATGGCCCCAAGTGCGCCAAATGGCTTGAACATCCCATCCTGACCTCCACTGGGGTCTCCCCTAGCCCGCTTCTGGGGCCCAGCACCCCTCTTTTGGCCCATCTTGGGGCTACAAGTCCCTGCACCTGCTATGTCATAGGGACGTGTTTCTCCAGTCCTGTCTCTGACCCTGTCTATTTCAGCTCCTGACTGGACCCCCTGGCTGGACCTTGGACCAGGTGCATTGCTTGATGTGCCTGGGGCTATTGAGGGACCCTGCTGCCAGCTCTGGCTCTGCCCAGCATGCTCAGCCCCTGTGGCACAGCACCCCATGAGCGAGGGCACAGCCTGCGCTGGGGTCACCCTCCCTCAGCTCCTTCCCTGAGGGAGCAGCCAGCCCCGAACTGCTCCCTGATGTGTCATCTTTTCCAGTGTCCAGAGCCTAAAACGTTGCTCATCGCTGCTCACCACTGATACAGGTAGGCCTTTTGTACAAGCAAGGGCTGATCTTCTCTTTCAGAACAAGTAGACAGACTGGTTATTTTCACCTGAAATAGCAAAAGAGGACTCTCACAAGCCGAGACCAGGATGTGCTCTTGTCTTCCTCAGATATTCAAAACAGCTCTTCAATGAAGTGAGATCAGAGATGCCTGAAAAACGGGGATGAAGAGATTAGATGGGCATTGGGTACTAATGCATCTGCGAGTTTGGGAAGAGCGTTATGCCAGTAGGTAGAAACTAGGTCTTGGCTTAACCCCTTTGGCTTCCAGAAGGGAACACAGTTGCAGGAATACTGCCATGCTCTTGATGTTCGGTGTGAATCGGTCACATCAGGTACCCCTGAGATTTCAGAGAGGTGTGACTTCCAGCAGATGAAGACTGTACAGTGAAGATAATAAAGACCTCTGTATATTTTGAAAATTCTAGGAAATAGATTCATGTTTTGGCAGCTGTAATACAAAAGCAAAGGGAGGGCAACACAGCAGAAACCTCTGTGGCACAACTGTGTTAGAAAGAGCAGTGTTAATGAGGAAATAATTAAAAAAACAAAAATTACTGAATCAAGACCAACAAATGTTGAATAGCTGCCATAGAGAACCAGATGGGACAAGAAATTAATCTGATGGAGTAAGCAAAAATATTAAAATGAACTGTACAAACTGGATTATGTTTTTCAATACCTATGAGTAGAAGGTTTAAATGATGAGAATATATATTAACATGCCAATGAGAAGCAAGTTTCTCAATTGAGGAGGAAGTGCTTAGACTAAAAGAGGTTAAAACCAGGCATAGTAAACTAGCTAAAGCCCACTCTGGCTCATTTCATTTATCCAATAGCATTCATAAGCAAATAGAGAAAAATACAAGAACAAAGCAAGTACTTACACCTGATACTCTGCCAGCTTCTAACTGCCTTGGGGACTTTCTGTGCTCCATATCATTTCTGCTTATAGTAACCTTTCGAGGATTTATCTTCATTTAACTTGTATAGCAGCCCTTTGAATTAATGGAAACATTCAGGACCCTTTGGCAAACTATTCCCTACTTGGTGAATGGTTGTCTTGCACCAAAACTCCCCACATCATTTGTTTTGAGTTGGGGTTTTTACTCTCTGTGCTGGTTTGGCTGGGGTAAAGTTAATTTTTTTTTTAATAGTAGCTAGTATGGGGCTATGTTTGGGATTTGTACTGGAAACAGTGTTGATTACACAGGGATGTTTTAGTTACTCCTGAGTAGTGCTCTGACAGAGTCAAGGCCTATTCTACTTCTCACACCATCCCACCAGCAAGTAAGCTGGGGGTGCAGAAGAAGTTGGGAGGGACACAGCCAGGACAGCTGACCCCAACTGAGCAAAGGGATATTCTATCCCATATGACATCATGCTCAGCATACAAAGCTGGGGGAAGAAGGAAGCGAAGGATGTTTGGAGTTATGGAGTTTGTTTTCTGAAGTACCTGTTATGTATGATGGAGCCCTGCTTTCCTGGAGATGGATGAACACCTGCCTGCTGATGGAAAGTGGTGAATAAATTCCTTCTTTTTCTTTGCTTGTGTGTGTAGCTTTTGCTTTACCTATTCAACTGTCTTTATCTAAACCCAAGAGTTTTCTCATTTTCCACTCTTCCGATTCTCTTCCCCATCCCACCCTGGGAAAGTGTGTGAGTGGCTGTATGGGGCTTAGCTGCTGGCTAGGGTTAAATCACAACAGTTGTTCTGTTCCTGCCTTGGAAGAGATATTGAACCGTCCATCAGAGATTAAATGAATGGCTGTAGATATGTTTGATAGTTTAATGAGATAAGATTGCTTTCTGAATAGTATTCATTTTAAAGCCAACTTTGTAAGCAGTTTGAACAGCAAGTTTTAAATGTTTGGCCATTTCCATGCTTTGAATGTCACTTGTTGTTCTGCTTTGAATGTATCTCATTACTCAGCATTTCAGAAAGAGGACATGGTTATTTGCACACCTTACTCCAGTCTAGATAAATCCTAAGCATTTACGGCACACAAGAGTTTTCTCAATCACTTCCAGCTTATTTTACCTTTTTTTTCCCTTCCCTATTCCTTGTTTTTGTTATTTTTAATGAGCATCTGGTTTAGACAAAGAAAATAACTCTGTTATTACTCTGTTATTATGCAGCACCATTTGGGTTTCAAGCAATGCATTAATCAATTGATATTTCAGAAAGGCCAGAAACCTCAGATGCCATCCCTAACATTTTCCATCAGTGAATTGGACAGCACTGAAGAGAAACCAAAGCTGCATTTCCCCTTTCTTTGTGCTTTATATAAAAGACAACAGTCAGTTTTGAACAACGATCCAAGAACATATAAACTCTTCTGTCTATGTAAGATGGTAAAATAAATCTAATGATCCAGAAAGTAAACTTTTTTAATACTTCCAACAGGTAAATAATATTAAAATAATGAAAACTGTTATATTTGTTTACATCAAGTGTTTAAATATTTATCCTTTATTACTTCTACCTTTAATGACAAGTTAAAAGTACCAGGTAAAGTTGTCTTTATAACTAAGTTATCCAAAGATAACTTGACAACAGACCTCCTCTGTTTAACATAACTGAAACGAGGAAATATGCATCTTTGCTTTTGTTGGGCCCAAAAAACCCTTCACCAAAGCAACACTTCCAGTTTTGTTTCCATGACAATATATGTGACTGTTGTGAAAGCTGTGAATCTTTTTGCCTAAGAGATGTGGCTGAACCAGCAATATTTCATTTGCCCATAAGTCTGCTTTTTCCCTCCTCAGTCGTGAGAAGACTTTATTCAAGGCTTTTATTTCCAAGAATTTCTGCAGTCTTAAACTTCAGTAATTAGAAATATTTTATGTTTTCTTTCTCTTTTACATTCTCAGTGTAAAAATGTCCTCTTCATTGATTTTTTCCATTTCTTTTTCTATAGTATCTACTTATTTTTCTGTAGTATAGTATATATAACCTAATGCATCAGTTTTTTAATCTTAACACTTCCATTTCAGTTCCTTCTGCACTTCATTGCCTTAATTCCATCTACATTGAAGATTCTCTTCTTGACTGAGTTATGTAAACATAATAGGAGCTGTTTCTTATAACAGTCTTTTGATACTTGTCTTGATTCCCTGTATTATCATTTCTCACCAGAATTAAAAAATTCTTGATAACTGAATGGAAATTAGTAGACTATAAAGTATTTAAATCTTTACATTCCAATGAGAAAACCATCTGAATAGTATTAAGAAAAAGTTCCATGTGGAGTAGATTTTTTTCCAATTTGGCAGTCCTAAGAACTTTTTCATCAGCCTCTGAAGCTTTGTGTTCTGACCCAGCAAGGTGATTTTATCTTCACATATTTTTGCAGTTGAATCGGATCTCCCCAAAGCTGGGAGGTGAATATTTAATATCATAGCTTTTTAAAATGTAAGGCCATCACTGATTTTAAACTGAAGACTATAAAATACACTAAATTTTATGCCATTTGGTGCATAATGTTTATTTCCACTTATCTAATTCATCCTTGCCTTTTTGAAAAATTAATTAAAATGCATTTTGTCAGGTATAAATGAGGTACATATACTTAGGTATTTCTGTATTATTTATACGTTGATTTTTATATTGCTGCCTACTCCATCTCAAAAGGCTAACTTGTTACAGAGGCATGTACTGGAAAGGATGGAACAAGCATAAAATGGATTGGATGTGGTTCAAGTAGAAATGTCAGCTGTGATATAAATGGTGTATCATGAATCAGCAGCAAGTAGCTAGAGCTATTGTGATGATACAGTGGAGACCAACAACTGGACCCTTACCTTTTCAAATGCTTGACAGACGTGAAAACATTTTATCTAAATGTCCCACTACCTTTTCCCATACCTTCTGAACACTGAACACGACAGATCTCCTTCTACAGATATGCTGATGTGTAGAGACAGGACCTGTACCATGAAGACCCTTGTAGCCTTCCTTTCTAGAAGCCTTTACAGTGTCTGGCAAAAATATTGTCAACATGCATTGACAGGCAGATGTGATGTTGGGATTTTACACAGAATCACAGAGAATGATTGAGGTTGGAAGGGACCTCTGGAGATCATCTAGTCCAACATCCCTGCTAAAGCAAGTTCACCTAGAGTAGGTTGCACAGGAACATGTCCGGGGGGATTTTGAATGCAGGAAATTCCACAGCCGCTTTGGGCAACCAGTTTCAGTGCTCTGTCACCCTCACAGTTTTTCCTCATGTTCATGTTTCCTTGTGATTTCAGTTAAAAGTATTACAGTTGTTCAGTATTCCAGTAAAACAAGGGAAAGTTAATTTCCTTTTTGTGCCACATCCTGCTCTTAACTACTAAATCTTACAGTCTTCTGATGCATGTCACGGTCATGGAGCTGGCTCGCTTTAGACTCGGCATTTCCTTATCTCAAAAATGTTCAAGCATTTAACCACCTCAGTATTGGAATTTCTGTGAAGGGGAGCTCTTTTCTGGTGGTAAATCAAATCTCTATTACATACACAAGAAAATAGATCTTATTCAGTTGCCATTATTATCCTTTATTATTTGCATTTAGTACACAGAGTGCAATATCAAATATCCCTGAGGAGGGCACCAGTAGCAATCACTCGGGATCGAAAGTACACTTAATTGGATGCCCAGTGTGTATTGGACATTGTCTCTATCAATCAGCCCTGTTTACTTTTGAAAGCAGGTGTGGCTATTGTATATATCCCAGATCATACGAATATATATATATCCTTCTTGCCTACATAGCTAGAAAAATCTCCACCAACTTTGCTTTCTCAGATCTGCAAATATTAATGCAGGTTTAGAATAGGTTGGTGAATTTTCATGCAGGGTATCTTATACAGTCCTGTTAATCCATTTTCAAAAAAAGTTGAAGTGCATTTTTGTAATGATTAACAGGACAATTAGGGGAATGGAGAGCCTATGGGAGATTGACTTCCAGTACACTAAATCAAGAGCTGGAAGGAGATGTGATCACTGCCTATAAATATAAAGATCAATGTAGGAAGAGAGGTTTTTAAAACTAAGGGCCATCAGTGGAGCACAGGTGAAGAGAATTTGGTATTAATTAATTCTAGGCTTAAAATTCAAAGATGCATTTTTGTACTCAAAGCATTCAGGTTCTAGAACAATCTTACAATCTTCTGACAGCAACAAAGTAAAAAGGCAACAGTTCGGTGCTTGATCAAATTATAAAAGAGATTGTGTTATGTGACTGCTTGACCAGTTGCAGGTGGATTTGTTACCCAGGAAGTTCTTTTCAGTTTAAATTCCTATTTTTCTGGTATGGTATAAACCAGGCCCCCTCCCTTAACAGATTGAAGGTGTGAGAAAACAGTACCCATGACAACACGATTGCAATATGAACAAAACCATTGAGAATAAGGAGTTTTTACAATTATTCTCTTCCACGGAGAATAATACAATCCATGGCCAGCTGCACAGTGCTAGGAAGACTGATCACAGGCACGCATGTAATATGTTATCTTGGCCAGTACAAAAAGGGTGTTCTTAACTAAACAAGGAAACAAATTCAAGTCAATGTTTCCAAACTCTTAAGTCCATACTGAGTAATAGGAAGCATCTCATTTTGAAAAGAGGTTACTGCTTTGCTGCAGACATTCGCTGAGCATATAGCTGTCAAAACGTTAGGTCTCCAAAGACAATCAGTCTCATTTGGACCTGCTGGAATCCCAGCAAGTGTAAGACATTTCAGCTAGCAGAGTTGAAGCATTCTGCTGTGAGGAAAAGTGGGTCTCATCTCACCTAACTTTAGATGTCTACAATATAGGCATTTACTGCTGGGCTAATCACCCTGAGCTCCCTCTTCGTCAATAGAGAGGAAATAAGTATCTATTATATATAAACCAAAAAAACCAAAAGCATCAAGGCACAGTGCACCCTCTAATTCTCTGGCCTTTATTTTCAGATGGCACTATTCCAAGCATCAGAAATTGGAAAGTGCCTTAACTGAATGGTAGAATTTCTTTTTAGTTAGATTATTTTTCAACCTGCTTGAAGTAATGAGGTAGACAGCAAGAGATAAAAGAATTAGTAATGTTATTGCCACTAAGAAACAAATAAGACAATTAAAATACATACCTATGCAGAGCTGCTGTGCTTTATGTGGACAGTGTTCTGGAAAGTTTAGCTTCTCTAAAAGTATTTACTGAGGAAATTTCTTTCAACGCCCCAAGAGTTTCGAATTGGAAATTGTGGTTGCCAAGTTATCAAGAGCGACTTCAGTCTGTAAAAAAGCAAGATGATCTGAAAATAACTACCACTGAGAGCAAAATAAACCATTTATTTTCTTTTTAAGTTTGAGCTTTTCTTAGGCATGTAGAGTTAAACCATCTATGTTATTTTCACATCATGAGATGCCAGTGCAGTGAAGTATTGTTTTAAAGTAAATTAAACTAATAATACAGGATGAAGTATTGTCCCTTTTCTCTGCAGGTCAAAAAAAGGTTCTGGTCTACAGCAGAACACCTGCATAGCTTGTTTCTACAGGAATTCTTACCTCTTGTATTTGGCAATCATCTCAGATGGATTTTTATAATTTAGTTTCTATAGAAGAAGAGATAAGGGACAGAGCAAAACCATGGATTTTAAACAGGATGAGAAGGAAAGCTGTTTGCAAAGAGAGAGAAGGTTTTGATAGCAGTACTGTTGGGCAAAAGAAGTCTTAAATCTTGGACCAGTGGCCTGCAGGACTTGCCTATGAAGCTCACCAAATGCAAAAGATGATGTCTACTGATGAAGTGAGAAAAAAAATACTGCCACCATTTTGAAAAACAAAGCAGTTCTCTCCTTGCTATTGTTTTCCACTAACTAACCAGACAAAACACCTGCCAGAAGTATCAATAACAATATGAATAGCTACGATTCTTTTGGACAGTGAGCATCATGCAGTATATATTACCATCCTGATCTTGTTCCTTTTGAAGTCTGAAGAAAAACATCAGTAATTTCAGAGAGTCCAAGAACACAGAAACCCACCAAATGGAGAGAGTCTTCACTAGCATGCTGGCTACAGAGAGAAAAGTTCCACATCCTCTTGGATCTTCTATTAGGATTCCTCCGGTAATATGATTAACATGGTTGAGACATTGGTGGGCGCTGATTAACCAAGGAAAGAGAAGGATGCGGAGATGAGTTCCAGGGGTTGCAGTGGTAGTAATTAGTATGTAGTACATGCAAGACTATTATTAGCCAGCTGTTTTTTATGTGCATGGTCACGACACATACGAAAGTGGAGCCACACAACTGTGCAACCCCAGTTAACAAGCCATAAGTTTTGTGAGGGACTTCTGGTCCTTGGGAAAGGCCTTATGAAGTTCTCTTGATAAACTTTAAGGATGATAAGAATTGCTCTAGGATATCTGTAATCAGCAATGAAGCTCACCTGGAAGGAAAAAAAATGTCTCCTTAAAATCCTAGGCCACCTTGACTTTGAAATACAGTTTCCACAAAGTCCAAGCCAAACACTTTTCAAATATTTGAATGTTAAGATACCTTCAAAAATACACCTTTTGCCCGTTTATATAGCTAGTTGGTATGGGTTTTCCACTGTTTGTCCCTTGATAGGAAAAATTGATGTTAAATACCTGGCAGCTTTCAAGAATCTGTTTCAGGCTCAATTTTCTAATGAACAACAAGGCAACCTTATCTAGAGAGATACTGCATTCAACACACTTATTAAAGTAAAAAAGTTGATGTGGCAGGGTATGAGTAAGCCAGACTGCAGTAGCTGTGTTTGTATACAGTATTGTCTAGCTCAATCTAAATTGCAAAGCTAGTAGACAGAGAGGTGTGGTGAGGAACATCTTAAATCAAACAAGTGTCAGCTGGGCCTCACTTCCTGATTTAAACAATTACATAGCTGAATAACCTATACTTAAAAACACAAAACCTAATGAATAAGCAATAAGACTACTTGACCTATTTTCAAAGCAATTGCTAGCTTCTATCCTCTATATTTAAGTTGAGTTCTGCTTCATTCAGCTGTAGCAGAGCAGGATGTTTCCTGGAGCAGCCAGCTCTGCTTACGGAGGTGGAGTTGCCTCTCTGTGATCACCCCATTGATCAGCAGGGGACAGAACATGACCCTTGCCATTTCTGCTCTGCTAGTTTTGGGGATGCATTTTGTCAAACAGTTCCTCTAACTTTGAAAAACTGAAGTAAAATAACATAAAAAATACTATTTGCCTTCTCTGTCTGCTGAGGCTTCCTGAGTGGGACAGGTTTTGTTGTAAACATGTATGCTGGATCTTCTTTCAGTACGGCCAGTGCCCAAGGGAATGGGAAATACAACATTCAGATGTGAAATAGTTGTCTGCTACTATTTTTCCTTCTCTCCTTTCCATGTTTTTTCTTTCTAAGTACCATCACCTTGAAACAATAAGGCCATCAGCTGTACAAAACTTTTGGGCAGAATCACAGAAAGGCTGATACAGAATGCAATCAAGCAAGGAATTAAATGAAGGTGTTTAATTAATTTCAATCAACATGGCTGTGTCTTATTGAACAAATCTGATATTGTTTGTGGTTGGATTAAAAGCATAGTTAATACAAGTAATTTTAATATTATTTAGATTAGCAATATTCTGATAAAAACTCAGAATATACAAAATCAATACAACCTACTTCAACCAAATTAAAAATAAGCCAAGTAATAGATTGCAAAATGTAATTGTATATGTAAATTGTAATCATCTATTGGGGTGTTTTCAGCAGGTCTTGCAAAGATTTCCCTAATGTTCAATGTCTTTATTAAAGTGGGGGAAAATGTAGTATCAGCCAATGAGGTGGATTTAATCCCTACAAGACTGAGGGACTGGAGGAATCAAAGGAACCTAAAACCTAAAACATCCCACTAAGTGGACGGCTGTTCTTCATTCTGATGTGCAGGAAGGTAAGAAAGAGTGGCAGAAGGTCAGCATGGATGAACAGGGAACACCCAAGTGAGCTTACATACCAAAAAGAAGTACATGAAACAAGGAAGGAGGAGTGGACGTCCCAGGAGGAATGTAGAGATGGTGCCCAAGCATGCAGGGATGGAGCTGAGACAGCCAAAGCTCACCTGTCAGTTAGACCAGCTGGGGACGTGGAGGGCAAAACAAAGGTCTTCTTCTAGTACATCAGCAGCAAAATGAAGGCAGAGGAGGAGGAGGAGGTTATTTATGTGAGGTTTAAGTACATAAATCCCAACACTGGTATTTTTCAGATGGATCTGGTGGTTTTTAGGTGGATCTGGCCCATTTTTTATTATAAATATTACAGTAATTATAGAGATGCAGTAAGCAATATCCTGAGTACTGGAATACTTCTGTTGGTATTTGGACAATAAAAGAGATCAACAGAAAGTAGACAATCCTGGTAGCAGTTCCCTGGATACTAAATTTATGGATGAAAGCTGCCTGCTGATACATACTGTACATACTTTGAAGATATAAAGCGCTCCACCCCCATGCCCCTGAGCAGTGCAAAGCACAGGGCCAAATCTAAATTTTTGGTTATTGATAAAGCCCAACAAACAACCAGAAAACCACAAGTCACTCTACTAAGGGTAGCAGAATGACTGCAGACCTCCTCCATCCTCCACATTTAGCAGACAGACAAATACAAAGCCGTGAAACAAATATCAAACTTTTTATAATAGGCTGTATTATACAGAAGAATTCATACTCATAAGAGTTATTAAAGCTATAATACATTTTGGCAGATAAAAAGTTTTCTTGACAAACTAAAAATCAAGGAACAATGAACCTTCCAAACTGCTACATCTGGCACAAAAATACTGAAATGCGGTAGCTGCCTTCTTGAGGTTACTGGCAGAATTTCAGAAAAGAAGATAGGAAAGCCCAAGAAAACAATGAGATGATTTGTCAGGGGTCAGGGACTGCCTAGCTATTACTAAATTTCTCTGTAGACAATCTAACAGGAAAGGAGGATTTGTAGCACTATAATTCATGCTATCTTCTTTTTGGATTGTTTTTCCACCTTACTTACTTCAAAGCCAACAGGAATCCATAGCAGTTATGCAGTATGCTGTTCAGCTGGAGATTAGGCAAAGAAATGGATATTGAAGCATACAGCAGTAGATACCCAACTTAGAAATTTTGACTAAACTTTTCCTTTATGAGATCTAAGGGATGATTATTAATATGGAATGGTCAAAATCAACTAACAGCTAAAATAAGATAAAGTGCAAGTAAAAGGCCTGCTTCTAGGGAAGAAGAAATTTTTCTTGTTTTGTTGGAAATCAGCATCAGAAGTTTCTATCCATTGTCCTTTTTCAGTCAGAGCTCTGCTCCTTCCAGAACTGCAACAGAGAAGACTATTCCCTTCCTGCCAGCTCTAAGGAGACTGAAAAGAAGAAATTTCTCTTCCTCTCCAAAGAGAAAATATCCCATGAGTGGAGAAGTAAAAATATGAGTAACCAGAGCAGAGCAGTTTGAGTGAGATAGAAAAAAACCAGAAGATTTTGAGAGAGGACACAATGGATGGGATGGGAGCAGTGAAACAGGAAAAATCACAGAAAGTTGGAACAAACTATTAGAAAAAAACTCTTAAAATCTGTGAAAAAAAGCTGGCATGAAATAAAGAGGAATGGTAAGGATAACACAGCAACAAGAACACACACTTTATATTGCAGTAGGGACAATCCTGTACCAAATTCTGCATTCTAATTATCAATAACATTTCATAGGAAATTGTAAGACAAAACTGAGTCAATTGGAAAATGCTCACTGGTTTTAGGTCGGACCTCTATGCCTTATGTGTACATTGGACAGCTGGGAGAACATGGTTAGTGATAGTGTTTGCGGGTTTGAGTGATGCTTGCTTTTTTATAAAACTTACTTATGCTAATTCATAGAAAAATGTCAAAGGAATCTTTTCCAGTTTCAGACTTTAAACTTTTCTAAAATGCTAAATATTACCTCAGAAATTTTTAAACATTCTGGAATTTGTAATTTTATTTGATTTCTTTTTTTTCATCTGCTCAAGACCATCATTTTTAGGAGAGTGAAAACAATAATCTGTATGCATCCATTTTATCTGTTGTTACCCACAGCACCTTCTACTGTGCATACACCAAGATACTCACTGACCTAACAAGGGTTTGTTGAGGACAAGTGCTCTTTTCAGAAACTTCCTCTTGACTCTATCCACTCCTGCTGTTCAAATTTATTTCCCTTTGCTTACAACATGATAATATTGCAATGTTAAGAGAAACAGTGTAGGTGAAAAACAGATGTAAATTAAGATTCAGACCCCCTCCAAAATCTATTGAGGCTGTAATGAGTGTTTTTACATGGGGCAAGTCAAGAAATGCAAATTTTTATTTCATTAGCTTCTAGCTGCCAGTTTCCCAGCCTTCATTATTGTTGTGTCACTTCAGTGTGATGCTGTAGTTGAAACTACTTCATGTTGATTTTACTCAAAGACATTAACAGGAGGTGGTGTGAAACCCCATAAGAACTGCCATGTAAGGCCCTGATTGAAAAGAGAGGCCTTGCATTTCAGCATAATAGCGGAGTGGCAGGAAAGAAAAAAATGAAAACTTCTATACTAAAAGGTGAACCTTTTGCTGGAGGAGGAAGTGCAGACAATTTCTTAGGCCTATGGCCTATGCTGTTTAAAGAACTATGATACCTGAAAAGCCCCACCACTATAAGAATCAGACTTGACTACCACAAGATTCAGCTTATTGACTGAAACTAAGTAAATCTAAAGGCTGACAAGTGTCAAAGCAATAAAAATTTTGAAAAGTGTCAAACAACAGAAAGTAAAGAATTTTTTTAATAGAACTCAGTTTCTTTCTGTATTAGGAACCTAATTTAAGCACAGTCTCATTAAAAATGTAGGCACTTGTGAGTGAATAGGCTCTCAAATGGGCACTTTGAATGAAAGAGGTAGTAATCTCTGCTTACCTATCTATGTTACTGAAACAGTAGAATGTAGTCATAAACTAAGGTTACACTAAAACAAGTTATTAAAATCATAAAAGTGTTAATTTTTTATTTGTAATGTTGTTTTGCCAGTCTTCACTTTCTAAAGAAACAATGAAAAATCTTTTTTGAAAAAAATCTTTTGACTCTTGCATAGAGAAATGTTTTCACAAGAGCTATGCCAGTCATCAAAATTTCCCTACTATGTCTCTGTCTTTAACAATTGGTAAATTAACTATTTACTCATTAAAATCATGACAGGAAAAACAAAGCTTTGGTAGGTCCATTTGCAAATCATCTTTTTTTGTTTTGAGAATGAGAAAGGAGAATGAGCTGAGGGATGAGAGGAGACTAGAAATGTAACTTATCTTTTTCAGGGATGCTACCAGTGCATTTGTGTACTTGAACATTTTAAGAACCTGGGCTAAGTTTGCTTCCTTATAGCCTATTCATGTCTTGTCTCAAAGGCAACACTGAATCCTGCATGTTTTTCAAAGGCAGCTCCAGAGCTTTAGAATTTCTTGTGGTAAGACCAGTGATAAGTGGCGTTCCTCAGGGGTCAGTACGGGGACCGGTGCTATTTAACAGCTTTGCTGGAGACATGGACAGTGAGACTGAGCTCAGCCTCAGCAGTTTTGCTAATGACACCAAGCTGAGTAGTGTGGTCGACACACTTCAGGGAAGGGATGCCATCCAGAGGGACCCTAATATATTTGAAAGCTGTGACCATGTGAACCTTATGAAGTTCAATGAGGCCAAGTGCAAAGTCCAGCACCAGGGTCAGGGCAAATACAGGCTGAGTGGAGAAAGTATTGAGAGTAGTCCTGAGAAGGACTTGGGGGTGATTGTTGACAAGAAGTTTAATGTGACCCAGTACACTTACAGCCCTGAAGGCCAACTGTATCCTGGGCCGCATGAGAAGCATGGCCAGCAGGTTAAGGGAGGCTGTTCTCCCCCTCTACTCCACTCTGGTGAGACCCCACCTGGAATACTGTGTTCAGTTCTGGAACCCCCAACATAAGAAGGACATGGACTTGTTGGAGCGAGTCCAGAGGAGGGCCACAAATATGATCAGAGGGCTGGAACACCTCCCTGTGAGGACAGGCTGAGAGAGCTGGGGTTGTTCAGCCTGGAGAAGAGAAGGCTCGAGGGGGATGTTATAGCAGCATTCCACTACTTTAAAGGGGGCTACAAGAAAGCTGGGGAGGAGCTCTTTATCAGGGAGTACAGTGACAGGACGAGGGGTAATGGTTTTATGCTGAAAGAGAGGAGATTTAGATTAGATATTAGTAAGAGATTCTAGACTATGAGGGTGGTGTGGCATTGGAACAGGTTGCCCAGAGACATTGTGGATGCCCCATCCCTGGAGGTGTTCAAGGCCAGGTTAGATGAGGCTTTGAGCAACTGGATCTAGTAGGTGTCCCTGCCCATGGTGGAGTGTGTGTGTGTGTGAAATTAGATGATCTTTAAGGTCCCTTCCAACCCCAACCATTCTATGATTCTGTTAATGGACGTACTCAATGTTCTGCCATTATTTTATTATTTTTTCTCAACCTGTCCACTCTTCAACAGTCTTTGCATTAAAACAAATGGCTATTATGAAAGTAAGAGAAAACAACTGCATTGTATAAAATACTCTGTAGGAATGTCTGACAGATGAGTGTCTAGACGCAGATGACTTGTGACATGCTTATTCCTCATACTTAGAATAGAAAAGTGACAGAAATTGTTGTTATATAAATTTAGTCTTATTAAAATTTAGTTCTCCAGGTTTGGGCTCAACAGACCGACCCAGAGATAAAGATGTTTAAAAGTGTCTGTTAATGGCAGCAGTGATGGAAATCTGATTGTAATGCCCCCTGAAGAGATATCATGTGATTTGACTCCTTCCTCTTCTGTGTAGTGGCCAAATTCTGTGCAATCTCAATCTTATAACAGAACCTATATCTATCCATATATAATATGTAATATGGTTTTGGTAGAATAAAGCTACTCTACAGTGATAGAATCTCCTGTTGTAATGGCATATTAGTTTAGTCTCTTTATGAAACAAATTCTATTTATGACTATTAAAATGATAGTTAATTACTGTTTAATTCAGCCACTGCAGACTGAAAAACCCTGTTAAAATCATAAAGCCCACCAGAAGCAGAATTTTGGATCCAGAATAGAAAAAAATTGCCTTTTATTTTTCTGTGTTAAAGACACAAGAAAAATTGAGGCTTTTTAGTTTGGATGATGTGATTTCATTTTGTCTGAGAAAAAATAATAGCTGTATATTAATAAGTTATTTTCATTAGTCTGCTTGTTTGGAAGGAACTTGATTGACTTGTTAGTAGGCTATTGTCCATGAATATAATGAAGAATATATGGATGTCATTATAAATACGGGTCTGACATTTATGTTGGTATAAGTCTGGATTTATGAGTCTGAAATTAATGGAGCTGCACCAATATAAATCCCAGGAAAATTAGGTCAAAGGAATCCAAAATGGTAAACAGAGCTGCACCAAGCCAGTTTCTGATATATGACAAGACTCTAAACCCAAAGCAGAATTACAGATCTTACGTTTTCAACAGCTTAACCTAGTAGCATAACTAATACCTGTGAAGATACAATGGTATAGTCTTCAGTGCACTCATTCCTAGAATACAAACTCACTCCAGATCTTGGGTGCATGTTTGAAAGTTTGTGATGCTGCACGTTCCTTGCAACAGTTAGTTAGATCAATCTAACAGAGATTTGCTGTCACATGCTCTACTCACTTCTGTTATCAAGAATACTCATACTCGTTAAGAGCTCTACCTTATCAATGGTGAGGAGACCTCATTTCCAAATACTTTCAGTCTTTATAGATTTTTACGTGTTTGAAAATTAGTAAAGTAGCATTCCATATTTTCTTTGCACATCTGCAAGTAATTATGCAACATACAAAGCAGAGGCAATTCAATCAAACAGGACAACAAATGAAATTTATCCCCATTCTCCTTTAACTTTGAGTGCTTTGAATCTGGAATGAGTTCATGAGACCTTATGGAACCAAGACAAATGAAAAGAATGGATTTGTTTTGGTTTCAGACACAGTGAGCCAAATACTCTTTTCTCTAATGCTAGAGGGCGTTTCTTGCCATCTAAAAGGACTACAGAGCCCTTGTCCAACATATTGACCTCTTCCCAAGCTAATTTCTTTAGCTCAGATATGACATTATGTGTAGGTTATAAATGGCAAGGTTTTATAAATGGCCTCTGTAGGAGGAGGTCAGGAACTACCTTGTGCCAGTCACAGCCAGTTCAACCCAGCTCAGCAATGGATCCACTGCATGCCAGAGCTAAGCAAATCAGAGGAATCAGTGGTGCCTCTGTGAGGACATAATTAAGAAAAGGCAGAAAACACCAAGGACGATGGAACAAATGAACAACGGGAGGAAGAACAAGGCCAAAGCAGTAGGAGGTTACACCACTGAAGAAACGGTGTTCTATGGAGGACCCACAGTGGAGCAGGTACTTCCTCTCTGTAGGGACTGTGGCCCGTGGAGGAGCCCACACTGCAGCAGAGGAAACAGTAAAAAGAAAGCAGCAGTGGAGGGAAAAAGGAACAAAGTGGAAAGAAATAGCTATGCGTTGACATCAACCTCTTGCACCATCTGTTGCCCCATGGATGGGACTGAGTGTAACCTGCAGGCATAGAAGAGGGAGTGGAGATAGGTAAGCAAGGAGGAGAGATATCTGTAGTCAAGTTGAATCTGGGAGTGGGATAGAACAGGTGTCTTCCTGAAGTGTTTATATGTTTGTAATTTTTATTTCCCAATACCCAAATCAGTAATTGAACGTTTTAAATGAAATTCCCCAATTTGAGTCTTTTTTGCCAACTGCAGTAACTGGTGAGTGATTTCCTCATTTTTATTTTGATCCATGAGCTTTTTATTGTTCCTCCTATTTTCTGCCCATTCCCACTGTGAGAGGGGAAATGAGGGAAGAGTGAGCCAATGGCTCTGTGGGTGCTTGGCTGCTGGCTGGGGCCATCCCACTACACATTAGACTTCGCAGTGCATCCTGTCAGTGGTGTTTACAAGCAGAACAAGGTTTTCACTTGCACCCTGTTTGCAGTTTGATTGCATTTATTTTGCATCTATGCACCTTAAAGGACATAAAAACCCAAAGTTTCTCACTTTGCTTATTATTATTATGGGTTCCCTATGGAAGATAACCAAACTAATCCATCAAATCTTACAAGTAAAAGGTTTTTGTTCTGAAAAGTGTAAGGCCTGTAGAAGGATTTAGCTATTAAGCTCAGGATTCCAGTTCTGGAAGCCCCAACATAAGAAGGATATGGAATGGTTGGAACAGGTCCAGAGAAGGGCTACGAAGTTGATCAGAAAGCTGGAGCGCCTCTGCTATGAGGACAGGCTGGGAGAGTTGAGACTGTTCAGCCTGGAGTAGAGAAGGCTCTGTGGAGACCTTATAGCGGCCTTCCAGTACCTGAAGGGGGCTGGCTTTAAATTGGAAGGGAAGATATTGTGATAAGACATTAGGAAGAAATTCTTCACCGTGAGGGTGGTTGAGACACTGGCACAGGTTGTCCACGGACATTGTGGTTGCCCCCTCCCTGGAAGTGTTCAAGGGCAGGTTGGATGGGGCCTTGAGCAGCCTGGTCTAGTGGGAAGTGTCCCTGGTCATGGCAGGAGGATTGGATCCGAATGATCTCTAAGGTCCCTTCCAACCCAACCCATTTTATGATTCTATGGCTCTGTGATTCTATGATTAATCATGGGGAACTCGAGCAGGACAAGCCGAGTAGAAGGCGGGTGCTGGCCGTGGTGCTGAACCGGCTCTGTGGCGAGCTCCTGCACAGGTAGCGCAGTCTTGTAGAAAGCATAAGAACTTCGATGGGAATAACTGGTTGGTGGAAAGCCAAACACTTTATATAAAACTTTAAAAATATACCATATACTTTGATGAACATTGATTCGAAAGCCCTACTATTGTCACCTATGAATAAATGAAATTTTTTCAATTTTTATACTCAACAATCCATATTGATGCCATTACACACAGATCTCAGCATCTGCCAATTCAGCTCAGGGTAATGAAAATGTAAACATTTACACTTATTATTTGCAGATTTTCTATATTAATTATTTTTTTTTTCCATTTGAAAGTCCCAGTGTTTTTTTGAAAGAAATTGGATTAACACTTATTACAATTAAATCTATTTATGGAACAAAGAAATTTATCTATGTATCATAGGTTCATAGTGTTTAGGATCAGAAAGGGTCCTAGATTATTCAGGTTGATATTCTGCCTTTCATAAATCCTCACATTTCACCTGCTTACCCTTGTCTTGAACTTGGACATTTGTGTGGTTAAAATTTCCTTCTGAAATGAAGATAGTCCTGAATTAAAGAAATAAAAAAATATTTCCCCCCTTCCACCAATATTATTACTTTCTCTGTTAAAGAGAACTCGGTGTTTTCTTTCTGCAAAACAACATATCCTTCTTAATGTCCTCCTTGCTAAAAATAAGCACTCAGTTCTTTAAGTCTTTCATGAGATATTTGCAGTTCTTTCCTGCCTTTTCCTATAATTTTTCAGCACCAGTTTTAAGATGTAGGTACCACATCTAGAGGTGGCACACCAGTGTCACCAATGCCCCTTGCACAGTAAAAAGCATTTCCCTGTTTCTATTCACTGCTTCTGTTTGTATATTCAGAATTTGTGCTACTTCTTTGTACCATAGCATCACAATGAGAACTCAGATTCTTGTCCACTGTGACTCCAAAATTAATTTATAGTCACTATTTTTCAGTTTAGAATTCAATATTCTTCAGGGATAGCTGTATCTTGCTGTATTAAATTACAGTTTGTTTGAATAGACAAGTCTACCGTCTGACCCAAATCACACTGATTTATCTACATCCACTGTTAGTTACTGCTCTGCTAACCCTCATGTCATCTGCAGCTTTTATTAATGCTGATTTTATAGTTACTTTTAGGTCACTGAGGACCATGTTGAATACTGTAAAGTTTAGTCATAAGGAAATCCACCAGAGACACACTACCCAGGGATAGACATTGATAGACAACATTGCAAACTTTCATTTCTGAGTCCACTTACTATGTGCTTCACAGGTATCGTGTGGTCCTAATTGTTTAAAAAATGTCATGAGATGCTAAGTCATACTCTTTACTAAATCTTACATTAAATCATCTCAGTTCCTTTAGCAAAGAAATTCTTATTTTAAAGAAGTAAAATGACCTACTTTTGTGTTAACTGAAATTTGTATCTTCCTGCCTTTTAATTCCCATTAAAGACAGTATATCAAAGATTTTATTGCAAATGTTCTGTCATTTTATTCAGCACTGCTCTCATTCTAAATTACCATTGTAAAATACTCTTCCAGTCTTATTTTCAGTATATATTCTAATGCTTTAACTTTTCCTTTAAACAATATCTTACCACATCCTTTTTATTGTGATGAGCTATCTTCTACATCGTATTATTCAGAGCAGCCAAAGCTGACTCACAAAAGACTCATTATTTGTTGTCCCATAACTGCTGCTATTTACAGACATTTCCTATGGGATGTTTCCACTCTTCAAACCACACAGAACTTCCAGAGCATGTGTGCAAACTGGATACGAACAGATAAGAGGTGAAATGAGGACTGTAGTGCTACAACCATGAAGAAAGTCACATCTAGAGGTGTGTACTGGTAGGAAGTAAAGAGGGGAAAAGATTTAGGCAAGGAAGTTAATAATGCTTAGACTGCAACATGAGAACATAAACCTTACTTCATAGCTCCTGAGTGTCAAATAGCTGCTTGTTTTTGTCTGGTAGAACTGAAGCTTGTTATTTCAGGCCAAAATTATACATGCTGTAGCATTTTAAAACTAAGCATGAATATTTACAGTTTATAAGTTCTAATTTAGATGTAAAGCAGTAAATCAAGGACATTTTGAGAAAAAGCAGCCAGTCAATCTTTAATAAGCCCCTAAACTACCAGAGATTTTTGTCAGCACATATGGTTGTCTAACAGGGCACCTCAGAACAGTGGGTGATATTATGTGCCATATGTGCTGCTATACCAAATGATGATTTGGTTTCTGGTAATTCTATAACAAAAGACAAAACACTAAAATTACCTAGCTCTTCTTAATCAATATAAGCATCTTATTATTTCATCTATATTTAATTGCATTCTTAATGGACCAAAAGAATGCCTTTTAGCTGTCAGGAGAAAATATGAAGAGGAATGGTTTGCCTAAATAAACCAAAATTTTCAAAGTGGATTATTATCTTGCTATTCATTTGATTATCTGAAACTCATTAGGAAAACAATTATACTTCACTGAAACAAAACTCAACAGAAAGTGACTAATAAAGCAATCAATGTGCATGCTCTGATATTTTGTCATATAAACTTCATAGAAAGACGCAGAACTTACTTACAATACCCATAAAGGTGTGACAATATGGTAAGGAATATTTTCCTGTCCAGGACTAATTTGGTATATTATACTTAGAAATTCACCCATTCATATAGCTCCAAGTTCCATCAAATCTCTAAATAATCTTTTTCAGCAACTTCATCTAAAACATGGCCTAAAATTTCAGGAAGTCATTTGATTTGTGTACTTAACTCAAAATAACTTGTGGAATCTGACTTCCAAATAGCAGGTTTTCAATCACTGTGAAACTGAAAGACATTTGAGGCATCTCGGTTTGAATACTTCATAGTGAAATACCTACATCAACAGTTCCTTTTGATAATTTAGGCAAGGAAGTCTTTAAAGGCTAGAGCTAGTACTCCTTAGCCCAATACTTGCTATTGCAGTTGTCTCCCTTGTAATCAATTTCAGTTATTTTCACTTACAAAGCAGCTTTTACCCCCACAGTAATTTTCATTACCTGTCTGTGAATTTCTGTTTTTAGGAACTCTCCAGGCAAGTTTGAACTTTAGCTGTCAGATGCAGACAAAATTCTACTGGAAGCCATAGTTCAGCTAAAGATTTGACTCTACAGCCAAATACAGAAATCAATGAGATTTCCTGGACTGAGTGCAATTTTCAAAGTAAACACATTAATGTGAGTGTGCCATGATATCTGCACTCTCCATGCAACCTCTGCTTTAAAAAATAAAACATTCTATATAGAAATGTGCTTTACAGACTAAGCTCTAAGAACAAGTGGGAAGTCATATAAAAGATTTGTAAATGTCCTCTGAATGCCAGAGGACAATATAGAGTGGGTCTTTGTAGGTGTTGGTGTGACCTTTGCTATCAATCAGCTCTGCTAGTAAAATGAACAGGTCACAACCTCACCCCTTTCAGCTGGCACATCAGAAGACTGAAAGAAGTGCAGTCTACGTGAAATGGCCTCACATGAACAGATAAAGTGCCACATTGTGCCTGACTCTTGCTCTCTGATAGGTCCCATCACACTAGCTTTCTTTTTTCTAATTCCCAGCTGCTGCTGGTGTTTGGTTATTCAAATGCACTTATTCAAATCCAGAATCAGTTACAAGCATAAGTGAGATAACTTACTTCTCTTGCTTTTCTAAAAATGTCATTGCAATGTACAGACACTGTCACAGAATTGTCCAACACCAAGGTTAGACAATTTTGTCATGAGGTAAGATCTCTATCAGGAGCCACCAGCATTCATAGGTTTCCTCTATTGTTTTTACAAATGCACATTACCTTTCAGGAAATGCACGTGCTTTTTTGGTCTAGGAGATGACCTTGTCAAAAGATTTGTTTTGGTAATACTTATATTTTAAGAAAGATGTTATAACTATAGCATCACCTTAATTAAAATTGCAAATAATTACAAAAACATTAAGGAAGCTCTTGAAACATTGTAAAAACAAAGTAGTCCTTACATTTAATGAAAATCTATGTCATCTCAAGAAAAGTAATTATAACTATGCTTAAGATTCCTCTTGATAGACACTAGGAACAGGAAACACAGTGTATAGTGCATATGTCCTGAGTGCGCCAGTTAGATTTGATTACCCAGAGAACATCTGGGACCTCCATCTATGCATCCACCACCTCTGGCCCACCAGCTCCATTTAAGGTCAGGCCTAGGCCTTCGCCCTTGCCTGAGCTACACTGTAGGTAGGTCTGTGTCCAGCTCTGTTCCTTGATGATCCTGATGCTGACTCAACTTCCTGGATTGACATCGAACCTAACGTCACTTTGCATATGTCTGAACTGTTGGCTGACCCTGTTACTGTCACCAATCCTGCTCTATTTATCTTGCGTGGATATTGTGGGACTGTGCTTTGTCAGGTGGGCACAGTCCTTACCTGTATCATGGTCAGCTCCTCATCTTCTCTAACCAAGTGTCCTTATTCTTATTGCTCCTTACCATAGCATATAGTTTACTAACTAAAGCAGAAGCCTGGGAATCGAGATTTTTAGTCCATTCACAATTTTGCCATTGGGTCCCAGTTTTCAAGGCAACCACTTAATCTCCAAGCTTGTAGTTAGCTATTGAGATCTTTAACTTCTTTTCTTATCAAGGGAGGTTGTAGTTTAGGAAGCTTTAACTGATTTTCTTTCTGGATTAGAGATCAAAACCACCAAGATGTTTTAATTCAACCCTTAACTGGTTGAGGCTTAATTCTTCAGTATGCAGCATACTCTCAAATGACTCAGCATTCACACTTGAAAAAAAGATACTTGTTGTCTTCAGCAAGTCCTAGCTACAAGCCATCTTTTTCCCACCTGAAATGCCAAAGCAAGATACTGCATAAAGCAGGCTGTATTCCTGTTTCAGGTCCCCTTTGGTGAACATTCAATGCGTTTTTCAATTTTAAAAGCGCACACAATAGCTGTATCTCTAGATGCTGGAGGCTAAATTAAGACTGGGTAGAGAAGGTACGGGTTTTAATTTTGCTTACTCCTTGCTCTTACAGGGAAAAATACAAAACCTGGAAACATGGATGGTCTTCCTGCGCTAGGACGTATCCTCCAGCAGGGAAAAAAAGAGTGCTTTCAAGACTGAAAAAAACCTCTTGGGACTTATCAGATAAGACTGGCTTCTGCAGTTAGGAGCTGTGTATCAGGAAGACAAGGTCTTTTTAGCTATACCTACTCTGTACCCATAGGCTAAACAGGGAGAGGTTCTGTATTGGGACCCTGAGGCCAGCCAGAGCAGTTTGGCCCCGTCCATACTTTTGAAAAACCTCCAGAACAGCATGGAATTAAGTTCATTGTAGGAACTGGCTGGCTTGTACCGTCTTGAACCAAGAAAGGGAAATTTTTGGCAAAGGCAGTAGCTGATGTAAGAGAAAACCTTGCTGCAAACTGAAAATTAGAGACAATTGACCTCCAATGTCTGTATCCATTCTATTATACTCTAACTTATTGATACAGGCGAAGCTTATGATGCTTCACACTTAGTTATACTATTTGTATCTTCTGGTTTAGTGGGTTAGAATGAGCAAAATCATGCCAGGCAAAATAAACAGGCATTCTCTTCCAGGTACCTTCTTACAATACAAAAAGAGGTGCCAATCTTAAACTTGTGCTGAGACTAGAAATGTGAACTTCCATCTTCTATCTTTCACAAGCAGTGGAAAGATTGACAATATAACAGTTAGGGCAAAATTCAAATTTATAAACAAATACATATAATGGCAATTAGATGTCATAGGATACTGCTTGGGGTCCTGTAAGTGCTTTAGTCATGTCTGTCAAGCCCATGCAAGTACCTGCAGTATCTACAGGGTTTGCAAATGGCAGTAGGTGCCTCTGTTTTAATTGGATTAGCACCGTTGATCATCTAAATAATTCTTATGATATAAAAAGGACTGTTCACACCTCTCAGATCTATGCTCTTGGCTCTCTGCAAGCAATTCCAAGGATTACCTGGTGTAAGTCTTCTTGTTTGTCAACAGCCTATTTCAAGACACTGATAGACGCTTAATACAAACTATTAAATGGCTGGAAATAGATAAACCCTTAAAGCATAAGACCAGCTAAGTATTTTTGCATAATTTTTTTTTGTCACCACTATTGTAACTAAATGTATTCTGCTTGGTCACTAATGGCATGTTTATGTATAAATACTACTGAACAAGTTCAGTGATAATGGCTATCTTTACACTTTCATTTAATATGGAAGCATGAATGACAGTAGTTTTGCTAGCTCAAGACAATGTCAGGAACAACAAAACCTTGCCAATCTGTGCAAGTTTAAATTGTTACAAAATCAGGCATAAAATCTCCCCTGACAGCAGTTTGTTGTAAAGCAGGCATTTAGTATCAATTCTTCTCACATCGTTGGGTCTTCCTGGTTTTTTGTTTTGTTTTGCTTTCAAATAAGATATTACTAGGAACTGGTTTAAGTTTGGAAGAGTCCATAGTATCAAGTTACAGAGCTGTTTGACATATAATGTAAGCTCACACAAACAGTTCCTAACACTTAACGGGTTAGTGAATGTCAGCTGAGCTGTAGCAGTTCTACAGAACTGTGTACATGTTTGAAGATCTGGATTCATAGGCTGATGGGAGGTTAATTCCACTGAAATCGCTGACTAAGCTCTTTGGAGCCCAGGCTGCAATTTCAAAAGCATTTCCATTTAATTTTGGTTATTCTTCCCTGCAAAGTAAAATTTGATGTGTTGCCCCACATCCGCTGAAGTTTAAGACTGTGCAGGTTGGTAGTACCTGATAAGGAGAAATGCTTGAATCATGGCAACTCCACTGTGAGCTACAGACCTACTGACTATAAGCCTTTGAACTGGACAGAGGTACTGCTGTGACAAATTCCTTTAATCACAACTGTTAAGATCAGGTTTTTATTGACATAGACAAGAAGTTATAACAGCATGACACCTAGAAAGATAAATGCTATTTTGCAACATATTTTCCAATATATTAGAAAAATTGGTCATTAAAATATAACTAATACTAGTGAAACCAGAATTTGTTTCATATTTTTTCCTTGTCCTTATTCACCTTTGCTAATTCACACTATTCATTAATTGGGTCCACTAGTTCTGAGTAAGGTAAACTGAGTTTATTTGCTCACATTTAAAGATGTCTTTGCATTGGCAGGTCTCACTTTTCTAATTACTTTAAGTTTTTTAAGTAATGCTTAGGAAATATCAAGTCAAACAGCTCCTGCACTGACCTTGTCATGGTTTTTTTGTCTTTGTCCAGCAGGAATGCTGTCACTGCCATAAGGATCACTAGAAATGGGGCAGAATGTTTCACACTGCCATTTCAAAGAAAGTCTCCTTTGATGAAGGTACTAAAAAAAAATTAAATCCCCGATCCTCAATCTGACCAGCTTTTGCTTCCCAACCTCTGTTTCCATGGCATTCTCAGCTGGTAGAAGGCAGAGAGTTAGTACAGTAAAAGAGGCAGACCAGCTTGTGCAGTACTTTCCTGGCAACACCTACAGCCTGCAGGATCCTGTTGTGTTAACTTTAACAAGAATAGAAACAGAATCTCTTTCTGCCTTTTTTCTTTTTCCCTTTCAAGGTTATAAATGGAGGACAGAGATTGAATAGGGCCTAGCAATTGCTGACCCTTGCGTTTATAGTGCTACAGCACAGCGGTAACCTTCAGCAGCAAGACAGGCTCCTGGTCTAATAAGCTGCATTTGTAATCATAATAAGAAATAAATATCTCATCAGAATGCTAGTCTTTCCTAGTTTTGAGTGAAATTTGTAACTATCTAGTTTTTGCGTATGTGTTACTCTAAGGCATGATTCTACCACTTGTTTTTTAAAGAATTTCTTGGTTTATGTCTAAGAAATTATTTATGCATTATTTTTGTAGGCAACAGTTATAACAATAAATTGTAACAGTTTGTTATAGTAGTAATTCTTGTCACATTACACTTAAATGATACTTAATTCAGTGGAGCTACTTCAGTTGTAAATCAGCACACCTACAGCCTCTGAAATGGACCATATAGATAAATTATTACATTTCTATGAAGACCTAGTATATTCATCTTAGTTCCATCAATACAAATCAGACTGTAATACAAAACACCTAAAATCATAATCTGAACCCACTTCTCAAAATCAGAGTATACTTCCATGCATTATGATATTAGGAAATGGACAGGTACAGTTGTTGTAGTCTATTTCATTTGCCCGTGACTTTCATGTTACTTTCTTTTAGGTGATTCTAAAGAATTGTGTAGCCACTTTCCTCATGACAGTGTTAAGAATAAAATTTACACACTTTTAGGAAGTAAAGAAGAAGGGACTCAAGAAAGCTATTTTCATTCTAAAAGTTTGGTTGTTGTTTGGAAGTCTGAAATTGCCAGGATGGGAACACTGCAGAAGAGAATAATGAGAAAAGATGTGATAGCAATCTTCAGATGCATTAAAGGCTGCTGCAAAGAGGATGAGAATGTACCCTGTGTACAAAACAGGAAAAAAGGGGCTAAATTTGCAGCAGGCTTAGTTTTGACATTAGAAGTAGCTTTCCAAGAGTAAAGATAGCCAGTCTCTGAAATAGTCTAGTTGTCCTGAGGAACAGGGTAGGCAAATGTTTACCAGCAATCATGATTCATCCTAAATGAATAATTGATCCTACTTTGGATGGGAGGATGGACTAGATGACTTCCTGAAGCATCTTCTCACCTTTTTTTCTGTGATTCTTTGTACTTAAGATACTAAAGAGACTAATATTTATCACACTTAACACTTTCAAATCCACTTAAAACAGGCAAGACAAAAAACCTATGAGAAATGGTGACATGTTAATTACTCTCTTTAGGTATTTTGTTCCATCCCTACCTCTTTCTTTGGCCCCTTATACTGAGTTAACATCTTTTTTCCTCTTCTCATACTCTTGCAAGTCTGATACTCCAAAACTTCAATAGAATGCCTAGTGCTTGGCCAAGGAACCTCTGCTTCTTCTCACTTGCATCTCCTCTGAGATCTCAAAGGATGAGTGACAAGTAGTGCATGAATGCAATTTTGATCTTTTCCCAATCCAATGATTTCCTTTACCCTGCACTCTTCTTCTACCCAATCTCCAAGTGAGTGTAAGTCTTTAAACCCAATGCTTTTTGAACATTTTATAAGGTAGGAGTTTTGAAAACATGGAGACTGGTTATTTAACTAGATTAAAATATTCAGATTGATTAAGTACCTCATATTTAGTACCTTGAATCTGTTTACTCACGATTTGGAAGACGTGTTTAAGAACATCCAATGAACAGATTCACAGATATGTACTCAAAAAAGTTCTACTTATATCTTATTACTAATAGACTTATTTGGAAGGGAGGAAATCTTTGCATTAGATTATTCATTTCACTGGTCATAGGTTCTGTGAATGCCATCTGATAGAATAAGGGCTTAATGAAATTCTGAGGCTTCTTAGTTGCTGGCTACAAAAGTAGCTGGTAGCCAAATGTATGTCGTATTGGTATCTTGTCTTATGTGAAACTTTCAGATATAGGGAGATTTCCTGGGCAAGAAAATAATGCAAATTATCTTTTTAATATTTTGGAGAATAACAATAATGTTTGTGCCAGTCTTCCTAACAAAGCAGAGCAGACCTATCTAGGCCAAGAATGACTTGGCCCACCAGCTGCAAGTCAGTGCATCAGCTGGCGACAGTGCTCAGAAAGCAGCTTGCTACCATAATTGCCTGCCGGCATGCTGCTTCTAAGGGGGATACGAAGGGGCTGTATTCCTGCAGTTCCAGCACTATGGCTCTGAGGAAACTATGGGTGTTGCCAAAAATCCACGAAGCTACTGATCTGCAAATTGCCTGGGGTGAGAATTCTCACAGAACTTCAGGTTAAACCTGTGCTTCCAGGATTCGTTGCAATCACCCTGCAGGAAGTCAGAAGACTTAGCAGGGTGCTCTGAGGACACAAGGCTGTGGGAGAACCATGTGACCTAAAACACTAGTATGCCTGAAGACATTCAGCTGGTGTGCCGCATCTCAAGGGATGCTCTTTTCAGCAGTAGCATCTCTGCTGGAGCTGTTGCCTCTACAGAAAACACCTAAGCAGAGAAGTTCCCTCGCTAGGCTGCAGTACTATAGAATGGAAAACCTGTTTCAAAGAAACTCAGACTGATAGAATTGTAGTAGGTGCAGTGCCTGCCCTTCCCTGAAAGGCATATACATTGGAAAAATATGAATTAAAACCTAAGTCAGTATAATGTATATAAGATTGTAAGCTACAATGCACCACAGCCATACATTACATCTCTTCTACAGGTTTGCTCCAGAACAGCTACATAAATTAAGCTATGGTGGTGGGTAGTTATTAATACTGAGACAGCTTTAGTATAATCTCTATGATTTCCTTGGGCCTCTCTCCATTATCACCAACACTTTTCTGCTTTGTGATGCCTCTGAGTCTTGGAAGAATTCTCTGAGGACTGCTGAACCAGTCAACTTTCACAACACAAATGGATTTACCTTCGCTTTGACAACTATCTCTGCCCCTTAGAAAGAAGTTATTTTATTTTGAAGTCTAATAGCTTTGACTTCTGGTTTCTTGATTTTTCCTTTGTGGTACAGCCACTAGATTGAAAACAACATGGGTTTTTAAATCAAAGTGGAAAAAATATAGATTCCTTAACACAAGGCGAGAAGGCTGGCAACAATCCTTTCCAAGGAACTGAAATTTGTATTTGCTGTCTCCTTGCTGACCAAAGCTTTTCTGTAATAGAAATCTCTTATCAGCCTATGTATGTGCTGATGCTACGTATGTACCACCAGTTAAAGGACAAAGATCTATATATGCCTTTTAACCCTCTTCTATTACAAAGTATAGGGCTATTTAGTCTGACATCCATTTTGTTAGTTTCTACCAGCAGCAGCTGGTAGATTTCTCTAGGGTTTTCTTCAGAGCATCTGGCTTGAGTCAGGTCACTATAAAAAATTTAACAAACATCCTTCACAGGACTGGCTTGAGCTTTTTTAAATGAGGAAATCTCATCTATCTCCAATCTAACAAGTTTTTGTTTCCATTCTGTCAGCATAGAAGACATATTAAGCACTGCATTTAATGAGATATCGAACATCACTTTGTTCCTACTGTATACAGGAGCCGCCTATCGTTAGAAAACATATCACTTGGGATTCTTTTACTCTGTGGTTGGAGTACAAGTTGTTTTGTGATAAAATATGTATATCTTCATTTTGGACAGCAATGTAATTGGCTAGACTCTAGGCTGCATCTTGACTAATATTGGAATGGAGCAAGACAGGCTGGGTAACTGTGCAGTACCTGAAATGCAGGGCTAATTTTAAGGTTGATTATTTTAAAAAATAAAAAAAAAAAAAAGGAAAGAAAAAGCCAAGTAGTAAGAACATAAGAACTTCTGTCTCTAGAAGTGACGATAAGTTGACATTTAGGGAAGAATAAGAACCATGTAAGTATATATGGTTCTTTCCCCTAGCACTCTTCCAGCTTCTTACTGTTCTAAGCTTAGATGATTTCTTGAGTCTTTTATAGTTGGTTTATTTAGCAACTCTTCATGAATCTTTCTTCCAAGTACTTCTTCCCCTGAACTTTTATGAACTTCTTCCATTCACAGTGTTTTTGCAAGGATTTCCACAGGTCAGGTACTCAATGTGTGAGGAAACACCATCACAAGCCTTATTTGATGATTCCTACTGTCTCTGGAAGGGACAGTGAATAGGTGAGCTCTGCCATGTGACTTATGATTTTGTGGATCTCTATCGCATCCCCGCAAATCACTCTTTTTTTTTTCAGAATCCCAGCCCACCAAATATTTCATTGTACAGAAGCCATTCTGTACTATTTGCTCATCGATGTGTCCTTCTCTGAATCTCTTTTAAGCTTCAATGTATTCTTTCTTAAATGAGGAGACCAGAACAGCAGATAGTATTCAAAGCATAAGAAATGTGCATTTATCCAGAGATTTGTGATTTATGTCGTGTTCTTTACTCCACTCCTGATAGTTTCTAGCATTTGATTTATTTTTCTGACTGCTGCTGAGCACTGAGACGATGTTTTCTTGGAACTATTTATCTTTAACCTAGAGTCTTTCTCACTCCTGAGTGGTAATGGTCAGGTCACAGTCCACAATTTGATATATGATGCTAAGACTGTTTTCCACCAAAGCATTTCATGAAATGTCTTATTGCTTGTCATGAAGCTGTTTTATTGCTCCATCATGAAGCCTCATAAGATCTTTCTTGTATGCTGAAACCTTGTCCTTATTATGTTGATAACTGTGTCATCAGAAAACTTTGAAATCTCACTGCACTGTGCTAAAGCACAGAATTTTGTCAAACTCATCTGTCTTTACTGCGAGTTTTGACTATTAGTTCCTATTCTGTTTTACTTCCAGCTGTGTTTGTTCAGCTTGGAGAGAAGGCTAAAAGGAAACCTAATTGCTTTGTTTGGTTTCTTAGGATGAGATTATAGAGAACACAGAAGTAGACTTTTCTCATAGGTTCACAATGAGAGGAGAACAAGCGACAGACATGAGTTGCTGCAAGGGAAATTCTGATTAGAAATAAGACTTTTTTCCACAATACACTAAGACACCCAAAGAGCTTGTGGGATTTCTATCCTTCAGGATATTCAAAGCTTGACTGTTCATGACCCTTGGTCACCTTATCATTAGTTTGAGCAAGAAGTTGGACTATATGACTTCCAGAAGTCCATTCAAACCTAAATTATTACATGATCCTATGCATTTAAGGCAGGATTTTTCCTCTTCTCCCATGGCTGTTAAGTATCCTTTCTTGAAGGATATCATCAAGGTCTTTTGGAAATCCCAGTAAGCTATATCAGCAGGATCACACAGAACCACATACTTGTTGACAACTTCAGAGAATTCCATAGGTTTAGAAGGCAGAACCATGTTTTCTCTTTTCAAGATCATAGTCACCATCAGGTGTGACTGCACATTGCTGTTAGCAATTCAGCTATTTCCTTTTTAAGTTTTTAGGGGAATACTGCTTAGTCTTGGTGATTTGTATTTGTTACTTCTCATTCTATTTCTTTGAATCATAATACCTCCCAAAGTTGCTTCCATTTTCAGACATGATTCACCAAGTTCCCCTTAAAAAATGAAGGCTGTGTTGTAATCTCCCATCTTTTCTGCAATGAACCTGGATGTCAATAGTCTATTTAGCTCCTCTGCCATAGTCTTGTCCTCTCTAATTGCTCCTTCTCTATTCCAGTTAAGGAAGTGCTACAAAATGCTTGCCAGATATTTTGCTCCTGATGTCCTATGAGAAGAATATAGTACTAATTTTAGTTCCTTTAGGAAGCTGCTCCTCTGATTCATTTAGTCTGCTTGATTAGAATTTCACATTTCATCTACTCATATTTATGATCCTTTTAATTTTGTTTGAATGCAACTTCAGATATTTAAATGATGCTTTCTTAATCCTAACAACCCAGCTTAGCCATTCCGTCTTCCTTCTGCCAGTTTCCAAGCCTCTCCTAATGCACAGTATGCAATGTTGTTGTGCTTCCACATTGATGTCCTTCAGCCTCTACACCACCCTTAACTTAATTCTCTGTTGCCCAATGGATAGCACAACTGATGAAGTGTTTGGCCTTTTGTCTTTTTTGTGTCATGGATGCTGGATGTGAGTAACAATTATTGTTACAGAGTTGTGCTTCCAGAGGAAATTTTGAAACATTTTTGTCATTATTTTGTCAAGGGCTACATTTCGTCCCCTGGGGTTGCTAGCCAGCTGATCCATGAATGAATCATTGACAATTTCCTCTATGGTTTATGACCCTGAGTGAAGTTTCCCTCTTGCACACGGAGGTAACTGAAATGACCCAATACTTTCTGACCTTACCAGTTCTCTGACTTCTTATAGCTTAACTCAGCCTATCTCAGCTCCTGGCTGGGAGGTTGGTAGTATTGACCCTGTTCTACAGTCTTCCTCTTCGAGTCTTGCATTTCAACCCAGCTTCTGTGCTGCTCCTTGAGGTCGTTAGTTTGTTGATTCAGTTTGATCCCTAGCTCTAACTAAGCATGTAATTCTATTGTAGCTGTAACACAGTATACTTTTCTCATCCCATTGTATTTTGTACACTAGTATTACAGCATCCCACTGGCTATCTTTCTTCCGACAGGAAGAAAGGAGGAAAAAAACCCAGCTGTAATTGATTGTTGTTCCATCACACCATCAGTAGCTTTTTGATCCAGTCCTTTTGCTTTCAGGACTGCAGCAGAGCTTATGCTGTTGTGTTTTGACCCTGAAGTCTGCTACTCTCACTCTACCAATACCAATATCTAAGCTACATCTTCTGTTTCTCTGCTAATCTGCTGAGCCCAAATGCTTTCACCTTCATTGCAAATTCATTAATTCTACTCCATTTTCCTCATTCTGATAATCTTCCATTCTGGCACTTTGATTTTGTCTTCATCCCAGAGGACAACACTATTGACTGTAACTGGATACAGTCTTATACTTGTAAAAATCTTCTCCTCTCTAATTATGCCTTAACCTCAAAAATTGTTTCAACAGATATAATTCTGATTCTATTTTTAACACAAAACTACACTCATATAGAAACCCCATTCCAAGTTGAATCTCAGGTATTTAGGTATTAGGAGGAGTTCAGTACATAATTTCATACACCCTGAGAAGTGGAAGCGAACCTAAGTAGAGTTTCATCTTTTCTTTCAGCACTTCAGCTTTTAAAGGTGACTTGCAAAAGAATCTGAAAATGTAATTCTTTGGTGACAAAATTACTATTGGAGACTACTGGGAAGTAATTTTAGGAGCATAAACTCCAGGCATCAGTGAATTATTTACTTCAAACATCTTCATCAGCATTTCATTTAGGAAACATGGAACTTCATATAAGCTGTTGCATTGTATTGTTAGAACACTGAAACAAGATTACTCAGAGCAAATTTTTTGAACTGGAACACACTGAGTTAGGTGCCACTGTTCTAAATTTTCTCCCTCTTTACAGTCTGGTACTTCCTCATGTATAAAAAAGTATATGTGTTCCTAAAGACATTGAACAAATAGAGAAGATTGTATATATGAGATATTTCACACAAATGAGAATATTATGTTGCATCTTTTTGTTAACAAAACCAACATTCTGAAAGATAAAAGGAAAGAACTGGTATTCAGCTCAATATTGAAATGTGCTTTAAGCTCACCTGTTTTACACTGTATTGCAATGGACTACAAGCACTCAGTCTTTGTTGTGACTCAGACTACAGCAGCTAAGGGAAGACTAAGAGAAATAACTACTTAGATTATTCAGCTTGATTTTAAGAGCACCCTAACATGTAGGAGGCAGATGAATAGTTAGACCACAGGAACTGGATGTGACCCTTTACTATTTTCTCCTCATTTCCAATGATTCACTTTATGACTCGGGTAATGCCACTTATTCAATCCGTGCCTCAGCTTCCTGAAATCAGTCTGTACCTCATCTTGCCCAATTATAAAGATCGTACAGCTGGCTGAGAACAGGGTTATTGCTGATGTAATTTTTTTTCCCCATTCCTTTCAGGTTACTACATTGAAATAGCAAAAATCCAAATTATTTGGAAAACAAATATTAAAAAATATGTTGTTTTTTGATTATCACAACTTAATTTTTCAAGCTTTCTCTTTAATACAGTTGTGCCTCTGATACTGAAGTATTTAACTTCTTAAATACAATATATATATCACATTTTTTCATTAGCGGTTGCTCTTTCAAGAATTTAGTATGATATAACTAACTAGTTCCAACAAAATGAATCAAACCAACATTTTCAAAATGAATAAATTCTACATCACAAAAACAAAACTGTTTTTTCTTCAGTTAAACAACACAGTAGATGCTGACACATTTCTGACGAATGCTTTCATTCTAATGAAACTACATTTTGTTTAAAGTCATTAACTCAGTACACATATTGGTTTTATGACATCTGGTTGTTCCTGCTTCTCATCTGACATCTTATTTCACAGGTAATAATTGTCTTTCTGTCTGTCCTTCTATTTCCTTCTCCTTTCCACAAATGCATCACTTCTTCTACAAATATCCTCTTTATTTCACATATTTTAAGCACTCTTTTCACTGAAACTGTCTACCTGACTAAGAAATAAAGTTAAGTTCAAAGCAACTGTTCCCAGGCTGTGCTTAGCTTGAATTTTGCTGTTTCTTTTGAACCAAAAAGGCCTTGTGTACCTTAAAGTTTGTTCATCTTTTCTGATTATACCCATTGGATAATTAAAGATATTTTCTCCTACAAATTTTACCTCACTGCCTCTTAAGGGAAACTGTTCCATCAAAACTCTTGTGCCTGTTTTAGTAATAATAGAGACTTTTAAAGTACCTTGCAATTTATGATTAGGGATGCATGAGGCTGTGATGAAATTGCAAGAGATTGTAAGCCTGAACTTGCCATAGCACATCCTCCACTATAGGAACAACTCTGAAGAATGACAACATCCTCCCCTCACTGCAATCCTCTTACCTGCTGCTTCTTTACAGGCTGTCTGGGGAATCAGGTGTTTACTACCAGTTAGGCTTGATAAAACAGCAGGAGTTTCTTGCATTTTCTTGATGAGAGTGTTTCTGGGCTGCTGGCGGCTCTTGGAGGGCTTCTGGCTACACGGATGGCATTAGACCTCAGTGTGCTAAGGCATTTAGACCTCGCCTATACTGGACTTTCTGCTGCATAGTGTAAAAAAATTCAAGACTTTATTGAAAATTTTTTTTGGAGCAAAAATAATGATAAGACACTTTAATTGGCAGTAAATAGATTTTAAAGACACTTCATATATTATAATGCAAAGTACATATTCATTATATCTATAGGCTACTTTGCTGAACAGTTCTAATATAATTAGTAAAACTACTGGAGCAATAATAAAATTCTTATTCCAAAAGATATGGTCCATAATTAGAGAAAATGCTGTGTTACTTCAGTGCTTGAACTGAATCATTGTTTTTCCAACTGCCAGCTTGCTGACTAAGAGTATTAGGCTTTAGTTTCTTCTGTCTGAGCCACCACACTTCTCAGCCATCCTGACAGATGTAAAAAGATATTACAAACGTAGGGTCTTTCTGGGCAATGGCCTTATGTGGGGTTCCCCTGAACTGAATGGGGTTGAATCTGCCTGCACTTTGAATCAGCTTTACACGATAGGTCCAAGAGATAAACAAAAAGCAGATGACAACTTTTTGAGGTGGAGGGTGGTGTCAGTTCTGTAATTTTTGCACTGTTTTCTACTTAATGGAGAAACAATGGAAACTCTTCTTGAAACTTTGGAAAATGATATTATACTTAAAACCTTGTTAATATTTCCAGATAAAAAATCATTATTAACAAACACAATTGGAAAGTAGTCAGACTGAAATAAGAATCAGCTCCTAAAAGATTCAAGTCAGATAGGGGTTTGCAAATGCACTGTTGCACCTAAAAGAGTGTATGATTTGGAGCTGCACATACTGAAGCATCATGTCATGGAGGAGGAAGGTGACAGTTCCTGTTTATGCATTTTTGGCAAGCTGCACCTGAAGGATGGGATGATTTTCTGGAAACTGTTATGCCAGAAATACACAGCTAAGGGAGGGAACTGAGAAGAGCAAAGGGAATAATTAGAGACCTATGGGGGTGGGACAGGGTTTCTAGTCTATTTTTTCAAGGAAACCAAGCTATGCAATCACACTGTTTTTCTGTCAGTAATCCAGCAATGACATTTGAATCTCTTGACCAATTTCAAAGAAGTGTGACAAAAATGGAGAGGTCTAAAAACACTGAGCTCCTGCAATTTTTATGAAAATCAGCAGTGATACAGGAGACTCAGATATGTGCACCCACTAACAAACAGGTGGAAGCGTGAACTCAGCTGCATTATTTGACACAAGAGAATCCAAAGCTGTCATCCAAAACCAGGCTCCATAAGGTTTGCTGCTGCTGGAACTGCTTTGTTGTTTAGAGGAGTTTTTTCCTCTATTTTTTAAAAATGAAATATGTTCAAAGAGGACCAAGACTGATCTTATTATGCATAATAGCAGATCTTGTCCAGAACAGGCCCTGAAATTCCTACCTGAAATTAACTCCTTTTGTGTCAATGGTTTTTGTCTGCCTTGAAAAGGACCCTTCACTTCTCATTCTAGAGCTAGCTGTGACCTCCTTTTCTCTCTTAAAATACTTCAGTACCACCAAACTTAAAGAAATGAAATTTCCTGAGTCAGACTCCAAAACAGAAACTACTCTTCAAAATCATGATACATTAATAAAAGATATTTTACTGTGAATTTGGTCTGTCTTTGAAATTTTTAAATTTCTTCAGCTTCTTGAGTGAGAGAGAAGTCACAGTATCCAACTTTTGCTAGACTTTTATAAGAAATTACTTCGAGCCCTTGATAGTACAGGATATGCCATCCTTCATGAGTGTCCCTCAAACAGTGAACTCTCTCAGACTGAAAACTCCAACACAGCTTTCACTATCCCCAGATTCCCATGAGTCTGAGAAAGAGCACCACCCTTCTAGCAAAGGAAACTACAGGCAAACTCTCTGAATTCTTTGTTTCCAGTTTCTTCTTTCAGTTTGCCTCAAGCAAGAAAAGAGGCAGACATGACTGCTCATAGCTAGGCTAATGAAAAGAGCCTGAAAAGGTAGCATTGGTGGAACTGAAAAATTTAGAATGTTGCTTTTGGACAATCTGAATGGAAGATATGGGGTAGAAGGGAAGTTCCTAAGACTGAGGGAAGGTCTGGCATCATAAATAAAAATGCATCGTTCATGTATGGGGTGTGTGTGGATACTTGTTATGAACTGAGAAGAAAAGATCATAGATTCTGTTATAATGATTGACTCTCAGGTTTAAGAAAGTAATTTACCTGTTATGTTATAATAGCTATATAGATATTCTATTTCTAGATTTCACAGCAGTCTTCCCTAGATAGAACTTCAGAAAAATGGAGTTAATAGGGTGTCTGCCAATGACAAGACTTTGGATGTTACTAAGCAGGGGGCATTCTTACTAACCAGGCAATGAAATTCTCTTCAGGGCTCTCCTGTATCATTCTAGCTTCAGGATATAATATATTGAACTAGATTGGGCTTTCCATGCATTGTTGGTTGCATGGCAATGTCAAATATTTCATCTTTACGAAGCAAATGTGAGCGAATCAGAAAATGATTGCTAAAGGTTTGAAGTACTGACAATAAGAGCTGAGTCTCTTCAGGTAGCCCTATGAAAAATGAGATTACTTTTATGGCTTCTTTTTATATTTCTCTCTAGTAAATTGTACTGTCTTTGTGCAAAAATAATATAAAATAATTTCTTATGTCTAATCTAGGTATTTGGAAAAGCATTGTCAGAAAGTTGAGAGAGGTGAAACTTCTACCTACTTGGCACTGGTGAAGCCACATGTGGAGTGCTAGGTCAAGTTCATGGCTCCTCAGAATGAGAAAGATGTGGACATATTGGAGCAGGTCAAGTGAAGAGCAATGCAGATAGTTAAGGGATTGGAGCATGTCCTGTGAGGAAAGGCTAAGAGATGGGACTTTTTAGCCTAGAAAACAAAAGGTTTATGGGGATCTTATCAGTGTGAATAAATATCTGATAGCAAAGTGAAAACACAGCTGAGTCAGACTCTTTTGAGTGGTGCCCAGTAATAGAAGAGGCAATGAGCACAAATTAAAATACAGAAGGTCTCATCTGAACATGAAGAAACACTTTTACTCTGGCATTTCATATTTGCACAGGTTGCCCAGAGAGGCTGTGGAGATACTCAAAAGCCATCTGGATGCGGTCCTGGGCAACCTGCTCTAGCTGACCCTGCTTGACCAAGGAGGCTGGACCAGATGACCTCTAGAGATCCCTTCCAATCTAAATGATTCTGTGCTTTTCAATAAAACACTTTTATTCACAGTATCGGCTTGGTGCCAGTCCACACTCCAACTTCCATAATTTTTTATCCATTACTCTGCATGCTCTTTCAGTTTTCCTTTTTAAGTTACAAGAAACTATATATAAAAACCTCTCATACTCTTTGTATTCATTTTGTATTTCATACACAGCAGTAAGAATTCATGTGCTTGACCCAGCATACAGCAATTGACACAATAATACAGAACAGACGTGTACATGACTGTGCCAGTAATTAATAAGCAGAAATGTGAGTGGGATAACTTAACCTCATGTAATATTTTTTTCATAACATTATCTTGGAGACACTTGGGTATTATGGTCTTAGACTTTTAACATTTTGTTTAGATCGGTCTTAAAGCAGCAATGCTTCAACACTAGGGTCACTGCTTTAGTGAAATAGTTCTTGCAGTTACTTAAGCTACATCTTTTATGCTACATCTGTTACGTGGCATGCACATGCCTAAATTATCTGAAGGGCTGTGTACTACCTATGGATACCTCTAACAACATAATCATGGTGTCTAGCATTACTATTCCAGTCATGTCATGTTTTAGCTGTTTCTAATACTAAACATATGGTGGTACCTCACTGTCTTCTTTTCAGTCTTTCTTCTTTCAGTTTTGAGGAGAATGTCATACTTTTCCCTGTTGGTAATGAATGGATAAATTCTTTAGCATCAGCCTGTAACATGAAGGCCATCTTCCCTGCTGGTTGCAGATGGTGGGAAGTGATTTTATGGATTTGTTAGTACTTAGCAAGAAGAATTACATACATCAGTAATAATGTGGCCAGGCCCTGGGACAAATCACCATATGAGTTAGTATAGGGTCTGTGTCTTTAACTGAGTGTGACATTATGATATTTACCAGCCCTTCAAAGTGCTTTGCTTATTAACACTACTTTAATCTCCTCTGAGCCATCTGTCGGTCATTCAAGTTTCAGTTTCCTTCATGTGCTGGAAGAGTTGAGAGACTTCACTTTCTGAGCTGAACTTGGACACAGCCACTGAAAAGTTCTGGTGGTCATAGTTGTACTCATTATTTTTTTATTTTTAATTTGTGTTATCGCATTGTGTCCTGCAGAAAATCTCTTGGGGGGACACAACCAGATGGTCACAGTAATTCCTCTCAAATTCAAAGGGTCACAAAAGTTCACAGCTCTCAGAATTTGTGTGAGAGATATTAGTGTGGCTGGCTGAAAGCTGGTCCCTCTCTCTATTCCAAACCTGGCAAGTTTGGCAGGAAGAAGAATTGGACATTGCCAGCATAGATTTTTTTACTTTGGTTCACTCCCATCAGATGATCTCTCTAGAAACCAGAGCTGTTTGCATGCTCTGACCTCTGCAGAAGCCTGACTGAGAGGTGTCAGCGTGTGTTAGTGGTAGTTCACCTTTTATTTGGAAGTGCAGTTTTCTCTGTATGTAAGCTTTGCATTTCTAAGTAGCCTCAATTACTTCACTCACTGGCATGCATGCGTTTGAGCAAGAGACCCTTCAGAGATACAGGCATGAGTCTCTGGCCAGTGGATCACATGCAGATGATCTCCTGTGGGGAAGGGCTGTTGTGTTCATTACCAGCTCCCTAAAATAGAGTTACTCAGAGCTGGTAGATGAGAAATTGATGGGGAAGCTATCTCTGTCAGGAAGTGATGTTTTTTTCATTGTGCACTGCCATCTCAGTTGAACACTGTGGCATCTTCCATGGCCAGTCTTGGTGGGACTCAGCAGAGAAGAAACAGTCTGACAGACGATGAGAGTTAAGAGCTCTAGCCACCCCCGTGGGGACGAGGCGGGGGGGGGGAGACCATGGCACAGGTGCCACTGACGGGATGCAAGAAGAAAGTGCTGAAGCGTGGGAAGGGGCGGTGGGACCCCAAGGGAGGGGGGATAGAGTGGTGACAGCGCTGGGTCAAGGCAAAGGGGCTGCAGCTGGAGAGCCAGGGGCTGGGGCGAGCCGGCAGCCTTGGAAACCTCGAGGAGGATGTGAGGAGGATGGTGCCGGTGTTGCCTCCGCCGAGCGAGGGGGGCGGCGGGGCAACGCGAGGCAGGGGTACCCGGGTGGGCGTGGGCAGGGGGAGGGTAGGGGTAAGGAATGAGCAGGGTTAGGGGTAGGGTATGAGCAGGGGGAGGGGGATGGAGAGGTGAGGATAAGGACAGGAACAGTGTCAGAGGTAGAGACAGAGGTAGGGAGAGGGGCAGAGGTAGGTGTTGGAGCAGGAGGAAGGCAGGGGTAGGTACAAGGGGAGGGGCAGGGGTAGGGGTAGGTGCAACGGCAGGCAGCGCTACCGGCCGTGAGGCAGCAGCGAAGCGCCTCGGACTCCGCCTCACCGGCACCGAACTCCCCTCCCTCCCTGCCTCCTCCCAGCGCCAGGCTCGCAGCGGCGGCGGCAGCCCCCGCCCTTCCCGGCCGCCCCCCCCGCCAGCCCGGCAGCGGCGATCGCACCCTGCGCCCCGCGGCCCCCCCGCCCCGCACCGGGAGGATGGGCTGCGGGCGGCGGCGCGGCAGCCCCCGAGCTCCCTGAAGCCGCGGAAACAAAGGGAGCGAGCGGCAGCAGCAGCCGGGCCGGGGTGGATGCGAAGCAACCATGCAAGGCTGGGTCTCCGCCTCCTCCTCCGCTGCTGCCAGAGAGCTGCCGGCTGCTGCTGCTGCTGCTCGGAGGACTACAGTGTGAAGGGGCGGGGGAGAGGCTGGCTGGGTTTGCCGTGCGAAGGTAGAAGGTACAAGGGAGAGGCGGAAAGAAAATGTCTTCTTCGGTGGGGCCCCGCGGCCCTCGCCCGCCCACGGTGCCCCCCCCGATGCAGGAGCTGCCCGACCTGAGCCACCTGACAGAGGAGGAGAGGAACATTATCATGGCAGTGATGGACCGGCAGAAAGAGGAGGAAGAGAAGGAAGAGGCCATGCTCAAGTAAGCAGACGCCAGTCATTCATTCATTCGGCCACCCATTCATGCGCCGGTCGCCGGCGGTGGGAGCGGGCGCTGACACCGCGGGGGCTCGGACGGTGCCCGGGGCCGCCCCGCGAGGACCCCTCGCCGGGGCCAGCGCTGCGGAGCCTCCGGTCCCGACCCACAACTTCCACCTCCCCGCCCGTTCTTTCCCCGCGCCGGGCAGCGAGGCTGAGCTGCGGGGGGGCAGGGGGAGCCCGGCGCGGCGGGACGGAGCGGGACGGCGGCCCCGAGGGAGCCGACGGGCGGGCGGAAACCCCGACACGGGGGTGAGGGGCGAGGTGGGATTCCTCTGGGGGTCCCCAAAACCCCGCCTCTGCCAGGAGGGGCCGCTGGGTGGGGTTTCCCTTGCGTGCGGGAGCCTCCGCGGCTGCCCTGCCTGCCGCTCCCCCGCCTGCCGCGGGGATGGGGCGGCTGCAACCGCACCGCCGCCTCCTGCCCCTTCCTCGGCCCCATCCCCTTGTCCCGTCATCTCGCCTCGTACGTCTGCCCCATCCTCCCGCCTCGTACCTCTGCCCCATCCTCCCGCGCCCCATCCTGCCATCGCCTGCTGCGCCATCCTCCCGCCGCCCCCCGCCCCGTGCCCCCGCCGCCGGCTCCCGGGAGGGCAGCGCCTGGCAGGCAGCTCGCTGCGGGGACAGCAGGGCAGTCTTAATTAGGGAGTAAACGCAATTAAGTCGCACCACTCGTTACAGTGAGGAAGCGTGCGTGCGTGCGTGGTGGCGGGACGGAGTTCATCCCGCTGCACGGGGAGGGGTGCGGGGAGGTGCCACGGTTGGAAAACGGGTCCCCAAAGCCTCTTTTGAGCCTTTTCCCGCACCCCCAATCCTTGCCGAACAGCGCATGTGAACACATTTTCTAGCATCCTCCGTCAATAGGAGGCTTCAAACGTAACGCTACCAAATTGCCTGCTGAGAGGGATGAGAATAAACAGATTGAAGCCGTGGCCTGTGGAGGAGAACCAGGGTTTGTCCTCTTCTGACTGCCCGTTAGGCCTGTTCGCTCCGGGGGGGAATGTAGAAGAGGTGGTTGGAATAGTGCGAGCTTCTGACGTTACCCAGACCCTGCCTCCCATGGGAGGTGTATCCTTACCTCACTGCCTTCCGCTGGCATTACACCTGTGCTTGGAAGGGATGCTCTGAAGGTGTGACGCGATCTGGGTGTTTCTTTTGGCAGCATTGGAAATACCCACTTGAGTGATGCTCTTCCCTGTGGCTTTCTCTGACCGGTGGAGAGACCAAACCCTCCCGACTTCAGCCCCGTGCGCTGTATGTGGTGAAGCTAGGACAGCGCTTTGGTATAGGATGTTGCTGTCTCTGTCCCTTCCCATCGGTGCCTGGCTCTGAATTCTTACAGAGGTGATTGCACCCGTGGGTACCGAGGCCCAGCTGCTGGCGTTGCGTAGTGCCGAGGAGCCAGCCGGGAGCGTGGTGTTTGGATCTCGGTCCGAGAGGAAGAGTTCAGTTTGCTGTTGCTGTTCATTTTTCGTGTGGGGTGTGGCCAGTCCTGGAGGTGGGGTGGCTGAAAGGAGAAACGTTTTGTGGAAATGCACTGTGTTAATCAATGTGGGGAAACGTAAGTGAAGGTCCCTCTCAGTTTCTATTTATCAGAAGAGAATTAAATAAAGTAGCTCGGAGGTTCAAAATTATATTTATTGTTCACCCATTCCTTGTCCTCCAGCATAGCTACTTCCCTGTAAATATTTAGCTTTTATTCTGTGAAGATTACTGGTTCTATGATGATGTTGTAGACCAGTACTATAAATCTTACAGTTACTGCAAGAATGAACTTTTGTTTGTAGAAATGGTAAATTCTCAGCCCTGTTATTCTTTACATGGGGTAGAGGATAAATTTTCCTCCTCCGCCATCCCTTTTTTCTTCTCTTTGGCATTGGCATTTCTGAATTCTCAACTGATACTTCCTTTTTTTTTTGTGTGAGATTATGGGAATCTTCAGCAGTTTTACTAAATGAATTTAGGATGCTTTAAATACAATTTGTAAAAGAGGTCAAAATTGTGCTTTGTGAATTCAACTTCAAATTACTTTATATTATCTTCAAAGGTTTGTGATACCCAAAGTTAAAAGTTTATTTCCTTACAACATTTCTTAAAATCATGAGAATTAACAGTCTAGGATCTCCATTGGTCTGGGAAATTGTGATTTTAAATAGATCTTTTTCTTTAAATAAAGAGCTAAAAATTATTAGAAAATACATTGGGAGACTTACAAACTTGTGTACTCACTTTAGTGGTATCATTGGTTTTCAAAAATTAAGTCACAGCAAGTAGTTTTCATATGGATTATGATTCAATTCTGTATTACAGATAGCCAGTAGAATTTCTGAGATAGTTTGCATTTTCTGTATGCTGAGCATTTACTCTTTAAGATAGGATTTTGAGACAAGAATAATTTTATAGAGGTTTGTTACAAATATACAATGATGTTATCCAGATGACACAGCTATATTCTAGAAGTCATATATCGTCACTATCCCTTCCTATTATCTTCAGTAAAACTTTTCCTGATTATACAAATGTCTCAGTAAAACAGCCACCAGTTTTCATTTAAAACCACCTGGCAGAGAAATGTTTCCGTCTGTAACACCCACGTGCAAATCTGTAATGTCCCCTGGAAGTGAAGCTGATCTGTGTTGCAAACTAGGCTGCATTCAATCCTGAGCTGATCAGAGGCCGGATACATGCTGCCTCATGAATCATAAGGGCTAAAAAGGGTGCAGCATTTCTGTCTTGTTCTGGATGTCCTGATAGCAATAAAAGTTTCTAAAACAGTACTTGTAATTTTCCTTTCCAGCAGTCATGGCAGAAAACTGTAAGGAGAATTATTGGTTAAACTGTTGTATTCTTCACATGATGATCATAAAATTGTGGATCCAAGGGAATCTGAGGTGTCTCTGAGTAGACTATATGGTTTTCAGGAGAAGTGAAAGAAATTAGGATCGTCGCTTAAGAGGCTGTTTCCCTCTCCTGCAGGCCAGTACCTCTCTGTCTTCCTGAGCCCTGTTTCTGACTTTGAGCATGCCAGTTCATGCTGACATCAGCACCTACTGCAGCGTGCCAGCCTGGGAGCAGGGCGCTATTATGGGGAGCAGGACTATGGACAATGTAATGCTTTCTCTGCTTGCTCTGAAGAAAGGCAGAAATGGATGCTTCAGTTTGAAACCACCTGCTTGTCTCTTTCCAGGAGCTTGCCCTATCTGTCAGTTTATTGGCCTGAGTTTCCTGAGGCTAACAGAGCTTGTCACACCGTTAGGATAAAGGTGTGGAACTGGCCAGTGTGAGTTGTTTTTCTAGGTATGCCTGATCAGTGCTAGAGAGCTCATTCTCCCCTCACCATTCCAACGTAAGATTTTAAACCACTGTGTGTGGTGTTTGTGGAAGGGGAACGTTCTGCTATCCTGTGACCTGTTGAATACCTTGGAACAGTGTGTTGAGGAGTTAGGGCTTTTATGAAGGTTCCTCATTTTTATTGTTTTGTGAACAAGTGTACCTTGGCATGAAGGACACTTCAGTGTTAGCTGATTGCCTTGAAATTGCTTTTACATCCAAAGATGAATTTTGCGTTTCTGCTCGAACAGGGGCAGTGTCACCAGCTACTCCTGAGAGCATATCCATGCCTTCATGTGATGAAGTACTAGTGTATGGCACTGAAGACTCAAATCTGCATGAGCACTCTGATGCTTACCTGATGCCAATGAGAAACTGAGGCACCTTAGGTGCAGTCCACAAAATCTTTCTGTAATGGTGCACCCGAGGAGCTAGGTGTTGCTTGTGTCCAGGGCACGCAAGACCAGAGCATGTGAGTGCCTTGGCTGCTGAACTCTTACTGTTTGCCTTATACCTAAGTCTGTCTGGGAGTAGTCACGAACTGTGTAGTTACATGCCTAAGTCTTCTGAAAGACCAGACAATAATACAGAATGTCTTATTATATGGATTAATACTCAGTGCTGAACTGAAAGTGCTGTTGTCGCGGTAATGGCTGCCTTCCTAACATGTAGGAGATGGGCAGGATTACTGCTTCCAGCTAACTTGGATGTAATGACCTAGTGGTTAGGAAGTGGTTACCAAAGCCTAGTGCATTTACCAGTTCGAAGAAGTTGTGTCTTGGAGAAGTGTCATTACGTTATAACTTGGTGGAAACAGTTTGGCTTCCCATACAGAGGAGAATGAAAAATTTATGGGCCTAGGAGCCTAACTCAATGTCAAGCCCAATAGAAGAGTGTTCCCTCCTTGCAGAGAAGCTCTCATGCTGTGTGTTTCTGGTTACCCAGGGCTGTTTATGTAGCCTTTTCTAAACAAGTCAGACAAGTTGGAAACACTGAAAGGTCTGAGAGTGTGAAGCAGGTCCTCCTTCCTCCAAGCTCAATGATCTCATCTTGGGGCTTCAGACCTTTGCCTTTTTGTTCCTCTGTGGTTGGGAGGACTTCACCTTCCTGCCTGATACACCTTTTACAGCAGCACAGAGAGCAGTCTGTTGAGTAGGTAGGGCTTTACCATGGTAGTCTTAGCTCTCATCCACCCTTGTTTCCCTGTTTCACACTGCCTGTGCCAGATTTTGCGTGGATCTCTGAAGACCGTAGTCTCTAGCAGCTCTTTTATTTGGAGCTTAGCCTTACAGACCCAACTTTCTGCTGCTCCTTGATGAATAAATGTTTGCATAGGACAGTGGAAGAATGTGCTGTGGCCTCCTCTGCAGATGAATTCACGGTGGAGGCATTTTTCCTGTTTTGTATGGTAGATACTCTTGTAGTTGAAAGGGTGGAGGTTCGTGTTGAATGGCTGATGTGTCTAGCCTGAAGTCCAGATGTTTCCCTACAGGTGATTCTGATGTGACTGTGTTTATATGTTTATATGTATTTACTTAAGCTGAAGTTTGCTTATGTGTGATTGTGTGCTTATCTCCCTGGGTTGGTTAAATACTAAGTGCAAACCTTGGCAGCTGTGAACACAGCTATTTGAGTTCCAGTGCTGTTCTGCAGCAGATACTTGCAGCTCAACAGGACCATACACTGGGACAGCCAATGTACTTTTCTCCAGCCCTGGTGGAACAATAGCTTACCAAAAGGCTAATACCTATAGATCAGCCTTAGACAAATTTCAGACAGAAATTAGAAGCTAAGTTCCTTAGCTTCTATGACAGTCATTTTCTGGAGCAAATTTAAGCGAGGAGGAAAGCTCTTACTACCCTTCTGATTTGATTTAACAAGACTGTGAAAGAGATTGTTTGCCAAAATTTAACTTGGAGACATAGGATGTTCTTTGTAGTTTTGTAGCTCTAGTTGAATAGGTTCATTAGAGAGGCTAGCAGGTACTTGAAACTTCAGATCTTAAGAGAGTTATTTCAAGATTTGCCATGGGAATAGCGGTTAATAATTATATACAAGTTGATCCTAACACTCTCTTTTGACCATCTGGCTTCGCGTGCAAAACTTTATTTTAGTAGTACGCAGGTCTCTCTCTAGAATCAACAGGGATGTTGAAGCTGCTCATTTTGCAGGCTGCTGAATCCTGAAGTCACTTGCTGTTGGTGAGAATCTGTTTCAGAGATCACAAGATAACCCCTCTATAGTTTCCTATGTGCACCTGAAAGCTTCCAGCCTGAACTACTAGCTGTGTAACTTGAAGCTTAACAGACTGACCAGGAGGCATGTACTCTTACCCAGTTTTTTGGAGACAGTTTGTTTCCAGTCTTCATTTCTAACACTTGGACCACACCTAATATTGTTGGAAAACATTGAATACTACCCAAAACACAGTGGCAGCTGCTGCCACCCTTAATTGTATGGTTCTTATGGGCAAAATAAGGAAGCAGGGTTCCAAGACCTTCTTACCCTGAGTGCTGTAAATCCCCTGATGATAATTGCCCTTCCATAAACAATAGGGAAGAGAGAGGTAGGATAATTTTTCTTCCCTTGTGTTGAAACTGGGCCACTTTGCAGAAATAAAAGCAAGAGGCAGGAGGCCACTGTGACGAAGTCTGTCTTTATCCTGTCTTTCGGATAAAGAATCTAAAGCCTGTCTTTAATCCCACTGAGAAGACAAAAGAGAAATCATGAGTTTTGGAAAATGGTTGTACATTTGGCACTAAAGAATTAAATGATAAAATAGATAAACAATATCAAGACTTCCTCTTGCTTATTCTTTTTGTGGTGCCATGAATCTCACTTTCTTTGCAGTGGAGCGGGGGAATGGAGGATGCCCTCACTTCTGCTGCTTGATAGGTTTATTTCTTTATATTTCAAGTGGTTTGGAACGACCATATTTCGGGTTCTGTGATGGAGCAGAGATCACAGTGCAGGTTGCTTTCTGTGTGCATGTGTAGTTTAAGCCCCTAGAATCACCCAGACGGACTGTTTGAATATTGCCTTATACTTCTTGCTGGCAGTGCCAACTCTGATCCTGACATTTAAGTGTGAAATTATGGTGCAATTATTTTATTCCTGGAGGACTGCATTTTCACAGAATGGTTGTGGTCTGGAGATTCTGTTCAGCCCCATACTCAGAGCAGGGCCAACTAGAGCTCGTAGGCCAGGACTGTGAGCAGATGGCTTTTCAAAATCTCCAAGGATGGAGACTCCAGAAACCTCTCTGGACAACTTTTTCCAGTATTCAGCCACCCTCACAGTAAAAAATGTTTCCTGATGTTTAGATGGCACCTCTTGTGTTTCACTTTGCCTTTGATCCTGTCACCGAGCACCTCTGAGAAGAATTTGACTCCCTTACTCCTACCCACTGGGCATCTATACACACTGTTAAGATCCACCTTCTCTTCTCCATGGTGAACAGTCCCCACTCTCTCAGCCTTTCCTCATGTGATGTGCTCCAGTCCCTTAATCATCTTTGTGGCTCCTTGCTGCACTTGTCCCAATATGTCCATGTCTTTCTTGCACTGAGGTGTCCAGAACTAGACTTGGCATCCAGATGTGGCTTCACCACATCTGCTGAGGCAGAGAGGAAAAATCACCTCTCTTGATCTGCTGCCAGTGCTTTTCCGATGCAGCCCAGGCCTTCTTTGCTGCAAGGGCACGTTGCTGGCTCATGCTCAACTTCGTGTTGACCAGGAATTCTCACTTGCTTCTTTGCAGAGCTTCTTTTCAGCTGGTTAGCCCCCAGCATGTAGTTGTGCATGGGATTGTTCCTCTCATGATGCAGGACTTGCAGCATCCCTTTGTTGAATATTTTAAAGTTTAAAGTTTAAGAGGGAGACCAGTATCATATGTGTTCTCAAATCAATCTGAATCATTCAAGGGGAGGATTACTCGTGTTTACTGCTTCTAGCCCCTTTCTTTTTACTGTCCAAGGCCATCACTTAGGGAGGGAGGGAGAGAATTGAACAGTGCGGAAACTATTGTTGCCATTTAGCGAATGGAAACATCAGAAAGCATTTAACAGCATTTGAGGCTTCAGATTTTCACTCTTCTGAGAGGGCAGATGTGACCAGAAAGATGTCCTGATCAAAGAAGACAACAGTGCTTACCTCAGAATTGTAAGGAAAGTTTTCATGGCTTTCAGGGAATTTTAGAGAATTGATAGTGATTTTTAAGCATGAAGGTGGACTTAGTAGTCCAAGAAGACTACTATATGCAGCCAAAGTGTATTCACAACTGCGTACAGTCATGCAGTAATGTAATTATGAGGCAATCATTGACTATTCTGCTGGGGCACCATCTCACCACTAAGGCAGGAGACAGGCAATAGCAGATTCGTAGGAATTTCTTCAAAAGCTAAAGAAGAGAAGGAGTTGATAGAGGAAGACTAACAGTAATAAACATCACTACCACATTCTAGACATGAGTTTCAGATCAGCATATGTTGAAACTTTGGAAGGTCTGAAGTGCAAGCATTTGTCTAGAGCTCTTTTCTGGCCCCAGTTTCAGTGGTTTTATTGAAATGCACCAGGCACTATTTCTGTGCATGTGTCTTCCCACATGATTCTCCACTTGATACAGGAAGCCTCCAAAACTTCATGCCCAGCTTTGTCCAACATTGCACTAATATTTTCTTGACTTAGAAATCTGTTAGTCTACAAATTCATGGGCATTATCTGTGCCCTGCAGAAGGGTGAAGACAAAGACTGGGTGAAAGAACACAATCTCTGGTCAGGAAATTCTCAAAATATGGAGTTACAATAAACCCAGATCTTAAAAGGAATTATGCAGCAGAGATTTCTTCTCTAGAGGAGGAGGATACCCAGCCATCAGTTGTTTTTCTGGAAAACAACAGAGGGAGAAGAACATTAAGAAAGATTTTAAATTTTCAGTCTTGTCAAGGCTCTTTTATTTCTGAAGACTCATGTGATGAATTTTTTTGCATCCTTGGATACGTGAAGGCAACTAACAAAGATGAAGCCTGCTTCCTTCATCAGGCGGTTACTAAGTATTTTAGGACTTGAACTTAATACCTTAAGAAAAGGCTATTTAAAATTACAGCTGCCCTTGCATTCAGGCTTGCTGGGATGAAGGCACTATTGCAGGTGGAAAATTACAAAATTGACATTTTATTTTTGGTTGCCAATAGTTAGCACTAGTTATGATTTCCAGCCCATTTTACCGTCTTCACTCCACTCACTGGTGCCCACTGCATTTGTCTTCTGCCCTGGGCCTACCAGTTCTAATTAATAGATACTGGCATACAATTACGTTTTGGGGTGAAAAGCTTGAGTGCCTACAGTTTGACTCTTAATTCCCATTGATGATAAAACATATAAGAATATATTATGTAATCAGTTACCAAGACAGAGTGGTTTCATTTTGTTTTTTGGAATGACCTGCATACAATTTACAATTACTAGAATGATTTACAACTGATCAGGGCTGGATCTGTAAGGATGCTGATAACTTATCGGATCTCTGCATCTGTCAAGAATTGCAACTGTTTTTATCCCTTCTTTTATACTTCACAGACATGGTAAAATATTTTGCAAGTTTTATGGTGTTGCCTAGTTTTGGAATCTAGGCAATAAATATTAGTCAGAGTTATTTTTGGTTTTCACAACAAACAGCGGAAAAGTCCGCTATCAGTTTACTTAAATAGTTACTTAGGTAAGAAAATTTGCACAACGGGATAGGATAGTGTATTTCTTCTCACTTACAACTGAAGTAATCATTCTCAAAATTTGATTGCATGTCAGATACTTAAGTCCATAGAGAGTTTTAAACAAGAAAACCATGTTCCAAATATATTTTCTGGCACTGTTTACAGAGGCAAGAAAAGCTAGTTGCAATTTTCAGAACAATGACACACACAGAAGCATTCATACACTTACCACTTCAGAGGCATGAAGATGCACTGTGTGATGAAGAGCTCTTCCCAGACAGTTCTAGATTGGATTAGAACATCTATTTTGGCTCTAATCCTGAGTTTGTTCATCAGGTGTGTCTTACTGTCAGTGTCAGGCCTTTGTGCACTTTGTTTATGATAAGCATTGTTAATACCGTTGAAAATAGGGGATTACATCTGTCTGTTTATGTTTTTTTCAGATATCTGTAATAAAAACGGCTAGTGTTTGAAGTCTCCAAATTTTTTTGGTGTGTCTTTCCTATATTTAGCACTCCTGGAATCACTGAAGATCAGTGTATGCCCTAAGAGTTGATTTTTATCAAGGATGAACCCAGCAGATACACTAAAAAGTATCTGCTACAGAGCTACACTTTTTAGTGTGGTAAATCTAGCAAATTAATTGTTTCAGATTTTGAGGATCTTTGTTGTAACCAAAGAATAATTTTCTCTTTCTTTTGGGCTTTAAACACCACATTTTAGTTAGAATGGTGGTTTAAATGCCTTGCATCAAAACAGTTATTTATTTTAAGGTCCTTAATTGAGAGGTTTTTTTTTTTAAACCTTATTATGTGAAATTTGTTAAGACATTGATCATGAATGGAACACAGCCCAACCATGCTATTTTAGTGTAAATAGTATTATAATGCAGAGAAAAAAGTCTACTACTCTTCTCACAAGAAACAAAGTGCTCTGTTTGTTCTGAGAATTGCTAATGGAAGTCTTCACATGCTTGAGTGACTTAAGTGTGAAGTGTCTTCTCAATTATTTCTCTTGGTTACCAATACTGCGTACTCTGAGTTGATGAAACAAAGAAATTGTGTACCCAGAAGTCTGTCTGCATCTTATACTAGCAAGTCTAATGCAAGATACTAAATTTTTTACAAACCTAGATGGCCACTGAGCCTAGCAAATAGCCACTGCTCATGAAGATGTTGTCTGCATTTTTGTAAAATATGTATTAAAGTCTTTGAATATATTTTGAAGGCTTCAAAATGATACTAATAAACTGGGATTTTGTAATATTTATGTTGATGCATCATTCTCTTTCCAGATATTTAGCAAACCTACAGTCCTATACTGTACAAACACTCCAAAGATTTAACTATGGGCTGTTTGAATCAGTATGAATTAATGGTGTGGAAGCCTTCTACAGATCAAATGATTAGTAATAGGGCTTTTGCGAGAAATGATAATGAAGCAGTTCATGTAACAAAGCTATTTTGGAACTGGATGATTGAATATGTTTAGTTGTGTTTTGAGCCATGATTTGTTAGTATAACTGTTTTTCTTTGATGATTCCATTGGTCTTGGAAAAAGCAGCAAGACCTACGCAAAACCAGGCATAGTAGCTGTCTGAGTTTTCTAATATCTTTTCTTTACACAATTTATTTAGCACTTGTATGGACTAAAAAAGCAGTCAGGGTAATTTTTCATTTATGTTTATTATTCTCTAGGTTTTTAATTAGCCTTTCATATGAAGTTATTTTCAAAACAAAGTTGTTGCACTTTTGCATATTTGCAGTATTAACTTCAGAATCGTTTTGACACTTGACATCAGGAGACCAAATTTTGTACTGATTAAATAAAATTGCACAGATGTAGATGAAAACATAATGTGAAAGCTTGAGTGGTAAAGAAACCTGAGTAATCTATGAGTATTTTAGTTACTTTAGTAACTGAATACTTCGTATACTAAATACTACTAATACTAAATATTTAGTATTTTAGTTACTTGAGGTGATAAACCTCTTTGGTACTGTTACTTATTGCAAAAATTTTGCCATTGCATGACAAACTTCAGCTATACAGTTGAATGTTCGGCTGGCTATGTTTATTGCTGTAGATGTAGAACAGAAAGGCAGCTGGTTGATGGAGTGCATTGTGCATGAAGCTAGGCAGTTGAGAAGAAATGACAGAATTTATGAGAACTCTAGATCATCCTAGTTTAACTCTATTGATTTTGGCCCTGGATGTACCCGCAAAGTATCAGGGTAATGGGTTTGCACTTTATGGATGAGAATTAAAAGAGATTCTGTATGTGCATGCATGCTTGTGCCTAAGAATATGGGACCAGTCTATACAGAAATATGTACAAGTTGTTTTATGGACTTTAATTGCAACATTATGTTGCTTAGCATCACTTAAAATATGCAGAGTGCATTGGTGAAATTTGATCAGCAGATGAAAATTGGGAAAAATTTTGCCTGTGGTCATATCATGGGGATGGGCAACACAGCTCAACAACTTGCTGCCACGGAGCAGCAAAACATTGTATTGCTGTGGTGCTGTGCCTCCGATGAGTTTGATTAACTTTGGTGAATCAGTGTCAGTGGAAACACATCTGTAAACTGGAGTGAGACTTAAGTGTTGTTGAGTTTATTTAGGTGGGATACGCCCCTGTAAGTCTTGAATTTTTCAGAAAGAAGCACATTTTTCTCAAATGCATTCAGTAACTATTCAGTTTTCTGTATAAAGTAAACATAAGAAAAATGAAACCAAGGCATGGCTACCTACATTTCTGCAGAAGACTCCTGTTTATCACTGTTCAAAAGTGTATCTGCATGTTTTTAAAATACTTTTTGTCCTATCTGCCCCTAATCTCCTGCAGTCTTAATTGCATATTTTGTTTACTTTGTTTTCTCCAAAATATGTTTTTCAAAATACTCATAGAAAGGAACTGTATTCACTCAGAGGTGGAGATTATGGAGTTATATAAATTGATTCTGATAGTGTGTATGTAAAAAGTGTGTAAATTCATTTGAGATTAAATGCATGGTACATTTTTCTTTTATTTCAGAGCAAAATTAGATATTGATTTTTTTAATGAGAAATCTATTCTAAGAATATAGAACCTCACTAACATATTATGATTCTTGTATTTTGTGTTTTTAGATAATTTGATATTGATTGCAGTTTTTAAATTTAAAAGCTCTCACATGTACAATCAAAATATCTTCATAATTTATTTTGCAGTTTATTTTTGTAAAACTACATTAACATAAAGCAAAATGTCCTCCCTTAAAAAAAAAGTCTTTTTCAAACAATTATAGCACTCACTGTAAAATAATTTTCAGCAGGAAATGTTTGGACTGGACTGACCAGTTCAGGGAATCAGCAGTGAATTTACAGGTTTGTTTACCAGCAATATGCCTTTTTTTCTGGTGAGGATGTTTCAAGTTCTAAGCTTGTCCCTGTCTGAACAAATTTAAACGGTCCATGTGGAAAAGGAAGTAGGGAGTTCTAGTTACGTGGTGGATGAGACCATGTTCTCTCTTTCGTCCAACCAAGGTGATCTGTTTTTTTCTTTCCTAGTATTTATCCTGTATGGATTCAAAAGTAAAAAAAAAAACTGAGATTTCTTTGAGGTGAGGTAAAATTAATGAAGTTACCAATAGGAGGGAAGAATCTTGAAGAGAACAGCAGTGACAGTAGTGCTTCCTATTATGAAGGGGGCTTGTCCTCTTATTTTTTACAGTTTGGCAATGCTTTCAGCTCTCTCCTTGCAGAATTTATGGTCAAGAGTGCTTTCTTTCTCTGCATTTAAGTGTTTGCCATATTTCTCTGAAATCAAGACCTTGTCAGACTGATTCATGGTTTCTGTCACCTGCTGCTGGATTACTGCAACATATTGTACATGGAATTACCCGTGAAGCCTGTCTTGTTGATCTTATACTGTGCCTTTTTACTTTTCCTTCTGCTTCCTATTGCAACTGAGACCACAGAACAAACCCTTCTTAGAAAAGACAGGGAACTTCCACATACAGCTTTAGTGAAGGGGCCCTAAATTTGACAGCTTTCCATGAAAGCAAAAGTTTGATGAACTTTCTGTGAGGGCAACTCTCTCTTTATGTGAGAGTTGCAGAGGTGGAAAGGAACTAATCTTCCTGGCAATTTACTTAATGGTGTAAAATACCAGGTGTTAAATTTTGAAGATAGGCCCTTGCATGTCTGGCGTTCATAAATAAACCAAGAAAATCAATAGGTGACTTCAGCAACTGCCACCCTTTTGACTCTCTTGTCAGAGGCCAAGAACTGAATGAACAAGAAAATTAAAAGTGTTTTCCCTCCAGGAAAAGGAAAAGTAGTTTTTCCTCCAGGCTAAAGCTGAGGACACTGAGAGTACAGGAAAGCTTTTTTTGTATCATTTACCATCGTTTGTCTGAACCTAGCAGTCTGCAACTTTTTATACTGTGAAGTTGTGCCCTTCTTATTTGATATCAAGATGTTTGTCCTTCAGAGAGCTGCACCCCAGGGCTATCAGCCTCCTAATTTTTATTAGTTCCCAAAGTATTTTTTTGTTACATTTTGTGAACCTGGAAAGTACTGCTACTGTCTGTTCGGTAAAAGACAATTCAAATTATACCCTGTAGTACTGTGATGTACTGCAATGCTTCCCAGTTGAATTCTAAACCAATTTATGGTGTATGTGTCATTATCTCGTAATATATTTTTCATTAAGGCTTTCAACTTTACTTACCTTCCAGGTGTTGAAATCATCGTGGTTACACTGATGTATGTTACATATATATCTTACCTGTTACATAGTATATATCCAGTACATCAGAGTTCAATCTGTCGTATTTTAGGAACACATGCAGTTTATTCGTTTTCCTCATTCCAGGCATTATAATCATGCTGCTGATAAAACAAAACCCTAGACAAATCAAGTTAAGTTAAAGAGCCATTCTGTACGTATTTAATTGCATTTCCATTTAAGATGAGCTTCCTGCAAAACTGTAAGGAAACTGCGGTGTTGTTCAGTGCAAATGTCATGCTCAGTTCATAAAATATTGCTCAGAGGATGAGCTGTGGTCAGTATTCAGCAATACAAAACACTGCTCAGTTGTGGCTGAGGATCTCTCTGTGCTGTCCCGGGAGGTACAGTGACAGCATGGAAGCTGTGCTAGTGTCTCCCAGGAGGAGATTTTGTTGTATGAACATGAGTGTCTTCTACTTTTTCAGATGCCCAATGGTACTCCTCCATGTCTTCAGGAGGGAAGGATGGGTGGGAAGCTGGTTGCTATTTTAAACCAGGGTTTGTGACCGTGGACAGCAGGGAGTGGAGGGATCTTGGGGGGCAGGTGGTGGTTTCTTTAGTTGACTGGCACAGAGCTCCCATAGGCACATGATGAGTGGAGTATTTCCTCAGCTGGCAGCAGTCCCTGGACCATCTGGGTTTCATTGCTGGATATAGAAAGCAATGGCAAAAGCTTCAGCTAGGTTGATGGGTCTGATGGTGTTTTCAGACCTGTGCAACAGCTGGCCAATTTCTCCAGATCCCTCCTGCCAGATTTTTGATATCGCTGGATCTCTCATTTCTCCAGTAATAGTATGGCTATTGAGGTAAAAGCGTGTTTCCCTCCACATAAGAAGCAGTACCTTTTGAATGTGAATTATCATTAAACTGCCATCAATCAAACCAAGGATTTTATCAAGGTATTTTGTTTTATTTTATTGTGTTAATCCTGAGTCTCATGCTAGCTAAGGTGTTTTAAATGTCCTCACAAGGTAACCACCAGATTAATGAGAAAAGACTACAAAATGGTTGACTTTTTCATTGTGCTGGCAAGGCTGTTCACTAGAAAAACTGTGGTTCCTTAGTTGCTGTGGGAGAGGAAAAATGAGGAGAGGAGAAGATGAGAGTGTGGGCTATAGCCTTGTGAGGGGCAGTGGGAAAGGGGAAAGCATGCAGCAAGTGAGTGGGAAACACTTCCCTTAAGGCAAGTACACATCCCTTAAGGCACAGAAAGTTGGACTCAGGACATAAGGGCAGATCTGTGGGGATCAGACACAGGAGGAATATATAGCAGAGAAGAGATGTGAGGCAAAGGCTGGAATTAGCTGGGATGGGAGCCTGGAAGGAGGCTGTGAATGATGCAGCTGCCTATTTGTTTAGTGCAGAACAGGCATAAAATAGCACTTCTGCACACTGAGAATTGTGTGATGAAAAGTGGTGGATCCTTTGGTAGCAGACCTGGAACTTGTGTGTTTATGTGTCTGTATCGCTTTGGGTTTGAATTTGAGATAGCTAAGCACATGAATCTGGAGGATATTAACATTTATTTCCGGTGTGAAAATAAATTAATTGGAAGACAAATAGAAAATGTAAAGGTTCAGAAATGCTCGGAGTATGAGCTAGCCTCGTGACTGTGAAAAAGGGGGTCTGAGTAACTTAGGGGCTTGGCAAAGCTGCTTTCCTGATCTCGGGAAGGTGCAACGAGAGCATCTGGAAACACAGGGTGGCTTGATCAAAGAAGGAACTGGACGCCTCTGTGCACTTGATTTAAATATTCCAGAAAATCAGCATTTTATAGTATTATTTAACTGCTCCTGTGCTGTCCCTAAGCTTCTTGCTGAAAGGTAGGTCCATGTAAGAGATCTGGTTTGATTTAACAAGGAGAGTTTTTATCCTCCTTGTTTGTAGCAGAGGACTTGGAAACCCAGCTCAGCCACATCTTGGAGTTCCTAAACCTGATTTTAGTAATGCAAATTATTATTCTTCAAAACAATTTGCTTTGTTAACTCAGTTTCAGAATTCTGAGGCCTTTGAATATTTGGAATTTGCTTTAATCTTAAGAGTGCTTCCTTTGGTTACGAAAGGCCTCCTGCTGTCACAGGAGCTGTATGATGGAAGGTTATGAAAAGGCCCCGCACCAGGAGTTTACCTTCCTAACACAGTAAGGAGACAAAAGGGAGCTGAGGTATAAAGAGTGAAAGTAGATCAGCTGTAATGCAGCACTAAATGTTGTTTTAGTCTCAAGGTTTATAGGCAGGGTGCCACGTCCCCTGTATCTGTCCAGCCTTGTCATCTCCAGCCTGACATATTGGAGGTTATGTGCATGTACATATTAATCTGTGCAGGCTTGGTGCCCGAGGGAATGGTGTGTGTTTGTGTGGTTTTGTTTTTAATTAAAGGTGGCATCTCTGCTTTTTGGGTGGGTGAAGAATGGAGCTAAAAGGAATCAGCTGAGTGTAAAAAAAAAGAAGTAAAGGATGTTGAAGTTTGAGGCAAAGCTGCAAGTACAGCTAAATGGCCAAGCAGGTGAGAAGGAAGGAGAGCAACTGGGGCAAAGAGATCACTGTACTGCAGAGACCTTAATCAAAACTGTAGAAAGTGCTCAGAATGTGTAAAGGTCCCTGCTTTGCTGAATCAGCAGCTGCTCTTGGTTGAGAAATCTCCCTGGTACTTTTCTGTGGTTTTTCCTCCATACCACTCTCTCATGGGTAGGGATAATTCTTCAGTCCTCAGGCAGTATATGGAGATTTCCCTGGTATCTATGTGTTTGCATGGCTGTGCATATGCATCTTGTATATAGTAGTCTGGGAGACAGAAAACATCGTGCCAGTGTGTAGGGTAAGACAGGTAGGTGCATAAACTCACAGTCTACATACTTAATATTTGAGATGAGCAAACATGGTGGTAGGCAGTCTTACTTTACTCCCTGCTCTCTTTGGTGTCGTGAACCTCCCTGACTGCTTCTAGCACTGATCCCACCACCTGGAACACCTGGCTGTTCCTTTCCATATTTTCCCGAGTGGCACAATGGAAGGGAAGGGGAGAAAGGAAACAGCATCTAAATCCTATAGAGGTGGCATAGATGTCTCTGTTTTGATCCTGCACTGTCTAATCCTACATTCTCTGAAATAGCTGGAGAACAGAAGGGGAACATTTCCAACTCTTTGTTGCTCTTTTTTACTCAATATAGAAGACCCCATTTGGCTACAGTATTAGCCTTATTTCATAATTAAAGATTGTCACACAGCAAGACTGTAGTTAACACAGGACTAAACCTTGACTCTCCTGGGCTGGTGTAGCTCTTTTTTTTATAGGTGCTGGAGAAAGAAACATGTTTTGCAAGGAGTGATGGGAAACAGATTAGCAGTAGTGCCATCGTGTATCTTGGCAGCCAGAAGATCGATATGAAAGAGGCAAAGAAGTGTTATGTTTGGAAAGGGTGACTGCAGCAGACAGTCTTGCACTAAAGTTTTGGCTGGTTTGGATGTCCTTAATGATAGAAGGATGTGGGCTTTAATATGGAGCAAGCGTCTGCCTCAATGTGCTTGATAAGTGATGCACAATGCAATACATGTAGTCATGTCTTCACAGCTACACAAGCAAATGTTATTGTTTGCAGACTGCTGGTGACCACAAATGTGCACACAAAGAGACAACAGCCTGCTCTGCCCCACCACAAAAAAAACCCCCTCTCAAATGTGTGATATTCATTAGCAAAAAAAAAAAAAGAAAGACAGAAGGTAAAGGAGAGTCACAATTAAGTAGATGTGCTGGGGAAGAAGGCTGAGGGAGCTAGGATATGCTGGAGTTTGTACTAAGGAAAAAGGTGGATATTTCAAATTTGAGGTATGCTGAGACTTAGGACTGACAGTTTTGTATTTCTTCCTCAAATTACAGAATAAGCACTCCGATAGAAACAAAATTTTGATATCAGCTACTTGTTTTATCAGTGATATCTTGTTTCTGTACCAAGGTATCAAGGTATGTCTGCTAATTTTGAATTCTGGAGTTTCAAGACATCAGGTTATAGAAGTGATGCTGTGATACATACTCGCAAATCTTTCTGGTCATCCATCACAAGAGGAGTGCAATTAATGGTACTATTCTTCTCAAAACGCCATTTTCCCCCTTTCTTTTAAATTAACATCAAATACCTGAAAGGTATCAACTCTTGATATTGAATTATCTAACCACTGCTGATAGGCAATACCCAGAGCATGTGCTGGGATCCAGCGATTCTGGAGTACTCGTTCTAAGATGATTTAACGATTCATTTCCCATGTCTTTTGTGCTTTTGGTTGAACTTTGAGGGTATTGATTTGCTGGAAGTGCTAACTATGATAGAAGTTCGTTAATTCAACTGCTTGTTTGCCAGATATTGCAATCAAGAGTATCTGATTTTTTTTAAAGGTGCACTGTGCTGCTGTGATGCTGAATGTAACTGTAGCTGGAGGATTTCTGGCAGCCTGTTACAAGCATCAGGAACAATTATCCGTCATTGTCATCTAGAAAATTTGTCATTGTGCTGCTAGTGCTACTCTGAGATTTGTACTTTTTGATTTCACTTTAAGAAAGAATCAGGCTGGGTGTGAAGTTATTGGACAGAAGCTTGAGGTACAATTAACCTTTGTGCAGTGCCACTGTGGAGAAGCTGTAGTCTGCCTGTACCTCGAGTTTGCATTCATTAAATTGAGATAATGCTTTTCTCTTCCCCTCAGTTGTCCATCTTTCTTCAGATCATTTCTCATCTCAGTAACACTCCTTTCTTATGTGTTCGGACAGTCTCCAGGCTTTTCTCCCAAGAATCCATGGTCTCAGTGGAGGTGCTGCAAGGCAAAGCAATAAAAATAAATCCAAATAACCAACCTTGTTTATGTCTATAGCTGGGTCTGACTTCTCTCTCTGTACCAACACTGGAAATGTCTTTAGGGTTCTTCTGTAACGATTGCTGTGTCCTGGATAGTGAAGCCTCATCCTTTTTTCATGGTTTCCTAAGAATCAGATATGAATAGAAATCATTTTGGCAAAGGAAGATATAAATTGATAATATAGTATACATGGTACAAGGAATCACGCTTTTAAAATGGTAGTTTAACAGCAAGTTCCACAGTTTATTCTCATGAGAAAAGTTTGTGTTTGCTGCTTTTAAACTCAGACATATCATATAGTTAACTCAGGTAGTGCATCTTCTACATAGGCACAACTTTGTAATTTAACAAAAAGATACTACTGAGAATATCCTTGAATCACTCTCCACTTGCTTTTTTTCTGTCCAAAGTTGGCCGTGCAGCTCAGTGATTTATCAAAATGCTTTTTTAATAAAGTGTCACAGATTCTGTTGTATGGATTTAATATATGTATTCTATGATTCTGTGTGCTCCCTACATGTTGTGAAGTTATTTGTGACTGCTTACAGATTTGAAATGCTTAATGACCAGCATTTCTTCCTGTTGGAATTTCATGCTTTGGTGTTTGATGACAGGGAATATTGTTCACTGAATGAACAATTTTGTTTAACAAAATTCTATTTGCATAAATATGCACTCCACAAGAAGATCATAGAATTATGGAATCATTTGGATTGGAAAAGGCCTTTAAGATCATAAAGTTAAACTGTAAACATAATACTGCCAAAATCACCACTAAACCGTGTCCCTAAGCACCACATCTGCACATCTTTTAAATACCTCCAAGAATAGTGATTCCATCACTTCCCTGGGCAGTCTGTTCCAATGCTTGATAATACTTTCTGTGAAGAACTTTTTCCTAATATCCAATCTAAACATCCCCTGGTACAACCTTGAGGCCATTTCCGCTTGTCCTGTCACTTGTTACTTGGGAGAAGAGACCAACACCCACCTTGCTACAACCTCCTTTCAGGTAGCTGTAGACAATTATGAGATCTGCCCTTGGCCTCCTCTTCTCCAAGCTAAACAACCCCAGTTCCCTCAATGGCTCTCGTAAGACTTGTTCTCCAGCCCCCTCACCAGCCTGGTTGCCCTTCTCTGCATGCGCTCCAGCACCTCGGTGTCCTTCTTGTAGAGAGGTGTCCAGAACTGAACACAACACTCGTGTGGCCTGACCAGTGCTGAGCACAGGGGCACAATCACCTCCCTGCTCCTGCTGGCCACACTGTTTCTGATATAGGCCAAGATGCCATTGGCCGTCTTGGCCATCTGGACACACTGCTGGCTTATATTCACTGGTGCCTGTTGAGCAACACCCCAAGGATCTTTTCCACTGGGCAGCTTTTGAGTTATTTGTCCCCAAGCCTGTAGTGTCGCATGAGGTTGTTGTGACCCAAGTGCAGGACCTGACTCTTAGCCTTCTTGAACCTCATACAGTTGACCTTGGCCCATTGGTCCAGGCTGTCCAGATCCTTCTGCTTGCTTCCCTCAAGCAGATCCACACTTTGTCTAACTTGGCATCATCTGCAAACTTAACAAGAGTGCCCTTGATCCTACTGTCCAGATCATTCATAAAGATATGAAGATGGGAGTGAATAAGATGTTCAAACGTCACCCGATTTTATTTCATTACAAAAGATGGAGGCATACAGTGACCTAATATCAGAGCTGATAACCCATGTATTGCTCTTTGGCCATCTTTGCATTGTTTAAACAAGGCAGATTCACACTATGTATTGCTTTAAAAGGTAAGTTTTGACTTCTTACATAATTACGCAAGCTTAGTACACCGTGGTATTTTATTTTTCTCTAAGTCGTATTTATAATGTCACTCAAAGCCTAATTGTTAAGCAAAGGTGAAAATACCTAGTGATTTTTTGAATAAAAATCCCTCTTGTGGTGGTTGAGCGATAATTAATTTGCCTTTGGGGGTTCTGCCTTCAGAAAAAACACATCAGAAAAGCTGTTCTCCATGCCAGTCTAGGTGGCTATTCTCTAATAGATGGCTGCTAACCTCAGTGAAAAAAAGATTGAAAAACCCTAAAGCTATGAAAATGTATCAAAAACCTTAAAGCACACATGCAAATAATATTGAAATAGAGTTTGCCAACACATAGCATCCCACGCTAGCAATATATAGTGTAGTTTTTCTGAGATAGGAATCCTTTATTCCCATGTACCTTCCAAAATCTCTCTAAGCACATGGTTTTATATTTTTTTGCATATCATTTAATTTTTAGAACATTAAAAAAATGTTGAAGAGAGTTATTACAACCCCCTTCTGTCAGACAGTTATATAAACAAATATAATCGCTAACAGTCAATAAACAAATATAATCAATATAACTCAAAGGGTTGATTTTAATATCTTTTTCTAAACCAGAATAGGATCTGCAGATAACACTAAGAATAAATACAGCTCTAACTTTAACAAAAGAGATTTAAAAAATCCTATTTACATCTTACTATTTACTTCTATTCCTATTACATCTTTACCTTATATTAATTTTCTCTATTCTTTTAGTTCATTGGAAGCTTGAAACTGAGGCCATGCTTCTTCATGAGACATTTAATATAAAAATCTTTTTTTGTCTGCTTATAAAGGAAAACTAAAATAGTTCTTCAAAGGGTTCTCCTGATTTTTTAAATATTCTTTTTCTGTGGGCCTTGCTGCTTAATGTAAAACTGTAATAAATCATATTCTTGCTAATGTAGAATTCAAATTATATTAGAATGAAAAGTTCCAATACTTTGTAGACCTATTTGGCCCTTAATTAGTCACCATAAACCTTGGTTTAGTGTGTAATAAAGTGAAAACTCCAAAATACAATTTTCTTTCCAAGTGCAGCAGTGCCAGTTTTCTGTGCCCTGAAGTACAGGGTGCTACTGGAAAATTAGTGGCTTTTTTAGAGGTCACAGGTCCTAACGAGAAATATGCATTCAGTACTCAAACAAGTGTCTCCTGCCGAAATTCTTTTCTCATAGCTGGTGATAATCTTAATATACCAGGTGTGTGTTCTGTACATACCAAGGGATTTTCTTAATGTTCCTATTTAACCTGAGTGGAGAGGGCATGGTGCTGATTAACAAGTTTATATTAAGTTGCACTCTGCTGAGAATGTATGTATATATATTTTTATACTGATAATATTTTTACAGTAGTGGCAGTTTTCTACTTACTGTCTCATTTTAAAGGTTAAAAAACTTGAGTTCTTCAGAGCTCCTGTAATGACCTGTGGCAGTGTGTCACCTTTTGGAAGGGGTTATTTAGCAATGCCCAGAGAAATTAATGCCCAGAAGAACAGAAAAATGCAAGAAAGTGTGGTAGAAGTGTTTCTTAGAAATACTCTTGAAATATTTCAGCTGTGAGAAAGATAACCAGTTTGTGACACTGGCAATGGCCTTTTATAGGACCCAGTGAGTTCTCATTGCCTTTAGCCATTCGTTATTGCCTCCAGTGTCGATTTATGCTGCTCACAATTTCCTTTTCCTTTTTGTTTTATTCTGCAGTGAAAATGATGCATTGGGTATATGTTGATCTGTTGATGGCTTTGCAAGTGCAGAGATTCCAATGGAAAAATAATATCTGAAATACTAGGTAATAGTAGAAATTTATTTAATCTTATTTATTCTTTTTAAAGCACAATGTGGTGACAGAGCAGAATGTTATGATGGTAATTATTGCTCTCTTAGACTTGGATGGTATATGGTGGTGTATGTTTGTGTAAGTATGTTTAGAGGAGCAAGTTTGTCTTTTTAAATACGTTTTGTAGCAGCTAACACATGGGGTTTCCTGCAGTGAGTAAGATAGCATTGGTGGGTGTTTTGGTGTATTGGAAATTTGTACTAGGAGGAGGAAAATTGGATTTTGTAATCTCCTAGTCACTTGTTCCATTACTGTTTGCATACATTTTTACAAGTGTAAGAGGCAGTGATAAGACTAGTTGATGTGGTAGGGATGGGATGAAGAATGTTATGGAAATGGGAACAGTTTGGGCCTTTTAATAGCTCCTGTCCAGATCTTTTTTTTTTCTAACACTGTGCTATTTTAAGTTGAAGATTTATGTAGAAATACAGCATTTTAAGAAGTGCTAGATGGACTCTTCTGAAAGTCCTTCACAATTTATTCCTTATTTTAGTGTGCTGTTTGTTCAGAAATTCCCTCCCCCCTCCCCCCTTTCTAAATCAGCACTAAATTTTCCTTTAGGCAGGAATACAAATTATGCATAGGAGAGTCTGGTTTCTTTAAGTCCAGAAGGCATAGTAAGGAGGAGACTCACTGCTGCTGGTTTCAAGTGATCGTGTTTGAGGTGGAAGCTTGCTTCAGTAATCTATCTTGCTAACACATGGCTGAGGAAACAGAGGGATGGGGAAAACTTTGTCTAAGTATTGTTTAAATATCTTATAAAATGTTTTTCTGAGTGAATGTGTTCATATAGAAAGTATACACATATATATATGATCTTATAGCTTGAAGCATTGTATGTGGCACAGATATAAACCATACTGTGTTCCTGCTTCCCATCTGTTGTTTAACTTCATCTTCTAGTCCATGTCCACTCTGTGCTCTCATTCTTCCCCATTCACTTCACTCATGTCCTCTCTTCTCCAAGATTTAGCAGACGTCAGGTCCTGACAATTTCTGGTTTAATTTGTATAGTTCCAGCTCCTCTAAGGAACAGTCCATTAGAGACTGAGAAAACTATTGTTAGTGAGACTCCCATCCTTACTCCATTCACACCCCACCTTTGGTTGAGGCAAGGAGGCGCTTAGGTACTGTACATTTTCAATAGCACGCATTTTCTGTTTTAACTGAGTGCAAGTCAAATGATTATGTCTCTGCATTCCCCCAAATATCCCTTTCCCAAAGAGACTAAAAAGTATTTTGTTTCTAGTGAAACAAATATGGAATTTATAGGCCAATCTTTAATGAAGATAAGAGGCAAAAAGCTTAGAAATAGTTTTGAAAAGTCACGTCAGGGTAACATGAGATTTGTTTATATCAGATCCTTATGTTTGGCCCAGCTGTGCTCAAAAAAAAAGAGCCCCAAATGCTTTTTGCTATTTTTTTTTTCTGGGGAACTAAAGTTTGAATAACCTATGGCTGATGAGAGACCCATGAACTTTTTTGCTGCTGTGGAATTGACAGTTAAGGCTCAGTGGCTGCAACTTCTCTCAGTCACTTTATATTCCTTGGTATAGAAGAGCTTCAGAGAGGATTAGTTGGATGTTCCCATTCTGTAAGGCAGTCTGAGCATTTTAAAATCTGCTCTTATAACTTTGAAGTTGGACTGTTTTGGGTTTTTTTAATCCTGAACTTTATACAAAATGAACACAGTATGCTTGTAAATAATGTATTTTTTTAATAATTTAGTGGAATTAGTCCCAACAATGCCTATTTAACAAGAAGAAAATTGAGAGGGGAAGTAGATGAAGAGTGCCCCAATATACAGTTCCAGAATAATCTTTTATACTTACATAGACCTACATGATATGATCAGACATGATCTAGGAAGGAAAGATGTCCTTGAAGCCTCCCAGGTACACAGTCCCAGACTGGGTCATCAGAAGTGACTGCATTCACTTCCTAGCCATATCTCCCAAGGAATATGATTAGGATGAAGACAGTTGTGTCTTTCAAAAGACCAATTGCCCTGAAGGTAGATAATGGCATGTTGCTATGAATTCCTGTCCTATTGCTCTAGCAGTGAGGGTGCATGTGGAGTTCCTTTAGAGAAAACAAATTGTGTTTTCAAGTGGATAGTTTCTTCTCAACCAAATCCTTGCTTTTTTACTTTTTTACTTTTTTTTTTTTTTTCAAATTTAAACTGAAGACTGTGTCTTATGTTAAGGTGTAAGGAGAACCTAGGGTGCCACTTGTCAGCATAGCTTGTACTGCTTCTCTGTAGCTAGTAAATCAAAATAACAAGAGGGAATGCAGGCTTATTTACAATAAGCTGCAAAAATTAAAGAGTAACTACTGCAAAGGTATAGGAGGAAGGAATCTGAGGAGGCAAATTCTGAGGAGGGAGTTGTGGTGGTGCGTTGATGAGTGCCTTGCTTACAAGGTGATGTCCCTGCGTTCCTTGAGTACAATTGAGTCACTGGAATAATTTAGGCAGGTACATTTTTTGAAGGGTCATTCATTTATGATTTGGTTCATCAGGACCTGGCTTTGGTTCCCTAGGAATAAAGTTGTTCTCTTCACAAATGACGAGGATGTAAATAATAATGATTTAAGTCATCTCTGCAGTACCTGAATGCTCTGGTGTGCATATAATGATATGTCACAGTAGCTGCTAAGGAGTGGTTTTCTTATGCACTATGTATTCAATCAAGCAAGAGAAGAGTTTCAAAGTTTTTCACTAAAACTTACCAAATAAATCTGCTCAAACACTGTGAGTGGTCAACTGTATTAGTGTAACTTTGGAAATTAAAAAATGACTGGAAATACCTACAATTAAAAGTCAGTAATTTTCAAATAAAGATGTTTCATGGAGTTTTATCCTAAGTTAAAATATCACTGTACTACAGCTAAGTTTTCAATGGTATAGGAATGGATTGCAGACAGAGCTGAAGGTTAAGCCTATCCTTACGATGTACTTGGCAACATATATGGAGATCCTTGAGTCTTCCACTTGAATGAAAACTGGTAGAGATTGAAGTTACTCAAAGGCTCACTTGCCTTCTGGAAGGAAAGGAACACAGCACATTAATAAGAAGTGCTGTTTGTTCAGGCTTGCTTTAAAGCATTTTCTATTGGATTGAATTTATTAACTCTGTTTCCTTCTAATCTTGAATAAACAGTGGAAGTTTACCTTGTAATATATCACAACAAATATGGAGAGTCTGGTCTGTTCAGTGTGACGCTCTCTACAGAGACTCATGGTGAAATCCTCGCCCCATTGAAATCAATAGGCAGTGTCTTTGTTGCCTTCAGTGCATATGCAGTGTTCCTGAAAGAGAGCTGAAATGTTGAGTGTATTGGATGCCTCTGTATTGTGTGCCTGTGCTGCTACTGGTATGGTAATATGGTATCTAACCATGGCCATAGCTTTGACGCAGCTATTGTGGTGTTGAATTGTGGGTGAAAGTTATAAAACATAGAACTGTGCTTTGCGAACACATAGGTATGGCTATCTTTTCTTGTCTCTGTTTTTTCAAGAACTTAGTGCCAGTGCTCATCCAGCAGGCCAACTCCTTGTGAAATCAGATTTGTTTTGGTGCCTGAAAGCACGATGAATGCTTCTGAAATTTTGCCCTACTGTGCTATGTAGTCCATAAACTAAAAGGGGTAAGATAAAGTCTCTGGTCCACACTGCTGTACATGTGATGATTACTATTTTTGGGATGTAGCCTGAAAGTGGAAAAAAACCCCAACCCAACCTGTTCTAGAGTGACCAAAAATGCTATCTTTTAAAATTGTGCTTAATCAAAAAACTCTACCTCATTTCCCCCTCTGGAAAAAAAAAACCAACCCCCACAACAAAAGTCAAAGAACAAAACCTCAAAATCATTCTGTATATTTAAAAATATTCATTGGATTAGGAAGTGGTTCCTACCCAGTCAGGTTCCTGAGCATATTTCTTAACTGGTGAGCTGTGAAGGCAATTTCATAATTTGAAATACACTAAGTTAGCATGTAGTTCAGTATTTTTACATCAGCTGCATCAACTATGGGAAAGAATGTATCCAAGTACTCTGAATCCTGATGGATAAGACTATTTAATGAAGAATGCAAATTTGTATCCAAAAAATGGTTTTTGAAGCAAGATATATCACATCACAGGTGAGGGTCTTGACCACTCTTTACTGGCAATTTATGGAATCTTTCTGTGGTATGTTTAAATGTATTTTATATGTGTATATGTACTGTGTTTGTGTGTGTGTGCACTGCTGTATTTGTTATAAACCAGTTCAGAAATGTTTGTGAAATTAGGTCACTGGATGAGATTCTGTGATGCACAGAAGAGAATTTGCATATAAAAGGGAAGTGAATTAGTACAGCTTTACATCAATGTTGTACCTGCGCAGTTCTGGGCTGCTTCAGACATTGCAATCAACCCTACAGATATCGTATGGACAATCATACTTACAGAAATTTATCCTCAACTGCCACCATCCCAAGTATTCTCCAGTGCTGTGCCCTGAGGATTTCACCTCTTACCAAGGGAGCTGTGTGTTGGAAGTGAAACATCAGTAGTTAAATGTGTGCAAAATTAAATCCTCTGCCTGCAGTTCCCTGCCTTCGCTCCTTGGAGGAATGCTTCTCTTCGTGGGACCATGGCTTTTACAATCCCTTTACATTTCTGCAACCCCATAATCTGTCACATGGTGATGGAGACTGCTGTTTCAATTCCCCAGTGGTCATACCATCCTAGCAAATGTGCTTTGTCTTTCTTATTGATTTTCTTTCTTTCAAACTGTATCTTCTTACAATATATTGTGGAAGGGAAAGGACAAACTTCTTTGCAGGAAATGAGAAGGGACAGAATAATCTGAAGATGTGTATTTGTGTATGAGTGAAACATAATGTCTGGCTGTTATCTGCCCTTTCCAAAAGAGTTGCCTCAAATACAGCCATCTGCAGAGAGTGCTCTCGGGAGCTTTTCCTGTTACGTGCTGTAAGACCTGTGCAAGCAAGGTCTGGTGCGCCTCCAAGTGCACCTTCCAGCTCTGGAGGAACCTGTGCCCGGAGGTCTGCTTCAGACTTTCAGACTTTCGTTAGCCTTGGACTGAACCTCTAAAGGCATCATAGATAACTTCAGCGTGAGGCAGACACAAACCTGTACAAGTAGTAACCTCTGAGTGGTCAAAGTTGGGACATGTCTTTAGAAAATTTTGGCCCGTGAATACTTGGAGAGCCTTGAATGAAGTGTGCTGAAGAAGTGTGAAGTAATGCAACCAGGGATCAGATCATGGTTTCTTCATGTGCAATTTTCTTAATTCCTTTATTTTGTGCAAGGTAAATTGCTCTGTGTGTGCCTTCAAGCAATCTCAATTTAATGCAGTGATGACTTCGAGTGATTGAAGAACTAATCAACTTCAGCTGCCACTTCTCGTCCTCTAGCTTAAGAATGATGAGCTTGTTTGTACCTCTCTCCTCATCCCTCTTCGCACCACAGCTGTTGGGGAATATGGTCCCTCGATGTATAATCACAGTACAATATAATCATCATCCAAAGAGCAAAATTCAGGTAGAGATAGGAAGCGGTGTAGGTTGTTTGGATTTTTTTTTTAATTCAAGGAGAAAGGAAAGAATCAGAGCAGATTTTTATTCGTTTAATAAGAAATACAACAAGCACTGGGTGTTTTTGTTTGGGTTAGGGCTTGGGTAATATTAACACTTAATAATAAAACTTGAAAAGGATCTAGAAGAGTTGAATGACCTGACCTTTCCAAGAAGACATTTCAGGAACTCAGGAATTACATCTGTGTAAGTTATTTTGTTCCCAAGTACAAGCTTATTTTATCCAGTAGCACACATGCATACGTAAGTATATATCTTCCCACTCTGCCACACGAATACATTCACACATGCAGTCACGTCTTTTATACTTGCATCTGTTTGAACTTTTTATGTAGTCATTTGAGTATGGCAGAATTTCTTTTAAAAAACTCATCTCAATCATTCAGAGCAACAGTTTTATTTCAGACCAGCCTGTGGTTTGTTGTTTTTTGTTTTTTTTTTTTTTTCCCAATCTGAGAATCTTCTTTTCGTGTCTTCTCGGCATTGAAGAAAACGAAGTGTATCCTAGCAAATTCCATCACTGCTTACTGGGAGCTTAGGAGCTATGTTTCTGTAATGTAACCCCTGGTATACTTAATGACAAAAGAATAAAGATACTTGAAATACAAGCGTGGAAGGGCAAAATAGCTTTTTCTGAACAAAAGAGAATCAAACTGTGGGAAAACTTGCCTAAAATTGGTTATGTGCATCCAAGTCAAAGTTTTGTTTTGTTTACGTTTTGTACTTCATCAGTGATGAATGCTACAATTTTTAATAAGAAAAAAATGGAGAAGGGCATTTTTTTCTTTAACTGAATTCATTGATTAAATAATGTTTCGGGAATACTGTCCAAAAGTTTCAGTTCTGGTCTCAAATTTGGAATCTATCCTAGTTGAGATGGAATATATATATAAAAATACAAAACTCCTGTATGTTTTTTCTGTGTGACCTACCCTGCATGTACATTATACCTGTCCTCTACAGTGATTAGTACGCATAAGACAGTGTAAATTTATTTTTTTTTTTACTTGTACACTTTCTGAGAGTCTTGTTTATTTTCATTTGCGTTTGTTATAGACAGATAGGAATATGAGATGAATGTACGCTTTAATGAGAGACAGCAGCGTTAACCCTTAACAAAGATCTGCTAGTAAGTATATGGTTGGCAGCAGGCAAGGCATTTTGCACCACGGAATTTGGACGTTTTCACAGCAACTGTGTTGAATATTTTAATTTGCTGACATATTCTCTACTCCAGGCTCTGTTGGTGGCTCAGGTCACAGCAAACAATGGAAATAACAAAGCACATATGCCGGGTTCTGACGTGCCCTTGCCAGTGCAGTCTACTGGTATGAGGTATTCTGATCATGTAAGAATCATGGTGGCAATTTGACAATCTCTGAATATTATTTTTTGGCAAATATTATAAGTGTTATAGAAATATTTTCATGCAATAATAACTTTATTGTAACACCAGTATAGAAGCATAAATTACCAGATGAGTCAGAATTATGGCCCTTTTCCTGCTGTGTGTGGGCAGACCCCTACATCTGTGCTCGTTACAGGTTTGAGACCTAAATGCATTAGATGTGTACTGGAAGAAAATGATTCTTCAAAGTATTTTAATCGAAGGAATATGTTGCTCTTGGTTGTGAAGAAAGAAAATCCTCTAAAGATGGAAATTTCCATGTGCTTCCCTTTTTTAGAAGACAAGTGTTAATATGGAAATTTATCTGAAAATTCTTTTAAGATTAATTACAAAATTGAAAGAAAATGTAAAACAGCTCCAATCAATGTCTTGAAAGAAAAGATGAGGTGTTTTATCTTCAGGAGACTCCAGAAAGGATTTGTGTAAGTAGACTGTAGTGGTGGCCCAGTACTTCTGTAAAGTATATTAGTAGGTAATATGCTAATACATGGTGGTAATATTATTAATGATTTGTGACAGCAGTTCTCCCAAAGTCATAAACTTTAATTTCATTGTCTGCTTCTTCTCAAGGGAACACTGAAAATTCAAATAGGGATCTCTCATTTCATCTGACACTTTTCCTCAAACAGAAGCTTGCAGGTTGTTGAGGAAGACATCCCATTGCTTGGGATTCTGAGATTTGTCTTTATCTTTAAGTACTTAAAAGATTTATTTGTGTGACACTGCTTTTTTTTATTTTCTGCCTCTGTGAAAGTAAGCATGTTCAGTGTCTGTTGTCTGGGTTCACTTTTGTACACCAGACTGAGCAACAACAGTACATATTTCAGTAAAGCAAGTAGTTGTACTTTTGCTCAGAAAAGTGGAAATTACAAGAGAAAAGCATCAAAGTCATAAGAGGCAAATGAGGAGTAGGGGTGAAATTCAGTTTATTGTAGCTGAAGCTGCTCGAGTGGATCTTGCTTCTACTTCTAGAGTGACCTTGTTCTGGGTAGCAGGATTAGAAATTTCTTTTCCCTGCTGTAAAGATCTGACAAGTCCCAGCCTCCACTGAACTGCCTCATGCACTTTGCCTCACACAATCACCTCGTCCTTCCCATCTCTGGGCTTCTCTGAGTGAAGGGAAGAGTGGCTCCTGTTTTTTCTTCCTACTTTGCTGCTGTCTTTAGGGAAGATTAAAAATCCCATCCAGTGCTTTCCAGAGCTACTGAAAATTCAGCCTTACGTATCCTGAGGATTATCTGGACCAGATGATCAAATTAACATTCAGAGCAGTTACAGGGACCCCTGCTTCTTCCTTTGTTTTTATTAATCAATTTAGGAAAATTTGATTAGTTCTGGTTGTTTGGGAGAATACAAATCAACGCTCTTTTTAAAATTCTTTTCAGATTGCCTGAATCTAGGTTGCCCTGTTAGATACCTGGACCTCATGACATGCTGATTTCTTTGCCTTCAACCAATTTTCATCTAATCAATTGAATTATCGTTTCATCTGACTCCTTCATTCCCTGAAAGTGTAATATTCATTGTGAGCTTTTTCTTGGCTTTGTAATAATTTTCAACTTCAGTATCAGGAAAAAATATTATTTGGAAAATATTTTGATAGTCTTACATCTCAAGGTGTGTTGTCAGATCTCTCCAGCGACCGCACATAATGTAAGAGCAACATATATAATTAACTTGGCACAGGTAGGGGGGGAATGGGGAAATTGTCTCTGTTACCTCCCTTCTTTAATTTTGAAATCTCGTACCCTTACATGATATGTTCAGAAAATTACAGACTGTGAGTGGGATTCACATGGCAAAATGTAGACGTCTACATTTGAGTTAGTCACCCAAGGCTCCCTGTGTGGGGAATAGAGAGAAACAGGACAGATGAATCACACCCTTGAAGAACCTATTTTTTTCTACCTTTATGCTAAGACAAATTGACTCATAGCTTGAAAGTGCCCATTTGGCTAGTAAAGGGGGCTGGGGTAACAACTGCAATGTGATGGCTATGTTCTACACCCTGAAAACTAGATGAGATGAACATGTCTCTTTGTGGTTCTGGTGTCTGACTGTGTGCTTGTGTGTACGCCTTTGTTTCTTTTACTGTGAGAGCTTTGAGTTCCTAGAAAAAAAATCTGTGTTTTTCCACCTAGAAATTCCTTGAAAAAACAAAGACAACTTTAGGTTTTCATGTGTGAGAACTCAGAAATCAAGAAATGCATAAGCTGAATTAGCATGTTTCTCCTGTATGTGTGATTCTCAATACGTATCAGCAAATTAAAAAAAGAAAGCCCTAACATGTAAGTTTTCATGACTTCAGTGGCATGTGAATTTAGTAGCTGGCCGTAGCTTAAATGATGCCACTGTTTGTTTAGTCACCTTTGGAAACACTACATCCTCTGCATTTAGGGGGATGTGCAGGTTCGGAAATACTACATCCTCTGCATTTAGGGAGATGTGTAGATGCTTTCTGGTAGTCTAGGGAGCTGCAAGCTCTTTATGCTACATCAGGGGTATTCTCTCTGTGTGTAAACCACACAATACATCTTCCCAAAATCCTGCCTGTTGAATTAGCCTGAGGAGTCTGTAGTAAAGAAATATATGAAGACCTTGCATCACTACTTGCAGGAATGGAGTCTGTCTTCCCCTATTTGCTTCTTCAATATGTCACCAGCAAGAGCACACAGGGCATGAGGCAGTCTGGGCTCATAGGAGCAAGTTGTGTTCACAGTGGTGCTGGTGCCACTAAACATCCATGTGGGGTCCCCTCAGCTGAAAATGCCAGTAACATACCATCTTCCCACCAAGAGGTGAACAGTATTAAAATAGAAGTGACCAATGAATCAAGACAAATAATGGTAGTCCTGCAACGTAGCATGTCCAATTTCTTTTCATCTTCTATTCTGTATGTGTGCAGATATACAGGGCTTATTGAAACAAATGAAACTGAGGAACTTCTACTTCAGCTTAAAACCAGAGGAATAAAGTTGTTTGTCTTAGATCTGTAGCTAGAGTATGTCTAGAAGGATGGCTTTTGATAGAGCCTGAGCTCCTAACTCTAAGCACGTAGCCTGAGGAGCATGATCTAGCAAGTAGGTTGCAGCTCACTAGTTTTCTAAGTAATTAGTGTATGTAGACACCCTGAAAGTGGTAATATGATATGCGGGTCACAGCTCCTTCTCCTCTGAGCTCAGAGCTGCAAACTAGAATCCACTCAAGATCCAGACCCTGGAGATGTATTCTGATTTTTATGTGTCAGTGAAGACATGGTGTATCAGAAGCAATGCATCTAGGTTCTTCTCTATCAGATTCCCAGATCCTAATTCCCTGAAAGTCTTTCCCTGCGAGGCCCCACTAGGTTTAGGAGGCATGTTGGTTAGTCCTTTTGAAACTGGGCGGTTTTAAAGCCAGACAGGCAAGATTTGAGTCAGTGGAAAATCAGATATGGCCTGACTGTAGCCTGGCAGCAACACGCAATGTTGGAGAACCACTGGATTCAGCACCCTCCAGACAAAACCAACGTTCCCATCCCGTCCCTGAAGAAAAAGAAGAAAGAAAGCCTCAGAAAAGAGCAGTGGCTGTGTCATGAAACCCTTATGAATGTAAGTTTGAAGTACCCAGGGTACCTTTCTGAATGAAGTAACAGAGTTTGGTTAAAGTCATGGATCCACTGGCTTTTGATCTGGCTAGATCAGTTCAAACCGTGCTGTAAGTTGAATTAGTGAAACGGTGGAGGTAGAAGATTTTTCTTCTGAATTTCTCCCATCTGTTAGTGTTTTGTCAGCACTTTATGCACCAAGTAATTTAAGCAATCGTTACCTGTGAGCATAAAGGCTCTTTTGGCTTCATACTTTACCTTTCAGCCAAAGACAGGCAGATCTAAAACAGCAGTGGAAACTGCCTTGGAGAGCTGAGTGCTGGCGTGCAGAGCCGAATATCTCAAACCAATGTGTTAACATCTGCCTACAAAAGCAGGGCTCTGGAGTTCCTCCAGTCCCTGGAAAGCCAATGTGCCTCTTCCAGATGAGAACCGATGTGCTAAACATCAAATGGTCAGTGTGGATGCTGCCTGCTTCTGTTTGTGCTAGTTTTAGGAAATATTTTTTATATGCTGTACTGGCAATATCAGAATTCTTAGTTTAGATCCCACTGTGTAGCAGTTGGATTATTTGCTTATCTGCCAAATTTCTGTTGGAAGGAAAATCATATACGTGTGTATACTTGCACACACAAAAAAATAGATTTCTTTTTTGTTTTGAAAGAAACTTATTAAATAACAATTCCTGGATAGAATTCCTACTTTTATGTATTGGTGAGTTGTAATTTGGATTATAGCTACTTCAGAATACTGTTTTTAATCCATAAAATGGCTCTTAGTAGCAAGTTTCCGTATAATTCAGGTATCATGATGGTACCAAATAATTCAGATAACTGGTAAAAATAACTCCTCATGATTTTATGTGTGTTTGCACTTCAGAGGACCAGCAATGAAAAGATGATCAGACATCTGAATCAGAAAGACAATATTTATGTCTAAATTGAGTAAGCATGTAATTCTGTTGGCGTTTCCTGTGTTCTGTCTGTCCTTCTTCTCTTGAGTGCTGTAGACTGATTCAGATCTTCAGTGTTTATTACCTGACCTGAAAAGCTCAATATAAATATTTCGTGAATTCAGTGAAGTACCTGGTGTGCTTGTGGCTGCATATATACTTATGGATGAGTAAAGTATAAGAGGGTGGCTGTCCGGTAGCTCTGTAACTTTTATTTTTAATAGTCACAGGATGCTTTTTGAAATAGGTTAAATATTACATTTTCCAGTATTCAGGTGCAGAGGAGGACTCGATATTTTCAGATGTGTTAGTGATGCTTTTTCTATGCATACATATATCTATTCAAATCTACACAAAAGGATTCCTCTGTCACAAGGCTCCACATACCAGCTAGAAGAGGTGAGTCCTTAGATCTAGCCTGATATTTAGATATTATAAATTCCAGGCTGAATTTATTTCCTAACCAATGTATATGCATTGCTGATTGTTCAGCTCTTTTCCTTTGTGCTTTTTACCCTGATGTAGTTAAAGAAAGCAGTGGTACATTCTTGCGAGGTTGTTTGGATGAGGCAATGAGCTGTTTGGTGTTCCTTTGCTCAGGCAGGCTACATTTCCAGGTCATCCTGGTGGCCTTTTTCTCCAGCAGAATGTTTCAGGAGGTTTTTTTCGCTCCCCTCTTCCTACAAATAGAGAGAGAGAGAGAGAGAGAGACTGGACAGATCCATAATTTCTTCTTAAAATTCAAGAATTTTCAGTGGGTGGCTACCAAGATACGCAAATTGCGGGCAGATTCATCGTCTGGGCAAGACTGAAATAGTTTCAGTTGAGGTGGCTCTCTAAGAGGTAGAGAAGCTCATTTCTCTTAGCTTTTCTTCTGGTCATTACAGTGGTGTCTTTCATTTGTCTTCATTCCAGTTTTGTATTCTGCCTTTACACATTTACCTCATCTATTTTTAATGAATTGCATTTTTGAAGTCCATAAATCTTTGCATTCTTAAGGACTGACCAAAAGTAATTGTTGCTAATTACTAATTGTTTAATACCCTTTCCATTAATTAGGGTTTAGAAGACCATTAGATGGAACTAATACATATGTAATTACAGTCATACAGGTAACAATATATACAACATTGCCAAAATTTTTTAACAAGAGGTCTAATGTAGTTTTCTAGACCGTCATGGTTTAACCCCAGCTGGCAGCTAAGCCCCACAGAGCCGCTCACTCACTCTGCCCTGGTGGAATGGCAAAGAGAACTAGAAGAGTGAAAGTGAAAAAACTCATGGGTTGAGATAAAGATAGTTTAATAGTTAAAGCAAAAGCCGCACACACAATCAAAGCAAACCAAGGAATTGGTTCACCACTTATCATCATCAGGCAGGTTTTCAATCACCTCCAGGAAAGCAGAAAACTGTCACACAGAACAGTCACTTGGGAAGACAAGTGCCGTAATTCTGAATGTCGCCCTCTTCTTTCTTCTTCCCCCAGATTTTATTGCTGAGCATGATGTCACATCCCTTTGGTCAGTTGGGATCAGCTGTCCTGTCCCAACTTCTTGTGCAACCCCAGCCTACTTGGTGGTGGAATGGTGTGAGAAGCAGAAAAGGCCTTGACTCTGTGTAAGCATTGCTCAGGAGTAACTAAAACATCCCTGTATTAACAACACTGTTTCCAGCCCAAATCCCAAACATAGCCCCGTACTAGCTACGATGAAGAGAATGAATTCTATCCCAGCCAAACCCAGCACACTGGCCATCCTTGACTGCCTGTTTCTGTAACAGTATTACAAAAAATGCACATTTTAAGGTAGACACATCATGAAGCTTTCACTGGCTTGTCCACAGCTTTTCTCATAATGATGAGGTATTGAGAGAGCTTTGTACAATGATGCTCTCCCACCTCTATCACAAATGCACTGTATTTACCATATTTTGGGATTTCATTTGTTGTTCACAGCCATGCTGTGATGAACGAGCAGACTTGGGCTGGTTGTTTCTCTCTCTTTCCTCACTTGTTTCCAGATAATGAACTCGTAGCTTGTAATAGATGTTATTAATCTGTAGCTATGTGACATTACATATTGTACTACTGAATGTAATCTTATTGTGTTACTCAGGATCATTTGGCTTTGTGTACAGTTCAATCTTTCTCTTAATTGACCTTGCCTCCTAAATTTGCATTGCTAGAAAACTTCTTCATCACAATTACAATTCTTGTGCAAAGACTATGGAGATAAATGATGAATATAGGCAATCCTAATCCCAGTTCTGTGAAAACTGATTAGTCATTGTCCTTTTGACTGGTAGTACCCCTCTCAGATAAATATTTTCCTGCCTTTTCTTTAGGTTGGTTACTGAATAAACCTTCTCCAGTTTAAACAATGATTTCCCGTTTGTATCAAATGCTTTATTGAAATTTAGTTCAACTACATCTCCCTTTGTTTAGAAAAAACAGTCAGTTCATCAAAGAATGTTCTTGCTGCTGGTCTGCTGTGACCCACATTTTCTTAAATTCTTCTTTCATCTCAATTTTCTTAAATTTACTTGCACCTTTGATAGTCATTTCCTTTAGAGCATACTTCTGAGGTCTAGCTAAAGCCATATGTACTGTGTAGATCAGAGTAAAATGCTTGCATGCCCAGGTTAATGAGTATTTTAATCACCGTTCTAAAAACAGTTATGAGTTTTGCTTTTCCTCGTTATGCGACTGTCCCTTGGTGGACCTGCAGTTATACCTGGGACTTCTTTTGACACATGGGCCACTACTGACTCATCCTTTCCTTCTGCTCTCCCATCTGTTGGTGTCCATGTGTTGTGGCATGCCCTATACTTGAATAATCAGCTGTCAGGGGCTGTGCTTTTGTGGCTGCACAACATCCAGCGTCTAGGGCATCTACAGCTCTGGCTAAAATGGTATGATCAATAAGATTTGTCTCATTTTGACTTTCTTATGGTTTATTTGGCTTCTGTTTGGAGAAGCTGTCACTTTCTTTAGGAGCTCCTTCTAAAGTTGGCAGAAGTTTGTCTTGTGTGTTTGATGTCACCTGTCTTAGGAGAAGGATGTATGGAGTTGTGTTCTTTCTCATTTCATCATTATCTTTGAGCTCCACAAAGAGAGGAGGGAGATAACCTTTAATATCCGGAAGCTTCATGGTCTTCACCTGAGAAAGATCATTCTGGATGAAAGAAAAACCACTAGTTGCAGGAGCAGTAACAAAAGGTACGTCAGCTTAAATAAACTGTGCTGAAGAAGGTTTTTTTTCCATATTCTCTGAAACACACACATTCTCTGCACAGCGAATAAGACTCGTGCAAAATCTGAATGCTTTTGAAATTGCAGAGTCAGCAAAGAGGTTTGTACTGTCATCATATAGATTCACTAGCCAGGAAGTTCCTGTAGTGATTTTGTTAACCTGTACTTCAGGATATGCCAGTCTCTGCCAGTGTTGACTGTTCTTTAGATGCTGTGTTTTGCTGAATTCTGTACAGCCAATAGCACCCCTGTCAGTGTAGAAAATCTGGTAAGTGGGAGTTAGGTGCAAGGACAAAATGTGTGTTTACTTAAAATTAGAAGATGAATAGCGTTAAGAAGTTTTGTAATGCTTAACCTAACTGTGCATCTCTTTATCAGCTAAGTGTTTGAAGCTCCTGTACCATACTAGTATGTCATTAATCAGTGAGCTGAAAAACACTAGTTTAGAATTTAAAATAAGTTAAAGCAGGACAAAAGTTAGGATGAATCATCCTTTGCTCATTTTTTTAAGTGTAACTGTCATTCACCTACTGTAAATGCAATTCACCAGCATGGTAACATTGCATGTTACCTGATTTTGCTGTTTACCATTACTTATTTTAAATATGATTTTACTGTGCTCATTGACAGTTGAAATCTGCCTCTGGTTTTAGCATGGTAGGTTTAACTGTCACATGGATCACTTCACATACGTTCAATGTCTGTTCAAGGTAATTGTTTTTAATGTTTTCTCATATTTTTTTAACATCTTCTAGACCGGAATATCATAGGTTGTTCATCAATATTTAAAAAATTGTGCCTATTAAGCACGGTGGCTTTGATTTTAAAAACTGCTATTGAAGTATGACAGTTGTTAGATGGAACATCACAGAGGATTTTCAAGGTTGGCACTATTTGAAAACCTGTTCCTATTTAAAAGACTATAATTGGGTCCCTCGAATCCTTAGTTACATTAGAAGAGAATTTTATAAATAACCTTATCCATTTTTCTTCACTGCTGACAATACCATTAAATAGCTACTAATTTTGACCTGTGATTCAAATAACAATAAAATCCAAATATTTACTAATACTGAAATAACAAATTCATGCTAATTAGTATGCACTTACTAAGTCTGAAGTACAGCCAGGAAGTTCTTTTTATGTGTTTGGGAAACTCCTATTTAATATACCTTTATGCATTAAAAATACTATTTGTTTTTTTCGTAGTCAAGTAAGGAGGGAAAAATCAGTCTGCTTTTGTGTTTTGTTTTTGTATTTATAAAAGCTTACCCCATCCATTAAGTTACCTAAGTCCTTCAAGCCAATGTGGCGTCTCAGCTTGTCATGCGTGCTGGCTCTGGCTGCTGTCAGTAATGGTGAATTTTAAACCTCTGGAGTTGTGAAGCGCCTTACAGCACTGAATATTAGAGAAAGAATAAGCTCAATTGCATTGAAATTCAGCTGCTTCCCTGTTCATTTCTGAATTCTCTGTTCTTCATTTTGGTATCCTGTATGAAAGCTGGTGCTGTGCATGAGGACTGGCTTTGTAAGCAGAATAAAGCAGGGAGCTTCTGGTAAGCTTCATGATTCTGATGTTGCTCTGGGTGTAGGTCCAAACCCTTGGACAAACTGTCTGAAGATGGAACTTTGAATTTCCTACTGGTAGCAACGGTTAAACTTCTTGATAAGGGCAAGTTCCTGTGCACTGACATATGCTTGACAAGCATTAGGAGCCAGTGATTGCAATGAAATTTCACCCTTTGTTTTTATGTGCTATGCAGAGACAGCTTGCTTTTGGCTTCTTAAACAACAGACAGGAAACCCTGTAGCTGCCAAGTTATTAGTAAACAAGTAATTTAAATAGGTGTTAAAATGTATTGCTTGCGGTAATTTAGTTCTTCAGTGAACCTCCTTGCTTTACCCTCACTTTATTTCAGTCCAAGTAAAAGAGAAAACGAAAACCTTAAACCAGTAAACTTATCGACTTCTTTAGCAACAAGAAAAAAACCCCATAATTGGAATAACATATTTTCTCCTGGATGGGTATTTGATAAAACTTAGGAAATCAAGAATCTTTAGAGACTTTGTAAGATGATAGGCTAATGGCTTTGAGTTTAGATCCATTCAAGAGAGTAGTCTGTCAGTACCCTCAGGAGAAAAAGGGGAGTATAAGCTTAGTTTAAGTGGTAATGAATAATATTGAGTTAAAAATTAAATAATATTTTTAAAGCACTTTTGTGTATTCATTTGCAGAACCTATTTCTAGAGAACATGGAGTTAAATGAAAAGATTGTGAATGTTATTAGTTACCAATGCAGTTAGTATCGATGGGTTATGATACACGTCACTGAATCAAACCATGTGAATGACTCACATATTTGTAATTGGTCTAGAAAAAAACAAATTACTGTCATTTCTGTAGGTTTTTCTCCACTTTTTTTTTTTTCCACACGTGAAATTATGTTAAATTGAGCAAAAGAATATTTAAACCTCAAGCACATGTTACATGGTCTGTTGAACTTGCTATGCCTACCAAAAGCTCCAACTGATTTCAGTGGAACTTTAGTTACACAAATTGAAGACAGAGACTTCCTCAAATTTTAGATACTATCTAAATCTCTTAAGTTTCAGCTCTTACTTGAGGGTATTTTTTCTGAAACAGAGACTGTTACATACAAAAGTGCTCACTGCCATACTGTGGGTAAAATTACCTGACAAAAAGTAATTTCACATTTGGACAACAAATGCAGAAAACCCCTGCCAATCAATCATAGCATCCAACAGCATAGCTTTGTACTAAAAATAGTCCCCTTTAAGAAAATATTTCAGTTTGATTGTTCATGCCTAATCTTGGTAATTGCTACTGATTTTAAAAATACTTTCTTATATTAGTACTTTTAACTTAGCTATTCTCTTGTTATTTTGAATTCAGTGAGTCAAACAGTAAAGCCAAAATACACATTGGCTAATGTAAATTGCATTATAATAGTCTGGTTTTTTAAGAAAGCAATTCAAAAGTTAAAAGCATGTCAGGAAATTGATCAGATTAATGCACTGAGTTTTGATGTACTGTAGTTATCACAGAAATATTAATGACTTAGCTCTAATGAAAGGAAATAAGGTTTTACCTACCACTGTGTCTGAAATTATTAGGTTTCAGACACAGTTGGACAGTTCTGAAATAAGTTTTTATGGCATAATATAATTTAAAATTTAGTTATACCCGGCTATTGCCATCTAGTCCATAGGATGTAAAATTGAATTTCTGGGCTGGTTTTGGTCAAATCATGTTCTTCTGACCTTTTGTGCAAGTGCACAATGTTGTAACTAAGAAAAAAACCTTAAAGTCATTATTTAAATCACTTAAATGTTGATATGGGCACAGCATTGCCCACAGAATGCTGCCTGTATTCCAAATACAGAAACTTAGGACTACTTTTAACTTTTAAGGTAAATATTCCTTTAAAGTCAGCATTAGCATCTGTAGGTGCAGGATGTAGGAAAGCATTTACAGGAGAAGGAAAATCCATATAGCCCATAACCCTTTTGCAATTTTCCACTTGGAATACTGAAACACATTCTCATTGTTCTTTAAAACCAAATTAAATTTTCACTGTGTTTATAAGTATTATATTTTTGCTTTTCATGCACCTTTACTTACAGGTTTTTTTGGGCACACAGCATATAAGGAAATAGCTATAAATATTTGATACAAACATTTAATGTGAATTTATCACAGTTTTTCAAGGTGGAACCCTGTCTTTCAGATCCACTTTCATTTAGTGAGGAGGCAGAACTATATCATGCATCCTGATCATTCACAGAACTCGAATTTAAGAGAATTAGTGTTTTGAAAGCTTTGTTTGAAGTGATAATTAATTGCAGATCTTTCAGTATGAATAATTTTCAATAACAAAAGGTTTTAAAGGAGTTTTGATCTTTAGGTGAGAGTTTGCAAAGAGCAAAACCAGAGGAATACATTCATGCCAGACCACAGAGTTCTCCAGGTGTCTCAAATATAATGTTTTGGTTTTTGACGCTACCAAGTACTCACTCTTGTCTTGTGATTCTTCAGTAGTGATTTGAATGCTTGGTTAATACTTTTTAGGTATGAGGTAATTTTTAAAGGTTCTTTCTTTTACATGAGTAAGTCCGCACAACAAATCTGCTGTTAAAGCATTTGCAGCATTGAGTTACTTATACAGCTGTAGGTTGGTATTATATTCAGTTTTAAACCACCCACATTACCCCAGCACCTACTCAGTCATGTGTTCAGTGGCACGATAAGCATCTGTTATGTGTGCTTCATTGTCAACCTTGGAAAGCTAAGTATGTAGAATAGTGATTATTTTACTAGAGTTCATTTAAAGTGTGTTTCTGTATGCTTGTATTAGAAAAGGCAAATAAGAAGATGTGTATTTGAAGCAGAAGGCAGTGATGGTGTGTGTATATCTTGTGAGACTTGAAGTCTTTATTTTAGCTCACCTGTGAGAAAACTATCTCCGGCCAAATAAGCTTTTCCTTTTGAACTGGAGGATTCTTTGTGATCTCCAGCAAGCTCCGTGGTTGAAAAGGTGTCCATCACCACAATAGTAGTTGTTTGCCACCATTTTGAATTATGGAGCTTTCTGGATGCTGGAGATGAGGTGTGGGTGAGAGGATGACACAGATGATGACTGGATAGTTGCTTTAATAGGTTTAGTTTATTGTGTGAATTGAGACTTTTGTACTTATAAAATGTCTGATGCTGGCATCTCTATATTTCAATTCCAAGTAGTGGGAAATTCACAAGATCAGTTGTTTTTCTCAAATGTTGCCATCTTGGCCTGAACTCAAATGACAGCAGCTGTTCTCATGAGATTTTAACTGCAGCCAACTGAAAAAACCAGCCTTTTCCTTTTCAGATCTAGCCAACTAACGACAGCAGCAGTGACTTCAGATCACAACATTAGGAATCCATATATCCCTTCTCTCATGCCATGTATACATGAAGAATGAAATGGAGGTGGCATGCTATGTATTTATCATTTTCACTGAATGGAGTTGTGTATTTTGCGTGGAAAACATGGCATAGCCCTCCAGTGTCCAGCATTTACCTTTTGGTATGTGATGTATTCACTAAGGATTTATGTGTACAGATCTTTAAAAGGAGAAAATTTCCTCTAAGGAAGAGCTGACGGAGAATGACTTGATCTTCAGCCACATGCGATGGCACTGAAATACCAACAACTAGTCGTGCTTGATCTCTGCCAGCTTTCACTTGCCCTTCTTCCTCTCCAGCTTTCAGCAGCATATGGAGTATCAACAGACTCGTGGGCAGGTTGGCTTGACCTGAAAAAATCAGAAGGCAGTACTGATTTTAAAAATAGGGTGTGTAAGCTAAAGGCAGCTTGTGCCTCTGTCTCAACAGGAACAGAAGGAGTGGTGGAGGTCAGAGAAGACTCGTGTGTGTGTTGAGACGGTTAGGACTGAGTAAGAAGGGGAGAAGATACGGTCATAGTTCTCCTCCTCTCTTACACATAGACCTGTTCCCCAAATGGGGTATGGAACCGTATCGTCCACAGTCCCTTCTGTAAGATGGGGAAGAGGCTCCCTTCCCCTGGGAAGCCAGCGCTTCACCATCTTGCGATGTTCCTAACTGGTGGGCTTTCAGTTCCTGACTGTTACACTGGGGTGTCCTGTTAATAGGCAACTTTTTTCTTTGCCTCCATCCAAGGTGGGCAGCCTGCAAGCATGGTTACTGGGGAGATATCACGAATGAGTCTTCACTGCCGCAAGGCAGAGGATACTGGTTTGGAAAAAAGCAGATTCAATTTGCTTTAGGCAATATGAAAGGGGAAGCCACTGTACACCTACAGTACCAGTGAATAACCACTTATGTGAGAGTTTCTGTTTTTCTCAGTCTTTCTCCCATCTGAATCCATCGTGTAACTACCAGTGGTCAGCCTGGCAGCCTTTTGTTGACCTGACTTCTTCCTCATGTTGTTGGTGGGAAGGTCTAAAACTTTCTGTCTAAAAGATTATTTAATCCAGGTATATATAATTCCCCGACAGATTGAGAGGAGGTCTAAATCCTGATCAAGGGCTGTAAAAGCTGAGTGACAGGTTTGAAACTTGATCCTGGATATGAAGTGTCGAGGGAGAACGTCTTTCAAGCTGTTGCAATGCTGGTTATCTTAAATGTCATGGTGCTGAGAGGAGTAGCTGATCACTTTTACCATATGCAGGCTTAAAGATCAAGCTCTACGGCGTGTATACAACATCCTCGGGCTGTTCATACACCGTAAAAGAAGCAAACACAGCTGCACATAATCCAGGTATATGGTATGTTATCTATGCCAGAATTTGTGCTTAGAAACCATTGATGGGATCCAGCTTAACAAATGTGTTTGTCTTTATGCAAAATCTTCATCCTAAATTCTCCTTGATAATCATTGGACAGGAATGAGTACTTGTGGGGTTCTATTCATCTCATCCTAAGGTTTCTTTTTCTCTACACTGATGACAAAAGGAGCCTAGAGTGGGTAACTCAGATAGGAATATGATTTTTTTGTATGTGTGTGAAGACAGACAGGATGAATTCCACTCCTTGTGTCAGTGGTGCAACATGGAGATGCTCGGCGGCCGTTAAGTGTGAGAGCAAAGTCTTCTTTCTCAGAATCAAGAAGCTGGAAGCAATTCCTGGATGTCTGTCGTGCAGTAGAGAGCTATAACACAGGAGGAGATCTTTCTCCAAAATCTATGTTAATGAACACCTAAATAATATATAAAAAATAACCCTTCTGTGGATACACTGCTGGCAAAACCTCCCTAGAGTTGAATGGGATGTTACAATGAAGAGAAACATGAACTATCAATAGATGCTCAAAGTAACCAGTGCCTCCTCCCTGGCCTATGACTGGGAATTAAGAAGATACTCCAGTATCTTACTGGGTGACTGTGAAAATATTTTTCTTCTCTGTATAGCTCTAATTTCCAGTAAGTGTAGTGTGGACAAAGCATTGATTTTCTGCAAAGGTTTTTGTGAAGCTGAGTGATGAAGTGTTATGTAAGAGCTGAAGTGTTTTCTCCAGTATCTGGAGTATTTTGGAACTCCAAAATGTACAATAGAGCTGCCATTTGATTTTAGTTAATAGGTCTTGATATAGGACAGCATTAGGAAGTGTAAGAATACATGGAACAACTTAACCACGTGCAAGTAAAAAGTGTATAGATAATGTAGGCCCAGTGTAACTTTAATTGTGCCTCTAGGAGATTAAATGACTTCAAGTAGTAATAAATAATCCATATTTTCAATATGTAGAAGTCAGAAAGCAAGCATGATCATGGACAGAAAATAGACATGCTTATCTTTCATAGGAAAAGATGATTTTATAAAAGTAACATGTATCTTGATATAGATAAAAATAAACTCAATATAGTGATAATGATACACAGGTTTTCCGAAGATGGTTTTCTGGTAATGATAAAATAAAAAAACATGGTCTTTTGGAAATGAATCTGTATTCCTTGCTGACATTCTTACCTGGTAGAGACCAAGAAACCTTCTTAGATTTTCAGTGATTATGGTAAGATTTCTTCTGTTTGCCATCTGTGAATTCTGTTTTAAGCATTAAACTCAAGTTTTTAATTTAAACACTTGTTCTTCTACATTTTAGATTTTCTCATTTTTTTAATCTCCACAAGAATGTCATGCATTCTGTTAGTATCAGATGAATTCTCCATGTCTGAGCTATATTGAAACAGTGTTTTACCCGCTCTGTTGCTGTGGCCTCACGGTTAGAGCGTGTAAGAATAAGTTGTGCAAGGTGTTGTCAGGACAGCAGATTGTGTTGCTATGCCGGTGCAGTAGAGGGAGGGATGTCTACCCTGAGAATCCTGCTAGAGCTTGGGAGCAGAGGACCACTGTTGGGACCTGGGAGATTGCAGTTATTTCCAATGTTAACTGATCTAAAGCAGCACTGGTGTTTTTTCATTGAGAGAGACTAGGAACAGTCACATTATTCACAGTGATTTTTGGAGGCAGAAATTAATATAGTTAGCAGATGCCAAAGTAAACTGCTCTGATGAGGTCTGCAAGTCCTAGTCAAGGCCAGTGAATTATCTAAAACAGTTTTGAGCTGAATGACTCCAAGATGCAGGACTTGTTTCTTTGCTGTGTCCAGCTGACATGGGTTGTTATTAAAAATGGCAAGAAAACCAATCAAGTTCATGATAGCTTCCTTGAGTGTAATTACATTTTTGACTTCTAAAACATTCAGTTGTAAATAGTTTTCAACAAATTAATTGGAACATGCAGCAAAAAAATAGATAGTTCAATAATTCGATAATAAGTTTTGTTAGCATATGATTTTTTCAAAGCGGTTTTTATTGTCAGATTTATTTTAGTTATCTTTTTTTAACAACAATCAAAAGAAACTTTAACGTTTTTTAAATTCAAATAACACTTTTTTGCCATTCTAATATTAAATTTAATTTATATGCAGTGTAATTGCTCAAAGATTTGTACCTGATTTATATATTAATAGTATTTTGGATTTTCATTACAGTTTTGAAAAATATGTGCTTACTTGGGTGTCTAACCACACAGCAGCTACAGCACTTTAACCTGCATCGGGCTTATACTGATGTGATCCGCACACACAGTATTTGTGACACAAATTTACTTTATATTTTTCATTTGCACGTAGAAAAATGAAATCCAATACATGTCACTGGAGTAGTTTAGAGTGTTACTTCTCACTAGCTGTTCACTGCCAGGACACAGTTTGCCACTGAGCTGCCTTAGTGGATTGTGGTTGCACTCATCTGCCTCAGTACCAAGTCAGCTGGGTCAGCTTGTACCTTGGCTGTTGATGCATGCTGTTCTACAGTCATTCATGCGGAACAGCTATAGGAACTTGCTTGTAAACTGTTGCAGCTATTTCCAAACTCTTGCCAACTCCACAGGGCTCTGCTACACCTTCATGTGCAGATGAGGGCTTGAAAGTGTTGAAAGAACAGCAAGCCATCTTAACAAGAGTGAGGAATGTTTTAGAACCACTTTTCTCCAAATTGTACATTGGGAAGAGAGGCATTTCCTTGTGAAAACAGGGCCTCATATTAATGAATTTGTAAGAATAAAACTTGTACATTGTATTTGACAGTATTTAGCAGCTGCAGAATCCCATCATTTGTTCTATGATTTCATGCTGTCAAATTTGACAACGTGAACTAGTGCCAGTCTTCACTTTGGAAGACAATTTCCTTTTTATAAAAATTCTAATCATTAAAACTAAATTTTGATTTCATTAAGAGGAAGTTGTTAGTCTTTTTTATTTGTCAAATAGCTTTCAAAAACTAAATTGCTTCTACCTTTGACAGTTTGTCACAATGGTATTTACTGAAAACCATAAATTATACGTTGTTTCTGTTTTCTGCTACCAATGGAAGAAGTTCATGTCAGTGGCAAGGAAGACACTGGTATTATTGAAAGACATAAAAATCTATTTGTAGATCATGTAGAAGCATGTTTTATTACATCTTTTTTGGACTCATTTAGTTGGGCATGCTTAGATCTTGTTTAGATTGAGATGCTATTGAGCACCCGCTACATGCAGGGGAGAGGGTGTTCAACAGGACTCATTACTGTGGAATTAAGTTGGATTTTGCCATAATTTGAGTCCTAACAATATCCAGCCTTTTGTAGTTAAAATGATAGTGCTTTTAACTCCCTCTTGATTGAATTTTCATATAGTATGGGCAAAATTTGAATTAATGCACATTAGCAGCTTCTACCATAACCAGTGCTCTGGATGCAGGCTAGCTCAGCTGAGATGCTACTGGTCTTCTGGACTGTTCCTTACTTTCTTCAGTTTCTGCTGTTACCCAGAAAGCACAGACTAGTCATCCCACCATTTACCAGAAAATAATGTACGGGGCAGTTTATTATTTGGTTGTAATATGCACTTTTATCAACTGTAGCAGCAACCTGTTCCTCTGGGCTACACTGAGCTCCTGGATGCAGAACTGGTTTAAGTGTCCAAGTAGCTGGCCATGAGGGATTTGACCCCTTTTCCTCCTTCCCCCACAGGAGCTGAGTGCAGAGGCTATGACTAGTATTACAGTAAGTACATTGCCAAACAAGGAGGAAACATTAATTCTGTGTTTTCCTAGCTATATTTTCAGAAGTATAAGCAATTGAGACATGATCACTGAGGAAGTACTAGTGAAATGTGAGTTCTTTGCACCATCAAAATGTACAGCTATGTTCAGCTTTTGGAACAGTTTTCCTGAATGAACACAGTTTGGAACTTACTGTGCTGTCCTGCTACAGTTCTAGCCTAATTCTGAAGCAAAAATGAAGCATATGCATTACATATGAAAGGAAAAATCTAAGAGTGGTGCCATCTGTTGGGGAGTGCATACCTGCAGGACACGCATTGCGCACAGACTCACAAAATAGTTAAGATTGGAAGGAAACTCTGCAGATAGTCAAGTCCAACTGCCCTGCTTGAGCAGGATCAGTTAAAGCAGGTTGCTCAGGGGCAAGTTCCATCAAGTTTTGAGTATGTCCAAGGATGGAGACTCCACAACCTCTGTGGAAATCCTATATGAGGAAAGCCTCACGATAAAAAAAACCCAAACCACTTTTTCTTATGCTGAAAAGGAATTTCCCGTATTTCAGTTTGTGACAATTGACTCTTGTCCATTGACTGGATACCAGAGAGAGGAGCCTGGCTCCATCTTCTTTGCACACACTCATCAGGTTTTTATACACATTGATATGATCCCTCCTGAGCCTTCTTGTCTCCAGGCTGAACAGTCCCAGCTGTCACAGCCTCCCCTTTGTAACACACACCAGACTGTCATTTGTCCTTGTGATCTTTCACTGAACGTGCTCCCGCAGATCCATAGCTCTCTAGTTCTGAAGAGCCCAGAAGTGGATCTGGGTCTCCAAGTATGTCTTATCAGTACTGAGGAGAGGTGAAGGATCACCTCCCTCGACCTGCTGGCACCATCCCAACCTCATACAGGTCAGGATGGTGTTGGCTGCCTTCATGAAGTTTATCTGGTCTAGTATTGTGTGGCAGGTTTCACTAGGGAGAAATTAAATTTTAGGAGAAGTCAACTAGCTTGAATTAAAATTTTAAGTGGAAAAGTATGACCTCAGTGAAGTGAGCAATGTATGCTAGTGAGCTACAAGAGAGGGCTTGGCATTCTGGGAATGAGACAACTCCTTGCAGAGGCTGCAAACATAAACAAAAGCAAACTAAAGAGACAACATAGTAAGGTGTATTTCTTGAGAAATCTCTTGGGCTGGAAATGAGCCTTGGGTGGACACTGTGTAAAGGACTGGGGCATCTTATAGGCTACAAAGCTACCAAATAATACCCTGCAATCTGCAGGAAGTTTCTGTATAAGCTCCATTTCTATGTCATTATCTTCTTCGAAGAGTTAGATTTGGTTACATATCTAAAATGCCCCTGCTGCTGACTTTGCGTAAAGCCAGGCATAAGAAATACTTAGGGGTGAGTACTTGTGCTTTCCCCCTTCCTGGCTTTCAGTTAATCAGTCATGAGACTATAATGGAGAATTGTTTTCATGTTTTTTCCCACGTGCTGGGTGATTAAGGACCTGAGTGCTCAAGACCACTTTCCCATTCCTTAAACATCATTTTCTCTTCCACCCAATCTGCAGTGTGTCCTTTAGGCCCTGCTGGAGCTCATAAAACATTTATACCCATGGTTATGCAGTACAGATTTTGCATTTTGTAGCACTTGTACCCTGGCATTACTGTGTGCCCTGTATTCACCCTCTCTGACATGCTGTTAACACAAATTATGGACCTCAGCGTTCTGTCTAAAGACTTGAATGAGAGCAAGTTTTCCTCTGCTTCCTTCCTAACTCACCATCATATCTGTTCGTAATTATATGCCATTAGAAGTTTATGTCTGGCCTTAGTTAATGCCATTTCATTTCATGGTGGTCTTATTTCTTGTCCCAGGTCTTCTACGTTGGCTCTTTGTCTGGAGGCCCATTCCAATCTGCTAAAACAAAGAAATGAGTATCCATAAACATTGGGTAACTAGATGGAATGGCCAAAAAAGTCTTGTTCTTCGATATGTTGCAGTCTAATTTGGGTTCTAAATTGAAATATTGCTGAAAAATGAAAAGAAAACCCCATAATGTTCATGAAATCTCTCAGATGAGGAATCTGGTTGGCTAGTTTTAAAAAATCGTGCTACTTCAAATACGTTGTCTGTTTCCCAATTCCTCTGTGGCTGCCATGCTGTGAAGGAGCGCTTCATCGTGTAGCACATGGCTGAAAATCGCTTTGTGTTCTCATCCACGTGCTCCTGGAGAGTAAAAGTGGTTAAAAAGATACTTACTTCTCTGTGCTAAAGTTTTCAGTTTAGGAGAATGCTGAAAAACAGCTGACAAGTCCACCTGAAATGCTCTGATAAACTGGATTGAATGTCAAACTGTTTTGTGGGCGTTGGAGGAAACATTGTGTCTGAAGGAGAAGGTTTTTGCAGCCTCCCTTCTCAAAATGGGTAGGGACAGCCCAGGGTAGCAGCTTTTCCTGTCACAGCAGAGGCTCCTGCTGAGGCAGGACTCTGGGAGGAATGGTGCTTTCTAGGTGACAGACTGCATTGTCCTGTGTCTCGTTGAGGCCAGTGCAGTTGGAGGTGGTAGCCATGCCTGCTGGAGGTGTGTGCTGGATGAAGAGTTGTGGCCACGTTATGCGGCTTCAAGAAATGTTCAGACTGTAAGGTTATCAGGGAAGATGTAAAAGGGATTGATGGGGTCTTCACAGAGAAGGAAATGAGAGCTTGAATCCCTTGTCAGTGCAAAATGAGGGAGCCTGAGTCTGTGAACAGTTGTGATACAGGTGGAGACTCCTGTGTTGAGGAAGGCTGGAAACATAACTTCTGTCAACAGATATACTTGCAAGGTTGCGGTCTTATCATCTCTGAAAGGTCCTGGAGATCAGGTGAGTTTACTGTTGTCTGGAGAAAGGCCAAAAAAAAAAGGCCCCAGAATTTAAATTTCGAGAACTACAAGCCAGGCAGCTGTACTTAAGTCCCTGGGAAAATCATGGAGTGAGCCCTTTTGGAATATGTTTTTGGGCAAATTTGTGACTGAAGCAGTCAGCATGGATTTATTGAAGGTAAATCATGCCTGAACAACGTGGTTGCCTGCTATGATGAAACGACTGGCTTTATGAATGAGAGAGCAATGTGTCATTGACATTGGCTCTATCAGGAATTTCTATACTGTCTCCCACGGTATTCTTAGGTCCAAATTATGACCTTCCTGTCTGGATGGGTTAGCAACAAGGTGAGCGAAAACCTAGTTGCATATTTAGGGTAGTCAGAGGGTAGCGATTAATGGTGCATACTGGGCTGGGTGCCAGTGGCAAGTGAAGTGCTACAGGGATCTCTACCATTTAAGGTCTTTATCAGTGACCTGGAAAAGGCAACAGAATGCCCTCTGGTCAAATTTGCAGATGATGCCATACTGGGAGGACCAGTAGATAGGCTTGAGGGCAGGGCTGTCACCCAGAGTGACCACAATGAACCAGAGGAATGGGTTGACAGGAACCTTATGAAATTCAGTAGGGGAAGAACAAACTCCTGTATCTGAGAAGGAATGTAACAGTGTGGGCTGGGAACTAACTAACTGGGTGCAGTTCAGCAGAAGAGGATTTGGGCATCCTTGGAGACAGCAAGCTGAATGTAAGACATCAGCATGCCTTGGCAGGAAAGAAGGCAAACAGCACTCAACAGATGGGAGTCCAGAGGAGGGATTATCTTCTATCCATTAGGCATCATCTAGAATATTGTGTCTGGTTTTGGATTCCACCAGTACAGGAAAGTAATTGATAAACTTGAATGAATTCAGTGCTGGCTGACAGCATGGTCAGAGATCTGGAGCACTTGCCCTGGGAAAGGCTCAGAGACCTTAGCTTGTTCAGCCTGGAGAAGAGATGGCTTTGGGGAGATGTGTTAGTCGCCTTCCAGTACCTATGAGGAATTTATTCAGAAGATAAAGCCGGGCTATTCCAAGCATTTTGTTGGTAAGAGGATGAGAGATACTGGATATAAACTCAAATGAGAGATTCAAAGTGGATATAAGGAAAAGGTTTTTCACCCTAAGGACAGTCAAGCAGTCAAGTTGCCCACAGAGTTTTGTGTAGTCTCTGTCTGTAATGCTTTCAAGACTGATTGGATAAAGCTCTGAGCAACCTGATCTGACGTCAAAGCTGATACATCTTTGAGTAGTGGGTTGGACTAGATCATCTCCAGAAATCCCTTCCAACCTCAAAGATTCTGTGATCCTGTCTGTATGTAGGAGCATGCAAGAATGGATTAAGTACAGAGTGAGTTCTGTGGAGTTCATATATGGAATGTGCCTTCATAGAAAGATATAGAGGCCACAAAAGTGGCAAGTAGTACATATAGGGTTTTTTTTAACAAGGAATACTTGGATTTCAATGGAGAAAAAGGGAAAAATTCCACACAACTCTATCTACTTTTCTCTGCCTTTCCAATGCTTCAGATCCTAGTTTAGTCCAAAATCAGCAAGGTCTGAAATGCTAATTGTCATCATACTTGGATTCGTGTTGAGCGCATCTCTTTCAAGGATTTAATAAATGACTTCCATTTACATCATTTAAATAGAGAATAGGGCAATAAGGAGTGGAAGAAACGGCTTTTAAAATACCAGTGTAGCTGTCCTATTTAGAGCCAACCTTTCAAATAGCTGAATTGTTACACATCTGTTAAAGTGAAGACATGGAGTAAGGGTGATACATGTATTCTGGGTAAACATAGCGCTGGTATATGACAGTTTGCAAATAATTCATACAGTAAATGTCTCCTACTGAAGTCTAAATGCAGCTCTCAGCTGTTTCCAGCTGGGCAGCATAGATATAATCAAGAATAATTGAAAAGCTGATTTTGTGCTATGTGAGCATGACTGTCTGTCTTCCTGAATGTGTTACGATGCCTAACATGTTGGCTTTCTCCATGATCATATAACAAAAGTTGTTTGAATTGGATGTGAAAGAATATTTAGTACTGTTTAGTCGTGATCTATCATAAGAATATTAAATAGGTTAAGAAAAAATCCATAATTATGTCCCTAAGACTGATAGCATTTCAGATCTTGCTGTGATAAAGGCTTTTTGGTCTTGCCTCACAATTACTTTGAGACAAAGAAGTATGCTCTCAGCCTAATCATGTCAGTATCTGAACACCTGCAAAAATAGATCAAAAGAAAACGTGGAATTACTGAGATTTTCTTGCTATGAATAGCACTAGTGTGAATGTATTAAGCAATCACATTGACTGTACTGAAAATGCAAAATATCCAGGGGAGCAACTATAAATGTAAACAAATTTGGGGAAACAACACTGGTTGTTTCAGATAACAGCTTTGGCTGGTTTCACCTCCTGCCCTTTTGTTTGCTCTTTTCTGTGGGGTTGTGAGGGAAAAACCTGTACTATCTAGGGATCATCAGACGTGCCTAAAGCTGGAGGATTACTATAAAAGCTGCAAAACTTCATAATGTTTTTCTTGTGTTAAAAATGCTGGGGTTTGTTGTGCCAGAAAAAAAAATATGGCAGATCCCATGTAAAAAAAAGAAAATCTTTTTTGACTGCTAGAATCTTAGTGGTTGATTATTTCTCCTGGGTCCCCGGCCTCAAAACTAGCTCATACAAACTGATCAGCTCTCTCAAAAACTGTGCATGGCAAGCATTTAGGTGGAGAACATGCTTTATTTACAGATGGATGTTAGTGTGGTAGGATGGGAAAACCAGCAAGATGTAACAGGGTTAGAGAACTTCAAAGGCTCTGTCTGCCACTGTCAACTTCCGCTTTTCTAATGGTGGTTTTGTGGTAGCTTGTGATGGTATAAAGATGTAAGTAAAGCAAGGCAAAATTCATAGTAAGAGGTGATTATCTTTTATAAGATTACGTAATACTGCTGGAGATGGAAAACAATCTAACTGGGCGTGACTGTGCTCATCTTCAGGCCTCCGTAACTGCTGTTCTTGTGTAGACATCTGATCTTCCTTAAGTAGAAAGACCATTGTATTTGTCCCTGTATTTTTATTTTGAAAGAAGACTTAAAAAAAAAACCCCAAACCACAACAAAATAGATTGCTGCTAAAGGTTTGTTTTAGTACTTTTTCTCAGGAGGCAGTGGAAATGTTAGCTCCATTATCTGTTTCACACCCGTTTACATATCCTGTATGTATCAATATTTGCTGGGAGTTGGAGAAGAGGACAGTTTGCTTTAAGCCATAGCATAGGAGTTCCCTAGAAGGTTTTAATACATTTTGTAATGATTTCATGGGTCTCTCAGCTGAAGTCAAGCCCTTGACATGAAGATAAAGATGTTGACATATGTGTCACTATATACATTACTACTTTTTTTTTTCCCTTCAGGCTAAGATGAGCAGAGTGTGAATAGAAGCTTCATTTAGCCCAGCTCAATTAGAGGAAGTCCATATGGAATGGAATTAGCAACCCATGTGCTATTGCCTTTTTATCAACACATATACATTAAAAATACTAATCATTACTTGAATTTGCTGATGTTTTAAAGATACCGACAAGATCCCTCTAGGTCATAAGTCATTCTCCTCCCCAGCCTTTACCTGTGTTATTCATGATCATTATTTAGCAATAATTGTGCTGAAACATGGTGTGCAAGTTTCCAGTGTGTTATATTACATCTTCAAGTCTATTCTTGAAACTTATTAGACATTAGGACATGAGATTAAGCTTCAGTATCAGCTGCTTCTGAAACTATCTCATTTCCCATTTTTTACATATACTCACAACAAGGAGTTATATTCTAGCTGGTAATTTATTGTGCTCAAATCCCTTCAGTCGTTTATTGTTTCAGCTGAATCAAGCTTAAGGCATGCAGAAGGCATCAGATGCTGCCTCTTCTATCAGCTTTTTCCATGCTTCTGTTCTAAATCCTTTATTTTTTTCCTGATTGAACAATGCTCAGTGAAGGCACACCCGCGTCTTGTGCTGCTTTCATATTTCTGAATGTGCTAATTGCAAGCTATTCAGGTTCACTCTTCTATTTTCCCTTCTAGATAACAGCAGATACAAAGTTCTGTTATTTGCTGTTACAGCCAAACCAAGTGAAACAAATCTGAAGACAGGCAGGAAGTCAAGGCCAAGGCAACACAGGGATGACAGACTTGTTCCCGAGGTCTTGCAAACTCGATGCAAAGCCTGTGTGGCTTGTTCCTAGCAGGGGCAATACTGGGCTGCAGCGTTGCAAGAACTGAAAAGGCATCTTAAGCAGTATGCAATAGAGCATACCTTGCTTTTCATTTTATTTTCTGTTATAAAAGTAATGGCAGAGCATGCAGTGAGCTACTTCTTGATTTACATTTGGCCTTAGTAACTGTTCTGTAATACAAATGTTTTCTCCTATGTGGGTTTTTTACCCTCTGCTTACAGTCTCATATTTAGATTGATTGTGCTAGGATGGTAACTGCTGTGGCTTTTAATGTTCTTTATAGGCCATTCTCATTGTAATAAACAAGCAAAACAGTACTGATTGTTTTCATGTATCCATTAAATTTAGAATTTAGTGGTATATAAGTAACTGCCTTCTGACTAGAAAGTATCTTTTGTACTGAAATATTACTAATATAGTACTGCAAAACAACTGACAGATTTTATGTTTTGGCTCCAGATAGATTTCAGTTTTCTGGAAGTATAGAATCATAGAATCATAAAATCCTAAGGTTGTGAGGGCTCTTTAATTTCAGTTTTCCTGTTTGTTGCTGAAGCAGTGAAGCATTCGGAAAAAGACAATTTCACTTTGATTAAATGCCTAAAAAGTTATCTGGTTGGAAAAAAAAAAAGGATGTTGCATAAGCTTTTAATATTTAATTTCTATACTCTAAGTATCCGGAAGAACATTTAGTTCCTGTTTTGAAAGATGAATGCCATATATTGGAAAGTGTACTAAAGGCTGATTTGCAGTCACGGAGCTTGTTTGCTTCTCTAGTATGTACGTGCAGGGAAGAGTAGAAAGGGTTGAGTGGGCAGTTGGCAGTCATTCATTGTCAGTGATTGCTAGTCATTCATAAAAACTGCAGAGCTGAGAGGTGGAGCCAGCAGCAGCAGCCGCCTTTCAGGCTCTTGCAGAAGACACATTTGTGGAATCACAAGTGAATTGAGAAGCTACTCAAATACAACGTGATTAATATAATGAGATGTGTGCTAAATGCATCTAATTAAAGGGAGTTGCTTAGAATAAAGTAAAATGTTTTAATTCTTTTCTCCTCAAGCCCACCACAGTTTGTGACAGTGGAGATCTAATGGTTCTGTGTTCACCAAAAGGCAATAAATCACTTTCAAGGAGTGCCCTCTAGTTTGTGATACCATCTGGAATACGTCTTTTGCCTTTAAAACAAGCAGGTTTAGGATATTAGTGGGTCTCCATCCACTGATAAAATTGAAATTTTCAGGAGAGTAGGAATATATTCTCAGACTGCATATTTTTAAGGCATAAATTACAGTGAAAGTTTAATTTCAAGAAGAGAGTGTCAGAAGCACCAAACCGTCCTACATGTTCTTGCTCTTAAAATTGCTACATCTATATTTTTCCCCTCCTTGCTACGATGGCCAATCTAATAGATGGTCTCTACAAGATTTTATTTCATTTTATGTCCAAAGAAGAGGGGAACTGCAGCAGGCTGATAGACTTTCATTTTTAATTTATAAAACTGATTGATTTGAAACTGTGTGAGTGAATTCTATTGTATCAGCTGTTCCATCTCTTGTAGTTTGGCCTATGCAGTTTGCTTATTCTCAGAAAGCTGCAGAGCTGTTACTGCAGGCTACTCTAGTACTGGCTGGGACATGGTGTTTAGGGTCAGGGTAATGTCCAGGCTGCCACTGCATTTAAATTGAAGGACATATGGCAGGTTCTTCATTTTAAGTCAAGACGTAGGATGTTAAAACCACTGTTTCCTTGTAGAACCAGAACTGTCCATTCCTGTGTTTGGCCTGTTTGCAGATGGACTCCTGGGTCTGATCCTGCTCAAAGCACAAGTCTAGAACAACGTAATGCTGGACTAGATTTCATTTTAAATTAAGATCTGGAGAATGGTCTGTGTAAGGTTTACATAGCACCTCGAACTAAATGTGCTTCTTCCTTATCAGATGGCAGAATTTCAAAGCGACCCTGGGATCCCTCTTAAAAATAGCTAATTAAATTGTACACTGGGCTCTTTGAAGCTTTTTCAGAAGCTCTGATTAAAATATACATAAGCCAGACTTCACTATGGCGATGTTCCAATGAAAGTGCATGTATCTTTTATTTCCTTTTCAGGAGGTTTCATGTAGCTCAGGCAGCTCAAACTATGGCAGTCACTGCTTTCACTAGTGCATCCCCCTCTGGGCCCTCGTTTCCCTTTGTTCTCAAGAATTTCTCAGTGCTCTCATTAGTATTAACAAGTGTAATATATGAACATCAAAGGAAAACACACACTTAAAGAAAGAATACTGTATGTGACCTGCGGAGAGATTAGTGCATGTGAGATGGGACTGTGGAGGTATGACTTTCCTAGGTGTTTCACTTTTTCTCTTGGAGTTGGACCAGCAGTCTCTCATGTACCCATAAATATCCCTTCCCACAGTAGACTGATATTTTTTTGGAGATGGACACGTGACCAGGTGCTCAAGTCCAGCGCAAAACCGGTTTGAAGCCTCTCTTGCCCACATGTGTGTGTGCAGTTAATTGACTGTATGCAAGTGAAGTGATTTACAGGTGCTTTGAAAATATCTGTTCTTAAGATACGTGGGTGTTGAATGAGTGCACTTGGTTCCTTGTGTTTTGAAGTGCTGCACAAATACAATTTTTTAAACCATCCTATTCCTTTTGAAGACACATTTCACAACAGAAGGAAGAAATGAAATGTATTGAACTTGCTGTCTACCTTAGTGGTATTTCATCTTCCAGACATTTCGAGTAATGTATTGTCTGTTTATTTTAAGGCCATTCAGCAAGGTGATTTTTGGAGACTGACTTGAAGTCCTTGTTTATGACTGGAGAGCAGTTAATACTAGAGATAAGTGGTATGATTTATTTGTTTACACTATATATACATAGCTCTCTGTACACAGCTCTAAACATTATGTAGGGGAATATGATGCCCTGAAAGCAAACCCAAACCCATGCAGACTAGTGCTGCTTTAGTAACTGAGCATCCACTAAGAGAAGCTGTTAAAGGTAACTTTTTGGGTTTCTAACTACCTCTTTTACTACCACAGTCAGAAGCTAAAAAAGCAGCAGCAGCAGATTCATCACAGTGCTTTCTGCCGACGTACTGCTGATGAGAACATGTGTTGCAATATACTGGATTGCTTTGAATTTCTGTCTGCTGTCAGCACTGTAGGTTTGGGTGTTTTGAAATAGGTAATATTTTACAATATTATTATTTTTTTAAAGGGGTTAATCCTTTCAAATAAAATATAAAACAGATAAAATCCAGCCCATCAGTGAAATGCTTGCAGCTGTAATCAGAATGGCAGTTTCTATTTTTAACCTGGCACCTTCCCCATGTAACAGACTACAGCTTTCAGTGACATTTCAGATACAGAGAATATCCTCCATTTTTTGGGGGGAGCCCATCTTTTTTACATCCACCAAACAGCAGTAGTGGATGCTTGTGGAGTGTGAGAGGTAAGGAGTAGGCAAAGTAGTCCAGCTCATGTGCTCTCCCTGTGTAGCCTGTTCTACCATTTTTTATTAGAGCCAAAATATAGGACTGGATGGACCATCAGTCTGATGTGTTAGACCATTTCCTGTGTTCATACGTTGTTTCTTACACTCTGGTGTTAACAACTGTATACAGAAATGGTTTAATTGAATAGAATCATAGTTCCATATTTGATTCTTTATCTTGGAGCATTTAAAAAACCAAGCAATGTACAAATAGCTCTGTGATCTAAGTGTCATAGCTGCTGCATGGATGAGTGGCATACCCGCAGAACATTTCTCCATGTGTTTTATCTTTACTGGCAATTCACATTCTAGCCAATGTCTTCTCTCAGTTTTGCTTCTTACACACATTGCTTCTCCCTCCTCTGGGTTTTTTCTTGCTTTTTTGTCAGCAAAAGTAAGTGGAAAAGAGCTGGTAATACTGGCTGACTAGTACTCAGCTGCCATGTAGACAACTAAAATAGGATGCATCAGGCTACATATAAACATCTGCAGCACCGTTGACTTCTTCTCGTATTGTTGATCATGAAAAAAATTACTAGTTAATTGAAAGTAAAAGGCACATCTGTATCTACAGTGTTATGGCTTAGTGTAAAGTAGATATATAAACCAAATGAGGTGTTTGTAGATACGCCTTTTTCTGCTGGCTGTGAAAAAAAACTTAGAGCGATTGGCTTGGATGTAGATGAGGAAAGTTATGGCAGTTAAGTCTCTCTCTGTAAGAAAAAGAGACTCCAAGAGACAGAAGTAGTGAAGTTGATTTTCTGACCCAAATTATTTATCTTTTCATCTTTTAGGTAGCTGTGTATTCTGTCTTTGTTTATAGCCTAGATATAAGGACAAAATGTTGGATATTGTTTAACAACTTAAAAATGCAAGTAGCCTCTCTACTGAAATCTCTCAGCTGCCTAATGAGTCTTTGTCTGCCCAGCCCACTCAAAAATCTCCCTTCAAGCCTGAACACTTTCGAAAATCATTCCCAAAGGACTTGTTTCAGTGTGAAGACAGTATAGCTTTTTCTGCTGGAACTGCCGTGGAGTCTGTTTCAGGATTCTTTATTCCTGGATAAATGACTCTTCTGTTACAGTTGGGCAGGTAGAATTTAAGACAACTAAAATCTCCCTGTGTGATTTTATGAAGGAAGTGGTGTTGCTTTTGCTGCAAGCTCAATAGCTGCTCCTTTTTAATTTGGGGAGTCTTCATCTGAAAGATACTGCAGAACTGTTTTATTTCCATGTTTTGAAGATGTATTTCAAACATAGAGGCCATAAGAATGCCTGCTTTCAGCAGAACAGGAGATGGGGGGGAATTTCTGACACAGAGGCAAGACAGAACCTGGATTTGCTGACAAAGAACAGTACGGTATGTGCCATGGCAGCATTCCCCAGCCTGCTTCTAGCACCCAGCCTTCTCTGATGGTTCAGAGAAAGGAAAAGGCAGATGTTGCCCTACTTGATATTCAGAAAATAGAGCCTGACCCCATATGCCCCTATAAGCACCTTCTTCATTTTGAGTTTGTACGAAGTAGCATCGGGGAGACTAAATCTTGCATTTGTTTGAAGTTCTTCTGTTTATATTTACTGTTATAAGAACTTCTGACAGGCTTAGAGATTATTCTTTCAGTTGTGTGTGTGTTTTGGGAAACCTATATCTGCTTTTCTGTAAATGTACAGGGCTAGAGAGTGACAGCCAGGCTTTCTTCTTAGTGTGAGTGACATAAGCATCAGCCACAGTCCTGTCGGGCAATGGAGGGGAAGATGATAATACTGTCTAATCCGAAAGAACTTTGATAAACATCAGGTACAAAAATGTCTGTTATGTCCATGTACTCCTCTAAGTCAATGTTGACGACTAGGCTTGAAGTAAGTACTGCAGTCCCGATTGTTCTTTACTACAGAAAAAAATGAATAACCAAAATAAAAGCTGGTTTAGTTGGAGGAAAAAAGTGTGTTTGTTGCAACATAAAGAATAATTTTAAAGACCCAGGGAGACATATGAGAAAATGGAAAGAGGATTTAAAGGAAAGGGAGTAGGAAGAATGAAGGCATATGCTGTGGGAATGGAAGTGTGTGTGTTTTTTAACTTCTTGGACATAGAAACATGGAACTAGCATTCTTGATTAGGAAGTGTGAATCTAACAATGTGGAAAATCTGCAAAACCAATGTGCAACTCAGTGCCAAGATTAGAAATTGCTGTCTTTCAACTTGCGCTCGTGTGTGTTAGGGAAGGGGAAAGGTGTAATCACTATAAATGCATTTATTATATAATTTTCCTAACAATTTAAAGAGCAAATATTTTCAAGTTTTGGAGACAATCATCTTTGCTTTAGATTCCTAGCAGCATTGAACTTACCAGTTTAGTAACCAAGACTAAGCCAGTGGGCTCCCCAACCAATGGGTTCACCTGTAAGTGAACGCTTCATGCACTAGAAAGCTCCCTCTTTAGGCAGCTTGATTTTCTTTTACAGTAAATTTTCGTGAAGCTCTGTGGACATTTCTTATTGTGAAAGTGATTCTTCACCTTTCACAGATTCTGAAAGTAATTCATTTCCTGGAGATGCAATATTTTTGGTCATATGAGGCTAGGAAAAGATAATTTGTCTTGACGATTAGCAAAAAAATTAGCCATGCTTCTCCGGGACCCAATTGATTAAAAGTTTGTCATGCTGAAAGAAAATTGATAGAAACAATAGTAACCTTATGGTCTGGTCTAAAAAAGGTGCTGGCATATAAGCGATTTATTTTTCTCTTGTTTTTTCAGCTTGGATACCTGTGGAATTAGTGACTCTTCTAGACTTGGTTTCAAACCGCTTTAAGGGAAAAAGCTGCTTTCAGTTGGTCAGGTGGTTCAGTGTTAAAACAATGGTGATATGTGAAAATATCGTGTTACTGGATTTTAAATTATTTTGTTTTTTAAGACTTCAAAACTTTGCTGCAGGTCATGGTGATGATAACTTACTTTTTAAATGTACACAAGTTGTCCACCTACATGAAGCAGATTTTAAGACCAGGGGGACTGCAGCACTAAATAAGTGCACAGAAAATCCCCATCCATCAGTTAGAGTAGCTGGGGAGGCATGAATGAGAGACAATATTTCTCATAAAATACTCATGCTGTTGTGAATATTTTTAAATCCTAGTATGTAAGCATCCAAAACTACATTTCTGTTAGTATTTAAAGTGTAGGAATTTGCTGATTTAGGAGACCAATGAAAGGAAAAGATAAGCTTCAGTGAAGTGACAGGCTTGGAACAGTCTGCCAACTTGTTCATATAAAAGGAGAACTTAAAAATACAAAATTTTACCAAAAGAAATAGTTAATGTGATAAGGTGGGAAATGTATCTTTTTTTTTTCTTTTATTGTAGGAGTATTCAAATGAAGTTTTGTGTTATTTGAGCTGTGGTGCGTAGAGGACTTCTAAATCTTTTCCTTTCAGTAGCAACCATATTTTCACTTTGTACATATGTTCAGACAGAACATATTTCAATTCTGAAAAAGAAAGCACTTTAAAATGTACCTTGAGTCTTGGCATGGAGCCTCTTGTGTGAAAGCATCTTGCTAGTGATGAGATCTGTTACTGTGAAGGTTTTAGGACTGATGTATGAAAAGCAGCATTCAGGTACTGCACAAAGTAGGAACCTAACCAGAAAACCAGACCATTTGTTTAGGAATATCTGGAACTGAAGCTGTGTTGGGCTATGCTGTGTTGTTGTAATTTTCTTTCTGTGTGCTTACAAGGCACTTGTCATCATGGCATTTTGCTTAGGTGGAAAAATAGAAACAGTGATAGCAATTTGCAGACTTTTTAAATTATTATTATTTTGGGAGAAACAAGTTGCTTTGTTCATAGTGGGTGTTAAATACAAGAGAGAAGGAGAAAAAAATGGTATGTTATGTAGGGCTACTCTCAAATCTTTCCTTAAATTCTTTTAAAGACTTTTTTATTTTTCGATCAAGCAAATCTGTTTGTGAATATGATCCTGATATTCAATGATTTATTTTTTTAGAGTTCAGTCAAGGAGGATATGGAATGCCCTCAAGCCAAACTGTTCTGGAAGTCAGGCAGAATAAATGACTGAGGTTGGCTATGATGCCTTAGACCACATTTTGGTTTTTACATTTGTGTACCTAGAGTCCTTGATGAAGTAAGCTCTCGAGGCACATATATCTGACAGGACTTACTATGGGCAGGAGTAGATGTCCACAGTGTACCACCCCCCTTTAAAAAGGTGTTGCTGGAAAACGTCATAGTGCAACAAAGCTTGAGCTCAGAGGATCGCTAAGTACACCCACTACATGTATGTCTATAAGGAAGGCTGTTCGAGAGGTTCCTCTGTGAATCTGCAGGGGGTGTTGCTTTCAGGGAATGAACAGAGGCAGGCTGGATTGATAGAGTCATTTGTAGTACAGAAAAATTCTCTCAAGTGTGACTTTACTACTTCTCCAGCAGAGAAATGATGACCTCTCTTTCGTAATTTCCAGGGCAGTAAAGTAGATTAGAAGGTGTTCTTGTATGTTTGATAGTGTCTGCATCTGATAATGTTTTCTAGGACCACAATATTTTCTTTATATTATCTGAGAAAACCAGGACATCTGTCTAGGTAGTAGAATGGGAGGGAATGCTTCAATAATTGCTGCTCTTCTTAGCATCTAAGGTATTTTTTTAAGATTGTGTTTATTGCCACCTTTCTGCCATGTAATCTGATATTTTTAAATTGTTTTTATCTTGAACGTTGTGATTTCAGAGTGATATTTCAGTGAGTTTGCCATGTTGTGATAATAGCCAGGAGAGATTTTTTAAAAAAAAAAAATAAAAAATTATTTCTTACACTACAAATACTTAATCCTATGATTGTCAGTTATTGTCTTCAGTGGGTAGAGTTAAAGCAATTCTGGGTGCCCTGACTGTGCATCTCAGTCCATAACATGTAATAAATTAAATAATTAAATATTTAAATTTAAACATTATTCCTTCACTTTTTCATGTGAGGAACAGTTAAAGGGAGACTTGCAATGTCACTGAAATGTACTTTTTTTATTATATAATTGAAATGTGCTTCATTCTGTACTGTTTTAATGTAATTTTTGTAGAGGAATTTACACAGCATGTAATTTTATCCTTATACTGCATTATCTATATTCTAGCTGCTCACCCAATTAAGAAAAATAAGAAGAAATACAGAGTCAATTAAATGAGCAAATCTAACATTCTGGGAGCCTATTTAACAAGTTCTTTTACAGCAAAACCTACAGATATTAATCTGATGGAGAATGTCTTTGGTTGTGATAAAAATGACAGCCTGTTATACATTATGCCGGAAACATGCATTACTTTGTCAGCATGCTGTTGCAGTCGATCAACAAAATATTCTGGTCCTCTGTGAACAAAAGAGTTAACATATGTACAAAAATATCTTCATAAGCTGCAGTTATCTCTTTGGAGCGCAATGTAACTTACTTGATTTGAAAGCTCACATTATTTGAGAGAGAGAGCAGTTCAAAAGTGTTACATCACTTTACCACCACACTGTGGTGAAGAAAACAGGCGATGTTTAAGAAAAAATTTAAATATCTGTAGAAGATTAGCATTTGTATTGCATTAAAAACACTAGGCTATGCTTTATCAGTGTGTGACCAGTATCCCAGAAAAAACTCATTGATTAGCAGTGCTCTGGGTAAGTAAGCACACTTTACAATTTTGCATCTCAGAGTTAAAGGCACATGTGACTTTAATATATGGTTTTAGTTTAGACCCCTGTCTCCATATTACTAGCATTTAAACCCCCAAAACTAATTAGTAATTCTGGTTTATTTATATATGTGTTAATTGGTTTCAGTCACAAAATAGAAGTGATTTATCAACTGTCATGAGTATAAAGCATTGGAAGGGCAAATAATAATTTAAACAATTATGTCTATTTTTACCCTCTTGGTTTTGTAACTTGATACGCCTTTTATGAGCATCCTGAGTAAACAGTAGGTGGTGAGAAATTAATTTTCTAAAATTCTGTCTTTTCTCATGGAGGTACTAGGAAGTAAATATTTTACAGAGGCAAAGTGGATTTGTCATAGATAAGTGTGTACTGTCGCACGGAGGATGTTAAATGTAATTCCAAAATGATAACGTAAATAGTTATTATAAAAACATCTATTAATCTACACTTCAGAAAAGTCAGATGGGAAAGATAACATCTGTAATAGGCTGTCACTTTGAATCACGTGAGAAAATAAAGAAAAGTGAAAAAGAATTGGTAAAATAAATCAGTGAAAGTAAATATACCCATTAATGTATAAATATTGGTTTGGAAACAAGATCTGCACCTAGGCTTTAAATTATAAGTAAACCCAGCCTTCATGTAGGAAGGAGAAATGCTCTGTAATGAAGTGATCACTTAATAAATTTCATTAGTTATTAAATCAAATTTTGTGCTTTCAAAGTATTTCCTACAAGTGTGTTCCACATACTTGTGCAGTACAAGCACAGAACTAGTGCAGAAGCCTGAGAGCAGATCTGGAAAAGAAGTAAGATGAAGGAGGTGTTTGCTATATAAGGCTTGCAAATGTCAGTAATTTTGCTTCCAACGTGTCTTTGCAATATGTCCTCCTGCATTTCTGTGTTGTTAGTTAGAAATCTCTTAAAATCATTGTACAAGCAAAAAGCTCAAGCTATGCTTAGTTCATCTTGCTTTATTGAGTTGGAGTATTCTCCTCAACAACCAAACATACCATAAAACGTGGCTGGAGAATAAAACCTGTATGATACCTGCATCCATTTTAGCAAAGGATGATAATTAAATTGTTCAGAACAGCTGAAAGACAAGAATCAAATATTGCTTGACTACCTCTTGAGGATGAATGATTACATTACATATTGTGAATTAAAGTGGAAGATTGCTGCTTTCCCTTCGTATGGAAATTTTTGATTTAGATTCTGGAGGTTTCCTTCTGGCATGCCTCTGATTTTTCCTATTTTAGTGATCCTGGATTGATTCCTGTCTTCCAGCTAAGAGGAACCACGTGGGACTCCTGTCAGCATTTGCCTCTGTTACCATAAGCTAGTAGAGGAAGGAGATAGATTAAATATTGTCAGTCCTTTCCTTTCTTTAGTGCTGTCTTCTAGCACGGGCTGCAATTCAGACTGTAGGCAAGTGTACCATTCGCCTCTTTGGTTTGGGAACCTGGTGTTCTGGAGTTGAAGGGAAGCAGTCATTTTGTCACCCTCAACAGGAGTTGCTAGAATTAACTCTGCAGCTGCTTTGGGACTTCTGCCCAGACAGGGAGTTGTGCAGGAATGGCATCCAGCATGTGTGGGGCTGGCTGAAAAGGAGTATAGTGTCCTCTTTAGAAATTAGAGAGCGCTTGCTTCTTCATTAGATGAACACAGAAGAACGGAGTAGTTTCTTTGGGCTCTGAATTTGGTGTAGCCTTAAGCCAAAGATATTTGAATCATACATGGTTTAAAGCGTAGTTTTTGAGCTGATAATTAATATATTTTGTTTGAGACTGTCAGTGTTTTAAAATAAATGCTTTGAGGATTTCTGGCTTTTGCCTGTTACCATTTCAATGAGATTTTAATCAGTTGCAGTAGCAACCTGTTGATCTGTACCTCTCTCTTTTGCTTATGAACTTCAGAGGGGTATACTATAATAGTCCTATTTCATAATACCATACGATATAAATATTCAGAAAAGTAAAGTATTTAAAATTCCAGTGAAACAAGCAGCAAGATCTCAGAAGAGAGGAAGAAAACTCTAGTCAATGGTGTCTGTGTATGGAGTACTCTCCCATTACCTAATACAATACTAGGCTTCTGGATAACACTGGTCTTCATTCTTTAATTGACCAGCCATACACACTGAGGTTTTTTTATTCCTGTGGACTGTAGCACCCGTATCAATAAAATGGAGATATTTTAATTTAAATAAAACATATTGAAGTCTGTTGACTGAAATAAGAGCTATTTGCAATAGTGACTAACAATAGAAATGCAATAGTAATGACTATTTGAGTAGACTTCCCTTCCCTCCCTCCCTCCCTCCCTCCCTTCCTTCCTTCCTTCCTTCCTTCCTTCCTTCCTTCCTTCCTTCCTTCCTTCCTTCCTTCCTTCCTTCCTTCCTTCCTTCCTTCCTTCCTTCCTTCCTTCCTTCCTTCCTTCCTTCCTTCCTTCCTTCCTTCCTTCCCTATATCTTGTAATATATGGTCTGAGTCTTTATCTTGCCTTGGAGCACTTTGATAAATCCTGAAAGCAGGAATGTAAACTCTTTACAGCTGCTGAAATTTTTAATAAGATTACTTGATCTGATAACATACTTCACTTTCCCATTAGAATATGTATTTCAGGTAATTTTAATTGCCTCTTTATGCATGTTGAGAGATTATCTTAAAATGAATTTATTTTGTACCACCATAAGTCAAAGGATTTTCTTTTTACCCTTAAGCATAGCGTGCGGCAACAGAAGCTACATGCTTTGGTAGCTTTTTTTGATGTAGATAATTTTGAACCTCATGGGCGGATTTTGACGGTGCAAGATTGTGGTTAGAGTGGGGTTTTTGTTGCTATTTAAGTTAAAAACATGAAAAATATGCTGAATGCAAACCCTGTTTTCAATGCAGCAATGATGACAAAATAGAAAAACAGTACAAAATTTTTTTTCCCTGGACCACTCTCCCACCTCCTTGGACCACTTTCCCACCTCCCTGTCTGTGTGAAGTAAGGACCTGCCAGCCTTTCAGCATGCTGTGGGCTATGAAGTGCTGAGCAGTGTTTTTTACCCTTATTGGTAACTGCATGTTGTATGGTGCATGTTTTTTTGAGGACAGCACGATGTCTCAGCAACCTAGAATGACAAAGTCTTTCAGATTAAGTCTTTCAGCCAGTCAGACCAAATGCCTGTTAAGGTCATGCCATGTGATGCTCATGGAGTCTCCAGCCTCGGGGATATTCAAGATCTGACTGGCCATGGTCCTAGACAGCCTGCTTTAGCTGACCCTACTTGAGTGGGGTGAGGTTGGACTAGGGACCTCAAGTGGTCCTTCTGAAGCTCAATGAAGATTCCATGATTCTATAAAATTAAATTAATCAGAAAAATGAAATCCAAATCAAGGCCTGTCTGTATGTGTTTGATTTCATAGGTCTCTGTCCTTTTAAAAGGTGAATTAATCGTGAAATTGTCAAAATAATTTCCTGGATTTTTATTTTAATTCAGTTTGAGTTTTTATATCATCGTCAATATTTAAGATGTTACAGTTCTGTGTAGATATTTTGACATCCTCATAATTGTAATGCTTCAGTATCATGTATAATGAATGCTTTCTTTCTTGGGAACTTCCGTTAGTATCTCTTACCACCACGTTAAATAAGTATTATACTTTAAATTCACACAATGCATAATCATTTTCCTCAAACAGCTTCACACTCAGACAGAAGTTCATAAACTGCTTTGCTGTTGACTGGATGTCGCAGTCAGCAGTGGCAGAAATGGCAGACACCACCAACAGCAGCGATGTTGACGGTATGTAATACTGTTGGCATGGGAAGTGATCATCTCTGTGTTGGGGTGCTTGCCAGTCTGAAGTCATTAATGGTACTTGTACTCAGAGTGGCTACTCTAAAGGCCTTTTGTTAGGGTCCACATTATGTTAAGTCCTTTTGCTGTAATTCCAGGCCTCCTACCAGACCTCCTGACTGGCAGAACTTGGAACATAGTACAAAGATAAGTTTTGCCATCAAATGTTTATTTCTTTTTAAGATAAATGCTTTAATAATGCAAAACATTTTTACTTTCATTATTACTGTCATAGTTTTTTATTAGATGAACCAGGCATATTTTAGGGAGACCTTAACTGCCCTTAGGAGCTTTCATCTTTTTGAAGTTACGGCAAATAAAGCACTTGCCGCTTCTGAAATCACTTGTATAGATACATCTCTATTTCTGCTGCTCTTGTAACATGACAGGCAGTGCAAGGAAAACTCAGTGTTTCAGAATCCTTAACTCTGCAGGTGGTTTGGAGTGAGATTCTTCTCATCTACCCTTCTTTGTCATAGGAACTTTTTTCTAGACAGTGCTGTGAAAAGCTACTTTCAGAGGGCATATATACTATGAAAAACATCTGTAGTAAGTTGAACAGTAACCCATTAACTCTTGAGAGACTGTAGGTGGCTAGTTCTTTCTTTTTACAAACCAAAATTATTTCAGAAGAACTGAATCATGATTCCTCCTCCAAACTACAGGGCTTTAAGAATCATAGAAGTGTTTAGGTTGGAAAACACCTTTTAAATCAAATAGAACAGTAAATCTAATACTGTCAAGTCTACCATTAAACCATGTCCCTAAGTGCCACATGTACTTGTCTTAAATACCTCCATGGGTGATGAATCCGCCACTCCCCTGTGGTGGCAGCCTGTCTCAGTGCTTGACAACCCTTTCATTGAAGTAATATTTCCTAATATCCAATCTAAACATGACCTGGAGCAACTTGAGGCTATTTGCTCTTGTCCTATAACTTGTTACTCGGGAGAAGAGACTGACATCCATCTTGCTACAACCTCCTTTCAGGAAGTTGTAAAAGCAATAAGGTCTCCCTACAGCCTCCTTTTCTCCAGGCTAAAGAGCCCCAGTTCCCTCAGCCACTCCTCATAAGACTTGTGCTCAGGACCCTTCACCAGCTTCATTGCCCTTCTCTGCACATGCTCCGGCACCTCAATGTCTTTGTTGTAGTGAGGGGCCCAAAACTGAACACAATATTCAAGGTACAGCCTCACCACCACTGAGTACAGGGGTACAATCGCTTCCATGATCCTGATGGCCACACTGTTTTTCTGATACAAGTCAGGATGCTGTTGGCCTTCTTGGCCACCTGGGCATGCTGCCAGCTCATATTCACCTGGGCATTGCCCAATACCCCCAGGTCGTTTTCTGCTGGGCAGCTTTCCAGCCTATAGCATTGTGTGGGATTGTTGTGGCCCAAGTGTAGGACCTGACACTTAGCCTTATTGAACCCCGTACAGTTGGCCTAAGCCCATCCATCCAGACTGTCCAGGTCCATCTGTAGTACCTTCCTTCCCTCAAGCAGATCCATATTCCCACCCGACTTGGTGTTGTCTTCAGTCTTACTGAGGGTGCTCTTGATCCTCTTGTCCAGAACATTGATAAAGATTTTAAACAGAATTGGCATCAACACTGAGCCCTGGGGAACACCAACTGTGATGGGCCGCCAGCTGGATTCAACTCCATCTATCTTAACTCTTTGTGCCTGGCCATCCAGCCAGTGTTTTACCCAGTGAAGAGTACACCCGTCCAAGCCATGAACAGCCATTTTTTTTCAGGAGAATGCTGTGGGGAACGGTGTCAAAGGCTCTACTAAAGTCTAGGTAGACAATATCCACACTCTCCCTCACCTGCTAAGTTGGTCACCTTGTCACAGAAAGAGAACAGGTTAGTTAAGCAGGACCTACCTTTCCTAAACCCATGCTGACTGGGCCTGATCCCCTGGTTATTCTGACACTCAAGATGATCTGCTTCATAACCTTCCCTGGCACCGGGGTCAGGCTGACAGGCCTGTAATTCCCTGAATCCTCCTTCCGGGCCTTCTTGTAGATGGGCATCAGATCTCCAGTCAAGTAGGGCCTCCTGGTTAGCTGGGACTGCTGATAAATGATGGAAAGTGGCTTGGTGAGCACTTCTGCCAGTTCTTGCAGTGCTCTTGGATGGATCTCATCGGGCCTCATTGACTCGTGTGTATCTAGGTGGAGTAGCAGGTTGCTAACAATTTTCTGTTGGATTATGAGGGCTCCAGAGTAAAACTTGTCTTGCTATTGTAAGACTGAATATACCCCCACTTAATACCCTACTTAATAAAAGCTCCTTAGCCTTCCTTTTGCTGCTGGTATATATATACACTTTTAGTTGTCTTTTATGTCAGTAGCCAGATTAAGTTCTAGTTAGGCTTTAACACTCCTAACTTTCTCCCCACATAACTCACAATGTCTTCGTAGTCCTTCTGAGTCCCCTGCTCCTTCTTCCAAAGGTCATAAACTGTCTTTTTTTTCCTGAGTTCCAGGCAAAGCTCTATGTTTAGCCAGGCTGGACTTCTTCCCTGACAGTTTGTCTTCTGGCACATGGGAATGACCTGCTCTTGTGGCTTTAAGACTTCCTCTTTGAAGAATGTCCAGCCTTCCTGAATTTCTTTGCTCTTCGGGGTTGCTTCCCACGGGACTCTGTTGGTCAGACTTTTAAACAGGCCAAAGTCTGCCCTCTGGAAGTCCAAGGTGGCAGTTCTGCTGATCCCCCTCCTCACTTCTTCAAGAATCAAAAATTATAATTTCATGATCGCTAAGCCCAAGATGGCCTCCAGCCATCACATCACCCAGAAGTCCTTCTCTGTTCATAAACAACAGGTCTAGTGGAGCACCTTCCCTAGTTGGCTCAATCAGCAGCTGCGTCAGGAGGTTGTCATCTTCCACACACTCCAGAAACTACCTAAACTGTTTCATATCTGCCATGTTGTCCAGTGGAGGGCCACAAAGGTGTTTAGGGGATCGGAGCATCCCTCTTATGGGGAGAGGCTGAGTGAGCTTGGTCTGTTTAGACTGGAAAACAGAAGACTAAGAGGAGACCTTATTGATGCTTATATATATCGAAAGGCTGGTGTCAATAGCATGGAGCCAGACTCTTCTCAATGGTGCCCAGGGACAGGACAAAGAGCAACAGACACAGACTGAAAGTTCCACTTTAACACGAGCAAAAACTTCTTCACTGTGAGTGTGACAGAACACTGGAACGGGCTGCCTAGGGAGGCTTTGAAGTCTCCTTCTCTGTAGATACTCAAAACTCACCTGGACACATTCCTGTGCAAACTGCTCTAGATGAACCTGCTTTAGCAGATGATCTCCAGAGGTCCCTTCCAACTCTTGCCATTCTTTGATTGTATTTCCAGCAGACATCTGGTAGACTTAAGTTCCCCATGAGGAGAAAAACTAGTGATTATGAGGGTTCTCCCAGCTGCTTATAGAATAATTAACCATCCTGGTTGGGTGGTCTGTAACAGACATCCACCATGACATGTGCCCTTTTGGCATTCCTGCTGACTTTTTCCTGTAAATGTTCAACCCTGTTCTCTCCATCGTTTAGCTATGGACAATCCGAACACTCCCTAACATACAGGGCTACCCTTCCCTGGGTATCCCTTCCTTCCTTGCCCATTCCTTCTGAAGAGTTTGTAGCCATCCATTACAGCACTCCTGTTGTCATCCCATCGTATTTCCGTTATGGCAACTATATTATAGTTTTCCTGCTGTACAATGGCTTTCAGCTCCTCCCATTTCATAGAATCATAGAATCATAGAATCATAAGGTTGAAAGAGACCTCTGAGGTCATCGAGTCCAACCGTGCCTGTTTCCCTACGAAACCATATCCCTAAGAAATTTCTTGCCCATGCTGCATGCATTGGTGTAGAGGCACTTCAGCCTGGGTGTCAGTTGTGTCACCAGGAACTGTGTTACAAGAAACTACATATTAGCATTGATAGCTCATTTGGCTCCTTCACTTGCTTCTGCATCTCTTATCTCAAGAGCCATTAAAAAGATCATTAGAAGTAGGGAACCTCCACCAGTTGACTCAGAGTTGAGTCAACTAATGAAGTTCTCTGTTTCTTTCTTCAAGCTGAATAAACTAGGTGATAGGAAAAACCTCCCACTACCTAAAGTTATGGGCACACTCAGATAATCTAAGACAAATAGCTGTTTAACTAGGGGAAACTCTGGTCTGCTAGGTGAATCTCATTATTTGAGCCTCTTGAAAAGAAGATACTGATCCAACTTAAGAGTTTTCCCAAGTCATGCAAAATCCATGCAGTTTCCTCTGTTCTCCAGAACAGTTCTCTTCCTTCCAGTCCATCAGTGGTTTAACTTGAAAATGTCCCTGGCAGCTGTTTAAGTTTAGGTGTCTTCAGTGCCCTCCCTTTCAGCCAGTCCGTGGCAGGAGCTACACATGCCAAGGAGCTCTGAGAAGCAAAGCAGCCTCTCCTCCTGGCCCCAGAGAAGTTGTCATGACATTGCAATGGACGGCCTTCCTCCTGTTCTTCACTTGCATCCTTTCTAGGTTAAACATATATAATAAGGTAGGTACACAGTAAACTGAAAACAAACTAAATAATTCTGCCATCTGCTACGAGCCATCAAAACAGAAGTAGGATAAAATAAGAATTTGTAATAGCTTTAAAAATATAGTGCAGTTTGGAGTGAAAGCAGGTGAATGTTTATGTAATGCATGCCATGAAAAAACTAAAAGTCATACATTTTTGATGTATTAATGATTTTAAGGCTTTTTAAATATGATTGGTGAAATTTATCCAAAGAATCACTGTCATCATAGAGGTGCATTACTTTGTAGGTGCATTTCTTCCAGGATAGATGGACTAATACAACTTATGTAATTTGCAGCATATAGTAATTGCTGCTCTCCTTTCTTTCATAAATTAGTGGGTTTAATTAAACTTTTTTTTTATGGTTGAGTTGCTTCTCTTTTGGCTGACTTCACCCTCTGTAGGAGCCATGTTGTCCAGTGGTGCAAAAACCATGTCTGTGGTAAGGAGCTTGATGAGTCATGAAGAGGCATAATTTATACAGAAATTGTTCTTGTATTATACATTATATGCAAATGAAATGGCTACGGGACAAGGATTTCTCTAGTAGGACTTAGTGCAGTCACCTCTGAGATGAGGATCAAGCATGGGATCTGTGTTGGTGGGAGAATATACTTCTCAGGTTTTTGGTCAAGAGTTAACTTATGTAGGTTTGTTAATATGTGAGAAGGTTCCAAAGAGACTAAAGATATTTATGAAAAGTGTAGTAACATTGTAAGTAAGTATTAGATATTCCCCAACTCATTTGCATTTGGGTTTTTTTACAGGACAATGATTTTTACTTATTTCTTTGCTTTTTATTTTCTTCCTGTGGAAAGGCATATTACAGAACTCTGAAAATCTTTGAATTCCTTCTGAACAAATCACAAACTTCAGTGAAGGACAACTTCTAGGAGGTTTCCTGAGCTAAAGTGTTCAAATAAATATAATGTATCCAGAAAGAATGACATCTGTTCTTCACAACACAGGAGTTTTCTGTGGGCTTTGCATTGCAAGTGTGAGATTTTTCTGGAGTTCAGGCTATGGTTTCACAGTAGGCAAGAACAGGATGAAAAGAATTCTTGATCTTAAGGCATTGCATTAGTACAAATTAATGTGGAAATTGGTTCCTTTGTATTACAGCATAATTTGAAAATCAGTAGCTTATGGAATGTACTTACTAAATCATGTCTGTCTAGTTGAATAGATTTAATTGTGCTTCGCTGAGAAGGATGTAACACTCTTTGAGGATTTCTTTCTTATCAATAACTTTTGTATTTAGAAATACATATATGTGCAAAAAAATTTAAAGTAATATCCCAACCTGCTAACCTAAAATTAAGACTATGAATGTGGAAAAAATTATTCATACAGTACATCAGATGAGCCATTTATTTCCTTATGATAATGAAGTGCGTATTTTTAATGAATTAAAAACCATTTTGAGCAAAACAGGTGGTGCTAAAGTTGAGACTGAGTCAAGAGGCATCATACTTGCAAATGAGGAAAGTGATGGTAAGTAACACAATGTGCTGTTGGTGACAATTTTTGACCCAGTCTGCTCAATGCTATTCAAGTCATCCATTAGAGCTTTGAACAATGGGCATGTGTCTCTTACAAAGCATAAGCTATTTCTTGCTTGTTAACTGTCCAATAATAAAGAATTAAGAGTTTAATTGTAAAAACCCAGATGCTCTTTCTCATGATTTCCAAGAAAGGCTTTTTCAGTCCACCCAAACTAAAGGAATTTCTTTCTTGTTCTGGATTGAGGTGGTTTGTCCTGCATAGGTGGTTACAGATGCCAAAGCTGGCATTCAACTCTACTGATTTCATCGGTCAACTGTAAGGATGAACACAAAGTTTATGTACTCTGGAACATTTGGTGGCAGCAACATAGCATTTTAGCTGTGTGTAGCCCTCCTTTCTTTTTGGTGTACTTCCTGGTGCAGCATAGTGCAAATTTCAGTCTTTTGAGCTGTTTTATAAGAAAATGCCAGCCTGTTTTGCAGTTACATTGCAAAGTGCAGTATGGAAAACTGAGTGTCAGTGTTAATAAGCGTTGCCTGTCAGCCTCGGCAGTCCTGTACTGTCAATTTTCTAGTAAACAGGCACTCAATGTGAATGGTATTTAGATTATTTTTGGATAACTTATTCAGCAAAGCTAGTCAGCAGTTAACCTTATGATATTTTTCAATAGTCTCTACCAAGTTACTGTTGTGTGTGTTCAGTGCTGTCTTTTAGGATACTAGAATGAATTTTATACTGTGATATGTATTTAGCCACATATGTAGTTGCTCCATGCGACTTCAATGTGTAAGCATGCTTCATGAATTCTTCAGAGCTGTTGGTGAACACTAACTTCTCATTTCCTTTCTGAATGCTTCCAATTTTCCTTAGCCAACAAATTCAAAGATACTGCCAGGAACTGGAGTGTTGAAATGACTTAAAACCAAAATAGAAAGCCGTAAATAAACATGTTTCTCAGAACTGGGCATATGTAAGTCCAACCTAAATGATTCTGCATGCAAACCAGACTTACTACACATGCTATTGAAGCTACATGTTCAAGAGAGAGAAGTAACAGAGAATGATATTTAAGTATTGGAGATTTTATCTTCATAAGCATTTAGTGTCTCATTGGAAAAATGGAAACTTTGAAGCTGACTTTCTTTCCTCCCACACATTCCGGAAGTCTTTTGCCTGTTCTTGCTTGGATTGTATTTTCTTTGTCCTGGGTTGAGGGGAAGTATCTTTGGGGTAATGGCGAGCAGAGCAAAAAAAGTAATACTAGGGCATAGTGATTTGAAAGACAAATGGGCTTAGAAGAAGGAGAAATTAAGTTAGTGGAATTTATAGCAGAATACACAAGAGGGAGACAGCTGTGTTAGGCTAGTCAGTAGGTTTAGGAGAGTTGTAGCAAGGTAGAGTTGTGGGATGTTTGTATTTGCATAACACTGGTGTATGTAATTTTATGCAAGTTTTCTCTCAGACTTTTCAATGCATTTCTAAGATGAGGTGTATCCTGCAGCCCTACTAAGAATAGGCAGGGAATCTTAAGAAAATCATAATTTAAATAAGAATAGGTGGGAAGGAAAGTGGGAAAATTAAATAGAAAGTGGAAAAGCACAGCAGAAGAAGTGATAGGGAAGAAATAGCACTACTGAACGTGAAAGGGATAATTAATGGATGAAGAAAATGGCAGCAGTTGTATAAAATGTGGGAAAGAACTAGAAATATGCATCTGCCATCTCTGTCTGAGAAGGAATCATGTTGAAAATTGCTCAACTATGTGCCAGTTACATGATTGCTGTACCTCCCTGAAGACACTTTCATAAAAAAAGTTGCCACTCCAAACATTTTAGAAAGCGTTACGGAAGCCTGCTATGTTTTGAGAAAAATAATCAAAAATATAGTGGTAAATTTTCCTGATTTATCGCAGTTGACAAAGATCAGTCGTCTTTGAATATGTAATCTATGTGTACTTAATACCTGCAAAAATAATACAGTCATTCAGAACAAGTTCTTTTTTAGACATTTATTAGCACTACAGTGTTCCCTTCCAGTTGGGTGCTGGAACATGCTGGTTTGCCCTGTGGAGAAACTGCCCTTTGGAGGTGAAAAAATTGACTGCTTATATCTTTAAACAAAAAATAAAAAAATTAAATCTGTAAGCCTGTTTCTTTTAACAGTCTTCTGTTTGTAACAATCTCAAGAACAAGAAGCTGGTGTTTAACCCTTTAATCCCTGAAGTTGCCTGGATACAGAGTAACATTGTTTTTCGTAGAGAAAATTAATTAAAGGTCAGTACATCTCTTATTTAAAAATACTCTTAAATACTTTAAAAATATTGATCATGCATATGCTGATCAATGTGAAGAACTCTGCATTGATGTCAACTTCAAATCAGATTTTTCCTTTATTTTTCTCGCTTTTCGATGTGACGAATTGACAAACTGTGTTATCAAGAGTGTGCTGATGTAGTGAATAATTTTCTAGGTTCCACAGAGTTATTTTAGTGAGATGATGTAGATTTTTGTTAACAAAACCACATTTAAATCCTTGAGGATATTTTAGTCTCTTAAAACAACTGTGTAACTATAGCGTGATCTAGTGCCAGTGTTGGCATCCACTTGTATTTTCCTGTCACCGGTTTATCTCATCACCATCATCACCAGTTCAGTTGATACACTGTGTGTCTGTCCTGGTTTTGGCTTACTGTCTTGATTTTGGCTGGGATAGCTTTGTCTTCCTAATTGCTGGTATAGTGCTGTGTTTTGGATGTAGTATGAGAATAATGTTGATAACACACTGATGATTGTAGTTGTTGATAAGTCGTGATTGTACTAAGCCAAGGACTTTTCAACTTCCCATGCTCTGCTGGTGAACAGGTACATAAGAAACTGGGAGGGACCATAGCCAGGACAGCAGGCCCAAACTGGCTGAAAGGATGTTCCATACCGTATGATGTCATGCTCAATATATAAACTGGGCAAGTTGGATGGGGGATAGCAATTGCTGTTTAGGAATGGGCTGGGCTTAGGTCAACAGATAATGAGCAATTGCAGTGTACATCACTTGTTTTGTATATTCTTTTATTATCATTATTTTTATAATTCTCTCTTCCTTTGCTGTCCTATTAAACTGTTTTTATCTCAACTCGTGAGTTTTACTTTTCATTCAATTCTCCTTCCCATCCCACTGGGGCTGTTGCGTGAACAAGGAGTTGCGTGGTGCTAAGTTGCTGGCTGGGATTAAACCATGACAGGTGCTAAATTCTTCTGTGCAGAGTGGAGGAAAATGAAAAATGAGTGAAACACTTCAGTTTGAGCTACTATTACTGAAAATATTTTGATGCCTTCAGAGAGAAGATGCTGGAGAAAAGTTGAACAAACATGGTGTAAGATTATTTCCACTAGCATCACTTATTTTTGGAAAAACTATGCATCTCATAGAACTCATTTTACAGGGGAAAAATACATGAATTAGTTCCCTACTTCTTCCACTGCTTCTCTGTCTTTGTTTAAATCACTTCCCATCCTTCTTTTAAAGTTAGACTTCTAAGAAGTCTTTAAAAAGCAGCCACTATGGGACACATTCATGATATCTGCTCTTCTTTCTCATTGAGCCTGAAGTTAGATGATTGAAGTTGGGACAGCAGTTGCAAGCAATTGAATTGAAGACTTGGAAGAAATGCTAGCAGGTGAATTCAGCACGGTGTCCTTTTTACTATGTAGTTCCTTGATTACCAAGAAAACAGTGCATAACATTTCTGCAGATAGTTGATCCAAGTAGTAACATGATGCCCATCTCTCACCCATCAAGAAGTAATAAATCTAGACCTGCAAGTGGATGGGGAGTGGAAGTGGGTGGGTGATGCTGTGCTCCCTAAGAATCTGGTTTACAAAGTGGGAAGGTGATGCAAAGAGGTGATGTTGTAATTTGACTGTGTCTATGCTCTTGACTATTGTCTTCAGAATATTATCAATTGTATAATGCCTGGAAAATAAAATCCAAAAGAAACTGTTGCCTTCCAGACTGTCTTTTGAGCCATCATCCCACATAAATAATTCTGTACAGAATTAATAATGTAGATGTTTAGTGTTTTAAAGCAGGACATGTGTGCTGTGAAATAAAAAATCTTAAGGCAGTTTTGTCAAAATAAAATGTTCACACAAGTGAAATTTTTTTTTCTGTTCAGTCAAAAGAGGAGTTACTTGAGTTTTATAAATAGTAAAAGGTCCTGTTTGCCAGAAATAGTCTTACGTAGGTAGGTATAGTATTCTGTGTATAGAATCAGATATATTTTTGGTGTTGAATTTTTGCTGTTATTATTAAACGTGACTTCACATCTTTCCAGTATGGTTTGTGTAGTGTTATAACATAAAACTTTAGGCATTTCTATGTATGTATTTTTGCTCTGTGCATACTTTTGTGGATCCAATTCTGTTTACACACGCAATGAAATTAAGAAGCAATGGATGTATACAAGTAGCATCAGTGCTGTGATGAAGTGCTCTTAAAATAAGTATGCACAAGTAGAAGTGTCTGGAGATATAAAATATTCAGAGGGTTGAATTAATGACTGAGAAAGACAGTTTGATGTTTTGAAAGTTTCTTTTTAAAAATTAATCGATTATGGTTTAATATAAAACTGTTTGATTAGCTGGCGGCAGCAGCGTTATCTCTGCAACGGTGAGGGAAATGTGCGAGTTGGTGGTATGACCTCAGGGCAGCGCGGCTGGGGCTGGGGCACGGTGCCTGCATCTCCTCAGGGTGCATAGTCAGTTGGAGTGTAAGGAGGGCATCTCCTGTTGTGCTGAAGCCTGGAGGGGAGTTCCTGGGACTGGGGTGCAGGCAGCCTTGGTGTAGCTGGTGCTGACATTTCTCCTGGCTTTCTGCAAGGAGGTGTTTTCCCGCTTGCCTAAAGATCGCGAAGCTGCTGACTCCTCCTGTGCAGTGACTTTGAAATACACTGCAAGTAAAGGATTGACTTGTGTGTTGTGATTTACAGGTAGCTTCTATTAGGCAATTTTTTAAAAATAGATTTTGGAGGAAGTAAAAATCTTCAATTAAAAATATGATATGTAATACAAGACATTCTGACATTCATTTCAACACGCATTTTAAGGACTTTTTCTTCCACTTCATATGAAATGCTATCCCTCCCCAAGTTCATTATATAATCCTTAGCTGAAAGTATGTTTCCTTGTGTTTCTCTGCGTGTGTGTATGTATATATATCTAGTTAATGGGCTGTATAAATAAGAATTATGCTTCTTGTCTAAATTATCCATCTTGCTGATACTGCTGTGGAGCGTATCTGTTGTCAGCAGAGCTGAGCTTTTGAGGTTTGATGTTCATTTTGGTGAATTCTCAGCTGCTGCTTCTTTTTTTTTGACTTTTCTCCTTGTGGCAGAACTCAAATCACACTTACAGTTTCAGTTAAAAAATCACAAAGTTGGTGTTAATGCGTTTTTCTCTGACATGAATCTGAAAGTGGTTTCCCTTTTCTTTGGTCTCTATGTTTAAGACCGGTCCCAGAGAATGGTCTAAATATAAGACTAGTGATCAAAGAGCTCTGCATTAGCAGTGTCACTTAAAGCTTCTCTAAAGTTCTGGTCTTTCTAGGATGTATATCTAAAATTAAAGTGTGAATTTCTGGATAAGTTTTTTGAACCTATAAAGGACTTGTTTCTTTAGTTTTAATTTTCTCCACAGGAACTGCCAGTTTATTGATGCTATTTAGCAGAGGGCCTAGTTTACAGCAGAGTACTGAGAAGCTGTTTGTTAGAGAACACTGGAAATCACAACATTTCCGAGTTGTGAAACATCCTGTTAAGTTATTTTCTAATTAAATGTTTAAAGTTTTCTGTATTAACCAAAACAGGTATGAAGTTTATATCACAGGGCTTCAGTCTTTCAGCTTTTCAATACAGCTGCACACGGTATACAGAAACTGGTAAAAGTTAGCAGGATGGTTTTGATCAACCACCACTTCAAATCATGTAACATGATAGTATCAATGAGTAATCTGAAGAAATATCTTCAGGGTACATCTGGTATGTACTCCTTTTATTTGGGTAGTAGTATTTAGCCTAGTGAAAGAAAATAGACTTTTAAGCCTTATATTTTTTGTCCCTAACATGTATCATAGTATTTCTGTGTTAGCTTGGGTTGTTTACTGCTGCTGTTCTACAGATGATGCAGACACTGCCCAGATGCTTCTCCAGCCTTTTTCACCGTATTTTTTTCAGAAGTCCCGACTTAAAGTCTTTTGACTCTTTGATCGACCTGTACCTGCCTGGCGTTTCTTTTTAGCTGAACATCTGCATCTGCCGAGAGTCCAAGGGTATTCAGTTTGTGTTTTTCCAAAACAAGTCAGGAAAAAGCTTTCCTTGAAATTCTTGCATGCTGTAGTGAAGAGGAAATGTCACTCTAAAGATGCCCCTTAGGTATGTCTCGGCAATGGACTATAAGTCAACCAAGTCCTAATGCAGGAAGAACTGTTGCAGTGACCCAAACCCCCACTCTCCTGGTGCAGTGATGGTGCCTGGTGCTCAGGCAAGGAGGTCTAAAAGGGATAGTAGGAGAACTCTACTCCCATTTCTCCAGGACTTCTGTCCAGAAGACAGTTACAGGTTTTAAGTTAAAGAGTTTTAAGCTAAATAAAATTGATGTAATTATCAAATAAAGTATATAATTATACAGTTGATTGAAATTGTAAAAATCAGATAGTATGATTTCTAATAGTTTTTTTGCGAAGTATTTTGACAATAGTGGATAAGTGAAAAAAGATGTCTTGTGTAATAATCACAATCATGTTACCTAAGAAGTGTTTTGGTTCATTTATGTAAAAGCCTGAAAATCTGCTGAAAAGAAAGTGGAAAACTTGCACAAAAGTAGAATTTTGTTTCTTTCTTGGTTATTAATTTTTAAGATTCAGTCCATAGTTCTCATTCAGGAAAGAGATGTGGGGAAAAAATGGGATGTAGGGAATTGACAGAAATGTTAGCGGTGTCTTCAGGAAATCAACTTTGGGGAGCAATCTCACGGTTATTCTTTGAGTTTTTTACAATTTTTGATTTCTTAAAAACAATGTTATAGAGTATATAATGCTTTTAGTAATTCTAGTAAAAATGTTTCATAGTTTGGGAAAAAGAGAGCTCTCTTCAAGTATTATGCTTCTTTGGCTCATTTCCTAGCTGCTAAATGCTTCCTCTCAGGGTTCAACCTTTCAAAGATCAGCAAAGGAAGTACTAATAAGCTATGAGACTGTTGCTTCGAGTCTAATGTAATTCCCTTTGTAGTGAAGAAGTGTAAAGCAGAAGCAGAAAACTGCAGTCAGTTCCCCATGGGATGGAGAGAATGCCTATATCCTAGCTGCAGTAAATGGAAAAAAAATATGGCAGAGAGTGGAATTAACTAATTATCTAATGGAAGTACTGTATCTTACTGAAATTCCATTATGTGAAAGTACACAGGAACTTGGTCTTGGTGAAGAGACCAGGCACAGGGTATTTTCCCTGAATATGCAAAAGATGTTCACCACAAGTGTCTGAGTAAGCCAGAAGGTGCATGTATGGGTGAAGAGCATTCTGCACACACAGATGTGGATTAACCAGATCAGAGCCACTGGAGTATGACTTTCTGCTATGTGGTAACAGAAAATATCTTTAAAGACAGCTTAACCAACTTCACAGGGAAAGCTTTGGCATTGGGGAAAACTTGATTGACAACAAATGTAATTTGGCAAACTGAAAGGGATCTTGTTTAGAAGAAGAAAAGAATCCTTTTCCTTACTTCAAGTGGGCTTTGCAAATGCTACTGGTAGATCAAATGTTGATCTGTATGCTTGCTTTATCAATAGTATTTTAAAGACTCTAATGGTCAAATACAATACGGTGCAACGTACGGTCTTGATCTGAAATTTTGTTAGATATAGGATATATTTTAGAAAGCATCTAAGGAAATTTTTGCAGTGATGCCTACAACTCTTGGTAGAGATGCATCTAAGGTTGTGGAGGAAGCTTGCAGATATAACAAAACTGCATTTTATGGTCTTTGAAAGGTAATGGCAATAAGGAGAGATCCCTGATGACTGGAAAAATACAAATGTTGCACCTGTCTTGAAGAAGGGCAACACCTACAGGGTTTTTCGTCTCTTCAGTGCACCTGGGATGATTATGGAGCAAATTCTTCTGGAATACATTTCTGAGGATGTGAAAAGCAAGAAGGTGATAAAGAACAGTTAGCATGGCATTATCGATGTTCTTGAAAACATTCTCCCATAGTATCCCGGTAGACAAATTGGGGATTCATGGGTGAATGGTAAGGTTGGTGGAAAGCTGGTCAGATGCCTACATTCCAAGGTTGGTTATTAGCATCCAAAATGCAATTGGCAACTGGCTACTACTGGTGTCCCTCAGGAACACTGGTGATGGGGGACAATGCTGTTTGATGGGACTTCCTTCATTACTGTGGACTTGCCTGGCAACGACTGGACTCTTGGCCACACTTGGCTATCATCACCATAACTGTTCTGCTCTCCATATTTGATACTCTCGACTGACAGGATTATTGTGCTTAGTGGCTGGCTCCCCTTGCTTTGCAGAGGTACTCTTGTTGCTCCTAGACAGCAGTGGATCTTTGAAAACCATGTTGCTCTGAGCAGGGTGTTGGGCTATCTGGAGCGTGGAGATTTCTTCCAGCCTACCTGGTTCTGTTGCACTGTGAAATGTAGCTGTGCTCCATCTCTCCTTACTTACAGCATTCATGGGGCTTTAAATCATATTGTGTGCTTTGTGCACCCTTTGTTGTTGGTATTTATTTTTTTTTAAACAGATGTGGAATCTCAGGTAGATATTTGCTGAGCTGGGTATGGTAACAGTGAACATTCTATACTACTTTCAACATGAGAGGTAGACAGAGAGAAGGGGTAGATGGCTGAGGCTCTTCAGCAAATTTCAAGGGAAATGCCTCAAGAGGACTGCAGAAAGGACAACCTCCCACTGATTCAGAGCTGCAAGGACAAAAGTGCAAACTATGCTAAGCTGCTATCTCTGTCGTGAGAGCTGCTTGTCTCGGTACGGCTTCATTTCCACTACACACATCATCTAGTGTCGTGTAGGAATAAGTGAAGTTTGCTGTACATGGGCATATACGTTGTGATGTGATGGTGGTTGTGCAGCCCCCTGTGTTCAGGCTGACCCTGCAGCTGTGCGGAGGAAATAATTACAAACAAGGGGAGGCTGAGTATGTTTCTGTTTGGCTGTGCTCAGAGTGGGAGAGTGTGAGGTGCAAGGTATGCTGCCTAACCTGCTTCTAATAGCTTGGATTCCCTTCCAGGAACTCAGCGGAAAGGTGCCTGCAGCCATGTAGGTGTTCCCCTTAATGTCAAATCCATACGCAGTTTGTGCACTGTGCAGCAGGTCCTCTGTTGCTCCTGGAAGTCCATACCATCAGGCATGCTCAGACCCAGCAGGGAAGTGACCATACCACCTTTGTGCCCTGTTAGCTCTCCAGCTGCGGGACTGAGGTCTGTGGGACTAAGGTGACGTTCTCTGCTTTCTCCTCTCACAGATGCTTCCACTGGCTTGTGCTGGATGCTGTTAGCTATTTTACTGCTGGCAATAGCCATGACAGGCAACATGGAATTGTTCTGCATTTTGCCGTGTTACCTTAAGTCTGTTCCTACACAGCGCTAATTATAATCCTGATATGATCTAATTAAAACACACTCTCTATACTGCCTGATTGATTCCATAGCCATGCAACAGGGAAAGCTGGGCAGGCTTAGCAGCTCATGGCGATCCCTGCCACAAACTCTGACTTTGTGAATATTGGAGGGAGAATGTATATGAGTAAATGAGTTTGGCAGTTATGGATATTGTCAGGCAAATCTCCATATTAAAAAGTATGTATCCCAGATAATTTGTCTGAACAAGTAGATGTTGTGTGTGTGGCGATCTGTACACAAATGGGTGGCTGTAGGTAGTGTTGGGGGTAGATGACAATTTGTGCAGCCATTTTGGTATTCAAAACCATTCTGAGTAAGGAGTCGCTGCATTTGTACTACAGTTTCTAATTCTAGAAATGCCACTAAAACCCAGTGTGACTTTAATGGTTTTTAATCTACATTTGACTATTGCATGCTTATTTGTTTTCACCAGAGATTTGCTATTGATTGAATTCTTAAATGGTGTCCCTGCTGGCAGATTTGCTTCCTACTAGTTAGCATCTGTCTGCTGGATGGGGGCTCTGAGTTCATATCCTTGCTTTCACTGACACAAATAGGATGGCTTAGCACATCTCTATTTTTTTTTGTCTCTCTTTCTTTATTTGTAGTTCTCCACCTCCATAAATCCTTCTGTCTTTTCTCTTTCTTTACCTCTTAACTTCTCACATAGTGAAGCTAACAGAGGAGGGTGTGTGGGATGAGGAGTAGAAAAAGGGGGAAGAAAGTGAAAAGGAGATTGAGGGAGACAAAAGGGAGACTGTGAGAGGTGAGGAGGAGGTGGTAATGAAGGTGGAAAATAGAACAAAGAAGGAGGGAGAATGGGTGACTGGAAGGGGAGATTAAATAAGGAGGGCATGAGAAGGGGAGTGACTGCTCCTAGACTTTCAACTGGAAGTATGGCAGCCATTTTTTTCATGCTCACAGGAGGAGTAATTAGAGCAAATGTTGGTCCTGAACCCTTTCTGCCAGGCAGTTAATTTTCCAAAGCCAGCAATGCATCATCTGTATTTTATTTTTATCTGTATATGTATGAATAATCTGCAGGTATTAAATGTGTCAAGTAACTGTGCCCAGTGGTCAGCGTGGGGAAGTATCTCCAGGGACTCTAACTTTTCCTGTTGATGTGTGAAACATTTTTTGGATATAAAGATCCAGTTTTGGCAAAATGAGTCTAAGAATGTTTGCATTGTAGCTATCTAGCTATATATCTGCTCCTATTAGGTGGAATTTAACTTCTGGAGAGGCTCTAAATTGTTGCCTGCTGTAAGCACGCTTTGTTGCAGACACAGAATAGCCAGGAATGTGATTTTTCTGCTTCTCCACAGTCTAACATAGTCCACCTTTCCCTTCTCTTTGCGAGTGTCACTCACACTATCCCTTTCTCTGGTAAGGAAAAGTTGAAGAAAATCAGTGTTTCTTCCACTGATAGATTAGAGCTGATAGGTGGCTGTTCACAGGCTGTCCTTTCTCTGTTTAAGACCATACCTTTTTGGCCTTTTGGTCAGGAAAGTTTAGCACAGATAACTGTGCTTGTGCAGAAGAGATGGCAGACCATAACATGGGGTATAGCTCTGCCCATCACTGCTGAGACATCTTTTGTGTATTTTCCTTTTCTTTGTTCTGTGTTGTGCAGCAACAGGGACACTCAGATCATCATTTAATGCTGCTATTCTGTCCGTTAATGCAGACTATTGATTTTGTTTGCTTGTAGTCAGGATTTCGTTGAATATATGTTCCAAACAATTATTCATCCCAACGCTCCTGAAGCAACTTTAAGGTGCTGAGCAATTACAAATTAAAATGGAAAGTGTGCTTTGGTGCTTTGCTTTTCTGTAGTTGCAATGGTGTCTGGGGAAATGCTGCAATGGAGAAATTCTGTGTTGAGGTAATTCTAGAAATCATGTTAGGATTAGACGTCCCCAAACTGTACTTTATTTTAAAATGTTTTAATAAACTGCCATATTCAGTGCATTAATCTGTCAAAGAAAAGTGCACAGGAGCACATTCCAAATCCCAAAGTGGAACTGAGGGACAGCATTAGAGGTGACACGCTGTTTTCATAGTAGAAGGTATGGCTTTTTTCCCTCCTAGCTTTTTCAATATCAGCTCATGGTGGGAAAGTGTTGCAGACTCTATTGTGGTGTAATAAGAATGAAAGAATGTCTTAAATAAGAGAATAATTATGATATTCTTCAGCATTCGTAGAACAGTTTTTATTCTATACTACTACTTTGGAAGATACTACTGCAAAAGGGACTTGTGGACAAACTCTAGTATTTTCCCCTCATGAACAGAAGCACAGAACTGGGAAACTGAGACTTCCTGGTGAAGATTTTATCTTCCTTTGTGTAGAGTGTCTGTGAGAACATTTCTGTTGTTATTGTCACTTGGATTGCTCTAGCATCGGGGAGCTGTAGACCTAGGGTGGCATTCTCATTACAGCTGTATACAAAGAATGCCACAGAAAAGACATTGTCTGAAAGTGTTTATAGTCTAAACAGACAGTAGCACAGAAGGAAAGAAAGAATATCTTGGTTAGCAAAATAGATGCCGATATTGGAATTTGCACTATAACTGTTGTTAAATAACTTACAAGTATTGTGGCACAACAGAATTTGAAGAAAGGATTTGAAGAAAATGCATGTCCCTAATTTAGTCTGTTGTTTTGTTTTCAAGCCAACCTGTTCTCATCCTCCTTCCTATAATATTCTTATCTTCTTCCTTGGAGACTCTTGTTACAGTGATTTTCTGTACTGTAGTAAATCATAGCTTGTCAACTATAGGTTTTCTCAGGGTATGGACTTTGTGAGGGTGATAACATCTTGATTTCTGATTTGTGTTCCTTAGTAGTAACTTGTAACACTGCAGTCCTGTGGTGTGTTCAGAACTGAAGTCAGTTGCCTTAAAAATACTACACACTAGACACAGCACAGTATTGAGTAGGTGAAAAAGTCCTCTGTGAATGTTTGCAATGAAGAGGAACAAAAATATCAAAGAACTGTTTTGAAGGTAAAATTTTAGGCAATAATATTAAGGAGAGCTAAATTAAGGAAGAATACAGTAAAAAGCAATTTTTGGAGAATGTGTGAAATTCAAATGTTGCTCTTTTAAAACTTTGTATAATTTTAAGTTCCATATTAAAAGGACTTAGGGAATATCAATTTGGGAGAGGCAGATGATTTGCCTGATCTTGTAGGTTCTGATCCTGTAGGTTTATATGATTCTGGACAGTAAGGAGATGAGAAATATAAGACTACCAGTAGGATTATGAAAATAATCATATAGATTGTGGTAATGGAGATACATAGCTGGAAGAAAAAATTGAAGACTTTTCAAAGACTATTACTAATGTTTTGTTAAACAAGGAAGAATTTATGTGACAGTTTCTTTGTGGGACATTAATACCTTGTAATACTGGAGACCGGAAAGACAATTTCTATATCACTGTCTTTTTCTTTTTTACTTCCTTAAGTTTCTAAGTTTTGGCACCTTGCCTGTTGCATAATTCTGGTCCAATTTCCTGCTGGAGTTACCTGCTTTTAAACTCCAGCTAGCCAATCACGTACAGCTTTTTTCATCATCCTAGAGCAGTCTCTTAACATCTATTTCTATTTGGGTCAGTGCTTTTTGCTTTGAAATTAGTAAAATGCTTCCTCTGCTAACCAAGTTTTTGGGAATAAAACCTCACTCATCAACTGTCTTGCGTTCACCTTTTGCCCTCTTCCTCCATCCAGTGCAAGTCAGTCTTGTAGATACTTCATGTTCTTGTACCTACAAGACGTAACTTGTGTTATGTGTGACTCGGCAACAAGCTAAAAACCTATTATTCTTACCATTCTCCCCTTGGTTGTGAACAGACCTGCCACCTGTTCACCTTCAGCTTTTAGTATACTTAGTTGTATTGTTAAGGTCAAATATGGTAGCTGTTTTCTAGGCCATGGATTCCTGGATCTAGTTGTGCCGGCGAAATAGTTGAGTGGTAGTAAGGCCATCCATTGTCAAGTGGCATTCTTGATCATGGCATTAGATCCTATGTGAACATTAGGAAACTATTGTAATTTTAAATCCTCAACATACTCTACCATAATGAAAACGCATGGGACAAAAGATCTTGAAGAGTAAGCAACTTGGGTTTTGTATTTCAGGAATCAGTGAGATCCTTGTCTTGCTTCTCATCTGAATCAATTATCCTGTTAGTTTTAATATCTTGACTTACTGTTACTTTTCTGGTATCCCCAAAAGAGAATTTGTTCATTTGCAAAGCTTTTCTATTATTGAAGATGTACATGTATGTAAGACCTCAAATGAGGGAATCTTATACCAGAGAGGACTGTGTAACTGCCTGGTTCATACAAGTATACCCGTATCTGATCAGATTGGTTTTACTTTTGAAAGTTGAAAGTGGCAGAAATCTTTTTATTTCATTAACTCAACCTATTAAACATATTAGACTGTTAGCTGATGAATTATTTCAACATTGAGAAAGAACACTCCATTATTATAAAAATTTACTATAAAAAAGTTTATTTCTTTCAATTTGAAGGATGGCATGATATATGACTGTTATTAAAGCATAACCAGGAAGATCATATTTAGATTGAGTGTGGGTTTGTGGCTTATAAATGTGAATTCAGGTTATTTCAGAAAAACAATACAAATTTGATAATGGAGACTGTGATTAGGTTACAGTTGCACAAACATTATTACTGTAGTTCTTCTTTTCTTAGCAGTAGGAAAAGTGCTGACACAATTTAAGTGTCTGAACAACCTGCCATGCTCTTCCCTTTCAAAAGAGAAGTCTCCCTGAAGACACTTCCATAATATTGTCTGGAAGTGGAGGCTTTTCTTTTCTCTGTTGCTGTGCTTACCTTTCCAGTGTTCATCAGGGTGCTACCCTTGGCAGGTGCGTTTTTTCCTGAGCAGAATGAGTGCAGGAAGGTTATGATAAACTATCAGCATCTTGAGGTCTTCACTAGGAGGAACTGATGCTTGTGATGGGGGCCTCTTTCTTTCTCCTGTTTGCTGGGGGAAATCATACTGCTGATGTTCTGCCATCCTATGTGTTTTGGTCAGCATGGGTTAATTTTTGTAGGAGTTTTTTTTTTTTGTTCTGTCTTGCTCACTTTTTTTTTCCATTGGTCCTCAGTTACTCTCTTTTTCCATTCTCTGTTGTCTTTATTGCTGTTTTTTTCCTGAATCATGAGGTCGCTCTCCTGCAGTGACTGCTGATTGACTAATGTCACTATCATGTACAGTCTGGGGCCTCTCATATAATCCCGTATCTGCACTCTTCCACACCACATAGCCAGCTTAATCCACATTGGGTAGCTACTTATTACTGCTATAAACTAAAGCTGAACAAAACAACCTTAAGCAATTTGACTGTTAGACAACTGCTTTCAGAACTAAAATTAAATCAGCTTAGGCAGGGCCAAGACAAACCCAAGCCTGAATTAATAAATTAAATATCTAAACATTATTATGTCTGCAGAGCAATCTTTTAGCTAAATATTGAGGTTCTTTTCTAAACTGTTTTAAGACCAATGAAGTAATTGAAATCTTGAATGCATTCATTCCGTGTGAAAAAGCCTAAATTCATGCTGATTGGACTTGACTTTGTGTGCAAGTGATGTATTCTGTACTTGTCCCAGTTTTATATAGTCGTGGCTTACCTTTAATGTAGTACAGTATTTTTTCTAGCTTACAAAAGCGAGTTTTTAAATTAACCTTTTCATCCTAGTGCTACTAACATGGAGAGTTAAGAACTTTATCTGTGGTTTTGGGCCATGGAATTCACATTTCTTGAAAGCATCAACTTTTCTTTCATTCTCCCCATCCTATCAGTTAAAGTCAACAAGAGAAGATCAACGATTTTATTGCCTAGACTTTTCTCATTTGCAGAACAGAAGTAAGTTTATATTCTGTAGGACTTTCCTTAGCGTGTCTAAATAGATTTCTAAGTTTTCAATAATAACACCAAAGAAGTTCGTATGTCAGTGAAGTCCAGTTAAAGTCAATACTGAAATGACTTCTGTAAATCTTTCACAGTTCCAGTGAGATAATTATTTACTCCACATAATATAAATGTTTATCTTTTGTATTACAAACAAGTAGTCCACATCCATTTCTTCTCCTTTATGTGATGCTGTCTTGAGGCGATTAAACATATGGTATGATTAATCCAACTTTTGGAGCATCTCTTCTTCTAGACCTACAAAATGTTCAGCCACTGGTGCATGCACAGAAGTTCAAAGGAACTCAAGAAAGTACAAGGCTCAACTGGGGTCAGAAGAGATGAGGACAGAGATCATATTTGATGAGACTCTTTCTTAGACCCTTCATTAGAATTTTCTAAATTGTGTCCTTCTAATGGATAGAATTAAAAATCCAGTCATGCATTTATGTTTTAAATGTTCTAAAGAAAGTATGAACAGATATGGCTCTACTTCTGCTCTGCAAGTGTAAATGAGTGTCCATGCAATTCAAAAGCTGACCATTGTGCTGCTCTTTTAAATTGGTGTGCCATTGAGGAAGAAGTAATACTTTACAATTGTCTAGGAGCCAAACCACCATTAGGCGAGACTGCCAATGAAATGGCACCATCTGTTTCTTTTTTTAAGTCAATAGCGAATTTTCCATTGACTTCAGTTGAAAGATACCTGACCCCAAAAGTCTAATTGTTAGAAGTGGGTTAATGTGTTAGAGGCACCCCTTAAAGAAATTTTATCTTGGAGCATCTGGGTCTAATTTAGAAACCTGATGACCAAGTGAGTTAATATGTTTTTAGTAATTTTTCAGTTATATTTACAGAATGCACAACTGTTAATTATCTCCAATAAATTAATAAAAATTAAGGTAATTTGAAGCAAATAGGGAGCTATTCAGGCAATCAAACACAGATTTCTGCTTTAGTAGATATCACACTCTAGACTCCTTTGGCTGTAACTAAGACCAGGATTCAGTTACCTGACTGTGGCCATCTAGTGCATTTATTTGAGATGTTCTTTGGAACTTCTTATTTGGGAACATCTGTGTGTATGAGGCTCACAGTTTTACGATGCTAAGTTAAGCAGGTATTATTTTGTTCATTTATACATTTGCCAATGTCAGAAAAAAATGTTTTAGATGACTGTGTCTCTGAAGGATCTAATACATCATAGAATTTACTATACTCTGAGATCTAGAAACACAAAATTTTTACTTACTAGTCCTCTTGACTTAATCAGCTAATGAATAAGGAAGGAAGTAAACTAAATGGAGCAATATTGGCTTGTCATAGTGGAAGCCTGCTAATACATTTAATAGTTTCCAAATAGAGAAGAAGAAAATTAAACCGTAGAGCATTATATTTTCAAGATTCTGAAAGTACTAAAAATTAATATGACAAACGTTGTCTGACACGGTACTTTAAATTTTTTGCTTTTTTCCTAGAGCAGCATTTGTATTGTCATCTCCTATTCCCATTTTGTTTTCAACACCTGCAAAGATTTAAGATGGAAATTTTATCTTTTGTCTCTCAGCTCTTGTCACTTCAGATGTCTCTTGTGTGAATCTGTCTTCATTCTCCTTATAAATAACATGTAAATCATATCGTTGCCAGAGTTAACACTTACCTAAGTGAAATCAGAATAAATACTTGAAGGTTAAAATTGAGATTCACTTTCTGTTTGAGAAAATCACAGAATGATACGTTACTTTTTTGGCTCTAAAAATATATATAAAAATGTCAGAATTTCAGCTCATTTGACGCTATTTGTAGTGGTCATTTCACGTCACAGAGGGTGATGAGAGTAATTGAACAGCAAATATTCAAGGTTTTGGTTTTTTTTTTGTTTTTTTTTTTTTTTTTTTTTGGTAAGACGTTGCAATTTGTAGGAGTCGAGTATCTGTGATTTAAGATGAAGGGTCTAAACCATTGGGGAACACCAACAGAGGCAGGGTGAGCTCTGCAAGGCTTATGGAAAGTTTGCCAGTGATTCCAGTCACGATAGCAGAGTTGACAAGAGGACGGCAGCCACGATGCCTCACTGTTGCTGAACAGCACGCAGAAGGGGAAGTGGGAGAGCTATTCATAGCGTTGGCTGTGATGACACCACAAGCAATAAACAAGAGTGTTCCACTTCAGTCAAGAATTCAAAAGGCTTTTCATGAACTTAATTAAGAAACTTTTCTGACAGCAGGGACATCCTAATTGTCTGTTGCATCCTCGAAGAAGAAAATCAAAGGAACTCTGCAAAAATTCAGGATTTGCAAGCAATCAGCTTTGCTACCTGCTAATATTGAAAGCTAAAAATAGGAAGTAGAGTGAAGAAGGAATTTCAGAATTGTTTCTACGGAATTTCCCCTGACTGAAGACTGGGATTTAGCTAAGGGACCTTAGTAGAAGAAAAGAAGGATTCGACACTCAGAAGCCTTTTACTGCAATTAATGGATTTCTTTGGGGGGGGGAGGGGAGTGAAAGTAAGATAAGACTACAAAGAAGAAAATAGGGCAATATTTTTAGTATTTTTCAGAGTTGAAAGGACTGCTGTAATACTTGGAAACTTTCATTTCCCCACATTCAACAGTAGCCTGCCAAATTTTATGTGGAATATCTTCCAGGGAAGATGAGGTTTTAACCATCTAATCTGCTAACATGGGAACAATACAGCTCCAGTTGCCTTTACTCATCTATCTTTATTCCTTATAAACACAGATTCAGGCCGTTTAGAATGATAAGCTGTGAAGTACAGAGGAATAAGGGATACCAAAAAAATGAAGAAAAAATTCAGACCTGCAACCACTAAGAGGTTGTTTAGGAAATGTCCTTTAGACAGAAGATACCTGCAGGAAGACACTGGCCCATTTTCAGGTGGACATTCTAGCACTGCTCGTATGTACAAAAGTTGAGAATGTTAGCTGAATGTTTCTGTCTGTACACAGAAGAATGGAGAAGTATATTTGCATTCTTTGAGGACAAGAAGTCTTTTCCTAATTTGATGGTAACCAAAGGAAACTTGAGACAACACCTGGTTTGGATAAATATTTTAAAATTGGTAGGCTTTAGTTACTTGTGCAAAAGATGACTAAAAGGCTTGTCTACGGAAGTCTCTGATTGACTATTACTCTTTTTTTCTGTTGTTGAATCTGGGAAATTAGAGATATAAATTCGTGAGACTCCTGAGGTAGCACCAGTATTCAAAAGGGGCTCTCGGATGACCAGAGAGACTGTTGGACCGTTAATCCTGATGTTCATCTTTGGCATTTATAGTACAGCCTTTGGAAAATAGGTAAAGGAAGGGCACAATTTTTAGGACATTATGTTTTTAAAGCTTGTTGAAAGGTTGCAAAAGTTCAGTTAAGAGCTACAATAACGTTTCAGACGCTGGAGAAACTGCTCTTCAGTGGGGGATTTAGAGATCTCAATCTGTTTATTTTATCATATGGGAGATCAAGAGGTGACTTGATTATAAAATATAAACAGCCCCCCCCCCCCCCCCCCCCCCCCCCCGGGCCTCCAAGAGACAGAAGGTGCCATTTTTAAAGTAGAGCTAGAACTGAAGTTTTGAATGTCAACATGTTTCAAGGATGTTAAAGGGCTCATATTGCACATCTTTCTAAGTCAGGAGCACGTTTCCTAAAGGAACTAATTGACATGTTTTATGCTGTAGTAAAGACAACTTACCTAAACTTATGGCTTTAATATATTTCATTGTATGTGCTGGTAATATTTACAGCGTAATGCTTGTTACCAGCCCACTGTTGCTCACTTATCAGTTGTTCATACCACCCATTGTAACTCCCTGATAATCAATTACGTACTGATATGAAGTATGTAAAGCTGTACTCCCACACTCTGCCAGGCTGAAATAGTAGTCTTTTCAGTCTCCTAACAGTGTTACAGTTTGCCTGAAGAGTCTGTATTATCCCCTGGGTGACTTGACCTAACAGAATGACATTAGATAGGATACCTAGCGGATTTTGGTTCAAACTTATCTCTGGGCACTATCATTTGAATTCCTAACACTCTGATTCCTTCCAATTTTCCTCACATATATTTTGGTCTTCTAATGATCTGTGACATAAGTAAATTACAGTAGCAATGGCAGTGAGCACAGGCAGACAATCTACTATAAAAAAAAAAGGCAAACCCTTCCCACATTTCAGTCCTCATCACAGAAGAAAAAAATCCTGCCTGTCCTTCAGTGTACGGTATTCTAAAGTCCTCCTAAGGGTAAGAAGGAGAGAACATTTCAGACTAGTGCAATCCTAGCAGAATGTTCTCTTTCTCCTTTTTTTGAATACACACATAATATTGGACATACCAGGATATTATCCTGATAATCTTGATTGTTGATAAAGATGAGGAAAAACAGGTGAGAGTTGCTGCTATCCGGAGATACTTACTCCTTGTCTGTTTTCAGGTAGGAAAAGTACTGCCTTTCATCAAGAAAGCCAAATTTGTTACCATCATTCAACACAACAAATTTGTCTGGCAAATTGTACCTAATTTCCTGCATTTTGGGAAGCTGGCAGAATATGAGGCCACATCAATGATATAGTGGGATGATGTCAGTCTATTGGGCCCAGCTCACATCTTTGCTGTTCTGGCTTTAGACCAAGGCATGATGCAAAGCTCAGAACAAGACTACAAAATAGTGGTCCTGTTCTACAACTGTTCTGTGTGGTTGTGAAAAATATGTGAATTTGGCAGAAGGACAAGTTGGTGATCATCAAAACCACAGGAACACTGCTTAGCAGAAGCTGCTGGCTAAAGCAGTAAGATATCCCGATGCAGAAGAATTATATTCTTCCTTTACATCTAGATTCATCTGGAAATCTGTTTTTGTGTTTAGAAAATACTGAACTCGGACAGAAACTAAGTACTTGCAGCTTTTGGCTCTCTAAAGGGCTAGGCAAGGGGAATGAAACAACTTTTTCTGCTAGAGAATAGGTAGGAGACCAATGTTATGGTTAGGTCCAGATGTTTTGAAAAAAAATACTGACTTGGTCATTTGAAAAATTTAAAGTGCTTTTTCTATGGACACAGGTACACTGGAGTGTCAGATTTGTACCTGGAGCCTTCTGTGGCCACTGGACCAAATTTTATGGAGGGCTGACCTTATTGCATGTGGTGGCTCAGCAGCCTGTGGACTCCTGTGGCAACCTGAACCTTTGTGAGTGCGCGTTGCTTAGTGGGCTGTCGTGAGAACCACTGTAGAACAGTAGAAAAAATATTAACCAAGGAAAACCTTTGGATAAACGTCTCTCTGCGAAATTTATGGGTATTTCAGAGTAGCAAGCAGAATCATAAAACAGGTTAGTAGGCTTTGTGCAGTGTTTCCCAAAGGACGCTCACTCCTGTTATTTAAGGTATTATTGGTTTAAAACGAGCCCTAGGGGTTTCCTGTCAGGAATTAAATGGGAAATGGGTTGGCAGAAGCTTTCCTTCTCTTAAAATTGTACCTATGACTAGTGTGGTTCTTCAGGAGAGAATCCCAGTGGGTCTGCTAGATGTGATTAACGAGTATGTGGCTTCTGAAGCATCCCTCTTGGTGTTCTTATGCTGTGTTTTCCAATATGTGTTATTAGAGGGATAAAATCCATGTTTTGATATATTATAAGTACTGAACTGTGTGAACTAAATTTCTTTATGGGAATGCCTTTTTGGAAAAGTTTGGACATAAATGATAAACTTGGGAATGAATCAAACTGTTGATAGAAAACAGGAAGGAAAGGAGAACAAAACCTGAAATTGGATATCATGGTTTTCTATAGACCTTGCTGTGGAGGTTTAGATCAAAGGAAAAATAGTTTTTACTAATACTAATTTTGGGCTCATACTTTCTATTCAACAATTTCATCAAATAAGAGACTTCTGAAGAAAAATTCTTTGTTAACACCGATTTAATTCTTGGCTTGTACAGTTTCAGTGAGCCTCAAGAAGTAAGGATGCTCACCATAAAAGAGGCTCCATTTTTCTGCTGAGAATAATTTCAAACAAGACAATTTTCTTAAAACAGTTATGAACAGTGATATTTTTGGGAAAAATAGGTAATAAAAATGTAGAAAGTGGGCTATGGGTTTTCTTTCACAAATAATATTCGTGAGAACATTTAATTTCAGTAGAGTACATTAAAAGAAGGAATTAAAATAAATCTCAAATATAAAAAGACTTGAAATTTTTAATTTTACTGTGTGCGGTGCTTAAAGCATAAAATAAAATGAGTTAATGGTCTCCTTTTCTAATTTTCTAATTCACTAAAATGCCATATGCTTTTCATTTCTGTTTACTTTGGCATCCACAAGAATGAAGAGCAATAATACTGGAGACAAGCTTAATCGTTATCTTGTGTTCAAGCACTTTGAAGATATATTTAAAATAGATGTGACAGTCTTTTTTTCCCCTTGTAATATGGATATTATAAAGGAAGGTGAACAGGATGATAAATTAGAGATGCTCTCAGCAAGGCTGTTAAATTATTTTTAGGTAGAAGACATACTGTACACACTGAGCCTCAGCCGAATATAATTAATTTGAAACGTTATCACTGTTGTGCTTGCAGTCCTATTGTGATTTTTTTCAGTTCTGCATCTTGCTGGCTGCTATCACACCCCTCACTGTGAGATCTTTTCCTGTTTTGCACGTGTCCTGTTTGTTACCACCATATGGTTGCTAGAATTTCGGTAGCTTTGCTCTGTTTACAGACCACTGTGCTTTGTCATATTTTTGCTGCTCACCCTGCATTGCCATCTGATACCTATCATCTGTTTAACACATTGGATGCCAAAAATACTCACTTTTTTTTTTTTTTTCAAATGCACATGTGAGAAAGACTGTTTCAGAAAGCGGTTTTAATAAACACTGTTCCAAAGTAATTTCCTGTTATGTTGAACCAGTACACACACCTGTCAGCTTTCCAAACTTTTTAACAGGTGACACATGACTGAAGGGATTTATTGCAGCCCTGGGTATTTTTTTTTCCCACTTGTGTGCAATTCACTGTTAGTAGCGGACCATAATGTGCTGAAGCATCTTTTCCCACTGCATGATTGTACTAAAAACAATACTCTCAAAGTGTAGCAGGTTCTATTCTTACCCTGATTGCTAAGTGCAACTTTATTAGGGTTGCACTAAGTAACTGTTTTTGAAAATGGTTTGACAGATATAATGTATTAAGATTTGCAAGTGTTGGCATCAGTGATGGCTGATGCTATTTTAATCCAGCATTTCAGTCTCTCTTGATATTGACACCAAAAAAAAAAATTCACCAACTGTCACGATTTAATTAAATTTTGGGGACAGGAGAACAGAAACTATGAAAAATTGCTGTATCACAGAATTAAAGGTAGAGGAGCCTGTGGCAGTATTTGGGATATTAGACAGGATGAATTTTTCATTCAGTGGTATTTTACAATGCAAAAATCTTGACTTTCCTTTAGAAGAGGACCTCATAAGCTTCTCTTTCCTGTGGCTTCTTGTTGGGGACAAAGAACAACAGCAATTCACAGTTGTGTTTCCATAGCAAAGCCATAACATTTTGTGGTCGTCTTCTGCCAGCTTCCGTGGGTATTGCTGTGCATGGGGGTTTCCAAACTGACTTAACAGCTTAGAAATGCAAGTCTGTACATGACCAATTTCCTATAAACAGTAGCAGATCTCTTAAGATTTTGTGTGGTTCCATCTTATGGGCAGTTGTTCTGCTCTCCACTGGCTTGGATTGTCTCTGTTATAGGTAGCTTGGTTGATTGGGACAAATTCTGCTTGGGTTATGTGGTTCATCCAGCTGAACTTGGCGATGCTAATTAATATTGTTCAGTTGGATGAATGGGCTTCTCTTTTATTTTCTCTCTTTCATGCAGTGCTTCATTAATATGTCTAGTGGCTGGTAGTTCTGTATTCAGAGTAAGAGAGCTAAATACTGATACCTGTGTATGTGATTTTGTGTAGGTGCAAATTTGTGCTTTACTTCTAAAACCTCTTCCTTAAGATTTTAACTCCTCTTTTTTTGACCCCTCTCCAGTCCTTAAACTGAGGTTTTCTACTGCAAACACCCCATACACCCTTTCAGGCTTTTTGCACCTTGTTTTATGTGTCTTTCACTTATTTGCCATTTTATGGTTGGTTGGTTACAATGTGATGACCATCTCTAGGAAAAAAACACTCCCTCAGTAGCATATTATTTGATTCAATAAATTAATTTAATAAATTGAAGAGAGCACCATTTAATTCTCTTTTGATTCACTCTGAAAAGAGATTAGGTTTTGTTTGTTAATAGAAATATGATTTTGGTGAAGTTTAGCTTAAAGAAATGATATTTGTATTCCATAATGAAATGAAGATCATGTTTTTGAAGAGAAAATAAATCAAGTTATTCCTTGCTCATTGATTTAATGTATTTTAAAGGACATTTGCTGGCAGAGCCACTTCACAAAACGGTATTTTACTGGAGAAATTTCTTATGGGGCTCAGAGACTACTTCTCCAAGGATCATTTTGCGTTTCTTTCAGTGAAATAGTGACATGAAAGCAGTATTACGCTATCTCGGGCTGACCCAGGTCAGCTCATTCAGGAGACACATTTTGTATGCCTTTTATATTACACATGGAAGAGAGCATTGTGCTTTGTTAGATTCAGTAAATATTAGGTAAACGAGGAAAATGAAGACTCTTTAGATAAGGAAAACCTTGATTCAGTACCTGAAATATTCCACTTTTTATAGCCTGTCATAACACTAGAGCTGGAAACTTCTGGCTTATTAGGTAGCAAAGCAACAATAAAGAAAAAAACAAACATAAAGCACAACCAGGATTAGGTAGCGCAGTTTTTATACCTATACCGGTTATTCTTTCCCCACTGTTTTTCAGTTGTTGGTTCAGTGGGACTCAGTATCAGCAACAAAAAATTCCTGGAGTGATTTGGTACTCTTTTTCTGCATTGGAGGTCGTTGCCTTCTCAGCTGCTAATCAGTGCTCTTGATTCTCGGGCATGTGGAAGCACAGTTCTTTTACGAATAGTGTTGTTTCATGTTGCTCTGAGAAAATCCAGAGCTGTTGATTTGGCTGGGAACACAGTAATTGGTTTCCCTCTGCATCTTAATGAAACTTTATTTAAAGAAGTTTCCTGCAGTCATTTTTAGAAGAATTTATAAAAGCAGCTTGTGTCTAACATATTTAGAGCTGTGTGTGAAAATTACTTGTATGTGCAAATGCAGTAATGTGAAAGGACACGCCCTGTAATCTCACAAATGATACTTGCATGGCTGGGTGTCTTTGGGATTTTTTCTTTCTGCCATTCACCTGTACTAAACCAGTTCATTTGTTTGAGTGAAGCAGAGAAAATTATAATATTTCAGTTAATGAAAAAGGCAAATTAACCTTAGTTAATTGCCTTTAATATTTTTATAATTCTTCTCTTGCTGTCAGAGTAAGCCCTGATTTCAATAAACATTTCATTTAAACTTTGCATAAAACTTATTTAAATAACTTCTTTAGTAGATATGAATAGATATTTTTCTCTGAAATAACTGGGGAAAGAATTGATGACTCTTATCTCCCTTCCTAGTTTAGCAGGAGCTGAATTGTAAGGGTGTTGGGAATTGCAGAGATGCTGAAAGTTGTTCTTCTTGTTGCAGTTTGATAATGTGGTTAGGCAGCAGGTAGGAGAAAATTTCTCAGGTCTCTACAGTGGATCTTACAGAAACTGTTGATCTGACAGATTTTAGAGAACTGAAGTTCACTTTAAAACAAACTCTGTGACAAGTCTTGTTTTGATTTTCAGTAAGAAAAGCCTTTTTTTCCAAGGGGCACATACCTTGGATAAAATCACATACTAACAATATTAAGTTGAAAAATGCTAGGAATTTATTTCTTAAAATGTTTGGTTTTGGCTGTGTAGTTGCAAGATCAGCTTAAGCTAGCACTTCAGAAGTAAATGGTTTTACCACCTTCTTCCTCAGCTTCCACTTCTGCTGCTTCTTTTTTCTTTTCTTTTTTCTTTTTTTTTAAATCCATAAGCATTCATGCAACTGTGTGGGCTCAGATTTTTGTTGTTTATTTTTTTCTTTTGTTTGTGTCTAACCCCATCCAGTTTCTTGGAATGATTCACTGTGTGGTTGCATAAGTATTGCTGTCCCTTGGTTATTATGTCAGGTTTTACTGCAACAGGTATTGTATGAGTGCTGCAAGTAAAATAATACATTCATTTACCTGTGTAGTTTTGATGCATGAGTAGTTAGAGCAATGTTTAAAAAGATAAGTGTCTTTATAGGTCCTGTGTTTATTAAATAAATAATGCTTGACTCTGAATGCTTGTTTTAACAATTCAGTAAGAGAGAGACTGTAATGTAAGGATATTTCCATAATGCGTGTGGTTTCGTCCAGTAAACTTCAGGCAGCTAACAGCCTTACAGGTATGAACTCAATGAAACTTTTGGAATTCTTGTCACTTGGAACTGGTAGCAACCATTCAGAGCAAACCAGCTGCTTTCCTGCTGCACAGTCTGGATTAGGAGAGCAGGGTGCTGAAGAAATTAAACGGGAAACTGCAACAGAGCTGTGATAGTGTGATAGTTACATGAGATGAGTGATACTGGTGAGGCTGTCTGCAGAGATAAGGAGTATATAAAAATGACCATGCAGATTAAGACCAAAGATCAAGGCATTGACACATTGTGGGGTGTTCTCACCACTCTTCTACTGGCTCTGGCATCAGGAGGAGGAAGCCTGACAGAGAGAATCCTGATGACATTTGATGGGCATCGATCAAATCTACCATTTCTTTGGACAGAAAATTTTTTTTAGTACCTCTGTGGAGGTCTTTGCAGTGCTGTGCTTAGTGTTCCTTACAATTAACTGTTGTTACTGTTGAGGCTTTTTCTCTTAGCACTCTCTATCTGGTAGTTGTGTGTGTGTTGTTTTTTTTTTTTCTCTTCGACTGCTATGATTTTTTCCCAGTTTTGTGATGGTGGTGACAGTGTTTAGCTCCATCCCCCTTCGTTAGGTCATGTCAGGGATGGAGAACCAGAAGTGGCTTATTGGGGCTGGCCAGGGAAGCGTAAACGTATAAGGCATGTGGGTAGAGATGTGTCTCTTGTCTGCATGATACCACGTCATGTACCTTTATTTATCCATTACCTGTTGTTCTAGCAAAGTGCTGAGTTGACTGTATTAGGGCACAGGAGTCTGCTCACCTGGGAAGCTGGCAGTAGTGGGATGAGAGAGGAGTCTAACTCGTGGGACTGATGATGAGTAAGTGAAGTTCAAACAATAGCTGGAAGGGCAGATTCTATAGTTAAAACAGGGTGGTAAAAGAAGTAGAAAGGTTGAACATTTACCAAATATGGCATGGTTTCTGCAGTGTGGTGCTGAGTCAGTTGCTGCCCTAAGGCACAGAGGGTCTGCATTTTAGAGGCATTTGAGGATACCAAAGATAATGTGTGTTATAGCACAACATGTCATTTCCCCATTTCCAAAAAAGAAAGTTGAATTTCATTGTAAAATATTATTGAAGAAACCATTGAGGACTATGGTTGTTGCTTGCAGTTTTTAAAACAGCTCTTTCCATTGGGCTTAATGACAAATGTTTATTAGTGTTATATTGGTGTGGAACTATGTTGAAGCTCACTCACCTCATGAGACTTCATATTATATTAAGCCTTGTGTCACTGAATTTGTGCAGTGTAATTACTTGTGGTCAATGTGATTAAAAAATTTATTTTCATAATAATAAAAAATTGTTATTAATAGATTAGTGGAACTATATCCTTTTCCTGACCATAGGAGATAGGAGAATGGGTAGTTCCTTTCCACCATTTACCACTCACCATCCTATTTCTATTCTTTTAATTCATTAACATTTTCAAAGTCCTTAACAGTAACTCTTTTGCTTGTATTTACATCACAAGCTCACTTGAGGGGCTTTATGTGAAACCTAGTCTCATGGCTGGTCTAAAATGCTGGGCTTCTGTTGCTATGACCTCTTCTGGCAAGGCTCTCATTATCTAAGGCAGACAGCTGGAGCCTTTTTCACCCTGGTGTGATCTCCATCGCTTACAGTTTCCTCTCCACCTTGGAGGGATGGATCATATCTTTCATTTGTTTTTCATGTATTCTGGATTTGTGTTGCCCTTTCAATGTTTTCTATGCTTGCGCTGCATCCTAGAGGCCTCCGTTTTTGCTTTTGTGCAAGCCAACTGGGACATCATGAGTAAGGCTTGCCCTAGGAGAATTTGTTTCCAGATCCCAGCTTATAGTAGCAATTTGGTAGAAGGTCTTATACCTGCTTAAAAAGGACAAGAAAAGGGACACAGAGGTTCTCAAAAGTGCCAGGACTCTAGGTCCTGAGATGTAGGACTGACTGATGGAAAGGTGTTGTCTCCCTCCTGGCTTAGTCTTGTTTCATTTTTTTTTTGCCTTTTAAAACATTCAAATTCAAAATAATTCTTTAGACTTGAAATGTAACAATTTTCACTCCAAAACCCTCCTGAAACTCCTCCTACTGCTACTGAAATACTTTCAATGAAAAATAAGACTAATTTTTGGAACACAGGCTTTTCTGCACACAATTACTGTAAAGCATAGGAGCTGTACTCTTTACTTAAGGTAGTAGAAATAGTCACGTGAGAATGTAACATCTTTTTTAGCAATGGTAATTCTTTTCATATTTTTATGATTGATAACAAACAATAATTATTTTTTCTGCAGAAGGCATTGATTCCTTCAGTGCTAAATATATCTCAGAGCATAAGTGAATTTTAATACAAGACGTACAAATTTTCTTTCTGAATCCCTCAGCTATGCCATCTTTAGTACTGTTAATGTGTTGCTTGCCTACTTATCTGGTTTCTCTTTTATACCTCAGAAAGGGTAACGGTCATTTGGGAGCAACTGTGGGAAGCTGGAATGTAAATTCCTTATTGTAGATATTGCATATTTCTGACTCACAGTTCTTCAGTTGTATAAGGAGGAAATCTGCTTGTGGGCTGTGGTTATTTTTAAAAAACAAACAGAAGTGTACAAAAATAAAATTTTCCAGTAAGCTGCATTAGGAAACTTCCAGGAAACTGAAAAAAAGGTATTTTGTGCAAGTTATTTAATGAGCTTGTTTATATGCTTGCAGAAAACCCGCCCTTAGTAAAATATTAGCTTGCAAATGACTATTAGCTGCTGGAGAAAAGGCATCAGATAAGAGCCCTGTGAGTAAAGCTGCAGTCCACACTGCTTTGCTGGTGTCCCTCTGCTCTGATGCAATGAGGAGGAGGACTTTTTTGCCTTAGACTGTACAGTCTTGTTAGGATGCTGACAGATAGTATGCACTTGATAAGCAATTACATAAGGGAACTGGAATTAAGATAACTTTTAAGAGGGCAAAGGTATCTGTTACATATGAGCTTTTAATTCCAGTGGCGATGGCCAGGTCTAAACTCCCATGTAAGATCTATAAGTGAGACCTTTAACTGGACCAAGTCTGAACTTTATCATGAGTCTCATAATGAAATGCTTCATTGTTATGCAGCTCCTGATCCCTAGCATCGTGGGCATAAAGGAAAATACCAAATTCATTAGAAAGACTTTGTCCCTCATGGACATGGGAAAAAGCATGAGTATATTGCCTGAGGGTCAGAAACTAAAAAGTGAATGACTAGAATCATACAATTATTAAAAGAAATAAAAAAAGTACCTTCATGAATTTCTGAATCGTGTTGGGAGATTTGTATTACTATATTGCCTGGAAGCATTTGTCATGAACTATAACCCTTCTGAATGAAGGGTTTTATGGACATAGAAAAAATGACAGCCTTCGCCACAAGGACAGCCTGCATTGTAAGTGTTAAGCAAATAATAAAATAATAGGAGCAGACAGGGGAGTCTCTTTTGTCTGGCCTGATAAGGAAGAGTTTTAAGATAGCAGTAACCTAATTTTTGTCCAGATCTTTGTAGGCATCAAGGCAAAGGAGAATTTGAAAGAGGATAATAGGATGATGGAGTTAGTAATATTGACATGTTAGGGGCAACAAGGGGAAGACCACAAAGATTCCTGCTCAAAAGTTTAACTTGAGCAGAAGCATCTCAGTGCTGAATGAGAATTGATAGGCAAGGTGGAAATTGGCTGTGAAAGTCTTTGAAGGTGAAGATAAGCCATTTATGTTTTATGCAGTAGAAAAGGGGGCTCATTGCAGGAATACAAAGAGAGAGGTAAAAAAATTAAATTGTATTTGTTGCAGGATTGTGATTAGACTATCAGGAGGACAGGCTCGTGCTGGCGAGAAAAGGAATAGAGGGATGAGCTAGTGACAGCTGAATATTTAATCTGGAGGGATATAAAATTAGCTAAACTTTGGTGTTTTTCTTTTTTAGTTTGCAAAATTAATCTCCATGGCTTATATAGTGTTTTGAAGTGAGGGACTAAATAGGTGTGAGTGCAATGTAGCACAGTAGATATTGGTCCCAAGTGTCAAGCAGAGTGGAGGTGGTGGTTAAGGGTTGCTGGAGATACAAGGAGATCTCCGTTTCAGTTTATGGAGTCTGACATCCCTTCCATGACAGGAGTCGGTGATCTATGCCAAACACTTTGGTTTGGACAGAAGAAGACAAATGTGAGCTGAAGAAACAGACCTGTGAGTTGCAAGCATGTCCAAATTTGTGTTTGCATCAATAAAACAGGGAGGAAGAAGAGATCTTGGCATATGGAGGAAAAAGGGCTGATGTCCAGCAGGATTCAGGTGATTGCTGGTGAAGTGAAAAATGTCGCAGGCAGCAGGTGAAGACCAAGTCGAGAGAATAATAGAGTTGATTCATAGCTGTGTTTTGAACAAACGGGGGAGAATGAAGTAACATTCAGGCCAGGTAAAACCTGAGATTTTGAGGAAAATTTGTTGATTTTATAGAACATGCTATAATATATGTCATTTAAAATAATTATTGTGATATATTTATTAAAAAAATGTGTATGAAGGAGAGATGACCTACAGGAAATATGAATAAGGAAAGGTTAAATGAGTGGTAAGTAAAGTCACAGTGAGGTGAGAAGTAGGACAACGGTTAACAACAAAGGGACTAGAAGCAGCCAGATTGTGGAGGAGAAAACACAACACACTCAAGATATGAAAGCTGTTAACTCTTCCATTTGCAGTCCTTTGATGAATGCTTATATTACAGAGCCCTTTTTGCACTAAACAGAGTTGATACAATCATATTCCTACCTGTTTCACAACTTACACAGATCCATATCTTGCTTGTCTTTGGTGAGTGTTTTTTACAGACAAATACTATACTCCATTCTTAAAATGTCAGTTCACACTGAGTAAAAAAGTTCAACAATTGTAATAATAATGGAATATTAACATAATATCCAAATTCACTCAGAAGTACGATATTTTGCAATATGAGTATATTCAGCAGTTATTTTATCATAGAATCATAGAATTACCCTAGTTGGAAGGCACCCAGAAGGATCATCAAGTCCAACTCCTATTCCTACACAGGACACTCCCAACATTCACACTCTGTGACTGAGGGCATTGTCCAAGTGCTTCTTGAATGCTGGCAGACTGGGTGCCATGACTGCTTCCCTGGGGAGCTGTTCCAGGGCTCCACCACCCACTGGGTGAAGAACTTCTTCCTAATATCCAATCTAAACCTCCCCTGGCACATCCTCCTGCCATTACCTCTAGTCCTATCATAGGTTACAAGAGAAAAGAGATCAGCTCCTATTTCACCTCCGTCCCTTATGAGAAGGCAGTAGATAACTATGAGATCCCCTCTGAGTCTTCTCTTCTCTAGGCTGAACAGCCCAAGTGACTTCAGCTGTTCCTCGTATGACATTCCCTCTAGAGCCTTCGCCAGCCTTGTGGCCCTTCTCTAGACACTCTCTAGCACTTTTATGTCCTTTTTATATTGTGGTGCCCCAAAACTGCACACAGTACTTGAGGGGGATTACACCAGTGCAGAGTACAGTGGGACAATCCTCAACCGACTGGCAATGCTGTACTTGATGCACCCCAGGGCGCGGTTGGCTCTCTTGGCTGCCAGGGCACACTGTTGGCTCATGTTCAACTTACCATCGACCAGAACCCCCAGGTTCCTTCTTGAAGACTGACAAAACATTTGCTAGCTTCCAGTCAGCTGGTACCTCTCTAGATTCCCAAGAGCCTTGAAAAATCATTGAAAGATGTCTCGTTATGACATCAACCAGCTCTTTAAATACCCTTGGATGAACTCCATCAGGTCTCATCAACTCGTAGGGGTCCAGCTGGAGCTGCAGATCCCGCACAAGTTCGGGGGTGACTGGGAGATTGTTTGCCCAGTCATGATCCTCCAGCTCAAGGCTCTGGGGGGGCCCAAGCCCAATATCATTATTGAATACCGAGGCAATAAAAGCATTAAAAGTCTCTGCTTTGTCTAAGTTGCTGTTAATGAGGTGCCCATGCTCATCAATTAATGGTCCAATGTTGTTTCTGGCCTGCCTTTTACTATTAATATATTTGAAAAAGTCCTTTTTATTATCCGTCACAGTGGTGGCCAGCTTCAACTCTAATTGAGCTTTGGCTGCGCGAATTTCTGCCCTACAGTGGCAAACAGCATCCCTGTAGTCCTCCCATGTCAACTTTCCTTGTTTCCACTGGTCATACACCCTCTCCTTATGCCTCAGTTTGAGTAGAAGATCCCTACTCAGCCAGGCTGGCCTTCTGCCTCACCTGCTTGACTTCCGATATTTCGGGATTGCCAATTGATTGTCACAAAACAACTAAAACAGGCATCATCTGTGCTTAGAAGCAGCTCACCCCAAACATTCAGAAATACCCTAGACTTCCAATATGCTAACACATGAATGTTGCTCCATCAAGCAGCTCAAAGAGTTAGATATGTTTATTTACTATTCAACCTTAATTTGTTCTACTTGTGCAGAGGGTATAAATTTTAATAACAGATTTATATGTGATGTGGAGATACATGAAGCAGCCAGCAAGTCTATCTAGACTTCTTCACTGAACTTCTGTTCAACATGACAACATGTGCTAGATTCCTCCTAAGCTCCTTGTTTCTCTTTACTTGGATAAAACTATCCATAGCATCTTTCTAAGGCTACCTGTCTTGACTTTATTGTTAAGTGTGTATTCCCAAAACCCATCACAAGTTGACAGCTTTTCCCAGCTAAGGTGCTAGTGAGGCTGAGGTAAAAGCTAGGCTATGCCACGCTGCTCTCTTTGGGAACACCTGTGGGGGATGAGTTCCCACATCTCTGGTACAGCAGTGAGGCACCAGGTGAGACTGAGGTATTTCCAGCTTTATGGGGCTACTGAACAGTGGTTTTCAGATCACAGCTTCAACATAGCTGCGTAAAGTTTGTCTATAGGTTTTTAGATCTAGCTGTAGCCTTCATGAGAAAGTTAGATATTCAGAAACGCTAGTAGACTGGCTGTTTCATCCAAATAAGTTACCCTGCCCCATGATGACAATGAAGTCTTTTGTACATTTACAGCAGAAGAAAATACGGGGAAAAATCTGAGTTTTCATTGTTGAATTGTTTGTTTGTTTTACCACAAAAAAAAATATGCTAGGAATAGAACATGGTAAAAAGCTTGCTTATTTTATGAAAAAAAATGTCTAAGTTCTGTGTGATTATGTGTTTGTGTGGGTGAACCAGGCGATGTACTGGATTTTACTAAGCTTTTTTTCATAGTAGCGGCTGTTGGATGGTTACTTCAGGCTATGCCACTTAGAGGGTGGCACTTTGTCTACTAACATGAACTCATGACAAGGCATACTATTTTTATGATGTTAAATCAGGTGTTAATGATTCCAAGATTGAATCGTTTGAGTTGAACTGGGAGAGTGAAAATGCAATCTGTAGTGCCATCTGCTGGATTTTTAAGTAAGTAAAAAAATACAGTTTCATACTATATTTAAAAATAATTTAAAATGTAACTGTGCATAAAGATGACCCAAATCTTTGGCATTTTTAGAAAATCTGTGCAGACAGAGCATGCATATGCAAGTGCACCATTTTGTCACTTTTTAATCTTCCTTGCATATGTGCAAATATTTCAGATAGGTATACAATATAGGAATTTAGAAGTAAACCAGCAAAAAAGTGGTAATCTACTCTGTTAATCAGAAATCACAACCTTGGATCGTAAGTGTAATATCTGCTCAGCGGAGATAATTCCAGCAGTATAAATATGCATTGAAGGCCAGCTCAAAAAAACCCAGCAACATAAATGATCTTTCTGTGTGGGTTGATATGCCACTTTCTGATCAAGACAATGTTACAGATTACCTCAGATTCCATTTTCTGTCCTACTAGTGATATCAGTGAGCTGTCTGAAAAGTTTGAGGTGTGTATGTCGCTTATGACATGAGTTTTCTCCAAGGGCTGCATTTTTTAATAAGTAAATGAAGACATGGATAAGGTCTTGCAGAATTGCCCATCAGAAATTTTGTTTACTAATAAACACTTTCAATGTAAAATATTGCATATTCAAATGAAAATGTGGTACATGTATGATGCACAGCTAAAGCATTTATTTGTTAAATGCCTTTAAAGTGAAAGGTTGGAGGAACTCACCACTTTTTCTTGGGGAAAAGACCCTAGAAACTTCAATATATATTGCCCTGTCCTACTGTGGAAGTGAACGAGTAGAGTCTTTCAGTGTATGCGTGAAAACTCTATATTGATTCTTGTCTTGCATTACCAGTGGTGGTGTCAGCCTCTCCTGTACATGTGGTATAGTACTGATGCTGATGCATAGGAGTCCAGAAATGGAAACATAACCATAATGTTATGATGTACATCTCCAAGCGGGTCAATCTCTTCCAGAATTTTAGCAACAGCAGATATTTTTTCTTAATCATGCGAGATCTGATGTGCCTCAAAGTTCACCAATTGTATGATCTTTGTTTTGATCACACACATGCGTGCCACCTGAGTCAATGTGAAATACCAGGCACCCTCACCAGCAGAGCCAGTTTATGTGGATGTGGCTGTTTTGGTAAGAGCGGTGCGAGATCTGCCTAAGTGAAGTATGGCGATAATATTGTTGGAGGAAGCTTATCCTTCAAATTTCTTGTCTTATTTGTGCTATGTTTTTGGCTGTATTGTTGCATTTGTAGATATTTTTGGTATTGTTTCTCCATAAAGAGAGGAATGGTTTTAATCCTATATGTGGAGAGATCTTTCCTGCCGGGTAAGTAAATTTACTATGTAATAAGAGGTGGAACAATATTGAAGCCTTGGTCCATCAGATGATGCTGTTTGTGATCTGAACAGTTCCAAAGGCCCAGGCACTTCTGTGTTTCTAGCAAGGAATGAAGTTCCACATGTAAGAGGTGCTCTTGGAGGTGCCCAAAGTTTTATTACTTTGAGACAATATGTTAAAGAGGGTAGATCTATTAAGCAAGAAATGTGGCTAGAATGATACAGAACAAAAATTAAAGGACTTATAATACAGCAATATTAGAACGTAAATATGTAAATATTAATGATATCAATAATACAGTATTAAGTATGTAAACTTATCAGAATTTTAATTTTTTTTTTACATCTACACTCGGAGGGATGTTTTTCTTTTGAGTTAAAATTTTGTATCTTAACAGTTCTTACCTTTTTTCTCATGCAATGGCTGCTGATCTATTTTGTGAATTAAAGGATCAAATCTTAAGGAACAGATAAATAAATTATCCTTTGGGTGGGATCAAAGATTTGCAGTTTCACGTCAAAGGATATTTAAACTGACTAACAATAATTGTCGGTAGCTTTTATGTGCTGTCTGCTAAAGTCACCACCTCAAAAACCCCAAACAAGCAAATAACAAAAAAATCGTGTTATTAGCATTACAGATTCTTTTTTCTGTTGTAAAATATATGTTCAATAAAATCTGTTGAAGATACCAATTTCAAACAAAAATATTAATTATAAGAGGAATATTTGGTAGGTTTTTTCTGGTCAACACTTTAAAACTAAATATTGAATTTTGCTGTACTTGTTACTGTGTTGTTACAGAACACATCTGGAAGGTGATTTTAATAAATATTTATTATTAGGTAGTACAAAATCTGAATGAATTAGATTTCATACTTTTGTCCTGATATTCATGAGGACTGTAAGTGTGCACTTGCAGTGTGTTGCTCCTTCCAGCCATCTTCCGCCTCCTTTATTTCTCACTTTCAAAGGAAAGCTTCTATGAAACTTCTTCCTTATGGCATATATGTCCAGTTTTAAGTGCTGGAATGTTTTCCTCTATGTTTTCATTCTAATACTTTATTTTGGTTTTTTTCTTCCTTGGGAGGCTGGGTGGGAGAGGAAATCTCCCCTTTTTGGCTATTCTGTGACCTCAGTAGTAGAACTAGCTGAATTTTGTGTGCATGATGAAAAATAGTGTAGTTATATGAACATATTTCTTACATGGTAGCCTGGTTGCTTCCTGTTGGAGTTCTCCAAGCTGTTATGAAGTCTTTAACCTAACCTTTAGGTGCTTATTTACACTAAGGTGTATTTAAGAGATTTAAATTTTCCTTGCAGCTGATGATAATGTATTTAATAGCTGAGAAGTTAAGGTGCAAACTTGAAAAATACTCATCCATATTTTAGTTCTTGCTCTGGAGAATACTTAATATACTTCTGTATACAGCAAATTATACTTCTATATGTGGCAAAACTGCTGAGATGGATTTGCTGCCACCGTTACAGAATAGCCAGAGATACAGAGATCCCGTCATTCCTCAGAAAGGTGTGAAAGATGGTTCAAACCTTGCAAAAGGAGTAATTAAATAAGACCTGCCGTGGGCTGGATAAGATTCTTTCTGCTCTGTGAATTCTGCAGCCATTTTCTCCAACTTCATTCCTGCTGTAGTTTAAATGTGAGAATTTCTCCAGTAATGCAAACAAGCAAGATAAGAACTTGGTTTTGAACCCCACATGGAAAGAGGCCAATTTACACTGATGCAGAAAATAAGAAATCTGTAAATAAGTGCTATGTATTTATAAATAAATGAAATCTCCTCTTACTTTATGTTCTGCTAAGTTGCTGATACATTCATAGAATCATAGACTGGTCTGGGTTGGAAGGGACCTTAAAGGTCATCTAGTTCCAACCTCCCTGCCATGGGCAGGAAACATCTACCTCTTGGTGCACACAGAAGGGTAAAACATTATTGTATTAATAATACACTGTGTAAGCTTCATAGAAGATCAAAAAAATTCAGATGTAGACTGTCTAATTGGAAAAGAACAGGAAGAGGTGCAGTGCTGTCTATTATCTTCCCTTTCCATGTTAGTAAAGAGCCAGAGCTTTAAGTCTTGCTGTAGTGAAGAACTTAATTTTGTTTTCATGGTTCCATTTTATAATAGAATATTTGATGTAATGAGAAATTTACCTACAGCCTTTCCATTATTAAATTGCCTTTTTAAGCTGGCTATTATACAAATTCCTGAATGTCTTCAGTTGTTTTTATGCATTGGAAGTGAGCAGCTGTGTGAGATAAGTTAAATCATATGTGTAATCCAATAATGTGGCCAAAATTATTATGTTTCTCCAGTATTTTGCCTAAGTCTTTTGACCTACTTTTCTCATCTTACTCTTTACTGCAAAGGTTTTTTGAGCAGGTCAGTAAAAAAAAACAAAAACAAAACCCCCTTTGCCACTTCTGCCGAGTTTTTGTGTAGTAAGGAATAATAGATATAATAGATTATTTGGCTTCTTAGCTTTTGCTGATGCTGGAACGTGCCTATAGGAAGTCACTGTTTGTGGCATGGGAGCTGATTGATGTATGTAGTTGTAAGCAGTGATATTCCTGTACAAATGAAATATATTTAGTTTACCACAGTTCCTGCTAGTTAAGTTGAATTATCATTTTCTAGGCTTGAATATCATCTTTAAGTTATAATATCCACCTCACCATAACAGTTGTTTCATACAGATAACACTGATTACTTATAGCTTAAAGGAAAAACAAGTTCACCACATACATACAAAGCAAATACCACAGAAATATGGAATTGTCTCACTAGAAATGCATTGGTTAGATGGTGTGAGTCTCAATGCTAATTAAGTGATTAGGTAGCTCAGAGCAGGTGGAGATGAAGGCTATCAAGACCTCTGTAGACAATACACTTGCTGTTATCATGTGTTAAACTCAGAATTTCCTATTTCTATTAATAATCTATTTATCTGTTCATGATTATTTTTTTAAATGTCATCCGTGGAGATGTAATTTTGAAGCAACATCTGAAAATGTGGGTGAAGAACCTGAAGGTTCCACAGAGCCTGTTGAAAAAAAGGTGTTGTTGAATGTCCCCTACTGCAGTCTCCCACTTAGGATGTCTGAGGTCTTTGTTCAAGCTCATGAAAATAAGGATCAGAAGTTGTGGTCCGGTCCTGGTGCACATACAGAAATTTTTCGTTCTTGTATGATTTGATGAGTAGTAAGGTACTTAAAAGAGTTAAAATATGATCCTTTTAATTAAGCTTCAGAGTGGGGTTTCGCATGGCAGCTGAGCTTGTTGCTGCAAAAAGTGATCCTGCTGTCCACTCATCCTTTTCATTTCTGGCTTCAGGATCTCACGTCCTACGTTTGTTGTAGGTCTCCAGTGCCTTGCTCAGAGTGGAGTGATTCAGGAGGTAAAATGATGGGAAAACAGTTTTTTCTTTTTTTAGGAGAATTAATTTTCTGTTGGTTCAGATCCCTGGGTTAGCTCACTGAAGAGGTCTCAGTGAGTGTCAAAATCAGTGCCTAAGGAGCAGTAACAGCTTACAGCCAGGAGCAGGAGAGGAGGTGGATTGCCCTTTTTTGGAAGCGCCTGGACCTTCAGCTGGTTCCCCTCTGAAACTTCATCCTTGCCAAAAAATATCATAGAAACGAACAGGAGAACCTCTTTTTCCTGAGAGATAATATCATAATGATCCGCAAGATTTTGTCACTAAATATTTGGTTATTATTATTGACTAATAGAAGGGGAAGTGAAGGCTAGAGGGCTTAGTGCTCTTCCCCAAGCTTGTGATTAGAATCTGGGTCTTTTTGGGCAGCAGGAAGCGTAGCCAGTTGGTGGGCATAGCGTCGTCCTGTTTGTTATTTGGGGCACCTGGAGAAGTGCTACTTTGAACACTGGTCTTCATCTCAGGAATCTATATACCTGCTAATAATGCCATGTATTCCTACAGCTAAGATGGAAGGAATGTCTTTAATGAGGGACAGCAAAGCTGCCGTAGACTTTAATACTTAACAGGAGAGAAGACTAAATATTGTTAATCTATAGAATTGATATAGATTTCTTGTAGGGCCAGTGTGATTGTAGAGTTCTTGTTGAAATCTTTAAGTTATGTGTTTTAGTAAGTTAGATTTGAAAACAAAAGTGGGGGATTGTAACTAAAGATTTTGTTGTTGTTACATCTGCTGTATAAATAATATTGATTAAAAAGCAATGCAAATTTTCTCAGGTAGTTATTTTGTACATGGTAGATACTTCTGTTTAAGACTATGTATTTTTTGCCATCATTTTATATTCAAATTAATTTCTGGTCAAGTGAAATGATTTGCTAACAAGCTTTGAAGTAAACCTAATAGAAATACGTCTGTTATTTTTTTCCTTTAGATCTTCTATACAGTCTTCCATGATGCAGTGTGTATTTGTTATGAGGTACATTTGTAATTGTGAATATGCCAAGAATATTAGGTAGAGGTTTAAACTGAACAAAAGAAATACATAGTAGTATTTCCTCCTATTCTTGCTATATAAACTTTTTTCTCATCTATGCAGGAGGTTGCATCAACAATTTGAAAGCTATAAAGAACAAGTAAGAAAGATAGGGGAAGAAGCACGCCGTTACCAGGGAGAGCACAAGGATGATGCTCCAACATGTGGAATCTGTCATAAAACAAAGTTTGCAGATGGTTGTGGCCATTTATGCTCTTATTGCCGGACCAAGTTTTGTGCTCGATGTGGAGGTCGTGTCTCTCTGCGATCAAACAATGTAAGTCTTCTGATGTGTACTCTTAAGAAAAAGACTCCTTGATATTTTCACGCTGCAGATTGTTCACCTTAAGTTTGACATTTCATGCTTCATTTTACTTCAGTGTTTCATTCATCACTTCATTATGAGGTGTGTATAAAGTACAATGATGTATTTAAAGATCGTGGAGATGCAATTCACAGAGTTAATTAAAAAAGAAGAAAACATAACATAGTTGTCCTGAAGAAGTTGGCTTGAAGAAAACATACTTGTTTTTCATTGAAAGAAGAAACCCGTTTGCTTGGGTACAACTCCACGTCAATAGTTTTTTATTGAACTCATCTTATTTTAGATTTCTTTATTTACAGAGACTTTCATATATGTTTATAGATTTCTCTACCATAAAATCAGTCAATTTTTTTTTTGTTGGGAAAAAAACCCCACAACCACTTTTCTTATCACAATGAGAGTATTATTGTCAATTTATTTTAAATTAATTTAAAATATAAATCTATAGATTAATCTGGATCAGGTGTCTTACTTTCAGGCAGTGAGATAAATCTTTCTCCCTCTGATCTGCATGCAGTTAGCTGACGTAGCTCTCCCCAAAACTGAAGGATATCCAAGAATACTGTCTTTTCAGTCAGTCCCTTACGAGGAACTGGCTACTTACTGGTATTGTACATGAGCAGTTGGATCTATATTTGGATAACCATTACCCAGTGATTATTTTTGGCTGATCGCCTAGGAGTATGGTGTGTTATAAAACATTTTACAATATCCTTTATTGCATGAATAGTTTTGCTATCTATTATGAGACGTGATAACTTTATCATATGGCTTTAAGGTGCTTGTCTTTTGTAGAGGAAATGCATAAATGCTCTTTATATCAATGCAGATTCACTTTAAAATGGTCTCAAATTCTATAGCATATAATCATGTTCACAAGCAGACTAGTTAATGGCCTTTTCACTTCCTTTGAACTAAACATCAACTGGATAGGGCAAAAGAACCCCCAAACCCTCAGAAAAAATTGCATTTCCTCTTTATTTTGGATGTTTTCTGTAGCCCTGATGAGTCCATTAAACTAAATTCACATTGTAAAAACATATATAGGTGTATAGGACAAAAATTTTCATACATTCATACTTTGATATAAATAGCTGCATTATATTGCATCACCTGCAGGTGGTGTCATTAGAGCAAGCCTATGAAAATACAGTTTGTGTTACATTGTAATGTTAATTACAGTGCATATGATACAGCTTATCTTTACTTAGAAAAAAATGAGTATATTTTAATGATTTTTCACCCACTGTTTCAAGTCACAGAAATGGAAAATTGTCCATTCATTTGTAACTTGCCTTTTGTTTGTTATATTGTTTATGCTCCTGTGGGTTAGGGTGGGCAAACATGTTTTCTACATATGCAGTGATGTCATCTATTTATTTAAAGTTTTTTTTTTAAATTTTACGTTTTTGTCTCTTTGTAGAGAGTTATTAGAATTGCATTTCTTTGAAATCTGTCTATTAATACTTGCCTATTTTATTCTTTTTCTCTTCTTTTTTTTTTTTTTTTCCTTTCTCTTTTTATTCTGCTTCCTTGGATGCTTTCCCAAAGGAGGACAAAGTGGTTAGAATCCATGCTTTTTATCATTTATTATTATAATGTTATTAGTTAACTGGAAAATACAGTAATGTAAAAAAACTGAACAGAAATTTTAAAATCGTCCAAAGGGGAGGGGGGGAAGAACAAGAATCCTAACACCCTTGCCCTGCTCATGCCCTAGCTGAACACACATGTCAAAGATAGCCCAGCTAGGAAACCCAAAACCTTTATCAAAATTAGGACAATAAAAGAAATTAATTAAGAACTGAGAACTATTAATAGACTGAAAGTAGAGGAGGCAATAATGTGTAATTAAACTTTATTTCATAAAGATATCTTTGGTCAACAATTTTACTTTTTGCATGCGAGGTCCTTCCATCAGCTTTGGGAAATCTAATTTAATGTTTTAATTGTAATTTTACATTGATTTACCTGGTTTGCTGTGTCTCACTTCTGGCTGCAGCAGAAATTCAGGGAATTCTTGTGAAATTAGCTTTTTCATTTACATTTGGAATAATAATGCACAGGCAACATATAACCTCTTGAAACTGGACATGAGTATAGATGGACTGAATCCTTCACGAAAATGTGGTTACCATTTAAAAAATCTACAAAACTTTTAGTATTATGTGCTGTTATCTTCACCACTGCTACCTATCACTGATCTGAAATTGGTGAGGCCAGTTCCCTGTTTATGTCTGCCCCCTGTGTACCTCCTTCTCAGGCAGGTCTGCTAAAGGTGGTATTCCATCTTTTAACTTGGCATCTTGGGTAGTGGGAATTTACCAGCTTTGCTGGCACTTCAGCTGAAATGAATGTAAAGTCATTACAATCCAACATAGTTTTTCAGGTGTTGATGATGGTGCTACGCTTGTACTACAGAATGGTGCTATGCCTCAAGTTGCATCATAGCATAACTGTAACCTGCAATATAGAACTGTGCACCACCCAGAGAAAATGAATCACACCTACATATTGTAGTAGTTTTTTTCTAAGGCATTTGTGTTGTGAAACCATGGATTATTTTATTTTATTTTTTTTGAATGGCTATGAAATATGACTTGCTACAGCTTCATTCCACTACTTTCTGTGTGGTATTCTGAACAAAGTGCTAATCTTTTCCATTCTGTAAATCTAAATCTGACTTAGGATAGAGTGAGGGGAGTTTCAGTTTGATATTGGTTTGTTGCTAACGTAGCTCATTGTTGATGCATCCACTGGAGTGTATTAAAAGGGTAATGCAAATGCAACAGAGTCTTCTTTAGGGTGAGGAACAGTAATGCTCCTAAAGTGCTGTGCAACTTAGGTACAATTTAACCACCTAGGTTTTGGAGAGCAATCCAGGTGAACCTCACCTGCTTTTAAGCTTGAGGCATCCTTCACATGTCAGCTTGGAACAAAAACTTTACTGGATTACCAAATCTGTGCTAGCAGGAGAGATGGCATCTTTGATGACAGCTTAGGTGTTCATCTTTGAATAAAGTCATTTGGGATCCAGAAAATAGACCCCAATGCACTATAGTGCTCTGAGGATGTGTGCTGAAACATACCTTACTCATTTGAATTTTCCTGTGTTCGATTAAATATATTCTTGTTGTTTGCACTTGCCTTTGTTTAGATTTTCCTGCATTGAATTCCAAGTTTCCACATGCCAATAAAATGCCCTAAAAATACCCATTTTACCTTGTGGTAAAGCTGAGCTATATCTCTTTAACAGAGGAAATGTTACAGGAGTGAGAGGGAGAGTACATAGAATCATAGAATGGTTTGGGTTGGAAGGGACCTTAAAGATTGCCTAGTTCCAACTCCACTGCCATGGGCAGGGACACCTCCCACAGCCCAGGCTGCTCAAGGCCCCGTCCAGCCTGGCCTTGAACACCTCCAGGGAGGGGGCATCTACAGTCTCCCTGGGCAACCTGTGCCAGTATTTCAGCACCCTCATTGTGAAGAAATTCTTCCTAATGTCTTATCTAAATCTTCTACCTTCCAATTTAAAGCTGTTCCCCCGTGTCCTATCACTCCTTGCCTTTGTAAAAAGTCCCTCCTCAGCTTTCCTGTAGCCCCTTTCAGGTGGTGGAAAACCACCATGCCTTCCAGAGCCTTCTCTTCTCCAGGCTGAACAAGCCCAATTCTTTCAGCCTGTCCTTATAGCAGAGGTGCTCTGATTGTCTTCATAGCCCTCCTCTGGATCCATTCCAACAGTTCCATATTCGTCTTAAGTTGGGGATTCCAGAACTGAACACAGTTCTCCAGGCTGGGTCTCACAGGAGCGGAATAGAGGGGAAGAATCACCTCCCTTGACCTGCTGGCAATGCTTCTCTTGATGCAGCTCAGGACACAGTTAATACAATGCTTAATCCTGATTGCATGAGGAATGTGGGGAACAATTGATTTTGAAGTGCCTGTCTCTGAAAGCTAATGGAATATATAGAATGAATATGACTACATACCCAGGAAATAACGTCTTTTATAGGCAGAACCAATGTTGTAATTTATGTAATATAGAAGGACAAAAACTAGAGAAATGATATTTGAATCTAGAAATACAGTAAGTTTAAACAGTAACAATAACCTTTAAAATAGAGGACAATGAATGTAAGACCCAGCAGAGTAAGAGGATGGTGGATAAGACAGAATGGGTATAACTTGGCTATAAATGCTCTAGGCTTGTGAAAAGATTTTTGTAATCAGTAAAGTAAAGGTTTGGGAATTTTTTTAATGTGACTTACTGGAAGGAAAAATAACACAAGGAAAATTTAAAGGTTAAATTTAGTAAATTCAGGAAAGGATTTATGTGATATGGTTGCTTATGGTGGTAGGGGAATGTATTGAGTCCTTACTAGGACTAGGTAATACTGTGGGCAAAGTCTTTGAAGCTGTCTGTTCTTGACCTTTTCAATTAAGTACCAAATATGTTTAAAGGACTTTTTCAAAAATATATAGCGGAACTTAATATGGTCTCTCCTTGTTTAAAATAAAAAAAGGATGTCGCAATTCCTTGTAGTGGGAGTTAGGAAGTGTCCTGGGTTTGTCATGAGAATTCTCTGGTGCACTTAGAAAGTTAATTGGCAGTAACTGGTACATCCATTAAAAGGCACATACTTTTTAATGATTCTTATTCTTTTATGTCGAAAAATATGTATCTTAAGTTCTTCCGTGTTCTGTGAGTATTGGTTAGCTCTTCATGCTTCTTGCCTGAGCCTGCTCTCCTTTCATATGCCTGCAGGTAGATGAGATTTAATGGAAATATTGTCCGATTAGAGGACGTAGATAGTTTGGTTATTCAAATCAGGCTTAAATGTGGTTGTGCAGTGAGAGTATTCACTGTGTTAATAATGTTAGTAATAATAACAGCAGCATCTGGATTTGAAAACCATTGGCTATTGTGCGGTGTACAGAAAATGTACAAATCTTTTCCTTCATACATCATTAGTATTCAGAAGCGATGTTATATGACTGTGAGCTCTGAGCATCTGTATATACTTCTAAAGAAGACAAAATATTACTAGTACAGGATTTTACATGAGACAGGATTTCAGAAGGAAGTCATGTGGGTACTATACAAAAAATCTGGCAGGAGCGAACACCTGCTTTTAATTTGACACAGAGTTTTCTAGATGTTGTCAGTTCCTTAGAGAGTGCCTGTGCTTTTGTTCTGGATCCTTCTAGTTCTGTTCTGTATACCAGCTTTTGAATGGCTAAAACGGTAATGGGTTTAAGTTACTTCTTTCCATTCCATTCACTCTCCCCTCTGATGACTGTTGGGGTTGGTAGGGCAGTGGAGAAGCCAGCAAGATGTCCAACTGGTGCTTCTGTGCTGTTTGGCAAGGAGTAGTAAGAGCCCTGGCTCAGTGCCTCCAATGGCCTAGCTGCAACCGCTTGCTCTCTTCTTCTCTCCAGTGGTACCACAGGCTTGTAGAGCAAAAACCACCTGGAAAAATGACATTTTTCCTTGCATCATTCCTGTAGAACTTTATTTAGTTAGGTCAAGCAAAAAGATGAATTTCCATGTGTAAACACCTGGTACATGAAGTTTTATGTCCATTTCTTTCTCTTTATAGAAAAAGACATACATTTTAGGGTACAAAAGTAGTCTTGAATGAGCAAATGCAGTTTCTTTGAATCAAAATTAAGTATTTTATGAGGTGCAGTGGATGTATTGAACTCAAGAGAAATTTGTATGATATTGACAGAATTAGATGGAAGATCCATGTTCCTGATTAAACCATATATTGATCCCTAGCAATCAGTCTACCATTCTACAGATTTTATTAGGAGTATAATTTTTGATCAAATTTAAAGTGAAAAGAATTGGGAGCAAATGATGAAAAATAGTTTTGTCACCATTGTCATATGTTTTCCAGAAATGTTACTTGTACAGAATAGAACAGTTTGCTTACTATTTTTTCTGTTTTACATATATGAAGGATGAATGGGAGGAAATCAGAATGTAAAATACATTATGGGTAAAAGAGACCTGATTTAACTGAACTTGGTAGTATGTGATTGCAGAATGTAATGTTGATTGTCAGTAATGAAATACTAAAGATTTGTGTTTCTGATCAGGGTTTTACTGAAATTATTTTTGGTTTACATACTGTCAGTGATTTATATTTATACTCAGAAAGAAGGACAACGTGGGAACATTTCCCTAATTGTATGTCAGGTGTTTTTATAGGGTATTTGTCATTTAATTCCTTTAAATTATGTTTAAAATTTTCTCACATAATGGTTTACTAATTTAAGCCTTAACAACTTGAGCGCCTATGCTGTGCAATTCAGCTGTATACTAATGGTTTTAATAGAGGTTGTTAATATTGTCAGAACAAAATGTCTGGATTGTCAGGAGTGTTTTTATATCCCTTTCACAGAATTCTTATGTCAAATTGTCCGTTAAAAGTCTAATTTGTGTAAGTTCTGACTAATACTGCTATAGAACAAAAACCCAGCTCATCAGAGGGAGGTAAAATTACATAGCAAATTGCAAAGCGATTGCGGATAAATTCTCTGTAGCATTCAATATAATCTGTTTCCTAATAGATCTGGGGTTTATATGCATCGGGGAAGAAGCAGTGCTTTTGGGAATTACTCCCTAGAACTGCCACTTTCAGTAGATAAAAGAGAAACAGATTAAGAAAAAAAGTGTAGCAAGAAAGCGAGGAGTTCTATCTCAAGTAAGATGTACAGTGATTTACTCTGCTTTCTAGGAAGTTAGTTCACTGTCAAACAAATAAGTGTTAATTTTTTTTAATTAAATCCTTAAAATTAGATTGCTCTTCGCCAAGTTTGGTGAAACAATGTGTTTGACTTTAATAGCTGTTTTTCCATGCCCAGCTAGCAAAAATATTTTTTGTACGTAAAAAGAAGCAGGCGGCTGATGGTCACGCTCTGAAGTTAACAAGATCAGAGCTTCTTCGTTTAATGATTGGACTTTAGAACAGTCAATGGCCAGATGGGTTTTTTCCCCTTGTAGCTCTAGATCAGTATTAAATGAGTACCTACTCGTTTGTGCTCCTTAGTTCATCCAGGTTTAGTTTACCTGTTAGCCAAACACTTTAACTGTCTACTTGTCATGTGCTTCTACAGTTTATGACCAAGAAAATATATTGCTACTGCAGCCTCCTTTCTTCAGCCACGACAAAAGGCTTTTGAATCCGTTATGGCTGCTTTTGCTGTTGGCTTGCAAGCTGGGTAACAGTGATCTGTGGAAACCCTACATAAAAAAATATTGGAACCTCCATGTAATATAATAGAGCTTAAATCTTAAAAAACCCAATCTAAATGAATTTTTAATCCCCTGTGGTGTGACTGTTGGACATGTTATACTATTTTTAGTCTTGTATTTTCAGTACCTTTGTTTACATTTAACTGATTCAAGATAAAAGTATGGAATTATTCATATTATTTTTTTTGTTAAGAAAATGGCAGCAATGCCTTTGAGTGTAATAATTCCTTCCATTGCAAAAACTTCTATTAGAAAAATTGAATATTCATAAGATCTCAAAGGTCAATAAGGCTTTTCAAAAAGAGCTTTATTCTGCCTCCTCTTGTCTAACCTCATGTACTGGGGAGATATATATAGTAAATGTATGTATATGCAGGTCATCTGATCCGTCCACCCCACTCAAGCAGGGCCACACAGAGGAAGTTGCTTCTCACAGCTTGGTGCGTCCATGTGTCCTGGTTTGAAATAAACCAGAACCAATTCTCTAACTTTTCAGTTAAACCTTTTCTAAGTGACTGCATGCACAATCTCTTGTTTAATTTGTTCAAAGACTTGTTGTTGTTCAAGGCCCCATAACTCTGCATGATGAACAATGAAAGAGTGAAAGATATTTCCTTCAATTTTTGTTATTTGTTTGCTCATTGTAACAACACACATTATAAGCTTGCACAAAATCTCATTAAATGCTACTTGGGAATAATTCTGTTACTTACATCTTTGGAGAAATGAATTCCAGAATTTTACAGAATCGTTCAGAAATCGTTCATTTTTTTTCAATTCAATGTTCAAACAGAGACAAAGATAAAAAAAAAAATAAAGCTGCCAGATTAACCTTAGGCTTTTTGTTTCCTTCAGTGTAGTATTTCTATCATTTTAACACTTAACAATCTCAGTCTCTGGTCCAATTAAGTCCCTGGTATAAAGAGCACCTGCTCCTGAAGAGCAGGAACAGGAGAGACTTTGAGTGATTCTCCCAGCAATGCTGTGTATCCTACTGGCTCAGGTGCTGGCTGAGGCATGGGAGATCAATGTAGAACTCCACAGTTATTAAAGCCTACTTTCCCAGCTGGGAATGCAGTGCTGTCGGTACTGAAGTCAAGAGGAATGTCTTCCTGGCTTGGGTCAATCTCACTGAAAAGTTACAATAGGAAATGTTGAAATTATTTTTCTAGTTTTCTTTTTATTCAAAAGAACACATCGGGTTAGAATTTAGATTTCACCTTGCTGATAATTTATTTATTGCATTTTTCTAATAAGTTACCCTGTTTTATTTTTAAGGGTGTGCTTTCACAGTGAAAGCTACTAGCAGATTTATTTCTGACATTTCACACCTTATAAGCCAGTTCTGCTTAAATGTATGCTTTAAAAATAATAAGAAAGAAGAATTTTTTTTCCAGTGAGTGAAGGCTTGGTGATTTTTTTCATTATTATTTAAAACAAAATCATATATGCTGAATGCACAAGAAAAGTTTAATTAGTTAAAGAAAACAACCAACACAAAACCATCTATCAGCTTCTTTATTGCATTAAACTGAAGTGCTGCAGATACCTGATAACAGTGGCTGCTCCACTGTGTCACGTGATAGTTGTCTTATGAATATATTCTGTAGGAATTTGTTCTGTGATGATAATATTATCTTTCATATTCTTGGGAAAAGACTTTTAGTTTCATTTAATTTTTCCATGTCTGTTGTATAAGGTGTTTTCATTTGAACAAGAGAATACCTTTTCCCAGGCTGATGCTATTTTCCCCAGGTGTGTGTTTTTTCATAGAAATAGAGGGTTAAGAGAACACTTTCTAAAAGATATTCTTAAGTATTAAATTTAAAAATTATCATGCAATAGTATAGTATTCTTTTTTTGAATGCTTTTACTTAAGAATTTTTTGATTACTTATCCTGAGAATAAAATAAGAGTTGTAGCTTATTGATTTTTTTAAACTTCTAATAGCTTACATGTCAGCAGGTGTTGCCCTTTTTATCCTCTGGGGTATTACATCTGTGGATCCATAAAAATTCTGAAGTTCTAGGGAAAGTGATATTGGAAATTTAAGAAATAATTCTGGTTTCAGAAAATGCAACAATATAGAAATACTTTTGAAAAAATACTTATAGTAAAGAAGGGTCTTGTGTTAAGGAAAATATTTTTAGTTGATTAGTTTCAACTGCATATACATATTGAAAAGAAGAGTAAAGGAAATAAGTTCTAACAATTGAAATCTGAGATTTCTTATATGCAGTGCACCTTAAGAGGAAAGAAGATAAAGAAAGAAGAAACTAGGAATGCAACGCAGTATTAAGAAGTCATGAGAAGGGCCTGTTTTCTGTTTGATGTTTTCGTATAACTCAATATAATCAACAAGATCCTATGAACTGTAACTTTATAATAAATTCTGGTCCTGATCTATTCGTTTGCAGCTTGCAAATGAACAAGTATGACCTTACAGTTTTAATATTGTAATGTATGTCTATCTAGTGTAAGGGAAAAGGAAACAACGCGAACAGTTAGAATCAGACACAACTCTAATCATTCTTGATGAGTCAAAATGTGTATATAAATTTATAAAATTAGGAGAAAAGAATCAGCTAATTAAAAATTCCTAAAATGATGTGTTCATATGCATGAACTCAAATTATCTTTCTACATCTTATTGCTTATATTTATTAATTTTGATAGATTGGAAATACATTAACAGTATTTGATCAGTCTTTTGCTTACACTTGTGCCATCAAGCAGATAGCTGTGATAATAATGATACATACAATTAAAATCCTAATTTTAAGTAGAACCTTTATTCTTTAATGAGGGTTTTTTCTTGTAACAGGAACCTTTTAGAAACTCATTATTATTGCTGAGTCATTATTAACACTATCAGTAAATACTAAAGTTTAGAATTATAATAAATGTTTAAGGCTCATACAGTCAATACTTATGTCTCTTCCAGATGTTTCTGGGAGTAGGTTTGGCTAGCTACTAATAGGAACTCTGCGTAGGTCAGTCTGTATGTTCATTTTCAAGGCTTAGTCACCCCAGGAATCTGACTCCTCCAGTTCTTCATTCACTTCAACATGTTTCCAGTAATGTTATTGTCAACGGAAAGCAAAACTTGGCCTTAAATCCATGCAAAATCTGTATATAGCAAACTACACTTTTGACTGAGAGGTCACCATACTTAGCTGGAACTGTTCTTGCATCCTTTCAGTATGTTATGCACATTTAATTGTCTTAATTTTCCCCAATGTGCAATTCATTGTATGAATTGGTTTGAATTTGTTGTTACCTCTTGATAACAACACAAATCCAATCTCACTATTATTAACAACATACTGTTACCTTTATGGTATCTTAAAATCCAAACTGCACTGATGTTTTCATTGCCGTTTCAAATTTGCAGTTATTATTATTTCTGAAGTCAGTTTACCCTATGGCTTTTCGAAATAAGACAACAGTTTTCTTTGCAAGGTATTGTGTATTTATTGTGTTTCTGTTAGCTTCATTTCTGTAATGGAATAATGTGTTAGTTTTCAGCAGCGCAGAAATGGCTGGTATCATTAGAGATTTCTAAACTACTATATACCGTAGATAATAAACATACTATTATTTTCTTTCTGCTATGGGATACAAAAGTAAAAAGCATATATTCTATATTAATAGAAAAGATGTAGAAAAAGTATCTTCACAGTATTAGCTTTAAAATTGAAAATTTAAAAATATATTTCCATATAACATTTATTTGTCTCAGTTGTACTGCATATAATCTTTTTTCAGTCTGTAAAGAAATCATCTTGGAGTATAAAACCCAGGAGTTTGGAATACACAAGTGGCTAATCCAGAAACTGTGTCTGGTATAGGTAACTTTAATTTGTCCACGTGTAGATTCTCTGAAATCTGGCTTGCACATATTTATTGTATTAACATGTTAGGGAATGAGCTCATTTCATTGGATAGATATACAGCTCTTTGAAATTAATATCTGCAATGTCAGCTTGAGGACGATGTGGAAGCTGTTGTACTCTACATGCATAAGGGTGAGGTGAGTCTGGATATAACACGCTTTACCAATGTGCATCTCTATGGTGGGTCTGATCACTTGGAATGAATTCATGTTGTGCAATGCTATGAAAATAAATATTAAGTAAATGAGCCATTATTACTGTTGAAAAACATGCTATGTGTATACTTGTGCTGTGTCAGATGGTAATATACTTACCCAACCTTTGTTCCTGTCAGAGGTAGCCTAGAAATCAAAGAGACATCTGGCAGTCAGAATCTTAATATTCATCATTTTGAGCTTGAATTTCTTGAATGCTTCATGTAAATATATCCAAAATTCACACAAGTATTTCTGAATAGAGAGCCAAGTATGCGACGTTCCATCTATTAGCAAACCAGGGGAAAGTAGTTCTTATGTTCTGTCACCCACAGCTTCAGTTATGATGCAAAAAAAAAATCATCTGGCAGTGTAAATTGAAGCAAGACTGAGCACATCCAGGTTGGGGCTGTCCAGGAGCATGGCGTGGAGGTGGAGCCAGCAGGTTTCCTCAGGCAGGCCTCTGTGTAATTAGAAAGGGAGGAGGTACAGCCAAGCCACAGGGATGAGAAAAGACTCCAGTGGGGAACTCTGCAGACATGGCTTCGTGGAAGCCACAGCTGAAGGGAAGGGATTACTTTACAAAGATATACTAGGCAGGCAAACAAACCACCTGAAGTTTTGTGTAGTTCACCTAGACGATATGAACCCTGAGCTTATTTTTTTGCCCTGAGTAGCAACTCTGCAGGAGACCTCCAGGGAAATGCCTAGCCTTTCTTTAGGCTCAGAAGGCTTGTCCTTCAAGTAGGACGCCGGAGGGGATATGGTATACTAGCAGAGCTGATGTCCAAAGAGCTCAGTCAGACCTATTGGTCCTGTAGCAGTGCCAGATGGAAGTGTTTATCATCTGAGCAATGCACCTTAGGTTTTTCCAGCAGTAGTCTTTATTTTCTAGGCATACTTGGTTTTTATTACTGTGAGACAATCAAGCTGTCCCTTAGTCCAAACTGTGCATCTGCAGTGTCTGTGAACCTGGAAGAGGATCCAGTAAGGTGGAAGATTTCTTCTAATTGTGCACTTTCCTTCTCTACAAGACTTCAGGTTTTGGCAGCTAAACTAACTGAGTACCCTTGTTCAGCCTCTGGCTACCTCTGCTTCTCATGGTTACAACAAAACCACTATGCTGTCAACTCCTGGGCATGTGAGAGCGTTGTCATTTAAACATAGGCTGATTTGACACTCCAGAGTGTGCCCCTTATCCTCCAAGGACTTTTTCTCTTGATCAAATTACTTCGTCTGGGAATTTGTCTTTCAGCTTGAATCGTTATGGCCCTCATTCATGTCCAGTCCTTTCATGTGATGGGATTTTTAACATGATATATAGGTTTTTGGACTAGATATGACTTCTGATATTAATTTAAAATTCCCATAGTTAGGTACACTGCTGAGGAACAATTCTATGATTTTAGTAGTTAAAAAGTAATGTGGAAATGTGAAATAAACTAAATCCAGCAAACTGAATTCTGGGGCTATTTTGTCATCCCAAATCTAGAGAGATTTTAGCTAAAAGGAGGTGTTGCTGCAAAGAGAGATTTGATAAAATTATGATCTATTAAGCATCATGGGAAACCAACAAACAGCAGAAAAGATTTCCATAGAACAAAGTAATTATGAGGACTAGATGCAATCTGTGCTTTCTCTTGCTCTCTCTTTCTCTTTTTATTATAAATAACCTTAATCCTCATCCAGGATTAAAATTCAGTGTATTTTTAGCGATGTGGTGTCCTAGATAAAAGGCATTTCCATCTATGCTTTTATATCTTTTTTGTATCTTTTGCATTCTGGCCATTTTGTGATTTTACTTAACAGATGGATACTTCCATGCATATATCTTGAGTACTGCAATTAGTGAGGGTTTAGGATAGTTTGTCATAGGTATAACTGAGATAAATGATTTTAATAAATATAATATGTGGAGTTAAGGATAGAACAGTGCATGCCAAGGAAACAAATCTATAGACAAAGTTTCTGCAGTATTTTGTGGGTGTGGAGGTGTTTTTTTATTCCATTAATGAGGGATCCATTTGCAGCTCAGCCTTTCTATGGAGGAAACTTAACACCCTCCCCAAAACTGTGCTTATACAATGGTATAAAATACGTTAGTGGTTGTTTAATGACTGGTAGGAGACTAAGTGAAAATCTGCATAAATATAACCTGCATTTTCTAAAGGCGTAGAGAAAAGCTAATATTTTTTTTAAAACCCAGATTGAGATTTCCAAAGAGGTGCAAGTTATTTAGTCTGAAGTTTAACCACTTATAGGACAATTTCAGTATTCCAGCTACAACCCCTGTCAACTAATTTATATGCAACAGGGTTGCAGACAACTTTGAAATGAAATGTTATTTTCTCAATGATTTATTAGATTTTTAATAAACTTGCCCAGAAAAAGCAGACTCCCATAGCAAAACCTTTGTATAGGTGAGATTTGCAAAAATTATTTGAGATATTACATTGTAAAAAGTTGAGTATTGCTGAGAAATACAGATTAATCATAGAGATGAGCAGATGTTGCTGAGATTCTGTAAATAGATGAGCATGGATGGGATAGTTGTGTTGTCATGACTGGAGGAATTTTTTGTGTGTTGCTGGGATATTATTAATGGTACTGTAAGTTGTAGCTCTGCAATGTGTGGTAAGTAAGTAATCAAAACTCATGTATTCTATTACTTAACCTATGTATCCATTGGCAAAGTTAATTTTTCTGTTCTATAACTTTTGTTTCCTCTGGCAGAATAGCTTTCACAAATGGAGAAATGGCAGTTGTAGGTCCATCCAGCAAACTGCTCTCAAGATCTTTGTTAGCCTGACAGATGGACCCTTTAGGATACTTTGGATCAGTCCTTATATCCTTAGAGAAGTCTGTTTTCCTGGCCTATTTCAGGGCCTTGCCTTGTTGGTGAGGTGTCTTGCCCATGTAAGAGCAATGCAGCAGGAGATGCAACAAGGTGGAGTAGGGAATTAAATGGAGGAAGATTTCATCCACTTGCTTTTCCTGTATTATTCTGGGGGTTTTGACACTGTGCTTTCAACAGAGATGTAACCTTACTCTTGCATATCCTGTTGCAGGCTATATCCCTTTGTTGGGTGCACCTAAGTCAATGTAGTTCTTGAACAACTAGTGAGTGTTTAGTAGAGCCTGTTGTCTACACGAGAAGAGCTGCCCTGTTGGTTGCTTCTGTAGACTCTTAAAGAGGAGGCTGGTGAGGTGTCCAAAAGAGATTAAGTCAATACATTTACCTGTCAGATGGAACAGGAATTGGTTCCGGATGAAAACCCCTGTGTTATCTGTGAACTGTGTTTATGCTTTTATTATACTTCGTGAAGGAGATCAGTGTGCCTCAGAGTGATTCAGCGTGCTCTGAATCTTTTCGCAGCTGTATTATGTGTTTAGGGAAGCAGAGTCCCTATTCATCTGGTGTCAGATAGGGTATTACCTACTTTTACTGTAGCTTGCAGCAGCACAGGGTGGCTATGAGGTAATTTCCATGCCATATATGACAGCTCCACACTAGTGTTTTGGAAATGTTAAGGCACTGCAGGTAGAACTGAATGTCAGTGTTGAGGCAGTTGAATCCTGCTATAGATTTTCATTAGTAGGAAATCAGACAGCAGTGATGGCCTGTAGACACATTTAGAAACCTATATTTAGACTTATCTCAAATGAAAGTCTACATGCTCAATCTGAATCTTCTGTGCAAACCCACGCCTTCGCCTCGCTACAGGCAGCCTCATAGCAGCAGATTTTTTTTTTTTAGTCTTTTGTCTCCTACATAAATTGACCTTCAGGTTATCTCTAGTCTTCTGCAGTCTGTGATGTGTCGAAAGTTGTGAATACATTCTGCAATAGAGGGTTAAATTTGTTTTTTTTTTCGCCACACTAAAGACATTGTCAAGAAAGTGTCATGTTACTGAAAATTGTACTAACGCATGGTTCAATTCTCAGTATGTTTTTTAGGACATGAATTATTAGCGTTAGAAAGTTCTTTTTCCATTTTCTATGTATAATTCATAGACCTATGAAGACCTAAATACTTTTTAACTCTACGGCCATGCAATTAAACATTGAAAAATGCTTGTTGAAAATTTACTGTACACAATCCTCATGTAATGAGAATGGCTTAGCTCAACTGAACATGAGTGGTCAGCTTCGTAAAGGTCAGTAGTCAGCTAAGGTAAGAGTTAACTAGCTTAGTCTAGGTTAGAATGTTTTAGCCTTCTTGAGGCTAAGAGTGATTAAAGAAAACCCAATGTGGTCTGGTTGATTTAGGAAGAACTGCTCGTTTGATAAAAGGAAGCTGACTGGCAGATTTGGGATACAAAAGAGAAGTGCTGTGAGCTATGCAGGCTGTTACTCCCAAGTCAAACCTAAGCAGCAAGCCTAATGCTTCAAGCTACAGATTATTTTGGCAGCCTTAGCTGATGCATGATGACTTTCTCAGAAACACTGCTTTTTCTGTAGTGCTGGAGATACATGCTATCAAAAGTTTCTGAAGGAAAAGCTTTGTGGAATCTTCACAGCTGTTGCAAAATGTTAGGTACAGTTCTTTCCAGACTCCCTGCTTAAATTCCAAATTTACCCATTTGGAACACAGCTGAAAGCTTGATAAATCTGGGGCTCAGCTGGAAAGACCCAATGATGAATAGAAATGAATACTACGGTGACTGTAACTACATGAAAAATAACTTGTTTGGTAGGTCCCTTGGTGTGGAAGTTCATGACTGAGTTACATTTGCATAAGAAGGCTGTTAAATCCAGCAGCACCTGAAATGCATGCAAATATTTTTTTTTCTCCCATTGAAGACTACAGGGAGAGACTGCAAAAACTCCAAAGACCATAGATGGACTTCCAGTCATTTGTAAAGCTGTTGTGCAGGAACATTGGTTTGTTTCAGAACAACAAGGTTTATGCTATTTGGTAGCATTTTGGTGGGTTGACCTTGGCTAAACACCCACCCAACTACTCTTTTGGTCCCTGTCCTCAACAGGGCAGATGGAGAAAATAACATGGAAGAGCTCATGGGTCAAAATGCAAACAGGGAGTTTGCTCACCAGTTACTGTAATGGGCAAACCAGACTCCATTGGGGGAAGAGTTATGTAATTTCTTGCCAACTAAAATAGAGAAGGATGGTGAGAAAGACAAAACCCGAAACACCTCCCCTCCACCACCTTCTTCCCAAGCTTGACTTGACTGCTCTGTTCTCAGCTTCTGTGGCTCCTCACCCCCTCCCTGAGTAGTGCAGGGGAATGAGGGTTGGGGTCAGTCTGTAACAGCTTTGCTCTACTGCTCCTTCCTCCTCATGCTGTTCCCTTTGTCCAGTGGGTCCTCCATGGGCTGCAGTCCTTCAGTAAAAAGTCTGCTCCCATGTGGATTCTCCATGGGCTGTGGTTCTGTCAGGAGAACCTACTCCAGTGTGGTCGAAACTCTACTTGGGTGCCTGGACCAGCTCCTTCACTCTTTCTTCTCTGTTTCTTTCATGTCTTTCTCACTCCTCTCTCTCACAGTTCCTGTGCAGTTCCCTTCCTTGAAAACGTTTTCCCCGAGTCTCTACCACCTTGACTGTGGGGCTCAGCTGTGCCCTACAAGGATTCAGTTGAAGCTGCTGGAACCAGCTGTGTCCTACATGGGGCAGCCCCAGCCTCTCCTCACAGAGGCCGCGCTGCAGCCCTCATTGCCAGCGCTTGGGCGCCGCACCCCATACTGCAGCAGCCATCTCCCTGAGGGAGCCACACCTGTACGGTCTGTCCTTTTTAGTCCTTAAACTATTTTCTCTTTCTTTCTTGCAATCCACTTCTTTTTGTCACTTCAGCTGTCATGGGATCAGCTTACCCTGTTCTGCTTAATAATTTTATTCTCTTTGACCATAAAATCTGTAGTTACTCCTTTGTTCAGTCAATTGACTAGATTTAATCCTTTGATTTGTTGCACAGAACAGTGGCTTGTTTTCAGTGTAAAGCATGGAGATCTTTGAAACTTTGCTTTGGAAAGTTTTCCTTTTATTTAATTTTCTCTCTGTTTTTCAGGGTAGAAGGTCCTTTCATGTAGTCAATGGCACACAGGCTGCCAGTGTTTTTATTAACTTGCTTTTATTTCTCCTTTCGTTCTTTACTTTTGATTATTTTTCCAATTACTTGAAAATTTTGAAACTATCATTGCAGGTTTTGAGGCGGTGTTGCTTATAGGAGTTACTTCTGCTATAAACTAATTTAAAATTAAATAATAATTTAATAGATAATAATCTACATTTAGCATCCCACATTGTGTAATACATTAGAATCATACAAAAGCATCTGTGTACAAGCAAGTGGAGGAAAATGAGTTAAATGGTAATTGCTAAAATTACCATTGACACGAAATGACTGTCTTTCTATTTTAGCCCCAGTATTAGGTTAGGAGTTTTAACATTTGCTTTTAAAAGTCACTTATTTGCAAGTGCTAAGCTATGACAAGAAGAGCTTCCTGATGCACAACACTTTATATTGCTGTAAGTTGGCTGTTTTTGCAAAACTTGTCTCATATATTGTGCTGTCTGCACTTTCACTTGGTTAAGACCTTCAATTTGTTCGATAGCTATCTGCATTTTTGTGTTTTAGTTTAGAGCTGTGGATAGGTGACTAAGATTATTTTTTGGCAGTGTATATTATGAATGTAGCTGTTTATGGGCTGAGAAATCACCTTTTCCTCCTTTCTTCTATTCTTGGTTTTATTTTTTTGTCCTCCTAAGTATATAACCTGCCAGGCTTATATTTTAACCATACTTACTGTTTCTTAGCAATTTATCTTACTGAATAGCTGAAAGGTATGTACTCTGTTAATCTTTTTTGCTTCTTTATGTCTGATAGCTTTCTAGATGGCTAATTTAGCTGCCCAATAATTTCCTTTTCCAATTTAAATGTCACGCAGTATTTTGTTTAAAACGTGCAAAGAGCTTGTAATTCCCATGCTTCAAAAAGCAAGGAAAGAGAGCAGTGTTCAAGACTGATGTGGTATACAGCAACTTTTAGGCTTCTGTCTGGTAACTTTTTGGGGTGACTATGTATAGAAAATAGTGTAAATATTTCAAAAGAAAAGTTCCTTGTGCTTGCAAACCAAGTGACACGGCATAGTGACATTAGCGACTCTTTCAGACAAAATGCTTAAATCTCTCTATATGGTAATATTTCTTATGGAGGATAAGTAAACATATGTAGATTTAGAAACTGAATAGTCACTTCTGCTTTGATTTGATTTGGAAGACAGACATAAAAATAATACAAAAAGCCTTACTACTATAATCTGACTTATGCAGAGCATGATGTTCAGTGTAGATCTTAAATGTTTCAGTGCTCTCATACTCTGTAAGCAGCAAATGGCCACCAAAAAGGCCACCAGTAGTCTTATCACCGGTGCTCAGGGGAAGATATGTTTCTTCTAGTCGTTGAACGTTAAACTTCAGAATAGTTCTTGTTTCCTTAAAAGAGGCAGGACAAAAAAAGGGAAGGATTTTCAAATAAAAGATTGCAGTGCCATGTGATTGCAATAAAAGCTGCTGGACGTGCTGTGTTTCCATTTAGAGCTTGAGTGTCTCACATTCAATCTGCCACTGTTTCCTGCTGTGTGCTGAGGGTCCTAGTAAGCTCATTTGTTAGGTGATTTGTCATAGTGCATGTGTGTGTAGGCTTGTTAATGTCTTATGCTGGTTTGCCTGAAGAGATGTAATGCTTACCCAAACCCATTTTTCTTAAAAGAGAAAGGTAACCCATAATCCCCAAATGCCTCCTCTCTTTGCTGAAGAGGAAAATCCCCAAACCCCCCAAACCACCCAAATTGAGGACAAGAAACTAGAGTTTCCTCTAAGGTAACTTGTATTTGGAACAGAGGTGATGAACAGACAAATGCAATAACTTTTGACATGTGACGAGACAATCCAATTTTGTTGCTTTTTCAGGATGCTTGTTCCCTCTTAATTCCTGATATTTGTCCTACTTTCCCCCATTGCCTATCTGAAATTTTCTTCTCCACTTGTCATTGCCTCTTTAACTTTTCACCCTCCTTTGAACCTTTCTACCTGTTTATCTGTGTCCTCTTGGACAATTTTTCTTCTTGGCCACCTCATCCCACAAATCTCTCTTACAGTGTGTTCTTTTGTCTAGAGACAATAAAGAGCTGAAGTGGTTAAGAGAAAGTTATTAAAGATGACAGGGCCAGAAGAGTCTGACCTTCAGTCAACCAGTTGTATTTAATCTGGGATAAACCACTGGTTTTAGTTTAATCATCTAAATCTTACAGAGACAGTCAGAGTAGAGCAGTGCTAGCCTTATTAATATGTAGTCTACTGACCTAATTAAAGTATTTCAGTATAGAATTAAAATGAATTATGAACTAGAGAGAAATACACATGAAAGATTAAACTCACATTCTAGAAACAACAGATATTACTGAAATAAAAGGTTCTAGAAAACCTTTCATAAAACTGCATGGCTATGGATAACGGTGGAATTGTCTGATTTGTCTATTATGTCTGTTTTGGATTCAAATAACCAAAGTTGATTCGTTTGACTGGGATGACTCAGGTGGCTTTATTGCATAATCTGAATTAAGGAAAAAAAGTTCAAAAGTGGATTCATGAGAACATGCAGAGATCAAATCAAAACAGAGGAGCAATATTGCACATGGAAAGATTATCAGATAGGTTGGTCAAAATAATATTTTCAGTTCAAAAGATGGTCAGACTTTTTATACCCAGCAACAGGTTGATGTATGTGAAAATTATTTTTTTCCAGATGTATCATATGATCAGAAATCCTCCTGCTTCCTGCAAACCTTGCAGTTGTGTTTAGTGTTCAGCTACTTCAAATGTTAAATACAAAGCTGTTAAATACAGCTTTGACCTGTATGTGGGAAATGTGATGCAAGTATAGGCAACTGGACCCACCAGTTCTGTAAGCTGTTGCTATGGGAAGGCTACTTTCTATCAAGCAGGGAGTAAGGAACTTTTCTCCTTAGTTACTGGCATGATTCTCTTTCCTCTGTATAAAGTGAAAGTCCCTGGGGAGCTAGCATTTAAGCGGCATCTAGCTGGCTATTAAATTTCTAGCTCCTTATACACACAGAAACCTAAAACATTTGAATCGGTTACCGGGCTAAAAAGATTGCTTGCTTCTGTTGAATACACTGTACATATGTGGACAGAGGGCTCATGGTCCCTGTATTTGTACCACCACAAAGTGCACATTCCTCCATTTCTGATACTAAAGGGGCAAGATATCCTTATCTGTTGCCTCTCCCCCCTCATGCAGTTTTAAATCATCACTGTGCTATATGCCTTTTATTTGTTTAGGAAATACAAAGCCTCATTAGGTATCTGTGAATATACAGGTAAGTGCAGAAGATCAGAATGATTGTCTCATCATCTAGCAAAGTTCTGATCTCAGTTTTTTAATCTGTTTTTGTAACAGTAGCTTCATCAAATAATGAAATATCATTACTGTTTGACTTTCCCAGTTGTAATGTTCTGCACTGCTTTACATCTTCTTACCTAATTGAAACTCTCCTCTTTCCCTGTGTGGTCTGCCAGTAGTATTGTAAATTCAGAGCAGTAAACTTCTGAAATTGATACTGGGGATGGTCTATGAATTGGCTGTGCACTGTTTAGCTCAGTTAAAAAAATTATAATATTCTTATGCTGGCACGAAACTCCTACTGCATTTTCCTGCCCTGTTTTCCTTTTCCGTATCTTTTAAATCTTCCATATTCCAACTTAGTTGTTTATCCCTTTCTTAGTCACCCTGTAGTCTTTACTCTCCTAAAAATCTACAATTTTCCGTACCAAAATTACATTGTTTTCCCCAGTTATGTTTTGTTTTGTTTTAAATCTTGGATATCCACTCAAAGTTGTTGTAGAACACTGATATTCTCTCTTCCCCTTCCTCAAATCTTCCATCCCAGATTTACTGAGATTCCTTTGTGCTCAAGCTTGATAGCACAGATAGCACAGACTTAACCAACTTAGCCTCAGACTCTGCACCTGGAGCGAGAGGTGGGAGAATTAAGAGAAAGGACCATGGACATCCCAGAAGGTAGGATCAACAAAGATGAAATGTAAAAAAAAAAAAACAAAACCAAAAAAGCCAAAAAACATTGTCATCCTTACAGTAAGGGAGTAACTACAAATAAGATGTTGAGCCAACTTGTATAGTATCTTGTCTTTTCTCAGGACAGTCTGATAGTTTTTTCAGAAGAGAAGGTCATCTTGCTGATCTCTGTAAGGCAGAATGTTTCACAAAGAAAGTGTGTTTGTTTTAAAAATAGTTGTTATGAACATTTAAGAAGTTTTTGTAATATATCAAAGTGAGAAGATTATGCCTTCTGTAATTGTAAGCATTATATGTGTTTACATGCATAATGAGAAGTAAAACTGAAGTATTTTTAATTCTTTGAAGAAAGCCTCAAACTTAAGGGTAGGTCTAGGATAGACTGTGAATTGTGAATGTGTATGTCATGTGTAGGGCATAATCCTACTTGGTGCTTTGTCAAAACCCTTATTGGGCAGAACTAGCCGTTGCAAAATACTCATTTGTGAGTAGGTACCATATGATAATTAACATCCTCGAAGCGGGAAAATTTATGTGTAGGTACATTTCCACCATGGTGATTTTTTTTTTATTCTGAAAAATAAGTATTAATGTGAAAATAATGTGCAATCATATAATATGAATTTTACTTTTCCACTGAAAATGTTTGCTCTTGCTTTCTTAAGAGAAGTTAAAACATGAAGGATCTAACTGGTAGAGGTTTCCATGATTTCATTTATTTAAACTTACATTTCCATGTTTATCCAGATTGTGTTTGATATTGTATCTGTATATGATATAAAAAAATATCTGTAACAGATCAGTGAGAAACCATTTCACATCTTTCTTTGCTCTCAGACTCAGAAGGACAGCGGTAAGGGCATTGGCCGTTCCGGGCAGTGGTGGTGAGCCCAGGCTGTGCTGGAGGAAGCATACCTTCTTTCCCTCACTGATTCACTTGCAAATAAAGTCACAGGATCTTTAAGGCTGGAAAAGACCTCTAAGGTCATCAAGTCCAACCGTCATTAGAAGCTTAATTTCAAAGTCTTGTTGTAAGGTTCTGACAGCATTAATCTAGCCTTTGTGTGAATTTAGAAGTGTGTGAGATCTGAGCAAAAACTCAGCAGCCATAAGTTCCTAGCATAGTATTTGGTGGATAACAAAGGGAAATTTAAGGAAAGCAGAGCTGATAGTCATCCAGTGTAATTCTTCATGAGTGGAAAGATGATCAATCAAAGTGATCAGAGAAGGCCTCTGCCAAGCTGCACAGCAAAGATCACTGCAATGAGATTATCCTGCAGTATGTCAAAAATATGCTTTCTCTCCGTTTAACCAGAGTGGGTTTGGGCATTTGTTTGAACTGAGAGATCTGAATGCACTGCATATGCTCCCTTATGTTCCCTGGGCAGGTAGATATATAATATGATTTTAACACTCCTGTATTTTAAGCTCATGAGGTGTTCCCACTGAAAACTCCTTAATTGCCAGCCATCATCTGCGGTCTTCTATCACTGTTAATACTGCCAGTAGTGATCCTCTTCTTCCTCATAGCCCCTGAATTTCCACATTGTGTTGCATAGCGCTCTGTTAGTCTCGGCTCCGCTGTCTTCCTGTGGGTCTGAACTGTTTCTGTAAGGATTACTGTCCTCCAGTGCCCATTCTTCTTTCCCCTGAATTCTTCCTACAGACAGAGAACAGATCTCCTGGTGACCCCATGGTCCTAGTGTCTTTCAAGGACAGTTTGTTTCTCTGAGTAACTCAACAGCGACATGTGTTTCACACGTTAGGAGCCCAGGGTACAGGTTTTAGGCAGTTTCTTTTGTATCTAGAGGGAACATCATCAGCTGTTAGTACCTTATTTCAACACAGGATAGAGAGACTTAATCTCTCTACTCTCTGGAGATCATAATGATAGAGTGGTTTGGGTTGGAAGGGACACCTCCCACCAGAACAGGCTGCTGAAAACTCCATCCAACCTGGCCTTGAACACCTCCAGGGATAGGGCATCCACAGCTTCCCTGAGCAAACTTTGCCAGTGTCTCACTGCCCTCATTGTGGAGAATTTCTACCTAATATCTAATCTAAATCTTCCACCTGCCAATTTAAAGCCATTTCCCTTGTCCTGTCACTACAAGCCCTTGTAAAAAGTCCCTTCCCAGTTTTCTTGTAGGACTCCTTGAGGTACTGGAGGACACTATAAGGTCTTCCCAGAGCCTTCTCTTCTCCAGGCTGAGCAAATCTGACTCTTTCAGCCTGTCCTTATAGCAGAGGTGCTCTGATAGTCTTTGTAGCCCTTCTCTGGATCCATTTCAACAGTTCCATATCTTTCTCAAGTTGGGGATTCCAGAACTGAACACAATACTCCAGGTTGAGTCTCACAAGAGCGGAATAGAGGGAAAGAATCGCCTCCCTTGACCTGCTGGCAATGCAGCCAAGGTTACTGTTGGCCTTCTGACTGTGAGCACACATTGCCGGCTCATGTCAAGCTTCTCATCAGTCAGCAACACCAGGTCCTTCTCCACAGGGCTGCTCTCAGTCTCATTGTCCTCATCCTGTATTGAAACTGTAGATTGCCCTGACGCAGGTGTAGGATCTTGCACTTGGCCTTGTTGAACCTCATGAGGTTCACACAAGCCCACTTCTCGAGCTTGTCCAGCTCCATCTGGATGACATCTCATCCTTCAGCTGTAACAACTGCCCCGCTCAGCTTGGTGTCATATGCAAACTCACCGAGGGTGCACTTGATCCTGCTGTCTATATCATCCATGGAAATATTAAACAGCACTGGTGCTGGTATATACCAGTGCTTCTTTTCCAGCAGATGTCAGGGTAGTTGAAGTCCGCCAGTAGGGTGAGAGCTTGCGAGCATGGAGCCTCCTGTAGCTGAAGGAAGAAGGCTTTAACAGTAGGCCCCCTCTTGATCAGGTGGCCTGTAGTAGACATCAACCGCAAGGTTCCCTTTGTTTTCTTGGTCTCTTATTCTCACCTATTCATGGCTGTTCTTCAGGGACCAGCTCTTCACACTCTATCAGTTTCCTTACACAGAGGGCAATGCCTCTGCCCCTCCTTCCCCGTCTGTCCCTTCTGAAGAGCCTGTAGCCATCGATAGGCACACTGCAGTCATGGGATTTGTCTCGGCAAGTTTCAGTAATGGAAATTAGGTCATAGCTTTCTAGCAGCACAGTAGCTTCCAGCTGCTCCTGTTTGTTGCCCAAGCTGTGTGAGTTTGTGTAGAGATGCTTCATCTGGGCTGTTGGCCATATCACGTTAGTGGATCACTCCTTATTTCCCTTAAGATACTCCAAGGAAGTTTTTTTGTTAGCTCCTACTACCTCAGGAGCCCCCAGCTCATCTCTGCAAGGCTTCGTCTGTGCTGCAACGTCCTCTGCATACGTACGTGTATATATATTTGCTAAATATAAGACAACTTGATTCTTACTAACTTGTCTTAGAAACTTCCAAGCACATAGTCACTCTGCCAGCATTTGGTGGAGGTAATCTTAATCTCTCAGGTAGCTGAGGGAGGTAGCTATGTTTGTAGCCTGTTATATGCTCCTGGGAGAAAACAGATCAGTGCACTGTGGGCTTTCCGTAGTGCCTTGTGTGAGTACAGTGCCTCTCCAACAAAGAACTGTTCAGATTTTATACTTTAGGGCAGAAACATATGTAGATAGTGAGACAAAAAAGAGGCAAACCTTCTAGCATTAAAGTTTTACAAGCGTAGTAATGGACATTAATTGAAGAACTATAGGGTCAAGATACCTAAATTTCTTAGTGCTTTATTCCATACAAAATCAGAGTGGTTGAGGTTTGAAAGGGCCTCTGGAGATACCTTAGTCTGAATCCCTGTTCAGAGCAGGCCCAAGTATATCAGATTGCCAGGGCTACATCCCGTTGGCTTCTGAACGTCTCCAAGGATAGAGAGTCTTTGATATTATTTTAACTTTTTCTGTGTTTGATAATATAAAATCAGAATTTAGTTCATGGCCATCCAATCCTTTATGACCTCCATCAGTTCACCTTCTCACTTTTCCTTCCCTGAGCTTGATTTTTACTCCAAGAATTCAGCTCTCCAGTTTAACTGTGTTTTGGTTTTGACTAATCTTCTCAACAACTTCTATACAGCTACATGATTCCAATTTCTTTCCTCATAAATTACTTTCCATTCATACAAAAAAAAATATTATCTCTCTAATAAATTTGTTTTTACACAGTTTGTATAAAAGAATATTTACATAAAAGAATTATATAGAAGCATAAATAATGGTGTTGTAGTGCAAGTTCCCGCAGAGATGATGTACACACTTGTGCACTATTAAAGACAGTCTTGTTCTCAGCATTGGTATATTTTTACTACAGTTTGTAAATACATAAATGGATAAATGGAGTGGAAAGCTTCTGGTGAATTCTCTCGGTTTTTTCAATGACAACTGAAATTTTGTATCAGTCCTGACTGTAAGCTGTTTCATTCTGTTTACTTAATTTTGTTAGACTTATGCCATTTTTTAAAAAATTATTTCTATGTTCCATGTATATCTGTAACCATGGAAACCATGAAGTGATTAAGAGGAGTGCAGTTGATGCTTCTGTGGCTCATCAAAGCAGCCAAATGTTCAAATAGTTAGACCAAACTTTTTGTTGTTTTTAAGGTTAGAAGAATATACAAAAATGATCTATGAGATAATGATTTCTCCTGTAGCTTAGTGATTTATGAAAAATGGAGATTGATGATACAGAACATATGACTAGTAATTCATGGCTACTGCAATATCAGAAATATATTAAGAAATTGAAGGAAATTCAGGCAAGAGAAATAAAATTGAAAAAGAAACTCATCTATGAGGAAAGAGTGAGACCAAAGCAGAGCTTTCTGAAGCTGTAATTGTTGGTGGGGATTAGAATTCTCCCACTGCTGAGGAAATAAAAATACAGAGTGTGAAACTGCGTAGTATGGACAAAATGAGTGAGGAAGGAGTGAGTGTAATGCTCTGAAAAATGGATTTTAAACAGGCTAAGCTTAAATACAGGACTTGTGGGGTTATCAAACCATTGGGATGTCTGGGATTGCTGAGTTTGGAAAAAAAAAAAAAAGTGGTCTAAGCTTCATCATGATGATGTATGGATAGATAAAACCCGTACAGCCCAAACTATTAATGCTTCCTGGATCTCTTTGATTTTTAACCAGCCGGGATAAGTCTCTCTGATTTTTAACCCCTTCTTTCGCCTGGTACCATAGCCTCTTCTGTATCGCTCCAAATTGTAAGTTTGCAATTTTTGATCATTTTAGTTTGAAGTAGACCTAAAACCAGAACTGCAAGGAGGTTGAAGTGCAAGTTTTCACAGTTTGTCCGAGCTATAGTCCTGCTTTAGGAGGTCACAACTGTAACTGAGATAGTACAGTTTCTGTAGTATGTTTTTAGTCGTGTGCATCAATTAATTTATTTGTGAAGCAGATTTGAAAAAAAGCTTGCAAAGGAGGGGCAGGGGGGATATTTCAAATTACTGTGCGTAAATGCTGGTGTGAATTTTTAGACAAAAGCCGTGAGTTCTCTAGTAGCAATTTTGATTTCTTCCTCGAACTCCAAAGGCGTTCACAGAGAAGCACATTGCAATAGTGGTCCAACACTCAGTTTGCTGCAGGATTATTCCAGAACATGCTTAGTTTTTGCAAAAGCTGCCAGGAGCTTTCTGAAAGATTGGCAGCTGTAGCCAAGAGATTTTGGAAGTAGGGCATGTGACAAAAGTCTGTTGTTTTTATGTTAAAACGACTAGTATGCTGTTGCTAGCAGCAGTGTCAACAAAAGTGGCATAACATTCCTTTTTGCTGGCAACTCTTTGAATTACTGCTCCACTGCACCTTGTATGCATATTTCTACTAGCAGTTTGTAATTGTAAAAAACTTAGGTTTAACTTAGGTTAAAAACTTAGGCCAGGAATAAGATACAATCAATGTCTGAACTGCATGTTCATTTACCTAAAAGTAGGCATCTGATGCCATTTTTGATGTCCTGTGGTTCACAGCATATACATATGGGTGGTAGATGTGATGAAACTGCTGTGGCAGGCTTATGCCCTGTTAAGTGGCAGATGGGAACCAGGTGGGATATGCTGACTTATCTCTAATGGCAGTAGCCTATCATTAGGCATTGGATTTCATTTTATTTTGCTGTACCTACTTGAGAGTGAGTGGGTTCTCTTTGGATGGAAATGGAATTCTTGCCATGCCTTTAAGGCATTTTGGTGAAGACAGAAAAGAAATCTAGGCATCTTGCTGCCATCCTTATCCGCACACAAAGGATCTACATTGGGAAGTTAACATCTCGGCTAACTATGAAAAGCAAACTGGAAAAGAGTGTGAAGTATGCTCTCTAATGCAAGTGGAAAATTCTGATAGGGTGGGCTGTTAAACATCCCTCCTGGATACTGTCAGTCAAATGTGTAAATGGCACTGCAGATTTTAAGGTGACATGTAGTTCTGTAAGCAGTGAGGTCTCCTTCCCCACGAGCACGTGTTGTGATTGAATCACTAGGTAGACTCTGTGATGCCAATAGAAGGTTGCACTAATGAAATAATTATAGGGCTTTTATAAAACTGCCTATTTAATGGATCTGTTAAGAAAATAATCCTTCGAAAACTTCCATGCCTGTGCATTTATTGCATTTGTACGGTGAATTAAAACATTATTGGAGGATTTGGGGAGAAAAGGGGGAAGAAACCAGTCAGTTGTCAGCATAAACTTTTTTCTTGCCAAACTGTGATAAAAATACCAAGCTGAAAACCTAAATTATGAAGAAAATCTGCTCTGCACAGGAATGGAAGAACAGGGAGTGCTAAAATGGCTTTAATATCACAGTTCTGAAATGGCTGAGCCGCGTGTGTCTGATAAGCCTCTGCGTGGGCAAAGCGGTCCTCTCCCTGCTTGGAGGGGAGAATGGTAGAAACTTGTAATGTCCTTTTGAAGCCTTCAGTCTAGAGAAGAGGCTTCAGCAAAAGCTCAACCTAGACACCTAAGCTACTTCTTTGCTAATAAATTGTGCCTACTCTCAGACTATTCCTAGGTGTTAGAGTATCTGTGCTAGTAAACTGCCAGGAAGCTGCTTGGCATGCTCTTAGTCTTCTGCCAACTAGCACTTTCTCATCATTTTTCCCTACTGTTTTGGGAGTTGGGGTGCTCCAAGGCTCACCTTCAGAAGGCAGTTTGTATGCAGCTAACTTGCATTGAAGTAGGGCAGACATCCTAGCAAAGGTGCAGGTTATTTCAGGTTATTTGGCTTTGGTACTCACAGACGTTTCTGTGCAAGTTTAGTGGATGTTATTCCAAGATGTAGTTTAATAGGAGATGGTGTAGAGAAAACATCCTCTTCCCCCCATTTGCCTCTGTTCCTAGCCACGTGATTTCGCTACTCCCTTGACTGGGAGAAAGAGGAGCAAGTGAAGAGGGAGATATGGAAAAGACCTTCCTTTTTGGTGACCAGTAGCCATTGGATGAACTCGGCTCTGTACAATACTGAAAAATATATTTAATGAAAGCTTGGATTCACAAGCACATTTTCATTAGAAAGCTGGGGTAGTTTGCTTATCTAGATTTTGGACTAATGCAAGGATTCAAGTAGATTTTCAGCTTCATTTATTTATATTTTAATGGAGTGGGTACGTCATCACACTTAAGCTAGGGTCTTATTACAGAATTCATGTCGATGTAACAAAGAGATAAATGAAATGCCATATACTAATTTCATGGTTTGCTGCATGTTTTATGTTATCCCAGAAACTTTAAGTGATACACAGTCTAACTTAATTCTATGAATGAATCGTTACATAAGAACAAATTGATAACATTTTTTCCCTCTGACTTTCAAGAGATAATTTGTAGGATGGTGTAGAGCTCTGCGGAAGTTAATGATGCTTCAGGCAGAGAAGAGGGTCTGCCTAATGAGATCTATTTGAAATAACTAGTGTCTTCTAGAAGAAGGTGGACAAAAGAACATTAACAAAAGCAATTAACTGGAAAGATGTTGTGTATACACTGTTCAGAAGGGAAATAATAAGATAGCATGAAGGTCAGTAAGGAATAGCTTGAGGCCTGCTGTATTGGCACACTTGTTACCTAATTTGCTCTGCAGAGACAAAGCAGGACGCATGGGAGTTGGTGTAAGTGTGGGTCTGCCATTTCTAAACTCATGAAGCACAAGGGAGTGTGCTGCTTGTGGAGCCTCCTCAGAATCTGGGCTTGGGTGAAGGATTTGGGGAACTTGCTCTGACCTTATCCTTAGTTTTGCCTGGCATGTGTCACACAAATTTGATATAAAATTTGTGTCCACCCTAATGTGACTTTAACCTCCTAGTGCATGTTTGGAAGTCTCCAAATTTGAATTTGAAAAAATATTTTTTTTTGCATTCCAATATGCAGTTTTGAAATACGTAATCATGAAGTAATGTTCTTAGTTTTGTAACTGAAAATGCTCTTTTTCTCTGTGTGTATAGTTGTATATATTGTTTACTATGGGCTCTTTCAAGTTGGAATTTCATGTTGTGTTAGTACAGGAATACTGTTCCTACTCATTGTGGATCACATTCAACAGAACCTGTAAGAGTAAGTCTAAGGAATATTTTTTCTGTGAATGAAATAACCTGTATCCCACATGAAGGCAAGCATGGGGTCCTTCTAGCATGTTTTCACGCAGCTTGTAAAGTTTCCACATGAATCTGTGTGGGAACTGTTGACCCACCTCTGCTGAGTCCTCTATGTGCCACTCCATTTTTGTTATGTAGCAGTAAATCCCAGAACTCTTGGCTATGCTGTGAAAATGCACATTTTTCCAGATCCATGCACTTGAACCCTTTGAATGAGGAGCACTCCCTTACTGGTTCTCTTTAATAGCTTCATGTGTGGATATGCACTGACCTATGCAAGGATGCAATAAACCAGAAATAAAGCCAACAATAAAAACCAGACTCTGGATGTCTTGAATGAATTAATGTAGTGCTACATCAGAGCTCACCATCCAGAAAAGAGTAAACAGGAACTATTTTTGAAGTGAGAGGCCAGAGTAAAATCGTCTAACACCCTTCATTTTACTGATGCATCGTGTGGTGATCCAGAAGCCACATTAGAGAACTGTAATCCTTCATCAGAGCATTTGTTTGGTTGCCTAACATCTGTGGATTGTTAAGATAAGTTATTACACAGACCTGCTTTAGTTTAGATTAGTTTGGACCACATCCCAGTATATTCAATCAGGATATAATTCCTGCATGCTGCTAAGTTGCTTGCTCCACATACTTCTCTAAAAATGTTTTTCAATATACAGTTTTGTCACTGAAACTGTTCTGACACTTTCAAGTTTCGGGGTTTTTTTTGCTCCCAAAGAAAAGCTTTTATTATTTTTTCCTTTTGGACCAAATAGATCTCAAGGCAAATTTAGCATTTATTAAGTCCTGAAGAGATTCCTAAACAAGGATGGTAGTGTAGCTTCTATGTGAGTATAATGCACATTTCCTATTTGTGTAATCTGTGGTGATTGGTATGTATTTTGTCCAGACTGCGGTGTTTAAAGACAGCTGTAAAAAAATGGTTTTGTATTTACATGCCTTGTCTTTCTCCTTTCTAGATTCTGTATTTTTCTGTGTCTACTTGTGCATTAACTATTCCTATTTGTTTGGATATCACAATATTTTGCATAAAATGAATTACAATGTCAAACATTATTATGTGAATTAATGGTAATTTATTGAAGTTTATTACATAATTTATACATATTTTAAATGATCAAATACATTAAATTTTAAATGAAATCTGTTACCATCTTTACACATTTAATTGTGCTTGCATAAGTACACATGTATTTAATTTTAATTAGAATATTTAATTTTTACTTTAGTACTCCTTATCCTTCCTTAAAACAAATTCTAGTTGATTTATTTTTTTATTAACACTTTTTTCAAATTTCCTTGTAAACTGATAAAATACAAGCATTAACATGTTCTTCGTTAATGACTTTTGTTTATAGCATTGACATAGATTTCATGCGCAGACACATATACATGCACGTTCCTGCTGTTTAATGAGCTACCAATTGTGTCAGAGTCTATAAAGACATTTAAAAATGTGGAATTTTTTTTCCTTTAGTCTTGCTGGTTTCTTTAAATACCAGAAATAATAAAACTGGATAGATTGAAAATCTATTCTGTTAGAACATGTAGTCTGATAAACTGAATCTCTGCTTTGAGAGTTATACTAGATGAAGTAAATAAGACATTTTGGAGGTAAGGGATTTTTTTTGTTAAAGGACTAGCATTTATTTTTTCAAAGTTGTTGTTCCTATTGTCCTACGGAGGGTTATCTGATTTTTATCTAATACATGTTTGTGCCAATGGTGGAATAACTGTAGCTTTTGATTAAGTTTCTTTTAAATTAATTGAAATGTGAATAGATATTTTAATGATCTTAAGTAGAAGATAGTTGTATTATGATAAAGGCATGATCCAGATACAGGGAAAAGAGTCAAATGTCTTCTCAGTATGATATGGACAAACAGAGCAGAAGGGGTATTGAAAGTTCTGATGTCTTCTGACCTAAGCAGATAGTTTGTTCTAGGGTGTTTTAAATAAATCTTAATTATGTTAAATACATAAAATACCTAAATTTTTTATCATGCTGTGTAAGCCAGGCACTTCCTCCCTAGGCCAGAGAATAAGACAGCTTGGTATTAGAGCCATGGCCCATTGCAATTTCTCTCCTGAAGTTATTTTTTTCTGTTTTTTTTTCTGTTCCTTTAACTGTTGTATAATTTTATGACTGTTGCATCATTCCTGTGTTTACAGAAAATAAGCATTTTTTTCATTCCAACTTTTGTCATCCTTCTTACCTTTACAGTTTTTACCCATTCTTTTATTTCTTTCCACGTTAAACTAAAAGATTTTCAGTACCATTTTCCTTATTAGTCAGCTTTGTTTCCTGTCATCTCTGTCTTTATTTCTGTCAAAATTCCTACATCTTGTATATTCTTTGTGTGTTTTGCCTTTTATGTTCTTCTTCCTCAAAACTCTTTTGTCTTTGTCTCAGTTTTTTTTAAGTATTCACATACTTCAGAGTCCTGATTAACCTTTTATTTTTCTCTTCTGATTAACTCCTGTACATAAGACTGTTTTGTACTGTATACGCACTTGAAACATTGAGTCTGGTTTTACTGTTTGTGCTCCTGTTTACCTGTGTCTGGAATAAAAAATAATAAATTAAAATAATCTTAAGAAGGACCAATTATGTTTAACTGTGATCGCCAGAGACACGTTTAATTTATTTATTATTTACAGCTGTAACACAGAGAGATGGTAAATGATTATTTTCAAGTAGTACAAACTGTGGTACTTTTGCATTCTTTTCACTGGTGCATTTAGTTCTGTATTAGTAGGTTTCTTTAGGTCTTACCTTACATCTCTGGTAAGTAGTTGTTGTGGATATAGCTAAAACCACAAACAGTAACTGGTAGATGCATTTGCAGGATGTAACATGAGAAAATTAATTAAAGAAAAACACCGTGACAGTTTTCTGTGGCAGCAGAAGTTGGGAGATAGCTGGGCAGGACTTTGCCACCTGCAGTACAAGTCGCATTCACAGTCTGACAGGCTTGTCTGGACAGCAGTCCACACCAAGGAAAACAACCCAGCCCAATCCCCTCAGCTGCACCAACAGCAGCAACAAGTGATGGTCATGTTATCGGTGTTTATTCAGGAGAGAGCCAGGGCTGGGCTGAGTGGGGTAGCTACAGGTAGGACTAATGTATATTGACAGCACATTTTGGAGAAGCTTGCTTAGCATGTGCCTGTAGGATGCTTGGCTCTGGCCAGTACAGTCAGTGCTTGGAGAAGCATGTTCTGGGTCCCGTCATGAGCACCAGCCTGACCAGTTTAGAGGAGAGTGAGAGATTGTACCTGCTAAGTAATAGTGAGCATGTATTTCAGGATCTCGGGGGCTGCTGCACTGACTCTTCTTGTTGTCTTCAACTAGGTTATGTGGGTATGCAATTTATGTCGAAAGCAACAAGAAATCCTAACGAAATCTGGAGCATGGTTTTTTGGAAGTGGACCACAGCCCTCACCCAGCCAGGATGGAACACTGAGTGATACGGCAACTGGTGGAAGTTCAGATGCACCAAGAGAAAAGAAAGCAAGACTTCAAGAGCGATCGAGATCACAAACTCCCTTAAGTACAGCAGCTGCCTCATCACAGGAAATCTCTTCTTCCAGCATACAGTCTGAACGGAGGAAAGGAGCAGAAGTATCGCAGCCAGCTATGGGCCTGGACCAAAAGCAAGCTTCATCAAGATCTAGAAGTGAACCTCCAAGAGAGAGGTAATGCTTTCTGTCTTATACGAGCCTTGGAATTATACGTAATAGTTCAAGTAATAGTACACGAGGATGTCAGCCGGACATTGTGTGTTTGTCGAACTGTGTAAAAAGAAAGAATAAGTTGATTTCCTGAGTGGGGAAGGATAAATTTTCACTAGCAAATACATCATCTGATTTGGCCTGTACAACAGAAATGAGGAAGAAAATTAGTAGTTCTATTTTAGGGACATTTCCATCTGCCTCAATGCATTTTAATGTAAACTTTCAGTATAGAGTTGTAGGTTACTTTTAAATTTTAAATTTGGCAGGTATTTTAAAGTTACTAAATGAGAAAGCCTCTGACCTGATGAAATAACATACCACAATTGAAAAAGCAAAACCCCCCAACATCTCCTCAACTAAAGAAAAAAGCCACCCTATGGAGTTCTGTCATATATCCTTATGTGTTATCTTTTTGTCAATGATTGTATTATTTTTAATAATAAAAAAGAAACTATTAGAACAGCTCATTTAAACCTGCAAAGTAAACATTCATGAAAACCAGCTGTAGTATCATCTTAATTTCAAAGTAAGTTGTTTGCAAGAATAAAGCCAACCAGAAGCAAACTAGTATATTTGAAGTGAGTAGATGAGTAAATTACTGAGCTTCATTCACTGCAATGAACGGGCTGGGGAGTGGCAAATCAAGAGAGGATAATGTGATGAAACAGTTGCTGTTCTTTTGGCTGCTCCCTGGCAGATGGCAGAGCAGTCAGGGAGGGAGCTTGTGGCAACAAAACAAGAGTCTGCCATAGAAGATTCTCTCTTGGCCAGAAGACTTGATAATTTTTTTTTTCTACATAGCTATTAAAGTTGAAAATTGATGAGGAACAGTAGCTAGAAACCTAGAAACTAGGGCAGCAAAATGCTTTCTATTTTTTCTTTGCTGTCCAAAATTGAGATAGTTATGTTAATATTCAGCACCTGTCAGTAAGACTTTCAAAGGAAGACCAGGTGTTCTTAATGGAGAGCATCTATGGTAAGCTCAGGTCTCATTTATTGCCAAAAGCTCAAAAGGAACAAGAGATCAAGAAAAAGGAGACAGGAGCTTAACTTGGGTCATGTCCAAGTTTGCCTCTCCTGTCAGATGCATCTGTGAAAATCTGTAATATGTAATCTGAAGACGTACCAGTTGTGGAAAGGAAGATTCAGTGCCACAAAAGAGAGTCCTAGTGACTTTGTCCTAGTGCAGGTTCATCTCAAATACAGTTTATAGCTGTGTTCAGCCTTCTTCAAAATCGATGGATTAATATGTGAGATGGTAAACAAAAGGGCAACTGAAATGATGAGAGAAATAAAAATATCCAGTGTAAGGGGATTTTATGATTCTTTGGCTCGCTTTTATTTCCCATAGCAGAAGATGAAAGAGCATAATTTTCATGCAGCTTCGTTATTCATTGTTATGTTCTTTGACTTTATAGAGAAATAAATTACATTTTTCATCCTCTTTTTATTACTAGAGAAAAGAATGCCATTAATTAATCTCAAGGAATCAATTTGCTTTTCTTTATATGCTTATGAAATGAGCACTTCTTTTTAGAGTTTTAATAAGATAAAGCTAACTCGGTCAAATAATATTGTTTCTGGATATATTATCTTTTTGCATTTTTTTAATATCCATATTACGTCTTTCTGTCATGCCACTGTTGGAGGTACTCCATTTGGTGGTGTTTATATCTGTACTGTCAGGATGCTTGAAGTGAATTGTGTATACATGGTTAGTCTGTAACCCTCATGATTGCTGAGGAGAATATACTCCAATACTCTGTCATAATGCCTCAGTTACTACAAAGATGACTTTGAGTCTTCCTGCTTATGAAGCTAAATCATCTTTAGCTGCATTTATTCATGTAAATATTCTTTGTGATTTTACTTAAATGACAGATGGTTCAATTAAATATGTTTTTGTGGACTCTGGAAGTTGTTTGCTATTGGAAAATAGAAGTACCCCTGGAAGGATTAATCAAATAAAATTCATGTTTATGGATCCAGCACCTTTCTGTATGTCCTGCCATAGCTTATGCTGCTTTATAATCTGTTTACTGTAACACTGTACAGAAGTATTTTTATTTTGCATTCAGTTTCTCAAATTATTGTACTCCTTTTCACTGTAGGAAGAAGACAATATTGGTTTCAGACCAGAATGGCAAAGGTTTAAAGAGTGAGCGTAAACGTGTGCCAAAATCCTCACTGCAAAAAGAAGGACCAGCTGATGACAGGGAGCGTAAAGAACGGCGTGAAGGTAGAAGGCTGGAGAAAGGCAAGTCACAGGACTACTCAGACTTGCCAGAGAAACTTGAGGAAGGCAAAGTGCCTGATGATGAAAAACAAAGGAAGGAAGATGAATATCAAACCCGATACAGGAGTGACCCCAATCTGGCAAGATATCCTGTAAAACCACATCCTGAGGAACAGCAGATGCGTATGCATGCAAAAGTTTCTAAAGCACGGCATGAGAGAAGACACAGTGATGTAGCTTTGCCACACACAGAAATGGAGGAGGCGGAGGTACCTGAGAATAAATTAGGAAAACGCTCACAATTACAGGGAACTCAGGACAGAAAATCTCTTGTGGAAACTCAGAGGTCGTACTCTATAGACAGAACAGGTGATGTAAGAATTTCTGTTTCTAAACAATTAACTAATCATAGCCCACCAACTCCCAGGCATAGTCCAGTTCCTATAGAACACGTAGAATACAAGAACCACGATTCCTTTAAAAAACAGAGCCGCCTTGATCCTAGCTCTGCTATTCTCATGCGAAAAGCAAAGCGGGAGAAAACGGAGACCATGCTAAGGAATGATTCCCTTAGCTCTGACCAGTCGGAATCAGTGCGGCCATCCCCTCCAAAGCCTCATAGAGCAAAAAGAGGCGGAAAGAAAAGGCAGATGTCAGTTAGTAGCTCAGAGGAAGAAGGGGCATCAACACCAGAATATACTAGCTGTGAAGATGTGGAGATAGAAAGTGAAAGTGTCAGTGAAAAAGGTAAGGACCTTTATGTATATTATGCACATGGCCATGGTTTGGGGAAAAAAATTCTGTATTCTTCTCTCTTTTGTCTCTTTTTTAAAGATACACCTTTGTTTTTTCCTTAACTTTTTTTTTTTCTTCCCATTGAGAAGTGTCTTATACCTGTTTACATTTGGTTTACTGTGTTTCCTTCTGCATTCTTAGATGAGGTCATTACAGGTAGCATCAGCTGATGAGTTTCTTTCTCATTCTCTTCCCTTTTTCACCTAGAACTGAATATAAGGTTTCTAGCTTGTTATCTCAATGGTATCTGTACTCCTTTCATCATTGCTTCATTCTTTGTATGCAGAATAATTTTCTGTGGATGAATTGAAATGGAGTGAGTTCTGTAACAATCTGAGAATCTTAAGATCTGCAAAATTGTACTACATTTAATAAAATTTCAAGGATCTGTCAGAATTCATTGTTAACAAGGACAGGGTATGGGGCAAGGCGAGTGTTGCATAGGAAAGAAATGAGAATTGCCTAACCTGTTGTCTACGTGAATTTGCTCCCAAGCTTAGAGCTATGTTTAAAATCTGTTATTTAAAACTGCCTTCATCTGTTGATGGCAACATTCAGCAGTAAGAAATAAGTGTAGTACACTGTGTGATTTTTAAACAAAGCCTTTCTTCTGGCTGAAGATGTTAATCAAATTAATAAATGGTGAACAGATAAAACAAGCATCATCAGAAAAGACTGTGGTAGAACCTACCACCTGTCTTATAAACCTAACTTGTTTTTAAGTGACGTTACAGTAAGTTGAAGTGATGTTACCGTTTAGCTCTTTAGTTTAATTATCTGTGTTTGTAACTTGAAAGTTTTCTGCTGGTGTTCGTTTTCAAAATGCCAACAGCTTGTCTGCATCGTCTTTTAGTTCCTGGCACTGTTTCTTGACAAGTCTTTGATTCATACATGCTAACCTGCCTGTCTTTGTTTATCTGGTCTCCTGACATCCCCTAGAGCTCCAGGTACACATATAAAAAAAGACAACATTTCTGTCTTATCCCATCTGAATAGCTGCTTGTTTTAACTTTCTAAGAACAAACATTTCCATTCAAAATATGGAAGCATGCTGTTCTGATCTCTTTTAAGGACAGATGATGATCACGCTCCTGAAATCTTAACCCAGATTTGACTTAGAAATAAAAACTCTCCATTCTTTGATTGTGGAGGTTGTCAAACACTGGAACATATCACACAGAGATGCTGTATGGTCTCCATACTTGGAGATGATAAAAATCCAAATGAGCAATCCCTGAGCAATCCTTTCCAGCTGATTCTGCTTTGGGGGTTAGAACTAGGGACCTACAAAGATCCCTTCAAGTCTGAACTCTTCTATCTTTCTAGGAGAACACATCTCTCTCCCTTATTTTATGCCAGTGTTTTATGCTGACATTTGGATTTGTGTGATTTTCCCTGACTTCCTCTGTTGGTTGTAGCTCAGTAGGTGGTTGTAATATAGTATTTCTTTTCTGTCTTTGTTATTTGCTTTTATTTATATGCTTCAGTTTGAGGTTGCTTATGAAGGAGAAAGCGTTTTCCATATTCAATGAGGAGTATCATTATAAACTGGAAGGTCATTGATGTCAAGGTAAAGTTCAGACTGGAAGTCATTGGTACAGGTATTAATATGATGCTATAGTTTGCTCTATAAAGGTCCTCTGCAAGTAAAACCTTTTGATAATTTCTTTCGGACTCATGATACTGATCTGAGCTTTTGACCAATTTCCTGTTCTGTTGTTAAACCACTTAGAGCTGGACTTTTTTCCTCTGGTATTATGAATCCCAGAGCATTTCAAATGTTGCTGAATACTTATGTTCTCCAGAACTGAATGAAGTTCTTTGTTACCTTCGAGACAGATGTTCGGGTTCCTCCTTTAGATAGTGGAGGCCTTGGTCCGTATCTGATCACAGTGCAACCTTACTGTATCTGAATAAATATTATAAATAGGAGTGTGTTAGGGATCTGGTTTTGAGGCTAGGGGTATAGTACAGAAAAAGAACTAGGAATGCAAATGGGAAAGCAGGAGCATTTTTGGTAGTAAAGTATCCAGTTATTTTTAGAATTAAATTTTCATCCATGCTTAAAACATCTGCAGTATAAAGGGAGGAAATTTGATTACCTACAAAAATATTTTAGAAACCCTTCGCTATTAAAAAAAAATCCACGGCAAAAGGATGTAGTGTTTAAAATAGATACATATAATTTAAAGATGCCCCTGTTCTAATGGAGGTCAGAATCCCAATCTTTGCAATTTAGTAGCATCGTTCCAAAACTAATTTCACCCGCTATTCCTTCAGTGCCTTGCTTGCAGTTTGGGAGAGATACTGCACAGGTCCCTGGTTGTAGTGTTGTGGTTTATTAGCCCAGGATCTGCATTCCAGGGTCTGGAATCCTCTCTTATCTAAATATCAGCTCAGTCAGAAATGTGATGCCAAAGTAATTGAAAAGGAGCTAGAAAGATAGAATTATTGCAAGTAATTTTTTTTTACTTTAAACACCCTTACCAAGAAAATCTTAAAATTATTGTTCAGGTTTGGTGAGTGCCCATATAAAGCAATCAGCAACCAAGTAATAAAGATGTACTAGGAGGAGAGAATTTGACCCCTTCCTCCATCCTCCTCTGGTGTTTTGAATGCTGCTTTGGGTGCTTGCGCTTGGAGGTGCTCTCAGAGGAAGGAGAGCATAAATTAAATCCCTGGCTCAGTGATTTCTTCCAAGTGCTGTAGCATTGTTGGCAAGGAAGGTAGCTTGTGGGCAAAGAGAGAAACCACATGCATGCAGTAGGGTGGATAAATAGACCAAAAGAAAACATCAGGAAAAGGCTATAGAGAAGAGGAGGCTGGTTTTAGATGTTTTTAGCTAAGCTCTTCCACTGAGGTATTTTAAATCTGGAGTGTAGGCAAGTCAAGTTGTACTGTAACATCTGCTAGTATATTTTAACATCTGTTCATGTGGATAGTTGGGCTTGAAGTTTTAAAAGGAGCTTAATTTGTTTAAAAATGTGATCAAGCTTTAATTTAGCATAAAATAAAATAACTTTACTAGGAAGATTGTTAGTTCTTTGAAATTATTTCCAACTTACCTTCTTGTCCCTATGCAATAATTTAGATCTACACTTGATTCAGATTTTAATGAAAATATATTCTAAAATGGTTCTAGTTTCAGAATTTTCTTCAGTGCTAGCATTATTCAGTGATTTTGAGTAGGTGAAATTATTTACAATGGTTAAATAAGTTGAAGCTCACTGCCAGAAACCTGTCAGCTCTGAGAACAGATAATCAAAATTAAGGTTAATTGTAATCATATTGTCTTACTCAGTTGAAGTAGAGGATTCCTGGAAATAAAAATTGATCTCTTCATAACCTGCACTGAAAATTCTCTGTGTTAGAAATACTGCTGTTATTCCTCTGCTAGGCTCTGGGCCAAGTTAGGGAAATCTGGGGCTAAATCCACAGGACTGCTGACTGTTGCTATCCTTTTTTAGCTATTTGGCTGTATTTGGTAGCCATTGCCAGTACAAATATATGTAATAACAATCTGGATTTTGAAAAGGAAAAAAGAAATGTGCATTTTGACTTATCAAGAGACAAGGAAGAAAAGGATGTCGCAAACTGTTAAATCTTGAGTTCTTTCTTACATCTCTGACAGTTGTCAAAGCATTATGTTTTGTTACTATGAATGTGCTCAGTTGTCTGTGTTGCTTGATTTTTCGCGGTCACTATTTTGTTAACAGTTTGTTGCTTACCTTTCTTCTGCACATTTAATTCATAAAAGAGCAACAGATTTGTCCTAATAGTTATTTTTCCATTAGTAAGATGAGTATCGTCACTACAAAAAGGGGGATATGAAAGCATGAAGGATTTAGAATCGTGTGTTCAAAGAGACTTAACACCTGACAAGCAGGACAGCTTTAATTTCAGAAGCTGTGGGAGTGTTTGGACCTGTGGAGGATCCAGGACTTCTAGGTTGCTCCATGAGTGACCAGTTCTCAAGAATATTCAATAGTTGGGTTCTTTTTCAATACAGAAGCCTCTGGAGACAGCAGGTGCAAGAAGAGCAGTGAGAGCTAAGGATCCAGGGGCACTTCTTAAGGGTCTAAGTTAGAGTTGAGAGCTTTTGAAACACTTTGCCTAATTTTAGCTGCTGAGCACTTTCCAAAATGCAGCTATGAAGTGAACTGGAGTTAAAAAGCTGGCATGAAACATGGCATGGCATTGCAGCCGAAGGATGATCCTTTTCCCCACTCTTCTACTATTCAGTATTTTGTATATGCATGCATTTTTTTATAGTATAAAAATTATGTGCACCACTACGCAGTATTTACTGTGATGCTTTTGATCTGACATCTTAGGAGAAAAGATAAACTGTGAAGGGCAAACCAAACTGTGTTTGGTAAAGCTGCCTAAGTGTGGATGCACTGTGCAGCATATTGAAAGATGCTGAAGGATGACTGAAATCCAAACTTTTACTTTTTTTTAACACCTTTATGGGGAAGTTGCACCCCTTTGGGTGAAAAATGAAATCCTATGAAAGGAAAAGTTAAATTAGTAATTGGCTTATTATAGAATAATATGTACACTTTTATTAATTTTAGAGTTAATTTTAGTTAATGATAGAGTTAACTAGGAACAAACAAGCATCTGATACTCTTAGTTTCTGAAAAAGTTCGTTCTGTTTCCTTTTCATACTTACAGGGATTCAGTGTATTAATTCTGATCATCCAAAATCATATTGGGTCCAAACATAGGGGTTAAACCATATGATACTGTGTATTATTGGTTAGTATTTTGTGTTAATATTTCTCTAATACCTTTGATAGCTTTATTGTGCTTATAACAATACATTTAATTTCTGTAATACACAGGAACCATTACGGTTTCTTTCTTTCAGCACAACTTTGAGTAGACTTGCCTATGCAGGCTTTGTAAAATCAGTGTGGTGACAAGTATCTTCTAGGAAGAACTTGATTTTCTCAGAAAGAAGATTAATAATTATGAAATGTTTGTCTTTCCTTTGACTAAATATGCAAGATTTTATCCTGTTCCTGTCCACTCTGAATGTCTCCCTGAAAACTGATTTCCTGTCTTTGCTCATGTGTCTTTGCATTGCTTTAATGCTTTCTTGCTTTAATGCTTTCTTGCTTTCTTCTTGCTTCTTCTGTACATATATGATCTTAACGATAAGGGACTCCCCACCTGTGCTTTGGAATCACCAAAGTTGATTCTTGCCTCCATTTCAACGATGATAAAAAGCATAAGAGTTATGATTTCAAATGTGCACATCTCACATGGTCTCATTGGCTGTATTTAGTGTACTAGTAAATTAAACAGCCGTTCTTTGACATCTTTGGCCAACTAACAAAACATGGCACATTGCCATATGGTGAAGCTCTTGCATTCGTTAATTGAAAGGCTGCATGAAAGCTGCCTGTTAGGATTTATTCCTGCTCTGTCTCCTGTCTAGAAATAATTGGGACAGTGCTAACTGACTGTGGGCACAGCTGTTCCAAGGGCTGCTATAATGACAGAATAAGAAAGACAATCCAGTTGGCACTGTGTAATACACTGGTATAAATGTAGTCATGGTTTCTTATTTGTTTGTCTGCCTGTTTTCTTGCCTTGCAAGCTCAATGGAGCCTGGGGTTTCTTTTCTGTATTTGCACAGTCCCTAATTTGGTGAGATTTCAGTCCATGACTGAGACTCCAGCTTGCCTTGGTGATAATAAAACAGTATGCTTATTTTATGTAAAAGCATATCATTAGTATGTACTCTTTTCTTCCATTTAACAGAAACCAGAAGAATTCTATATTACTGTCAAGAATACTCCAGGACATTTGCGTTCTCTTGAGGCTAACTTAGGGCTGCCTACCACAAGGGATTCATTTGAGCCTAGATTCCTGTTCTCACTATCTATGAATTTGTTGTTAGTCACTAAATTACCCTTTGGTTTGCCTGCTTGCTTTTCCTATGAAGTATTATGTGTGTATACTTCTGCTGCTCGTAAACACATCGTAAAGCTATTTCTTTCATACAAAAAACCCTGATTTCCAGACTTAATAGCCGTTCTCAGCCTTTGGGTTGGGTTTCTTTTTTTTGTCAGCTGGGTTTTTTTAGTGATGTTTTAATATTTTTTGAGAGGTTTTTTTGATTGATGAAATCAGTGTTAAAGGGTATGACAGCTTAACGGCTGCATGCATGAAACCTTACTGCTCTGTTAATTTTCCATTAATTACTCCACACCCCTACCCCCTATTTTCAAGACCTTAATTTAATGATTCTGATAACTAATCACATATCTCCTCTGGTCCAAGTAGAGGAATCAAAGGGAGAGAGAGGGTTTGTTTTGGCTTGCACCTCAGCTTCAAAACATATAAGAACAGGGCAGAGTCTTACAGTTTTATTTTCAGTTTGATAGTTGGTTTTGTCTGTTCTACATGTTTGCTGTAAAAATAGAAAGTCTGGCAGCAGGATATGCAAGGTGTAATATACAACTAATGCACATAGTATACAGGACCTACACGCTGCTAGCCTAACTGTTATAAGTTCGTGGCCTCCCTCTGCAGACACACAGCTCCTGTGAAAGTTAAGGAAGAGAGTTGAATTAGGTACTTTCTGAGGTGCTCCAACACTTGAAATATCTGCATTTGTACATGTTTAGCTTCTTAAAAGCATCTCTCCCATGCACGAGTTCTTAATCTCGTTCCCCTGACTGACTGCATAAATAGTATATGAAGAGCTTTCTAATTATTAAACACTTTCAGTCTTAGAGGCATTTTGTAAGAGAGTTTAAGTCTCAGAAGTAGTGATGCCATGCAGTAAATGCAGATCTACAGCACTATGTGTAATTTAAGTCAGAATGTTTTCAGATACGTAGCAAGGAGAAATGAAGCACATCACACATTTATCTGATTTTAACTCACAAATTTTTTATGATTTAATTGTATACATTAATTTCTAGAGTTTAAAATTCCAATTTTTGAAACCTAGTCCTCAGTTTGATAATTATTCCTCTACAATATGACCTTCAATTCTAATTAGATATGGCCAAAATGACTGTTGGAAAAATGTTCTTTTTAAAGCAAGTTGGTCATGTTTTTGTACCATGTTTCTAAAGGATCTAAGTTCTTGTTATTTTTTAAAATTGTGATAGAATAGCCTTGGGCAGACTTCTTTTTCTTTCTAAAAGTCAGCAATGCTCTAGATTTGTTTAGGAACTGTCCTTCACAAAGTAGTCACTTTTTGAATCAGACTAGAACTTTGAAGTTTACTACTTCTTATAGGTAAGAGTCAGTGTATATGTTTTATTGATTGGCTTGTTATTCATTTGGTTCTTTTACTGAAAGTGTAAGGTATCTTTTCATTGGAAATGTAAACTCAAATATGAATGTAACTTCAACTGTAAATTCAAAGGAACAATTTATAAAACTTTGCTGTTCTTGTTAAGGTTCAGTAATTAAAGAGCATAAATAAGCTAATAATTAAAAATATAAAAATATTTACCTACTTTTATGGACCTGACTACATTAAACTTTCATGAAATTTTATTTAATTTTTGGAGGATGTTTTATGTTGTACTATTAAAAGAACTAGGTGCTAAGAATTTATTTTGTGTTGCTCAGAGAAGAAGAAACCATCGCACATGGTTCTTTTTAACCCATTAGACCACACATTCTTAACCATTAAAGTTGTGCTTAATGAGCCACTAGATGGAGCCGTCAAATCTAACTTTTATCTGTCACACTGTTTATGCAAGACAATTTCTGTCTTTGCTAGAGAGATTCTGGAAATGCAGGAACACCTTCCTACTCAAACTGTAATTTAAGAATCTTTTTGAGATCTTATCTCCATGTGCATTTTTCAGTAGTCAGATTTACATTGTCCTGTAGATTCAGTGTTGGAGACGGTGTATGGAATGTGATCTGGATATAGAAATTACACTGATAAGTATAGCTCTATGGAAGCAGTTATTCATTACATGAGTTGAGCCCTTTTTTCAGAAAAAAAAGTAAGCAGAGCAAGAGAAATTTACTGTTTTCTTGAAGAGCATCAGCCAGATTTTCACGATTTTGGGAGTACACATTTACAGATGACTCTCCATGATTGTGCTTAAGAAATCTTGCTGATGCTTTCGGTGAAGTCACATATTTTCTTCCTGTTTACCCAAAGCACATTTCTTTCCAGCCTGTTTTTTTCTGTGACCTAATGCATGAGAAACACTTGTTTAATGAAAGCACACTGTGCTATCTGCTTCAAGAATGCTGCAGGTTTAGGAGCAGAAAGAAAAGATGCAATGATGTATGCAAATGCTTTCATACTCTTTACTTGATTGTAGTTTCAAAACATTAGTAAGACAAGATACATGCTTGTGAATATATGAGGTCAGACAACAAAAACATTAGACTGTGCCTGTTAATCTTTTTATTTAACAAATAAAGAAAATCAACTACAATCACCTTCAAAATAGTTCCCTTCTGAGTTGACACACAGCTGCATACAACGCTGCCAACATTCAAAGCAATTCCCCAGACAATTTTCTGAAAGGCTGTCGAGAAGCTCTGTTGTTTTTGCTTCCATATCTTCTACAAATAAAAAATGGGTTCATTTGAGCACCGACTTGATCTTTGGGAACAGGTAGAAATCACAGGGAGCCAGGTCTGGCTCATATTCACTTATACTGAGTGAAGCAATTGAGTTGAGCCTTGTCTCACTGTGACAGGTTAGAACATGTTCCATCTCTTTGTCTCTCCCACTCTTTGTTCCTGAGCTATATATAGATTTTTCTGTGAGTTAGAATGCACCTACACTGTTAGAAGGCATGTGTGCATTACATTACAATACATCTCTTGCATTTAAATACTTCAGTTGTCACGATGTGTACTTGAAGGGCACCATCCCAGAGGTAGAAGTAGTGAATAGAGCTATGTGTGAATACAAAACTCTGCAAGTTTTTTTGTTTTAGTCTTTGCCTTTGTGAAGTATTTGAAAGTCAGACTGTTCTGAATCAAATATTATCAGCATGTGTCACAAGAGAAGAAATGCTGTTCTGAAGTAGCTGGATACTGTCTTGGAGTGCCTCAGCTCTGCTCCCACATCTCAAGTGGGAACTGCAAATCCTGGCTCCGGGTTCCTGTGAGTTTTGGGTGGGAGTGACAGATAGCTTTGCTGAGTGAGGAAGCTCATGCTGTGCAAAGAAACGCTCCCCAGTTGACTCAATTTAACCTGTGTGCAGTTTATTCATACAGTTCTTACTGAGCAAAAACCTCTGCTCAGTTAGTGAATACTAATCAATGCCATGAGCTGAGGGCTACTGAATGTTGTTTTTCCAACTCCTCAAGGTCCTGGGTCACTCAGAGGTATAATGCTGGTTCTTGCCTGTTGTGCTCTGGAGCTCTACCACAGCCTATTATTTTAAGTTTACACCAAAACACATGGGATGCCAGGTAATTTGGTGTTCTGTACAGACTCAGATTTTACTTAAAATATAGTATAAAAATGACTTGCACTTACAGATAAAAGTGAACCTCACAAAAACAACTCGCAAATACAAACTTAAATAGATGTAGCTTCTCAAAACTTTCTGGTGTTTGCTGTTTCTTTTAATTTTGGGGTAACACATTGAACCTTATGGAGTTTTAAATCTCACTGCTGAGGAAGTCTTGGGAAATGACTATTCCTACAAGCTGCTGAAAGGAGACACTTAGGAAGATGTAAATTTTCGCTAGTGAGCAGATTCTTTCTTTTTTTAAAGAAAAAAATTTACCAATACCATGTTTTTGAATGTTTGCTTTAAGATTTTAATCTATAAGCATCCTTTTCCTTTTTTAAAAAAAGCTATGACTACAAATAAAGTTACTAACTTAAGGCATGTTGTCAAACGTCAGTTATCTGTGTTATGCTGCACATAATCTTACTTTGACCTAGAAAATGATAAGGATTGGGAACAAATTTTCTGGCAATATGTAAACAACATGGTCACCATTAAACACTACATTTAGATGCGTGGGATTTTTTTGTTATGTTTATTGAGATGGCATATAATGTTTTTAAAGTAATAGAAAATGCTGTTTAATAGAAGCTGACCTTTTGAAATGGTCAGTACGTATGGTACCACTGCTCTAATTCCAGGCTTAAATCTGAATTTTTTAGAATTAAAGGATGTGGGAGGAATATGACATGTAGGAGGAACTGGAAATTAAACCATGTCTATGCAGACTTAGGCAGTAAGGAAAAGATAAGGAGGGAATGTGAATTATGTTGTCAAAGGTCTCCTGAACTGGAGGAATTAAATGAATTACTGACACATAGATGTCTATCTCCCTTGGCTCTATAACCTTCCCACCACAGCCTGTACATTAATCACTTTGGGACATGCATTGTCTTTTGTTTTGTAAAGGGGGGAAAAAAGATTTTGGAAGGAAAAAAAATATTTGTTTTAGGGAATTTTAGTGAGTCAATTTGGCTGATTTAAATAAGAAGCTGTAATGACAATGTCACTGTAGGTTGACTCTCCTATTTTTGCTGTAGCCCAGGTTTGCAGACAATACTTTTTGCTTGGCTTCTCTTCTGGCAGAAAAATTCAGGTGCAGGTTAGATGTCTGTTGTCTTTTCCTACAAGTAGTAATATTGAATTGAGTTGAGCAATTTAGTTTTGTCAGTTAAAGCCTGTACTTGAACATGCCTATCAAAGGTAGTGCTGTCATACAACCATGTCATTCCAACTTACCCTGCATCACACAGGGAGTTTTTCAATATGCATCTTCCACATCCACGTGCTGTCGGGCATGAGAGTTGGGAGAGATATTGTTTGTTAACACATTAAGCCCTGCCCTTGACACAAAGAAAAATACTCCACAAAATCTCTGTCATAAAGAGGTCAGTTCATCATCCTATGATGTCAGAGAAACTCCTGAAATGATCTGTATGTTTGACAGTGCAGCACTGATGTTATCTGTCTTGACGTCAGTAAATCCTTCTCAGTCAAGACTAATTATCAAAACGGTCAGCCAGAAGAGATGCTGGCTTTTTTAATGGGTGAAGAAACTAAGATAAACACATTGCAAAATTGCTGATTCATGAAGGTTGGATAGTAAAGATCTCAGCCACTACATGTATAGGATTCAAGGCCCACTGTAGATTTTCCAGTGAGTGTTTTTCTTGTCTCTTTCCAATTTCACTGTCATTATCATCTTCCTCAGAGGAGTCAAGAACAATCAAATCAATGAGGGGTGGAGGATGTGGAAACAGAATATTGATGGCAGTACAGTACTAAACAATTGGTAGTGGAACCTGGAAATTATGGATACAGGAGCAATAGATAGCAGAGTGTTTCTTTAGTGGCTCTTGCATACCTGTGTGCTTGAAGAAAGGGTTCCTATCATTTTGTCAAGCAGCAATGCTCTTCTGACTTCAAGCAGTCTTCCAGTCTGCTGTAAAATGGCAGGCAATGTTCCTTAAAACTCCCCTAAAAATGGTAAAACCACTTGTCTGAGATGCCAGTGGGAGGCACACCATAACCTGCTCCTGACATTTATGTTTACTTTGTGTTTCTCAGACAGATGTCAGGATACTTCACTTCCACTTTGAATTAATTGGCTTGGATTGAGATTTCAACTAAAAACTGTGGAGAAACAACAACATGACATGATTTAGTCCAATCTAAATAAAAAGCCAAACTTAATAGCTCTAGCATGTCCCGCTGATGTGACTACTTCATTTCTGCTTTGGTGCTTTTTTTGCCATCTGGCCAAGCATATGAACAGAATATATTCATGTCTGAGTGGAAAGGAACATTGATGAGCTCTAACAAGTTTGGGTGTTTTTTTGAGCTTTGTAGCTTTTTCACCATAGTTATCTCAGTTTTTAATGTCTGATTTTCCTCAGTAGTTATAAGAAATGACAGGCTGAGCTATGCCAATCTGTTGAAAAGAAAACCACTTCTGTATGTGTGGGTATATGTTTTTGTGTATTTATATATCGAAGTCTTTCTCTTTTAAATGGTATACGGTCAACAATTTTCTCTGCAAGCTTATAAATATTTTGTGAAAGAATCTGAAAAATACTGTCCTCTTCACTGGGCAATACTTTCCTGAAGAGAAGACACACTTAACATTGCATGAGTGCACAGACAACAGAAGTATTTGAATTAGCCCAGTGTCAGCCAAACTCTGCACTTAAATCTCTCAGAAGCAAGTATTTTCCTCTACTGAGTTTAATTCTGGATGCGTAGCCTAAGGCTGCATCCAAGTTTTCTATGATCCCAGGAGAGCATTTTGTGGTTTGGGATGCTGCTAGCTGAGCAAAGGAAAGCCTTGACTGCTCCCCATGAGTCTTTGTTCTGATACTTTTTTACATATCTACCATTTCATCACCAGTTGAACTTCTGTTCTTTTACCATCACTTGAGTCAAGTGGTTATGTCAGTTTTCCACTCACCTTGTAGTTCACCAGTCAATGTGTATCTCTCCAGTTCAACTACAAGGATGTTGTAGGAGACTTGGTTGAAAGCCTTGTTACAGTTATGTTAAACAATATCTGCTGCTCTCCTCTTCTCTGCAGATCCAGAACCCATATTGGTCAGGCATGATATGAGTTTGGTAAAGCTATGCTGATGATTCCCCGTCACCTTCTTGGCCTTCATGTGCTCAGGACTGCCTTCCAGAAGGGTTTGCTCCATAGCCTTCCCAGGTTCTCAGGATAGCCTTCCCAGACTGTAGTTTTATGGGTCCTTTTTCTTGCCATCTTTGAAGAGAGGTGGGACATTTGCCTTGTCCAGTCACTGTGAATCTCCCACAATAGCCAGGATCTTTTGAAGCGGACCAGACAGGGCTAGAGTAGAAAATGTCACATGAATATTGGATCTAAAAATCTTGCAATTGTATTAGAATCTCTTCTCCATTGTAACTTGGTTTGAGGTCTGGAGACCATAACATAGATCTTTTATATTGTTTCTTTCATTTCCTAAATTAAGTGCCAACTTACAACATAGGGGTTTTGTTGGGTTTGTATTTCGGGGTTTTTTTCTTCCTTGAGTTGCTTTTTCTGCACTACTGAATTAAACTTGGGACTATTCTCTGGCTTTCTTCTTCAAAAAAAAGTTTGTAAGAGGTTATGATGAAATGGAAAATGTTTTAAAACTTTACAGCTAGTAGGGCTGGATATCTGTGTGAGATTGTTCTATCTCATTCTCTTATAATGATCTTAGAAAGTTTTATAAATGCAGGAATGGAATGCATGGAATAAAATTAGAAAAATTATTAGCAGGAAGATTATGAAGGAGCTAAAATATGATGGTCAAAATCTTAATATGAGATGCACAGTGTAGAGTGCCTCAGAGGATACTGGTAGTAAAACAATTTGCAATGGTAAAAAGTTCCTGAAATTACATAGGCAATATCCTCCAAAGCAAAGGTGGAAAGTGTGCTGTTACTTAACTATGTATTGTTACCCCATGCAGAGCTCTAGGCTGGGGACAGAGTGGCTGGAGAGCAATCAGGCAGAAAGGGACTTGGGAGTGCTGGTGGACAGGAAGCTCAACATGAGCCAGCAGTGTGGCCAAGAAGCCCAATGGTGTCCTGGCTTGCATCAGGAACAGTGTGGCCAGCAGGACTAGAGAGGTCATCATCCCCTTATACTCGGCACTGGTCAGGCCGCACCTTGAGTGCTGCGTCCAGTTCTGGGCCCCTCAGTTTAAGAAAGATGTTGAGATGCTGGAGTGCGTCCAGAGGAGGGCAACGAGGATGGTGAAGGGGCTGGAGCACAAGCCCTATGAGGAGCGACTGAGGGAGCTGGGGTTGTTTAGCGTGGAGAAGAGGAGGCTCAGGGGAGACCTTATAGCTCTCTACAACTGACTAAAAGGAGGTTGTAGTCAGGCAGGGGTTGGTCTCTTCTGTCAGGCGACCGGTGATGGAACAAGGGGACATCGTCTCAAGCTTCGCCAGAGGAGGTTTAGTCTTGATATTAAGAAAAAATTCTTCACTGAAAGGTTGATTTTTCATTGGAATGTGCTGCCCGGGGAGGTGGTGGAGTCACCGTCCCTGGAGGTGTTTAAGACAAGATTGGATGAGGCACTTAGTGCCATGGTTTAGATGATGAGTAGGTGTAGGTGTTGGGTTATAGGTTGGACTGGATTATCTCACAGGTATTTTCTAACCTTGTAATACTGTGATACTAGGACAACAGAACGGTAACCAGATCTCCAGTTAGTTTGCAGTAGATTTGCTACTATTAAAGGATGTAAAAGTAAGTAAACCACCTATCATCAGTGTTTGATCCTGAAACTGCCAAGATGGGCCTTTGGGACAACCAGAAAGGCTCTGGTTTGGACTGGGAGGAAAGAAAACCACCCTTCGGGATGTGCATTGCACACTGAAGTTGCTGGTGCTGTCCTTTCTGCAGAATGCTCTTTCTGACCTTGGGACCCTCTTCTGTTGCTCTTCTCTTCCCTCACTTTTCATCAAATACTTGCAGATACCTCTACCAATTAAAGCTGAAGCTGTTAGACAGGGCTGCTTCGGCAGGGCTTGGACAGATCTCATGGCTAGGGATAGCAGTGGGTGACATTGGTGTTGAGGACTGCCTGATGCAGGGTTAGAGGAGCAGAGAGAGGCTGTGGATATCTGGCAGATGGGGGAATGGGAGACAACGAGAGTTTCAACAGCATCGTGAGGCACAGACAACCTTTCTGAATACATTTGGGAGAACAGTTTATTAGCTTTTTTTCACAAACACATGCTATGGGAATGACAGGAATGTCTTAAAAAAAGTCAGAAAACAAGTCCCATACAGTGCAGTCTCATTGAAAAGTTCTGGGGTTGTAGGGAGTAAATATTTTTCATATGTTGGGTTGTGGCAAAATTCCCTGTGTTGTTATGTATGTCCTGGAAGGGGGAAGAGCGTTCAGGATCCAGGTAAGTATGTTCTGAAAATGAAGCACAGCCCTTGCCACCGGCCCTGGCAGAACACGAGAAGGTCCTTCAAGGACAAGTGCAGAAGTGTCTGTGGGAGAGTGAATGTGCCGTGGAAGTACGGGGCACTTGGCATAGTCTGTCTTTTTTCCCTTTTGCAAGTAATGTTCTCCTGCTTTAGGAGAAAGCTGGATGTGTGTTCCCTGGTCAATAGATTTCCAGATGATCACTGTCTCTTGGAGTATATGCAGCTTGTACATTGTCCTTCTCTGAAGAATCATCTCCTAATGACGTCAGTGAAAAAACCATATGTAGACAGTCATTTTGTCTTTCTGCTAATGTTGTGCTACTGAGGATGCTGAAAGTCAGCAGTGACCTGGGATGAGAGCCGTGGCTTTTGCTGTTGAATGACAGATGACATAGTATGTGGAAGGTAGTGCACAGTACCTAAGTTTTGATTATGTGGTCCAGAATGTCAGGGAAACAACTTGATAGAAAGTGTATTTTCATTCTTACTAGTAGGTATATGTATTTTTAAAGATAAAAGAACTGTCAGCTCTCATTAGCTTAATTATTTATATTTTATCCCTTGTACTTTTCTCTTTGAATAGAAATTTAAATAGGTTAGTTCATTGTGCTTTGTTTTCTCATATTTTAGTTTCTAAACAGGCAGAGGTTTTTGTATTTCTGAAGTCCTGCAGTATCTTGATATGCTGCAGAGCAATATATATTTAGCAGAGTAAGGCTTTCTCTGCCAAAGAAAGTTTTATTGTCCTACAGTTTGGATGTGATTAAATTAGATTAAATTCTATAGCAAATTTTATTACCTGTAATTCTCTAATCATCTGGCTTTCTCAAATATGCTGGTATACAGGTTCTGGTTTTCTCTTTTGTCTTGAATATGTAATTTAGAATGCAAACTGTTATTTCTAGGGTTTTTATTAAGAATATATTTTTCTTATATAAAATTACATTTCCATGCACACATCTATTATGTAAAAAAAATTATATCATCCTATTAATTTATAAGAAATGGTAAATTTTTTCAAGGACCATTGTGTTTTTAGTGTGCTAGAAGTAAATCTACAGCTTGGGAAGTTTTATGTAACTTTAAAACAGCCACATTTGCTTTATACAATTGCTTCATTTATGCAGTTCATTAAAACTTGTTCAGTGCACCACTGCTGAATATAAATAATAACTGCAGCAGTGGTATTGATTACTTAAGTACCTGAGCATATGACTACTGTTGGCTTTAAAGCACTGAGAAACTTCTTTCCTGTTCTATCCAGAGGGGAAGGAGCTTTTTTTTTTTTTCCCATCTGTTTCGTGAGGATTTTTAATTCTGGATTCCTAAAATCATTAACTCCCAGAGACTGAAAATCCTTGTCATTGCAGGGAGCATTTATGAACTAATGCAGTAATCGATGCTTGCACTACACTGCAGAGATTTGTTTTGATGACAAGAGCTCTTGTAGCCCTATTTGGAGTCACCGGTGTTGAATGTTTGACACTGCAGAATAATTTGGCTTAGAATCAGAACGCAAGGACTTTAGGGACTTCTTTTATACTCCTTCACACTGAAGTGGATTTTTGCTTGCATTACGGTTTTGCTACAGTTACAGGCTGGAATTTAGGAACCTACTAGATGCCAGTTGCGCTTTTTTAACCATTCTCTTGCTGATGCTGCTATGTTTGCTGGGTTTCTTCAGTTTCTGCTCCATACATTGCGTTCAGGGACAGGTAAACAAATGACTATACAGTGCTGAGGTTTTAGATAGCATTTAATATTTTTTTTAAATTTATCTTTTTATAAACAAATTTCTTTGACTGTACAGTTTGAGTGTAGACATTGTATCATCTGAATGTAAAGTATTAATTGTAGTAAATATTCAGCTTAAGCAAGGAATAAGGAAGCATTTGCTTGTAAGTCTGTTTCACTTATGTTTATACCTCGAAAGCTCATGTGTCAAATATAATTTGACCTTAGGGATGCTATGTTGCATGAGTTTTTAGATAAAAATCTGTGTTTTGAAAGCACACATCAAAAGGTAAATATGTTACTGAAAAGTAATATTCTGATTGCATTATGATTGTTTTGTATTTTGGACATGTAATGGGTAAACAATTTAGAAATTTACTCAGGAAACAAATGATCATGTGTTATTTTGCTTTGGCAGAAGACAACTGATGTGTCCTTGATACCCTGAATTGTACTATTGTTATTAGCTTTAAAAAGTTCAGAATGGAATTCTGTTACTTTTCCATATTATTTTGGGAAAAAATAATCAACCCCATGTACGTAGAATATGAATATGTTTAGTGTAATATGCAGTTATCGTTATAATAATATATGGGTTATAATAAATGTACGTTGTGGCTATTTTGTATATTATCTCTGCATCATCATACTGATGCAATGCACTTTCTGAGCAGGGAAGGACATCAGTCCTCTCCTTGGGACTGTGTGAGTGGGGGAGAATCTGTATTTGGAATAAGGTCCTCAGCTAAATCACTAAAGGATCAAAGGGGAAAGGGAGAGAAAGGACTGATGATTTCAAGTTCCTTTGGGATTATGCAGTGTTTTCAGAATAACAACGATCTTTAAAATCCTATATCTGAATAGTTGATAACACTGTCTGTAAAGGTCATTTTTGAAAGTAGTTTTTCACTAGAAGAATTAATCTTAAAGATTGCATGATAGAATAAGTCCTGAAAGAGGTTTTATTCTGTCAAGCATTACAGCTGTGTTAGTTAACATATATTAAGAAATTCATGTGCAAAATTAATTTGTTTTAGCAGAGTTTAGAGGCGAATGAGAGTATACTGAGGGCAGAATCTGGAGAGATGCCTTGGAAAAAATGAGATTGGGCAGCAATCAGAGCAGAGGTGGAACTGAAACAACAGCAGGAATGTCAAGGCAAACAAGATACTACTAAGGTTGGGAGGAGGCAACGGTCAGCCTTAGCTCTGCATGGAGTTTAAAGGATGAGACTGGAGAGAACCTTTGGTTAAGATTAAAGCCTTGCACTCTCTCTAACACTTAATAACTCTCTAACACTTAATAACTCTCTAACACTGTTTATAGCTACATAAAGACTTAAACCCCTGTTCCTTCTTCAGGGTACTCACTGTGGTAGACGACCATAGACTGCCTTCCAGAGACCTCTTGTACTTCTTGGCAGAAGTAGGTGAAGAAGGTGAAGTAGGGCTGGGATTGAGAAGTATAGAGCTGTGATGCTCTTCTTTGCAGAGATTCGAAGATGTGCTGTGGGTAATGGCATATAGCAGCACATCTACAGTCTTTGGAATAGCATGGTATTTGAGGAACTAAAAGATATTTTAAAATTACGCTAGCCCCGCACTCCCTGGTCCAGTTTTGGGCTCCCTTGAGAGCATTTGACTTTTTTTGTGGAATAGACAGTTGAGTTATAAAAGACTGTTAAGCCAGGCTATCCCTACCTCTCTTGGCCATTAAATTTAACTCATCTCTCTCTCTAAACCGTGCCTTAGTTAAGCTAAGAATTCTGCTCTGAAAATTTAACTGTGTTTTGCAAGGACGCAAACTGAGATACTAAGCTGTCATCAAGGCCACTGTCATGTCAGGGTGTTGGTTGGGTGCAAAGGTGCCCAGAAGAAAATCCATGGTGCAGAGTAAAGCAAAATCAAAAACCAAGATGAACAACAAAACCTTAAGTCCTCCGCCAGTGTGACCTGTGGAGTTACTTGGTATTTGGTGGCAAGGGGACCTAAGCCTGATCTCTGGCCAAGGCTGCTAACTCATCAAGTGCAAGGGTAATAATTTTGAGACAGCAGCCAGGCTTGTATGCTATCTTTTCCTGTTACCACTGAGACAGAGTACATCTACCTCATCATCTTCTGCAAAGCTAGTCCTTAACTAGTTGACTTCCTTTCTCTGTTTGTCCTGGTCTGCATGTGGAACCATTTTCTTGTACTCTGAACTGGGTCCTCTTTTGTCCAGTTCATATGTCCAGTTTTCAGGATAGCTTTGAAGTCCAATCCTGGCCTCCTGTAACTGGCCATTCCTTTCTCCTTGGGGTCAGATCACCTACAATTTGAATAGGTTTCTGTTTTATTATCTAGAATTGTAATATGAGTGTTGAATATTACTATGTCCCAGACAAACAAGACGGGCCCTACTTAATGAATACTTTTGGGGGTTTTGCCACCGATTTTAGCTGCTTAAACTGTGCTTTTCTATATAGCTTTTGACTTTATGCTGGTTTTAGACTCATAGAATCACTTGGTTGGAAAAGGCCTTTGAGATCATCGAGTACAACCACACCTGTCCACTACTAAACCATGTCCCTAAGTGCTTCATCTATCCATCTTTTAAATACCTCCAGGGATGGTGACTCAGCCACCTCCCTGGGTATCTGTGCCAGTGCCTGACCACCCTTTCAGTGAAGAAATTTTTCCTGATGTCTAATCTGAACCTCCCCTGGTGCAACTTGAGGCCATTTCCTCTTGTCCTATTACTTGTTACTTGGGAGAAGAGAACACCCGCCTTACTACAACCTCCTCTCTGGTAGTTGTGGACAGTGATGAGGTCTCCTTTCAGCTTTTTCTTCTCCAGGCTGAACAACCCCAGTTCCCTCAGCCACTCCTTGTAAGACTTGTTTTCCAGCCCCCTCACCAGCTTCGTTCCCCTTCTCTGGACACACTTCAGCACTTTAATGTATTTCTTGTAGTGAGAACTGAATGCAGCACTGGAGGTGCAGCCTCACCAGTGCTGAGTACAGGGGTACATTCACTTCCCTGGTCCTGCTGGCCACCCTGTTTCTGATACAGGCCAAGATGCTGTTGGCTTTCTTGGCCACCTGGGCACACTGCTGGCTTATGTTAAGCCACCTGTCAACCAACAGCCCTAGGTCCTTCTCTGACAGGCAGCTTTCTAACCACTCTTCCCCAAGTCTGATGTGACTTCAGCATGGCATGCTCATAAGCCAAACTTCTGCTCAACCAGAAGACATTTGACATCTGCTGTTTGTTACCTATCATACTGCAGTGGTAGGAAATGAAATTGGGTTTAATTTATTATAGACACATTGATTTTTAGTTTTTATCTCTTCTTTTCTTACTGTCTTGAAGGTGATCTGTTTTGGTTTAGCATTTTCTTCAGGAATTAATACCAAGCTGATTGGTCTATAATTTCTAACCCCTTTTCCCCTCCCCTCTCCTTTAAAAATATATGCTGTCTTTGTCCAATTTTGTGGAACTTTATCCATACTCCACTAATTCTCAAGAAAGAATTGTTCCTTGCAATGAGATAGATAGCTTCAAACATGTCTATAAGTATTCCAGGATGAAGTAAACTAGCCTAGTGTTTAATATACAGCCTAGACAGCCTGACCTCTTCCTGCTTTGGCATGGCATCTAATTTTTATGCTGCAGACATTGTTAAGTTGTTGCTATGATTTTTACCTGAGTATATTTTTAGGAGAACTTATTCTTGAAAAGTACAACTTAGATGCCTTGGTATCATTTGCTGGTAGAGCTAAATAATAGCAGACTCTTTCCATAGTATTCTAGAATGGCAAGTACTTGGTATGAGATAATAAGTTCTAGGGACTAAATATTTGCAGAATTATCTAAATTGCTTTTTCATACTTTACATTAAATTTTGTTTGTTTCTAAGTTTGACTTGTGTGCTTTCTGGTACTCTGTAAGTTACTGAATCATAGGCAACTTTCTGTTGACTGATCGCTTTCTGTTTTTGAAAACATTTATGACTTCACTGATCGGTTTTTGACTGCATTTCTCCTTCCTCTATATTGGGCTGGTTTGGCTTCTGATGTTGGTATTACTTCTTCAAATGCTTCCATGATTGCTGGGCTCCTTTTGCTGTCATGGCTGCCTCCTTATTTTGTCTAGGGTTGGGGTATTTTGTTTTGAATCATGGGTGGGTTTTTTTGGTTGATTGTTTTTTGTTTGGTTTTGGTTTGGTTTGGGTGTTGTTGTTTGTTTTTATTTTTTTTTATTTTTTTTTAATAAAGGTTTTGGGTTTTTCTTCTGCTCAGCTTCCTTACCTTTTTAAAGATCACAAAGTTTTTTCACTTTCACATTCTTAACCATTTCTTCTCTACTAGTGGTAAGCAAACCTCCAAAGGTCCTTTACTGTATTCTCCTCCAAAGTGGAGAAATGAAAGCCTTTAATGCCTCTCGTTATCTTCAAATGCAGCATAATGGGGGATTCTAATGAATGCTTGCATACACCACACCCCCCAAACTCACCAGGCTCATCTTCCTAATTTGGTGCTGTGGAGTAGATCACAATCATGATACTGCCTAGTGCTTTTCTCTTTAATCATGACCCAGAAAATTTAATCTGCTGTATTTCCTTCTACAGTCCTGAAGCTCAGGACAACTAAGAGCTTTTTAGATTTTTTTTTGCTTCTCAAACTTTCCTTTTCATTGTAACACTTGAGATGAATTATCAGACTTGTGCAGGTCTGCGTGATTGACTCTGTGTGTGTGTGCTGGACAATTAACAGAAAAGCTCACTGCGTGTCTTCCTTCCCTTTTCTGTGGATAATGAGAAACCTTACTCACAGATGCTGTTTTATCTACCATCATCTTTATAAACACCATGTATTACTGTATCTGAGCAGAAATCCCTTTCTTCTTTCTCCATGGTAGGAGAAAATGTGTGTTCAAACAAGCCTCTCTGGGCAGAGCCTATGTTGGTCACCTTGTTTGCAGTGGGTGCTTTCAGGGCACTAATACCTCACTGGCTATTGTATCTATTGGATGACTTCTAAGGTATGAGCTGCTGCTTCACAGACTTACATTTTTCTCTGCTATGCTTATCCCTGTTAAAATTCCCATCTACTGGCAATGTAGAATCACCCTGGAATTTGAGAAGAATTTATTTTGAGCATTTAAAAATAAATTATAATTTGTTCATAAATCAATACTTAAGAAATACTAAAATAAAAAAATATTCAACTGAATAGTTTTTGGAATTGTCAGGGGAAAAATACCAAAAGAGACCAAATGAAAACATCACCTTCTTTTGCAATTAACACCTACACAAATGGTTTAAATGTGCACTGGGGAAAAAAACAAAAACGAAAACAAAACCCAAACAAAAACCCAACAAACCACAACCCACACCAAAATCCAATCCAACACACACAACAGCTGAAAACTGTTTTGTCTATGTGGGCTTTTTAAAATAGCTTCTCCCACCTCTCCATAAAAGGGAATCAAAGCAAACCAAAAAACTCCACAGGAAAGGAAAATTCTGTTAGGCTGAAGAACAGCATGGCATACTTGAAGTGCTAGGCATTCCTTCAGAACAGCGGAAAAGTTAAGAGCTGGTAAGGCTTTTAGTGTTCAGGAGAGCTATGTAACCGTATCTCCAAAACTACAACTCTGTGTGACTTTTTGAGATAACTTGCTGTATATTTTGCAAATTTCATCTTACGCTGAACAAAAATATTATAAAGAGATCATGCCAAAACTAAAAGAGTGTTAATTATACGAAACAGGAACACAAATAAATTGCTACAAGGAGTTAGGTTCAACATTGAATTGGAATTAAATAACAACAATAAATATATTCAAAAAAGCCCTGAATTTCTCCATCCATGCATCTACAGAATTAACTTCTCCTCAAGAGAGTAATCAAAGTCAGCAAAATCAGCTGTAGTAGCTCTGAAACAACACAATATTTCTTAATTCTTTAGGTACCACAGTACCAAAAATCAATTAAAATATTTGTCTGCTGATTTGAAGTTGGTAGTTCTAACAACTTTTTCAGATATCCTCAACAAAGTACTTTTAATAAAGCTTTTAAAGAAACATTTCAGATTAATGGAATTTCATGCATCTTACTTAGTGTTTTACATCTCTAAGTCTCTCCAGGTTCTTTAGCACTCAAAACGTTGCTTTCTGAAGACCTTATAGAACATGCTTGTGAAAGCCATCCATTTGAGAGCTTTTGGATCGTATATAGTCTTTGACTCACATGCTTACAATAATAACATTTTAGACAGTCTCTGAGATAAAAATATGCATCTAGCTGGAAAGTGTTGATGAACTCTTCAACATTCTCAGTGTCTGAGTGAGGGAACTAAATACTGCTGTGTCAGGGAGTCTCATAAGTGGGCTCCCTAGAGATTCAGCAAACTTGGAACAGCTTGCTTGTTATATTCCTTGTGTCCATATTAAAAGTTTTAGAAACATTCATGGATCCTCAGTTTGATACTTGACTGGATAGGTTGTGATTTTTAGCTTCAAGCTTCCATTGACAAGATTAGTAATCTTTGCTTTCAGTAATTTATAAAGCCTTTTAACAACACTGAGGTAATTCAGGTAGGAAATCCATCTTGTGAACGTACAAATGGGCCCAGTTGTTTTTGTGTTGAAAGGTCTTTTGCGAAACCTTCTTGATCTGTCAATGAACACAAGTGCAATACTTGCTTATAAAAGATTTTTAAACTAAGGGGTTTGTTTCAAGATAAAATACCGAAGTATTCATTTTATGCCAGAAAGAGTATGAAATGTCTTTATCTCCTAAACACAAAAGTAAGGAACGAATGTGTATTTTCAGTGTGTGCTGGATAAGCCCATGTTGTCACTTCTGATCAGAAAACCTAGTGCTTGGTAAAATTCCATAGACACTTTTTCAATGATTTTCAGTTACTCAGAAATTCAATTAAGATGTAGAGAAACAGTTCTCCATCTTCTCATTATATTAAAAATGCCTAAATAAATGTTGAATTGAGGTAACAGTCTGAGAGTCTGTCTCTAGCTTTGGGAGCTATTGGGGTCTCAGATATGTGTTCCATCTGTACTCCAAATTTGAGTATTACATGTATGTAAATGATCACTTCTGTGGAGTACTAGTCTTTATTTGAACTTCCAGTATGTTAGCATTTAGTGTTTAGGGTACCTGCCAGCAGGGAACTGAAATCCCATGCAATTATATGTTTTCTGTACAAAATAAAACTTCACAGTCATGTGGTGCATTTTTCCCACGTGAGCCAGCCTGCCATGAAACTGCGTAAATGATAAAACACAAACCCTGTGAAGATTTAAGTTCTTAACTGTAGACAACTGAAGTTGGTTGATTTGAGAAAAAGGAGATAATCAGCATTTTTGAGAAGCTTTCTGTATTAATAGGGAATAGCTAGCTTATGAATTCTCTGCATGTCACTTCAATATGAGGTCTGTCTGTCAAGTTAAGGGTACACAACTTTTCTCTTTATGTGGCTAGTTAGCAGCGTGTCTCTAATTTAATCATACATTGTATGACATGATAAAATCATTAGCATTTTTTTTCTTGCGTATAGAAATATTTTCATCGATATGACCTATCACATCTGCAACAGCAGCCAGATGTTTTTCTGCCGAAAATATTTACCAGTAGCATGTAGAGTTGTCTTCTAACTCATGAAAACTCAGGCTATGAAGAAGGAAGGCAATTGAGTCGATACATGGAGTTTCTTTACATTTGTTGCAACATTTTCTAGGTGAATACGTGGCTTCTATTGATTTTTATCTTGACTAGCAATCAGTCATTTCCATGCCAGCTGTGGAAGACGTAACGAAGGATGTTCCAGGTCTTTGATAAGTTTTATTGTCTATTTAATGCAGGCTATATTTGACCCTAACAATTATCAAGTGTAGATATATAAATGAGTGTTGCATGTGTTAGAGAGATATAGCGTGATTATATAGGATGCTACTTTGTGCCTTAATTTTGAATGCAGCCTGTGAAAACAATTGTCTAATTTTCCTAGTTATGTGATAGAACTGCTGTATTAATTAGCAACTACATGTTAGGCTCAATTAAGTGCCTAACATGGGCTGACTGACTCTTATCATTAGGCTGTCTGCTTCTTGTCTTTAGTAGTTGCAGCAAATCTAGTGTGTCTGGTTTTGAGCAAAACACCAGAAGTGCATTCTTTACTGAGTACCAGGAGTCTCCAAATACAGTCTGGATGGATTGGGGGAAACATCTTGGGATATTTAATCTCCGGTATTCAAGACTCTTTGGAAATCAGCACAACTGGTCATACATGATAACAGACTTTCTCATATTTTGGTCTTCTTTTGGCTTTGCAAGAGAGACAAGGCTGTCATTTCCAGCACTTCTCAGCGTTGCAGGAATTCACTTGAAATAACAGTATCTCAGCATAAGCTTTTGGTATGAGTGGCCCTGCTGAAGATGAAGTATTTTAGAGAAAATGGGGGTTTTTAGGAGTGAATTTTGCTTTCGCTTTGTTTTGAAGTCACAAAGGATATAAAAGTGGATATAAACCCAGCAGCAGTTGTTAGACTTTTGCTCCCTGTCTTGAAGTTTGATTGAAGACTGCAAAAGATTTCTTACAGAAAAAAAACTCAACGCATTGGTGTCTTTTAAAGTAGATTTATGATTATATCCATCTGTGTCCAAGAATAAAGTAATGGAGCAGCAGCATGTTAATAAGAAAAATATCTCAATGCTGGCAGGATACAACTTTGAATTATTCCCTCGGGAAAACATGTTTTATAAATATATACTTTTTCAGTCTATTGGTCTTAAATAAAACATGCATTATAACTGCAGATGCATTTTTTTGCAATATGCTTTAAGTTGAAATACATTTTTAATGTTTTAGATGTATATCAGCAATCTACAAAAATAATGGTACAGTATATGTATGTTTTTATAGGGGCTTATTATTTTTTTTTCTGTTTGTAAATTTTAAGCATTGCTTTAAGTGTTTAGAAGCAGTATAAATCTGTAAATCAATTATTTACTTCTTAGAAAAGCAGATTTTTCCTCTCCATAATGTCTTAAATTTGTCTTATTGTACTAGTTGTTTTTAGTGAGTTTTACTGGTAAAGTACTCTGTCTGTATAGGTTTTTCTGGCTTGAATTTTGTTGGTGTTTTTAGGAGAAAATCCAAAATTCTTAAACTATGTTCTTAGGCTGTAAGTGTTTGCATGTTATTTACATATGCTTGAATCTCTGTAGTATCGATTCAGTGAAATTATTTCATGCAATTAAATGAGTACTCAACTCTGGGGTATGGCAGTGAAAGAATGGCACAAGTAGGTATTAAGTAAAGAAACAGCAATGACATAGAATGATCAAGGAGAAATTATTTTTAGAAGTGTATCTGCAACAGAGTACTTAACTGCAGAAGTCAAGACTGTTGTCAGTGCTACTAGTATAAAATATTTTTTCAGACGATTTGGGGATTTTATTACTTCATGTTTCAAATTCTATATTATATTCTATGAGTATGAATGGGAATTAAGTGGCACTTTCCATTGCGAAGCCTTTTTTATAGCAGTAGATTCAAACAAACGTTTGCATGCTAGTGATCTATTCCGTACTGAATTTTAATGGAAGTTTAAAAACTCAGTAATTTTTTAAGAACACAGACTTTTTTCTCCCCATTTCATGGATTTTTTCAGCTTTTAAAATATTCAACAAATTGTAGACCTGTCACATTCAGTCAAGAATTTTTATTGGAAAGCTACCTTTATGCATTCCCAGTGTGTCATCTATGCTCCAGGTCAGTACAGGTATATTTGCAGTGCAGTTCCTGCTCTCAGCATCTGAAAGCAGACGGGGAAAGGACCATGGTTGTCACCAGCCATCGTGGATGTAGCTGGTCGCTTGGAATTTACCAAAGTGCAAAACACACACAGGACGAGTGAGAGGGACAGAAAGCTAAAGGCTTATGTGTAGGGGGGAGGGGGTCATGAAGATGTACGTTAGTATGGAGGGGTAAGAGGGGAAGGAGGGAATAAAATACACAAGCTAAAGAGAGGACACTAAAGCCAGAAGCAGCAGGAGACAGAAGATGATGACAACAAAACAAACAGGGAAGAAAGGCAGTGAAGGGTAGGTAGTTGGTGAGGAGGGAAGATTAGCACATAGAAGCCAAGGCAGAAGACATGAGAGGATCTTGCTGCAGCGAGGACTTGGTCAGAAAGGACGCTACGTGCATACTTACATGCACGTATGCAATACTGGGAGGGGAAGAGCAAGGGAACTTCTACCCAGAAGCTGAAGCTGGGGCGAGGAAGAAAAGAGAGCAGGGAGCAGTGGGGACAAGAGCAGAAATGCCTTTGAGTGCTTGGACACACACCTCTGCATGCTGGAGCTGATATTTATTCCTGCATGAATATTTTTGTGTTGTTGAGGAAATAGCTGTGAAACACAGAGGCAAAGTGTGTTGTGTTTTGCCTGTGCCAGGCCAGCTCACACAGGAGACAGCTGTGTTTTAGTGTTACTGTTGAGTCCATTACTGAAAACTGCAGAGCCACGGATCCCAGCTTACTGCAAACACTTAAGGTAGCTGTCTGGTTCATTAATTTGCTGTTCTTGTTGCAATTTTGAAGTCTATAATGGCCAAAGAATGATGCTAAAAATAAAACCGAAAGATCTTTAATGTGAATTGCAAAACTGTAGTAGCTAATGCAACCACATAATAATAACCTATCTAAAAATAGGCTTGTGCATATGATCATGTAGCTGATCATAAGCTATTATTAAAGATTTTGTGGATTTTAAAGGGTGGTACAACTTGTATTTCATAATCAGCATCTAAAATTTGTAGGAAAAGAGTCTGCTAGCACACAGATACTTCAGGCTTATTCCTGCTATATTAGTCTCACATTTATCCTTCTGTTGGATCTGTTCTATCCTGCATAATTTGCCTAAATTCTTCTCAGTATCACCTGCACCTATCCTCTTTGTAAAGAAAATTGCACTCTGAAATTCACTGCCCAATATTCTTACTCTTGCAATTCCTGTCTCATCCTTTTCCTTCTTGAAGTGCACAGTTACATCAGTGCTCTATCACAGGCAACTGCCAGTGAAGTTGTTAGCTTTTTGCTACTAATTCAGCCTTCTAGAGCTGTAATATCTTAAGTCAAACTGTGGTTTCCTTAGCTTTGCATAAATTTATATATACTGTCTTTGATGTTGCACTCTGCTGCGTTTTCTTCTAAACCCACCGTTCCCCTCCTTGGCTTGAGGGGATCGTGGCTTCCAGACCGCTGTAATTCAAGGATTTATTCTTGATGTATATAAAATCTTAAGTTTGTCCCGAGCGAAATGAAAGATGACAACCTGATATCTGTTGATGGCTGTGTTTGCCCTATCTGTGTGGCTGTTGTGCCTGGTGCTCTATTACCCTTTACCAGCTTCGGTGCCTTTCTGTCTGTATGATAACGGTTGTCACAATATTGATCAACTACTTGGCAGATTCTTGAGTGTGGTTGACTGTTCCGTCCTTAACTATAGCTAAGTGCTTATTTTGTGGAATATTCTCTCTCGTGTCATCATTAGCCATAGTCCTGTGTGTTTGTTATGGAGATGGGGAGGAGATGGAAGGCTGTGAATTTGATGCATTGGGATCCATTCTTGGAAGATGACTGGGCAAAGCCCAAGTGCAATTTGTGAAAAAGCTGAGGTCCAAATGAATGCATTACTATGTGGGTTTGTTTTTATAGATATTAGGCTATATTGTTTTGAAACTGATAGAAGTTAATTGGAATCATAATATAGGTTTTGTATGTGCTTCATTGAACTATTGCACATTAAAATTCGTGCATGCAGAAGTAATAACTCATTCATCTCTCTCTGTTTGAGAGATTACACATTTCTGTTTATTCATATTTTTCCAGGTGACTTGGATTATTACTGGCTGGATCCTGCCACGTGGCACAGCAGGGAAACATCCCCTATTAGTTCGGTAAGAATTGGGAAAAAGAAGTTCATATATGAATTAAGTATTTGCTGATTATTTTGGTTCAGATACTTTGTTGTAAAAAAGTGTTCTAAACAAATTAAATGAATATTTGGTTTAGTGGGTTGTGGAAACTTAAATCAGAAAGAAATTTTCATCGAAATGTTTACTAGTAAAATTGCGTGCAATTTAACTTGAGTTTACTAATTTTATAAACACAGTACTAGATTTTGCTACACCACAAAAGCAGCTGTCAATGTGATGCTGCTCGGGGAGAAATTAGTGACTTTTTCTATTTACTTGGAGTGGGAAAGGATCTTTTGGATTTTTATTATATAGTGGTAGAGCTGTATAACGTGTATTATTGTAAAGAACAGAATTTATGAAGACAAGGTCATGGAATTTAAAAGTAAATCTTTAATTTTATTACCTAAGGTGTGTTTTAAGTGTTTAATTGTAAAGAATTTTGAATTGTGTTATAATTGTTCCTGTAGACTTAGTGCTGAGATCTTTTTACAGTGGGCATAAATGTTTAGTGAAGCTAGAGTCGAACAGATACAATAAGAGAAAGCTCACATGCAGTATGTAATACATCTGAAGTATGTTTATGTCTACTGTAGCATAATTATCCAGAAATTTTATTGATTTATAAATGTGCATCTAAATACAGGAGGATGGTTGCACTACTTGAATTCCAATTCTCATTTTTTAACAGCATCCGGTAACGTGGCAGCCTTCTAAAGAGGGAGATCGCTTAATTGGGCGTGTTATTCTTAACAAGAGAACAACCATGCCAAAAGAATCAGGTGCATTATTGGGGCTAAAAGTAAGTATGACATGGTTTATGTGGTAAATGAAAGAAAGTTCCATTGACCTTAGGCCTAGAGTTCTCACACATTAAATCAGAGGACTCTTCAATTATATTGTCATTTGACAAAAATATATTCCTCATTGTTAGTAAGTTTTGAAAATTGTACAGCTAAATTATCCTTCTGTGCAGTCTTCCACTCATCCATGGCAAAGGAGCTGAACTGGTTTGATTAAAAAAGTGTGTGTTTATTCAGCTTCCTTTCTGCAAGGCGTATATTGCATATTGCAACGCACTAATGGTGTCCTGCCTTTTCTAGCTCTTCTTTTGCATTTTAGTCAAATAATTCTTCTCATGATCATCATGAATGAATGTAATTTTTCCTGATTGTCCTGATCTCTTTCTCATGCAGTCGTCTTCAAAAATAGCCCTCTTCAGTTCTGTTTAACAAAAGCCAGAAGCACAGTTTTGTCCTGTCATGTGCTTGGATGAGAGGACCTGGATTTTAGCCGCGCAATGTTCTTGTGAATTGTTTGCCGATGTTTCATAGTAGCATATTTGCTAATTTTTAATTTTTGTACAATTGCATTTTGGATTTTACTGTTTGGTTTGATCTGCACTTGCAATTTAATCTTAAAATCTTAAGAATTCTATTTTCCAAAAGTACCTTTTCTTGGTTATTTATAAAGAACTGTTATTTCAGCAACAGATTTAAATACTTAGCGAACTACATAAGATTTATAATTTAAACACATTAGAAGGAATATAAATTTTATTAATTCTGTGTTAGCTTTACTTCTTCTCAAGTACATCTGGCCTCTTTTTATATTTAACTTAGTCTTTAAGCCTCTGGAAAGCCCAAATTAACAACAGATTTGCTTATGCATGTTTTAGGTTTAATTTTAAATATAATGTGAAAACTAATCTATCAATATATTTTTACTTGATATGATGTCTCTTTGGTGGTTTGCAAACTCACAAATTTATGGTTAACCAGGTTGTTGGAGGAAAAATGACTGAATTAGGACGACTCGGTGCCTTCATTACCAAAGTGAAGAAAGGTAGCTTGGCTGATGTGGTGGGGCATCTCAGAGCAGGTAAATCAATCAATCAGCTGCACTGAAAATATATTGTCTTCTAATTATGGATTTTTGTAACGCAGCTGCTAATTTACATTTGTCATGTGATGCGCTATAGCATTTCCTAGAGGAGATGCTGCATATCCTTCTTTTGAAATACCTATATCTCAGCTGGTCAAAACCCTGAGCGATCTGATCTATCCTTGGCAACTACTACTCTTTGCAGGGGCTGAACCCCCCCGAGGTATCTCCCAATCTGAATTCCCATTTTAGAAATTAATATTTAAAAAGTCAGAGATTTGCCGCATAAATCAGAAGGCTTTCTATGTCTGTTGAACATGCATCAGTAAGTGGAGATAGAATGCAACAGCATTAATATTCCTTTCTAGAGGCATCTTAGATATCTTGGGATATATGCTTTACCAGAGGAAGTGGCTCCATAGGAGTGCAGGTGTCCCATAGGTTCTACCTGCCAGCTTTGTGCAGATATCTTGGTTATGCTAAATATCTACAGTGTAAACTGTCTAACAGCTTCTCCACTGACTGACTTGCAACTGTGGGGTACTCGAGTAGGACTTAGTTAGTAGTGTGTTACAGGGTTATAGAGTGATTGAGGTGGATAGGGACCTCTTGCGATCTCTAGTCCAGCCCAACTGCGTAAGCAGGATCAGCTAAAGCACAGAACCGTGTCTAGTTGGGTTTTGCATATGTCCAAGGTCTGAGTATCTGGATGGTGTTTTCCTGTTTCCATTCCTGTTAATGAAAGCTGAAATTAGAATGCAAGCCTTATAGACAGCATCTTAGCTTAAAAGGACAATGTAAAAAGAATTGATGGATCAAAAATATCAAGAACTGGGTAAGCTGAGTGAAAGATGGATGGCGTTGATCTCAGTAGATCTAGCAGAACTACCATTTCACTCAAATCTTCATTTGGATCTAGTTTTCAGTAAGAATAATTGCAGCCACTTCCATTAATTTAGCATTCTCACCCTGGTGATCTTATGTTTAATCATCTTGACAATTATTTTTTTTTTCAATCGTTTGATCTCCTAGTCACTCAAAAAGGTAATTAAGTCTTCTAAAATAGTGATCCAGACACTTCTGCATGTTTCTCTTCAGGATTCTCAACCAGGTTGCACCTATTTTGTCTCCTTCAAAATGTGATAGATTCATTGCTGTGTAAATTGAGTTTAAATTATGATTTTTAGTGTTATAGATTTAGCATATGTTCCTGACATTTCTTGCTGTTAAGTTATAGCTGTTCCAGACCTGGCCACATCTTGTTCCTTTTAATGTCTGAGATGCTTTTGTAAATTAAGCCAATTATCTCTAAAGAAACCAGATGTTATTTTAGGGAAAAACAACATATTAGTTTGTAAGTTACCAGCTTTAAAATAAAGTCAGAATTACAGAAGAAACTGAATGTGTTTTCACTGAGTTGTATAAATTTTAAATGAAGTTCTAGGCAATATGTAATTCTTGTCCCCTGACATAAGGTTATGTAATAAATATGCGAAATACTTTAAACCATTTCAGTTAAACAACTTCATAGAAAATTAAACTTATGTCTGCAAGCATTTATTAAGTCTGTCATTAGCAAGATCTTGTGTTTTAAAGAATCCCAAAATGCATTGAACGGCAATGGAGTACTCTGGAGCCCTTTCTCAGAATACCAAAATACGTGCTGTTCAGGAAAAAGGACTGACAGTTGCTGAACATCAATAGAAATTGCAGCCATGTGCTTTGGTAGATAGCAGTTCAGTTAGGATAGTTTTCCTTGGCTTATTAACAAACACAATTCTGATCATTTTGCTTAGATCTCCTCAGAAAGGAGCAAAGCCAGCAGCTAAGTTTCACATCCTATTTTCTTTTCTGTCCTCCCTAACAGCCTCAGGAGATAGGGACTCTCTCCTTGCTTTTATTTATAGTTAATTTGACACGGACAGTAAAGACTGCTTTTTTACAGGAAATCAAAATGCACAGTATATAAATTGTAATAAAGTTTAATGATTTATAAAGGCTTAACAGTAGGTATTTATATTTTTCAATTTGAAGTTTAACTTGTTTTCAAATTTTATTGCCTCTAGTTAACAAAGAACCTTTTAAACAGACTCTTTCATTTCATATCACAGTAACGGGTGCTGTATTATTTTGGAAATATGATTGCACAAGTGGTTTCTTTAATATGTTTTGTGGGTACAAAGTGTAGCTGTGTTCTGAGAAAGGAGCCTTGATAGTGTATCAAAAACCTTTTTTGGGGTCGCAGCACAGCTTTTTAATTTATTTCAGGCAATGTTCATTGGATAATAGATTTTATAAATGTTTTGAATTTCTTTCTAAAAGAATATGGAAATGAGTTAAACTTCTTTTTTAAATTCAAGGGGATGAAGTTCTAGAATGGAATGGTAAACCCTTGCCTGGAGCTACAAATGAAGAAGTTTACAACATTATTTTAGAATCAAAATCAGAACCTCAAGTTGAAATTATTGTTTCAAGGCCTATTGGGTAAGGCTAAAAACTTGCTTCTTAGCAGTTATTACTTCTACTAATGGGACTTTCATAGGGACTATTTGTGAGTTCATTATTTTTTATCTCTCAGTAATGGAATATGATTCACTCTCTCTTATTGGCAATCTGTACATTCTGTTTTCTTCACTGCTATTTACAATCTAGGATCTTTGTGGTGATATATATTAGTATAAATGTTGTTTTCCATATGGTCAAAGTTCTAACAAGGTTTTTGTCACGTGGTGAAGGAAAATTGGTGGATCAGGTGGACCTGTGTGTGAGAAAAATCTGTTTTTCAGGCTTTTATCTTCATTAAATCAGAGTAACTTCAGTGAGTATTCATGAGTAGAGGATAGCATCAGCAAACGTTGAGCACTGCAGGTTTTAATAAGTCGATTGTAGTATGATTTGAAATACGCATTCTTTAAAGATCAAAAAAAAAGTAAACCCAAAACTCTTAATTAGAATACTGTATTTAGCCTTAAATGATATTGTCATCAAAATCAAAAGTAAAAACAAAAATGCTTTCATACTTATAAAGGTTATGTTTTTCATAAAAAATTACCATTAATGTGTTAGGTGTATAATCTTAATTTTTATTTATTGTAAATCAAGGCTTGGGATTTTGTGGTAACAATTCTTATATTCTTGATTTCCCAAATAAGCTTCAGAAAGATCATAAAATCTGCTTAAATTGGTAAAATTAGTGAGGTTTGCCCTGCCTTTGTCACAATTGTTTTAGTGATACTTTACACTCCTTCCCCAAACATTACTCTATTGGGACAATTTGGAGCTAAGTCTTACAGGGCTGAATATGAATCATATATTATAAATTCACATTTATCTTGCAGAACAGAGTCACATAATTAACATAAAAAGTGACTCTTGGCTAGTTTAAAAAATAAAAAAGAGAAGTATTTAAATCTCTCTGTAGTTTGTCACCTTCCCAGAGTTCACGTGCACTCACTATGAGTCTACATACTGCTATCCTGTAGGCAGATGGTAAACTGTTTTCTTCTTATGAATGCATGATTATTTCACTTTGAATTTGCTAGATTTCATCCTAATTATAATTTTTATCTGTATCATATATGGCAAGTTTCTAGTTTTATAAACAAAAAGCTATTTTCTTTCTGACTTAAACATTTTTATTTACATTTATTTCATGTCAGCTTTTGATGTTTCATTTTATCTATACTGTGCAAGTGTAGCTATATTTTGCCAATTAGTTCTGCCTTTTTAAGGGAAATCATTATTAAAAGTACTTAAATAAAATCAACATTTGTTGCTAATTCCAGTTATGAATTTGACCTTTTAATGGAAATCAAAGCTTGATGAAATAATAGTAGTTTTTAAAAGCTAAAATTACCATGGAGATGGAGACTGTGGGGAAGTAGAAACCTTATTTTACAGTCTTTAGTCAGATAAATTAGGAGACATTCCTGACTGAAAATTTTTAATTCAGTCATGCATCATTGTAATTAAAAATAAAGTACCATAAGGAGATTTTTGGAAGGATAGTTTTATATTTAAATTGGCAGAAAGAAATATGTTGATACTGGTCCTCATTTGAACTCCATGTCTCAATTGATGAAAACCTGAAAAGTGATTTGTGTAACTGATGTAAAGGGAAAGTGCAAGATTAGTATTTCAAATAATGAGCTTTATCTATATTGTTATTAGTATGTTTGCAATTGTTCTGTATCCTTGAGCTTTTAAGATAACTTCATTAAACCAATTGAATTATTTTAGTTTAGATAAATCTAATCACTTCAAAAAATGAAGTACAAGGTGACCACATTCCAGTGACATATTCTTGAACAAACTTGAGATAAAATACCACAGCTGTTGGATCAAGGCATAGAATCAAAGAATGTTCTGAATCTCAGCAGTGAATTTTACACTAAAATAGCGTACCCAAAAATAGTACTAATAAAATGTAAAGTTTTGCTTTAGATGACATGTACATTTTTTTTTTCCAGACATAGGCAAAAAATAGAGCACATCAGATGATGCTTTAATTTTTAGATAAATGGAGTTTTGACATAGAGGTTTACACATACTAAAATAATACTGTTCTTGAAGAGCTGTGTCTTGATTTTCTTTTGAGAAGAGTGAATAAATATCCCAAAGCAACTAAAGCATAAAACTTTGAAATTTAAAGATATTTCCTTTCTCCAGCAGTAATGAGTCAAAGTACTGTTGTTTTGTATCTGTTTGGGATTTACCTATCTGTCATCTTAAAAGAACAAAAAATGTCAGACATCATATAGCAAATTAAATACTGATATTAGTTCACAAAAAGAAACCTACTGCACAGGATTTTATTTTTATTTATTTATTTTTAAAATGATTATAACCTCAGTTTTGTTACATGGAAAATGGTGGAAAATGGTTTGCTTGCATTAAGAGATTAATTCCCCACCCCAGCTTCTTGTTCTCTTGTTATCCAAACTATGTGAGTGTTTCAAATTCGTGACAGGAATTTCATTTAATCCAACAAATCTAATATATCAAAGATTTGTGTTTACTTTAGGTGCTGACTCAGCAAAATTGAAGTTGCTCAGTATAGCGTTAAGTGGTAATCCATTATATCTAAAATTCTTGTGAGAAAATAGGGTCCCCAAAGGCCTGAAAAAATATTTCATCTGCATAATTTAAGTGTTTTCATCTCTCACTATTAATAATGCAAATAATGTACCAGCATTTTTAATGGTCTTTATTTAAAAAGTCCTAGCGTATTAGATCTAAAAAGCCCAAATATGACACAGTTTGGCTTAAGTGAATAATGGGAGGACTGTGAGCCCACAAATTAGATGACTGCCAGTTACAAAATTGATGTCTAAACACTTTGCTCAGTCTTGTAAATTTGGAGTTCTGCGTCTACCAGAAAATGTAATTTTGAGTAATGGATAATTGTAGGATATTTATTAGAGAAAAAAGTGAAACATGTAACGCTATTGGCAGATGAAGGCATAACAACAATAAATACTATAACCGCACTAGTACCTTAAAACCTCTATAGAAACTAATTGATGCTACTGCTAATGGTTGCAACACAAGGTAGATAAGAAACCTATAAAAAGCAGAATTAATGGGTTGGCTATCTAAATATGAGGGGTGGAATTGACTATGAGTACGCATAGAGCAGAAGAGGCTGTTAACATAGAGCAGCATTGGAAATCCTCTGATTGTATGCTTTTTGGAGAAGAAACCTGGCATGGTAACTAACCCACCGTCTGTTGAGTGCTTGGGCAAGCTATATTGGATAGTGCAGGTAAAACAAGTGGTTTTGTATTTGTCTGTTTTCTTTGTCAGATGCTGGCTATTTTTGCTTGGATTTCCACAGATAATATTACCAAAGTTATTGCTTCTCTGGTGTGATTCAACTGCTCTGTGCAGGAACTGCTGCTGTGTTCTAGGTCCTTGCAAGGACATCGAACCTCTATCATAAACCAGGCAGTACTGTATTCCAGGGCTGCTCAAGTAATGTAATGAGTTGAAACTGCAGATATACAGGTTCTAATGGGAAGGCATGATTTTGGGAAATGAATGTGCAGCAGGGACAGGTACTCAGAAAATCTGAAAACTCTGTAGGACGTAGAGGACAATGCTTCTGTCCCTAGAGCAATCTAAAGAAGTGTGGGTTACAACCACATCTGAATTTGGTTTGTCTTCAGTGATCAGGCTCTTGACTATAGCCCTCAGAGAAATTATAGCTGTTCCTGTGTTTTATGGAACAGCAATCCTCACAAACCATGTATCTGCACAGATTAGTCTCAACCTGAGATATCGTTTGGTTTAATTTATATATTCATTGGAGTGTGGAAGATTGAGACATAAGATAGTCACAAGTTAACACCACTTAAGATCACACAAAACGTTTGCCTTTCAGGAGAAGAAAAGCCAAAGCTTGATATCAGCAGCTCTTCTCTGGAATATGAACGACATTGCTTCTATAACATTCACATTGCTCTAAAAGCAGAGCAAAAATTTGTTCTTCTTTTCATTAAGTGGTTTTGCTAATTCTTACTTTGTTTTTACCATTTCCTTTTACTACTGTAGTTTTGAATATTGTAAGTCATGACATTTCTACTATTTCTTCTGAACAGCTTTTTTGTAAGTCATAATGTTAGAATATTCCCTGCAGTCAGTAAGAGCAGGCTACATAATACTCATTTTCTTACCTGGCAAGCTTTAGATTATAGTTTCTATTTAGAATTTTCACTATTAAATTAAAATGCCATTTTTTTAAAAAAAAATACCATTCATATGTTTGATAAAGTCACCAGATATATAATAACAGTTATTTTCTTGTGGGCATGTATTATTTAAGAAGTGATTATGTGAAGTGGATTATTAAATTTGTAAGCAATTTAAATGTGGGCTTTGATTTATTTCATGTCCATTTTGAAACCAATAGCAGAGAGCAGAACTCTGCCATGAATTTAGTGATCAGTACTATGTTGCATAGCTAATTTATTGGTTTCTTTATATTTCATGTCTTGCAATTCTGTGTGGAGCTAGACTTAAACAAGATAAATATATTAGGGAAGAGAAGTTGTCCTAACAATAATTGTGTGTATATGTATAACTATATAAATACACACACACATATATACACTTTATAAATATTTGTCCATTGTGCTGTGAAGTTTTAGAGATTTGCTGAGGGTGAATGAGTTCCAATATGTTTGGGATGAAGAGGATGAACGGGAAAGCTGCCTAATAACATTTCTGTTGCGAATTATGCATTTTGTCAGGAAATGAAAATTATGTTTTAGCTTCCACTGTTCCTGTCAGTTTTTCATAAGAATTACAAGAAGCTTAGAGAAATACATTAAAAAATTATATTTTCAGTCCTTTCCTACCTGATGAGTAAAGACTTAAGAAAGATCTGATTTTTTTTGTCATTTGCCTTTACCTGGTGAGGACTTATATATCACCAGCTCTAAGTGAGGAAAATGCTATCAACTTGACCAGCTTTTCACCCACTCAGGAGTTACGAAACTTGACACAGGAAGTTGCACTTTCCATGCTGAAACACTCCTTGCACATGTGAGCCTGTGTTTAGGTGTCCTAACTAGGATATTATTTCAAACAGTGTTATACTGCAGATGAGAGTGTTCATATTCTAGCACAAGAAAACATTGCAGATGATGTTGTATTGAACTGAAAAATCACTTTAAATGTGCTAGGTAAGTATTTCAGATTGATGAGAATTGTCCTCAAAAACGAAGAGGGAAAATGTTAAGAGGAAGAAATCTCCGCAGCAGCCTTGCTGTGCAACACATCATTAATTTTGTGTATATTTTTTTGAAGTGGTACTGTGCCATTTCAAGAACAAGTAATGCAGTTATATTTCCATGAGTTTGAGGAAACCGCGTTATTCTTGAATTACAAAGTCAAAGCAAAGGGAAGCACATTCTTCTGGAGTGATATGAGATGTAAGCTCATGGGGGACATAAACTGGGAGCTGAAATAGGCTTTTTGAAACACATGCACTGGAAGTTTTTATTGCAGGACATGGAAAGCAAATTTAAGACTAATTAATTTGGCACTTACGCATTCCTTTTTTGACTTAAGTGTCTGTTTCTGAAGTGACTGTTATATACCTATGACCCTTCGTTTTGTTGACTTCCAAGTCAGTAAGATAGTGTTTCACTGAACAAAGAAATGCCTCAATATGTTTAAAGTGCTCAGCTTACACTTAAAATATTGTAAATGTTCTTTAGAAATGTTATTGTAATTCCACTTTTAAATTATTTTGTGTAGATGAAAATATTTTCAACTAATTCACTTGAAGAGCTTTATTTCTCTTTTCCTGCTCTGCTGTTTTGTGAATGTTTGTACAATAAAAATAGTTTCTTGCTCTTGCAATATATTTTCAGTTATTGCTGAGAAGGAAGAGAGTCAGGAGCTAGCATCAAGATTTTCATGGAAGAGTAAATATGTCGATAGCAAAATCTTGATGGATGTGTGGACTTAATCAGTTTAATTTTGTTTATACTAGTGTATGTACTGGGTATGTGCATGTCAAAAAATGTCCATACCTAAGTGTAATGTGGTTTCATTTTTTTTCTACTTTTGCAGAAGTACATTATTCTTTTGTTTGTTTAACATTGCTAATGTTATTTGCTTTTTCTTTTTATAAGACATTTTCATCATTTTCATTCCGTGAACTCCCTGAGACGTTTATATAGAAATTACTAGTGAGTTAATCTGTGGCTTATTTTTTGGATTTTTTTTCCTCCAAAAAATAGTTGAACACCCATAGCTATACTACTTTTTCCCACCTGTTTCTTCGTAAAAGCTCTCCAATTTCATTGTTCTGGTTGTAAAAATATCATGGAATCCATCCACAATATTAACATTGTAGTGCTTATATTGTTATGTCTGCTAGTTCCTTAACCTGAAAGAAGTAGTTTGCATTAGTAAGATTTTCATGAATGCTAGTGGAAAATATGTCTTTAAATATTTCCCCTTTCTTTCCTTGTAACCCATTATAACAGAATCAGATCTATATTTCTAAAAAAATGTCCTAGAAACGTTTTTGTTGCAGCAGTAGGTTGTCTCTATTGTTTCTAATTACTATGTGTATGTTCATGTTTTAGCGATATACCACGGATTCCTGAAACTTCTCACCCCCCATTAGAGTCCAGTGAGTACATGCCCTGTTCCTTTTACTAAGCATTGTCTTGAACCCAGCATGGTTCTTTTGCCTATGAATTTTCTAAAAGATGAGCATTGAGAGCCTGCATTGGCTCCAAGGTTTTGGTATGGCAAAATTCGATGGCTTTTGGTCCTGTGTGTGAGATTCAAAACAGTATAGATTTGGTTAAAAGCTATACGGATTTCAAATTTAGCAGGATTTTATTGTTCTCTTCATTGTTTTCCTCTATATCTTGTGTTAGTTCTGTATGTGTATACATGCTGTGGCTCAAAACCATCATTTACTTTCGGTAACATAAGAGACGACATGGGTATAAGGGATTGACAACACGATACTGGACCTGTCGGTCACCAACCAAGTGAGCTGATAGATGAGGTCAAGGTCAAAGGCAGCCTGGGCTGTAGTGATCATGCACTGGTGGAGTTCACAGCCCTGACACATATGGGTCAGGCAAAGAGTAAAATCAGGACCCTGAATTTTAGGAAAGCAAACTTCCAGCTCTTCAAGGAGTTAGTCAATAGGATCCCCTGGGAAACTGCTATCAGGGACAAGGGAGCAGAATAGAGCTGGCAGATCTTTAAGGCTGCTTTCCATAGAGCACAAGAGCTCTCTCAATCGACAGGTGTAAGCATACAGGAAACGGAGGCAAGGGATGGGGAAGGCTGTGTCAAGACCTGCTGGTCAAATAAAAGAGCAAGAAGGAAGAAGATAGGCAGTGGAAGCAAGTACGGGTATCCTGGAAAGAGCTTAAGGCTGCCTCCTGGTTGTGTAGGCATGGAATCAAGAAGGCAAAGGCATGAGCCGAACTTGGCTGGAGATGCAAAGAATAATAAGAGCTTCTCCAGGTATGTTGGCCAGAAAGGGAAGGTTAAGGAAAGCATACTCCCCCTGACACTCAATGAATGTGACTTGCAAACTGGTAACAATAGAGAAGGAGAAGGCTTATGTACTGGACAACGTTTCTGTCTCAGTCTTTTCTAGCAACCTCTCTTCCCAGACCTCTTGAGTGGATGGACTGCAAGGCAGGGTCTGGGGGAGCAAAGTCCCTCCCACTGTTAAGAGAAGATCAGGTTCATGAGCACCCGAGGAACCTGAACATACATAAGTCTATGCAACCTGATGAGGCGCAACCCACAGTCCTGAGGGAACTGGCTGATGTAGTTGCCAAGCCAGTCTCTGTGAAATTTCAAAAGTCATGGCAGTCAGATGAAGTGACTAGAAGTAGGAAAAGATCATACCCATTTTTAAAAACCGTAGAAAGGAGGACCTTGGTAACTACTGACCTGTCAGCCTCACCTCTATGCCTGTGAAGATCACGGAACAAATCCTCCTAGAAGCTATGCTAAGGTACGTGGAGAACAAAGAGGTGATTTGGGACAGCCAGCATGGCTTCACCAAGGGCAAGTCCTGCCTGACCAACCTGATGGCCTTCTATGATGGAGTGACTACATGAGTAGACAAGGGAAGAGCTATGGATGTCACCTATCTGGACTTCTCTGAGGTCTTTGACACAATCCCCTACCATATCTTTCTATCTAAATTAGAGAGATATGGATTTGATGGTTGGACTGTTCAATGGATAAAAAACTGTTTAAATGGTTGCATCAGAGGGTGGTGGTCAACAGCTCAATGTCCAGATGAAGACTGGTGACAAGTGATGTCCCTCAGGGGTCCATATGTACTCTTTGGTATCTTTATAAATGACATAGAGAGTGGCACTGAGTGCACCCCCAGCAAGTTTGCAGACAGCACCAAGCTGAGTGGTGCAGTTGACATTGCTGAGGGACAGGATACCATCCAGAGTGACCTGGACAAGCTTGAGGAGTGTGCCCATGTGAACCTCATGAGGTTTGAGAAGGCCAAATGCAAGATCCTGTCCCTGGGTCAGGGCAGCCCCTGGTATCAATACAGGCTGGGGAGTGAAGGGATTGAGAGCAGCCATGCTGAGAAAGACTTGGGGGTGCTGCTGGATGGAAAAACTGGACATAAATCAGCAATGTGAGCTTACAGCCCAGAACACCAAGTGCCTCCTGGATCTCCTGGATTCAATTAAAAGAAGCATGGCCAGCAGTTTGAGGAAGGTGATTCTGCTCTCTACTTCATTCTCAGGAGACCCCAACTGATGTACTCTGTCCTCTGTACACAGCCCTATAGAGTCTTCAGCACAAGACATCAGCCTGTTGGAGTGGGTCCAGAAGAGGATCCTAAAAATTATCAGGCTGGAACATCTCTCCTATTAAGAAAGGCTGGGAGTTGGACTTGTTCAGCATGGAGAAGAGAAGCCTATAGGGAGACCTTATTGCAGACTTCCTGTACTTAAATGGAGCCTACAAGAATTATGGGGACAATCTTTTTAGCAGGACCTGTTGTGATAGAATGGGGGGTAAAGGTTTTAATCTAAAAGAGGGTAGATTTGGACTAGATATAGAAGAAGATTTTTACTGTGAGGGTAGGGAGGCACAGGAACAGGTTGTCCAGAGACGTAGTAGAAGCCCCATCCCTGGAAACATTCAAGGTCAGGTTGGACTCTGAGCAACTTTATCTAGTTGCAGATGACGCTGCTCATTGCAGAGGGGTTTAACTCAATGACCTTTAAAGTTCCTTCCAACCCAAACTATTTTATGATTCTATGAAAGGTACAAATGATGTCAGGATTTTGCTTCCTGCACCATCCAGCATAAGTTTGGCATTCTTTCTTAAAAAGAAAATGCTAGTTAGGTGTACTTTGTATCATACTTCAAAAGAAGAGTTTTCTTTTTAAGTATCCCTTTTGAAAAGTATCAGCTGGATAGTGTGAGTGCCATGACTCTTGGTCCTTTCATGCCTGTGTCTTGTCTGATGCAGCCAGAAACCTTCCCTGTGACAGCATTCCACAGAGCCGCTGAGTTCTGTTACATCTGTTGTGGACTCGTCTCATTAATGAGGGCTCTGCCTCACTGGTGGAGAACTGTTGATGTCCAGCAGGTGCCAGAGCTTACTCCATGTGAGACACATGCCCTGTGTACCTTCCTGTGTGCCAGTTCCTTGGGAGTTAAAATTTCAGAGGCTACTGGGAGGATAATCCGTAAAACAGATGTGGGTTTCTTCATCATAAATTTGAGATCATAGAATCATAGAATGGTTTCGGTTGGAAGTGAGTCTTTTTCACTATGCTATCTACATCCATTTAAAATCTTTCTCTATCTTAATCCACTTACACTATGTATAAATACAAACTTCATACAATTCAAAGAAAAAGTAATTCTTAAGTTATCCAAATTTGTTTCAGAATTTTGGATGGGGAGTTCTTGTGTTTCTCCTGTATTTTTAGGTTCAAGTTCTTTTGAATCTCAGAAGATGGAAAGGCCTTCTATTTCTGTTATATCTCCTACCAGTCCTGGAGCTCTACGGGATGCACCACAAGTCCTGCCAGGGCAACTTTCTGTGAGCATATTTTGATTTTCCTGAGTTGTTAATTAAAATCTACGAACTGCTGGTCCCTCAACCCTCCACGTTCCCAAAGTCTATTGGGAGTTCAGAAGAAATGTCTGTTATTGGTAAAGACTAAAATGTTTTGAATGTTTTTTAAGACCCTCTGTACAGACTCACAAACCATCACTGTAATCACAGCAGAGGTAGAGAATTGTCTTAAGACATGAAGGAGGGCAGGAATTTAGATTGAGGGCTTCCTCTCTGAATGTAGCTTTTTAAGGTGCAGAGCTAAACCACATGCTGGGTTAAATGCACTCACGGATGCAAGATTATGCAGTAAGTACATAAACAGTGTAAGTATAAACAGGCACTACCATTTATTCCGCTGTGGTAAATACAAAAGTCTTTGGTATAGACCATCATCCTTTCCATCTAACTTAATTAAATATTAAGGGAGTTGAAATAAAATATATCTCATTGTCTCTTGGGAAAAAATCATTACTTTTACTTTGTGGTTAGTGTGGTGCAGAGTGAAAATCCTGTTTTTTCTCCCTTTTCAGTAGTGTTTCCTGGTAACTTGTTTCTTGTAGGTTAAACTGTGGTATGACAAAGTAGGACATCAGTTAATAGTAAATGTTCTTCAAGCAACAGATTTGCCACCAAGAGTAGACGGACGCCCCAGGAATCCCTATGTAAAAATGTATTTTCTTCCAGACAGAAGGTAGTAGTATTTCAGTTTAGAAAATTATGATGTAATTTACCATGTATTGAATCAACTTTTAAGTGAATGCTTATGAATTGAAGAATTCCTTTTTGTAATTTGTTATAGTTAGAATAAATGTAACTAAAACTTGTGCTTGAGTCGTGCAAGTCAGTATCAAATTAACTTTTGGATGAATATGATCCATTGTACTGCAAATGCTGTTCTCTTTTAGGCATTATCAGAGCAGAAAGAATGAAAAGAGTAAGTGCTGATGAGTAGATGGCATTTTGCGATTTATCTCTACAAACAATTTACAACAAATATTTATGTTTCAGTGATAAGAGTAAAAGGAGGACCAAAACAGTAAAGAAAAGTCTAGAGCCAAAATGGAACCAAACTTTTCTCTACTCACATGTACATCGTAGAGATTTTAGAGAACGAATGCTTGAAATAACCGTATGGGATCAACCAAGAGTACAAGAAGAAGAGAGTGAATTTCTTGGAGAGGTGATACATTGTCACATTTCTCCTGAGTTCATTGTTTGGTTTTGAATCCATATGCGTATATATTTTATATATGTATTTGTGTGTGTGTGCCTTGAAAATAAAATTTAAACCTCATATTTTTTCTACTAGATTCTTATAGAACTGGAGACAGCACTTTTAGATGATGAACCACATTGGTATAAGCTACAGACACATGATGAATCTTCACTACCTCTGCCTCAGCCATCACCTTTCATGCCAAGAAGACATGTTCATGGTGGAGAAAGCACTAGCAAAAAATTGCAAAGTAGGTCCAAATTCCATTCATTTCTTTTAAAATGGAAATAATGGATATGGTATAATGGTATTTAACTCTCATGTACAAGATAAAAATACTATTTCATGGTCTTTGAACATAATGAAAATGTGTGGCAGAAAAGAGATGCAAATTATGACATTAAGGCATAGCAGCTTTTCACCTGTGATGCATAGCTTCAAGTGTGTGAAACCTGTTGGAATTGCTTTGGTTTTCACAAGCAAAAGAAAATTGTTCAAACATTTGTTTGCATAAAATTCCTTTTAAGTAGAAAGATGAAATTCACCATTATTGGATACTTTTAAAAACAATTAAAAGCTTTTTGTTTTAAAAATACAAGCACTTAAAGACTTATGAGGCTTATAAACACTGTTCATCACAAAGTTAATCTCAGCTTCCACCATGTTCATTATAAATCAGCTGAGTACTGTACTTTTTCAGCGAAGAGAAATAGTATGCTTGTATTTGGGAGTTATATTTGTTTTGATGAGTCTGATTTCAGGTTTGCATGAGGCATACTAAAATAATAAACGTATTAAAATCTTTTAAGATTTATTTAGAAATAAGAAGTTCTTAGGGGATTATTTTAAAATACATTTCGCAGCTGTTTTTTGTGGCTTTTTTAAACATGGAAATCATTCATTCCAGCCAATGCATAGGAAATTGGTGCAAATTCAAGAATGAATTACAAAAATGTGATACTGCTGTAATTGTTGCATGAGGATATGTATAGAGAGGGCAAAGTAAGGTTTAGTTTTCATTAGATATTTAAACTTTTCTAATAACTGGCAGTGCTCTTTCCTCTTCCCCGCTTTTACCATTTGCTACCACTTCTCCATTTTCAGCAAGCTGATTCAGCTCACTTACTGAATTAGCCAAAGAAGTATTTTTTTTCTGTATTTGAGTTAATGTTTTGCTGCTTTAGTGAGATAAACTGTCCTATAAGACAGTCCCTGGAGACTTGAGGGAAGGAGAAGAGGAAAAGAGGCTATAGCGGCTGTTAAATGGTAAATTGTCTCAGCTGTCTTGTGAAACATCCCTGTAAGTCACAGCAGTTTAGTTTTCGTCCTCTATTGTTTAGACTTGAAATCATCTTTTCAATTTCAGTGGTACATAAGATAAACATATTTTTACATTTTATAACACGACCAGATGTTCAGGTATTTGTTTACCTTACTGTTGTGCAGGATCTCGGCCAATCAGTGATAGTGACATCTCAGATTATGATGTTGATGATGGTATTGGAGTTGTTCCTCCAGGTGCGTGGGTGAACAGCATGATCCTGCTTTCTTCTTCTTCCTCTTCTTTCTTTTGCTTGTCAGTTTGGGTTTTTTCTTTATAACATTTTGGAATATTGAGGATACTGGTTTTGGAGAGTGCATTGTGACAAAAAACCAGTTTTCCTGATTATTCCTTGGTACTTGTTCTAAGTCATCGTGAATTAAATGATTCTACTATGCATTCACTGATATTTCTTTTACATATCATTCTTCATATGTGAACCACTGGATGGTTCATATTGTTTAATTGTTTACTGCATAATGTTCCAAGCATTATTTAAAATACAAATTAAATTCAAAAAATCATTTAAAACTAGTAATTAAGATTTCAGTGTTTATTGCAAACATTTTTTTATGTTGCTTTTTGCTTGAAACTTAGATATGATGCAGTCTCCCATGATCTTTATAGACAATGCATGGCTGTAGATTAAGATGCATGTAGCATGGCTATATCTTTTATAGTTTTCATAAGCCTTCATGAACTATCATTACCCTAAATGTTCATAAATATATACTGGTAGAGACTATGATGGTGTGACTTTTAGTTCAGCATTCCTTACATACTGAAAATCTTGAGGATCATTTTGGATATCACGTTTTTTCACTTCTATTTCACTACTGCAACAAGTCAGATGAATATATTTCCCAATTGTCTGAAACTAACTGAGGAGTCACTATGTCATTGCCAGCACTATATCAGTTTGTCTGTGGATCTTCCTGATGAAAATCTCTGAATTAAATCATGGTGGGATTTGGAAAGCACTCTTTCTTCCTGATCTGTCTTTAAAATAATCTGACAATTTATTTATTCATTGTATAAACATACAAATAAGTCACATATTTTATTAGCACAGTATCATTTTGATATTTACTGAGACAAATTCTCCTTCCTTTGATATTGATTGGGTTCTTTCCTTACTTCAATACACTTAGCACCTGACTTACTAAAAGGGAAATTTGTTCAGATATCATAGTAATGATTTTGATTTAATGAGGTGATTAATCTTGATATTTTTACATCAGCTGAGGGAGTGAACATTTAAAATTAAAATAAATCATAGAGTCTAAATATTTTTTCCTTTTTTATTATTTAATTTTTCATTTGGCACTGTAGATACTGGCATATCTTCCTTATGTTGAAGGTTTCAATGTATTGTATTAAGAATTGGAACTTTTTTTCAGCTGCCAGTTCTTCAAAGCATCCATTTGCCATTTGAAATAAAACATTTTCTGTCTGACAGGGAATATTCAAAGACGCGTGATACATTGGACTTCATTCACTGGGTCAGCATTTGAGTAACTGATTCTTACGGAAATTTCTTGGGACTGTGCATGCGTAGGTGTGCCTTTGAGGAATGCACTGGCCCAAACTTTCTCAGAGAACACTTTAGAAAACTACAAGATTTAATTAGTATCATTAGGATTTACAATGAGTTGAGGGTCTCTAAACTGAAACTTGAAGGGCTTGGTGAGAAAACTCCTTCTGAAGTCCACCTTGGCATACCTTAGCTGACCTGACCAAGCACAAATTTGTCTGTTTTTATTTTAATGAATACGTTTGTTTGGCAATTATAAGTGGAGTTCATCTGTCTGTAATTCCAATGTGAAGTATATATACATATAAGTATGGGAGTCTTGTTTATAGGTGCAATCTGAATTCTTAAATTGGGGTTAGACTTTAGGCATACAGAGGCAAAGATCATTTCAGTCATCAGCCATGAATGTATGACAACCTAGATGGGGATAATAAAAGTATTTTGGTTAATTTAACTGATGTCGGAAATTCTTAAACCTGTAATTTCAAATCATTTGCCAGTTTCTAAGGCAGATGCAGTATTAGCATTTCGTAACAGCAGAGAAAACTTTTCCTAAAGGTTTCAGCAGATGCAAAGAGTCACTGCTTGTCAATTGTAGTAAGGTCTGCTACATCAAAAATAATGGCACTTTGATAATTTCAAGAATATTTTAAGAAAAATATTTTTCTCTTTTCATATCACAAATGTCTTATATTTCATATAATAGTACTGTTCTCATTTATTATAGATTATTATTAATATATTATATATTAATTTAAATCCCTTAACCTCTCCTCATATGAGAGATGCTCCAGGCTCTTAATTAATCTTTGTTATCATGAGCCAGACTCACACGAGTAACTTCATGTCTGTCTTGAATTGTGGAGCCCAGTACTTCAGAAGTGGCCTCAACAATGCTCAGTATATAGGAAGGGTCAGTATAGGATCAGTAAATGTCAATAAAAACCAAACATGTCTTGAGGCTATCTTTCAAAATGTCGTAACTTTCATAATTAACAAGAAAAAAGCTGATATACAGTTGACACTATCCCAAAGGGCATTTTTAATGATCTTTTTTTTATGCATAGGTAACTCTTCTGAACAATTTGTTTTTCTAGCATATGCGATGGTTTCTTTGGTCTTAACTTCCGCCTGTAACATCAAGGTGACATCAACACAACACCCTTGTTGTTGTCTGTATTGTCTTTAAAAAAAAAAAGTTCTGATATCAAACATTTGCTAGGACTGTTTTCATCATCCATCCAGCTTCCATTTCATGTCACACCTGACAGTTTCCCATGAGCAACTGAGAAACTTCTACATAAACTGCATAAACCATAAGCTTGATTGCTGCTATCATGCTGATCCATGCAAAAAAAATTCTATGCTCACGCTGGATAGCACAGAGCCTTTGTGTTTGAGGATATGAGGAAATGTCACTGTCATGGTCACTATGGAAGTATGGATGCAGTTTTACCAACTTCAAAACTCCTAAGCTAATTCGTAGAATAAATGTGAATTCATATTGCTCTATTTGTTCTGTAAGCTTTGTGTACACACAATACACAAGTTTCAGATATTGTTCCCTGGATAGCTTGGCTATGAAGAATATATAGCATAAAATTATCCTTTTTATACCAGATTTTTAAGTGTACAGGATAACCCTAGGTGTACTTTTTTAGGCAGACTAGAGAAGCTCTAGAAATATATTTTAAACTGAAATTTATATTTAATTTTTTAATATTTAAACTATGTGTAGTTCAGTACAGTTGCCTAAAGCTTGGAAGTTTTGGATTTCTTTGATTTTAGTATTGAATAAATGTAAACTAGTGTTCTTTCTGATCGACATGACAGGATTTAATCTAAAACAAGCTTATTTGAAAAATGGAATATCTTTTACCACATACAGCTTAGATTTGGTTTTGCTGGTAAAGGGAACATATCCACCTTTAATCACACGTAGTCTTTTTTATTCCTCTAACAAAAAACCCAGACACATTCTGCAGCAACTTTATACATAAGATGAGAGTCCTGAAGGACTCCCTTTTTTTGCTTCAACATTTGCACTCAGTCCTTGTTGTGAGATCAGGTAGATCCTCGTGTCTTTTTCTATTCTTTTCAACAGGTAAGGTACTCTAGTATCAATGTGCATCAAAATCTGTGAAACATTGGAGTCCTTTGTTAAAAGGGTGATCAACATCAGTAGATAATTTTGTGCATGCTGTTGACTTTTAAAGGCCTATTCTGCAGTCAGTAGTCAGAACAGCTTTGCTATTAAAAATGTCTTTTAAGAGGCAGGCATTTGAAGTTTATTTAGCTGCTAGTGACCTCTCTTCTGTAGCTACAAGTGAGCTCTCTCAGAAGATTTTGCTCCGTTTTCTCTGTTTTTCAAACAGTATCCCCCACCTTCCCCACTCATTTTAAATATGAAATTGCATTCAGTGTTTTTATTTGACATGTCTAACTCAGTGTTGTTTGAGATCAACACACACACACTCAACATTATGGTCCCAGGTGTTTTTTTCTGATCTACACAATATGTTCGTATCATGACGACTTTGCTTTGGACCCAATAGTACACACTAAGATCTAGGAATACTCACAGTGCTTCTGTTTTAACAACATGTTTTCCTCCAGATATAATAATGAGACAATGCATTCAGATAAGTTACATGTCCATTAGAATACATTGTAAACAGATGCACAATTTGGGAAAAAAGGATGAATGCTTCAGGTTATTGTCACTGAATTCATGACCAAGCCTAATACTGACATTGTGTATGGGCCACACTTTTAAGAGGGCTATAACAATTTGATATAAGATCACAGAAGCACTAAAATAATTATGCAAATTATACAAAATATGAAAAAACCCCAAACTCGAAACTCTGTAAAAAGATCCTTAAAAAGTGTAACTCATTCAATTTATCCAGTTGATGACTAAGTGACTAAGTCAGAGCCTTTTTCCACCTGGAAAGATTTCTGACACAGACTGGTTTTTCAGCTGAACAAAATAACACATTACAGCAACTTAATGCTAGACGTATTCAGAAAAGCAGCTAAATTATTATTTTAGATTCGAAACAATAATTTGTAAAGTCATTAAGGGATGACTTTTTCTGTCACTGAGGAATTTTATGTCAAGGGATACTTGTAATCTAATTTAAATGTCTGGAAGTGAGCAACTAAAGTCTGAACAAATCTTCTTAGACTTTTTTTGAAAGGTAACAGGCAGCTTTTGAAAGCTGTTCATTTTATTGAGCTTCATCGACTGTTTTAGGGTAGGATTCAAAGTGTATATCAAGGCAAACAGTGTGCTACATGGAAGAAGGCACAGGAATATCAATGCTTTAAAATGCACTAATATGCTGCTGATTTTTTTTTTTCAAATTTTATGCAAAAATGAACTATGTGAAATTTCACAGCTCAGTCATAGTGTTTGAAAAAAATGTTCTGCAACACTCAGTATTCTATACATTATACACTAAATGCTCTTAATTTTTGACAGTAGATGACTTCGACCAAGTTCAGTAGGAGAACATCTTTGTATTTAACTGAAATAAGAGTCAGAAGAATACTTTATATATAAGCAGTTCTGGATGAGTCTATGCTTTCGTACACAAGCATGCCTTCTTCATTTGTTAGAGGAGATAAATGTATATTGCTTGGATTCCTTTCAAATCTTTGCTACCATGTGACAATTTTGAAATGCAAGTTATTCTAGATATTCTTCCCTAAGTCAGAAAACTGTTTCAGTCTCTCCTCCACATCTTCCAGTACATAATGAAAATCATCGCAGATTCTTTGTTTCTGTAAGTGTAGACATTTAAAGGTAATGCTAGCACTTTATCCTGGCTGCATGGTGTGTCAAGATGTACAAAAGCTGAATGACAACTTGAAAGTTGTGTAAGCATTTAGGCATGTGTTCCTGGAAGGACTAACCATCTGAATTCTTTCCAAACCTAGATTTTGATTCTCTAATTTCCTTTTGTTGCCCTCTTGCCAGTGAGTTATAGATCTAGTACTAGAGAAAGTAAGTCTACAACGCTAACTGTGCCAGAACAGCAAAGAACAACACATCATCGTTCACGATCTGTATCTCCTCACCGTGGCGACGATCAGGGCAGGACCCGTTCACGTTTACCAAATGTGCCATTACAGAGGTAGGAGTCACAAGTTAATGCAACACTGGTTGCTTTTAAGTTTGTATAATCTGTCATTATTAACTTTCCTCTTGTTCAACAATATTTCACAATTTTAAAACTTTTCTGTATTTGAATTCAATAGTGTAATATTTGAACTTCATTTATGCTTTTATTAGTCTTTTAAGAGAATTCATAGGACGAATCATAACTTTGTAAGACTCACCTCTTCATATTGGTATTCTCTTTGTGATTCAACATCTGCATACCATAACTAATATGCAGATTTGGAAATGTTTTTTCAGTGGCTGAATCTTATTTGAAGCCACTTAAATACAATTGTAGGATAATAAATAGTGACATGTGCAAGATTTATATTAACAATGAATTGAACTAATTTTGAAGTAACAGCAAGCCGAAATTCTCAATTCTATTTATAATGTGACATTTTAAAGGGAAGAAGTTAAAAAATCCTTTACAGAATCAGTCATTTATAAACCTCTATTTTCTGCATTTACTGCTTTTAATAGACAATAGGAGAATCCTTTCTGAGCTTTTCATTTGCACGCTTTATGCTCTTTTTGAATAGTGCCTTACAGACTGGTTAAGCACAAAACTTACTTTATTGTGTGGGGCGATAAGCTTCTCTTGCAACCTCTCATGGAACCCCCAAAATTGGTCAGTTTTTACCAGTTTTCCTTTCCTCCAATTTCTATGAAGCTTTGTTCTTTAATTACTGCAAGAACTTGAAATGTTGCACTAGCAATATTATTGCTCACTACCTGTGGTAGTTCACTGAAAACCTACCCTTCTTAGCTGAATTTTGTGTACAGAATTCTATGCTACGGTACTGTCCTTATCCATCATTACTGTGTGTGTTATTTTGGCACTCTATCACTGGCCATTTAATACCAGATATATTTCAAAATGATGGTATATTCTGGAAAAACAGCTTCTCCTCCTGGTTGAGAATCCTGATGATGTCGCTTCTGCTTTTCCATAGTCCATCCTATATATACTATTCTTGTGCATTGAAATTTTGTGTGCTCTTAAGTCCCTGCATACAGCCCTCTCTGTAACATCAGTTCTTAAAGATTAAGCTGTTTCACTATGCACCAAATCACTCGCTGTTGCATTTCTCAGTAATGCAGCCTTAAAAGATAGAAGAGTTCGGCTGTACATACAACAGGCTGACTCATTTTTTTACAGTAAAGAGAATAAGAGCCCTTCATTCTGCTTTTGCAAACAATTGTATGTACTTTAGTTGTATCTTTCTATCTAGACGCACAGTCCACAAATGAAATGTTTCATAGTCGGTTCCATCCATCCTTCCACTTTATACTTTGAAAAACTAATGTTTCTTGTTCCAATGGCAGTTATTAAAGTAAAGGAAGAATCTACCCTTCACGTAGTTTTTTTTGGTTTTTTGTTCTTTTCCACATGAAGAGAGATTTAAATTACTGTCATGCAGGTCAGAGCTTACCTGCATTTATACAAAATCATCTCCCTTTGTATAACAGTTTGAGACTGATAAAATCTGCTGCATGTTCCCATATCCTATACCAGAATTTCTTAAAGAATACTTGAAGATACCTGCAAAAAGTTAACAGATTAAAACCAGCACTTTAGAGATCTGAGTATGAATCATCGGAGGTATTATCAGTTCTTGTGTTACCTCTGATATTCCTTAAGTACAGACTTTGAAAATGCCATTTCCAGTCTATCAGTGAACACAGAAACAAGTGCATACTCCTAAATATGGTGTAAATGGCTATTTTCTATACTTAAAAGTGGGTTTTGTTAATTTTGGGAATCAATATTATTTTAGAAGTCAGATATTGAAAATCTAATGCTTAAAAATTTGCTTCAACCAACATGTACTGTAATCTGTTAAACTGTATTATTTATGAGAAAACAAGATTATCATACGTATTTCTGCCTTTCAGGAGTTTAGATGAAATTCATCACATGAGAAGATCACGTTCTCCAACAAGACACCATGATGCCTCCAGAACTCCAGTTGATTACAGATCCAGAGACGTGGATAGTCAGTATTTGTCTGATCAAGAAAGGTACATCATCAGCCTGAACCTAGAAAAAAGTTTAGAGTTGTCTGTGTTGGTTTATCTAATTTTCACGCATTCAGTAGAAACATGACTGCTAGGAAAAGGGAAAGGAGAGAAGGAATCATCCTAAATGACAGATCTAGAGTCATAGTTAAATTATCTTTTTTGATAAACCTGTGCACTTGGTTGACAGAAGTAACAGATATCTAGACTAACAGTTCTTGGGTGTCTGCCCTAGAGTATTCTGCTGTTTGTTTTATTAATGAAGTCCAGATATTTTTGCTGGAAAACCATGGATCTAGATGTATGGCCTAGATATTCTTGAAACTCAGAATTTGTCTATTTCGGTAGCCAGCAAAATACCAGATATGCATTCCTACTGGTTGGGAGTTTCATATGGTATGATTTGCATGCCTGTGCTTGTAGATTTTGGATATCTACATATCCAGTCTCAGGATCTTATGTAACATTCTAGTGACCTTGGTACAGTACCCAAGCATAGCGAGGACAGTTACAGTACTTGTAATTAGCAAAAGTCTCTAATCTTACATGGCATGACACGTACATGTCTCTCCCTGGCATATGTACATTAGCTGTACACCCCAGAGAACGTTTGGCCTCTCCTAGTAGGCATTGTTTTCAGAAATATAGGAATATATTCTAATAAAATTGAAGAAACCAAGAATTTCTGTTTACTTTATACCTGAAAAAATGTTTAAAAAGGTATTTCAGTTCAGTATTTGGGAAACATAATGATGACAGTCACATAGATTATCAATGTTTCTGGGTTGTTTTTTCACTTTGAAAAAAATTATATAGCTAAACTATTATGGAAAACTTTTACCATTCATATAAGATCAGTTGTCTTAGTAATGCCTTTGGATTTTTCTTTGTTTGAAGTAAGTTACTATTTTTTATGAGTAAGGATGCCAAACCCTTCCCAAATAATCCAGTAAATTCAATAAAGAGCATATATTTGATATAGTGATGTGAAAATGTGTGAAGAATAAACCATAAAAATCTCTGGAACTGTTTGTCCAGTTTTGAAGCAACATGGAAATTGAATAACAGATGGCTTTTGCAGTTTAACTAGTTCAGTTTTGTATATTATCTTGCCTGTTTCATTTTTTAATATGATAACATACATGTAGGAATTAATGAATTGTTTAGAACACCTTAAAATTCAACTTTAGAGGCAAGAAGTATGTACAGAATTGTCTAAGTTGGATTGTTGTACTGAATTTCCTTTCAGGGGTGAATTGAAATGCTTTTTAAATGTAATAGATTTATAGTGAAGCTAATTTATTAATTTCCACTTGTTGCAAGTGTTTCTTGTTATTATTTATTGTAAGTAGTGATATATTGCAAAGATTCCTGAAGATATTTATTGAATAGATTTTTTCATTCAGCAGGTCTGAAGAGGAAGAGACATTAAAAAGTAGCTTTTCTTTCGGTTGAAATAAATAGATAGTTAACTGTCTAGAAGATTTTCTTCCAAAAAAGCCTAAACCCATGATCTAAATGATGATATATACATGGATTATGTTCGGAGAGCAGGGCTTGCTTTGAGACTTTCTTGGAGATGAGCCATCAGACCAGAGCCACAGCAGCAATGGGCTGCTGGATTTGTTCAGAGGAGTCAGACAGAGCCTGCAGTTCTTTTCAGTATTCGGAAAATGCTTTTCGAAAGTTTAAAGACCAGGCATGTAGAATTTACCTGGCTTACTTGGAGCATTTAAAGATGAGTCCATATACTTTCTCTGCTTTAGTATTAATCATGTCTGCAGTGGTCTTATTTTTCACATTTTCCTTTCCATCTTTCCCTCAGACTTCTTCAGTTGTGGAAACTTTAACTCTTGCAGGTTTCACTGCCTGTCAGTGCTTAAGAGCAGCGTCATAGGAAAGGTCAAAACCAGCTTTTGTTGAGCAAGATTCTTTGTCACATTCAAGGATTTTTTTAAAAAATCTTTATTCAGTTTGGTGTATTGTTATCAATAGTAGTATAAGTCTTCTATATTGTTCATTTACTGAACCTTTCATCTAAACAAGTGCATTCACATAGGGAACAGCAGGAAGATGTGCCAGGGAAGGTTTAGGTTGAATATTAGGCAAAGGTTCTTCACTCAGAGGGTGGAGGAGCACTGGAACAGCTCCCCAGGGAAGCAGTCACGGTGCCAAGCCTGACAATATTCCAGAAGCATTTGGGCAATGCCCTCACACACAGAGTGTGAATGTTGGGGCTGTCCTATGCAGGAACAGGAGTTGGACTCAATGATCCTTGTGGGTCCCTTCCAACTCAGGACATTCTATGGTTCTGTGAACATAGCTTGGTTCGAAAGGTGAGTAATTACCTGAGAAGTTATGTGACAGAAATTGCAGTTGCTGATTACTTTTTATCATTTTCTCAATGATCTTTCTTTGGTCCCAGATTCTTATTGAATATTCTGAATAGATCTTTATAAAAATAGTTATTATAGTCCCTTACTAAAGCCTCTGATTGATAAATTTCCAGTGGAACTGATTCGTACACTTTAACTTTTTAATATATATTTATATATGTATAAACACACGTGTACGTGTGTCTTTATATATAAATCTGTTAGGAAAAGCTTTTTATTAGGAAATATGGCTAAGCAGTATATTTGCTCTAAATTTAGGATTATCATCCAATTTTCAAGGCCCTTTCCATTATTTTAGCGTTTCTTTTATTCCTACATGAAGCCTGTATTTTAGTACTTACGATAGAAAACACTTGCTTTAGAGTAATTCTCATCATATTAAATGTCTCCCAACCAGTCTTAATTTATAATAGTACTGTGTGCATCTTCTTATATAATTGGTAATCTACCGTAATCAATTATTTTGCTTTGGTTTTTTAACATGAAGATTTCTTGATGGATTTTCTATTTTATATTCCTTTTTTGGACAAGTTTTATATTACAATTTACTGTGGACCCATTACCATAGATACTCTTTTGAGTTAGCAAAGGTAGAGTAAATATTAACAAAGTATCCCATCTACTTTCCAACTCTGAAGAAAATGTAACTTTTTTTTGTAAAATGCTTGTTTATTATTTTTTGGAACCCTGCATGTAAAATCTGTCATTTCTCTGAACTCATGAATGGAAATTTTGCTTAAAAACAAAGAAACAGAAACCAATTCAGTTCACCTACAATACATTTTGTTGCATCAAAATCAGGCCAGTGGTTCCAGATGTAAACCTAAACCTCACTTAACTTGCAAGGCATTATTTCATGCTGCTGAGTTTCATAATTTTAGATATTACCTATTCTGCATCAATTAAATGGGTGATTTTATGATGGCATGAAGCACAAAACACATTGAACAACTGCTGCTTTATCTATTTTGTAATCTTTTCTCTCTTTGTCACCATAGTACTTCATGCGATTTCCTGCTTCTTTTAAAATAACATGTTTCCATGAAGTTTAGCTTTAATTTTGTATTTTCAATAATTAGGAGTTTTGGAACTTGACCTTTCTGATTGCGTTGAAGTGCATTACACAAGAAGATTAATTCAAGGGATAGCCCATATCATAATCATATTTACCATAGGCATAATATGTATTAATTTTACCATCTTGCTGGCTGTAGCATGAGTTTGGTTACATATAAATGAAAATTGCAATAGATGGTGATTTTCTCAACTGGAAACAATAAGAAACAAAAAGTCTGATGGCTGATTAGCATTTCTTTTTATTTCTTTAGGAATGCAATACAAAATACTATCAAAACTTTTAATGTCAGAATTTATATTTGTCCAAACGTAGTATTTCCAATAAACATATATCTTGTTTTTTCCTGAAAGGGTGGCTGGTTACTCTTCCCATAAACTGATCTGCAGTAAATTGGTAGCAAGCCCTCTACTGCTTTTTCGTGTATGTTTTCGTGACTTAGGAAAAAAAAAATTATCCCAAAACAACAAATGTCATTATTTTTTTCCAAAAATATTTCTCCATTAATTAGTTCATGAGAAAGGAGGTAATTAGAGAAATGTCACTGTTTTATGAATTCCTTTTGTCATGAAGAGGTCTGAAAGAGTACTTTTGAATTTTAAAAGGAGAAATGCTACATAAGTAGATGCCATACTAAAAGAAATTTGTTGAAAATATAGTTACCATGGGCATCTTTGGCTCATATTCTTTGAGAAGTGCAGTCTGGCTTTGAACTTTATCAGACTGTCTATCTGGGTGGAAGCTTCTTGTTTCTTTTTATGTTTTCATTTGCATATCATTGGCATAACCCAAGTCATCTAATGCTTCATAATTATATCTGTTTCACTCACCATCCATCCTGTCTGTGCAGTGAGCTTCTTATGCTGCCCAGAGCAAAACGAGGAAGAAGTGCAGAGTGCCTACATACCATCAGGTAAATACAGGAATTCGTTAATCATGAACACGTCTGGTAAAGAACTTCCTAGTACGTTGCAATCCAGGTGTCAGTTGTTCTTTTTTGTTCATTTTAATTCAGATTGAGATGTGTGTATATGTTTGTGATCTTCAGCAGTAAGGATAAAAGCAAAAGAAATTCTGATTTTGCAGTTGTGTTTTGTGGTAGATTTTCTGTCTAGTCACAGAAGTCCTGATGTCCCAAAGCATTGACAGAGGTGTTGTGATTTCAAACATTCCTTTTTAGTTGTTTTTATGTTTACTTTTATTTGCATTTTTATGTTTATTTTACAGCCATGCACAATATTTATTGTGACACCTAATCTCATGCTTATTTTGGTCACTTGTAGAGGAAAGAACAGTGATTAATTAGGGCTCACTTGGAACTCCAGATCTGAGGGGTCCCATATGACTTGGTTTTTAGTCTACAAGCCTTGCCGTAATTTAGATCCAGGCATAAACTTTGTAGTTTGGACTCATCTTCATTCTTCATTAATCTATTGTTCCAAAGCTTGGAGCTCCCTGTTCCAACTCTTCCCGACATTGTGAAACTAAAGAGGGCTGAAATATCTTATCTAACAAATCTAACTCTCCTCCCCTCTCTTTTTTCCACTACATCTGTTAATCTTATTTAAAATACTTTTTGAATTGTCTTGAAAATCTTCTCTTTATAATCAGTGAAAGTGTAGATGAAGTTGCAGCAGTTCACCGTTCAATTACCTCAAGTAGTTAACCTTTTTTTTTGGTTCAGGATTTGGGTTTTACTAAGTTTTATGTCAGTGCTATGTGTTTTAAACAGCCAAACCCTTAAAATGATGTTATCTGATGTGCTTATTTGTTTACTTGGTGTAGGATTTTCACCTACAAAGAAGAGGGTATTTTAATATGCCTTGAGTCCCTTTAATTCTCTTCATTGAATTCAAAACACCATCAAAGATGCTGTGATAGGGTTCAGTTGTAAGACCCTATAGTATAAAGGTAAAATAATAAATACGAAAACTTTCCAAAAATCTGTGCATCACTGAAGCTGTTAAATTAAAATTTAAGTTTTCATTATTAGTGGAAAGAGTTTCTTTCTCATACTTCAGCTGGAAAAGCTTTTTTGTCAATGCTCTTGTTTTTAAAGATTAATAATTCTAATTTTTATGACCTAGTAAAGTAACAAATTCAGCCCTTTAGAATAGCAGTAATGGTATACTATAAAATAGAATGGTACTTTTAATAATATATTGAAAGTGAATATAAGGGCATTAAATGGCAATAGACTGATTTTTAAATTTAACTCTGAGGCTAATCCAAATTTGTATAATACCCAGAAAATTACCAATATCCATCCTTGACTGAATAGTCTCAAAAACCCTTTTAACAAAAATGTAGGCCTTCCTCATTTGTAGTGCCTTGGCATTTATTCGTGTTAGAAGCATTATATGGCTTTATCCTTGTTATCTAGACGGCTTGCTGAAAAATGTTTTAATTAAATGTTGAGGCAGCTTCAGCTTACAACGGGAAAGAAATGTTAAAGGTTTCCCATTAAATGAAAGAAATATTAATATGAGATAGTCCAAGCTACAAAGTTAAGGTGCATGTTTAGTTTAACACACCAGTTCAGAATAATAGTAGTCCTAGCTGTCCAACCTGTCCATCTCTATCCAGTTGTTGACTAATAGCAGAAGTGGTGGAAGGACGTGTAGCTATGCCATAGACAATGGATGGTCACAGTCCATGGCTTAGATCACACCCACTTTGATTGATAATTTGTCTGATAGTATACCAGGATTGACCCAATGGATTTCTTTATTTCAACTTTGTAACGTCACTGTGACCTCTGGGAGAGATGTCAGCAGTGATGACTGCTAAACGTGTACGCAAGGGTCAAAGCTGATCTGTTAATTCCTTAGGGTCTTACAGACACCAGGATTTACAGGCAGAGAGTTGCTTCATCTGTTTGTGACACAGCCAGGTTCGTAATGTTGATCTGCTGTGCTTGTGTCCAAGCCTTTAAAGGAATCAAAATGTCCTGTTGGGACAGATTGTTCTTGAAGCTGATAAGTCCTCAAGGCCACTGGTCCTTATGCTGATAGCACCACAGCTGTGTCCTGGTAGGGTATATGGAAAATTGTTAGAAGTTGGTTATTAATTTTTAAACATTAAATGGTCATGATCTCCATTTGGCAGTCACTGTTTGCCTTTAAATTTCTCCCTTGTTCTTTGGGTAGAGCTGAATAATAAAGCTAACATTTCCTGTTGTAAAATCTCATGTACTGTAAGTGATGATATTAGACAATTGACATACAGCATCTCAGAGTGCTTCTGTGCTGGCTGATCTAGCAGATCTAGGGTTTATAATTAGCTTATTATTCATAGAATTTAATTACTGTTAGATTTTGAAGCTGCTACACCACTTAAAAAAGACTTCTGCATTCAAAAATACCAGATGCTAATACATAAATAATCCATAATTGTGTTTGTGATACTATATATCACTGTTTTTGCAAGCTTATGGTGCTTAACTACTGAAAGCAATAGTAGTTAAAGTCTCTATAGATCTAAATAAGACATTACTGAGAGAAATAAACAGCAAGTTTAATAACAACCAAATCCTAATCCTTTACAGCAGCTTGTATATTTTAATTAAATATCTCTAAAACTAAAATTTAGATTCCTTTCATTACAAGGAAAAAATCTGAGCTCTATTAATATTGCCATGAGTTCATGGACTGTATTAACAAAAGTGTGAGTAAAAAAATTATTCCCTAGGTAGCTGACACAGTATTTGCATTGAGAAATCTACTCATTACAGCTATTAAATGAAGTAGACTATTATGTGTTTATTTTATATTCTGGTCAGTCTTGTTTGCCTTTATCTGTCTCTTTATTTCTGGCATGGTTTTGTGTTCTTTTTTCTTTTCTGTTCTACCACATTCAAGAAGTTCTGTTAGGCACTATAAAACATTACCACCCAAGATGCCTTTACTAGAAAACGGTACTCATTGGAATCTATACAGGTAAGAAGTGGTTAGAGTCCACTTTAAGTAGTTAGTTCGTTTTTAAGAAGTAAATAGTCTTGCCTTGTTAAATTAAAAAAAAAAAGTTTCATATCGTTTTTATAACTGAGAGATAAGGCATATAATCCTAAAATAACTTGATATAACTGTCTAAATTAACTCCTACATTAAAAAACAACAACCAAAACCAAAACACAAGCCACTTCATATTAGATAGGTGTTTGTTTTCTTGCTGTTAAAATTATATGTTGTATGTTTTTCTTCATTACATGATTTTGTTTATGCATATGATTTTGGTTACATGTCAAATTCATTTTCATTTTGTTTAAATAATTTTAATTTACAAAGCTCAACTCTTCCTGCATGTGCTAAGACCAAATCAGTGATTAGACAGGATATTTCACTCCTTCCTGATTGCCTTAATTCACGAATACCGAAATTTGGAGATGATCTACTGGTTAGGTAAGAAACTGAGGATTAATTTCCCCTTCCTGGTTGTTATCTCATATGGATTTGCACAATAAATGAGCTTCACTGTAAAGTGATTTCATATAATATGTAGTGTATCACATCCTTTTATTTTGGCCTAAGATTACTGCTGTTAATAAGGATTTGAATTTGTTGTCTGGTATTTCCCATTCCACTTTCTTACAAGTGGGTGTTCTTCTGTCTCATTCAGTTTTAAACATTTCAACGATCTTAGCAAAAAAATTCTAGCAGTTTTTTGTTTGCTTTTATTTTCCAAACAAATCTTGGCACTGTCATCCAGTCAGCTCTTTTACGTTTTCCTTTATTAAAATCATTGTGATTCTACATTTTCTGTAAAAAGAACATTATTTTATGAGTTAATATCTAACATTGTATTCCTTTCTTTGTTTTCTTTTTCTTTCTCTTCTACCATTGGATGCAATGCACTGGCACTAGTGAACTACAGCCCTCCCTTGACAGGGCTAGGAGTGCTAGTACCAACTGCTTGAGACCAGATACTAGTTTGCATTCACCAGAACGAGAAAGGTATAAAATAAAAACTTATGAATTTCTTGTCATCTGTGCTGGTGATTTTATCAGTTTTGTTTTTCTTCATGTGAATACTCTGCATTCTTCTCATTCATGTCTGCTTTGGTATTTGTAGACGGTTTTGCTCCTGTGTTCATGTATATCATGTAATTTGTGTGTTGGAGTTTATAACTGCTTCTGGCTTCTTTCCTTGTTTTAGTTCAAGCTTATGTCATTGTTTACAAAAGTCCTCAGTATGCTGATAATACCATTGCAGTGTTAAGTATTTTGACAAAGTACCACTTGGTGTCAATCTTCATCATCATTTGCCAAAAAATATTACATATATTTCTTGCCTACTCTGTGGACTGCTAATAAGGCAGTGACATAATTTATAAATTATGACAAAACTCTCATATTTCAAACCAGAACGGTAGTTTGTATCGTGATGTATTTTCTACAAAACAACCAGACTTCATTGCTTCCTTAATCTAATGTGCTGCATCTGCTTTTGCAATTACAAGGCAAAACACTGCATTAATTTTTTTTCACTCAGTGACATTATATTAAGGCTCACATAAGTCTTAAGAAACGTTTGCAATTTAAATGAAATATTGTTGTGTCACATACGTTGTGCAGGCATTTTATGAATGCTTTCTAAATTTTTAATATTGCAATATCTTGGTTCAAACTCTTAGCTGAAACAAGTACTACTGCTGTGTTTGATGGATGGAATTGTGCCACAAGGGAAATTTTCATCAATGTCCATGCTTTTTGCTAAGAACTATACCATTTTAGAGTGAGATTATAGCTTCACTAAAGGAAATAATAGGCTGTCATTGAGTGGGAATATAATAGAAAAACAATTTTGTCTTTGCAAGCCATTTAACTAGTGTGTCAGTTAGTAATTCAAAGCTGCTTTGTCAGTTAACCCACAGTGTGGTGGTTATAACAGTCACATCATTTTCATCATTGTAGGAGAGGACCTGTGAAGAAAAGCAATAAGAACATACTTTTCTCTTTGAGATAAAGATTCTCCTGAGGTTTTTTGTGAAATCTCCCTTTCCCTTCTCCCCACTTCTCGCTGCTTCTTGACTAGAACCTTGCTGTTCTCATGTTGTGCGCTTGTTGCAAAGGAGTAACTATGTTCTGCTGAGATATCTTAGATGAATCTACACTAGTTCAGTCCTTTTTAAGAAAAAGCTCAATGTATCATGGTTATTAAAAAAAGCAATAAAAGTATGACAGAAATAAGGCCACTCAGAAAGAAATACAGGCTATCATTCTATATTTTTTAAAAAAATATTGTAGCACCATATTAAAAACTTAAGTGTGTAGACATATGCAGCTGAATTCATCAACAAGCAAGTATTTAATGTAACAACATATGGACACAAACAGTATGTTTTGTACTTTTATTTCAAGATGCCACCCATCACATTGAATATTCAGTGAAACGGTAACTGGCAATTGCAGACTATCTAGTTAAAATAGTACACTCAACATTACACCAGTCACTGATGTTAAGTAGTTCTTTTATGTCTTTGTAATTCATGTCCGGCTACCTCTGTCCAATAGGCACAGAATCTGCATCATTTTCATGAGCTTCTCATAAAGAGAAGTGTTTAGTCTGTGTTAATGGCCTCTACTGCTTCTAAACACATATTTTTGCCAAATCGTCTGTGGGCTGGATCCAAAAGTATTGTCTTTCACTTCTTTGCTATTACAAGTCCTAAATAGGTGCTTTCAACTTGGGATCCTTCATGGGGGTGCAGAAAAGCATATTCAAATTTTCCATGATGGTTTTGGTGAAAATAATAAGATCAGTGTGGGTCTGACAGAGGGTTTAGGACATCATACATTTTGTAATTTTCTTCCAACATAGATGATCCTTTTCCAATACAGCCCAATTTTCAGGGGAAGATGTTATATTTAATGTATGCAATCTACCAAATTAATGTTTTTGGTTTCGGGGGAGATAATTTTAGAAGATTTAATTCTCCACTGTTGACTGTATCTGCCTACACTTTAACGTGAGGCTAGTGAGCATAATGATAGAGGATTCTTTAGGCTGAAGAACACGGAATTAAGTTCAAGGTATGTAGAAAGCATTTTGTTTCTATGCTAAACAAAGCGAGAATAAAAGACTTAAAATATAGAAAGATAGGTTCATCTTAAACAGTAGGAAAGGTTTTCCGAAAACAAATATAATGAAACACTTTAACAGATGATATGGGAAAGGTTGCTTTGACTTCATTAGGGTAAACTGTCTAAGAAGGGATCCAATGACCTGAAATTATTTATGATGAGGATGGTGAGGCATTGGCACAGGTTGCCCAGGGAAGCTGTGGATGCCCCCTCCCTGGAGGTGTTCAAGGCTAGGTTGGAGGGGGTCTTGAACAGTCTGGTCTAGTGGGAGGTGTCCCTGCCCATGGCAGGGGAGTTGGAACTGGATGATCTTTAAGGTCTCTTCCAACTCAAACCATTCTATGATTCTATGATTATCATTATATTTGAGGGACCTATGTTGAAGACATTGTTAGATGATGTTTCTTCCTCACCCTTCTCCAATGGAATTGTATATTTTATTTAAAAATTTAGACTATTACACCTTTGAATGTAAAGGTAGACTCTAAATGTGGCATTGTATATTTTCTTCCACAAAATTATGAGTATAGTCTCCTGTGGAAAACTATTTCTGCTTATTCCCTGCAACCATTTTTCACAGAGGATATAAGTTATATTGTATTTGAGATCAAGAGTTAAAATGGTCAACTTGAGGTTTTTTTTAAAAAAATGGTATAATCTGCGTCTAACAGATGGATAGTAGAGCCTTATTTCTCTGTGTTAAAAGTTTGTTGGAGATGGTTTTGATCCTGAAACTCTATACAAAAACATTTTCATTTGGAATAATCAGAGTAGTTACTGTTTTTTTAAAAAAAGTAAAAGTTGTTTTGTAGACCCACATATACCGACAGAAAAAAAAACAAAAACAAAAAAAAACCCCCAAAACCCTGACTTTGCCCTGACACAGGCCTGCTAAAGTTTTTTGGTAAATAGAATGGTTTTGTGGAGAACTTGATTCTTCATATAATTCTCTTTGGCGCAGTATACTCTAGGACACCCAGAAAGATCCAGCCCCTACTAATACAGCTATGCAGTTGCACTATGCCTGCCTTTCTTTTTCCCTTTCTTTCTTCCCACCGCCCTCCTATTTATTTCAAGCTGTCTTCTTCCAAAATGATTGTGGTGCAAGTTAGTTCTCAATATGTCATAAATACCCTCTAATGCCATTGAAAATATTTGTTGCTGCAACTACTTCCTTTATTACAATTTTTGATTATCTTTTTCACTGTGTCTTAAAATTTCTGGGTTTTTTCATTGTAAATTTGGTACCATTTCTTTAGAATGGAGAAATTTGTTTGCAGACCCCAGCCTCCAGTCAGGAAAGGTTGGACTGGATGATCTCAAGGTCTTTTCCAACCTTACGATACTGTGATACTGTGAAAGCACATAGGCATGAGAATTAAATCCAGTAACTGAACTGATTCAGCAGTGGTTTCTCATCACATTAGCATCTTCTCCAGATTGATTTAAGATTGCAGCCAGTGATAGTTACTTAATAGTACATAGTATGGCTTTTATTTACCTTCTGAGTTTCTTATGTTGCAAGGAATTTCTGTGTGAACTGGTGGTTAGTCCAGATTGGTACTGCTTGTATGCTTTGGTCCTGAGATTTTATTTGGTGGAGATCTGAGCAAACGGAAGTGGGGAGCACAGCCCAGGGATTAGTTCGTGTACAACAGGGTCGGCATATCTGCACAGTGCAGCCCAGCAGCTCTGTTAGATTCATTCTGAGGTGCTTCACTTCAGTAGGGATCAAAACATTTCAAAGGTCTTCAGGATGTTTGCTGTCAGCTGGTCACTGTGACCTAAACAAGATGAAAAGCCGAACAGTTACCTGTTAACTACTCATAAATAGCTAACAGAGAGTTTAGAGTTGTCACTTGATCCTATAAAGACCTGTCCTGATTTTATGTTCATTTTTCTAAGGTATTTTAGTATGTCTGAGTATTAGGTGTTTATACTGCATGCCTTTAACAGTTTTGTTGAATATCACCATTTTCATTTAAAATAATGTACAGTAAAATACCTGTTTGCATTAGATATGCAACATACTGTGTTTCTTGTTCTTTTCAACCATGAGTAGGTCATCGCATGTTTGTCAGCTCATGGTCATTTAAAATTTAGTGAAAGAGCATGTTCTCAAAGTTCATACTGCATGACCTAGTTACTTCTATCAAATACTGTTTAATATTTATAGTGGATATCAGCATATTAAGGGCTTTGACTGAGTGCACTGATGCATTAACATTTTCTTTAACTCTTGTTTTGGAGAAAAAAACAAACTAACTACTAACAACCTATTTCGTCTTGAAACTTCTGAAAGATCTACCTAACTGTTCAAGTAATGCTAATCTCCTTGAAACCTTTGTTATTTGCATGTTACGTAAACCAAACCCTTTTCCTTATTACACGGACTGGAAGGATGCCTCAGAAAGTGAAATATTAGATAGTTGTGCAGAGTTTATGTAGACATTTTTCTAAGAAAGACACCAGTTTTCATTCATAATTCAGGTCCTTTTTGCTAAATTTAATTACTTAACATAACCTGCTGATGTGTACTGCAGAGATATAGAGAAATGAACAGAAGTTGAGTGGACGCACTTTTGGTGTGTATTTTTAAATATAAAAAAAAATACCCCAGTACTTGTACGCAAATATGTGTTGCTTACTTGTAGCTAATTAATTTACCTTTAGTTTCTCAGTGTGTTTCAGAAAAGGATCACTTCATACCTTAGGATTTTTCTTGTAATTCGTAGTCCTACATTTTTACTAAGAATGCATTTTTCAGTGCAAAAACCTAGGAGAGATGGGCTTTGCGAAATACCAGCTGGTAGTTGACAGAAAATGACCATCATATGGTCTTTGAAAATCTCTTCTAGTTTGGAATTATGACTTTCTATGTGAATGACTGGCTTTTAGATAGTCTAGCATTTGAGAATATTTGAAAACTTAATGTGACTCTATGTAAAAGATTTTTATCAGTCTAAATTCTGCATCTTTGGGCATACATTTTCTTTGTTTCAACTGTTATTTTTGCAGCAGTAAACAGCCATAAGAACAGTATATTTGAGAATTTGAGTACTAGAAAAAAAGAATTAAACTACACACTTATATTACTTTTGGGGGGATTTATATTACTTTGGGGGGTATTTATATTACTTTTTGGGGTATTTTTCCAGTCCTTAATCCCATACACTTAATTTTATCACAAACTAAATATCCTATTTTTTTCCTGTTTTGTTGAACGGGCAAACAGGGGTAGATGGTCCCCCTCCCTAGAGAGGAGACGACCTACTAGTCCCAGGATTCATATCCAGCATGCTTCTCCGGAGGATGACAGGTACTAGTCAGCTCCTCCCAGTTGAAAAGTGGCTAACTGCATCCTGCACTCTCAGAGGAACATACTGAAATTTAAAAGTATGCATATATGTAGAGAGAGCCTTCAAACCTCCATAAGCCCAAAGTAAAACAACAGCTTAGGTATCATCTCTGAGTTTTGTTATAAAGCACCATTTGCCTGAATGGTCACAAGCTGTGAAATAAGATGTGTATTACAACAGAACATCATCTGTGTTAGTGTTCTTTAGTCTGCTTTTACTTGCCTCTGTAAATGTTGATGGTGTTTTCACTGTGGTGCTTCATAATATGATAAGTGTTTGTTGTAGACTCTGTTCTTGTCGAGGTGTTTATTTTGATATTTTAATTAGATTTTTTTCCCTTTTTTTTAACAAACTGTTCCTTGGAGTGGGGGGGGAAACCCCACAAACTTATATGTTGGAAGTCTTGGTAACATTTGCTAGTCGATGTACGTAAACGTACTGTTAGTAAATTCTGTCCTAAATCAGGATGGCCTCCATGGTGCAGGTTTTCCTAATAAGGTAGGTTTTGATTAAAAACACCAGTGCTTTAAATATTTTTTCCTAATGCTGAATTTCACCTATAATTAATGGAAGCACCTTTGATTTTTTGTCATCATATACTTATTGCTCAAATTGGTTTTGGTATTCCATTTGGTGTTCTATTACTACTTCAGCACTAAAATTTTTTTTTGGTAATTTTTCCTGATAGAACTGGGAGTGTTTCAAGCAGAAATTATACTTTCTACTGAGATGGAAATTCAGAATTTTCCCTTAATTTGTTTTTTTGTGTTACAGTAATTGTCATAATAAAGATGGTTCATCTAAATAATCTGTACATGTATAAACTCTCATGAAGTTGCACTTAAAACTGTAAGAGTAGTATATGGATAAAACTCAGTTACTGTAGTCCTAGTGCTTACCTTCTGCTAAAGTCTATCCACAGTACTTATATTTGTTAAGGTAATTGGTCTTGTTTGCTTGATACTGGATACTAATACAAGGTGGGAAGAGTGTAATTTGGCTTGGATAGATTTTGCTTTTTATTTGAGTAAGGCAGCATTTTAAATTATAAAGTTAAGTTTGTGAAACATTATTTCAAAATTTTCCCTCCTTACAGATACTGCATTTCTAGAAATTTTGCCAATACATCCCTTTGATGGGACAGTTATTAACAGTTTACAAATGTACTTTGTATCTTTTAGGCATTTTTAAGTAGTATTGCCTCCCATTCTTAAGTCAATGTAAATACTGTCTTTGACTTCAGTGGATGAGACTTGATAAAATCTTGTCATTGAAGTGACTAGAATTAAATCACAGTCATATTACATACCAGCGAAATGAGATTTTTGTCTAAATACTACCATTCTTAATGCAGAATTCTAAGCCTGATAATGTCAGCCAAAGTTTTGCAGAGAAAGACTGAAATAATCTGATACCTGTTAGCAAACAAATTACAGTAAAGCATCTGTGGGATATATAAAATCTGTTAGGGGAAGGATTTTGAATTGGAGAAACAGCAGCCTAATTTTCTTAGTGAAATCAATGCCTCCTTGTGCTTGGAAGTCTTGTAGGTAATCTGCTCACCAAATCCCAATAATTCATTCAGAGATGAACCAAGGAATTTAGGCTAACCCCTAGGTTGCAGCCTCCCAGTTCCAAGATCTTTCAGATTAAGAGAAGTTCAGAGAAAGCTGGGTTCTGTATATTGCATGTCCAGTACAAAATAATAGCCCACTTTGAGTATAGAGAGAGCATCAGTGAGGGAATATAAGGTGCTTTAACCTTTTTTTCAACTCTTCAAGTTTACATTCATTCTGTTTATTTCCCGTAGCTTTTACAGTTGGCTAACACCACTCATTTCTATATTTTACATTTCTTCAAGACGTGCTTGTGTCAATTTGACAATTGATGCAGTGGATATAGGGGAATGAGTGTCTGATGGATCAGTAGTGGTAGCTAACTAACTGCTTATCACTGCTTTCAAATTGTATTTTCACAGATAATTGAGTTTGATGGATGTCATCTTACTCAGTACTTTCCAGATCTATCTTACAAATTGGCCTGATTTGCATATAGGATGCAATCAAGAAGATCTACTTCTGAATACATTTCTTAAACATACGTCTTGTGCATTATTTCTAATTTTGATAATTTAAATTCAATTTTTGCAACATTGTGTTTATTGATAATGGTTCATGTATAAACTTTAGAAAAGGGTTTGTCAGGACTGTTGTTATTCTTGAATTTTTGCACTTGCTATATCAGAAATAATGGCTCCTTGATGTACCTTGACAAGATGAAGACATAGTTTATATGTTATTTCAGTGTTAAGAATTAACAGGAGTTTGGTTAGTATCATGTATTTTTTAAGAAATTTTAAAAAAGAGTTTTTGCGTTGAATTTTATAGCTTCATTGCTGGGGGTTTTATATTAGAATTTAGAATTAACCAGTCTGTCAAAAATGAAAGACTTTCTGGTAACTGGAGAACTGCGAAACTGTGAAATTGTAGGTGATAATAAAAATGACAAGAATGAAAGTTCAGCATTTAATGGTAGGTAGGAGTTCTTCTGAAAAGTCTGTGTACAATTTCAGCATGTAACCAAGACCAGATAAAGTAAAACTTTCTCATATACTTTCAGCGAAGAGAAGTAGCTTTTGGCAGTCATACATGCATCGGTAAGAATACTTGTCCAAGAGTCATCCTGAAGCCAACTGTGGAACAAGTACCCTTCTGGTACTTTCATGAAGAGAACTTGATGTGTGCTGTGCGCTGCCAGTGTCAAACTTACTTTGGCCTGGATGATCCTATTCCATCTTTCCAGCAACACTATATGACTTGATGAGGGAGGCACTTTTGCAAGGTGTGAATTGAAGTGCTAGGAATGAGCATGGGGAGCTGCAGAGTAATTGTGACCTCCCAGTTCACAAACTGTGTAGATCCAGCTTTTCAGAAATCTTCAGGAAAAATCAGGAAATATTGAACATTCTTGATGGCTTTATGACTGCATAAATGAACAGATTCACTGCAAAGCACTGAGGTCTCGTGGAGAAGTCAGTAATAAATAATTTTACATGTTAGGTACTGAATTTTATAAAAATGTTAATTTATCATTTTAGAAATAGTGATCTTGAGTTTTGATAGGGATATTGTATTTCTATGGGTAGATTTTATTTACACCCAACAGTGATAAATATTTTGAGGCACATGGGTCTTTGGAACAGGAACTGTGAATAGTTTGCCTGTATATAAAATAATACATATATATACACACTGAACTTGTAGACATAATGAGGCCTTATTGATCAGCTCTGAAAAAAATTCTGAGGTTCTTAAACAGCTTCAACAGAAATGAGAATTAAGAAATATCCTGAATTTTATTTAGAAAAAGCAGAGTCAGCTATTCTACATTGCTATTGAATTTTTGTTAATTATTACTGTAACCCACTGGCTGGCAACAGAATATGGAGTTTTCATCAAGATATGTGAAATTATGAAATTTGCTTGCATTTTCAAGAGAATTTCACAATATAATGACAAAATATGCATTTTTCACTTCCTAATGATAGATGTTCTGTATGTTTATATATTAATCTAATGAAGAATACTGTGGATTAATTCATAAGAGGGATAATGCCATTCAGCATGTAGAGTGTAAAGTTTGTATAAAAAAATTGTTGTGGCTTTCATTCTTTACTTTATTGTATCTTAGATTGTTACTATTATGTCTGAAAAATTTTAACATTTCCTTAAAGCTTATAGGTTAAATCAACAAAAAGGGAAATGTGAAATATAGTCTTTCCCAGCAGATAGTGCCTTAATGCTTTTGGTTTATATATTTGACTGCATGTCTCCACCTTCACTGCATGTGACCATCTCTTTGTTTCTGCTCATTCTGTCCAAATTCACATCCATGTTTCCAAATTTTGTGAAGAACAAGGACGCTGGAGTCTTGCATTCCAAAACAGGACAGTGTAGACCACCTAAGTGCTAGACCTGGAGCAGCACAGAGGTATCCTTATTTACTCAAATCATAGTTCCAAGTAAATGAGGTATTTGTTAGAGTATATTCTTCATACGCTGTGCATAATACTTTCACATATTTAGTGGTTTTTTATCTATAAGTACATACATGCATGTATTGTTCATACATAATATTTAATCCTCTATAAAGTACATTTAAAAAGTAAATTTGAGTGCAGCATGACTGTTCTTATCCCCAGTACACTCTTTGTACATTATATATGGGCAGGAAAGGATGCCTGCCTGTAAATATGTACCTACCAAAGCCCACAATGGGCTCAAGCTGAGCCAGGACTCTAAATGCTATGGTAGCCTGTTGAGCTAAAAGGAATTGTATGCTGCATCATCGTAGCAAGAGGAAGGAAGCAGAAAGGAAATTGTGATTTTAAATATATTTCTAACGTGGTGCTTGCAAGGACAGCACAGAGAGCAGATAAATAAGTATATTCATCTCACTAGTGCTATGTATTACTCTGTCTCTTTTCACAGGAAAACCTTCTCTACTCTCAACTTTTCCACCAACAAAGAGTTGTCGCTGTGTGCTCTTTTTCTCCATTGCATAGTGTCACAGTCTAAGAAATGACATAAGGAGTAAGAGGAAATTAAGCTCCATAACCGACCAAACAGAAAATGGAGAGGGACACAATTTGAGTGAAAATGCTGCTGCATTTGGTGGATTTAACCGTAATTTTAAATACTTTACTAACCTTAGGTTTTAAGTAAGGCTGCAGCATTTGCTTTTCCCTATGAATCCACCTTGTATTTGTCCCAATAAATTAAAAAAAAAAGTAATGTGAATATACAAAGAAAAAAATCTGGTGAAAATAGTTTGAGGACAAAAAGGATTTTAATTTTTGATCAATTTTTTTAGAAGAAAATATATTCTTTTAAAATCTAATAAGTATCAGATAATGACTTCTGCTCATGAAAAAAAAGGATTTTTTGTTTTGCTGCAGTGTTTTTTTTATTTGGGGCATACTGCATCACAATGTAGTATTTATCAAATATTGCAGTAGGTACTGATTGTTAAAATCCACTAGGATTATATTGTTTGGGCATGATTTGGTGTTACACTGTTTAGATATCTTCCAGTTCAGATACTGGAATACTCTTTATAACCACAAAGGTTTAAAAGGAAAATATATTTTATTTTGCCCACAGTGATTCTTTTACAGCTTAGCATATAACATTTTTTATGTTATTGCAAGTTCCTCTGCAGGCTTCTTGCCACTGGTATAAGATGCAGGTTAGGGGTTTATAACCTTGTTGGTCTTTCAATGAATAATAATCGCTCCCTGTTTTTGACCACTCCTGAAATATCGTATGCACTTTTTATTCTACAAAACTAATATATAATGATGATTATCAGAGGTTTGAAATTGTAAATCCTAATTTGTAAATGCTCACATTACTACGGGTAATAATGGAAACTTTGGAACACACAAGACTTGCAGAAATTTTTTCATAGTATCTTTAAAGTCCTAGATCATAATGGTGAAACATACTTTACCTTAGTTCTTACATTTATTGACTCATATTACTGCTGATTGTTCTTACTTACTATGAAAGTAAATGCTTAGATTGTCAGAAGTAACTAATGCCTCACTACCTGTGTCAGATGAATTCTATAGGGGATTTATGTGGGAAAGGAGTGAAGGAACGAAATAAACTTCTAACACTTATATTGACTGGAAATTAGAATTGTTCTAAATTGTTTCTCAAAAACTTTAACAACTTTTAATACAATGAGATTTCTGAAAAGCCGATAGTGACAACGTTATTTAAATCTGATATGATGCAGTGTTTGGTTTGCTGCTGAAATTTAGATTTAAAAGCAATTTTTAAAGTTTACACTTGAATAGTATTTTCTGGCCATTTCTGCATCATTTCTTTCCTGCTGTCTATTCTGCATTTGTTTTTCCTCCTGTCAAGACAGAACTAGACTGCCTATGAGGAGCCATTTTTTTAATCAAATACAGACTGTGAAGTGGCAACTAGCTGCACATTCAGTTGGGATTAATGTTTTCTCCCCTGTTTAGTACCTCATAACTTTCATAACATCAGCCTCAATCAAACCTAATGGGTACCGTGTGTCTTAAACCTCAGATTCACCACCCTGTTCATGAAAATAGCTTTCGCTTTTTCATCCATCAGCCATTTCTGTTTTTACCTTAACAATACATTAATAAATATATAATCTTCATATTTTTGTGTTCTTTTTCTTCTTTGTTTATTTGTTTTTTGACATGTCATTTCACAGGCAGTCCAGAAAAGTGGAAAGATATAGCAGCCAAAAACAAACTAGGAAAATCTCCGCAGCTGAAACAGAAAGGTAGGATTGCTGATCGATGAGTAAACATCTCTTGTAATCAATCTAATTCCAGATTTTGGAATATATCTCTAATAGAACTTTTAAAGTACAGCCTCTGTGACACTACCAGAAGTTATGTTGTAATGTACAGTATTATTTACTTTGTATCTATATTATTAGCACAGCTTACTGTGTTGTATACGTACAGAAATTTTCTGGCATTCTCCGTCATTGCAGATAAACTCAATTGTAAAGACTAGCAGTCCATCCATTTTATGAACCAAAATTTGAGATACAGTGCAACTATCTTGATCTCTTTAAGATGAAATTTGGAAACGTGTAGCATATTTCATTAGTATGAGGCAACCTTTTCTGTGTTTTACTACTGATCGTTTTTCAGAAAATCTTGTCTCTTTTACAATAACTTTGAGGATAAAAAGCTATTAACAGATTAAAGATGTCTCTGATGAAAGTAATTTCAACTTATAGTATGAAATTGTTAGACATTTAAATATGTATAGAAAAATTTTAATCTGTCATTACATAAAGTTAATACAAACACTGGGACTTCAACCTTTGTATTCATCGAATTTTTCTGTACTTGTATTATCATGGTAACTTTTAGCTTTGATGCTACAGTAGCATAGGATTATGTATTCAAGTTATTAAGAAAAAGTGAAAAAGATATATACTAAATCATAAGTACACCTAGTTAAGTTTTAAACCCTCTGTATTGGCTGAAATAAGAGCAGTGAGGAGGGGTGAGATTCTGTCTTTGTCAGAAATAGATTTCTTGATTAACAGAGCAGCAATGTAATCTGTTTACATTGTGAGGGTTGAAAAACTTTGATGAACACCATTTTCAATGAAAATGCATTATATGTAGCAGAACTTGAGAGCTTTTATTTTATTTTACTACTTCCAAGTCCCAGACTATCGTTCCTGATCAAAAAGCAATGGTTATGTTTTCCTTTGTTTTGATGATTCTGTTGTCACAACAGCCCAGTTGCTTTTGCAGTTTAGACCAGAGAAGCTTCCAAAATGATGGCTGGTATTCTTGCTGTGTTTAAACCAGGGACAGTTTTGCCACTGAGATCACTAAAGCCATTCCTTCCCCCTTTTCTCCTAACTTCTGAAGAGTAAGGGGAGCCACTGGGACTGAGGTCTGAGAGGCTCACAGTTCTTGATAACCATTCCAGAACATATGGTTAGAAGGCTTGGCACAAAGCTGAGAAGGAAAGAGATGTGAAATAAATGGGAGAGGGGACAAATGGAAATGTAAATGTAACTAGAAATTATAGCAACAGAAAGCATAAGGGAGGAAAAGGAAATATAAGAGATTATGATGGCAAATGGCAGGGCAGAGAGTGAGGGATGCTGGCAGAGTACTAAAGGAAATCTCACAACACTTGCATTTGGACAAACCTGCTTGTCTGTATATGTGTTTACATTTCAAACCTGATATTTCAGTGTGTGAACTGGGGACATCTTCTTTCTACAGATGTTAAAATCAAAACCATACCTCAATAATTCCTGTTTGCAGTAATCAGTGTTTTACACTAATCTCAATATATGTAAGGTGTAAATCCTAATGTTGCAATACCTGAAATTTTAAGATTTCAAGTGATATAGGAACTGATTTTCAAGGACTGTGGTTTTATGAGGTGTTATGCTGAATGCATCAGTAGCCCATGGACTCCATCTCTAAGGATAAGCATGTTATATTTAGTTAGGTTTATAGAAAAGAGGCCTTTTTGAGGCTTGGGCAAAGTGTTTCTTTGCTTGAAATGACCAACCCTGCTCTGAAATGTAGTATTTCATTTTCCTGGGTATGTAAAAGTTTCTCATAATTGTAATGTATGATTGAGGATTTATTCATGTGGATGAGAAAGTGTTAGTCTGATGCCACTGTGAAATATTGCTACAGTATCTAAATGTAGAGTTTTTATGGGATTTAAAGGCTTGAAAACTGATTCTTTAGTCGTTGCTGTGCTGAGATAAATTTGCCATTATTACATTCTCAGGTAATGATTGTAGTCATTACCTAGTGTTTGTGTTGGGGCGGGGGGGAGGATTTTGCTGGTTTGCCAGTGGTTTTGGTTTTTTAAAGCAAAACAAAATCGCTTTTCACAGTTGATTATGAAAACTGAAAAAGTAAATCTGATGGGTATTTTTTTTTCCTCTGAAATTAAGCAAATTTGCCAGAAGAGTCCCTATATCTACATTTTTACTTCGCAGAAGAGAAAATCTGCTCTGATTTCTAATGAGCAATGAACCTGGTGCAACAAGAGCATAGGGAAACATGAATTGCGCTGCTTATTTCTATATCTCCGTGGCACATGTTATAGGCTTCTGTTTCCATGAAATGATTCACTGCTAGTAGATGTGAGATACAAATGTCTACATAACTCTGAGTGCTGTAGTTTAGTGTTTCTTGATAGATGTAATGTTGCACTAGTAGGAGAAAGGTTTGATAATAGGACAGACAATTTTCTTTTCAATTGCAAATAAAACTCAAGACTATTTAATTCTCAAATACCCATTTCTATCTTAGATTTGGTCTTTATTTTGTGATTTGCAGATCTTGTCTACTGTTAGCTAAACAGATTACTGGAATAAGATATCAGCATGCTATCGGCTTCTCCATAAAGCATTTGAACATGCTGAGATTACATTCTCAGTGTATTGTGATAGCTTGGGAAATGTTCATAAAAGGGGAAAAACAGACCTTTTCAGAATACTTTACAGAGCCCAAGAGTTCCCTTAATTTGATGAGAAAAACCTTCAAGATGGGATTCAGTAAATTCTTCTGAAGGAGTAAAACTGAGTACCTGAAAATCAGACATTTTCTGTCCTTGTATGAATGAGCAAAACTGTGGTAAGGATTGGTTTATCCCAGTCCTAAAATGTTTTATTTCATCCCTAACTTATCACCCCAGAAATGCCAGATTTGAGGTTACCTGTAATATATGTTTGTATATTACAGTGTTTAACTGTACTTGCTATTATCTACATAGGACCCTGTGCCGGGGATGTGCTGGATTGGCGATGCTCTCTTATTCTTAGTTTTTCTTTATAGTTCCATAAGGGACAGCATTTTTTTATTTAGTAGATGCCCCCGAGGCATCAGTCTGAAAGAAAAGAATTTGAGTTTTCTTGTGTGCAGGCAGAGCTGGTACCTGTAGGATTCCCCTGTAGACTATTGCCAATTGCGTTAATAGTTTTGCTGCTTGCAGTGCTAACTTCCTCTGTGAGAAACCAGGAGATGGGATACACACGTATGTGCTCGTTGCAGTCTCATTGTTCACCAGGTATCATTTATCTCCCAGATTCCTCTCATCTCTGTAGTTCTTATCTCACTTGTCTCGTTTCCTCAGTCACACACAAGCTTTTGTCTACCATGCTTGTTCTTCTTTGTCTCATTCTGCTGATCAGCCATTTGCAGGCTTCTTCCTCTCAGTAATTGATCTTTCTCCTAGGCCAGCAAGTCGTTACTTCCATTCTAGTTTTTCTCCAGTTACCTTTTAGCTCTATTTTCATTTGCATCTCAAGTAGCATATTCATCTCAATGTCATGCCCCAGCTAATTCAAGTCTTAAGCCTAATTTGTCTTCATTTTAGTTAAGCAGATCCTCTGTCTTTCTCAAGTGGAAAGGGGCAGGTCTATAAAAAAGGGTATTACTGAAAGAGCAAGAGGTAAGTTTCTGAGTTAGAGGTAAAGTCTTAGTTGTGTAATAACAGAACAGATTGTCCTCCTGCTTCACTGGGCTCTCAGATAAATTCCAGGATATTTAAACTCGAAAATAAGAAAAATCAGAACTGAGAACATGATGGTTTTTGTTAATTGGAGCATTCATTCACAGTAAAAGCAAGCAAGCGTTTTCTGGCCCAGAGTGGGATCCATATTTACCTTACAGATGTTATGATCTTTAAACATCTGATGAACATCTGATGCGTAAAAGCTGGTTGCATGCAATAGTTGACATGGATTTCTTTCACAGTCAGCATGAAGAAACAGGCATTTTCAGAACTCAGCTCATTTTTGTTGTCTTAAACATCTCTTAGGAGTCAGGGGAATCGATCTCTGCAAGAATGTTATGGTTATCACCAGGGCAAGACAGAAGTTGAGCTAAAGGCACATTGGGATTTAAGAGAGACAATATAGCAAGGGCAAAACCAGATTTTGTTGCATTGTGACTGGACTTCTACATAAACTGTTAGTGATGAAATGGCTATGAAACCATACCTGTTTGTGTGTTATCTCATTTATATCTTTTTTTAGGATGACTTTTCAGTATATGATAGTCATATGAGCTAGGCAGTCTCTTGGTTACTTTGGCTGTATCTTGTGGGAAAGTTGTGCTGAGTGTATGAAGGGAGACTTCGTAAGTCTGCAGCAATTTAAAAAAAAATAAACCAAAAACTCCACAATGAAATTTAAATACCTGAAATTACAGCAGTACCGTTTACAGAATGCTGCACTGTTGGGAAACCAAGGAAGAATAAAAAGGGACAGTTAGAGTGCTTTGTCACTCTCCAAACTTGAAATGCTTCTAGTTACCTTGTACTTCCTGTATATGCAATAATTAAACTACTAATAATTATACTTTATTATGCTAAAATGATTAATAATTTTACTGCATATTTTAATTATGTTTTCATTATAGTTCCCTCAGAATATATTCCTGTTTTAGGGCTTATTTCAAACTCCTAAGGAAACCAAGGCTATTACAAATGTACTTACATATTGTCCTTTTTTAGGACACTAATTGAAATCTAGTTAATATTTTTAATAAAGATAAAAGATATGTTTTAGAAACAGAAGTGCTTTCTGTTAAAACTAGGTATTTGTAGCCTACTCTATGCTAGTACTTATGTCATAGGTGTTGTTAGATTGTGTTTGCTGTGTTTAAGATGCAGCTAGAGATTTTGGCCAACTGTCAGCCATATGTAGTGCCATTCAGAAGTTCCACAATTAGGGGCATGTGAGTCTGCAGTGGTGAGTGTTCTGGAGTTCATTTTGAAAATGGATTTGCATTCAGAATTAATAACTTTGATCTGAAATGTCAGCCCTGGTCCTGCAGCCAGGATTTGCAGTGGTGTTTGGTGGAGGGGGGCATGGGAAGGTGTGGCTGGAGCTAACAACTGAACAGTTTCTTTTTGGCCCTGATGTTTTAGGGGTCTGCTACCATGTCTTTCTAGAAGGGGACTTCCAACCCCACGAACAACTGAACAGCCAGTCATTAGGGGAAAACATCCTGCTCGCTCAAGATTGAGTGAGCACCCTAGTGTCAGACCCTTAAGCTCTGTACATCACCTAGGCCCTGGAGGGTCGACGCCACCTTCTCCACTTCTGACAAGGTTGCTATTATGTGTACAGCACAGCTTTCATGTTCTACCTCCCAGGTGTCAGTGTGGTGGTGGTGTACTTCCCTAAGCATACATGGCGCGTTCACTCATTCTGGCGCTGTAGATTATCCTCTCTTCATGATATTTACACTCCTCCCATATCCTTTACGTCACCTATCTTCTCCATCCAGATGGTACTTCTTGCTGTTGACCTTAAATAGTTATGCAGTGTAAGAGTAAAAAACTGGCTGTGTTCACCCTTCCATTGTTGTGTTTTGTTCTGTATTCATGTGAAAATTATCGAAGTATTTTGCTTAAACACTGTGCGGGCAATCACATGATGTTCACACAGCTAACACTGATCTTACAGACTAAGAGAAAGTCAGTTGATCTATGTAGTGTGAAAGCCAACAGTATTTGGAGCTTGTTCAAATGTGTTACTTACAGTTGCAAATTATCTACTTGCAACTATATCGTAGTAGATAAACAGGGCTTATCACTATACTGAGTGTGATGTGGTAAATAGCAAGGGCATTTAATAGTAAGCTCTCCCTCTCAGTGGTCTGCTTCTTCTCATCTTTGTTTAACTTTCTTAAACTTTTTCCCTAGTTATTAAAATTGTCCCTAGATATTTTAAATGCAAACTTAATAGTGTTCCAAAGATGCTTGATGTGTTACTGTAGCCATGTATAAGAAATCAAGTAACTGAGATGCTCTGAAATAGTGCTAGCTGGAATTCCACCAAAGGGTTTAGGATATTTACCTAGGTAAGAATATTAAAAATCTGGTATATTTTTTGTGCATGCACTCCCCCCCCCCCCATGCCAAGGTTAAAGGTCTTTTTCCTTCTTTGAGTTAAGGGAAAACCAATGTGTTGTCCTGTTGGAATAGATACTTGCTGTCCAGTTCTCTGTGGCCTTGTGCATTTATTGCATCAACACAAAGAGAATACAAAAGTTAATAACAGAAATGACATTTTGTATTGCCCTTATGCCAGAACAGGAGATCATACATAAATTCTGAACCTTAATCATAAACAGTTCTTAAAAAACTGCTTTTCATTCAGTGGTTTTTGACAAGTACTTTATTAAACCAAACCAAACCAAACCAAACCACAACCAAAACCAAAACCAAAACCAAAACCAAAACCAAACAACAAACAACAAAGCAAAGGAAAATAGTTGGAGGTAGTTAGAGAAATTAAATGTGAGACCTTGTAAGTTTAGTAGGTGTCCAGACCTAAGTATGTGCATATAGTATACACCAAATGCAAACTTCTTCAAACCCATCTTCAGTATATACGACTTAATATGCGTGTAAAGCTCAGAATATAAAAAACCTCTTCATTTGGGTTATTTTACTTTATCTTCATTTCATTTGCAGAATACATCAACAAGGAAGTCCCACACAGTCTCCTCCTGCAGACACATCCTACAGCAGTCGCAGGGGAAGACAGCTACCGCAAGTTCCAGTAAGAAGTGGCAGTATAGAGCAAGGTATCAAATAATGAGCTTATAATAGCTCAAACTCTTTGATTTCTTACCTTTTTTTACTTAAAGTCTACTTTCATAACTACATATTCAATGCTATGATTCTACCAATAAAGCAGTAGAAGAGAATGAAAACATTTTGATAGTCATGGAAATCCAGTAGAATTTGACCAGTGAGTTATTACACATGGTTTAATTGCCTTAATTTTCTAGTACACTTTTATGTTTATCTGCTGTAAAATTTCTGTTAGAATCGTGGTAATTTCCAACATACACCTAGTTCTTATACAGCTAAAGCAATCAGGAGCAAAGATTTTGACAACATTTTGACGGTGTTACTCATTTCTTATTTTGTGGTGTATATTAATTGTTCTGGGGAATATCACAAATCTGTTTTTCTTCTGGAGTTTGTAGTTCAGAGATTAGAGAATGAAAATAATCTCCATGAGTAATGTGAAAGCACGGATCATCAGCTCTTTCTTAAGAATAAACTGGTCAGGCAGAGTGCTGATTTTTTCTGAAAAAGACAATGTGGGCCTACTGGTTGTGGTTGTTTGTGCAAAATAATATCAAATAAGTATGAATATTGCTGTTTCCTTTTCTAGCAATATACTGCACATGGCATATGAGATATTATGGTTAAATAAAATGACATAATGGATAATATTTGCACATTCATGTTTTCTTCTCTATTTAAAAAGTCTGTTTTCTCATTGACTACAAGCACCAACTGTGATTGCCATATACCACAAGGTTTTCTTCTCCAGGGAAGTTAAAGAAATGCTTCTAGCAATGAAATATTGTAGTGCTTTATAGAACTGTGTGGCAGATCGCCTTCTTTAATTGATAATGTTGCTGATCATGACCTTGTTATCACAGTAGATTACCATAGGGGTTTTTTTGTATGATGACTTACATTAACATGCAATCAACTTGAATTAATTTTATAGCTTTGAGTTGTGATGGCATATCACACCTTCAATTAATGCACATAAAAATGTATTATTGTTTTATAGATGTGTTTATTCTGAATGATTACTATACTAATACAAGTGAATTTTATTCATTTAAACTTTCCATTCAAATTCTTTTGGTTTGTTTTGTAGTGAATCTAGGGCTGTCTGGATTATAAACTAGCCACAAACTAAATTTACAACTCTGTTTCTGCATATTAGTAAGCTGGGAGCATTTTAAGGAAACATGATAAGTAGTAAATTTCAGATTTCTTTCATATTTATTCTGCAATTTGAGAACCTGATACAATATATAATGATGAATCAGCTTCTAATTTACTTTTAAGTTGGCTTTCCGTTGGCTATTTGTCTAATATCTTTCTGCTGTTCTTGATAACTGGTGTGCTGAGAATAAAATACTACTTTATTTTTTGTTAAAGACATGGGAAATGATCGTAGAACTTACCATGAAAATGAATGGCGATGGGATGTATACAGAAGAGGGGAAAAAAATTAAAGTTAAGCAGAATGCTAAAGCTATTCTAATTTTAGAGAGTTGTTGATACCATGAACACCTGTAAAGTAATATCGTTTCACTGAACTCTTATTTACACTTGTGGTTGGTATGCTTGCGTCTCATATATAAAATGTACAAGTAGGATGTGACATACTTTGTTGTTATATATCTTACCGCCTATGTCAATATGACTATATTACCGCACATGGAAACAAAGGCTAAAGAGATTTCCTTCTCTGTGTAGTACTTTGATTTTGTCTAAGTGGCTGGCTTGCCCTTTTGAAGGGGAGGTTTTCCGATTTTACCCATGGTTAACACTTGGCCCAAGCTGAGAATATATTTGCAGAGAAGTACTAAACTGAATAGGGTTTATAAAATATTTTTCAATGGTTTGTTTAGAATCTTCAAAAATAATTATGGTGGTATGTATAAACTTTATACTACTATAGGAAATTAAATTCAGGGAGGCGATAAGACCATAGCATTTTCTCTGATTTACAGTATCAAATTTTAATATCAGTTTCAATCCTTTAATCCTTTTCAAATGAGTATCAGGGTAAAATGGAATGACCAGAAGTGTTCTGACCCTAATGTAGGAATGAATCCAAAGCATATTGAGGTCTGTAAAGGATTTTCATTAACTGTACTTGGAAATACGTTGTGTCCTTACTGATTTAAATTCACAGTCACCATGGATATAGATGATGTCAATATATAACAGTGCAATATATACAATAGTACAGTATATAACTTACAGGAAGCATTTCAAAATTCTTTGCATTTTCTTCATTTAGAAATAAAGCTACTTCTTGGTGGTCAGTATTGACATCCTGTATTTAAAGGAATTCCCACGTGATATACCATAAGGTATCATTTTTATAGTAAAGTGCTTACTCTATACAATGTTTGTTGTGTCAGGAGGGTTGAATACACATCCAAATATATACATCTATGAATCTATGTCTGTTTTACAAATCACAGTAATTGCTGTAAAAAGATTGAATGTCTGTATATCAAGAGTGGGTGTTCTGTTTGCCATTTGCATATTCAGGAGACCTAGAAGAATCCATTACTCTTTAAAACTCTTGTTATGGAACACATGAGAGGTAATGAAGAAGCAATAGACTGGTTATGGTTTTGATCTTGAGAAACAGAACGATATTTTAACTTTTAATAGATGAGATTTTTACTCTCAGTCTTTAATCTTTATCTCTCAATTGTAAATGATCATATCCATGCTAATCAAGCTTCTGCTAGGACCGATATTTCATCTCAGACATTCTGTTTTGTTATAGTCAAGTTTAGAGCTAAAAAGAACATTTGTTTCCTTCTGTCTACCAGATGATGATGATGATGTCTTGTTTACTGCTGCTCTTGGCAGTTTGAGAATGATAAAATGTGAACTGGTGAGAAAATAACGTAGTCTTGACAGGTTCTTGTTGAAAGACACTTTATTAGATCTCATAGAAGTAATTTCGACAGAGAAGACCAAACTAGTGGACCCTATTCCATTACAGAAATTGGGCTGGTACTACTGATCAGAAATAGAGAAAAAAAATCTTAAATGTGGGGGAAAAGGTACAATTTAAGAACAAAAGCCTCACTTGGAACAGTTCTAAGTAAATAATATTTTTAGCAACTCGAGTACATACATACTTTTTAAAGTGACTATGGTTAAGGTTATAGGCTTCTGTAATTTTTAGGCAATGTGATTTTTGTTTTAATCACAGTGATATTCAAGAAAGACATGGCTATATTCCTTTCCTTTGCAACCCCATTAGCAGTTATTTCCTAGAGCGCCAAACACACTGGAATGTTATTGCAATTAAAGATCTTGAGATGCTTGAATACTGAAAGCTAGTCTAATGTAGACGCGTCTGTGTGTTTTCAAAATGTCACGATTTAATAGTCATTGCCCTAACTTATGCTGCTTAAGAAGCTTTTTTTATTTCTTTGTTTCAAACGATGATTTTATAAAAGGACGTAATAATATGAAGATGTTTGGGCTCAGTGGCTAAAGCAGTGAAATTCTAAGCTATGGTAAGGAGAACGCTGTGTTCTCAGTATGTCATCCTGTGCCAAGCTGTAAGAGGTTTGCATTGGTGGTTTTTTTATTTGCATCATGTTTGAGTGGAACTGTGCAAATCATTAAGAGGGGTGGAGATTCTGCGTTGACTTTGTTTTTCAACTGTTTCTATAATAACTTTATTATATAGTTCTAAAGTTTTTAAACGATACTTTTGTGTAAAGCATATTTCTGTGGTCTTTGCTCTGTCTGTCCTCTGTCATTGCAACTATCAAATGTCCCAGGAAATCTTGCTTGAATAGGATTTACGGGTGGGTCTGTACAATTTTGTATAATGGTTAATTATTGTATTGATCAAGGAAATGAAGGCAGCCTGAAGATCTGTAGCATTTTCCTACACTCCTTTTTAGCTGCAGTAGATGATATTAGGGATAATATGAGGTTTCTAGCAAGTAAATACAAAAAAGTATATAATGTACCAGAGAAGTCTATGAGCCAGCAAGACTCATAGTATAGAAGTATAGACTTATAGTATAGTAGTATAGAAACAGTCTTTTAGAGCTAATTGATGCAAAACAGGTCTTTCTCCCTGTGTCTCCTTCTATTTGGCTGTTCACAGCATGATTTCTTTTTCATAGCTTTGACAATGTGGTTTCATGCTTCAGAAGTCCTATAATGAGAGTAAGATTTGTGATAATCAGCAACCTATTTACATGTAAAGAACATCTGTAAACATAATTGAACTGGTGTGGTTGTATGTGTTTCCAGTGGTATCTGTGTACAGCAATAGGCCTTATGCAGTGACCTTTAGAAAAGCTAAAGTGCAACCAGCATGCTGTATCTTAGCTCATGTTAGAAAAAGCTTTATACGTAGCTTGTACGCAGGGTGAGGTGCATGAGTGTGTGTGTGCGCTGCTGTTTCATGACAGAAGGCTACTTCTGAAGACTATACTGGCACTGATTATTTGTGGGGATTATTTGTATAAAGTTCATGTGTATAATACATGTATAAATCTGTAATGGGAGTGACATCATAGAGGAATGATGTGTTTTGGAGTCCAGTGATTCCTTTTATCAAAAGAGAATCAGAATTTCATACAGAAAATCAGTATACTGTCAAACAATATATTTGAGTTGCAAATATCTTTTTATAATTAACCAACTTAAGATCTTAAAAAGAAATGAATGGCTAGTGAAAACTGTTCTGTGTATATGTACTTAATCATCGAAATGTCATTGCAGTGACAGTATGGCTTGAGTAATGGTAAAAAAATCAAACGTTTTCAGTTAAAACCTTTTTTCAGATCCATCAGTATAAAACTTGAGTGGCAAAAGTAATAACTCATTTCAATTTTAGATTTTAGTCTTTTAGCATTGTTTGTTTTGTCTTCATATTTCTGTTTTTATTTTGAAATTATTAGGTGGCACTGCACATTTTGAGGCAGCTTGTGGAATCTTTACTCATGCTGGAAAGTATTTTTTTCTCATCATTGATAACTCTTACAAATGAGTTTAAAACCTCATCATATTTTATGTTTTCCTTAAAGATCAATTTTCAATAGTAAGTGGTTATTGAGTATTATAGATTTCAATAAACAGAAAATTAACTCTCATTACTGCAGAAAAAGCTTCAAAATCTAAAACAGGGGTACATATTTCATTAGTGAGAGTGATACAAAAAGCAATTTTAAGATTTCGATGTCATTCATAAATTTGGGTATTACAGTAGTGCTCAAGCAGAATACTTAAGAGTCCACAATCTGGATCTCAGTAACTTCATTGTTCCTGTTAATTTTAAAGAAAATGTCATAGACTTTATTATTTGTCATGGTTTATCATTTTAATTTTCTACATTGCTTTTACATATGCTGGAGTACTGCCTACTGTACATGCCATTGTCACATGTAACACATTTCTTTATCTAACTTTAAATTTGCTGATTTCTTTTCCTGTTTCCATCATTCCGTGCATTTAATTCATTGAAGAGCAAGAGACTTTTAACTCTTCCACAAAAGGTAAATATTTATGTAATTTTTACAAATATATGGCAACTGTTAATATTGGCTTTTTCCTCAATATATTCTATGTCAATATATAGTATTTAGTTAACAGTGTTTAGCAGGCAAGAAGGAGTTTTTTTTTCAAATATCTATATGCTATCTGATGCCCTTCTTTAGAGTCTCAAAATGGTTTCTCTTGTGATTTCTAATTTTCCTATTGAAATACAGTATACTGGATTCAACGGGGGTAATTATGGTATTTTACATGGCTCAGATGTTGCTCAATTGAATTAAGGTTGAGTTAAGATTTTACATAAGATCTTGAGCTGTGTACAACATCTGCTTCTAATAACACGGCCATGGCTCTTGGCATCTGTAAAGAATGTTTCGTAGGAACAGTTGAAAATTATGATGGCCAGAAACTGTCCTTCATATGCAGAGGTTATGATGTGTTTTATTTGTCTGGCAAGCCCTTGACACTCAGAAAGTTAGTCATGTTGTAGGGCAGGTTTCTGGGGCAGACATACAGCACTATGAATTTGACCTCCTACGAATTCAAACTTTGTGACCTTTTGTCGTGAGTCCTGCAGATCTTTGGAAATTCTGGTCGGAGTAGAGGCTTGGGTGGTCAAAGCCAAACTGTGAGTTGAATGTGAATCAGAGTATCTCCTACAACTTCTTTACTTTTTGAAAGGGTGAATCCTACTGATGCGTTCATACTTTCTTAGATAAGAATACAGCAGATGTCACACTAGCTATGAACTCCAAGATCCACGTCAATACTTAGGAGTAAGTTTTCATGATAATTTTAGAAAAAAAACTGTGAAAAAGAAATAATTTTTAACTTGGGTATTGGCAATTACATGTTATTTGGCAGTGTTAAGAATGTGCTATGAAATGTCTTAAAAGAGCTCTAATAATGGTTGAATTTACAAACTATTTCTGTAATTTTTGCTTTCTTCAGTATTTGTATTTCTCTTAAACAGAACAATACAGATCAATCATGACAGTTTGCTGTTTATGTTCACAAACCTGACTGCAGTACTATTTCTTTATTTAAAACAATTGACTTTATGCAGACAAACTAGACCATGCTTGTAACAGGTTTGCAAAAGAGCTTGTTTCCACAAGATTTGGACGTATCTGGCCCAAGATTTGGGAGAATGTAGAAGCTGATGGGATCTCTATGCACACAGATTCCTCTGCCTCAAGGGACTTGAATGCAGATGCAGCCTGGAGGCAGAAAAAAGAGTTGGGCCAAAGAAGAGGAGCAGGAAGAAGTGGAAGGCTAGCAGTTTGTGAGGGCATGGACAACTTAAGTTCAGACTTACACTATTAGCCTACTGTAATGTCTGACTTTACCAGCGCAATATAAGAGATAATAGACAGTAGATGAATGTGAGATGGAGACAGTGCTGGCGGGTGGGAGGTTACAGGATATAGTATGTGTCAAGAGACATAGATATGAACGAAAAGCCAGATGTGAACAACACTGACCAGGTAAATCCAGAACAAAAAATCCAAGCATCTGTTCAATTTAGTCAATGGGAAGGACTGCTGTAAGTTCTTCAGAAGATTAAGAAAATGCTGACTGGTACTGCTACCAAACCCAGTAGTTTAGTTTTTTACAAATTTTAAGACGTATAAGTTTGTTTTCTTGTTGTTTTGTTTTAAATAGAAGTTTCTTTTGGGATCATCTTTGAAATTCATTGAGGAAGAACTGAGTGTTGCATCAGCCAGTTCAGGTTTTTATATTGACTTATCTTCCTTTGGGAGTGAGTTATTAAACTCAAGGTGGCTCTGTGCTTCTGCGTGTACTGGGGGATCCAAACTCATTTCCCAGCTTGACAGTCTGAGTGTGTGCTTGGGTCACACCTCTCATTCTGATCTGGGTGGAGGTCCAGAGTGGTACCAGCTCCTATGGAAAGGAAACCCATGCACACAAGCTTAAAGGAGCCATAGCACATTCTAGTCAGGTACAGGGAGCTGGGCTGCAAAGCAGGCTTCAAGAGCCCATCTCCCTCACTATCTGCATGTTGCCAATAAGTATTTTTGGAAGTCCTAGATGCAGAGAAGTGTTAACCAGTTCTTTATCTCAGTAACAAATTGATTTTTCAGTGGTACTAACCTTATATTTCAAAATGTTCGTCTGCTTATGATTTCAAAACTTTATCTGTTTAAATTTCACAGTAGAGTTTGCTGTGGATTTTTAACGTCATGAAACCTACCACAGAGATACATTGTGTGTGCATATTGCAAAACTCATACTAAAGGCTGAACAGAAATAACCTGGAGACTCTTATTATTTCTGAAATCCTTCATCCTGTTCCAACACCAGTGTGAGTTTTCTCTGCTGTGCCACACAGCCAGATCTCCAGTGAATGCTCCCATTCCCCCTCGCTTCCTCCTATCCAAATCTCACCACTGCTTCATTCCCCTGCCTTTCTTTTAGATAGTGGTTCCGCTGAGTTTCTTCTTCTGCTTCTACTTCTCACTTCCTCAGACCATGTAGTGGTCCTCCCCACCACCCCTGATTCCCATCCACAGAGCATCCAAGTAGCACAGGCGGATGGATCTCCTGGCTTTTGCTGTGTAGAAAGGATAAGTGTACATGGCTCTAGCTGTTTGTCATTGTTTAACTTTTCTTCTTAATATGAAGACTAAGTGAAGAATAGGTCAGATCTCTGTTGGCTTCTGAGATAAGTGCAGTTCCCTATTGCCCTGCCAGAATCTGCTATCTGTGGCTTAGAAACACTGTTACTATTAAATAAGTTTTTATGAGAGAAATATTCCTTTCAACTTACTTTTCAGTAGCTTCTTTGTGTAAGCAAATCTTTCTGTTGCTTTAGATTTCTAGACTTTTTCCTTTAAAGTTTGCATCACAAAGGACATGTGCTATCCGGTGGTAAGGTTAGCAGCTATCTGAAATCTTGATGCCAATTTCTTCTTGTTACGTATCTTACTCCAACATTTAATAATACAGGTAGACTTGGAGGATTTCCAAATTGTTGTTTCCCTGCTCCTCCTTTCCATCTTGACTATTTTAAAAAGAAACATGAAGTGCCTCAAGAGCAAGTTCTTTGTTTGACTTCACCATTACAGAAAATGGTATAGCCAATATTAAGACATCCATAGGTGTTCTATAGCCTGGGAAAAACCAATATGGTTATTAGTTTTAATCACAGACCAGGTAATGTCACTAGTCATTCTGGCATTAAGCCGGTACTTGGGTTTAAGCAAGAATGTCTTTAGAAAGGTATTTTCACTTAATGACTGCAAGGGATGGAAAATTGTTCCTGTGCTTAACCACCTGACTTCTTAAACATGCCTTATTACTTATCTGACTTTACATAACTTCATAGCTTCTGGGCGTTACTGCACCTGTATCTGCTAAACTGAAGATCCCACATGTAAATAATTATGAAGCCAAATCAAGCCACGTATCTCCTTTCTTTTTCATAATTTCCTAAATTTGTTTCTGCAAGATCGTGTCCTGGGCATTGTATAATTCTCTTGACTTCTCTCTGTATCTTTTTCACTACCAGTGTGCCTACTATATTTTCTATGTTAACGTAGTATATTGCTTATGGTACTGTTATTCTGTATGTAATTGAAAACGTAGCATATATTCTGAACAGTTAGGATTCCAGCCAGGTCTAACTTCTCTATCAGTTAAACAGTAGAGCAGGGTTGAAATGTGCCCACGCTGATTTTCTGAGGCTAGAAATATAGATGAGGGCATCAACTAGTTAATTCCATCAGATATAAGTCTATAAAACTTACCATAGTGCTGACATATTAAAACACATATGACTGGTACATAAATTGTTAGTAAACAGGTAATGTTTTAGAAAAATTAAGAGATTTCCATCACCTTTAAGAAAAAACAACTGTTAAACTATCCTAATTTTCTTTGCACGTAGGTGACACTGTGAAAATGAGATGTGTAGTTATTTTCTTTAATTTATTCCCTACCTTCTTTAAGTAGCATATTATGGACTTGCATAGTATAGACAATCGAAGGACAGCATATATTTTATAGGCTGTCAGTAAAAAAACCAAACCACTTTCCTTATGAAGGGAAAATGTACCAAGAACTGCCTTTAATGTTAATAAAAACTTTTATCACAAGAAATACAAGCAAGTTTTGAATTACTTTATCAGTAAAGTAACAACTCTTTCATTCTGTGCTTATGTTAAAATGGTTTTTTAGTAATACTGTGATCACTTCTGCAAAGATTGGAAATCCAGATGTTTAGTTGTGCTTCCAGCATCTACCTTATATAGAATCCTTTGCAGGATCGGTTACGGTCTGTTATGAATTACAGTACTGGGTGTACAGCCTTTACAAGGATGTTCCTTGAATGACATGTGAGGAAGAGACCCAAGAGGAGCTGACAAAGCCTGTTAACTTGTGGGATGGGAAATCTTTTTAGACTATGTCTTCTTCCTTTGAATCCCATTCACAGTGAAAGCCAGATGGGGCTCAGAAGTGAGTTGAATAAAAACTAATAGGTAAAGAAACTTTTGTTTATCAGAAGACCAAGACCATTCAGAACTAAATTGGACACTTAATTCTTGGTAGCTTGGTGTAGTGTGTTGGCTCAAGCCACCAATTAAGGATTTACCAGGCGTTCGCTTGCTCTGCCCTCAATGATAGGATTAAGGAGAGAATTAGAAGACCATTAGTGAGTAAAAACTCATGGACCAAGATAAAGATAGTTTAATAAGTGAAAGGAAAAAAATGAAGAAAAAGAAAAAAACCCCTACCACCAAGTGATGCAAAGGCAATCTCTCACTACCTCTCACCAGAACGCTAATGCACAGCCAGTCTCTGAGCAGCACCTACCTCAGAAAGACTACCCCCAGTTTTACTGCAGACGATGATACTAGAACGGAACAACACCTTGGCCAGTCAGGGTCACCTTTCCTGGCTGTTTCCCATCCCAATCACCAGCTTACTTGCTGGGGGGAAGGCAGCATGAGAAACAGAGAAGGCCTCGGTAATTGCTAAAACATTGGTGTCTGATCAACACTGTTCTAGTCCCAAATCTAAAAGTCAGCACCTTAGCGTATGCTGTGAAGAAAATTACTTCCATCCCAGCCAAACCCAGTACATGTGGGATTTCTAAGAGTCAGACTGATTTATAAATTTATTAATGGAATTGAAGTATAGCATTTTGATTCCATTCATATGTCTTTCTGTTCCTTCCTGCATGGCTTGATTGTTTGTGTAGATCGTTGTTGTACACACTTCACATGGTTGGGTAGTAGTAAAAGCTTTAGCTCTAAAGTTGCACCCCTTATCTAATCAGCCTGCTCAATGACTTTTCTTCTTTCAGTTACTTCTTATACTGATTAATCAAACATCTGAATCAGCAGCTTTTGAAGAAATTAGTTATAGCTCTTTGAAGCATGAGATCGTACACCAAAGATAGTAACAAATTGGCACAAATGATATTGGTAGTAGTTGTACCTCTAATTTGAGACACATGGTAAATCTCCATATTTTGAATTCTAGGGCCACTGAAAAAATTAGGGATCTTGGGATTGCAGTGCTTCAATCGATAAATTACTGTGTAGTCCTGCCTCTCAAGAACTCCAGTAAAAGCACTCTGTAAATACTTATGTCCTAGAATAAAGTAGATCCATATTTTTTTAAGGGGCAGGTTAAGTTTTTGAAGTATTGTTTATGTCAAACTTTCATTACCTGTGATAAACTGCTGTGTTTTAAGAAAGTAATGTGACTGTATGGTCGTGTTACCCATAGTTATGACAGCTTCTGCTAATGTGCTTTTGCTCCTGTGTTAGATTTTTTCTGCTTCTTTTTTTTTTTTTTTTCCATTAACATATAAAGAGTATACCAGGCTACTTGTCAGGTGGATGAAATTTTCCATTACAGAATTGAGCTAGATACAACACCTGCTCAGTTGTGCTTGGTAAACAAAGCTGGGAAAAACACAGTTGTATTTTCTAGAGCAGACTTACATTTCACATGGTTGCTGGCTTAGAAATACATAATCAGTGAAGTGATGCTTAGTTACATTTTACTCCATGCACAAAGCCAAATTTCTCCATTAGGGAATTTAGATTTACTTCACAGTCCTCATTAATTGTTCTCATGTTATTTTATATAATGATATCTAAAAATGAAAACTTCAGCATCAGTGTGTTGTTAAGGTTAAGGATTTCAATATAACAGAAAATCAAGAATTACAAAGTTAAGGTTGAATATTTGCCCAACCTTGATTGCAGTAATTTTCACATGTAGTCAGCATAATAGGATCTCATTATATAATAGAATATTCTTTCTCAGAATTATAAGTAATATAGAATAGAATTATTTCACATTAATTATTAAGTATAACATACAGATGACAGGGTGAAGCAACTGAATATCAGGGTTATTTTCTAGAGTAACCATAATCTGTGCACCATACACATGTAGGGCTAAATTTTTAAAGGCGTCTCAATTTTCCCTCGGATTTTATATCCTTAGTCTATTTCATACGTTTATGATAGGACTAAGATATCTAAGTTTTTGACTTTGGTCACTAATTGATATATCTTAATCCTGTCATATCTATCCTTAAAATAAGAGGCCGTCTTTAAAAATTTCACCTAAAGTGCTCAATTTTGCCTTCAGATACCTCCATGCAACTTCCATTGAAGTAATTGGAGCTGTGCCTGCATATCTGATGGTGGAACTGGACTCATTGCAATTAAGGTACACGTTTACCAGCATAAGTAGTCATCTGGAATAATCACTGGGTCCAGTGTGACATTCTGGATGTGTAGAATTTCCTAGACTGGACCCTCTGCGTGTGGGAGATTGAAGAATAGGATGAAAACTTTATTTTGTGCCTTCAATTTGTAGCTGTAGCAGAATTTTGATGTAATTTGCTATATATAGTTTTCCTATTTTTAAATGAGAAGTGTGAAAGCAGGACGTAAGCAACATATTTTTCATGGTGATGTATATTTTTTCATACCCAACCAGGCACCATTGTTTCCACAGCGCGTAATGGAATGTACGTGCATGCACAGTCGTAATCTGTGCAATAGTACAGAGTTTAAAGCAAACAACCCTGAGTGGACTGCATTTTTTATATCTTTCTGCTTGCAAAGTACGGACAAAAAATAGATGTGTAAAGAACCCCACAGTTAACTAACAGCATAAAACCCCATGTAATAACTCTGATACTTCTTAATTCATAATACAGATCTTTAAACAACGGGATGGAGTGCTCATTTTCCACCATTTTAAAATTATCTATATTTTCTAATTGAAAATTCATTCCAAGCAGCTTTTAAGTTGGTGTCTCTCTCCTGTCACTGGTCTGGGGAGGGACTGTTTACAAAATCTTGACTTTTAAAATTTACGGTTTTGGACAGAGTCCTATAAATCCACAGTTGACCAAAAAGCAGTGGAAGAATTTTACAGAGGTTTCCCCAAATAAAACACCAGTTATGAATTTGTGACAAACAAAAAATTGCAACTAAAAGAAGTTGTTCTTCTGGGATGATATAATCAGTAAAATAACTATGCTCCTGTGATTTAAATAGTTACTGATGAATATTTGGGTCTATTTCTAGAACAGTTACGAAGTGTCAGTTTTCAAGGTTTTGATTTTATTGGTATTCCTTCGCATGTATAGTGCTACCGAGTTTAAGAATATCAGAATATATTGTTCTCTCTGTTATTCACTACCACAAAGGTTGATTTATTTTAAGGAAACTTTAGTCCATGGGCTTTCACGCCACTCTTTCTGTTAGCGCAAGGTCATCTTCCTGTGGCAGGCACAGCCAATATTAATTGCCATAAGTTGTTCAAATTGAAGAGGATGCTGCTCTTTATAGCACCACAACTTCTTGAAAATTTAAGATTATATTTCTACTTTTCAGACAAAGATTTTAATAGGGAAATTGAAAACACAAGAACAGATAATTTATTTGAAATAGAAGTGAACATTAGAGAGCAAAGTAGTGCTTTCAAAGGACTTCTTGTGAAAAAAAATGCTAAAAATTTACTATATTTTTTACTTTGACTGGTTGAATGGAGAAATCATTCTTCTTGAATAATCTTTAGATATGGTAAACAGTTATGTCTTAAAATAGTATTAGGAGTTAATTACTTTAAAAATAAATTTTAATACCTGTTTAATTAATTCTTAGAATGCTACTGTAATATTTTTTACATTTAAGCAAATACATTGCTAAATGTTTATGGATTTATGTCCTCCGCAACCATAATGCTTAAGAGTTTTATAATTCAGCCTACCACCTAAATTCTTTCACTCTTTTCATATCTGTTGCACCAGCTTGATTATGTGTAGGAAACTGAGATGTCTGCCCATTTTCAGGTAAAGACTCTCAAAGTGGAAATGGTTGATTTCTTGACATTAGTGTTCCTTTGTTCTGTGTTTACACCCTGCTTGTTCTACATGTTTGTACATTTCTTTGTTTTGTTGAGATGAAAATAAGCTAAAATTGTTGCTAAACCATTTGTTTTTCCAAAAAGTTTTCACTATTTTTAATTGATTTTCATTGTGTGTTTTTGCAGCAAGCTTAGTAGTGGAGGAGCGAACAAGACAGATGAAAATGAAAGTGCACCGTTATAATCAGACATCAGGGTCTGGTTCTAGCCAAGAACATGAGCGTGAGCAATATACCAAGGTAAAGTCAGTAGTATTGAAATGATGCTTTGGCTTGAAAATTGAAGGCATAAACCTGTTTATTTAAAATATTATTTAACCCTCAGGAGCACTGTATTATAAAGCCTGACAGAAATGTCTTCTAAAACAAAATGCTTTTTATCATCATTTTTTCCCCCATCGAATGTGTGTTAGACTTAGTCTTTGATGTCACCTAAAATGAATCTGCAAAAGCAGAACATTTCAAAACCAATTCAGGAAAGAAGGATCCTTCAACAGCTGTTAAACAAAGCATGTCACCTCTAGCTTAAGAAGTCCCTGGCCTGCAGATCCCTGGAGTTTGGGAAGTGGCCCATGGATGTATCTTTGTGTGCTGGCCCTGCTGTTTTGTTCTTCTCTAGGCCTTTGCGTTGTCTGACATGTACAGTGCTAGACAGAATTAAATCCAAATCCCATGCAGGTGTTCTCATATTTTTATAATTTTTTTTACATCCTAATAATGTCACAGATAAAGTATTTCTTTTCTTGAACCACATACTGATTATTATGATCTTTTCTAATAAAAGTGTAAGGATTTCCTTCCTGTGATAAAACTAAGTCTGCAGGAAATTACATTAATGCAGTTACATAGAGGGACTTTCTTTTTTTTCTACAAATTTGTAAGTTTAGAACTGTGCAGGCTTCAGAACAAACTGCTGTAAATGTCTCACGCATCAGCACTGCCACTTGCAAATCAAACTGTGAGGGATTGCAGCTGAACTTGCTGCTAAACATGTTTTGCCTTGTGAAGCCTGACGAAGGGGGAACATTTGCAGAAATTAGGAGAGGAAATGTTTAATTAGATTCTGTGTTTTCTTTTAGAGGTGCACCACTGTGTTGTAGTTGGCAAATAAAGGGCAGAGACACAACAAGCTGTAACTGGGTTGAAGGGGAAGCATTCCTGCAATTCTGTACTGGTGCCCTTGAGAGTTAAAAGGCTTTCAAGGAGTGACCACGGGATGGCAGTATGAATGCAGAAGTCCACTGTAAGGAATTCAAAGACACATAGCAACTGTGTGTTAAAAGTAAGGTCTCTCTAGCTGGAAGACAATCACGGTTTGTATTAATTTAGACTTTCTTGCTTCAAGAATCACATTTTTCTTCGTATCGGCAAGAACTAAACACTTGTATTTTTATTTCTGTGCTTTAAAAGAGATAAACTTTCCATTTGTGAACTGATACCAGTAAACATCAAATTTCATCAGCTTCTCCACAGCTAGGAAGCTGAGAACACTCCTGGCATTTATTGCTGTAGTGCAGGTGCTGGACTTTCTCTCCTGATCTTCCAGGCGCACCTCTGTGTGTTTCGCAGAATTGATGTATGCAGCTGGAGGCACAGGTTAAAATAACAGATAAGTGAGGTACTGAGCAGGAACAAAATTAGAAATTTACTGAAATTAGGCAGTTGGGTATCTAACTTGTAGTATCTGACAGATTTGAAAGCTATATCCAAAATCTTCACAGAATCATAGAACAGAATCATAGAATCACTCGGTTGGAAGAGACCTCTGAGATCACCAAGCCCAACCGAGTTATACATGGAAACAACTTTAATAAGGAAGTATCTTTTTTGAGACCACCTCATAGTGAACATAGAACTTAAATGAAACAGTTCTCAAAGCAAAGAGAAATAAGAAAAGCTAGGCTTTAGGTCCTCAATTGCCAGATTGTGAGATATCAGTGCTATTTAAAAATCCCAACAACTGGGATGGAAATTTCCAGTAACATCAACTGTCAGAAGCCAGAATTTGTATAATAATTAGAATAGCTCATTTAATATTGGGTTTGCTGTTATCTTCACAAGAGATCAACTCAGGATGAGAGGGTGAGATGCAGTATGTCTCTGTGGTACTTCCCAACTATTTAGTATGTTAAATAAATAGTAAAAATAGATTTGATAAAGTTTGTAAGAAAGAAAGATAATGCATGATCTGAGGACTTTGGCCAGGATGACCAAAAATATACTTTTGTTCATAGTCAAAGGCCAATTTTCTGATTTGGATTATCCGTGCTTACAACTTGATTAAAATGTTCATTTTTTATCATTATGAAACATATTTTTTAGGTTTGACTCTCTTTGATATCTATCGTAAACATTGGTTTTGCTCCTCAATATATTTTTCTTATTGGGTTAATGTAGATCCAGTGAAAGGTTAAGTAGTTGTTGGGGAATATCAGCGTGCAATGTTACGAATTTCTCTTATCCTCTAGTACCTAGAGTTTTCTAGTATTGTCTTTAGTTTTTAAATATATGTGGAAATTAAATCAAAATTGAAATCACAGTATGATCATTACTAAATAGAAAGAACACTGCTGAAATTTTTTTTGAATGATTTTTTTTAAAGTATGACCACAACTTTGAGGAAGCTAATTCTCTGTCCACTGTTATAACAAAAATATTTTTGGAGTACACATTGTTCTTTCTGAAAGATAAGTACTCCTTTGCATGCTATAGCAGTAGTAAAGAGAGTGAACTTGTTATCCTAAACCCCAAAATCTTAACTTTTTATGTATTTTCTGCGTGACAGTGATGTAGTCCTAGATAGAATGGTCCAGCCCGTAATAAATTTTTTAAGTGCTGAGAATGAGTTCTGTTAGCACGTTCTGGCTCTGCACTATAGTCAATGATATAGCTGTTTGCTTCATATCACAGTGGTGATAGTCATCACTTTATAAATGCTACTAAAGCAAACTTTTTGCTACTACCGTTTTTTACTCTCAGAAGATGCTGAAAGAGTCAAGAAAAGAAACCAGACGGATGAAGATTTAGGCAGCTCTAATGAAGTTGTAGTAAGTTATATCTGGTGGTGCAGTAAAGCTGACTACTGAGACTTCTAAGGACTTCAGACTAGACCTAATTTCAGTTGCCAAAATCTGTGAAAAGTGGCTGCAGGAGCAAGATTTATTTCTAATAAAAAAAGAAAAAAATGTTCAGTGGTCTAATAGACATTTTGGAATAGTGAGTAAGAGATATTAAATAGCTATTAAAGAAACAGCAGTTTGTCCCTCTTTAACAGAAATGCTTCTTTCTTTCCCAAGCAGCACTGTTTCCCCAGTCCTTCAGAAAATAAGTACTTACATTTAGTAAAGAGATTATACTGTGCTGCACATTGAGATTATATTCACTTCTGCTTTTCAAAGCAGTTGACTCACATGGATTTGATTCTTCCACTGTTTTAGCATTTGCAAATATGTTTGTTTTATTACACATAAAATTCTATAAACCTTTCAAAAATTTTCCTTCAGTATGGACTGGATCTCCTTTGCAATAGTTAATTATGTGCATTCAAAATTAGTTCCTTAAATTTAAATATATTTTCTCTTATATAGAGATGTGCCTTCTCCCCCCTTCCCCCCCGATATATCATAATATAGCCTTTGTGCTTTCCAATCAATTTCTGGTACATTTCTTCCATTTTTGTAATTTCTCCCACTCAGTTTCCCAATCTTCTAGTCTCAGTAATCAAGTTTTTATTTGTGTTTCTTTGTTTTTAACTAATTTTTCAAGTATGCTTCATGCAGTTAATGTGTAAACATTTTTAAACATCTGTGTTTGAAACATCTATTGGATTTCAAATAGGTAACTGTCTGCTCTACAACATTTGTATAGGTCTTGATGGCTGTTCCACTGAAATTGGTTTCCTGTACTTCCTTCAGTACCAGTGGAAAGACTCCATAATTTATGTGAAAAAGTTAAATTATAAAAATCTAAATAAAAAACCCCAAACCAACAGAACAACAAACCCTCTGTGGCTTTGACAAAAGGGTTTAAAGAAGAGCTTTAAACATCTGTCTGCCTTCTTTCTTGTATGTTGGTGAGGCTGTAGTGGCTAGGACGCACATATTTGTGCTATTTCAATGTTTGAGAGAATCAAAACAATTTGGTATCATGATTCTGGATATGCATAGGTATAAATGACAGTACATCTTAATTAGGCTTTTAATGCTGCAGCTGCTCCAGCTTTCCAGAGAATGTGCAACACGTTTGTTTGGAAGTTCTGTTTATACAAGAGAGTTACTGATCAGAGCACTGTAGTACATACTTAAAAGGACATCACTCTATATTTAGATGCACTACCAACTCAGTTAAGACTGTATGTGATTGGAAAGCATTTAGCATAAAAGTGTAGTCATAGCATTAGTTCAGTGATGTTCTGTGGATTTAATTTGATATTTAATTGCCTACAAGGAAGGGCTGGATAGGAAACTTAGGATGATAGGAGGCTGGTTATGTTAAGTTTTGTGGGATGCTGGGCAAGGCACTTAGGGCCATGTATAGAAAATGCTCTTGGACATTGATGTGATGAGTATCTTCTTTTGATCTCCCTTCATCTAACTTCAAGAAAAAAAATATTTACTGTATATATACTGTATATCATATATCACTACCAACATATCAACGTATAACTACCTAAAAGGAGGTTGTAGTCAGGCAGGGGTTGGTCTCTTCTCTCAGGCGACTGGTGACAGAACAAGAGGACACGGTCTCAAGCTTCGCCAGAGGAGGTTTAGGCTTGACATTAGGAAGAAGTTCTTTACTGAGAGGGTGATTGGCCATTGGAATGCACTGTCCGGTAGGTGGTGGAGTCACCATCCCTGGAGGTGTTCAAGGAGAGATTGGATGAGGCTCTCAGTGACATGGTGTAGTCGACAAGTAGGAGTAGGTGTAGGTGTTGGGTCATAGGTTGGACTCAATGATCTCAACGGTCTTTTCCAACCTTATGATACTGTGATACTGTGATACTGTGATATATAAGACAATCACTCAAGTACTAGTAGGGTTTCCCAAAATTCGGTGAGGACCATTCATTTGAGTTGTGGGCTTCACTGCAGTTTTCCCATGGGTCGACTTGCTTATTTTTACTGTTCTCTGTCAGGAGTGGTGTTCAGAGTAGTTGAGTTGGATGCAGTTGTGGGAAGAGTTCTAATGCTTAGAATCATTGGTCTTTGCTCTGGACCATCATGTGAGCTGCTCCTAAGACACAGACCCAGATGCTGGTAGGAGTCAGAGATGAGGCCTGGACACACCAAGGTGCCAGCTGGTAGGCTGTGAACCCTGGCAGCATGCGGAGGAAGCCTTTGTGAGCAGTTAGAAAGCGCAAGGTGCTTTGCACATGATTCAGTGTTTCCTGACAAAATTCCATGTTAGAGTAACATGTCTCAAAAAATATTTGTTATCTCAAAACTTGCATAAGCCCCTGCCTTAATGTTTCTGGTCTGAATTTCTGTTTCCTCATTTTAATTTCTTCATTTTAATCCTCATTTAATTTCCTCATTTTGAGTATTTAATGAAGCACATATTTTCAGAGTCCTTTTTTGTAGTCAAAGGAGGTGACACTCTTTCAGTTTTCAAAGCTCTGAACTATTGCATTATCCATGGTTATGGGAGATAAATCTAGAAATATAAATACTTATTAATATGGGAGATAATATAATTATAACGGACCATTAAATGGCTTCTGAAATGTGTCTTAGAATTAATAAAATTGCTAACATTGTTAGTCATTGAGGAACTGTGAAAGTATTCACAAAGTACACTCCTTTAGTTTACTCTTTCCATTGATGTTAGCACATCTGCAGTTCATCATACTTCTTTTTTCTCCTTTCGCTGGTGTAGAAGCAGCAGCAACTCCACAAGTGGGAAAGTGAATGGAAGAACTGCATTTCAGCTGTTTATATTTCAGATAGGTATATTGAAAAAGCTTCTGTCTTTATAATGCAGAAGCAGACAGTGCAGATAGTTTGGGCATTTGAAACTAACTCCTATTAATGCTTAAAAAAGCAGATCAACCCTTTAGTAATTGCTGTCAAAGTCACTGCAAACTTAAGCGACTCTTCTAATGTGAAAAATAGTGCACTTTGCAATAGAAATGTTACATAAGGTATAAGTCTGTAAGAGCTGAAAGAGAAGTGATTGCACTGAAAATTCATTTTGAAGCTTCAGAAGTACATAGTATTTAAATATATCAATAAAAATATCTATTTAAATATAACATGATAGGTACATTTATTGCAAATATACACAGAGTTACAAAGACCAGCAGTTTTCCAGATGAGCGGGACTGTATCATATTACTTTTGGGCCCAGTTGGAAATCTGCAGGCATTACTTTCATGCAGATATCAAATAAGTGGATCTTAGCCCATGACATTTTTCTTCTGAATGATCATTTCAGGTGTATTGCAACAGTAAAAGTGGTCTTCTTTTAATAATCACTGCTTTATGCAAGAGTACTATTTTGTTCATCTGTTAGCTAAGACGACTGATTATCAGCTTGTACTGAAAAGGGATAGGTAGGGAATAAGTAGAAAAAGTAGTATGCCTCCTGCAGAGGACAGGGAATTCAATAGAAGCAAAAGGTATTGGACGGACGAGCTAAATGCGGAAGAAGTAGTAAAACGTAGATGCTGTAGCACTCAGCATTAACTTTCGGCATCACCACTTCTTGTGCTAATCTCTCTTTCTGTGAATGGAAGGGTTTTCAGCTTCTCAGGAAGCACAGCCCAACCATACAGTAAAATGTAGTAGCAAAATCTCAACCTTGCCATCAAAATCTCGCTGAGGAAGGGATGCCCCATGTTTTATGCAGTAACTCTGATTGAAATATCAAGGCAAGTAGAAGGCAGGGATTCAGTTATTTCTTTATCTCCCATCTCACTGAATTCTCTGTTTACCAACATAGGAAAGTAATACTGGCTGTTAAGCCAGTCTGGTATTTACAAAGCAATTCTGTTTTGTACAGACTGCTGGACTATAGGGACCAAGACAGAGTGAAGATATCTGCATAGCGCCCACTTACATGGAGTGAGACCTGGGCTGAACACCCTGTAGGAATATACGTTTTCCTATTGGTACTGAACAGTCATTCAATGAGGCCGAGTCCCTTGATGTTGCATTCTGTCTCTCCTCTCCATCTTTCCCAGCCCATGCAGGTAGCCCACAAAAGGTGGAGCAAATTCAGTACAAGTGAAACAGAGAGTCTTCCACTGCCCCACATGACATTTATAGTCCACTGTGTTCAACTTAATTATTTTGCTGTGGAGTAATAACTTGAGTCCTAAACAAACAGCAAAATTCAGGTGTGGCTTGGAGCAAAGACCAGCAGCCTATACCTCCCTCAACACTTAAGAAGAAGAAGGGTTTCCAGCAGGACAAAGGAAGTCGCTGCATCTGGCCTTGGTGGTTCCTTGACGGGAGAGCTCAGGTTGTGCAGCCTTCTCCAGCAGCCTATCATGCTTGCTCAGGACCACATGAATCTTCTACCACTCCAGGTGCACTGTATGCAAGCTCAAACCAAGGGCTACAAAGAGAATTTGGATATTTTGGTGAGAAAGAAAAGTAACTAGATAGCATAACGAGAAAGAAAAGTAACTAGATATCATAAGAACAGATGGGGGAAGTCAGATTGTCTTCAGCAAATACAAGTAAAACATGGAGGTATTTCTAAGACACTCTGTTACCATGCATAAACATCCCATGTATTTGAGAGAGATTGCATGGTTATATTGTAAACAAAGTATTTTTAAAACCTCACCTAAATATATATGGAAGGTGAAATCCCTATTTCAATGAAATTAACAGAAATTTTATTATTTAATAGAATCATGATTTCTTTTGCAGATTGCTATTTTATTTAACACAGTGGAAAGCCAGAATATTGCTTGTGTTCTGATGCTTTTTGTATTTTTAGGTGCCTCGTTTTAGTCAAGCTTTAAAGGATTCATTAGGAATTCTGTAGGACAGTTTAACTTAAACTGGAAAAAATGAACAATTCAGTTTTCTGGCCTCTGAACATTTATGTTTAGCCTAAGTAAAACGTTTTCCTAGCTTTTATTCTTGCTTTGAATTTTTTTTAAACTTTAGAAGAAAAATATGTCATCTGAAGAGATTTAAATCTTCCACTATTTTGAAATAGCACTGATAAGGATTAGTGTGCTTTGTATATCTCTTCTGGAGAACTTTATTTTGCAGTCTGAAAAGGGCGAACAGCAAAATTATTTAACAGACCCTACAAGCCATTTCTGAAAGATTATCTGAATTAATGTATCAGCATAGTCTCACCTTAACCTTGTTGGTCACTTATACTCAGATAAGTCACATCAAGTCACTTTGAAAGAGAACCTGCAAATAAATCCTTCCTGCAGTTGAAAATATTTTTAAATATTGAAGTTTCTGAGTCCTCTGTGTCACCCACTTTATTAACTCAGAGTTCTACTGCATCTGTTTTCATATCAGTGCTTGTTAGACATGTTATTTGAGCTCAAAGTCATCATTCTTCAACCTATTTTGAAATCATGTACAGTATTTCATGTAGTATTTGAAGCTGATTTTTTTCCTTAAGTAATCCAGAGCTTTCTGTCCTGCAAATGTTTTTATTCTGTGCCAGCCCCTCACTGGATATTGCTAAGAGTTTCCTCAATGCACTTTGCTCAGGTCAAACTCCTGTTTTTTATTCATGAGTTGGTTTGTGTTTTAATCTTGGTGTGCACCGTCCAGGAGCTGTGAGTAACCCTCAAACACAGACCGAGACACTATGTTCATATAACCTCCGTTTCTCCTACAGATTTATACTTACAGTCAGTGCTTAGTATCCTCTTTCTTCCCTCTCCTTCTCTACTCCAAACTTCCTCATCTTATCTTAGATGTTTTACCAAGAGGTTTCCAAGTGTGCTGTGGAGACATCAAACAGTTGTCTGAAAGGCACCAGAGCAAGAAAAGACCTTGTCCTGGCTTGAGGACAGGAGGCCTGATATGCTCATCTGTACCAATCTGAACTTGTGTTTGCCAGGCTTTTAAATTTAAGTCATGACATTTGCTGACTGACTCCGTCTGCAGCCCAGTGCCAAGTTGAGCTGGGGATATTCCCAGGCCATCATAGCTTTGAGTATATAATTCATACATAAACTTTTATGACTGGCAATTTGACAGAGCACAGATCAGAAAAATGAGCTCCCTAGGGTGTCATGTCAAAACCTGCCTGATCTTCCCACATGTTAATAGTTTTCCCATAATATGCCCTGGGAAATACACCACTGTATTAGTCACTTCCCAGCCAAGGATACCTTACTTCCTAAGAGTAGTGGGGTTTAGCTTTGTGAGCCTGACAATCCTCATACCTGTGTGACTAAAGATTTAGGTAAATTGACATTGCTAGGATTGAAACTATGTGTCTGGTGATGTGAGCAGTGTGGTTCAACTCATCAAAACTTCTACTGTTAGCAAAAGAGAAATAACTTCTAACTGCTCATATATTCCTCCTTCTGGGTCTTCTCCTAGCACTCATGCATGTGCACATATGAAAGCAGCTAGATCAGGGAACTGATCTGCCCGAAAACAAATACTAATTCGGCTGTGTTAGCTCTCTGCCTGACTAGTCCTCTAGTATCACGATATAAAGTGATATTTCGAGGTAGAAAATGTACTTTTTTCCTTTTCTGACAGAACTTAAGTACAGAAATCAATCCCCAATGTCAACTTCGTGTAGCATTACAATTCATTCAAACTCATACTGTTCTCCTGTTCCAAACCGACTTTGTACGAAACTAACTTTGTACCAGACTAACTTTGGACAGGTATTTCGTAGCATATTTTTTAGTATTTGAAAAATTGAAAAAATGTTCTATAGCTGAATAGAGTGTATGCATGTCCTTGAGAAGATCTCTCTGCTGCATAAATATTTTGTTATTATAGTTCCAGTGTACTAAAGAACCAGCAGGCTATTTCAGTTCCAATGCTGTAATTTATTTCAAGTGTCTTATTTAGTCCATAAATACCAAGTCTGATTTCTTCACTAGACATAAAGGCACTGTTTAATGTAGGCATTTCTCTGAATGTCATACATTTTTTGTGGATCTAAAAGCACTTAGGCAGAATTGTCGTACTTAGGTCATTTGTTTTCTCAGTATATGTATTATGTTTTGATGAGACTCCTCACCCTTTCTTTTCTTGATCTCTAGTATAATATACAAACAGATCAGTACAGAAGTTGTGATAACGTCTCTGCCAAATCATCAGATAGTGATGTCAGTGATGTGTCAGCCATTTCCCGAACCAGCAGTGCCTCACGCCTCAGCAGCACAAGTTTTATGTCAGAGCAATCTGAACGCCCTCGGGGCAGAATCAGGTGAGTTCTCAGTGCAGCTTCAATTGTATCACATCCCCTTTTTCATTTAGTACCAAAACACAACCAGAAATTATTGAAATTAGATGACCAAAACATAGGAATTAATAGAATAATGTTATGCACATTTAAACTGTCTTCCGTTGCTAGCCTAGGTTGACAATATTTTTGCAGATGTGTATCTAAAACAGAAAGGAAACTTCCCAGGAGGAGATAACAGATTAATGTATTTGTGGCAAGTGGAACTTGAACACACACACGCTATCATCTCATTGCTGGCTATGAATCAGTATAATCTATATGCCAATAAGGTATTACACCAGAAATATGACTAGATTTTTTTTAATCTAAAGAATTTTCTTTCATAAAAGCTCTGATTTTCTTTCTTTCAATCTATGTATTTATTTCTCTACCTACCTGCTTTTATTTTGCGGTTTTCAGGCATATGATAAATTACTGGATGTGAAACAAGTGGTTGTGTCGTAATTTTGATATGTCTAGTTCAAAAGTATTTTAATTCATTTGCATTATCAATAATCAAATATCGCTTTCAATCTTGATAATCTATTCTCAGTGTAGTGCTTTTTTAGATGCTTCCTGTCTTCATTTAACTTGATGACAAAAATCCCAACAGCTATAATGGCTGTAGGATTGGCTCGATAGTCTATGATTACATCTGCCATTGTCTGAACTCTCAAAAAATTGACTGTTATAAGACACAGGAAGAATTAGGAACTGTAAAAAAAATTGTCCCTATGGAGGAAATCAGCCTGATAAAAGTCTGGATGTCATCATTTAGTATTTCAGAACATTTCTAAACAAAGTCATTGTCAGAGAAGTTCAGCTGTAGGCTTTTTAATCTGTTCATACAGTGGGAAGGGATGTTAGGGAAATATACAGAAACTACGTGAACTAGCTCCATTTTTTTTGTTAAGTGAAGCCCTCAAGGACATTTAAAGTCATGTTTCAGGTTGGTGAAATTATAACCTGACAGCTGCAGTAATCGACAATCCAGCAGAACACTGCAGTGGAACTGTAAATGTATTTGAAGTTATTGAAGTGTTTAAAGTTATTTCAGTTCATGTGTTTAAATGCTGCGTTTCCTTGTGTTCTGGCTTTTCCGTATTTGTCTCTTACAGAGAGCTTTAGATTCATACCAGAATACCTGTAGTTTCTAGACTCTGAATTTTCTCAACTAGGCTCTGTCACAGTATCTTTGGCAAGTTGAGCATTATAGGATTTTTTTCCTATGAATATCTTCATGTGGAACAGATTTTATTAGAAATGTTCATTGAGTTCAGAATGTCTGATCACAAATATCACAACCCGAAGAACCAGTAACTTTATGTGAGGCTGGAAAGGGGGAAACTTAGGGTCAAATCCTTGTTCTTGTTCAACATCTTCCATTCTAATGCGTAACGTTGGGTACAGGATTACCCGAACTAGTGTACAAAACCAAGCGTCTGCAATGGGAACTCTAGTTCAGCTTTACTCTGGACCCCTAAAGTGAGATGTAAATAGAATTCAGATGCCTTCCCTTTCTGATGCTGCCCACAGAATCCACACCTCAGATAATTAGACACGTGCTTGCTTTAGTTTTATCTAAATTCAGGTGGTACTTCCATAATGAACAAAATGTATGATAATAATAAATAGTCTAACTTCCCTAAGTCATCATTAAAAAGAAGAAAATACCTATTATCTCAAATGGTTCACCTTATTTTCAGATTGATGTCAACGATAGATGAATTGTCCTTTTCTAGCATTAATTGTTGAAGGAACCCTAGATGACTACTTTAGATCGTTGCTTTAATTTTAGACATCTAAAAATAAGTGAAATGGATTCTTGCTCTTAATTATTAATGTTTCTTTAAGTTAAAGGAATTAGAAATTTGAAGTTCAGATTTGATTAGTAATTTGAAGTTCAAATTTTATTTTTGCCTTCAAGGAACCTGTTGTTAACGTATATCAGGCAGGATAGGATGGGATGGGATGAGATGAAATGAGATGGAATGATCAAGCAGGAGAGGCAAGGAAAGGAGCATTTTTAAACTTCCTGTCTTCTGTCTTATTGAAAGCACATATCCAACATCATCTTTATTTGGAAGTGTGTCAGCCTAGTGGCCATGGCAAGCGTGTGAGTGTAATATTAAGTTTAAAGACAGAAAGTTCATTGAACTGCCTTTTTTTTTACACCTACTTTTGTTCTCCAGATACCCTCTGGAAATGAGAAATATAAAGAACTTAGGCATATAGAAACTCAAAGGAGATGGCCTAGTTTTAGCCATCTCACTAAACAAAGCCATTCAGCTAGTATTCTTAGATGCCTTTTGTATCCAGAAGGAAAATACACAAATTCTGAATACAGAAGCAAGGTTCCTGGTCTGCATCACCTTTGGAAAGGGTGTCTTTGTTTCTTCATTGAGTAGAGGAAAATGAATCCTAAAGCTATTGACCAGCAAAATGAGTTAATTAAATTAAATGGAGAAATGTGACTAAAGAGTACTCCAGGGTTCAGAATCTGAAGTGAAACTGTGTCCTTTAACATTTCTACATGAGTTAGAAAACACGGGTCAGTTATTTGTATTAAGAGTTGTGGTATCATATTTCTGAAGAGTGCCAGCTTAAGACAGCAGTTAATGTTGTAAAACCCCATTATCCCTCACATTAGTGCATCTGTGAAAAGGAATATAAATTAAGCTCCTAAACTTACAAAAATACAAGATACTGCTTTCTTAAGAACAGTCCTAAAGAGAACAAACTTTTGATGTAATCTTCTACAAACTCATTATTTTTAAATGTCAGAATGACCAAGGTTTCAGGTCATGATATCCAGTGACTTTGCCAGTTCTGCCAGCACAAACAGATTGCTGACCCTTCCTCCCAAATCCAAGAGGAAAGATCCTTAATAAAAAGCTAGCTAATGCCTTTTCCCCATCAATTCAGGTAAAATCAATCTGTCTCTCTCTTCTCTCAATTTTGAAGGTTTGAGATTCTGATATTTCAGACAATGCGTTCTATATTATCCTATGTTTATAAGTTGCTAATTCTTTATTCGAGCAGTAAAGATTTTAAAACCTGGAAGCACATCTCTGTATCTTGTGGCTCTAAAGTGTATAAATATTAGCTATAAATGTCTAACAATTCATATTTTTTCCAGAAATGTTTAATTTAATAAATAACTCCCTCAGTTATATTTTGTTCAAATTACCTTGTGATTTTCCTAATGTACAACTTCTATAGAATAAAACTCTATCTGACTGGCAAGGATAAAACCACTTGATGCAGAGCAACACCGAAATACTGTGCATGTTACCCAGATAGCTAGATAACACTCTAGCTGTTAGGTCAAAACTCCTAAATTTAAATTTTTGTAGTAATAGAAAACTTGATCTTTCTGAAGAATTTATTAATATAGGGAGAATGAAAGTGAATTTTCCCTTTCCTTTAATGACAAGAATATATCTAAACCTTTTAAGGCAGAAGGCTAATTTAATTCCTACAGTATATTTATAATTGAATTACCTATCAGAAAGCTGTGACATAGCATGCATGGAAAATACCATTAGTTAATCTTCAGTCTGGAGATTTTGTTGATTAACATTTCTAATAGCCTGCAAGAGAGAATAACGATTGATGCCATTTCTAAATATGTGTATAAAATAGCTTCTTCATTTCTAATTTATTTAGCATTTTCAGGTGGATGTTATAACAAATGGCTATGCATGAATAAACTAGTCTGCATATGAAATTATTACAAACATCTTTTGTGTTACTATCGTAGGAAGTCTGTTTGACTGCCATGCTCTCTAGAGGAAGCGCAGGCAAATATCAGGAATTTTTGTTCTGGGAAGAAAATGTTCCCAGAATTTTGGGAACAAAGTGTTATGGAAGGTTTGAATCAAAATCAGACTTGTGAATTTGGCTTGCCATAGCAATTGGAGTTGGTGTGTATTTCGTGACTGAGATCAGATTACCAGTCGTTCTTTGTGGAGGTTTGCATTCATCAGTCGTGGTCTTTATGCATTCATGCTACAGTCAAGCAATACTTTGTGCCTGCGTATGCTACAGATGTGACTGTATATGACTCAAGGGCATTTCTCACATTCTAAATGAAGCAGAAGAAAATTCTTAACGCTTTAATGCAAATGATTGATAAGAATCCATGTGAAATACATGGTGATTAATCAGCACCATATGGGCTTGATCAGAAAAAGGACATTTGCTCACTTTTTTAAAAGTTATGCCAAATGATGTCATTGCATCATTTTTCATTAGAAGCCTCTTTATGGAAAGGTACCAAAGATACCTGGACTTCCTGGTGATGTCAAGTAGGGAACTGTTATGCATGGTGAAGGTGAGCTGGAGGTTTCTGTTCTGGAGGGTTTAGTAAGTTGACTACCATAAGGTATTTCACTTAAATATCATTGAATAAAATCTGCCAAGTATATGAAAGACCGGATAACTACATTTAAAGTGGATTTCTCTCCATATTTTTGTATTTCAAACAAATTATCCCTGCATTAGGAATATCAGTTATTTATCATTTTAAATTTGAAAATCACAAGTTCAGTAAGAACTATATTTAGTGTCATCATATCTTTAGAATTATATTTAATATATTAATATATGTGTGGTATACAATAATGTAATTATGTATGTATCATATTTGCATCTGATTTACATGCATGGTGTAATTGAATGCTCAAGTCTAATCAGAATATTTTAAATGGACTTATTAAATAAAAAGGATAATGTAATAGGTTGTAATAGTGGACTATCCATCCTAATTTATTTCAAATATTATACCATGCCACTGAATAGGTTGTATCACAAACTTGTACATACTTCTTGAGATTTAGATGTGTTCTCAGTACATTATGGATGAAAAGGATTTATTTGGTTCTCTCTGACAATCTTGTTCACTCCCAGTTTGCAGAACAGCATATACAATTTGCATGTACATGTTATTCTTTCAGTACAGTAGAACTTTGGCACTGATACAATTGAGTTCTGAATCAAGAACAATGGCGTAGCAAAATGACAAGGCACGATCAAGTTTGGAAGTGGTTGATGAGTTGGAAAGTGAAGGGTGCAGGGGGATGTAGACACACAGGACCTCATAATCAACAAAACAGAGCAGGAAGGAGCTCACCCTGAGTGTATGCACACAAATAAGGAGGTCTTTGAGAGAAGAGCATTTGGAGGAAGCTCATATAGCTTTTCTGGGAGATCAGTACAATTGGGTGCCTCTTTGAATGGCCTATGCATTAATGCATGAGGAACAAATGAGGAATTAGAAGTGTGTTGTGCATACAGGATCACACAGATGTGGTGGGATAGCTCACATGGCTGGAGCATTGTGATCCAGGGGAGTATGGTAAGGAAGGGGTGTTGCTCTTTATATGAGAGAGTAACAAGTGCTGCCTAGAGCTGAGTGATGAGCCAGCTGAGACTTTATAGGTCAGCATTAGAGGGCCAACCAATGTCATGATGTTGTGTGTATCTACTATAAACTTCCTGATCAGGAAGAAGAAATAGATGAAACCTTCTTCCAGCAACCGGCGTAAGATTCACTTTCACAGTGTCTGGTTTGCATGGAGAGTTTGAATCAAGCTGGTATCTGCTGGATGAGCAATGTAGTAGGGCACAAGCAATCCAGGAGGTTTCTAGAGTTCATTGATGACCAGAGGGAAAACCTGGAGCAAGGACTCGGCAGAGGACGATCAGACCAGGGAACAATTAGACAAACTGGACATGTACAAGTGATTGGCACCTGACAAGATGCACCCAGGTGGACTGAATGTGCTGGTGCTGACCAATGTCATCGCAAGGTCACTTAATAATCTGGAATGGCATGGCAACCAGGCAATATCCTTGAAGACTGAAAGAATGAAATTGTCACTACTATCTTCAAGAACAGCAAGGGGAATCTGGGGAACCATAGGCTTGTCAGCCTCAGATGAACCCCTGGGAAGTGGATGGAGCAAATAATCCTGGAAACCATTTCCAAATATACAGAAGAAAAGGGTAATTGTGAACAGCGAGCATGAATGTACAAAGGGGAGACCATGCCTGACAAGGCTTCCTTCATTAGCTGACTGACTGGGTGAACAAGAAGAACAGCAGACGTTCCCTATCTGGTCCTTAGTAAGACTCTCAACACTCTCTTCCAAAACATTCTCATAGAAAAATTGAGGAAGTACAGCCCAGATAAGTGAACAGTAAGGCGGATTGAAAAATGGGTGAATGCCGAGCTCGGAGAGCTGTGATCCATGACACAAAATCTAGCTGGAGGCAAGTCATTAGTATTGCACACCTTGGATCAGTGTTGTGGCAGTAATGGTTGGGACAATGGGACAGAGTACACACTCAGCAGGTTTGCAGACAACAGAGAACTGGTAGGAATGGTTGATAAACTAGGTGGGTGTGACACAATTCAGAGGGACCTTGACAGGATGAACAAACGGACCAATAGGAATCTCATGAAGTTCAACAAGGGAAATACAAAATCCTGCATCTGAGGAGGAATAACCCTGTGTACCATTACACATGGAGGACTTACACCTGGAAAACAGCTTTGCCCTAGGATCCCTGTGGACACTACATTGAACCGTAGTCTGCAATGCCTCCCTGCATTAAAGAAGGCCTGCATCCTGAGCTGCACTAGGAGGAGTATTGCCAGCAAACAGTGGGACGTGATCCTTCACTTCTACTCAGCTCTAGTGAGACACATCTGCAGTGCTGAGTCCTTCTCTGGGCTCCCCAGTAACATGGAGCTACTGAAGCAAGTCCAGCAAAAGGCCGTGAAGATGATGAAGGGACTGGAGTATCTGTCCTACAAAGAGAGGTCAGGGAGTAGGGGCTGTTCAGCATGTAGAAGAGAAGGCTCAGGTGTATCTTATCGATATGCATAAATCCCTCACAAGAGAAAGTAAAGAAGACAAAGCTAGACTCTTCTCAGTGAAAGGATGAGAGGCAATGGACACAAATTGAAATAAGGGACATCCCACTTAAACATAAGAAAAACACTTTTCTGCAAAATGTGTTGAACACTGGGACAGGTGGCTCAGAGACATTGTGCAGTCTCAGTACATGGGGATATCCAAAACCCAACAGGATATGGCCCTGAGCAACCTGCTTTTATTGACTCGACTGTGAGGTTGAGGGTTGGACTAAATAGTCTCCAAAAGTGTCTTCCAAAGGTGTTCTGCAATTTTGTGAATAATTTATTGGGTAGGTGAGTATATCGTATCTCAAAATCACTTCTAATTCAAGTGAGATTGGGGTTGAAGCTAAATGAAAGTAAAATATTTAGTCATAGAATGCAAAGTAGGTGCCAGTTAATGTGTGAAACAGCATAGGTGACAAGAATGAAATTTTTTTTTATCTGTATTTAACTCCCATTTTCACATCACTTTTTGTAGATGCTGACCTTTTACTTCACTCATATGCATACTTTACCACTAAAGCCGTGTTCATCAGGGATAATCTTCTGAAGTCACAGCACACTAGATTTTATTATCTATCTTCTCCTTGGGGTTGCCTTACATTTTCTTTTGGGTTCAGATCTTATTCCATACGTGCACACATATGCATGCACAAAACTATTGATTCTTAAACAATTTAGGAGGCTGTTCCTCAACCCTGTAATTTTTGTTTTACTTCTCTGAGTGTGCATACACACACTTTAATATGCATGTACTTCAGAAATGCAAATGACCCTTTGGCAGATTAGATTATCTCCTGCCTTCTGCTCTGCTGCTGTTAAATCATTATCACGACAGAGAAGGAATATTGCTTTTCTTACCTGTTCAGGCAACATGTAAATATTACTGGGAAGCTTCTCCCTATGCTAAAATCATTCCTTTTGTGTCAAGCTGTAAAATTGACCATGTTACTTGGTATCATGTGAGTAGGATTAACATACAGCTTACTTCTGGCTTGTTGTAGCGACCTGGTAAGATAGTAATCAACCGCTTTGAGCTGATAAATGAGCTTATAGAGACCAATCCTCAGGCATATCTTTAGCAGATACCTAAACAGACTGGACATAAGCAGAAATTCAGGAATGTTGTTTCTTTAAATTTCAGCTTTATTAGGTGAAACATATGGAAGCATTTGGTCATAATTCAGTCCCATTTTGAAATAGATGCTCTCTGTAAGCCAATTCTCCCTACATCTGTTCTGTCCTATAGAACGTAGTACTGGAAGGGACCTTTCTGGAGTCACTGAATGTTGCCTTTGCGAATCACAAAGAACTGAATCACATTCATATATTTTCAGGATCCATCTGCAATTCAATGGGTTGCTTTTTCACCCACTTATTTCAGAGAGTTTTCCAAATCTAATTTCTTTGATGCTCTGGAAGTTTCTTTCAGTTATGGGGTAAATTTATTCACAGGGAGTTTAAACAGATTGTTCACATTTGTCCATGGCATCTTATTTAGATAGGGGGTTTCTCCCTGGAGTGCGATAGCAAGCCACTGTAGCTCCATGGTCTAACTAGCTGTTGTTTGACTCAGTAGCATGTTATGTCCTTTCTATTTTGTTGGTCATCCTAGCAGCCCTTCTCTGCCAGTTTCCAGTTTGAATGAAACCTTCTTGAATTCATATGACCAGTATTGTAGATGAACTCTCCTACACAGTGTCATTAATTCTGCCCTATCCAGCACATGGAAGAATCCATTTGCTTTTTTCATAACCATATTACTTGATTGTGCTGGTTGTGTTGCAATTTGCAAAAATGGTCAAACTGTAACCATGTCTGAAGCTATGCCTTTTGAGGAGTTTCTACAGCTGGATGGTTTCCTCAGTTCCCTTCATCTCTGAAAGAGTCCTTTCTCCCTGGTACCAATGTGGACTACAGCACCGTGTTCTCTTCAGCATCCCACTCCTGACTTTCCTCTGCAGGCTCTCACCACTTCAGCCAGGAAGAAAACTGAGAATCTTAGGTCTTTTCTCTATCCCCTCAGAGTTTTGGTTAGCAATACTTACTGCGAGGAAAGATCCAGTGAATCCAAATTAGCTTTCAGATCTAAGTGTAGTTTCCAAATATTCTGCTAATTAATTAATTTACTGTTCATTTCTTTTAAAAGGAATGAACATTAAACTTGTGTTTGACCGTGACTGATGATTCGCACTGAAAGTCTGAATGCCATTGTGAAACTGAAGATAACACAGCTAGCATATTCTCTGTTAACTTTTTGGATCCACAGTTTTTGACTAACCCCAACAATTTCTCCATTTTGTCAGCAGGGATTAGAAGTATCCTCTGCTATATCCATGTCAGTCAGTGAGAAAATAACCTACTTTTAGTTCTGCTGAAGTTACTGACATGCGAGGAGCTAACTAGAAATGAGGCCATTTAAATATTTTCTTTTCAAAGCATTTGGGGGCTTTCCTAGTTACTGTTACAGTTTGGAAAGCCTGACTTTACAGCAGTGTAGATTCCAAAGCACAGGATAAGAGTCCCTGTCCTTATGCTGTTGTTCTGTTTTGTCCTGTTAGTTATTGTGGAGCCGGTTTCTTCAAGCTCTTTCTTAAGGTGATGAGCTTGCAAACTCTTAACGCAGGCAAAAGCTCACAGTGACTCCCCTCCCTGGTTCTAGATCTGCCCAGAGACATTATGCTTGGAGTTCACTGAGAAATGGTGAGTGCTGACTGGCTCCTTTTCTGTGCTTGCAGCTCTCTCTTATTTAGTAATGGTTTTGCACATAGATCCCTCTTTCTTTCCAAGTTTAATTTCATGCTGCTTATTATGCTGTCCTCTTACAAAAAATTCTCAGTGTCTTTAGTGTGGTGCCAGGTGTAGTAACTAAAAGTTTGCCATCTTGTTGAGGACAAACAGCAGTATTGATCTTCAGAAGATCTCTCAAGGAAATGTAGCCAGAGAGCACTCAGGACTGGAAATAGATTTTATTTCATTGGTTTTCCATCCTTTCACATAGTACATTGGAGCTACTTTAATACAATTTATGGTGATGAGGGAGAATGGAGTACAGGGGTCTTCTTAGCCTTCGCACTAGTGCTGCCTGATACCGTCATAAGTGTATGTGATGTGACCTATGCAATAAAATGGTTCAGTCATTCCTCCACCCTCTGTTTAAATTAGGGCTGCATACATCCTTCTCAACTCACTAATTTACTTCAAATGCAGCAGTACTTCACCACACAGCCAGCTGAGCGAAGTAATCTTCATGTCGTGACAGTCGGGAAATCATAATACACCAAGGCGTTGCATACATCCGAGTTGATGAGACTGAGGTCTGTGTTGAAGTAAAACCCCCCACTCATTTCATGTTAATTACAAACATAATTGAAATCTGTATATTAAATTTGTGCTACAGTGTACATGGTGTACTTAAGATTCTTTACTCATTAAAAAAAAGACAAACGTAAGATCTTTTAATTATTGTTATAGATATTGCAGACAGAACTAGTGAAGGAATAACAGAAGAACAGTTTATTCATCAGTAAAGCAAATCATCTGGAAAATGGGAACAAATTCGCAGGTAGTTTCAAACTGACTTACTTTGGGATGTTCACTATGTCATGCTCATGATCTAAACCTAGGAGAGGACCTGAAAATGTGTTGAATATTCCAGATTTTTTTATATCTTGCATATGTTTGGTCCCATGTTCCTTTTACAAACCCGTATAAGGGCATATTCTCATTATATAAAGAAAAGGCTGAGCTATATAAATTTGCAGTGGATTATGCAGTAAGGTAGTTTATCATGAGAAGGATCTGTTTAAGTATAGTAGTCCAAATTCGATGTTCCCAATTTTTTGTACCTCTACTACTGGTATTCTGCATAAAATGAATATTCTAGTTGTGCAAGGTACTATCCACTCAGATCCTTGTCTGGCAAAGAAGATATTGTCATGCATTTGGAAGCACAGTGGTTCCTCATTCCAGGATTTTGAGGGCCTTCAGGGTGTCATACTAGAAGACTCATATATCATACATGGTAGATTCATCTTGCATACTATATATGCTCTAACATTGCTAAACAGATAACAATGAAGAATCTTATTACTTGCATACCTCCTGCATGCCCAGCTGTATGCCATCAGGTGTTAATGATTCCAGTGTTCTAGCAATGTGCTCTTCTAAGTCTCTTCCTCAGTAGAAGTAGACATAAGTAATATATGAAAGGCTAAATCCCAGTGACTACAATCAGATCAGCCTTTCTGGAAATTTAACTGCAGATTATTACAGGTTGTCACATTCCTAAAGAATCTTGGCCTAAGTTGTCATTTGCTGCTCATCTTCCATCTGCTTCAAAGCCTGCATAGCTAAGCACTTTCAGACTTATAGATGGCTGTGTTTCTAATTAGTCAGCTTGACTGTGGATCAGCAGAATCCATGCTTCAATATGACTTTTTTAATCAACTATCAAGACTCCAGCGGAAAGGCGCTTACTGAAACAATGCTCATGTCTGTTCATAATGTGATCTGGTGTGGCTTTGGGAAAATAAAATTTGAAGTTGTCCTCTTTCCCAAAGTTTTCATGTTTTCATTTTTAATGGTCAACCATATGAGGGAGTTCCCAATTTATTTTTTTAATTATGCCTCCGCCAATTTAACTTGACTGATGAGTATTTCTTAACATAAGTATTTTGTTCTCATGACAACTTGTAGATCCTGCAATTTTCAGGCACAAATTTTCTAGTGACTAGGCTATGCTTTGCATAAGTATGAAGTCCTTCATCTTCTATGTAAACAGGAATCCCTCCTTTCTAAGAAAGAAATACGAAATATTCGAAATAGGCTGCACTGATTAAAGCAATCCGTACATTTATAATGCAATAATATATTTATTTTGTGCTTCATTGTACAAACAACAGAAAAAAACCCAGAAATAAATGGTTCTTCCTTCTAATTTGAAAGATTATATCATACTGATTTTTATAGCTATTACAGTTCAGACTCAAATTTCAAGCTTCACATTTTAACCTATGATATTAACTTTTAGGTTTGAGTTACAGTTCAGTAAACTGTTAACTGAAAAACTGTGTGATATTTCTAAGTATATTAAATCTCTTAGCTTCCTAGGACCTAAATAGGACCTAAATAACTATTTTCTAACTTCAATGTGTAGCAACTGTATTTCATTATACTATTGTATAATATCTGATACACTATAGTCCTCTGGTACTAGATGGCTTCCAAAGGCCAAAGCTTTTTAACCTATGTAATTTCTCACTTAATGATACATTGAGTGAAACTGAATTCTTTAAAGTCTGATAAAAATTTAGTTCTTTCTTATGCTGACCCTTCTTCAAATGTATCTGGTATTAGTGGGGACAATGCACATTGTTCCCCAGGATGAAATTTTTTTAATTACTTTCTGTTTCTAGAACTTCCTGTGGTCCATTTTCTCAGCTTAGACTGGTGGAGGGGATGTTTGTTGCTTCAAAGGGGAAGAAAGAATTGCATTAAACTGCTTACCTTAAAGAAAAATCTTGCTGATTTCCGTTCTTTCCTGGAAACATTGACCCAATCTCTCAACGATTTTTTTGTCATACCCAAAATTAATATAGTGCAAGTAACATAGGAAAGACTTCATTGTAGTCTGATTCTCCTTTCTTACATAGATAACTTGCATAGAAAGCGGGGTTGTACTCTGTGTGTGTCTTAGAGACTCTATCAGAGCACAAAACCAGATCTTTTTTCTTTCTTACACACTTTTTCTGGTTTAACTTCAAAGACCCTTAGAATTTAGAGTAAAGAAGGAAAGAGTTTTGCAGAGGCAGATCGTACATCCAGCTCGGAGGGTCACCAAACTAGAAGCACTATTTGTGAATGGCCCAGTTTGACCTAGTGTTGAGGCCAGCTTCCTCTTCATGGAAGGAAAGGAGGTTATGGTTCGAGGCACTATTACAGAGCTCAAATGGCTTGGAGTGCCTGGTGGACTGGGATGTCCAAATATTTATATGGTCACTCTGCATGTTGACAGTGAACATCACCAAGGGATATGGCAGAGCACTGCTGTCTAATTCTTCATCGGAAGGTCTCCATGGTATTTGCTTTTGTTATGTTGAGGTTTGTACTAAGATGGGTGCTTTGGGGGAATTTGGAGGGAATTGAACTTTTGAAGTTTATGTTCATATCAGCAAGCTTAGCTTTGTGTGGAGAGGTGAGAAAAAATGGGGAGATGATTAATAGCTTTTTTTGTTGGACAACAGTAATGAGCAGCATGAGTGACCACCAGCAGTAAGGGGAAGGGAAGGATACTGAGCTACAGACAACACGTGTGAGAAGAACCAGATGGTTTCAGTGAAGGTGAATGAACGGTCCCCACAACCAATGAGGGGTTGTGGTTAGTGATTTATACTCGTGTTCAATGAAGTATGTAGCCTGTGTTGTGCCACACATGCTTTGCTGGAAAGAAAAAGATTCAAGTCCATAGCTGCACTTTGCTGAAACAGGATATTAAGCACTTGTTTATATGTTTTATTCTGCCTGGCTGGACTTCTGCATTGCATTGAGTACTTGCACTGAATAGTCAAGCACTTGCCAGTCCCATTAGCTTCAGGAATTATACTCTCTCAGTTTGTATTAACAAGCTAATAAAGCACATGGAAATAGTGACCATCTGCTTTGATTTTACAAATATTTTTTTAACAATTATTTATTTGTAATTTTTAAATACAGATTATTAAAATCTGTATTAGAACTAAGATATTATACTGCTTTAGTTTTTGTTCAGCATGACTAGAACAGTAATGGAATTCCAGTTTTATATAAAAAAGCCTGTTATAAATACCAGAAGACAGCTCCTATATTTATGACACTAATTTTGTTGCTGATAATTTGACCTTGTGTGACTGTTTCTTTGTAGTCAAAGTTTCTGCTGTAAACAAGACATTTAGAATCACTAAATAGAGACTGATTTTCTTATATAATGTATTAAGCAACACTTATTGTGCAGTGACTTCAGTGGTTTATAGTTCTGTGTTTAAGTACTGAGTGACATTAATTAGTTGATATTGCAATGCAGAACATCTTTCCTCCCATAGCTCAGATAGGACTATCCATAACATTTGCAGTGCTTCTGGCAGACTGAAGACTTTCCATGGGTCTTACTATTAAAAATAAATGGTAAAAGGACTCATTGGATTCATAGCCATACATCTGTTATGTTTTCAGAAGATCTCTTTTCGTCTTGGAATTTTCCATTTTAAAGTCTTTATTTAAAAATTGAATGTTTAAATTAACGTTTTACTATGTGACTGATGTTAGTGTTTATTCAATCCAAAGAGTATCTCAATATTAATGATGCAGAGAATGGCTTATGGGGTAGCATTATAAGAAGCAGTATTTTTCAAAGTACAGGATGTTTAAAATCATCAATGAAACTTATCCCTTCCATAGTTGCTAATCAAACTTCTACTGCAAGAATAAAATGAGGTGAAATCGAAACCATCAACAAAGGGTACTAGATTTGCTCATTTTTTTGGTGTAGGCTTTCTGCTTTCAGTATGCTCATTTGCAGTGTGTGTTGCTTCCATAAGTACATGTGTGAGCCCCTGGTGCGTGTTTGCATTAGTGCTGTGCTCACAAAGGATATACAAGTATTAACTAAAACATGGAGGATTGATAAAAAATAAATTAATCAAACTCAGTTCTTCTTTAATACTCATTGCAGTGGAAAGGCTATGCATACAAGATGGTTTGGAACAACTTGGTCAGTGGAGTGTCTGTCACAACCTAGCAGCCTACGCTGCAGTCACGTTCCTCCTCCACTGTGTCTCCATGATCCAAACCGTAACACAGCATAAGAAACTCAGGTAGAAACAGACAGTGGGAAGAAACTCCGGCACTGGAATACCACTGCTTATTCTGGACATATCCCTGCTTCTGGATATTCCCTACCATAATATCTCGAAGTATTTGTCTCTATTTTGCAGTTTTATTCTCTTTTTGGAGTGCCTGGTTTAATCATGTAACAGCTTTATCCCAGCGTATTATCTCAAGTCAGCTCTGTGGCTTCTCACTCCAGAGCTACTCTGTTTAGAGGGGGCTTTTGGACCCTGCATTACCTCATGTCCCTCCATCTTCACAGAATAGTAGCCATATAGGCTGTTTTCTTTTTGAACAAGTGCTGGAGTGATCATCTGTATTCGTCTGTGGGTTTATGGTTAGTGTTTGTGCCTCCAAATAACATAGCTTACAACCAGTTGGAAGACAAATTCAAGCACAGTGAAATATGAGTTCAACCAAAATAGTGAAGTTCATCAATAAAAATTACTCAGAGGTAGAAAGTCAGAAAACTACAATTTTAACAAAGTTTGAATGGCTAAGCAATTCACTGAATTTCACTCACTGAAATTGAAAATTACCAGAAATGAAAGGATGACCTGCAAATTGGCTTGAAGAGCTGTCACAATAAATTTTAAATCACCAAACCGCCTCCTCAGCCTAAAATACTACAACTGAAAGCTGAAAAGAAAAAGCTAACAGTTCTGATTTGTTAAGTGTATGGCTGTTCACCCTTCAGTTCTTGATATTTAAGAATAAAATGTGTTCTTATAAAAATTCAGCTAATTAAAAATGTAGCCTAAAACGGAAAGCAAATAAACATTTTATGGCTCTTGGATTGATGCATATGTTTTTAAAAAATCATGAGAAGGTGACTGAAAAACAGCAGGATTGTTGCTTGCTTGTATGAATAAAATACTGCTAAAAATAATTCTACTGCAGACTGTGAAGGAGTTTTAATGACATAAACCACTCAAACTTAGATAATATAAAGAATACTTACTAAAGAAAACTTCCACGGAATTTATATGAGAATATGAAGAATGCGAAGCTAAGCACTGGCCTTCCTGTGTGTAGGCATACTTATTTAATTAATCTCTATTTTCCTTCTGCAGAAATTGCCTCAATCCGTGCATGGTATGCACTGAAGATAGTGCACATAAAAAATCAGTCATCTTTAAAACTCAAATTTTCTGTTATGGAAGCTAGAATTTGTTTAGAGAATGAAGGGGGAATTGTAGAAAGAGAAAGGATGGTCTTCTGGCTCAGCTAGTTGATTACTACTTAGGGAAATTAATTTCTTTGGGTCTCTGCCCCGTAGCTTTTATGTGATGACTGAGAAGTCACTTCAAATGTCTTCACTGGTGATCGTAAGCTACCTTTTTCATGTGATTTTATTCTGTCTTGATGCTGTGGATTCAATTCCCTCATCTTTGCCCTCTTTGGAGTCCTTTAACATTCTGGTTCGTTTCAGCCAGTTGTGTAGTAAAATGTTGCACAGTTTATATGATTGCTGGGTTCACCGTGCAAAACAGGGTGAATGGCACATGAAAAAGGAGTGTGCTTTCTCTGCAAAAGCGAGGAGATAGTGAATTGTTTGTTGCTGTAAAAGATAAACTGACCATCTCGTGGGAGGGTCATAACCTAATAAATACTTGTGATGGTATGTTGGAAAGACTTGCCTTCAGTTTCAGGAATTTTTAGGAAACATTTTGTCTTCAGAAAGAGAGGTTAAATTAATTTGTTCCTCAAGTTTTCTCATTCTTTTCACGCTTTAGTATCACCATGAATAAGTCTTCTTCCAGCAATTTTTGTCCATCTCGTTTCTCTTTTGCACTTCAGTCAGATGGTTTTGTCTTGAGTCATGCCTGATGGCCAATAGAAAAGATGCAGCCTTCTTGTGTATTGGACAGTCCAGTTAACTTTATCAGATCCAGAGTAGCCAAGAGAAGCAATTCCTGGGAAATACTGACTTCTGCCTCTAGCTTTGAGGCAAAAAACTAGTATTCAGGAAGCGTACAATAGAACGTAGGAATAGGAGCAACACGTAAATGCAACACAGCTTTGCACTAGAAAGTCTCCTGGTATTTTAACTGTTAATCTCTTCAAAGTCTCTTAATGTGAGAGTTATTACTCAAAGATGTTGTTGTAACAAATTTACAGATATTCAAAAGCACCGGCCAGCACACCGATGTAACCTGAGACACAACTCTTACTTTTAGGGGTTGGATAGAGGGCAGTAGCCTCCAAATTATTGTCATAGTGGCAACATGTCTGAAAACAGTTAAGCTAAGCTGCCTAAAAAATGCAATGCATCCTTTTTATCCCTAGACAGTATATTACAGATAGAAACTTTTGGTTCTGAGGTCATTTATGTACAAAACCAAGGTGAAGCCAGAGTAATTAAGGGTCTAATTTTTCATTATCTAAAGATAATGATCTTTTCAAATCCGTCATTATAAACTGCTTTATGTGTCTGTCAGAGAGGAAGGGAGATAGTCTTTAATCCCTTCAGAACATCTGTACATGAAAAATGTACTATGGAGCCATGGTTGTGCAATTTTAATTATATAATTATGCTTCCTCTTTCAAAGAAACTGTCACATTTCCAGCAGCCTTTCTTAGTGACTTTTAAAAGACGGAAAAATAATTTTAATTGGTTTTTCATTAGTTATTTCAGTTGGTTAAGATGAAATATAATTCATAATCTTTTAGTATAAGAACATTACACTAACATTTTTAACAGGCAGTATGTGTTATTTTTAGAATGAAGAAATGTAAAGAAATAGTTTTAACCATGGCTCAGACCTCAGTGTAGCTCTCACTTGCTTTATCTTTCTTAAAATGTTTTCTGTATTTTCTTTGTTAATTCTGTCCTTCCACTGTACCATTTAGCCTTTTGGATTTTCCTCCTCCATTCCCTAATTTGCAGCCATTACCTGTTGCTATTATTTACTTTTATAAAGCAGCAGTGAGCACTCTGTTTCCTGTCAATGATGTAGCCTTTTTATACAAAGATCAGTGAGATCACCGGTGCTTCAGTGCCTCGTTCTTTGGTGTGAAGTAATAAATACAACATGTTGTAACATATGTTGTTTCTGAGTGTTATACGAAGAAAGAAAAACTGGTGAGTTCAGCTTCCTTGCTGCTGTAGAAAGCTTCCTCCTTTCAGCGACAAGTGTAAAAAGCTCTGTATTTCTGTGCTTGTCATACACCCCACCCCCAAGTACCTATTTTCTTGATACAGAGTTAACATTTACGTACTCGCTATGTTCGGTACACTTGAACTTAATGTATACATGGCTATTTGCAGTCAAATTTGGGTCACTTGAGCTGTTTGCCCTTTGATTGGATTAACCTGTGCACATCAGCATTAATTGCAATACTTGACCTTGAGCAGTGTCCCTGCAGTAGCTGACCGCTTTTGTGTTGGTTTCGGTTTATGATTCATGTGATTAGTTGGCTTCAGGCTGACTGTGCCATGGATATGCACAGGCAGACACACAGGCTCCTGTGTACAAAGATAATTGCTCTGCTTGTTTCAGAGAATATAAATTAGCATTAAAAAATGGTTAAAATCTGCTTATCTTTTATAACATTCAGACTTACTTTCCGAATTATTATTCTTTCATTTAATGGAGAAATGCTAGTTTTACAAGTTTAAAAAATAGAGATCTGCCAGAGGTATGGAACTCGCACAATTACTGAGCAGTTCACAGAGAAAGGCATTTTCACAAACAGATTCCAATACTGTGTTCCTACACGGATGTTTCCTGATCTTCCAAAGTAGGAAGATTGCAAGTTGAACTCCCAGAGGAGACTTACTGGTAAAGAAATCTTCCACAACCCTTACTTCAGTGAGAGTTTATTCATGGAACAGGGTGGTGCTGGGACTGTCATTCCAGTGGCAGTATCCATGTCACTGTGTAAAACTTTCTGAGAATACTGAAATATTGTCAGGAACTGATGTAATTTGTAAGAGTTACTGAATTTGAACACCAATAGGACTGTAATATCTTAACTTTGCAGGAGAAGCAAGGGTTTTTTTTTCCATTTCTAATAGATATTATATGGATTTCACATATGCTCAGCGTGCATGTTAGATCAATATGTAATTCCAGTTGGTACAGACTGTACAAAATTATTATTTCATTGGATAAGCTAAATTCTTTATGGTCTAAAAATGTCTCGACTAACTAGAGAGAATTTTAATATAGGATATGTGTTTGCCATTTCGTTTGTAAAGCACCATGTTTGAATTTATTTATGAAACAACATAAATTTTACAGTAATTAATCTTGCAGAAAATGTTATATATCATATGTAAATATAGCTATATATTCTAAGACTGACAGCAATTTGTGGATAGATATTTTAGAGTTTGGATTTATTGATTTTGTATCATATAATACTAATAACAAGATTTAGTTTCTTTTTAGAAATGTAATGTTCCTCATTATAAAGGACTGCTAATCTTCCCTTTGGTCCACAACTATAACATGTTCAGCAGGTTATTAGTATTCATGAGCTGCCTCTTTGCAAAAGGGTTCCACGGGGGCTTCGTTATTCTGCATTTAGCAGAAGAGAAAGGAAGCATACTAGCTTCTCCTGGTGAAGGCCAGGGATTCTGTCGAAAAGATTCAAGTTACTGCAACTGTGAAAATAACTTCTACTAAAATATCATCTATTCAGCAAGGAATATGCAGGTTTATTTATTTCCTTATGGCTTGCATTATTGGCAAAATGGATGGAGTAAAACTGAGTGATCATGAAAATAAACACTTGGAAGTTTTTTTTATAAGTCATCTGTAAGTCTAAGAGAATGAAGGAAGTACTATAATTTTAGTAATGGCTAATCACTTAAGACTTTTTCTCTAAAAGGATATACTTCCAGATACTGTATAGGTGAGTTTATGGGCAAAGTTTGTTCTAGTTTCCTGTGTCTTAATATCATTCTTTTGCAGGTGATATGTGCTGTCGGCAGGTGTTTTTTGTTGTTAGAGAATTACTGACTGTATATCTATATCCTAATTTTCTCAAGCCAAATAATTTGTCCAGTATAATTTTATGCATCTTGAATATATGTATTGCATACCTGTGGAGAGATATACAGTGATTTAATACAAGAAATTGGCTTTGTTTCAGTTCTATATAGTTGTGTATGCCACAGTTTAATATAAGCAAGTATAATCCACAAGGTCCTTTAATGTGTTAATTTTATAAAATTTACCTCAGGGTTAACTTTCATGACAGTCTGTAACTCAAACTACTCTTTGAATGAATTTTTTTATCTTCATAATTCATTCTTCATTCCCAGCTACAAGTTCAACTTTCAGGTAGCATAAGCCTGCAAAACTCAAACTGCTGCTTTCTTTTACAGCTGTGATGTGTAAATACAATCTTGATTTGATTTTGCTTTATGCAGTACAGATATCACTTTAGATAGGACCCATCTCAACTCCATAAATTTCGGCAGAAAAATTTAGGCATTTTTCTCTTAGTAAAAGGACCGATGACTTCCCAGCTGATGCAGGAACCTTGGGGCAGTGGCTGAAGGACAGCTCTGCGAAGCCTGGGCCGGGGGTGGCTCTGCTTCTGCTGGAGTCAAAAGGGGTTGGCTTTAGTCCTTTACTTCAGTTAAAAACAAACAATCAAAAATCAAGCAACTCTTTTCCCATGCTAAATATCCGTGAAGTAGAACAGAGGCATCCGTGAAGTAAAACATAGTCTGTAACTATTCTTAATGTATGCATCGATTACGATGTTATACCAATAATTAGCAATAGCATATTTGCTGACCAAGTCTTTGAAAGAATTGCTAAAGATGGCAAAACAATTTTAAATAAAAATATAGTGAATTATTTTGTTTAGAAATAAATGGAGTATACTGATAAATACATTACTCTTAGTTATCCTACTAGTGAAAACTGTGTTTGTTTATTATGTTGTGATAACTAGGTCTGAATCAACAATACAACTTCATGATTTACCAATTTTAGCCACAGGGCAGCAAAAACTTCCATCTGCATTGAAATGAATGTGTTAAGAATCACAGTAAGTCCAGTAAAGGAAAATAAAATTTGGGGGATGTTATTAACAGAATGTTATTAAGTGCAAAAGGATATATGTAAATTCATGCAGGCCTTTTGCTTCTTGGTGCTTGGTGCTTCTGAAATTAACCTCTAAGCGTATTGACAGAGTAATAGTGAGAGCTAGTTGCTATTTCTCCAAGTGATGGCCATTAATGCTGTGCTGTGCTCAATTACATTTTAGAAAAAGACTGCATTTTACATGCCCATCGTAAACTAGCGCAGGGACCAGATGAATGCAAAGGATTCTTAATCAAGACAAGGAGAAGTATTGGACAGCTCTAGGATTTGATCTTTGCTCCCATCCCGTTAAGTCTGTTTCTAACAAATTAATATTTTATATTTTATAATATTTTATTATATTTTATACTACAAGTACACTACAATGTATTTCCTAGGAAATTAGTACATGATATTTGCAAGTTAAAAACAACTACAAGATTTACCTGAATTTCAAATATCTCAATCTTTTTTTATTAAGACGAATCTTCTAAGTCCTTCTACCTGACACAAAGAATGAAAACTGAAGTTTATGTGGGTCTTTGAAAAAGCGGTTTAACTAGTCTTCAGAAAGTATTGCCCTTTAGTTAGGGAATTAGTACATCAAAAAAGGGACTTTCTTAAAATTAGAGTACTGTCAATTCTTATTACTCACTTTATGGACATCATTGTGTGCTATACTCTTACTAAATAACAGATTAGAGCATTTGAACTCCATTGTAAAAAAAAAGTGGAGTGGCATAAAAGCATCGTAAGATTAGTTTTTATTATATTCATAAACAGTTGAAATTCAGTACAGCAAAGTCAATAGTATGATAAACAATTATTTCTTTAATTGAATGGTGGGTCTTATACTTCAATAAAATTTATTGCTGTAGATGATATATTTATAGATTATTATGTCAGCAAAGTGCATGTCAATATAGGTCAATTGTCAACAGATGCTGTCAAAGGAAGTATATGCAGTTGCTTCCTTCTCTTTTTATAAAATATGGTTGCATAATCTCAAGAGCTCCAGAATTGACAACAACTCAAAATGAGTACGAAGTGATTACAGAAAGCTTTGTGTAGGGGATGTCACAGTATTAGTTCCTGAAATCCAACTCCATGTGCTGGTAGAAAGGAATTATCTATATGGAAAGGAATTATGCATGTTTAGTCACAGTAGAAAGTAGGAGCCCTGAAAGCAAGGCCTGTATGATCCTGCCCTGTCCCACCGAGTATCAGACCATATTTTTGCACTCTGCACTCTGCTTGAAATGCCAAATTGTCTTCTACTCCAGAGAAGCAAACCAGTCAGTGCTGTTGCCTTCTAGCACCCTGTGAACGTGAGCGCGGGGCCTTGTCTCCTCAGCAGAGAAGGAAAAGAGACTCAGCATTTGGAAACTCTGATGTATAAATGATGTTGGCAAGCCCTGGGATGCTGAATTAGGGATTAACATTTCTAGTGGCACACGGGAATTGTCTGACAGTACTCCAAGCAAATAATGTAGGTTGATTGTGTATTCAGACAGTATTATCACACTGTACATTTGGTCTCTATTTTTAAGGTTTTTATTGATAAGTGTGCAAATTGTTAACATCACTTCTTAAAGAAAAACATTTCCTAAGGCTTTTCTGCCCGGAGCCAGAACTCTGTGCTAGAGCTATGGACCAATATCCAGCTCTATATAAAGAAAAATAAACTTCACTAAATCTTCTCATATTGTAGAAAAATATTTTTATCAGAAGTTTCAGCATGAATTTTGTGAAGTTCATCACTGCTTACTAAAATTAATTTGCTATTTGAAGAATAATGACTTAGAGCACAGGCAAACCGAATTCGTATTTTTTCATGTTGCAATCTTTGTGGAGAGGTAAGGGAAGAAATCTGTGTTACTTGAAACAAAAGTAGATGCTGGGTTAGGCATTTTATAAAGCTCAGGTTACTGCATTCTGTGAGTGACCATAAAAATATAATTCTTTGGTGATCATTGCAACTTTAAAAAGCAGCAGTATATGGAGCCTATGAAGTAAATACCTGTACTATATTAGGAACGTGATTTATATTAAAGCCAAGAAATTAATATTTGCGTTCCTCAAGAAAATCAGTCTCTATTTTGAAAATGGAAATACTTTAGAGTATTTTGCCTCAATTTTGTATTAATTTTGAGTGAACGGAACTAGTTTTTCTTACATAAAACCTTTTCCTTGATATTTGCATATTTATGGAAGATTGTCTTTTTATGAGGTTTTTTTTTTTGAAATGACCAAAAAGTGCAGTTAAAATTTTTCCTAGAATGATTGAATATATGTGCGTGTGTATGTGCGCTTGCAAACCTGTGAGGAAATGTTTGCTGGGGAGGGTCTATAGTAAAATATAAAGGAATTTTAGATAGAAACATCAAAATACACATCCTTCCATTTTTGCCATGCAAACTTAAAAGCCAGTCACTAAAGTTGCAGTGCGATAGGGAAAAAGAGAGTACCTATTTTAAGCTCAGTGTGCCTCAGGTGGTCCACTAAAATGTGCTCTTGAGTACTTTAATGTATCATAGCACCTTGTTCTGTGTGAAGTTGGTAGCTGTTTTTTTACTTGAACTTAACAGAAGCAGATCATAAGCACTAAACACAATTAAAAGCCTAAGCAGAGATTGATAATGATCTTTCTATTAAGTGTTTTCTATTCGGGGACTTTGCTTTTCCAGGTTCTTCTTCAAAAAATATTGTCTGTTTCTATCTGCTTTCACGTGTGGTCACAGATCAGTAAATCTTGGTAACTGTCAGTAAAACATTATTTAATACTTCCCTGGATCTGTCTTTTGGACAGGACTGATTTAAGCATTAGCAGGGCCCAGATCCTTAGCAGTCGCAGGATGTCAGTTCTTCTTCCACGGAGCTATTCATTTCTCCCTGGCAAGATTTCCTATCTGTCTGAAACTTGCCGTGGAATAAAGAAGCCCATGCCTCCAACCCCTCTCTTTCTTATCGTAGGGTGATAGTGAGAGGAGCATCACCTCTGCTGGGAAGGGAACCTTCTGAGAGGGACAACAGGACTGTTCCTCAAAAAATAAATACAAAATTTTTCTTAAAAATAGAGGATTACTGAAAAAAAATAATCACTAAGCTGAGATTGTTGCCAGTAGGTCTTCTAATCAGCAGTACAAGACCAAGGAATTTCTCACTTACTAGGTTGATTTAACGACTATATTGGAAGTAATTAGGCTGTAGTTTAAATTTCAGGGTCTCTGCAGACTGATACCTAACTGTGTATTGCCATTAGAGCCAGGGCAGCACTTGGTCATAGCAGTGTTAGGACTGTGAATTAGTATGTCCTGTGTGTATTTGAGATTGTTCGCTAGAATGTGTTTCTGAATAATTTATCCTGTCTGTGTGCAGAGAAGCAGAGAAAGGATTCGTATAGAACATTCAAAAGCAGTATGAAAGCTTAAGAAAACCAAACAGAACTGACAGAACGATTGATCTATCTGTCAATCAATGAAAGTTCTAGTGAGTTATTAGAGATTTTTGCCTCAAAATTATTTTGCCTTCCTACTGTGATTATTACATTTACCTTTAAAAAAATGAGAGAGTGAAGACCTAAAAAATGCTACATATTATATTATCTGTTTCTGTGAAGTAGGAAAATATAGAAGATGATATATTCATATCCATTAGGTCTTAAGGCTTTAGTGAGTAGTGCCAGTAAGATACCTGTGTTACCATAGTAAGATACCTGTGTTACCATATGTATATTCTCTTGGCCCATTTTCTTTGATCATGAAATTGCTGGTTCATTGCTTTCTGTATTCTGGAGATATGGACAAGAAGGCTCCATATGACATATAAATGCTGCGTGTGTCTCTTTCTGTCCTTCTGAAAACTCTTTCTGTCACTCTGAAAACCACAGGAAAATATTTATTTTATTTATTTCACTCAAAGAAGTGAGGAACAAATTGTAATACTGGAAATACATACTCTAAGGAACATCCAATTAACTTTTTGTTTGTGAACCGAATAAATGAAAATGTATCAAGCCATAAAATAATTTACAATTTTTTTTTTTTTAAAAGGCTTTTGGAAATGTTGTTACACAGACAAATTAACATGTTTGTTTTTACTTTGTAACTGTAGTACATTTACTCCTAAAATGCAAGGGAGACGGATGGGCACTTCAGGGAGAATCACTAAGAGCACAAGTGTGAGCGGAGAGATCTATAAGCTGGAGCACAATGATGGGAGTCAGTCGGACACGGCTGTCGGCATGGTTGGAACAGGTGGGAAGAAAAGGCGTTCCAGCCTTAGTGCCAAAGTGGTTGCCATAGTGTCTCGAAGGAGCAGAAGCACATCTCAACTAAGCCAAACAGGTGAGTGAGACATATGCTCTTTGGAAGCAGGACTCTCACCAAATGTGGTTTATTAGTATTTCATCTGTGGCATCTGTTTATATGTAATTGGTTTATACCACTCAGGAGAGAATATTTTCCACCTGTAAATAAATCTCTGAGATATTAATTTTCTTTGATCATTAGGCATCTGCAAGAAACAATATACGAATGCCTTTCATAATATATACCATAAAAACTTTCTGTCTTGATCAATGAAGAATGTTCTAATCTCTTAGAAGCTTTGTTTATAGGTAGGGAAAAAATACCAAGAGACATATGTGGGTATCAACAGTGGGTAATGGTTTGGCTAAGAGCAGTTTTATATGTATATGAAATTTCTTTGGCAGAAGAGCTGAGTATGAATGGGGAAACTGAACTCTGAGCAAATGAACTGGCAGTTACGTAACTCGGATAAAAAGTTGTACCTGTGGTGGTGAAAAACATGTTTTTAAACACTATCTTTGATTTCTTAGTCAAGAATAAATCCAATGTTTTTCTTTAAAAAGAACACTGGCAAATTGGGGTCAGTGATTTCAGATAAGTTAGAGAACAGCATGATGCTTCATTAGGAACGTAAGACTTCCAACTCTTTATTGCAACTTCAGAAATTTTAAAAGCTTCATGTCTGCATAGCCTGAAGGAACAAAAGCTCATACAAAAAGATGCAAAAGGGGAAAAAAAAAATGTTCTGAAGGTCCTATCCTGCTCCTATTGAACCCCAGGGAAGACTTTTGCTCCTGTCTTCAGTGAGAGGAAGACCTGACCCTAAGGGTTCTTTCTTACTAAAGAAAGGAAAAGAAAGAGGAAAAGCTTCAGCCTAGTGTAGAATGCACGCATATCGTGGCACTCCTTTCACATAGTCAGGGTAATCTAAACTGAGGTAAGTAATGATATTGTTTATTTATATCATCTAATATCTTACTTTTTTCCCCTTGTTTTTTTTTATTGCCAGATGAGCAGTAGAAGTGATCCTTTCAAAATGTAAATCTTGATCAGTTTTGGCCAGTAAAGTTTGTAATACTTTTCTACATTACTCATTTAGTAATTTTAAGCCAGAAAGTGTATAGTCATGCAGTTGCACCAAATGATAGATGTAGTAGTTGTATTTGAAGCCCAGAATTATAGTTGTGTTACACAAAAAATGCCTGCCTGACTCTGCCTGACTATTAAATTAGAATATAGATAGTTGTATGATATGTTATTTTAGATGCGTCAGAATCAATGGCATGCTCTTCAAGTAATAAAAAATGGTATGGTATTATAGAAAGGATTTGAGGTTGATATTTTACTCCGCTCACTATAAAGAACAAAATATTTTAAGTATTTTACAGATGTATTTGTGTCTTGATCTGGCATTCCTTTCTAGCTCCTAAATCTCATTTGAATAGGAATTGCTGAGAAGGAGCAAATCTTTGCTCCATCTTACTCAGTAGTTCAGCTCTGACCAGGAACCAGGGCTGTAATCCTAAGAGGAAGGCACAGAAGACTACCAAATGTAGCATGCTTTGCCTTGCATGAGCCTTAACTCACTCTTCTCAGTAAAGTTATTTGCTAACTTAAAATCAAAACTGTGATTTCCAAACACTTTTTGCATTATCTGTTTAAAGCTTAGATGTCCAATTCTCATAGAAATATACTGTAGCTCTCCAAAGAACGATTATTATTATTCATTATCATGAAAGAGTTGAGAATGATATTGACTTTGTGTTACTGTGGCTCAGGCAAATAGTACTATCTGTGGTTTAAGCAGAGCAAATACAATGGAACATGTTTTATCAGTCACTATTTTCTTAGTTAGATTATGTCAGAGATCAGCGAGTTGAATTAATGCATCGTTTAGAACAATATGTACATGAGACTTGATAGGTTTTCAAAGAAAATCCATTTTTGGAGACTTGTGTCCTAAATCAGGGACGCACTTCCCTACCTTCTGCAGTGCATAAGAGGGAAGGAGAAATCTAGAAACATGTTAACGTGTTGTGCCTAAGTAGCTTGACAATGTATCCACTGTTGAGAATGTTTTTAAAAAAATCTATTTTGACAATATACTATAAGCAAGGTCCTTAAAATTGATTATGTGAAAATTGGTTCTAATATCTAAATTTTGAAGATTTAAAACCAGCATGGAGGTGTATGGACCTCCAAAAAGTGGTGATATATATGAACTTCTGCTACAGATCTTCAGTAACTGAGATGTGCTGTTAACCCTGAGCGTGTATTTTAAAGGAAGTATAAAAAATACAGAAATCTACGTGTAGCCTCCATAGGTTTTCCTGAATTAGTGAGTTTATTTTTTTTTTCCTATGACTTGTGTGATTGTGAGTCAGGTACATATGACATGCGTAGTTATTTGTTTCTGAAAACTCAAAATAGAAGATCAGAAATAAAATGAAAGATCAGATATTTCTTGAAAATTGGAGGTTCCATATTTTTGTGTAACATGTAGATCTGAATTTGTAGTTTACTACAGTGTTCAAAATCAGCAAAATTAACTTCCATATTGCTTTTTTTCACCTAAAGAAATGGTCAATAAGTGCTGAGTGCCACTTTTTTTAGATAATTCTTGCTTTTAGCATACTGCACAGGTTTAATCATATATGAAAATAGATGTGTGTATGAAATTGCTATGAAGTATTTCTAAGAGTAGATTTTCTTTTCAATTGAAAAAGGAATGTGTGTATGTGAGCCTGTGCTTGCATATATGTGTCTATATAAGCGCACATGCATCTTTCTGCATATAAGGAGCAAATTCACTTGCATTTTAGATGTAGAAGGAATAGTAATCGTATTATTTTTTGCATGCTTATTGAGTGCTGTTGGAAAATATTTATTCTGAATATGTGCTTTATTGTATTTATAAGAAAGATTCAGGTTTTATTTTTATGTAAAACTGCAAGGAAAGATATATGTTTCTGCTGCACCTTTCTTTCAATTATGTTAAAGATTTCATAATGCTTTTAGTAACCGTTCATGAAATAATGAAACCCTTACTATGGTTTGTTCATTGTGTCCGCAAATTGGATAGATTTTGTAGTTCAGCAGAAAAAGGCAGCAAAATCCCCAGAAAGACCCTAGAAGAATGAAACTATCTCCAGTCATAATCTGTACAACTTTAGTTACAATCCAGCATTTCAGCTTTCTTTGCCAGCCTAATTTTTATAAATAAATACATACATATATGCAAAATATCTCATGGTTCAACCTCAGCTGGCAACTAAGCACTACATAGCTGCTTGCTCACTCCACTCATGGGATGAGGGAGAGAATCAGAAGAGCAGAAGTGATGAAACTCATGGTTTGAGATAAAGACAGTTTAATAGGTAAAACAAAGCTGCACGTGGAAGCAACGCAAAAGAAGGAATTCATTCACCACTTTCCATTGGCAGCCAGGTGTTCAACCATCTTCAGGAAAGCAGGGCTCCATCACACATAATGGATATGTGGGAAGACAAATGCCATCACCCTGAATGTCCCCACCTTCCTTCTTTTTACCCAGCTGTTATTGCTGAGCATGATGTCATACGGTATGAAATATCCCTTCAGTCAGCTGGGATCAGCTATCCCAGTTGTGTCCCCTCACAACTTCTTGTGCACCCCCAGCCTACTTGCTGCTGGGGTGGTGTGAGAAGCGGAAAATGCTTTGACTCTGTTGGAGCACCACTCAGGAGTAAATGAAAGATCTCTGAATTGTTAACCCTGTTGCCAGTACAAATCCAAAATATGTCCCATCCTAGCTACTGTGAAAAAAAATTAAGTCTGCCCGGCCAGAGCCAGTAAAATATATAACTGCAGATTTTCTAAATAATTACAGCAATTGACCTTTATACCATAGGAAAATTACAGGAAAATAGATTATGATAGGAAATTGTCATCTATTTCCTTGATTTTGTGTTACAAAACTCTATTCTCCTACAGATATTCTTATAGTTTCCCAAGCAATGAGTGACTGAGGGCTGTATTGATGGTGCTGCATTTATATTTGGGGTACTGGGTTTGTTTTGAAATAGGTAAAAACTGCTGCCATAGGAGGAAAGAGTTTTATTACAGAATTTATACCACAAATAGAGACATAATAATGCATTTCAAAGTGGATGGAGGTAATGGTAGGAGAATCAGCACTGAGATGAGTTCTGGAGAAATGGAAAAGCTCCATCTCAGATAAACAGAAGTATTCCCATCCCTGGATTCCTCTCAGTTCTCTTGGTACAAGCAGAGTCATGCCTTAAGAAGGTGAAAAGTTTCTTCCCTTCTGCCTTCTAACTTCTGGTCAGCAGAAGAGGGTTCAGAAAGGCCATCTGCTAGTAGGAGCACAATTTTCTTGGGGTTTTTTATGTGGTAACAGTGCTTTGCAACCATTCTGACACCACATCGTCACAATCTTGCTATCAGAGATTTAATGGTGTCACATCTTGTATTCAGTCTGGTGCGATTGCCTGCTGGGTCAGCAAGACAGATTTTTCTATTTAAGGAAAATGGGCAGGATGAATGGCTGTGTTTTTATTTGTTTTGTTGCGGGACTTAGAGGATTTTCATTCTTCAGCCACTTCTAATGGAGGCCAACTTTTCTGTCAAACCCACTGAGAGTAAGAGTTTAAAAGGAATTACAAAATAACGTGGGAGCATTTACTTAATAAAGATATCCAAAACATGATAATCAGTATGGACAGAAAGACTGAAAATGCCAGTTTTGAGATAAATATGGACAAAATACCATAGATGCAACTGGTGAGCCTTTTGAGACATGGGCTGCATTTTCTCTGAATGTGAGTTCTATGAGACTAAATTTATTTTCCAAGTTACTCAACAGCATTAATGGCAGTATTCTGACTAATTTTCCTCTGCTGTTGCTTGAGAAATGTTAGTGATCTCGGGTAAGACAAAGGTTGCTTGGGATATTGTATATTGTTGCCCACTACTGGCTCAAAACAAATGAGAGTGGAAGAGATGCAGAGAAAAAGAGCTAGAGGAGCTTGTCCAGTCTCACAATGCACTGGTAGCAGGTCATTTTCCTAAATAGAAATACCTTGCCATCTTTATGGTATAAACCACAAGGAGATATTTCTACGTAAGAACCAAAGCTATTTACTGTCAGTCCCCTGTTTGTGAAGTTTAACATCAACAACCTGAAGTGAAGCCATTGGCATTAACGTTTCAGAGAGAGGTTATGTACCGTGGAGATGAAATCAATATTACCACAAGGTGAAAACAGAGTTAAAGAACTCTCTAATCCCTTCTGTGCTTCTGTGAACTGGATACTTGGAAGGAAGCTTTAAATGTCTAACTGTGCCTGCTTCACTCAGGAAGTAACTGGCAACCTGATCAAAACTACATAAGAATCTTATAGCAAATTTCCCCGTATAAAAATTGTGCTTTTCCTCACATGGAATTCCTTGCTACAGTGTATTTTCTGTAATTTCCTGAAAATTTCCCATTAAAAAAGTGGCTTTCTGTATGTTCTTTTGAATTAAATTCGATAATCCTGATTTCGGAAAAGATACCATCACCTAAGTGAGGCAATTGACATTGAGTACTGAAGTCGTGATAGTCTTCTGCTCCACAATATAGCTGTGCCCCATTGTGTGCTCACTTTAGCTTTAAGAACACTTCTGGTTGTCTGCCCCACATTTCACCTTCTAAGACTGATCTTAAGAAGGCTTTCTCTCATGGTTTTGTTGATTGACTGAAGTTTAGCTAGACATTTAGAAAAAATTAACTCATCCATTACACAAAATGCCCTCAAGTGATGGAGAATATGACGGTTCACTGGAGGTACTTAGTGATTGTTAGCAAGCACCTCTGCGCTGTGGTAAAAATAACACTACCTGGAAAATATATAAATTAACCAGAGTAAAGCAATCTTCCTGGCTGAGAGTAACGTAATTTCAGAGTAAACACTACTAGAAAAAAAAATCTCAGTTTTTTACTTTTGCAATCTGTGGTAATGCCAGCAGGGATAATTTTCTGTCCATCCTTGTAGTAATTTTATGATACAACAAGAGATTTTGTACAGGTCTAGAGAGTGCAGAAAGATAAAGCAGATAATAAATCAGAAACAAAATATGCTGGAGGGTAGAGGCTTTTGGGATAAGGAGGGTTGGTTGTTGTCTTTCTTGAGAAAGCCATTACTTTTTTCCCTATGCTTGGGGAAATAATTTTGTTTGTTACAAGTGTAGTGGCAACCTTTTCTTGCAGTGGTCAGGCTTTTTTTTCCATATATTGTTATGATTCATTGAGTCCCAATTATAAATAATGAAAAGGATTCATTTCTGAGCATCTTTCTTCTACCTTATAACCTCTGAGTTAATTTTTTTTATTGCTGTAGTGAAAGAAATTGTGATTATTTAAAAAATTAAACTTATTTGATAAGAAAGCTGATTGCTAGACGGAAGTTCAAAAGACTTATCTAGACTTTAATAAATCATCATTAAACTGGATGTAATGCATGGAGATTATTAAGCATCCTGGAGGTGTTCAAGGCCAGGCTGGATGGAGTCTTGAGCAGCCTGGTCTGGTGGGAGATGTCACTTCCCATGACAGGGTTGTTGGAAGTAGATGAGCTTTAAGATCACTTCCACCTAAACCATTCTGTGATTCTATGATCTTATGAAGTACTGGATGTCGGGAAGAAGCTGGTTAGGAGGGAGACATCAACTGGTTTAACTGAAACATGAGCCAGAGAATGCTTACGAATTTCTAAGACAAGACCCACAGTTTCTGAGACAAAAACGATATTTCTTCAATGAGAGGTAGTGTGAATGCTGCTAGAATATTGATGATAATAATGATTTGGAAAGTATGTCACTTCCAGGTAGTAAAGAGGAAGGACTGATGAACTCAAAGACGAGAAAAATAGAACTCTGATAAAATGTGATAATGCAGATTTCAAGATCATTCCTTTTAGAATGACTAATGAAGATTTCCAGATGCAATCTGGGAGCTCTCATCTCAAAAAAACCAGGAGGAGGGAAGAAGACATGGGTATAATAAACATCACAGTAAACAGTGTGTAAGATCTGGCTAGGGAAAAGGCAAAAGTTATGCTGGGTGCTTCAGACAAGGTGTTTCCTTGGAGAGCACAGATATTAACATCATTGAATGAGGCACAGCTGACAGCTTATCTGGAATAATGGCCACTCAGCATTCAAGAAACTGAATGTTAGTGGGAATATAGACCTTGAGGGATGATTTATTGCCTGATTTGTTCATGCTATAAAACTGAAGGTTGACCAGGGATATGATTGTTCTGTAAGAATGCAATGAGAGTAAACATCAAAAAGGAAGAAGAGTTTTTGAAGCTAAAAGGCAGCACCATCAGAAACTGTGGTATAAGAACAAACAAGTATAAATCAGTTATGAATAAATTTTGTATTTGCCTTGAAATTATAATAAAACAGTCAGAAGACAGAGAGAGGTATCTCAAAACTTTCAAAGTATTTAGCATGCTGGGGATGAAACAGCCCATTTTTTGTTTCTTATCTAGCATAATATCCTGTTGCTGTTTTTACAGGATTTCTTTTCTGATATTGTTCTTTTGTGTTGCCGCCTCCTGTTCATCCAGATGAAATGCTACAACATCTCAGATTTTCTAATGGTAGATTCATAAAATTATCTTGAAATTCAAATTTACCGTAAGTCTTACAGCTATATAGTTACCCATAGGTTTAGTTTAATCTTTTGTAAATCACCAGTTGTTCACCGTGTTTTAGAGGAATCTTTCCAAGTATTTGCATGCAGTGAGCTTTTATTTCAGCAAGAACACTTAGCATTTGCACATGAGCTTCCTTAGCTACAAATACTTCCATTTTGTTTTCTTAACTCTGCACGCTTTGCAGATGTTTTCCTTAATGTTAGACTGTGTGTACTTGAAAAGTAACTTTCTGCAGCCTGGCTGAAGTGCAGCGGTCCTTCCTGCAGCTCACTCATTAGCTGTGTATGGCTATTCAGTATTATCTCCATGAGAGTCTTTCCTGTCTGGGTTGTTATTTTTCTGAGAAGGACATTAGAACTGGCTTTGCATAGCTGTGGCAATCTATGAGGACAATGCCTCTGTTGCAAAAAAAGAAGAATGGAAGGAAATTGACATTAAGATGGATTTCTTTTTTTTGCCAATCTAAAATAAGTCTGTAGTGTGGCAACAGAGATGGTAATGGTGCCTTAGTGATGGTGACAGAATCTGGGCTCCAAACTTGACACCCTAGCAGCAAAGACCACCTCCCTGAACCCAGCAAAATCTTCATACCTATTTGGCATGCACCCAAGTGTTTCTGCAGCAGGAGGGGGGAAATGAACAAAAGGATGAAGAATAATATTAAAAACAAAGAAAACCACCTGATTATTTTTGTAAGTGGAACTCTTTGTTCTAGTAATGATACTTAATTCTTTGAAACTATTGAGTGAATGTAAGCATGTTCTCTTTTATTTACTGTTGCTGTCTAGCTGAGGAATCCACTACCCTTAATAGAAACATAATTCGGTTCCAGTTTCTCATCTTCCAAAAGATTTCCTAATAAGGGCTAGTATTTTCAAACAAAGTCCTGCCGCTCGTTGAGTTAGTGTTACATGTGGCTCTCTTCCTTCTTCCTGAAATATAAATTTTAGCTTTGTCTCCTGTTATGTAGTTGGTTGACTTGCACTAAAAAGTATTCATTTGCTTTTCTATTTGCCATTCCTCCCCAGATTTTTTAACAGAGCTATTGGTACACTAATAACTGTACGTGGGGCTATTTTCAATATATAAGAAGTGGAGTTTAGGAGAATTAATTCCTTTCCAAAAGTATAATCTGTATTTTAGCTAAGCAATGACATACATGTCTTGTATAACTATAATTTCAAAATATATCAAATAAGTGTAGCTTCACTGTTATGTTTCTATTGCATTTTTTAATGAAATGTTTTGTAGAAAGACCTACTTATGATTCTGTCTGTATATAAGTGAGCCTTGTTTAAAGGGTGTTTTTGTTTGCTTTTTCATCTGATTCACAGTGCGTTTACAGGTTTTACTTTGTGTAAGTATAAACATTGAGTTGAAATAATATCAAAATTGTGACAGAAAAAGGAGATGGAGCAATGCCAAAGTACTATCAAGAGGAAAAATAAGTCTTACTATCTTCGCATTTGACATTTCTACTAAATTCCTATCTGTAAGAGAATGTCAGCCTTAAATTCGACTTTTTACTCTTCGTATGTTTCTTGTCTGATCAGGTCTATGTTTTTAGACTTTCTGGAACTTGTGGGATTTTGTAGAATGGTTTAGAGTACTTGCAGTCACCCAGATTGAAAATGCTCTCACTCTGTGAGAATGAATTCCTGTCTCACAGAAGAATGGAGCTCCTTTTTTTAGAGTCAGATGATCTATATTAATTTTGATAGACCTCCTCAAAGTATTTTTTTCCTTTCCAAAGCAGTTCTTTTCTTAACTAACATAAACTGTGATTTTTGTTAGAGTGAGATAGCCTGTTCAGCATGAAACAACTGATTCAATTTTGTAGGTATCGATTTGGGAGCTCAGTCTATCTAGGTTAAAACTAGGAAGAATAGAAATAGCAAGGTCAGAGGTATTTCTTTCACAGGGTTGTTCCAAGTGTCTAGATGAAGCTTGAGGCAGAACTGACTTGTCATATACAATTGTCTACTCAAATGGCTGCTCAAGACTCTGTTAATGTCAACATTTTTTCTTGAATTTTGGAGATTCTCACACGATGGCCTTTTCCCTGATACTTTTGGTAAACGTAACACAGAGTTCCTGAGAGCAGATCAAAATATTTCATAGAATGAGAAAGTTAGAAATCTGATCAGTATATTATAGTATTTCTTTCAAACCATTTGTTTTGAACCATTTCTCATGTCACTGAAGAATTTGAACTATTTTAAAAATTGTTTAAAAACTATTTGTAATTCTTCCTTGTAAACACACAACTGAAATTTTCTTTGCACTTTTTTCTTTTACAGATCACCTTTAATATTTTGTTTGCTTGCTTGTATCTTCAGTGTAGAAGCAGTCAAACACAAAATGGGTCTTTGCATCTAAATATGGGCAGATATTCTTCCTTGATTCCAGCACAGTGTTTCAAATATGAGTATAATATCTCTAAATCCTTTAGGGACAAGAAATTATTTAACTCAGGATCTTCTAGAAAATAAACCCTACTTTTAAAAATAGTTTTTAGAAAACATTTATAAAAATGTATGGTAATCATCCATTTGATGAAAAGATATTGGTGGGCTGAGTTCTAAAAAATGCACTTAGCTGAATACAAAGAAACATTAGATTAAGAAACACTATTTTAATTTTATTTAACACTTTTGCATGTGAATGTGAATGTGGACTTCAAGGGCTTTTCCAGTATTTTTTTGATTAACAATAGAACTGTTAGCAAGAATCCAAATAAAAACCAGTAAACCTAACCTAAGACAACAAGGAGGACCAAGAGGTGTTTTTTAAGGGATTTTCAAGGATAGTAATAATAATAATGATAAACTTGCTGCTTTTTATTGCAACTGATTATGTTAATGTATTTATTAAAAAATCTGTACGTGTATCTAGGATGTAATTAATAGAGTCTGCAACAGAGATAATGGCCCTTAGATACACTGAATTGCATATAATAAGTAATTAAATATGCAAAACTCAGTCCAATTATGAAAAATTGTCCATAGGATTTTTTTAAAAATAATTTTCAAATTTTTTGTAAAGTCTTTAAGTTGAATGGAAATTATTTCAAATCTTACAGCTTATGATGCCCATCTTGAAAGGATACAATTCAGCTTGAGTGTTTCCTTAAACATGAATAAGTGCTGACAGCATCAGGTAGAGCAGGAATGGGTTCACAAAACTTTTCAGTGTTGCTGGATCTCCTTTCCTTTTCCTTTTTTTATTCTTTTTGCTAATAAAAAAAGTATTCAGCTGAAAAATTTTACCCAGCTTTGCAGAGTGGTGTTGGTACATTGTTTCCCCATGTGAGAGCTCTGTATATGAATAGGAAATAGTCTGGTCAACAGCCACCCTGCTCAGCATCTCTTCTCTCTGAGCACACCTAAGGTACAGTCCCAAGAGCAAATCCTTCCTCCAGTACTTTTACAGACAATGGAAGAAGGTTGGATTCATCTGGCTGAGACCCAGATGACAGCAGCATAGCAGGACAGATGATAAATGAGGGCAGTCCCTGGCCTTGTTCCCATATGCATCAGCCTGGCAGCAAGCATACCTACTAGACAGGACTACTGGCAAGTCCACAGCTGACTTTGTTTCCAAGAAGAAAAAGAGCAACAGTCTAATGTAAATTGTGTGACAAAAGAATTTGATCTCTGATTGTATAACATTTATTGCCTAGAGTCCTCTCCATACTTTAGATGGCATATAAATTAAATTAACATAAGTAATAACCACTTTGGTAAACCTTAAAATAGAAAAAAAGATAGAAGAAATGAAAACGAGCACATCATATTACTTGCTAGTCAGTCCAAGCTTCCTTCCTCCCAACCAATCTAATACACAAAGAGAAGGGAAAAAACAGGTTGAGGAACCCAATGAATTTCTACTACTTCAGTACAAAGTTTGGCTCTTCAGTGGCACTTCATGTGTAAACGCTGCTCAGGAGCAGTTTAATTTATCCCATGGAAATTACTTACCTCTTTGCATGTGAATGACTTTCATCAAAACATACCAAATGTAATTGCTTTCTAAGGAAAATAAGAGAATAGTGAGAATTTAACAGAAGCTTATATTTTAATATGCCTTTTTTCCATGTTTACACTGTTTTTTTTCTTTCCTTTGTACATGTGCTGGTTTTCAAGTGTTGAAATTAAACTTCCAGTGATTTTTTTAGTCACTCCATTTGATAAGCCAGTTTGTTGCATCTGCTAATTTTTTTTTCAAATTGCCAAGAAAAGATAAAGAAAATAAACAGCCCAGGATTTTAGAGATGCGGGGGCTTTCTAAGCCAGTGGCATGTTGTCCAAGTGTGAATATTTTTATCAACTGAGGCATATACTTACTGTTTCATCAGCATTTTGAATGTTATGCCAACTTTTATTTTGTTTGATTAGCATGCAGTTTTTAGAATGTGTGCTTTGTGTAACATCCAAAGGAGACCAATATTATAAAATACTAAGTTTGTTTAAATCTGTATTTATTTCTGTTGCATTGTTAGGTGCTCTGTACATCAGTTATTTGGTATAACTTAGTCTGAGTAAGGCATGAAAACACTGTGCAATATTGAAGTTGAATTACCATTTCCTGTTACACAGACCTCCATATAGTCACTTACTTAGACCTCAGTAAACAGTACATGTTGTCTTTATATATCCTCAGGTCTCTGTTGGAAGTCTCATCCTTAAACTTGCTTGAATTTACTGAAATTTGACAATCTGTTTAGATTTTCAGATGGAAGTCTACAAATATTTAAATGTAGTGTCTTAGACTTAAGAAATTCAAAGAACTAAAAGAATAAACTACAGTATTTTTTTTGATCATCTGTTGTGTGTATATCCTCATAAGTTACCTGAAAATTCCTTTGAAATTACTTAGTATTTGTAGAAGTCCTTGATGTTCAGAGGCAGATGCTCATTTACCCATGTAGGCATTTTTCATATTGCAAAAAAATCAGTTTCTGGTGCCTGGTAGTTTCAAAAGCTTTGCTTTGCAAGTAATCTGAGAAATGAGATGTTTTTCTTCTGGGAAGCTCTAAATGTCTGGCGATCCCAGCAGAAATTCCCTGATGGAAGTTCAACCAGTCAGAATTGCATGTCCATTCTTGCTAGATTTAGAAAAAATGCAAGCTTTTATGTTACTGCAGAATAAACCAAGGCATATGAGTCTGTATGAGAAGGCAATGTGAGATACCGCTTCTCCACACTGTCAGTACAGAGGAGAAACTTGCTTTATTCTCCTTTGAGCATTCTTGATGCCTCCTCTCCAGTTTCCTCATGGCATACAGCTCCTGAGTACAGTCAGACAAAAAGCATCCAAGAAAGTTAATGCTAGGGGGAAAATGTTTTCTACATTACTTCTGTGATTTGTGAAGCGCAGAAGTTTCATGGTTAGATAAGATAGAATGCTGCCCAAAACAGACCCCCCCAGCTTCTGGTTTTTAAGGTTGGGTTAACTGGGTAATTTACTTCAATTTTAAATAGTGCTTGTAAATTATCAGTGTAAAACAGTATCGAAAGTTTGTTTTTTTCTAATGGTGGCTTTCATGTCTTTGGGATGAAAGTCAGTGTCTTAGGAATCCATTTATTTGTAATGATTTCTCTGGTCTCAGAATAGAACTTGTCAGATTGACAAATTATCGTAACATAGGTACACTGTTTATAAAGCAGGTTAAAATAGCCAAAAAGCTCTTCCAGAGAGGAATCTGCTGTTTTGATTAGTTTTGCTTTCACATGGCTCTTGATGCCTTTATTTATAGCTCTCCCGTTTGATTAGATTTGATGGTGCAAAGTGTTCTCTCTCAAAGCGTGGCCAGACTGAAACACTGAATTAAGTATAGATGTGACCTAGGATTTATGTACAAAAGTAAATCAGTTTGACTTATAAATCTTCCTTTGAAAATTATCCTACTAACCATCTTTTCTCCTGCCTGAGCAGTTCTTTTCTAGAGTTCATGGTCAGGGCAGGGTTGGAGGGGGTGTTTCTTTGACAAGACTCATCTGCTTTCTGTGGTCTGGACTCCAAAGAAATTAAAATGTTAGTAGAGGACGATGTTGAAGGGGCACTGAAAACAAACTCCATGTTAAATACACAGTAGGATTGGCTTGGTTTTTCATTCTAAAAGTACTCTGTTGAAGTTTCATATTTATTGATAGGAAAAGAATAATTTACCAGGAAAACATTTTGTGGGAGACAGTTATTTTAACTTAGAGGTACACCATGTTAAGAACCAGGTTCTTCTGCCTAAGTAGAGGTACTCCACTGCACTGTGAAGTGGTCACACATGGGATCCGGTTAATCTAGTAACCATACTCTTTCTCTGAAGTCTCAGTAATGGCCTTTGTAAGGCACAAGCATTTGCAGAGTGCTGGGTGTTACCGAACCGAGTTGTATTTGTGTTGCACTTATTTATCCTCTGCTATGAAAAAAATATACAGTTTGGTAACAGGCTCTTATCATAGTAGAAGAGAGCTATCAACTCTAGCTTGTATTGGAATGGATTGATACGTTTGTGCAGGGAGTATAGAGCTGGGTGAGTATGTAGCTCTTTAACAGATGAACCATTGTCATTGGCAGGAGAATCCAGGAGAAAAACTGAGAAAATGACAAAGAAACTGTGGTGGGTTTGAATACCAATCTACAGTTTTGCTTTAACAGCACTTACACCGTTGTAAATACAGTTTTATTAATTTTTGTTCAGGTAGCATTTTTATGCTTCATGTCTGGGTACAGGCCTTTACCCTATACTCTCCTCCAAGGGGAGGGACATGTTTACAGATAACTTGGGAACAATGGCAAGAAATTTGATGATATCTCAAAGTTCCTCTTTTAGTCAAGCTTTAGGCTCTCCCAGTCTGCCAAAGTTTGTCCATGACCAAAGTCCTGGGTCCTCTTCCAAATTGTAACAGGCTACTGCAATACCACTTAAGCTTACCGTCTTGGGCAGGGGAATACTCTGAAGAGGGCAAAAAGCCCTTCTCTGGTTCTAGTCATTGTGTTTCAGAAACAAGTCTTCCTGTGCAAGTGCTGGTGACTGAATATTTGACATCATGGATTGTTTCTTTTACGTGGCACTGTTCTGCTGTGTGTGGCAGCTGCTTTCATCGCTTTACTTGCTGTGGTTAAAAAAAAAGGTTAGAATAAGTGTGTGTTAATCCCTTAGGTAGCACCTTAGGTAGCACCAGAAAGGTGGCCTTACTTCCATTCCTTCTCTCTGAGCCCAACCAGCTGCTCTCCTGTGTTTCATCTGACAGCATTTTTATGAGGACGTGATGTTGAAGGCAGTCACTAATGAATAGGGTGGAGTTGCTAATAATATGGCTGCCACACATTTTCTCTCCTTCACATTATGAAAGGTCATTTAGGAAATTTTACCAAATACGAATGAATTCCTGAAGGCCAAAAAAACTTTGCTCACTGAATCACAGCCTACACTCAGATCTAATTATTTTCTATTCAAAATCTCATTATTGCTCACCTTCATTAAGCTCCATTAAAGGTGGTGCTGGAAAATAACAGGACTTCATTCAAGTGTGTGCAAACCTGCTTTCGAAGTTCTGTCATATTTATACATTTTTAGGAAACAATTGTTTCCAAAAGAATACATTTCACCATTGTACTACATTTCAAAATAGTTATTAAATTAGTATTTAACTAAGATAGGAATCGTTTTTGTAAGTTTTATTATTCTCTGAAGGTAAAATCTGATACTGCATCTAGAAAGACTTGAGTACAAATCTTCCAGCCACTAATTCCCACTGTAGCTTATCTCGTCAAGGAATCCCATGTGTCCACGTGTCTCACATCATGCTTTTTCAATACACCTGTATGGTACAAACTGTACTTCAGGAGCTGGAGATGGATTGTGAGATAGAGAGCAGGAGTCCTCCTCATGACAACTAAGTGTCACTCTTCTTCAAAGAAGCAGACCAGGAGCTGTAGTCACTGAGTGGGATTGTTCTGAGCAAGTGTACATATTCACAAAGTAGCTGTCAGTTTATCACTTCTTTCTAGCCAGCAGAGTGATGTGCACTTCTGTGCATGGCTTATCCATCCTCAAGTAAGTATCTGAGATGGCCTACAGTAGCAAGAGCTTTAGCTGCCCTGATCCTTCATCTTCTGTAACCGAACCCTGCAAGGTTTCCTGTTGCCCCTCTTGCTCAGAGGAGAAGTACATGTCAGAGGTGCCTTACTTAAGAAATGACCCAGCTGCTGAGCTACACAAAGCAAACTGTGTCATAGCACTAGGTTTGTTTCTTATCTTGCTGCATGATAGCAAAGTTCAAGTTACAGATTCAGGAGAGCATTTGGCACTCTTACAATGAAATCAACTTTTTAAATAGGGTGTTTTTTCATTGGCATGACTGTCTTTTCTGATGCTATTTTTCTAGGACATCACATAATGATCTTACTGAGATGGAGTAACTCTACCTCATAAGCAGTTTCTCCTATTTGCTCTGCTGATTGCTCAACGTCCATAAGAGTAGCAGGATTTGGTTGCAGATGTAAAGCTAGGGTTTTCTAAGTCTCTGTGTGAATGCTAATCAAGAGTTACATGCATGCGTGTCTAATTATATATTTTTGTATTAATTGCTTACCTGAATGGAGCCATCAATATGTTTATAATAAGGACACTGAAATTTTCAGCTTCAGAAGAAAAGTACTGCTGTGAAAAGCCTTGAAGAAGTCCATTGTTTAATTGTTTTAAATGTAACTGAATCAGAAGAAATAAGGGAAGGCAGTTTTATGTCTGATGATCTCCTTAAATATCTTACCTTACCTTACCTGATAAGCAAATGTCATCATCAAAAGTAACACCATGTAGAAATCTTTCCAGTCAAACCAAAACTGAATAATCGTGTAGATGGAAATGATGCAGTGAATTTAATATTATTTTAACTCTAATTAGCTGAGCTCTCACCACAACTGTCATGATCCAATCCTTTCATACATTGTCATCAGTCAAGCAGAGCATGTAATAACAGCATTCTCCTGTGATACCTTTTGATGAAAATGTAAGTATGTTCACTAATAAAATTTTTTTTTAGTGTACCATAAACAAAATTATTACTTTTTTCTACTATGTGACACCGTCAGTTTCTAAGAGCTGGGAATATGATAATTCTTTTAGTCTTAAGAGGGCAACTGGAGAACACAGCAAGCTGCACTGTGCTGTTATTCATCTAGTGCTGTGGTGTGTTTGGTGCTGGTATAATGAGCAGCGAGTATGCTAGCTTAGTTTTACTGGGAGGTGATTTTTTACATGTTAGTCCTTTAATTCATATTGTGCTATTTTACTATTGTATTGATATTACTTTTCATGTATAATTGAAAATAATTTGTTGCTGAAAGAGAAAACATATTTGGACAACATGAATTTCAGTTGAGTTGAAAGAAGGAAAAGAAACAATGAGGCAAATGAAAAGGTCAGTGGATCAATTATTGGTCTCAACAGGAGGGTTGAACGATGTCTGTTTAGGGTGACAGATGTGACACATCCTGGCTTTCTTCTCATAATGTACTGTTTTTCTGTGTTCATGTGATACCCTTCACTGCAATATTGGCAGTAATTTTGACAGAAGCCGTGTGCCATAGAGAGGCAGGATCATCAGTCTTTTGTAAAAGAACTGAGAATGAAATGAAGATGCAAAATTGAGAAGTGAACCTTGATGCTTTGCATCACAGCATGCCTTTTTTACTTAAAGACCTTCCTTCTTGCCGCCAGCGTGTTAGTCAGCATGTTCCATACACTAGTAGTTTCTCTTTGTGCATAAAAAGTTCTCTGTTGGAGGGATATGCTTATTTTTAAGAAATCAATTGCTCTTGAAAGCTTGGTGCTGAAAAATCCCATTGATTTCAAGCCTTAAGAATTTGGTAACCCAATAAGACTTTTCTGTACAATAAATGGATGACCTTTTGGAGATTTTTTTTTTCTGTTTGTTGTCCAAAGTTTTCTATGCTGTTCAGACTTGCAATAGCACTATAGCAATCATTTTGCAATCCCAAGTGGAGAAAGAGCTGCTATGGATACTATGTAAACATGTACTGTTGATCTTTCCTTTGTACTGCAATTTATTTTACGTGCTCTTAATTTCTGTTCTGACTTTTATAGTTCATCTCAGACCTCTTTAATGGTAGCAGTAATTCTTTGTTCTTTATGTTGCTGGCAGTCACAAACATTAAAGCATTTTATGAAGGAATGGTAAGTGCCATTGTCTCATTTTATTGAGGAGCAAACTCCTGGACTGGAAGTGACCTCCTGAAAGTCTCACAGTCTGCAGAAGAGCCAAGACTTCCTAAAAACTTCTGATTGTAATTACCAGATTAAAAAATATTTGTGACTCTTTAAAATACCCCGGAGCACATTATAAGAGGTACAGTTATCTCATTGAAATGGTGCTGGAAAAGAAACGACCAAGAGTGCCCACAGAGTGTGCATGTGTGCATGTGAGCCATGTGTATGTGGTCTTTAGTTAGAGCTATTGTTTTAAGGAAAGCTTAGCTTTCTTGAAATGGAAATCTATGACTGAAAGCAATGTAATGTTTGACCCCCACAACACATTATACAAGGACTTTCCTCTGTGCTGCTGGGATATAATGTCAGTCGAGCATACAGTCATTTTTATCTTCATTTAGCATTTTCATTTCTTGTGTCCTCCCAGTAAGAAGGTTTTTTGGTGAGAGGGATTTCAATTAAATACTTTACCAGGAAGGACTTTCTTTAAAGGTTAATACAATAGAGTATTCTCTGCAGTGTCAGATCAACTAAATGAGCAAGTATTGGTATCTGATTACTTGACATGTTTTGGTGATATTAATGTAAAAGATATGTTGACCACAAGCTGAGTAAGGACTTTAAGGTAAGAAGATCCCTAAAATGTCTTAATCTGGTAAATTTAGTTTAACTGTGAAGAAATGCATAAGATATGTGAGCAGATCATTAACTTAATCAAAATAATTACAAAGAGATTCATCTATCACTGGATAGCCTTGACAATGTGTATGTTTATACTTGCATCCTGTTGACCATTCTTTCAGCTCATGTTTTGTACTTTGGAATATAGCATGATGACTTTTGTTATCTTACTTGATGACACAGTCGTGAACTCCCTATATCAAGATCTTTTTATTTGGATTGCTAGTTTTTCTATCAAAATAACAGCTTATCACTGTCGTAAGTTATCTTTACAAAATATCTAAACATACTGTGGTTACCTGCCTTGCTTAAGAGGAATATGGCATGATAAGATACCACTTAAGTGTACAACAGATGTTCTCCTTTCTCCTTGTGACTCTGAACAAAAGCTTACCAGAATATCACCCTGACTCGGGGTTGGTGCTTTATTTGATGTTGTGTTGTTGGGAACAGAACATACTATAGACTCATGGACTATGAGTTATATTAAAAACATAACATTATTTTGTATAAACCATAACTTGGCAGCTAGATAATGGTAATTATTTCAGATTTTTAGGCACCATTGTGCTGGAACAGGATTTTATGAGAAAGCTGACTTGGAGTTCTAAAGTGCATTATTTTCCTCACTGTGTTGAAATACCATGTTATCACATTACAAACATATTGGAAGTTTTATTCGAATATGATGCATTAAGCATCCAGATGAAGGTGAGGTCAAGTCCAATGTGTATTTCACAGGAAATTTTCCCATGGAGATTTCCACATGATGAACATGGATGTTGGTGAAAATTCCACAGACTTTTGTGAATAAGCATGTGAGACATCAACATGAACGAGTGTGTAAGATGTAAAAAAACCACTTCTTCCGGATATAGAGGAAACTGGAATATTCAACAGGACCACGCACTTTGGATTTGTTTTAAATTACCCATGCTTTTATGTTTAGTTTGATATTGTCAATAAGCCTGCATAGCCCAAAGTTCTTCTGAAAGTGACAGAAAGACGTATAGAAAAGTTAAGGCCTTTGAAAAAGCTTTGTGTGTCTTCCTCTTTCCCAGCTTGGCATACACATAATGCAGTCTTCAGAGAAAGACCACCACTTGGCAATGGTGTCCAATCAAGGGTTAGAATCATTGGTTTTCCTTAAAAATATCTGTGGAAGAAAACATAGATTATTTGAAGAACTTTTTTTGCCTAAATATTGGGAGTTCTTGACTTGAGATAAATGCCTTCAATTTTCCTCTAAAATATGTTCTTTTTGTTAAAAATTAAATACATGTATTCAGTGCTGAGGAAAAAAAGGAGATATTGTGAATATGTATTCTTTTGGAAACTCTATGCAATCAGACACATTGTATCAAAGAATTATAAAGTGAAATAATTTTTAGATTTGAGTCATTATTCAGTGCCATTGGCTCCTCTTGCCACTGAAATGCACATCAAAACTCACTTCAAAAGAAACTGGAGATTGTCTTCCTCACTAATGGATAGGATAAATCCTGTGACTTCAGTATACTTTTCAAAAATATCGTATTTCTAATACTTGACATGCTGATTTTGACATCTTTTCCTAGTCTAAAGGTGGTATATTCAATAACATATAATCATTATTTCAAGGTTCTGAAATAGTTATTATACTATATATATGTTATTTACGCTTATTGAAAGTCACTTCTGTGTTCTTTCTTATTTGGTAGTAGCTATATCATTTAACTTCACAAGTAGCTTCCCAAACTTATTCTTTTGTGATATTTGCATGGTCTTTATGTAATCTTTCATTATGATTTTTTTAGAAGTTACCTGCCAAATTTATTATATCCATCCAATCTTTACTTAATCAACAGGGTAATAATATCATTTTTATATAAATAAGCCAGGTGTTTTGCACGTTTTATTGTTTCTTGTTTTATCACCAGTATTCTGTCATTTTAGATTCTGGCTATTATAGCAAAATTGTGAGTTTACTTAAAGATTATTTCTTAATCACAGAGAAGTATCATGTTTTGAAGTTTTACCATTTTCATTCATATAGTACATGGCAATATTTCCTTCTGTGCATATATTGTGTTTAATCCTTATTTTGATGTTGTCTTACCTGCATAGAATTTACACATCTTATTTTTTACTACTATTTAACTGTCCATTGCTATTTTTATAGCAGTCTGTATTCAATAACAGCTAACCTCTCACGGTGTGAACACACCCTAAAAGCAGCACTCTCACTAATGATCATAGTAATCCTGAGCAGCAAATAGAGCTTTATCTGTCAGTTCCAAGAAAAAAATACTATCTGAAATAATTTGTGTAATATACAGATAATAAGAGATTAGTGCATCTGTTCCAAAGAGCCTGACCTTCAAACCATTAGTTCTGCAAGATTGAAGCACCATGGTGTAATCCTGCTATGAAAGGCAAGTTTGTTTTACTTTCATATTTTATGGTCTTCATCCATGAGCTAATATATATTGAAATCCTTGGAAAGATGTAGCACTGTTTGGCTTGGGTTATTCTATGCTAAGAGAGAGAGAAAAATTACTGTAAAAGGCAAGTTTCTATTTAACCAATAGTAAGCCTAGGAACACGTAAATAACATTCATTTATTATATTTTAATTTTGTGCCGTATACTCTGGGGAACCATCTTTCTGTATACTATCTGCAAGTGAATTAGAGTCTTGAGATCTGTGGTTCAGACAGCGATTGATGATTGTAGATTTTTGTGTTTGTTTTTATGTTGTAGATTTGAAATTTTCTCTTCATATCAAGCTGCTTGATTTTTTGCTATCTTTTTTTATTTTCTGCAGTAATGATGTTCATATGCAGTTTTTGGTTTCCCGTTTATTTTAAAATGATTGTCATCTCTTCATCTGTGATTGGTTTGTCAGTGCCCTCTGTATCAAAATAGCAAGAAAATTTAATGCTAAGTCTCAGCTTCTGCTTTTGGATAATATCAAAAGAGGAAAGTGGCCTTTGAAAGAGTTTGGAAGTACTGGAATTAGCCTCACATTTTACTGTAATGTCCGTTATTAGCATGTGGAGCAAATTTTGTGGATATTGTATTATTTCAAGAAAAGTGCATTTAATCCAATCAATTCCAATCCTAATATGCCTGCTCCATTTCACTAAAAACTGTACTTCAAGTAACCCCGTGTTTTAGTTGGCATAGAAGTTTGGAAGTGTTTTCACTTCAGAGATAACTAGAATTTTGGGGGGAGGGGTTTTTTTCTGTAGACATAGGCTGTAGTAGCACTGTTTCATTCTCCTTTTCCGTCTTATCCTGCGATGTGTTTGAAAGGGCTTTAAAATCTGGTAAACACTTGCCATCTACTTAACTATATTGACTGTACTTCAGATGCTCTAGAATATTCCTTTATAATATAATGGCTAATTCTCCATTGTACTTATATTTTTTGTAGCTTTTTGTCATATTTGTAAATGATTAATTATGAGAAATCTATTATCACTCAAGCAAACAGCTGCAATAAAGGAGTTTTGCTTTGTAATGAAAAGTTAGCATAATTTACCAGAGAAAACACAGAAGTGTATCAGTACCTTTTCTGCCTGGTGTCTATTGACTGTTGTCTTGTCTCTTTTGCCTTTGAGAAAGACAAAGCCTTTCTAAGCAAGATTTGCAAAACAGAAGAGAGAGCTGAGGAGAATGAGAAATGGGCGGCCATACAGGCCTGTAAAAATAACCTGGATTCATTTTTGATGGCGAAAGGAAAGGTGCTAGAGAAAATCCTGCTGTCTCGCATCTCTCCCTACCTCACATAGTCATCAAAGCGATACTGATTTGTGCTAGTGTCTATGGCACAGCTGAACCTTTACAGCTTGTCAGTAGAGTTTTCCTCCGTGCATATTTGATAATGGTCATAAACCAGCAATACTGGATGCAAACCTTAAGATTTTGTAGAAGAGCTATGCCAGAGCATTCATTTGGGCAGTTTGGCTGAACGATCTGTCTCTAAGCTGAGTATTCATGTGCAGTTGTCCACTTTCAATATATAAACACAGAGGGAACAATTATATCTTACAGTTATGCGGTGTTTATCTAGCACAGATCCACTGTCCAAGTCCGTAGGTATTTTTACATACTGACTGCTGTAACTAATGTAAACGATTTGAACAAAATCTATTATAAAATGGAAACATTCAATGACTGTCTTGCTCACTACTTACCTATCTTTAGCTACAACTATGGATAAAAAGCTGATTAAAAAGGTAAATTTTGCACCAGGACTGTCATTAAGCAGATTTGTGCTGAGCAAAAGAAGGAGGCTCTCCTGGGTTTTCAGCCTCCCTTCTAGTGGCTGTTACCTGGGCTGACTTCAAATGTGAGTAGGGTAGGTCCTTATGTCATCGCAATCCATCTGGCTTGGGACTTTACGTGGTCACATTCAGAACTACATTCAAAAGCAATGCAAAAGAAATTCAAAAGCAGAGTAAACCTTAACGTAGGTGCTTTGGCTCAAGGAAAGCACAGCTCAATCCTCCTGTAGCTGAAGCTTCAGTGGGATCACTGATGGTGATACAAGGTACACCGGTGTAAACAACGGTGCAAACAACGGTGCAAAAGCAGCATACAAATTTGTGTTTAGGAATGTAGGTAGTTTAAATGAAAGGTTTTTTTAGGGTGCAGTACTCTGGTGGCTGCCCAGAAAAATTTATTCTGTAGACAGTCTGAGGCCAATATTTCAGGCAGAGGAGCTCAAATTCACCCTTCCTGCAGTGGTGCAGCAACAAACCAAGCTTTTGGTCAGCCTTTCTGTTACAGATCCAGAAGAGCAGATCAGAAAGTTATAATCCTGAAAATGGGTTTTGTTCATACAATAAGATATATAAGGGATGATTTTTCCTGGGAGCAGGAAGAGGAGTGTAAAGGAGGAAAGGCTGCTGTGACCGAAGTGAGGGCTTTCTGGGAGTCTATGGCAAGAAAGGCTGTCCTCTGTGGGTTTTTTAAATAAACTTTAAGCCTCTGTTGAGTTTCTCTGAGCAAGACCCTGAGCAGGAGAGAATTTATGTACACTTGACATAAGTGCAATGCTTTGTGTAAAACTGCTCAACATGGCAGCCTGGTCTTGGAGCCTTTGCCGTGTACATGCTGAAGACATGGCTTGAGAGGGCAGTGTGCACACATCAGCAGCTACCAACATCAGCGTTTCATTCCTACCATGGCATTGTATTTATCTTTGGAAAATAAATCTTTCCATTTAATTGTATTTTGCTTTTTAGTTTTTTTAGCATATATCACAAGAGACTTGCATACCATATGACTACACATTTTTCAAAAAGGTGGTAAGCCACCCTCTCTGTGGTGTTCTGAACATCATTCCTAAATGCATACTGCAGAACAAGAAGATACAAATTACTATACACCATTGCACTGTGTAGGAAATCTATGCCTGTGCGATGAAAATAGATTGACATTTCTGCATAGGTGTGACATGAGACATACTGCATCCGTAGTGGAGAGGATTTTGAATTTGTTATTCACCTATATAGTATTTGCAATCATAAGTCCTGTTATATGTTTATTAGCTGAAATGCACAATATAATTTCTGGCACTTTTCTCCTTAATCATTTTATGATACTTTAAATAATCAGAACTTCACCATAACTTGAAGATCCAGTGGAGAGAAATTTATTTCATTTATGTTTTTCATTGTTTCCTATTATAATGCTTTCTGGGCAATGAAGCTGTTGAGGGGTCTGGAGCACAAGTCTTATGAGGAGCAGCTGAGGGAACTGGTGCTGTTTAGCCTGGACAAAAGGAGGTTGAGGGGTAAACCTTATCGCCTCGTGTAACTACTTGAAAGGAGGTTTTAGTGAGGTGGGTGTCGGTCTCTTCTCCAAAGTAACAAGCGATTAGGATAAGAGGAAATCGTGTCAAGTTGTGTCGGGAGAGGTTTAGTTTAAGTATTAGGAAAAATTTCTCTCAGAGGGGCTGTCAAGCATTGGAATAGGCTGCCCAAGAAAGTGGTTTAGTCACCATTGCTGGAGGTACTTAAAAGACATGCAGATGTGGTCCTTAGGGGACATGGTTTAGTTGTGGAATTGGCAATGTTAGGTTAAGAGTTGGACTTCAGGATCTTGAAGATCTTTTCCAACCTAAACTATTCTGTGATTCTATGATTCTATGAAATAGTTTTCTTCTTTTTGCTTGATAAGTGCTCGGTAATTTCCTTTCTCCTTTCTATCTTTAATCAACCTGATGTCCAAGTTCACTATGTACCTTGAGTACTTCCTTTCTTTGTAAAAGGGAGTGAGAAAAAACACATGCTCAAATGCCAAGTTGATAAAGGTGCTTTAAATTAATTGATTCTTAACCGGTTGCAAGAGGAAAGTATATTAGATTCTTTGAATAGAGTTTCAGAAAAGCTGAACAATTTGACATGGAAACAACCATATAGCAAAGTCTGTTTCCTCAAAATAAAGTTTAAAGATGAAAGGAATAATTCCGTGAGGAGGTTCTGTTCTGAAAATGCACTTGGGCACTTAGGAGGCAGTGAGACTTTAACTCTGGCTTGCTCAAATCCCTTTAAGACAATAACATCATTAGGACTTTTCTGTAGTGTAACTTTAATTTTGTATTTAATGCTAATTTGATGCAATGTTAGCTTTGCAGTCTTTCAGGTGATTTTGAACCAACATTCATGCAGAATGAGTCAAAATCACTAGGACACAGGAATGTGTTTCTGGGTTTATTTGACTCTCTTCATCCAGTTCTGAACAGCAACATTAAAAAAATGTATCAACCAAGGCTGCCAAGAATATTTTGTGCTATCACTAGAAAATACACTGCTGACTGAATTTTTTAACCTTTCCACAATATATTATGAAGTGCTAGCTGGCAGGTAGTTCAGTTCTTTTTTCACTGCAAGGCCCTATAATGTAATCACAGTTGTAAAAGGAACTTGTGAGTGAAGCAACTTGATCATTCCTCACAGTGCTGCAGTGCCAAGTGGTTACAGGAGAACGAAGGAGAGGCAACTGCAGGACCCCAGAGGTTTATTCTACCCAGAAACAGCACGAGATATTTAAACAAAGGTGAAGCTGCTTTAAGTGCTGGCTACTTGCTAAGGATTATATCGTAGCCCATGTTTAATTTTGCTTAAACCAAAGGTAAGCCTGTATTTTCTGTGTGTTACTGTGATGAGCCGACGTATTAGTCTGATTTAGCAGTGTCTGTTAGTCTGGGGTTGTAACTTTGCAATGCTAAGTTGCACTAAGGGAAAACCTGTGTCACTGTGGTGCTCTCTTGATCTGATGCACTACAAATGATCTCTAAAGGCAGATTAGTAATAATTTTAAAGGGAAGTGTAATACCCACCTGGAGGTACCGGTAGTGGTAAAACAAACCTTGAAGGGCTTGAAAGTTGCAGCCCGAACAAATCAGACTACAGAAAAGGTACAGAATATTGAGATCAATTAACAGGTGATAATTGTTGTGAGAAAAAGGAGAGCACTGTTTTTGAAGCTGTAATTTCTCCTGATTAGTATGCTGTGCTGTTGAATTGGGGCTGAGTTATTACCAGAAACTTTTCAGCTGTACCAAAAGGCGTGTAACATCTCTTTTCCTAGAAGATACTTTGGCAGCAGAGGTTTTGACAGTGTTTCAATTTACAGTTTTATGGAAATCATTAAAAGAATTAGACTTCGGGTTGCTGTTAGATAGTTTTCAGGAAATTTTTGGAAGATACATAGCAATACTAAGGGTTTTTATTGGTGATGTCTTATAAATTGTCTAATTGGTGATATCTTGAAAAGATGGTCTTAGAGTAATCAAAACTTAATATGTTTGAATTCTTAAAGAAATAAAATGTTAGGTTAGTTTATCTGAAGAATGTCTTTTACTTTCTTCTGCATTACAGTTTTGTTTTCCCCTCCTCTATTAACTGGCAGCTGTGTCTCAGCACCCTTTCAGTGGACAAATGTTATCTATGTACCATATGTCAGTTCTCTTCTAAAGACTGCCTGGTAATAAACAAAGTTGTAATATAATGTATTTTGCTGTAAAAATGTTGCAGTTGAAATGCAAACAGCTCTTCTGAGCTTCTTATTTCATGCCTTCTTACTTTCTCCTCCAGTCTAACAAAGCCAAGAGTATATGAGAAAATAAGTGCTTGAAATTTTGTAAACTGTTTATACAGTAAATAATATGTTGGAAACATGACTTTGTTATGTTATTAATTTCACTGAACTAGGCTTTAAGGGTTGAAAAAAATGGGCATGTATACCTACTATCAGTTTCATTTACATATTCTACTTTTATATAGCTCTGCAGGTATGTGACTAAGGTAATTAAGGTCCTGTTATTTCATATGTTTATAAGGAGTGTAATCCCAGCAGTAAAAACTCGTTACCGTATATCATCACTGATTGCCTCATTTTGGTCGACAGACAGTGGCTCATTTCACTTCATTGCAAGTAGGTGGACAAAACTATTAATTTAAAAATCATTGGACAAAGAATACTAGTAATTTCAGAAGCCATAACTGAAGTTCTTCTGACCAGATACCCTTGCCTTTCCTTAAGAAAGGTTAGACATCGGTTTTCTTCCCTGACATGGGAAAATCATATGTATCAGGATAATGGTACAAAACCACATGCTTGCTTTTACTTTTTTCAGTAAATATATCTAAGACTAGCTTTTCTTAAGGAGACAAGATTTCTAAAAGCAGTTGCTTGAAGTGTTGTGGCCATTATCAGGTAGTAAATCATGGCCTCATTTTCAAGTTCTTGTTTACTTTTGTTTTGAGTATGGACCGTAAGCAGTTTTGTCATTTATTCACAACGTACTACTTCAACTTCCCATGTCAATAGGAGCGGTTGGATAAGTAGAGTTGCTTTCCTTTGAAATCTAACTGCAAAATGTTAAGAGTCTGAGATTGCAAGTTTGATTTTCAATGAATAACAGAGTCAAAAGCTGAGATTCTGCAGTACACTGGCTAAAATGCCATCAAAGTATTAATATCACAGCATTTCAGAGAAGTCTCCTTTTGTTATGATATATGCTTTTTGTTCCTTTGTCTCCAAATATGTAAGATAAAAAATACCATTCATATTAATAGACTAATTGCACTGTTTTGTATTATCTGAACATATTTTGGGGGAATAAAACTGGTTGACCAGCTGAATGTGTGAATTTATAAATATGGTATAGATACCTTTTCTTCCAAATCCTGAAAAAAATGTCTTGATAAATCATTCCACCTGAAAAAGTGAATATTCTTTCTAGAAGGTTTTATAATTTGTAACAGTATAAAAGTTGTTTGTGGATTTGTGAATAGAAATGTGAAAATGTACATGATGTTTTATATTTGGATTTTAAACCTTGGGATCTAACACCACAGAATATAAACAGCATTCTCCTTTCTTTGGATGTATTCTATGGTAGTTGAAGGAAACATTTAAAAGACCATTACTGCAATATTTCAGATCTTATTTTATAAACAGTATTGTATATTCAGGAGAGAATAGCAGAATACACAAAATGGAAAATACAGTGGAACACTGCAGGATATAAAGTTTAGGGGCAAATTGTATTTAAATGTCTTATTTTTGACTATTTATCTTCTGTCCACAGTCAATGTGCACTTCCACTCTTTGAGATCAATCAGTTGCTCAGTTTATCTGCCAGATGTACACATGTAAAAGAACAAATGCTATTTGAATTAATTCTTTTCTTTCTCTGTTTTAGGACTACATTCCAAGGGGCACTTTGTCAATTAATGTGTAAATATATTTTGTTGTTGTTTAAAAGTGCTTCATGCAGGGTGAGTGGGATGGTGCAAAACTTGTAACTCAGCAGGTCTCCATGTAGCCCAATTTAAGGCTGCAAAATCAGTTAAACGCCAGAAAGGACCAGAAGGAAATATGTCCTTTGGCATTTCTTTTTATAATCCTTTGAAATGAGGATAACCCTTATTAGTCCAGCTGGCATAATCTTAGTGTCTCGCACCGTCAGTATGCAAGCCAACAATATGGACACAATTCTGCCAGGTTTCAGTCAGAGCTGGCTTGTAGCCCTTTTAGGCTTTCTTTGGATGCATGAGCATGCTTGATACTGTGAATGTCATGTTGTGTGACAACATTGAGTATTAGTATCCTTTTCATTAATTAGTTTAGCAATGGTGTCTGCTTTTTTCTGGAACATTCTTTTGAACCAGCCATGCCACATACCCAGGTGTTGCATGTGTGCATATTTGGGGTTATTTTGTGGTGCTAACCAACTAGTTGTCCTCAAGTATGATGTTGGGGCAATACTCACTCAAGGCACCTCTCCCTATTAGAAGCACATAGAAGACCATGTCAGGATTGTCTTCTTCTGCCTTACAGAGGTCCCTAACACTGTCCTGTTGACTAAGTTGCCACGCCTGTGACCTTGCATGTACTTGTATATCCCCTAGCCTTGTCCCATGGCATGTAATACACACCTTGACATCCTAGGATAAAAACTTTACTCCAACAGGCTGTGGCGCAGCACCTTGCATTATTTCAGACTTACTGAAACAAGAGCAAAATGTAGTAATTGCCTCCAGGCACAACATGGAGCCCAGAGGACAAGCCAGACCAATGGTGATGCCATGTGGTATCTTGCTTCTGCTAAGGGCAGTCGAGGATACAAGTCATTTGGGGCAATTTGTCCTGGCATTGTCCTATCTGAATTGGATGCCTTTAGAAATATAAAGCTAGCCTCAAGTTATCTCTAGCAGACCATCTGAATTCTTGATGCTATCACTGACCCTTTCTCAGTAATGTAATTCCCTTGTCAATAACAGTTTACTCCTGGCTGCTGTACTTGAAGGTGATTAGGAAGAAGAGAAGTTGGGGATAAAACAATTGCATTCATATTTTGTGCAAATGTAAGATACACTAACAAGCTTAATTTTTATTCTTCATCATTACTTAGATCAGGATGTCCATTAATTTACTTTTGTCTGAGAAAACCAAAATCAAGGACCAGTTTCTTGTCAGATCAAAAATGGGATCATTATAGGCTATATTTATAGTAGGCAGACAGAAATAGCATATGGCACACACTCGTCAGTGTGTTGTAGCAGGGGAGCTACAAGAAGGTCACGTGGCGGTTTGCAAAATGCTTACAAGTTGTGTATCTTTTATAGCCGGAGATGGCTGCTTTATGAACCTTTTGCATCAGTTACTAAATCTGCAAAAATGTTCACCACAATTGTTCTGGAATAGTTTTTCCCTATTTGTACCTGTTAAACTAGTGTTTAGATGCAATTTATGCACATCAGTCTGCATTTCTGCACACAGAAAGCCTTGCACAATTGACACAGCAGACAGAAGCATACCAATAATTTTGGAGTAACTTTTGCCCCTAAATGGTATTCAGTGGAGCCAGTTTATCTTCAGTCTTCATAATGAATGCAGTGTAATTTACACAGTGCAGGCAAATAACTGTAACATATTATAAAATTTCATTGTACATATCAAACTAATAAAAATCAGAAGCAGAACCAAGCTTTCTCCAATAGACACTCAGACAAAAGTAGAAAATCTTCTCAGTATATCATAGGATAGATATTGAACTTAAATATTTTATGAACTTTTACTGTTCATATAAAGACAGGCTTCCAAAGATATGCAGAACTGCTGAATTAAAATAATACAAGATTAAAATGAAAGTTTAAAGAAAATTATCATGAGCAGGAGAAACACAAGTATTTGTTTGGGTCCCATATTTTATTGTGTAGTGAAGGCAAGACTGGAAGTTGTACCCTAGAGTGACTTCACATTACTAGGGTGCCTCTAGAAATAACAGCAGGTCCTAACTCAGCTGTCTGCTAACCACGTCCCTCCCTTGCAGAATGGGGTTTCACTGAGAAATTTACAGGAATACACTAACAAGACAAAATGTTCTCATTACTTTTTGTGCTATAAGAGGACACAAAAAATATGATATGTATAATTGACCAAGGTTACAACTTGGAAAACCTGTGCAATGTCTGTTTCAGTTCTTGGTCAAGCGCAAAAGCAATTCCCTTTAGGCCATAAAATTCTTGTTATGTTTTACCATTCTTTCTTGGATTACTTTTATATTATGTTTCTGATTGTATTGCAGAATATTAAGACTGAGGTTATAAAATGAAATATGCAGGAGGACTCTAATTTTCCCGGGAAACACTGTGGATATTAGTAGCAGTTACAAGAGGAAGCAAAAGAATTTGTTTTCATCTTCAACCTGAAAAAATACGTTCATGAGAAAGAAAAAGAAGTGGAATTCAGCACAGTAAGACAGAGAGAGCAAATTTGACTTGAAAAGTATTTGGAAAAAGACACTCTGGTATTTGCAGCACAGTGAGAAAAGACTGTGGACTTTCTTATGGCCATGCACAAGTACTCGTAATTCATGGGTCTATGCATTTAAAATCTGTGGAGCAAAGAAGTATGTTTGAGCAACAACATGGTTGTTATCCATGATATCACTTTTCAAAAAAAATCACCTTGCTATTTTCAGTCTCTACTCTGGCTCAGAGCTATAATATTCATTTCTGTAATTCAGTCAATGGATATTTTTTACAGTGATTATTTCTATGAATATGTTCTTCATTATGCTTTCCCAACAGCTTGGCTCTAGTCTGTAAGTTTCAGCAACCACTGTGTTGTCCAGGGGATCCAGAACAATGTTGCTTTCCCAGTTTGTGCCAAGGTTATGATGATCTTGTAGCTACCTTTAGTGTCTCATCGCTCCCATTTCCTGAGCCATGAATACTCACAGGCAACCTTATTCAGCTGCCTACATTTCAGGCTCTACTATACTATATCCTTCCGGTCATGCTGCTTAATCTGGCTGGCTCCAGGAGAGCAGATGGAAATGGAGGCACTTTCAGACAGGTCCCAGCAAGATAGAGAGGCGTAAAACAACATGAGTGGCAAATGAGTAGCTACTGAAAATATGAGAATCCTGCTTTGATAGAGGTTTGCGTGTGTCTGATAGTTTCTGGGCTGCCTTTTGAGTCACTTTTGATGCTCAGCTTACCTTTCAGCATTGATATGCTGGACATTTCATCTATTTTTAAAGATAAAACTCATGTCCAAAATATAGCATCTGATTTTTGTACAGCCACTGAAGTTCCAGCAAATACCTTCCACAGCTACCTGCACTGTCTTAAGAGTTGAGCCTGGTCTGCCTGATGTACCTTGTCTAGCCTACTCTATCTCGTGTTTAGCAGCACTGAATAATGTGGTTTCATCTGACCAAGGACCAGGAGTTGGGATGAATTGCAGTGGCCCACAGCAAAACCTCAGAGCTGTTTGCCTTAGAGGAGATTAAAGGATCTGTAGATGTAGCTGATTTCTGCCACTCTGAGGCATTTTTTTCTCTGCTTCTGGGTGGCCATAGATAAACAACCCCCAGTCCAGAAGGCCTACAAGGAAAACCACAGCCCCTTTTGCTGTGGTGCTGTCTCTATGAATTATTTCTTTTGTGCTTTGACTGTGTTTTCTGTCTGTCTGCTAGCTCCAAAGAAGTTACTGTAATAATCCCGGAAGAGGGGGACCTCCTTTCTCTTCTGTGATTTTTTTCACTGCCCCTCCACCAGCTCTGCAGACCTGAAGAGCAAATGCCAGCTGTTCTCACCAGCATGTTTAATCACCCTGAGTATTAGGCAGGCCATGTGAGAGAAACCAACTCCCTAGCTTTAATGTGAAGAGACATCAAGATCTGTCAGCTTCAAACATCAACAATGTCCAAGTGAAACAGGAAGGTGAAAAACTTTTCAAAGCAATTCATTCTCTACAGCTTGTGGAGGTGGAAGAAAGATTTATTACTTCAGATGCTCCCCTGAGCAGACTGTGAAAGGAAACAGAGACTTTGCAGAGAGAAAATGAAGGAGCACTGAAATGAAGGGGAAAATGCAAGAGAATGTTTTTGCATGCACTTACAATTTTATCAAATCTACTACTTCCTGAGAGAAAGCAATGTTATCCATTGAATGATGTGCTAAACTAAATGAAAATGAACAGGACATTGAGTTTGAAGTCAATGCATGCTATGACATTACATAGAGACTTTTGTGGAAGTATTTTACTTAAAGGCCTTTGAGAATCAATTAGAAGCATAATTTCTGCAGTGTGACAGCAGAATTCATTGTAGATTGCCTGTAGCACTTTGAGCCCATAACCACCCTCGTGAAGGACTGGAAGCTGTCCTTACTTAGTGGTAACACAAAACCTTCCCGGTGGAACTTGATCTGCACTTTAAAGAATGTATAATGGAAGTTTTTCTAAATGGACCAAATTTTTAAATGATTTCACAAGATTTACATTACTGTCTAGTGTTGAATTGCAAGCGTAGGATCTGCAAAGTCCATCATCTTCCACATGGATTCTCCAAAGAGTTAATTTTACTTAGGAAGCACTGATATTAGAAGCTATGTAAAACTCATTGTTTGCTTTGAAGAATTTCTGTGGTGAAAAGTAATATTTTGCTGCGTCAAAACACATTATTATATTTTTGATACTGAGTATTTTATTAATTAAAATTTTCTGTTGAATGCACGAAGGAGTTTTTCCCTCTTTTTTTTCTGTGAGAGTTGTAACTTCTTTTGTAGTCACCTCATCTAACTAACAAGGCGGCTAGAGACATCTTACTGCGTATATGGTTAGCAGACACTGTCACAGACATCCTGTCTACATTCTGACTGTATAAAGGTTATTAATCAGACACCTGATTTCTAAAAGTTCTCCCTAGGCTGCAGCCCTTTTAAAGACAAGTCTTCACCAGTTTGCAAATGAAGAAGATGGATTCCTTCTTCAGTCAGAGAGCTAATTACTAAATGTATTACTAAATAGAAATGGTCAAGTCAGATCACTTGTTGGGGGAAAAATGCAAGTAAAAGGTTATCTGAGTTGTTATTTTAACAATCACTTCTTTTACTCTGCTTTCAGAGGCTGGCAACAAGAAGCTAAAGAGCACGATACAGAGAAGCACAGAAACAGGAATGGCAGCAGAGATGAGAAGTCGTATGGTTCGACAGCCAAGTCGGGAATCCACTGATGGCAGCATAAATAGTTATAGCTCCGAGGGCAAGTATGTGGCATTAAAAATATTAGTAATGTAGGAAAAGTTTCTTGTGTTAGTAAGAAAAACAGAGGATTTGAACATAGGTCCCAGCTCTAGCTGAAGAGGATAGTGCTGTGTACAGATTCTTCCTCTTGCAACATTTGCAAAACTGAACTATTTTTAGGCACATAACACAAATTTCTTGAAAATTGAAATTGAGGAAGGACTTCTTAGGGATTCATATTTTCCCTGCCATGCAATGAGGCATTTTGTTCCTCAAAAGACAACTACAATCAGAGCACCTTATTTAAAACAAAACATAGGGGTACATTTTCTTTGAGTTATGTTTGGATTAACTCAGAGTTAAATTTCAAATGTTGTGTGTAAAACTCTGTGATATGAAACTCTGTTCAGTAATTCTACATACATAGAAAGTTTAGTTTGGGGTTGGTCCAAGTCTCTTATTGAGAATTGTAAACCCAGAGCCCAGCTTCCCCATCAACTGAAATCAGGCAGACAACTATGGGGAATGGGGTGGCTGCTTTCAGTCACTGCTGCATGGCTCAGTAAGTAGGAAAGAAGAACAAAAGCAGATCTGACGCAAAAGCATGCAGGAATACTCCAGCCTTCTCACAGCTTTAGGACTCTGCTGCATCTGCCTAGGCACAGTAGTCACTGGCAAATTCTTAGAAGATGCCTCCCCACAAATGGGGAAATTAGGGGTAGACAAATCCACCCTGCAGACCTGGAAAAATGAGAGGTTTGGACTTACTTGACTTCATTTTTTTATGTGCTTACCATGTTACCACAATTGCTACTGAATATTGTACAAGGCACAAGGAGCCGGGGCAGTCATGGTGATTCCAAGGAGCTGTCTGTGTAAAGGTGCAGTTTCTCCATTATCAGATGATCTCACCACCTTCATTTTTTTACAATGAAGATGGTCAGACACTGGAACAAGTTGCCTAGAGGTGTCATGGATGCTCAGTCCCTCATCCAGGTTGGATGAGGCTTTCAGCCATCTGATTTAGTGGAAGATGTCCCTACCCATGACAGGGGGGTTGGATGAGATGATCTTTAAGATCTCTTCCAAACCAAACCATTTTATGATTCTATTATTATTCTAAGAATTGCAGGAGTTGTGTAGGAAAAAATGTTTCATAACGAAAAACTGAAAACAAGGAGTTAAGCAAGTAGTTAAGAGCAAGGGACAAAAGTAAAATGCCCCAATATTTTTTCCAGTATGCTCCTGTGATAGGACATTAACTTTACCCTTCGACATTTCATCCTGCCGTCCTTCTTCCTCACTCTGTGCTGGAGTGTCTGTCTGTAAGGCACCAGTCGCTCTCCATGCTGATGAATGGCCCAAGAAACTGGACCCTGCTAAGTCGGAGCTGAGGGAGCCTGTTTCCCTGGTTAGCAATACGGGAGAGGCAGAAGCCCAGCACTGACAGTGAGGACCTTTTCAGAATAACAGTCTAATCCTTTACTCTACCTTCAGTGCATGTGAATAGGTTTGGCAAGACTAGGGCAGCCATGGTCTGGATCTGGATATCACAGAATCTGGACATCTGGAGAAGAGAAACTGAAAGGTAGAGCCTTAAATTGTTGACTTGAGAACCAGCCTCTGAGCAAGGCAGGGACGAGAGCAAGCCTGGGAGGTACACAGGTTGTTTGCTTCTTATTGGGAGATGTAGCTTGCTGGGTGTACATATTGAGACTTAATTTGAAAATGTCCTTTAGAAGCAGGTCAGTCTTCAAGGTAAAGTGACTATCATAAACGGATAGTCACACAATCTGCATCTTATGTCTTGTTTCTGCCTCATTAGCTCCTTTTGCTGCCTCAGCACCAGTTATGCCTCTGACAAGTCTCCTTACTTCTCTCAGCTTTCTCATGCGATAGATTTACCACACCCAACCACATTTGTCCTGCTCTTCTGATTCATACTTTTAGCACCAGCTCCCTAACTTATCACTATGTTTCTGTCCCACATTTTTCAATTGATAGAATTACAATTATTCCTCAGCTTTGTTTCCTAACTTCAACACCATTTTGCACTTGACCTTAGCCTTAACCAGTGTCCCTGATCTCCGCATTCCTATTTCAGTCCTCACAAGAGTAAAGAAACAGTGAAGCCAGTGAAGTGAGAAAACCACCAATATCTAACAGTGACTCTGAAGGGAAGCCCAGGAGAATGGGCCAAAGGTGTCAGATAGCAAAACTCAGGTGAAACAGTTAAATATATCTTACTGCAATGCAGAAAAGAAACATTCCATAAACAGGACACAATGCCATAGGTTAAACTGATGCTAGAGGGCTCTTCTTCATCATAGTGCTGTACTTTGTGACTTGGAAAATTTCTCAAGTGTCTTCTGGTTTTCTGTGATTCTGTGATTTAGCTATAAATCAAATCCTCAGATGCTGTGTTTGATAGAATAATGTTAGTTCACAGCAGTTCTGGGTTTAGTTCACAGTGAATGAAAAAATTTAAATGCGAGATTCTTGTAAGAAAGATGCTCAATTAAACAATCTTCTACTGTATAATCACTTCCCCTGTGTGCATCACTGCCCAATTTTTAGAACATGAGTGGAGCACAAATGCCATGTGGAAGGGAAGCTGCACAACTGCATCACATAATCAAGGGTACATGCACTGTGCCACCTGATCCTAAAATCCTCTTCTTCTGGGCCTTTTTCAAATTTTAGAAATGTCACCTTTGACTTCAGATGTTGTTTCTAGTGTGAGCACAAACCAGTTTTTGATAGCACCTTGTATTCAGACTTCCCTTACATTTGAATAGAGAATCTCTTTGCTGGGGTTATTTCCTGTCTCCTGTGAGATTCCCATCATAATCAGTGAGAGCTTGACTCTAGTTGCTTGAGTAGTATTTTGTCTTCTGTTCACTGTGGGTAGCAATGACAACTAGGAAGTGCTTGTGTTAAGTTCACACAGGCTACTTTTCCTTCCTCGTGTGTATGCGTTATGATACTGACTTTACTTCCAGGATGGCATAGTTCATTGATAATATCCATCCTGCATTTCATAAGTCCAATCAGATGCATAGCTCAGCTGAGAATGCAGAGTCCTGCAGTAGATACCCCAGGTACCATGTTATGTAGCCTAAGTTTAACAAATTAGAATTAATGCACATTAAGGTGAATAGAGTAACTCACCCCCTTTTTTTATTGGTATAGGTAGAGGTGTCTGAAATGTGAAAAGGCTCTCAAGTTAGTTATTCCATAGCAAAATGTAGCAGGTTTTCTGGGGAAAAGGGCAAAAACAGAAGAGCAAGAAATTTTTCATAGCAGGGGCAAGAGTGAATGGATAGTGGTACTGGAGAGAGAAGGAAACTGTGTGTCTGTCAGGTGGAGCGGGTGGCTTGAACCTGCATCTCAAGGTTAGATGAATGCTGTAACTTGTGGGATGGTGCTTGAACTGGAGATCTTGAGGCTCTTTTTCTCTTCCATCTAAAAAAACCTTCTTAAATATAATTTCAAACTAAACTTCTGTGAAAAGCTTATCTTTTGGTAAATCAGAGTTTTCTAGTGAAAAGCAGTCTGCTGATATGTTCTAGCCAACTTTAGTTGCAAGCAGTCTATACATTTATGCAGACATAGCAAGATCAGTTAATCTCAAAGAGAGGAATGGACCTCTCTTTGAGAGAAACGAACTGGAGTTTGCAGAGAATTTCCAGTGTGAATTGAATGACTGGAATACATAAGCCTGATCTCTGGAAATCAAAGCTTTTCATCCTAGATGTTTTTATTAGGAAGTTTTGTGATTATTTTCTCCAGTCTAATAGGGAACTTCCATTGTGGGAGAAGCAAAGGCAGAATGGTGGATGGCCTGCCATGTAAGATGCTATCTAGACTTCGTTCAAAGTCTGTTCATCTGTTCCTCATTATTGTGATGAGGAAGTCAAAGCTGAGTTTCCCCACCATGGATTATTCTCCCTTTTTTTTTGGTTTGTATTTTTATTTATTGTTTGGAGAATGTATATCTATAAAAAAGAAAACTGAAATTCTGGAATACGAGAAAACAGATTGGGAAAAAATGTATCTTTTATGCCAATGTATTACAGTTTAGTTTGTGTACTGAAAGAAGGGTGGGTACCAACTGCAGATCCAGATGTGGCTACTAGAATATTTTGGCTAGGGAGCAGCATCAGGTTTAGCTTTAATCAACACTAGTAGTACCTGCCAGCTTACTGCTTCGTTAAACAGCTGCAATGATCACATTTATTTAGTGTATACATCTGTTTTCCTTGTTTGTTTTAACTGATGCAGATGAGATTTGGATGTATGTGTAAACATAAAACAAGGTAAACTGAGCATTCAAGAATGAAGCGTGATAGATATCCAATTTCATGATGCTTTCTATGTTTTCTTACACAAATTCACTCACAGTTTTTTCACCTGTCAGGCTCTTTGCCACTCCTGGCACTCCTTTGCCACTTCTTAGCAAGAACTATTTTATGGACTACTTTAGGTCCATGTGCAAAATTTCACTACACTTCTTTGGGGTCCATGGGAGACAGCTCATTCCTGATGCTGCTTGCACAATTTGAGGTTCACATCCTGGGCTGCTTGCTTTGTATAAGTAGTAAGGTAAATACTGTAGGGTAATAGAAATTAATCCTGTTCTTATGCTTAACTGGCTTTTATTTTGCTTCAGCTTAATATTTCCTGGAGTACGGCTGGGCGCTGACAGTCAGTTTAGTGATTTCCTCGATGGACTTGGACCTGCACAGTTAGTAGGCCGACAAACACTAGCAACCCCTGCCATGGGTAAGAATAATATTTTCTCCTCTGTTAAATGAGTAATAAGCCAATTAACTAACACACACACTGCCAGACTACAGTACTAAAAAGACTTTTACAAAGTGGCTTCCTTCACTGTAAACATGAAGGTGCTATACACAGTCACTGGTATTTCTAGCATGCTAGCATCCAAAAGAGGTGAGAAACAGTATTTGCTCCTTATGTGAGGTGTCTGCTAATCTCATTTGCAATTTGAAGATAGAGGTTATACTTCACTTTCCACTCAAAACTGTTGTGGCTTCTCCAGTTGTAGCTCACTGCAAAATTCTAGCTGTTCAGAGTCTGCATTTACCTACCACACATTATATTGCATGGAAGAGTTTCTGGCCACACTCTGCACTTGGCCAAGTAAAGTTCATTTGGAAGTAACGCCAGAATGTGACAATTCTGCCCACATTTGCAATGCTCAGTAATCAATTGCTGATATAGCAAGTGTTTGTCATGAAAGAGACAAAATCCTTTTTTACAGCAGCTGCCTGGGTCCATCTGTGGTCTTCTCTATATTACAAACCACTCTGGATTTCCCTACGGTAGCATTATCTCTGTTTTGGTTATGACTGGGGTATGAATATAGAAGGTGTACAACAGAACAGTATAATAGGAAAAGTTTGATAATATTTTGCTTATATATGAGCAATTCTTAGACATGCTTTAGGATGCTCAGTGAGGAGTCATTGATCCACTACTGTAACCATACCTTTCCTGCTGGTCATTATAAATGGCCGATGCTTCAGTATAGTTCTGTTGGGAGAATCAACTTCAGGAAGGGCTTTTGAAAAAGGAGAGAAACAGAAAGAAAAATTACAGAAGAGTGTTCCACTCCCAATTCTTGAGCAGAAGGAGACAGAAACTTTCTTGAGAATTCTTTAAGTACCCCATAAGGCAAGAGTTGCTGTATAAGTCCAAATAACCGCTACTTTTCTATTACATTAATAAGCACCAAACTTGTTAAATACTTCTTTTTGTTTGTTTTGAAAAAGAAGATATTTGTGAGATTATTTGCCCAATAAAATTCTAAGTGGCTCTATTGGTATGAATATAAGAGTCTAGGTTTCTTCCATTTATTTATTTTAATCTTGTTTGCTGACTGTTTTTTTCCTGCAGATTACCCTAGTAATATGTTTATTTTCACTTCTTAGAACTGCTTTAGTTACTAAAGGCTCACATTTGGCCCTCAAAAAAGTACTCAGTCATGCTTTGTAACGATTTTCAGAAGGGCTTTTATGTTTTATGTATTCTATGTATTACCACTCCCCCTTCTGGTTCCCTGTTGCATGTTTTATTTTGGATACACAGTACAGAAATGTGCTCTTAAAAGGGCTTGTTGGAATTTTCCTGTGAACTATTTTTAGTGCAACACAGAGCTCTGTTTATTCAAGCAAAGTTTGATTGATAAAAAAATCTTCCCTGCTGTTCTGCCATGCCTCGAATACCAGGGTACAAACATGGCTTTAGTGTATTGTTAGAGCATGTGAAAATCTCATGCCCAGTTAATTTCAAAATACTATCTTCCTAAATCTAGACCCCTTTTTCTATAGTTCAGGACTGTCTATTTTAGACAATCAGAGTTGATACGTCAAATATATCCATACTTGGGTGTTTCATAGATATACATATATTTTATTTAATTGCTTAAATGTCACATAGCTGCCCATGTCATACTGTTCATTTTTACTCTAAATGGCCCATTAGATTTCTACCCATCTGATTCCATGATACATGAAACCATAGAAATATAATGCTTTGAGCATCAGCCCATAGTTGACTTCTCTTGCATTTTTATTGATCTTGATCAGAGCAGTGCTTGGTCTCGGACTAAGCAGTTTCCTTTTTCTGCAGGAAATATCATTTTTCAGAACTCAGGCAGACGAAGTTTGACTACTTAGTAGTAAAAGCAGATTATTTTTTTAACACGCTGCAGAATTTTATTCACACCAAAAATGGGTGTGGAATATTGGTAAAAACAGGAAAATTGTCCCCTCTGTACTTGCTAACAAGAGACTTTTGCAGAAGAAGTCTTCTTTTGAGCTCTTCTTTGGAGGGCAATGCATTATTTTCTGAAGCTGTGCTGTGACTGTGTGCCTCATCTAATTGGTGTCTGTGCCTTATGCTGAGTATCCAGACAGACAGTTGTAGTCACCGAGGCTTTCAAAGTTAGCTGCTACCATACATTCTGCTTCCTGCTGCATCAGACGAGGAGCCTTTGCACTGCCAGCTTTTGCTTCTCAGCGTGGAGGCAGAAATGTCCAGCCGAGGGGAACATAAGTTTGGATTTTAGGCTCTCTGATTGTGCGACCACTGTCAGGACAGTGCATGTCAGTGACCAGCACACTAGGGCAACAATCCTAGCTAGGAATCCTCTAGATAATTCAGCAATGCAAAATTAAAGGTGTGGTGGTTATACCGTAAGTATTGCTGTAAATCTGCCTGTCTCCATGGATCAGAAATCCTGAGCTCTGGTGTAAACCATACACCAACAGAGGGCACTGTGCTTCCCTAAATATATCTTTTAGTTCTGGATTAATGATTAAGAAATTAAAAGAGATCAGGAGAAAAGGTGGCAAGCACATTAATGCAACAGACTAATAGCAAGCTAGTTTTTCTGTTTCTCACAGTTACACCCCATCTCCTAGCTGTACTGCTTCTCTAAAATGTGGGCTTCTTTCTTCTCCCTCTCAGGTGACATCCAGATTGGAATGGTGGATAAAAAGGGCCAGTTAGAAGTAGAAGTCATTAGAGCCCGTGGCCTCACACAAAAACCTGGCTCCAAGTCTACCCCAGGTAAGGGAAAAAATAGATAATATATGAACAGAAAACAAGAATATAAAATGCGCTTATGAAGTGGGGGCCGGAGAATTTTTGAGCTCCTTGTTTGCTGTCACTACATTTGCATTTGTTCCTTTTTAACAAAGAATAGGTGCATGGATACATGCTTTCTGCCAATGTACACTTCTTACCAGTTTGCATCTGCCTGGCATGCCATCTTTCAAGGAATGATTTTCAGCAGCTCAACATCTATTCTGAAAGGAACACTTACAGAAGTATTTCTACGTATCGTAGGGAAATCGGCTATCTCAGAGGGGCTTTGCCAGTGTAGGTGAAGTCCTCTGTGGTTGTTCCACATCTAAACAAGAGACGGAGAATAGATGAAAGTGCTTTGAACAAACAGCTTAATGGACACACATGCCATGGTCCTCTGAACGCAACAGTGCTTCAAGGCAGCAAGTTGTGCTATTGCTAGTGTCAATAATTTGTATAATGAATAAGATTTAATATTGTATCATTTCAAAAGGACATTTTTGGAAGTTCTGGTTATTTATAGTAATCTTTATTAGAAGAGATGTATAATCTCCACTGCAATCTCTGCTTGTCATGACAACTGGAACGGTTGTTTTAGATGACATTTTGCCAAAATGGTACTTTACAACCTCCTTAGGAGCTGAAGACGAAAGAGCAATTGATGTCTATGTTATCTGAATGACATAGTTTTAAATATTCCTTTCAATGAAACATCAAAGTATTTTGTTTTGAAGTATCTCTGACCCCTAAATATACATATAGACTTTGGAGTAGCTATCAGTGACATTTAATTCCTGGCAAAGGGAAATGTTTTTAAAATGACAGACATGAAGCAGAATTGTTGCTAGTAACATCTTAGATCATTAAATTCAAGGTTTATAAAATGAAATTGATTTCTTATGGGCTATGCCATTTATTTTATGAATATAATTATATTCAGATTATACAGTGAAGACAACATGTGTCATTTTCTTTCCACTCAGTTTCCTTTTAAGGCATTTGTCCTCCAGCTTAGATGTGCAATGTGGAAGTTTTTAAGTCTAGACATAAAATTCATGATGTTCTGTTTGCAGCTCCGTATGTCAAAGTGTATTTATTGGAAAATGGAGCCTGTATAGCTAAGAAGAAGACAAGAATTGCACGGAAGACCCTTGATCCTTTGTACCAACAGACACTGGTTTTTGATGAAAGTCCACAGGGTAAAGTCCTTCAGGTCAGTTGCCATTTTAGGCTATCATTTGGAGAAGCGCTTGCATGTTTACTTAAGTTTAAGCAGTATGCATAAACCCATTCCAAGTCGCTAAGCATTTAATTTTATAAATACTAGCAAAACACATCCTTGTGGCTTGTGGTTTCTTATGGTTTCAGACCTGCAAAATATCTGGCTGTATTAAACATTTCTCTTTTGCTGACTTGCACTCCTGTTCTGTCATTAGGTTTCCCCACAAAAGGGAACAATCATTCACCCTTAAGAATAACTTTTTCTTTACCCTACACATAACAGCAGGAATGAAGCATGGTTTTGGGGACAATGCTAAACCTGTATTTTATGTTCTTCCAGGTAATAGTCTGGGGAGACTATGGCCGAATGGACCACAAATGCTTCATGGGAGTTGCCCAGATCCTTCTGGAGGAGCTGGATCTGTCCAGTGTGGTAATAGGCTGGTATAAATTATTTCCACCTTCATCACTAGTGGATCCAACCTTGACTCCCCTGACACGCAGGGCTTCGCAATCGTCTCTGGAAAGTTCAACTGGGCCTCCCTGCATTAGATCATAGTAGCAGGTGCTGTCTAATAAAAAGTCACCCAGGATAACAATTGGAACCAGATGTTCACATGATCAAAAAATGCTGTTGGAGAGAGACAATCACTTCTGTTTTTGCTTGTAGCAGTTATACAAAAACATGTCTGTTTGTCGAGAGATGGCTTAAATTGACAGAACAAAGGTATGTCACATACGGCCAGTCTATTAGCGGCTATCACTGATGCTTATAAAAAATAAAAATAAAAGAGATAGACGGACCTCTAGATTCGATCCAAGTCAAAGATGAGCCAAACTGGAAGCTCTCACTCTGTTAATAATGTTGTATTCTTCACATTTTGACAGAGCCCTCAAACAGTGTTACCTTCCTGGTGTTTCAATAGTTTTTCTGTACTTGTCACTTCCATTACTTTTTTTTGCCATGTGATTCTGCTAGTTTTGTAGAAGTCCTCACAACGCAAACAGAGACCCTTCCTTTCTTTTTCTAAACCAAACAAAAAAGGGCTGAAGCATATCTCTGTAAGCATTGTTAAAGTGTTCAACAGCCACAGTTACAATTCCAGCGAGTTCAAATCGTTTCTCAGTTCTGGTACTTCCAAGTCTCTCACGTGGGAACCCAGAACAAATGACCAATATAAGTTATATTCTTAGAAACAAATAATCATCACAGTGCCACTTTTTCTTTGTAAAAAGCAGATATGTTTGCATTATATATAATAACTTTTATGTTTATGATGTTTTGCATGGAAGAATTTTGGAGAATTCTGCAACTATTGCTGGGGACTGGTATAAAGCAGCTTTAGTCTTAATTTTTGACATTGGATAGGTTACTGGTAATGCAGTTTTCCTCCTAGAAATGGAGAGGAAATATTTATGTTTCTCTGTATAAATGTATATTTTACTTCCCAAAACATTGACCAGGAATGGATTGAGCATATGACACTTTCAGCTGTACCCAGGCTTCTCTGATGTGTGTCACTTCAGACACACCTATCTGCCCTGGATAGAGCATGGTATGGGTTGTTCAGTGTTTCACTGGAAATTCCAGTTGAAATATTCTGCACTTACTAATGTTTTTATCAAATTTTAGTTTACATTTCTTTGAGATTGATGCAAGCACAAAGCTTGATTTTTTAACGCAAGATATCTTACTTTTTGGAGAAAAAAAGTCAAATTTCAATTTGCTTTTTATTCATTTAATTTCCTCTTGGCCTTGAAATTCCTTGTGATATTCTATAAATGTGCGAACAACTGCAGATTCCTGCAGGTGCATTGATATGTTTCCCCTCCTTTTACAGGCCATTCAATTTTGTGATCACACAAATAGAGCAGCATGACTTGGAACTGTTCAAAGCTGCATGCACGTTTTGTAAAAAGAGATGAAAAAGGTTATTTAATAATGTATGTTAGTTCCACATAGACCAGCTTGTATGTTGCATGTACTTGTACAGTTTGCTCGTAATTACTATACTGAAGTAACCAAGAAATCTAAGCCATCCATTTTTCTTATAGACATTTTGCAGGTTTTAGCCAGGCTAGGTCTGTGAGTCTGGTGCTAAATGTCTATAGATGGACTTTATTTTTTACCCTATGGAAAACGTGATGTAGTACGGACCAAATTCCTTCTAATAACTATTTTGGTGTAGATTCCTACTGTGGGGCTGTAACACATGTAGAAATTGTGTACACACTAGGTTTTAATTCATAGACATACTGCCTGCACCAAGTGAACTATTTATTATTACTCAACACGTGGGAATTATTCTGCCCATCTTTCCATAGGGTGCAGATTGGTTACTGCTCGACCTGCTGAGCAGGAAGAACTCAAGCATTGGTGCACTACTACTAGATCCTCTTCTGTCTTAGTGGCCAAAAAACAACTAGATATAATTCGATAGTATCTTTCTATTTTGACCACTTGTCTTAACACTCCCCTGTGCTTTTAAATGAACTTCCAATTCATGTTATGTAAACATGTTTAATAAAATTTCCTTTTCATGTCCAGTGTAGTAGTTGTGCTCTCTGTATGTTCTGAGGTTCAACTGTGATTCTGCTCGCTGCAGGACTGTGTGAAATGTGTTAAGGAACAGTAAAATGATAAGTAATTTCTATGGTTCTTTTGGTCGCTGTAATAGTGTATGTTGAAATCTGGGGCCAGAAACTATGGCCTGGTGAAAGTCGTGTTTGGTTGGCTTCATTTTCACCAAGCAAGGAGCCAAATTGTGCTCTCATTCACTGAGGCAGGCAAATTGAAGTCAAACCCCAAATTTTGCCAAATTAAAATCTGGTGAAATCAAATCAGCGTATTGGAGCTGAATGCTGCTGTGTTTGCTTGTACTAGGTCAGTGGGGCGATATCTGTTAAAGCCAGACACCAGCTCTCCATTTGGTGGGTGCTGAGCCTTTAAGATGTGACAACAACAACTGATGTTTTGCACTTTTTAAACCCAGAAATATATCCTTGTGTTTTAATGCCCTTATGCTTTATAGAAATTTACCTGAGAGCAGAATTTGGCGTTAAATTTTATTAGAGAAGCAAAGATTATGTACTTTGTTTGATTTTTAGTTTTCCATGTCCCACAGATACCTGATCTCAATTTACAAATAACATAAAGGCAATATTGCCTCACTTTGAACACTTTTGTTTATGACTTTATTTATCTGAATACATGGTTAAGCTACTGAAAAATGAATTATTAAACATGGTAAATCTCTGAACAAAAGATATGTTATATTTCTGCTTCTGTGTGGTGGGAGTGATCTGTTTAAATACAGAATTTCTCATACTGTTGCAAAAAGCCCTCGATTTCATAAATCTCATGGCTTTGAATATTATGCCCATTATTAGGATATCTTTTCCGTTCTGATCCCAAGCAGTAAATAACAGTTCAGCATTTCTGATATTGGTCAAGAGCACAGAAAAGGTGGCAGCAAAGGAAAACACCTATTTCATTTATGGTATTTCTCATGAACCAGGATCACATAAGCAAAGATTTTCAGAACAAAGTATTAGGCTGTGCTAAGACAGATAAATTGTGTGCTGGTTTCCTTTCCCAGGCATTGTTGCCTTTTGAAAACTAATTGCTGAGTGTTGGGATTATAACACACAGAAAAATCAGCTTTAGTTCCCTCCCAGTTGTCCCTTGAGAATGCAATAGTGCCTTGTATGTCATATGCAGGGGAAGAGCAAAGGTACTAAACTCAGAATCCCTGTCACCTAATCACACAGCTGTTTTCGTTGTGGTGAGTAAAGTTCTAAATTTTGTACTGAAATGCAAATTTAGTGTCCCTCTTTGTGGGCAGAGGAAAAACTTTTGGCCTTGACCTTTGTGTTAGAAAAACATCAGAGCTGTTGTGAGTGGATAGGCATACCCTCTGCTGGGTTAAAAACTGGCTGGATGGCCAGGCCCAAAGAGTTGTGGTAAATGGAAGTAAATCCAGTTGGAAACCAGTCACGAGTAGTGTTCCCCAGGGTTCAGTGCTGGGTCCAGTCTTGTTTAACATCTTTATCAATGATCTCGATGAAGGCATTGAGTGCATCCTTAGAAAGTTTGCAGATGACACCAAGCTGGGTGCAAGTGTGGATCGGCTTGAAGGAAGGGAGGCTCTGCAGAGGGATCTGGACAGGCTGGATCAATGGGCTGAAACCAACGGATTGAGGTTTAACAAGGCCAAGTGCAGAGGAGTCCTCCATTTGGGACACATCAACCCCATGCAGCGTTACAGACTTGGGGAAGAGTGGCTGGAGAGCTGCCTGGCAGAGAAGGACCTGGGGGTGTTGGTTGACAGCTGGCTGAACATGAGCCAGCAGTGTGCCCAGGTGGCCAAGAGGTCCAATGGCATCTTGGCCTGTATCCGACACAGCGTGGGCAGCAGGAGCAGGGAGGTGATTGTGCCCCTGTGCTCAGCACTGGTGAGGCCACACCTCGAGTGTTGTGTTCAGTTTTGCGCCCCTCACTACAGAAAGGACATTGAGGGACTGGAGTGCATCCAGAGAAGGGCAACGAGGCTGGTGAGGGGGCTGGAGAATAAGCCCTACGAGGAGAGGCTGAGGGAATTAGGGTTGTTTAGCTTAGAGAAGAGGAGGCTGAGGGGAGACCTCATCACTGTTTACGACTACATGAAAGGAGATTGTGATGGGGTGGGAGCTGGTCTCGTCTCACAAGTGACAAGTGATAGGACAAGAGGAAATGGCTGCAAGTTGTGCCAGGGGATGTTTAGACTGGACATTAGAAAGAATTTCTTTACTGAAGGAGTGGTCAGGCATTGGAAAGGCTGCCCAGGGAGGTGGTGGTGTCACCATCCCTGGAGGTGTTTAAAAAACGGGTAGATGAGTTTCTTAGGGATATGGTTTAGTAGGGAGACAGGCACGGTTGGACTCGGTGATCTCAGAGGTCTCTTCCAACCTTATGATTCTATGATTCTATGACAAGTCAGAGCTTCATGGTCTCTTTCCTTCGTAATTCCCAGAGAGATGATACCTGCACTTTTGTTGCCTGTTTTCACTAACAAATTACAGTCTCAGAAGTTGAGTTCAGCCTAGGTATGATATGCTATACATATAAGAAAAATTCGAAGTGGATCTTCAGTGGCTGTTCTATGTACTCCAAGGTTTTACTTATAGCCTGTGACTTCTCCTCTATGAAGCTGGCTGTTTGCTGCTCCCGTGTAGTCTCTAGTCCACTGTCCACAACCCATTTAACTCTAGGAAAAAGGATTCTGGAACTCCTACTCTTCTTCTGCCTTCAGTGAAGAACTTAAATATTTAGAAAAGACAGAATTTATTGCAGACAGCAATGTGGCTCTTCCTTTAAAACCCCAAATACAAACTCCATGTTACCCTACTATAATTCTGTAAACATAGAAGAAAGCAATCTGCAAGAAAACAGATTTTTGTTGAAGGATGTGGTTTCTCAAATCAGGTAATGAGATTTCTGGACATCTTGAGTGACTAAGAATTCCACTAACATCTATCAAGAGTAACAAGTCTCAATTAATACCTCACTCCCAGCCCATCCACATGTCGGCAGGAGAAAAAGAAAATATACAGGTCATGTATGTGTTTTCTCAGTGTATGCATGGATGACCATAGAATCTTAGAATCATAGAATTGCCTGGCTGGAAAAGACCTTTGAGATCATCGAGTCTAACTGTACCTGTCTACTACTAAACCCTGAGAAACTCGTCTACCTGTCTTTTAAACACCTCCAGGGACGGTAACTCAACCATCTCCCTGGGCAGCCATCCAGTGCCTGACCACCCTTTGAATGAAAATATTTTTCCCAGTGTCTAGTGTAAACCTCCCCTGGTGCAACTTGCGGCCATTTCCTCTCATCCTATCACCTGTCACTTGGGAGAAGAGACCAACATTCACTTCACTGCAACCTCCTTTCAGATAGTTGTTGACAGTGATGAGTTCTCCCCTCAGCCTCTTCTTCCCTAGGCTAAACAACCCGAGTTCCCTCATCTGCTCCATGTAGGATTTGTTCTCCAGCCCCTTCAGCAGCTTCGTTGCCCTTCTCTGGACACACTCCAGCACCTCAATGTCCTTCTTGTAGCAAGGGGCCCAAAACTGAACACAGTATTCGAAGTGTGCTGGTAATTAAATATCATTTTTATGGAAGAGGTTGTGCGTGACAGGCATGTCACACAGATCAACTGTTCCTCCAAAGCCGCCTTCACTCCTTTTAGAGTCTAGCTGATGAGGAGGATTCTGCTCCTGAATTCACAGTTTGATGTCTAAGGAAATGGTCCTTGGTTAGATACTTTCTAGTCATTGGTATGATTTGAAACCATAGTTGTATTTCAGGACATAAAACCTTAGACTTTCTGCCTTGTTGACTCACTGTCTAACACTCAACACATGACTTATGTAAGGCAAACTTTATACAACTGTATTTGAGTCTCAGCTAGTACAAGAAAGGCACCCTCAAGAGCTGAATCTTTTGGCGGTTTCAGCTGCTGACTGCTGTAATTAAGTCACCTAAGGGTCTCTCAGCATCCCATGGGTGCCCTTTAAAAAAAATTACCTTCAGAAAGTGATGAGAAGCAGTTTGTAGTTATCATGCTCCTTGAACAACCCAGAACTATTCACTCTGATCGCTGTTCTTTAACATGTCTACAGTTTCAGAGTCCTGCTAAAATGCAGTCACAAATTGGTAGTGGCCCAGCTGATAAAGTGCTGGGTCTGTAGTGAAAGGCTGTGTGATATCGCTATCTCTGTGGACTTTCACTATGTCTCCAACAACTCATTTCTGTGAAGATTTAGGGTCTTTTTTTCATATTTCCTTCTCATTTATATCAGAGAGATGTAGGCTTCTAGGTGATTGAGCCACACACCTAAGGGGGACACTGCTGTTTTCTTCAGTTTATATCATCCCCTGTACAAAGAGTTCTTCATGCAGAAAATGTCTCCTGTCCCAGTCTCCTACTCCTCAGGAAATACAGCAGCCCTATTAACTCTGCATTTCCAATACCACTACTTTGTCTGTAGTCACTGTTGTCTGGTCTGACAGCAGATCTCCACAGAAGATACCTGCCTGTGTACATGCTATGGCACTAATTATATAGGATGGAATAATCTCATTTAGAACAAGCTCATGCAGGAGTCAGCAAAGCAGTTCTGGATAGCTTAAGAAATCTTGTCATGCAGCTTAACCCAAGAAACAAAGATTTGAAATCCAGCAACTACTACAAAACAGAACTTCAATTAAATATTGTGGTGTATACTCAGAAAATAAATCAGTTTTCATAACTGTATTTGCATATTGCAGAATCAGTGTCCATGCATAATGCAAACATGGCAGTATTGCTCTAGAATGTGAGAAGAGCCCAATAATTACTTTCAATAATGCAGAGGATGAGTGATGGCCAGGATGGAAATGTTTTATAAATATTTAGTTACTAAGCAAAGTCTGTTAGAAGTCAGGAGCAGCATTGTCCTTGAGCTGGTGTTTGTTAAATCTGCAGCAAAAGGAACCAAGGGGGAGCCCAAGAACTTTGCCGTCCAGTTTTATTAAGTGCTATGTTACTTCCATTGACAGAGTCTGAGGCTATGAGAGCAAGTCTTGAGTGCTCAGGAATGAAAAAGTAACCCAAAAGAAAATAATGACAATAATAACAAAAATAGGCAGTGCTTCAAAACCACATGGAAAACTGACCTATGACTGTGAAGGACGGAGAGTGCCGCTCTCCCTGGACCAGATACAGAACAACAGTTTGGATTTAGAACAAATCTCCCTCCCATACTGCAGGTTAGAAGGGCTGAATGTCTGTTAGCAGCAAATGCTATAGAGGTTCTGAGCATGCGTCAGCCTTTCCTCAGAAGTTTGTATGTACAGCTTGGCCACACTTTTCTGTTGGGAGATGCTCTGGCACATGCATTGACAGTGGGGATATAAAGGGTGTATTTAATTTTAAGCTCAAAAAACTATGCTGTGGAAGAGGAATCTTGCATAAGCCTTCTGAAGCATTGGCTATGATGGTACAGTTGTCTGGTGCTCTGTGATGGGTAAATCAATGAGTCAGAAATCGGTCCCCATGGAGGTCAGGACCGGCTTGGGGAGCACAGAGGGATACTATGATGAGTGACTCTAGGAGTTAAACAGGCGAGGAAAAGTAGGTTGATGACACAAATAAATTTTGAGTTGCTCTATACATAGTCTTAAAAGGCATATAAAGGCTGTCATTAATTGTTAGGAATAGGGAGTATCAGCTATCTTCTCACAAGCAGCTTGAGTGGCTTGTTGACCTCCTTTGCTTCTTTTTAGCTAGTAGGACAAAGGCCCTAATGTTTGGGAGGTAGCTGAAGTACAGTGTCTGCTCTCCAACAAAATGTAGGAAACACTGATTCTCTCCTCTGGCCCTTCCCCCGGTCACTGCTCCTGCAAATTGTGAAGCAAAGCTTAGTGTATTTTGGTGCCTGGACTCAGCTCTCAGTTGCCCCAGCAGCTCACTTGACTCTCAAGCCTGTGGGTGGAAGACCAGCATTTCAAACCATTCGTGTTAAAATGGAAAAAAAACCCCACAACCCAACCGTAAGGACTTTTTTTCGTCCATCATGTGCATGAAAAGATAGAGAGGAGAAAATCATCACGTTTTTATTTGGTTGGAGAGCTTGAAACAAAATTAAAATTACAATTGCACCAGAAATCACTGCTGTGCCATCTATAAAATCCTTCAAGCTCTGCTATGCACGTGGGCTTCTTTGTTAGATTTCTGTTATGCCATTCAAATATTTCCTAGAACAAATCCTGAAATGTAAAGGAGGAGAAGGAGATGTGTTGCCATGGTAGTCAGCCGCCCTTCCGGGCTTAACATTCTCCTCCCTTTGTTCTTTAGGACGGTATCTCTGCGCCGCACTAATCTTCTCCTTGTCTCCTTGTTCTCCCATCATTTGTTTGCCTGATACCAGCTCAGGGCTGTATCTGTTCTCTCCAGAGAATACCTGTTGGATTTGATAACATATACATTTCTTCAGGGAGTGAGAGCGAATGGAGAAAAGCAGAGGAGGCTCGTTGAATACCTCACCTCTCTGGGGCTGCTCTTCAATCTACAGGTGGCTGGTTTAAGACTGCTATCTTTACCTCCCTGTACTTGCATATTGCATGCATACTGTGCTCTTTTTACGGAGTCAGGGTTCGCTTTGTCTGTGTTGAAAAACACAGAAATTTCACCGCCGATTGCAATGAGACTGAATGCAAGGTGCTTTTGTGACAAAAAGTGACTGATCATACACAACGTGACAAGGCTCCTTTGCTGACGACAAAGCCCAAACAAAGCAGGAGGCCAGCCAGCAACAATTCCAGCTGTTGCAAAGCTCAGAGATTATTTTCTCTGTACAGAGGCAGTGATCCATGTAGTGATGATGGAGGTGACAGCCAGTGGCAGCACATCAGCCAAGATGCCGCATCAGTGACAACAGGATGTTGCGTGACCAATAGATGAGCCTCATTTATTTATTTTCATAATGTATATGCCCTGACAAATAAGACCAAAAGCTGGCATTTTCTGGAAAGCCACCCACTTCCAAAGAGCAGTCCAGGAGCGTGGCCCTGGGCTGTGCAACCGTGGAGCTGGCCCTGGATGGTGCCTGGCCCAGCATGACAGTGCTGGGGGTGGCTACTGGACAGTAAGGTGGAAAATCTTCCATTGTGGGCAGGTGCAGGCCAACCAGACCTTGCAAATAATGTTATTTATTTAGAGAAATAAACACATTTAGGGGTGTTTATTTGATGGGAAGCGCCATGCTGCTTGCAAATAGTGGGAAAAAAAAAAAAAATAAAATTCAAATACATTATTCTGGTGAGCAGTTAACCCAGATTCCTGACGGGATCACCAGTGGCTCATGGGGCCCCTATGTCACACGAAGCCGCTAGTGCCACACGGGGTTCCTGGTGCCTCACGGCGCCGCCGGTGCTCAGGGCCGGCCTGCGGTGGCACAGGCCGCCTCTGCTACCTCATGGCCGCCAGGCCCCCCGCCCCGCCTCGCCCCGCCCCGCCCCGCCGCTCCCCGTTTGGCCGCCTGGGGGCGCCCCAGCACCGCGGGCGGGGCAGCGCTGCAGCGGGCGCTCCCCTTTCCCCCGCCCTGAAGCGCTTCCCCGCCCGGCTGGGCTCGGCTTCGCGCAGGTCCCGGGCTTGTCCCGGCTCCCGGGGTCGGGTCTAAGTCCAGGCCCGCCCGGCTGGCCCCTTCACACACTGCCAGCTGGGGCCGAGGAGGGGGGGAGCGGGAGCGGAGGCGGCTGCTGCCTCGGAGCTAGGGGTCGTAAATGTGGAGAAACAGGCGTCTGCTTTTATATGAGGATTTTTTTAAAAAAAAGGAAAGAAAAAAAAAGTCGTGTTTTTTCTGAGTATTGGATGTGTACCTGCAGATGCAGTGAACCCAGGTGTGCGGTTGCTGGCTGCTGGTTTCATGCAAGAGCTCTTCAAACAGTCAAAACTCAAAAGTTTTGAAGGAGAATTTATAAAGCATAAAAAGAAGTCATGCCTATATTTAACAGCGTACCCTTTTCTCTGATTCAGTAGTGATTACGAACTTGCAGAAATCAAATGCAGTTCCACTAAGGAATGTTTAAAAAAGCTCATTTTCCCTTGTTCCTGTGTTATTCGCAGTGGCTGCTGTGACACATTAATGTCAGGCTACAGTGTGGTTAAGTGACAATCCTCATGTTGTTTTCTGAGTGCTCTTTCTGTGGCTGGGCCATGCTGTATCCTCATTACACCTTTGTTACTTTCATATTAAGCTGCAAGTCAGATACAGTGGGAGAAATTCTTGCACCAGTGAAAGCTTGTGCTGGAAGGTTATTAAACTTCAATGATAACCCATTTAAGGAGGAAAAAGAAGATATTACTGCTGGCAACAAAAATTATGTGATAACTCAGGTGCTGTTTGACTTGCTGCTATCTGAGGAAGGTCAGCCGACAAGGGCATAAAAGGAAAGGTTTTGGTCTTGCTTAGTCAAGAATTCTAGCAGGCTGGCTTTGGGGGAGCAAGGTCTAACTAGATACCTCAACCATTAAAAAAATTCCATATCATGAAAGAACTGAAGCAGGGAAGTGCACAGGACTCTTCTGTATAGCCCCATTTGGCTACTGTGGCATTCAGATTGCCAAATGAGTGGATTAAAATCTTCATGCCTTCAATTTACCAACATTGTCAAAAAGTAAAACTAAAGTTTCCTGAGATTTGGGCTCAGACTGTCCTTGCTTGGAGAATCTCATACTTTCCTACCCTCTGCTGCAATAACAGCAACAATAACACTCTGCTAGACAGCAATGAGGGAAGGTGCTCACTTGATATAAAGTGTTTGAAAGATTGCTAGCATAGAAGTCTGCAATTGTGAAAACTGCCAATTTTCAAATTGACTAAGGTGGCAGGACAGCTGCACTCTATGATAGCTTCGCACTAGGTCATAGCACAAAACTTCCTAACCTGTCTTTCCAGGTTCTTGAATCTTTCCTCTCCTATGCAAGACACAGGAGATGAACAAAAGCTGTCCCTGGTATTATCCCCTAAACTTCTAGAGAAGAAGTTGTTCCAGGGGGCGTGACTAGTGTATCCTTATGTCCTGGCAATGCTTGGTTGCCAGAAAAGCTTCTCAAATTGGTGGTTGGCATAGCTTACAGCAGCCTTCAACCTGCTAGAACATGCTCTGAAGTGAGGACAGCTGCAGGCAGCACTTATTTCTTTTGAACTATGCTCCAGTCCAACACACACATGCTGCCCTTCAGCAGCAGAGAAGGGAGCCTCCAGTCGTGAAGACTCCCACTTGTGAACAGGACTGGTGAAGGCCTGCCGAGTTGGCTTCACCTGGGTATGCAAGCAAGATTCGGCAGGACTTGTTCACAGAAGTTGACAAGGGACCAAGCCCTTCAGATGCACATTCCTGACCCCACTCCTCCCCTTTAGGGCATTTTATGCCAGCCGCTCCCAGGTTTCCCCCTCACCTTAATTACCTTTTTGTAGGTATCAGTTCTGTGTGTGTGTGCATGCAAATGCTAGGAAGGGTTGTCAGCATAGCTTTGCAACCCAATCTCTTCTAATATGATCCTGGCTTCAGGCTGCAGCTTTTTATCCAGTGCCTGATTCCAATGCATGTGGATATAAGGTAAAGGCAAGAATTTGCTTTTTTCTTGCATGCGAAGCGAGGAAATGCATTCTGCCTCTCCACAGCTACCACAACTGCACTGCTGAAGCAACTGAACTTGCTGGAGTACAACGAGGCAGCCAGAGGTTTGCCTCATTGCCATTCCTCCGCTAGAGTCCTCTAGACGCCAGTCACACAGTAAGGACTTAAGAGAGACTGCCTCTCTTAAGATGGATAGAGGAAGCTTTGGTAAACAAGCTGCAGCCAAGAGCAGAGCACTAGAAGTGAAGGCTAGTGCAATTCCACAATAGTGATCACAGATCTACTGCCAAGCAATGAAAGAGGGAGTATTGAACAGGATGGTACTACAAGGCAATCTGAAGAAATTCCTCAGGAGCTGACTAATAGGCTGGAGATAATGGCCCTTGCCCTGCACCTCTCATAAGGCCCCACTTGATCTTGGCTGTAGGAAGATCGTTGGAAGGGTAGAGACTTAAACTATTAGCTCCCAGCATGATTCAGAAATATCTGTCCACACTGCAGACATGACTCAGAGCCTAGAAAGGGATTTGTGATCTGTGAAGATAACCTGATGAGGTCCAACCCTTGAGAAATGTTTCCAGACCCTAGATTGGTCTTGTCTCCAGATCTGAGCTAATTTTTTGGTGGATGCAGAATTTCCTGGATCAAAATTAAACAGAGAAGCTGAACATACCTTGCCATTGGCTTTCTTGTTGTTGCTTGGTTTTGGTTTGTGTTTTTTAATGCTTCTGTGGTGGGTTTTTTTTGTATCTTTGCATGTTTCAAAAGAATTGAAAAGAAGTGGAAATGCTAACGGGTGTTTTGGCTCATTCTGCTATGTAAAGGGTTTCTGTGCCCAGGCACTGGTTACCTAGGAAACTGCTGTAGGATTGAATTTGGATAGATGTGTTGTCAACTGCAAATTAGTAGAGTGGCTTTTCAAGAGGTGGGGAAGAGTGTAAAAAGCACTGAAAATATGAATGCCTGTAATGTGATTTCTGGGTGAGATGGTGGTCTTGTCTTTCTGACTGGCGTTTTGTAGGCATCCTGATAACTGCATGAAGGGATTGCAGATGGAGTGTATGGTCATGTCTCAGCACCTGAACATGGATGCCCTTGTGTTTGTAATCTAGGTGAGCATTCATCTAAATGTCAAACAACTGTCTGCAAAGAATAGTACTAAGGTTACCATTAAGTATTATGCTCATTTTATTATGACAATCTGAGGAAATTACAGCCTTTCTAGAGATTTGAACTGCAGCACTGCATGGCAATTTAGGAAAAAAAAAAAAGAGAGAGAGAGAGACTGATGAAAAGTTTAATGATTGAGATACATCTAAGGGCTTATGCAATGAAGAAAAATGTGATTGCAGAGCTTTTCTTGGAAATCATCAATAAGAAGCTTTTTTAATACAGCAGTAAAAAATATGAGAAAGCAAATTAATGCTTCAGTCTGAGGAGTTATACTGATGTCTATCAATTGTGCCACAACGGCTAAATCTGCAAGTGATTACCTACTTATTCCAGGGCAATCAATACTTAGAGTGGTCCATGGCTGGAAAAAAATGAGCAAAGCAGTGAGGTTTACTCACTTAGAATACATCTCCCACGATCATCTATTCCTACCCCAAACCATGTGCAGGATTAGTATCTGGGTTTACACTGAGAGTCAATTTCCTTATATGCTACCTAGACAATGCACTTCAAATGACAAATACAAACTCCTAGTAGTTCATTCATGTTATGACAGGTGCCACCAGTTGGCACAGCTACACTTAATCTTCAAAAGTTTGGTTCCCTTGCCCCAAGCAGGTGAGCAATTTTCCAGCCTTGAAAAGGAAGATTGTGCTGCTTGTTTTGAGTTAGGCAAGTGCACCAGGTGAGGCTTACGTAAAGTACTATCCTTACTCCTCTATTTAAAGTTCTGAGGCGGGACCTGCTTCCAGAGCTGCTTCTGAGGTTGGCTGGTCCATGCTCCCTGCTGCTGCATGTCACAAGAGCCCTCTCATCCCCAACATTTCTCTCTGCAGGTTCTTCTCTCTTCCCAGGGGTCTAAAATAAATGCCAAAGTTACTAGTCCTAACCACTGGCCTGACCGTGGGCTGTACAGGCTTCCTACAGGGAGAAGATGCGTCCTTCTTTTCGTTTCCACTGAGCAGTGCCCAGGCTTTACTATCAGTGTAGAATTGGTCCCTCAGAGCTGAGGGTCTCGCTAGGCATTTGATCAGCTAGTATCAGGCTGTCACATCTGCAAAACTAAGACAAACAACCCTATGGACATATCTGGACTCTGCCCCTGCCTGTTTTGCTGCCAGGAGGCCAAGCTACACTTGTCTACTCAGCTGCCGTTGCTGCACTGAAGGTAGACACCAGAGTAAAAAAGAAGCTGTGATATCTCTTATCTGTTGTTTATAAGAATACAGACACCTCTGATCACTATTCATTCAACTACGTTTTTAACAACATTTACATTGGACATCAGCCAAAACCTATAAAACTGCGGACTGCTTGGCCTGGACGTGTCTGCAATTCAGTCTGTTGCACCCAAACTTTCTCTCTGGCCTCTGTCTTTGGATACAGGCTGAAGTGACATCCAGAGCCGGACACACCAGATGTGCACACAAACCTAAGCAGACTCCTCTATTTCAGGCCCATCTGTAACCTGCATAATGAATAATGTACAATGAATTTGTGGTCTACATGTTTATTAAGTGACTCAGTATTTCCAGTGGAGATTTTGTGCTCATGTTTTATTCACATCGCAAAACCCACTCACTCTTTTATTATCCCCAGCAGCAGTAGGTGATAATAGATTATACAGCTGCAGATGATGGTAACTATATCAACAAACAAATTGTATCAATTTTCAGCGTGAGTTTAAAGCTCCGTTTACTGGTTGTGCAAACTCTGAAAAAGGAATTTGGGAACACTGCTGCTGTTATTAAACGTTCTTACTGGGCTGTAATCCAAGCCTTCCTCAACACATCTCTAAAGAAGATTTTTGCCTACTGTGTACCACTACTTTCACGTATGGGATTAGGCATTTACATACGTAAGAGCAGAGAGAGAAATGTAATTTACTCAATAGTGACAGTTCCTATTGGTTATTACATGAAAGCGCTGAGAGTTGAAAGACACCTTGGTGGTGATGTTGGCATTCAGAACTAATTCCCCTCTGCTGCATTTGCAAAACACACATTCATACCCTCCAAAAAACCAAAGTTTTATCCAAGTATTTGGAAAGTGATGGTGTCCTTTCCAAGAGGAACTGAGAAACTAATTTCTGTAACATAAAGGTCCATGTCAGTCACAGGGCAGAACTCAGACAAATGTAAGCGTAGCTCACTTACCACAACACATGCTGTGTTTTTGTTTGGATTGAAATTTCTCTATCATTAGGTGTTTATGCTCTGTGACTATGTGGAAAAATGGACTTGGATCTGTGTCGCTTATTTGAATAACCCACTGAGGTGCTGAATGGGGCATACAGGTTAGGGAATAAATATGGCTGAAACTTTCAGAAGAAGGAGATCATCCTGCAGGCTGGCTGATGGTCAAATTTTTCTCTGAATTTCCCTACGTGGTGATCCTCTTCCCTGTGGGTCTGGGACAGCCTCAAGTGGTGCAGAGCTGACTAAACTGCTGCATGACTAAGCCTCCTAGACCTCACCAGACTCAATAACTAACACTTTGAACAGAGCTGCTGATCACTGTCCTGACGTGCCAGCTGAGTTTTGCACGTTTTGTTGCCATAAGTAGGATTAGGGCTTTTCTGTCAGCTCCTTTTGCAGTTCCTTGTTCTTGGGGGCTGTAATGAAACCTTCTGCCAGTGGGGCTGAGGAGGTTTCAGGCCAGGAAACTCTTGGAAAAAGACCCTCACAGAAACTGAACTCAATCCCCTATGAAGAAGTTCATATTTGCAATTAGAATTGGCTGTTAAGGTGTTCTTGGAGCTCGACAGCATTAACTTTGACACTGAGAGCTTGAAGCCGGCCCTTCAAGCATTTCCTCCTGCATCATCACCAATCTTTGCAAGAATAGGAAAGAACAATTACAGACATAAGTCAGTTCTTGTTACACAGATGTCTCTTATCCACAGCCTGTATATTCCTCAGCATCTTTTCAAAACAGAGACCACTTACTCTAAAGCCAACAGTCAGTCAGGATATATGAGTTGTTGCTACTGGGCTTTTATAAGGATTCAGCTGTGTTATACAAAATGCCAATTAAAGAGAAAAGATAAAATGAAGAAAAAACTCATGTAGTATCATTAACTTAGCTTCAGACTGCTAGAACCTGTTCTCCACATAAACACAGTATGCCTGGGAATCCAAGCACATTCACAATGGCTCTCATTTTAGCATCTGTCAACCGCTTGACCATTTTTTAATTTAAGTAGTTGATCGTTCACTCACACAGTTCTGCGGTGTTATTTTATTCTGAGCTAAGCATTAGTCTTTTGTTCTGGAGGACACAGAGCTAACCTTTACCTGTGCAAAGCAACTCACTTTATTTTGATGGGAGGAATGTTTGATTTTGCTTCTTTTGTGTTCCCATTGGCTTGATATGATCATTTGGGTTTTTTTTATCTTCTCCTTGCACACTTGTCATCTTGCAAACACCTCTGCATCCTCAAAATGAGAAATTTGCATAGTGTACAGCAAGTGAGTTTTGAGCTACCTGATACTCATAGAGATGATTTAATTGTTTTATTGGACTCTCTCACAAGAGCAAGGTGCCTCAGGCCACTGCAAGGGATGTATCTTCAGCTCATGCAAAGGCCCTGCCATCCTCCGGTGCTGGCAGGACCCAGTAGCCACTCCCCCAGCCGACCTTACTGCCTTAGGCCACCTCTCTGCTCCCCTTGCTTCTGAATGGCTTCCAGCTGAGGAGCAGAGCTCATATTACCACTGGTCTCCCTCTCCAGCAAGAACAACCTTTCAGAGGAGATATTGCTTTGTGCTTATTTTACATTATTTGGGGGGTTTGAGGGGTGTTTTTTTCCTTCTATCCAATTCCCATACAGTGAGAAACTCCAGAAGCTAACATTTGAGTAAATTACCCTACAGTGTATGAATAAACATGAGGATGATCAAGAGGAATAACATAAGGTTTTGCCATAATTTCATAACAGCATCTCCACTAGGAATACAATATACCAACAAGCAGCACTGTTACAATTACAGAGGTAATTTTGCATAAGTTTTCTTATGGCTACCCCTGGGTTTTCAGTCGTATCCCATCTTCTTTGTGTATGTGCTTTGCAGTGGATTCTCTTTCTTGGCAGATTCCTCACTTGCTGTGTCCCTCCTTCATGGTTTCTAAAAGCAATGGAAGCACTAAGAGGCATGGAAAGTTACTCCTTCTTATTACAATAATGATATGTAAATGTATGCTACATCCTCAGCCTCTTCTGTAAATAGAGCCGGGCCTGTTATCTTTACATTCCAGGGCTGCTGTTATTAAAACATCTTACACAAATGTACACTTAGTACTTAGCTTGCACAGAAAAGACCTTGTTCATTTGCTTTTGGGTAGAAAAAGAAAAGGCTGGGATTCGGGACAAGACCACAACACCGAACAGAGCAGACAACATGAGAGCGCATCTTTGGGAGTATGCCTTTACTGTAGGAAAAAGATATCTTCTTAATCTAGGTTCACTATCCTGATTTCAAAGAGCTGTGTATAGCAGGTTGTTCAGTTTTAACTTGGATAAGCAGCTCAAGTTCAAAAGTTTTCATGAACCTGATGCTTTAACTTGGGTGAGCATACTACATGCTGCAGGAGGCAGGGTAGGTTCTGTCTCCCCACTTGTATCAGTGGCAGCAGGTGGGAGGTGCACCATGAGGGTGCAGAACACTCCTGTTGTGTCCCCGCGGAAGAGAAGAACTGTGGGTCTTTCCCAGATGGATCTGCCATGCCAACTGCTCTGCTGGGAAGTACTGGAAGCTTTGGCCAAGCAGCAGGCAGAGGCCGTTCTGGGCACCTGTGCTCCTGATCTGAAGGATGACTGCACAATGTAGCTGCAGCAGCACAGAGAGTCACTTAGCAAAGAGCAAGGCAAGCTGTGCACTGATCTGGGCCAATGTGGTTTACCCACAGCTGGGTTAGGTCACTTAGCCAGGACAAACTCTCTTTACAGTGAAGACAACCAAGTTCTGCCATGTCCATCACTGTAGAGGGTGCTGCTCACAGGACACAGCCTGCCCAGGACAAGGAGAGCTTCCCTGAAGGTTCAGAAATACTAAATGTCACTCTTCCCAGAAAAGCAGCAAAACCTCTGTTAGGTGATGGGGGAGCACTTTTGAAACCTCACCATAAGGTTCTCTGGAGTTTAGCCTTTCTTTGCATGGTATTTACCCTCTTGCTTCTTTGTTGGCTTTAAACTAGGAATGTGAAATTTAAGTGGTTTGGGTATGGAGCTGAGAAAATTGTCTGTAGCAAAGTTTAGGGGATTGCATTTAACTACGTTTAGTTAAACGACAGCTGTTTGGTAGTCAACTAATTCTATGTATGAATCTCCATTTGCAGTGTTAAGAAATTAGGGCCAGAATGATTTATGGATTCTTATTTAAACGCTCTCTGGTTGGTCATGCGCTGAGCAGGCAGGTTGGTAAAAGCTCTGGCAAGCTGAGCTTTTGCAAATTCAACCTTGCCTGCTCTTCTGCAAAAACACTCAGATCCCTCTTAAAATAAAAGGGTTAAAAATTATAATAAACTGTGAAATCAAAAGAGTGAAGAAGTATTGTGCACCAGCAAGGACTAAATAATGACTGTGGCACAACAATATGCTTTAATCTTAACATATGAAGTTCAAAATCCGAAGATTAGCTATACCACTGCACATCTTTTACTAAGAAAGTTTCCATTTCCTTCTTGCCAAGTGCGAATGTCTGTTCCTGGCCCTGTGAGTATGTGCCTTTTTTTCAAGCCAACACTGTTTGTAAAATTTATTTTTAAAAAAATTTCTTAAAGCAGGAGTTAACCCTTTGTTAACCTGAAGTGACAGATTCAAAATGGTTCGATTTTGAAGATTTAGTTCAAATCACTTCTTCTCTACCACATCATTTTCTCCAACTGATTTTTCTCTTCAGCACCTCACATTTCAGTGAAATATTTTCTGACCTCTGTGCTATATTTTGCATATGTCCCTGCCTAATGTGCGCTTCAGCCTGTAGTCAAATTGTATTTGTTTTCCCCTATACTTGTCCATCCTCTGGAAAATCTGATTTTACAGCCAAGGTTTTACAGACTTTGGTACTCTAATTCCTTGTAATGGGACTATGCTAGTGCCAAGATAAATCAATTGCCTGAAAATATTGGTGTCTGACAGGTTTAATTTCTGGTTTTGCTTTAATTAAATAATTTGCAGATGGACCTAAGGATTTATTTCTTATATGTATTGATTTTTTCTTCATCTTTCTCACAATATTTTTCTCATTGTGAAGGGGTTTTGCCTGTTTTAGCCACAATGCAATCGTAGGTCATCTGCTCAGCAGTAATAGAAATTACTGCAAAGGCAGCTATACAGTTGCCATCCATTTAAAATCTTTTTTTAAGTCTGTGGTAATAGATTTCAAACTACTCTGGAAAGCAAAAAAATATTAAGAATAATTTTGTGGATTTTATTTTCTTTAAATGGATAACTTTGAACTTCAGAGGATCATTTCATCAAGTACTTTGATGAAGTATTTCTTGTTCTCTGAGTAGCAAGACTGTGCATGTCCCAGTATGTGCTAAAACATGGATATGGGATTGGGGCTTATGAGGTTTCTGCCACAAAACCCAGTAGCTTTGGTAATAAACAACAGTAATATCAGGAAACTACCAAGGCAAAAGATTCTCTGTGGTACTGATGATGCCACTGAATGGAAGGGGAATGTTTATTTAATGACCAAGCTGGCTTGTCCTCAAATGTGCCATTTTGTCTTCATAAATTTTGGGAAGGATCCGGAGAATGTTGCCAAGGGCAACCATTGCATCTTGAGGAGCTGGAAACAAAATACAGGAAGAAAATAGAACAAAAAATCCTTAAAGGAGTTTACGTTACTCTATTCAGTACTTTGTAAGTAAGCATGTTACAGCTACCCTGGTTATCCCTCCATCAGGAAAAAACCCTCCAACATTAAATGTTAAGTAAAGTTTAACCACAGGCTGAGTACCCCTTCCAACATCTCTCAGTGCTAAAAGGCTTCAGCCGACACCGTTAGGCAAAATGCCTCCACAGAATGCTGCCCTTGCTTGCTCCTCCTCCACTCCTTCACACCACTGAAAGGTTTTTCCTAGCCCTTCTACATCGACAGTTCCCTTCATAAGACAGCAACATATTTTGCTCCTCGCTTACCCCCTTAGGGGCCACACAGCTCATGTTGGGTAAGGAAGGGTGAGAGGAGGCTCCTGTTAATCATGGTTCACTAACATATTCTACATCATCACTTGAGTGAAATGTAGCTAGAATTCCGTGGCAGAAAACGCAGAGATCTGTGATTTGATCTGCAGTCCTGTGAAACTGGTCTAAATTTCACTGAGGACTTGAAAGAATCATCAAACATGGAGGAAAACTCATGCACATGTTGATATGGGTGCAGTGGATGAAGTGTTGTCCAGATGAGGGTTCAAACAGCTACTGGTCCACTCAGCTGACCCCTGTAGCCTTCTGAGTCAGTAAGAGCAATGCAAAATAGAAGCATGTGGCATAGCATTGGCAACTATTTTAATGAATGACCTTATTGGGGATGAAAAACTGAGGGATGGCTCCTACCCAGTATTATGACTGGACCCTTCTGTCTGTCTTTCTGGAAGATGGACGACTGTTTCCCTATGAAGAATTTAATTTATAGCTTGGTTTCAAGCTCTGTTACACTTGGGATGGTTTGGTGCTATGGTTTGCTGTTTAGGCTCGTCCCTATTAAAAAAAATATTCCAGGATTATTTTCCCATACTTGGACAACTATACGGGCTGATGCTTCCAGATTCTCTCCCCAGAGCAAATTCTCTGAATTCATAAAGCTCGAGTGACCTTTCCAGTTCTCAGCAGTGACTAAGATTCCCAGCATTTGTGCAAGCTTTGTAATGAGATATACATACATGTATACATATTTATGCACAGATCTATACATATACTACACACACACACACACACAGAGTATGTATGTGTGTATGTATAAAAAGACTGATTAGAATTTCAGTTCTTGTGTTCCCAAACTCTGTGCCTATACAAGTTATGGAAGTCCTGGCAAAAATCAGAAAGGAACAAGCATACTTTATATTCACACAACTCACTTGTTGAAGCATGATGTTAAGAGCCTCTAGCTATTTAAACACTTATTGTAAAGTGAGTGAGTAAATGGTCTGCTGGATTAAGATTTTAGTCAGGTTGTAAATTTTTAGAGATTGGGTCTATGTTTGCCTAATTTTCTGCACAGGCAATAGATTTTGGTCCCTAGGAGCTGTCTCTGAAGGAATAATTAGAATCATTCCAAGAACTGGGAAAATGCACTGAAAATTGCGTACTGTTTAGTTTCCAGTTTAATTTGGTGAAATTTTCCGGACAGCTCCTCAAATAGTAAAACAAATAATGAATATTTTTTAAAAAAAAAACAAAACAAGATTTCTACTTTGCTGGATTTCTTTGACAAATATTTGAAATAACCGTCTGATGCATCAAGGCAGAGAAAGCTATTGAATCTGTTACAGTTTTGATTGTTAAAGGTTTTTTTAACATAGGTTGCTTGCTGCCAAGAAATGTTTCGAGACAAAAACCTGTCCAATCCAGCCAATTCAATCTTCCTCAAACTGTTGATAAAATTTTATAAAACTCTTTTCCCTTGGATGGATATGAGTAGCTCTAAGGGACTTTTTAAGGAAGCATATGCATCTGGATAGGTAAACACTTGGGATGCTATTCAGTTTAATAATGAGAAACCTGAAATTGAATGACTATATATCTATAGGTCTTTAAGCTCTGAGTGTAACAGAAAGGGCAGGTTACTGCAGTCAGGAGAGCCTACGGCTGACCAGCCATGGGGGATGAAATCAGGTGCCTATGCAGTAGGAGACACTGGGGCACCATGAATGCCCAGTAGCTGCACAGGACTGGCTGATCTGATGTGGGATATATGAAAGGCCACATGGAACATCCTGCGGTGCCTAAAACAACATAACATAGAAGCTTACATTTAGCCAACTTGGGTGAGTCCCAGCTGCATACCAAAGGCAGCCTGAACCACACTTTATGCTCTACCCCTCTTCTAATTAAAAGCTTAATCCAGTTGCCTGTACCAGGCACTTCAAGCCATTTGAAAAGCCCTGGTGTAGCCCAGACAATTGTAAGAGGCCAGCAGATGTGACTCTTGACTATCTGGAAGAGCAGCTGAATGAGCCAGCTCAGATAACAAGGGTATTTCAGTTGCCCTGTTGAACTGCTTCTTAGATCTCAATACAGCAGCTGAGACCCTGGTACATGTGTAGAAGGCTTCAAATATCTAAGTAGCCTCACAGCCCTTTCTGTACCAGTCAGAAGTTTTCCAGTAATGTTTATGCAGCTACTTCATTCTTCTACTGTTTATCCACCCGCTGCCCTGCATTTTCTCTTCTGTGTATATGTACTTTGGCTTGCATATTTTGCCTGGACATTTTTAGACTTACCCAGCATCTCCTCTGCTGGCTCACACAGTCAATCTATAAACTTTCATTGCTGCCAACCAGCTTCCCATCAGAAACTCTCCACATTGCTCCCAGGCGAGGCATGAGGAGCATTAATCCTCCCACCCCAGTTCTCATCCTTAGGGAGAAAGCAGAGGCTGGAACACAGCAGCAGCTCATTCCTCTGAGAGCCATCCTTCGCTGGGCCAAGGACATCATAACTCTTGCAACTGTCTTTCTGGCAATACTTTCATGCAATGGTTTTGGTGTTGGTTTTGGTTTTGTGGAAGATCATAGATACAGTTTCTTGTAAAATATAATATATATCATGTTAAAAGAGACAAATTACAATTAAATTATTCTTGGCCTTTGTTTCCCAGGGAATTGAAAAGCAATTAATCTGGTGCTATCGTCTGGGCATACCAGGTCAAGCTAGGTAAAAATGATTTAAGTGAGTAAAGCCTATGTATAAAATTCCATCATTTTGTATCTACATGTCTCTATATTCTTCAATGTCTGTCACATTTCCATCGAGGCAGCAGTCGACAGGTTTGTGTTCTACAGTAGAACTCCCTGCAAAGATTAATGCCAGCAATAACCCAAAGAGGAAATGGAGGAAGCAGGAACTCTGGCCAGAAAGAAAGAAAGAAAAAAAAACGAAAAAAGGAAAAAATAGAAGCAGAGAGCACTATTCACAGAATTACAGTGTCCTCTGGGCTTTCAGACTGTGATGAACGTATCACAGCATTATTAATTTGTCTGTAGGCTAAACAGCACCTTCTGAGTGACACAGCTAAGAGCAGTGGCGCAGTCTAGGAGGACCCCAGTCCCTAAGCAGCCTTCCCTGACCCCTCTGCCAAATTCTCCTCCAGAATATTTCTCTTTCACCACAACACAAACATTATTACTGTTTTTTCTCTATCTTGGTTTGTTTTTCCTTGAATGCACGGCTAATGTCTTCACCTGTCTGTTCTGATAAATCTAGGTTATCAGAACAGATAGATTCCTGTGACATATATATTAGTAAGCCCTGAATTTTATGTTCACATATTTTCTTTTTCTAAAAATAAGGTGACACTGATGCCACCCTTTTGGATCTTCAGCCAGGCCATGGTCATCTTGGATGCCAATTTAAAATTATCCTTCTGGTGTCAAAGGTTCCCCAGAGACTCATCAGATCTACAGGAGCTACTCGCCCTGCTAACCAGTAGGCTTCTAAACAGTGGTAATTTTTCAATTTATCCTTATCAAGGATGCTGGTATCAATCTTAACAAAAAAATAAAGAAGAAAAAGAAAGGTAAAAAGATGATGAGAACAAACTGTGGGCCCAAGAAATTACTTTTAGAGCAATCATGATGAATTCACGAGGCTCATTGCATTAATTATCATAATGAAACATCTTATTTCTTTTTATTGTCACAGTAACATGGAAACCTCAGAGCAGAAAATAAAACCAGGACTTATTTTTTTTAAATAAGAGCCTAATGTGCTTTACATAATCAAAGGTATTTGTAAAGAGGAGAATATGTTACCCTAACTGTCTGAGCTTGGGATGTATTTACGCAGCAGTCTTTTTGGATTTTGGACAGGTAAATAAACTCACAGTAAGTTTCTTGTTGGTGTGGCAGGTCACTGGTCTCCGCAGCGACTCATATAAAGGTAGCTCAGATGAGCGGCTTAATTGAAGCCAGTACTGTGGCAACATGGAGATGTGTCCTTCCAGTCAAACACAGAATCCAAAAGCTCTTCGTATTGGAATTTGAGCAGTTTGCAAGGTGCATACTTAAGGCTTTGGCTAGAGAAAGTTTCCGTTAGCATTATTCTGGCACTACTACCTCAGTGACTTTTATTTTCCTGTTTGTTTTACTGTGGTATTCTCATAATCTGTTTTGCTCGTGTCTCTCCATTTCAGTGCGGCTACTCTTCCATGCATCTGTGTATTGGCGACAGAAGACCACAATACGGCACACAACTCCTATCCTAAGATTAGCAGCAACCCGCAGTCTGACTTCAATTAGCTGGAAGGATGGTGTTTCTTGACTGTCTGCTGTTTAAATGAACTGAAAATCAAAACCTTGTTTTTCTTGGTTCTCTTCCAAATCACACACTAAGGTACAGTTTGCCTCATTAAAAATTAAAACAGATGTTGGTAAAGGGAGATAAATCTATATCAAATTTGAGATCCAAATAGCCCCAAGTTTGTGGGTTGGTCTCTTCTTTTCAGAAACATAGAAGGAAGCACTGAACACTTGAGATCTATGCAATGAAGGTAAGAGGGGCTGCAGGGGCTTAGCAAGACCCTTCATTCATTTTAGCAGCTCTGTGAGCTCTTTCTGTTCCTGGTGAGCTGCAGGAAAGGTGCCTGCTGTAAATCAGCAAAGATGTCCCACAAGGCATGAGGTATAAGGTCCTGCAGAAACATCTTTCCACTCTTGCCTTTGAAGATCTGACCCTGAGTGACCTGGATCCTGTGTCCCAGGTGCAGGATGTAGGTGCTTTTCCTGCAGTGGGCAGTGGCCCGTAAACCAGTCAGAGTCAGTACTGCTGCTGCCTTTTGCGGTCTAGTCCAAATTGAAAACAGAAGAGACAGAAAAGGCCAGGGAGAGCAAAGAGTTACAATGAAATAATTGTAGCTAAACTAATATATAGTGGTAACAGTATCTAGGTGACTACTCACTGTGTGGAATATAGACATAATAAAGAGGAAAACTGTTGGGGTTTTCTTCCTTGGGAACATCACCCTGCTTCCCTGTGACCTTCTCAGTCAACTTAATAAGCTAGATATCTTTGTATGAAAACAGCTTCTTACTTTCCAAGCTAGAGAATACACTGCCTTATCACTTACTATAATTTTGATTATGAAACCGTTGTTTTCATAAGCCTCACTTTTCTGTTGCTTGGAGCTATCAGAAATTGTTTTTTTTCAGGATACCATTTTCTCATGCTTCCCCATCCTTCAGCAATAGCACTTTGTGCAGTTGAGGGTTATATTTTAAAAAATTATCATATTTTAATGATAGTTTTTCAAATCCATGTCATATATGTACATGATATTAGTTGTAGAGCTCAGACAGGTAGTTTGTAAATACATAAATCCATGCAGATCCCTCATTTGGCCTAACATCTGTTCTTCAGTGTAGCCTTTCCTACTGGTCATAAAGTCTTTTGGTGCAGCTTCAAGGGAGCCAAATACCTTGGGTACAGAGGGGTGCTAGTGAAGCCCAGAGCTGATGCAGGCTTGTGAACCCTGATGGATTCCCCTGGGGTGGAAACTAACACCTTTGGTCTTGGCAGTAAACCTTTTCAAGAACAGTCTTTTATGTTGCCTATGAGTATTCATTTAGCTTGTATTCTCCAACTTCTGTTTTTCTTCCAAAGTTACTAGTCTCGTCATGCACCCCAAATGGTGCATCACCTCTCATGTCCCACCGAAGCTTGGGATCCCCGACCCCACTGTGCCTACGCTCTCCACGAGGGCTGGCTTTCCCACCATAGTGCTGTAACTCCTCAATGGCACCAGCATCCTTTGAAAAAGCCACCAAGCTATAGGTCTGATTTCGCTCTGGAGCTCAGTAGGTAATACTGATCTTGTGAGCGAGTAGGAGGCACATCAAGCTGAGGATGCAGCTGATCAGAAAATGTTTGACATTTTGTTTTGGTCCAAATGTTCTCTTATTAAGAACATGCTTCTCTTTTGACTAGTAATTGAGAGTTTTCCTCTTTAGTATTAATCACTTGGCAAAGAATTTGCACAATTCATTTTCTTAACCACATTTTTAAAAATGCAGTTAGAGCCAGCAATGCTCTCATGCGATATCGCAGAGGGCTGTGATGATGAGGTTTCAGGTGTTGCTCAGAGATGCGTGTTTCTGAGTGCTTTCATACGGTACTTAAAAGGAGGTGTTTATAAAGTCCCAGAAAAAGGACTGAATGTCCCTCCTCCAGATTCTGTGAAAAAATAATTAGATAATACTAGATCTCAGGTTCATAGCCACGGTTGTCTGCGCTGCCTCCAGCAATCTAACACAGCAATTTTCTCTGACAGTAGCTGATACACGTCATACATCAGTACTATCTTGCCTTTCTCTGGGTGCTGTCATCCCCTGCACCAGCCAATGTCCACAAAGGATAGCTGGGATGAAATGGGATCTCTAGCCTTGTGAATAAGAGTTCTATTGATGTCTTTTTTCTCAAAAAATCCAATTTGCACAATTCTAAATTCTCTTATTGTCTACCAAGATACCCATCCTGGCCTGAACTCTCAGCCTCTCTAAGACAGGAGCACAAGGAATTTTACTTCTGAATCACAGAATTTTGTTAAAAATACATTAATGTGAAGAGCTGCTATTCTGACAATCATATTGAAAAACTATGTAGTACTTGAGCTCTCTCTATATTTGCCTTCTGCTTCAATGCAAAAGCCGTCCTTTCCAAAGATTCAGAAGTGAAACTTGAGGCCATAGGGAGGCTAGAAAGGTAGGCTTTGCAAACCAGAGAGACACTCAAAGAAGCTTGTTAGTGTTTTGTTTGAAAGGATGCAGTGTTTGTTGTTCAGAAGATAAGGTTAAAAAAAAAGGTATCAAGAAGCTCTGCATAGCAGCAAATCTGAGCAATTAATCACTACATTTGCCTCAATGCTCATTAGTTTCTTGTGTTCATAGAAGTAATAGTGTGTATGTAAAACCTCCATAGACTTAAAGCTCATTCCAAAGTGGAATTTCATGGTTGATGATTGAAGGTTTGATTACTGCAATTACAAGGCAGCAGGGAGCCAGGGGAAGGAGAGGGACAGGTGTCAGTCAGTCCCCACACTGCAGATGCATGCCACTGGTGCAGTGCCACCACCACCCAGTACATCTCTATTGGCGATGAGCAGGCTTGCACCATGGCATGAAGGTGCAGCCTTTGTGGTAAAGGCCAGAGGCCACGTCCCTCCTCTCCTGGGGTGTGCTTCCTGTTGTTTTACTGGAGGCAAGTCCCCAAACTCATCTGGGTCTCCTGAGCCAAGGGGAGCTGCAGTGGCATTCCTTCCCCCTCTGGCTCTTACTCCTGTGTAGTTGAGAAACTTTTTCTCTTCCCACAGAAACAGAAAAGAGAGGTAAAAGGGATGACCTGCCCAGATCTGTGGATCCCAGCTGGATCTCAGCCATCACAGCCGCATATGCCCAGCCACACTGGGTTACAAGTGGCCAGACTGACAAGCTATGTCATAAAAACCAAATAATTTTTAAAAAATTAAAGGAAATAGTTAATATTCTGTAAGACTTTCGAAACCCTGTACTACTTATGAAAAACCCTGCATTTCTCTTTGTGTGCTCTTCTGTATCCTTAGGCCGTGCTTGTCCAGCATCTCTTATGACATTTCATCTGCTCCACGGTGGTGCCATCCTGGGCTGTAGCACCCAGAAAAACAACAGCAGAGGCCTCAAAGCCTCTTGTAAGAAAAAACCCTCTATAACCAGATCTGAAGATGATAAGCATTTTCAAAGTGATGAGTGTTAGGACACTTGTTAGTAATTACCTTAGATGTAATTTCTCTTTTTTAATTCAGCTACCATTTTCCTCATTGCAAAATTAATGTAATTTAGGTTATGCTATTTTATTTAATTTTAAGAATACAACATCCATTAGAAAGTACATTATAAAGTATGTTTTGCCAGAAACATCTCCAATATTACAGTGAATAATCCTGTTACATCCTTTTATGATTTATAGTGGGTTTTTCCCTTATATATAACTTTAAACATTTACCAGTAAAAGATGGTAGTGTTAGATTAAGAAGCTCCATAAAGATTTATAGGTAAAGAGAACTCGTTTCAGATTTTCTGGTTTGACTTCTATATGTATTACTTTTTTTCTGGAATCCTTTAGAATTTGGCTCAAGTTTCTTGAAGAAAGTGAAAGTAGCACCACAAAAAAAATAGTCCTTTGAATGGAAAATATGACAATAATTATCCCCTGAACTGGGAGGGGGGAAACTGCAGGAAAAGTGGGTTATAGGTGTTGGTTCTTAGATCTTCTTTCTAATTCCGGTTTGACTCACTGTACAGCTTTAGTAAAGTTAAATAATCCCCTTTCACTCCCTGATTTGGGATCTACAAGGATAATAGTCTTTTCTTGCTTTGCAGGGCTTTTGAAAAAGATACCTGAATAGCCAAACACAGAAGTACAAGGCCAAATTAGTAAAAGTATAATATGTGGCAGCTAATGTTTTACTAGTAGGGAAAACACTGTACCTCATTGCATATAATTTGGACTGTGGCTGTATTGTAGGTATTTTCCCTTTTAAATCTATTACAGGAAACTACAAAGGACAACGTAGGAATATGGCATTAAAACTGTGATGGAGATCTTAACTCTTCATTGAGTATGAATGAAGAAGAAAGGTATAATAGAACCAACAGTGAAGGGAAACTTCTTTTTTCTAGTTGAAATATTCCATGTATTCAGCATTTCCTCTTGTGTAAATACATAAACAGAGGGATTTATTAAATAAAAAGTCATTGCAACTGCGCAAGATTTCTCCACTTTAAGACCAGCAGTACTCTGACAATTTACTTTAATTCTTTAGCTTCCCCACACATATATGTTTAAATCATAGGTAGTCTGTAAAAAGATATACTTTCCCTGATAATAAAAGTCAGCAGAAACTAAAAGCCTTTACTGGGATTAAAGTGGAGTTCATCAACTTTCTTACTGAAATGCAGCTTAATATCAAACAATCTTGGAAGACATACCTCCTTGGCTTTGCAGGCACGTACGCAGGACTGCTGCTCCCATTCCTCAGCACAGCCCTACTCCTCTCTGATCTAAGAAAATGGAGAAGTAATGTTATTCTGTTTTTAGCTTCCTTTAATGAAATTTATTGGATAGACTGGAGATGGAAGTTCAGCACAATAGAAGCTGAAGTTATGCTGGTGCTGTGTCAAGTGCCCCTCAATGCCTACAGATCTCACATTGAAAGGTGATGAATTGTCCTGGGGAGGAGCAGCACGGCTGGAGGGTGGTAGCTCTAGTGAGATACCCAGACTTCTCTAACTTAGCTTTGCGTTTAGGTGACAGCTAACATACTTACTGAGCTCTTGTATTTTCTTAAGCTCTTTGCTTGTAACAGCCTCCTGTACTCCAAGTCTTGTCCCACACCCTTCTTGATGCTGAGGTTTGATCATTAGATTGCATTAAATGCAATGAATCTCTGGAAAATTCTGAGTTAAAGATCCTGGAGAGCCTGCTGGCCTCGACCAGCCAAGCTTGCCTGTTGGGCAATGACCACACAGTTCCCAGGAGAACTGGAGACCTGGGGCAGCAGTTCCAACAGTGAGCTCTCCTCCTAATTAATTGTAGCTATACCGCAATCTGTTAGGGAGCTGTGTGCTGGCAACTGAACAATTGATAACTGGCACCCACTGATGCCAGATCATAAAAAGCTGAATTACGTGTTTGGTTCTCCTAGTATTGGGGGGGAAGGAAAAAATACCATATGTTGTTTTTAATCTTTTTAGAGTTGTTTAATGTCCCTCTGGCAAAAAAAAGTCTTTTCTTTTTTTTACTTCACTTTGCAGAATTTCTTTGTGATAAATTATTTCCCTTTCAGCTTCAATGCACACGATGCAGTACCACATGAGATAATATTTTCTTTTTGTAAATACTGTTGTTTAGTAAGTTACAGAATTCAGAAAGAAAAAAGTCAAGGAAATTATATTTTATATGACACCTAGGAAGCTTACAGAAGGAGCTCAAACTTCCTTTGAAAAAACATTTAAGAAAGAGGTTTGAAATACTGGCTTGAGAAGGAGTGTTCAAAACCTACCTGGAGAAGGACTACAAGGAGATGCTGCTTAGCCACTAAAAATTGTCTCTGAAAGAGATTCAGTGCTGAAATTTTACAGTGTGGGTGTGCCAGGGGCATCTGAATGGTCACGTGGGCACAGAGATAGCTACTGGGGGGTCTTGTGAGTTACCTCTACATATAAAAAAGAAAAAATGAACCCACAAAGTTGTTTTTTTGATTTAGGTCTTATTGGTCATTATGAACAAATATAGTGGCCAGCTGATAGTCATAATCAGATCCTGTTCACAGTTAGTTTTATTAGATTAATGGAGCATGGTGGAGGGGACTACCCCAGGAAGCCATAAAGCTGGTAATTATTATGTATCCTTTTTTTATCTAGATTTAAGAAACAGTGCCTGCTTATTTCTCAAGATAATGCACATGAAAGAGAGAGAAGACAAGAATGATATCTTGCAGATATTAAAATGGAAAAAAAAAGAGCTGAGCGGCCATGATTTTTGCAAGCAGTGCACACTGGAAAAGCAATAAAACAACCAACATTGTCATATATCACTGCTGCAGAGGTTTTCTTCTTTGTGAGGCCAAGTTTGTCCATGAAGTGCAGTGAGCAGAATATTGCTGCTGAATAGGAACCACATAAAGAAAACACGCAGGAAAGATGAGAATTAGTAGTTTGAATGCCAGCATTTCATTTTTCAGGAAGAAAACCCTGACCAGCAGTGTGCCCCTTAACTTTCCAGCTCTCAGGCACTAGAAAGGGTCCTTTCCTTTCTTTGCAGAGGCCATTTAAGTGAGCAGGACCCTGTGAGAGCTGGGTGGCCTCCAAAGGCAAAGGGGCTGGGCCCCCACGAGTTATGCTGTTGAGCTCACTGTCCTGCTTAGCTGCCAGGGCAGGAGGGCACGCTGTTTGTGCAAGCATCCTTCTCTGCACCCTCCATTCCACCAGATGATTGGTTAGAAAATCTCTCTCAAAACTCTATTGCAGTTAAACTTCAAGTTTCATTTTCACCAAACAGCATTTACTATTGATGGAAAATTTATATTTTTTTCCTTCTTCTCTCTAAAGACTGAACGGTAAAAGCCAAAGCATTTTCCCCAGATGCGTGGAAAAAATTTATTTGGCACTGTTGCCAGTGGCTTGTAGGAGTCACTGTTTGGCTGTCTCATGCCTCTGCTCTCCTCACCAAGCCTGCAGATGACAGTGTCTCCTGAAAGGTACTGTGGCAAGCATGCTGCTCCGTCACCTCTGCAAAGAAGAGAGTGAGCGTGGGGGCAGAGCCTGGCCCCAGGAGCAAACAGTGGAGAGCCCCTCCACAGCAACACCTTTGAACAATATGGACACCTTTGGTACATGCGGACATAGAAGTTTCAGGTTCAGATTTTTCTTTAAAAACAAAACCCCTTTCCTACAAACCCTATTTAAATTTTTTTTTTTTTTTACCTTTACTGGGAGGAGGAAGGCAGTGAAAGAATCATCTTTTCTCCATCAGCTCATAGCAATGCTCTTGCTCGGATACCCTAAAGCTCATTTTCTTGTATCTCCTACGCAATTGCTATAGACCTTCAAAGGCAGCAGCAATGTAGCAGACTTGATTTATCACATGCTGAGATGAAGACAATTCATTTTCTATTCCCTAGCAACTGCCTATATAAACAACTACTAGACTAGCAGTAAAATTGGATTTGAGAACTACAGGCAAACTGACATTGTAAACAAATTGGGTTTTGTACCTGAAGTGGTGTATGTGATAGGAGCGAAAAGAGAGTTATATCCAAGTGGAGATCATTGTTTTTTCCTTTCATGAAATGCACGTACATAGCAGAGTAGAGCACTAAGTCCAGCCATCTTTTCCCAGTAGCACTGACCAATTTTCCCAGTCCTAGCTTCTTCACATTGCCATTTCCCAAACATTTTCCTGAAAAATTAGACAAGCTTAGGTATTTCACAAATGCAGAAATACTGCAGATGGCAATTGATTTTACTTTGCTTATAGTTGTTCCCGTTGTGTGTATGTTCCAACTGTCCACCTTTGCTTCTCAACTCACTCAGCTCACCTCTTGGCTGCGGTGGTGCAGTGCCACCGATGCCAACTTAGTAAGAACTTCCACTCATCTGGGCTCAGAGCTCATTCTATCAATTGCCTTTTCTCCTCCTGTGTCACGATTTGAAGGGCTACCTAGCCTGTGGGTGAGTAGAGATCGTGACTATGGATTTGTAGAATTCTGTAATACACAAGAACACGGAGGCTGTATCCTCAAAATTTCTCTGCTTTATTACAGATTACCACAAATACCACAAAAATCACCACTAGCAGCTATACCTATGATTAATAGAGGGAATACACATATCTCAAGCTATTACAAATTACTATCAGCAATTAGTAGTATGGGAACAATCAGCAGTATGGGAGCAATCAACATTAGTAACAATAGTATAACAACAATCAATAGTATAGCAATAACCTATTAGATGTATACTATTACAGTTTACTACAAAGTTATTATTATTGAAGCAACTTATCAACCATAAAATGGCAGCTATACTTACGATAGATTAGTTATATGAGTATTTGATATCAGTATTAAGCGAATTAGAAAGATCTCCGAAGGGGCCAAGCCGTCCTGAAAGTGGGAGAACAAACCAAGCCAACCCCAGAAGAGGACCCAAAAGGGATTGGTAATGTAACAGAGAAAATTTCATTTCAGAGATGCTCTGTGTCACAGAGGCTTGAGTCAGCCAGCCATGCCCAGTGAGCGTCCAAGATCTCATAGAAAGTTCATGTGAAGAATTCTACCTGTTTAGGGAGTGAAAACTGCATGTAGCAGAGGAAATTCTCAGAGGGAGAGAGAGAGAGCAGTGCCATTTTGGATAAAAAAAAATCACCAATATAAGTGGGTGTAGAACACCACTACTTTGAACAGCCAATAGATGCTGTTAATTTCTGTTTCTCACCTGGGATAGCCAATAGATGATGATGTTTTCTGTTCTTTCAAACCAGTTGTTGTTTTCCCAGACTGTTTTCCTCTTCTTGCAGTTAGAACAGCCAACGGCAGCCACTGATTCATACTTTCTCAGGATGTTTTCCTCTTTTTTCCACGCTATTTTTCAATTTTTCAGATAATAATTTGCTGTTATGGTTCCTTGGTTTTTGCAGTTATCGATGTCTCTGGTTTCTAGGTACCCAGCTGTACTTCAAAGATGCCAGCTGTGCGCTTCTCAAGGAAGCTTCTGGTTCACAGGTCTGGTTCCAAGGCTCGCAGTTCCCAGGTTGGCAGGCATTTCCTCTGTAAGTATTTTTCCAGTAGACATTTTCTGCAGTTAAGTAATTTTCCCCTTCAACCAGACCACCTTTGAGGCTAATCCCATCACCTCATCAAACAGTGTCACTGCTCAGTAGCCTCTATGTTAACTCTGCAAGCTGCTAGGCTTGTCTATGGAAATAAAAAAAGTTGCTTTTGCAGTTGGATTGTCTATGAGGGTGAGGGGGTGTTATTTGTCAACTTGTTTTTATTTTAATCCAAAAAAAAATTAAGCAAGAGCTAGCTTGGACTAGAGGAAAATACTCTGAGGGTTTCTGTGAAGGTCTGAATGCTAAATGCAGCCTGTGCACGAGTTGTAAAAACAGGTGAACTGAGTATTGTTGTTTGGTTGGAGTTTTTTCCTCCATCAGAATGTATGTTCTGAAAAGTTTTTGCTTTACATTCTAACCAAAGAGATCCATAGAAGAAAATGACAGAAAACATTTTTTTGCCTATGTTTTCCAGTTATCTCTTTTCAGAAAGAAGCTACTTTTTTCTCTAATCTGTCTTTTAGTTAAATAAATTAAAAAATCCCTAAAAGCCTCAGGGTAAACTGTTTTGCATGATATGAAAATGGAGAGTAGGACTCCCAGCTCAGGCCTCCTTCAGTCCCCGAAAGGGAAGGAGGTGGGACTGTGTATTCAGTGCTCTCCATATTGCCATTGCAGAAAATCTGGACACAAGAAGAAATGGTGCAGATTTCTGAAGATACATCGCTCCTATCCGAAAGGTCCAAATCCTTTAGAAGGACTTTACAAAAAGGGAAAGAGGTGCTAACGTCTCGTTGACAGTCCATGGGCGTTTTAAAAGCTCTTTAGAATCATCAATAGGTCTTGCAACACAAGAAAAGCAGTACTTAAAATACTTAGTGAGGCTGACTCTTTGTGGAGCTGGAAGTGACTGATGTCTTTGACACCTACCTCTGTCTCTGGGCAAGGTCTAGTACCCTGCAAAAACACAGGGCACAAAGAAGCATAAGGCCAAAGAATGATGTAAACCAGAAATTCTACTGTTACCTTAGAAGAGAAATCAAGACATAAACCCGAATATCTGATGAGGATCATCAAAAATATTGGTTTTATCTAGTCTGCTAGGTAGGGATTTGTGTTCATGGATTATCGTTATGTTTATATAGTTTTTGTCTCCTTCACTCTTCTATCTGTTCTCCACCAGGTTTCCTCTTTTCTTCAATAACATCTGACCAGATGTCCCTATCACGAGAGAAAAGTGCGAAGAAATGTTAGTTTAACTAAATTGAATGAAAAAAATATGGTTTATGATTGTTCTTACCTTATAGTACAGATTAATTGTACTCATTTGTTCCTAACTCTGGGTTTCGTTGCAAATATTATTACCAAAAGCTCAGTATTTCTTTGAGACAATTCTCCTGAAAGCAGTGTTGTTCACAGATGAAGGTCTGAAATCCGCGGTTTAGCTTTTCTTCTATTATCTCAGTAACAGTCTTCTGTGTTTTGACAGTATACTTTTTTCAACTGCCTATACAGAAAGTGACCAAAATGATTGGGAAAGTTAACGTGAAAAAAATATTGCTATCTTTAAAAAAGACCACATTTCATTTCCACTAAGCAGCTTGTTAGAAGAAGATGACATGGCAAATCAGAAATGCGTAGGTAGGAAGGCCAGGTGGTGCAATGGTCAGCTAAGTCTGTCCCATGGTGTCTCAAACATCAGAAAGAATACTGCACCATGAAGAAACAGCAAATCTGTTTCTGCTTCTCATTCAGAAAATATACTCAGTTCTTCCCTTCTAATGGTTGTCAGCTGAATAATGCTACTGGATAATTGAATTTCTAGCTTTGGAAAAAACCAAATCTATTTAGGGACAGTAGCTTTCCTTTTCAGAAAGCAAACAAACAAACCTACACTTACACAAGGAGCAGGGAGCCTTCTAAGAGTCCTTTCAGTGACTCTGGACTGAAGCAAGGCTGAGAGAGGGTCTCTGCATGAGGTAACTGGAATTAGTCTGGGAATGAAGCAATGCTTTGTCCTGCAGAACTAGCTCACCCCCATCGCTTTTTCTTTCCAGATGACTTTCTGAAACCCTATATTTGCTGGGTGTGATGCCAGCAGTCATAGTAACCTGCAGCAAACTATTATCTTAAAAAAATATGCAGGTAGCATGAGGGGTTTTATCTTTATGGAGTCCCATTAGCACAGGAGAGGCTTACTCATACAGGTTTACTCCTCGTACAGCTTTGAACTCTTAAGCAATTATCTTAAAATATGAATTAACTAACTGAGTTATTCTCTTTCTTCTTGTGACTGGGATCAAGGGTCCCCCAAACAAATTCCTCTTTACTTTAAGGATGTGTCTTCAGGATCTTGATTTCGACTGATAAAACTTGCTGATAAGCAGTAGGAGGCCAACAGTGTCTTTAAGTATGTGTGAATATACATATAAATTCAATATTACTGATATTAAGTAATAGCAAAATCACCTGAATTTTAGATAAAGGATAGATAGTGATTGCAGGTGGAATACAGGTTAATTATCTGAAGGAATTGCTGAGTACACTGTGGACCCAAATCTCATGTTTCTATTACTCATCAAGAATTGTATCCCTCTGGGGGACAGAAATCTCAAATTCCGATCTGCAAAATATAAGCTGTTTGAGCCATATCCCATTTCAGTGTTAGGAACCATAGTAACAAAAATGTATCTGATTTGTAGGCATATGAAGGTAAGAACAAAACAGGTGTGTCAAAGTATCAGTGATATAAAGAACAACTTGATTGGGAAACAGGCAATGTAAACCATCAAGATTTTTGCAGAGCATTTGCCTTTTTCCATGATGGTATGTCACACTGGGAACACAGACCACTAAGAAAATCATATTCTGAGTATATCTAAAGAGTGATTTTGATGACAAAGACAGTGCTGTGCTGGTGGAATAATGGAGTTTAAGCACAGGAAAGGATGCTTTCTGGTCACAGCATGAAAGAATCAACACAATTGAGGCCCAGGCCAGGCTTAAGTGGAAAGAAATACATATCACAGTGCAGATATAATTTCCTGCATTATGTACATAGTATTCATGTACAAAGCATTTCCAAAAAGCTAAGGATAACACAAGGCAGGAGAACTGAGCATGGCTCTTTAGGCAGTGCTGGCATTAATAAGATCCCATTGTAGCTCTGAAATACAAACACATATAGGGAAAGGAGACATGGTATAGATACATTATTTTCTGGCTCAATTAGTATTATGTAATTTTCCTTTGGTGAATGTGAATCATGAGCAAAAGAAGCTGGTGACCAGTTTAACTGTAAGAGAGTGAGTCCTGTGACCTTTCGTCCCTTTCATCCTCATCACTCCACCTGGTGCCTGGCAGATCCTGTGGCAGTGGCCAAAAGGCTGCACCTACTTACAACACTTCTCTGCCAGAAATTCTAATTTCTTACCTTGGCGTAGCCTACTCTGGAGGGGCTACAGGGAAGTGCCTGCTGACTTGATACCAGGAAGAATGCTAGAAGGCTTTTGGGGTGGCTTTGTACCTCTCAAAAACATGCAGGCAAGGGGGCCATGCTATTTTCCATGCTTGCGTTCAGTGTCACAGTGAGCCCATGCAGTAAGACTAATGAGGTATTTTACAGCTGAGTCCCTACAGCATCCCCAGTACTTTTGCACTTGATGACAGAGGGCATAAGATGTGCCAGAGGAAGAATAAATATTTGGGGATTAGTAGATGGGGCAGAAACAGGGTGCAGCAGAACAGAAGATGAAGCAAATGAACCTTAAGACAATCTGAAAGAGAAAAAAAAGGGGAAAGGTGGAGATTGCTATTGATTTATACTCTGTCAGTAAAGCTACTTTGCGATGGATGCTGAGCACACCATTGAAAAAACCCACATACAATATGTACTATTTACATACAGTGACTTTCACGAACGTTTTAGGAGAAAGTAGAGTGACAAATATGACAGGAAACTGATTTTTTTTCCCCAAGATTACTCTGTCCAGAAGATAAAAGCTGTAGATCCTAAGGAGGGAGGAAAAAACACTGAAAATAAAAATCAGCATTAACTCAGAACTTGAAAGCTGTGCTTTTGGTGTCTACTGCAATAGATGTTTTTTAATCATCAGAGGAAGTTTATATGTGAGCCTCCATGCAGCAAAGTCAGCTTTTAGGATGGTGGGTGTTAAGACAGAAGATTTGAAAAAGATATATAAAATAAACAGTTGTCAGTTTGGGAGCAACAGAAATTTAACAAATAATTTCAAAGAAGCTTCCAAAGGTCCCCTTCTGGGTGATACCATAGACCCAGGTCGTTATGGTAACCTGTGAGATAAATTCACCCTTATTCTTCCTGATTAGAGACAGAGATCTGAAGTGGATCATTGTCCTCCCAGCAGGATCGTCTCAGTAACTGGTGTATTATGGAACATTTCTTTTGCTAAAACATTCCCATTTTAAAGGAAATGGGAAACGCTTGTGTCTGTGGTTGGCCAGAGAGCTAATCAGCAGGTCCTGGCCTGGAGACACCTAGCTGGTACTCCATACTCAGTTCAATACTAAACGTTTTATACGAATTGGAAGCATGTTGACCAGTTGATACTGAAATGAACTTCCTTTAGACTATGTTACATTGCAGTCTGTTCTGGAGGAGGCAAAAAGAGGGATTTGAAACAAACAGGCTCCCCAAGTCTGGATGCAAGTCTTAAAGGAAGAGAAGAGCAGTTTTATCTTTTCTTTGGACTTCTTCCCTCATTTAGGCCAAACATACTCAACAAAGTAAACTCAGATTTGGAAACTGGATTGATTCTAATTAAACCAAGTTTTCGGGGAACAGGGTATTTCATAATGTTATTAACTGCTTTCATACGAAAGAAGACAGAAAGTTAGATGCAACAATTAAAAGTGGACTAGAAATCCAGAGCACTTATGAGCTATTTCTTCACCCAAACTTGTTCTACAATCTTCTGCAGTGGACCCTTCTTGCTCTGGTTCACCCAAATATGACTACCTACCTGAATCACATCTAAGACTTAGACTCCTCAGGTCTCCACAGGCTGTCAAACTTTGTGTGCCAGAGCAGTGACACTGGTCTCTGTTCCCAGACCCCTGGCCTGTCTGGGAAGAGAAGTCAGACAGTTCCCAACTAAGTTCATTTGATGCACACTCCCACAGAGTATCATTCTCTGCACCTGGCCTGGCATAGCAGAAAGAAGAATGATAAAACCTTGTACAACTGCTACATGATGGAAGTGTTCAATTTTAAGACAGGTATCACCTTTAACGTGCTGCTCCTATAAAAAGTCTACAGGGAAACATTCAGCAGCAGTGTTTTCTCTTGTTCTTTCTTTGCCAGGACTAATAAAGTACTAACAAATGAGTCTTTCTGATGTTTTTCAAGGTCTTGGATAGTAACCACCAACCACAGGTGTCACTTTTGTTCTTTACCAGCCATGGTGTACAGCAAGGACTCCCAGGCTAGTGGAAACTGAGTGCTCACTATGACGAGAAGCACAGTGTGGTTCCATTAGCCCACCACAAACATTGCACAACTACCTTGTGTTTGCCATATGGCCCTCTAAAGGAAAGTTAGATGGAGATGTTTTTTGCCGTACTTCTTACTGAATTCTGGTGACTTATATAAAGCAAAATAAAATTCTATAATATGCTGACCTTTTGGGCATAACAACATATGACCTGGCTTTCTTTTTCTCTTGGAAGGTTGGACTCTTTAGGGAACAAATACCAATCTGTGGAGGGACTGGACATCTAGCATCTGGGGTACTGTGCTTATTTCTGCCTGAACCCTGTTTCATTTTTGCATGTATAAGGAAACTGGTACCCATTTAGCTGCCTTGCAGGAGGAATGTTTAGGGTTGGGTAGCAAGGCTGAAAGGCACCTTTCATCCCTCTGTGAGAGAAAAAGCAGAGAGGATACATGAGTGTAATTTAGTGAGGGAAGCTACATTCATTTTCCAGCTCCCAGCGGATGGGAAACCCAGAGAAAGTTGGAAACAAAGCCAGTAACTTGACTAAAATGTTTTTTTGAAAGTGTCTGCAATGTTATGAATATCCCTTATCATCTTAAGAAATCTGGTGGGTTTTGTCATAGTATTGCAAGCTCACATAGGAGGGAAAATGCACCTAGTCTCTGGCTGCCACGAGTGGCTTGGGCTTTAGCCCTGTGGCCATGTGTAAACTTAATTTGCCTTCTCAGTTTTCACCATGAACTGTATTGTTCCACTGTGTGTTTTAAGTGATGTGACAGAAGACTGAATCATAGAAAAAAAGATTCAGAAGGATCTCAGAAGATCAGTCACCCCTACTCTGAGGAAGGATCAACTGCATTTCTGTCATGACTCACAGATATTTGCCAAATTATTTGTTTTTGAAGATGTATACTAGTGGAGCTCCTGAGTTTCTTCTGATAATAAACCCAGTGCTACATTTTAGGGTTTTTCATTAGAGTTTTCTTCTTATGTCCAGTCAGAACTCCCTTTCTACACTAAAGCCCACTCATTCTTGCCTTCTCTGCTTGGTGCATACAGAGAAAATATTTTTTCCCTTCCTGTGAAACATCTTTTTTTTCCACATGCTTGAATACTGTCTTGTTCCCTCAGACTCTTTTTCTGTACACTGAACATCTCTTCATTCAGCCTTTCTCAGAGATCACATTTTCTGGTCTGCAGATCATTCTCACTGCTTTCCTCTGCAGTCTCTATGCTTGCCTACTGGATCTCCTGAAGAAGAGTGCTCTGAGCTTTATTTGTAATAGAGCTGAGCTGGCATACTACTGTTTTAAATAATTTTAGAGAGACAGCAATACCAGAAGGAAACCCAATATCTTTTTTAAAATAAAGCGAGTAAGAAATAAGGGGATATGTTTTCTGGTAGAAGCCAAACTAACAAGGACCAAACAAATGGTTAATTTTTCCAAATGAATTCAATATTAAAAAAAAAAAAAAATCACATCCACAATGCAAATGCAGTGAATAAAGTATAGCTAATATTTCTAAACTATGAGGCAATTTGTATAAACTTGGCTGAAAAAATTCTGCAGTAAGGAGTTTTAGTGGTATGAGGGAAATAAAGAGTGTAAGCAATTTAAGGAAAAAAGATATCCCCTAAGTGAGGTGTGCTTCAGTGGGAGAGAGAAATTTCATTTCTGTGGGTAAGCCTTAATGAAATTGAACTATTTATAGCAAGACAGTTGCTATAACAGTTCAGTTGCCAACATTTTAAGGAAAGATCCTAGGTCATAATAAATGACAGCACAACTAGTATCTGAAATAAAGAATTTACTTTGCAGGAGAGAAGAGCAACTGTGTTAATTCATACAGCATATGACTATTGTCATTCATACAGATGGAGAATAAGGATATGTTTACATGGAACTTTTGGGTTTGGTTTGGGGTTTTTAGAGGTACATTTAGATTAACAAGTGCTTGCTTTCACCAAGATGAAATGTACATCGCCAGGACCAGGGTGGTTCATCTAGCCTGGACAGCACATGATATTGTCAGTGCTGGGATTTCCTGGCAAGGGTCCAGCTGCCCGAGGGCAGTGGGAATTTAGACTAGGGTGCCAGGCTCCCTGTCACTCTCTCTGGCTCCACCGTGAGGAGCCTCATGAAAACATCTCTTGCCTGTTTCTCCTTGTATAAAACTATTCTGACTATTTCTCAATGGATCCACCGGGCACACCACTGGGATATGTACGCCTTTCTAACATGAAGAGGACATAAGCTTTTGTCCTGAAGCTGCAGTGAAAGTGTAACTTAACTAATCCATTCCAAAACCTGGCCCAAAACTTTAAAATATCCCATGTAGGGACAGTAAAGTCCTCAAAAGTTCCAGTTCAGCAGGGAACTCATCTCCTTCACCACCTCTGAATTATTCGATTGGGTTCTTGAGTTATCCTACAAGACTCTTCTGGCCTCTGGTGTTTCAAGAGCAATTCAGCCAAATTAGTTGTCATCTTGCAGAGCTAACTGCTGATGCAAACCAGGTATCACCCATGAAGAAAGCAAGAGAAATGCTAAAAATAAAAATGCTGAAGCTTAAAAATGATGTAAAATGAATGAGAAAAGGCAGGACTGGACAAGGCTGTCTTTACTCTCCCATTTCTGTTTTATTCCCCCATATGTTGCTTATGCAACATATAACACTTTGCTGTCAGCAACAGACTAACCCATCACACATAACTCACTGTCTGGACATCACATCTGTAACTTGTGTCATACGATATTATGTAAAAAGTAGGTGAAGCAAAAGGGAGTGTTACTGTACTCTAATACAAAAAAACTATTTCTGTGGAAATCTAAGTAGGTAGATGTCTTTCAAGAAGCCACAAAAAAAGGAGAAAAATTTTTTTCAAGGTGTTGATCAAATATATAAAAGTCTGATTTTGCCATCCTGAACCTCAGAATAAAAGAGATTCAGGGTTGAGTATTTCTTCGAAAAAATGTGTTGCCAGGAAAACAGGATCAAATCCAGGACATTGCTAGGGAAAGAAATGGCAGAATTCCTGCTGGCTTTGGTGGCACCAGAGTCTGGCTCCTGGTTCGGATGCAGTAAGGGGGTTGGTTCACTTCCCTGGAAGATGGAGATGCCTTCCCTTGTACCACTCAGAGGACGTGCATTGGAGTTACCGTGGGGTGAAGTAATAGTTCTTAGTGGTTTTGGAGACATTCAGACTGCATTTGTTCATGCTTCAGTGGGCAGCTGGATTAGTTTGCCAATGATAGCTGATTTTTCACCATTATATATTGAATTTTCATAATTCTGGCTTTCATCTCTTTATGCATAAAATAAATTTTTGGATAACGGCTCCTCATGTAAGTCTGCAAGATACAGTGAGTGAAGGTAGAGAGAAAGGTAAACAAGAGCAAGGGTTGTGAGAGGTTAGTGATAAGGGGCTCCCTGGAGAGAAGCAAGAAGATGAAGGGGAGGAAGGCACAGGGCTGGCCAAATGGAGGATGCTCAGGGTAAGTTCCTTGAGAACAAACCTCCTGCTGAATCACATCTTTTGATTTTTGGTTTAGGCTTAACCTCTGAAAAATATCAGTAACTGGTGTATTACTGTCAGATATCAAAGGATCCAGTTCACTTTAAAGACCAGAAGCACAGCTGTGGTAATGCAAGAGTTAATCATTGGTTACAGAAATCCTCAGCAATTGAAACAAATAAACAGGCCAATAGAAACTTTCTGTCTCTGCTGGGGCCGGGAAACCCTTACTTTGGCACAAAGAGTGAGACAGGGGAGATAATGGAATTGCCCACACTTTAGAGCAAAAACACATGAATCTTCACACATTACTTTGTTCAACAAAACTGTCTGATAAAGTTTGTTTGCTTGTTCCTAAAGTTCACATCCTTCACACACACCACAAATGCACTTGGTGTTATGGACAGGATTTTATTGCCTAATTTGATTTTACAGTCTTCCTTTAGGGAAGAGGCAAATTAAGCACAAAGTGCCGGTCTGTTTAGGGCTGCGCAGACTGATACAGATTCTCTCTCCCACGGTAACACCTCGGTCTTTTTTTTTTTTTTTTTTTGGAAACTGTAAGAGCATTACCCTTCTTTTCTCTTGTGATAGAGTTTCCATAGGAGTTGAGCACAGTTCTTAGCACAATGAGCTGAGGCTGTCATCATGGGAGAAATAAGAGATGTGCAGACAAGATGCTCTGGCAGGATGCTCTTCATCATCTAGAGACCTGTAGAGCAGCCTAGATCTCCGGCGGGCAGCAGCAAGCAGGTAGCACTCTCTAATATACCACAGCTGAAGCACGGGAGCCCTGCCTCAATTTTAAGCAGACATGAGTAACTTCAGAGATCTTGTATATTAATACGGTGTCAGCAGTTCATGGGTTGGAGGTAGCTTCCCTAGGGGCTGAAAGATTCCCTTCAGAGGAAGCAATGCAGCCAGGTGGCTGGGAAGGCTGTGGCTTGTGCTGTATTTTCTTTGACTCTTATATATTTGTATGCAGGAAAGATTGTTCTTAACTCTCATGAGAGTGTTGCCCCAAACATGGTAAAAGCCCGTGACTATAGCAGAGAACACAACTACTTACAGTGTAGATTGATTATTGCATGGAAGAGCTCACAAGTGTGGGGGCTTGGATTGTGGTGTAGGCAGTCCTTCCATCTTTATTTTCTTAACAAGGAGCCTATTTATACAGTGATCGCCCTCACTAGAGGGGAAAAACCTTTGAAGTGTCCGATCTCATCTCTGCAGGAGAACTGTGGGCACTCTGTGAGCTCACTCCCAGAGACACCTTTGGGCTCAGGTTGTACTCTCCTTAAAAAGGACCATACCTCAATTTCCATACAACTAAAGATCCCTCTTAGAAATACTAAGGAATTGCATGCTGCAGTTGTTATATGCGGAGAAATCAAACCCATTATGTTACCCAGTGATCCTTGAAGCATCCCTAGATCATAAAGCAAACACCGAGCAATATTTATTAGGTTTTTTCCCTCTATATTGCTTTGCTGTTTCAGGTGTGCTGGCACACTCTAATTTTATTTCTTCCTTTATGACTGATCTATGATAAAGACATTGTTGAATTTGAAAGGAGAGAAGCAGCTCCGTAGTGAAAAAGGCCTTGCCAAGTAAGGCAGAAAGGGAAAACAATACTTCAACACTTCTTGTCTATCATTCACCTGCCCTCCTACAATGCAAGCAATTCAATGAATATTGCTTTGTATCTTTCGTATCAAAACTTTCCAGTCTAAAGTCCTAAGTTCTTTCCCCTCCAGTTATTTATTTTTTATGGGAAGTTTGATGTCAAGATTTAATTCTGTTTCTGCCTCAGAATCAATATCATACCCCAAACCACTTAAAGTTTCCAGATAACTTCAGATTCAACCACTGGCTGAAGATTTTTACTGGACCTTAATGATTTTTCTCCCTGCAGAATACCATTGTAAACACTAAAAAAGTTTGCTGAATAAATAGTGAAATAAAATATAGCATTCTTTAGCACACATTAAGTCTAGGCTCTGTAATGAAGGGCATATAAAAGCCAAGGAAAAAGGTAAGAAAAACAGACGGTTAAAACCCAGGAAGCAATGGAGCTTCAAGTCAGATGTTATGCTGATGTGAAAATTTAAGCAGGATTAGCATCAGACTTAATCATTATTAATGCAACACTTAGTCTTAGTTTTCCGTTCCTGTTGAGACTTGCATTTGGTAAAATAACCCTGAGAAATAAGCACTGTTATCCTTATTGGGTAGTGAGACTAAGCTTTTTCCTTCAAAAGCTGTTGCAATGGCTGAGACAAGAAACTTCAGGCTGCCCTATCTACCTCTTCACCATTGGATTGCTCTCATTTTGCAGACATCCTTGGAAATCTATAATCCTTCCTGTCAGCAGCCTCTTGTGTAGGACATGGACAACTGTTGAGGCAGGTGAAGGCACCAGAATGGTGCTGCAGACCTGAAGGCATACTGTGAGCCTGTGAAAGCTTTTTCTTCTGCTCCTCCAACTCCCAGCCCTACTTGCAGGGCCTGGATCCCATCATCCTGCCAGCCAGCCTTATACCACTCAGCCTTGCACATCACAAGACTGAATCAAACAAGTAAGATCTACAGTTAATATTTTCACCAAATAGATGAACTGTGTACTGCTCTGTATATCATCTACAAGTGGCACATCATGAAAGAGTCACTACCAAGGTCCCAAAATATATATCCCTTGGCAGCTCTCCTCTGCCAGGCAAGGCCACTTAAAGGCTGCTTTCAGCTCTTATGCTAACACTTCTCCGTGGGTGGCAGGAGCAATGTGCCAGCTCAGCAGCTGCTGCTTGCCTCAACTTTCAGGACACCTCTAACTATTATGGGGCTATAGCTGGAAATCCCAAAGCTACTTTCCAGTTCCATTTTCACAGCCTGCAACCCACACTGCGAAAATTTTTGAATCCCAAGCAGCATTAAAAAACCCTTCATTTTCTCAGAGTGAGATGCTCTTTTTTTTATCTATTGCACTTTTTTTAACACTGCTTAGCAGTCAGAAATGAAATTACTACCTTGGCTTCATCATCAAGGCCATATTGTAGTTCTTCCCTCACAATCAGATGCTTGTGGAGCACTAGTTGCATCAGCAGCTCATGACCATGCTGCACAGTTCTGTGTTTCCCCAGGCTACTTTAAGAAAAATAATTAAGCCACGTTTTATGTCTTTTTAGTGCTGCGTATGAATTCCAGTCCTTGAATCTAAAGCGGGACTTTTGAGGTTGGATTTTACAGGGATTCAGGTTTTCCTTCAGTACCTGGAAACTTCTCTGGAGAAATACCTTTTGCCACTCCGAAGGCACCCTGAAGTCATTCAAATTGAAAGCAGGGTGATGTCAGAACCTGAGACTGCAGGTGATGTGTGAATTGCTAGTGATGTGATGAATTTTTCCTTCCATAGGAACATTCATGTATGAACAATAGTAAAAGGGATGTTTATGTGTTTACAACCTTGGGATATTTTAAAAATATGCTACTTTACATGAAAGTATTTAGTTTTTCTTACTCTCTGACTCAAAGCCTTTTTTCTCACTTGATTATTCCAACATCTTCACAATTGCACTGCATAATTGCTCAGAGACTCACCCTTTCTCTACTACATCTGGTGTTGCAGGTTTACATGCTTCATAGCCTGTCATTATTCTGTGTCTTTCCTGTCTTTTAACATTGAAAGCCAGTTGCCACCACTAACTGGTTTCCTCAAATGCCCCTCATAAACTTCTGATACCAGCTTGTGTGATCGTCTCCAGCCCAGCCCCCATGTTTGGAGGCGCTCTCTAAAATCACCTGAGGCAACGTTGAGTCGGAGGTTCCTTTGTAGGAAGGCCTGCAAAAACCTATGTGAACTGTAAATTGCAATCATGGGACCTCTGCCAGGAGTATTTACTCATGATGTGTTTGTTTTCACTTTATTTCTCTGTTTTCCATCTCTTTCACTTCTCTAAGTAGAGCCCCGCTTTTTCACCTCTATGCGTAGTCCTTGACACAGTGGGGTTTCAGTTCATGACTAAAGGAGCTGTGTGGCTATGTGCTGCACTACTACAAATAGCAAAAGAAACTTGTTACTTAGATAGCCTGGTGAGCAAGACTGTATATTTCTCAAGCCAGGATCTGATTTTTGTGCAGCACCTAAAATCACTTGCTTTTGACAGGTGATCAGAAACCTCTGAGAACATATTTTGTCTATCATTAATATCAGTGCAGCAGTTTAAATGATCAGTATCTCTGTTAGCTTACCTGAAACAGCAAAAATTCTGCTCTGACTACTTGTTTTGTTGGTCTTGGATATTTTTTTTCTACCTCCTTCATCCCATCCATGTTTTCTGAGTACCTTCTGTGTAAAATTACTGCAGGAGTTACAGCTGGGAGTAGCTGTTAGCTGGTCTCACAGAGTTCCTGCCAGTTTTGCTTCTCAGAGTTAGAACTTTGCTTTGGTTACTGTACTGGTTTTGTTTTCTTTTGGGGGATATTTTGATATATGATATTTTTTTGTCTCTTTCTTGCATGGGAAAAAATGCATGAATCCAAACTGGAGCTATCTGTAGTGTGTATGGGAGAAGGAGAGAACGGTAAGGAAACAAGAGGCATAAATTCAGCACTTTACTTCTGATCTGCCTCCACTGGACATGAAGGCAGTGTCTCTCCTTCCTAAGCGCCCACTAACCCTCAGCAAGCTTGTGGTTCGGCAGCTATAACTCACTCCAGCAGCTTCTCTCGTTGGCAGATGAAGATCACTGCTAATTTGATGGCTAGCAGTATTTAGCAGCTGCCAGTGGCAGTGATTGCAGAAGCTGCTTGCTAGATTTGGCATGTCCATAACATCAGGAAAATTGCAATCAGTCCCGCTACATTCCTATGGATATTCTGAGCACACATTTCTGTGTTTTTCTACTCGGGTGTGGCATACTATCTTACTTTGAGTACTGCGTTTCTATCATTGTTCTTAATTTTTCTTTTACTGTGTTACATCCAGAAATCAGCCCAGCCCTCTAAGGTGCTGCTAAGAACACCCACCCTACTGTGTACATTCCCATGGGGAGGGCAAAAGTTCAGCTATTTTCTGAGCGAGGCCCAAGCCCAACACTGGCTGATATACCAGGCTGCCAAAGCCTGTGGCGCTAAGACTTGAAGCAAATAAGGACTGTTTTATTCTTTGCCTTTGATATTTGTTCAAGAGCAACGATTCACAGCAGTGAGTTGAAATGTTAACCTGATTGGCAATGAAATTAAAGTATGGGTAGGTTAATTTAGCAAAATCAGATCTCTTCCCTGTTGATGTAGCCATGCTGGATTGAGGTTGTGGGCAGTAGCCATAGGTCATTCGGGCCTAGGAAATAGTTCTGTCTGAACAACAAAACGGTGCTCTAAGAGATCAGGATGATGAAACTATTTTGAGCAAGGGAGGTGGGGAGAGATTTTATAAACAAGCACACTTACTTTCTCCCCTGCTGTTACAGTCCCTAAGTAGCTTAGGCTGGGAGACAACTGACCAGCCAAAAGCAAAGCTGTGCCACTTTGAGACTTAACTTCCCGTGACAGGGTGCCAAATATAGCAAACTTGGAATTCGATGCTTGGAGGTAAGTTCACACCTTGCTTAGGCCATCTGAAGCACAGAGCCTTTGCTGTGCTGACTGGGACAAGAAATTTTGCTGCAACAAAGGAAGCGTGCATCACTTGGTCCTAGAGCAGCCGCGTGTTCTGTTCCCAGAGTGTTGGGTGGTGACTATATATACACATGTGTTGCCGACACGCTTGGCAGCTTTCAGTGCAGACAGGGTGTTGTGGAGTGTGGTAATTTTGGGCTTAGTACTTCCTAGGTTGAAATGGGTCTGTGCTGCTCTCCATGGCTGGGAAATATGCAAAATATGTCCAGTCTACCTGGAGTTTGTATTTGCTAGATTTGGGAGTATGTTTTATTCATCTGTGTATAAATAGCAGAATGTCCATGTTATACTGAAAAGCTTTGGAAATTGCTTATAAGGTTGTCCCCTGGGAAATACCATGTTAGCTTCCCATAGTAGATAAGCAATTGCATTTTTTGTTTGGTTTCTTCAAACAGTAAGTTCTCAAGGCAATCTGAATGAAGAGAACTTGTTCAGCTCTTGAGGAGTTGTTAAAAATCCTTTAAATCTGTAGATGACAGAGCAGCAGTTTGAGTGTGGGAGGAAAGAAAAGAGAAGCTAGCAAAAGCAACCTTCTGCCCTTGCTTTGCTCCAAAGTCTGGATCTACTTTCCTGACCTTACAATGTGTAGCCACCACACAGCACAAACCCCACAATCAAGACATTTTTCATGGCATTTTCAAAGCATTTTCAGCTTTGCAGGTCAGAGAGAGCCACAGCATTTTGTACAGAACTGTTATGCCAGCATCAGCTGTGTCTGTCAACTACAAACTGGCCCCTCACACCTTCACAGCAGGTCAATGCTGCAGGGGACTGTGGCTGTGCTAGCACATGGGAGCTATGGGCTGCATCTCTGCTTTATTCCTCACAGAACGAGTGCTGCCATCCCTTCAGGATGGGTAGGATGCTCATTGCCATAAGCGAGGCACTTTAGCCCTGCACGAGTAGTCTTGTCCCAGTTTACCCTGTTGTTACTACACCACGTTTGCTGATTCTATCTTGCTCCCAGCACCAGAATGACTCTGGGGAAAAAATAAGTAAAGGCATAATTAGTAAGAATTAGCATCAGGTTTTCAGATATAGTTTTGGACAAAAGTTGCAAATATAAAGATATTTTTTTTATTTTGCTTAAAAATGAACTTGCTTCTTAGCTATTTTCTATACCTGTCACCTACATTCTTCTGGCATGTCCTAACTGCAAAAACTGGGGCTTCAGACATTTCCTAGGGCTTCCAGATGGCTCCCAAAGTTTTATATGACTCTACCTACCCCCTCTGACATTTCTTTCTAGTTAAGATTTGAGTACAAATGGAAATATTCCAGATGGCTTTAGCTGGAGCCAAGTGCCTTCAGTACTTTGGAGCTGCCTAGACAGCCCACTAGCTAATTGTCCCTTCTCAGTCTGTTCATTCTAAATTCCTCAGACTTCTTTTGGGGTTACAAAATTGTTTTTCTGCGGTATACAATGTCAGTAAGTTATACTTTGTTCAGTGATATCCATATCCCCAGTTTCTTTAAAAGATTAAATATAACCAATTTAATAATAGCATGAGTAGCAGACCCAGCAAGAGATTTGCTTTGCCCAAACATGTCTGGCAGTTTCCTCCTTTTCCCCTCAAAACCTCCCTGGTTCTTGTGTGATATGGTATACCTTGTAGTTTTATAAGAATCACGTATAGTGCTTATGTAAACCAAGGTATATTTCCAATATTTCCAGATCTGGCTTCTCATAGGGAATAATCTCAATATGATTAATTATTGGAAAAGTGAACCTAGAGATACGGATTTAGTGTGATTTATATTGAGGGTTGTCTAAGATCTTGAAAGTATAATTATCTTTACCTTTGCAAAACTTTTTCCTATCTATTTTCGTGTGCTTTTCCATGGAATTCTTAAGTATGAACATAATGAAATGAGTGTAACTGTCTGCAAAATTTGAAAACTAATATTTTCCTAGAAAAAAAGAACCTAATTCCTAAGCAAGGGAAGCAACCAAATGCTTCAAATCCTTTGTGCTGCCCTGCTACCTAAGGAGTGCATAGTGGCTTGCCTCATTAGGCTTCAAAACATGACACAATATATGAGATAAAAATATAGGTAAGACCAGCTTTGCTAATGGCATGTTTTCCATATTTAAAAACCAGTTTTGTATGCCACAAGAGATTTAATCAAGAGAGAGTACCAAGGTTCATGCAACTAGAAATTAGCATTCAATTTGTCTTTTGTAAGAAAAAGACCTCTGTCTAGTCAGGGATTTAAAAGTTGTCATACCACAGAACAACACAGAAAGGGGCGCAAATTATTTTAGAGCTTAGACCTGAAAGTGTATAAGTCAGAAACCACTGCTGAAGTGTCAAAAGACAGAAATCAAAGTCACTTAAAACCTTTTAGGTGAAGTTGACATGTAACTTTTTTTCCCTGCATAAAAATGCTAAAGTAATTACTTCTATGGTATTCGCATGCATACTATTAGAGATAAAACATGCATCAGCTGATTTTGTTGAAGATACTGTTAGCATTTTGTTAATTAGATGTACCACTGCATGAAGGTGATTGGAGCACCTCATATTCCTAGAGAAACATACTGAAATGGGCATGCAAAGCTATACACTGGGTGGCAAAAGAGAATGAACATGGGATGAAGCCAAAGGTGAGAAAAAAAGAAGCTGATGAGAAAGAATTGGGAAAATCATGTTTGCTAGTTCATGCTGACTTCTAGAGGAATATAATCTGTGATTTCTAAGTCTCTCTGTTGCCTGTGAACAGATTTCTGCACTAGTATACCTCTATCCCTAACAAAGCTGGTTTTCCGAGTGGCAAGTTAATGGTGCCAGCTGATACTCCAGTGCCTTCTAGAGCAGCTCAAATGGCAGATCTCTGTGTGATTGACTGAAAATTTCCACTCCCAGTAATGACCTTCTAACCTTCCTAAGTATCAATAGAATTCCCCTTGAGACAGCTTCTGTTTTTTAATTTGCTGTTTCTTCAGGTTATCATACTGATATTCATATAAAAAAGGAGTGTTAAAAATGGTATTCAGCTGTCAAAGTCCACTACTTAGAAGCTAAGAAATGTTGAGAAATTAAGCAGAGTGTCTCCATATTACAACTCACACCACATTAGAAATGTATCTGGCAGTAATGGAACTTAAAAACTGTTTCACGTGAGTCCTAGCGTTAGAAGATCTGAATTCCCAAGGAAGTTTTGCTAACAGCTTGTGAAGGTGTCCAGCACCTTAACTGTCCTACTGATCTCTGGACTTGGACTGGTAGACCTTTCCCCAAACCCAGTGGCACAACACCTTTTATTGTACCAGGGACTTTTATTGTAAAGTGGAAGAATATCAGTAAATAAATAAAGGGAATCTATTGTATTAATTGAAGAGACATAGTCTACCAGCACAGCTTTATGTAAAAGCCTTGCAAGTGAACTAGTTGTCAGACTGAACTGTGCCTCTAGCAATGAGAGCAGAGGGAAAAACAACTCTCAATGGGTTTTTCTCTCCCTCTCCTGTTACCTTAACAGCCATGCAGAAGTCAGGTAGACTGTGAGTGTGTTCAGACTAGGCGGGAAATGAGTACTCATTTTAGCCAAATGTTCTTAAATCTTGACAACAGACATTGCCAGAAAATTTGCTTTTCTTATACAGGAACCAGGTGTGGCTTATGATACAGTGATAAAATCTTTGATTAGACAAAAATGTGATGGAAGTTCTGCGTACACTAGAATAAAGCTGAACAGTCTCTGCCTCTGAAGCAACCTAGTTTGCTACCTAGGAGACAGGGCAAAGAGGGAAAGCTGTTATAGGAGGCAGCAGACGTTTTTCTTATCTTTATATCCTTTAGATGGCCTTGTTACAGGAGTGTCTGGGTATATTGTTCTTCTTCCTGAAGACTCTCAGGAGGTAGAGAAGTGATATTTTACCCATTTTCAAGGAGAATTAAGGCACAGGGGATAAACAACATCTGTGACATAATAGGAGGCTGACCCCACCTGCTCAGTTTCTATTAATCTATCCATGGATCTTCCCTTGCTTTTTGTATGTGCAGTTCTATGTGTAGTTTTAAGTGTCTGTAGGGACATTGCCTTATTTTATATGTATAACTTCATTTATCTAAAATACAAGATTCTTCAGTAAAACACAGTCAAAAGGAAGGAAACATAAGAATGAAGTATGTGCAATCTTATTTTGACTTCTCTGGGCACATGATTATGAAATTCAACTGCATAAACATCAAGTCTTTCTTCTTCTCCAGACCCAGCATTATGCAAGGAGCAATGATAGATGGTGACTGTTGTACTGGAATGTGCTGTGTTTCTATTCACTTCTAACTCTAAATTGTATAACACACCTTCCCATTTCTCTGCTAAGCACGAACTATTAAAGTCTTTGTGGACTTTGCTGTGCTTTCAACACTAAAGTGCTCCACCTCCACTGGGGAAGATTGACCCCAACTTCCAGAAGTACCCACTACGTTTCACCACCTGATCATGAGAAAATTGAGACTGATTTCTCATAGACTTGATCTTCTCTCTCCAACTTCCATGTGATATCTTTGAGTCTCTAGCAAGCAACCAGAACAAGCGGAACTTAATTCATGGTTGTGAGTGCAGCCTATATTATATGAAGGACATCTGAACCATTTAGAAGGATATGGTGTTTGAATAAGAGATTTAGGCAGAGTGCTGCTGTTCAAATCCCAAACTACAGTTCTGAAACCTACTAATTTGGTTGCCATCCAGCCTTTCAGTGTCTAAGTGCCTTTTATTTTTTTTTTTCTTTTTTTTTGTCACACTAGAGGCTCAGGGGCACTGTGGGTTGTACTTCTATATGTACTTCAGCTAAGATGAGGAACAGATTCTTACTCGCTTATTTCTGAGTTGACTTGGCATCTAGAAATTGGATTGTGGCAGTTAGATGATTTCTCTCAGTAACTGGTAACTGGTAGAACCCCTTCTCAGGAGCACGTGTGACAAGTTACCACAAAGCTAAGGAAAAAGTCTAAGAAATTAGAGTCCAGAATTCTTTATCAGGCCAAATGGTAGCATTTTCAAAGTAAATATTCCCATTTTTCATACCTACTGTATACAGGTGGATCTTGGTGTGGGATGGTTGGAATACCTCTGAAGTTATCGGTTAGGCTTAATAGTTTCCAACCTTTTGTGTCACCTGATCTGTCACTTTCATTGTGAGTTGCTCTTTCTTCCTCCCTTAAGTAAATAAGTGAACAAGTCAAATGACCAAATGAGCAAACCTGATCTAGTGGAAGGTGTACCTGCCCATGGAAAGAGGGTCAGAACTGGCTAATATTTACGATCTCTTCCAACCCAAGCCATTCTATGTGTCTCTGGTTCTAAGGTCAGATGACAGCAAGTCTCCAATTACTTATGTATTCCTCCCACTCCCAAAAAATTGTGGATGTGAAAAAGACAAAAAGTAGAGGTAGAAATGTAACTAGCCTAGAAACCCTGCCTACGTTTTGCAAAAAACTTTTGAGCTCTGTCTTGGCCAGCTCAAATTTAATTAGAGGGAGGATGTTGCTCCTGTTGTCTTTGGATACCTTCTATAGCTGAGGTTGGGGTGAAGGAAGGTTACAACTGCAGCAGTGTAAATAATGTAACAGTATTTAATCTTGACTTGGGATCTTAAAAATATTATTAGATGACCATCCTTCTGTGATACGAATCAGTTCAAACAGTACTATTTGTTGAAATAATTTTTGTCTGTTTTCACTGGGTGTGCTTTCTGAAGTAAGAATTTCAGAAAGCTTTAATATGAAGCATATAAACAGCAAAGAATTGAGCTGTTGTCTTTGTTATAATCCCAGATTTTATTTATTTGCACTTTAGCATTAAAAAAGGGAGAAAATAAAAAAAAGAGCATCCACTTATAAATTTACTTTAAATGAAATATTTAAAATGTCTAAAATTTGACTACTGAAGTGTTTCAGCACCATTTTTATAAGTTTTAGTTCATGGTAGAACTTTATAACTAGTGGCAACTTGGACTGAGACCACACTGCAACACCTAGAGCTATTGTATTTCACAGCTCGTGCTCCTGGGAATGGCCACGTGCCTGTCCTGGTGCATGATTTTCATCGACAGGATCAAAGTTTGCAGGGCAACAAATGCTGAATTTCCCTATTCTGGCCCAACTCAGTTTTTTGTTATTAGCTACAAATCAAACTTGAGAGACAGTGTGTTAATATGGCAAATGCTTGATGGCAGGCTTCTCCCTAAGCTAAATTAATACTGAACAACATGAAACTCATTGAACGAGTCAGTCAATGAGTCAGCAGAGTAGTTAATGGTTAAAGCACAAGCCTATGGCTGATACAAGTGATTTAGATAAAATTCAGTCTGTTTTCATTATGAAACTTTGGAGATCTCAGGAAAACAACTTAACATGATTGCCCAGGCTAGCAAGAAACCTTCTCCTTTGTCACATAAACACCCCTCTGTGTGAAGTGAACCTTCATGCCATGATACTGGCCTCTGTCAGTAGGCTTTACTCTCTGCTTTATTGTCTTTTAAGGGGAGAAAGCAAGAGTTACTAGCATCTTTCGTGCTATTTTTCACTTTTAGGGAAAAAAGGGGAGCGAGGGAATTCTGAGAAAATTTGGTGAGATTAAGGTTTTATGGCACAGGAAATATCTCTTGATCAGTTCTCTAGAACTGTCTTCAGTTTTAATTGAAGATTACCCTTCATTTCAGAGAATGTGTTTTGCACCAGCTAAAAGGCTGACTGTTGGATCTGATGATCTTAGAGGTCTTTCCAACCTCTGTGTTTCTGTGATTTTATGATCCACAGAGAGCCCATCTACTGCTAGAAAAAATTTATGCATGCTTCATTTCATTATATTTTTTTATATAAGACAAGAATATCTAGGCTTGAGTGAAATAATCATGCTGACACCAGCTAACACAATTCATACTGGTTGTCTTCTATTCAATATGAAATCCTAACAGGAAAACAAAAAACGGGGAGGACTGTATAGTCAATGTTCTGGGTTTTGTTGGGGTTTTTTTTGAAAGGAAAGAGTAAATCAGTCTTTGAAAACTGAGATCAGTTGTCTTTAAGGTGTATCCTGTTAGCAGTGCTCATATAGTGCCAAATGCATCTTATTAAATTCTAAATTTATACATTGACAGTATCTGGGTATAGCAGTCAAATGATGAAAATCGTCAAAAATTAAGATCAGTATTTTTTTAAGGGATTTTTAAACAGAAGGATACTTGTCCTATGCTGTAATTTATTTTATTGTACGCTTTTTTGGACTTTTTCAGTTTAAAATTGCAACTTCAGACACAATGGAAAGTTTTCAACCAAAAGCAGTGTTGAGAAGTGCTCACCAGTGTTAAGCCAAAATAGCCTATAGTTCATCACTGCCTAAGAGGAAAACCTCAAACCTAAAAATATTTTAGCTGAGGAATGTATGTGAGCAGGCAGGTGTCGGGCGCAGGAGAGGAAATAGCTCTCTGTTTCTGTTTTTCTTCTTTTTCTGATAAAATATTTTTATGCCAAAATTTTGACAAATATTTTTTTAAATTTGTCACAGAAATATAGCCCTCAATGAGGAGAAATGTCACTGAAGAGTCTAAAGAAGATCAGCTCTCTTGAATAGCCAGGGAAGCTTGTATTACATACCCAGCTCCTTCGTGAACAGTTTTTCTTACTTAGATTGTGACAGTCTTGTTCCTTTTTCTGGAGCCTCACATGGCTGTTGAGATGATGCCTCTGGCATCAGCAATGGCCTTCTTTGTTATCTGTGGAAATGCTCCGTTTCAAGTTTGTTATAAATAGCAGATAGCCCATACACATCACTGGTGCTGCTGAAGCTTGTGAGGGGGAGATTAGTGCATATGTGGGATTGTTGGGGCAGTTGCACAGGGCCAGCTCAGTAACATTAAAAGGTTTTGAGATTTCAGCCTCTCTGGAGAAAGTGTTCTCCAAAGGAGATGGTTATGAGCTAAAAGCACAGTTGGCATCAGGAACTCAGAAATGAAATGCCTGTCCTTTTTCTCTCTCTGCTCTTCTGCACACTATCAGGATGCTGCCTGAGCAGATGTTAGCCTAGAGCTCTGTTAGGTCCCGCTCCCGACACCAGCAGTGCTCGCCCCAAACTCCGCCACCTGCACTGTTTTGGTGCCTGCGTGGCAAATTGGAGGAACAGTAGTTCTTGTCTGAAGTGAGTGTTGGTGGACAGGAGATTGCCCGATAATTTAGCATTGCAGATATGAATGGTTAAATGAGTATTTGAGGTCGGTGCAGCGATAAGATGAATACCAGAGGGAAAAAAGAAAAAAAAAAAGGATATGAAATCAGTACGAAATTAATATGAAATATGGATTTATACCAAAGGGAGGGAAATATATAGGTAAAGAGGAAAATGGTGGTCATAGCTGAGTGGGAGTGATAGTGACTAGAAATGGGAGCTTGAGACAGCTGTAAAAAGAGGGAGAGAAGAACTGTAGAAGAACTTTATCTTCTTAAGTTTAAAAACTGATGTGGTAGTCATGTTCCCAGAAGCATCCTTCTAGCAGCTAAAGAGACTGTCCCAGCTTGCCAGATGTGAGAGTGTGCAGCCACATCCTTGTGGGTCGTGCAGAGCTCCCATGTTGGAAAAGAGAGAGAAATGGTTGAGCCAAGAGCACGTCATGTCTGACCCCACAGGCACATGGTACGTGGCTTTACGTCTTTGTCTTTTCAGGGAAAAATAAGGCAAATATTTTACTAGCTAAATGTCATAGCAGTTCACTCATTTTCCCACTTACGTTATTAAGCTTTGGCTAGAAAATATCCTGTACCCACGTCACTTAGCCAGCAGATGGGCAAGAGATCAAGCATTTGGGAAGGACACTTGAGATGAATGTGAGCAAGTGTCAGACATCTTCATGAAGAAAAGCACTCGGTTTGTTCATGTTAATAGGTGGGGTGTTTAAAAAGAACCAAAGAAGTGCTCTATCCATATATGTGAAATAGACTGTAAAATGTTACTGTTGACCATAATTTTATTAGTATTACTTTACTACCTAACATAATAGAATTCCTGAGACATTAGAAATGGTGGCAGGATAAATGAGGTCTCTGTATGAGCTGGTCTGTATGGCTGCTGTTTTCTGAACTTATCACACGATGTTGTTGTCTGTGTTCTGTATTGCTCTGTTTGTTGCTGTCCTCATTGTACAGCTGAAGCATCCCGTTTGCCAGGGGGACGAGGAACCAGGCAAATGAGGGGAGCTACAACTCCTTTCTGTTTCCCTGCCTCAGAGCTCTGAATGGTGGGTCTACATGTTGCTTCAGGTGCAACAGGACCTGAAACCTGGCTTTAGAGGCATCTGAAGTGTAGCTCCCATTAAATCATTCTCTTTGCTTTCCTTCTCATCTTATTTCATTAACATTTTCGAATAAGAGCTATTGCGCTTGCTGGCTCTTACACATGGTGGTGAGCATGTGGATCAACTTTGATTTTGAAGCAATTAGATCTTGCCACCATCCTTTTTGCGGCAGGACTTTGTCTCCTCCAATGGTCCTCAGGCAGTGCATGTGATGGAAGTGCTGTGGGTTTGTCTTCATAGCATCTGTGATGAACTTCAATAACATCATTGAGGCTGCTATGTGAGGCTGTTATGGCAATTGCAGAGGAGCTGTGGGTGACACTGTGGAAGGTCTATGGTCACTGTGGAGACACAACTCCTAACCTTCTCAAGGAAGCTGATCTGTAGTGTCCTCTCTCCTTGATCTGGAAACACCTGGACTGAAGCAAGTGCATAAGGTGACTACACCTTATAGGAGGAACCTGCTTACCAGCCTGGGGATTTGGGGACTGGCATCCTGCACCACCCTCTTGAGGAGCCCCTGATGCTGTGACATCAGGCCTGTGGGGCCACAGCCTGGGCTCTCCTGGTTAGCAAGTGAGGGCACCGTGAGATGACGGCACCTCTGTTGTCCTCATCTAAAATTACATCTGCAATGGCTGCAAAATCGTATTTACTCCAGGCAGGCACCCAAGAAACCATCATTTTGACCTTCCTGCCTGCCTACCTTTGGGCCACATAGAGTGTCTCCCCAGGCTCAGCAGAACCTGCAGCACTGTCCCTTGCAGCCTCTGAAACTCCACTGTTCCACGAAAAATATCTTCTGCTGGCACTTAGTGCTATGGTTTAGATGATGAGTTGGTGTTGGGCTATAAGTTGGACTCGATGATCTCAAAGGTCCTTTCCAACCTTGTAATACTGTGATACTGTGTGATACTGCAATATTACAATATCGGTCTGCAGAGGAAACTTGTGACTTTTATTTAAAAAACAACTTCTAGAACTTTTCTATGTGACTCTAAAAAACCCACAAACAACAAAACCCTAACCTAACAAGAACTAATTAAGAAAAGTTAGAAATTGCTAGCTCCAGCACAACACTGGAGAAGATGAAGAAGGTCAGTTCACTGAAATCAGAGTCAGCACGATGCTCTCCAGGCTTGTGGAGTTTAATGGGATTTTTTTCACTCTTAACAGTTAGAGAAGAAGATGAGCAAACAAGGGAAATACACAGATCTCTATTAGTTTAAGCTTAATTAACCACTCTCCATTCTTTCTGTTTTGTGTTTTGTTATGTTTTAAAAGTCCTTGATATCTGTCTCCATGTCTGTGCAGACATTAATATTTTGAAAAAGCTTGTACATATTTACAACATTCATTAAAGGTGTCAATTTCAACACTCTTCCATCTTAAAAGACTAAGTTATTCCAGTTGACAGAGGCTTAATGGGGAAATTAAAGTTGGATATTTTAGATTCTCACAAGGATGTGGATTGCAACAGACTTTTGCTTTATTGTGCATTAATTCTGTATGATAAAGATTTTGATCCTTCTACCATCTTGTATGCTACAAGCACACGCATGAATAGCACTTTTGACTTATGCAAAAGTGAGTGCAGGAATGAGTTTGAAGTTCTAGGTAATATTTTTATGTGATGGCATTTGGCTTGATTATCTTCATCAATTATGAAATACTTTTAAGACCATCTCAAGAATGATGGATTTCCCTAGGGAACATGTCTTCAAGACTCAGTGCGCTCCCCTCCTCCTTCTGCCCCAAGTAGCCCACTATTTTCAATTTCATGTGGTTTATATTCTTTTGATTTTAAGCTGCGTCCTATTTTCTCCCATAGTATAGAAAGGGAGGCAGAGAGAGGTAATATTTATGAGTTATATCACAGACTGAACTTGAGAAAGGATACCATCACTGCAATAGAGTACAACAGAGGAGAGTACAGGGCAGGACAGCAAAGTAGAGAAGCAAAGCATAGAATAGAAAAACAAATTTCAGGAAGATCAGAAGGGTCTCTTCTCTCCTGTATTCAATGGTCTGGCTCCTATAGTGAGGAGATACTGATTTCCAGCAGTTTTGGATTACAGATGACCTTCTTAATTCACTGGCCAGCAAGTTCTCACAGAAAGTAAGATTCCTATGGATTCCTACAGATTTTATAGAAACTGGCCAGTGGTTAGTGAAGAATGGTTCCCATTGCTGCCTCATTTAAGGTAAAGATTGCTGAGTGAACTGAACATTTATCCTCTTTATATGGCCTCCTGGCTGGCAGTCAAAAGCATGTACTTTTAAGCCAATCACTGTTCATGCCGTCACTTACCCCTTTGCAAGTTGTGGGACTTGGAAAGCAGATAGAAGGTCCTTGCAAAGGAGATAGAAAATGCTTAAGGGAATATGCGAATAAATATGGGGGTACTGGGAGGAAGGGAGCATATATGAGGAAAAACTGGAGGTATGAGAGGATGAAGTTGGGACAAAGGACAGAGGGACAAGGAGTGCATTGGGGATGTGAAGAGAACAAGAACTCTGCTAGAGTCAGCTTCCAAACTTCTGCCAATCACTTTGAATATATGGCGCGGGGGCGGGGAGGGGGGAGAAAAAGAAATGTTACTTTTGTATATTTAATGGCTATAAAAAACAGCTGGAGCTTCCAAAAATACTGCTTTTTGGAAGACTGAGGAATGAGCCCAAAGCTTTTTACAATAATAAGAATCTGTCCAGCATTTTCAGCTGGTTTAGATTTGTTAGATTTTTAATGTAATTTCTTCGGTGCTGTGTTAGAGGTCCCTGCTCTTAAGAGCACATGACTGAAAGGATACATACAATGAGAGAGTTAGAGAAAACGAATTATACAAGCTCCTTTTCTGTTTGGGTGTTTTTTTTGTCAAGTATGTAAAACTGAGGTTCTCTGGCTGTAAGCTACTTGAAACAATAAGTGTTAACGATGAGAATATGTAAGCTTGTTGAACTCCAAACCCTACTACCCTCACAGATTAGAGTTCCTCCATCAAAAATGAGTGTACATGTTACCGTGTATATTCCTAAAACCATTTAAAGGCCAGAGTACTTAGGACCTTTGCTTTCTCTTTGTGCTGTCTGCAAACAGCACGAGAAACTTAAACCAGACTTTTGGGGTTTCACCAGTTTTAAAGGTCACCATTGTATCATATATCCTTTTGATGAAACATGAAATTCACTATAACTGTCTTTCTTACTCTCTGTTTTCCAAAGTGTTGCTGAACCTGAGTCACATCACTCAATTCCCTAAACCAATATAATTGTGTTTTGGCTGTATACTCTTCTCCATAGCAGACTGATTTTGAATATCTCTGCTTGGCACAATTTCTCTTACCCATTTCAATGCTATCTGGTCTAGAAGAGCTGTTAAATGGTAACAGGATGACACACAGAGTAACCATCTACTGCCAAGTTGAAAATTTTTGAAGAAAATACACCTGAATTCTATTTTCTTACAGTTAATTATTTGTGTTTAGTCACTTATGGGGAAAAAGACATTGAGATTTTATGGGGTTTGTGAGGTCAGTTGCTCAGCATATCTGAAAGTCAGAGCATGTGTTTAGTAATTTAAGAGAGTTAAAAATGTTCAGCCCAAGAAGTCCATGTGTAAAAATGTTGGCCAACCTACACTCAATCATGTAGGGATGGAAAGAATGCATACTAACTGATCTTTAATCTGTGCAAAACACAAACATGCCAAAAAGATTTCTGTGTAATCCAGTTTAATTTTGTTCTTGAAAAGCTGTCTTAAAGGAGGGAATATGAGACACAGTTCACACTCATATCTCAGGTTTAGATAACCAGTTCTGATTGAAAGATCTTAGATTAATTTAATTCCAAAGTATGTCAAACATAGCTGTTTTCAACTGATGATGCACTTACAATAAATAAAGGAGATAAAGAACACGCATGGACTCGTTGTTTTGGGGGATCCAAGTAATCTCTATTTGGATCCTTGGGCATATGAAGTGTACATTTCCCATGTGTGTCTGTCTGGGACAAAAGGCAATGATCCACATTTCCAGTTCTCAAACTAAAGCATTCTGTGAAAAGGAAAAGCAAACAAATGAAAACTTTATTATGTATGTGGGTGTTGACAGCACCAAAATGGTTTTAGAGGTTTATTCAGCGTCAGAGGAACGGCCTAAACTTTTCAAATGTCTCTAAAATCCATAAAGGTACAGACTTCTGGGGTCTGGTAATGCAAAGGCTACAGCCAGATCCCGATCACTAAGATATTTTCGAATGTGTGCTTCTCTTTCAGGCTTTCTCCATGCATCAGAAAAGTTGGCAGAGAGAATGAACTTATTCAAGCATAAATATGAAAGAGATTTTATATTCCTCTTCCCATCTCTCCACTGTAAGTGCACTTTATGACCTTTAACATAGAAAGACCATTAACATTTCAGACCATTAACATAGAAAGATTTTAAATATAGCACAGGCACATCATCCAGAAGGTTAACTAAGGATCCTTCATCCTATGGTTTTTCTAATCATAATGTTAAAATTTGGTATTTCTGTTTCCCAGACTTTTGAATGAGTAAGATGAAGTGCTCAGTTAAAGTTCAGTATTTTCCATATCTTTCAAATTTTTTCCAAATAATTGATTTCTGAAATAGCAGTTACATTTTCTTCCAGGTGCCAAGGTAAATATGGCTGTGCAAGACAATGACAGTGTAGTAGGTGCTCTCAGTGGTGTGAGCTGCTGTCTGTCCCTTTCTCTCCCAAAAGTGCTAAGTAAAACTTTTTTAGTCAGTTCCTCTCAGGCCTGTGAAAACTGTACCAAAGCTTATATTTGGGTACCTAAGCACAAGTTTAAGAACTTAACTTTTTTTTTTTTTTTTTTTTCAAATTCTGGCTTTCACTGGTGTTAAACACCGGTCTGTTTCTCTTGGAGTGTATTGTTGAAGTGCACAGTTATCAGCACACATTGTTAAAGTCATCATAAAGTAACAAACAGAACAGAGCCATGTCGTGTAGTCCCAAGGAGAGAAATCTGATCTTTTCTCATAAAAGGAACTTACAGAAAGGAAAGCAGCAAGAAAGTTTTCCATAACTCAATATGTGAAGGAAAAAAAATCAGAAATGAAAAGATGGGTAGTGAAAAGATGGGACAAAAAGCTAACAAGTTCACCTTAGTTGTCCCTTCTTAGAGACGTGAATTTGCAGAGCAAAAGTGGCTCACAGTTGAAAAAATGTCTTCTGAAATACTGTACAAAACACAATAAAGTAGGTAGGGAAGAATTTACAAATGACAAAGCTTGGAAGTCATATTTAGGATCTCAAAAAATATTAATCCAAACAAGATGTTTGTGGTTCATCATCAGGTAATTTTGTCAGTGGGAATGGAAAATCTTTTATCTCAAAAATGATGATTTAGAAAGTTCTGCAGCTCCAAAACAGCCAAATCTACAAATATTATAGGCTGTTCTTGAAAGACAAATAGGTTTTTCGAATTAATGAAGGACAAAAATGTTGAGGTACTCTTACTTACAGCTCTTATGATTAGTCTTGCTCTCTAGCTAATGTCTACAATAAAATCAGAATATGTCCATTCTGTCACATTTTCATTTCTAAGAGAAAAGATACTCAATCAGAACCAGACATCTAGATTAAAAGCTAACTTTATTTAGCTACGTGCCAAGCTTACAGTGTACTGTCTACAAAAAATCCTAGGTAATATGTGCAGCAGAATTTGATAAAGTACTGGTTATCTAATAAGCAGTGAAAAGGTATAATCCCAAATGTAAACAATATTTGAAAAATCCAGGGCAAAAAGATATACACGAACAGTTTAATATAAAAATAACCTCAAGATAAATACTAAATGAAACACGCAGATCAAATTTGGGATGCAGAAATTGTTTCCTTTCATTTTACAATAACAAGATATGGTATAAATAATCTCTTCTTCCCTTCCAGCTAGTCTACTGCTGTGCACTTTTTCAGTGGGATAAATAAGCACATGCCCCATTTTGAACACTTGAGTAGATTCTATTTCAGAGGGACTATTCTCCGGAGAAGTTTAAGCAGGAGCCAAGTGGCTTACTGTCTTTTTAGGCTTTCTGCCCTGCTGTTTGGGGTCACTGAAAATGTAAACCCATGTCCTTTTCCTCCTAGGAGCTTGAAACAAGATTTAGTCACGCTTTTGGCTCATAAATTCGAACTTGTTGTGCAAAAAACACTTGTGCAGCAGCAGCTTTGTCTGAGGAGCAGCTAACCTCTGTGATTGTTTCCATTTCTGCTCTCAGGTGCCATGTTTCACGTTCAGCTGCTGAGATCATGGAAGCAGAGAGCAAAAGTGCAAACACAACCAAAATTTCTGTTCGCTGGGTACTGCTGGAGAATTTTTCCATTATTTATTCCTAAAATTATCTGGAATAATTGAAGGTGAGTCTTTTGGAGAGGGTATGACAGAGGTATGTTTTATAGCAATAAATCCTTATGGTCAAAAGTAACTCCTTCAAGGAAAGGATTATTTCTTCTTTCAAACACTGCTCTTTCACCCTCCCTGTCCCTCTGCCAAAAATACTTTTGGAAACAGTATCCTATCTGACCATACATGCGGTACAAGCAATTTTGAATCTCAGCTGACATCAGACCAGGAGACTGGAAGATGTGCAAATTAAATTTGTAGCCTTGGTGTTCTGTACATGTTAATGCTTCTGGGTAGTTCCTGGTGGCACATTGAGTTTGTTTGCTCTCCACCATGTCAAGCAGGACACCCTCTGCTCCAGGGCTGCAGGGGAGGTGGGCAACCGGCACGCAGCCAGCATTGACGGAGGTGGGAGGGAAGGCATCCTGGGAAGCGGAGAGGAATGGGCACAGTATGATCCCAAGCAGAAAGCTTTAGAGTTGGTCAAAACTGATCCAGAAAGCAAGGGTACAATGGGTGGAAGAGAGATTTGTTTATAAACCCTTTTACTTCTGTTCCATCTCACGCAGTCACTTTGAGTGCTTCTCTATTTATGAAGTATTTATATCTTAATAAGATCTGTCTTTTTGAGTTTAGAAGCCTTTTGATCTTTCTGAAAAGTTACTATAGTGAAAAGTAAATGCTGGCTGTGTCCCATCACATTCCACTATCCCAAATTTTCAAATAATTTAATTTGGATGCTAATATTAAAACTTTGAATTTTGAACATATTTCTGTAGGAAATATTTATATTATTTTGGCACTAGTTTTGATGTTTCCTTTAATAGCATTCTGAAAGAAAATAAATCCTGTGTTTTTTTAAGGGATGGGCATGATGTATAGACTCTGATTGCTCATGGTTTTCTTTGGTCTCTAGTATTTTGAAAATGCTTAGAAGTCTTAGGACTACAGAAGAAAGAAGGCACTGAAGATTGGAGGTGTCTGTAGTTAGATTGCTGGTGGAATATGTCAATCATGATTTCCCCATAATAATGTCTGATACCAGTTCTAAGGAGAACAAAAAAAGTTGCTGTTGTGTGTTTCAGATAACTTTGGGCAACTAAGGAGTCTGAAAGTTAGCCTTGACTCTTTATTTAAGAAAGCTTGACGTATTTCCTAATCATTCCTGCTAAGCAACTTGTTTTCTTGACAGTCTCCAAGACAGAAATTATACAACATTTCTGTAGACTTGGTTACAGCAAACCCAGCAACTGGGTGGCATTTAGCGTCAACTACAGTTGTTGTTATTACAGCATCACTATAAAACCGGTGAGATCTGGTCCCTGATGGGAGGCCCATCAGCCAGATGCTGTACAGAAAGCAAACAAAGAGAGAGTCCTGCTACCAAGCACCTCAATACCTTGAGAAAACATTAGAAAGTTTTGAAATGTCCAGACTGAAAAGGTAACTTGTTGCAGAGAGCACCATGCTGTGCTTGTAACTAGCACGGCTACAGCTGTTTAGTTATTCAGCTGCTGGAGGGCAGAAAGGTGAGGATGCCATTTTCTGTATTCTGAATCTGAAAAAAGACCAATGATGATCAGTTACCGAGCTTCAAACCAAGGTGAAGGCTTAATAAGAAACCTAATATAGACTCTGAAATGAACATTTGTGTTACTTGCCTTAAACAGAGCATGAGGTTATCAAAGATAAAGGAAGACCTAATGAAGTATTTTGGGCAGCCCTGCTGCTTCTGCAATAGCATCTTAGTTTTTTAAAAAATAGCAGTTGAGAGACAAACACCTTTGCTGGGATCAGCTAGAATAGAGCAGTTCTCATTTTGCTTTTTGAAGGAATATCTGGCTAGATACCAGAGGCTCCCCAAGGACAAGCAGCCTGGTAGAGATTTGTTGTTTCTCTTTGTTTCCTACATCTGCTCTGTTCTCTTTTTGACTTGCTTCAGTGTTTCCTGTTCTACCTGGGAAAACTTGAAAACAGGTGATGCAGTTGATTAATCTTACTTTCTGTAAACTGGCAGGCTGTTGCCTATCCTCATCCATTGCTAGGAGCTGAAGCACATCACATCCTATGATCTCGGTGAATCAGGAGTCCTAAAAAGACAGCTTTGCTCTTCTCCCTAAGTTGCCACACTGAAACATTTTTCCCACTAGAATTAAGAAATATTTTCTTATATTCTTTAATATTTGTTCCTTTGTGGGCATGACAAGGATTTTTTAAGACATAGATAAAATCTTCTGTTGACTTTAGAGAAAATAAGCATGTGTTGTGCCAGAACAACCAAGAACCAAACCTATAAATTTATTTAGCTGTTTAAATGTAGTTATGATTCTTAGGCATAATCTACTTTTTCTGGTGAAAAGCTCTCTCTTTCAAATTCCTAATCTTCTTCTTGTGTTTCTGCACTGCTTTTTGCACAGTCAAGTACAATAACCAGATTAATTCTACAGAATCCTTTCTCATGCCAGCAGGAACACAATAAAAATATCTTCACAGAAGAGATGAAATACAGTAATGATGACTAGCCTAAGCAGATGGGGCCAAGCTCACTTCTGATTTCATGGAAGACAATGAAAAGTAGAATTACACCAGGATAATCCAGATGCATACAGCTTTCCAGAATTTCCTTTAATGGAATATTACTTAAGAAAAGCAAATTGACAGCAGCTGCCAGTTGGAGCTAAGGAGAAGGAGATAATATAAAGTGGTGGAGAAAAATTAAGTGCTTAGGTTGGTGGCAAGTAAAAACTACATGTTAAAATGTTTTCTCATTTTCGTTGTATTAAAGCCACCTATAATCACAACAATTCTCTGCCCAGAGGACTTCTGATAAGATTATATCAGAGCTGCTGAGAACTGTGAGAAGCCTAAAGCGATTTGAACCAGAGTCTGAAACAGCTCTTAGGGACTCTGCTTTTATTTATTTTATTTGGAGCATGAGGGGTAGGCAATGAATTGCCAGAAGTCCCAACTCTTCCACCAAATGTTGTTTCTGATCTTCAAAACCAGAAACAGAATCAATCCTGACCTTGTGCCCAAGGACAGGAGAGGAACAGTGATGGAAATCAGGATGTAGAGGATTACTGTACAACCCAGCAGAGTCATGAAGCATGAGGAACAGTATGAAACTTTTGAAGAAAATAATACCTGGTCCTGGGGTAGAGGTCACAAAACCCATCCAAACTGGCAGATCCAATGAGATTTTTGCAATCCCTAGTCTGGGTATGCATCTCCATAGCAGATCTGGGCTTATACACGCACTGGTCTTCTCTCTTCTTACACCTTTGTGCTGGGGCAAAACAAAGGAGCTCTGGGCGGTGCCAAGATCCAGCAAAGTCCCTCCTCTGGTTGAGGGTGGACTCACTGTGCAACGGAACAGGGACTTGTTGCTCGACCCACCAGAACTATGTCTAAATCACTTCTCCAAATATTTAGGGGATTTAATATTTGATATAAGCTCTCTGCAGACCCAAGCATATACCACTGCCTAGATTGTGCTTGATACTCATCAGTCTCAGCTTTACTAGGCAATAATGGTGACTAGAAGTATATAAAAATATCTACCATCATCAAACAATGACAACAAGTAATGAGGCCAGACATATACCTGTGGTTACACTACGGTTTCATAGTCTATCACCTATTGTGACTCTTTCTGCTAAAGTATGGTTTTTAATTGCTCTGCCATTCCATATATGTGTGGGATTATTTCCTATTAGAAATAACCTTTAATTAGAGCTGTGGCAGCTCTTATGTTAGTTCTGCTACTAACTATAATTAGTTTGTTTTATGGCCAACTTTTTACTTAATTTCCTTTGCTCAGGGATATTAAAAACATGTTTAAAAGTGCATCATATTACACTACTATTGAAAACATTTTTTATGTTCGTTTCATAATCACAGGTTGAGAACATGAAGTAGCACAGCCAGATTGTGGAGTTTTGCTCCTTGGAGATATCCAAAAACCATCCGGACATTGTCCTGTGCAACCTGTTCTAGGTGGTCCTACTTAAGCAGGGGGGTTTGGACTCAATGACCTCCAGAGATTCCTTCCAGTCTCAACCATGCTGTGATTCTGTTCTAAAATCAAGATTCTCTTTGGTATGTCTTCCTGACACCTATTTGGTAATAGCAAGAGTGAGGCAGAAAACAGTTGATTTTCAGCGAGGGGAGGGAATTAAATTCTACAGACACATTGCTTTCCGTTTTCTGTGCCTTGTTCTTCTTTTAGCTAGTGTATGAGTACGATGTGTTCAGCATGAATATCAGTGAAGGACTTAAGAATTTTATTTTAGAAAACCTTTTCCAAATGCCCTTATTTGCCTAAGCATCTAATTTATTCTGATGTACTTTATCAGTCTCTTTTTTCTTTTTACTTAATTACCATTCTGCTGCATTCCATGGATTTTTTTCACAGATTAAAATGTGCCAGTGCTCCCTAAACTTTATATATTACCTGTTTTTCCAGGGTTTTGTTTGTGTGTGTGTTTTTTGCTTTTAATATGTGAATTATTCTTTTTGTCAATATGTTTTTCCACTGTTATACATGGATTTTCAGAATGATAATGTAATTAGCCATAAACGTATTTTGTTTTCCATACTATCTCCAAATAGAAAAAGAAATTGTAGTTCCCTTTTTTTGTTTAGCATAAATTATGATTTTAAAAATTGTTTCATTTTCATAATTATGCACATATGAGTATTGTTATGTGTGTATCATACTGATATATATCAGTATGAATACGTACTGATGTTTATATGTGCATGTACGCGTACAGTTATTACATGACTTAGACATTCATGTTGAGGATATAGAGCTAATTTTGATATGTATATCAGAACAGCTGATTAACAGATAAATGCAAGTTTGTGAAAACTGGTGTATGTGATTTTATGTTAGTGGTATGTCCTTATTATGATGTCCAGTTCCTCATTAGAGTAACAAGAATTTATGACGCATCTTTGATACTCCTCTGCATTTTAGTCTTATTTCCTATGCAAATCTAAATGGCAAATGGGAGGACATAACGGCATTTGCATTTTCTCTTTAAATATTTTATTTTATTCTCTATTTCAATAGAGAATAAAAATAATTTTGATAGATGAAAACTCACCTAATCTTCAATGAAGTAGAATGAATCCAGATAGAATGAGTCTTTGGGGATAGGGCCCATATGACCCAATACAGTTGACTGCTTAGTTAGTTAGTTACCCTCTGCACTATTTAGAGTTGATGGAAACAATTAGGAAATTTTATCTGGGGTTCAATTCAGCATAAAGCAGTAGATTAAAAGAGATTGGGTGACATGTATTCCTGTTTATTTCCACTAACTATGAAATACCCTTGGGTTTTTTACCACAGACCATGTAGGCATATAAAACGGGTTAAGATAGGTCAAACCAGGCAGCAGTGATAGAAAAGCCAACAAAGAGAGACACTGTGCTGGATCTCATACTCACAAACAAGGAAGGATGTATTTGGAATGTGAAGGTCAAAGGCAGTCTTGGCTGCAGTGGCCATAAGATGGTGGAGTTGAGGATCCTGAGAGAAGGGAGCAGGGCAAAAAGCAAGATCACAAGCCTGGACTTCAGGAGAGCAGACTTTGGCATCTTCAGGGGTCTTCTTGAAAGAATACCATGGGATAAAGCCCTGGAGGGAAAAGAAGTCCAAGAAAGCTGGCTGTTACTTGGAGGTCTCTTCTGTGTAGAAGGGCTGAGAGAGCTGAGGCTGTTTAGCTTAGAAAAGAGAAGGCTCAGGTGTCATCTCATCAATGTGAAGGAAGGGTACAGAGAAGATCGAGTCCGGCTCTTTTGAGTGGTGCTCCGTGACAGGACAAGAGGCAGTGGGCACAAACTGAAGTACAGGATATTCTATCTGAACATAAGGAAATACTTCTATGCTGTGAGAGTCACTGAGCACTGGCACAGGTTGCTCAGAGAGGTTGTGGCGTCTTCAAAAGCCATACAAACATGATCCTGCGCTCTAAGTGAGCCCGCTCGAACAGGAAGGCTGGGCAAGATGATCTCCAGAGGTCTGTTCTAACCTCAACCATTTGTTGATTCTGTGGTTCTATTAGCCAATCCTTAGTTGTGTTTCCCAAATTCTTGCTTACTGGGGTATATACCAGGAACATTGTGTGTGTATGGGGTTACATAAAAGCAAGGGGGTCCAGGAAGGCTGGACGTACTTTAAGAATGAAGTCTTCAAGGTGCATGAGCAGGCTATCCCGATGTGCTCTAAGATGAGCCGCAGGGGCAGACGGCCGGCCTGGATGGGTAGGGAGCTTTCGAAGGAGCTCAGTGAAAAAAAGAGGGTGTATCGCCTTTGGAAAGAAGGGCAGGTGAGTCAGGTTGTGTTCAAAAATATTGTCAAGTCGTGTAGGAAGAAAATTAGGGAGGCAAAAGCCCAGCTGGAGCTTAAATTGGCCACTTGTGTTAAGGACAACAAGAAGAGCTTTTTCAACTATATTAACGGCAGAAAAAAGGGCAGCGACAACCTTCAATCCTTATCGACCACTGAGGGAAATATAGTAACTAAAGATGAGGAAAAGGCTGAGGTGCTTAATGCCTTCTTCACCTTGGTTTTCAACAGTAAGGCAGATTGTTCTCTGGACAACTGGTCTACTGAAGCGGTGGATAGGGGTGGAGTGCAATACAGCCCCCCTGTCATACAAGAGGAAGAAGTCAGAGACCTGCTGAGCCACTTGGATCCTCATAAGTCTATGGGGCCTGATGGGATCCACCCTAGGGTGATGAGAGAGCTGGCGGACGAGCTTGCTAAGCCACTTTCCATCATTTATCAACAGTCCTGGCTCACTGGAGAGGTCCCAGAAAACTGGAAGTTGGCCAACGTGATGCCCATCCACAAGAAGGGCTGTAGGGACGATCCAGGTAACTACAGACCTGTGAGCCTGACCTCGGTCCCAGGCAAAATTATGGAACGGATAATTCTGGGTGCGATCATGCGGCACCTACAGAATGAGGGAGAGATCAGGCCCAGCCAGCATGGTTTTAGGAGAGGCAGGTCCTGCCTGACCAACCTGATTTCTTTTTACGACCGTGTGACTCGCCTGGTGGATGAGAGGAAGGCTGTGGATGTGGTGTTCCTGGACTTCAGCAAGGCCTTTGACACTGTCTCCCATAGTAGACTACTGGACAAGCTGGCAGCCCGTGGCATGGATGGGAATGTTCTGTGCTGGGTTAGGAATTGGTTGGATGGCCGAGCCCAAAGGGTGGTAGTGAATGGTGTCCCATCCAGCTGGCGGCTGGTCACTAGTGGCGTCCCCCAGGGTTCAGTGCTGGGCCCGGTCCTGTTTAATATCTTTATTGATGATCTGGATGAGGGGATCGAGTCCTTCATCAGCAAGTTCGCAGATGACACCAAGCTGGGAGGAAGTGTTGATCTGCTAGAAGGTAGAAGGGCCCTACAGAGGGACCTTGACAGGCTGGAGAGATGGGCTGACTCCAATAGCATGAGGTTTAACAAGTCCAAACGCTGGGTTCTATACTTTGGACACAACATGCAGAGCTATAGACTGGGTGCAGAGTGGCTGGAGAGTAGTCAGGCGGAAAGGGACTCGGGAGTGCTGGTGGACAGGAAACTCAACATGACCCAGCAGTGCGCTCAACTGGCAAAGAAGGCCAATGGTATCTTGGCCTGCATCAGGAACAGCGTGGCCAGCAGGACTAGAGAGGTTATCATCCCCTTATACTCGGCACTGGTCAGGCCGCACCTTGAGTGCTGTGTCCAGTTCTGGGCCCCTCAATTTAAGAAGGATGTTGAGATGCTGCAGTGTGTCCAGAGGAGGGCGACGAGGATGGTAAAGGGGCTGGCGCACAAGCCCTACGAGGAGCGACTGAGGGAGCTGGGGTTGTTTAGCGTGGAGAAGAGGAGGCTCAGGGGAGACCTTATTGCTCTCTACAACTGCCTAAAGGGAGGTTGTGGTGAGGCAGGAGTTGGACTCTTCTCTCAGGCGACCAGTGACAGAACGAGAGGACACGGTCTCAAGCTTCGCCAGGGGAGGTTTAGGATTGACATTAGGAAGAAATTCTTCACTGAGAGGGTAACTGTTCATTGGAATGCGCTGCCTAGGGAGGTGGTCGAGTCACCATGCCTGGAGGTGTTCAAAGAGAATTTGGATGAGGCACTTAGTGCCATGGTGTAGTTGACAAGTAGGAGTAGGTGTAGGTGTAGGTGTTGGGTCATAGGTTGGACTCGATGATCTCAAAGGTCTTTTCCAACCTTACGATACTGTGATACTATGATATCAGAAACGCTTTGGTTCCTCCAGACCCCTGAGTCACAGTGGGAAGGCAGGACACTCACAAATTCCCAGATTGAGAGGCTGGGACATTGTACCCTAGGAAAGAAGCAATTAGAGCATAATACACAGGAGAGTGAAATATTTGGCAACAAATAAAGCATATGCAGAAAGGAAAACCTTCATAAGCCTACACAAATGATTCAGTCTGTTGTCATATGAATAACAGTAAACTCTGGGGAAGAAGAAAGTCTGTTGAGATTGAATTCCCACTTATTCACATCTGCTAGTGGAGGGACTGCCTCACTGGTGGTCTTTGAAAACATACTTGCTATTCTCTGTGCCTCTGAGTAGCAAGAGCATTCCTTCTCTACCACACTGCTTACTTGTAACTGATGTACGAAATGAATGAATGTTTGAATGGGGATGGCAAAAATTTCCAGCTAAGAAGTGGATGTATGGTTCTCACTTTACGAACTCTATGCTGTTTACAATGGAAAAGAGTTGACTGCACAAAATCAGTGGCCTTATCTGCTTCAGAAGTTTTCATTTCTCTGTGTCTTTCATGTCCAACATGGAAGGTTGTAGTCTAAATTGTCCAACAAGCTGATATCTGTTAGGAAGATGAATCTCTTACAGGTCAAAAAAATCAAATGCTGAACTAGTGTTGAACCAGTCACATTACTGCCTTGTCTGCGAATGGAGCATGAGACCAACCAGCACTTAATGCAAGATGGGGCAGGAAGGGCAAAATGAAGAGGGAAAAACTGCTAGAGGACGCTGTCTTGTGCATCTGTTGACGGAGAAAATGGATGATTGCTCTTCAAGGCCTTCACACTGTTTTAATTGCAGTTTAAAAAGCGTTAAATTTCTATGCAGAAAAAAGATATTTTTTAATGGCAAAAGTGCTTAATATTGTGACAAAGACTGGGAAAAGTCAGTTGTGAGTTTCTGAAGAACTATGACCCTAATTCAGAATATGAATAAAATGCAAAAGTAAGGAAGAAGAGAATTCTGCACCTAAGCATAACTTTAACATAACCTCACTGAAAAGCAATATTCCCCACCTCCACAGAACTGTGGCCGTACCTGTGTGAATATCTTGCTAGCAGATAATCTCCCATACCGAAGAGACATTACAGGCTGTATTGCACGTTGTGTATAAATGCAGAATACAGCCTCCTTCAAGAAATGTTTCACCTTACTTCAATGTGAGATACTTTCCAAGGGTATAGGGACTTAAGGCCCTCCAGACACCTTGCAGCCAGTCAATGTTGACATTGTAAACACTTTTCTAAAGTCTATCTTGACAGTCAGGTTTCAGAGAATGGGAGATGGGCACAACCAAGTACTCGATGCACTTACTCACCAGACAGCAGACAATGAAAGGCACAACAGAATCACAGCTGTGGGTCTGCACCAAGCTGCTTCTGGTCTAAGTGCGAAGACTGAATCAGTGATGTTAAAAGGCCAGCCTGAGGCTTCAAACAGTTTCATTATTACTGGAAGGAAATAATGTTTACTCTATTTGCATGCTTGTTTTTTTCTTAGTTACACAAGAAATTTTCCAGATATTTTTTGAAGCACGTTTGCAAGGAATTTTGCAGATTTTTCAGGGATGTTTGCAAGTATCCACTGATGCGATGTCAGATATACATGTTAAAACTGAGGGTTACCATGAGGAATTCATGTAAAAAAGATCAGTTCTGTCAGTTAATTTAACTGTGCTTTTATGCATGAACATATATTCCTATTAAACAGCACTTTCTTTTTTCCGTTTTCTTGCACTGGTTAAGCTGTGTTGTTGGAAATCTCCTATTTGGCCTCTCCTCACCTTACATTCATTCTTCTAAACATAAATGTACAGGTTTTTGGTCTTTAAGTAGATCTATGAGGCATTTGCAGTAAAAGCATATATCATGCTTTCAGGAGGCATATGAGAAAATAATTTGTTCTTATATGAATGGTACTGGATGGCAATATTTTGTATTACTGGAATGGTAGTTTTCAGTAGTGACTTTCATGAGCCTGCAATAATTTAGATCAATGCCTTCAGGCTTTAAGTTTGACCTGTGCCTTCAGTCTAGATCCATAAGTTAGACTGGAATTTAGGACTGCTTGAATCCAAGCTCCCTAATTGTCCCCAGTGGTTATAAATTAGCACTGAGTCTGTGGAGAGCAAACGGCTGCCTGGGCAGGGAGGTGGAGGCACAGACTGCTGCAGCGGTATAAGCCCACACTCAGGCTCAACCTCAGAGCAGGGAGATGTTATCCCCCCTTCAGACCATTCATCTTTGAAAGCTGGTGTCCATAATCACACACAGATATTAAAAAAGGGCAATATGCATCCTGGTACTCATATTTCCCCTCTTTAAATAAACAGGTTTCTTTTTGTGACTCAGAAAATGTACCATTTATTATATTTTTTTTTATCTTGTGCTTAGTGTTGGGACTCAGCTAGTGATGATTCTCTCAGTTGATATCTTCTTAAGGATTTTTATTTGTTTGTTTGTTTGTTTCCTGGCTGTTTCCTCCATTCCCTCCATTCCCTGCACACATTCTGCTGTCAAACAGGCAGAGATCAGGACTGTGTTTTAATGTCTGAGACTTTCCTATGCTGAATGCAGACTGGTGAAAGGAGTTAAATCTTTGGGCAACCAAAGTGTCTTGCTGGTCTTTAGAATGAACAAGTATGGTTTTTCATATAGGGAGCATGGTTTATTCAATGGACAGAAAGTGTTCCTGAGAAGTAGAATTTACCGTTGCTATCCTACTTTACTGGGTTTTTTTCATTTTAAAAAAAAAAGGTGTAGCATCCTGGAATTTACAGTGTCTTACAGTGTGTCTTCCTGCAGCACCAATTCAGGGAACTGAAAATGACAATTTGACCAGGATGGTGCTTTTCTCTATCAACAGACTGTCACATGCAATTAGAACAAAGAGAGAAAACAAAAAAAAGACTGTGCTTCCAGCCCTAACCCTACATCCAGTGAACATGAGCAGAGCAAAGATCACATATCCCTCTTTTTTTGGAGCAACCAATAGACTTTTGAGAGATACCTCCAGCACTACATTTATTAGTTGGCTTGAGCTTGTTAGAAAGAAGCAATAAGAAACTTGGTACTGCTTTCTTATGGCATCTCAAGTGCTGAATCCAGCCAGAACAAGCATTCATGAAAGGCAATTTTAGACAAAGACTTGCATATCCTTTCTTCAAAGATGGATGCAAGGAAAAGATCAGAGGTGGGGATAGGAGATTCTGCTAGGGGAGGTGATAACTGCCTGTTGCTGTTTATCTCCATCCAGCAACTAAGTACTACACAACTCCCCTGTTCCAGCGGGATGGGGAGGAGAATTGGAACGAAAAACGTAAAACTCATGGGCTGAGATTAAGACAGTTTAATAGAACAGCAAAGGAAAAGAAAAATAGTAACAAAAATAACAACAACAACAACAGTAATAATAATAGTAGAATATACATTGTGAGTAATGCACAATGCAATTACTCACCGCCCAGAAACCAATGTTTAGCGCATTCCTGAACAGCAATTCTTCCCCGACCAACTCCCCTGGTTTATATGTTGAGCATGATATCATGTGCTATTGAATATTGCTTTGGCTAATTTGGGCCAGCTGCCCTGGCTGTACCCCTTTCCAGCTTCTTGTGCACTGCTCACCTTCTCTTTGGCAGGCCAGTATGAGAAGCTGAGGAAAATTAACTCTGCCCCAGCCAAACCTAGGACAGTGCCTAATACTTTAAAGAGCAAATAGTCAAGAAATGCTCTGCAGAAGACTCTGCTGTTCTTTGCCCTTCCTGCATGTATAGTGTGTGTCAACAGATAATTGCTTTTTCTAGAAGGAGAGTTCAGAAAAAGGCCATTATATCCACCTGCTAGGGAAGATTTACAGGTGTAAATAACAGTGTCTAACTGATTATGGCTTTTAAAAGGAAAAGTAGTGCTGCCTATCAATAATGTAGGAGACTAGTGTAAATCATTGAACACAGAAATGTTAATAGTAGGTGGCCTAAGTTGTAGACATTGCTTAGCTTTGGAGGGGGCTCAAATCCATTCTTACTAGCTTCCAAAACTCAGACTGGCATTTGCATACAGCACTTTGCCTAGAAAGATGCAGAGGCAGAAATAAGACTGTGAGTCCTGCCCGGAAAGTCAAAAGTCATTGTAGAAAATGAGTTTTTGGATTCCAAGACATTAATAAACTCCTGAAAAGTTTATGTAAAGCCTAGTGGGATCCAGCTTCAAAGTCACTGAGCTTTGAGTCAGAAACACTTTTGACCTTTCAGTTATTATTTTAATAAGAATTTTGCAGTCTTGCTTCTGAAAAATAAAACTTTTACCAAGGCATGAAAATAATGTATATCCAGCCAAAATAGATGTGTCTTCCATGTCTTCTTATAATCTGAATTTTCAGTAGTATATATTTGTAACTATTATAATTCCTGTGGAGAATTTCATGAAAACTATCAGCGTAGGATATTTCTGAATGAGACTAACAGCTTTCTTTGTCTTTAGATCAGAGCATTTAACAAACAGTGGGCTTGTAGAATAGAAGTTCTTGAGCATTAAAGTGATTGTGACTGACAGTTTAAAAATTACACATAAGAAGATCTTAGACTAATTTTCCAATGAGACTCAATACTAGCTGGGTAGCTAGTACTGAAACCCTAACATTTCTTTGAAGATTCCTGTTTTGCCCCTAGTGACATGTGTTCAACACATAAATAAATCTTCTCATTTCGGGCACCTTGGCTGTCAGACTAAAGCTGTAAGTGACCCCTGAGGAGAGCATTTCTTTTTCACAGAGGTGCTGTATTTTACTGGGATTGTCTCTGCAGGAGGGCTAGGAGGGAAGGTTCTGGCAACCGTGAGTACCTGCTGTGCTCTAAACCCCACCTGATTCAGAAGTTCTTACCAGAGCATGCAGGTTTGAAGCTGAATTCTGAGGGAAGGAAGGACATGGTTCTTTGTTTCTTTGGAGCCCTACTCCAAGACTGACAAACACAATTGCTATAGGACAGGGCTAGAAACTTTCTTTGTTATATTACATTCAGAAGTCTTTGAAGTCTTCTACTTTATGCAGTAGAATGTTAACCTCGACCTCAAGAAAATTACATCACAAGGAAGAGAAGTCTGTGGTTCTTTCAGAAGCATAGATGACAACATGGGAATAAAACATCTGCTAAGACTAATACAACAAGGAAAAAATCATACTTGATCCTAATATGATTTATAATTTTAAAATATTAGTAGCAAAATTGCTAACAAAGTTGATACTGAGACATAGCATTAGGGCCTTTTATCCTATGGATGCCATTTCTAATGGCAGTATCAGTGTTCTCAGAGCACAGTGCAGAATACATGTCTTTTTTCCTTTGGTGTTCTAGCTAAGAAATGTCAAGAAAAAGAAATAAGAAATGTTATGAGAAGAAAGACAACACACAGAAAAGAGCCTTTGTCTTCTCTTTTCCTCCATCTTTTCCTTCTTTTCTCCTTTACTTCATTCCTTTAGAGAGGGAGGAACAAAATCACTCAGTTGTAAACACACATAAGTGGGTAATATCTCAATTTCTTTGGTAGACAAGACGTACAGATAAAGAAAACTCACAATGCAGGGTGCACCGAAGTCAGCACATTGTGAGTGTGGGACTAGGATTAAAGGAACTAGGGTAAAGGGGCAGTCCTTTGGTCTCTTCCAGGGTTAGGCTCCCTGAAGCAAGATAACAGGGCCAATAACTCTTTGTCAATTTAAGAAGAAGAGGCTGATTCAGTTTACACTGCAGAAGTAGGAAGGTGAACGGGTGCATTCCGCTAGCTGCCAAAGTAGTGTGGTTTTGGTCAGCATGGCATGGAAAATTAGGGACAGGAAAAGCTCTGAAATAACACTGAGGCTGCACGTTCAAAAATGAAAATCCTAAGCAAGAAAAGCAACATTTGTAAAGTCAAGTAGTGTCTCGTTACAACAGCAGTTGAGAGACAAACAAATAACAGAATATGGCTGGTAGAACAAATGGGCGAGGAGTCTAGAAGCGTTTCCATGAGTCACTGCTGGGCTACATAGAGTAACCAAGAGAAGTAAGGAGAAATGATTCAAAAGGATGCAAGGGAGGTGGATGCAGAAGAAATAAAAAGGAGGATAAAAACGTAAGGCTGAGGAGACAGGGAAATGGATGAGATGGAATGATGTCATGGAGAGATACCTTTCTTGGCCAGACATACGGAAAATTGAGGTACACAGATTATAGTTCTGTTTATGATCAGCTGCCAGCAACTGCTTGTTTGCAGCATTGAGGGTTAAGATGACAGTTGTACTTTAATATGATAGGAAACCTTATTTCACAGTAAGTCTGATTTGTCTGGCAAGGAATCACGTCTAGTAGCAATGGAAACCTGAAGAGACTTTTTAAATCTAATACACATCTGAAAAGGAGTGAGGTGGAAAAAGAAGAATATATCTTTCTTTTTCAGATTTATGATACTGAAAAGGAAAGAACATTTTTTCCAAGAATCATTGCTAGACGCTGGTGGAAGCAAACAAAATCAAATAGGCTACTTGGAAATCAAAGTATATTTTAAAATGAAGGATTTGGTTTTATCCTCACCAAGAGTAAAAGCTGAAATGAACCTGAGCCTATTGTTGCCATGTAAGTGTCTGAAATGAAATAAACAGTTTTCTGGCTGAATGGCTATCCCCATGGTAATACAAGAGGATTTTGCACATTAAATAGTGAAAAGAATGAATAGGTGAGAAGAAAGCACAGTAGATCCTGACATACCCCGAGGAACAGTATGTATCCTTAGAACTGAACTGTGAAGGATACGTGTAGAAAGAACACTCCTAGTATGTCCACAGTTTATCAGTAATATGAGACAGGACTACGCTCTGAGTCAGGCAAGGACAAGAACCTTTATTAATTTTAGAAACACTAGGATTATTGCACCTGGAGAATTAAAGGTGCATTATTTAATGGGTGTCTAAAACTTTTATTAACTCCTCTTCAGTTACACTAATTTTCTATTCCATGGGCTCAATCACAGCCCTGGATAGTTACCAGGATAAACTTTAAAGCCAACAGGAACTATGCCTATTTATTCCAGGGTTGGAAGGAGCTCTATAGCTCCAGCTCTAAATTGAATAACCCTTGCAAACCTGAAGCAGAGCTCTATATGAATAACTGATTTTTATTTTTTTATTTTAGCTCTGTTATAAAACAGGAAATGAGAAATAAAAATGTTGTTAGCATCAACAAAATTCGAAGTTTTTATTTTGGCAAGAACAAAAAAAGCTGTTCTGACACAGAATGTTCCCATTTGGCATAAACAAAACCATTAAGGTATTTGAAAGGAAAGTCAAAGAAACAAAGCACTAGCTTCATAAAATATGATATGGCAATTTCATGCCTTTTCTCCATAGGTTCAGCGATCAGATTTCTCACCCAAACTATGGCCAGCTGAATTCTCTCCTTTTCTATGTGTCCCACAGAGCACCCCATTCTCCAGCCTGGTAGGACAACTCTAGGTTGAGTTTTCCCTTTAATCCTCGTTGATATTTTTGCATTCCATTAGAAAAAGGATATATATATTCTTTAAATCACATGGTGTGAGTAAGGGCAACTTGTTTGCTTGGATTACACCAGGAAGGTAAGAGAGCAGCTTTCACTTCCCTGAAGAAGAAAATGGAACTTAATTTACATCGCTAGCATTCTGCATATTCCTGAAAAATCCTGAAAAGTTCTGGTTCTTGAACTCTTTTGTGACTGAGCAACATTATTCTTTTTTCTTTTATTTTGATTTTGTGCGCCTGTTTCTCAAAGAAAAAAAACCAACCCACTTAAAAGCTTTCAATAGCACTGGACTGAATTTGTTATTTGAATTCAGGTGGGTTGAAATCCTAATTTTACTAATTATGATTCACTTGAAAAAAAAAAATCTACCCAGCTAATGTTGAGCACTCTATAGTACCTTTTATCTTTAGGGAGTAAAGGTTTCCCAGATGATCTTTACAAATCTCTCCAAGTTCATATTTAGTGGCAAACACTCTGGTCTTGACCTATCCTTCCTCCACAAAATATCTTACACAATAAAAAAACAGAGGAGTTGATGGATTCTCTTCTCCCATAAGGAAAAGTACCCTCTGGAATAATTTATATTTCCATATCCTTTAGCCCCTTCACTGTTAGTGAAGCTGGAGTATGCTACTCTACCACAGGGTCAGGTGAGGGCTGTGATAAGATATCTTGTGCTTTAAGATCACTGGACTATCCTAAATTTACACACACCTTTAAAAACAAAAAGTTGAAGCAATTATTCGCCTGGTCCTAATTTCCTCCACAGTTAACACAGTCAGTTGCACATTCAGGTTTAGAGGCAGAGTCTGGAAATAAAATAATCAGTTTTGGTAGCACTACATAACATCTTTAGAAACCTCAGTGGAAGGAGCCATTCCCCAGCAATCCATAGATGCAGGGATCAGTATGCACATTTATTTTAAATTGCTACACAGGATCTGAAACAAGAACTTGGAGATCAATGTGATCAATTTATTTCAGATGGCTTCTGATTTGTGGAGGTTTTTCATTGAAAGCAGTTTAGCTATAGAAGAAAGCATGAAAGCTACTTTTGCAAGCTTTCTGTGACAATGCATGAATATGATGCATAAACAACAATAAGGTTACAAAGTCAAGCAGCCTAGTGGAGGAAAACAACAGTTCACTGAAAAACAGGATAATCCAGGAAGAAAAACGTCCCAGGAGGTCATTAGTCCAACCCCCTATTCAAAGCAGTGTCACCTAAGGGGTCAGAACAGGTCACCCAGGGTTTTATTCAGGTGAGTATTGACTGTGAGGCTTGTGTGGGAATTGGAATTTTCATTACATGAAATTACATAGAATAGTCTGGTATTTTTAATTTCTGATTTATAAACTCCACTATTGGGAGTGTCCTCACAGTGTAAAAGTTTCTCTTTCCATCTACTATGAAAGCTTCTTGTTTCAATTTAGGTTCCTTCTCTTTCATCCTGCCTGTTTCAGTCTTCTTGATGACCTCATAGTTCCTAGAAGGCTGCTTTTAGAACACTCTTAAAATTTCCCTTAATTAACTTTAGGAAACTTAATTAAAGTTTCCTCTTCAACTTTATTTTCATTTTCTTAAGTATATGCATATAGCCTATGATATGATAGAATCTCTAATTACATGAACAAATGCTACTTTTTTTCTCAAGATTTCATCCTAATTTACTGAAAGAATGGATAGCATCTTATTTAAAGGGTAACAACTTATTAAATTTTTATTCTGCATTGTTCAGCATGTGGTCTCATTCCTTGTTTACAGCACATTCTTAAAATTAAACTCTGAAGGAGGCTTTTCTCATTATCATTAATTCCCTCACAGGTTTCTAGTAGTATTGACTGTGAGACTAGTGTGGGAATTGGAATTTTCATTACATGAAATTGCATAGAATAGTCTTGTATTTTTAATTGCTGATTTAGAAAACAAGAAAAATCTGCCTGAAAAATATTTTTAAATTGAAAATTGACCCACTTATGTGGAATAACTCAGACTAAACACAGCTGTAATTATTAAGTTACATGATTTTGTTTTCAAAATTTCACAATCACAAATACCAAGTGTCTTATGCTTATTTTACAGTAGGAGATTGAAGCATTGAATAAGAAAGTTCTAGAGCAACCATATATTGTGTATGTCTAAACTGAAACATCTGAGAATGAGGTTAAAAAGAGGGCTGAGAGAATTTTACGGAGTCCTGAGCCCTTGTGCTCTTCCAAATAGAGATGAACAATTAAAGTGAACTAAAGGAGATTGTGGTGCTCTAGAAAGAGAATAAAAGGAACTTGAGTCTTCTCTATTAGTCTATGTGGGTCTACACAGGGGCAAGCATCTTGACTTCATTACATTTCCACTTGTTTTGGAGGACAGACTGACACTCATATATCTACTGGGAAGGAGAACTGCCAAATGTTGATGTTCTGCTTACAAGCCCAGTGTAAAACTAAAAATAAATGGTGGTTTTCTGATTTGGCTAGTCTGTTCCCAGACGCAGCTGGGTTTGGAGGACAACACAGAGGAGGCCGGCATCTCTACTCAGAACAGCATCCACGTCCTGTGCAGTGACACGTGGCAAAGCATGGGCCCCAGTTTCCCAGGATCTCTTCCCCTAGTACATCAGAGACCTTGAACCTACGTGCCCTTCTAAGGGTGGATGCAGGTTTGCAACCAGGGGCTGTGGAGACACCAGAGGCCTCTCATCAGGAAACCAGCTTAGATGTGCTCCTTGCCTGCAGCACGTAGGTGCTGGGGATGGCCCATGCTGCCAACCAAGGGAGCTGCAGGAGGGGGTCCACAGGCTGCTCAGCATCAGAGATGGCAAACTGGAGATTGACTGGAGCTTCTCCCATCTGCAGATCTGGAGCTCCAGAAGGGGGTCAGTGCCCTAGCAGCAGAAGATAGATTGGGTGCTGTGTTCATGAAGCCTCTGAGTCGGCAGCATAAGATGGTGAAATTCAGCATCCTGAGAAAAAAAAGAGCAAGGCAAGGAACACCATTACAACCCTGGACTTCACGAGAGGAGACTTTGGCCTGTCCAGGGGTCTTCTTTGAAGAAACCCATGGGACACAGTCCTAGGGAGAAGAGATGCCCAGGCAACTTGGTCTGTTGTAAAGGATCCACCTCCTCCAAGCTCAAGACGTGTTGCTTCTCCACAAGTAGATGGTCAAGAAAAGGAGGCAGGAAGTCTGCATGGATGAACAAGGAGCTCCTGACAAATCTGAAACATAAAAGGGAAGTTTGCACAAGAGGAAGCAGGTCACACTAGGGGAAAAGAGGGAGACACACTATTTGAATGAGTAGTGATGGGGTTAGGAATGCCAAAATCCACATGGAGTTGAATCTGGACAGGGATGTAAAGTGCAACAAAACAGGTTTCAGCAGGTACAACAGCAGCAAAAGGAAGACAAGTGAAAATGTGAGCTCATTGCCAAATGAGGCAGGTGGCCTGGTGACAAAGAACATTAAAAAGACAAAAGTACTCAATGACACTTTCCCTCTGCCTTTAGTGGTAAGAACAACCTAAAAGTATCACAGGCTCCTGAGATGAGTGGGAAACTTTGAAACAATGGAGACTTATCTATGGTGGAGGGTGATCATATTAGGAGACACCTAAACAAATTGAACATACACAAGTCCATGGAACCTGAGAGGATGCACCCATAAGCACCGAAGGAGCTGTCTAGAGTCATTGTGAGGCCACTCTAGATTATCTTTGAAAGGTCATAGTGATCAGAGGAGGTTCCTGACGACTGGAGGGAAGCAAATATTACTCCTTGCTCCTTAAGAAGGGCAAGGAGTATTTCAGGGTCTACAGGTCTGCCAGCCTCAGCTTGACCCTTGGGAACATCCTGAAGCAACTAATCCTGGAAATCATATCTAGGCATCCAGGGCAAGATGGTGCCTGGGAAGTGTCAGCATGAATTTACAAAGGGGAAATCATTCCTGACCAAACTGACAGCATGCTATGATGAGATGAGTGGCTCAATGGATGAAGGCAGAAGAGTGAATGTTTTTTTATCTTACCTCTGGTAAGGCTTTCAACACTACCTCTCATAACGTTCTCATAGACAAACTAAGGAAGTATAGATTAGATAGGTGAGCGATCAAAAAAACGGGTTTAAGAGCTAGGCTGAACAGATCTATGGCATAAAGCCCAACTGGAGGCCTGTCACTATGAGTGTCCCTCAGGGGTCAATACTGAGGCCAGTGCAAGTAATATCTTAATTAATGAGCTGAAAGATGGTGCAGAGCACGTCCTCAGTGAATTTGCAGATGATACAACACCCGGGAGTGGCTGATACATCAAATGGATGTGTGACCTTTCAGAAGGACCTTGGTAGGCTGGAAAAAAAGGGCCAGAAATCATTTCATGAAGTTCAGCAAACAGAAATGCTTAGTCATACCACTGAGGTTACACCTCCATGCTGAGGGCCAGTGGGTTGGAAAATAGTTTGGCAGAAAAGACACTGAGGGTCTTGGTGGCTACCAAGTTGAACATGAACCAGCAGTACACTCTTGCAGAACAGAAGGTGAAAACCATCCCGGACTGTGTGGTAGGAAGTATTGCCATCAGGTTGATGGAGGTAATCCTTCCGCTATACTCAGCTCTGGCAAGACACATTCAGAGTGCTGGATTGAAGTCTGAGTTTCCCTTGTACAACAGAGACACGAACATAATAGGGGAAGTCCAGTAAAATGCCACAAAGATAACAAAGGGATTGAGACATGCAGGAGGAAAGCTGAGAGATCTGGGACTGTTCAGCCTGAAGAAGAGAAGGTTCAGAGGGAAGTTATATAATAATGTCTGATGGGAAAGGTAAATATGGAGTCAGATTATATTCAGTCACAGGACATGATGCAATGGGCACAAAAGGAAAGGAGGGAAATTCCACTTAAACATAAGAAAAAAAATACTTTACTGTGAGAGTTATTGAGCATTGGCATAGGTTTGCCTAGAGAGATTGTGAGGTTGGAGAAGTTCAAATTCCAACTGGACACAATCCTGAACAACCTACTGTAGCTGATCCTGCTGTGAGAAGGGACTACATGATCTCCAGAGGTGCCATCCAGCCTCAAACAGTCTTTGATTCAGTGATTCTGTGGTTCTATGTTTTTTTCCTGACATTTTAATAAACTCTTTACAGACAAGAAAATGAATGGAACTTGCTTTCATTACAGTTCTTTCTCTATTTTCACCCTAAGATATTATCAGAAAACTTTTGCTTATGGTCTTTTCGGTATTCGTGGATTTTGTGGGGTTTTCTCCGTATATTCTAAAGTGTAAGTTTTGGACACTACAGCTACTGAAGACCTGTATGGAATTATGCTCAGGGCAGAGTAAGGTGTATAGACAGTCCATCTGTGTTCTCAGTAACAGACGCTGAGAAAATGGTATCATAAGGTCATACTTCCTTTGCTGTATCTTTGCTGTCCCAACTTCCTGCAGCCTGGCAATTGACAGTGTTTTTACCTGCATCTTTAATGGTTCTTAATAATCTTTTCACCCATACATTTATCAAAGTAAATTTGAACCAATTGTTCTTTCTGTATTACCAAACTTCCTACAGCAATCATTCCACAGTACTTACATTTTTGACTACATCTGTTTGCTTTGAAGTTGCTGCTTAGATTAATTTATTTATTCTTGTGTTGTGCCTGGTGAATAATCACTCCCTCTTCATGTTCTCTATGGTGCTAATGACTTCATACACTCTTAAAGTATTCACCTGAGAGAATCTTTTCCTGTGCTAAAGGATGCTAATCTATCTACTTATAAAGCAATTATTTCATACGTGTAGAGAGAGTAGCATCACATGTACAGAGAGTAGCACCACATTTTTTCTTTTCACTTTTTTTTGTTCTTTCCCATTTCTAATAATTTGAAATGTTTTGGTTTAAGTACTGAGCAGACGTCCTATCACTGTCTACAACTGCCTGAAAGGAGGCTGTAATGAGATGGGTGCTGGTCTCTTCTCTCAAGTAACTAGTGATAGGATGAGAGAAAATGGCCTCAAGTTGCCCCAGGGGAGGTTCAGATTAGACATCAGAAAAAAATTTCTTCACCCTGGGCAGGCACTGGAGTGGCTGCCCAGGGAGGTGGCTGAGTCACCTTTCCTGGAGGTGTTTAAAAGATGGGTAGACGATGCACTCAGTGATACGGTTTAGTAATGGGCAGGTATCGTTGGACTCGGTGATTTCAAAGGTCTCTAGAATGATCTGCAATGCTTCCATGATCTGTTCCTGAGAGGTAATACTGATTTAAAGTCTTTCAGTGAATATATCTAGTTAGAGTTATTTCTCTCTATGTGATTATATTCAAATACATCAAAACTTACCTATGATTTACAGTTTTGCTAGGCCTATGGCTCTTCCACAACAACACCCTCTTTCTATTAAGTGGTGGTACATTCACTCATTCTGGCTTTGCTGTGCTTTGATTCAGCCAACTCATCCTGCTGTACTTGTGACCTGCCTGCAGCTGCCGTCTCCATAGTAAGTAACTTGTTACCGTGGTTTTGGTGGTAAATTGAGGTGCTTTATCTGTATATTTATCATATTTATCATATTTATCTGTCCTCAGTAACCATCTCATCAAAATATAGAGCTAGTTCTTGCTACCCCACTGCTATTGCAACACCATTTGAAGGAATTGCAACCCAAGGCATATGAAATTTAACATATTTTTTCCCTTTTTCCAAAAATGTTCATGCATGATATCAGTGTATACCAGTGAAGGTATCATGTTTCAATTTTCTGCAGGATAAAAAATTGTTTTGTAATTCCTTAGTGATGTTCTTACTTTAACTGAACAGTAATAATTACAGATGTACGTCAATCTCAGTATCTTTTCAGGTAGCTACTGTATTTTTGCCACTAGCTTATTCCAGCTACTTAAGCTAGAGATAAATTGAGCTAGATAATTATATTTTAAAATTCAAATTGCACTGCAAACTCATGCCTACTGAAAAGCATTCTGTAGTCAGGCCAGGAATACTATGTTATAAAAATTGTATATGGTCATTTATTTAAGCATGGTTACTGCCTAGTATTGTAATTTCAGAGAAGGGAGACCAAATATAAAATAAGTCTCATCATAAAAATAAAATATAATATAAAAAAATCTCTACCTGTCATTCCTTAATGGACTAAGTCTTCCTGTATCACAAGCACTGACTCTTTCAGATGACTTGCTATGTATATATATATATACACATATTATTTGTACTTTTTGTAAGCCAAATAGCCTTAATTAAAGCTATTGTTCTTTTTAGGTCCACAATATAGTCTTATCCTACTCTTAGGTTTCTTATTCTGTAAATCATCCTCATACCTAGCCTTTGAAGAAATTTTTTTCTATAATAGCTTGGAAATCATTATCTTGGTGCTTTCAAATAAAATCTCAACAGTAATGAAAGCCTCCCCTTACAATAGTGTCTAGGTCTACACTGTACTGGTTCTTCAGGGCTGTTTTTTTGTAGGGTCTTGTTCCTAACAATAGTGCCAGGAATAATAGTCCCCATTTTCACCTCAAACCAGACCACATTTTTAATCAGATTCATAGTACATAACATACCTCTTGACTTAGCTCCTTTGCACTGTCAAAATGCTCTGAGTGCATCTGAAATAACTAATACTTTCCCTACTTGGCGTTCAATTTACAAATCATACATTTGTAGCTGAAAAAAATAAGCTCTATTCTTAGCGGCAGCAGAATGGTTTGCCAGGCCCCTTTTGGCACTGTCAACAAGTGGTTTATGGTCAGTGTTAGCTAATAGTGGCCTCCCATAAATAAAAACATGAAGTATTTTTCACCCATGGACTGAGACCAAAGCCACATTCTTTATTTAAGTTTATTGAAAACTTGGGTTTTGTTCCTATGATGATTATTCTATTGGGGTTTTTAAGTGTTGCCCACACCATTGTAAAGGATTGTGCAATGCTTTCCTTAGAGCCAGCAGTGAACAAACTTGTTTTGCATTTGTCATACTAGCAACTCATGACAGAAATCACCAGAATGAGTGTTTTGTCTTTATCAGTATATTAATTTACTATAGACTCCTGGTTCATGAAACACAGATAACAATCACTTGTATTTACTATTTCTCTCAATATTCCTCTCTTTCTAGGTAATAGAAAATGTTCCATTTTAGTATGACTATTAAGCTTCTTGGAGTTGACGTCTAAATGAAAGGTCTTTTTTCTGTGCTGAACTGCACGTGTCTGGATGGGTTTTGGCTCTCCTCGTTGCTATATGGTTCTGAGGCAAAGCACCTACTTCCCTGTCTTCTTGCCCCAGACTTAGGGGATTTTGTGAAATCACTGGGATATTTCAAGTGTAGCACACAGAACATAGGTGGAATTTCTTTTTCCTTTTAACAGCCTTGGAATATATGTGGCAGAGCTGTTTCCCCTGCCATCTCCAGAGAATGGATTTGCTGGATGAAACCAAGGATTTTGACACATTTCTAATGCGATCTTTTCCCATAGTACTACCACAGGGAATGTCTTTTCCATGCTCTGTAAAATGGAGTGTAAACATCTCATAGAGGAAAAACCTGGAAAAAGTTGATGAAAATATATTACATATCCTTCCTTTTGCTTTTTCACACACATACATACAGGAAGTTGAGACTGGAGGAGCAGTTTGGAAAATCTGCTGCAAAGGCATGGTGAAGGGGCAGTGGCTCAGCAGGCTGCCAGCGTTGCAGGGAGAGAGTAGCCCATGGCAAATGGAGGTGGGCAGCAAAGCCAAGAAGCCACAGTCCATGGCTGGTCAGTGAGCAAGCTCAGCAGGAAGCAAAATGGGCCATTCCTGGGGAAAGCTAGTGGTGCCCAGCAGCAAAAGAGCCTCCTACAAAGGGAAGCCAGAGCCTGAGGGGGCCATGCCTGGCAGTGCATTTCAGGCTGAGCTGCCACCCATCAGAGGCTTGCCTGGCTCATGGGTTCTTGCTCCAAGGCACACGAGCAACACTATGCTGATCTCTGTGATTCTTCTCTGATTATGAACATTGGATCGTGGCAGTCTGTTTTCTTCTGTATATAAGGTTGTTGCAGTGTTTTTCCCTCAGAACAAACATGTTTGCTTTTGACACCACTTTGGCTTCTGCTCCTCTGACTGTGTTATGAGTAATGTGTCCCATTAGCTCTCAGGCTGATTGTCCATTTGTCATCGCTGCATCGTTGTCCTACAAGGCTTGTTTGAGCTAGCAATATGGTGGTGGTTGTTCCTCCTGTAAGTACATGCCACAGAAGTGTGTGTACAAGCTTTTGCACCTTTTCCCAGTGCTGTTTGGCAATGCATACACAGCTTTTTGTGCTGTATCCTTGTAGAATTTTATTTTGAGATTTTGTATGCTCTTCTAACCTGGGTCACTCTTTTTGCACATCTTGCTGGGCTTATGTGTCCACTCCTAACACACGTCATTCTGGACACATAGGTTCCTTTCCTTGAAAAAATCTTATGACTTTGTCCAAAGGCTAATTTGGGGAAGTCGAAAAGAGTCTGAGAGGTTTTGTCATGCATCTAAATCCAAATTTATCACTTAATAAGTGATTTGGTTAGTGCTGCATACCTTCCAAACTGCAGCCTTCAGCTGTTAGCCTTTGATCAATATTTTTCACATCTTTTTATTTCTTAAAACATTGAAATCTCTTTCTCCTAAGTTTCATCTTCATGTGAAGATACACACAAGATAAGAAACAACAAGGTCAAAGTCAAGGTGAAATTATGCAAAATTGCTATCTCTGCTATTGTTTGTTTAACAAAATGTGCGAGATGAACATGTTACTTCAGTGCACTGACTGTAAAAAATTTTAACTTTCCTGATTTTCTCAATTACTATTGCTCAGAATTTCCTAAAATTATTACTTTCACAAACTTCAAAACATGAGTAATTTCAGCTGCTAGACTCCAACACCTATGAAGAAACACATGTATAAATAAAAGGCTGATTTGCAATTGCAGGGGAAAAAAATTGTAGCAATTATTTCAGTCTCTTAGCGGTTTCAGCATTAACAGGAGTCGGCTGCCTCTTTGTACTGTCCCTTAAAAATGGTATTTCAGTAAAGTCCCTTGACTAATGCAGCAAAATGGAAAGAAAATTAGACTTTGAGCTGCCAAATGATGTTGTTGAAATAATACTCCCAGCATATGAACAGAAGAATGTATTTGTCACTTGCTTTATCCTTCAGTTCTGACCTGAAAGACCCACTCCCATGCCTTAGCATCTTAGCAGAGATCTGGAATATAGTCACATAATTTCCATCACTCAGCATCACAATTTGCCTCTTCATAAAGTTTTTCTTGATGAAGGACTAAACATGCTGACTTGAAATATAGAGTCATAGAATGGTTTGAGTTAGAAAGGACCTTTAAATATCACCTAGTTGAACGGTGGCAGAGACATCTACTATATCGAGTTGGTCAAAGCCCCACGCAATGTGACCTTGAACACATTCAATGATGCAACATCCACAACTTCTCTGTGCAAAGTGCATGCTTCAGTTCCTATCTTAAAGACACTCATACTTAGTTTTTATCAGTGCTTTTTCATGTGCTCAGAAAACAACTCTTCCTCTTCAGACTGGGAATGTTTCTTCAGAGGAGTGCTCAATTGTAGGGTGGTTCTCTCACACTGACCCATGAACACTTCTTCCATACAGAACCTCTCCACTGTGACTAAAATCCTCCTTTAGCTTTTGCAGAAAACCAGGCACAGAACATGAGAATCAGGAGCTATTCTACCTCTCCACATCACCTATTAGTAGAGAAAAGCTTCCTACCTTCCTACCATGAATCTAACCACCAAGAACTTTCCAGCCTGACATCCTTTACCACTGTGTATTTCATGATCTGCAAGCATCCTCCCAGCTTCCTCAGCAGTGATGTTCAATAATCACAGTATCCACCGATATCCTCTGAGGTCACTCAGGCCAGAGCCCTCCTTGGCATGTACAGGTCCAAGGGCTGTCACTGCGCCATGGGGCTGCTCTGAGGGCTGGGGCTCTGTGCGGGGCTGTGCCGTAGGCAGCACCAGCTGGAAGCCTGGGGCACAGATGGCTCACAGGCACCATGTCCTACGCACTGGTATGGCTGCCTGTACTGGATCAGTTAGAAAGGGTTTGATTTTCTCTATATAACAACCTCAGAAATTAACTCTTTCTGTTTTATACATCAGCCACTTTCCTAAATTACAGGTACAAAGTTAGTGGCTCATTTTGCTCTGCCATGACCTCCTGTTGATATATTATTGTCTGAACATCTGCCTGTTTAAAAAAACTCCTGTTTATTCGAATTGCAGCTTTGGGCAGCATTTTGGCACAATGCACTTCTGAAGTTCAATTGACTATTTTATTTCTTTTCATCTTCTTTGGAATGATTTTGCTCCTTTACAATAATCATGTTCTTCTCTGGAAACATCTAAAATTACAGCCATACAAATTACTGCAAAGACCAGAGGGTGAGATGTTCTCCCCTCCCAATGTTTATGACCGCACATGTTGGCTGGTTAAGTGCGATGCTCTTGCATGCAGTGGAGCTGGGTCAGCTGACACCACTTGTGAATCTGGCAATTTGTATTTAGACAATAATACTGTTTCATGCAGAATCTATTTTTTACTTCTAAGTAAGGAGGCCGTGCGCTTCAGTCATGAAGGGGTTTTACAAATGAGTCTACAATTTAGAGCCTCAAAACTGCTGTTCAGCTGCTCTGTTATCCTGGATTGGACATCATAGATTCCTGGAAGCCTTCTGCCACAAAATCCCAAACAGCTAATGCCATCTTCTTAAATCCACCCCACTAGACATCTGCATGAGGTACACTATGACTGAGTAAGCTTGCCTGAGGAATGATTGACTGATTGGTGTCCATAAAAAATGGTGGAAGGAAAGACAGTAGACACATACCCACTGGTTGCCATCACCCTCATTGTTCAGCATTTTTGTGGTTACCTGTGGCACTGGACATCTGCAAGAGAAATTTAACTTGCATCTGAGGCTACCATAGCCAACGACACATGGCAGAGTGGAAACATTCATATTCCCTCTGTGTCTCATTCCACTTGCCTGGAAGAATTCCAAATGCAGTAGCTGAGATATAATGAGGATGAAATCGTTGTTCCTGGTGGAATTAGGGTGTCCCATCAGAAAAAGGGATACAAGGCTGCCAGGTCTGATGAATATTAAGTATACAGAAGTAAAACTACAGCAGGATTTAGGGTCTCACCCAGGTAGGTAAGTATATTGATCACTAGTCTATAAAATAATTTTCACTGTCCCCCTGGAAGTAGGAACTATGATGCCTGGGTATGATTTTTGGATTGAGGGATAAATTTGTGTAGTCTCTTACTAATTATGAAATGTTACTATTACTATTACTATTACTATTACTATTACTATTACTGGAGTTGTATATGTAAATGAAAACTTCAACCAATGCGAAACTAGAAATTAACTGTGGTATGATTTTAAGCAAATACAATATCTTGTATAGATCTACAATATTTTTAAACTAACTTTTTCATGTATAATTTTGAGTCCTTATCTCACCAAGAATTTTCCCAGAATTTAAGTTCATTTTTCTTTATTCTACATTCCCCAAGTACAGAAAACTACTCTGACTATAAAGCCTTGCAGTTTCAGCTTTTTCTTTTCTGTCACTTTCAGCAGTTAGTCTTATTTATGACTTTAATATAAATTTCTTCCCTAGTGTATTTGTCATTGCGATCTTGTAGAAACTTTTAAGTTGTAAAAGTTCTTTAACATCAAAGCATTATTTTGTATCAGAATTTTGTCTTTGTTCACCCTTAAAAATGAAACTTCAGGTTTTCTTCATACTTGTGTGTTAATTCTTTCCAGCTCTACAATTATTTCAACAACTGTGATTTGTCTTTGATTTTATGCATATGTTTTATTTTAAACTTGCCTTGAACTCAGAGACTGCAGTTTGTCTGAGAGACTGGTGGGATGGACAAGAAAAGATTTGTGCCCCTCATTTCTCAGACTTCGGGCTGGAGAAAGCAAATGATACCTAAATACAAGTAAATAGTGTAATTTAAGATTTAAGATGGCTCAAATGTCCTAGGGCATTTAAAGTCTATGGCCCTTGAAATGGTACTAAATGTCTATGTTCAGGTAACTGATTCCTACCCCAAAGAGGTGGGATTAAGACACATGAAGTTAGGTAACTAAATACACGTGTTTACATGTGAGCTAGGTACCGGGTTTGCATTATAGTCAACAGGGCTCAATTTAAACCACCAGCTGCAGGCATGCCCTCTGACGCTGCATGTCACTCCACATTTATTTTTAATTTTCATGAAGAGTATGCAGTGCAGCTTGTATGTCACACTGGGGTGACAAGAAATCACTCCTTAGCCAGAGGTGTGCCAAACGCATTGCACAGTTGCCCAATTTTCAAACAAACTAGATTTTCACTGGCATGAACACATAGGGTGTCAAGTGGGCTGTAAAATTAGCTTGCCACGTATAAAAGCTTTGAACCCACAGCCCATCATGCAAGATCCCAAGGCAGAGTAAGGTCCTTTCAGATTCCGTGACCTTCTGGTTCCCAGCCATCATGGGTTCCCATACACTGTCCCTGGGACTCGGAGCTGGAGAAACACCAGCACCTCTGGGAAGGCAGAGGCCCAACCAGCATGCATCAGGCATGTGATAACAACAACATTGAAGGTGCCAGGGCAGTGCAAGCAGGCAATACCTTACTGCCACACGTGCTAAACAGATTGTGCCAGGGCAGTGGGCATAGCTCTGGCTGGACCTTTGGCATAATTGCAGGGTTCATGTGGGGTTGCCAAGTGCTGAGCACAGGGCATGTGCCAGGCGCAGGAGATGGAATATTATGTGGTGTGTACAGATCCACCATAGGCACATTTTGCTCTTCAGGATCCTGTAAGAGTTGGTTTGAAGAGCAGTCTTTGTCTCAACAACGTCATCAGAGATTTGAGAGATATCAAGAAGCAAACACCCTGAAAGAAAGAACTGTGTGGTACAGGGAGCAATGTAGTGTTCCCCAGTATCTGAGACTGCAGGTAGCAACTGTGATGGCCACATAGCTGCTGTCCAGAAGATGGATTTCACCTGTTGCCTCAGCCAAATTTGCTAACTCTTCCCTTAACCACAACTACTGGGCCTGCACAGTTAAGTTTTGGCAAATGATGCGAGAATCTTTCAAGTTGGACATTGGCAACAATCCCTGGGACAGAGGGGGAGCAAGGTGTGTTGCTTGGCATAAAACATAGTTCCTCAGCTACCACACCTTTGAAGAAGAAGTACTTCTTCCCCACCATGGATCACGACGCGGAAGGACCGTCAGGACACTGCCTGGACCTGGGACCCTAGGGACACCTTGGATCCACGGTGGTAGCTATAATTGTCTTTTCTCCCTTTACTTGACCTTTTCATTTCCTATCACTCTTTCTGTCTATCGTGCACTGCTTTACAGACAAAACAATGAAGTTGCGCTGTTTGATTGAAGCATAATCCCTTGGCATGATTGCCTCGATTTTTGCACTTCTGGATCATGGTAAACGAACCATCACGCACCCATTGAGTGGACTGTAACAGATGCCAAGCAAGAGCAGAGTAGGGACCAACCAACATGCATCGATTAAACCAAGGGCCTGAATTAGATCTCCAACACATAGCTCTTTGAAAGTATGCACATTCTCAAGCAACACTTGGAGAGCGCAGATGGACCGTGGAGCTTCAAGCATCCATCTTTCTTTCATAAAGCTGAAATTTCTCTCAGTCTTTAGTAAAAAAACCAACCAGACTCCCTGTACAAATATTCTTTTAATCTAGTTTTGTGATCAAAACTACTGTCCCACTGTTACTTTTTGGGTAGCAAATCATGCTAGCTAGTGCAGTGAAGTTGTAGGATTAGGATACCTAGAGTGTCAAGATACCTTTGCTAACTGGTCAAAACATATCAAAGATTAAAATTTCAAATAATGTTTTTCACTGAAAATTGAATTTTGGCACAATTTTAAAAGACTGGTAGAGGATGTGAGGGCTCAGTAAAGCTCCCACAAATCTTTAAATTAATGTATCTGCTCTATACCTAAATACAAAAGTTTTTACATCATATTTGGACTGTTGTGTCACACATACTCTCTTAAAATGGATGATAGTTAGATCAGAACCATAATAACTACCTGAAGTCCTTAAAATATGTCCACATTTTAGGTGTTATAAGCCAAAGCCTTTATCTGACTAGATGTAGCTTGGATACGTGTTTTAAGGATAAAATTAGGACTAAGACAACGACTATAATGTCTCAACAACATATTTTCATTCCCAAAGAACTAAACAATTTCTCCTATTTCCATAGCAAATGCCTTAAGAAAAATGAACAGACTAAATAATTTCTAACAACTTCATTTTTTTCCAGGGGAATATTGAAAGCTGCTTTTAAAAATCACCCACATCTATTCAATATGCAACACATTACATGAATGTCATGTTATCACCATCTTAGCAATGGAAAGAAGCTTTTCAGTAAAAATTTATGCAGCTGAAAAACTCTGAAAAGCATTTGACTTGCCTTTTCTGCAATGTGGATTTATTTTCTGGAAAGGTGTGAATGGCCTCCTAATATTGAATCCCAGTGAGCATAATAATTTGCAAAGAGTCAGATTTTGATGGCTTCTTTCCTTAAAGCACCGAGAGTGTGACTCACCTCATACAGCGAAAGGGAGAGATTTATAGGAAAGATGTTCCTTCACAGCATTCATAGGATGAGACCTGTTGGTGCTGGACATGTAGATGTAAATGCTGCTGAACAGCTGAGAACGCTGGCCATGGCAGAGCTGAAGACCCTTCCCTGTGGCTCCCCGTAAAGTGTGGCAATCAGCATCCAGTGCCACCTCTGCAACTGATGTTGGAGAAGTCAAGAGGTTCTGGCAGTGCAACCTGAAGTGTAAAGACAATGGCTTATCTAGCATCCTTCCCCAAAATAACCTTGATATATGACTGTGTTGTGACTTTATTTTGGGTTTTTTTTGGTCAGCTGATAATATCTGGAAGTAGATGAAAGAAACACAGGATAATGTAGGTATGAAGAGTAAGGCAGGAGGAGAAAGGAGAGTTACAGTCAAAGACAAAAGAGAAACATTAACATTCTGCTTAAAAACTTCCAAAGTACATTTCTCCCTAAAATTCTAAGAACAAAATCAACTGGTTTTAGACTGTTTTTTAATAAGTAGCTTGGGCAGTCCACTATTTCTGGTGGTACAAACCAGGTCCTTAAAATGCTGATGGAGAAGTGAAATCTATTTCCCTTGTGAGACCAGCTTTATGTCAGCACCTGTCTGTACTTTTGATGGTAGCAAATGATGTTTTTCAGAATAATTTTCAGAATTACTGAAAACAGTGCACCTATGCGTACAGGTATGAAGAAAAATGACAAAGCTCAATATTAAATAGAAATTCTGATTGTTTATTGCATCTGGTGATTTGGATGCCATACAAGTACTGTGCATTGAACATTGTAGAATCATAGAATTGTAAGGTTGGAAGAGACCTCCGAGATCATCGAGTCCAACCATGCCTGTCTCCCCACTAAACCATGTCCCTAAGGAACTCATCTTTTAAACACCTCCAGGGATGGTGACTCAACCACCTCCCTGGCCAGCCTGTCACAATCCCTGACCACTCTTTCAGCGAAGAAATTCTTCCTAATGTCCAGTCTAAATGTCCAGTGGCACAACTTGCAGTCATTTCCTTTTATCCTATCACTTGTCACTTGGGAGAAGAGCCCAGCACCCATCCCGTCACAACGTCCTTAAGGTGGATGAACTTTAGTTTTAGAAATCTTTTTTTTAATCAACAGCAGATTATTTTGGTGAAAACTCTTGAATAAAGAGCTTTGAAAGCTGTCATCTCCTCTTTATGGCTTCTAAAAGATCTGTCATATCACTTTCCTTTTTTTTTTTTAACAGCACTCAGTTACATTTTAAAAGGTTTGTATTTACCTCTCTTTTTGAGTTAGATTGAAACCATTCCCCCCAAACAATATTTTAAAAAACTTTAATGTCTGATAACTTCTCCTCAAACACAAAATAGAGGAGCCCTCTGTTACCCCTACACAAAATTGCTATAGGTTGTATGGTAGTAATATCCAGAGGACACTTTAAAGACCCACAATCACAATATCCTTAGGTAAAGCTTTTTCCTTCAGAGCAGGCATTGTAGGTTTATTTTGAAATCACTTAGACAATGTTATTACTTTCTATAGAAAATCTGTGAAAATATATTTGGTATAACAGAAAAACATAAAATATTCCCAGCACTAGCTTATTTCTAACTGTCTTTTAAAAAGGGGGTGAGGGGGAAGTCATCTGTATCATACTGTACCCACTAAATATTGCAAGGTTAGGTTCTTCTACTGTAGTCATCCTGCTCCAAAGCTACATGTGTCATGGATCCTGGATCCTGCCATATTTCCTACTTCTGCTGATGCAGGTATCTTTTAAGTTCCTGGTAGGTTTGCTGCCGTGAGAGCTGAAAGCAGTCACTAGCAAGCACTAGACAAAATTTCTTTATAGAAGGGACACATCCCACTCAAAAAAAATGTATCAAGATATCCCTTACAGTGATTCCCAGTTTTCTGCTTTTAGTAAAATATTCATTTTCCTTCATAAATAGTCACCAGGATATGATTTAGGTAATCATACACTTCAAATATTTTAGCACAAAATATCTTCTTGCATCTTAGCACCAGAGTATCGTACTCTTTGATCAAGCTGGATGAAATCTCAACTTTTGAAATAGATGGATATTTTGCTGTTCAATTCAAAAGAATAAATAATTTTCATATTGAGCTTTCCTTTATTCTAAAAATATTGAAACAGTCCATGAGGTAAGGACTTACTCATCATAAGTGAAGACTACGAGAGACTAGTCATTAATGAGTGAAGTTGTACCTTCTTGATGCAAAAAATAGAAAACTGTCTTATGATAGACAAGCTCTAACCAGTAGAATTTCAAAGTCCAGGGAAAAGCAATAAAATGCATTGTGTGATGAAGCTGCTGAAGACTAGCATCTGGTATTTACACATTTATATAAAACTCACGAGAGAGGTGAGAACACTGGGGTCCTGTTCCTGTAGCAAGGGCAGGAGGGTTCCCAAGACATTTGTAAAGACTTCTACCAGCTGGTGGTGGCCTCTCAACAGAAAAAAGACCAATAAAAGAGTTTTTGGGGGATGTGAGGAGGTGAGGGGACTCTCTTATGCTTGGTCTTCTGGTTGGGAGTCCCTGTATCCCAATCCGGAGCTAGCCAGGTAGCTGGAGTTAATTCAAGAGAAGCAAAAGAAGCTTGGAGAAAAAGTCAATTCCAACCCGGCTGCTATTTCTGGAGAAAATGGTGCCTTCATCTGTAGCCAGCTCACCAGCCTGTTGTGCAAGCAGGCCAACGGAGTCCACAGGGGCTGGCTGTTAGTAAGCCTCACTAATAATTCTAATAAAAAGATTTGCAATGCAAAATAGGGAGAAAAAGAAATCAGAATAACAACAACAGAAATACACTGTTTTGGAGTATTCAAGCACTTCAAGTAAGAAATTCGACATCCAAACTGAACTCACTTCCTAGGAAGGAAACTCTTAAATTGCAGTTGGCATTATTCAATGCCATGAGATTTCTCTGGCAGTCCCTCAAAGTCACCTGCTACAGAACAGAGATCGTGGATTACATGGGATTCCCTCATTGTGTGGGGTTTTCAGAGCCTGACATTTAATCATACTCTATATCTTTTTTAAATATAAAGGCTGTACATATTTTTAACAAGAGGACGAATGTGTATGTCTGCATATATTATATATAGAATAATGTGTATGTACATTAAATTATAATATATAGTGTATCTACAGTATGTATAAGATATGAAAGGCATTACATAATTCCAGAAAACTGTCAAAACCAGTCTCTGAATCACTGCTGATTATTGTTCAATGATTTTAAAAGGTAAGTGATACATCCCAAACTGACGTTTTTCTAACGTGTTTCGTAGATAGATGGCTGTCCCCAGGCAAGGCACCTGCAAGATGCCACTGTTAGCAGGCAGGTGGCTGATTCCTTCATGTGAACAGTAACAGCCACACAAATCTCTAAGCAGAAGGCGGAAAGGGGCAGCCTTCCCTAGCTCACTGTTCCGTAGAGGCTGCCTTACATCTGCAAGGTGGTGTTAGGTCATGCACAGACTTGCACATTCACTCTCTCATGCCCTTCGCCTTTTTCTATGCAAATGCCTCCATTTGCACTTCTTCATTAAATAGTTGCCACTCTGCAAAAAGACCTGGGAGGCTCATGGTTCTTCCCAGCATCCCCAACCAGCATCAGCTCCAGAAAGAATAGGGACAGTCCATGTGGACAGAAGAACTTAGGCAACTACCTTTGCCCTCAGAGCTATTTCACCAAAGGCCTGGCTGAGGACATGCTGCCAACAGATTACCCCTGCTGCAATCTTTATCCCTAGGGTTGGTTTTCAGGACACTGGCAGCAGGCAAAGGACACTGTTCCCAGCTGGAGATGACACAGAGGCTTTCTCACGTGACAAAATGCCTTTTCGTTTTCCCTTTGTGTTTTCCAGAAGGAAAGAGAATACACAGCTGCCAACTGCTGATGCACAGCCAGGTAACAAGACAGGTCCTTCCCCACCTCTGACATGATGTAGCTGGCAGTCAGGATCTAACTTGAACAAGTCAAGACCATTGCATTTTTCCTGTCCCCATCAAAGCAGGGAGTGTATCCACATATTTAGTCACTCCTGAGGCACCAGGCTCCTCAGCAACGAGATACCTCAGCAATGAAGGGTGGAAATAGGAGAAAAGGAGAAGAGGAGCAGGACAGGATTCTGCAAAAGCCTCTCCTTTCTTCTGCTCTTGGAGGTAAGATGTACCTAGGGTTAATACTGACTCAGCTGCTGCAGGCAGGGAACCCTGCCCATAGTCTCTGGTCTTCTGTGGTTGGCAGTGATGTCTTTCTGCTGGAGGGCAGAAGGTGTGGTCACTAAGAAGTGTGTGAGGAAAGACATGGCTATTTAGGTAGTAGAAGTGACATCACAGGATAAATACCTCTTTTGTTAATGTTTAAATATTTTCAGCATTCCATAATTGTTCAGTGCGGAAAAGCTGTGGAGAATTGGTGCCAGCTGTGGCATCAGCAGGGTTTTGAATCGGAATTGCTGACAGAAAGTTACACTGCTTTTTAAAATAAATTTGGCATCCAACTCAACAAAGTTTACCATCACTGCTGCAGCAAAATTGTGAGAAAATATTGGAAATTAATATTTTATAAGTGAGAACACTAAGATGGAAGTCTAAAATGATGTTGCCTTCATCTTAACTTGTTATTCCATGTCTTACATTTTCATGTAAGAAAGTAGATAGAGTTTTCATATTTTGGCATAATTTGGAGATAATCTCAGAACATTTTTTGATGGAGTAATCTTTTACACATAATTTAGCCTTGCTTGTATCTCAAACCTAGGTGAGAGTGAACATTTTCCTTAATTCAATAATAATGAAAGATAACTCATGTGTATAAAAACTATACTGCTATTTCTTCTGTGCCCTTCAAAACCTGTTAACTTCGTACCCATTAAAAGCAGAAAAAACCCTAGAATTGGCAAAAGAGGTTTTAAATTTTCCTGGTTTTTATTAACCTTTCAATAGTTGACTAGTTTGATTTTTTTTTTCCAGAAATATCTGTTTTAGAGTTGAACTCCTTTTTTGTTTGTTTAACTGTATGAGATGAACTAGGTTTCAATTTGAAGAACATTTTTACTGTATGAAAAAAATATTAATATCTGCCTCTCCTTATTAACAAGAGTTTCCAGAGGCTGGCTTTTGAGCACTGGTGTATTTTTTTCATTTTGTTTCTCATTGATAAGAAAATTAATATATATAAAAAATCCTACATAAAACCTAACCATTAAGATACATTTTGATGCAGTGAAAACCCTATAATTACAGTAGCCTAATGTACTGTTTATCATCAAATACACCCATGAGGTGTCGTGTATTCAATGCGATGTTTTATGGTGTGGGAAAACAGACTTTGTTAATGTTGTTTATTTTCAGAACTGGACAAGTGGGTCCTATAGCCAATCTTCATGTCCTTCATATTTCAAAATCAAATTTGAAAATTGGGGGTGATAACAGAACTAATAAGATAAATCAGATTGCTAACTTAATATATCTTGGTGCCAAGTCTGCCAGTTAATTTTGTTTCTAAATCTCTGTGCAAGAAGACAGCTATTACCAGGGAGCTGGTTTTCACACTAACAGGAGAACAGTTTTCATGAAGGGTAATTGCCTGCTAGAGGAAATACATTGAAGTCCTTCAATCATTAAAATCCCTGTCCTTCAAGTATTCAGGCAACTCTCACAGTTCCATCCAATTCAGGAATAAGCTACATGTGTTACTATAAATAGACTGCAAGATAACAGAAAAATCAACTAAATAAACCCCCTGGTATATTGAAGTATCTAATCTCAGCTGTAGAAAATTTTTCTTATTGAAAATGTCTTTAAAATTCAGACTTACATTTGTTTGCTGCCTACCAGAGCTGAAGAATATCAAGAGGATTTATCTTTTGTATGTGGAAAATCAGTAGCTGATGGATAATTTAAATGACTGTTTGAGACTAAATTCTGAAGTAGATGCTATTATACACTCTATGCCAGTTAACTGAGTGCTGCTGTATCTTATTATTACCTGAGTCTCATTTCTTTTTATTTCAACAAAAACAAAACCTTCTATTATTTTGATTACAGTTGATAACCAAACCACTAGCAGAACATGTTTTCATTAAAATAGTGTAGCTATCTTTAAATGCCTTCTGAATTCTTGTCTTTTTTTTCACTGAAATTTCATTTGTGTGAGAAAAAAACAAGATGAAAGGCTCTGGCAATGTCAAAATAGCTCATTTTGACATCTTTAAACGAAAGTCTTACACTTTCCTTTTTGAAATGGCTTTTTACCTCGATTTTTGTGTTTCATACAGACATTTGTGAGATGTGTAAAAAAATCTAAATTGGAAAGAATCGATCCATCTGAAACTAGATATTTTTCATTTTGCAGAACACTTTAATATTGACATTTCTTGAACTGGGATAAAAATTTCTCTAGAAAACTCAAAGTTCTGAAAGCATTTTCATTCCCCGTATAGTTCTGGGTTTGCCTTAAGTTACATTACCAGAGCTACCAGTAAAATGACCTATAACAACTCTCTACAATGGTGTCTACCAGGGAAGTGTGAACAAACAGGAAAGCTTTAAGACAAACAGCTATGCAAGCAATTTTGGGGTGTTAATTGGAAATTCAGACACAAGCTCTTCTCTCTGGTGATTCCATTTCACAGATTTTTGAAGAGCAGAGCTGATACAGAGGAACCACATTCTCTGAGTATTTTTTCAAACAACCAGCATGCATCCTTGTATGATGGAATTGTTATATTGGAGACAAAGAAAACTAACACTTTCAAACCTAAGAAAGGTTCAAGCCTTGCTTTTCCCTTTCAAGATTTCCTGCAAACCATACAGTGGCCCTTGGCTTGTGCAAAATGAGGGTTAGCTATCTCAGAGTGGTTCTCCATGGTTCTTCCCCCACTTCTCCTTGAGACAGCAATGAAATGGGAGCAGAAATAGGTGACATTTAAAGATGTCATTTTAAAAATGGAGGCAAAATAAACAAATGTCTTAAGCTTTGGGATGGCAAGATTACATTTTTTCAGAGGTGGCATAGTGGTTTTGCCAGGGACAAGATTTTCCAAAGGGACTCAGGTCCACTAGCTCATTGGCCACGGTAGTGGCAGGCTGTGATCCAAGCTGCCACCAAGCCTGGTCCTGTTTTGCAGCCGGCTTCAGCTGATTGCATGGGCTTTTTACTGCCCAGACAAGGTCTCATGCCAACCAGGAGGAAGGGAAATAAACTACTGCTTGCTCAGCTGCTGGTATAACCTGCCTGCTCCTCCCTCCCACGCGACAGAGAAGAGGGGTAAGACAGAATCAGTAACAGAGCAGCTACCAGCACAGTGTTGAGGTTTTTACCTACAGTGTGGTTGAGGAATGCACTTGATGTGTCCATCCTGAACCTTTTCAGAGATGTTTCTGTGGAAGCACTTCTGAGTCAGCATAGTTCAGCACACACGATGGCTGATGGTATGAGATAAACAAGGTGGAGATGTTCTGCTTAATGTTGTTAGTTCCGCATTTCTAACCCTACACCTGCAGCCAGCAATAGATACTCCTATGTGCAACATTTAAAAATGAGAAGCAGACTTGCATGTTTCCCAGCTGCTAAAAAGTTGGCAGTCCATGCTGTCCCTCTTGCTACAGCAGCTGCTTACATTCACAGTGAATAGGCAAGGGCAGGGGGGGATGACTTGCAAAAGTAGGACAACTGGCAGCACTTTCAGAGGTGATGAGTGACAGACAAAGCTGCCACTGGGACACCTCTCACAGGAAAGGGAATCACTTGGGCAACTCTGCCTGCCTGAATGAAGCTCCTGGTCAAGGAAAATAGAAGCTTCTGATGTGCTGATCATGTCAGCACACACTGCAGGGTTTCCAAAAGTGAGATGTGGTTGTGCAAGCATCTGTGCCTTTCTGTCTTCAGAGAATAAGCAGATACTAAAGACTTGTTGAAAATCCCTAAAGACTGGGAGGTGGGATAAATCCAGGCTTGCATGCTACTGTTTTATAATGCGAGTCTTCCTGGTTCTGTTCCTAGAATAGTTTATCCTCAGGCTGAGTATCATCTTACCAGGGGGGAAAACAGAATAATTTAAAATGTGTTATGTAAAATCAAATACATAAACAAATTGAGATAATCTCTATGTTTTCCTTGGTTTATGATCATTATGAAGTATATGGCCAATTTCTTTCCTTTCACTATTTTTCCCAATAACCTAGCTAAGTAAACAGTTCTGACAGTATTTATAATATAATAATACATGCACATAAGATCTTGCGTCAATAATTTAAGCAACCTTTATAAAATACAATAGAAAAATTACAGAGTAAGTGAAATGTCTATCTTCTTTCTTTTTTTTTTTTATAAGTGGAATTCATACCATTTGGGTAGTGCAGTTAAATTCCATTTTAGAAGAATTTTATAGTACTGTAGTGAAGACTATCAGGAGAACAAATCAAAAACTCTATATGACTTGCTGTTTAAAGTAGTCCTGCCATACTGTAATAATAATAATCAGGTACTGGAAAGATTTCCCACACGACATTGTAAATATAGTTGAATTCTGATTTTCAATAATCTTTCCTTAATGTCAGTCCTTACTGGAGCAAATGTGGGGAAAGGCTACAAATGGTGTCAGTGTTACAGTTCTACCAAAGAGGCAAATCCTGACCCAATGGCACCTTAGTATCATACAATCATTTAGGTTGGAAAATACCTTTAAGATCATCCAGTCCAACCTTAAACCTAACACCACCAAGTCCACCACTGAACCACGTCCCTAAGTGCCACATCTACACTTAGTTCAAATATCTCCAGGGATAGTGACTCCATCACTTCCCTGCACAGCCTGTTCCAATGCTTGACAACCCTCTCCATAAAGTAATATTTCCTAATATCTAGCCTAAACCTCCCCTGGCACAACTTGAGGTCATTTCCTCTTGTCCTATCACTTGTTACTTGGGAGAAGAGACCAACATTCACCTCGCTACAACCTTCTTTCAGGTAGTTTTAGAGAGCAATAAGGTCTTCCCTCAGCCTCCTCTTCTCCAGACTAAACAATCTCAACAGCTGCTCCTCGTAAGACTTGTGCTCCAGACCTTTTATCAGCTTTCTTACCCTACTTTGCACACACTCCAGCACCTCAGTGTCTTTCTCATAGTGAGGGGCCCAAAACTGAACACAATATTTGAGATGCAGCCTCACTGGTGTCAGCTACAGGGGGACGATCACTTCCCTAGTCCTGCTGGCCACACTATTTCTGATAAAAGCCAGGATGTTATTGGTCTTCTTGGCCATTTGGGCTCACTGCTGGATCATATTCAGTCAGCTGTTGACCAGCAGCCCAAGGTCCTTTTCTGCTGAGCAGCTTTTCAGTCACGCTTCCCCAAGCCTGTAGCATTGCATGAGGACCTCACACTTAGCTTTGTTGAACCTTATACAGTTGACCGTAGGCCATCAATCCAGCCTGTCAGTATTCCTGATCCCTCTGTAGAATCTTTCTACCCTCGAGCAGATCGACATTCCCACCTAACTTGGTATCAATTTCAAACTTACTGAGGGTGTGCTCGATACCTTCTTCCAGATCATTGATAAAGAAATCAAACAGAACTGGCCCCAACACTGAGCCTTGGGGAACACCACCTGTGGCCATCAACTAAATTTAACTCCATTCATCACAATTTTTTAGGCTTGGCCATCCAGTGAGTTTTTTACCCGGTAAAGAGTACAACCGCCCAAGCCATGAACTGATAGCTTTTCTAGGAGAATGCTGCGGGAAACAGTGTCAAAGGCTTTACTAAAGTCAGGGCAGACAATGTCCACAACCTTTCCTTCATCCACTTGTCATAGAAGGACATCTTGTCATAGAAGGAGATCAGGTTAGTTAAGCAGTACCTGCCTTTCCTGAACCCATGCTGACTGGGCCTGATCGCCCAGTTGTCCTGTACATGCAGTGTGATGGCATTCAAAATTATCTGCTCCATAACCTTCCCTGGCACTGAGTTCAGGCTGACATGCCTTTAGTTCCCCAGATTTTCCTTCCAGCCCTTCTTATAGATGGGTATCACATTTGCGAATGACCTCCCCAGTTAGCCAGGGTTGCTGATAAGTGATTGAAAGTGGCTTGAGGAGGACTTCTGCCAGCTCCCTCAGTGGTGTAGCAGGTCGCTAACCATTTCCTCTCAGATTATGTGGGCTCCATTCTGCTCCCTGTCTTCAAGCACAGGGGGCTGGGTACCCAGAAAACAACTGGTGTTACTATTAAAGACTAAGGCAAAGAAGGTATTAAGTACCTCAGTCTTTTCCTTGTCCTTTGTCACTACGTTTCCTTCCGCATCCAGTAAAGGATGGAGATTCTCCTCAGCCTTCCTTTTGCTGCTAATGTATTTATAGAAATATTTGAAAATATATAGAAATATATTAAGATCTGTAGTTGGGCTTTGGCCCTTCCGATTTTCTCCCTGCGTAACCTCACGATATCTTTGTAGTCCTCCTGAGTTCCCTGCCCCTTCTTCCAAAGGCCATAAACTCTCCTTTTTTTCCTAAGTTTCAGCCAGAGCTCTCTCTTCAGCCAGGTGTGTCTTCTTCCTCACTGGCTTGTCTTTCTGCACATGGGGATGCACTGCTCCTGTGCCTTTAAGGCTTCCTTCTTGAAGAATGTCCAGCCTTCCTGGACTCCTTCGCCCTTCAGGACTGCCTCTCAAGGGAGTCTGTCATCCAGGCTCCTAAACAGGCCAAAGACTGCCCTCTGGAAGTTCAAGGCAGTTCTGCTGACCACTTTTCTTATGTCTTCAAGAATGGAAAATTCTTTATCATTTTGTGATGGCTATGCCTAAGGCAGCATCCAACCATCACATCACCTACCAGTCCTTCTCTGCTTGTAAACAAGAACCTTCTGCCTCATCCCTTGACACCTCACATAATCTACATGGGGATTTTATTCTACCTCCCCAAAACAGTGTGACTGGATAAACACCTTGCCTTTTACTGCTCCACTCTTATGGCTTAAACCTTCCTGCCAGTTGTGTGATCAGAAAGGGACAAACAGAGAGCAAAGCAGCAGAGGAGCATTGGTTTGTTCACATATCAACAAGCTGCTTGCAGGCTTTCAAATATCACATTAAACTAGCCCATAATTAGATAATTTACTTGGGTGGAGAGGAGCAGAGAATGTCAACATCCACTGCAGGACAGAGGAATATACTCAAAAGATTGTGCTTCAGTCTGTAATATTTTGCAATAAAAGAGCAGAATGGCTTGGTTTCAATATAGGCTTGTCATCTTGCAATTTCTACTCATATGCTTCAATTCAGGTTTTGGTTTTTTTTAAAGTTGTGTTTGAGTGCTTCATTATTAAAATTTTAAAGGTGTTTTAAAATTATCTGCAGGGTAACTGAGTCAGATTTTGATTGGTTGTGTATAATAACAGGTATTTTTTAGTACTGTATAGCAGTATAACAACATGCTACAAAAAGAGTTATAAGAATAAGAACATTTAATTGATTTACCCTGTGGTAATACATTTTTACTCTTAGTCATGCATTAAAATAGATGTATTTTACATCTCACTGACTAAGAAACATCCTCTTGTATCAGAGTTATCCTGACTGTAAGCACAGTCCTCTCCATCTGTGGTAGATGACTGAAGAGATAAGCAAACTGTGTTGGTTTCGAACATGAAGGAGGAGTAGATGTATTTAACCATGGGCTTTTAAAGCATTTTAAGGACGATGGTAGCAACCTTCCAAAAATTGAAGGGGATATCATTAAAACACCATCTGAAGTAATGAATTATTACTCCTATTTTGCAGTTGGGAAACTGAGGCATAGACATGCCACACAGTTTCCCCAAATCCACTTGGGGAGACTGCTGCCTGTGCTGACAAGAGAATGCTGAGCTCCTCACAAATGAATGGATTTGCTGTAATATCCTCCATACCCAACACATCCAAGATAAATTAGCTGCAGTTAAATTAGAAAACAATCTTCCTTCTGGTACTTTCTCATGACATCTTCCCTTTTTCTAAAGAAAGAATTAATACTTCATTTTACCTCATTCCATAGAAGTACTTTAATCTGAAAGTTGAGATCCTAATATAACTCTGGCCAAGATCTGAGTTGCTTTTCTTTCCTGTCCCCAGCTAGCTTAGGAAAAGAGAGGTGTGGATTTTGGAGGTCTTTCCTGTAATGCATTGTACTGCCTGCATAACTTCCTCCTGAGCAATTAATTAGAGAACTTAAAATAAAGAACTTCCAAAAAAGCTGAAAATAAAATCCCTGAGAATCCATTCCTTAGCATGCTGAATAACTTAGTTCAGACAAATGTTTTCTGATAAAAATACAGGTTTACAGCCCCTGTATACTATCAGTATAAACCTTTCTTTTGATTATTGAAATGTTGTAAAACCACAGAGAATAGATTTTCTCAGGCAGATATCACTATAGATCCTGCCATAAACTTGATACTCTCATGTCATAGTAACATTTTTTAGTCAAGTCCCATTCTCCATGCCTCTAAGAAGGAACATCATGTCTAAGGTGAGCAACAAATCACAACTTGACTCACCTGAACTTGTATGGAACAAAATGGATAGAAATCTGAATGTACTACATGGCAACATGGTAGATGCTGAACCTCTTTAGTAGCACACATCGAGGAACTTGATAAGGCATGTCTAGTTAAGCTCCCTTTCAGATATTTCCCGAAGGTGTGATCTTTGCCTTTTGGTCTCCTTAGAAAGACTTTGTGCCCTCTGAACAATTGAGTGAAGTTAAGAGCAGGAATTGGAAGATTTGAGGGGCTTCTTTCTTCTGCAAAGGGACAATTTAAGGGTCAGTAATTGGCATGAATTTCACTAACTTTAAAAAAAAATTGCTATTCATTATCATAATATAACTTGGAGAGGGACTAGTAGAACTTTTCAGGATGTCAAGCAGTATGAAAGCAAATTTAAAGGTGTTACAGTGTAGTAGAGCGACCACTTGTAGTAATCACAGAAGGGATAAAGGGAATGTATATATTATGTTAAAAAAGAATATCAGATGTGTTATTAAGCATTTTATTTTGTCAGAGCTCTGTAACAGGTCACAGAAATTATTGCACTAGAAGTCACAAAAGCCATGATCCTCAGGGAGATAAAGTGTTCCAGACCTGTGGAAATGCTTGACCTTGGTAATGTTACTCCCAAAGCTGATGCATGCTTCTGGTGATTGGGGTAAGTAACATAAGTACCCACAGTCACACATAAAATTGAAAGTCAAAATCTAGGAGGTGTGTGTTTCCTATATGCTACTGGTATAAATGCGTGAGGTAAGGCTACATTCGAAATAACAATAAATAGTTGAGGATAGTCTTTATACTATTTTAGCAGGTGAAAGAGGATTGCATGTAAATATTAACTTCATAATTTTAAATTGTTCATTTACCTGCAGTTATATGTTTCAAGAAATCTGTAAGCTGCAGATGTCACTTTAAGTCACTGCGAGCATTTCATCTAGCACAACAGTTTGACAACTGATAAGTGTAGCATGGAAAAATATGTAGGATTTTTTGTTTCCACAGCCTAACACCAGTCAGGCTTCCACTCCTCTGCCTCCTTAGTACCAGCCTCTCTCATAGGGGCAGGCATTTTAATAAAAGAAACCTTCCAGTACTCAGTTTGATAGGAACAGACTTTAAAAAAATCAAAAGTCTGCAAATGTTCTCCAATGTGAAGCAAGTAGAACAATACTGAAAAGTTAGGTGTTATTGAATGCTACAGCAGGTAAACAGAGCAGCACAACCATGGAAACCACTGCACAGGCAGATCTCCTCTGATGGAATGCGCACAACCTCAGAGGGACTCAGAGAACTATCCAGCCTGCGCCTCCTTCTTTCTCTTGTTTCCCACTTACTTCCTCTTCCGTCTCAAGATGAATCCTCATCAGTGGGCAGGTGAAGAGGAACTGTCAATCAATACGCCTCTCCAGGCTCCAGAGAGAGGCCTTTGAAGCTCTTGTCAATAAAGATAAACATACTCTTTCCCAACAGAAAAAGTATTATTTTCTAGTTTCTCAAAGCCTGAAATCACACGAGATAAAATTTCCTTTAAAAAAATTGAGTCCCACTTGATATCATTGACTATCCAGGCCATGACTGCACCAAATTCCCGCAGACGTAAATACTGGATACACAGCTTCTGAAAATAAACAGAAAAACTGTCAGATGATATATGCAAACAAGCCAAATATATAAAAATATATGTATTTTCAGAGTTTATACACAAGTACTGGTAAGTAAATAGAACATGCAAAATACAATACTCTATTTCTCTTGCCTTACTCTCTCCGGAACTAAAGAACCGTATACTATACAAAAACCTAAAATAACCAAAAATAATGAGCAGTGTTCATTACTGATGTCATTCCACCACAGTTAAAACAGACACAATTGGGAACAGAGTCTGGATCAGCATTTTAACTACCCTTATTTAAATGAGTATTAATTAAACAAACTCCATTCAGCAATCACTCCTGCAAACCCTGATCCTCTTATTATGTAATCACTTTTGATAGTCATTAAAAAAAGAGATATATGTAACACAATTTTAAACCACTTAAAATACAATGCAAAATGATATTACAGAAACATATAAAATATCTAAAAGGAAAATAGAAACCAATCACAGACACCACTTACCACAGCTGGCTGTGCAAACTCAACATGTTCACGATTAATATTTTGGAAATTGAAATAAAGAGGGATCTCACTGTCTGAAATGTAATTGTCTCAACATATTCTTACATTGATACATTTTACCTATCTGCTCCTTTCAGGGAATAGCCCAAGACTGGCAACAGTTTAAATCATTGTGTAAGCGGTCACAGAACTATTTAATCACAACAGCATTAAATCCACATTGACTAAATTTAACAGAACGATGTGGGGAGGTTTATCACAATGTTTTTGCCATCACTTACACACAAGTCCAGTCATAGCCATGATGGTGAAGGGACTGCATGGAGAACGGAGAAATCATAGAATGGTTTGGGTTGGAAGGGACCTTAAAGATCATCCTGTTCCACCCCCTTGTCATGGGCAGGGACACCTCCCACCAGCCCAGGCTGCTCAAGGCCCCATCCAACCTGGCCTTGAACACCTCCAGGGAGGGGGCATCCACAGCTTCCCTGGGAAACCTGTGCCAGTGCCTCACCACCCTCACTGTGACAAATTTCTTCCTGATGTCCAATCTAAATCTTCCCCCTTCCAAATTAAAGCCACACACCCCCCCTCCCCCAGTCCTATCACTTCTTACCCTTGTAGAAAGTCCCTCCCTGGCTTTCCTGTAGCCCCTTCAGGTACTGGAAGGTCTTTCTGGAGCCTTCTCTCCAGGCTGAACAAACCCAACTCCCTCAGTCTGTCCTCACAGCAGAGGTGCTCCAGCCCTCTGATCATCTTCGTGTCCTCCTCTAGACCTGTTCCAACAGCTCCATATCCTTCTTATGTTGGGGATTCTGGAACTGGACACAATACTCCTGGTGGGGCCTCACGAGAGCAGAGTAGAAGGGCAGAATCACTTTACTGGGGGTGAGGTGTAGGGTTTGTTATTTTTTTCCTGGTTGCATAAATTCGATTTTGAAATTCCTTTGAGGAATTACTTAACGCTCACTTAGAAGAACCACACCGCATGCAGGGAGCGGGGGTGAGAAGGACGTATCCTGCCACCCGCCTGCGACCTTGCTCCCCCGTACCCGGCTGCAGCTGCTCAGCTCCGCGGAGCCCCGGGGGCTGGCACTGAGGGGGCTCCGCGCACCCCGCCCCGCCGCGGGCCGCCACTGCCACCTGCTGAGAGCACCGAGACACTGACGGTCCCGGCCCCCGGCGGACCCCCGGGGTCCAGGCAGTGCAGAGGATGCGAGGGATGTGGAGGATACGGAGGGTGCAGAGGATGCGGAGTGCCCCGCACGTCGATGCAAGTGTTCACCAGCAGCAGCCCAGCACTAGGGACGGTGTCAAATAAAGACAAATTCAGGGCTGCCGGTTTTCTTCCTGTTCCCCTGCAGCGGTTCAGTTTACCAGCAACAACCTCCTAAACCAGTTAGTAGGTTTTAAGTGAGAAGAAATTGTGTTTGATGGCGTCATGATTGTGGGGCATCTCCACAATGTGTGTTTTGATGTAAATTCTTCCCTTTTCCAAAGCATATTGTCTGATTTCAGAGGTGTGCTTTAGGAAGAGAGCGTGCCAGTTCAGTGAGCAGCAAATAATTATGCAAGAGGAGGTAAGGTTACACAGTGGAAATTATTACTCCTAACTAATACGGTGCATGAAACGAAAATGCCTTTAATAGGGCTCCTGAGCCAAAAGCAATGTACAAAAGAGATTGTCATATACTATATTAAGGAAAGAAAACTTGTTTATTTTGTAACAGGGAATAAGATCCTAACCAATATTACTTGGGGTCCAAAACAGCATTGCTCTTTTGAAACTATCACCAGCATTGAAAATATTCCCCTTTTCAGAAAATAAAGTCAGTAATTCTTCATCAGTTAAGCAGAAGTAAGAAATAAAATGATTGTTACTATCTGGGGCTCATTTGTTTCAGCAGGAAACTGCCTCCACTGTTACACTACTCAAGTGTACTGATTCGCTCTGGTAACAGAGAGGTATCCTTATCTGTATGGATTTAAATATGGAAAGAGAGAGTGAATGGAAAGAACAATCCAATCAGATATTTTAAGTTACGACTGAATTGTGCATTTATGGCCCCAGACAACGTGCTCTGAAAAATGTTCCAAAACATTCATCTCTAAGCTTTCAACTGTTTCTCACTTCTGTTCCAGTGAAACATTGTGAGGGGGGGGAAATAATAATAAAAAAATCCACCAGGATCTAACATAAGGAAGGTGGAATCATAGTGATAACAATTTACTTACCACCCATCATTATCATCTAGGCCATTCTTTTGTTGAAATATGTCAGAATTCTGCTTCCAGTGAATAATCTTTACACTACAAAAATAATTTTAGAACCATAATTTTATAATGCTTCTTTTAGAAGATAATTACTTAGATTTTTAGTTTCTTTCTTTATTGCAGTGATAGGATAGCTGCTTCTATAAACCAGTCTAGCTAATATGTCATATCTCTCTTCAGCAGCTACTGCACACATGATATAGGAAACTCTCCTGCTACTGGTTACTCATTAAAGTTAAGTGATAGGGATCCACATGGCAAGGTTAAATTTCAACACTTTAAACCCTGCTGAAAGTTGCTAATAATGTTTAATTTTCATTCTAAGCGTTTATGGTATCACCAACTTGAGACTGTTATTTTCTTCTTCTCATTAGTTGGAACCAATGAACCTTTCCTCAGAATAACAATCTTCAGGCAGAATAATGAAATAGAGGTAGACTTTGACTCCTGCTTCAGTTGAACTATCTAAAAGGGCTTAATGTGACTGTCCTATTAACCAGAGGTAAAGACTGATCAAGATTTTCAAAAAGGACTGGAGAATTCCACGTCCTAGTAGGAAAATGCTAACGGAAATATGATTTTCAAACCAGGACCACTCAACACTTTCTTAAAATGGTCCATTATGGAGTGAAACTAAAATAAATACTCCTTTTTAAAACACAAAAATTTTGAAATGTTGCCTTTTTATTTGGGGAAAATGAGGTTTGCAAAAAATCACCCACAATCTCTAGACACTGAAAAGCCTTGCTGCAAAAATTCAGCCAAGTTCAAATCATCTCAAGGGGAAAGAAAGAGATGAGAAAAGGAAAGATGCTTGCTATGCCAGAGAAGGCTGGAGAAATGAAGGGGAAGTCAACAGGATGCAGAGTTGTGGCACCCGCAGCGGAAACAAGGCAGGCATCTGGTCTTGTGCTATTCCTCATGCTTGTGCTTGCAAGGACTGTGTTACAATGTCTCTCCTTTATTCTCCCATCTCGCCTCCCTTTTTAGAGAAGAAATCAGAGGAGCTATTACATCAAAGGCAGAAACCAAAGGCAGAAACCAAAGGCAGAAACCACTGCTATCCTTTCAACCCTTTGGCCCTCGCACATAAGGTTTGTGATTTTGCAGTGGGGGCAGGATATCAGCAGTGACAGATGCTTATGTGCCCTTACAGTATCGACCAGGTCAAACTTATCAATGGGGTTTTATTTCACTGGGTAGGTCATAAAGTATTCATTGCTGTAGGTCATCTTGACTCATGGAATAATTTCGGTTGGAAGGAACTTCGAGAGGTCATCTACTCCGCAACCTTCCCAGCTCATAGTTCTCATCAAAGTTATATCAAGTTGTTTAAGGCTTGCTAATTTTTTTAAAACTCCAAATGGCACCTGTGCCAGTGTCTGACCATCCAGCTTTAGACACATCACAGCTTCTGTTTTATTCCTCTTTTGAAATTAAATAACTAATTCCAGCCTTTCTCTAGGAATACAGCTGTTAGACCACTACTTTAAGCTGCATGGGAAAACGTCCTGTTCCATGGTTTTATTTCCAATGATTATTATTCCTACTTAACTATTGTTGTAAATTTTATCCTGTTACTATTGTCTCTCTATATCACCTATACTCCTCTTAACCTTTGCTTTCTTGTGTTTTTTTTCATTTTTCTCCTGATGGAGATTTTTGAAGTACATACTTTAGAATGAGATGAGTAAGTGAAGTGCCTAATCATGCCTGTAGAAGCCTAAGGAACTCCTTTCTGATGTGTTACAGTTTCATCAGCTCCAACTGAATCTCATCACTCATCCAATTGCAGCTCTTGAGGGCCCCACTGACCTTAGGCATTCTCCTCTCCACCTTTACAGATTACCTAATGGAATAATTCTCACTGAAGTCAACAGGAATGCAGTAGCAGAAAAGAGGAGCCTCAAGCATAAAATTTCTACAAAAGGTTTCCAACAACTAGTTGTCCTCTGAAACACTAATGGAAACACATGCTGTCAGAGTTTTTATCTATTCCAGCTTTCTGTTGTGCCTTTAGTTTATGCATAAGTTCTTGTTATGTTACTTGGGTAACTCAGAGGGCACATCTTATTCAAATTCGTTGAGGATCACAGTTGCTGTCAAATTATTTGAACAGGCACATAGAAAAAGCAAAATATTTTTGTATTTTTAATGAAAAATGGTAGTAAATTATTATAAAACGTACCTGCAGAATATATTAAGTTGGTGATTAAGCATCTAATCTAGAAAGGCTGTTACTCCAGTTACAATGAATTACAGTAATTTAGTTTTGAGTCCTGTATTTATGCTATGAATAAAGTCTAAGACACAAGAGCATTTGTATGGAAGACGAACAGCTGATGATCTTTTGAGAATATTAAATCACTCCTCGATCTCAACAGATACTTTAGATACCAGGAAACTATGCTTTAGCCCCTAAAACTTCAAGTCCTACTGCAAGAGCAGAAACCAGACTCCTGTGATAGAAGTACGCCATCTCAATAATGCATGAAACACAGAGGCACCTCCAAATGAGGGTCGCAGAAGCCAGGGCACCAAACAAGGAACCTTTTAAACTGGCCAGAAACATGCAAAGTGTATCTCCTCTTGTGTCCTGTACATGAGATTAGTGATGCTGCTAACCTATCTCAGCAGTCAGCTGTCAGAGTACTTCCTCCAGCCTCAGCATGGCTCTGCTGCTCGGGAGCAAAAACTAGAGCTGTTCAGTGTTTCTAAAGTACAAGCACCCTGATGTAAGAGCATCTGTAGTGGCTTGCTCTCTCCATGCTACTCCCCACAGATTTTCTTAAATTTATTTGGGCCAGAAACAGCAAAGGTGAGCTCATCTCTTGTATCTCCACGTTAGTCTGTAGAAACAAACAGCATAAATGCAAATTATATTCCAGTTGACTCAAATGAAGACTTGCAGGTTTCTAGGTGTGTTCAGAAGAAATATTTTAGGTTATTCTGAAATATTAATGTAAAAAAACTCCATGCCTTGAAGATTAGGTCACAGTTGAATAAGAGTTTTCAAAATCAGAGCTGCTACAGTACAAATAGAAGAGATGTGCAGAGAAGGGGAAAGAGGAGATGGGCAGAGGGTCTGGAAAATAATGAAGGTCACTGTAGTCTACAGAAAAAAAACTCATAATGAGATACATCAAAATATCAGCCACTAGCTTATTTCAGGTACATCCTGGATGATCTAATGCATAAACTAAGACTATTGCTGTGTCTTAAAGGAATCTTATTAACTCTAGGGATCAATCTGAGCTTTCACAGAATATTTTCTCCATACCCAAAGAAACCAGAAACAAATCCAATTTAAAAATATCCTTACTTGTCTCCTACACTGGAAATCTGAAAAAAAAAAAGAACATTCTCTTGCTGAATTCCTAAGTAGCCATAGTCTGACCTTGCCAAGTTTCTTCAAGTCTACTGTGGCTTGTTACCATGCCTGTTTGAAAAAAGCTTTGACTTGCAAGCTAGCCAAACTGCACTCTTGTGCTTGATAACAAACAGTTTTGAAGATAATACCCGAAGGCTCCCAAGGATTTCTTTTCTCTGCCATTTCTCATTGGCTTGTTTTCTCCAAAACTTCTAGGTATTTTGAGAAATATGATTTTGAAAATTCAAATATTTTGAGAGATGAAACCTTTCTATGTGAAAAAAGTATTTCATATTCTATTCTATTTATATTCACAGCTCCTGTGTGGTAAACTGCTCTGCAGTTCTCAATATAGACTCAAGCCTCTTTTTTTTCTTTCCTAGATGTTCAAATGCTTTGGTGTCACTAGATTAGAGATTGGGAATGGTCTATGGAGCAGGCCATGCACTTGTGACACAGTTGACACCATTCAAGACACGATAGTCTTATTTTGTCATCAGACTGTTTGCTCAGGAGTCCAGATAGTTGAATCACGGAGGGAGGAGGCTTAGGAAGGAAGGAAGAAAAGTACCACAAAATAGCCAGCACCCCCCAGATGAAAGAGAAAATAAAAAGATGCACAGAGAAGTCATTTAGGAGAGAGGGTGCTGGAGTCTGACCATGACTTTACAGAGAGGTATGCCTTATTAACAGAGGGCTGTCTAGATATTTAGTTCAGTAGGAATCAATGGAATCAATTAATTCTCTTATCAGGGATGAATATCTGATGACTGATAGGAAATACCAGATGTCAGGAAGCAAAATTAGCATTTTGCTAGGACAGCCAGGCAGCACAAAAGCAAGGCCAGGATTTTTTGCTTTTGAGACGGAACAGGCAAGGAGAGGAGACCAAACCATTTCTCCAGCCACACAGGAGCAAACAGCTCCTGGCAGACAAGGGGCCCACTAGAAACAGTCTGGGAACTGGTCATGGTTTTTACAGACGTAATAACCAGGCAGAAGCCTTTCTAGTATAACTCTGGCCAACGGAAGTACAAGTACTGCCAGCGAGCCTTTCACATCTTGTGTTTGGATTAAAATTTAGCCTGTGCTGGTAGTAACCCAGAATGACTACCAGTGCCAGCCATGGTCTGCTTGGAATATAAATCTGACCTCAGGACAGCTCTTTGTGGAGAGAGGTCTTCCTCAGAGCTAACAACCTGGTAGCAGTCTAATAGCAAGGTCAACACATAAAAGGTACATGAAAACTAAATTACTTTTGAAGGTACTCCCTCAAGTTCAGGGTTAAGGCATCTCATGAAGAACGCATTGAGAAGGCTGGGCCGTCCTTTCTGCTGTGTTCAGTGCATGAATGCCTCATGCTAGGGACAGCCTTGTTTCTCTCATTTATGTGAAAACAGCTTGCAGGAAAATATCCTAACATCTTGGAATATTAATGGAATACATACATACTATTCCAACATTTTTGAATATAAATATCCAAGCCCTGCTAAAGCAGCTAGCATGTTTCATGTGCCAACAAGAGAACTTGTTACATGTGCCAACAAGACAGCTTCTAATATGCATCCTAATATACTATTCACCTCATCTGACGTGTTTGCTAATGATTTATTATGCAATGGTGATGCTCCATTTGGGGTTTCCTGGAGGTGCATACAGGCCACACAACAGGTCCACACAGCAAATTAATTGTTCCTAACACCTAAGTGCTTTGAAAACCTATTCCTGACACTTGTATGCTTGTTAGCAAGAATAGAAATATGCATCCCCTCCTCCATATAATTAGGCAGAAAGCTAAAAATCTTACAAAGAGATGCAGAACTAGAGTATACATGATATCCTCACAATATTACAAAACACGAAAAAGGTTATTAACAAGCAACTCAAATGAACTCAAAACATGATACTGCCGTAAATTGACCTTTGCAAACTGTTGCTACGAAAGCACTCCACCTTGCACTCTGGCTGCCTTTCTGTTTATAACAGCCACTATATGTATGTGATTTCTACCATTCCCCTTTTGCAGTGTTTAAGTGTCTTATGCTGTTCCATGAATTTATGTTAACAATCTCTCTCTCTACAAATGAATTTCTACCACACCCTCTGACTGATATGTAATTGAAGCACAAAGACTGAGAGATTTTTCAAATCCATGTAAATGCTAAAAGTTGCCTATAGGTACACAACTGTTTTTCAGCAGTTCAGTAAGCTTCTCTCTGTAACTAGAGGCAACTACATGCTCAGGTACTTCGGGCTTGATGTGAGCAGGCTCTGGCTCCTATCTGGCCTGGCAGCACAGGGCAACGAAGTGAATCAGATTTACTGAACTCTGGCCAGTGCCTTCCAACCCAACCCATCTTCGTTTCTCTCTTTTTTCCCCCTGCAACAAAGTTCTTCTAATAACAGCTACACTGTGTCACGGTTATACCAGTGCATCTCAGTATTCCTGTTATTTATCTGCAAATTTAGTCTTTGTGGAGGCCTGCTTTAACTTCTAGTGTGGCTAACTCCAAATTGGCATTAGTAAATGTCTTAGAAAAGAAGTTTACACGCCATTGCAACCCTCTATTTTATAATAAATAAGAGAATAAGGAAATATCACTGCTGTTTGAATTTATTTCCTCACTTTATTAAAGTGGAACCCATAAACACAGCATAACACAGGTAACACATTGGAAAGAAAAGCCTTGAAAATCCCAAACATATGCAACATTTTGTCCCTAATCAGAAAAGATTATATGTATCAGCTGATCCTTCCACAAGTCAGGATAGATAATATCTGATACATACCTTTGGAATAATGCAATGTGATCTTAAAACCTGTCACTTACAATTTTCAAGAATATATTATTGGCATTTGCCATAAAGAAGAGTAATGGCTATCCCCCAGCTGAACTTCAGCATGCCCTTTTCCTTGTCTCACCTGCAGGTGGGATATACTGTACATGCAGCCTCAAGATGTCAAGATTCCTTAAGATGTTCTTGCCTTGAAGATTTCGTCAAGTAGATCCTCTTACCGACACCTGAACCCAGGGCGACCTTGGACCATGCGGACACACTAGAATTTCACACGACTCATGAGTGTAGGTATTAGATAGTCTGAAGCCAAAATACCAGGGGACTTCGTTGTTCTATAAATCTAGTCCCCTATTTTGCAATACATACTTAGAGGAGAACTACCATTTTTACGTAGTACCGTCTCTGCCTAGTCCAGAGCAGACAGCTGCCTGGGTGCTAATGATCTACTCAGCAATCAACCAGTGTATCATGCCTTGGTTATCTGACATATGAACAAGTCGGAATTAGATTAATTACCATCAATTTCTTTTCATAATGCATTATTTTTAAAGTATTATTTAATAAAAGATAACAAATGTGAAAACACTTTTGTTCACACACTGTAAAAATAAAATGCTTAATTCATCACTAAGAGTTGTTTGCTTCTAGCTGTCCTGACATCTATGGCTGCATTTCAGTACTGGTCCATGCTATTTATGCTCACGAACTGCTTTCCTTACTATTATTTAAATTAATAGATGATTTTAAGCACCACTAGAGGGCACAGAATTATAACAATATTTCTTAGTGGATCACAAAAAGTACATCAGGAATAGGAGTTCAGTAATTTCATAGTTTATTGTTCAAATCCCCAGTTTAAAGCCCCAGTCCTGTCAACAGTGACGTATGTGTGCAGTTGTGCTGCTATCAGCTGAGCCAGTGCCTACTCATGGCAATTAACCCAATGAAGTTCAGGGGTGAGCACTTGTGGTACAGGGGCCTTACTGAGCCAGCTGGACCATGTGCTCTCAGCTGAATGGCACAGTTCAGCTTTCTAGGTGCCAGCCCTCAAATATTTTATTCAAATTACTAAGGCCAGTAGAGTATAAATCTAGGCACAGTTTTGGAGGTCCAGCTGATGTGAAAGGTGCGCTATACATCTTCAGCTGTAAATAGGGATGAGTAAAATGAAGAGTATAAACACTTGCATATCAAACCAGGGAAATGCAAACAAGTATTAAATGAAGGATTAACTAACTCAATTTACAATTCAAAGAAAGAAGAGTAGATATGCGCCACTGGAAAGCTTAAATATTAATGGGATTGCTGTGGATACTTATCAACTACTTAACATCTGTTTTGACATGTGTGCTGTTTCTGTCATCTCTTATCAGAAGCGAGAGCGGCCACTGTGCTTCACATGTTATAAAGTTCCTGTTTGAAGCTGCCTGCAGTGGAGGAGGAAGTGCAGTGAAGAACAGAAGATGAAGCTCTTTTTTTATAAAGACAGCTATTTGAATGGCTCTGGAGACACTGTAGCAGTAAACCAGTACTGTTGATGTTTCCATATTGCTTTAGTAGAGTCACAAGTTAATGCCCACAGGCAGAATATGACATTTGTTCCACCGCTTACTTCTTTTCTGAAAGTTGGAGATGGTGTGTTAATCAAAAGCTTGAGAGCCTGGCCTCTGACTAGCCAGTAGAAAGAAAACATCGCCAAATTTAACTGAATTTCAGAATGTTTGTATTGATTTTTGCATAACGTTGGCGTCCACATCACTCTTCATCAGCCCTTCACTAATTAGCGGCACATTTTCACATTGCGGTGCTCAGACTTGCAAAACCAGTGACACGCAGCAGTCTGTCACCAAGCCAGTGCTGAAGAGCCGGGGTGGCGCTCCCCCTCTCCCCGGGGCAGCGCGGGGCTCTCAAGGGGTCCCGCGGGTGGGGCGGCGGGCGCTGTGGAGCCCCGGGCAGCGGGGCAGGGGGTGACCGGGGGACCCGGTCGCCGAGCATCAGCGATTAACGGGGAAGCGCGGGGCGGGCGCGCCTGCGGCGTGGTGGGATGGATTTTTTTTTTTTTCCCCCCCGCAAGCTCACCTTGATGCAGCGGGGAGTTAAAGGCCCGCTCTCGGCAGGGGGAGCTTTGTTCTCTCCGCGCAGCTCGGGCACCGAGCGGCGGCACCGCTGCGCTCCGGGGCTGGAGGGCGGGAGGGAGAGGGGGGGGCCCGCAGCGAGGGCAGCCCCCGCCGCCGCTGGGATTTGCTCTCTCGCCGGGGCACGGCGAGAGCGCCTGCCGGGCTGCGCCGCCCCCCGGGGGGACACCGGGCGGCTCCACTGTGCTGCCCCGCCCGCGCCGGCCGCACTGCCCGCTCGCACCGGGGTCCCGCAGCCGCTGGCGGAACCTCCCGCGCGCCGCCGCTGAGACTTACGGCAGTTTTGTTACTTTCTCGGACTTAAATGGACATTTCCCAGGAGCGCGCGTAGCCCGCGGGCGCCGCGTCCCGCCAGCCACCCGCTCCGCCGCGGGTACCGGGGCTGCTTTCGCCGCTCTCGCCCCGGGACGCGGAGGAGCCCAGCAGCGCGGCCCCCGCCTGCCTTTCTCGCCGACTTTCTCCGCCGCCGGGAGCGAGAGCAACAGCTTGCCCGGCCCGGGCGGGCCAAGTGCGGCGGGAGGCGGAGAGCGACCGGGAGGCGGGAGGCACCGCCGAGCCGCGGCGCGGAGCCCTCGCCCCCCGCCGGAGCTGCCCTCCCGCCGCCCCGTCCCGGGCCGCGGAGCCACGCCGGGCGGCGCTGCGGGGGCCGGCGGCGGGAGAGCGCGCCCGGGGTGGGGTAGGGGGGGGCCCGCTGCCTCGCCGGGGCCCCCTGCGAAGCTGCTGCAGCCCGGGAGCCCAAAGTGGCCCGCGCCCCCGCGCCCCGCCTCGCCCCCCGCTGCCCGCTGCGGGCCGCTGCCGCGGGGTGCCCGCCCGTCGCCGCCCGCGCCCTGCTCCGCCGCGGCGCCCGGGGTGATGCCATGCCCCGCAACCACGGCGGCGGGGAGGAGGGCGGCTCCGCGGGGCTCTGGGTGAAGAGCGGCGCGGCGGGAATGAAGGATGTGGAGTCGGGCCGGGGCAGGGCGCTGGCGAGCGCGGCGGCCCGCGGCGACGGGCTCCTGCTCCTGGGCACCGGCAGCGCAGCCGCCCCCGCCGGGCTGCGGGAGGGCCGCCGCGGGAAGCACGGCGCCCGCATGAGCCTGCTGGGGAAGCCGCTGTCGTACAGCAGCGGGCCGAGCTGCCGCAGGAACGCCAAGTACCGCCGGCTGCAGAACTACCTGTACAACGTGCTGGAGCGGCCCCGCGGATGGGCCTTCGTCTACCACGCCTTCGTGTGAGTACCCTCCCGCTCCCCTCTCCTCCCGTCCCATCCCGTCCCCCCGGCTGCCGCCCGCACCTGCGCCCGGGCAGAACGCGGCGTGCACCTTCCCGTCTCCCCTGCGCTCCCCGAGCATCTCTCGCGGCCGGTGCCCAGGGACGACCAGTGAGCCACGCTGAAAGCAGCCGAGGGGGGGGCAGGGGAGCCGCTGCCACCTGCTGCGCGGGCGACGGGAAACCCGTGCAACCCTCGGTGGGAAGTGATAGAGGGGAGGCTTGGCAGAAAGAGCCGGAGGAGAGCGCGGCGGGGAGCACATGTTCGCGTGTCTCCCCGGCACTTGGGGCCGCCAGCTGGTCCGGGGGTGCCGGCTGCGCCCGCACCGGTGGAGACCCCTGCGCTCTCCCCGGCGCGCGCTTTGCTTCGCGGACATCGAGCGGTTGGAGAAGCGAGAGCCAGGGGAGCCGCATGGCGCTTTTCTCCCTCCCGCGCGTCCACCGGGCGCGCGTGGTTCCCGTCCCGCGCGTTCCCACGCGTGTGGTCCCCGCGGTCCTGCCCTGCGGGACGCTGCCGCCGCGATGCGGCCGTCGGCCGCTCGCAGCGCCGGGGCCACCCCGAGGAAGGAGCGCAGCGAGCAGTCCCTGCGCTGACAGAGGGCTTCTCCGGGCTCTGGCTCTGTGCTCTGTGTCTTCTTGGCAAGTGACTTCTCCTGTCTCTGAAGGAGCCGGTGACTCAAATGCGCTTCTTGTCCCATCGCTCTGTGGAGAGCGGTGCTGTCACTGCGCTGCGAAGCTTGTGCTGCCTTAATGGCAGGGAGAGCCGGGTGAGGGGCAGCCGAGGTCTCCAGCTACTTAAAGGACCTCCAGCGTCAGAGGTGCGCCTTTGTTCATTAGTAGTCCCCTTTTTTTACGGATTTAAGTAATATTTGGCGTAAAGGCCCGACTCAAAAGCCTTTTGCATGGCTGAGCGGGACGTTCAATACCGTCTGGCAAGGAGTCGTTGCGATGGGTCACAGTCCTAGATGAAAACGCTGTGATAAGTTACAGAGGAAGGATGATGAGTATTACTGTATCAGGGATACATGGGATATTCCTATGTTTGACTACTACCTTAAAGAAAATGGAAGATTTAATGGAGATGCTGTACGCAACTATTTCCATGATAGTTGTCAGAATCCAGCTAGTGGTTACAGCAGCTTTGGTAAAAAATAGCTGTTCCCTGAAAGCTGTGTGAGAGCATAAAGAGTGTTCCTCTCCCAGCAGCAAGGGAATCCCCAAATCCTACCTTAATAGAAGTTTTTATAAGTGAAAAAATACTTTGTCATAATCAGGGCAGTGTGATTAAAAAGATATTTTGTGTAAAGATATATTTAGTAGCTCAAAATTGCTGTAGTTAACAAGCAATAGGAATATGCTTAATGTTATATTTAATTCAGTGAAAGATCTGTTCTTCGCCTAGGTGATCTCCCCAGTCTCTCTGTTTTACTGCAAAACTCAACTCTAACAGATTGAACTTTGTTCTTAGAGGTCATTTATTTGGTACATTTTGCTGTTTGGGTTCTTACAGGTGTGTTATCCTGTGGCATAGATGGATGTTAATCAGCGTTGTGAGAACCACCAAAGTATTTGCTAGGAATTGTCTTCCTGCAGCACCTGAAGTTACCACACAAAATCCGTAAATTGGAGTTTTGGATCTTTCTCACAATGAAATTATTGAACCAAGTAAAGTTCAAGTTGAAAATAAAGTTGTCAAATTTAAACCTAAAAAAAAGTAGTAAATTTCCAAACAGAGTTAAGTCATGACACAGCAGCACTGTAAACAAGGAAGATTGCCAGCTGCGTTTAGATAATTGCCTGCATAGAAAGAGTGCCAGTTTTAATTTTTAATTGCAAATAGCAATTTTGGCAGCTGTAAATGCCAACAGTATATCTTTTATCTGAGCAGATCCGTGTGAAAAAGCTTGAAACATTACTGTAATATGAAGGCTCCCAGTAATAAGAACCTTTAAAGATCTGTCACTGCTACTGCGTTTAATGTGCATTTGAAGTTCTATTGGGTTTCAATTTGACAGCCATTCTCATCGCCAGTCTATAATTATTTTAATGTATTTATATAATTCTGTTTTAATGACTGCCAGATATTCAGATAATATTTTTGGTGTTTCAAGCTCAAATTTTTTTCAGCCACCTGATCAAATACAATTGCATCTTAGAAAAAAGTCTTTCTTACAGAATTAAAAAAAGTAAAAATGCAGTTTTTAAGAAAAAATTCTTGAAGCAGACAAGTAGGTTAAAATTGCTAAGACATTACTAAGTACGTGAATGAGATGTCTGATCCTTCTGCTAAGCTATTCTTGACTGCAGGAGAGCCTGTTATAGCTTTGTGTTATTTCTGTTACAGGAATGGGCTATCTGGTGTGAGACCTTCTGTATAGATCATTGATCTCCTGAAGTGAAGCACATTCTCATATGCAGGTTGAAAGAACACACGAGTGGTTTCAAAGTTTCAATTTAAAGTCTTCAATCTGGAAGTTTATTGAATTTTGCCTGATTGTTTTTGAAATAAGAAATGGGAAATTAAGGACCCATTACAAAAAAGGAATCATCCCTTTAATGGTGTTTTCATTTCTTATTTCCATAGAGAAAAAGAATTTAAAGCTGAGAATTACGCATAGTTGGTTCTTTTTTTCTTTTTGCCCTTTTAAATAAGACAGAAAAATAGGTCAGCCACCTAAGGAATATGTGTTGTGACCTACATTCACAAGTCAATTGTTTAGTTTGTTTGTAAATAGAAACTTGTAAAATGCAGGGAAAGACAGCTGTTCTGCAAACTTCTGCTACTAGGGGAAGGATTTGCTTTTTGGTAAAGGCCTGTGACTTAAGTATAGTTGTGCTGCAGGGTAGAGACATAACCTACATGTTTCTTGGCTTCTTTTTGTGTACCTCAGTAGTTCTTTACATGGAAGCCTGAGTTAAAAATGTAAGATCTTTACAGTAAGTTTTTTGAGAAACTACTTTTCAGATACCACAGTCTTCTGTTCTTAATCATTCAGGAACACCAAAAATATGAAGACTTATGAAATCAGAAAAGAACATTCATACCATTTGTGAGTAATGAGTCAGTAGCTTAAACTCCTGCTGGTAAAATATTTGTGCCACACCACATCACCTACACATGGAGCATGTGTGTATGTAACGTGTGCACTTACTTTAAAATGCTGTGATATTTTCAAAAGCATCGTCTTGGGATATCATAGGATTTCTTTCTGTTGTAGTTATTGTTGTTTATTTTGATTATTTCAGGTTGTTTGGTTTGATAAAAATACATACACATTGCCTTAGAATGATCAAAGGGGAATTCCAGAACAGTTGCAAGTTTAACTCTGGGTTTCATCTTCAGTTGTCATAAGGATTTTGTATTATTTTTATTCTTAGTTGACATTCTGAAAAAGAGATGACTTGAGAAGTTCAGGAAAAAAAAATACTACTCTTTGATATTGTTTATACTGGTAGGATATAATTAGTTGTGTAAGTTTCCTAATTTAAGATGTTGGATTTATTTCAGGAATAATAAAGTATCTGTTTCTTACTGATTTCTTTGTAATATATTCCATGCAGAAGTCTTCAGCGTTTGTTAGCGGGATGTCCTTCTCTTTACAAAGCCACCACCTTTGATCTGGAAGCTTCTGAATCACAAATCGCAGGGCTGGATGCATGTACAAGGGCAGTATCACTTTGCATGACCTGTATTGATAGGTTTTCACTGGCATCCTCTGTTGACCATTACTGGAGACAGAAGATACGGTACTAGGTGAATTTAAGAGCCTGTGTGATGATGTTCTTGTTCTTTGTGTTACTGACGGAAAGGGGGCTGGAAAATTATTTCTAAAAAAAATCTAATTATGCCTTTAAAGATTTAACTAGCTATTTTAGTTTTCCATATCTGCCAGAAAGGACATAGCTTACTAATGATTAGATAATTGTTGAACAGCAGTGTCTTTGCATGTGAGCAAACAGCACTGCGTCATTCTGTGCCATTCGTATAATTAGAGAGGTTTCACGTTCTGATTAAAAAAACAATAATATGCAACAGTCTAAATACCTGTTTGGGGTTTTTTTTGACTATTAGTAAGTAGGTGAAATCTCAAAGCATCTAACGAACTAGTTTCAGGTTCACAGTAAGTAGATCTGTGGCTTTTAGATTTTCAAGCAACATTTCAGAGTCAGGATCTGATCATGTGATATTAATATATTTTTATATGCTTTAAAAAAATAACAACGTGTTTACAAGTTTCAAATAATAGGATTGACAGCATAGATGATATGGTAAAGCAAATCTTATTAGGTACAAAGGAGGTAAAAATTTTAACTTCTTTGTAACTTCTGTTCAAGTAGTTGTAGGCTGCTATTGGGTCACCTGTTAGATCACCCTCTTGCTGGACTGAACAAGCTCATCTCCCTCAACTTTTCAATATAAGACACAAGCTTTAGGCTTCTGACTATGTTGTTTACTTTCCTGCATTGCTTGCAGATTCTGTACATCCCTTTTCAGCTGGGAGGGCACAACTGGGGTGCCGTAATGTGAGGGCATGTTGAGTAGAGGAGAAAAATAACTTTCTTCAGCCAGCCCTCTGATGTAGCTGTATGCTTCTTGCTTTATATCTGATGACAGCATGCTGTTGGCTTGTACTCAACCTGCTGTATCTGCAGGGATGCCAAAGACATTTTCAGTGGAGCTGCCACCCAAACAGTGGATTGCCAGCCTGTATATGGATGGATAGGATTGTTCTGCACTACATGCAGATCTCTGCTTTTCTCTTAATTGAAGTTCATAGGTTTTTATGTACACGTCCTGTATTTTCTTGTACTATCTCATTCACTGTACACTAACCGGAGAGGTGGAGATATGAATCTTTAAAACTGCTTGCGCTTTCTCTGTGATTGGCAGATGATATAATATGGTCAACAGTGCGTCATTCCTCCTCTTACCTGATGTAGTTCATTGACAGCAGTCCTCTTCTGGAACCCTGTCACGGGCAATACATAACATGTACCTTATCTTTTTCACTTGGTTTTTGTTGGAGAGCTATTGCCCATCTCAGGATTTTCAGTAGATAAGTCTCAGGAATGTTTATCATGTGATGTATAGCTACCTTAGTGGAGTACTGCTTCACATTTTATTTTTTGAGGTTTGGTCTACTAAGTTTTATCATTTGTTCTGGCCTTACTTTCTGACTCAAAATTAGTGATCCAGGGGAAACAATTAATTTGTCATAAAAATCGACGTCTTCAGTATCCTAGAAAGACGAGAAGAGAACTTTCTTTGCAAAGTCACCAAGATCTGAACTGGTGAAAGTTCAAAAGTTCATCCACATGATCTGTCTTCTATTTGTCATTATTCCTCAAATGGGATTAGGAATTGTGTGTGTGATTAGGAAGGTGTATAGTATCTTAGATTAGTGTTTGGGTTTCCAGTTTTTAAATAAATGTACAACCTTTGCAACCAGAGTCTCCTTTATCTTCTCCCAATCTTTAAGCCAGAAGTGAGGTAAGCGCTAGGGTTTTTCTCTGTGTGCTGGTCTTGGGCATGGCATTTCTTGTCTTTCATACTGAGTGTCTTGTATGATGTGGGAACTCTTTGTGAACTTTCTGTGACTTTATATGGTGAAAGATGTTGCCTGAAGTATTACGTGTTGTCCAGGGATTGGATGATCTCTGAATAAGTAATGTGGCATTAAATATCTGCTGTCTTAAAGGGGCAGTTGTTTTAGAGGATGCAAGAAAGATTTTCATTGCACCAGTAATGTCTCATAGGCAACAGTCTTTCAGGGTAGGCTCTAGATGATGGCTTAATGAGCTAGGCACCTTTTTATTTCCCCCAGCACTTTTTTAGGCCTTTTATTTTTACTTTAAAAAGTCCAAAACCACAAAGTCATGATACCTGTACAGACTTGATGCTCTTTCCATGCTGCAAATCTAACTTTATTTTTAGTGTTGTTGTTTGTAGCTTAAGTTTCCTGAGTTGGATGAAAGTACAATTGAACTAATATTTTTTCCAAGAATTGCAAATAATTTCTAGCATCAACCAAATAGAATATCAATGATCAGTCATCAGTAGTGATTCCCCTATTCACAGGAATAGACATCATTAATATATTTCCCAATGGTCATAAAAATGCAGTAAATCTTTCATAGTAGTTTCAATGGAGAGGAAAAACACATGGATTGTAACTTTATTAATCTTTTTATGAAGAAAATATATAGATTATTCTTTTATTCTTAGATAAGGTAAACTCCTGACATTGGAAATGTAGCTTACTATTGTAAGGCAGTTGTTTCTTAATAATTCAAAGATAAAACTTAATTGCCAGGTGTTTAACATTTTTATATGGCTTGTATTTCCATTACCTTAAATGTCTGAAGATAATTAATAAAAGCATAAAGAATACTATCTAATGAAAAAATCTTTAACGTGTATATGTAATGGACATTGTTTGCTACATTATTCCTAATGAGACAGATGTTTATTCTTAAAATAAATGTTACTTTTTCCCTTTGAAAATAGTTAATGCAACAGAGCAAGTATTTTTGGCTTTTTTTTTAATTAATGCTGGTGTATTGAGATTTGGTTCTACCTATGTATTATGTAAAGTATACTGAGTTTGAGGACAGTTGTATCTTTTTTTTCTACTTTCTTGTTTTCTCTGAGAGATTATGTTTTTAAGTTTGGTTCATGAATTTCCTGTAAGAGAGCAGATGCAGATTACTCAAGGGATTGCTACCACACGTCAGTTAAGGTAGAAAATTCATCAGCTGTACAGTTTATCAATTGCAAAATAATTTTAAGCAGCTGCTGTGCTCATGAGCAAATTAAACTTCCTCTAAAAATATTAATTAAAAGTTCAGATGTTGTCTTACAGGTCAGCTGCACTTAAGACATATTTTCAAATTTCTGTTGAGCATTAGATTTATCTTGTGGAAGCTGTCTGAGTTGCAGTGTAATTGCATTACAGGAAGCTCAGCAAAACGTTCATCACTTTGGGCACTGAAGTGTAGTCTCAGACAGTGTCTTCTACTTGAAAGACTGTCTGATTACTTCTTAGTATATATGGTCTGGTTCAGTGATTCAGAGGTAGACATGGTCCTCCAGCTAGACATATCTGGATTTCTCAGTTTGGCCTTCACACAAAAAAAATCTTCAAACATCAGTATGTGTGTTTTCCTTAACAGAGATGGATGGTAAGTACGTATGTAAGCATTTTCTTGAAGAGTGAATGATTTTCAAAGGCATGGAGTACCTGCAGCTTCCTTCTATTATTCTATTGTGCATTCAATGGGTAATTCACTTTTTTCTATCTACTTGTATACAATGAAGTTTAACAAGTGAATCATGCTCTTAAACTGATTAGAAGTAATGAAGAAAGGAAGTTCTGTACCTGCCCACTTCTTGATTTAAGCAATATATTTCTGTTTGTCTTGGCTTTCTTCTTGCTTTGAGACTCCCTAGTTCAACAAAGCAAACATATTATGCCTTTCAACATTTCTGTAGAGTTATATTATATCGTATTCATATGCAGTATCATATGGTAGCAAAAGAATGGTGCCAGGAGTCAAATATGACAAAAGCAAGACAGTAAAATCTTTCTGCTTTGAGAGGAAAAAAATTCTAGCAAACACATTCAAACATGTCCCTAATTCACAAGTGTCATAGATTAGGGCATCTACACACACCCATTTGAGGTCATTCAGTCAGAAATAGCATCTAACTTCTCCTAGAGCATTACATGTAATTGCTTTCTGTGGCCTAAGCTCATCCATAACCATGGTATCTAAGAATTACCCATTAGAAGCAAATGCGCAAATCTTCCTCTTCCATGCTCTTTTGACAAGAATGCACTTAAAAGTTATGGCTGGGGTCTTTCTAAATAAGTTAAGGGATCCTAACATACTTGAGAGGGCTTTTTGTGGGAAAATTAAGATGAAATATTGTTTTGGATGCGTTCCTGTAAGTAGTGGGAGTGGAGGGCTACTCATCCTTGCCAGTGAGCATGGAAATGATCTCCGCAGGAGACAAGTCTGTGTCAGTAACCATGTCTTTTCAGTGGTAAAACTTCCATGTCTTTGGAGAATGACATGATGGCTCATTCGACGCTGGCGTGGTGAGGCTGGAGCAACACCCACACTGCAGCCAGGGCTGGTGAGCCGGGGATGTCCTCTTCCCTTCAAGTGGCTCAGCACCACAGAATAAGCATTGCTGTGTTGCCTGGAAATCATACAGCAAACTCATTGGCTTGAAACACTCTTTTACATCCAAGAAAGTTATGCTGACTGAGGTTAGAAGTGGTCTCTAAAATCATTAGGAGGAAAGAAATCTCTCTGCTTTCATCTCTGTGCAGTTGATACTTTCTTGTAGAGTTAAATTTTTTCACATGCATCAGATGAGCCATTGCCACCGGAAGGAGTACAGTCTTGCTTTTTGCTACTCTTTGCAAAATGTTATGTAGAGGTGTCAGGAAATGCAAAGCAACGTGTGAATGAGCTACTTGCAGCTGTCTGTGCAACGGGTGAAAGAAAAGCCTGTGCTGGCAGTTGGAGGGTTTTTGTTAGACCTCTCTCTCAGACCCTTCCTAAGTGCAGTTGGGAGGTAGAACTTAGAATCATTTAGGTTGGAAAAGACCTTTAAGATCGTCAAGTCCAACCGTAAACCTGACACTGTCAAGTTCGCCACTAAACCATGTCCCTAAGTGCCACATCTACACCTCAAGTACCTCCAGGTATGGTGACTCCACCACTTCCCTAGGCAGCCTGTTCCACTGCTTAACAACACTTTCTGTGAAGTTTTTTTTCCTCATATGGTGCAACTTAAACCCATGTCCTCTTGTCCTGTCACTTGTTACCTTCTAGAAGACACAGACAACCATCTTGCTACAATGTTCTTTCAGCCTCCTCTTCTCATGCCTTTGGCCACACCTACTATTTTTTACTAGAAATGGTAATTAAAAGGTTTTTTTCAAGGAGGTTCCAGTACCCTTTCTGTGCAACTATAGTTAGTTGCAGTAAATATGCATGCTTTTAAGTGATTTTTTCAATTGCTAGTCATTTAATCTGTGGATGCTTCTCTCTTTGAGATGTCCTGACTGCATCTGTAGACTGAAGATGAAGCAGAATTTAGAATAGAAGAGGAACAGCTTTGCTAATGTCTGTGGGTGTTGTAAATTTTTATATAATAGAACAGTTTGTTCAAACAGACATAGTTCTTTCCCCTTAAGCTTAGAAACCGTAGATTTCGTTAGGTGGTTGGAGATACTATCTGAAAGGAAGTTAGCCTTCCTCAAAGGTCACGCTTGGCTGCTGACTAAACTCGTGTTTTGGCATTTGCAAATAATTTTTTTGCTGGGGTACTGGAATCCAGAAGTTATTGTAGGCAGGGATAAAGCAGGTGATGATCCTGGATTATAAACAGTCTTTGGAAGGAATTTTTATTTCCATCCTGAAAATGTTTGTAGACATACTTTTTAGTGGTATTTACAGTTTAAGGCACTTACGTAGTGATTATTAGAAATCATCAAACTGAGCACTGATAAAAGCTCTTATGTTTCAATCACGGATGATGGTGAAACCCCATCTGAATTAGAGATGTGTTTATAAATCTTATGAGGTTATAATTGAGAAATTCTTTTATAGAGAGTGGAAGGCCTATCCTGAAATCTTCAAAGTTACTGCATTAAGGTTGTGCGGGCACTTCCCATGATATTTTGCTGTTTGGAGACATTATTGGGGACAATTATGATGAGATAATTTGTGGAATTGCAGAGGCAGGAAAAGTTATCTGGGTGGGAACAAGATCATTGAGGTGAAGGAGAATTTATTAATGTCTGCTTGACGGATAATGAATATTACTTTCAGGTTAGAAATGTATTTGTCTTATGTTATTAGTATGTTTTTAATTAACATTTTCTGCCTTTTATTATCTACTTTTTGTAGGGAGAATGCTGAAGTACCAGCATGACTCAATTTATTTGATTTATATATAAATGAAACACAGTATTGATCTTTACATTTTTCTTCCATTGAGGTCTTGACCCTGTGTGCAGACCTGAAGAAATCAGTAATATTTTTACTACAACATGAACATTTTATTCACTTCCTGATTGTATTTCTGATAGGTTTTCCTTTGGTAAATGTTTGTGTAAATCTCCTTGCTGAGATTGAGCCTCAGATGGTTTATTCCCGTCTGGGCCCACTCTCTGCTGGAGCATAGGTCACTTTTTAGCTGCTCTTGTGGGATGTTTGATGGGCAGGGATGCAGCTGGATGAGCACAGTGCATCCCAGTCTCTTACCTTCAGTATGGCAACATCTACACTTGGAGAGGAGGTGCATCTAAAATTCTAGTACTTCTGAATGTCCTGTAGCCTGGTGAGGAACACTGTCCTCAGAGACTTTTTCTGCAGGAACCAAGTCAGTCAGTCTTATTCCTCTCCAGGGAATTTATCCTTGAAACCATAGTTGAGTTAATGATATGCATAAATTATAAAAGACATCTAAAAATATGATAATGTGAGATTAAATGTTGTTATTGCTGCCCTCCATTAATGGGGAATCTGGAGCTGAATTAGCTGTACCAAACTGAAGTATGATAACACCCCAATAAGTGTCAGAAATTTTTACTTAGAAAAATCCTTTGTATGATTTTGCTTTCCAGTATTTTTTCATCTGCCCATATCTGTAAATTACCTTACCACAATGAACAGTTGTGGCATTCTTTTTTTTTTTTGCTTGCCTTTATTATCAGCTTTAAGAATTAACCATAAATAATATAATGGATAGTGATGAAAACTTGGATATATTAACACAACACAGTGACATTTTAGATACGATCTGTATCTGGAAGATAAAAGTAACTAACAGTGCTCAGTATTTAAGAACTTTCGATTGTTGCAAAATCCTATTCTTCGCTATCTTGAGTTTAAAAGAGGTAAAGCTCTGTGAAATTAGACTAGAATGAAAATGATCCTGGATGAAAACATGAACAGTTGTGAAGGTTTTGAAATCATTTAAAGATGAGTCAGTTAAGTGATTCGAGGTATATTTTGATTTTGTGAATGGGTTAAGTATATTACAGAGGTCCACTCATCTCCAAATACTTACATTTAGCACCATGTAATGAACCAGCATTTGCCTTCGTCACAGTCCGGCGTGTATCACACAACCAGAAGGTATCTGCTGTATTCAGTATGTTGCAATGGCTCAGTAATGAAGTTCTGTCTTTCAGCCTTGCCTTTAAACGTGAGGCTTACTGTAATGGATATGTGACATTGGCAGGTTATGCAGTTCCAAGTATGGATCTGTGGATTAATTCCAAACTGAGGGCTGCCTTGCCTACCTCTAGAGGGTGTGCAGGTGACGGCAACAAATCACTACCATACAGTTCATACTGTTTCTGGCAGGAGGATAAAACTGGTATCTTGCAGTCTAGCCCTGGAAATTGTAGGTTATGTGTTCTAAAAAGTCATTAACACTTTTAGTAAAAGCAATAATTAATGCAGAACACTGAAAAATTATTAAATATGTTTTGAAAATGATGTCACACCCAACCACAGCTCTGCAGATTGTCATTCACTAAACTGCAAACTTCTTTCACGTAACAAATGCAGGAGATGCGAGTTCATGATTAAATAATACCAAGTATTTGTATCAGTTTTATTCTTGGGTGTTCTATTTACCTGTCTAGCTATCTGTCAGTGCCTTAGATGCTCTGCAAACAGTGAAAAATCTTCACAGAAAAAATCTCTTTGCTCTTGGAATAATATGGAAAGGTGACATGATGGCATTGGTCAGTATCATAGGCAAGTGCCAATTCTCCCCTTACCTAGTTCTAAATAACCACAGGCAGTAGCATCACTGTCTTTTATTCAGGATGATAATGCAGGCATTGTTTGAGATGGATCTTTATCACTCCTAATATGATTTCTGTCTACCTTATATCTCTAAGCTATGACCTGTCTGTCACCACAGCTCAAACTATCACTCAAACTCTTAATATTTCAGCTCTTGCAGCCTCCCTGTGTCTGGACTCAGCAGTATGTTCTGAGTGCTCAGCTCTGTAATTGTATAACCCCTGCTGCTCAGCCCAGACTTTGCTCCTCTTTCTGCCTAGGGAGAAAGTTATTTCTCTTAACTTTCAATAGGTGTAAGAAACATCTGGTTAGTTATTTTTTTAAATTACATTTATAACTGAGTAACAAAACCAGAAAGTTGACTTTGCATGATTCATCAAGTGGAAAAAAAAGGATAAGTGAAACTGTTCCTTTTTGCTGGGTCTGACAACCTCAACAGCATGTGATAGAAGTTCTGTTCATTCAACAATAAACTACTGACAGCAGAAGACTAACAAAGGTGCATTTCTAACTTACTGCAACTAAACCAAACTTGAGTAAACCTGTAACTAAAAATGGGGTGTGTTTTTTTTTTCCAGTCACTTTTTGAAAGTGACTGTTGTTTTGGCAGATACTGAGCTGTTACATTAGGTGGGAATTTCACTGTGTAACTTTTTTATGAATGTAATTTATCGCATGGTTAATGACAGTTTTCTTCTTGCATTATTTGGCTTTGTCTGTAGTACTGAGTTAGATAAATGGATGACTGGTAGAAGAACAAGGAGAATGGCAACACAGCTTCTAATCATGTGGCAGAGATGCAGATAAATTAATTGTGGTAAAGATACACCTAGTCTTACGACTTTTTCTGTGGTTGGGAGCTAAAAAACCAGCAGAGAGTAAGGGGCTGATAAAGACTAGTGAGAACATAGGGAAAACAATCAATGGGATGCCCTAGTGCAACAGATTGATATCAGTCTCACGGGTTCTTTGAAACAGGCTGATGTCAAAATCTTAAGACTTGACAAATATTAAAAAAGGTAGATGTGAACTGGAGTACTTTATGTGTTTTAAGGTATGTTTTTTTGTATCTGCTTTTCTCAACAGACTGGTGCATCTGAATACTTTTGCAGTCTGAAGTGTGGAATGGGAATGGACATAACACACTTCAACTAGTTTAATTAATTTTGACTGATCATATTGCTGTGATATTATCACTGTGCCTTTTGGGACATTCTACTAAACTTTTAAAGCTTTGTATAAACCTGTGCAAATCCTTGAAAAACAGGAGTAAATTATTGCTTGTGACCTAGGATGGAACAGCAATTTGGATCTTTGAAACTGAAAGTCTCAAATGGTTTTTCTATCTTATCAGCTAACCTCTAGATGACAGGTGTTTAAACTTGCTTAGTATTGTGTCTAGGTAGGCTGAATCCACTGTATCTGCTCATTCAGTTCTGCATGGAATCATTCAATACATTGTGTTTTTATAATAGACCCTAGAATTTGTTGCATGCACACACACGCGCGCGCTGAAATCTTCTGGTTGTCTATTGTGTTCACCTTTTTCATGCCTCAGAGAATGCACTGGGAAAGCTAGGTATGTATGACCTCTCCATTTGCACAGCCATAGCAAATCAAAGAGAACTTACACTTTCTTGGAACCTCACTCAGGATCAAGGCAGCTTTGTGTTCCTCAAAGACAAAGCAAATAAGACTACCATCTCTTCTATCCCAAGGGAAAAAAATCTAAATGCAATTCCATTGGAAGGACATGGTTATTCTTTTTTTATACATATATGGGGAGTCATGGCAAGCTTTTGAGTCTCAAGTGAAGTATTTCTAGATTATTTTTCCAAGGGAAAGATAGAAAAAGATCTCCTTTTTCGTCTTAGCAGATTTCAAATGTTTTCTAAGTCACTCAAAATGAAGACATTAGACTTGCCTTTGAGTGTCTTTATAGCTACTCTGGCAGTCAATTTTTTCTTCTTCTGGTGGTGCCCAGTTGGTTTCATAAGGGACTAATGATCTTTATGTACCTCTGTGTTCTCTGATTAACTGAAGTCCTCCCTCAGAGGACCATGGAACTGGAACCTAAGGGCTTGCTAATGGTCACCCTTGTAAGAGGACTCCATGGATGTTGCTGAAGGGTGAAAAGAGCACAGCTTTTGTGACAGTGGTTTATTACCTTTGAAATTTCAGCACCAACCTGGCATTTAGCTCGCACTGTTTTGGGCTTGCAGAAAACTCTGATGCATTCAAGCATGTAGATGTTTATATATAGAGAAAGAGAGTAATATAAAATATATATATATATATAAAAGTGCTGACATACATTTCTGTCCCCATTAATGAAAGCAGAGAATGTGATTCATATTTTGTTGAGTTAAACATTAGTACTTTTGGATGGAGAAGTCTTTAGCAGGTACAAGTGGCAGGCCAAATCCTAAAGCTGTTTACTAGCCATTATTCCAGGCTCAATCCAGAAGCCCTTACCCAAGCAAAATACCAGTGAAGAAACAGAATACTTTATCTTTGTATTCTTGAATTTTCTAAGAGCATTGTAGTTTAAAGAATATTTTGCTTCAAGTTTCTGTCTGTCCTGTGTCATTGCTGTCTTGTGCAGCCTCATGAGTGATCACTTGTGCAGTGTGAACTGTGGTATGTTATTTGGTAAATCACCTGCAGCTGCAGTGGATCACAGGATGCTGTAGACTATGTTTTTATATCTTTGCTTTATCTATTTGCAATGAATAACAGAGACTGCAAGTGGCAAAATACTTTTCCTTGAGAAGCAGCCATTAAAATACTGCTGCAAAGGTAACCATAGTGTTTAGAAAATGATATGGTACAAAATAACATATTTTGCTACATACAGTTTTATTCATTTCTGAAAATGATTGTTCTCTTGCAGGCATGGAAATCTGGATATGTTCCTAATCTAAAATCAATAGGAAATACTTCAATTTTTCAAATAGCTCTTAAACATGTTTTAGTTTGATAGCTGATTGTATAGTATGTTTGCAGCGTTTGTGCAAAGCAGTGTTTAATAGTAGAGTTTGCTTCATAATGAATGTAGATGAAGACTGTTCTTTATATTATCAGTCTAAAACCCCCCATGTATTCATATAATGCAGCTGACATTAAGTTGCCACATTGCTTGTAATTTATTGCTACATTATATGACACATAGCTGTCAACTAAAAGAACTCCTTGCAACTCGAAGTCAAGACTTATCACTTCCTATTTAGAAAATGACCTTACAGGTTAGTCAAATGACTGCATTATCAGAGTTGTAATGGTTCTATGCAAAAGCGGCTGCTAATGCTCAGTTCTCAGTATTGACATGGATCACTTACTGGTTTCTCCTTTAACGGTTTCTCCTCCTCTGACAGTTGGACTAGATGATCATTGCATGTCCCTTCCAACTGAAATGTTCTATTCTTATTCTTATTCTTATTCTTATTCTTATTCTTATTCTTATTCTTATTCTTATTCTTATTCTTATTCTTATTCTTATTCTTATTCTTATTCTTATTCTTATTCTGTTCTATTCTATTCTATTCCCTTTCATCATTGTCTTTATAGGCAGTGGTTATCAATGACTGTAATTGCGTTATAGTTCTTAGCCTTATTCTCTTACTGTTATGATAAATTTTTAACTTTCTTAAAATTTAGGCAGAAAATATGTGAGAATTAAGCTACTGTTTTGGTTTGTGCTTTTGCTGGCCCTTTTATGTAAGTTGCTAAGTATTAATGACCACTCGGGGCGCGAAAACAAATATCCTTAATGTTCTTATGATGAAATACATTTTCTTTTAAAATCTTTGCGACTAGATTTGGTCCAGTTGATTTACACAATTTACTTGCATAGAAGTGAAAATGAAAAACTAAATTAAAACAGCTCAACTTGATCCTCCATTACAGAGATGTTTCACAGAGAAGAGACCGGGATGAGCATGTTTTTTGGGGAGTCATCTCGTCAATTGCCTACCTGTCCTGGACCACTTGCAAAATATGGCACCTGAGTTTACCTTTTTAACTTAAGGTTAATGACAATGTCTCAGCATGACTTGCTAGTTAAGGCTGGTTTTGTACAAGTTCCGTGTTTACTGAAGACATGAAAGGAATTAAATCAGGCCGGAATACTCTTTCTACAGAGGGGCTGGTCATGAAGTGAAAAAAACCCTTGCATTTATAAAGGTTTAAAAAAGGTGGTAGGTTACAGCTGGCAATCAAAAATGTCACTGCTTTAGTGCACTTATCCTCATTTCATGTTCTGTAATATTTAGTGTAGAATAGTGGTTCCTCTGACTCAAATTGTGTGAAGTCACAGTTGTGATGATACTCCTGGCTGTACCAGGGACAACTACTGCTTTCAAACTCTTTCCTGTTATGATATTCTTCCTTGCAGTGTGGTGTATGCTGATACGTTAAAACGTGTAGCTTGTGGTGTTTTATTGCTTAATTTAACCATAGCTTGCATTTCTTATGGTTTGATTGGTTGGCAAAGCATGGAGAAATTCTGAGTCAGATACACCTATTTCTGGATGCCGAATATAATTAGGTGTAGCCCTGAAGCGACATGTTTTGTACAACTTTCCAGGCACATAAAATTCAGAAGTGTAAGTTATGGTTTAAAATTTTTTTGGGAAAAAAATAATGCCATTTAACTTTGTATTACGGTTGCATTTGTTCTTATGGGTCTCTTGGTAGTAATGATGTTCTGTGGTTGTGTGTGTCCCCCCCTTTTATTCTTTTATCTTTTTTTTTTCTTTTAATAATTATGACTTATACATATGAAATATGCCAGATGGACATTACTGGAAATGTAGGTGTCCTGTACAATCTCAGGGTGCCTATGCAGAACCAGCATTGTCATTAAATTGCACAAATTTCCATTTTCTTTAACCCTGTCCTGGGGCATTGCTATAGAAAGTGATTCTTCTTTCTGTAGCTTATGTAGTCTGGTTTGCATGACCAGCCTGCTAAGAAGTGCTCTAATTAGTGGCACTGCACTTCAACGCATTTGCCAGTTGAAAACAAGACTGAAACCAGCAGCTTGTATTCCAGGGGACGCAAGAATCATTCACTGCCGATAATTTTTGGCTCCTAACGATTGGGTTTGAATCTGTCACTAGGAGAAGGAAACAATTTGAGGCCATCTGAGAAATGTTTCTGTATATTTGAAGTCTAAGATTCTATTGAACAGATGACTGTTAACTGCATCAAATACGATTACGTGCTTAATTGCTTGTGTGTAAATAATGGAGTAAAATCCTTATGAGTAGTAATTGAGACACACCTGAGAGCAATTACATACATCAGTATATAACATTGATTTCCTTGAAATATAAGAAATATGCCAGTGCTCATGGCACAAAATTGCACACCTCCATGTACTGAAAATACTGCCTCCTAAGAGAATCAGATAGAATTTAAAGCCATAGGGAAAAAAATCCATTTGTTATGCACTTTTATAAAGAAACCTATAATGTACTCTTATTCTTTCTTTAGATTTATCTCTTGAGGTCTGCCATCGTTTTAACTGCTTTGTTTGAGCAGATCTGCTTTGTTGTCTAGCCTTGGCTGAGAGCAGTTTTCTCTGAGATGCCAGTAAATGTCTACCAAGATGTGGCCACGTGGGAAACCTGGCTTGCTTTTTGGTGCTGTTAAGCTGCTGTTAAGCTACTGTTGTTATGATAGTTACTTCAACTCTGAGCAGTCAGTCCTGAAGTCTGTAGTGATGTGAATACTAAGTTTGGATTGCTATGGTTTCGTATTTATGGTTACTTAGGCTTTTTCCCAATCCCGTTTATTAATTTATTTTCTTTTAAAAAATATGGTCTTTAGAGTCTTGTTATTTCCCCTACTAAAAACCTTTGCATATGAACTATTTTTCTCTGAAACCTTACATTAACATTAAAAATACTCAATTTAAAATATACATATTTCAAAATTGTATTAAATAGTTAAGACTAGATTATTCAGTTTATTTTATTTAAAATACATTTTATAATCCAGTTAAGTAGATAATAACAGTAAATGCATTCCCTAAAATTCCAGGAAATAACATGGAGAATGTCTTGAATTACCACAAGAGGAAAAATGAAATGACATTGGAGATAAAAAGAGTGGAAGTATAAAGCCAAAGCTGAAATTTTGGGAAACGGCTGTGGTATTTTGGGGGTTATTTTTAAAAAGGGAGGAAATATTTTTTATACCATTCTGAAACCCATCCACAGTAATTTTTTTTTTTAAATAATATTGATGTCAATAAACGTTTATCCCTTGCTGTGTATCTTATGAAATTTTCGGCATTCTGTGTTTTAACCTTTCCCTTCCTTCTCTGATGTTGCGTCTTTCTTTTGACCTAGCAGCCATACACTGGATAGGTGTGGCAGTGCAATGTGAGCAAGTTTAACCGTTACTTAATGTATATAATGGTTTATTCTTCATGCTAACTGCATACCGGAAGTACCACAAAGTGAATCAGTTCCAACAAATTGTAGACCCATCTTAACGTGCATCCATTCAGTGGTCTTAGAGCTTTTATACATAAGTATGTATGTATTTACAAACGTACTGTTGAACACAGCAGCTGCTGATATCAAGGTGAAATGATTTAGGCTTTCTCCTTCCCACACCACTTAGGCCTAACTTGCACTAGAGTTGATGGACAGCATCTGTCCCCTCTTGTACTTGGCCAAGGGTCTTTTCTGGGCATCGGTTGGCTGTAGTTTTTTGGTGCGAACTATCCCAAAGAGTGGCATAACTGTGTTGCAGCCCACCAGAATGGTGGTTTTTATAGCATGAAACTTAAATCACATTTTATGACCTGTCAAGTAGCATATGAGCCAGATCTATGGCCATTTTATCCATCTCATGTCCTTCTCCCCAAAAATGAGGGATCGTGGGAGCAAACTGTCCTTGAAGACAAAAAGCAAATCACAGCTGGGGGCTGAACAGCTGAAGTGTTTAGGAGTGTGGTACCCAAGACCTCCTCCTGGTAACCTTCTCTTTAGCTGGATAGACACATCCAGTATACTTATAGCTGTTTTGCAGAGCCATAGCACAGCGATTTCTTTTTTCAATGCGTTTGCTAAGAGAACTTCTTCACCTGAAATCAAAATGTTTCACAGACTCTTTAACATTCCTGCAAAGGACAAAGAAAATCTATCATTTCCTTTGATGAAAGTTTAGATACTTGTGAATCAGTACAATTTTTTCAGGAGAAAGTTTTGCTAAAAATTCCCAACCAGGCATTTACTCTTTTCCGCTTTCCCTTTTTTCTTTGCAGATGACCAACATGTGGGAAGGCAATGAGACTCCCACTAGAGATTTTTGTACTGCATTTTTCATGAGGAATTCACAGAGGGTTGGCAATACTCTGAAGAGGTGAACTTCTTCACTCTGGTTGGTGCCCTAGGAAGCACAGTTCAGAATTAGAAGTACAAAGTAGAGTTGAGGAGCTGAACGAAAGGTTGAAGAGAGAGAGTGGAAGTACTGCTGAATTCTAGCATTAAAAACTCTAAAAAGAATTTGGCAAGCTGACACCCAGCTTTAATCTTTAATCATCTATTTCTACCCTTCCAGAAAGAGAAAACTGTGTGAGAAGGTTGGTGAGTCTGTCTGGGCTGGTTTCTGAAACTTGGTGAGCAAGAGCACTCTGCTTTGAAACCATGGCAGTTGTATGTGTAAGCACATATATCATCCTTTTTCAGACTCAGACCTCTGTGTTGTTGGTAATACTTGCAGTTTTGATCTTTGTGTTTTCAGGGCTTCTGCTTTAAGGGAGCCAAGGATGATGCAGCAGCACCCTGCAGCAGAGCTTAATAACCAGCATCATGGTTGACTGCAGCCCATAACCAGGCTTATACTGCACATGCACCAAAGAGACTCGGTTTGCCTTTACTTTTGTCAAGGGCCTAGGTCTTATCCCTCGTTACTGCAGATGTAGAGCTATATGCAAACCTTTAATGAGCCAGCTGCAGTGTTATTGTGCTAGCTGTTCCGGACTCCACCTTTCTTCCCACTAGATATGCTCATGTGCTAGAAAGATGCAACTAAAATGAGATGTTGGTCTTCCAAATAAAAACATAACATCATAGAATAGTTTGGGTCGAAAGGGACCTTTAAACATCATCTAGACTAACCCTCTCCAGTGAGCAAGGACATCAACTGGATCAGGTTGCTTAGAGCCCCATCCAACCTGACCTAGAATGTTTCCAGGGATGGGGGCATCTACCACCTTTCTGGGCATCTTGTATATTATTTGCTTACTTTTACCTGAAGCCTGGTATATATAAATAATGTTTCAGGAGTGTATTGTGTCCCCTAGCACACATTAAAAAAAGGTGAGCAACTGCCTTTATATGTATTTCTTCATATGTATTGAATTACAATTTTTCTACCTTAATATTTTTTTTTTCAAGACCTCTAATTAAAGCGAGCAGTTCAGATACCAGATGCAGCATTTGTGGATTTTATATGAAAGTATGAAATGTTTGTACTGATAAATAATGAGTGCAGTAGTATTTTTGTGTTTAGTAGTATTAGGTAGTACTTTTAGCGCCTGAAATACTTTTAAGAAAAAGAAGCCTTTTTTGTGCAACTAATCAAAGCAAAGTTACTGTTACAAGTTCAAAATATTCTTCAGGTTGTTTAACATTTCGCAGCTTCTTCTTGAGAGGATGCAAAGTGCAAGCCAGTAAGTGAAGACAAGTTGATATTTCTTCCTTTAAATTTGGCTTAAGGCATAAAATAACAGCTTGAGAAGTCAATGCAACAACCACTAACTTTTATGATTCATTTAGAGTAGTCATATTGTTAAGCATGGAGGAGCTGTTTGAGGCTACACTCTTGATATAAAAAAACATTCATAGGAAAATGGGCCTTTAAATGTGCTTACATTTTTCTGCCAGGTGCTGCTGTAACAACAGTGTGGATTTCTTTGATCAAGAAAATGACCTAGAAGTGGAGGGTCTTTTTTTTTTTTAACATTATGCCATGAAATACCAATCAAGTGCCATTCCGCATTGAGGTCTGGGAAAAAAATATGTTTGTTTGGCAATTTCTTTTATTCCTAACCTTACTAATCTTAGTTAATATTTGTTTCTAGAGGAGAACTGCAAGAAAATGCCACAGGAACTTGTTGATTGTGCTGCAGTTCTAGCTGCAGGGGAGGCAGATGCTGACAACTCTCCATACCACTTTGCTTGTCACTCCTGCCCACCAGTCTGTCCTGTTGTCTGCCTGCTTCCTCAGCTTCCTGCACTTCCAGCTTGCCAGCTTCCATCTGTATTTCCCTAGTGGACCTTTCTGCCACTTGTTGAACAGTAGACAAGCTAAGGTGAAGCCCAATGAGGAAAGACATCCATGAGTTTGGTAACTGGGGACCAGGAGATCCTACCACATTCCCATGTAGGATTTTAAAGTTAAGTAATTGATGAAGGATTCTGCACTTAATATTTCCCCTGACTAAATTCAGAATTAAAAAATATTTTGATTTTTTTTTTTAATTTCTATGGGAATTTTTATGTCCTACCCAGATCTTGAATATTTTGTAGTTTAAATAAACAGCTAATTGTTTTGATTGAAGTGAAAATATGTAACATGCTGGAAACAGATTGACCCAAACTGTTTCCATAGTTGCTATGTTTGGTCTGTGGGGAATGTTCACTATGGAGTTGCTTGGAGCTCCTTCCTAACCTGCCCAAAATTTGAGGGTGAAAACAATAGGAAGGTCGCTGATGCCCTCTGACATGTTTTTTCCCTTGCTCCTCCTGGTGTCTCCTGATGATCCCAGCTCTCTACATATGTAGGGGCAATGTGGCACAGCTGAAAATTCTAGACTGCGTATTTTTTTAAAGTTAAGGTTAGAAGCTAGTGCTGGATACCAGCATTGCTGGTTTGGGACTACCATGTAGACTGCAGAGGTTAAGTTTTGTAGCATACAAGGCATGCTGAATATATTGAAATTCAGTGGGAGTGAGTTGTTGAGGCCTCTGAAGTTCCTGGCAGTGCCAGGCAAACGCAGAGCAAACCCTCTTGCTGGGCTTGGATAGATGTGGGCATTGCAGGGAGCCCGCTCTTCAGCAGGCAGGTATTTCTGCTGTGACTTTTACTATAGTTGAAAAGCACCTATCGCTGCACATTTTGCGAAGGTATTTAGCAGCCACACAACTTGCATCATTTTTATTGACTAATTACAAGACAATATTGGTTACTATGTTTTCCAAGTCCTGTTACTTGCATATAAAGTTACCAATTCAAAAAAATGCAAGAGATGCTGGGTGAGTGGAAAATTACTATGATTTTGATTAACAGGTAGCCCTGTTAGCAGAATAAATAAACTTGGAATTAGATTTCTGGATTTCGTTCCTGTTTTGTTGCCTTAAGGTGATCAGAGCTCAGTTTGCTGCTTTTTCTTCAACCATGGCATGTTGCAGGTTTTTTTCCTGTGCATTTCTTATGTGCAGTAAGAGCTGTCACATGATACACTTTTTCTTTGGCCTAGGATTTGCACATAGTTTCTTTCCTCTGCCAGGTCATTTATTTTCATTAAATATGTATAAGAAGGAAACATTTTTGTGAATTTCCCCCTCTGTCAAGTCCGATTGAATTGAGCTGCTGGGCTGAGAAGTTGATTTGTTTTGAGGGGAGACTGGAGCAGGTGAACATGTACATTGCAAAAGTCTTATTTGTGTAAGAATTCCACTCCAATCCCACTGCTAGTCCATCTGTTATTGGAGAGAACTGAACTGTCTGTATTCCCAGAAGCATACAGTAGCAGTTCAAGACTACATGGCATCTTTTTGAGAACACACTTAGCTTGTCCGAGGACAGATGACTTAGTGGAGTAGTAACGGTAGCACCGATTTTCTAGTCCCATAAACATGCATTGTACCTTGCAAGGAAAAGATGAGTTCTTTGTTTTAAAGGCTAACCTGAATAAATTGCAAATCACAACAGATTAAAATTGGCTTGTCACTAAGATCTTTACACTGTGAGCAAGAACAGCATTCCTGTTGAATGAGAGTTTTCTGAAGGACAAATATGAGATACCCCACACCTGTTGCCTATTCTCTGTGAACAAAAAGTGTGTTGAATACAAAGGTGAGAAATCATACCCTTTTACCAAACCAGAGAGATGCTGATATTAAGCAATGATAGGGCATTCTGCATAGTTGCCAGATTTTACAAGTGTTATCCAAAGAAAACTAGAAAACTTTCTAAATAAACTGGGTGCCCGCTGGGCTGCAAGCAGTGAATAAACAGAGAGGTTGCCAAGAAAGCAGAGTACAGGGCACTGCTTGGATGAAGCCAGATGTGTGGATTGGATGGAGGAGCCATAAAAGAAAGGTGCTTTTCACTTTCAAAAGTTTCCAGAAATGCTCTTACTCCTTAAGGAGCTGGTGCAACTGTACTCTAGGAAGTACTTTAAGTTAGTTTGAACAAACACTTGAGACTGTGTGGAAAACAGAAAAAAAAGATTCCGAATATACTCAGTATTTTGTACAGTAAAAGTAAAAGAACACTTGCAAGTTTTTCTTCTGTAGTCCTTTGTCTTTCACAGCAAAAGCATAATCATCCCAATTTTGTGTTACTAAATAGTATCTTCTATTTATTGGTTTGGAAAACAACACTTTATTAGTCTTGAATGGAGACTTTCCTTTGGGTAACTGTTCTGTATAATAACAGTTTAGCTATTCATGTTCGAACTCTGCTGAATAAATTGGTTTTGGAGTAAAGTATTTTATTTTCAAATCAGTTAGTTTTAATATCAAGTGGCTTAGAGTGACCTTGCTGATCTACAATACCCAGAAAATGCAGTGCTTCAGCAGAATAATATGTGATCATATCTCTTGATTAAATTTTCATCAAGGCTGTACCTGTTATACCTTTTCTCTTGTGGTTTTGGGGTTTTTTTCCCATCCTTTAGTTTCAGCAGATTCTAAACTAAACTCTCAGTTAGGGTCTACAGAACTAGCGACAGCTGTACAAAAAAAATCTAAAAACAATGGATAGGATTAAAATTACTGGTATGAAATAAAAGGCATACATGAATAATCTAGAATGACCAAATGCTTTAGAAACAACATACTTAATGTTAGGTAGACAGGTCAGCTGATAAGCAGGAATGGTGATTGAGTGTATGTGGGCATACAAAGTGTATACGTGTACAAACTAATACAATTGCAAACTTGGCAGGTAATGTAAATGTGAGACACTGTTAGCATCATTCACACACCTGAAGCTCAAAAAGCAACATTATTTTGTTGCATCCTACCCTGTGTGTTTGAATGCCATCACATCTACATGTGCTGAATGCTGTGGAAATCAGCAACATGATAAGGCACATTCTCCTTCAGGGTTCCTCCAGCACTCAGGTTTGAATGTCAGTTACTCAAAGGCTAAAGACTGACTGTGTCAAAGGAATTGGATGATACCTTTTTCTGGGCATATGCTAACATCACAAAAAGAGTAATTTTATTTGCCACTAGTTGGCAAGATGGTTAAAAGCTCTAGGCAGAGAAATTTAGAACTGAAGTTATATGAAAGCTGAAATGCCATTTTCTTCGAGAAAAGGTCGTTGAAGGGCTTGGATAGAAAGAAGGCTGTTGCAAAGAGGATGCTTGTACTCGTTTTGGTTGATTTTTGTGGGTTTTTTTCCCCTTCTCTGAAGAAAGAACATCGTTGCATGTCTAAAATAAAGAAGAAAAACAGGCAACTGAGAACAAATGCCTAACATTCCTTTTTCTTCTACATATACTTTCTTTACCATTTTTATAAGAGGATATTGGCATTTTAACAAGCCGGTTAGTAGCATTTTAGAGATACTAAAGAAAATAAACTAATGACAGAGCATTCAGTATTTTATCAAGAATTATTTGCTAGATACTGATGTTTTTGAAGAACAAGAACAGTTTCTGAAAAACAAGTAAATGCCATACTTGTATCAGCAGTAAATGTGCAAGAAGTTAAACTCTGTGTCCCTTTTCGGTTTCTAAAATTTGTAGAGTTGTAAACATTTTAGCAAAATTGCAGAATGCCAACAGAACTCTATTAAAAATATTTTCATAAAGTTCTTTATAATTTTTTTTCTTATTTATGCTTTTATTGGCTCTCTGTAGGATATGGGTTCATAACCCAGTCGTAATCAGTTCCACTCTGAAATTAGAAATGGGAGTGAAGCCACTTTTCTACAAGTTAGAGAGTAAATACTGTTCTGGTGCCAGCAAAAATGCAACTAATAATGGTTCTTCTTAAAGACTTGAAATACAAGAGGTGATATATAAAAATGGTTAACTTGGTGAAAAGTGATAAGTTCTTAAAAGTATTGTGAATTAATGCAATTCATTTCTGTCTGCATCTGTCAAGTAAAAAATTAGCATTTTGCCCTTTTATTTTAAAATATTTTAAATACTGTAAACATATGCTAATATAATTCATATTGTCAGTTAACATTTTATATGCTTCTACCTCTAGAAATTTCCAAGGATTATTTAATGTTGTGGACTTCTAAAGCAATTTAAACTGAAAACAAATACAAAGTATTGTGAAGGAGCCATTAATTATTTCTTAGAATTCATGGGGTTTTTTTCTTCTTGGAATAAATAAGGGAACTGGAAACCAAGACAGAGATAAGAATTCCTATATTAACATGCCAAAATATGATTTTAAGGATATACGTGATTTTGTTAGACTAAGTGTAGGTTCCTTGTTTAGACAACACGGCCAGAAATATTCCAGTCTGGTTCTGTTGTAGAGAGGGAAGTGATGAGAATTTTGAAACAAGTAATTTTATTTTGTTTGCAATGCATGTTGAAAATTAAAGACAAAGTCTAATTAGTGTATGAATTTCCAGGCATTACTGAGATGGGAGGTATGCTGTGTGGAGGACCTTTTCTAATAGTTTTTTTGCAAGCTTGTTGCCCCAATGTGCAGATTTTTGAGGAAGGGATTTGGTGGTGCCCTGGCCTGGGACGTAGTTCTCTATTGGTTCCTTTGGAGCCTCTATGGCAGCAAAGACACCTTTGAAGGTGTCAAGGGCCAGAGGTGATAATTTGTTAAGGGACGCGAACTCCGACTCCAGTGAGAGGACTGAAAATTAACTTACTTAAGGTGAAACTTACAATTTCCACTCATTTGTAGAATGATAATTGTTGGGGGAGCCTGGGAAAGAAATGATGTACAGATTTTCAAAAATGACAATTAATGGCATAGATAAGAAAATATTGGCTCTTAAGCATCTCAGGGTAAATTAGTTATTAGGACAATAGTGTGATTTAAACTACATTTTTTAACAAAAACATATATGCTGGAATACTTGCAGTCCTTATGTTTTTAATATCTGAAAAGTGTATACCAGTAGTAAATACACTGTTTATAAAGTCTAGTTTATGGTGTGTTCATCAGTGTAGATTATAGAGATTATGACTTAAAAATTGTAAATAGAGACAATGGGCAGACTGTCGCATAGCACTTGGGTCCACTTTCTGTATCTTTGGGGCTTAGATCCCAGTCAAATGCAAAAAGATCTATTCAAAGAAATTCATAGTGCCAGTTAATAATTAATCTATATAGTAACAAAAATAATAATGTTCGGTGCTATCAGAGGTAAAATCCCTCTTTGTGACACACTGCATTTTGCAATAACCAGGATATGCTTGAATTAGCTATAGGACTGACTTTCAGTTTTATTTCTCTTGGCTATTCTGGTCCTTTGGCAAACTTGATCAAAGAATTTATTTCAGAATAGTCAACAGAACCCCATGAGTTGAGTTGAACTCTGAGTCTTTACTAGGTAGTGGCTAAAACCGTTTAAAGAAGGTTTGAACTGAGATTATTACAGATCTGGCTTGAAGTCCGAGCATACTGAATGTGAAAAAAAAAGAATAAGGAAAAGAAGATCAGTTTGATTAAAAACATAATGCTTATTGCAATGACAGCAGTTGAAAATCAAGTACAAGAACAGTGGATATTTGAGACAGAAGATGCGTGTTGTTCGTAGACATGCTGGATTCAGATACAATTGTTCATTGACAACTAGGAAATAGCTGTGCTGAGGCAGAGCAGTGTGGCACAGACTGCATTGGCTTGGTTTTACCTCACTCCTTTATGAACAGAAAGTGCTGATCTGTGTTTCATGGAGCAGCATGATGCACTTTACCTTCCTTTCTTGCTGGTGGGATCTCTTCCTGTTACCTCTCCTAATTGGATGCATTTCATGATAATGTTATTTACGGAAGACAGTGAAGTCAGTTCGCTTCTATAACTTCTGAAACCTTTTTGAATATGGTCTGCTTTTTGTCATCATGTGAATTTTCATGTATTCTAAGCACGTTTTCTCTTTTGAAGTATTTTGTATATGCCTTCTACCAAAACCACTACCTGTTTTCTTGCTCAAAAAGCCGTGGGTTGATTTTCATGTTTCTCAACAGGGACCACAGTAACTATATGAATTTTTTTCAACACTCATTCACGTTTGCAACCCTGGATTTTTATAACCTGTAGGCATGTCTCAATCCCTGTACTCCTCCATCAGTTTCACTGCCTGTTTGTGCTTTTCTGCCTCCATGTTTTCTTTCCTTTCTTATATTCACCAAGTGCATTTCTTTTTCCTCTTAATGACTCTCATCTTTTTCTTTCAACCTTATTTTCATCAGTAGATAGTGCTTGGATATGTTGTGTCATTTGTGCCGTCTATGCAAGTCACACCACAGAAAAGACCTGCCTATTTGGGTTTTCTGGTTATCCATTGAATTCCAGGCACATGCTGCAGGAATAACTAAATACCAGGGAAGAAATTGGAGGTGGCCGTTTAACTTAGGTAGGTATGGAAGAAGTTACCCTAGAATTACGTGAGAGCTCCACACATTTAACATCATTTTGATGACCGGCAGCAAGTTTTTCCAGGCACCACAAAAGAGCCCACGGTGACAAAAAGCTGATGTGAGCCCCGGCCTGAGGGCACTGGAGCAGAGAGCTTCTCCTTGCACGAAGTGGGTTTAAACCTTTGCACCAAGATGGATACCTGCTTTGAGTTGCAACACACTTAACAGTCCATTTATATTCCTTGGAAAGACAGCAGCATAACTCAACTTCTGCCTTGATGAATAGCAGACAAAACATGCAGAGTGTGTTGCTAGAGAACGGCGTAAAGGTCAGGAAAACTCAGCCAGTCCATCTCCAAGAAAACAGAGGCAGTTGCTTTCAGGGACCACAGCGACTGATTTTCCTCCCTTCTCAGCTCGTTTATGCTACATGATTGGTTTAACACTACTCCTTAGCTTGCTAAGTATAATGGTGTTTAGCAATAATTGAAAGCAGTGACTGTTGATGTAAGGGAGACGTTAGCGGTACTGTGATATTCAGCAATGTAGAACACTGTCTCAAAAAATAAAGCAATAGCTTTGAAGTACATTGTTCTAATTTGTTTAATATCTGCTAAGTTTGAACTTGATACTCTATTCTGCATCACCAAATGGCAAAAATAGGCCAGAACTTTCTGTGTTTTGTGTTTCTTCAATATTACTGAAACAACTTCTTTTCAGAATGAGGAAGCTGTCATTGATTAAATGTGACATACCAGGGCATTTAGAAAAGAAAATCGGAGCCGCATGTGTCATCCCTGAAGAGAGCAGTTGTTGACAGTGTTGGTCTAGCTGGGATGGGCATGCCAGTGCTCAGTTCAGTCTTCCCACACCTTGAAGCTCTTGACTTCAGCCTTTATGTCTGTTGCTTAGCCCACTCTGTGTACATTGTCATCATGTTTTCAAGTGAGCATCCAAGGATTGGACTTTCAACATGTTTCCAAGATAAAGAAGAATATGAACTACTAAAAGCTGTCACTGTACCTTCACAGTGTAGTCTAGGTGTACCAGGACAGCTGAACTCAAGTTTGGTTCTCTTTTCTGAGGCAAGGTATTTATCCACCTTTTGTCCTGCTGATGATGCTGTACAAGTCTGAACAGGAAAAATGAGTCAAGGCCATGTAAAATAAAAATAAAAATAGAAATTCCTGGTATTTGCAATTTAGGTACGAGGAATATCCAGTGAACTGGCACATTCACGTCATCTAAGCTGCATATAGGTCACCAGTTTTTGCATTATGGGAAATCATGTATATCCATACAAAGGCCATACAGAATAAAAAAAACCAAAATGACAGTGCACAGGCATTTCATGTCCTGGAAAGAAATAGCAGAGCTGAATTGTATAAATGTTAATCATGTCACTTACCCCATGCCAAAAGATTTTTGCATGCTGGGGTAATTAAGACTATGAAAGAACACATTCACATTATAGTAGAATTTGTGAACGGATGTTAATGAAAAATTAGTGTTACCTGTCACATGAATAAAGATTGTAAGCTTGGAAACCTATCTTGCTTTAGGAAACAGTTTTCAATAATGATATACAGTGAGGCTAATAAGATGTTCCTAGATTTTTTAATTTTTTAATTGAAAACTTTGTTCTTGTTTCCTATACCATCGATGTCATTGTGAAAAAATACATTTTTCTCACCTTTATACTCTTTTCAGCTTGATTACATTTAAGAAAAGAAATCATCATAGCCAAATTATTAAGGTATTTATTCTTTTGGCCAATGGAAGATTAGGTAAAACAAAAAGTATTAATTCAAATTTCGTTGAGGATTCTTGAAACTGTTGATGTAGAATATCTATATATTCCATGCATTTTTAAGAAATGATTGTAGAGTATGAAGCAATCTTGTTCCTTTGAAAACTGGAATTGTGTTTTATAGCTTTTTATTTAAAAAAAATTAAATTTGTTAAATCACTTTTAGTTAATCCCAGTTACCTTTCCATCAGTAACCAATGCCACCAATGCCACCAGTAGCACTTTCTATAGGGAAATGGGCTTTTTACTTTTGACTTATTTCTGGATCAGTGTAAAACAGCAAATTAATTTAAGTAGGTGCAAATCACAGCAAAGAGATTATGGATCCACAGATAATCTTCCAAATATTTTAGGGATGAGTGGTGGATGCATATTTGAAGTTTGTGTTGCTCTGTGGAGAGTTTTGCTTCTTCATTGATACTGTGACTTTTTAACATGTATGGGATATGGGATCAGGTTTAAAAGTTAGATCTCCAATATAATCGCTTTGTCTTTTCTTTCCACTTGGATTACAGCTGTACCCTTAAACTGACGACTTCTGTAGCTTAACGAGTTGTGTTGGAAAGATTTTGCCTTTAAAGACTGAACTGAGAGCCATATTGTGACAAGCCCGCATATTAATCTGTAAAGAGTACAAAGTACCACTGCTAGCTAATGACTAGGAATTTTAAACATCAGTAGATTAGTTTTAAGCATCATTGGAGCTGGACATTTTCAAATTGAGAGGACTGGTACTATACTGATAGCTTTAGAGGTGATTTCTGCTCTAAAGCTGTATATATGGTATAATCTACAAACATTAAAAAATTAAAAGGCTGTTACCTACATATTGGAATGATACAGGTTTAAAATCAACTGAAAGTAACCAGAAGAGTGAAACTGTAGCCTTTTCCTATATCCTGCTCTGTCAGTTTACCTTGCTTCTTAGTGTGGAAGCTTTCCAGTCTTTTATATTCTACAGCACGGAAACCAAATCAGAATAAATCTCTGGTCTAGGAATACAGACAGTGTAATTTGCTTTTGTTGTTCCTGTTTATCCTGTCACTTAAGTCTTATTCTGTGTTTTTGTGGGAGGGGACACATACATCAACTTCTTTTTCTGTATTTTCGGGCTGGATTAGTAGCCCTTGTCATAGTTCAGCCTTCATGAAAGTTTTCTTTAGTTGTGTCTAAACCCACACAGAAGCGTGCCCATTGTTTTGCAAACTAGCATTTAGGAAATTTTAAATATTTTTAAAAGGTAAGATCTTTTGAATGGTCAGGGAAAAGATGCAATGAAGCAAATTCCTTGTTCATATTCTCAGTTTGACATGCTGAAAGTGTCTTCTTATGAGACTAGTGACCTGTTGAGAAGAGAAAATAGAATGGATTCTCACCACAGAAAGTCACAGGACTATTCTCGTTTAACAGACAATTTCAGAATTTGAGGAAGAACATTCTAAAAAGACAGAAACATCTAGGAATGTGCCTAGTAGCTCAGTACCCTAAAGCAAATTTTAATCCAAGTTTCTTTTGTGTTTTATACAACCCTAATTTTTTCAGCTAGTAGACATTTTGTGGTACTGTTTACACTGTTGCACTTCTGCACAACTTGTTTTATGTTTCTGCTAAAACAAAGGGCAGAATGACATTTTTTTCTAGGTTATTAGGAAAAGAAGATGTTTCATGTTACAAGAGCTTAGAGTTTGGTAAAGTACAGTTACAGTTTCTTAAGAAGCAACTGTGGAAATAATACTTAGAGATTATGTTTTAAAAGAACTGTCTTGTGGTTCACTTCTTCTAACCAGACTTCCCTTGTTTTGTTTCTGCTTGCTTACATACAGAAAGTTCAGGTGAAACAGTCCTACACACTGATTTTTTCCTTCTGACCGAGGTGATTTCTTAGTCCTGATACATGATCTCCAAATATACATTTTTTCAGTTCTTGGATGTACTCTGAACACCATGGCAGCCTCAGAATAGACCTGAATTTCCCTTGTAAGCAGCAGTCCCCGAGTCATCACAACAGTAATTCAATCTCAGTATAAATAGGAAACACCTCCTCTGTTTCAAGCAGGAGTGGTAACTTGCAATTTAAATCCCAAATGCAAGGGGTGCCAGGGTCCAGCTCTATGACCAATGAACTCCCTCTCTCCTCTTTTGTAGCTCCCAGTGCCATTTTCCCACTCCTGTGATTAAATCCCTTTCTTGCCCCCATATCTTGTGAAATCATGTTTCACCTGGTGAGCGAGTGGAGCTTACCAAACCAACTTTTCTCCATGGACCCCCATGGGAAAGCTCCTGAAACAGCTGAGGAAATTGCTGGAGTGTATTTCTGGGGTCTTTTGGGCTTCTGGTGAAGTTGTCCTGGGCTGCTTGTGTGTATGCCGAGTTAGGATCTAAGTGAACTCTGCATTCTTCCGCTGCTCTTTTCCATTTTTTATATTTAAAAATAAACCAGAAAAAAATGCTGACACTTGAAGTTCTTGGTCAGCTCTGCAGCTGGAGAGTAAGCACTGCCTTTACTTGCAAGTGAAGCTTGGAAGAAGAGTTGTGGAAATAGGTCTCATGGCAAGGTTTCACTGTGTCACATCTTCCTAAATGAAAGGCAATGAGAGGTAGGGAGCCAGAAAATATGTACAGACTTAAGGCATTTTGAGAATTACATTTAAAAAAAAAAAAAGGAAAAACCCCCAAACTTGACACTGGAGACAAGGATATTGTGGCTCTTGTCTAGCGTTTTCATTGATAAGCTGAAGTCAGCACGTTACTGCCTGCGGCTTGCAGAGAGATTTAACCATCTGTGCTCTCATGTTTCTATACATTGCATCTGGACACTAAAAGACACAATAGGAGGACCAGTGAGAATTCGGGATGTTGTTTAACATTTTGATTTGCAAAGTAGACTTTGGGCATCATATCCTGCAGTCATGTGGACAAGGTTTTATTTCCAATGATTTGAAAAATTTTTGAAATTGAACATACAGTGTAATTGCCAGATTTGGGATATATTTGAATGAAAAGTTTGTGCTAAGTTTTTTTAATTTATTGTTCAATAAATAATAAATAAATTCTTGAGCTACATTTTGTTTCACAAGCTTTTTGTGCAAGCTTTACTAAATAGTTTGTTAGAAAAGGCTTTTTACTGCTAATAACCGAAACTTTTTAGTCCCCAGTTCATAGAAGAAATACTACTCAAATCAAAGAATAGTGAGGGAGTAAGGACACTCCTGTGAGTTTGGCTTTGCAGAACTAAGCTTTAATTGTTTGCCATCTGCAGCTTTGAGGAGTTTTTCAGCTTACTCGAGTCTGCTTGAAGAACTGCGATTTCCTTTTGGTGCATGTTCATCTTTGTCTTCTTTATTGATGAATATACATATATTCTAGATTTTTCACTTGTTGCAGATTTCTGAGACCTCATGGGAATTATTTTTAGGAAGAAGGTGAATAGTTGGTGGTTCAGTGGTGGTAAACAGTGAGATTCTTAAAAGTGAAGTTATATTTATAATGAGATAAATGCTATAGATAAACATGAAGGTAAGATTTTGATGTTGTGCTAGCACAGAACATCTGCAGTTGCCACTCGGAAACAGAGATAGGTAATAAGTTGGAAGCTTAGGAAAGAGGCTTGAATGCTCAGGCTTTCTGTATGTTGCTCTGGGAAGACCTGGGAAGCTGAATGGCTAAGGGTTTTTTTGAGAATAAGGCTTCTTGTATATGATGTGGCAAAACTATGAGAAAGATGCTTAATATCATTTTATATTTTATGTGCTTTCCCTTGGAGTTATTTATTTTTGTTCACTCATTTTGGCAATCATATATGGAGCAAGTGGAGACATAAATGTTCTCAGGACCAGAGATGCCTGTGAATTGTGGTAATGTGCGAACAGTTCTGAACACTTCACTGTCTGTTTCTATATTCAAAAATGATGAATTTTTATGTGCATTGTTGTGCATATGGCTCAGTTGTAACGCAGCCTAAACCAAAGGGCAATGAATGCTTTTTTCTCTTTTCTAACTGTAGATTGAGCCAGTATCATTGCCTACCCTCAGATTTGCCTGATGTTTCTCATTCATTTCTCATGGATGTGTTTTCAGTCATTTTTTAAGCTGTGGGCCATGCTAGCTGAGTTTTTTGTAGCCACATTTCCTTTCACCTGAACTATTTTAAAAAACATCAATTAAAACATCCCAGCATACTTAAAAAGACCAAAAAAAAAAAAGGAAAGAGAAGGAAACACAGATGCTTTTGTTTACATTGAGCTACAAAAATAAATGAAAACAAATAACTGGGAAAGAATCTGCCAAAGTTGCTTTAGAGCAGGGGTTTGCAGTTGTAGGTGTGTCTGGCCTTTGGGACAGAATCTGTGAATATCTGCTGGCATTTGGTGACACTGGAAGCCTTTGAAAAGCAGATAGCAAGTTCCAAGTCGATTCTGCCAGGTTAGTGACTCCAGGATACGACAGCCATGGCTGAAGAAGGCTTTCTGGAGCTATGAGGGTTGCCGGAAACTCGGAGTGTCACCAGGCTTGTCCCTGGTGTTTACTGTAGTGGCGGGATGCCAGCTTTGGTGCCGGAGCAGGTGTTTGGCAGGCCTTGGACATCTGCATCAGGACTCGTGGGGAAAGGAGCCAAACAGGATATATGAGCAAGGTATCTCTTCCCCCACCCCTTTTGTGAAGGTCCTCCTGCCTTTTCCATAGCCTGGAGCTCCTGAATGCCTTGTCTGTAGACATTTCCTTTGCAGCTAGGATGTAGCTGTGATACAGTGTTTGAGCCTGGAGTTGTCTCACTAAAATTAATTACCAAAGCTATTTTTGCTATTTTTTTTTTTTTTGATCCATCATGAGATAACCAAAGAAAAAGGGGCTAACCTGGCCACAGACCTTTATGTTGTCTTAGGATAAAGGTGATGCCAATGGCATTTGCACGTGTCCACTTTGGCTCATTTTGTTGATTAATTAATGATGCTGTGGTGTTTTGATGGTGGGCTGTATTTCTTTCTCTTTCCTGCACTTCCTCTGGCAAGAGAGCTTTTTCCTTCAAGTTTCTTAGGGTGAGATCTTGTGTTTCCTTCAAATCTTGAGTCTGTAACAGGATCCAGGCTGATGCATTTAACTGGATTTCGAACCTCAGCCTTTCCTCCCCTGGGTATGTGTGACGCATGATACTGGTCCTCTTGAAACAAATTAATTTAACAAAATAATTTGAATCGTTCAATGATTTAAACAAATAATTTAAAAACAATGAGCATACACTGGGCATACTTAGTTCCCATGTAAATTGGACTGTGCTCTGATTAAGACAAATTGCCCTTTCTCTTTATTTACAGGAATTAGACCGAGTGTGAGGTTTTGTTCTCCCTAGCAAAACCTGGATGCTTCCGGGCTCATGTGGCTGTTTCTGTCCAGTCTGACTGACCTTACTCAAACTGATTGATTGCTGTTTGCCACCAGGGCAGGGTAATAGAAGTAAGGGGGCTCCTTCTGACCTGACCTGGAAAGAAGACTGACATTTAACCACTTCAGTGATAGCAGAGGGGGCCTTACTGCTTCTTTCACAGGGCCAAGGGATCTGTGGTGCTGTGGGGAAATACTGATTTGGTGACTGATCCAGATGCAGTATAGTAATTATTTAAGAGAGTACACTAGTTCATGTCACATACCTGTATGGAGTTTTGAAAAGGTACGTCTTAAATGTTATTACTGTGAAATTTTATCTAAGATCATTCTGTGTGTGTATTTGGATACACAGGAGATGTGAGGATAAGCCATCTACCTCTGAACAAGGTGATGAACAGTTCTCTCCCTGCTGCCTTGCTTGCTAGCATGTATAAAATAAACATATAAGGGGTGGTAATTACACTTGTCCTCATCCTTACATGGCTGAGGCAGAGGGAAGCCTGTTCATTTGCTTTAATACGTCTCTGCTTTCATCCTTTTCCTCATTTTACCATTTACTCTTGCCAAAAGGACAGGATGAGACTGCAGAATTGGAAGCGATTTGGGTCACTGTGACTGTCTGTGCAGCATATTGGGTAGTTAACAGATAAGATTTAATTTGAATTACCTCCTTTCCAGCTGCCTGCTGACTGGAATCTCTTTTCCTCTTACCTTTCACATCAGTCCTTCTTTTATTTTCCTTTCTCCTTCTCTTAACTTTCAGAAAGGTTCTTTCTAAATGAATATTTAAAGAGGCCCATCATGGATATGTGCGTGGACTTAGACATTGTCCAGAGAAGCTGGGTTGAACTGATACCCAGAGATACACTTGGGGAGCTTTCTTCCTCCAAAGGCACCTGTTAGGGTTCTTCTCACTTGTTGCTGATAATCATGCAGAATTGTAACTCCTGTATATCAGGCATTATCAGTGCCTACGTTTATGGCTAGTTTTATACAACAATGGCTAGTTTTATACAATAGTTTCCTGAAACTTTTGACTTCTATGAAGACATGCACACCATAAATTTTAAGCATGCCAAAATTAAGATCCTGTGTTAAAATTAGCCAAGAACATGTAACAAAGCCACCCCAAAGAAATGTGGCGCTTGCAGTCAGCTCACATTTTCAATAACATACTTACTCTGCCAGAACATTTGCATACTTGTAAAATTTGAGGTTAACAGTGTTTGTAAAAATTTGTATAGCTTTGCATCAGTTGCTGAGCTGGAGCACACAAACATTATTATAAATAAACAATTTTTCATGCTGATGGGAATTTTATGAAAATCTTTTAGCAACTCCTGTTTACACATGTAAATTGTATTTCTTTCTTATGTACACATGAAGTATGACCTGGGCATTGCATCCTTTCATTGCACATCTTCAGACTCTTAAATTTGTTTGAAGGGTAAATGTTTTCAGAAAAGATACATATAGTCTTTAAACAAAATAAGTCTAGATTTCAGCGTGAAATATTGCTGCTTCTCAGTTTTTACCACCAAAGTGCACAGTCTAAAAATAAAATTGCTGGCAAATACTTAACTACAACAGCATACGGAAGTGTCTCCAGAATAAATAAATAAACCAGTCTTTAGCTAAAGCATCAGAGTAAAATGAACGTGTAATTCATCTGGAAGGCCACATATTTGGAAGGCGATGTGCTATGGCTGGGATGTCCAGTTTATCAAGACAAAACATTTTGCTGAATGCTACTTGGAACTGCTCTGAAAATCCTTATGATACTGCATTTTCCACTGCACAGAGGCCATTAAAACTAAATGACTTGGAAAAACAGTAGCCACTAAATTACAGCTGTATTAGCACCTAAGTGTACAGTAGTAAAAACCTGTAACTTTATAAACAAATCAATAATTTTTAAAACAAAAATGAAAATTAACCATAAGATAATTTATACACTAGGATATCTCAGGGTAACCATGACAACAGTTGGGGCTTCATGTTCGTTTTCTGGATCTGAGCACACACATTTTTTTCTTAACTGAAAGCAGGGATGTGAGGGACTACTGTACAAGCACTAGGAAAAATAATTATGCTCTTGTTAACTTACAAGTGAGAGTAGAGATATGTCATTGTAGTTATATTCCTGTGCTTATGAACCATTATTGAGGTTTTCTTCATGTCGATGTCAGAGTTATTTCCTATTCATAGTGTTGCTACAAAATGTGTATTTTCCCTATATCATTAGATATTATATCAGATATTTTTAGAACTAGGGTTTTTCCTTCAATTCCATGAATTTTATGAACAACAAATTAGACCCAAACTACAAAATTTTTTTCTAATCTAAAGAAATGGACATGGGTTGTATTTTGTTCTGTTTCTAATTACAGAGAGAAATCTGACATTAAAATAAAAATAATTGTCTTCTTCTACAACAAATGTTTATATCTTGCAGCAAATATCTTAATTTAAAAATATTTTTAAATTATTTTTAATATTTTAAATAATTTTAAATTAAAAATTTTTAAAACTAGGCATTGATGTATCGTGTGTTATCAAAGATAGTGAAAATAATCTACCTTCTAGGAGAAATATTTTAATTTTGCTCATAGAAAAGTAACAAAACAGCCATAGCATAAGTGCATGTTGAACCTTTGGCCATCAGCTTGACAAAAGTGTCTGGACATACTTTCAATGAAAAAGGTGATGTGATGGCCCAAGGGAACCAAATGAAACATTCCAGCCAGTTGAGATGTGACACAGGACCTACAGCAAACTTAACGCCTTTTGCCTGACAGCGTAAGGCCATAAAGCATAAGAATCAATAAATTCAATCCCATAAAATGATTGTTTTGTGGCCCTACAGTGTGAGAAGACTTTCGCCATTTTGGCATACTCTGTGTAATAAATCTGCTCTGGTTGGCAAATTATCAAAAACAATGTCCTCCAAGTTGAAAACGTCAGCAGATTATTCCTTTAGTATGATGTGAAGTTTTTCCATTACTAATGAATTAAGTATTAAAATCAAAACAACTCTGAGTTCACTGTCCAATCTGGAGTACACTTTTCTCATCAGTCAGCAAGAATACATTCTTTTCTTCTTGTTCTTTCTCTTTCCCCTCTTCTTTGTCCAAATGAGGGAGAAAGGGGAGGAAAAGTATAAAGATCACACAATAACCAGGGTGGTAACAAAGATTGTGTTTTGCTGATGATCTTTATTTTACTTACTTGAAGGAACTACTATCACATTGACAACAAAAACTTCTGGTTAGAGGACATGCTAAAGGTGCATACCAAAAGTGGTGAGTTTTGTACCTCTAATTTTGTGCTTTAAGTTTTCCCTTTTAAAGCAGTATCTCTGCCTAGAGTGGTATAACTGCAAACAGTTTGTACCTATATTTTAAGCAAGAGCTTCAGCATAGAATTATCACTGGTTAAATGCTGATTTTTAGGATTTATTTTTTTTTTCTAATTCTCTGGAGTAATTACAATTTCTACATACTTTTTATTTATTGGTTTGGTTCTACATTTTTTCAGGTTTTGTATATAATGCTTCCATTATGTATCTATACATTTATTAAACATGCAACCTGTTCATGGGCTCCTGAACTATAGCATCATAAATCCTGACTTGTCGTGACTCGATTTGGGTGGCTTTTTTGACCAGTAGTAAAAACATCGTCCTGAAGCTATTTGCAAATATGTCATGTTCCCGGGTTGTTGAGTTGTTGCATCAAACAGTTTTTTTGGCTTTAGCTTCAGAAAGTCTCCAAGGATGAGTGGTTGTGTTTTTTGGTTAGTCACACTTCTATCTTTGCATTTTCCTGGAGTGAACTTTAAGCTACAAGTTTACAAAACATTTGGAGGAGACTCTCCATCTCTTCTCTGCATCTTTATGTTTGGTATAAATGGGTATCCTTCATTGAAACTGTCATGTCCTGCTTCCTGGATAGATCTGTTGACCTGTTTATCGGTAATTTTTTAAGTATTTTTAGTAATATGGAGCTACTCCAGATGATGCTTTTTGCTTCTGCTGACTGCTAGGGATTCACTCTGATTTTGGGAAAGCTCAACCTTGACATCCAATGTCCTCCACGAGTGGTCTAACCACAGAGCTATTACACAGGTGGAAAAACTGTTACTGTTTCATCCTCCTTTTACAAATTTAGTCATTTATTTTCCCAGGTATTTCTATTTTCCACATGTCCAGAAGCAGACATTGGTTTTGTTGTTCAGCTTGGAAATAACTTAAAATGTGGTCTTTGAGCAAAGACCTAGAAAGATTTTTCCAGTTAACCCCATAGGAGAAGGTCATTGACTGAAGTCAGAGAGTGAAACTGTAGCTGTGTATGGAATATGCCTACTTAGCTTCAGTTTATCATTTCAAATTGTAAAATTTTTACCTTGATACTACTTTTGCAGCCTTTCTTCTGGGCTGCTTCCATAGTGACCATCCTGGATTTGTAGCCTGACTGCCGAAGATGTATAATTTCAATGAAATCCACCAACCCAGAACAAAATATAATAAACATGCCTTTTTAATGTTTGCAATGACAAAAGCACTTTGTCTGCTCTGCTTCTGGAAGGTATCCTGAAAAATGGGAAGTAATAGATGGATCAGATCCTTGCAAGAGGTCCAATTTTGTCCAAACAAATTGACATTAATGATCATTAACGTCATACTAATGTCGTACTATTTCTAATTAGGTCCTACTGCGCTATGTGATATGTGCCTATAATAATAGAAAATCTGATAGTATTTCACTTCCTTCCATTTTCCAGCAACGCGGACAGCTATGTTTATTTGAAATCAGTCTTCCTGAACCTGAGGTCTTCGCTAAATATGGTGGTTTCTTTGTGTGTATGTGGCAGACTCACATAACCAGCATTTTATTCTCAATGTGAGATTTGAGGTAAGTTTTACTGTCACAGCTAAATAGGTTTCAGATATTTACAAGTGGGTTTTCTCTGAAGTATAGTCTGGAAGTCTGGGGATTTGTTGCCCTTTCCTGGGGTGCTAGGGGGTTACCACTGCAAGTGTTTGGCTGCCATGGGGTTATTTGCCATTTGATACTTCTGCTCAGTGTGGCCTTCTGCTTCCAACAGGCATTAAAAAATCAGCATAAATCTCAAATCCTCAATTCTTAGCATAAGGTGTTGTGAAAGGATTTGTCCTGTATCCATATGGTATTCCTGGTTAAGTCTTATTAGGCAAATTATCTAATTATAATTGTTATAATTCTATTAGAAAAGACTTATTACAGACTTATAAAACTTGTTGAGAATTGAGTAAGCAGAACGTTCCCCTTCTCTGCTGATTTTTTATTGCTGTGGTAAGGACTATATGTCCTTCTAGGTTACATATTTGGGGAGGGTGATAATTACTGCCATATCTGTCAGCAGTGTTGCAGTGCTTTGATAAAAGGCTATTCTGCTCATAATCAAATGACTAAGAAGTTATTTTTGGCTCTGTTTATGGAAAAAAAGACGTTTTGTGAGATTATAGCTGGAGTCTGTGGAGCAAAAAAGACAAATAGTTTCTTGGCATCATAACTTAGAGAGAAGCAGGAAGGAGGACCTCTGAGAACTTCAGTCAGCATGAGGAGCCGGTGCTCTGGTTTGAAGTTGCAAGCAGCTGTATGCAAATGATCATCATGCTTTTCAACAGTTAAAAAATAACTCCTTTTACATACTGTTCTACACGAGTGTGAAGCATCGTGTTGGAAACTGAGTGCTTCAACCATCATTTTTTTCTCACAGCATTGTAGGATTGTTCTTTTATTCATTTACAACCAAATTGACATAATACATTGCGTCAAGAATGAGGACTCCTCATTCTGGACAGAAAATTTGATCGGATATCATTAACAGTTGTGATAATTTAAAAACTAAAAATGTTAGTCTATGGATTGTAGAAGTAAGGTGTTTTTAAACAAAAAAGACAAAATTAGATGGGAGAAAATATGATGCCAAGACACAAAGCTGAACTTGATGGGGCATAAGTGGAGTATAGTTTGCCCAGATGCTATTTCAGGAACAGATGACAGAGTCAGAATCATCCATGCAAATGGGGCTAAGGCTTGTCCTTAGTGTCTAGTAGCCTCTTAACATAATACCAATACATTATTGGAAGTATCTGCTCACAGAGATAGTCTGTGTCAACAGATATTATTGAGCTTCCCGTTTGCAGTAAAATGAAATTTATTATGAAATGAAAACTTTTTTAGCATTTAAGCAATCTTCAGATCAAAAAGGTGGCTTGCTTTTTCATGGCAAGTAGAGCTGAATTTATTGTTTAGTTAGTAAATTTTTCTGTATACATAGTATAGTTCCCTCATGCCCAGATTGTTTGATGTCATGATTATTTTCATAAACTTTTCTGATATCACCCTGATTCCAGGAGGGATCATTCTTTTTTGTGTGGTTGATCCTGAATGTGTATTTAGCTTCGACTGAAATACGAGACTATCAGAAACTAGGGATGTCTTGTATTCCAGGAAACAACTTTGTTACTGGGGCCAGAAAGAAATGCTGAAATGCAAAGTGAGGCAAATTCAGAGTGACCAGGTCTTGTGCGGCTCGGGACTGAGTACAGAGTTACTGTCTCACATGGTGCTTGGCTGTTACACAGTTTGCCCACTTACGTTTTGGGGCTGTTTTAAAACCAGGATTATTTCTGACATCAAAAACTACAAAGAAACTATAGTATAGCTTCTTTCTTGTTGTAAAGAAAGTATACTGATCGGCACAGTGATGGAAAGCTGGGAAACATTAGGATTCACACCACACACCCATCTTTTTCAGGAGGTGGATATAATGTGTGTATGTGTGTGTCTGTCTGTTATGGTGTATAACCATTTGAATTGATTTTGTTTACTTTATTCAAGTAAGGATTTTTTCCTATGAAATTTTTCTGCCTGTTTAAAATTGTGACCACCAGTATTGACTATGATATATAATTTATATTTTGTTTCAAAAATGTTTAAATGCTACAAATTTCACAGCCAGCATGTTTGATATACCACCAAATGTGAAAATTTCTGGCTTAAACTCTCTGTAGTAGTCTCCAGTCTGTGTTCTGTAGATGAAGAAATAGTATTTTAGGCTTGTTCATTTCAGTAGCTAAAGGGATTAATTCGGAATTGAAATGCAGTTGCATTCTCTCCAGTTTTATACATAAAAAATGTCTCTTTTAAACTTAAATTCCTTAAAGATGTGATCATCAGGAGCTTCAGCTCAATCAAATGAAAACATGTCTTGCTTTTGGTTTGTGCATCAATTTCCTAAACCATGTTTTAATAATCTAAGGGAGGAAGGAGACTGTGTTTGTGTGTAGGAACCCAGAAGTCTGATAAAGGTATGTAACTATTTTTAGGACATTATTTTCTACATTTTATGATTTTAGTTTCATCTGAATGCATTTTGAGGCAAATTACTAAAAAAATTTACTTCTTCATAAATTAAAATGCAAAACCTAGCAAATTAATAAATTTTCTAATACAAAGCTGTATAAATATGTTTTCATTTATATGTAGTTTTTCTGTGTGTGAAAATGCATATGATCTGTGTAGCCTCCTGGTTAGTAAGAAGTAGTGCCAAAAAGTTGTGTTTAGTTAGAAACCAATGGGTTTTAGTAAGTAACAATCAAGAAAATAGGTCTTTCATTAGGAAAGAAAATGAGAGAGCAAATATTCAGGAGAATCTTTTAATAAATTTAACTAAAAGTTTCCTGTTAAGTGAAAATCGTACTCTTCTCAATTATTACACTCAGTTCTTCAAATTGATCTACAAACATTGTATTACCTTTTACACTTACATTTTAACATGTAAGGGAAACATTCAGATTAAAAATGAGAGCATTAGATGGGTATTGAAATTCTTCTATAATTGGCTTTCCTGGAAAGTATTTGTTTCAAAAATATCACAAACAAAATCCATTTTGCTTTTGGTTAAGCTCTGCTATTTCCAGCTTTTTCATTGACTCAAACCTAGGCTATTTTCTGGTAAACTTTTGCTTTCCTTGCAGGTCGGTGTTGAGGAGTAACAGTGATATATTCTAAAGTTTAAAGGAAACAACAAGAAAAAAGCTGTACAGTAGTCTAAAACAAACTTTCAAAAAAGCAGGTTAAAGCGGTAAATTTTTGCAAGAAAAAGAAATTAACATGCCTTGATAAGATCAGGATAAGCAGTCTACACTTTCACACTAGCAGTTCATATGGGCAAAATTTGCCTTAGACTTACCTGTTCAGGAGTCCAGAACTTGAATATGTAAATATGTCTTCTCTGTGTATCTGGCACCATTTCTGTGGTTGTCTCTATCAGTCTGTTTCCCTTCCTGGGCATGAATTGACTGAATTGATTTCCACCTACCCAGATTTTAATAATTCTGCACCAATGCATGTGAAGATGATGGCCCTTATGCTTCCATAGGGCTTCAACACCTGTAGATGAGGCTCTGCCATGGCTACTCTGGGATTTTCCTAAGGATTAAGAGATATAGGTGTTACTTTGAGGTCTTCTCAGGAATTTCTAATCAAATTTACAAAAATATATTTATCTATCCCGTGTCCTATCACATAGATGTGATTTATCAATTGGAACAAGATAAATAATTATTCAACAAAAATCAGTTGGAAGATTGGTCAGAAGCACAAATGTGCTTCTAATTAGAAAAAAAAAATTAGAAGGATAATATTCTGGAAACCTAATTCTTCTCAATTGACAATAGAATATTATAGTATTGAGTAAAACTCATTGGTCATTCTTTTCATGAAATAGCCTTATAGAATCAGCCTAGGGCTTTATCTACCCTAATTTGCGGTACAGGCCAGTAATGGATTTTTAGAGACAGAGTGGAAGAGCTGAGTTCGTCCTTGATGCCTCCCATAGTAACCACTTTGATTTCTGGTTAGGAAAGGTTAAGAGTTTTCTAAACTGGAAGCTGTATTGTTTCTGTGGTACTCTGCAGACCCAAAGCATATTCCGCTGCACAATTTCACTCCATGTCCCTAATTTTTAAGCTATGAGACATAGTAAATGTTTTCTTTTCACTTCATGGTTTTGTAGACTTCCTCGCTTTAGTTGTGTTTTTCCACACCCTAAAGACCTATGGTCTGTAATTATGTGAACTCCACTGTATCATCTTTCCTTGCCCTTTTTCTACACAAAAAGAAGAAATGCAGATCCCCATATCTGAATTTTTAAAAGTGGGCATTAATTAGGTTTCACCAGGGAAAAGTGCACTGGGCTACAAGAGTGAGTATTTATTGCTGGTCACAAGTGGGTAGAAATATAGCTTACTAATTTTATCCTAATGCACTTGAGAGGAAAGAAATCCAAGCACTGAAAATAAAAGCATCACATGTCCTCCATTATTTGCTTATGGAAGCAATAATACACAGTAGATGCTACTGCAGACATGAACTGATCCTTTTTCAGTTGAAATCAACGTCAGTTGATTAACTTCAGTAGAAGCGGGTTATGTCCAAATGGTAAAAATTGCGTGTGCATTCTTCCAACACTTCTGAAACAAATAACTGCATGTCCTGATTCTATTTTTATAAATGCAAATTAAAACAAAAAATAGCAGTTGATGTTTTTGCTGAGCAATGTTGACCTATGTATGCTTGGTCAGTAATTGCAGTACTTCTCACTGACTGAAGTTATTTCCCTGAGAGAAAGCAATTTTTAAATTATGTTATATTTTCCAATGTACTTTTGATAAGTAAAAAGCTTGTGATTTTCAATGTAACTGTTCCCGTCAAAAACAAAGCCATGACAAAAAGATGTGCTTGACAGTTTAACTTCAGTTATTAGACATGATTAAGTGTATCTGAAGTATCCAAAAGCAAGAATGAATATAAACGATGTTTCTGGAGTTGCCTTGTTTTGAAACTTCTATGTCCTATGTATAAAGAGTCAGGAATATACTTTTGTGATCCTCGTTAGCCAGTTAAAAGAATAATATCCATCTGGGCTTTCAAGAGAATTTCAGAACAGACAGCAGGCTTTCTGTTTCCTGAGGGGAACTTGTGCTTACTGTGGCTTTGGAGTGGGCATAACGTCCTCTGGCATTAGATGCTCTGCTAGGCTGTGGATGTCGCGGTGGGTGGCAGTCATCCTGTACTCCCTTAATAGCCAGTGGAGAGAAATAGACATTAAGGTGCCGTTCGTCCGGCCTGCTTTAGGCCTCTAGTTTCTAGTGAGATGAACTGCCTGCTAAAAGTACTAGCTTTTCTGCACCGATCTTACGGGTCAGGTGACACATTAGGCAATATCTGTCTTCTGCCAGATGAATCTGATGCTGTATGCTGCCGTTATGTAGAGTTGTTTCCACCACTGCCGCACTGTTGGCTTATTCTGCCTTAGCAACATTTTTAATGCCATCAGGTGCATAACAGATGAAAAAAATTAATTGTACCAAACTCACTGTTATTAAATGAGAGTTGCTTTTTTTCTCCTGACCCTTGGAGATTTTGCTTCTGATGATCCAAACCAAGCAAAGGTCTCATTCCCAGCCTTTGCAGAAGGTAGGCAAAGTCTATTCTGCTTTAATGTTTTTTATGGAGGCTCACATGATGTGAGTTTCTGCAAGTTGACAGTCTGAGTCTCAAATAACTCCTATATAAATTGTTTTACCATTTTTAATTCAGTGTTTTTATTGATTGGCCACAGGACTATTTTGTCTAAACTCAGCAAGTGTAGGACACATAGGTCTCAGCCAAGTAGAAGGATGAGATACACCGTGTATATGTATGTATACTGATGCGTCTCAAACCACTTTAGATTTAAACCCCATGTCACTGTTTCTAGCTTTTGTAATTAGACTATGTGGTTTCATATTTAAATTAGGTCAGTATGTGTCTCTCAAATCCTAGAGGGTTCTTCCAAGTGGATGTGCTTCTTCAAATGCAACATTGTTGCATCTGGTTTTTAAGTAAGCACCAGCATGTCACTTTTTAGGGGGCTTCCCCTCCGTCATATGACAGAATATTTTTTAAAAATACCTAATCTCGTCTTTGACATTTAAACTCTACAAATGAAAGCAGGGTCTTTATTGAACATTTTTTTCAGGCTTAAGAGCTGCCTTCTTGCCTTTGCTTTGCAGTTGACCTCTTAGTCCTATTTTGAGTTACCAGATGAAAATAAGGTTTTCCTTCAAAGGTTGGTTGCTAGGGGTAACTGGCACTGACGCCAAAAGATGAATACTCTACCTACTTAAGATAATGCCTACTTTGTGAGCTAAATAAAGAGCTAAATTGCAGAGAAGGAAGTTGGATAAATGTGAAATATCAAGGGAGGAAAACCAAGATTGTTAGGGTTGCAGAATTCAGAAAGGATTATTGCCTTTTGCACCAGTAATGGTCTGGTGCACAATCATGTACGCTGCTCTGCAGCCAGGCCCTTGGGTCTCTCAGTCCCGCTGATCTATTGAACAGTGTCCATACTTTTACTTCTGCCTGTATAAAATACAGAGCTGTGGAAGTGAGAGGCAGGAAGGTGGAATATTTTGCGTGAAGTAATTCCTTTGAATTTTACAGAGGAATGATGGTTACTGAAATTGCAAGAAGTTTAATATTTTGAGTTTGAGGTTGAGAGGCTTAGCTTCTCCTGGAGAAGTTACTGTTGGAAATTAGAATTCATTCACAGTTCATCTAAAGAAGAAAAACTTCTTTGTGTGTAATAGTGCATAATAGAAGGAATTTATTATTTTGATATTTGATTCAAATGTGAATGCAGTCTTAGTCCCTGTCCCCCTAAAAAGATGGGATGCTTTTGGGGACTACAGCAAAAGTATTTAAAAATGGTTCAGTATCATCAGTACTTGACATCTACTGATATTGTCCTATTTGAGCAAAAGAAGATGAAAATCCATCACCCATATCATTTAATATCAAAAGATGTAAGCTTTTGGTTTGCTAGAGTTGGTTAACACTGAATAATTTCTCAGTCACTGGGAGTTACACACCATATGCAGTTTCTTACTCTGATGTAATTTTCAGAAACAGTATTTTATGTGATTTTGCTCAAAGAAATGGAGGAAAAGTTGGGGTAAAGACCTCTCTAAGTGACTCGGTGGGCTGAGCAGTCAAGACTGTTCCTAATAAATCTATTTTCTGCTGTAACTTTTACAAGTTTTCAGGCAGATCCAGTAGCTTTTTCATCAGATTTGGTCTGACGATACAAACTTATTCTTCTTAGTTAATGCGCTGCTAATTTTACCAGAGAAAACAAATACAGTTGTTTGACTAACCGGAGACCACAAAGATGGCTAAGACTACATTTATGACAGAGCTTACATTTACTTTGGAGATTTCTTCGTTTCTCTCTGCAAAGGCTGTCAACACTCGTCATGGTTCTGTGAGGAGAAAGATTTCTGCAGGTTGGCAGCAAGATAGCAAACAAGCTGCTGCTTGCAGTTTCTGTGAGCTTTTTTTTATTATAAACCCTTTCCATTCTAAAGGCAATAAAGAGTCGCACCATACACCATAGAAGCGTGGCCTAAAGATGACTTTCTTGTTGATACTTCAGTGAAATGCTGTGAGCTAAGTCCCCTCACCTAAAGTCAGAAAAGGGAGCGAAAAGTCTTTTCATTTTAATGTGCTTTTATTGGGGTTTATATGCCCTGTAATGTTCTGCTTTCTTTTGAGAACTTATTTGGGTTGTGGAGGAAGTATTCAGCATTCAGCATGTTCACTGTGTTGGTGCTGTCACATAACACACTGTCTAGGGAACTTGATCCCAGGTAAGTATTATTTTTAGTAGCTGTGTAATTTAATGAGATACATTTTCTGCATCTCAGAAAAATATCTTTGCATAACTAAAAAATGTACTAAGAATTAATGTAAATATATACTTGAGCACTCTTAACTGTCCTGTGCTCCAGTGGATTTCCATAGTTACTCTGAAGTTGCCAGCAGTGCTTTTAACGGACAACAGAATGACTAGATGAACCTTTTTTTCTTTATGAACTTCACTTGCAGTTAGTGCTCATCAGAACAAAACTAAAATTCTCTACCTACAAACCCATCTGATAGATTAGAAATATCTAACTTTAAAAAAAGCAGACCGTATTGGTATTCTTTGCCTTATAACACACAGAACAGTAGAAGAGACTTCTGCCTTGTTTCCTATGCAAACCATCCTCAGATTCCCCACTGTGGAAGTTAACGCAAAGTCTGTGATTGTTTCTCATTTCTAACTGCTACATGATTTCGCACGGCAGGCTTTCCAGGGAAGTTCTGGCATTGATAGCTAAATGTATATACTTATGCCTAAAAAACCACACTAACCGCATGTAAGTAAGAGTTTGTATTTCAATCGGGACTTTGCAATTCATTCATCCAAGTAATGGTACTATTTGCGATGCTGAAACAAAATTTAGAAGATGAGAGAGTGGTAATTGTAGCAAGTTTTCTGGACTTTTCGGGGATTGAGGAGAAACAAATTGTAGCACTCATCCAGAATGCTTTACCAGTTCTTGCAGTACAGACTAAGCTTTAGTCACTGCAGTGACCCCTCTTAAGCTTATACTTGTGTGCACTGAAAAGTGGACTTAATTTATATCTTAAGTCAAATCAACTGTAAATATAGAATGCTTTCAATATAAAAAGGTTTCACACGTCAAAATGTTCAACATTTTCCTGACTTTTTAATTTCGATCTTATCTTTGTAAAAGAATGATCTAAGGAAATTTCCTCTAGCTTTAAAGTGACATCAAATGTCTGTGGATCTCATGGAGGGACCTTGATTTCTTAGAGTTGTCAGCAGGTTTATAATGAATTGAAATATTAGGTAATTATTGCTGTTGCATATGCTGTCAATGTCTAGTGAAAAAGAGTGCCAAATGGCCTGTTATCTTCTTGATATTATCAATACGAAGTGCTTATGTAGACTTTCTTATTCACTGTATATTGAAAAAAATCAGTTATTTGTAATTCTAATTTTGGAATCTTTTCACTTCTTGTTTTTTGCTTCAGTGAACACTATCTTTCATCTTCACCATACAGCTCCATAAACTCTGCTTAACAGCTTTTTGGAAAGGAACAACTCCTAAAATAGTAAATACAGAAAAATCTATGTGCATGAAATATGAATTGTGAGACTATTTTAATTCTGGTTTTTTACACTCTTTAGCTATAGAGATTCTAAGATCTTAAAGTAACAATTAAGATTGTCTCATCCTCTCGTACAATTAGCGACAGCCAGGTATGATATATACCTGATTGAAAGCATCTTCTAGTTGAACTAGCTGACACCTTGCATGAGGCTATCCAAAATCCAGCTATTTTTACAGTTAGAAACAAACAACTAACTTGAAGCTTGAATTTCTTCCTTGTCAATTTGTCTGCATTTGCTTTTATGCCAGCCATACTCCTTTGTCTCTTGTCTCTCCTCCCTCACTGCCCCCAGTATACCCCTACATATGGATCATACTCCCTGCGGCTTGTTTTCACTGTGCCAAAACAGCTGTTTTCTCTTACCCTCTTCACATAAGATGTTCTCAGTTGTTGTTTTAAAAAGATTGACTAGACTTCTCCATTGTATTCCAGATAAGCCTGTCAGCTGTGCCTCTTGTAGTTTTCTTCTCTGTCTCTGTGGGGGATGCTACTTGGGCTGTTGATTTCTTCGTCTATAAGGACATACACAAGGCCATGCTGGTCAGACCAAAGATACATTACCTATGATTGTCAGTATGCACAGGTATGGAAAGATGATATTCCGCTATGCTCCAGTAAACTGTAACTGCGCCTCAGCAGAGAGCTACATTGACAAATACTCTTAATTGTATTTCAGAGCTCTTTGTACTTTAGCATTCGAATCTCTTCCAGCATTACGTGCTTCAGCTTGATGTTGCTTGTTGTCAGCACTTACATCTCTAAAAGTGCTAGGCATGGTATTTCTTTCAACGAGTGTCTCTTGTAGATTTGTGGTTAAGAGTTCAGGAGTTGAATAACACAAGTTTAGATTTATTACAGTATAAAAGTGCATGCTTCTGATTAGTTAAATATTCACGCAAGAATGTTGACCTCAAGGATTCACTCCAGTGAATGTTAGTGGTAAATTTTGTAGCTGATGCTGATTTATATTCGAGTAAGTCCAAAAGAATTTCATATGCTTAAGTAAAGTTCAGTGTGGGTTTATGCTGATCTTAGTGACAACAGTGGATGTTAAAGGACATGTGTTAAGACATCAGTGTGTTCATGAAGTACAAGAAAAATAACTTTTCTTAAGACTATCACTATTGTTGCAGCCTTTGAAATGAGGTTATGTTCTAATCAATTTTATGTGATCATAAAGGTGGGATCACCTTACCAATCAGAAGTTGAGTATCTTACCTGGAATACTGCATCCAGCTTTGGGACCCTCAGTACAGCAAGGACGTGGAGCTGTTGGAACGGTCCAGGGAAGGGCCACAAAGATGATACAAGGGCTGGAGCAACTCACCTGTGAGGACAGGCTGAGAGAGTTGGGGTTGTTCAGCCTGGAAAAGAGAAAGCTGAGGAGAGACCTTACAGTGTCCTTCCAGTACTGAAAGGGGGCATACAGGAAAGATGGAGACAGGCTTCTTAACAAGGCCTGTTGTGACAGGACAAGGAGTAATGGTTTTAAACTGAGGAAGGGTAGATTTAGACTGGATATAAGGGAGAAATTTTTTACAATGAGGGTGGTGAAACACTGGAACAGATTACCCAGGAAGGTAGTGGAGGCCCCATCCCTAGAAAATTTCAAGGTCAGACTAGATGGGACTCTGAGCAACCTGGCCTAGTTAAAGATGTCCCTGCTTCTGCAGGGGGGTTGGACTAGATGACCTGTGAATGTCCTTTCCAAACCAAAACATTCTATGATTCTACCTGAACCTAAGACATCTACTTGGACTTAAGACGAATGTCTTAGACTCAGCAAGACTCAGTAAGTTTGTAAGGAAAAAAGGCACCTTGCGAGGCAAAGATATAACTGTTGTCTTTGATATTTATTTTAGAACAGGATAAAGTGTTCCTTGCAGGCATTCAAGTAATTCAGTTAGGTATTTAACAAATTAGTTGGACTATCATTTTTATCAATATATGCATGTGCATATAGCAGCAGATGGGAGGCAGACTTTGGTTTATACAGGGTCAACAAGTAAAGGAACATTGTTTTTAAACTGGTGAAGTCTTCTTGAAGTAAAAAATCTGTTGTGATTTTTAAAAAATGCAGTTCCAGGTGTGATGATAGCAGCTTCCTTCAAGGAACTGTTAAGATTTTTTATAGTGGAGTATAACTGAGTATAATAACCTAATTCCTATTAGCTGTCCTCTAAGGTGCTAAAATAAACAGTGATTCATACTTATTTATGCAGATATCTTAGACATTTGAAATTAGTGTTGGAGAGCCACACCAACTTTGCCTTTGCTTGTTATTTATACATGCTTTCTATTGGATGTTGTGTGAAGATTCTTTACCTATGATGGAGATTAACTTTTTGAACCTAAATACTGAAAAGACTCAGAACAAGTAAGAAACATAAAAGGATGATTTCACAACAGGGGATATTGGAAATTAAGTATTCAAAATGCATTAAAACATTTTTTTCCATTTTGATAATGTAGCTTCTAAAAATGTTATAATATTTTAAGTTCATTGATGGAGTGTCTTCTTCTGTTTATCAGTAGTCATGTTTTACTGTCCACAGTCAAGAGGGAGGAAACACTTCTAGAAATGGGTATTAGGTTTTTAGTAAGTTTGTATTTCTTGGAGCCTTTGTATCCGAAGACTAGTATGGCGCAATTGCCATAAAAGTAAAAGTTCAGTTAAATTATTTGAGAGGTAAATGGCATCCTTCTACAGAAATTCATTTTGTAGTATATGTAAATATAGTTGAAAATTACTGCACAAACAGTTAACTATGTATTAACATGGGAAAAGATTCCCTGGAATTATGTTTTATTGCCTGTATTCCTGTTTCCTCGTTATTTTGTGAGTTGTTAGAATTTCACACTGTCCTTTTGAAAAACTGCATTTTGCAAAATTCAGAAATAGTAAATATATCATTAAGAAGCCTTATTTAGATGAAAAATTGCTGGTACCCTTGTTTTAATTCTATTATGGCAATTCTCTGTGTGTGCTAATAGCCTTATTTGAGAATCAATAACCTTTCCCAGTTTGTCCTGTACATACAGCAGAGCAAAGATAAAACATAAAAGCTTGTCTATATGTGTTTGTAATTGTGATGGATAGAACTTCTGCTTCTGAACTCTTTCTGATTTGATTTCATATAACACGGTGGCAAAAGCACTTTAGATGCTTAGAAAGAACATTTATTGTAATTTTTTTTTGTCCCAGTTATCCATCAGTTTCTGGAAAATGAAGAGAACACAAATCTGTTATCACTTTCTTAGTGACAGCTATGATTCAGCGTGCCAAAAGTGGAACCATGGAACTATTTCCTTGATTCTGTGTTCTTTGGCAGGAGCATAACGAATAACATAATATAATCTCTCTGGAAAAACACATGCTATCTTTTCACCCTAATTTTACATGATTGTAGTGAAAAGATTATTTGATGCTTTTTATTGTCATCTCAAGATGCTAACTTTTGAAATATAATACAAAGCTGTTGCTATATATTACTACTTGGAAGTAGAGGATGTATGTGTGTGGCCTCATGCCTAATGTTGCGGCTTGCCATCTTCTGTCATTCCTACCACCTATAATTAGCTAATTGGTACTGTAATTTTTTCTTTAATCTTAAATGTATGAATTAAAAAAGATTAAAATGATGCTAAAGAAATATATCCTTTTTGCTTTAGAATGAGGAAATTTGTCAGTCTCATTTATGTAGATGTTTGTAAATATGTATTTCTTTATGGAGCACAGTATTATGTAAGCAATATTTATTTTTCCTAGATAATTTCTTTCTGTCTGAAATATAAACTGAAAGCAAATCTCAGCTTGTGCACTGTGACTCCAAAATAACAACTCCTAAGAGTTAGGGGGGGGGTTGAGAGAAATACTTCTGACATGTTAGAAGTGCTGTAAAGCTTCTGTTCTTCTGTTATTTAATTCATGGATCATTGTGCTTGTTTTTGGAAGACTTAGGCATTTGAGCCAATAGTTTAAAAAAAACATGGCTCAATTTAATCACCAAAATCATTTTACTTGATTTAATTTAGTCTTTAGAGTTGAAAATGCCCTTTCTGAATTTGTAGTTGTCTCCCAACATTGTTTCAGTTTGAATCATTTAAGTGATGATGGTAACTGGCTTTACCCAGGGTCGTGGTGGTCAGTAGGAGGATGAAAATGGTAGCTTCTTCCTTGCTCATTTCTGTTTACTGATAGCACAAAGAGAGAATCCACAGCATTGGGTGGATCAGTTACTAAACATACCAAGTTTAGGAGATATGGCTTTGTTTTTCCTTATCTGGCATGGTTCATTCTTTTTCTAGTTAAAATATGTTTAGAGGATTTTACACAGCATCCTAAGGAGCATACTATTCAAACCCATGTGTAAGAAGAGTTATTTCTCTGGAATCATCTTTTGGAGTCCTGTCTTTTACTTGCTTATCTGCTCTTTCAAACCGTACACTCTTTAGTCTTGAAAGGACATGAGTCAATGGGCATAAACTGAAGCACACTGTATTTCGCTTAAAAATAAGAATATAAGAATTTAACATATTTTTTACTGTGAGGTTGGTCAAACACTGAATCACGTCGTCCAGAGATGTTGCAGAGTCTCCATGCTTGGAGTTACTCAGACTGACTGGAGATGTCCCTGAGCAACCTGCTGTAGGAGTCCTGCTCTGAGCAGGAGTGTGGACTAAATGATCTCCAGAGATGCCATCTGATTCTTTGTGTGGATGTGATTATAAACAGGATGTCATAAACCTTAATCAGTATATTCCCTCTCCGAAGCACAGTCCTGTTGCATGATCAAATAAAACTTAACTTTTGCCACTGAGAAGATGGTAGATGAAATGGCAGAGCAGCTAGGCTAGTTGAAGCTTCCCCATTGACTTTTGTGGGCCTGAAACTTGGAGATCCTTCTTTTCTTTATACGTCCAAGCAATTTAAAAGACCTTTATTGTTGATTTTAACAACTTATGTGATGGGGATCTTTCAGTGTTTCAGTTCTGGAAGGAATTGTGCCTTTTTTCTAAGCATTGTTCCAGGTGTTGTATTTCCTGCTTCCCTGTTCAGGGTTTTTTCCTGTTATGCCTGTCTCTCAAAGGAACCAAAGGACTGGCACTGGTCGCCTGAGAGTCCAACTTCTGCCTCACCACAACCTCCCTTTAGGTAGTTGTAGAGAGCAATAAGGTCTCCCCTGAGGCTCCTCTTCTCCAGGCTAAACAACCCCAGCTCCCTCAGTCGCTCCTCACAGGGCTTGTGCTCCAGCCCCTTCACCATCCTCATCGCTCTCCTCTGGACACACTCCAGCATCTCAACATCCTTCTTAAACTGAGGGGCCCAGAACTGGACACAGCACTCAAGGTGTGGCCTGACCAGTGCCGAGTATAAGGGGATGATGTCCTCTCTAGTCCTGCTGGCCACACTCTTCCTGATGCAGGCCAAGATACCATTGGCCTTCTTTGCCAGTTGAGCGCACTGCTGGCTCATGTGAGTTTCCTGTCCACCAGCACTCCCAAGTCCCTTTCCGCCTGACTACTCTCCAGCCACTCTGCATCCAGTCTATAGCTCTGCATGGGGTTGTTGTGTCCAAAGTGTAGGACCCGGCATTTGGACTTGTTAAACCTCATGCGATTGGAGTCAGCCCATCTCCCATCCTGTCAAGGTCCCTCTGTAGGGCCCTCCTACCTTCTAGCAGATCAACACTTCCTTATCTTCCAAAGTGCTGATGGTCTCTGGAAATATACATAATGGGAATTTTGTGTTCTGAAAACTGGGCGTTTAAAGCATGTTTGGGAAAATTGAGATGTATGGTAAGAGTTAGCCATGATATCCAACTTGCTATCAGTAAATTGGGTTGAACGCTATTTTTGCAGGGAGTACTTTTGTCAGCTAAAAAGGTACCACTTGAGAAATGAAAAGACGCATTTAGAACAGGTTGCAAAACTTGCTGTCATTGAACATGATGCATTAAAAACTGAGGTTACAGCCAATAAGGCTGGTCGATAAACCAAATCAAAATATATGAGAGCGATGGGGCAACCTACTAGGTGTGAATCCCCAGGACATGGAGTGAGGCCAGTAGGGTGGAGCTTCCAAGGTGATTTGAAAGGCCACAGGTGTGTGTGTTCACCTCAGACCCTAAGTGTAAGGTGCTATATCCTGCTGGGTTTGAGCACGCAGTTTTGTCTTGCCCTTCTAAGACCCAGTTAGCTGTCCGTGGCGTGCTCCAGTGGTGATAGAAACGTGATGGGCAAAGTGAGTGATACTCCGCTGGTTTCGAGCAAAATAGGAAGATGCTTACATAAAAGCCACTAGACAAGATTCTCAAAAATTAGTGTGTAATTTTAAATCATAACATTGAAATAATGCTGTAAAATGTAGCATTATCTTCTGATTTCAGATTTCTGACCCACATCATAAGGAGATTTCTGTGCATGCTTCATTTTACTGGCTGTGTAGCCCCGTACTTGATGGCTTCTAGGCCTGTAGTGACAGCAGAACACGCATGTATGTTATCTGTTGGTTTAATCAAATTGTACTGAGAATTACCATGGTAACTTTTGCATCATATGAATCAGTTGCCAGTCTAGGAAGGCACCACTGCATCTTTCTGGACTCTATGTGCTACAAATATTTTATAAGAAACCTGGGTTATTTATTGTTGTTACTGTTTTAGGATTTGCAATCTGAATAAAGTTCTAATCCGTGGCTGAAAACAGGGCTATGTATCTAAAGAGCTGGGCTGCTCCAAAGCAAATTGAATTCCCTTTGCCAAATAATCTCTCCTTCCCCAGTAGCTCTGTAAGTAATGCCATTAAGATGTTTGTGTAATCTTCATATGTCAGTGACTGAACTTCCGCTAGAATACTGTGCAATTCTCCATGAATTATCTTTGTTCCTGACTAAAGCTTTGGTAGCATAACAAGAATATCTGGGAGGAGGAGCAGTATTGCATAGCTTGCAGCTACTTTTTTCTGCCATCAAGTCCCCACAAATTAATTAGGTTTCACTCTTGTGAATGCTCTGGGAAGCTGAGGCGTCTACAATGCTGCAGGAAATAATAATGATGAGCTAGTGGGTGGCTCAGTTAATTGCAAATCTTTGGAGTACAGAGCATTAATAATGAATTTGCAACTGTAGATCTGATGCATGTGTGTAGAACTATGCATTGTTGTGCAGAGATATAATTCTGACTATGTTAGCTCAATAAGAGAAGCAGCACAAAGACATTAGTCCAGGTTTTGTAGGGATGCTTTAGGGATGCTACAGTAATGCATTTCTTAACACTGAGTCATCCCACTGTAAACTTTAAAACAAAACTACTCCAAACAGCAACAAATCAGTTGAGTGTCTAGGTAACTGTAGTGAAACAGATACAGAGGGAGTGGGGCAAGTATTAACTCCCCCATTGGTTCTTTTGAAAAATACAATGGCAATAATTTCATTGCATTCATGTCTTAATGACTGAATATATTCTGAATGCATGGTAAATACAATGCTCGTGGTTAAAATAATTTTCCTTGATGGATACCCACTATGCAATGGCTGGTGCAGTTGTGCCCTTTGAGAGCTTTATTGAGTTTCTAAAATTTTTTCTAAACTAATACCTATGATATATTGAAACTATGATGTGTCACAGTAAATTTGAAAATTCCAGAGTTAAGGTAAATGTGATATCAGGGTATCATTCTTTTCTAATTCCTCTCCTATTTCTTCTGCCTTGTTTGCATTAATATAGGTTAATAATGTGATTTACTTGCAGCAGTTTGCAACAGGAATCTCAGCTCTAATGGTCTGTGCATTCTGCACCTCCTGCTGTTGGGGACACTCTGAGGAGCTGGCGGAGGCACCACATACACCTAGGGTGTAGTGGCACTTCTGTGCTACAAAACTTTCAGCATTTAGGAAACCATCCCAAAATGCCCAGTCTTTTTCATATGCATATCATGCCTGTCCCTAGAGTGGTCAGCAACTCCTGTGTCACATTGCAGTGTTCCGTGGTCAGTGAAGTGGTGTCTGTGGGATGGGACAGCTTTCCCATGGTGGTGTCCAGAGGCTCTTGCAGCGGTGAAATACTTTGCAGAATCCAATGTTCTTGCAGGTCTTTCTTTTATGTTTCCCACAGTTTCCTAAATATGCAGCAATGTAAGTGTAAGTATTAATATCACTGCTAGTAATAAAACTATTAGAGTTGACAGGGTACTGCTGCCGCAGGGGATACTAAAATCAACATGTGAAAGGCACTTATGATCTGCAGTCTATGCTTCCAGAGTGCACTCAGAGGCTGCCTAATGGTCATTGTAGGGGAAAAGTCTTATACAGGATCGAAAATTGAGACCAAAGAGTATATACAAAAATAAATGCCCAAGAGCAAATATTTTCTATTGTTTACTGCCCCTAGGCATCTTTTCATTATGAAAATGACATGAGATGGAATAACTGCTGCATTTCTCCTCTCCAAATTTCAACATTTTTTCAAGGCCTGTAGGTCCTCTTTGGACTTCTGAAAGTTTTCCTGTAGTTTTCTAAAATGTGAGTTAAATTGACTCTCAGTAGTGAATATTTCTGGGACTGGACAATGGGTAGCTAGACATTTTGTAAGGTACAGCAGGAGAGCAAGCTAGTCTTTGTCGAGCTGTATCTAGGACAATAGAAGAAGAGGTTTTAAAAATTCATCATACTGGATAAAAATATTACTGGAAAAAGTAATCTTAAATATGGCTTTCTTCAAGCATTCTTTCAGATTCTCACTGTATATATGTTATAAGGGTAGTCCTGCTACTTAGTTTGAGCACAATGCTTATTTCATGGCCTTTCAGAATCCTTTGTGCATTTACCCATTATTATTTCTTAAGGCAAACAATTATTTTATCTCATGGTAACAATACCAAAGAAAAGATACTGGTGCGTAAACAATCAGACCCATCCTATACAATATATGAGATGAACGGTACTCTGGAATTCCTTTGTGAGAAGCAGCTGTACTTCCCACTCTTTTAAATGGTCAATTATAGCAGAACTTCCCTTCCCAGAACTGATCACTTTTTGTTTTAATGCACAGTGTATTTAGTAAACTTAATAGTGTACTCTGAAAAAAGACTGTTCCTTAGGGTAACGTTCTGATGTGAACTCAGTGCTAGAATCTGTTCTTTAATGACAGAGAAATTATAGGCTGTCAAATAATCATTTAGCAAGGCTAGAGTATTCTGAGTTTCTGCTGCTGTTATTACTACTTTAATAAAAATGCATGTAGCTATAAAGAAACTTCTTTTTTAGTACAGTTTCAGGAAAAGAAAAAATTTTCAAAATCTGAACTGTAGGACTGTAGAGGCTGAAACCAGGGTAATGTGAAATACAGTTTGGGATAGCAAAGCAATTTAAAATGTGTGTAAAAATACCATCAATAAACTACATAAGGGGAGATTCTGGAGTCTATGCCTACCCTGGGAAATAAAACCAAAGTTGAATTTTATGTTATGGTAGTACTTTAGTGGCAGCATAAGGTAGATTTATGTGAGAATCTAATGCTGAATATAGTAAAGCATTTGTACACACAAAGAAGGGTGAAGAGAGACAATGGCCATCTCTGGTACTCTACAAAATACAACCACAGCCTTCAGAGGAAACAGCAGCATCTTCTCCTCCTTCAGAAGACTGTTTGCCATCACAGAGAGTTTGGAGGGAAGGAGCTGTGAAAGGAGCTGGTGGAATTTCGAGACGTGATAAGTAGTTGCATTTTTCCAGAGCTATTCTATAGAACCTGACAGCTGCCTGCACCTACTCCATTCATTGTATGTCATTATTAATGTCTTCTATGTATGGGGCTATCACACCATTCAGTACTAATGTCAGAGTGTGTAAGACTGAAATTTGTAGAGAAAATATTGAGACTATACGACATTCATTTTTTATCACCCACTTTTCTATGGAAGCTAGATTCTTACAGTTTTACGCTACTTGTAGGCATTTCCATGAAGGCGACCTGTGTGGGCAGGTTCTGTACCATATTCCTGTACTTGGCCATGATAAGCTGGAGAGCAAGGAGTAGAGTAACGTTGCCTGTCAGGAAAGAAAGCTGCCTGGAGAAGGGCTCAAGGCTGCAGTGTGTTATTCCTGACATGCTGTAGTAGAAGATGCGTGTTTTCTTTTTGTGTGTGTCTCCCATCACACTGATAAACCTCTAGAGTCTAGCATTTTCATGCCAGTGAAATCTGAACATTCAGGAAGATCAGGTATTATTTCTGAAGTCAGTGGGGTATTGGTAGAAGTTCTTTTTGTAAATATTTCATGCATTCAAAATAAAGATGTTATTTTTCCTCACAGAAACACATGCCCTTAACTGACGGACAAACTTTTTTTAAAAAAGGGAGATGCTATTAAGTGCCAGTCAGTGGTCCCAGTCCTGCAGACACCTGTGCGTGAGTAAGCTAGGCAATAGTGGGATCCTCAACTAGGCTTTACAAGGTCATTGTAATATTTGGAGGCATGTTGATCAGATGGTAATGGGAAAAACAAAAAAATTCAGATAATGAAAAGAGATAGGGAGAATACCTGTCTTTTGAATGGAATATCTGCAAATATTTACAAGGGCCTGAACTTATATTCTCTTCTTAGTTTGCTTTTGGTCTCTACAGAGTTATTTTAAATGTTGTATCACAGTATCACAGTATCATAAGGTTGGAAAAGACCTTTGAGATCATCGAGTCCAATCTATGACCCAACACCTACACCTACTCCTACTTGTCAATTACACCATGGCACTAAGTGCCTCATCCAAATTCTCTTTGAAAACCTCCAGGCATGGTGACTCGACCACCTCCCTAGGCAGCGCATTCCAATGAACAATTACCCTCTCAGTGAAGAATTTCTTCCTAATGTCAATCCTAAACCTCCCCTGGTGAAGCTTGAGACCGTGTCCTCTCGTTCTGTCACTGGTCGCCTGAGAGTCCAACTCCTGCCTCACCACAACCTCCCTTTAGGTAGTTGTAGAGAGCAATAAGGTCTCCCCTGAGGCTCCTCTTCTCCAGGCTAAACAACCCCAGCTCCCTCAGTCGCTCCTCATAGGGCTTGTGCTCCAGCCCCTTCACCATCCTCGTCGCTTTCCTCTGGACACACTCCAGCATCTCAACATCCTTCTTAAACTGAGGGGCCCAGAACTGGACACAGCACTCAAGGTGCGGCCTGACCAGTGCCGAGTATAAGGGGATGATGTCCTCTCTAGTCCTGCTGGCCACACTGTTCCTGATGCAGGCCAAGATACCACTGGCCTTCTTTGCCACTTGAGCACACTGCTGGCTCATGTTGAGTTTCCTGTCCACCAGCACTCCCAAGTCCCTTTCCGCCTGACTACTCTCCAGCCACTCTGCACCCAGTCTATAGCTCTGCATGGGGTTGTTGCGTCCAAAGTGTAGGACCTGGCATTTGGACTTGTTAAACCTCATGCTATTGGAGTCAGCCCATCTCTCCAGCCTGTCAAGGTCCCTCTGTAGGGCCCTCCTACCTTCTAGGAGATCAACACTTCCTCCCAGCTTGGTGTCATCTGCGAACTTGCCGATGAAGGACTCAATCCCCTCATCCAGATCATCAATAAAGATATTAAACAGGACCGGGCCCAGCATCAAACCCTGGGGGACGCCACTAGTGACCAGCCGCCAGCTGGATGGGACACCATTCACTACCACCCTTTGGGCTCGGCCATCCAACCAATTCCTAACCCAGCACAGAACATTCCCATCCATGCCACGGGCTGCCAGCTTGTCCAGTAGTCTACTATGGGAGACAGTGTCAAAGGCCTTGCTGAAGTCCAAGTACACCACATCCACAGCCTTCCTCTCATCCACCAGGCGACTCACACGGTCGTAAAAAGAAATCAGGTTGGTCAGGCAGGACCTGCCTCTCCTAAAACCATGCTGGCTGGGCCTGATCTCTCCCTCATTCCGCAGGTGCTGCATGATCGCACCCAGGATTATCCATTCCATAATTTTGCCTGGGACCGAGGTCAGGCTGACAGGTCTGTAGTTACCTGGATCGTCCCTACAGCCCTTCTTGTGGATGGGCGTCACGTTGGCCAACTTCCAGTTTTCTGGGGCCTCTCCAGTGAGCCAGGACTGCTGATAAATGATGGAAAGCGGCTTAGCAAGCTCGTCCGCCAGCTCTCTCATCACCCTAGGATGGATCCCATCTGGCCCCATAGACTTATGAGGATCCAAGTGGCTCAGCAGGTCTCTGACTCCTCTTGTATGACAGGGGGGCTGTATTGCACCCCGCCCCTATCCACCGCTTCAGTAGACCAGTTGTCCAGAGAACAATCTGCCTTATTGTTGAAAACCGAGGTGAAGAAGGCATTAAGCCCCTCAGCTTTTTCCTCATCTTTAGTTACTATATTTCCCTCAGTGGTCGATAAGGATTGAAGGTTGTCGCTGCCCTTTTTTCTGCTGTTAATATAGTTGAAAAAGCTCTTCTTGTCCTTAACACAAGTGGCCAATTTAAGCTCCAGCTGGGCTTTTGCCTCCCTAATTTTCTTCCTACATGACGTGACAATATTTTTGAACACAACCTGACTCACCTGCCCTTCTTTCCAAAGGCCCTCTTTTTTCCACTGAACTCCTTCAAAAGCTCCCTACTCATCCAGGCCATCCGGCTGCCCCTGCAGCTCATCTTAGAGCACATCGGGATAGAGTGCTCCTGCGCCTTGAAGACTTCATTCTTAAAGTATGTCCAGCCTTCCTGGACCCCCTTGCTTTTAAGAATTATCTCCCAGGGTACTCTCCTTACTAGTTCCTTATATAACTTGAAATCAGCACACCGAAAAGTCCAACATGGTCGTCCTGTTTTTGCTCTTCCTTGTTCCATTGTTAATGGAAAACTCAATTATCTCATGGTCACTGCAGCCCAGACAGCCTCCAACCACAGCATCACCCACCAGCCCTTCTCTATTGGTAAACAGCAAGTCAAGGAGAGCCTCACCCCTGGTAGGCTCACTCACCAGCTGTGACAAGAAGCAGTCCTCAGTACACTCCAAGAACCTTCTGTACTGCCTCCTCTCGGCTGTGTTAAGTTCCCAGCAGATATCTGGGAGATTAAAGTTGTATAATACTAAAGGAATTAGAAGTTGAAGAATTATATTTCTTAAGAAGCTGATAACCATGGCTTTTAGATCACTTGGGGAATTTTGATTCATCTCAGAAGGGATAGATGGAGCTCTTGCTGTTTTTCTGTGGCTTTTGTTCTTTATCTTATTGAGTAATTGAAATTCAGATTTCACACATATTTGATTCTTTGATATATATTTTCATTAAAAGCTTGCCAGTAATGTGAGCTATGTATGTTTTTGAGATATTCATTAAATGAGATTTATAACAGTTTACGTGCTATTCTGACAGTTTACCAAACCTATCAGTCAAAAGCAGATGGCCTGCGTTGGTAGGATTTTTCTGTTATATATTTCATTTATATTATATTTGTTAGCAAGATTTTATTCTTAAAAATCAGTTAAACAACCCATGATTCCCTCTTACACTTAGCTTGACACTTGAATGCTCAGATGTCATCTGTCTGCAGTTCATTTCAGTCATTATGTCATATATCGATCTTAAAACACTGAAAAAACAGGGTTATTCATTTGTCACTTCTTCATACTTTTCCCTTCAAGAATGTATATTGCAATTGGACTTACAGATGTCTTTGGCTTTGATGCGTCACCGCTTGGGGTTACTTTTTGCTTGTGCCTGTGTTGGCCATCTCACTCCAAGGTGAGGCCATCCTATTGGGTGCTGTTTGGATTGTGGCACAGTCTGGCCAGGACAGGAGAGAGGGGAGGAAGGGCACACAGGGTTGAGGCAGACCCCGAGGAGGCAGTATCTTGAAAAGCAGCTGCCTGGCGGCCACCAGGGCTTCTCCCATGAAGTGCTGCACTTGGGAACTTGCTTAGTGGGTTGCCTAGGTCCCAGTTTTCATACACAGTGAAACAAAGTGCAGAACTGTGGCCAGAACCCAGGCTTGTGAAGATTCCAGTAACTCTAATTGCGAGTGGTTTTCAGTCTTCTACCCACGCTGAGAAAGTGGGAAACCCCAACAGTCATGCACAACCTGTGGCAAGACCAAGGAAAGCTTGGATGCCGGAGCCGGAGCACAACCATGTCAACAGCTACCTGGGTGCAGACATTGTCAACAAAACCAGCATCTGAGAGCATTTCATAATAGAAATAGCCCCTCCTCTCTGCAAGGGCAATTAGTTCTCGAGGACTGAGGCACAGACTTTCAGTCTTTTGTAGGTATCTAAATTGCTCAGAGCTATTTTGGATCTTTTCCTTCTGATTTAATTTGTGTTGTCCATGTTTTCCCTGTAGTCAGGGCACCAGAACATGGTGCATTCACCTTCACAGGTGTCTGCAGCATGAGGAGGTAGATGAGGGCCCAGCCAGATCTCTGCACCACGCACTGCTAGAGCGTGAAGGGGAAAACCAAAACCTGAACAATTCACCATCCTGACAATTTACCTATGGATGACTGAGACTTATTCGTTTATAGTTTTCATTTGACCATATCTAACATTAATATTGGGCTCTATATATGCAAAAAGTTTGATGTAGACTTCTGGAAGTGAACTTATATTGAGCTACGTTTAGCTGCTTCATAGCATCCTGTTGAGGACAAAAGCACTTAATCCAAAGATTAATTTATTAGTTTAATTGTGTTAGGTAAAGAGGCATTGTTGAAAGTTCCAGGCTTGGACCTATGTTAGGTAAGATAATTGCTAAAGGTGAGTTTTCTTCAGTCTGATCTCTCTGGCTAGTCTTCATGCATATTGGGAACAAAGGATTATAAGGACAATTATTCTAAGGAGAAAGATTTGAGGTTTGTGGGGTTTTTTTTTCATTTAAGAAAGCTTTTCTCATAACGCTACATATGAAATGGCTTAGCTTTGAGGATTAGTCTAAAGAAGCGTTAGACACATGCTATCCTGGGTGTGGGCAATATCCACAATAGTTGGGATGAAATGGCTTGAGGGAAAGCTCTGTGTGCTCCTAGATAATAACTACTTCTTGTTATCAAGAAGTTTGTTAGAGAAAGAGTGTTTTCATTGAAGACACTTTCTACATTTATACAAAAATTCATAGCAATGATGATGTCCAGATTTAAGCAACCAGAACATCTGTGCTGGACTCACAATAAATGTGAAACAAAGCAAATGGATGCAAATGGATGTGAAATTCCAAAGTAATTCAGAATCATCAAGTTGTGTGTGAGGGTACCCTCACATCATCTGTGTTTTGTATGACTTGTTCTTATATTGCTGTTTGGAAGCAGGTAATGGGAGGTATCCCAGTATCCCAGTATCACAAGGCTGGAAAAGACCTTTGAGATCATTGAGTCCAGCCTATGACCCAACACCTAAACCTACTCCTCATCTAAACCACGGCACTAAGTGCCTCATGCAATCTCCCTTTAAACACCTCCAGGGACGGTGACTCCACCACCTCCCTGTGCAGCGCATTGCAATGACCAATCAGCCTTTTAGTGAAGAATTTTTTCCTAATATCGAATTGGGAAATTTTAATTTTCCAGTAGTTAAGTAATGCAGTGTTTTTTTCAGTTAATGTTAATTCAAAAGTGAAGTGAGTGAGAAAGGAGGGTTTATCTGGGTTTATAATGGTTTAAGCTTTTCATGAAGGAACTGTGTTATCCACACCAGTTTGTAAGAAGTTATACCAGTGTTGCTTTGTCAGTTAAATTCAAAATTTTCAAAAAATTCATAACAGAAAGTTTTGAAAGGATGGAATTGAAGAATGTTCCTAGATTTTGAATTCTTTTTTTTTTTAACTCGGGTACCTACTTTCTCCGTTCAATATAACAAATTGCCCAGTGGGGCTTTCTCCACTCCTTGTAGGTTTCTTTTCTATCTAAATATAAAGGGAGAGTTGAGTGGAAACCCAACATCTTGAAAAAGTGGGGGGGAGGGGCTGTGGATTTTTGCTGTGAACCATCCTGAGACATTAGATTTTTGCAACAAAATGATCTTATTTTTTTTCATTCATTTCCAAAGATATTCAGATTGTTCTGCAGTTTTGTATAAGTTCAGTTGTTCTCTCAGTTCTTCTCTGTCTCATGGCAATTTAAGCTCGGCGTGGAGTACTGGTTTTCTAGAATCAAAAGTATTTGGAATTTGAAAAGAAGTTACATTTCATCTAATGCAACTTGAGAACTGTAAGAACAGTTGTAAAAAATAAGGAATCAGGTAACCTGAGCTTGAGGGAAGAAACCGATGCAAAGTCTTGCCTAAGATACTGTCAAACTTAATGTTACATATTGTGAAGTAAAGCTTTCTTTCTATATTAAAAGTAATTATGATCCTGTGTTTCTGTTGCTTGATTTTGCTGACTTCTTGTAGTAATAAAAATAAAAATATTATTAAATAAATGCTTTCTTCAAATATACCAAATGTTTAGAAATGCATTACCTATATCTGTATTTTCAGAACTCCACTGCTTTTACTTTAGCTTGAATCCTCTGACAGTTGCATCGTCTCTGCTCAGTTACATGGATTTGTCCTTTCTGTGTCTAAATGCAAAGTCTTTTTTTCTGTACTACAAAACTCTTCTCAGTCATCTGAATTAGAGAACAGAAGATTCCTAATTCATCTCTGCTTGTCCTGCTCTAATAGTGCACATGAGAAAGTAGCTGAATTTATCATCAAAATATTTACCCTATGTGTGGGCCTGAGCATCCATGCCGAGCTCCATCAATTGCACCCCACATCCCTTTAAAGATCCTGTCCTGGGAATATTTCAGCCATGTACCTGTTAGGCTGCATGTTTGATCTGTAGGCACAACTCCCAGTGTAGGGTGAAGGAGCCCCTTTGTGGTTTTAAAGCTGTCTCCAAGCTGCATGGGAACCTGAGAAGCTTTCTTGTTCTGACCCCAGCAGTCCTGTGGGCCTGTCAAAGGGGCAGCAAGTTCCCAGCTTTCTCCTGTGTACTGTGGTTACTGCATTGCTCAGGGCCACCCTGTTGCTGTGTCTCAAGTCCTACCCTGCCTTTGCTGCCAAAGACGTGCCCTTCTGAGGTCTTCCGCAGGGATTCTCAGAAGACAACTTTGCATCCTTCTTTTATATTGTTATTCTGTTAGAGATGTAACATCTGGTGATCTCAGAGAGTAGTAGTAGTACTTTGGGGAGAAGATGAGGTGAGAAAAGAAGTCCTGACAGGGTCAACTCCTGTGGCTGTGTAACATCCAGACGTGGCCTCTGTGTTTCTGGCACTCCACAGATGTGAATGGAGCACCGACAAGGAGGCATTTGCCACCAGTACTCAGCACTGCTTTTATATAGAGTGAAAAGAAGGTAAATGTAGATGGGCAGGTGTACTGTGCTTAATTGTTTAACCTCATAGATGCCTCATGTAAATGGCTTTGTACTTGTACTATTATATATTACTGAAGATATTGGCTGTTCTTATTGCTTCTACAATGTAAAAATGGTCTTAAGAGGGATGCTTATTTCATTGGTCTCTTTTCGGGAGGGTGTATCGAGTACAGAAACCTGTATCTTCTCAATGTGACTGTTAAATTCTGTATTTCAAGTGATTTACTGTCCCTTGAATAATTAATCTTTGCGCCCAAAGACAAGTATCTTTCCTTTTGATGTACTCTTCCTAGACTTAACTGAGTTTAAGTCAGCAGTTGCTGCATTAAAGCAATGAATATGTTACTTGCATTGTGTAGTAAGGTATTTTACAGTGTTTTTACAAATTTGGGTGTTCTGAATGGCAGATCTGCAATTCCAAATACCTTCCAGTTAATAAACAGAATAAATAAATGTTCAATATAGTAGTAAAGAGACGTGAATCTGAATCACTTCTTTTTTTTCAAGCTGAATTTTTCAAGAAAATTAGTTTATGAACTAGATTTTGAAGTCTGGACTCCATCAGTCTCGAGGAGAAAGAGCTATAATTACATTCTCTCTCAATTTATGCCATGTATCTGCACTCCTTTTTAGAATTTTTCTTTTTAATTCTATTATATTGAACTTAATTTTACATGACAAGTAGCAGAATGATGCAGATAAGTAACAGGAGAAATATAATTATTCTGTAAAGACCCCATAGTTTGCTGTAAGGATATTTTTATGTTGTAGTCACTCACTAAGAGTGCAGCTTTTCAGGATGCATCAAAGCTAGCTTTAGACTCTTGGCTAGGGTCCTGCAAATAGGACTTTCTCAATAATCCAAAACCCAGATGGACCATATTCTTCTTGTTTTATCCAGTTTCATGGATTTTATTTTACAGCTCACATGGAGACACAAGCTGCTGCAGTGGATGCCCTTTTTCCAGTACAATTTCATTAATTTTGTTGTAAATTAGCTGAAGTCCTAGGACCAGGTTTAGTATGGACATACCTCTTAGCTAGAAGAAAGATTCTCCCCAATTTTGTCAGTATGATAGCTTTCTCTTCTTTGTTTTCTTGGACTTTGAAATATTGAGCTTTCTTCTGTTACTGATTGAAAAGAAGTGTGTTATAGTCACATATTAATCTACAGTTAATTTTTTCCCCTTTTTAGAATCATGGCTATTTTAATTCCACTGGTAAAATTATATTTTGTAACTTAAAAAATGTGAATAATCTGAACATTAAGATGTTTTCATAATATACTTACAGTATCAGTGTTTTCTGTTTGATAATGAGAACAGGTAAAGAAAATGTTCAGTGAAAACCCTCCTTCCTTCCCCAATTTGCCAAGCTGTTTATCCCTCATGGACATTAGTTAATAGTAGCAGCAGACTCAAAGTTACAGACTTAGGAATTTTTATCCTAACAATGGCTTTGAATATATTGGAGCTAGAATTCTTAATTTAGCAATACATTTGGGTTTTTTTCTTTCAATCTTATTTCACTAATAAAGGTTGCAGGAGTTCTGTTGAATTTTTATATTTTTAGATGAAATGTTTTTTTCTGAAAGTGTTCCTGTCTGTTCTATGGTAGTATAATTGCTCATAGTAATGTTATGAACTTTTAATCCTCTTTTGATAACTTTCCAGATGCATTTTATAGAATTTTAAAACCAAGTGGTCTTATTAGATCATTATTTCAAATATTCTTTAAAAATTAATTTTCTTATTGGAAAAGGAGAGGATAAGATCAGTAAAGACATACTCGGTTAACTAACCAGTTTTAATGTACAGTAATCTTCCATTTAATGACTAACACGTAGTACAATTAAATGTTCTCTTTAAGCGGGGGTGTCAAACTCAAGGCCCGCAGGCCGAATCCAGCCCTCCATCTTCTTTTATCCAGCCTGGCACCTTGTTTCTATCCTGCAGCAGTGCGGAGCTCCTTGCCCCTATACTCCTGCCAGTGCACTGATCATGTGTGCGGCGTGTGACGCGCATTACGCTGCTGGAGCAGAAGAATGGTGGGAGCAGTGCGTTTAACATTCCTGTCTTAAAGCATGCTTCTCTGATGTTCCTTATTAGTAATGCCCAAAGGACTTGTGAAACTGTGCTTCTACATAGCACTATATCTTAGTAAGTCTGATTTTCTTCCGTTGTTACAAAGGGTAACAGTTAAACTGATTTTTTATTGTATAAAGCCAGAAAGGTGTATATGGAAGTGTGGTTTATATATCTAAGTGGTCTAAAGCATGACTTTGTCATGAAGTAGGATACAGAAAAAAATCTTTAGGGAAAAGAACAGATCTTTTTCTCCATCACTTCAAGAATGCCCCATCTCTTAGTTCTGCAGTGAGCTGGTTACGCACAACAGTGTCAACAACTCAAAATGGGTATCCTGGCTGGTGGCAGTATAACTTGTTCCACCAAAATTTGTCTGTGAAAATGATAAATGTGGTCACTGTGTGACAGGGAAGTGTTGACTGGAAATCAGAAGGAGATCTTTGGGCTTTTGCAGGAGCATTCTCTGCAGTTCTGGCCACTCACGTTCCAGAAAGATCAAGCCCAACTGGTGTGCTCAGGGCATCTAGCAGAGTGGTCCTGTTTGAAACGACTGATATATAGAATGAAACAGACACTCGGCACTGCAGTTTCAGGTTGCATTTACATTAGCAAACTCAAGAGCTGGGCACCCATATCAGTGCTTGAGTCCGTGTCCTTGGTCACTGAGCACAGAATTAAACGTACTACACACTTGCTAGTGGTGTTCCATACCAACTGGTGCTATCCCAGCAGCCTTGGGTTTAGTGTGGGTCAGGACCCCTCAAAGGCAGTCCCTTCCTTCTTCTCCGATGGTTGGTCCCTGTTGTCATTTAACCAGCAGCAACAAAGCCCCACACAGCTGCTCGCTCACTTTCCCCTTGTTAGATAATGGAGAGAACTGGAAGGGTAAAAGTGATAAAACTTATTGGTTGAGATAAAAACAGTTTGATAGGTCAAGCAAAAACTGTACATACAAGCAAAGCAAAATAAGGAACTCATTCACTACTTCCCATTGGCAGACGGCTGTTCAGACATCTCCAGGAATGCAGGACTTCATCGTGCATAATGGATACTCAGGAAGACAAATGCCATCACTCTGAACATTCCCCCCTTCCTTCTTTTTCCCGCAGCTGTAAATGTTGAGCATGATGTCTTATGGAATATCCTTTTGGTCGGTTGAGGTTAGGTGTCCCATCTATGCCCCTTCCCAATTTCTCATGCACCTCCAGTTTATACTCACTGGTTCGGTGGGGTAAGGTGAGAAGTAGAACAGGCCTCAACTCTGTGTAAGCATTGCTCAGCAGTAACTAAAACATCTCTATGTTATCAACACTGTTTCCAGCACAAATCCAAAACATAGTCCCATACTAGTTCCTATGAATAAAACTAACACTGTCCCAGCAAAACCCATCACAGCTCCACCTTCGGAGAATACACCTACGTCTGTTTTGTTTGCTAGCACAAACTGTGTCCCACTGTTTGCTCGTCAGGGTATGTCCACCAGCTCCAGCACTGCAGTCACAGCCCACAAGGTTGAAGCATCTTTTCTTCCTAGTACTCCTTGCCATGTCCTGAAACACTACTCTTTTCACTCAGCTAGAGTTTGGTGCTCCCAATTATGTTGGTAACACATATGAGCACTGGCGGTCACTTAGAAAAAAGGGACCAACCCACTGCTTCTCTTTCCCCTTACAAAAAATAAAGGCATATGAGCAAAACTTGCATCTGGTCTACGTGCGAGGAAGGGGGACTTCATTAATATCAGCTCACGCTATTTCTGACACTAGGAGAGAAAATGAACAAAATCTCAGATAATTACGTTGAACTTGTTAGTACCGTAAGAGAAATGCTCTTCTTTGGATAGAGGTGATGCAGTGACAAATTACAGTAAATAACAAGTGCAGATAGTATACCAGTTTTAGCAAGTGCAAATCACAGATGTGACTATCTTTTTATTGGTAGCCCATAAGATATATTGTCAAAATCACAATGGCTTTTATTGATAACTAATGAAAAGATAATAGCCGTAATCTGTACTTTATATTTAGCAGGAGATAATTTGCAAATAAAAGATCTAGTATTCAGTGAAACTGAAAGGATTATTACTCTTTTCCCTGCACAATAGTTTTCTTAAAAACAAACTGCAACTCAAAGGTTTTAAGTTGCTAATATGTCATCCAAGAAATATTGGACTTGAAGGAGGATGAATAGTTTTAATTATGTGTAAATAGATTCATTAAGAGGAATGCAAAGGTCCAGCAATTATTCATTCTCTAAGATTAGATTAAGAATATTGTGTTTAGAGTCTTGTATTTTAATAAACCACTTTAATTTCTGTTTATACCTATTATTCTATTTCAAATGTACATTAATCATCTTCTCAATGAAATGTATCCATTTACCTGACAAAAGGAAATGTTATATGTTCCTAGCTATTCATGCAATTATTTGAAAACAATGAGGATTTAAATTTTGATTGGCAATAAATACATTTTACTTTGTGCTTGCCATTGTTGCTTTGAGTATCTCTAGACACTATTAGGCATGAGAAATTCTCTACTGCAGAGAAGAAAATATGGTTCTATAAACCAGGAGATTATTAATGGCATTTATATACATTTTGTCAGTATCATCTGTTCAAATACAATAATTATTTTATTTCTTATGCTTTCTTTCCTGTGAGAGCTTATTTAGTTGTGTTTTAGATTAGCTTCTGGTGAAGAGACCGTTAACATATATTTACAAAATATATGCGATGCAAATATCTATTCTCATACACAAGATCATTTACATACACAGGATCATTTACATACACATACAAATAATGCCTGTAGATGAGAGTTCAGAAACAAGCTAGAAAGCACACACTTTTCAGTATCATAATTGTGAAACTATATATTGGTAAGTCATAATAGTGGTGTAAAGTCTTTCTTTTAAGTGCCGTCACTCTTGATTATGCAGGCGTAAATGTAATCAAAACCAAGCCTATTACATCCAGGCTTGTTAATCTAGGATAATATTGCAGTCTCACTGACAAGACAGTTTCAATTATAGTTCTTAACATAGTCCAGCACAGTTGCCTTGCATGTTTTTGTGTTTCTCAGGGGGCTTGAATATCATAGTTACCAAAAGCCGGAAAACACAACACAGTAACAGAGAAATTAAAAGTATTTGGTGCCCCCAACCGGCCTCAGTTGAAGGGAAACCAGATGCAGTCATCTGTTTTTCTGACGATTTCTGTCTCTTCCTCCCTAGCTCAGTTTTTTGTGAAGGTCCCCAAAGTGTGTTTTCCAAGTGTTTTTTTTTTCTCTACTGCTGCCACATCAGTGGATAACCTCCTTTGACACAGACTCAGTCTTCATCTCTGTGCTGATGACTCACAGATCTCCTCCAAACCTGTTTTCTGCTATCTAAGACCTATTTGTTGACATCTTTTCTTGCCCAGTTGTCTCTAACTTAAATTTGAGTTGAATTAATTTTTTTTCCCATTCAGATGCTGTTCGATACTTCCTTTCCTGATGTATATGAAAAGCTTTATCTCGATAAACTAGCATGTTGGCTAATGGCCTGAGTGGCGTCTTTGACTTGGTCTTCTCCAAAGCAACTCATTGCCAGACCATGACAAGTCTTACAGGTCACCTCGCTATCTGATCTCCAGGATACTTCTCTCTCCTTTTCATCCACAGATGTAAATCTCTTATTTGCATCCTCACTGTCTTGCATTGTGGTTACTGCAAAATCATTTCCTCTTGGCTTGACAGGTGCAGTTCTGCCCTTACAATATCTGTGTAAAATAAGAATCATACAATGAACTGTCCAACCAGTCTATTTGGCAGTTTCACCCTATGTCCGTGAATCACTTCACTGTCTCCTGTGTCTCTGTTGTGTTACACTCAAATGCTTGTCTTCACATTTAAAGCTGTTTCTTAAACACTCTGAACATAGCTCATCAGACTTGTGGCTAATATCCAATAGTTGAGTTCCTTGATTAATATATACTAAGAAAAATCATATGAAAAATATTATTTTCTCCTCAGTTGAAAGTTTTCACTTATGAGTCACAAGTTACCTCTTTGCATTAAAGTCGTTTAATTTCAAGGACAAAAAAAAAGGACCAGAAAAAAATTGGTTTGGTGAAACAGTACTGAAATTGTAGAATCACAGAAACATTAGCTGGAAGAAGCTTTTCGAGGTCATTCGGTCCAAGGTCCCACTCAGAGCACAGGTATCCCTCACACTAGAACATGTCCAGCCATGAATTTGTCTAGCTGGATCTTGGAAATACCCAGAAGAAAAGTTCCACCACTTTTCTGGGCAACCTTGTTTAGGCTGCATTGCACTCCTGGGAGGATGTACAGCTTGAAACTTCCAAGACACAATTTGAGGTCATTGTCCCTTATGTCATCTGGTGCTGCCGAGAAGAGTTTTGCTTCATCTTGTTTACAGCTTCCTTTAAAGTGGCTGCAGGCTGCTATTAGATCACCCGTTAGCATCCTTTCTGCAACACTGAGCAAGCCCAGCACACTCAACCTCTTTCCACAGGTCACTTGCTGTCTTGGTTGCTCTCTGCTGGGTATTCCTAAGTTCCTCCACATCTCTTTTGAACTGGGATCCTAAAACTGGATACCATATTGCAGATGCAGCCTAAGCAGTGTAAGTAAAGAGGGAAAATAAGTTGCTCCTGGGATGTCTGCACTCCTTGTAATGTAGCCTAGTGGCAGCATGCTTTTGGCTCATATTCACCCTGGCATTCACTCTGCCCTCCAGGCCTGTTTTAGTAGAGCTTAAGCATGAGTACAATGCCATTGCTTCATGCCAGTAATTTGCCATCTGTGGCAAACTGTGTGATCAGTGTCATCTTTTCATTTATTTGGTTTGTTTTGGTTTGATTGCTTCAATTGTCTTTGAGTTTCTTTGTAATGTGACGCAATGAAAAATGTTAAAATACTGTTCCCCGCTATGTTGATCATAGTGTTCTTTGTTCCTTCTTTTATTTTTAGGGTAATTGCTCTGATTTTTTTCCTATTTTAAAAGCAACATTTTTATTATAAAACAAATGACCCTTCAAACTGTGTCTCCTTTTCCAAACCTACAATCCATTGATTTAATTTTAAAAAGAACAGAAATTTTTTTTTAGATTTTCTTATTGTCTAGTTATTAAATATTTGCTGTTGATATTGAAATAGCACATTGCATGTGTAACAAGTTAATGCCCAACAGTAGTTTCTTTTAGTTACCTGGCCAGCTGTGTGGGAATGGTTTTGGCCTTACTGGGATGAGGAGAAGTTGTAAGCCTTGATAGGAATGTCAGGAATGTCAGAGGATTCCTGTCACCCCCTTTGCCTTGGACATTCAGCAGTTTGAAGTTCATACTTGTAAGGAATTAGCACAATAGTGATACTGCTGATTTGTGATAATATAAATACAAGCAGACAATTATATTAATGTGTAGCAACACGGTGCCTGTGTACAAACTCTTTCTTTTCTTTCTTTCTTTGCTTACCCCTCAAATCTGTGCATAGCTAAAACATAATTTGCTGTGCTTCTGTGGCAAAGGAAACCCTACTGTGGCAAAAATCTCCCACTGTCTGGCAGAGTGAATTCAAGAAAGTGCAGGAAGAGCTGATCCTGTGATCCCTGTCTCTCCTGCAGGTGGATCTGCAAGAATATTTTAAAAAATTTATAATTAATCTAAAGTGTAAGATAATTAAAAATAAAGTAGAACAAGTAGACCTTGCATTTTATAGACCATGTGTTTTATTACATTAGCTTCTCTTCATATCTGTGGACTTACCACGGATAACTTGTTATTTTCTAACACTTGCTTATTTATTCAAATTAAGTTGCAACTGATTTTTAACTCTTTGGATCTCTTCAAAACATTTTGGGGAAGTATTCATACTGATCGGTGCTGAATCACTGTGTTCCTGATCAGATGGGGGAGGCATGATGTTACTCACCCAGTTTAACTGTGGCAACAAGCAAGCCTTTCTACCACTCAGATACATAAAATCTAGGTGCTGCTTAACCAGTCAATGTCACCCAATATTTAGATGTTTGTAGTGAACACTGAAGGAAAACTTGACTGAAGCTAATACTCATAAAAATCTTACAGCTTCTTTGTAGTATGTGCCATTTTCTGTTTTTTCTTTCAATGTAAGCCGCCTCTAGGGATCAGAGCTAGTGCCAAATTACTGTTTTGGCTTTAAAATTACTTCCAATTATGTGGGCTGGAATACCTCCCTAAAAGTCTCCAAACTGTATATGTAATCACAACCTTATATTTCAATGTAATTTGAAGTAGCTTGGATATTAAAATGGAGTTCATAAGGGCAATTGTGATTACCCTCAGTCACAACACTGAAGATTGCTTCTGTGGATCTGAAAAGTTCTACTGGCTGTAAGTATTCTTCTGCTGTATTTCCATGTATCCTTGTGAGCTGAACCACTACAAAAGTCTAATACTGCACAGTAATTTTCCAGTTTTGCTTTGCACATCCCATATTCTGACAGTAATTCATCATGTCATATGCTTATTTTTAAAAAAGAGTTGTTATTTTTCTTGCTTTATGAGGGTCTTGAATTTTTAATAGCATTCCCTCCTATTTCTGAGGCAGCATGCCTTCTCTTTTGTTGTAGACCCACAATACTAAAATTGAATTCTGGAGTCTCTCAAACTTACTGAGGTTGTTTCTATAAACTGTTGGCTAGTATTAAGCATAAACAGACATTTCCTCTTTTTTAATTTATGCTTTACAAAGCAAACTAATGAAACTAGTAATGCCAGACAGTGAAAAAAGTGCTTACTATTTACATATCTATTTAAAACCTTGTATGAAATTTGACATTTTTAATAAACCTATTCCCTGTAGAAGGTACCAAGGAGAAAAAGATCTCATATTATGTATCGTAACTTTTAATTTTTTAGTTGATTTTTTTTTCAAGTATATCTAATTCTTTACCCATACAATCAATTACCCATGCTATCAATTTCAATAACAAAACCACTGAATATTAGCCATCCTAAGTCTAAAGCATTACATTCTGCATAGTGAAAAAATCATCACTGTGTTGTTGGAAGATCAGCCTATTTGGTGGATGTTATTTTTTCAGGGTAGGAATGCTATTAGAGAAACATGGAAAGTAATGGAAGCTCACTGCCTGTGTTGCTTCTTGAATAGATGTTGCCAAGGGCTCAACAAAAGACAGGTGAGAAGAACAAGCCTTCAGCTATGCCAGTGCTGAACAAACACTGCTTGGGGCTTCTAGAAAGCAGAGATGGGCAGAGGATAAAAACCAAGAACTGTCTTCACATCTTCCCAAGGTGCAGTGACCACTGTCCTGCCAATTCTTGGGTTATGTGTTCTTGGGAATAGCAGAGGAGACCATCAGCAGGATACCTGTAGATGGTCCTGGGCTCAGGTGCACCTCTGTGCCATGGCTGAGGGGTGGCTGTGCTCTTCATCTCTTGGTTATGGATATGCAAATAGCAGAACCAGGCTATGGCAGAATTTTTTTTAAAAAATGGAATGGGAATCCTGCAGAAATCTGTATTTTTAAACATGTCCAAGGAAGGGCGTGAAGTGTCCATAGAAGTTATATAATATTTAAAACAGAGTTACCTCCCAGTGTGATGAAAATTTAACAGGTTGGTTCAGTTGTTCATCTTGTGATATGTCGAAAAGAGCATTTGGCCTTCTGATATATGGTAACTGCAGGATTGATGGTTTGCATCTGGCCAGGGGGCATATTCCCTCCAAACACACTCTGTCTGGTTGTGTGTTACACGCCGCAAGAAATGAATTTCCCATTTCCATTTGAACCTCAGCCAGAAGATGCCTTTTCAAAAAATGCCACTTACTGCAGCTGGAAAGGAAGGCCAAAACCAGATTTTAAATTCTTGTAAGAATAATATCGTTTCAGGTCAGGCAGGTTTCAGACACAGCCTAATGATGCCGGTGTTGTGTGTGTGCAATGTATGACTAGGAGACTTAATTTTTCACACCTGATTATTGCCACTCAGTTCATATTAATGTGATTTTAAGGAGGGTTTTTTTCCCAAGCTTGGGGTTTGTTTTTTTTTCTCACAAGATTAATATATTTTCTCAGCAGTCAATAATCACAATCTTTAAGATTTTACAGTATTTGGATTTATTTTGGAATCAGCTTAAAATATAAATCTATACTATTCACATGCTTTTCCTTACTATTTATTTCCTCTCCATTTTTATTCATTCTGTCCAAATCTCACAACCTTTTGCAAAGTGGGCGGATATTTGAGGAAATACAGCAGAAAAAACCTTCTGTTTTCTCTTGCAGGTTTTAATTCAGAATGGCTAACTCAGCACATTACAGGTGCTACTGGTTTAGTTGCCAAAGAAGAATTAACAAGTAAATACTGTAAGGGTTTGCCTTGTTTCAGAAAAAGATAATGATAGTTGTCAGAGAAGATGAAGGTAGTGCTGCAATAGTAGAATTTGCCCAATTTAAAAATAAGTTCTTTTGCCTTTGGACCAAAAAGGTGAGTAAAATGTAGCTGTGAAGGAAGTGAGAAGTGGAAGTGACTGCATCACTGTGGTAAATTGCTATCAACTTTATTTATTTAGAAGCTATAGACTGAGGACTATGTAAAGGAAAACCATCTTTCACATGCAAAGAAACAGCAGAACAACAACGAAAAAGAATAGCTTTGTGTTATGTTTTTAATGCTTCATTTCTTGTGATCCAGGCCTTCAGGAAACTCAGCCCCTAAAGAGAAAATCAAATGAACCATCAGGATTATCTCTGTGTGCCACATATGTTTACTTCTAGGTGGGTAACTGAAATCTCCTTCTGTGACTTTTGACCATTTTGGGAGAATGTAAGGTCCCCAGTAAAAGATTTTCTGTGTTGTAGATATCCCAAAGCAAACACATTCAATGTAGTTATCATGTTCATCAGACAGGAAATGTTATATATTATGGGAACTTGCATATAGTGTTCAATAGCATTTTAATATCTACATAGTCACTCTTTTTGGCTTTTCAAACTTGTTATCTCTGTGTATCAGCATGAAAGACAGAGATCAGGAAGAGACTAGCTTTGGCAAATTTGAGGGCAGTTCTAATTCTGTACATATGCAATCACTTCTGTTCCTTGCTACAATTACCAAGTGTTATCCCTGGCATCTCACTCCTCATTAAAATCAGGTTTGCCACTAGAAAACTATAAAAAAGTTCAGGGAAATAGAAATTATTAGTCTAAACCTTAGGTTACCAATCCTATCCATCACTGCTAGAGTGATTATATCTGCAAGCAACATAGGAATTTTAACTGTAAAACTGCAGGTTTTAAAACTCAAGGGGTTTTGGCTCATTTAGATGCAGATGCAAAAGAACAATGAGTCATGCTAGCTTAAATAAATTTATAGATCTTCAATGTATCTTCAAGAAATTTACTTTCCAAAAGAAAAGTCAAATGCAGTTGTTATTTTCATTTTTTTCAAGATACACAAGCATTAAGTTTTTCAGTTTGTTTCTGATTTTTTAATTTTTCTGTTTTTCATGCCACTCGCCTCTGCTGACTGTTGCCACTGTGTTCTGACCTCCTTGTTTCTCAAAAATAGCCAATATTGTAATTTAAATGTCATTAGTATTTAAACTTGCTTACTCCACCTTTGAAGAGGATCAAGCAAAAAGCATTCTAGCAAGCTTGAACATTATTATTGGAACTGCTTCACCATTACATTGTAGAAAACGTACTGGTTCTCTTTAGTCTCCTTCATGTTTTCTATATTCTGTACGTTTTTTCTTAATCTTTATAAATAGCTCCTGCTCATAGCATCATCAAAAAATTCTACATAGGCATAAACATATATCTCTTAGATATATCCGTTCTGTTAATCTTTGGATGAAGTTGTAAAATAGCAGGGGTGGACCTTCCATGTTCCAGTACATCTTGTATTCAGGCTTCCCCCACAGCCTGACATAATTCTTACAGAATTACATTCTTTAAACAGAAAGAGGCGGAACGTCCCAGGTCACTTCAACCTGTTAAATTGTCTCCAATAACCTGGTTTCTAGTGTGCAGAGAAGTACTTGAAGATAAGAGATTAAAAGTTGTAGCCGAAAAAGTCACCAAAGACTCAGACAATAATGGCATGTATGAACATGTCAGCCTAATGGCTAATCACTGATGAGATAAAGGCTAACAATAACGTCTAAATACAAAGAAGTCAAAACAGAAGTATTAGAAATATAGTCAACTACAAAGGGCACCCAAATCTGGAAAGATATAGAAACAAGATGAAGCCCATGCTCCTGAGTTCAAACAGAATCATTAGTTTTCTAATTACACCACAAAATGTCACAGCCCCTTCAAATCTCTTTTTCAGTTCACATTGTGCTTCATTCAAAATATCTTGCATGATTTTTTTGTTATTACTGAGGTACTTTTAGCCTTCTAGATAAATAATCAGTGCTGCCTCTTCGTGTCATTGTTTTTGACTTTGGGCTCATGAAACCTTAGCGTGTTTTATTAGAACAAATTATGTTTAGAGATTGTTAAATTTTGTCTTTGAAGTTACTACCTCTTTGCTTGTACAAAAATTATACAAATTCAAAGTTTTTTGAGGCACATAGTCTTTATTCTATCCCCATAGCTCTTTTTTCCACTTTTAGGTAATATAAGATTTCTGTGAACTGTTTGTTTACAGACGTTCAGAAGTTTTATCATGTCTGCGTATGAGAATGCTCTTTATCTGACACTGAGTTCTTCTATTACATATTAAAATATTCCTTCAGTACAGGACCAAACCAAATGAATGTTTGTCCTTTCTGCTTACAGCATGTGTTACTGGATTTAAGAGACAGGAGTAGTTAGGAAACTGCATTAGAAATGAGTGAGTATACTCTGAAATAGAATAATAGATTCATAAAGAGAATGAGGAAAACCTAGGACTTGTCAAGTAATCTCTGCTTCTTTATGGAGGATCTAGGTTGATAAATCTAAAGTTTTCCGTGTAAAATCTTTCATTTATATTATAAAGAAACCAAATAATTTAAAAAATTTACAACAGGGTTTCACACATTTGGATGGAACTTGGGCAATCTCTTCAAGGATTGTCTTCAAGTCCCCAAAGATATTTAGGTATTGCTGAAGGGGATTTTAGGTATTAAAGGGGATGAATTGAGGACTTGTGTCTTTATTTTCTGTTCTTGTTAATTCTATTCTTCTAATATTTTAAGACGTAAGATGATGAAGTCCACTCCAGTAGTATTTTTCATATTACGGTGTTTACTTCTACCTGTCTGTGGTTTTTGTACAGTCTCAAAGCTGATACATCCATTCTAGCAGATGGTATTTTGCACCGTGTTAGGAAATATCTAATATATGCTGCTGTTTAGGTACTATACATTATCAGCTTTTAAGTACAGTTTTGCTATACCTAAAGCTGTTCATCTATTTTACTAATTGTTACAACACCAAGAATTAGTCTATGTTAAAGCAGTATCTAGTCTGTTTATCTCATTACATACGCATAAAAGAATGGAGCCATTAACATCATGAGGATACAAGAAACAGACTGAAAATGCATGCTTTAAAAACCTCCTGTATGAATTAAAACAAGTTGAAATCTTTGGTATGTTAGAGCTGTTTTGAAGAAAGGTATAAAATGCTAAGAAAGGAGAGGAAAAGAGAGACCAATGCTTTTTGCAGGGTTTGTGAAGAGTATAGGTCCAGTTGTGATTTATGTGGATTATAGAATGTCAATAGTGACTGCTGATTGAGCGCTACGTGGCAGCATGTTGAACTGTTCAGAAACGCATTTTGGAATATTATTTTTAAGTCAATACATATTCTATCTGCAATAAATGTGAAAAAGATTGCTGCCTCTTGCTGTATGAGGTTTGAATGAAAAATGCCATTTTAGATCCAAAGAATATGTGAGGAAGAAAATCTTGAAAGACAGAACAGTTTCTTTTCATCTTGCTGGAAAATGTTTCATTAGGATTATAAAACAATAAGTAAAATGTTCAAGTTCTATTGTATTGCAGCTTTTTGTACATATTCATTATTCTTTATATGAGCATGTACAAAGAGGTGGAACTAAAGCAGACTGTCTTGCATTCTAGCTGCTGGGTTTCACCAGCTGCATACTCATTTAGGCGGTATTTACCTTGATAATGATTATTTTAATGAAATCACAGTCTAAATTGATGGTATCAGGGAGCAATCCAGGAACAGTCGAATGATCTAGTACCAAATTATCAGATAGAGAGGGAAGCACTGAGTTTGCTTGCATCGTTCTTCAAATTTCTATGTTCTGCACAAATAATCAGAAGTGGGAACAGTACATAATCTTTCTCATCTAGTTTTGGTACTGTATTCAGCAGAAGAATATTGAGCCCTAAAAAATCTGAAATGGGGAGAAAGTAGAGCTTGAGGCTGCGAGCTAGAAAATTAGCTAGATAGAGTCAGGCAACATTTTCGAACTGTAATAAATGAGGAAAAGGTAGACTTATAGTCCCACTTCTAGCTGAAATGTTTTCACTAGTGCAGTTGCACTAGTGTGCAGAGTGTCTCTTCTAAAAATAATTATACTGAGACTTTTACTGAATTCAGTCAACATTCAGATTTCCTATCAGAAATTTTGCTTTGGGAGTTATCTATGTAAAGGGGAAAAAATTGTCCTCATACATATATAATAGTAAATAAACAGTCAGACTATTCTGGGGTATTTTGTATGGCAATGATACTCAGAGGGATCATACCTAATTTTAGATACATAACTAAGAAGGATAATTTAGGAGTAACGGCCATCTACCAAGACTCTTATCTCTTACCAAGACAAACAGGCAACTCCAGCAGACAATTCAGATCTTAGGTGATCTTGACTGAATTTCTTTGGGAGGTTTTTCTTTGTGGCTACCAAATACAGCAGAGAATGACACCCTGGTACCTGGAATCAGTTTCAGGTTAATCTAGTCTGGAATGTACAAAGTCAATCTAGGTTTATTTAATGCAGCAGTGGGCATTTTCCACAGCATTCGCCATTTGTGATAACACACTTTTATCTTAGTATGTCATTCTCTGAGGGAATTAATAAAACTTTGCCTTTTTCAAAAAATACTCCAAAGAGGATGCTCTGAAGTAGAGAATAGCACTAATTCTGATCAAGTTTGAATCTTGGTTTTCCAGTGTTGTTTGCATTGGGCAATAGACTTCAATGACTGCTCTCTGTTGAACTTAGAACAAAAAGTAATATAAGAAGTGACAGAAGACTATTTACCTAGAAGAGTGTTTAGTCCTGTTCCTATTGCTTTTTGAACAGATGAAGAGATAGACTTGACTATGAGTGTACTGCAACATATACTCTAAACTACATTTATATTCATCTAAAACCACACTCATCATCATTTCTTACATTCATCTGCCCCCCTTTCATTTCTTGATGGGGCACAAAAATTCCTTGTTGAGTTATGGCATAAATAGGCCAATCAGCACTATGCCAAAGCAGAACCTGAAAGCTAGTAAAAATTACCACTGTATTAAATATGCATTGATTTTTGCCTTATATTTCCAGTGGCATGAGTGAACTTAATTATGCTTCTCTTGTGTTCTTTGTAAAGTAAAAAGAAATTTTAGTAACATGAGTTCAATGACTGTATTGTGCTGATAGCTGATCAAAGATAACGGAAAGCAGATTCTTTTTTCGCCATCTGAAGTTGATAATGATTTGAGCAGGATGCATACACTGCTTTTATTATAGTGAGTAGTTTGATGCTTGTTTATTATGGGCATTTAGCTATAGGCACAGCAAGGGACTGTGTATTTATGCCTGGAGAACAGATAGCAGAATAGGCGTTCATTTTTGCTGTCTGTACAAATGGTGGAAGAATTCCAGTTAACATTTGCATCTGTTTTGTCTGTCTGCTTACATTGCTTTATGTGCCTTTTATTTCTTTTCCTAACGGTATATCTGAATAGAGTAAAGGAACTGGTCTGATACTCCTGTGTAACTTCTCTCACCTCTAGATTTCCATATATCTTCAATATTTAGGACTAGGTACTGCTCAGTGATTATATGACTGGTAGGACAGCTGAGTCAAAAGAAAAAGGGAAACCTCGTATTAAGGGTAGATATCATAAAGATATTCTTAAACAGCCTACAGATGTTATCTTGGATCCTGGTTAAACTTAGGGTGGATTTATTTTTCTAGGTTCATGATCAGGATGTTGTAATAACTGTCAACTACGGTCAGGGAGGAGGCAAAATCAGTTGCTGGTGTTTCTTTACTTGAACTTCTTATATAATTTTTCTTCTAAAAGTACTGTGAAGGACAATCGGAAACCTGGATGGGAGTTTATCTGTGTGGAGTCTTTAAATAAAAATGCAAATAACTGCTTAGCTCTCTACGGTTATTAAGTAGTTATTATTCTACAGTGCTTTTTGCAAATGTAGACTCTGCTGTTCAATCAATAGATTGCAGAACTGCTTGAATTTTATCAGTACAATACAAATACTACAACATGCCAGATGTTTTCTTTTCTAACTCATCAGTTAATTCATTCATATGATTGTGGTTGTTGTACCACATTTTTTTTAATAGTTAGACTGTTGCAAGTTCCTAGAGCAGCATATAGGCTAATATAGCTAATCCCAATGCATCAGTATAGCACATATATTTATTAGGGTAATATGTACTGTATTTGTCCAGGTGTAATTATTCTAACTAATATTTCCCTATTTCCATAATATATTTATTGAAATGTATATCAGTTATCCACTCAAAGTGGAGGGGTAATCTTAAGAGCCCTTCAAGCTTGTAATTACCTCTGTCAGCTTTTCTGTTCTGTATGGCTCACCTCCTGTCCTCTGGAACTTGTCCAGTTTTTCAAGATTTATTAAAAATAAATGTTCACAGCCCAGAGAGACATTTTTTTTTGCTTGAACAATTCAGTTGCTTAATTTAAGGGTCTGAGAGGATGCTTTCTCTGCTTAAGAAAGTATGGAAAATCTATGTATTTGAGAATTGTTTGATTAGTCTCTGACCTGTTCTAAAACATATTTGGATTTATATAAGGGCAAAGTCAAGAGCTGCTCCACAAGGAATGGAAGTTCGCTCTGTTGGTACCACTCTAGTGGTCAGAGAGTCTGTAAGGCACCTGCATCACACCCTCCCTTGTAACCCTTTACCTAAAACAAATATAGATAGTATAAATAATTATTATAATAAATAATAATAATAATATGAATAACATATAAAACATTAGTATAAGTGTCTATGCTGCTGGAATAGCAAGAAAAGATAATGTTTAGAAAGTGTGAGAACAGTCAGTAGGAGAGGAGGGAGTAAAAAGGAAGATTATTTTTGTTAATGAAATACCAGTCTGTTTCTTAGGTCTTAAAATAACATCTACCTTGAAAAGGTGCAAAAAAAGAGGCAGTATTTATTGCAAATCAGAAGAAACTGGATTTCCAGTACCCAGCACTTCAGCTGGCCCTTCAGGCGTACATCCCCTGCAGAGCTGCAGTAGAGCACACAGAGAAGCCTCCCCAGCACTAACGAACAAAACCACCTTCAGAGCAGCTTCATTTTCTGTAAGGCCTTCCAAACCTCAAGTACTACAGAGCTAAACATTTTATAGTGATTAATGCAAAACCAGAAACAACAGAACCGTAATAGTATGCTGGAACACAAGGTTGTCTATATGCTGACCCGTAGGAAGGACGCTGAGTCAGGCTTAATCATAGCACAGCAACAATAAAGTGCAGAAATGTGACTCGCAAGCCACTGAGCAAGGAGCTGGTGAAGTTGTGTGTGCTTTTGGGGTAACAAGGAAAGACACTGTTTAGAACATCTGAGCCTCACAGCCTTGAAGTCTGAAAAATGTGTGCATGCACACAAAGTCTGTATTATATTGTTAAAACTAAACGGAGAACATAAAAAATTCTGTAGTCTCAGGTGGCTGTCTTCAAGGAACGAGTGGAAAGCGTCACAGTCCTTAGCCAAAATGACTGTGGTAGTAGGTGGAAGTGACCAAAATTTTCCTACTTATTTTCTGTGTTACTCTGTTAAAGGAATGTCAGTAAATATATAAATATAAAACAAGGTCAATATATTTGTTAGGAATACCAAGATGTCTTCCTACTTTGCTATGGATATGAAAAGAAATAAACCACAAGGACAGTGACTGCAAGACATACTTCCTTTTTTATTTTTAAACACTCCACCTCTTCAGAGATCTATAATTTTTTGTAATTGCAATTAATAGTAGTTCTTAGTTTAGTAAAACTGAGTGAAAAGTAACTTCAATAACTAAAAAATCTTCACATTTTTCACTTTCTTTCCCAGTTGAGTTTATCCCAAAACTCAAATTTTTGTTCTGGAATAAACACTTAGAAAGCACATTTTGAAATATAAGCAATTTTGTAGTAAAGAAATTATTTTCATGAGGAGTAGGAAAAAAAGAAAACCACATTAATTTAAATACACTTTGGATTGAAGAGGTCATTCAGCCATAGCTATTATATGAAATCTGTGTCCGTGTTTAGTTTAGTGTCTCTGATATTTATAAAGTACTTGACATAGTTGTATAGCATCTAACTTTGGACTTGGAAAACACCAAGTCTACCTAAAACACTTAAAGTCTATTTAAGATTGGAATTTTTTAATATAATTTGATAGGAAGGAAGATATTCCAGTGTGTTCTACCCCCCTTACCAATAAATGTTTTGATTGCTAAAACTACCAAGATGCTTTTATCAAATGTCCTTCTTTACTGAATCCGCATGTAAAGTAATAATTATTCTGTTGAAAAGGAGGAAGAACGACAGTGAACTCCTCTAAATGTAGTCCTGACTTCTCTGTGTGGTGTTTTCAACGTCTTTATCAAATGCCCTACTGCACTGTAGTCTTGAGAGTCCCCAGCTCATCATACACATGCTCATGTGCTCATACCCCTGCACCTACTTCTGGGGGCATAGAAGGGTTATTTGTCTTTAATTATGTATAACATCAGTTTTAGAAGCTGAGCTGAAGTTATATTGGAAAGTGAACCAGAAAAAGCATTTTCGCACATGATGTGAGTGGATGTACCTAATGAATCTATAAAGCAGATGACTACTCTGCAATCAGATGATTCAAATATAGCCGTCGACAGCTGATGATTAGACGTGAAAACCCAGTTGGAACTAATTCTTGTGACTATCACAGACATTTTTTGTTTAATATTAAAACCCTCTATTTAAGGCTGAACAAGTTACTCTTTAATTCACTATCCTTGTCAATCTATAAATAAAGGTCCTATATGTGAATTAAAATGAGGCACCTTTTGAGATATTTAAATCCTCCAAAAATAGTCCAAGATTCTAACCAAAGCTAAACTCTTATTTAAAGTCCTTGAAGACTGGATTTGTGTAAATTATTTTTAACTTATTTTGTTGTGCTGATTGTGCCCCCTTGGAAACTATGAATTTGTCTTGTATCTTCAAATAGATTTGGCTGAAATATTTTTGAAAAGAGTAGACACCTTTGAAAAGATGAATCATGGCATTTCAGTGGTTTCTAAGATAAATACTTCAGCTTTTCATTTTGAAAGAATGTGTTTTGAAACCAAAAAATATTTTAAAGGCTTTTAAAAAGTGATTAAGTAACCCAAGAATAAAATGAATCATTTTATTGACCAAAAGTGGGATAAAAAATTATAGGGTTTTCCCAGCTGGGTGATAAAAACCCACTATCAGAATTTCCATTTGGAGTCAACCTTCCTCTAGCCTTGCTTTGATTTGGCTGCCTCTGTAAGTCAGTTATTTACACAGTACTACTCCTGAGTTGTTGAGTCTGATCACCAGCTGCTACAGGTAACCATGGCATCTGATCATTGAAAACTTTCTTGTTTATGAACTCCACCTTTAAAAATGCTTAGATTTTCTTCACTTCTTACTCCCACTGTTTCTAACCTTTGATTAGAAATCTTATATTCACGTTTAGTTTCCACATGATCATAAAGTTTGTGCAATATGTGACAGCACTGATTATTGGTTAAATATCTTTTCTTCATCATTATCCCTCTCATGTTTATGAAAAAAAATTATCCCTTTCAGCTATTGATTGCTGGGTAGAACAAGCCAATCTCATACAGTTTTGTGTTATGTTGGATATACTTCCATGACTTGGTCGTTTAGTTGGGCCTTCTTTGCTCTTGCTTCACATTAATTTCTCTTTCTTGAACAGTGGCCAAAACTGTACTTGGTATACAGGATGTAGTTTCCAGACAGTGCTGCTAATATCCCCTGTCTATACTGGAAATACTTCATCTATTAAAACCCTAGGTCATATTTAACATTTTTTCTGCAGCAACCTGACACTGATGTTTTTTAGCCATTCTTGACCCACCCATATGCCTCTTTTTTCTCCTCTGCTATTTCAGTTGAATCGCCTCAGCTTGAAGCCAAAATTATTAATAGGATGGTAGTCTTTCAGGACTTGTATCTAGCTTCTGCTCAGTGGTTGGATATTTCTGAATTGGCATTAACATGTTCCTTTCTTTGGGAAATTGCTACATTCAAAACTGTAAAAAAAGCTCTGGGTTTAGTCTGCTTTCATCTGTCTTAATTCCACACAGGTTTCATAGTGTATTTCCCTTCTCTATCTTATTTTCTTCATACATGTTCCTCACAGATAGATGGATACTTGCAAAATACTGAAATCTTTTGCTTCAGCTCAGACTCTCCATTTCAGAGACGGGTAAAACTCCACCATTCCCTCAACCTGACTACCATTATTAAGTGTCTGTATGCAACCACGTATTCTTTTCAGGTTCCACTTTTCGCGATGCTTTGTAAAGATTACCAAAAGATATGAGCTCCACCACAATGAGGGTGCCAAGCTTTGCAGTTGCTTCCGTGTCAGATGTGGCAGTTTCTGAATATATTTTTAGTCATGCTATCTTTTACCTCCTATTCTTATGCAAAAAAATATTTGGAAAACAAGTCAAATATTAATTTTAGGTTTGGCTCATTTGGAATTGTTCAACATTGAGCTCTTTAAATCATTCCTTGTAAATGTTCTTTGTCATCCTAGTTTTGTTTGAGCCTGCATTCAGACCAAGTGGTTCTGCAGTGGTAGCACAAGCTCCCTCACCTTGTGTAGGCTACAAACTCTAGAATTTTTTTATGTCTAACTTAAACAAATTTGAATGTGGTACACTTGCTCCAGCAGGGAGTGGGGAAGAGCAGAGAGGAAATTTTTGGACTCCGTGTCTTAGCTCGCAGCTAAGACTTGCGTCCAGAACTCAGTATTAGAAGATCTCTCAATTCATGTATGTGTCTAAAGCCAAGTTACATTTAATCTTTTAATGTAAATACCTTTGTTTAAAGTTCTGTTTTCTTCACTTTCCTTCTGCTATGTGCAGATTTTAAAAGATGCTGAATTAGTTTTACATTTTGGTTATTTTGGGAGCAAAATGTGTAAAATTAAATACACTAGACAAATGCAATATTCCTTACCTGAAGTCATAAGGTTTGTGGCAGACTTCCGAAAGTAGTGTCACACAGAAGTATCCCTAACAAGTACAGTGCTCTCATAATTGTTAAACTGCAGGCACATAACCTCTTCCATGTAAGAGGCTAAGTGGTCCCTATATCTGTATATTTACATCTGTTACACATTAATATTTCTGTGTATTCTGTGGACATAGCAAAATCACTCCAGGTTCAATAATTGGTTTCCAGAGTAGTTGGATTAGTGCCTAACAGAAAATGGATAAAAATAGATATGTTGCAGTTATGGAGGTAAGATGCCAGCTGTGTTCCCCCTTCTGTTTAAAATCTGTTTGGTTTCAGTTACCTCTTAGAGACCAGAATAGCGAGGATAGGGTGAGGGAAGCTTTGATTTTGGGACCAGAGGAGAAGGACTTATTGCTGACCTCTCCTGAATTACAGAGAGGTGATTGAAGGTTTTTATGAAGGACAAGTCTGAGCACAAGAACATGAAAAATCAGATTTCTTCTTTCCCACCGCATACTACTAGTGTCCCTTCTTTCCCTGCTCGCAAAGGTGAGGGTTTTATTTTCCTGACTATATTTCTCTTTGAGAAACACAGGGTATCAGCAAAGCAGCTGTGCAAACCCATAGAAAGCCATTCTGATGTCTGCCTGCCCAGTGCCCCATGCTATAGAGACTGTCTTGCTGCATGCCCCTGAGCTGGACCTCCCTGTTGATCCTCTTCTGGAGCACCACATAGCAGCTTCACCTGAGACCTGCAGATGCCTGTTCTTCGTCAGGACATCCCTTCCTTATATGCTTTTGCTCTAACCCTTCTGACAGACTCAAAGCATGGTCCAAGATGTCACAAGGTTTGTCTACATTAGTATTTTAGTTCAGATCTTTTGAAGTAAATGTCCTGGTTTTCCGCATTGGCTGTTTTTTGTTTTGCACCATGAACAGTCTTGGAACACCTTAAATGGTTTTCTCTGGACTGAAACTGAAAAGATGACTACCAGGTGTTTGCATCTAGTGCGGTGCAGCCACTAAGAGCTAGCAGTCAATACTCAGGACTAAGCTCGATTTGGGCTGCAATTAAACCTCCAAATTCCAGTATTGTCAACACCAGCAGTTTTGCTGTTGCACTACCTTGTTTGCTCATTGTGCATGTCAACACAGCTGTAGTTTAGCAGGTGTGTTTGGTAAGGAAGCTGAGGAAAGGTGTTGTCAATACATAACAGAGACTAACGGTCCCTTTCTTCATGCTTCTCAAAACAGAGATCCTCATTGAACAGAGCACATTACTGGCAGTTACTATTTATTTCAATTTTTATTTAATATCAGGTCAGATTTATTTCTGTAGAAAGGAGTTTGTTTATTTTGCTGAAAGGGTAATAAACTACTTATGTATTAAGTTAGTTATTGAAGATAAAAATTTAATCAAAAACACCTCTGAAGGCTAGTTTAAAAGGAAAGGGAAGGAATGCAAGTGTCAGGCAATAATATGTAGCACTCTCAAGATGGATACAGTATTGACACTAATCAAATCTTAATTTCTTAGGAAGGTGAAAGTAGTTTAATATAAAAATACTAAATTAATCATACATACGTATTATATATGAACATCTGAGTTGGGGAATTGGGGAACCACTTCCATTCTGCCAAGTATTGTATTAGTTGTATATATTAAGTTACTAGTCTTGCATTGCTGGTTTCCTAATAGGTAGTTGTTTCCTAAATACTGACACAATGATAGTTACCTTAACTTGTTGCTGAAACACGGTTGAGTAGTTACGTACATTTTATGTGGATTTATAATTTGTTGGATCCAAAAACTGGAGTGTGCGTCCCATCCCCCATTCGGAGAACTTGAATAATTCCAGGAATGGTTGTGTGGAGGTGGGACTGGTCAGATGAGCATCCACCTCTTGATATTATTGATTCATTGTCTGCATGAAAACTAGAAGAGATATCTTCAATCTGCTTCAGCTAAACGTTAATGAATAAGTACAAATTTCTGTTGTGCATTAGCATACAATATGAATTGTATGCATGCAGTTTTGCATGCGTGTTTGCCTTTTCTGTGACTGCACTGACAATTAGGTGGTCAGTACCAGCTTGACTGCAAATGTGCATGCACGTTACTGTAAAGGACTGTGTTAGCATAAATGAACATTTTGTTGGTTTTGCCACCACACTTCCCCCTAAGAGTACTGCTTGCTTTCTGAATTTATGAAGACAGCCAGATTCTCTAAAATGTGTACAGTTTTGTGGCAATAGAAAATAAGCTTAATACTTAACCACACTGAGGATGTCGGCCTTGAAGAGATGAGGTGTAATAAACACTATCACCACAGACAGTTGAAAGAAACAGTGTGGGAGTCACAATTATGGGTTCAGGAACCTATTTTTCTTTTTCTCCCACACTCACTTATCTCTTGTCATATTCTTTTTCAGTAGTTTGCAAATTTCAGGTGTTTCTCAGAATGTCCTTCTACTAAGTAGATTAATACAAATATTAACAGCAATCCAGAGTCTGTTATCTGCATTTGTCCAGGGCTCCTCCACAATAATATTTACTGTGTGCAGAAGAACAGCCCAAGTTAAGATATAGGTTTATGATTTGACCAACATGTGGGACTTAAGGCCATGAAGGACACATTACTTCAAATAATGCAGTGTACTGCCTGTGAACTCAGAGTACCCTTTTGAATCAGATAGCTTAATTTAAATGTATTTAAATTTAGATTGGTTTTCATTCATGAGAAGAGGATAAGTGCTGGATAGACTTGCTATTATAACTCAACACAAAATTTGCCCCTTTATTAGTGCCCTGTTTCTTTCGTGTTACTGCATTCTTCAGGAAATGCTGTAATTGGTATTTTACAAACCTTTGGATGTTAAGAGTGTTCAGTATTTCTCCTGTGAACTTAAGCTGTTTGGAGTAGTTCAGATACGGGGTCTTCAGAATTTTATACATGGGCAAAGTAAAGTTATTTTTCCTAGGCTATATGGTTTCAGTTCACATGGCTAGAGTCTTATGTCTTTCTAATTAAGACATAAATACCTTCTTGTGACCTTTTCGAATTTAACCACAACACTTTCTTACAGAAAATGTTTGACATCCTTACTCACAATCAATAACAATTGCTGGAATCAGTAATTAAAAGACAGGTTTTCTGCATTCCAGTGCCTCAAGCACCTAACTTCTCTTTTGAGCAATAACTTTAAAACTAAGAGGCAATACAGAGTTGTATTTTCTCATGTCTTAGCTCCAAATAAGCCATTAGTATTCAACAGAACATCATTTGGCCCTTTGAGTTACAGTTAGCTTAGAGAATGCTTGCCAATTAAGCAAAATGAGCCTCAGAATTGTCAACAGTGCACTGATAATGTAGCAAGTGTTTTTAATGAGGTCATCAGCTCTTCTAGGAAATAATATGTGTACGAAGAAGATAGTCTGACAAATCTGTGTTTGGCAGGATCATGTGCAAAGGAATAAGTGAGAAGCTGGAATTCACAAGATGAACCAGAAAAAGATCTAGTCAACTTTGTATGAAATATTCTCATCATGAGCTCCAGTCAGCCTAATGTCTGCAGTCAACAAAATCGTAGAGTATAAGAGAGTAAGAGCCAGTCCTTGCTCAGACTTGTAGTCTCATTGCTAATCTGTGTCAGTAATGCTTGAGGACCAGAGTGCAAGTACTAATGAGGTACTGTAGTCAAGAGTAAGTGTTACTCTTTGGAAGTCGTACAAAACCAGTGACCCTGTCTGTGCTTCCAGTTAAATGCTTTATCTTTATCTTTTAAATACTGAGACAGTACCTGTAAGAAGATATCCTTTTACACTTTTCTGTTTGTTTTTCTCTCCCCTTCCTCTCTCTCTCTTTGTTTTTTATTGGCATAAGAAACTGGAAGCAAGAAAACTCAGCAGTTTTTATAGAAGTATAAGAATAAAGAAGAGCAGCTGCTAATTTGCTTGAAATGGGAATGTGGCCATAGATCTGAGGAAATAATTATAGCAATTGTTCTGACAGGTCTTACATCGTGCTCTTCACACCACAGAAAAAGCCATGCATGGGGCAGTTGAAACCATGCTGAATTTGAGTTAATGTAACCAGTTGAGGAAGGATGTCTGAAATATTTCACTTAAATCATCAGTGCCTTTTAGGAGAACAGAGTAAACTGGAGGATATATCTAGCTTAGTAATTCTTTTTTTTTTTTTGAGAGAGAGCTATGACACTGCATTGAGTGCTATATTGGAATATATAGTAATCAGAAATTAATGAAAAGAGTTGTCAGGTCATTGTACCATTTTAAAGATCTTACAATAATTTTATACAGCTTCAGAAGAGACTTACTTACAGCTCTGAATCTTGTAACATTTCAGATAAAATGTGTTTTGCTTAACTTTAGCTCTGATTTGAGTTCGCTCCTAATCCATGATAAAGAGAGTTGCCAGTTCAGCCAGTGCCTCATAGACTGGTTTGATGTTACAAAAGTGCGTTGCCCTCTTTTTTTGGCTGCAAATAGTGGAATTGATAAGCTTCAACACAAGAACCACTGAGACAGTCCTTATCCAGATCATTAATATCCTTACTCTGTGTCACAGGGCAGTGAGGAGAAAGGTTAAATCCAAATAATGCAGCTACTGCTCACTTCCTCATGTCAGATCCTATCTTCAACACATATTTTTGGAGGAATCAATAATAGGAGATATGTTTTTTCTGGTATTTCCGGGTAGATTGGATAGTGTTAGACAAAATGACTAACCTTTAAATGAAAACTAACTAAAATGAATACTGCCCTTGCTACTATTTTTTTTTTTAAAGAAAAATGTATTTTTGAGTAAAGATTCTTGTCTCTTGTTTTGGTTTTGATTTTTCAAAAAAATGCTGACCTTCCATGAAAAAAATTGAGTTTCCATAAAAAGTGTCTGAAACTTTCTTGAGGGAAGCTGCAATGTTTCACTTGGCTGCTTTGCTATATCATTTCATGGAATTTATGGATGAGTTGATTTGCGGTCTCCTCTTCTAGTCAATACATGTTCCTTTGATCTCCTGTTCTCAGTTTTCAAAAACATAGTCCATAGGTATTGTGAAACCAAGGAATGTGGCTTATAAAAGAGAATGGAAATGCGAGATAAAGGAGTGACAATAATGAGCTGAAACATTTCCTTGGGGGAGGATGATGACAAACTTCTATTAGATGCGGTCATGCCACCTGGGACTAAACTGTGCCCTGGACAGTGAGTTTATGAAAAAAGATTAAAAGACAGGGATCTCCTCCATCATTAAAGATGGATGACAAGACAAAGCTTTAGATCTATGTTCTCAAAGCAATGACTGGAGAAACAGAGTAAGCTAGCAACAAACTGCTATTCCTGTGAAACTGAAGGCAGACAGGACCCCATTCCTTTGCTTGGATACTCCCTGTTTGACGAGGGCCCTGTCTGAACACCGTCAAGACACTGCCATTGCAAATAAAATGAAATTAAATTTTAAGAATTTTCATATGGGCCAAGTTGGGGATCATGTGAGTGATGTGATAGACTACATTATAGTATTTGTCTGTTTTCTCCATTGGGGAAAACCAAGCCAACTTGCTGTGTCCTGATGGTCTGACAAAAGGAAATGCCCCACATCATATTTAAGTGCTAACAGTGGTATACACAGAAAATCCTTAGCCTTTCCACCATGAATGCTTTCATTTACAAAGAGTAATATGTTTACATTTGGATAGTTATAGCTTTGGTGTGGAAAGATTGGAGAAAGAAGGGGAACTCTCTCAAGTTAAATTCACGTAAAATTAAACCTAACATTGAGAATCATAAGGCCTCTGAAAGGCTTTTTCTTAAGCGTTAGTATTTTGTATTTTTGTAGCAGTTTCAGAATAAACTGTGTGTCTTGTAGCCACCCTGTGATATCTACGGATGTTGTTTGACTGTCTGATTTAATGGAAAGAAACTAGAAGTTACAACAATGACCTCTGTGACAACAGACTTAGTGACTGTTGCAGTCATGGGAAATTAAAATTTCATGGATTCCAAGCAGAATTAGATCAAGAAAATTTGCTGGTTATTGAAATTTAATGGAATAAAAAGATATAAAATTAAAAAACAATTCTATGATATGAGACCATTTTTTAGGCTCAGGTAGGGAGCAGTGCATTGCTATAGACATGGTATGTTGATATTTTAGCAGTTACCTGAAAAACTGCTTAAGTCAAATCTTTCTTCATAAATTCTGCTTGAACAATTGACAGTTTTTTGTGAATTCATCATGTAACTCTTCCTGTCAAAAGCTGATACATATTTGCAAAGGCCCAATTTAAGATTAGCGTTCAGTTTCACTCTTTAGACTTACTATAGAGAATAGCAACAGTCAAATCAAGTGTGGAAGTACTGTTAAACAGAGGCATGCTCTCTAAACTGAGAGCCTTGTAAAAACTTTTCTATGGTATCTTTTTAAAGTTCATTTCAGTGTGTAGCCACAGGCATCTGATGCTGTTTGAGAAGCTCTTGGGTCTTCTCCAGGCCACCAGCTGTGGCTTCTGGAGGATGTAGGTCTCCTGCTGATTGCCTTCTACCTACCAGCCCTGTGCTGATGTCTCAGGTATTCTAGTACGTCTCCGATGGATTCCAATGTTTAGGCAGCTGAATTGAGCCCTTAGTTTCTATGAATTCGGCGTAACCACAAGTGGTTTTAATTTTCTAGTGTTCATATTTTCTGTTATTTTATATGTCTAGTAATAAATGTGGTTTAGTGTTTAAGTTCGTGTCACATCTGAGAGGAAAATAATGTACACACAGGTTTACAGTATTTCAAATCTGACAGTGGCTCTAGGTCACACATGTCATCTTGTGAAACTGGAATAGCACTAGCAGAATTATGCTGCTGTTTATTTCTACATTATCTGGCCAGCATGATGACCACAAGGATTTCCTCATTTGCTGCCAATCTCCCGTGGCTCACTTGCACAGATTATTTTGCTGATGTGATTAGGTATAACTTATTTTTATCTTCTGCATTCATACCCCTCTATTTCAGAGAGTGATATGCAAGTAAACTACCTGCTTTTCTCAATATGCTTGAGCATGACTTAATTATGTTATTTGTTAGAAAGTAAAGACAGAAATGTGGAGAACAAAGATATCGGGCTGTTCTGGTAATGTATGTTTATTGGGTAGAAATAAGTTTCAAATAAGTAGCATTTGAAGTAGAGACAAATAACCCCTCGAAATACAAACTGTTAGTTCCAGGAGCTGGCAGTTCAAAGCAAGGAGTTAGTGCTTACTGTCCCACCTGGGTGTCTAGTTGTCTTCAGATGCGTTTGAGTCCCAATGGTGAGGGTGGTCCTTGGGAAACTGAAGCATTGCCTGGTGCTGGCAGTGACCTTTGTGGTGAGCCCCTGGGTGTTCCTGAGTGACTCCTACAGGTTTTCAACTACACAATTTAATCTTTCAACAGTAAAGACCATTGTGAATGTGTTGAGGATCTTAGCTAAAAGACAAAGCAAGCAGAGTTAAATTTGTTAAGTATCACTAAAAGCTATTTTCTGATTATGCCAGTCATTCTACTGCAGTCAAGCAAGCCAAGAAAACTAAAGCAGCATTTCTTGAAAAGGATTGAAGGAAATAAGAAATGCTGTTATTATGCATTCATTTGGCTTTGTTTTGTTCCTTTCTGGAAATGCGTTGGGGGAAAAACACCAGGACTTCTATGCCAGCACCTTGACATACTGAGCCCTGAGGTTTTATTTTCCTCCTGTGCATGTGTGGTTACCACCCATGCTAATCAAACTCAATCAGTAGAAGTAGTCAGCTGCTTTGTATGAACTATTGTTCTTTTGACTACGATATTTTATGGTAGATTTTTAAGATCTGCACTGATTCATACAAGGTATATCTAATCAGAAGTAAATTAAACTGCGTATGCTGACTTGATATTAATGACAGAATAACATTTACAACAGCATAATAGTGACGCTGTTTGTTAGATAAGATTAAAAATGAAAAAAGTCCAGTGTTTTGTTTGTTTTCTCAGTATATATTACTGTGTGACCTTAGACTGAACATTTAAGTTTTAATTAGTGGGGTTTTTTCAAGGTGATTTAATATATAGCAGATTCTTGGTTTTTAATCTGGGTCCTTAGAATTATCTATTTCATACACTTAAGTGGAATAGGAGTTCATTAACAATCCATGTTCATAGGCTGATGAATTATGCCAGCAACAGTATTTTTAGGGAGTATTTATCAATTTTCGCAATAATTTTAAACCTCTTATGTAGAACTTACATTATAAAATTGCTGTAAGTAGTTGCCTATCTGGTCATCACTAATGCAGCTGCCTTTTATCTGCTTTTTTGATACTTGAATTAGAATGTGTGTCAGCATCTTTTTCAGGGAGTTATAATTTAACTATAAATAGGAGCTAGCATCTACAGAAATGACACCAGTGTAGTAAAAAAAGAGCCAAGGTAGGTTGAACTAGCCAATATGGATGCTGTTCAGTGTAGATACCTGCATGAGCTACAAAACCTGCTCAAGAAGCCATAGCACAGCATGGCAAGTTCATATACTGAGTTACTGAGCTTCAAGGTACCTTCTGTCCACTTCAGTTCCTCTGGCTTCAGACCAAGGTGTCTGACAAACAGGGGCATATTATACATTTAGTATGTGCTTTCTATGTCTAACAGGCCCAGAATGGCCCTATGCTAAAGGAACATCTCCTGTGGCGTTCCCAGAGGCTTCAGCTCTTGACTCACAACAGAATTTTTCCTTTCCAAAGAGGCCAAAGCACATTTTTTTTAATAGAAAAAAAAATAGCTTTTCAGTCCCTGGTGGTGATCCCTGTGAGGGTTTGCACGTGCATTCAGATGCCACCCCCCTGGATGCACTGTTCCTTAATCACAGTGCCTTTGGAAGTACACATCTTACTGTCTCTACTCAAGAAGTGATTGGTTTTTTTTCTAGATGGCTCTTGCCAAACGTGAAACAATAATCTTTTAATTGACTCCACTGGGAGTCCTGAGGGTGCAACCCCTATTCTTTGGATCTTCCAAAAGATTCTCGTCATTTGTTAACATGTAATGCTTGTGTATTTTAAAGTATTGCCTGACCATTAATCCTCTCAGCAGCCCCAGAAAGCAAGTAATGCTATGCTCAGTGTTTGTATTTGAGAAGGTCTACTTTTAAACTTGTCACAGCATCATACTAGTCAAGGTTAAAGTGGAGAGTCTGAGATTCCCAGTCATGCCTCCTCTCTTTCAGAAGCCCTGCCATCTGCTCTGTGTTGTGCAAGGTTTCTGTTTAGGATGTGCATGTTTGATGCAATCAGAACAGCGAAAGGTGGAAGGGTTGCAGATGGAAATACTGTTGCACATACTTTCTGTGGTTTTCCTGTGTATTTCTTTTTCCATGGTTGTAGAAGACCACCATTACCCCTCTGATCATAGTAAGAAATTACTTGTAACTTAGTAGCCTGGAGAACTTGGTGAGTTCCCTTGAGTCAGTATTTGTGTCATGTTAGCTGGCTTATTTCTGGGTTTTTTTACCTGTGTTATGTTCTGGGTGTTTTTTTGAAGCTACTCAGAAAAGAAACCTAGAAAGCCTATCATAATGTCAAGAAGACACAAAAGAGGTAGACAATTAATGCAGATTGTAGTAAGAATTCTGCATTTTTGTTATGATATAGGAGTTTAAAGAAAAAAGAAAAAAATAACGTTCAACAGTCACTAAAGAAAGCAAATCATTAGTCTATTAGTATCAGCTTTATAGTAATAAATCTAAAGCAAATCATTATCTGAAGAAAATATGAATAAAATTGTTTCACTAACTGACTGCTTTACTTTCTACGTAAGGGAAATCCCGTTGGCTTTTCTGCCAAGTTATATCTGCACCCTCTAGTTGTACCAGTGGCTGGTTATTCTCTTAGATCCAAACACACATTGTTTAGGAGTCCTAGATCCTCAAAAACAGTAGTGAATTTGCATGCATTATATCATGATTGGAGCAAAATGTATATTTGACCATGCAGATATGCAAAGAATTCAAAATTCTGCACTGATCAATAATAGCAATACAAAAATGTTTTCAATACGTTTTAATGTTACACTCCGTGTATCATTGAAAGGGAGCTCTTTAGACGAATTTAATGGAAAAGACTTAATTTATATTGCCATTTTATTTTATATTGCCATTTTAATATTGTCTGTATGTTAGTGTATTAGAACACCAGGAACATTATATCACCATTAGCTGAAAGATTTTCATGTAAATTTGCCTAAAATGTATTTAGTCTTTAAAGAAACAGCCTTCTTCACTTTACCAAAAAATCCAATTTAAATAAAAAAAAAGATTATCTTGTACTTCCTTGGGGTTTATGCTCTGCCTTGTGATAGGCATCGGAATAAACAACAGCACTTTCTCCTTGCTTGCTAAAAGCTTATTTAAGGAGATTATTCTGAATGCCATACACCTGGAGATTAAAAGCTTTTTCATACCATGCTGAGAGAGATATTAAATCGCTATTGCTTGTCTCCTGTGTTTTCGTAAGTGATGCTTAATGATTATTTATTATCACATTTACACACACACGCATGTATATTTATTGCACCTTTTTAGGCCTTATTATCTCTGTTTAAGCAACTCAAATATCAGAGAGTAATTTTTTTTAAAAAAAAAAAGAACAAGAGAATAGTCATCCTAATATAATTCCATAATTCAGATTTGATAATGAAGAAGTTTTGCAGCTCTGCCAAGAAATTTAAATGAGTTTTACACACCTATCAAGTATTCTAGGCTAACACTCAGAGCAGGTAAAATGAATGTATTTATTTGAGAAAAGTATCTGGGCTGTACAGTAATTTTTTTTTAAGTATAAAGTTTTAGAAACAATGGAAGTTTAGAAATATAATAATCCCTAACTGTGAAGTAAAGATTAGTGAGGTTCAGCTATGCGACACAAGGCGATCTGAAAGGTCTCATTCCAAAGCAGAGAAATACATACTGTATAAAGGTACCTCCTTTGCTGTATTCCCACTTGTAAAATTCTGCCCTTAAGTCTCAAATTCATCTTCTGCCAGTAAGCTAGAAATGGAAACCAGTTGCCTGGGAGTGAATAAATTTTATTTGGATGAAGTTTTATTTCTCTAGTACATTTTTAAGCTAACTTTTTTATTTTTATAGACCGAGGGAGTGAGGAGGAGACTAAGACTAGAATTTCTCAAAACAGAGCATTTCATTCAAATGCATGTTGGCTGTGAGAGTCTTGTATAAAGAAATCATTCACGCATGCCCTGGTAGCCTGGAGTTCACTGAAGTGACACTGTGCTGCCTGTAGCAGTTCTAGCCCACAGGCAAAACATTCTTCTGGCTAAATACTATCAAATTCCCAATGACTCTGTTCACTTAAAGAGCAATTCATAAGCAGGTTTTAAAAACCAGAAATGCCCAGCCCTGGATGGGAAAACGTATTTCTTCTCACAATATGAAGTCAAGGGCAGATTATTTTCATTTAGAATTTATAGATTTATTTTTTTTTCATAATAAAATATGCTCTGGTGTGAATGCTCTGCATGGAAGGATTGCAGTGCATCAAATATAAGCTATCCTTCATGGGTCCAACATCTGAGGGACAGAGAAGAGCATTGCAATACAAGGCATTCTACATTGTGTATTGGTATTTACCCAGCTGTGCACTTTAAAGTGGGAGGTCAAGAATTAAATGGTCTTTCTGTTTGTTTTTCTCTCTTTTGGATTTACAGTTGCAATGTGTAGAGCTCAAAATTCCGTTTTGTGTGATCAGAACATGGAGCTAACATTCAAGAACAGTAACTGAATTACAAAATTGGTTAAAAGATAGGATTTATTAAAAAACATATAATATATAAAGAGTAACAAATTTTGTCTGTGCTTTTAATGCGTGCTTCCAAGGAAAATCTTCTTTCTGATTTTATGTCTTTTTAGTTTCAGTCATGGTATTTTCTTCCTAACCTCAAGCTGTGAGTTTTCTTTAAGTGAATATTAAAGTAGTTGCAATGATACTATGCCTTACAGTTTTCTATATGTTACACAACAGATTCCTACTGTTTATTTAAAGGGGGAAACCTATGGACTGGACAAATATTAAATTTTCATTCCACTTTAATATTATATAATCAGATGGATCGTTTTGATTTGCGTTTATGTATACCTTTATTTTAGTAATTATATTTTAGCATCTCCTGTACAGCTTTATATCTTTAACCTTTCTCTGTACTGAGATACTTAGCATACTGTAACCTCTACGATGCACTGTTTTTCAGTGATCTTCTATTCACATCATCCCTCGCTGAATAAGTGAATACTTACATTGTTGCATTAGTATACTGCCATTAAAATATATGGGTCTGTATCATTAAAATAGAAGAGGGAAGAGGTACATGTTTTGTTTTGTTGAGGGTTGTTTATTTTTTTTTTTAATTCACTGTTTTATTGCCATAAGTTATTCTTGATTTGTCCTTGGACAATGATGAAAAAATCTGTGTCACGCATCGGTGGCACGTTCTGGAAGCTAGACTACTTTTTTCAGGCATAAGAGGCCAACATTATCCTGCAAACCACGTGAGAGTACTTGAAGTCACTGAAGTTTTCTACTTTGTAATTCATAAGACATTTTGATGAGGGACTGTGATAGGGCCATGAGACACAGTGCATGTGAATTAAAAGCTGGTATTTCCACAGGTAATTTTCTCATGAGGTCAATGCAGTATTATGTACAGTGTGAATTTCCTATCAGTCGTCCTAGTCCAGGAAGCGTATGCTTCACTGGCGGCTAAATTCTCACCTGTCAGCTTCTCCAGCTTTCTCCTTATCTCTCATCACTGTTGTCCTAGGCCATTTTATTACCATTATCCTTCCTCTGTGCTTCACTAACACTTCCTCTCCTCAGCACACTCTTCCAAATTCCCAATTTAGTGTCAGCTCCACTGATACTTTCTCTGTTCTTTATCCTCTACCTTTGAATTTAGAAACGTCATGGATGACTTTTTTAGGATTTTTTTGTTTTTTAAAAAGTAAAAGAAATGTAAAAATAGGATGTGCTCTGTAAATGTCATGGTAGGTATCAGTTAGGAGCTCCATTGTATTTGTAAATCACACCGCTAGGTATGCCCTGTCACTGAGGTGGTGCGTTGTCTACCTGTACTCATGAGTCACACTGGCATTGTCTGTAAAGCTCTAGTGTAATCCATTTCTACAGTCACATGTACTTCCCATCCATATTCCCAGTCCATGAGGATGACTTCATGCAGAGGGCTGGGCTGGTGTCTGAAACTGCCACAAGGATGACTGCCCAGGCACGCTCAGCATCTTTATCCCGGGCCACGAGCCCTCACTCCTGTTGGCCGCAGGAACAGGCACTAGCAGGATCAAGTGTTGTACAGCTGTCCACTTCGGATATCCGAAGTGCCACTGCCCTGTAGCACAGCATGAGCCCTCTCCTCCAAGCTCTGGGATCATCTCCTGGCAATAGTAAAGGGAAGGGGTTCGAGTTGCAGGGCTGGTAACGTGCAGCATGCTTTTAACTTTGCAGCGTTGTCACCGAGGGGACAGTTGGTCCCAGGGAGGTAGGCATGAATGCCATGCTGCACTCCTCAGAGTTCATAGGCAAGGTTCTTCATAGCTCGGGGGGCCAGAGGTGGGCTGGGGATAGAAGCTGTGGTGCCATACTCTCTTCTCCCACTCTGTCTACTTGCTGTGCCTGCTCTGTTTAATTCCATTCTGTTGGTATCAAATTTCCTTTGTCGACATCTAATATTGCATATGTCAAAAGAGGAAAAGCAGATACTGTTTCTCTGATGTAACTTCCTTTACAGAAGGTAGTCAGGCTGCTCGAGTTGTGAACACTGAATAATTGCCATTGGGAGTTCCTATAGTTACCCAAACTATTAACTCTTAATAATTTTTACAGTATCCAAGTTTGTTAGAGTCACTAGTGTGCTTCTACTGGTCACAAAACCAGGCGATTTTATTGGTTCAATGCATCCTTTTGATTTCTCAATAAGTTTTATCTTCATTAATCTGTGGGCCTTCCGAATGCACTATTTCTTCACAATAAATTACTTTTTCTTGGGAGGAACTGACTTAAGTGTGCTTTGCCATACACTGGAATTGTCAATGTGGATCTATGAGAAATAAGTTTATCATCATTATCTTTAGCATATTATTTGCTTACTCATTATTGCCTTGAAACAGAAAACCCTTATAAGCAATTCAAACAGTCTCAATGAGAAATCTGACTTGCATAAATAGCTATGGTCTTTGATTTTTTTTTATCAACTTATATCTCTGATGTGAGTTTACCAACCCCTGTAGCTGGAAATTAAACATGAAAGTATATTGAGTGCCACAAAACTAGGATCAACATCGCAGTGAATGAACTTGCCCTCTTCCATTGGCTAAGTGGTAACTCCTCATTATTCATCTCACAAGAAATGGTGTCTTGTCTAACAACTTAGAAAAAAAAGTGATTGCTTAGTAATGCCAAAGTATTCCATAAAGTGATATGATTAATGCTCCTCTCACTAGATCTGCTGATGGAAGTAAAGTCTTACTCAATTTCTCTGTAGAGACACAGTGAACCAATATTTTCACCAATAATTCTTAAGCAGAAAGCTTTCTGCTTATCTCAGCTGTATTGTATAGCCATTTCAGAACGGACATTAAGTAGCTGGAACAGGGTTATAAAGTGGGTGGATTTTCCCTAAGTCACTGAGGCTTCTTTTACTGAATACAGGTTATAGTGGAGCTCTTTCCCTTTTTACCATCTGAGACAGTTTAGAGTTCTTCAACTTTATTATTGTTTAGTATAACTAATGCCAAACAATAATGACACTTCCTTAATTCAGTGTAAGTAGTTCTGTGTTCCTCATGCCTTTTATTGGCTTTGGCCAACCACCTGCTGCAGACAGTTACTGTATGTACTGCAAGTATCAGCTCAGATAGCTGACAAGACCCACAGCATTTCATTAAATTGTTATTGCAAGTTGGCTTCTTGATTCTTTTAATTGACATTTCTTTTTTCTGTGGGAAATCGTAAAGAAACATTGAACGACTTTACTTCTCTTTTACATGTTATTATTTTAAACACAAGAGAAAGTGATAAGGAAGAAAACTTAAATATTTGGAAATAATCTACAGGATGCAATGTAAGCACCTTGCCATTGCATAAGCCTCGCAGTTTGCGTTACCTGCTATCGGGGCAAGTTAATGTGCTGAAGATGGTTGGTGGCAAAACTGATTAGCAGCACAGGGCAGCCTTTCTCCCCACCACTGCGTGCTGGGCTTCCATACAGTAGATGGTCTTGGCTCAGTGTCCTGCTCAGTGGCTTCTGCCTCTTTGCCTTGCTGATTTCAGTTTCTCCAGGCCGTTAAATAAACTTATGAAATAAACCTAAAAGACCATTTCCTCTTTCGCAGTTTATTATTTTTATTTTATTGTGAGTCAAAAATGTAGGTGAAGCTATTGCATATGGCATTTTAGAACAAAAATATTTTTACTTTGCTTACAAGCAAAAATAAGAAGTTAGTTCCTGACTGCTATATACTGGGTAGAAATCAAGCAGACCGTCCCAAGGCGAAACCACAGTATATGTCTGGCAAACTTTTGGAAATAGCAGAATCAGTCAGCTTTTGGATTGACTTTCACCATAACTTGCAAACTTGTAGTTATTTGTCAGCAAACTGCAAACACTGTACAGTGTTCTAGCATTTCATAGAATCACGGAATCATAGAATAGTTTGGGTTGGAAGGGACCTTAACGATCATCCAGCTCCAACTCCCCTGCCATGGGCAGGGACGCCTCCCACTAGATGATCTTGATTTGGTGATGGCCTTTTTATTTGTACCTCTTTTGAGCCTTCCCTTCTTTATAACACAAGGTCTGTAACATAGTCTTTTAAGGCTCAGTCCTATATATCGTAAGCAGCTGGAAAATTTCACACACCCACTGAAGGTTCCAATGAACACAAAATACCATAGAACAGATGCCAATAAGAGGTATTTTTAGCAGCTCATGTCACAGTTGCTGTTTGCCTCTGCTGTGACAGCTAATGAGCTTTGAATGGCTGGGAGAAATAGTGCATCCTGCAGTAAAAGCCTGAGAATGTCTCTCTGTTCTTTAGTGCAGGCCATAAATGTTTGCTTGGGGTCTATGTGAAGCTTTATAACAAACAATTACATCATATTTTACACCAGTTAAATGGATTACACCACAGACCTTCATTTCATACGTTTATTTCCATAGGAATCTGCTATGACAGTTTATTGTTTGTTTGCTCTGTAATATGGGCTGCTAGAAGTAATGTTATTGTAAACAGAGCTTGACTGAGTGAACATTTGTTACTACTAGTTAATATTTTCTTACATTTTCTTGGCTTTGAACAAGGAGTACTTAAAATGTAAGGAAATCCATTCCATACATTTTCAACTGAAGCTGAAGCTGTTTATCATTGCATAATGGAAAAAAAATTAAAAATGTCATCGACCGAGGGAAGGAAAATCATGCTTATGTTGGAGTTTCTTATTCTTTCTCCCTTACTTTCCACCATTATATTACACAGAACATAGCATGCTCCATTCCCGGGAGAAAGCCAGACTGATATGAATGTGTAACCAGCTGGGTGTTTACCCTTCATTATTCATACTGACAAGGCATGAGAGGAAGAAACAGAAAAAGAAGGAAATTCGAAATTGTTGTAGTAGTTGTTCCTTTTTGTCTCATAAAATGCCAGTTTGAAAATTCTGTTCAAGTGGCTGAAGAGGAAAGCTCCTATGTAATCTCTCAACTTACCTTCTGGTTTTATAGTATATGTGGGTAGAAATTATTGGTTGACATATTGAGGTGTGTTGGCACTTTTTCTTTAGAGATGTGTTTATTATTCTTGTGTTTCCAGAAGAACAGACACTGAGTGTGCAATTACAGAAAGCACTGAATGGACCGCCTTTCACTGTCCAGACTGAAAGTTATTTTGCAATTGTGAGCCAAGTGTGAAAACCTGTGTAAACCCAGAGAACATTATTTGACAAGATTTCAAAAGACGAGTGGAAATGAATCAGAGCAAAACTGAATCTCGAGTGATCGGATTATGACACCTTTTATATATGCATATGCAGGAGGTGCCTTTGGGATTAGAAGCATGCCTCCTGGAGAGGGGCTGCCCAGCATCTGACATGGGATTTTGAACACACCATTCTTTCTTGGATGGCATAGAAACAATATGTATTTCTTGAAAAGCATTCTTTAACAAGAAATATGTAAGTTTGTACTGAACAACTTCTGTCCCCTTCAACTTGTGCTCAAATTATCAGAGAGAAACATGTAAATAGCACTGTTTACTCTCATTTTATAGTGACGAACCTGAAGCAGAGTGGCTAGGGGATTCTCCTGCTACAAAGACATTTCTGCATACTGTTCAGTCTGAGACTTGTTGCTTTTTAAGCATGACTGCAAAATATTCCTTATTCATATTCAGAAACTTGCTTTTTGTGTGTATTTTTTACTTCTATTCTTCTTGTCTTTTCTTTGCAATCTTCAGAAATCTGCTTTCTGTTGATTTAAAAGGTCATTGCACTGCATTTTGAACCGATTTGACTCTGAATAGTTCTCTTAAAGTCAGTTTTCTTGGCTGCTTGCAAAGAGTAGGAGAGCTTAGATGGTCCTGAATACCTGTATCAAGTTTCGTCTACATAAAATAACTAAATCTGCTAGGGCAGAGGCCAAACATTTTTTCCTGATCATTTGTATAAAAGGAAAGATTGGATGAGGCACGTAGTGCCATGGTGTAGTTGACAAGTAGGAGTAGGTGTAGGTGTTGGGTCATAGGTTGGACTCGACGATCTCAAAGGTCTTTTCCAACCTTATGATACTGTGATACTGTGATACTGTGATATGGTTGAATGTTTTTAGGGGTCATGGGATGTTGCTGCCAAGGCCAACTGGATCTCTTGTAGTCATGTAAATATAAACCTCACATAATGTGGGCTTTGGCTAAAGGTGTGGGATTGGTCACGGGTAAGAAGTGGAGGAGGAGGTTGGGATCCAGCCGTGGGCCCTTCTGGTTGGGTGGTAGGAGCGCATGAGACATCATGGACATACGGGTGAGGTTCTGCTTTTGGTCCAGATATTTGCAGGTCCATACACAAGGAGCTTTTTTTCATCCACTAGAGTGGTTCACCAGGATGGCCTCACGTAGGCAGAGATCTGATTTTGTATGTGACGCTGCATTACTGTGCAACCATGGCTCATCATATAACTAGGGATGTGAATACCTCATGAGACATGCTTGTAGGAAAAGTAGAAAATGACACCTTTAGACCATTAGCTCTCACTGTTAAATGTGTCACTTATATCGAGAAGTATTGTGATCATCTCCTTGCTTGGAGGGTTGAATATGTAGCCAAAACTGAACTTTTGCTTTCTTTTGTGTCTGAAAAGATTTCACTTTGTTGTTAACTGATACACCAAGTTGTCTTTTGTTCATTACTGTGAAACAACAACATGTGATGTCTTCTGTTATTTTCCATTTTTTCCAAAACTTTGTGCTATTAGTGCCAATCAACTCTTTTTTCCTTTTTAATTTTAATCTGTATTCTAGTATCTCTAATGTTTCTTTATGCTTTCATTCTTTCTTATTCAGTTGCCTTTTAAAATATTTTCTGTTCTTTGCCATCTGTTATATTCAGCAGTTTGGCTTATTTTCCATATCATTTATAATACTCTAAGATTAGGTCTCAGTTCTTACTGCAAATTACAAGTGAAATATGCCAAAGCAGTGGCACGCTTGCTATAGATGATGATAAAATTGCAGTAATGTTTCTTAAAAAAAATTGTATATGTTCATTATCACTGCAAATATTTTCTTGTTTAGTGGCAGGAATATTAACTATTATGAATGGTTAACTATTGAATAAACTGGCATACCCTGAGATTTTTAGTAAACCCTGGAAATTACTTTTCTGTCTGTAGTAGTCTTTTCTGTTGGCCTTCTGTCAGGATCTTGAATTTTTCACAGTTCTTCAGCTGCCAAATTTTGACTATGAGGTGATTAGTTTTCTGAAGAATCCACTCTTGGTCTCTATAATGAAAATAAATTCACTGATTTCCATATCTCTAAAGAGTAACTTTTAAATAAAGGATATAAATTCAGGTGAATTCTGCTTGGATCCAATTTTAATCACTAATTTTATCATTCAGTAGCATAGAAATTTACCAAAAACAAAGGTAAACTTTATAAAGAGAGCCACAGATCAAAGAAAAAAGAAAACAAGTTTTCCTACCAGCAAAATTGCTTTTCTTTGGGTAACTGCAATCATGTCAAGTAGCAAATATAGCAAATACAGCAAACAATGACTGTGTCTTATCATACATATTTGATCCTTCTTTTTAAAGGGTAAAATTATTAGATTTTGTAACTATTGGCAAATGAAAGTGTTTTGTGACAAGAACTTTGGCACTATCAATTGCCTCATTTTCATTGCTAACAGCCCTTGTCAAACTACTTTTCACTTTGTATGGCTCAAAACTTCCCCAGCAGGCTTAGGTTGGGAAATCACATATGTTGTAGCACTAGAACAGAACAACGACAATTATGGAGACTTCTGAAGAAACCCAAGTGATATTTTTTCTTCCCCACAGAATGAGATTTCAGTTTAAAATAATTTTCCTTTCTATTTTTAAAGACAGACAACCAAAACAATAGAATGTATCCATATGTCAGTAAATGTGATACGAGATTACTACATACCTCCTGCATTACATTTTGACCAAAATTTTTACAAAAGTTTAACTAAAACAGCAAGGCTAGTCCAAGCTCGTTTTCGTGACCACGCTCTGTGAAAAGAATATCACCATTTTTGTCGTCTTTATTTACAATTTCCTGTCTAAAGGTTTTTGAAATACACAGAATGCAATTAAATATAGCAAGGCTTCAGTATTTTAGCACTTTTCCATCTTCTCCAATAGCTGGCTGTCTTCTCTTTATATTTCTGGGCAAATGTGGGGTAAAATTGTTGCATATAAAGATTTCTAGGTTTTACGAGGCAGGTTTTTTAAGCCTGCACAACCAAGGCTTAGTGCCTACTTATGCTTCTGTGAAGTGAGCCTGAAATTCATCATCTACACTAACAGTAAACTTAAGCATTCTCAGGAAGAGTATTAACAATTTGTGTATTGTAAACGTGGTGACTTAAAGGCATCATTCTTTAAAAATAAGGAACAGTGGTGGCTGTGTTTACTTTGTAGAGGAAGAAAATTTATTTGCCCGTATTAGCTTTCAAAGTCACTTTATGAATGTAAGGAGAAGCAAAAAATGTCAGGATATTTGAAATCTACAGGAAAATACATGTACGCTCATAAACAATATAATAAGAACAGTGAATGGAAAAAGTAAGAAAATAAAAGCCATTTTTATAGTCAGTGGAAATATGTTCGCAAAGAAGGCTCCAGTATCTTCTATCTGAGGATTTCCTAGTGTGGTTGTGTCTTATAAACTTTCAGTAGAAGCTGAACCAAGTACTCTGGCGTTAGCAACTTGTAAAATAAGTAGCATGCTTTGGCTTTGCATGGCTGAAAGAGAATGACCTCAGGTTTCTCCACATTGCATCCCTCTAGCCAAAATAGTTTTTACTAAGTACTGACTAGTCTGGATAGAGTCAAGGTAGGCTCTATACTAAAAGCATCTGAACAGTGATTTAAAGATAAAAAGAGGTAAATGTGTATTTCTTTGCATTCAGTGCAGTTTGAATAAACTCTTTGGAGCCACAGTGGGATCTGTACTGGGAAACAGTGATGTGAGGTTGATCATTTGGCTGTGGGGTTTGGGGAATAATGAGGTTTTTTAAAAAAGTAAACAACAAAGATTAAACATATAAAAGCAAATAGTCGCACTCCATGGATAATGTATAAATGAGTAACTATCTAGAGATAAGGATTCATATATGCAATAAATGCTTCCCATATCTGTTACGCAAATTTTCTTCTTGGAATGAAAAGTTGTTTTAATGGTATCTTTTATGTGATTCTAATATAAACAAAAAATATTTTTTGTTATAACCCAGTGAACTTAAAATATATCACTAGAATATCAGCGGCGAGATTATTCTTGTACACCTTCTCTGAATTCTGTTTTTATTTCTGATTGCATTTCATCATTTAGAAATCAAAATTGAATTAAGTGAAAAAGTCTCATTTTTAAAAAGCTGGAATAGTTATGGAACTATGTGGATTTCCTTTCCATTTTAATGTATTACTTTGAAATTTTTTTGTTTTTATTCTGATTATATTATTAGTTGGACTGACTTCTTGCAGACTTTCTATACTTGCTTAACATTATATAAAATTAAAGCAGTTACAGAAAACATCAGAAACACAACCAGAATAAAATTAAGATTTTAGTGATGAATAGGGAAGGACATTTTTTGGTTGTCATTTGGTATCTGTTAAGGTCTAGTTGTTCAAGATTTCTGTATTTCCACTTTGCCAGCAGATTCTGTGTAATGTTTTAATATACAGCAGAAATAATTCATGAAATACCTAAAAATTATGTGCAGTTTTGGCACTACTAGTCAAGTAACAAATTAGCTTGTAATATTGGCTGGTCTCCCTATCATCAAAATAAGTAAAAGCACAAATAGGCAGGAAATCCAATGTTTTGGGGTTTATTGCTTGTTCATCTACCCCTGGCTTTGTTGGACTGCAATGCCATCACAGCGATGCTGCCTTGGTACATCACAGGGGCTCGTTATTATGGTGCAATCATGCAATGCTGTTGCTCTTCTCTCAGGGAAGTTGATCACCAGTGAAAGATGTGAAGAGAATAATTTGAAGAAAACATATCTTTCAGATGCCTTTTCTTGGAATAAAAAGCTTAGGGTGTAGGTTGTCATCCCACCAAGTGTTCTGTATTTACAATGAGGTTCTGTAGGTTTACAGTGAGTTCCTCTATTTGCAAGGAAAAATACTTTTTTGTATCAAAAGTATTGGTAACAGAGACCACAGCACAGTGCTTGCAGTGAATATAGCAAAAAAAATAATTATTTACAAAGGCAGTGTAACCAGACTTCTCTCCTGTGCTTTAGCAAGCAAGGGACAAAGTCTATGCTAAGTAAGCATGTTCTTTTTTGGGGATTGATAAGTGAATGCAGAAAGGCGAAATGCCTGCTCTTTCAAAAGCAGTCACTGATAGCTGCTGCATGATTTAGAGCAGATTAGACCTGATTCTGAGAAACCAGGGCAGCTACAATTCCCACTGAAGTTCTGCCAAGCCAAGGAGTGATTATTACAGCAGTAAATCAAGGTAGGCTGTCTGGAACTGGTGCAACACATCTCGACAGAACTGTAGCACCCAGTGTAAGTGGTAACAGGAGGGATACTGACACCACAGGAAAGACTATTTGAGGAAAATTACTCTTACTGATCTCCTGAGAAGTGACCTTACCTGTTATATGTTTTGAATCTGTCTGCTAAGGCATTAGTGTTACCTGGATCATAGGATAAAGTGTTCAGAGATACCTGTCAGTTTTCCCTTTTCTTGCCACAGTGCTGTGTCATTTTGGCAACTCTGATGGACTTCTGTTGCACAGAGCAGATAAGCACTTTTTCTTTAAAATGAAGAATTACTAATAAGAATACTGTCTGTCAGCTTCTTATTTCTGTGAGGCCAACCCTGTCACAAGTATGGCTGTGATACAAGAGCTACTCTCACATGGCTGATTCAGCTTCAGAAGTGACTTTGCTGTAAAATTGTGGTAAAGCGGAGTGATTAAGCACCCCTTCCCTACTGCTTCCTGACTCTCAGTCTGAAGGTAGTGAGAAGCAATGCCAGTCAGAATAGCTGAAATACAATTTCCTTCTGCTGCCCACAGTGTGGTATGTTTTGAAAAGTGGCTTTTCTTCTACTGCCACTGAACCAGTGCATCTGGGAGGCATTGGCCAACCTCTGAGAGGGACAGTCTTTTCCGAAAGGCTGATGGGATTATTTAAATTCCAGTAGACCCCGACATGGAAATTAACTTTATATGAAAGTATATTTTGTGTTTCACCATGAAGGACCTGTAAAACCACTAAACTTACAACACTGCTATTTGAGTTAAGATTTAGAAAGAGAGAGCAACGGTCTGCATGTGAATTGTCAAAAACTTGTGATTTTCTGTGGACTGGAGTTAATGACGTGAGTAGGTTCAAACTACTACAAAGCTGAGGAGCCAGCCACATGACTTACCTAGAATTTAGTAAAGCCCTTGACACAGTTTCCCACAGTATTCTCCTGAATAAAAAAAAATGCGGCTCATGGCTTAGATGGGTTCACTCTTTGGTGGGTAAAAAAATAGCTGGATGCCAGACCCAGAGAGTTGTGTTGAATGGAGTTAAATCCAGTTGGTGGCCAGTCACAAGTGGCACAGTGGGCTCAGGACTCAGTGTTGGGTCCAGTTATGTTTAATGTCTTTATCAACGATCTAGACAAAAGGATTGCGTGTTCCCTCAGTAAGTTTGCAGATGACACCAAACTGGGCAGGAGTGTCAATCTGCTTGAGGGAAGGAAGGTTCTACAGAGGGATCTGGACAAGCTGGATCGATGAGCTTTAGTCAATTGTATGAGGTTTAACAAGGCCAAGTGCTAGGTCCTGCTCTTTGGTCACAACAACTCTATGCAGTACTACAGGCTTGGGGAAGTGTGGCTGGAAAACTACCTGGCAGACAAGTACCTGGGGATGTTGGCTGACAGCCAGCTGAACATGAACCAGCAGTGTGCTCAGGTGGCCAAGAGGGCCAACAGCATCTTGGCCTGTATCAGAAACAGCGTGGCCAGCAGGAGCAGAGAGGTGATTGTGCCCTGTACTCGGCACTGGTGAGGCTGCACCTTGAATACTGTGTTCAGTTTTGGACCTCTCACTACAGGAAGGACGTTGAGGTGCTGGAGCGCGTCCAGAGAAGGGCAACGAGGCTGGTGAGGGGGGCTGACACACAAGTCTCATGAGAAGCAGCTGAAGGGACTGGGGTTGTTTCAGTCTGAAGGTTGTAGTAAGGTGGGTGTTGGTCTCTTCTCCCAATTAATAAGTGATGGGATGAGGGGAAATGATCTTAAGTTGTGCCAGGGGAGGTTTAAGCTAGATATAAGGAAATATTACTTCATGGAAATGGTTGTCAAACATTGGAACAGCTGCCCAGGGAAGTGGTTGAGTCGCCATCCTTGGAAGCATCTAAAAGACGTTTAGATGTGATGCTTAGGGATGTGGTTTAATGGTGCACATGACATTGTTAGGTTTATGGTTGGACTCGATGATCTTAAAGGTCTTTTTCAACCTAATCTGTGATTCTATGACTTGTACTGGCAGGATTTGGCCTGTAGACAATGGGAGGAGAGGTAGATGGGGAAAAGAAGTGGCCAAGAGTATAAATGTCCTTAAGATGTCTTCCTTGCCCCATAACTACAGTTGTGTTATGTGGGTATCGAGTTGTAGCCTGAAGGTAAGACCCACGAAGAAAAGATTCATTTGAGAAATGCTTAGACAAAAATAATTAAAGTTTCCTACATGTGACGTTTCCTCTCTGCTTATTGAAATATGGTGAAACATGTGCACATACTTCCACACTTAAGGCCCTCTACAGTCAGTAGGTGAAAAAACAGTGTAATTTATTAATTGATCTTTGCTAAGCAGTTAAATGCAAATGAAAACCACTCTTAACTAGACAGAAACTTAATGGGAGATGAGATGTAAGTATATAATCTTTCACTCTGTCTCATCAGAATTTGAATTTGATTTAAATTGCAAGGAATATATAAATGGTTTCTCTGTGTTATCATTCATATTTCTTCTATTGGGAAGGTAATTAAAAGAAATGGAGAAGGCAGAGAGGAACAAAACAAGTTTGACCTAAAATACAGATTTTATGTATGAAGTTTACAGACTATAACATTTCATTTTTTATAGTAAGTAGTGTAGCATTAATGGTGCTCAAAATTCAATTGGTTAGAAACTGGTTACAAATAAAAGGAATTAACTATGCTATTTTCAATTATCAGGGATAGAATTCAGACTAAAACTAATAGTGTAAGCAAAATGTACAATAAATCAATTTCTTAGAGTTGTTTAGCTTTTCCTAATTCAACATGAATAAAAAACTATTTTATTTTAAGATACACTTCCTGTAATTGTGTTAATTAAGCTAGGCATGTCCATGCTAAATTTACTCTGTAAATCTGTGGTATTTTATAGCAGGTGTTTGTAACTGAAAAAACAAAGCATCACGAAAGACATCTCTTATTTTGAAAAATAGCAAGTCACTTTTTAGCTAGCTCTACATACTTAATATTTTTTTCAAGAAACTAGTCAGTAGTCATTCGGATCAACAGTTTCATGTCTGCTTCAGCCCGTCACATGTAACACTCATAGCTTCTGACTTCAAGTCTGAGCCAAAAAAAGAAATTTCCATCTGCAGAACCAGTAATTGTTAATTAAAACTCTTTTTCTCATTTGCAAGAGTTAGACTAAGAAGCATTATAAATTGGCTGGTATTTCAGTAATTAATAGAAGTGTTATTATATTATATGTACACTATTTTGGCTTATGTGAGTCAATACCTTGTTTGAGAGATTGTGAGTTGGTTAAAAGATTAAATACTTAAAGAATCAATAGACATAAGTGGCATGGATTAAAAACTGGCGAAATGCTAGGCTTCTAAGTTAATTTTAACTAGCCAGTGATCATCAAGGGCATGTAAAATAGTCTAGTAGAATTTCCCATGATTCCTCCCTGGATGCTGTTTAATACTACTCAGTATCAGATCCTACAGGTGGAAATAAAAACTGAAATAAAGAAAAATTATTTGAATAATTATTTTCTCCTGTTGCTATAGGCTGTGTTATGAAAGTTGTATAATTATATTGCTTGGAACTTTGAAGATTATTTTAATATCTTAAAATCAGTTAATTTGGTAAATCTGTGGATTCTGCAATTTGCTACAGCTCATACTGCGGTTTCAGCCGTGTTTATTCTCTTCTCCAAAGTGCATCTACACTCTTCTTGGGGCAGCAGCACTTGAAAGGTGGAGGGGAAAAAGGAACGGATGCAATCATCTTCCTTCAATCTGGCTTTTCTACACTGAATTCCGTTACTTCACATTTGTGAACACATGAACCACTTTAGCCAAAGACATGTGGCCATCCTGTGATTAGCTGGCGTGTGGAATTGTTACTTGCTGGTTGCTTTCAAAAAATATAATGGTTTCCTGAATCAGAATTTGCTTGTTTGGAGTTCCTTATTCAATGGGTTGGTGCACGTGTGTGCTGGGATGGACGTCAGGAGATGAATAATGACAAATCCTGAGGCTCATGGAGGTGCAGAAGAAGGGCATGCGTGTGCATATCCATGTGACAGATGGGAGAGACCCTAGCCTGCAATAGTCAAGCAGGCCACAGGATTCAGAAGAGACCCAGTCTGTGGCTACCTATGTTAGTGAGTGGTGGCCTGCACGTGGGGTGCAAGGATGAGCGGCTGTGCAGTCAGCCTCTATCCTATCTGCCCTCAGTTATTTAGGCAGAGCAAAGCAATGCCAAAACTCAGACAAAGAGTCTGCCCAAGGCAGAAGCAATCAGATCAGAGATCTGGAGCTGGGTCCCCTCCATCATCTTGATCAAATGTTTGATCAGTGAATTGTGCTGGAGTATAGTTAACTTACTTTTTTTCTCCTTCCTTTTCTTTCTTTTCTCATTCTCATTCTCATTCTTTTTTTCTCCCGTCTTTTCTCTGCTTCTGAGACTGAGAAGTCTTCCCAATAAATCAGCTATCAGATCCCGAATGTTTTGAAAAAAACTTGGTTTGAAAATTTTTACCTAGTAAAAATTATGTTTTGTTGAAAAATGTGCTTTCAGGTCCTGGGGTTCACATACTTGAGCTCCTGCACAGATGCCTCAGATGTCAATTTGCTTTTATTTATCCCTTTGGGTACTGGCGGTTAATCCATGTTTTTTAAGTTGTCTTCATAGCTATCTTTCTCCTTAAAGAAAGGAGATACATATCTGGACTGAACTCTGAATAAGAAATTTTCTGGGGTTACGATTTCAGTGTAATTTTATTTATATTTGATAGACAGGAAGATCAATGGAACTTGTTTTCTGCATGTGTTGATTACTTTGAAAACTAATTAAACATGTCATCGTTATCCATATTTCCCATCTCACTGTATTACTTCTTACCTTGTATGTCATGTTAAAAATCCTAATATAAGGGACTTCATTGAGTTAGTCTTATTTTTTCCAGAAATATTTTACTAACAAGTAAATATAGTGATAAGTGTTTTCCCTTTGCATCTGTCTTCTGTTTAGGACAGGTCTACTATTTCAAAGGTTTTCAGTGAGCAATAAAATGAGAAACAGAAGGTTTTTGGTCACTTACACCAGTTTTTAAGGAAAAATTCTTTCATGATTTCTTTGTAATTAGGTCTACTTGAAGTTTATTAATCATGGTATTTGACTGCTGCTTTTCTGTTTGATTTTGTAACAGAATATAAGCTTTCCATTCAACAGTTAGTGGCATTTTTGAAGCAGACAACTCCACTTAGGAGACTCTCTGAGGCACTGAGAGTGGAGAGAGAGAGAAATTTTTCTTTTTCATGTATGTGTAAGAAGTCTTGAAGAGCATTATCAAGTTACTCTTGGCTTTCAAAATCCTTTCTTTTAATTTGCCCCCCTCTTTTGCTATATTTCTCAAAATTGGGAAACTCATCTGACTGAGCCACACTGCGTTGACCCTGTGGAGGAACCTGTCTCCCTCCAGTGATGGAAGAAATAGGGGCAGGGAGGTTAGCACCACTGGGCTGAAGTTTGCTTTTGAAAATCCTCTACTATGAGTCTCTGCTAACATCTACATGTTTAAATCGGATAACTGTGCATTGAAACAGATGGTTTATCATTGACTCAACTTATGCATACAATTATATATGCACTAATGAGAATACTGCACATTCTGTCATTTGCTGTTGATTATGTATTTTAAAAGATGGCCTGCTGTTTTTAAGTTGATACTGGACCACCATTTACAGTGGAATGAAACTAGCTAAGTAAAGAAGTAAGACATTATGTGGTAAGCAGAAAAGGAAATTTTAAGCGGTACACAGCCAAGGGCTTAGAAGGGAAATGAGGAAAGTAGAGATAGAACAGAAAGAAAAGAAAATAATTTCTGCTAAAATGGGAATTTTGAACTGGAGTGATGGAGTGAAAACATTCAGAAACCCGACAAAAAGCTGTTGGCACCTAGTGTGAGAAGCAGTGTATCTAAAATGAAAGTTGTTCATCATTGCAGGGAAACTGCACCAAGCTCTAGGAAAAAATATATGACTTCCATTGCTAGTTACTCTTCCAGTGCTGTTTTCAAACTGGAGATTTGCAGATAGGTTTAAGCATGGGGTGTATCTTGCAGAAAAACTTCTGAAGATCTTCTTGCACGAAGATCTGAAATGGAGATTTTTACTGTCTAGTTTGCTAGTGGTTTTGGTTTTTATCATTTGATAAAATAATAGTTCAGAATCTTTATAGGCTTGTGATGATGTAGACTAAGGACATGAGGATTCCAGATTCTGAATTATGAGCTGTGGTCTCTGACCACTTGCTTAAAAATGTTCCAGTATTGATTGGATAGGAAAGTAACCTACAGGACACCTATTTTTCAGAGGACTCCAGAGAAGATCCATGATATCACAAATTAATAAATCTGTTTTTTGCAATTAGTACAAACAAATTAGAAGAAACTATAATAAACAGTAGAGTTAGTGTGTACTTGAATAATGTGGTATATTGCGACAGAATCAGCATGACTGTGCAAAGGAGAATTGAGCTCTGTAGCCTACAGGTGCATTCCAAAGGTTTCCATGATCAGAGGAAGGAGAACTGGTTGATGTGATCACCTTGAATCATATCAAAGGCTTTAGCCAGGATCCTTTACCAGAGACTCTTAAACAAAGTTATCCTGGGATAGATGGGAAGTTCCCCATAGAGGAACACAACTGATTAAAAGGCAGAGCAAACAGCAGGAATGTATTTTCAATTTTTACAGTAAGGATAGATGGCCACTGTAATCCCACATGTGGGACCAGAATACGTAGAAGTGATTTGAATAAGGAAATGCTAAGTGATATGTTATTTACAGTAAGGACTGTTGTGAAGAACTGCAGAGGGATCACATGGTAGAGAGTGACAGGATGTTAGAATGATAGTTGAAATTCAGATGTGAGGTAATGCACAGGGGAAAAAGAAGCAATCCTTCCTTCAGACACTGAGCAATTAGCTATTAGCTAATACCACATAAACTGTCTGTGAAAAGGTGAGCTGAAGGTTCAGAATTGATCAAAAAAAGGCAAATGCAATATTTGGCATTATTAGAAAGACAAGGGAAAACAAAAGAGAAAGCATTATGAAACTGGACACATGTTTGAGTGTTGTGAATACTCTGTACAGTTCTGATTCCCTGAGTCTTCGAAAGGGTGCTTTGAAACTGCAGAAGATTCAGAGGTGATCAAGAAGTATGATAAAAGCTTTGTGAGCAGCTTATATATTAAGGAATATCTAAGTGTATTAGTACTGTTTAAGCTAGACAAGGTATGAGGGTGGGGTGTGGCATAGCGGAGATGAATAAGACACTAAGTCCCTTTGACTTGAAAGTAGTAGGGGACATGAAATAAAACCAGAAACTTGCAAGTTGATCCGAGCAGAGGTGGTGGTTCTTGACTCAGAGTGGATCTGAGCCAGGAAACTGTTGTGAATGCTAGCAGTTTAGATGGATTGGAAAAGTAACTGAACTAATTCATGGAATTAAAAACATAGGCTGTCAGCTGCAAAGATGATCTGTCTGGCTAAGCGCAGGACAATACTCTCAGGAAATAATATCATGCAATTTGTTATTCTTATTTAATTGCCTAGACTTCTTCCATTGGGTACTGACAGATACAGTGTTTGAACCTGTGTTATGTCTCAGTATGGTCGTTATATTCTTGTATCACTTTGATTCTATTTGATGTCTGCTATGTAGCTGTATTTAACCTTCGAACACAGCAGACATTATTAATTTGGCTGCTGTGTATCAACTACAAGTGTGGAAATGGTTCTAGTCAGTGTCTATAAAAATAGTGTATCGCATATAAAATATTATGAAGTAATTTAGAAACCTAAGGAAGATACAGACCTTTCCTTCTCTTGATATCCAAGAGATCCTGATGTATTATGCAGGATTTTTTAGCAGTAATTCATTCATAGATGGTACTCTACAAATGAATTAGTAGACATTTTACCCCATTACAACACCACATATTAAAATCTGCATTTTAGAAAATACACATGTAGGAACAAGATTTTTTATTTGCCTGCATGTAAGTATAAGGAGTATACTTGACATGGCATGTGAAAATATGTATATCAAGTACCTGTAGATATTTTAATTACTAAAGATAAATTATTCTATAATTATATGTGCTATACAGTTGTGAGCAGTACCATTAACAGAATTTGATATAGAAAATCCATATATAAATATGAAAGGTTGTCATGATGCCATTGAGTTGCTTGATGCAGATTGCAACTGAGTGTCAGATGAATGAAGACTTATTACCTCACTGATATTTTTATCTTCTGAAATGATAAGAAAGTAATAATCAAATCATTTAATTAAACTGCTGATACTCATAATAAGGCTTTTGGAGATCATTTAAGTGTAATTCAGTTTTTCCTCTCAGATTGAATCTCCTGATATGATTAGCTTTTTCAGTACCATAGGAAACAGAAGATTATTCTGTACTAAATTTAGCCACTGGTCATTGTTAATGGATTAGAACCAGTGAAACTGAATGCATCTGCTGGAGTTTTTCAAAGGTTTACTGACTAATGAGTCAAGAGAAACCCCACGTAGAAAATATCTAAAAACCTGAATCATGCAGAATGAAGACCCTATTAAAATCCTGTCAGTGGAAAGAGTGATTAAATTCACCTTGAAGTGATAGGGACAAGCTTAATACATATATGCTACATTGCTGTCAGTGGCATTGGCCCTGGGATGAGCTGAGCTTTGTGTACAAGGGCATGTGTGATATTTCCTTCCAGCTGAGATTTTGAAAAGACTGGCTGAGTGCTGTGTTAGCACAACTCTGCCATATTGCTGTAAAGACAATAGGAGTGAACTGCAAGAACACAGTACGCTGAAAATGTTCACAATGTTGTTATGTTAAGCACTAGACTTATCCAGAAGACGCACAGTCTTTGGAACTTTCCCCTCACCTTCCAGGGAAGGGTTTAACTCCTGCTGCACCCATGGCATGCAGCCGGGGTTTGGCCAGCCCAGGAGGGATGGCTGCGGATGTGGAGGCTTCCCACAGCGGATGGTGGAACCTCCCACATGTGGATCCTGCTGGGGTGGCTGCCCTCTGATAGGAATGTCTTAAAATGAAGAGCCTCCAGGTCCTAATCAAGCCTGATCTCACTTGTGCCCTTTGTTTACATGGCTGTTGCACTTAACAGTTGTCCAGAGGTGCAAACAGATTAGAGGACATGCATCAGTGCAGGAAGCAAGGTGTTCTTGCGCTCCGCAGGCGTGTAATGAAACAATATAAAAAATTATGAGGTTTTGGATTTGGTTTTGTGCTAGCTTTTCAAGTCCTGCTAGCCCAGAACTTTCTATATACCTAGCCATCTGGGCCCAAAGTAATTCTACACCTCTGTTTTTAAATATTTCTAAATAGAGAGCTTATGAATATTGCTGTAATAAGGTCATAAGCAGGCTAAAAAAATATTACCTCTTTATTTAGTGCTATGAAAGATGCTTGTTTTCATGAGGTGTTTATATGCTTTTTGAAACTTAGAGAATGCTTAAGGTGTTCATTTAAGTAAAAGAGAAGATGAACCTGTTATGTATAAATTAATAAGTAAAAAATAACGAAGAATACATGTGTATATACATATAACATACTTCGTCCTCATATCCCTACAAACAGGGCAAAAGCAAAGGTTTAGCTGCAGTAGCTTTTAACATTCAGAAACAACTGTTCCACGCCTATGCTGTTTCTTATGTCTGAGCTGTTGCCCATGAACACTTGTACTGGGATAAGAGAAAATTTGAGCATAGTCATAGCTGGCAGCTCAAATCTCGTCATTGATAAAGCTCGCAGCCACCCCTGTGCGTTTTCTTGTCAGTGAAATAAAATGTCACTCTCTGACTGGCAATATCTGTTCTTCTCAGCTGCTGCCTGTCTGTACCTCTGCCAGTGCAAACTGAATGTAAATGCAGTTCCCAGCTCGGTGGCAGCAGTAGCAAAGCATGCAGGGTGGACAGTGGATGTCAGGGCTGCTCAGTGACATCCAAAAGGGGGTGGTGGGGACCGATGGGGTGCAGTGATGAGAAAATACACAAGAGTGATTGTGGGAGCATTGGGTTGGCTCTGAGCAGGCAGGTAGCATGATGGGGAGCAGGGTGCTCTCAGTGCTGCAGTTCCTGTTTTCCTTAGCGCTGTGAAACATGGTGGCTGCAGTGCAGCAATCTGCTTCAAACAAATTGAGATCCTTGTAGGTGCCTGGAACCAATGTTCAGCTTTGTCTGCTTTGTTCTACAGTTTTTTTGCTTCTTTCCCTCCACCTTGTCTGAGGTGTAAATCATCCCAGACCTCCCTGCTGGCATTTTCTGCATCGTGTGCTCTTTGTTCTGCAGCACTTTACATGACTTCTGTGTTTCTCTTTGTGTGTGATGTCAGTTGAAGATGATGAGAGCTCTGTATACATAAAAATTGTCATAGATTGTCTTAACCCAAGTTGGAAACTAAACTATCTAGTTACATATGTACATATATTTTCACTACTGTCTTTGACTCAGAATTTTACTACTTTAGATAAGCTTTATTTTGATAGTAATTGACTATTCTTCTCATAGGCAATGAAGGCAACTCACTGTCTCACTACCAAAAATGTTCTGTATCACTGACTACACCTTTATGTTAGTATAGGTATCAATTCTACTTTAACATCCCAGATTTTTATCCACCTCACTGTTATAAATAAAAAAGGATTAAACTCCAGAGGACTCTGCTCTTGTGTGCAGAAATTATATGGAATTACACGCAAACTACTGGCAGAATTTAATAATGAAGCAATAATGTTTTGTTGCAATTACTGTGAATAGACACTGATATCTTTTCCATGGAGATGTTTTCAACACATCCTCTAGAAATCCACACAACTCAATTACTTTCTGTGGGCTTTTTCTGGTGTTGATTTCAAAGTAGATACCTCAGCGGTTTCAGTAAAAATTTTGCTTTTGAGCCCAAGAGAATAAACAAAAGTAAAGAGATCTGAAATGAAAAGTACATTTTCTTTTCTTTTCCTGTGTTAGAGAAAAGTACACTGCATGAGAGAATAAAGGTCAGCATTTCCAAAATTATCTAAGCATCATTGCAGCCTTAGTTCCATTTTCAAAGCAATGTAAGCACTTTGTAACCTAAAGGCTCCAACAGGTTCAGATAATATCATTATTGTAGTATAAAATTTATAAAGTACTCCAGGTGCCTAATTCACACTAAGTCCAAGTGCTTTGATGCTCTCAACAGCCCTGCTTGTTACCTCTCTGAATCAATACGAACCTAAAGCCTCCTGAAAATTGGACACTCAATTTCACCAAAATGCAGTGAGATGTGAGTGCTAATGTTAGTTCTTAAAATAGGTTTTAAAATCCTAAGCCACACAGGGCCTGATTTTTAAAAGCATAAAGTCACTGACAGATCCAGAAACAGGTCAAGGGGAATTTTTCTAAAACTCTTAAGACCTCAGGAGGTTTTCCAAGAGGGCCCAAAAAAAGGAAAAGGGAAGACAGCTAGTTTGGCTATCAAATATCTCTCAAATAATAGATTCTTCACAGATATTCACTGAATTAAAAGGTAGTTAACATCCATTCAGGCAAACATTACTTCATCAAAGCATTAATATTTGTAGTTACTATGAAGCTTTGACTTCTAAATCTGCATAAATGGCTGGACATGCAAGCAAATATTACTTGTAGAGGTATGTATGGAGTAATCAGTTCTATTCAACCCTCACAAGTACACCTCCTAATCCCACACCAAAAATCATTTATTATGGTCTTCATGAGAGGGACACACTATCTTAACATCGGTTCACCCAGTGGTGAGTGAATAGATCCTGATTAGCACATCCCATTAGCAGTCAAGGACGTATAGCAAATCCATAGGAGAGCAAGAGAACTAGGATTATTGTGCTCAGGAACTACAGAGGTTCCTTCTATCCATATAGATTAAACGGCACCAGGCTGTGGTCCTGGATGCTGATATAAGATGGTCTTTGCTCTGCAACTGCAGGAATGGCACCTGGCACAGCTGAGTGCCCTAATAAGGAGCCCTTTCCCAAATAGTTCCTGGGCCCTGTTGGGGCAGGGGAGTACAAGCCAGAGACCATTGCCAAAAGGTAGTTTGAATTTGGCCACCTTGCTTTGTAAAGTTTGCTCTACTAAGACGATCCAAGCTGTGTCACCTGGTTTGAAAGCTGGAGAATTTCTCTGGACCATTGATTTACTGCTATATGTATGGCTAGAGTACAGCAAAGGCTATTACGTTATGTAAGAGTAGGAGATGTGAGAAGAAGCTTCAACTATGGCACACAGCTGTGGAGACATCACAGAGGCTTACTTTTTCCGTTATGCCTTAAAACAATTTGACATACTTTTTTTTTCCAGGATCAAGAACATGACAGTCCAGATGACAGTTATGAAGTCAACAAACACTGTTAGAAATGTTTCTACTTTGTTTGTCCATATTTTTAAGTCCATTCCTCTTGCTCAAAATAGGATGCTGCAGTGCTACATTACTTCATTCAGGTGCTGTTCAATGGCATAAACAAGCAATGTCACTGAGCCTTGTTTCATGGCCAAATACACAGCATGTGTTGTAGAATTGTCCTAGGAGAAAAGCAAAGTGGTGGCTATGAAGAAACGTGTACTCAGAAAGACACATCTGCTACTGTGATAAAGTTATAAAATTCTCTATTTTAAGGTAAGAGCAGAAAGGCACAATGTTTGTGCTTTCTGCCTTCTCTTTTGAAATGCAATATAGGGAGCAAAGAAAAAAAATTACCAAATATAATTGCCTACTAACAGTTTTTGCCTTTGATGTCTTTCCGCTCCTTGCTAGCAAATTGATTTGCTACTTAGTCATAGCAGTAGTTTGTAAAAAATACAGGGCAAGAAGGCCTCAGTGAAAATCTAATTCAGTTTAATTATCACCATATTAAAGCCAATAGAGTAATGTTAATGCCAGTGTCCTTCACAAGTGTCATGAATGTGCTCTGCATCAATACCTTCTTCCCACGCTCTTAGAGAAAGTACAGGCTGGTTTTGGTGGCTTCAGTGAAGCAGTTTGGCAGCCATCATAAAATTGATTGCCAGTAATTTCCAGTCACTGGTGCTCTGATAGGGTGGAACTGGAAACAGAGGAATGAACCTTCTAGGGACTTGGAGGATGACCAAGTGGAACATTGAATGAATGGCACAATGCCACTCATTGCCCTCTTCGCCTTCATCTGAACAGCAGAGGAAGAGGTCCTAGCAGTGGCTAGATATCTTCATGAACTCAAACATATGTGTCACTGTAAGCTACTTTGGTTTAGTAGATGAGTTAGATCAATAGAGGAAAAAAGTTGTTACAGTTCCTATAGAGATAAAAGTCAAATCTTCTGACTGTTTTAATCAGGGCAAAAGTTCCTTGCTCCTTTGTTACTCAAAACGGATTTGAGTTTATATCATTTGGGGTCAAACACGATTTAGGAGAGCATATACTTATACTTAGTCTGTACAGAAAACTGACTAATAAGAACCTCATGTTGGGTACAATCCAAACCCTAATTTAATTTTTTTCCAGTGCAAGATTAAACCTACTTCTTTGTACTTATTAACATGGTGCCAAAATAATTTACATCAGATTCATATTATAAAACTAAAGGGTACACTGATAATATGTTACTATCACAGTGTCATTGCTTTACTTTATGGACTCTAACACATCTTTGACTTGATATTTTTCTTCTCTAACCTTTATCTGTAATGCTTAGATGCATATTCCTGTAATAGAAATAGATGTATGAAGGGATTCAGTATTCTGTCTAGAAATGTGCTACAGAGAATGAGGGTGTGGCCAAATATTCTTCTGTATAGTAACGATACTTTTGATGAACAATATCCCTGCATGGTAATAGTAGATATGCTAATATGGAGGGAAGCAATCAAAATAAACCAAGCCAGGTTGTCCCAGTAATATGACACATGGAAAAAAAGCTGGTTTTAATTCCAAATTTTCAGGGTAATCTGGCCCTAATCCCACAGGACAACCGGGTGATCAAGCCGAGTCAACATGGGTTCACCAAAGGCAGGTCCTGCCAGACCAACTTGATCTCCTTCTATGACAAGGTTACCTGTTTAATGGACGAGGGAAAGGGTGTGAATGTGGTGTGCCTGGACTTCAGTAAAGTTTTTGACACCGTTTCTCACAGTATCTTGCTGGAGAAACTGGCTGCCATCGGCATGGACAGGCACAGCCTCTGCTGGGTTAAAAACTGGCTGGATGGCCAGGCTCAAAGAGTTGTGGTAAATGGAAGTAAATCCAGTTGGAAACCAGTCACGAGTGGTGTTCCCCCGGGTTCAGTGCTGGGTCCAGTCCTGTTTAACATTTTTATCAATGATCTCGATGAAGGCATTGAGTGCACCCTCAGCAAGTTTGCGGATGACATCAAGCTGGGTGCAAGTGTGGATCTGCTTGAAGGAAGGGAGGCTCTGCAGAGGGATCTGGACAGGCTGGATCGATGGGCTGAGACCAATGGGATGAGGTTCAACAAGGCCAAGTGCAGAGTCCTGCATTTGGGACACAACAACCCCATGCAGCGTTACAGGCTTGGGGAAGAGTGGCTGGAGAGCTGCCTGACAGAGAAGGACCTGGGGGTGTTGGTTGACAGCCAGCTGAACATGAGCCAGCAGTGTGCCCAGGTGGCCAAGAGGGTCAATGGCATCTTGGCCTGTGTCAGACACAGCGTGGCCAGCAGGAGCAGGGAGGTGATTGTGCCCCTGTACTCGGCACTGGTGAGGCCGCACCTCGAGTGCTGGGTTCAGTTTTGGGCCCCTCACTACAAGAAGGACATTGAGGGGCTGGAGCGTGTGCAGAGAAGGGCAGCGCGGCTGGTGAGGGGGCTGGAGAATAAGACCTATGATGAGAGACTCAGGGAATTAGGGTTGTTTAGCTTAGAGGAGTCTGAGGGGAGACCTCATCACTGTTTACAACTGCCTGAAAGGAGGTTGTGACGGGGTGGGTGCTGGTCTCGTCTCACAAGTGTCAAGCGATAGGACAAGAGGTAATGGCCACAAGTTGTACCAGAGGAGGTTTAGACTGGACATTATAAAGAATTTCTTTACTGAAGGAGTGGTCAGGGATTGGCACAGGCTGTCCAGGGAGGTGGTGCATTCACCATCCCTGGAGGTGTTTAAAAAATGGGTTGATGAGTTCCTTAGGGACAGGGTTTAGTAGGGAGACAGGCACAGTTGGACTCGGTGATCTGAGAGGTCTCTTCCAACCTTATAATTCTATGATTCTATGAAGTCAGCTGAATGCACCAACTGCATGTCTGAGGGCTGGAGAAGGCACGAGAACTAGTGCTTGTCTTAGATGGCTGATCTCCAGCTTCCAAGTGACCATTCCCTTTCTGGATTTCTCACTTCCTATTTTTATCAAGACAGCTATTTTTTTTCAAGATCCTGTGGGAAACTATGGTTGGCTATTGATGTGAAACTCATACAATAATGATTGTAATGAAAGATATTATGGTCCAGTGTCCTTGTAATTTGGTGACACAAACTGGATACACAAGACTCACATTACTCTTTTTTGTCTCCAGAATTTCTCCTGTTTATTTTATGTAGCCCCTTTCATAAGCTTATGAGAGTTGTATTAAAACAATTTAGGTTTCTTGCCCTGTGCAACCAATTCAGAACTCTAATCCTCAGATGTCTAAATATCTTCCTGTAATTTTAAGTCTAAATTTACTCATGCCCCATTTATAACCAATTTATATTGTTGTATTATATTATGCTGAACTTATAGACCATTTACATGAACTCAGTAATTGAGATATATATGTATTTTGATTGTATTTGTTACAGATGTATAGTTCAGTTCATCAGGTTGCTTATGAGAATAATTTGTAACTCTCTGTAATGCCTTTGACTGATGTGTACTTAAAGCCATTAAGGATAATTGTATCTCCACCTGTCTCCAACGTGATTATAACTTCTATCAACCATTTATAAGCACTTATATATTATGTATCATCAGCATACAGCGTATTTGTGAAATAATTTATGTGATTTCATTATAAGATCCTGGGATATTACAGCTTGCGTAAGTAAAGATAAGTCAGCAGGGAAATCTTATTTTTCAATCAGAATAAATATGCACTTGGATTTTAATACAGTAAATTCCTTACTGTGGTAATAAAACTAGTATGAAAAACACTGTGTGCATGGATGCTCTTTGAAGGTTTGGCTCCTTGACAATTAACAGAAAAAGGACCAATACACCTAATTTAGCAGCTACTTGAAATAGTGCTCATTCTGTTGTTTCTATAATGACACGAAACAATTGCCTTGGTTTTCCAATGCGCTACAAGCCATATTGACCTCTGTTCTTCTGCAGAGAGCAAAACAATGTGTTTTACCTGATAACATCATGTTATGCTGGATGTGTAAAGTTAAAAATCTTATGCAAGCAATGGGGAATCTGTACCCAAGTTATTTGATGCAAAGAATTTTTTTCTTTTTCATTTGATTTCTTCCATTAGGTTAGGCTTATTCTACTTGGTGTTATATTTGACGTGTTTAATATTTGGATACTGTCCTTAAAATAAAATACAAATGCTTATTCAGAGTAGAATACTTTTAGCTCTAATGCAAGGGTTTAAAAACACCGAATAAGACCTATCCAACATTTTCCTTGTCGTGCATGGATTTGAATGAGTACATTGAAAACAATGTACATTTGCAGATTTAAATTTTGACATTTATGATGATTTTTTAGTAAGGATGATTTTAATATGTTTTCACTTTTAAGATGGTTTTTCCTTATTCTGAGCAGTAAATCAGTAAGACAGACATAGTATCTAGGCACAAATCTGCATTCCTAAAATAATGAGATGTGGAATAGAGCATTTCTGGTTTTCACAGCAAAAACAAATGCCTCATATTATAAAAATACTAGCTTCAGAAGCCCAATAGCAAAAAAAAAAACCCATAGAGAAATGTGTCATTTGGCATTACAAATGTGGTAATGTAGATTCTGCAAACTTAGAAATCTGAGGATTCATGTGGAAGAAAATACCAAATAAGAGATACAACTGTTAAAAGTAAGTAGAGAAATAAGTAAATAAATACTGCTAGTAAAATCAAAAGAAAATGTTAAACACCAATTGAGATACTTTGATTTATGTAATGTATGTTGTTCTGTTCTCGCGAGAGCTCATGTACCTAGGAACTGGGGTAGGAAGTGAGTCATTGTTTTTTAAAGTAATGCTTGCTTAAAAATGATTTGCACAGTATTCATACCCTTTGGCCACATATTTGCTTGTGTAAAAAAATGTTACTTTCCAGAAGACTGAACTCTATTCTAATCTTTTATCTGGATGTTGCATTAAAATATTCCTTCCCTTCGGCCCATCAGTTTTACAGTGTGATAAATTTATCTGTTACACAAATGGCAAACACTTTATGCAATCCTTTTTTTTTTTAAGGAAGATGGAAATTAATAAATATGTATTTTGTGCCTCAGGCCTATCTTCTGCTCAGTGTAGTAACCCATTTTACATTTTTACATTAGTAATTGTTCTTATCCAGAACATAAAACATGTTAGAATGACAAGCCATACAAATATAGCTGGTTTCTACTATTATAGCCTTGAAATGCTGCACAGTGGATATTTTGGTTCCATAGTGTTTCATTGTCATAGATCTGGGTAAGAAAAGCACCAGTTAAAATTATAAGCAAAATGATTTGTTTTCTGTGTAGCAAGATTTGTTCTGCAGTGCTTTTAAGAAAGAGGAGGAAAAAAAAAATAAAGGAAGGTGGTTTTGGTGATGAAACCTGTACTAACAGTGTGCCTGGGAGCATTCCTGGGCAGTGGGCAGAAAAGCCTGTGTTAGCAAGCTGTTATCACTTGCCCTGGCCTGAGCTGGTGTGGCCCAGCCAGTGCTCTTCCCAGCAAAATGCCAGCATGGTTTGCCATTCCCAAAAGGCAGTTTTCACTCAGCAAGAGCCGTGCTGGAGGTGAGATGGTTTTACTAGTGAGGATGCAAGCTTTCTGTGCTAGCTGCCCATGGTGCCAGCAACTGTCCTGGGCTTGCTTAAATTGACTAAGATGAACCTAAGAGCCAGATGTGCCTCTTTTACTGTGGTAGCACCAAGCAGCTTTAATGAAGTTGTTGGCTCATTTTGTGTGAAACAATAATTGACAGAGCAGTGTAAGAAGGCTCAGTTAATGCAAATTTCCTACCTTATTCCCCGTGACTCAATTGTATTCACAACACAGGAATTAAAATACCTTATCAGCATGCTATTAATATAGTTTTATTAATATTTGTGACATCCCCATGATAAGCAGCCCAGAAGAGAGATAGCTGATAATACCATTAAATTAGGATGAGAGCTGTGGGGTTTTTCTATAACAAAGATAATGTACAGACTGGGGAGCAAGAGGCTGGACAGTAGCCCTGTGGAGAGGGACCTGGGGGTTCTGGTCAACAAGAAGTTGAATGTATGCCAGCTGTGTGCCCTGGCAGCCAGGAGGGCCAACCATGTCCTGGGGTGCATCAAGGATAGCATTGCCAGCTGGATGAGGGAGGTCATTGTCCTGCTTTACGCTGCACTGGTGCAGCCCCACCTTGAGTAATGTATTCAGTTTTGAGTGCCACAGTATAAAAAGGACGTTGAACTACTAGAGAGTGTCCAGAGGAGGCCACAAAACTGGTGAAGGGTCTGGAGGAGAAATCATATGAGCAGCAGCTGAAGTCACTTGGTCTGTTCATCCTGGAGAAGAGGAGGCTGAGTGGGACCTCATAGCAGTTTACTGCTTCCTCACAAAGGAAGGAGGAGGAGCAGGCACTGATCTCTCTGGTGACCAACAACAGGACTCAAGGGAATAGCATGAAGATGTTTCAGGGGAGGTTTTGGTTAGATATTAGGAAACTGTTCTTCACTCAGAGTGATGGAGCACTGGAATAGGCTCCTCAGGGAAGCAGTCGTGGTGCCAAACCTGACAATATTCAAGAAGCATTTGGACAATGCCCTCAGACACGTGGTGTGAATGCTGGGATTGTCCTGTGCAGGGATAGGAGTTGGATTCGATGATCCTTCTGGGTCCCTTCCAACTCAGGTCATTCTGTGATTCTATGTGATTACATGACTATGCCATGCATGGCAGTAACCAGATGCACATACGCAAGGAGTCCAAGTGGAGGTTGCCCTGAGTCTTAGCACCAGGATATCCTGAAAGGGAGCTTTTGACTTTGAAACCTGAAATCAGTGTGTGTGCATGTGTTTGGAAAGAAAGAAGATTTCCACTTTTAGTGAAGGTTTTTCACTTTTACTGAACCCAGATCTTTCCACAGAGGATGAGAGTTTCTGTAATAATCACATGCCAGTCAACAGTAATTAAGAAAAGTCGGTGCTGTGGTGAAGCTTGTTACTTGTCTAGCGCCTTAGAATTGCACAGCTAGTGGGAGTACCTGGCTCTCCGTAGGCTCACAGCTCTGTGTAGTACCAGTCCTAATAAGCTGTGCAAATATGTTCCTTGTTCATTTATTGTTAGCAAATTGCATGACTGTCACTCAGCAGGTTGAGCACTTTGTAGCAGCGCGACATGTGTTCTTTTCTTCTGAAGAGGTCCAAAGGGAATGAGCCGCCTTGTCCCTAAACAGGTTTGGCAAGGCTGCTGTTTTTGTAACAGCTGCAAATGTATTCCCTTTGTATCCAGGAAGATGTTGAGAAATGCTCTTAGATGGAAGGACAAATCAAGAGATGAAATGTGGATTTATGAAAGTAATGCATTTCAGAACATAATGGATATTGTACGGTTGTCTTGGTGGACAAAGAAAACAGAAAAAAAATGAAGCTATTACTGTACAGTAATGAGATAATTAGTTGGAACTATTGTTCCTGAAGATCTAAATATAGCTTTACTATAGCTATGTTACTAAAAAAAATGAGCTTCAGCTTAGTTGATATCACAATGACATAAATAGAACTTTCTTAGTGTTAGTGCTATTGTTGCAAATATTTTGTTCTGCTATGTGTCATGTCATTCCAAAGATGATTTATTTGGTGAGAAAGTTCACCATTTCTGTCAGATGTATTTGGTTCTGCTGAATCCCACATGTCTAGATCATTAAATGAAAAATATCAATATCCTTTTTAATGTATAATTCAGCAGATGCTACAAACCTATATAACTTTTATCAGAATGTAGGTATTCAGAGTCATGCTTTCGTCTTTTCAGCCTCCCTATTTTGACCAGCTTCTTTCGCACCTCACAAAATACAGACAAGGGTACTATCTAGGGCATATTTAAAATAACTTTTAGTTCTCATAAGGAAAAGGTATTTGTGAAGCAGTAAGATAGTAAGGTGACTGCAACTTGGAAAAAAGTTTATCCTGCGTGTGAAGCAGGAGTCCTAGATTTCACTGCATTCAGTTTCAGTTTAGGTGTTTTATGGTTACGTGAATACAATGATCATTATCTTCTTTACACTTCAGATATTACGTATGATAGGGAAAAGGGGTTGTACAGAGCTGTATGTCTCAATGCATTGTTAATAATTTCATGGGTGCTGGCTCAGCACTTACCAGCAAGTACAGCAACAGGAACACTTATTGTAGGTTGTGAATGTTTTCCCATGTTCAGATGCTCTGGCAGTTCGCGGTGGAAAGCCAGCAGTTGGAGAAGCCAAGGCTGAGTGCAGTGCTAAGAGCAAATAATACACAGATTGAGTCACAGGATGGAAGAATATCATCGGAGTAGGCTGTTTTCGGGGGCATGTACTCTTCTCATTAAAGACTGATACGAAACACATTGAAAGCAATGTAAAAACTTCTGATAAGCCAATAAACCTCCTGATATTGAGTATAAAAGGTAAAAGACAGTCTCTAGGCAATAATGTTGAGATGTTCTACAAAGCTTCTCTCTCACTCCATGGCTTGCCCTTTCCACTAGCTGCGTTGACAGAAATGGTGCTTGGGTCCTTGTGGGACCACATACAATGGAGCTCATAACAATTCCCAGTGCAGTCAGGTTGTGTCTCACTATCTTTTAGTAAATATTATTACAACATGGCCTAACCTTTTAGCATTTGTACACCATATTGTCAGTAAGGACTGCCAGCTTTAGAGTTTGTATGAAGGCAAGGTGAAAAGTATGAATATCAGTTATGCCTTAACTGTGCTTTTTGGCTTTGTACTGCCTCAGAGCTCACAAAGGCACTGAGAAGCCAGAAGTCTCAGTACTGATCTCTGTCATAAATTGCCCATCCTAACGCTCAGAAGCATTTTAGTTAATTGGCTCAAAATCAAATTTCTCTCTTCTGTGTTGCAAGCGTCTGTTTCACTAACATATCAGTTGGAGCCTGTTCCAGCTATGCTATTCTAGCTTGATAGCTGTTAACAGGGATGGGAAATGGCAGCCAGGAATGTGGGATTTTCACTGGATTCCAACTTCACTTTATACAATTTTCCAGCTGCAGTAAACCCATCAAATTAACCCTAAGAAGTACTGCTAAATTAGGAATGTATATGCATTTAGAAAATGGTTTATACTTTTATATTTCCTCAGCTGTAATGTTTAGTAGGCCCCATGTAGTAAGTTTTCTAATAGAGTTTAGAGAATAAAAAAAACTAGATCACACGCTGAAAACCTCCAAAGGAAATATGATGCTTTGGTTTTACCTTCATTAATGCCACCTGCCCGTGAGGTAAAGACCTGATTTTGAATCCTACGCAAATGTTCAAGGCACCACATTTTAGAATCCAGACTTTTTAGTGGCCTGTACCCATTGATAAAGACCTTCACATTTTTTATGCTAAATCTTCATTTTTTTTCTTTAAAATCTGGATAGATGGCCTTTGACAAGCTTCCCTTAACAGATTCTCATGTATAAGCTTGTGCTGTCCTGGAAGCGAACGTTCTTTCGCCATTTAAATCTCAGCCTAGAATAAAAGTATGTATTTCCAACAGTGGTTCATTAACTAACTCGTAACATTTCATTGACTGACAGTTTAAAAAGTAAAATTGTGTTGAGTACATTATTTAATATTATTGGAATACTGTGGCTACAGCTGATGCTCTGCAAAGAAGATTATCAAGATTATTATGTATTACAATTATTGTTAGGATTTTCATTAGGGTTGTAAACAAGATTAAATATGACTGCAAGAAAAACAACTTTGCAGATCTTGTATACAGCTACTTTGTAGTGTGTAGAGCTTTTGTGAAAACAGAACAGGCTAAAGTATCATATCCAATTTGTTTCAGAAGATAAGATGAAAAAAAAGACCATCTAGACACTTGAGAATAATTGGAATATTGAGTTTAGTTCTGCGCATCTCATCATAGACATTAGTTATCTTTCTAATACTTACACATATGTCTCGTGAGAAAACAACTTAGGCATTGATTTAGAGGAGGACGGTATTCTCATTAAACAGTCACATCTGTGCTTTGGCTGCAAGCGAATATGCAATTGGGACATCATTGAAAAATTATGCAAACATTAGTCGTGTGTTTAAATTCCAGTGAGAGTGTTTAGTTGACCTCTGTTCCAATTTGACTCTTTCCCATTTCTATTCTGGAGTCAATCTTTACACCAAAAAATCTATTTGATATTAAACCAATGATTTCCAGTTGTAGATTTTACATAGTGATATTTTTCTTCAAAAGTTCAAATTTATAAACTTGTCATTAATTTCTAGAAATTCTCATAGTATAATCCTTCTTACATAAGTTTAATTTTGGTGCTTTATCTAAAAAGTTCTGCGTTATACTTTTTGTAGTAGCGGTGTGAAAATACTGCATTTTGAAAAAATACTGAATTTGAAAAAAATATTGAATTTCAAAAAAAATTTGTCTTCTTTGAGGAAGACATAAGATTTATAAAGTAGATTGTCTCTGTTACTGATATAGTATCCAATGGGTATTTAACTGTTATAAAAATAATCATGTATGCAGTCTGGATAAGCCCTGATAAAACCAACCTTGTCACATAGAGCTCTTTTCCCATTATATTTCACTCAGTAGTACAGCTGTATGTAGCCATATACTAACTAAAATAAGATTCAAAATTAACTGTTCTTCTGGTGCCTTATTTTTTGAGGATTGATGGTACTATGTGGTACTTTCTCAAAGCGTCACACCAAGGTGCCAGATGGTGCCAGGGACGTACAGATGCAGTCACCCCAAGTCAAGCACAGCAACATCAACCAATATTTCTTATATGAAATAAAGTTGATGGATGTTTCTGCCCCAGGGGTGCTGAGGAATGTGTAAATTAAATAGCTGTTCTCTCTCCAACTGTGGATCTACTTTCCTCTTCACACAACAGAAGCAAATTTAGTCTAGACAAATGGCAGTACAGTCACTGTAAATTGAAGAAAAGTAGTGAAATATATTATTCTTCCCCTCATCAGATTTTAGTGCAAGTCTTCAACTTTTCATTTTTGCATCATGTGGTAACATATGAGAACTATATTCAGTTTCTTTTAATTAGATTGGAACACAATCATTTTTTACTTTTTCATATAGCATGATATGTTCATTATTCCCACTCAAAAAAAAAAGAGAATTGTTAAGATATTCACTGCATTTGCCATTAATCTAGAGGAGAAAATGAGACTTTCTAACAATGACTTTTAACACCATTCCTCCTTGCATTGAAGTCTGTTGGCATGGAAAGTGTTTCTGCTGAGCTCATCAGTGTAAGTGTTCAATTTATAAGCTTGATTGTTCAAGCCCGGAAGCTCTTTCTAGTAATAGGAGTGACTAGAGACAAAACCTAGGCACAGCATGCTAGCAGGAACTGAAATAACTGACGATATCCCAGGCTAATATGGTGCAAATGCCAGACCTGTCTGATTAAATATTTTCCCCCATCCTTTCAAAAATACTGTGTGCGCAGCTGTAGAAGCAAAACTAAAGATACTGCAAAGGTATGAGGACATAAAATCAGAAGAGAGCTGACCTTCCTCAATAACACAATCCTTTGAATAACTGTCTTTAGGTTTGGTCTTCAGATAGGTATGATTTGCTACATGGGTTGTTTTTATAGTTAACTTTCTGCAGTTTGAGTCTACGTTCCATAGTTTTGATACTACCTGTTTGTTCAAACGCAACATTTAATAAACATTTATTGATAATTATTCATAATAAAGATATAATTCTTTAAACACTGATGCTAAATGGTCAGCTACAAAGTTATTCTTAATGATGCCTTAAAAATGCATTGAAGTCTGCATTGTTCTTGTAACCCATCTAAATATTATTAAGTGATAAATCCACTGTTGGGGAACATTTCCACGCCTAAAGTAAACTCAGGGCCTGGGATTATGGTCTGCTGATGGGTTTTGTTGACACATTGATTAAAGAAGCATCTCCTTTGCAACATTACAAATCTGTTCAGAATAGCGGGGAAATACATGCTCAGAAATGTTTTAGCTCTGTGAAGCCTCTAAGGACTTATTAAAATCTTAAATGCAGCTTGTAAAGCTGCTGCTCAAACTCCCACTGAAGTTGGTGACGAGTTTTTCTACTGACTTCAATGGCAGGCCGTACTACAACTGCAGCTGTCAAAACAACTAGAAATCAGTCTTGAGATCAGCCAGCATACAAGTACATTTTAATCTTAGGAAAAATTATACTTTGGGCAGCCCTGAAAAGAAACCAAATTGACCTTATTTTTTCTTAAGAAATACGTCTCCCACTGTACTGATCTGCCGAGGAAGTGAATGCTGTCAGGACTGTTTTGAGCATTTAGGCATGTGAATTGGCACTAAAAACGTGAAACTAGAAATAATAATAAAAAACCCGTACAAAGCCAGCAATTTTAACTCTATTTTTGTCTTCAAAAATAAATAAGTGCCCATTACATTTTTGAGGAGTCTCATGGCAGGTAGCAATATCAATTAGAATTGATCCAAAACACCAAATGACTAAAAATTGCTCGCACAATTAAGGGTAGGCCCAATATGGTTACATAAGTGTAAGTTGCTGTGTATTGTTACAAGGGTGATTAACCTCTACTTTGTAATCAAAGCCTTTTTTGCCATGTGGTCTTTGCAAGGCAAGTGTGCTTGTTCCCGAACTGTCACATATTTCACTGTTTTCAGCTAGATGCTAATGCACTTTGTGAAGTCAACCAGGAAAGGAACTGAATTTTGTGTTTCACAGTTAGACCTCTGTATCCATACAATTTAATTTTTTGTTATTGAGCTAAAAGTTAAAAATCATTTGTAACACACTGTAAGCTTTTTAGCAGTATGGCTTTTAAAGTAATTTTCCTGAAAGGGCTGAATAGCAATAAAGGAAAATGTGCAACTTTAAAAAAATAATCCCTAGTCTTGTTTCCTTTCACTCCCAGTGGCTTTCTGAAACCGAGTTCCTACTGCTACTGGTCAGTGAGCAACTTAAACCCATGCTTTACTTAACGCGCATCCATGGTGTCACTGGGTTTTGAAAGCAGAGAAGGCCGAGCACGTGTGCTTCTCAAAAAAAAACATTCTAAGACATTGGTGCCACCAATCTCTATACTACTAATTTTGCAAACGGCAGTGTGTTGACTCTTTTGTTCCACTGCAATGCATAAGACAAAGGGATCAAAAGAGCAAAAAGGGACTTCTTAAGCCAGCACTACTGTCTTCGAGATGTTATATATATATTTAGTGTTCATATTAAGATGTTCAATATCAATCCAGGGAATTAAAAAGCATCTCCTATAAAAAGTCAAGTAATTAAATCTGCACAGTCAAAGAAATTAGGATCTGTACACACACATTTTCATTCCAAATCAAAAGGCTCCATTTGAGTTAAGTAATATTTGCAATGAAGTTCCTTAGTATGTTCCAAAGCTTACACAGTTTTTAAAGAAATATGAACATGGTATTCAACAGTTTTGGTTTGGCAACTCTCGTAGAAAACATAACTTTGTTTTAAATTTGATTTTAACAGAGTATTTTTGTGTCTTTTCCACATTGCTGTAATGCTGTGGAAAAACAGAGAAGTATCACTTTGCGCAGGTCTGTATCCTAAAAAGGGGTGGATGGTGGATCATTCAGCATTCCCAAAAAGTAAGAGCAATTTTGAGGTGGGCACATCCCTTGCTGTGCTGCTTGGAGCAGTAGGATAGGGAGCTCTGCTCCTGCGACCACCTTGTGGGTACAGAGCGGAGTCTTGCTGCCTATGCCCGTATCGCACCAGATTTGTGCCCTACAGAGTGGCTTAAGCAAGGGGACAGATCACTTGAGGGTCTCTATCAGGTGAAGGCGAGAGATCAAGAGAGCTGTATTCAGACAAGACAGCAAGAGTTCTGAAAGTGAATTTAAAGTAGGAAATTATATAGATTACAAACAAATTAATTATATGAAGTCTTGAGGGTTTTCCTTTGGATCTAAAATCTTATATTTTAACCGTATTCCACTCAGCTGCCTAAATCCTACAGCAAAACCACCTGAAGTTCTTTGTAATGAGGTAGCGTAGAAGTGTTAATACTTAGCTGAATTTGAAACATTGAAAGCAAATAGTTCTTTTTGCTCTTTCAAGCACGTATTACTGCAGACCACTAAAGTATTAGCATTATTAGCATGAATACTTAAATCATGAATATAAAATAGAAAACCAAATGGAATGTAAAATTCCCATGAGTACCATAATGGAGAATAAAGTATGCTGTAGATTATCTGCTAAAATGCGTCTTTTAAACTGTAATTCCAGAGAATGTAGTACGCAAACTGACTGTATATCTTAAGATAATGGATCTTAATGTGTTTACATTTTAAATAAACTACATTTCTGTATCAAGATTGTTATGAATTTAACTTTGATGTTACTGGGTAGCCAGCAAGAGTTTGAAACAAAACATATCTGAAAGACTTTATTCGGAAGGAGCAAGAATCAGAAAAACGGTATTTGTTGTCAAGCAAAAGTTCCTGTACAGTGAATAACTGACTGTGTGAGGGATAGACTTTACATATTATGTAGGATCTATGGTGGGAGAAGTTTGTTAGGGGATATTTTTTACTGATTTAATTATCAATAACATTTATTACCATAACTCCTAATATTCAGTTTTTCTCACATCTATACTCATTGGTAACAAGGATGGAGTGGATGTTCTCTGCGAAGACTGTAGGAGCACTTTATTAGCAGTTAACCTTTATTAACAAACTTCTAGGGGAAAGAAGAAAACATCTTTAAAGGGATTCCTAGTGTGTTACTTCCTTCAGATGTGAATATTGTTGGATTTGGTGAGAACTCTGTACCTGTTCCTATTTTAAAATACCCCGTTTCAGGTAGTCTGTAATCCCTGACCTGTGGCCAATTGATTATGTACTCATGAAGTGCAAGGATCAAGCAATTCTGAACCGGAGGTCTACATTTTATTTGAAACAGGCAATGTAGTTCTAGTCAGATAATGAATTAATCTGGGATATACTTTTTTCCGATGTCCATACTGGCAGCAGTTTTCCTGGAACTCTTAAAGACCCTATGACAACTACTGTAATCTGCAAGGTGCTCTGGATTTTCTCACTGGATAGAAATTGGTACCCAAAAGTAAATGCTGTATCCACTTCTGCTCTTATTTCTTCTTATATTTATTTTGGTAGTGTTTGTCTCTTAGCAGCCACAGTTGCAACCTGTAATCATGCTTTATTTCAAGAGTGCTGGCCTTGGTTTCTTTGGTTGCCTGGTGCAGCAGACATATGCTGATAGCTATATTAATTGGGTGCAGTTATGAATTTTTCCTTCAGTTTCAAGCTGTGAACTGTGGTCTTCCAGGAAGAGGAAAATCTGCTATAATAGGAAAGTGCTTTTAAATATATTTAACTCAATTTGTATTATTATTTTTGTTGTTTAACTTCGAATTAAGGCAAGACTTTAATAAGCCTGAATTGATCAAAACATTCCATCAGCAGATGCTAAAAATGCCCTTTATGGCTCTGATAGATAAGACAAAATAATTTTTTGACAACTTTTGCACTGCGAATGTTCTTCATATCCATTAAAACAAGTAGCTGACTTGAAGAAAGGAGAAAGGGCTGGAAATCATGGAAATACCATTAATTTCTGATAATTCTCAATGAAAATATATTATTTGTCTTTTTAAACTATTTTGTATACTGTCATATTCATTATATAATGTTCCCTGTTAATATCCAGACTTTTTGCCCAATTATATTGTAATTTATTCATAACTCTAGCATGTACAGTTTGGCAAGGCAGCCCGTTGCTGTTTTCTCCATATTACAATCTGTATAAGTACTTTTTTTCCCACCTGAGGATTCTGCTTGGCCTGTAAGGTTCTGCTCTGTATTGAACAGGATCCTTCAGGTTGTCTTCTGCTTTGCAGGAAAACGGCATCTGCCTCTGGATTTAGCAACAGGATAAGCAGATACACTGCTTGTAGGAACTTTTAAAAGCATTAGCGAGTGTTAGCAACATCATGAAACACTTTTCTACATATTAAGTGGAGAGTTTTTCTGTGAAAGATGTTCACAGAACAGTCCACTCATCATTAATTTTTTATAAAATTGGTTGGAAGCCCTAGTTTTAAAAATATGCAGTAAAATTTTTCTGCCTTAAAAAACAGAGATGTCCCCGAAGTAAGTTCCTGTTGAAAATTAAATAGATATATTTATACTAATTTTGGGTTTGGTTTTTTTTTGTTTTTTTCAACATAGGTACGTTTATGTCTATTTGTAAATATTAAGGCAGTATCTGGAAGCCCCTCGGAAAGAGTGCTTTCCAGTTTTCCTGTGAATAATAAGCCAGAAGACAGGATACCACTTGTTGTGTTCAAACCATTTAGCAGAAATTCATCTGTGAAGAAACTTCTGTGCGAGAAAAGGTAGATCCTGAAGCTGAAGGCAAGAGCTGGATCAGACCCCAGTTGGTTCATTTAAAAAAAAAAAAACTTCTAAAAGATAAATACTTCTCTCCTTTCTTAATTGATGTCAGTGAAACTAATGATGATAGTCTGTTAAGATGGTGAAAGAGAGTATCATCTGTGTGTGGAGATAAGCAGCAATGTAGATGACATCATTCCCCACTGAACTGTCAAGCCCAAATCAAGTCAGTTAAGAATATGAAGCAAAACCCCACAGCAAGGGGTAACAATCTGCCACTGCCATTCTCTGGCTATATCCTTCATAAAAGAGAAGTTGCAAATAAATCTTTTCTCTTCCTCAGGGGGAAAAGAAAAAAGCAATATCTGATCAGTAAAAGCTTCTTTTGTAACTTAAATCCTTCAAAAAGTGCTTTTGAAACCTGAAGTATATGTTTATGGGACCTGCCATCTTTCTGTATGGATATTGCACATTTACAGATCCACTCTTGTCACATAGACATATTAGATTTCCAGACTGAACTATTGTTCAACTGTATCCCTCCAGAAAATGAAAGATGCAGAATGAATATCAGATTTTTCTTACATTGTAGCTACTGGTTATAACAAAAAAGGAAAGGAAAGAAAAAGAAAAGTGGCACTGAAATATTATTGATACTCATAAACTGAAATGAAAATTTATAGTATTGTGATTAAGTATATATAACTTCAGGTAAACTACTGGAGTCCTATTTTCTCATTCAAGAGAAAACAATGTTCTAATGAATTTATTTGTTACCAGAATAATATATACCATCATAAACACATACGTTGTAACCAATATAACGCTCACTGTATGATATGGTTGCATGAGCACATTTACTCTCAAAAAGTTTCAGTTCTAAGAACGCAGGAATTTAAAAGTAGATCTTGAAATATCTTTATATTTTTAATATGTTGGTTCTGTTTGGGAGATGTAACTACTAGAGCAGAGTTTACTGTAACTTGGCTTCTTGTGTACGTGATGGCTGGGTACCCCAGGGAGATGGAAGACTGAGAGAGGAGTGGATGATGAAAATGGCTGCTATAATTTCAAGATCTCACTATGATAGTTGGGCTTCCTAACACCACTGCACATAGAAAAGAAAACAGTGAGCTCTTTGACGCAAACGGCAAAGCACAAGCGTAACTAGTTCTCTCTCCATTTCTTCAGGTAAAATCCAGAGAAGAGGAAAAAATATAAAGCTCTAATAAAATGAATCTCAGTTATTTTTTTCAGCTTGCTTAGTGAAGAAAGGAAATAGCTCTGTCATTAGGAAGACATAGCTCAGTGTTTGCAGTCCTTAATGGTTACGTACACCCCACTACAGCCTGATGACAATAAAAAGCATATTTATATTGATCTGTAATAAAACTTTCTTATCATTTCCCAATAGTTTTTAAATTAGATGGTTTATGTCCACCCTATATTCCATTTACCCTCTAGTTTGGGGTTACATAAATGCGTGGACTTGCATTGCCTTTCAAAATACACCTCAGTCTGCTTACAACCTGCCAAAAAAATCAGATGGGAAGAGTTTCCCACAAGCTTCAAAGTAGGAAGTACATTCCAAAGTGCAGGAGGATGGAGAGGTTTGGTGGGGTAGCCTGTAGTGGGTTCACCCGAGCAAAGGTAGGCAGCGCAGTGGGTGGCAGAAGGTCTTGCTTGTTTAGACAGAAATAGTGCTTCACTAAGCAGCTCTGTATCCTAAATTGCTTTGTATGGAAAGAGAAATGTATGATTTATGAAAAATATAGTATTAGAAAACAGTCAAACTGCCTTCTATAAAAACTTTGGAGGAATTATTTTAAGCAGCACTTTATTTTCTTAAAGGAGAAGATCCAAAAGGTTAATATCAGCTAGATTAGACATATTAACTGGAAGAATGGTTCCATTCTGCTTTATAGCTCTTTAAATGTACTAACTGGAGCCTGTCAAATGACAATCGTAACAGGAAAAATAAAGCACAATACAATAGACTACATTTATTTATAGTTATTAATAATCAGAGAGACTGTGGATGAAAAAATGCTTTTAAAGGAAAATATGTCATTGGTGTTCTGTGAACTGAAATCCTTACCCATGGGAATATGCTGGAGAAAATGTCTACTTCCTATGTTCGGCTCTTACCATATACTTTCATCACATCAAGGGACACTGTACAGAAACTACAAAAACAAGAAAGGAAGTGATAGTCGTTATTGTATCTATAAGTGTAGCTTGCAAAGGCATTATTCCAGTTTACTAAAAGCAGCATGGTGTGAGCAGGAGGGCCGCGCAGCGTCGGTCAGAGCAGGGGCTTACAGCCAGCGCCTATTCCACCACCCAAGCCAGGACCAGCTGGGAGCACGGGCACAGCCCCAGCCCTCGGCACTGGCACCTCCACGGGGACAAGCCAGGACATCTACACTGGCAAGACTGCTGCAGTGTGTGTACCTGTGCTAACAGAGCTACACCCACATGCCTTCTAGCTGTTACGTATTTGAGTGTGACACATCGTACTTCTGGAAAGTTAACATTTGCCTGATTTTTGCTTTTATGCCCTAAGTGCACAGGAAACTGTGGGCAAAGGCAAATAACTGCTCAAGGTGTTGCATGCAAGTTGTGTTAATTCAACTGGAGATAGGAGAGTTGCTGTATAAACCTAATGGACTGCTTCCTTAAGGGCAAGACCAGGTCTCTCTTGGAAGCAGTGGCTTCTTTTCCCTGAGGGGGGGTATTTTTTTAGTTTTTTAAATAAAGCAGAAGGGAATTGTGGGTTGTGTCACTTGAACAGATGGAACCTTCTTTAAAACAAAAGGATGTGGGGAAGGTTTGAGTTAAGGAGTGCATCACAGTTATTCTGTCATTCAGAAGAGAAACCAAGACATCTGAAAGCCTTTCTATTACTTTATTGCTTTTGTCCTTGAAATTTCTTTCTGAAATGGGTTTTGAAAACTTTCATTGGAAGAGCTCCTTTTGACTCATCTTTCAAGCTTGTCTGCCCCCTGTCACCAACGGGAGCTGCAGACAGCCTGCTGCCTGTGCTGGGAAAGCTCTTTCTTCTGCTTGGGCTGTTGTACTTTGTATAAACAAGTCAATGTTGTTTTACTTGGAAGAAAAAGGTTTTGCTGCATCCTGATTAAGACAGTTACTGAGGGACTGACATCAAAGCAGCTCACCTGTGCTTCTCACTCTGTCCCTGGTCAACAGAGCATCTTTTGCTGTTACAGTGCCATCAAAGTAGTTAATTCAGGACATCTTCTGAGAGTAAATAAAGCAAACATGGAGGTGTTTAAATGGAGCTTCCTCTCCAAATATACTCCATGAGAGGAGAGAAAAGCACAATGATGCTAGAGAGAATAGTTTAAGATTGTAGTGGCAGGCCTGGTTCAGCAGATGTGCTGCAAAACAGAGAGAAATACTTATCTTGGTCCTGACAGGTTGGGAATTTCATGGTCAGTGAACCAGAAGAGAATACGTTGTACCCAGAATAAAGTTGCTCCCAGGATTTAGCCTGTTTGAAAGTTAAAGGATGGAGGGCCAGGCTTGAAGTCATTTATCTTTTCGTTATTTCTGTAAACTGCAAATAAACCTGCATGGTCAGATACTTGGAAAGCTGAAAGAGCTTGGCTGGAGGCATAAAGCAAAAAAATAAGCCATGCAACTAAGAGTGTAAGTTCCAGGAAAGAACAGAATCCTGTTAAAAATCTTTCTATAAACTGGCAGTAAATATTTTGAAACTGTGATGGTGCCTAACCAGCCATTTGTCACTAGACCAAGGAATCAGAAATCACAGATCCTGTTTCAGTCAAAATTTTTACTTTTCTAACTTCAGCCTATACTTTTGTCATTATTGTTGAGCACAAACACAAATAAATACACTTTTGCTCCTTCTACGTGACATCACCTCCCTCTGCTAAAGTGGCCCTATTGCTTTTGACCCCAAAGACTAGTCTTGGCTTTGGTTTCTTTGTTTGCTTTAAAGTCTGGATGTGTTATCAACTGTGCCTACTGAATCCAAAATCAGAGGAAACCGAAAAAAAAGTATCAGAAACATTTCTTTGTGCAAGTCCTTGCTCTGAAATATTGCAGAGTACTATGAAGCAAGCATTATGTTTCAGTATCTGGAGAAGCTATCCACATAGATAATTTTAGTGTTGTGTAAAGCTCTAAAGTTTTATTCAGCTTTTATGATCAAAATAGTATTACTGGCAATGGTCATGACTGATAAGCCAAATTTAAAAGTCTTTATTTAATCTTTGCTACTTGGCTGACTTGTTTTGTTAGCCAGCATAAAACCTCAAAAACCTAAAAATTTTACCAATGAAGACTGAATTTCACCGCCTCCCTACCACAAAGAAGAACTACACAGTAACGCTTAGAATCCATCTTCCTTCCACAAGCATTAAATATAAGCATCTTTTTAGGGAAATCTACTCTTTCTGGAGCAGTGGCTTCTGCCTGTTCCTGGGGAGGTTGCTGGGAACAGGAAGTCTCCTACTGAACATGTACGTCCTCCTGAGACTTCCCCAGTGCTGCCTGAAAACAGGCATTCCAACAGCCCAATCACCATCTAATGAGAGTCAGGAAAACAGTGCTAATCAATTTAATGAAGGGTGTTGATTCACTTCAGATGACAATCTGCTTCAATAAATTTAGAGTCACTTGAAAAAGCACAGATACCAGATCATGTATTAGTTGTTTGATCTAAGATATGTATTTTAAGCACTTTATCCCTCTCATTTACTTCAGTGATCTGTAAACTGCTTTACCTTCTGAAGGCAGATGGGGGTGGTCGGTCATTTCTGTGATTTATATGGTTTAATGTTAGTAAGTTAATTTTATCCTCCATAGATGTGTCATGCAGTATCTCAGGGCAAATCCTTTATTTTATAAGTCCAGGCTGTTCCTGTCTTATCTCCAAAATATTCTCTTAGAGTGGGGATACGTAGTGGTTACATAGCTGTCACAGTCATGGACTTCTGATGTCTAGGCATCCTAGGAATGTGGAAACCCATGACCCAGGGAGGCCAAGTTCTGGTCTTAGATGAGTTCTTGGGAAACATTTATAATTCATTCCATGCATCTGTTGGTTTATAGCTTTCAGTACTCTCCAAGAATATTTTCCACTCTCAGGTGAAGAGTTTTCCCCACGTTGCTAGTGAAGATGTCTCTGGAGCTGGGTCATCAATTGAAAGTGCTGAGGCATTCAGGCTATGGTTGTTGAAGTCAGCAATAGCATTAGACCTATCTGTGCTTTGTCATTTGCCATAGGATATGTGCATGACAGTCCCTTTCCTTATACAATGGGCTGAATCCCACAATGTTGGCAGACTAGCACTGAATATATTGCCAGATTTATTAGTTTTCTTTCTGTGACAAAGATAATGAAATTCATACCTTACCACCTGACTAAATCCTTTATTTCTGTTTTATATTGTGATTGATGCAGTAAAATTGTTGCCAGTTCAACAAATTCCACATTTATGTTTACTTTAAATTAAATCAACATGAGCATAAAGTTAAGCTGAAAATATGAGCTGTGCAATTTGGGATTATATGACTTGCCATTTTAACATCTACTCTGTAATTTTCTTCTTGCTCTGGCTCTGTTATTGCTTCTAAAAAAATGAGAATATTATAATGGAAAGTAAAGGGCTGGCTGGAAATTGAGAATATTTCTGTTAAACTTGAGTCAGATGGTAGGTAGCTTATACTCTGACCAGTGGAATTCTTTCACAGAAGCTTTTTCTTCTCTAAATATAAGTATTCCAGATATCTTCGATCTAATTTTCACAGATTTAGGAATATAGGACTGTGTAGGCTCGGTGGTGTTCCTCAACCATTTCTCAGCTATTGCAGACACAATCCACATATAACTAAGGAACAGATGATTGACAGTGAGTATAGGCAAGGAACAAGTTTCACAGATCGGTTAAGACTATGTTGTGGTTGTGCCTTTGACCCTAAATGTAATCCTTTATACTCTTTGACCCTTAACACATTCTGTTGAAAAAAGCATTGTATTATCTGAGTGCCTGGAAAGCTGGGAATCACTGCAGTGTGTTCACAGAGCCTAACCTGGGCTTGATTTAAGCATGTCTTTTCATGAAATAGCCATTCTACAACTGTCCCGTTGCCTTCATTAAGTGATATTTTTAACTATTGCTCTTTGGGCAGGTTCTGGCTCAGATAGGAGTTATACCACGTCTGAGAATTTCCAGTATACTATTTGCAAGCAGGTAAAAAGTATTTACATAATTGAAGAGAATTACGGTGTCTGAGAGATTATTTCAGTCAACAACATAGCAATGGAGTCTACTTACAGCAACAGGCTTTCATTTGCCCTTCTGTAACACCGTCAGGAGACCGGGGGGTATGAAACACTTCAGTACTCTAACCCAGTGCTTCCCAGTGGAGGGTCCCAAGGCACCCAGATGCCCATGCTCTGGTCTTATTGTGCTGGGTGGTTCCCACAGTTCGAACCTCTTGCTGCTTCCAGCTGTGAACTCATGATCCAGTAGATACGGATTGTTTGAGATAACTAGAGAATGAGTCCTGCTTCATTCCCTTCCTACAAGTAACACCTAGAACAACAAGTTTTCTTACCTTCTGTGATAAAGTTATCATATTGTATATCTTTTCCACTTTGAATCCACTTTGATTCTCTCTAACATGTGATTTAAGCTATTACAAGACAAGACAGTGTGTATAAATGACAAATCTGTGTAAGCCATCGGCTATATTAAGACACTCATAATATGCTTAAGCATTCTGCTGCATTGGTATCTGCTGCAGGTTATGACTGTTTACGCTGAACAATTTCTATAAAAAGCAAGGTCTATCAAGGTAAATAATAAGTATAATATTTCCCTTTATCATAGGGACTTTAGCTTTACAAATATACATTTATGCATGTTTGGCTTTCTAATCTTTAAAAACAGAAGAATTCTAGTAACATTTTGTATTTTCTCTTGAATAAATATCATCTCTCCTCTTTCAGATTTTAATCATTTGCTGAAGTGCTGATAGTGCAGGGATAAAAGCTAGTCAAACTAATGATAGATGTTAATAGCATACAGTCTGCTTACTGAGTATAAAGGTGTTGTAGGAGTGCAATCTACAGTGTGCTTATAATTTGGGTTCCAACCTTATGTTGTTACTTAGAATTAGATTTGTTTGCTGATTGGGAGTTTTGCCTAGAAAGAGAAAAGGTATGAGTTTTTCCCTTATTTTTTTTACTTTTTATATGCAGTCAGAACTATTACTTTACAGTCTTCAAGCAAAAGCAGGTAAACAGTGGTTGGTTATAGGGCAATAAAAATTGATTAATTGTGTTGTTGTCTCAGGTGAGGTTTTATAATATTCTTGATATTGTTTTGAAAAATCTACACAAAATCCCATTTCCCATTTGTTTATTCTGTTTTCATAGAGTCAACGTATGGATTTTATAGTCACTGGAGTATTAGCGGTTTGTATGGCAAAGTAAACCTGTTGGGATATGTATGCTGTCGGTCAGCACAATGTTCTGTTCCCTATTAGCCAATTTATCAAAACCGCCCTTGGCGTAAATCTAATTGATGGCCAATTTTGAAATTTTAATCTTACCCAAAAAAGGCTGCTTACATAACAAGGTCACATTCTGCCCTGGATATGTTTGTGAAACTCCCACTGAAAATAGTGGGAGTTCTTCACATGGGACAGAGGGTGGCCCTTGATCTTTAAACTGTTAATATGTAAAAATGGAGAAAGAAGGCAGCGCTCCAAATCCTGAGTTTCTTACTGCAAGTTTCACTTAGGCTAAACCTTCACTGTGGGTCACCATGATTTAATTTGAGGGAGAACTTCAGAAAATTCTCACCAACAGAGGCAGTGCTACTGCTGGGTGCTGGGCATTCAGCCTGTCTGCTTCCGGGGTGACTTTAAGTAGAAATAAACTTAGGCAATTTACTTGTCTAAGTGATGAGACCTATTCTAAACTCTGCTTTAAAACTTAGGTGCTGAATCTAAGACTCACTGAAAGCCTGTGTGCTACTAAATGTCTAAGTCAGCTTTTACTGCTGCTTAGACTGCTAAGTAATATGTCTTTTTAAGTGTTAGCCCTACTTCTCATTTTAAGTATTTTAGGGATCTTTGTTTACAAATGCTCTTCAAAGTAAAAATTGTTACTTCTGCCACAATCTTCCATTATGTTTACTGCAGTTTCTAGATAGCATCTTGTGTGACTTTTCACAGAAGAAATTTAAGATTTTTAGGACGTTTAACACCTTAGGAGATTCATAGTTGTAGATTTCTTAGCTTCTTACTGAAAGATTATTGGAGTGCAATGAGTTTCTATTGATTTTTATTGATCTTTGTGCATCCTGAAGAACTGTACCTCTCCCAAACTTCCTGCTCAACTTAAAGTGAAGGTATCAAGTTAGAAAGTCAAGGCCAAGAGAAATGAAGGAAAACTAAGTAAGTGATTTTCTACTTTGCAAGTTTAAGCTAAAATAGAGTACTGCAATCTTTCTGTGTTTTAAATAACATGTCTGTGGGGATTAATAGACTTTTATATGAGGTGCAAGGCTATATTTTACAGCCACAAACAGATAAAAGTGTGAATTTGTGCCTGTAGAGAATGAGATGTGTGGAAGTGAAGAGCTGAAAGAAGAGTTAACAGGTTAGTCTGCAGAAAGCCGACTGTATTAATGCTTCTGATAAGCTGTACAGGAGTTAACTCCAGTTGTTTATATGGTGCACCTCTGTTCCTTAAAGGATGAAATCCAGACTCCACTTGGAGGTTTATCATTGGCTTGAGTAGCACCAGAATTTCACCAGCTGCTTGAAAGCCCGTAACTATTGAACCTGGGCTTTCTGTATGACCAGAAAAGCACCTGCTGTCATTAACTTCAGCGATACTTGCCTTTTGTGAGTGAAGTCCCTTTGAGCAGGACATGGCAGTACTTTCATTTTCCTGCATGTAAACTCATTTCTCCAAACTGTAAATGGCAACTTTACCTGAAAATTGTATTCCTAGAAGGCAGAGGAGGATTTCCAATTGAGCACAGATTTTGTAAATAAAACATTGCCAAAATACCATCTGCACCCCCAAAAAACATTTAGTCTAGGCAATACTCTAAGAGATGTGATCATACAGGATCTGGGATAAACATAAAATTTTAAAGGGAAACAGATAGCTGATGTCATAGCAAAGATACAAAGGCAGGAGCTGAGAGGTCAAGGAGTTGTATCCAGACAGGTTGCACAGATCTCTTCAACAGCTCCATCTTTATTTACCACTCTTTGCTGTTCAGTAATTTGCTGAATGATACCAGAGTACATCAGGCTTTATTAGCAAAGTTCAGTAAAAGAGTCTGAAGAGTCTTGAACAAAAGATCACTGCAGATATTCCAATAACATGAACACCTACAATGCAAATGTAGGTATATTTGAAAGACAAGAAGAAAAAATAAGAGCTTGGAAACCTGCACATCTCTTGAGATACACAAGACTGTATTTGGGTTATAAAATTGATTATACTCTCTCTGGAAGCAAAGAAGTAATTAACAAATTACTGTATGTAGTAAAAATATTATAACATATCCTTATGTTCCATTAGTTGTATGGTATTTATGAAATTTTCCTGTGACAATTTTCTGTAATATAAATTATGTAATTAGGATATGCTTTTACTCCCTGCTATTTTTCAGATTGTGGAAAATTAAACATTGACAAACAAATAATTCCTTTCATCTCTCTGCCTCCCTAATAGATATTAACAATAATGATAGGAACAGTCTTCATTAACTCATGCTGAATTACATCCTCAGGCTACTTTCTGATTTTAGACATGCAAGCTATCCCCAGAAGCTCAAGCAATGTTTCATTAGTTAGCATATTTTTTTAGATGAGAAGGGACAGACAGGAACAAATACAATAAGTCCTATGTCTGACTGCTAAATCTGCTGTTTGTTAGAAATCTGGTTTTGTAATGATTAATCAACAATAAAGGTCAAGAGTATAGTGCCATTTTATGGTTGCTGGGCTTCTAATTTTGAATTCTAACATGGAAGGAAAATTACATGGTTATAGTAGCTGTAGGCTTTAGAATTGAATTAGCCCTGAAATCAAAGCATGAGCACATTCAGGTGAGAAACTGAAAGTGCATATGTAGGTACATTTTAAGCTAGCGTTTTACAGTTCTTTTAGCATTCATCTCAGTACAGCTATGCATCTCGAGTTTCCTTGTTGTAATTCTTTTTGGTAAGTGTTTTTTCTATTCAGTGGTGCTTCAGACATATGAAATCAAATTTCTCTTTCCTTACTAAGTATGCAAGTTTTTTTATGTAGAAGTGCACCAGAAGAAAGAGAACCATACACTCAATTATAGCCTATCATTGCTGATGAGGGGAGGAAATAGCTTAATGTGAATTTCCAGACTGAAAAATTACTGTAAATAGCCTTTAGGAATTCTGTGTGTATTATCACTGAGTGACTTCTATATCACATTTTTTCCTTTTACAAGTAAGAAATGTTTAATACCAACTGCCAACACTATGCACATGACCTACAAACCTAAGTCAAGCTGGATTCTATCACCAAAAGCCATCACTTCTCATTATCTTTGAACCTTTACTAATAAAGTTAGTGGGAGTTCATGATATAAGAGAGGGAAGAATTTGTAATCTGGAACTCAGATAAAATAAATTCTTTCGATGATGTGTGTGTATACTCAGGGAGTCCCATTCCCTTTCCCATGCACAGATACGGAAAAAAATTGTTGAGACCAACAGAGGCATGTGAATACACAGAAGGAATAATCATGTTCACAAAGAATTTTGAAATTGAGATCTCGCATGAGGACTGTTGTAATGAAAATGCAGTTTTTTTCCATTGCAATCTCTTCTCTGGACCTATTTGGTGTTTCAAAATGGGGTTCATTATCTTCTGTTGTAGGCAGATATTACTGGTCAGAAATGCAGGGCCTAAGTAATGGTTTGCATCCATTTGTGGAGTGGGAACACATGCTAACAAGTCGTGTCATATGGTTGCACCTGCACCTCTTCAGGCTGTCAGGAAAACGTAGGGGAACGGGATGTGGGTGTGGTCAACTGTAGTTTCTTTCTGCCTTTAGAGGACCTAGAGAGACTGTAGCAGCACAGAGCTTCCAGGATGGCACAAATGACAGGCAGGAGATTGGAGGAGAGATAGCAAGTGGTGTTCAAATATAATACAGGCAATATAGCAGTAGAAGCTGCAGTCTGCTGAGGAAGCATTGCCTCCTGTCAGGGTACACAGATGTCGGTCTTTTGCTCTTCTTGTACCTATTTCTCTGCAATAATCCTGTGTGCCTATGTAGCAGCAAAACTGCAGAATGCTGGAAAGGCTATCCTATGTGACCATTGCAAAGCACGGCATTGGAGCAGAAGTCTGGGGAACAGGTAAGTGGTAAGGATTAGTTACAGAATCTAGTTGTGTTCCATGAAGTGTGTGCAGTGCATCTCAAATTAAAATGATGGTGAGTGCCTCACTAATTATGAACAGGAGGGAAAGTTGAAAAAATTAGGCAAACGAAAGTAAAACATATCAGCAGTATGATGCAACAGTTTATCAGAATTAAATTTCTAACTAAATCTTCCACTTTCATCTAATGTCCAACAAAGAGATAAGTAAAGAAACCAGGCAATGAAGTACTTCTGAAAAGGTGTTTGCAGGGAGAAACCTTATGCTCCAGCAAAGAAACATAGAATCATCTGGTTGCAAAAGACTTTTGAGATCATCGAGTCCAACTATACCAACTGGAGATGAACTTTGTTATTCCACAGTTCTAGGGAAATTGATGAAGAACCCTATCTAGTCAGACAGAGCTAGCACACCATCTGCTAAGCCAATAGGTCAAGTGCCTGGTCTCTCAGCAGTTACTTATCAGGACCCAAAGTCTGCCCAGGTAAACTGTAAAGTTATGAATCCTATTCCAGAATGTGAACTATACTTACTAGTGTTGTACATTGCAGATAAATACTGAGTTAAACATTTTTTCATAGACATTTCTAACCACTAAAACGTCAATGTTTTCATACTCATGGTAACAAATATGTTTGTGAATTTTTGTGCTTAACATCTTTTTCCAGATTGGAATAACAGGAAAAATGATTTGGAAGCAACCTTGACACAAATGAAAGAGAAATACTCAAGCTGTGTTCAGAGCTAGCCTGATTTGAAATGAGAAAATATTGCTCAGATGCCGCAGGGATCATTGCTGTACCTAAGAGAAATTTTTCTACCTCTTGGGTATAAAATTTTCTATGAGGGTATAAACTTAAATTCAAGATTAAAGAGAGAAGGGATATGCTAGAAAAGTGTAGAAAGGGAAGCAGCGTATAAAGGAGAATGCATGTTTCTGGATCAGGTGCCAGGAGGTATGTTGTTAGCACATATAAATATACCTGTGGTAGCTTTAATTCATTTATTTCAAGTCCTGGTAGCAATAAAGATTTGCTGAAGAGTATTTGGGATAAACTTCACAAGCCCTCCCAGCTTGCTGGTTACCTAGGCTTTCGATTCTGGGACAGAATTTGACAGGAGGCATTTACTGAGACAAGCTGTGTTCACAGACTCTATGTATCTGATATCTTAGAGAAGAGAGGCAAAGAGCAGCCTATCTGCAGCTGACCAAATAAAATTAAGATTTATGGACTGAGTAATTTGGGAAGGTCTCACTTTGTATATATATTATGACTAGCAATGCTGAACTCCTATCCAAGAGCTTCAGAGTGTGTATAACTTCATTCTCACTATGCATACTGTTATTCCATCTTGACAGATGAAGCCATGGAATCAGAAAAATTGGATATGCCCAAGGCTATTAGGCCAGCCTGTAGCAAAACACTGGAGAAAACCTGACAATGCTTTCATTTAAGTGGCAACTACAAACTTCACACAGTTTGTACACCTTCATCATATACGTTACTCAATAGGTCCATCTAATTTATGTAATTTATACTTGAGTCTTACCAGCTATATCAGTTCAGAGCCATGCCACAGTTTCTGTCAGGCCTCCAAACGTGTATCTCTTCACGATTTTTCTCTTCACTGTCATTCTCTTCACTGTTTAATGAATATGAAAGATGGCTGTCAACTGGTTGGGACTAACACAAGCCTGAGAAGGTCTGAGGTGACCAAAGCCATCCAAGCTGCGTGGTGTGGGGCATTGCAGTGGTGAGTCACCTCCTCAGAGAAAGAGCAGGGAGAAGCAATGGAGATCTGCAGGGACTGATTTCTCTACTGGAAGTAATTCCCTAATGTCAGGTTCATGCAGTAGCTGCCAATCAATGATCTGTTATCCATGGCAAAAAGATTCCTTGAAGTGTGATACTACTGAGTGGTGTGTTTCAAGCAGAAAGAGAGGACAAATTTTACAAATAATTTTAAAGTACAAGAAAAGCAAGAAAAGTCTTATGGGTTTTTTATCTTGGTGTAAATATTTCGTAGGCTATAAATGAAGTATGTTTGGTTTTGGGGGGAGACACAAATCCTTCAGCAGAGACAATAGGCAGAGGAGGATGTTTTGTCCTTGAATCATTCTATGACGAGCTATATTTAAAACCATTTAATGAGAAAAGAAGAAATCTGTTTATGGATTCACTTGATACCAAGTGTCATTGATGAATGGTCAGCTGCTGTCCAAAGCCTTGGCTTTCATTAGTGAGTTATTTAAATATGTATAAGTGAGTACTAGAAAGAATTTACATTTTTCATGTTTATTAAGAGGAAGAAAGTGTCCCAGATTTGGAACATATCTGTTTTTCTGTTTTGGCTTCCACTTCAAAATCAAGGCTGTATTGTATTTACAAAGGACATGTGATCAGAAACTGCAATACAGGTCCTACTTTAAGAGGTGAAAGTTACCTTTAGTTCCCAGGGGACTAGGCAAATAGATCTGCCCTAGCTTCGGTAGAGTTATCATTGAAAAGAAAAGTTGTGTGAAGAAGAACTGTATCTCTGCATCCAGCTGACCCTTGAGAGATAAGCTTCAGATTTTCCTTGTGGCTGTGAAGAAATCTCTCGGGACTTGCTTGTTAGCGGGTCTAAATTGGTATAGTGCCATTGGCTCTGGGGCACGCAGACAGCGAACGTTAGTCATGGTGTTACTCACTTCTGTATGTATAAAACACGGTAACAATTTTCTACTGTATAAGCTTGATGCAACCTTACAATCATGGCATATTTGTGTGCTCTGAATCTCAAAAGAGAAGTATAGAAGTCTGTGTGCGAATTATTTGGCTTTCATATGCAGGAAGGAAGCCCACATAACCCTCTCACCAGACAAACTCTCTCAAACTGGCGGTGCTTAATGCTAATATGCAGCAGTAGTTCTATTGCATGGATCAAAAGCTTGAGCTCTACATAGCCCACTGATCACTTCATTGATCTGAAAAAATCTGTATTTTAGTGTCAACTCCATACCCCCGGCACTACTTCCCAATTCTGTTTTTCCACTTTTTTTTTAACTGTTGTTTCTTGTCAAACTACACAATCTTTATTGCGTATATTAATATTTACCACTGAACTCTGCTGTAGTACAAATAAATGCTGATAGAGAATACATGCTAAAAGATCTTTTTTCTTCTATTTCTTTTTCTTTTTTTTATGATAAGCCATTCTTTGATATATTTTTCCTGTGGAAAAAAAGAAATATTATAGAGCAAAACTGCAGCATGAATCAAGTTACCATTGCACAATTTTAATACAATATAAGAGCAGAAAACAAAAGTGAACAAAAATTGAGTACTTTCATAATTAAAAGTCCACCACAGCTAATTTAGCCTGACTTCAAGAAATACCTGAACCCCAAATGTGTGTTACTTGTACTTCTAAAATACTTGCAGCTACCAGCATGATGTGACAGGTTTTACTCCTATTTCAGTTTTTGGTTCTGAAGAGCCATTTGCTGTTGTTTCATTCGCCTAAGTATCTGCTTGCTTGTCTGTGCCATGGGACTTGCAGACCACAGTGGAGTGACTCTGGGTAGTTTGTGGAGGCTCGCAGGATTATTCCATGCAAGTGTGCAGAAACTGACATTACAAAATCTTGAGGTTTGTGTTATCATGAAGTTTATTTAGAAAGTGAGGAAGAGAATTACTCCCATATGCTGCCTCAAAGGTGGAGATGAGCACTGCAAAGGCTTGAACAGACCCAAGTAAAGGTTACATCCGTCTCACTCCTTAGTCAAAACTGCTAAATCTCTCTCGTCAAAAATGCTAGAAGTAAATCCAATTTATATGGATTGCTACATCCGTTCCTGCATTTAGTAGAGTTATAAAGTACGGGCAGTTGATAAGGGAAGTAACAGATACAAGAAAGCTATTCTGATGAAGTGAAACTGTTCTAGGAATTTTGTTTATTGTTCTTAAAACACCACTTCTTATTAGTCTCTTCAAAAGCTGTTTAGGTCTATTACAGGATGGGAATATATTGCCAATGTTGCCAAAAAGCCCAGATGTCTTTAATAAATATTTGTTAGGTATTTGGAAGGGGGAAATTTATCTAATACATAAAATCTGAGAAAGGATCAAAGATTTTAAACAACATCCATTAAGGGTAAATACTGTTCTATTAACAATCTGTGGGGCTTGCTCCATGTCCTCAAAAGGGAGACTTGGGTTTCCACCATTTTGGTGGTAATTCCTCCTAATTTCTTAGAGTTCAGCATAAATTTAAAGGAATCTGATGTGCCATTGCTTGGAGAGTGCAAGTGGGAAGATTCACATGTGACTACAAACCAGTTTTCTCAGTTCCAGTCCTGGGCAAATAATGGCTGTCGGTGAGGGCTTTATTGGAAAGAGAAGGGCTCAAGAGCAATTTCTCTGATAAAACTATAAGGGAATTTGTTCGTGGAGTCTTGTAGTTGAATGAAGGTGGTAGAATACACTCCAGAGTTAGTGGCTATACTTTTCCATTATCTGGAATGAAATAAAATTAAACAAACAAACAAAAAAACAAACCTGCAGGTAGAATTTGTGCATAACACATACTGATATGGTAATTAATTAGTGATTAAAATATCAAATATTTTGTGTTTAAAAATGAGTGTATCTCTATAAAGCCAAATACAACTTAGATAAAGAATTTGAGCTGTAACTGCAGAAATTTGTATTCTGGAGAACAGAGCTCTGAAAAGGCTATAGAGTTAATTGTTGGAGGGTGATGCAATATAAGGCAAAACCGCTAATTATTTATACACATATGTACATATAATACATTCTGCATGCTAATCAATTCTAGAAGTAAATCCACACATACACACATCTGTATTTATGTGTAATATAAATACCATATATGCATGTGTATTAATGCATGCATTACATATTATCATGGATCTGGATGCATGCACTATCATATAAATACATATTTATAAAGTAATGAATGCATAAACAGAGTAGCAGTAAACAAATGACGTCATTCATATAAGGTTACTGGGGAAGGTACCTGGGAAAGTACCTTGTTGACAGTATAGACCTTCCTGGGGAAAAATAACAAGTAACTGAAGAAAGCCTTAATTAAAGTAGCAATATAATAGGACTATATGTTTTATCTTACATATAAGTATATTGAGAAAATCTGTTTGCTTCTGGACATACCAGACCAAACTCAAACTATAAGCTTCTACGTTGTTTGATTAGACTGTAGGCATTTTAAAGAGAACTCCCTCTTTTGAAAGAAAAAACCCAAAACCACCAAACTCTATGGCACATGTATAACTGATGCATTTTTTTTGAAAAGAGAATAGCATTCCAGCACTAATCTTCTGCTGAACAGGGTAATGGTAAAATTGCTTGCCTGCTGATATGCTTTAAAAAAATTCAATGTGATTTATTACCACGCAGGACAGAATGTGAAATATCTTTAATAAGCTTAGTTAATAACCTTCCCTATTCTTTGTTTAATCATGTTAGTAGTCATTTGAGCATTTAATTACATTTCCAAAGGTCTTAATGGGAGTAGCAATGTTAGCTTATTACATTTAAATGAACCTGAAATATACAGGCTATTACCTTCCTTGTGCAGCCTCATATTTCCGACAGGACATCAGCCTTAGCAATTATATGTCTGCTAATTAATGCTATTTTCACTAGGATTGAGAATATATATGAGAAACGTAATGAATCTATCCCTTAACTATTGAGAGATTTTTCCTAAATGTATAAATGTGAAACTAACCTCTACCCAAAGAGAGAGAATATAATACAATGTCTTTTATTCTTACATGTTAAAATTCATTCATCTAGCTCCAAGCTACCAGGGAATAGATTTATCCCTGATGTAAATCCATCAAATTCAGGAATCAATGGAGTGGTGCCAATGATGACCTTGGCCCTTGACTTCCTAAAATTGTATGAACCCTCAAAACCCCTTGATCCCAGGGACAAGTGGCTGGAGAGATGCCCACCGGAAAAGGACCTGTGAGTGCTGGTCGACAGCCAGCTGAATGTGAGCCATCAATCTGGCCAAGGGCCAAGAAGGCCAGAGGCATTCTGACTTGTATCAGAAATACAAGCAGGACCAGGGAAGTGATCAGCCTCCTGTACTCGGCTTTGGTGAGGCAGCACTTGATATACTGTGTTCAGTTTTGGGCACCTCACTACAAGAAAGACATTGAGGTGCTGGAGCGCATCCAGAGAAGGGCAACAAAGCTGGTGAAGAGTCTGGAGCTCAGGTCTACAAAGTACAGCTGAGGAAAGTGGGATCTCTACAGCTACGTGATAGGAGTCTGTGGGAAGGCAGAGTGTTGTCTCTTCTCCCAAGTAGCAGTGATAGGATAAGAAGAAATGGCCTCGGGTTGCACCAGGAGAGGTTTAAAGTAGATATTAGGACATATTAATTCACCAAAAGGGTACCAATCATTGGAAGATGCTGCCTAGGGAAGTGGTGGAGTCGTCATCCCTGGAGGTATTTAAAAATGTATAAAAGTGGTGCTTAGGGACATGGTTTAGTGGTGGCTTGGCACTGTTAAGTTAAGGATTAGGCTTAATGATCTTAAAGGTCTTTTCCAAACAATGATTCTGTGGCTCCGTGATCTCCAAAAGGCATTTTACTCATCAAACAACCTTCTTCCCTGAGAGATGCTAGGCCATTTTTTGTGGTTTGGGTTTTTGTTCTAGTCTTTGAGTTCAACATGGGAAGTACCTGAGACTTCAGAATCTGTCGTGACTGCCAAGCTGTGTGCATGCAGTAGGCAACAGTAATGGAAACTTGTGCTTGCCCGGTATTATATCTTCCACATTAAAATCAGTTCCCCTTAGCAGTTAAATTATGCTTTTGCCTTATCTTAAATAGCTAATTATTAGGGTTCTCTTTAGAAGTTTCAGTAGAATATAAACTGAAATAAATTTAATCCAAAATTTCATTCAGATTTGAAAGTGACTTTTAGACTATGGATTTTTTGAGGTTCAGAAACATGTGGAAGAAGCAGTCTCCTCTCATTTGACCTAAGCTCTGGCATCCTGTCCTTCTGCTTAACATAACAATAGTGTCAATAGTGTCAATAGTGTCATAACAATAGTGTCAAAATAAGTCAGAAATATTCTCTCACTCTAGAAAGCTGAGGAGACTGGCAAAGGTAGATGTCTTGGGATATTTATCCAAGTAGAATTTTCTGCATCCTGTAAGTACTGGCATTGTCATAACCACACCAGACAACTTAGGCCATCTTCTATATGCTAGGTTGGCTGTATTCTGTTTCATCTTACAGATGTTAAAATTTTTATTGCTAAAAAACCAGTTGGAAAGCTTGAGGTAATATACTTGGCTCTTTTCAGTTCATCAGCTTAACATTTAGTCAAATATGCCTAAGAAGTAAATACACATCTCATACCCTCTGACTATAAAAAATGTCCCTTTAGTTAAACTCCCATCTAACCGTAGTCAGTAAGTAAGAGCAACGTGGGCAGTACACCTTGTGAAAGTTAGCTTCTTTCCACAAGGTACAATAATAAAAGGAATGAATACCTACATGTTATAGTAAGGGACTTTTTAGTAAAACAGAATTTGAAATTAATGGGATCAGAAAGTTGTAGTTACAGAGGGGTGACAAACTGAATATTCTAACATTCATATACAGACTGCTTTCAGTCAAACTGGCCCTTTTCATTACTATACTTAATGGTCTGTGTGTATATTTGGTTGCAGTTCAGACAGCATTCAAAATAAGCAGGGGGAAATACTGCACAATGTTGCTATCTTAATTACCTCTTCTGCTTTTGTGCTAAGCTCCTTTGAATAAGTTTACAATAACTTATTTCTGTGAACGTTGAACGTGATCTTGCTTGGGAGCCCCAAGGGCAGCTGTTTAGGTGCAAATTTGTGTTAAGATAATGCCTGCAGAGAGCAGAGGAAAGTGCAAAGGAGTTGAAGTTGTGGCACATGCTTTCTAAAAGCAAAATGTAGTTGTAATTGGGACAAGCTTTTCATCTAGAGGAGCAAACAACTAGGTGGTTTAACTTTTCGTGTTCTGACAACAACATTTTATGTAACGTCTCTGTACAATGTTATTGAGAAAATAGGTCATTGCAAGATTTCAGATATGGGAGGAATCACAGAATTTCAGTACTTTCAGTTTTTCTCAGCAGGTTTGGGGGTTTGTCCCCCAAATAAATAAAAAATTTTGCTGTGAAAGTACAGAAAAATAAGAAAAGTGTGCAATATCTATGAAAAAAAAATGCTTGAAAGCAAATTTATAATAGTATAAAATGTCATGAAAATTGGGTTTTGATTTGGAAAAACAAGGGGTGAGCAAATGAAATGTTCAGTGTTGCTCATTTTTAGCTGCCTCTTCAGAAAAAGTATTCCTTACTGTTTTAAACTCTGTGAAAACATAAGGATTTTATAGCTAATGGAAAATAAAACCATTTAAAGGAAATAGCAAACTGGGAAAATATCAGTCTCTCCAGAGCAGTAAACATTCCAATATCTCTTCAAGGAACTTGTTAATAAATTTCTGCCAAGTAATACTTCTAGTAGCTTTATATATAAATAGTAAGAGAGAATCAGCTATAATACTTTTAACTCTTCCAAAATTTTGTACAATGCAGTCTCTTCTTGACCAGTCATTTCCGCTTTGCAGGAGGCTGATCCTCCCGCTTTGACAATACTTTTTGATTCACTCATATAATATTCTTATACACTAAGATACCACAGTATTCTGTCCTATTAAATTAACTATCATGAAGTGCTGCAGTGGAGTTAAATACTGCAGCAGAGTTAAATGTTTTTGAAGGCTACAACCATGCCCACATTGTGCAAGCAATATATAGAAGTTTGGATTTTGAATCAAGCATAGCGTTGAGAGGGCAATGTAGATGACTCAAAGGCTCCTTTGAACGAATGCTTGGCCGTGATACAGAGGCAAGCAGTAGGCATCAGAGGACACTCTTTGCAATCCTTTGCAAGAAAATCACAGATTAACTTACTTTTAAAATAGGCTGAGATTTCAAGTTCTTTCAAAATAAACCACCAAGCTAAATATAATGGTGTCTAGGAAACTAAAATGACCACCAGTGCAATACATTCAAAAAGAACATAGCTGCATATTCAAATCTTTATTAGCCTCTGGTTTCACTCAAGGATTAACAAATTAATTTATTTTACTTATATTTATTTTTGCTTATGTTATAATCTTCATTTATATCTCGTCTCTCTGCAGTCAGAATTCTCCTGGGGTTCGTTTTCTTATTCTGTAAGGACATTTTATCCATTACTCTTCTAGTTCTAGGAGCTCAAACAGGCATGTACGTGAAACACATTGACTAATAGTAAGAGTACTTAAACCAATTCAAAGGCAATTGTTTATACGCTTATGTGATCTCCTGTGTAAAGAATCCTGTCTTCTGTTAAATGCAGACCTATTCCCTGGCCAGCTGGGTGTTAGGCTCACTTTTATGAGCTCTCCAGAGATATTAGATTAACTTCAAACCGCACACTCTACAGAGCTTCTTTCTTACAAAAATAACGAGGCTAGAGAGAAATCCTATATAGGACAAGGAAGACGAGAAGGGTTTGGATGCTTACAATTTACAAGTAGAAAGTAAGAAATTGTACCTCCTGTCAAGGAGCAGCAAGAGCTGACTGCACAAGAACATGCTGTCCTCACAGAGTGCATCCTCCTGGGGAGGAGAACCAGTCTGATTGCAATGTGACTGTCGACAGCACTAGGTGATGGTTGGTGCCAGAGTCTGCCAAGGGAAGTTAAAAAGCTGGAGCCAGAGGCAGGGCTGGGAACTAGCTGCACTGTACCTAGGAGGGTCCATCCAGAAGACCACCTGTCTACAGGGATGCAGCTGGATGCTGGCCCTGCTGCAGCAACACTGGGGTAGGGACCAGTGGCCTTAGAGGGCTGAAATGAAGTCCTAGGCAGTGGGCAGGGTAAGGGGAGCCACACAGGGACTGGGCAGGAGTAGTCAGGGCTACTGATGCTTTCAGGGCATCATATCTCTTAAAAGCAATCTTTTTGCTAACTTGCATTGCTCATAATTGTTACACACTGAATGAGCAGTGAGTTTTAGAATAGGGGAGTGGATGCACTACTGTGAATATATTTGTGTTTGTAAATGAGAAGAAGGGGAAAGAGTTGGCAAGCCATCAAGCGATGATTGCTAGGGAATAATAAAATGAAAGAGACCATAGCAAACACGTGGCAATTGTGGCTTAAAGACACTTGCACAATCTGTGACTCCTGCCATAGCGAGCAATGAGTGTATGAAGGAGGACAGGACAGCTGGCTGGTACACAGCAAGAGGCAGGGAGGCTGATGACACTGTGGGATGCAAAATAAACAGCAAAACAAAGATGCTCATAAAAGCAACCGCTTCCAGAATAGGGAAGCAAGACTTTCCAAAAAATGCATCAGCAGCAGTCACCCTGCAGCCAGGCACAAGCTGGACAGAGCATCCTTCCACCTCCTCCATCCTGTTTGCCTCCAGCTTGTCTACTCCATCCCTGCTTCTTTCTCCCTCTGCTCTGAACTATACTATCACAGCTATTAGTTTTACTTTCTCTTCTGTTCCCAGTTCTGCTACTAGCTTTCTGCATCCTGCATAATTCAGTGAAAATGTTTGCGACAAAAATCAGCAAAAAGACTGAGCTTTTACTGATGTTTTACAATGATGGCTAGAGCCAATGATCTGCAAAACTGTAGAGATATAGATACTGTAGCAAAGGGCTATAATTTTCCCTGAAATGCCAAGTTCTATAACTGGCATAGTTTGCCTGTACGAAAAAAAACAAATGATAGACTGAGTACTGCAAGAAGCTGTTCGTATCTACTTAAGAGAAGGAGAAGTGTTTGAATTGTTTCACAGAAGTGTTGGGTAGAGAATGCAATAACATTTAATAAGCAGTAAATTGTTTGAATCTCTTTATAAAAGTAAAATACATCTCAAAACCAGAAATATTTGGTCTTTAAAAGGTTAAATATAGAAATTGTTTTTCATATGTTATTGTGTGGCACAGGAAAAGAATATACCTGCATTATGTTAGCAGTTCACGTGAATAGCCACAGCTATCTTAAAGAATTTTAATTATGGTTGGCTGGTGTTGGGAAAGTTGATTTGTTTTTTTAATAGCATTTGCCACCAACTCATCTGAATGGAGATGAGACTTCCCCAGGCAAAAGAAGAGATCTACTCTGAGAATAGTCTGGTCCCTAAGTGAAACTCTACCAGCAATAAAGATGTTTTTGTTCCTGAAAATGTTTATGTTAAGGATTTTGCTGGCATTGCTTTGTCACAGGAGAGTGTTAAGTAAAGGTGTTAAGTGAAAGTGAATTAGTTTAAGTGCATGGAAAGCCTTGTTTGGATGATCCTTTTGAGAGTTAAAGTAGTGAGGAATTAAGACAGCTTTGTATGTGAATGAGGACCTGCACCTTAGAGATTAATGCATTTTGATTTCTCATATTTAGTTAATTCAGCTTAAATTTCCTAACCATGCTGGTGTAGGCAGATCTCGAGGGACAGAGAAATGAGGCATTGCAGAGACCTATTCAACTGCATTGTCTAAGTGATGACAAGATGCAAGATGAGTTAATTGAATGCAGATTTTTATTTTTGGTAAATTTGAAGAGGCATCTTCTCTATGGTTTTGTGTACACAAGCATGTTGAGGAAGATTAATTTAAATGAAAGGATGAATTCAGAACATATTAAAGCACTTAGCCTGAAAAGCCCCTGCTAAGGTCTCAATTTTGAACACTAGGACATATTGTGATGTGCTCTTCTTCATGTAGCTACATGTAGCTTGACTTTCCTGGCTGTATCTTTCTAAATAAGCTCTAAATGTGAGACACAAATGTGTCTCACCAAAATAAATAAATATTTTGCTGTTGGCCTCCCTAGTAAGAGTAGCAGACACTAAAAGTCCAGAAATGCAAGTAAATCTATTTATGTTAAATAACGTGTATTTTTTTTCTACCTGTTTTTTAAAACTTTGGGCTTCTGACAAGTTTGAAGTGTAGTCATTGATCAGGCAAATATTTTATTTTTCTTTCTAAACAGTATTTCATTTTTGAGAAACCCTGAATAATACCACTTTTTCACCTTGATTTTTCGATAGTATTATACTGGCAGAATGGACACCAAAATTGCCTCCAATAATGAAGGTAGACAAGCAGCAAAAGTGGACTTCTTTTGTGGTTTAAGATTTTGTATATGCTCGTTTGTTGGCTGTTGTCACACTTGCTTACCTTAGGCATCTAACTTGGGTACCTAAACTTCAGAGTGTGGTCTCCTGGCTCCGTGCATAGACAGAAGTTATAAAAATGAACTTATTCGGAGAGAATTTCAGGGCATCTCTCCTTCTTTCTTGACTATACGTGAATCCAGAGGGGAATAGCCTTCTCCCATTTTACCAATTACTGTTCTTCCAAAAAGTAAAGTAGAAAATCAGTCTTAAAAGCTGGTAATCAGTTTGCCCACTAGGTTTGCTAATGACCATGGGCCCCCCTCTTCACTGACAGGAGTGCAGAAGCTGATGGATATAAAGATTATCATATTTTGTTAGGTACTGTATGATCTTTCTCACTGTGCTTAGCATCAGCTTTTAGCTTAGAAGGAGGCTTTTACAAAGAACTCAAAAATAATTATCTTTAAATTATATAGCAACTTTCAGTTGTTCACTTAAATATTTGGTCTTCAAGCTGGAGAAACGTCTAAGATGCTGCCAAAAGGGTTGCAGCTGAGTACACACTGATGTTTAGTTTACCTTTCAACAGGAAGCGAGGGGTACAATGTGAGATTAGCAGCTTGATTAGCTGTTTGATGTATAATGTATAAGTGTGCCTCTGAGGATGTGGTCTTGTAGAGCACGGGACTGCTTGTTGAAAAGAATCATAATCTTTCTGTATTGAACCTGCTTTACCAGCTTCAAAAACTCTCTACTAGCAATGGGACTTGCTGAGAAGTATTGGTTCTTTACACAATCTATAATTCACTGTTAATAGTTTCATACCCCTCATATGCTGAATGGACCGCTTACGTGGTAGTGCACTTGGAGAATTTGCAAGAGGTTTTTATCAGTAAAGAAATTCAAGAATGTAACTAACGTTACAAGAATTTCAAGTATTAGAATTTCATATTTCAGTAGTTTCAAAGATAAGATTCAGTGCTGGTGTGTTACCTGATGGCAGTTGTTCAGTTACTGAAATGCCTGTTCTAAAATGGACAGTTTGAGCAAAGAATACGCATCAGCAGATGAAACATATCTACTTTCTCTTCAAGTCTGATAATTTAGCTTCAAATAACTACTAGTGCTACTGAAGTCAATCCAACAGTATTGTCCTGAAGGAAATTAGCTTACAAGATAGGGAACTGACCCGTTTTCTGCCTATTCACATCACGCCTCTTCATAAACTCTTAAAAAATGTAAAAAACATTCTGTGGTTCATTGTTTTAACCTGCCAAGAGGGGAACTGCAGAGATGTGATAAGTGTTGGTAGTGCGTTTTAAGATCCTCAAATGGGAAGGAGGTCTTAGAGCGGTGCCTGATGTAATTGTTTAAGGGTTGGCTGAAGCCTCCTGATTCTGAACGAACCTGATCTCTTCCCCAGATACTACTTGTCATTCCGCTTGCAATTTCCACCACACACGACAGATGATGCTTAATGTTGTTTATGTTCCTTATATGTAGCGTACCCAGAAATTAATCTTGTCTAAATTGCTTGTGACAGCAAATGTTAAAATATCATTCAGTTGTGCATGCTTCTTTCTTTCCTTCTCTTTTATTATTTGCTTCTAAAAATACTGTTTGTGCTTTTGGTGGCTGATAGCTTAGACTTTTGCCTTTTCAAGAGTCAGAGGACAATTACACATTTCTTCTTCTGTAGTTAAGAGTGAATAGAAAGTCTGTTAAAGCCCTCCTCTATACAAAATTTACTACAATGCTATTTTTGGATATCTATTCTTCAAAGTTTTTGGCTTAAGCTATTTAAAGAAATGTAACAGTTCTCAGCATTTGACTTTGACTTTTACAGTAGTTGTAAAGCTGATGGAAAACTGGCACTAGTTCTTTTTCATACCATTATTCCACCACTGCATTACCATTTTCAGAATCCGTGTCACTTTGGACACTGATATAAGCTTTTTGCTCAGAAACAAATCAACTACTGAAAAACTGAAAGGCATATTGTATATACTAAGCGGAAAGCCAGTGAGGTTACCTTGATGTTATACTGAAGGCAGATTTTAGATTATACCTGTCTTTCCATCAGAAAATGCTGTTGTCATGATAAAAGCCTTGCTTACTGAAGTAATTTTCATACATGAAATTAAGATCTTCTGTTCTTCCAAAGTTGCTTGAACCATGCAGTGAGATTTGATATGCAGAGAGTTTAACCTAACACAGGCAAATATGTCCTCCCTGACATCATTGAAGAGGCAATCCAAGGAACTGGACCTTTTCAGATTTCAAAACAAAACAAAACATAACATTTTGTGGGAATGTGAAGGGCTTGTAGATATGAGAAAAGGCTAGGCTACTGTGGAATAATCTGGGTGTCAGAAGGGTAGGGAAAGTGTTTCCTTAACACCACTGACTATGCGCAAGATGGTGAGGATGACTTTAAAAATACAGCCATAGCTAGTATAGAGATAAATCAACTCAATCTTTCATGTCACTGAGGTTTGTTTTACAAATTGAAATAAATAATCCATCCCTTCAATATGACTTAAAAGTATGGTTCTGTGCTCCTGGAATCACTTCTCCAGCTCTTCCTTTGCATTTAGTATCTTTAATCTTTGGTCTTGGAACCATACCAGAAGTGGCATATCTGTGACACAAGAAAACAGAAGCAAGCTACTCTTTCCTCAGTTTTAGTGAAAATTAAGAAATGGACAAGCAAGAGAGTTTACCTAAAGGTACAAGAGAATATAAATACAATGATTACTAAGGGTTTCTGGATAATACATAATGGTAAATGACTGTAAATACAAAGAAGGTATATATAAAAAGTTTATAGATGATAAGTATGTGTAATTGGTACATACAATGATTATTGTAGGAAAACCAATAGGGGCATTTAGGAGACAGCAAACATAAGACTGAATGAAGGTGCAATTCAGAGTGACATTGGGCAAAGCAGTAAAAAAATAGAGTTAAAGTATTTTCACACAGGAGCAAGGTAAAATAGAGTACCAAAATTAAACCAGAGCAGGGAAGAGGGGTTCACAAAACCCTTTTCTTGGCCAGAACCATGGAAAATGGAAGCACAAAGAATTTATTTTGCTTAAGAGCAGTTTGTGATCTTATGCCAGGATTGCTTTGCTTTTAGTGGCGGAGCTGAGAGAAAGTGACAGTTGTGGCTTATGTGGTGAGATTTACCAGGCAGCACATTTTTCAGACTGAAATATGGCATAAACCCAGGACTGGTATCACAGGAAACACTATGAGTGTGAAACAGCACTGGTAGATGCATTAAGCACTATCAGTACTGCACCCATTTCCCCTTTCCGTGGACAAAAGAAAATCAGAATACTGAAGTTCAAGAAAAGCAATGTTAGTGAAAACAAAGCTCAATGAGGTTAAAGGTGGTAGCAATAGTATTAGTAACAATAATAGTGGCAATAATAACTTCTAGATGCTTCTGCACATATTCATTGTGGTTTCATTTTTGACAGAAATGGCAAAAAAGGTTGAACGTGCATTTACTGACCTGCCATCTGGATACTTTGTCATTAATATATCATCTGAAAAAAAACAACCTGCAAAGAGAAGGACACTTTTCAGGAGGAAGTGTTGCGCAGACCTTGTCAGGAATTTTGTGAGTGAAGGCTAATTGCCCCTTCCTTTCTTTATTTTCTGGCACTAAAATCCGTCATTATATCTACCTTTTCTTCCAAAAGCCTAATGACTATTTCATGATATTCCTCTGAGGTTTAGTGACGACAGTTCTGAAGCACCTTCCCCATCCCTTGTGGCCTTTGTTGTCTGGACTGCCACATAGCGTAGTGTGCCCCTTTGGAGGGAGGCGACGCGAGGATGTGCTGATGTAGTGCATCCAGCAGGACAGTGTGTACGCATACCATCACACAGTATGCACTCACATTTTCTCTGTGTGAGACAGAAAAGATAGGCTCTTTGCAGGTGTTTTGAGTAAATATATTTTCTAAGGGGCACATTCCCAGTGCTTATTCTACTGTTGTCATACCTCGCTCACATCCCTTGCTTTCTATACTCATCACGTCATGCTTATTTATTTTTTCCATTGAGTTACCTGGTTATATTTTCCTTACTCAAGTGACTGTTGAACCCATGGTACACTTTTGTTTATTCCTTTGGGTCAAACTCCTTTACAATTCTGCCAGTGGCTGTGAATCTATACATCCAGGTGCTGAATCCTTAAGCTCTTAAAAAAACCTGGGACCAGCAAAACCTTCTATAAACTTCCACAGTATAAACAAGATTGGAGAATAGCGGAACCAGTTTTGGGGAGATTTTATAGGACCAAAACTACACTCAGCTCATGGGGTGCGGTTGTCACTTAACCTTCACCGACACCTCAGCGCTCTTGCAAAGAGTTTCAGCCTGTCTCTACGTTAGGGTTGATAAATGCATCCATTGTATGTGGTAGGAGAAGACAGATAGTGAAGCAGATCTATGAAGCAGGTCATTAATTAGGCTCTTCTGTGACCAGAGACATCAGGGGATGAGAACAAGGGAATGGAAAATCCCTCTTTGGGACACATACGTTGTTTGTTGTAGTACAAGATCTGCTTCATTCTCCTGCATCAGCCTTTGAATGGGGGTGAACATCAAGGACATCCCACCAGCCTGTTGGGACTGACGTTTGTTCCCTTTGCCATTGTTTGTAGTCTGCCAGCATAGCCTGCATGCCTGTTCCAAAGGCAAAATGAAAAGAAAGGGGTAACATAGATACACACGCTGGTGAAGGCTTCCAGGATGTTATTGCAGTTGCAAATTTTTCGAGTCATTTAACTAGAGAGTTATTAATGAAGTGTTTAGTTCAAGAACACGATTTGAGTGACTACTGTGTTTCTAAAGCTGACAATAATACCGTCACTGAGAGGGTGCAAAAAGTGGGTGGCTATGGATCTTGGCAGATCAGAAAGTTGACCTTGGTGTCAGAACGGTTGCTCAATCTGTGCTGAAGCAAAATGCATAGAACTGAACTCTTCAGCAGCAATAACTGTACCCACCCTTGCACTGGCCATCAGGCATGTGTAGAAAGGAATACTTGTCACCCTATGCACTTCTGTCCTCCTCTTCATGCATAAAACGTGCACTATACACCCACAGAGAAGTCCTTCAGAAAGAAAGGCCTTGCATGTCTCAGTAAATTACAAAACTCATGGGCTTTAAACAGGAAACACTTAACATGGTATGGAAACTTTCTCTTTATTGTTTTCCCCTGAGAATATTTAAAGTTAGAAGGGCATTCCAGTTCCACATACTTAACTTATTTGAAAGCTGCTTTCGTCATCATCATTATTATATTCAGTCCATTCAATGGCTTTTGTCTGTCTCCGCACCTCTTGTTTTATGGCGTTTTTTATGATCTAGTATCATTTCTGTTGCAACAAAACTTAGAGCCTCTAAAGTAATGATAATGGAGGTATATTTTGTCTGTCTCCACTCCGTGTTGGATTTCTTCTCATATGTGGCAGCTGGGCTTGAATCTGCCAATCCTGGAAACATTATGAAACCTCCTGCAGAAACCTTGATGCTTTCAAGACAGGGAGAAAGTGCTGATCATTGATTTAATTTCAGTTTTCATTTAGGGTAGGCCATTAAAGGTAGTCCAGCCTTGAGTCTCCTGACACACCACATTAATCTAAAATACTTAAGGTAGAGCCCAACAACTCATGGAAAATTTCCTCCAAACATTCCTCTTGGAATCAGTGTGGGCTGTACAGTGCGTCTTGCCTATTCCCATCCCCTTACCTCTTAATATCTTCAGGGGTTTTTTTTTATTCCATCAGTAAGTTCTCCATGAAATAAAAATTCATCCTTAGTGCTCATTTGATCATGATCTACCATTTTCCAAGTCATAGTTTCTACCAAATGAGATATTTAACATATACTTAATTTAAAAGGAGAAAATAATAAATAGATAAACAAGATTCTGAAGACGGCTGTGAAGAATTTGGGTGAAAACAAAACAACATACATTAAGCAACCAGCATCTGTCACAACTCTTTTGCACTGTCTACATTTGACACCATTTTTTTAACCTGAAAAAAATTATTTTCGGTTACATCAGAATTTTTTAATTTGACAAAAGAATATTAGATCTTGTTTTCTCTTCAGTCATATAAGAATAGATGACTTCTTTGCTGGAATATAATTCTGTCTTGAAAAAAAATTGGCTTATTTTATTATACTGAGAAAATTATCTGCATACAAAAGTCCAAGACATGGTAAAGAGTACTATGTATTTTCAATGTGTATAAAAATCATCAGTCAGTATGCAGGCAGATTAATGGTTCATCTTTCATTTTTAGGGAACTTCCAAAGAAGAAGTTTTGAAATATAAATATAAAAACCATAAGTCCTATTGACCAATACTTTTATTGACTGGCTAATTTAAAATTAGCTCATTGAAATATGCTTAATGGTTGCCTGATACATATAAAACAGTTATTAATCACAGTAATGTAATCATAGTAAAACTCATCACTGTGATGAGCTTGTTGGGACATTTTCCAAATGCATCTTTGCTCTGCTACTGGTCTTATTTGTGCATGTGTACAGTATGATGGAGATGGGTACAAATACTGTTGTCAGATGAACTTGCTTGCTTATTTACACTGGATGCCAGGAGCTTCTTCATCATTTTTGAGAAACGTGAGCTAATGCATCGATGATTTTCTGTCAAATTATTTAGACTGTTAATTTAAAAATGACACCACATTGACCAAAGGAGTCTAAACTGAAAAAGAAACCCAAAAGCTCCTGAGCCCTAGCACTCATGCCATGTGAGTGAGAACTTCTACTAGCTGTACTGGAAAAATGCTAAATATCTGTAAAAAGCAAGCCTTCTTGCTGTTGTAGTGCTGTCAGAAATCTTGGCCAGAATCCCACTGAGATTGTCACATACTTCTGCTGTGACAAATGAGTTTATGAAAGTTCCTAGGAAATCTGTTCTTGTTCACCTCTTGCATTTGCAAAATCATTTTGATTACATTTGCACTTACAGATGCATGAGCTTGTCTCTTCCTCTTTCACTTGGCTCCTTCTAAACATTTATTTTATGCAATATGGGATTTTAAGAACTTGTTCTGTCTAATTTTGAATGGGTTTGAATGTTGGTTTTCTTCAAGAATTTAAGTTGAACTCAGTATTTACATTCAATTTTTAAAAGAGCAGCAAAGGAAAAAAAAAGCAGAATTCTGATCAAGAAACTTGTGAAGGAAGGACACAGCACTGAATGGACATCAAGCTCATGTGTGAAGTCCTGATGCAGTGCTTGAGCTCTCATATTTCTGTGCAGGGTTTCTTGGACTATATACTTTTTCAGAGGCTGCACATCTGTTCTGCTTGCATACAACAAGTCAGATGCATTTGGCACACATCTGTTTTCTCAAATCAAGTGCTGGGAAAACAGCAGGTTCACCTATATATCCAAGGCATCAAGCCTGGTGTAACTAAATGACGCATCACAGCACCTGTGTGCAATGTGAATTGCTATTTGCATCCAGAAATCTCAGAAACTGCTGAAAAAAAGAGCTTCAGTAACCTGAGCCCTTGTTGCTGCCAGTTCTCTATATATTCTGGACCTGTTTTAAAGAATTTACATACAACTAATTTGGCTGTAAAATGTTAGTTTGAATTTCTTAAAATTTGTAAGAACTTATTTGTAAGAGTTTATGCCTGGCTATGTATTTGATTATAGAAATGTCTTAATAAAAACCTTGTTGTTTTACCCAGCTATATCCTTGGCCATATATCATATATGTTATCACAGAAAATATGGTCAAAAGGGATACTGAGAGTCATCTAGTCAATTATTCTGTGCCCAGGCAAGTTCAACAAATTTATTTTTCATGGTATATTTTATATGAAATTACTTAACTTATTCTCTTACCATTTTTGAATGGAAAGCTTAAGTTCAGAAGCTTAAAATCCAAAATTTGAAAGCATATCCCGGTGACTAGACTTGTATGAAATTCCCTACAGTACACACCCTATCTCGTTCCACACTGAGAAGCAGATGGTTTCCTCTGGCTTTTCACTGCAACAATATCAAGGCATATCTGGTCATGCTCAGAAATCTACAGTGCATGAGGAAAGTGTGCTGCAAGATGGAGACCTTCCTCTCTAACTCTCTGCTCTCTCCTCCTCTTCCAGGTTAGTGTTTGCCCTCCTGGCCTCAAAAATAGTGTTTCACGCACATTTTTTTAATTTGAATCTGTGTAGTTTTGGCCTTAATGTTTAAGAGGAAATACCTATTAAATTGTCTGCAAAATGGAGTGGTCCAGAAAATTTGATCTCATATTTACATGAAGCAACATTGTAATTATAACACTAGCTGGGGTAAAAAGAGACATGAAAGATTTTTAGTCAGGTATAGCAAGAGAAGTGTTATGACAGATGAAGGAAAAATTCTGTAATAATAATCAAGCAACCTGGAAACTTTGCTGGCATTGAGCAAGTGTGATATATCAGGGACAGTAATTTTTAAGTTTTAACAAGGCTTTGTTTTCTATATTTACATATAAACGAAGTATTAAAATATATGAATAAACAGAAAACAATGTTGTTTCAGAGACAATTTCATGTCAATATAATGCAATAATGAAAACACGTAAACAACATAAAAGCCAGTGGTGCGAAGTTGCTGTTGTAGATTTTGCTTCATACACAGGTGACGACCTCACGTGTGCTTTTGCATTATAATGCATATATTAATGGTTTGAAATTACTCTGGGGATAATTAAATTGAAGGAGTAGTCAATACCTCATGTTTAGAGTTAAAAATACAGAAAATACTGTGATTTATTTCTAATTTATCAGCTGCATCAGCCCAGGAATGCTGCAAAGGAACATCTGAGTATTCATTTCTTTCTAAATTGTTTGTTTTCAAATAGTCTTGTATTTGTTTAACAAAATCCAGGATTTCTGTTGACTTTTTTTTATATTGGCATTTTGATCATAGAAAAATCTTTTATAAAGCTGTTGCATGATCATTTTCAACTGGACTATGGAGTTAGTGATCCCACATCTTCTTTTCATGTATGTGCAGCATCATCTTGACTCGTTTTATTTCAGACATAGGGAAACTGATCCTTCCCTGCATATAATCAAAGATGGATCTGATCTTGGTGGAGCATGTATTATAGCTACAGCCAGTTAGTCTAAATGTTTCCAGCAGTGAGAAACACTTTCTAACACTTTTCCAAAGGCAGAATCAAAGTATCAGCTTTTCTATTATGGGGATGATGAAAGATGAATAGTGCTTTCTGAAATGTGTTTGGTCACCTCCGTGGTGCTGTACCACACATGGCCTTGGGATTCCGTCAGACTGGCCTTCCTATTTTTAAAGTTCCTCACAACACAACAAACTTTTCTGGCTGTTTATAAAGAGGCAGGTCATCCTCAGGGTACAAATGCCGTTCACCAGTACAAGTTCTCATTAAACCTGTGGGACAGGGAAGAATTCTTTCCACTTTACAGAGCTTCAAGGAGGGTTTAACCCAAGAAGACATGAAAAACTCCTTTCAAACAGATACTAAGTTTAGACCAGCCGGTTCGGTAATACAATTACTTGAAAGATGAAACCATTCTTCTCTTATTGTTTTTTTTAGATTAAACATGAAAGTATATATTAGTATATATTAGTATATATTAGTATATATTATGATGGCATAATAACTCAAATAAAAGCTGAAAAAGGTAGCCATATTCAATTAGATGTCAGCACAAGGAGCAGGCAGGTGAAGTCAGTGCTCACGTAGTTTCGAATACAAGTTTCCGCTATGTGCTGCTACAGCCATAATAGTAGAATAGGTTTGACATACACTGAGTTTGGATTATCCCTGAGTCGTTATCTTCTGTACTGAAGTTCTCCTGTCTTGAAATCTGTTCAAAAGCTAATACATAAAGATTTTTTATGTGTCATGTTTCTTTGGCATTGGCAGGGGTTTTTTTTTCTGCCAGGAAGGAGGAGAGTGTAATTTCTGCATTAGTTTTAAGAGAATTTTTAATTGTGTTAGAAAAGGTTGAATTGCAGTCTCTTAGGCTTTGATTAGGTTATTATGGAAAGGACCTACAGTCCTCTGGAGTTTTGTTCCTTAATTTTCAGTGCCTAATTCTGATCTGTCTCAAGGGGTAAAATCAACCTCAGTAGATTTAATTCTATTGCTGTGTTCACTTAAGTGATATTAATATTGGGCCTAGGGGTCACTTTGCCATTAGGAAATTAGGTTCTGTGCTCTTTTTCTCAGTCTTTTGAAAATTCTGATTTGACTTTTAATAACATGCTTACCTGTATCACCTCAATAAGAATAATTTTATCACAGTATATCATGCTTTAGCAATAAAAGTGTCTATAATCCAGCTGAAGCAACTTTAGGCACGCACTTTTCTCTTTCAATGTTGTACATACTTTAGCCAGCATAAATTTCAGAGGGATAGTTTAAATGTTGATATTATCGGAAGGATGAGCTTCATCTGGAGTTTCAGATACTTTACCAATAGGCATGTAGTTGTCTGGAGACACAATAACCCTTCATTAAATTACCTGAAATACAGATATCTAGTGACATTTGAAATTTCTTAGAGTAGCTTAAACATCTGTGTGGCATTGATAGGTATGACTCATGATCTCTAGATTTTCAGCCTTCTGGTGTAGTAGCCATAGGCTAAACATACTTTAAAGGGCCTTACATGACACTAGCAACAGAGTTACATTCAGGTGTGAAAGCTCACCATGTAAACCTTGTCATACATACTCAATTAGCCCGAAGATCAATTTGGTTCACTTGAAAGTCTACTTCAAGTGTGGAAATTATCTAAATATAAGCATCTAGTGCCATTCAAGAAACACTAGACTATCCGGTCTGTCAGAGTGACATTCATATGGGGGTCCTTCAGCACATGTCTAACAAATTGGGACACATTTTTGGTAACTGAGATGCCAATGCCATTGGGTTTTTTACTGTCCATTTATTGCCATATAACCATGATATCTGGATCGTGCCTGTATCTTCTGATCTTGGTTGTATAATCCAAGATCTTGATGGTTTATTTTTAAATTATGGTTCTGACATGTCTCTCACTGTCATACATGGAAGAGCCCTAAATTGAAACCTGAATAGATAAGAAAAATTCTGTCCCAAAGATTATCTTTTGTTGAGTCATGTTTAACCTGCCAATAAAATGTTAAGATTTCAGAAAATGGTCAGAAGGAATATTTTAAATGGATATAAAATGTGAAAGATCATGACTAATAATTGTAACAATAATCAAACATATAACTTGCAATACAGATGTCCACATCTGAATGGTTGAGAGTCTTTACAGTCAATAGACACTTTTCTACAATACTTTTACATTAGCACAGGGTTTAAAAGAAGAGGAAGAAGAAAATAAGGAAATGTATTAAAGATATTAAATACAAAAATACTATGCTTGGTATATATTCTGTGTGCTCATTTTGTTCTCATACCCTTATCTATAGTGCTGTTACTGACAACCTTTGGACACAAAGGGCTGGTGGACTGTGGCTGGGACATGTCATTGTTGTTATAAAAAGCACAGTTAATTCCCTGATTCCTAATTTTAAATCTAAATCTTGTTAAACATATCTCACCCTAAAAGTACCTGTTCTTCAGGGGACCACAGGCAGCTAACCAAGCTGAAGATGTCTTCATGTTTCAAACATGAAGAGAAAAAAAACAGTTAAAATATGACTTAAAAATAATTGAATTGAGCTATAGTTTAACTCATGGCAATAAAAAGCAAAACAGCTGCTAATGAAGAGTGAAGGTTACCCGACTAATTGGCAATTCCCACATTTTTTTCATGCATAGAACAAGATGCCTATTGATTAGTCTTTTTTCTGTAGCAAAAATATATTCCTTGGCAAAAGTATTATGCTTTGCCATAGGAAGCATATTTAGAACTCACCAAATTATGGTTTGCATCAATAATATAATAACCATATATGAGATAACATGATCTTCATAAGTCAAATTGCTGAATAAATAAGACAATCAGAAGGGCTCCTTAATCCAGCAACTGTTATGAGCCTTACACCATGCCAATAACTGTTCAGCTCTCCAGGAGGTCTTCTCTTTGTAGAGTCCATCTTTCTTTTTTTCTGGAGAAATCTTTAAACTTTGTTGTGCTGAATAAGCATGTGAAGAATTCTCATTTGCTGTAGATTTGGCATTATGGATAACGTGAAAATAGTTTGTTATTGTAATTTAGCTATTTTGCATATCAGAACAAGGGAGAATCCTAACCTGCCTAGTAGGACTGGAAGGGATTTCTGCCCTGGAGGACTAAGGTTCTTGGAATGGAAAGAGGGAGCATCTCTTTCTGCTAGAAAAGAAACAGGTAAATGAATAAAGCTGGGTAGAACCGAACGAGGTCATGGAGGATGTTACCACTATTGCATAGTGAAGAACTGCTCAGCCTGGGCCATTTCTGGCCTTGCACAGAAACCAAAGCAGCTGTCTTTGAAATAAGAGAGGTACCATCTACCTCCTGGGTTTTAGGTAGGAGCTTCTGCAGGGAAGGGGAAGGAAACATAGTGGCTGGGTTTTGAATGCTAAACAAGGATCAGATACATTGTCACTGAAATTCCTGTATATGTTATGTGTACATAATACAAATTCACATTGATCCATGTGGAAAAGAAAGAATTCTTCTTGAAGTCACAGAGAAAGTACACCCTTCGTGTAAATAACAACTGATGTACTTTTTTCTCTCACTTGGAGAGAAATAAGGAGAATCCTAAACATGTGTCTAAAGTCTTTACTTTGCTCCATAGAAGATAGCTTATGGGGAAGAAGGTGATATGCATATAAAACTTCATGTGGGGCTATTTGAGATTCTCCTGGGAAGCTGGCGAGGCAACTTGAGAGAGATGCTAGGTCAGCAGCGCACACGCATTAGTGCCTGATTGGAAGGAGAGATTTCATGGGAAGTGGTAGTTGACTGTCTGTCTGCAGTGCTGATTATGTGTTTGCTGTACTGCCTGGAAAAGACAGCAATTCATTGGGAATAATGTCTCAGGATTAGTAAATGCCAATACTACATTCGTTCCTCACTTTTTTAAGGATTTTTTCAGAGGCAAGTAGAGGAAATGCGATGTAGTAGTTGAATCTCATCAAATTCTTTAGGTATTCTAGATACATTTTTCCAGATATTTTCTCACATACCACCCCTGAACCTTTGTTTTAAAAGGCTTGCGCTATCACCTGGATTGATGAAAGACAGCATTTTTGGCCAGTGACTATTCTGTTGATCGGCATTTTAAAAAAGTATGGACCACAAAATATGTTCTAATAAAATGTACCATATTTTCAAAAAGCTTTAGCACAAAGGACAGCTTGGATGCTTGACTCCACTAGTGCAGTAAAATTGTGTCTGACATCTGTTTAATACAACTACATGGAGCTTAAAAGTGAAGGGCAAGCCTCAGGATTCAAGCTGATGGAAACCTGCTGCCACTGCAGTGTGCGTGCTCATGTAGTTTATTAATCTTGTCAGTTGTTATTACCTTTTTATCTGGATCATGTTAACTTAGGATTTGTATGTAATGCATGGAAAAGATCTGCTTTTGTTTTCTTTGTTCCGATATGAGAAGTCTGTTGGCATGATTCTTCAAAGACATTAAGTCAGTAGCATCATGGAAATTTGGCTATGTTTTGAGCACTTGAGTAGCTATAAAAATTAGACTTGGTTATTTTAACAGGCTATTGTTCCACAATCTATCTCATCTTTCCTTCTAGTTTTTATTCTTTTTATAATGTTCAAGTCATTTGAAGCTACTTTGTTTTTATTCCAAAGTTCAGTAAAAGCTGTTACTTGGTCTGTGGGACTTCGTAATTTCAACATTACACATCCACTAGGTATGTCAACACTACATAGAAACATAATCCAAACAGCTGAGACATTTACATATGAAAGAGTATCACACTGTAACAAACAATTTCTCTTAGCTTTGTTTTCATAGTACAAAATGAAAGAACTAAATATGCCTATGCAATAGAGAACAAAATAGTAGAAGATATTGATTTGACACTCTATTTCTTTTCTTGCTCTGACTCAGTTGCACTTGGTTGTGTATATCTTGTTGAATGATCTCTTTGCTGTGGACCTTTGGCAAGTGTTCTACTGTCATCTAATCTTTACATTTCTTCCTTTGACCCTCCTGACAGGAATAGACAGTTAGACTCACGTGTCCTAAAGCAAAGCTATGATCAGCATTCATCCATACTCCCAGGAAGTTCTTGCTGAAGAATCTCACTACGTTCATGCTGAGTATCTTAACAACCTTCCCTTTGTGAGCCCCTCATTCTCATCTTGCTATTATTTTGGGGACCAAAGTAATGCCTTCATCTATTACTATCAAAAATTTTCATATCTTGTGCAAGGTGTAAAATCATTTTATTATCACTTGCAATACTTGAAGATAACCACTTTTTTTTTGGTTTTGTTGCTGCTGTGCAATATTATGTAAGAAGAAGCTTAGTAATGATTTACTGAATTATTTTTTATGTATCTTTAAATGAACCTCTCATATTTTGTGCCAATAACCAATATAATTCATTATTACCAATACTATCCTACATACTATGCTACCTTTAGTTTCTTTCAGTTTGTTTTCAAGGCTGTCCTAACAAGAGAACTGCTTAAAACTTTTCTGGTGGTTGATTTCTCAAGGATTTTTAAGTGGAAAATGAAGGTTTAGGTTTTTTTCACAGCCCACACAGAGGCTCCGTAAACATAGTGCTATTACTTGCGTTCCATCTCCAGCTCAGCAGCATCGAGTATCTCCTTATGGGGAGCTCTTCTCAGGGTGACACTGAGGGCTGGCAAGTTAAGCTGATAGTCTGTAACTCCTACTGTTAATAACTTGGATGGAAGCCTGCAAGATCAAAAATTAGTTGGAAAAAATGTGGATTTCGTGTCCTTACATATTTTTGGATTGTGATTTGTTGTTAATGTCATATCCAGGCCCATAATACTCCATCCAAGACCATGACGCCTACACGTGGAATGCTTCCCAGGCACACTCAAGGAACCACAGCTTGCCTCCAAAAGATTGCCATCTAAAGTTTGATCCCTTGTCTTTGATTTGATACTGCAAATGCATTTTTTAGCAATGGGAAGATATTTTAAGCTGTACACATAATTTCAATCATTCTTCTTTGAAGTTACGATCTCCTAGTTTTAACTGCTACCAGTAATAAGTCACTACTTACGTCTCTCATTATTTACTCTCTGATGTAAGGGAACAGTCTTATTTAACTGTAGTCAGAGCATATTGTTTTTCATAGTAACACATTTTAAATCATCTAAATGTCTTTCATGGCAAAAAAAGTTAAACTTTTGTCACATTTTTAAGGAAGACTGTAGAAGGTGCAAAATTTGAAAAACTTCTGAAAAATCTCACTAAGTACATATTTCTATCTTTTGCAGCTTAAAACCCTTGGAAACATTCTCTTGGGGTCCTAGCAGTTTTGCAGCCCTCACAAAAGAAAGGTAGTTTATGATTTCAGAATTGATTCTGCACTGTTTCCACGCACACTTTGACTTCAAGGTTTGTCTTACATCATTGGCCCTCGTGTTCAAAAATACTTATTATTTCAAACACTACGCATTTCTTATAAAAGACTGGAAGCTATATTAAGAAATTAGTTTTCCTTCATAAAAAAAAGCTGATCAGTGGTGTCCTGTATTTATTGCTGCCTGCAATGTCATTCAAAGCACTGTAGCAGGGATGCTAATGGAAAGAGGGAGACATTTAGAAGTGTTGGCTGAAACACTGTCCTCAGCATCTTCTGAGAGGTTTACTTATTGAGCAACAAGGTGCGTGAGTTATAATCTTTTATTTCTTTTGGATTCATTTATTTTCATAGATTTGCAAGGACCAACACTAATGAGAAATGGCTCCTCTGTATTTTGGTAGTCGCTGATGTCATGTAACCTAATTGATACTCAGAATAAACTCTGAGTTTTGTTTATCATGATGCAAAACATTTTATGAGTTCCTATTTCATTGAAATTTTAATGCTTTTTCATAGCATTTGTTAAAGATATTCTGTTATTTTTTTAAAACCTTGAATTTCCCTAAGTCTACAAAGAATTTCTTTGTTGGTTTATTCTCCTGTAACAGATTCTTTGAGAAATTTGGGTATTGTATTGCAAATTGTATTCTCACACTTCAGAAATCTCTGATTAAGTCAGTGGGAGCTTTGTGGACACTCATGAGCAAGTTTCTATGCAGTTGGCCTGGGTAACGATAGTAGTGTAACTGTGCCAGGCTGCAGCACAAGTATGAACTACTCAGACTATCTGGAAAGCCATGTGAATAATGGGAGGGCTAGCCTGAGCTAACCTCTGTGCTGCTTTGGCTGCACTTTGTCAGAACTTGAGCTAGCTTGTTTAAAGCCGACCTTGGCAGGCTGACGCACGCTACAGTCTCACTGTGTCTTCACACCTTTAAGTGCTTTAAAAGCCTGTCTTTGCTACGGCTTCCTGACGTGATCACAACAAGTTTCTCAAGCAATTTGTTACAAAAAAGGGGCTGATTTCCTCTCAGGATATCATAACGTTACCAATATCAACAGCAAAGCTCTTACTCATTCCAGCAGAGATGGGATGTCACTCTACAAATGTGTAGCTCGTGTTTCTGCATCTCTTAGCAAGTGTAATGCATCTACGAAAATGTCACATGAATCCTTTCTGTGTCGCAAAGGCAGTCAAGAAGGACTTGTGTTAAACATCTTTCCTTACTAAACTAACAGGACCAAACAAAATGCATTTCTGTGGCCTTGTGCTTGATAAGGAAATTAACTCAGAAGGATGAATTTGTGTGAGCCTAAAAGGTTGGCACTTTTAAGGAAAGAGACAAAAGAAAAATAGTGTGTGTCTGTCTAACAAACTAAAATCATATTAATTAGGGTATTTTCACAGTTAAATGTTCAAGAACTTGTTATGAACTATGGTTTGTGTCTCCGTTACTGAAAACAGGACAATTGTTTCAGCCAAAGTGAACACATACAGTTGTTGATTAGTTACAATACCAGAACTGATGGATTGTTTATCCAAATGTTACAAATTCTCTGGTTTTCAGTTTTCCTTTTGCGGTAGCTGGTTGCCTCTGCCATATAAATGTGGTTACCAAAATGTGGTAACTATATAAATGAGGGAGAGAGCCTTTGGTGATACTTATGCAAAATATGCAAACAACTTTAGCTAAACATAGCTTTACCATGGTTTTGTTATATAAATGTCAACTCAAAATTAAATGTTATGGAAACATTTCTTTTATCTTTATGGACTCTACCAGCTGCACAGTTACAGTTTTCTCAAGTAGAGTTTACATTTATGATGTTGTTTAAATCTATCACATACATTAAACATGCACAGAAGAATTTTTTAAAAGCAAGCTGTTTGCGTTTATGCAGTAATTATGTACAGTCCAGCTTCAGTCTTCTCACGTGCAAGACAAGTTTGTGCTGACTCCAGGGAGACAGGAGTCATTGGTAGCAGTGGCTGGATTTTTCCAGAGTTTAATGAGCTAAAGACTTCTCATATAGGTGTACTGCAGGACTTGTGCTGTATTATTATTTTACAAAATGTGAGCAAATTTTACAGTATATTAGCCAATTAGAAATTTTTTCCCTTGGATATTTTGCAATACCATTGCAAAAGTTGCATTTTAGCCTTTATTTTTCTCCATACGTCTGATTTGAGGCATACCTAGTAACTGAAATAATAAGAAGAACAGCAATTTTAAAATAGGCTTGTATTGTCCCAACCAAGTCCTTTTGTCCAGCAGGCTGAAAATATATTTTAAAAGAGTAATCACCCTCTATATAATAACAATATGGTATTGTCCCTGTGGTGCGAAATGTAAATATTGAGTCCTGTACATACAGTTAAAGCATTGGACTAGCTCAGACTCATAGGGTAAGCTGACTCCAGTCAACAAATCTGGTCCTGAAGCCACAGAAGCAGATGGAGATTATTCAAGACACATCATCCCACTGTGAGTCATGAGAAATAGACACCGGCGTTTGTTAACACTGCCAGCGTGCTTGGCCTGACATGGGCTGGGTTCAGTGGTCATTGGATTAGAATTTGGATATTAGAGCTCACTTCTGTCTGTATCTTCTCTAGTTCCTGAAAAAGATTTATTCTCCACTTGCATATAATAAGAATTTAAAAGCAAAGATGCAAACAGAGCAGATGAACAGGAAAGATGATTAACTGCCTCTCAGAATGCCACACAGAGGTGGCATAGCTGCAATTATTAAGGAATAGGTTCAGGCAAACAAATTAAAAGGTACATCTGCATAGACCTCATACTTGAACTTTGTGCATCATTCACAGTTTGTGTATGCATGCTAAAAATACACTTAGACTCCAAAACTGTGATTGGGCAACCACATAGCAGTAGAATCTGTCCAGGTCCACAGCGTGCTGTTCTGGAAGCCCCTGAGCCCCTGCTGGCAAGGAGCAGGCTTACCACCTCCACAGGGTTTTCCCTTGGCATGCACTGCCAGCCGCTGCTGCAAGGGCTGAACCGGATTTAGCCAGGTCCACTGTGATCGTCCAGACAGTGAATGACAAAGCACATCATTGCGAAGTTTGTTTTACGACGAAGCAGACTTGCACAGACTTTCATTATTAAGTTTACATTTTTTTTAAATTCTGAAAGATCAAACTATTTAAAGAAACTTTTATGTGCTTCATTTAACCATTAGCTGATTCACTTTCAACCAGCCAAAGTCTTCCTGAGGCAATAAGCAACAGGCTGTAATAAGAGGGCAGAACTTGAAAATATGGGAACAAAAAAAATTTTACCTTCAGTCTTTATAAGTGTTTTCTTCCTAAAGACATTCTCATTTTATTTTTTCATGCTACTGTGAAATTGAATTTTTCAGAAGAAGCTTTGATAGTACTGTTACATCCTCAGCGAGATCATTAGAAGTGAAACTCAGGCATAAGTACTTCAGTTCACAGCAAGAAAGTGAGAGGGTTCAGAGTTCTTTCTTTTTGTCCGTGAAGCAAAATCAACCAAATACGTTTGGTTTGGGCTGTGACAACAACTAGGGACAGGCTGCGAGATGCATGCAAGGCAGATGTCTAAAATAGTACCAACAAAGCTTTCTTAGATGCCTGCGTTTTACTTCTTGTTACTTCTTCGAGATGAAATGGGTCAGCCTGGAGTCAGGAAAAAGTGTTCCTGCAGTTCAAATTGTCAGGGATTCAGAAGGAATTTTGGACTTTCTTAACAGCCAGACCATGGTCTGCCCTTTGCAGTCATGTGGTGCTTCCTCGATGGTGCTTGGAGCTGCACAGCCCTGCGGATGGGCTGTACTTTTCCTAGGTCCTGAAGGCATGGAAAAGCACAGCGTTGGCTGGTACTGTTCAGCAGGTCGGCTAAGTGAGCTCATGGTCACTCCCAGCCTTAAGCTCTAAGAAATATGTGAACATAAATTTTTTAAAGAAATTCCCTCTGTTTACGTGTGTACTTATAAAAGCACTACAGCTACCAGTGTGTGTGTGTGTGTGTGTGTGCGCGCATTACAGCACACTGGCTGAAATGCCCTTTGTATCTTTCAAAGAAGTCCTTTAGGCATCTTCATCTAAAGCCAAAACAGCTAATAATGTGGGCGGGTGCAGCACGTAACCTGTTGGGCCATGGCCACAGACAGAAGAAATGCATTTTGAAAAGACAGAATGCAGCCTGACGAAGAGGAGGTAAATGCATTAACAAATGAAAGTGCTGCACTACTGGACACCTGAATCTGTGCCTGTGTGTTTAATTACTGACTTGAGCCTCAGAAGAGCTTCACAGGCAAACTGGGACTCCTAAGTATGCCTGCCCCTTGAAACAGTCACTCAGGGCTTCTGTACCTGAAAGTTCCAGCTGTAAAATCCTTCAGTGCTGGGTAAGAGATAATTATTAATATAATTAAGATACTATTACATGGATGCTGTTCTTTTACTTCCATGCCCTAGTTCGGTGGGAATTTTTGCATTTTCAGTAATTGAAAATAAAACCCTCTGACAATCTAAAAGGAGTATTAACAAATATGTCAAGTTATTTACAAAGTAAATTATGTCTGTCATTATAGTAAAAACAGCATCTTGGCTTTGTTCTTGCCTGGGTTGCAGGAAAAGTAACAGGCAAAATAGAAGGAAAGAGAGTGCCAAGAATAGTAATCTAGATAATGAGTATACTACAGAGAACTAGTTGCGAGAATAGGTTAAAAAGCCTTGATACGTGGGCTGAGTAGTTCAATGTTAGGTTTACACATCTTCAATTGAAAGTTATAAACTAAGTGAAGACATTAGGATAAGGAGGTGATAGCGATAAGAGGATAGCGTCAGGAGGATGAGAATGCAGAACATCCCATCTTCCCAGCCTATCAATCACAGTAGATTGAGTGATGCAATCTGGTCATCTGGAAAAAAAAAAAAAAAAAAAAAAAGAACAGAAATTTGGTGACTATACTTTGAGGAGTAAAGTAATGGGATGGTCAGTGTTTCTTATGTACGAATTGCAACTCGATGCTAAGAAAAATACTGTAGCCACGCAGGCAGTTGGGTGTTGTACCAGGCTGCCCGGAGAGTGCAGAGGTTCGCCACTCTGCTGAACACAGCCCTGAGTAAGTGAGTGTAATTAAACTTGCTTTCAGCAGGGGGCTGGACAAGATAACCACTGGAGGTCCCTTCTAGCCAACATGAGGCTGTGATTTTTATTAATTCCCTTTGTAAAAGAAGATGGTGTAAATTTAGTTTTGTTAGAGATTAATATGATGATTTTAACGCACAGGTCCTTGGTAATTTGCCTGTGATTGTCTGAGCTGATGTTGCTCTCGGCGTACTGCTGAACTATTTGTTTCATACGGTTTTATAGGAAGATTTGAATAAATGGTCTTGTTAAGTTGGAAAAGATTTCCATTACTTTGATATATGGGTTGACTGGGTTACTTTTTTATCTGTGTGCTCTCATATAGCTGGATGGATACTGTTACACGATTTTTCAGTTAAATCAAGATGCCTAGTCCTGCTTAGAATTTGTTCTTGAAATCTGCATAAATGAATGTTCATAACCGGTCACAAAATACATGGAAAAAAAAAGGTTCTACAGAACTTGTTTTTACAGATAAATATACACAACATTTTTGGCTCACCCTGAATCCACTCTTTTGCTTGTCAAGTTTCCTGAGCAATTAGCAGACGGGCAGACATGCATCTCTGCTGGAAGGAGAAAAACACTGCTCTCACTCACTACAAGGAGGTGTAGTCAGCTGGTGTATCTCAACTAAAAATGATTCCTGGCGGTGTGAGCGCTCTGTTTGGATCCCATACATAGCTTGAGTCACTCTTAATCTAGGAAGGACCCATTCTGAACTCTCACAAGCTTGTCATGTACTCTTGAGTTAACATTTTAAAGACAGTTAAAGCATTTTAGACTCAGGGATTCAGAATTTGCAAAAGCCCTTCAGTGCCTAGCCTGTACTGATTTTTAATGGAAATTGTAGGAGGCCAAAATATCATGTATCGCTGTTCCACATACAGGGAAACAACACCACTGTGTCTCATGATGGATTTGTGTGGACTGAGTAAACTGAAAGCTGTAAGATGATCGTGGTGGGAATTATAGAGGTACAGCAGAGAGTTTTTGCCTTGGTACTTTCACAGCCAGGAATCATTCTTAGCTGAGATACACCAACTAACTGCACCTCCTTGCAGTCGGAGAGGTGTTTTTCTCCTTCCAGCAGAGATTCACATCTGCTTCTCTCCTAGCTGTGGGAAATACAGTCCTACTCAGTAGAACATGCCGTGCAACTGTGGAAAGCTAGTACTTTCTATATCGAAGCTCCCAAAACCTGGCTTTAGCTCTTTGGTTAACTAAGGGATCTCCAGGGCTTCATCTTCAACCTTGAAGCATACAGTTGGTGTTTGGAAGTATGTACTCGCAATAATAGAATCATAGAATGGTTTGAGTGAGAAGGGACCTGAAAGATCATCTAGTTTAAATCATACCATGGGCAGGAATACCCTCCACTAGACCAGATTGCTCAAAGTCCCATGCAGCCTGGCCTTGAACACTTCCAGAGATGGGGCATCCACAACTTCTCTGGGCAATCAGTTCCAGTGTCTCACTACTCTCATAGTGAAGAATTTCATCCTTATGTCTAATCTAAATCTAGCCTCTTTCATTTTATAGCCATTACCATTTTTCCTAGCACTATATACCCTTGAAAAAGTCCCTCCCCAGCTTTTCTGTAGCCCCTTTAAGTGCTGGAAGGTTGCTATAAAGTCTCCCTGAAGCCTTCTTTTCTTCAGGCTGAAGAACTCCAACTCTCTCAGCCTGTCTTCAAAGGAGAGGTGCTCCAGCCCTCTGGTCATCTTTGTGGCCCTCCTCTAGGCCTTTTCCGACAGTTTCATATCCTTCTTGTGGTGAGGATTCCAGAACTGGACAGGGTACTCCAGGTGGGAGAGCAGAGTAGAGGGGAAGAACCATCTCCCATGAACTGCTGGTCACTTCTTTTGATGCAGCCCAGGATGTGGTTGGCTTTCTGGACTGCAAGTGCACTTTGCCTGCTCCTGTTTAGCTTCTCATCAAACAGCACCCCCAAGTCCTTCTCTTTAGGGCTGTTCTCCATCCATTCTCCATCCTGTCTGTATTTGTGCTTCAGATTGCACCAACCCATGTGCAGGATCTTGCACGTGGCCTTGTTTAACTTAATAAGGTTCACTGATTAAAGTATGCATATCTCTGTGCAAATCTCTGATTAAACTATGCACATAGATCATAGAATCATGGAATGGTTTGAGTTGGAAGGAACCTTTAAAGGCCATCTAGTCCAACCCCTCTGCTGTAGGCCAGGACATCTTCCACTAGATCAGGTTGCTCAAAACACCATCCAGCCTGACGTAGAACACTTCTGTGCTTACAAGGTCAGAATTTGTGAAAGGAAACTGATCTACTAAAGTAAAATTCATATAAAGTTATTTCTGCCTGTAATATGTCTTAATGCAAAGTTGCTTCATGCTAATTTCTGAGCAGGAAGATTTTGGCAAAGAGTGCAAGCCACTGTAAGATAAAAAGTTGAAAAGTAAAAGCACCTTCATGTGTTGTTTCAAGCAGACAAGCAGCAGCTTTAATGTGTTTAAGAAGCTCAGAGGGCAATTTTTCCCCATATGGAAAATATGTGGTCACATTGTGTATTTAACTTTCTGAATAAGCATAATAGTTGTTCCAGAACCTTTGTAACTCAGCATTTAACAAAATAACTTCTTCTCAAAACAGAAATATTATTGTTGCCAAAGCAATGTATATGCATAGCACTGGCACACAGAAGCCAGACATGTGCGTAGCAGCTGACTTCCTCACAAACATCCCAAGAGAAGCAGGTCCTGCTCTGGGTACTCAAGATGCTGCCCTTCCCCGCCACCGTGTGCAGCCGCTGCTGATGTCCTTAGCAGCAGCGTGTTGTAGAGGCTTCAGAATATCTTGTTTGATGCACAGAAGAAATTATGTCGCCCTCTTTCCAGTTGCAGCGATTATGAGATAAAAGAACCTGAAAAATAAAGGAAAATGAGTCACATCATTGGGCTTTGACTGAAGAGACTCTGAATAAGGCTTCGTTTTGAAAAGTGTTACATTTTGCGTTAGGTCACTGTGAAGGCTGTTGGGTTCTCGAAGCAGTGTATGATACAAAACCACAAGCCATTTGTTCTACCCACCTCAGCAAGTCTTTAGTGCCTGACAAAGTGCCTATCTGCCCTTTGCTTTTAAACATTAAGGAACTGAAAGCATACAAGGAAATAGGTGAACGTCCCTCTTGCCCCATTTTTGAGGCGTTGTGCTGCTTTCCTTTGTGCTGCTTTCATGTCAATATGGATTAATATAGAACTCCATGGAGAGAGGAGATAAGTGTTACTATAAATACATTAAACCCAGGAAATTCTTGTTGTCATTTGAACTATTCAAGATGGGATTCTTCATCTGTTGCAATCTCACATGCTTCTGCCATCAGGTCTGTTAGTACTGCTGCCTAACAACAAGAAAGGGCACTTCAGATTCCAGAAAGCACAGAACTTATTTAGATTAAGGAAGACAAGACTAATGGTGTGGTATAAAACTGAACACCCTCAAGCTGAAGTGCAGTGATTGATTCTTAGAAGTAAGTTTAATACTAACAATGCATTATGTTGGAAGAAATATTCTGTGTTCCATTTATATCCTTGTTTACTACTGAGAGTAGGAAATTAACAAGATTTTCTTTGCACTGGTGATATTTATGAGTCAGTTCATAGTGGAAGCCATCCTTCCACTGAAGTCAACTGTAAGGCTTCAGTAGAGACCGTAATCCAGCTATTAGTTAAAGGAGTAAATTGAATTAGAGAAAGAAGACCTAATAGTTGGTACATTGAAGACATTTTCAAATATGTTTATTCTTGATGCCATTATGACATTATTCTGCCAGGTTTAAGGAGCCCTGGTGTTTGTGGCGGCTTAGATTTCTGTGGTAGCTGTGAGGGCTGTTGGGGCTATAAAGTAGCCTGGACTTTTAAATTCTGTTGTTATGCTTACCATTTTTCAAAATTCTGTCATAAATATATAGTTTTGTTGAGGACAGGGTCTTTCACGCTCATTCTCCTAAATGGAGTGTTTAAAAATATTATTCTGTATTTCAGTATACTAATAGGTGATAAATTGTTCCTGGCTCAATCATCTTGCTGAATGAAGGCATCATAAAGTGAGCAGATTAACTGGTATTTGTCAATTTTAATCATTTTGTACCATTCCTCCCACAGGCATCGCAGGCTGATGTAGTCATGTGGTACAATACACATCAATTACAGTCACTAACTCTGATGTTCCCATGTAAAATACCTTTTTCTACTTTTTTTTTTTCAAAGTGTGTTTCACTGTCTTATCCAGTGTTCTGGTAACATGGACAATAGTATTTAGTGACAGCAAATAAACTGCAATCCCTATGCAAAGCCAAGTATCCCATAGATTCTTTATTGATATAAGTGAACGTTACCGCCGTAATAGTTGCGTTATTTTGCAGTCTTTAAAGCTATTTCTGGAGGATTTGTAGATACTATTTGTTCATACATCTTGAATAATAAAAAATTATAGAGGTAGTCAAGGATTACTAAGAGGCCTTCTTGACGGATATGATGAAGAGGAGTGCTTTTTACTCATGTACTGCAGCAGTATATTTGCACGACTATATTTGAGTGATCCTTTGCCCAGAAGAACTCCTTTAATTCTCTATGTTACTAGCCACCCACCACTGAAAAACAGACTTAAAACAAAAGCAAAATCCAATATATAATATACTACTGGATAAAAACTAGGATATATAAGGAAGTGGATTTATGTCCAATAGGACATAAATAGGATGGAATATTTTAGGTGAAAATGCACAGCTTATCCTTGGGTGCTGCCCACCATATCAAGCTATCATAGTCATGTTGGGCTAGTTGTCTTAATCCCAAATCTTACAAGTAGTTTAATCCCTTTTTTTTAATTAAAATGTGCCAAGCATACACCTGAATTTGAATGATTAAATTTTCAGTAGACTTTGCCTCCATCCTTACCTTCAATCAAGACATAAGCCAGTACTGAAATATCTTCATTGACCATAAATTACAGCTCATATTTTAAATATGCTCATTTGATAGTAGTTGGGTATGGATTTAAGTATACTGATGGTTTTTCAACACAATAATTTGACATCCAGAAGCACCTGACCCTAGTACTAGCTGTATTATGTGCAAGTCCAGAAAAAAAATTCATCCAGATCCATGCTGACTCCCAGACCATACCGAGGAATTGTCTAGGAAATCGTTATTTGACCCAGGCCAAAAGGATGCTAGTGGTAGTCCTCACAATTTAATGGTGTAGACCATCAGGAGCCATCAGGAGCAACAGTGCTATTTCCTAGCATAGTGCAATTTATTAGGGGTCTAACTGAGTCACACTGAGTGGGATTAACTCCAGAGGCCAAGTTAGACAGGCTTTTTCCCCAAACCAATGTGGTTTCTACTTAGTTTTAGCTGCCAAAACTGTGGCACTGTTGGCCACTGATGGATGATTAGATAATAAAGGCGGGTGATGTCTGACCCCATTACAATCAATCATGCTCAGCGGAGCCAGAGCTGCACTCCCAGCACTACGCAAACGGGTGACTGTTACTTGTGGCATAAAAAAACCCCAACAGTCCTACAATTCTTCTGTTCTTTTGATTTTGCTCTCTTACTGAAAAAAAAAATTGTGGTAGTGGCAGTATTCCTATCTTAAAATCTGAAGACCCGAAAAGCTGACTTTGAAGTGGATTATACTGATGGCTACCAGAATGCATTTCTTTCTTAAAAATACACACATTTCTTCTATTAAGAATTATTTTTTCTGGTTAGCAAGAGATGTAAGAACAGTGTATGAGCAAATACTTTCACAGAAAAACATGATCTGAGTGTTTCCTTTTGTCCTAGATTGTGGACAAGGTGGGAAAAAACAGACTGCAATGGACAAATGATTTTACGAAAAAGATGATGCAGTGATTTTCATTTCTCCATCTTCATCCTGTAGTTCTTTTAATTTTCTCCATTGCCTTATAACAAAGCTTTTATTTTCATTTTGTATATATTCTGAAAAGTATAAATGCTGCAACCAGTGCTCAGTGACAAATAGATCAGTTTACATTAATATTTTAAAATAATTTTTTGGGGAAATATCTGTGGTGAAGCAAAGGTTGCAAGGCAAGCTACCAGACTTGTCATTGGGAGTTAGGGTTATTTGATGCAAAAGAACACAAAAATACCTACAGACTTGTCTAAATACAGATTAATTTGGGGTTTTTTGCTGAATTGAGCATTCACATTTGAAAATATTGGTCTACAAAAAGACCTACTCTTTGGGTGTGATAAAAGTAATATTTTGTCATTTTCTACATATTTGAGACATCTGAAAGTGCAAACAAGGATCCTGGGATGCAAATCAGTATCATGCTTCCCAATCTTTAAAATAGTAAAAATCTGGAAGAACACATGCTTTGTTCTTATGTTTGTGTCATAAATGTCTCCTGTTGAAGCCAATGAAAATATCTAGGTCACAAGTATCTCTGAGCATTAAACCCGTCAGAATAATCACTTATTGTTTTGTTTTGTTTTCTTTTCTTTTAAGCTTATGTGCTTGCTCAAGGAAGAATGATGCCTGCTTTATAGATCCCTGGAGAAATTTACCTTCATGTTTTATTTTTTGTCTATGATGATTATCAAATGTGCATTTAATGACACTTCGATTGCTGTCCCATAGGTAACTGAGCTAATTCATTTGCTTGGTTTTGATTACATCTCCTGTTATAGTCCTTTCATTACTTTGTCAATATAAGCCAAATACATTCACTTAGCAGACACTGCTGAAAATATCACTCCTTAAAAATATTACAGAAAAGTCAATTTATGTTGAGAACTTTTTTTGACACTGCAAACTTAAAGTCTTTCATACTTGTTGAATGGTTGTAATTTTTAGAATGAATGAACATCCTACAGGGGAATGAAAGGCAATATTGTTTGAATAAAATTTATTCATGAGAGCCTGACGAAATTCATATTTCTAAATAAGTTACTTGAGCATCAATTTTAGTTTTTAAAGAATTTTGGGCATGAAATTCAGTTCAAATTTCTATATTTCTGAAGAAGACAACAATTAATCCAGAGAAAGAATATACAAAAAGCTGGGTTTGCTGCAAATTTATTTTTTATCTCAAAAATTGGTTCTAAGGTTTTCTATGCAGTTTATTTTCCTACTTTAAGATGATGAGGTCATCAAGTTCCACTCTCCATAGACAGAGTTGTGCTATTTCTGGGTAGAAGGCAGCACAGCATCAAGCCCTTAACATGTTAGTCTTCCACTTGAAGAAAAGGTTGAAGTGCAAGTCATTTTAAAGAAAGCCTACAGGAGAAATTTATGAGCTTTTTCTATTGGAGAGCGCTTATTCTCCATGCGGCTTTTGTCAAACACTTTTAACAAATTGTAGTAACCTTTGTCATGTCTCATTTTCTTGCATAAACAAGTCACATTGAAACTATAAATGATGGAAAATTTAATCCACATGGTTTGCACTATCAAAACTGTTAAACTGTATTCTTTTCCACCATGTCAGCAATGCATTATCTGTTTTATAAAAATGTTGAAAAGATTGCTTTTTAAGGGAGATACCACAGGATCTGCTTAAATATATCCTCATGCCTGCATTAGCCAACGTTTTCACTTTCAGTTCTTCCTGAAGCTTGGAAAATATTCTGATGTTTGTTATTCTGTATGCTATCAGAGGACATTTCCACCAACTTCAGGAACTGTCTGCTGAGAGACACCAGAAAGTGCAGTGAGGCTGACGGGAGCTGTCAGGTTTCTGCTGCCTTCCTATCTTGAGTATGTACATCTGCTCAAGGATGCAACAGGGTACACCAGCTCTCAGTCTAACAGTATGCATACCTTCTACCCTATGGCAACTTAGTGCCTTCCAAATCATATGTACCTATGACAGTAACTCCTAGTCCAGGAGATGCTGTTTTAATCTGTCCTCATCAGCTCCCTGGCACACTGAAGCCATGAAGTCTCTCTTTCCCACACACCAAGAGGGATGGGAATGCCAACAGCACCTAGCCTAGGCAGGAGCATCATGTAGGGCAATCCTTTTATCAAATATCTGTCACTGGTTTTTGTGAGTTCACCACAAAATACTTCCCGGTGGAAGTATAAATAGTGCCATGAATGACCATCTCTTTCCTTCTTTTATAGGGGTTTTACAGGGTATTGTATTTACTTATCTGTACACGTAAGGGATCTTTCGGTGCTCTACAACCAATATAAACTTCACCACAATTATTTATCTAATACATCACACAGATTTTATGCATCCAAGGATTAAAAAGTCATTTAAAGATGATACTTGGGTACTCAGCCCAGCAGGATCCTGATCATTGTAAAGAAAACATGGGCTCTACCCCTGGATGTGAGAAGGAATTACTTGTGGAGGGACTCGAATAGCTTCTTTGTAGACTCAGATCTCATGTATACAAACAACTTTCTGTAGGTTTGCAATCAACTACGTTAGTTCTGATTTGTACCTTTTTGGTTGTAGTTAAGGTTAGCAAAACCTCTCAGACATTTTCTACCTCCATAGAAAACCCAGGATAATGGCATGGCCAATGGCTTGAAAACAGTTTTGTTCATAATCCTGAATGTCCTTGTATTTATGGGAATTAAGTCAGACCTCAAATAATACTGAAATATAACTCTGGTGGTCTAATCACTTAATTATGTCACTTTAACAGTGATACATTTTTATTATTTACAGAAGAGGTCATAAAGCTGTTTGCTGATGTTTAACTTTTGATTATTTTAATACTAGCAGTAAATAATGTAGCAAAATAGCTTTTAAAGATCTTCCCTGAGTGTATTTTTTATGCTTACAATATTCCCTGCGTATGTTTTAACAATTGCTTTAAGCTGAACATCCTCTTCTGTATGAACTGCCCTTAAATCACAAAGTATAATAAAATTCTGTTGAAAATTAAATAAATGGAGAATTGGTAGTTCCTAATTAACCAGTAAGAAAAGTTTATGAGAGGCAGATTGAATAAATATCAAAGCTTCTGAGTTATATTCTCTTTCATAAATTGGCTTTTCTCCAATTAGTGTGTGCTTTCAGAAGCCGGGGAATAAGATGAAAGGATCTGCATCAAAACTGATTAGTGCTGAAACAAAATGAAAGTTGTTGCTTTTGATAATATACAAGACTATGGCAGTGCTTGAATAATTTTATGGGAAGTTACTGCCTAAGGCATATGTTTTACTGTCTGATACTGAATGCATGAGGAAAGACCATCTGTTTTCTTCAGCCTGAACAAATATATGATCCAGATTGAACCACTAGAGGCCATATATAATTGCTCTGTGTTTTGCTTTGTACTACTCTACCTACGGCAGCATCCTCTTGTATAACATGTATCATAGAACACGGTTCAAATGCCAGCATTCTAAAATACTTTTTCCTCTACTGAGGGTTATGAAATAATTTCTCAGGGCTTAATGCAGACCTTTGCACTTCATCTGTCACTGGAGAAATAGGTCGTGATAGGAAAGAAAAACTTCTGATACCCTTTGACCACCATGGCATTTGAACCTTAGGGATTTATTTTTGCTGGGCAAATCCTTATTTAACATCTAGCCAGGTGAAAAGTGTTGCTGTATCCCCTATGCCTTCGGTTCTTCCTGGGGAAAAAGAGAGGTACTGTCATCGCGTGACCAGTAAATAGATTAAATTAAAAATTGTAAAAAGTGAATCCTGGCTACTAGTTTGCTTTGCAGGAAAGCGTGTCAGTGGTAAATAAACTACAGAAAATGTTCCTGATCCTTTTATTTTTGATGCTGATATTGTGTTTTACAGCACCTAAAATTATGCTTTCAGTTTTGCAAGGCTAATAAGACCTGGTTTCCCATCCCCCAAAGTGCTCACAATCTAATTTTAGACATAATATGCTGAATGGCAGTAAAAGCAATGTTCAGTGTTGGAGGGAGGAATGAGGGATAGAGGGGTAAGATTTGAATGTGTGGGTGGATAAATGCAAACATTTCTCTTTTGTTCTTTAACAATAATAATTAGTAACAAAGCTCCATTCCTTGTAGAGTTTCTGGGAAAATTGAGAACAAAAGGTTATAGAAGTTTGGAAAAATACCTTTCCAAGACCAATTTGATGTATGGCTGTGAGAATTGTTTCTGGTTTTCATGGATAATCTGCAGAACTATGATTACCAGGTGCTAATCTAAACTGCACCTGGCTTTCCTGAATATTTACCTTTATTTTGATTAATACACTGCTTAACTGTACCGATTCCCTCTCATGACTCACTTTTCCCATCTATCGTGAATTAACACTTTGCCCACGGTGATCTTCTAAATCACAGTCCTGAAGCAAGAGTTGGGTGAGTGGAGGATGGTTTTGTGACTGCAGGACTGGGCTGGGACTTAAAAGTCGAGGTTTATTCCACCTATAAAGATTTTCTGTGTAGCCTAAGGCAAGTCCCTTACCTTTTCTGTGCCATGGTCTCCAGCTGTGATATGGGAACAACAAGCTTGCTTTCTTTCTTGCTGCGACTGTTTTCTATAATTGTGCTGTAAGAGATCTCTTCCAAGTGAAAACTTGTATTGTGTGTTTGGACAAGACCCAGCACAATAGGGCCTCCAATTTAGCTGGTATTACTGGAATACAACTAAACAAGAGCGATTTTTAATACCTAAACACAAAGGAAGCAAGAAAATATTATTTTAACTGATTCAGGACTAAAGAAATTCAGTGAAGGGAAATTGCATCCTTTTACCATAAATTCTTAGCCACTTCTTCATTTTATTTTACCTTCCGTGCAAGCCTTAACAAGGAGAAACCACATTTATGCCTGTGCCAGTAAGACCTAATTATAGGAGGGCTGTATCTGAAGACCGTAGCAGCTAGAACTATCAGCAATGTTCTGGGAGATTTTTGCTTTTAAAATAAATGGGGGAAAGAGAGGCAAAATTGTTCACAAGGTGGATTTTTGTCACTTGAATTAGGTTTTTATGAAACTTTTGAACATATATCTGATGATCTTTCTTCAATTTGGAAGATAGACTTGCCAATGGTATGTGGCAGGCGCACCCTCTATCCTCCTGGACAGGTTTTATTTACAGTTCTTGGTAGAGCTTCTATGCAAGCTCCTACCGGATTTGATTTAAAATGGATCTCCACCTCATCAGTTAAGTGATACACTACAAAATGCGCCTCCAATTTCTTATTGCGTCACACAATCAGAGTTTCTAATATAAATTCTGAAGAAGTGGGTTTAGGCTTTTGTCTAACATACTGGATATATTACAACACTACTGTATTACAGCGCTATGGAAAGTCTATATATTATAAGGGAAAGATAAGTTTTAGCTCCTGAAGTGCAGGCTAGGTCAGATGCAATAATATATTAAAGTTTGTATCCAGTAGTTAGAATAGCATAAGAATTTAGGTTGGGAAAGACCTCTTCCGAAAATCTCCAGGGACAGAGATTTCACAGCCTCACTGGGCAACTTGCTCCAATGCTGAACCACCTTGACTGTGATTTTTTTTCCTTATAGCTAATCATAATCTTCTTTTCTGCAAATTGTGTCCTCTCTGCCATCTTTATAAGCAGAATTAGATAGCTGAGGACAGTGGTCAGAGGTCTCAGCCTCTCTTTGTCCAGGTTGGGTAAACCAGGTCTGCTGAACACCTCTCATATGTCATGAGCTTCAGCCCCTGGCCACCTTGGTGGCCCTCCACTGGGCTTGCTTCAGTCTATCCATCTGTGCCTCATGCTGGAAAGTCCCGAATTGGGCACAACACTCCAGATGTGGTCTTGAAGATGCCAAACAGTGGGAAATAATCACTTCCCTCAACCTGCTGGATGCAGTCTTGCTAGTACAGCTCAGTGTGTGGCTGGGTTTCATTGCCACAACAGCGCACTGCTGAGGGATTTTCAAACTGACCACCACACACACACCCTCTTCAGTACTTTTCTTAAATGCTGCTTTCTGTGTCTGCAGAATTATCATGCTGGTTCATGGAAACTTCATATTGAAAAGCATATACACCCTCTACATAGATCAGTAGTTTCCATGCTTTTTCCCTTCATCTCTGTAAGAGATCCGAGACCCTTTTTGTTGGGACGGAGCCATTTGTACTTTCTTGCAGATCTTTATCTGCATTAATTACCTATTTATGTTGGGTTAGAGCATCTGCTAATAAGAGCCTCAGCAATTAAGACAAAAGCCAAAGTCCTGCCCCTTGTTGGTTGACTCATTGCCCATCATGACTTTTAAGTATTTTAAGAAGGATATTTGGAAAACATTGATAAAACAAATTATTATTACTTGCAAAATTCGGTGCAAGAATTTAAAATATAGAACATACTCTACCTTGCATTCATTCAGTGTGCTGCCTGGCTGCTGATTACTCAGTTCATGGTATTGTGGGTGAAATTAACATCTCTTCTGATCTAATTCATAGATGATTTCACAAGCACAGTGGTATTATTTATTATTGGTGAAGTATTACAATAAGAAAGAATATTCCTTATCATCCATATTATAGACCTCAGAGCAATGCCAGCTCTACAGGCTCATGTCTGCAAACACCACATGTGCTATATGCTGTAAGGATCAGCCATGGGATATGCAAGCGTATCGACAGTGATATCATCAGGTGTTTACACCTTTCTCACAAAGAGATTTTGCAGCTTGTCAGTGCTTTCCTATGCCTGCATGTATTCATCAGTAAGGTGAGATATGCAGGCTCACGTAAGCTCAGAACTGTGGTTCTGTTGTCCCAGTTATAATTGCAAGAATGTGTGGACTGCATAACGGTATAGGATTCTAATGCTAAAATTAGTGTTTGTGTGTATTGGGTCAATTTCCCCAAGAAAATCTTGTTTCTTGTGTTTGTTTCCATTACTTCTACCACTGCTGATCAAAAGCTTGTGGATTTAGAAATATGCTATTCTAATGTCTTTAATAAACTAAGTTAAGTAGCAGTTGACTTCCCCTATGTTAATGAAGAGCGCTCATTGAACTATTAGTGTTGGTGAAGTAGGATCAGTATAGATATCGGGTCAGGGTTCTGAAAAATATTAACAATTATTAATATTCTTTCTTTTTCAGTTTTCTCCTTGTGTTTGGTTGCTTGATTTTGTCCGTGTTTTCTACTATTCCTGAACACACAAAACTTGCCTCTGGTTGTCTCTTCATTTTGGTAAGTGAAACTTCTAAACACAAGATAGTTTTACAAATTCTCTCCCTCACCATAGAAAAATAGTATAATTCTCGAGCACTTTAAGAAATCAGACTTTTTGTCAGAATGATGAAAAAATAATAAAATAGAGGGTTCTATCATCTTTTTCTTTAAAAACAGGTCAGATTGTATGATATGTTAATAAAATACTGCATTGCATCCCCTTCTTCGCTTGCACATCGCTGTGGTTTCTAACTGATAGTTTTTCTAATGCAGTTCGGCAGTGACTGAACATGAAAGACCTTTGATACTGCTGCTGCCATTTATAAAGTCAGTATGTAGTAAGAGGCACTTATACTTAAAATAGGAAATAATTTCGGTATCTTAGATACCAATTTGTGCTAGCTATTGGTAGACACTGACATTTTAGTGGCAGTTGCTGCAGTAGGATGTGGTAGTTTCATTATTTCTTCATAATACATGCTTTTACATTATGTTTATCTCTCTTTTCCCTTTTTGAGGTAGTTTTAAATAGCTTTAATCCCTAAAAGTGCTTAATATTTTTCATGCATTGTATGGACGCCTCTTTATTCATCTGCTTCTTGATGGGCCATTTAGTTCTGCAAGTGGTGGCCTGAGGATAGGCAGTAGTGATCATTAAAATGTCACTATATACCCAGGGTTACCATGGTTATTTCAGTTCCACATATACAGCAGACTCTGGCTCGTTAGGTAGCGCCTGGGGTGAAGTAACTCTTGACAAATGCCAACATTTTAATTGTCATCACTGTATATATCTGAAAACCCTTGTCTTCAGAACAGCTCCATAATTAATTGTAGCATGAGCAGGCCGATAATCATAATTATGGTGTGCGCTCTGTCGCTATAGCATGATGTCCCACTGCAACAAGAACTGAAGATCCAGAGCTGGCTAGGTGCATATGTCTGGTGTTCTGCTCCATCTGATGATTTCTTAGCTGGGCTAATTAGGGAGAGTGGTGTTAAGTGTGGTATTTTGCTTCCTAGCCATATTAGGGCTTTTTATTTTTCGGAGAAAAGATCAGGTGGTGTTGAACCAGCTAAAACTCATTAGATTTAATTCTACACTCATACCTAGTCCTCTTATTTACATATCTGAACAATACTTTGCAAATGGAAGTCTGTTTGAATATTCTGCAACTAGTTATGTTATTGGAATTACTACATTAATTGCTAATATTTTCTGGTATAGAAAACAGGAAAATTTGATTAGTTTGAAAATACCCAATTTCTAATAGCACGTGCTTTTGTGACAAGTAATCTGTTTCCTTCTATACTGATGCAAATTGGTTGTAGAAATGCCATTTGTTCTGACATAAAATAGGCATTTTCCTTGAGCCACATGTTTGTTGATTGTGTTGGTAAGCTTCCTGCTGCAGGTTCCCCCACTGGCTGATAAACACATTCCCTGTGCTTTGCCCTGGCTCTCCCAGGAGCCTGAAAGTGGAAGAGCTCTGTGAAGTCCTGGGTTCGTTTCCAGTGCCAGGCAGATGTGTGATGAGCTCTGCTAGCTGATACACCAGTGCTTCTAGAGGTGTCCGTCAGTGGAGCAGAGCTGCTCAAGGTTTCAGCAGGAAACTACAACCTTTCTGTTGCTGTGGCTTCTAAGATGGACTTTGTCCATCTTAACCGTTAAGGCTGTACATTCCATGGTATCGTCTGAACACAGAAATGGCTTTAAGGAGGAAGAAGGTTGATAGCTAATCCATGAAGCATCAATACTTGCCTGGTTGAATATTTCTATGCTATAGCCTGGCGTGTTCAGCAAACCCTTGGCAAGAATAAATATAGCGATGACAAATTTTATGGCTCCTGCTGTGGGTCTCTAATGGAGAAAAATATAAACACAGCAAAGTATGATGTTCCAGAAACAGGCTAAAGCTGACTGGTTTATTCCAGTTTGCTGGTGCATGACTTGCTCATTCTCTGCATACTGAATCATTAGCTGATATTAGCAATGCTATCAAAGCAAAATTTTGCAGCCACAAACCAAGGAAAAATACATTTCTACATTAATTCAGGAGCAGTTGCTTTGGTTGTGCCAATGCATAAATGCAGTCACTAGAGTTTTTTCAACCTTCTTCTTGCAGTTATTCACACAGTTCTTACAAAAGTGTCACTTAGTAGAGACAGTAGTATTAACTATCAGAGGCCTAGTTTAATACTGTTTTGCTTCGTGCTTCAGATGCAAGATGTATGTTTATATTCTAATGAAATACCATACATATACAACAACCAGTAGACCTGCCAGCTGGGTTTCTGTGAACTGTTTGCTTCACAGATTTATTCCAGATGGTTCCCCCTACAGCCACTTTAATTGGCTAAAAAGCTAATGCAATGTTCCTTCAACTTAATACCTGAGCTGCTGCCTGCACTGGCACCTGTGGCTTTTGAGATATTGCAGCTATTCACAATTAAACAGGGAGGTTAAAGAGGGAAGTCTAGATGAGATGAGCAAACTTTTCCCTCCTTCTCAGAAAGACCAGAGGAGCTAAGAAGATTATTATTCTACAATCAGTCAATTCCATTTATCTTCCCTGGGCTTGCCTTACAAGGAAGCAGAAAATATATCTCCTAATCACTGCATCCTATATACTCAGAAAAATACAACAGTGTGCGCTAGCTGAAAGTAAGTAATTGTTTAGGAAAGCAGCGTTAGCTGAGAGTTTGTGAGCATCAGCAGAGGTTAATGGACTTGTCTGGACTGCAGAAAGGCTTGAGCTCCGCTCCCAGAGCTGACGCAAACCTGTCTCGCTGTGTCATGCTGTACCCAGCCAGGACTTCAGTTCTGGCATCTGCTCGAGTACTACTGTGTTCCTAGGCACCTTCTACTTATCAGGGGGCCTGTCAAGGGAAACCCATTTAATATTTGAATTTTATGCCTAAAATAAAAGTCCTGCAGATAAGTCAAGTGCGTGTTTTATAGAGCAATGTTGGTTTGTTTGTAATTAATTTGGTTATGGTTTTTGTCCAGAAATAATAAGCCTTACCAGGCAAGAGCATCAGATAAAACTCCTTATACCTACAATCATAATTATGCTCTAGCCTCATCTGTGCACACAGCTTCTGGCCCTCACATTGCAGCAGTGATATATCCCAGACAGACAGCAGAATAAAATCTACTTCAACATCAAAAAAACCACAAGCAGCTTAAGAATCCAACTAACACAGCAAGAAAATAATCTGTGTGTTGCTGATCTCCTACAAGTATGTTTGCTAGCACTTTATCAAATAACCAACACAAGCGAAGTAAAACTTAGGCTGGGAAGGCAAAATCAAATCTTTTGGGGAAGATAGCCAAGAAGGAATATACCTGAAACTGGAGGTCATTCGCTTTCATGACCAAACGCTCTATATTTTAGATCATTTTCAACTAAAGCTAGGTGAATAACTCGTTCACTTCTGTTTGTTTGCTGTCAGTTCAAGAAAATATATAAAATCATTTGAGCTGACCCAGAAAGGTCTGGCAAATTGAAAAGTCAGAAATGTCTTGGATTAGATTAAATGTTTCATTTGACCTGGCATAAAATATTATTTGTATATTTGAGCATTTCAGAACTTTGATCAATCTGTTTTATGTTTTTCTCTGAAAAAGGCTGCGGTAGAAAGCAGAACTCAGTTCTGTAGGATAAGTACCTCCAAAAATGTACACTAGAAACACATTCTTCAAGCAGAAATAGCTCCCAAAGACATAAAAGCAGACAGGGTGCAGCACATGAGGCTAGCTTCTACATGTGTTGTGGTCACTTATGCGTATCCAAAAGGCGAGTCTAGTAAGTGCTTCTAGCAATTAAAATCTTCCTGATATTCCTTCCTTCTCTAACATTTTTCCATAAAAGGAATGTAGAAAAAGATTGAGCATTCATTGAAAAACATAGGTCATAGCTGTCCCATAGCAGGCAAATATGTATTCAGTTTATGTCTGCTCTAGGAGAGAGAGTCCATCCACACTAATACAATCATGCAAATCTGCTACAGAATTTTAAAGCTGGGCAGAACAGATTTCAAAAGGGAGATGGATACTGCTCAATTTAAAAAAAGTAGCATTTTTCAGTTTAGATTTATCATCCCAGGACTTGAATCCTCTTGCGATGTTTTGTTAAAGTCCTCTAGACCTGAGTAGAGGACTGGATGGTTGGCTCTGTAGGACCAGCTCACAATGCATAAAAGGGAAAACTGAATGAGCTTGAGATTTTTCTCTTATAGATACTTCTCTGCTGAAGAAGGTAGGGCACAGACCACATATTATTGCAGTTTTGTTGAGTCTTCTCTCAAGAGAATCAGATGAACTGGTCCTTGAGCTAAATAATCAATGACTTTCAAGTTTGCTAGATCTTGTCAGAACTCAGAAACAGTATTTTGCAAGAAATTCTAATTTTCAATCGTTTCTTTCATCCCAAATCAAACACGGCTTTGTGTGGTGAGTTGACCCTGGCAGGATGCTAGGTGGCCACAAAAGCCACTGTATCATTCCCCGTCCTCAGCTGGATGAGGGACAGAATCATAGAATCATAGAATATCAGGTTGGAAGGGACCTCAAGGATCACCTGACCCAACCTTTCTTAGCAAAAACACAGTATAGAGAAGATGGCCCAGCACCCTGCCCGGCCTAGTCTTAAGTGTTGCACGTTGGGAAAGCCACAGCTTCCCTGGTGATATTATTCCAATGGCGAAAAATTTTCCTCTTGTGTCCAACCAGAATCTCCCCAGCAGTGACTTGTACCCATCACTCCCTGTAGAAAGGGAATCTCTGTCTAGTTTGTAGCCACACTTTATATACTGGAACATGTTGATAAGGTCTCCCATAAGCCTTCTTTTCTCAAGGCTGAGCAAATCTGGTTCTCTCAGCCTTTCCTTCATATGACAGGCTTCCCAGTCCTTTATCATCTAGCTGGCCCTTCTCTGGATCCTTTCCAGCCTGTCCACATCTTTTTCATATTGTAAAGGTGAAAACTGAACACCGTATTCCAGATATGGCCTGATGAACGCTGAGTGGTAGGGTAATGACTTCTTTATCTCTGCTGGTCATGCCCTTATTGATGCAACCCAGCATCCTGTTGGATTTCTTTGCTGCAGCAGCACACTATTCACCCGTGTTGACCTTACTGTTCTCCAGGACCCCCAGGTCCCTTTGCGTAGAGCTGCTACCCAGCTGGATAGATCCCAGCCTGTGCTGCACTCCTGGATCATTTTCCCAGGTGCAAGACCTTAAACTTTTCCTTGTTGAACTTCGTAAGACTCTTGCTGCCCACTCTTCCAGCCTATCCAGGTCTTCTTGTAGGTTGGCAGGAAATATAACTAAAACCTCATGGATTGAGATAAGGACAGGGATACATCATTCACCAGTTACTATCACTGGCAAAACAGACTCAACTTCACAAAATTAGTTTAGTTTATTACTAATCAAATGAGAATAAGGTAATGAGAAGCAAACCCAAATCTTAAAACACCTTTCCCCCACCTCTCCCTTCTTCCTGGGCTCAACTTTACTCCCAAATTTCCTGCTTCCTCCCCAACAGTGGCACAGGGAGACAGGGAATGGGGGTTATGATCAGTTCACCAGACATTCTTTCTGGCACTCCTTCATTCTCAGGGAAGGACTCTACCCATTCTTCCCCTGCACCAGCATAGTGTCCTTTCCACGGTAAGCAGTCCTACATGAACTTCTCCAATTTGAGTCCTTCCCATGGGCTGCAGTTCTCTATGAACTGCTCCAGCAGGAGTCCCTTCCATGGAGTGCAGTCCTTCAGGAACACACTGCCTCAAAGCAGGTCCTCCACAGGGTCACACGTTCAGCCATCAAACCTGCTTCAGCACGGGCTCCTCTCTCCACTGGCCTACAGATTCTGCCAGGAGCCTGCTCCAACATGGACTTCCTACGAGGTCACAGCCTCCTTTGGGTGTCTGCTTGTTCTGGCATGGGGTCCTTCATGGGGTGCAGGTGGATATCTGCTCCACTGTAGACCTCCAAGTGCTGCAGCAGGACAACCTGCCTCACCATGGTCGTCATCATGGGCTGTAGAGGAATCTCTGCTCCAGTGCCTGAAGCACCTCCTCTCCCTCCTTCTTCACTGACCTTGGCGTCTGCAGAGCTGTTTCTCTCACATATTCTCACTCCTGTCTTCCAGTGCAATTATGTTTTTCTCTCTTGTACAGTGGGTTTTTTCCCCCTTCTTAAATATGTTATCTCAGTGGTGCTATGACCTTGGTCAGTGGCGCTATGACCTTGGTCAGTGGCAGGTTCGTCTTGGAGCTGGCTGGCATTGGCTCTGTGACACTGTAATTCTTCTGTCAGAATGCAGCGTTGACACTACCAGCCAACCAACCAAGCTCTAAAACAAATAAGCACACACTGTAGCTATGGAAAGAGATAAAATTAGCAATAAAAATTTATTTCATAACAAAATAACATGGCACTGCATATAAAACTATAAAGGTATCTATGAAAAATCTATTTTCAGCAGAGCTGAGGGTGATAAAATACACTTCAAACACATCATAGAATAAAAACGTCTCAATACTGGCATAAGCCTATTACTATTATGTTTCTCGGCTTGATTACATTGTCAATAACATTTTCTCCTTTCTTTTCTTTTATTCTTCTGTATTAAACAGAAATAACCACTGTAAAGAGAAGAATGAAAAATCACACATTGATTGGAATAATTGTAATTAAAAATTGCAATATGTTGTAGTTCTAATGGGAAAGCTTAAATAAGTTTGATGACTAAAGCTGACTAAACCAGCATTATTGTACATGATCTGCAGATAGGGCAAAGTAAAAGCTTATAACTGAATCACTTAAAGACAGTAGGATAACTATGAACCTCAGGGGCTACAACGTTCAATAGCAAATGCGATAAAGGACAAGAGAGAGTTTCAGAGTCATTGCCAGAATGTTCCCTAGGCAGACAGAACTACCAACCAGGAACACTTCAACGAGAAATCCCCATTTGCTGTGCAATGTTAAGTTCACTGGAGATGTCACAAGTCAGTGGCTACTGGCTGGAATATCATTCGTGAAATTATTTTCCATTCACTTCGAATTAACAGGGCATCTTTAGACAAACAGGTGGTACTGTGAAATAAAGATGGGTGGAAATAGCAAATCAGGAGCAGCGTTAAATGTAGCAACAGTTTTAACATTAAAATGACTAACCTGTAGTTAAGAAAGTCAGTATTGATTTTTCAAATAGGTGCATTATACTCTTTTATATTTCTGTTATCTGTTCCTGTCTAAGAGCTTTCACTTAGCTTATCTTGTCCGTGACATTATATGGCTATAGGCAGAAAGTCATGAGGGAATGTAGCAGTGCTGTGAACAATCAGTTTCTGATTCCCTTTGTTTCCCAACACAAGGAGGACTAGCATTCAAAGGTGGAGAACATATTCTTAAGAGGGAAAGGACTGCCCATATTATTCATAAAAGAGCCTTTCAGCCAGCCATTCAAAGGGCCACTTTTTGTAGAACACAGAAGCTCTAGGATTGGAAAATCTGGAGAATGACTAGGAGTGGAAAATGGAGAGGATTAGATGTCAGTGGTGGGGTGTCAGGATTCACATTAACAGGGACATAATTCTTTGACAAGGGAAAAGCACATCTCTCTTTAGGCTAACGAATGCATTATGCTCAAGGACACTACAGCTGTCCCTGACCTCCTTTAAGGACAAATGAGCAACACTCCTTGCACAACAACTGCTCTTCCATGACATATCTTCCTTCTAGTTTTATCAATTAAAGTGACAACACTGCATGGGAAACCACTTCAAAGTAATAAGTGTAACATTTTCTATAGATTAGTTTTGTAATGGTTTATGCTAGACTGAAGTATTGCATTTTATTGGCTTGCTGCCAGAATTTGATAAGGATTCAGACTTGTTATGTGGAGAGCAAGATTCACCTCCTTAAAACAGGCAACAAAAAGTTTAGATTGCAACAGTAAAAATGGATAGATATCAAAATCTTTATCAGAAATTCAAACCTCACCCTTGTTAGGGAAATATTGATTTGCCAAATAAAAATGCAGAATATGTTTTCAGAGGAAATGCAAAGTACATGGTAACAAAAACTATGTAAGGAAAAAGTCTATAATAAACTAACTGTCAAAAGGAAAAGAACGCTAAAAACTGCAGAACAGCAGTGATGTGAAAGCTGTTTGGAAACCTAGGGAACACCCACGATCTGAGTACATATAGTACATCTGAGTACATAATCCACTCAGTCACTTTGCACGGATGTGACAAAACATGCAAAACATTGCTTGCTATAGTCAAAATGTCAGATTTCCTCATGAGATAGATCTGTTCACAAGATACGGTTTAAAATTGAGAAGTCCAGCAAATAGGTATCAAAATACAGGCAAATATAAAAAAAAATACCTATAACTATGTTAAGTCCTAAGGACTGTCAGCTGTGGGTGAGCTACAAACATGAATTAGCAAAAGAACTATCAGCCATTTTAAACTTGTAGGCTTCCATATAGTACGTAAGGAAAGGGTGTGTGTCATGGACAGGATAATAACTTTGGTGACAAATCTGAACCAGACAGGAATTGACTGATTGTACTGCAGGAAGATAGGATCACAGGAAATGAACGTCTCACAAAGATATATGCATGTTTTTGAGAGGATGTGGAAGGGGTTTGTTCTTTTCTTTTTCCAGGAGACCAAAATTCCATAACCCTTGAAAAAAAAAAAGGTAATAGGAAAGTTGCAAACCACTCAGCAAATAGTGTAATTTATAAAACATAAGGCTCTCAATGTCTAGTTATTCGACTGCATAGAGGAGACCAAGTCAACATTTTCACTCAACCTAAGGAACTGATTAAAAATATTGTAACCAAAGAGTTGTTCAAATAACAGAAATGTTTGGTGAGATGACAGAAGTTAACATCTTCAAGAAACTAAATGCATAATCAAAATTTTGACAGACTGGCTAAAGTGCCTTCCTAGTCCAGTTTGCCAAAAGTTACCAAGTGTCACAAAACACTTTATTAAAATTGCTTTCTGAACACATTTGGTACTGGAAACCTTTCGGTGTATATCATCCCAGGTGCCCATGGGTCTCTCAGTGGTCAAAACATGCATTGATGTGCTCCTAGAGGAGCTCAGTTAATGAACTTTGTGAACTGGAAAACTGCAAAAAGAACACAGCCAACATCATTTGCAGAGTCTCTAAGATTTAACACTTCCAAGCATGCTAAACCCAAAAAGTAAAAGAATAAATGTCCTGTCCCGCTCTGCTATACAGCATGTCAAATGTTATCAGTTAATTCACATACATGTGTTCAGCCGTAACAATTAGCCTAAACCCCTCGCATCAATACAAAATTAACATGGATGCCAGAGCATAAAAGGATTCAGAGTCTGCACTGGCTCTGGCACCCATTCCACATTTCTTTGAGACACAGCAAAAGATATCAAATTCTTCACAAACGTTTCAAAAGGAAGATTTGGGAGCTGTGTTGCTACAGAGACATGTGCTTAAACGTCTGCCTGTACATGTGACATCAGAAATGTGACAACAGCAGAAAAAAATGCGTGAAAAAATTACAAGGGAAACGCAAAGGCCTGGGTACAGCTGTACAGAGTTTCATTATTTTCAATATGAGGATAATTTTAAAACCAAAATGAGACCATTTACTGCTGATATCTCATTTCAGAGAAAGAAAATGTATCCAAGCACAAAGCAGGATACGAATATATTTGGAAAGTAGAAAATTTTTCCATAGTGTGAGTTTCACAGCTATCATCTTCCTTTAGGAATTCTGTCAGAAGTGTAGCTGTGCCTGACATAAAGGAATGATCTGGAGCAAAGCAATGAGTGCATATGAGAGGGACTGAAAAAAGCCGGATGATGATCCGTCTGAGGAAGAGCAGGATAGACATGGTGGGTGGTGAAGTCAACATTTCCCATTGCTATTTTCCCAGTTTGAAAAAGGGTTCCAGTGATTGCCAGGGTCTTCCTAGAAAAACCACATCCACTAAAATCCAACAGCCAAAAGGAATTTGGGGATGTGTTTGCTGACATGGTAATCACAGTAACCATGATGGCCAGCAGCTGGGAGCACAGCTGCCCAGCACCTGTGTGCCATTCGTTCCTGCAGCACCGGCAGATGCTCAGTGGCCAGTCTATGGTGGTGGTGTGAAGTGGGTCTGCTCATCTGGGGAAGCTAAATGGTGTCTGTCCTCTCTCATGGATGCTGAGGAAGGTTAGCACAGTTTCAGTGCCAGGAATCCTGTATTGCTTCTGATATGTTAAATACTTACATTTACTCTGTGAGAAATGATGAAGAACATAATTAAATGGCAGTTATCTAATTCGGTGTGTGCTTTTACTGCCTGATTCAAAACTGGTTTTACTTAACATAAAAATTCTGGCTTTTTTTTGTTGTGAGAGAATAAAGAAACATGACCAATAGGTGCCATTTCAAGTAACAAACAGAAAAACCTAAAAGGGAGTTGGATAGCAGAAGTCCTATTCAACATGTGGCTAATTAAAACTAACCATATGACTGGGATTTTAATACTATATCAATAGACTTGTAGCTCTGTATGAGATTAACTGATTTCTCAATAATCCTCGATTAACATAGAGTCAACATGGGAAATCTTAATCATAATTTGGAAAAGCAAGTGTAGTAAAAGTACCACATCCATTCTAAAAGTGATAAATGACAAAAAGGCACATCAATTTCTTTTCATGCTTGTTGTGTATTGCACTGGGAGCTGAACTGCAGGCTATGGTTGTGATTTATTCACCTCTAATAGGGTCTATTCTGGGTTATGTTTTCGGATTTATGGCTGCCTCTCACACCATTAAATTGCAGCTGGAAAGAATTAAAATATTAGTTCCTTATTATATATATGCTTGTGTAGATATTAGTTAGCTGTTTTGATCAAAGATCATAGAACCATAGAATCATAGAATGGTTTGGATTGGAAAACATTTTAAAGATCACCCAGTTCCAACCTACCTACCATAAGCAAGGACATCTTCCACTGGATCAAGTTGCTCAAAGCTTCATCCAAACTGGTCTTGCACACCTCCAGGGATGGGACATCCACTGCTTCGCTGGGCAACTTACGCCAGTGCCTCACCACTCTCACAGTAAAATATGTCTTCCTAATATCCCATCTAAATCTCCCCTCTTTCAATTCAAAACCATTGCCCCTCATCCTATCACTACTTGCCCTTGTAAAAAGTCCCTCCTCAGCTTTCCTGTAGCCCCTTCAGGCACTGGAAGGCCACTATGAGGTCCCCCCAGAGCCTTCTCTTCTCCAGGCTGAACAACCCCAACTCTCTCAGCCTGTCCTCACAGCAGAGGTGCTCCAGCCCTCTCATCATCTTTGTGGCCCTCCTCTGGACTCTCTCCAACAGATCTATGCCTTTCCCATGTTGAAGACTCCAGAAATGAATGCAGTACTCCAGGAACTCCCCTTCTAATGCTGAATTAGGAATACTACAAACATGTATGCAAATTGTACTATTATTTTGAAAAATAAAGTATGCATATATTCATATCTGCTAATTTGAATCTGGAAACTGGCCAGTATAACAGAATTGTCCCTAGTCCTCCACCAGCTTCTGCATTAGAACTCTTTAAAGCTCAAACCTTCCTCAGGTTTATGTGAACTAGACGAGTGTTGCACTTCCCCTCACATCCCAATAGTATTTGGTTAAAGTGTTGAGTCCAACTCTCATGCTCAGTAGTCTGAATCAGTGGATTTTTTTGCTTGAGAGAGGGATGCAGAAGCTGAGGTGTTATGTTCTTGCTTTAATTGAATGAGAAAACAATCTCATCCTCTTTGACAATGAATAATAAAGCATTGCTGTTTCAATAGTTTCAACTATTCATCATGTGTCACCATGAAGAGATTTTAGCAGCTGGTGACATTCGTAAAGCAGTCAGCTGTAAGTTAAAGGATGAGAACATGTTTATTCTCCCTTTTCCAACTGATTTGAAAACACTGGACTTCCCCGTTTATGAGTTCTTAGGGAAGAGAGGACACTTCATGAGCTCTATCAGATGACATTGTTCCATCTATTCCTGCTGTTGTGAGAGTGCAGTAAACCTGTGCTGATTTATACCAGATGAGCATCTCCAGTGCAGCTACATTGCAGAGGTGTTGTCTTCAGTAGAGAAATATTTTTGGCCTTATTAAAGCTTATTTCAGAGGATTGATTTGTTCTAGTCCATTTTCTGGGCTTCTGACAATATCACTTGTAGACTCAGTTCTCGTATGAGCTCTGGGCAGGCAGCTCCTTACGTTAGTCTGCAGCTCAGTTGTCCTACTTCACTAACCTTTAGAATACTTAAAAACACAACTTCCGTTCGAGAAATATAATTAAAATAACAGCAGAGACATTGTCTTGTGGGCAGATTTCTTAGATGCATACCTCAGCTCATTTATGCACTGCAAAATAACGAGGAGCACCCTGGAAGAACAGCACAGTGCTTAACTTCGGTCATTTGTTCATCTTGAAAATTATTCTAATTCCCAAAAAAGATGGTCTACGAGCAAGACACCTGTTTTCAGCAGCAACAAATTGTTTTAAGTTTTAATAAGCAGTTATGATAATGAACTGGAAAGCTATAACAAAAAGTTTTTTGCTGTTATACTGTTATGCTTAGGGAAATACTGATTATTAAAAACTGCTTCAGAAGCATATTAATTTAGATAATTTCAACAAATCATCACTTCTATCCTAATGAGATAGGAAAAAAAGTGCTCATCATAGCTGGATTGTACAAAGTATGCTTGATTTAATTAATTATCAGCCCTGTTCATTAGAGTCCTCCAGGGCCATCTGTTAATAGCAGCCTTGCTTTGGATGACCTCTTATTTTCCTTTCCTGCCATTTGTGCGATTCTCATTGTTCCAGCGGCAGAGCAACCAAGGCACACGTACATGTGAAAAAACTTCAGGAGCACACTGGCACCTGTGTTTCTTATGCCAAAAGCAACTGAATCTTTTGAGCCCATGCGTTTCAGCCTTACTTCTCTTGCATATGCATATTTCCTCATGACAACTGGAGCTGTGTATGCAGAAGCATTTCAGAATGAAAATTTCATCAGTCTAGATGAACTGTGCTTTGAGAAAGAAGATTTTCCACTGTCCAAACCACCAATGCATCTGCCATAGCAGTTACAGGGCAGAGGGGGGAATATAACTGCAAGCTTAAATAGCCAAACAAGGTACAGATTGCGGTAACTGTGGTGCAGGGCCAGATGAAACTGTGACTGGAAAAGCTTGATGAGATAGGAAAAAGGAAGTGATAGTGAAGGAGTCCCTGCTCTAGCTCAGAAGGGGAGGGCTGGGTTAGGTTTTCAGTAAATCTAAATTTGCTCATCAGTTCAAATGGAGCCTTGCTGAATTTTGAAGACCGGATTTAACAACAGCACAGGATTTTCCCATTCTGATGTAAATGTTGCTGTTTATACTGTAGTCCAAAATTACTGAAGTTCCATCATGTTATATATAGGACAGAGATACTTAGAATGCATCATTTCTACAGCAATCCTACTAGTCATGTGAGGTCTAATGATTTATTCTGTCATATGCTTTTCCAATTATGTCCTGATTTTCTGTTTCAATTGTTAAGGAAATAAAACAGAATTATTTAAAAACCTAGGTTTATGCTTAATTTTGTAATAAACCATTCCAACTGAAGTTTAAAAAAAAAAAATCCTGCTCTTGTTTAGGATGCATGCTTCCGATTTTTGCCCATGGAAAAGCAAGAACCTCGTGACTGTGCAGCTGCCATAGGAAAAAATAATGTCATTCTCTGGCCTGCATTAACCTTGACAGAGATTTGAGTTTACATTGTGACTGAGTGCACAGATTACTAAAATCTTACTGTTTTCACAGTGGTGTGGGATTCTTTGTTTCTCTTTGGTTTCAACCTGGTCCAATCCGAAATACAAAAACCCCTGTCATATATACTATTATGAAGAGCTTCTGTTTCAACACACTCACATTTTCTAGAAAAATCCTTTTCCTTTAGATTTTATTCATGATTATATGTATTCCTATCAAAATCAGTTGTTCTCTGAGGAAGTAGAAGTGACCAGGTTATAAGGATCATTTTGAAACACCACTATTTCAGAAAGTACAAAAATAAGTGTGAATCCCCATCTCCACTTTGCTCAATGTTTTTTCTGTTGTTCAAGCTTATACTTTATTTTAAAACAGCCAGAAATTGGGTACATGGGGAAGAAAACCATATATCAGCAGTTCTTTTAGCATTCCGGTGCACAGAGCCATATTTACTGTGTTTAAGCTCACTTACTGTAACTACGGTGGCTGTTCTTAACATTTACTTAAGGAGCAGAAATTTCAGTAATTTTGAGATAATAACACCACGCATAAATTTGTAATGTTGCTAGAAATGGTAACTATTTTTTTCAAGGAATGAACAAAGACAGTACACATTGTTTCTCTAAGAAAAATCTTCTACTCTTACGCCACCCTCCAAAAAAACCCAAAATTAAGAAAACATCCTTTTGCTCTTTTTCCCTCGCAGAATAGATTATCTCCATGAAGTTTCTCTTTGTAGTATACGTGTATGCATTTGTGTGTGAGACAAATAGGACTTCTGCCTCTGCTACACAAATACACCACGTAGTACAAGAGACTCTCAAACACGTGCTTTCAGCACACAATGACTTTATGTATATTTGAACAAGCATAGCAAATAGTAATTGCTAACAGTAGTGCTGATGATGAATACAAAACTGCATAGCACTAATAGGAACCAGAATAGTAAACTACTAAAAAAAATTGCTTCTTTTCAACTTCTACCAGCAGCTTTGTGATACTAATTTAACCAAATTGAAGCTGTAGACTAGTCATTTCAGACTCATTAAGTACTTTGTGTTCTTGCCTTTTCCCCATAGGAGGCCCTACTAGGGTCTAGGGAATGATAGAGGACATGCTCCGGCATGTATGCATCAGCTCCTGTAAGATGCCTAGGACAATTTCAGCGTACGTACAAAGCAGGAAGTGTTTCTCATGCATCTGTGCCTACAGTATGTTTTTCAGGGAAATTACAAACTTCAGTCAAATTAAATGTGATTAGATTTTAACAAGGAAAAGATTTTATCGGAAGCAAAGAATGTTTCATGCTTTGCTGGTCTCTTCTCCTTTGGTATCTCTTACTCCTGCCCCAAAGAAGAAACTTTGTTGGGAGAATAAGATGTCAAATGGCCTGGATGCCTGCCATCAAACCCCATAAATTTAGAGACATCTAACAATGTGTAAACCAGATTAACAACTCATGATTTAACTATCACTATAAAAGCAGTGGTTAAATAACTAAAATGCATAATCTTTCTTTTTTTCTGTTTGGCTTCTTGTCCATTATATTCTTGGCCTATACAAAATTTCCTACAAGAAAATGTGCCACATGGCAGCCAGCTATTAAGAATTATTGTTACTATATGGAGAACTATTTCAGTTTTGCACATAGTCCTTTCTAAAGTTTTGAAATAACTCTGGCCATGGAATTAAGCTGAAGTTTCTTGTAGCAGAATGAAAAACAGAAAACGTTAACCAGTTGCACTCATTTTCCCCTGTGTTCTTTTCTAACAACAAAAAAGACATTTTCTTTAGACACATTTTAGCACAGAAATTTCATTCTGCTTTTCTGATTTACTCATTCAGTATGAGATTTACAGAAATGGAAATGAAGACATTGAAGAAAGTTCTAAAATCTCTTCAATGTGATTTAGTTATACAAGCTGACACGTTTCAGGAAGGAATATTATGTTTTCAAATTGTTCTATGATGGCAAAAGCAAATTAAATTCACAACGTTTCAATGTAATGCCAGAGATCATAAGATAGTAAAGCACCATTATATGACACAATATTAATAATGCCCTTTGTTCAGGTAAATTAATGGCTGAGTTGACATGTGGTATTTACAGCCTGATTAGCTTACAAAGTTGTAGGGTCTCACAGTCTAAAACCATGCAAACTTTTATTGGGAAAAAATCAATATTAGATTAACTCTACCCTTGCAAATATTCCTCTATCTAATTCATCTGCAGTGTTTTCTTACCAGTACCACAGCATTTCTCATCCTGTAGAAATAACAATTTAATTGGAGGACAAGGAACAGCTTTATCTTGGACACGGAAATGCATTCATTTGCCAAATAAAATACAATTTTCATCCTCTTCTTTTTGGTGAACTGCTTAATAAGTTCCTTCAAGTACTTTTCTCCTTTTGGTTAGCTCACAAATTTTTACTTTTAAACCCACTTCATGATGGCATTCCAGAAGAGAATCTAAATTAAGTTGAGAATTTCATACCAGTGTTTACGTACTACATGTGTATGCATATCATAGCCATTCAGATTTCCTTAAGGCATGGAGATTAACTGTGGTCCCAGCTCTATTGCTGCAACTCTGCTGAACTCACGGTTATACTGAAACATTTCTTCCTATAAAATTTGCATACATACGAGCTGATGCTATTGAAATGGACAATCTTAAAGAAGGTTCCAACGTGAAAGAAAAATAAGCCAGAATAACAAGGCAAAATTTTTAAATGCTTTCATTCACAAGTTGTCCAGGGAAAGTTATGTCTAGTATGAACATTCATTTACTGTATTACAAACAATTGCGTGTCCATTATATGTAATTACATTTGCATGTATCTTAATCTACTTCTAGGAATGAACTGATTTCCTAAATGTTTCTACATCATCTTAATCACTTCACCCGTATATTGGTACAATGAGAATATATCTACCAAAACTTTTAACTTTCAAACTAAAAATTAATTTTATGAATGTGGGTGTATAACTTATCTTCTTCACTAGCTGTTTAAATTATTTGTGGTCTCATCCTCAATATCCAACGTCACTGAATATTTGGCTTTTATATCTTTTAAGTGTGATTCAGTTCTTCAGTGTTTCATAGTTAGTAGCCAATCTTGGCAGATATTCAATGCTATCCAGGTTACATTTGGACCCTCCAACAATGGTACTGTGTTTTGTGTGTAGATGTGCAACTATCCTGGGGAACAGGGTCCCAAGATTGACTTGGGATCTTCAGGTGCTCAAGGTATACATATACAGTGGTCATAAGTTTCCTGTTGCTTCAGTGTTGGTTATCTATAACAGGCATTTTTCTTATTTTCCGTTTCTAGGAATTTGTCATGATTGTTGTCTTTGGTTTGGAATTCATTATTCGTATCTGGTCTGCTGGATGCTGTTGTCGATACCGAGGATGGCAAGGAAGACTGCGCTTTGCAAGGAAACCATTCTGTGTAATAGGTGAGTGTCCCAGATCTAGATTATTTTAAGATAAAAATAAAAGCTCCACCTTCTGCTTTTACTCCTCAATGTAAACTAATGGAATCAGACTTTATTTACAGTAACCAGGTGTGAATCCAGAATACCTGTGTGTCACCTGTGATTTGCCCAAGGCTTTTCTAGATATAAAATCACCAAGTCCCTAAATACCAATCAGCCCACATTTCCTGCATTCTCCAATGCATGAATACTGGACATCTTGTGTATACATGCACACATACCATGAACATAAGTGCATTCATTGAGTTCTCCTTATTTAACCACTGTGATCAGATGTGTGTGCACTGCAATAAGTTTGCCACTCTTTGCATGACAGTCCAGGTATTTGCTCATACTTCTACAACTGTTGCAAGAGATGCTTCTTTCCCTTCTTGGCTCTAGAAAATCTCTCTGAGAATGGTGAATAGACCCACAACCAATCAAAACCATACTTTTAGAAAGAACCTGCAAGAAAACAGTTTCCCAATAAAGGTGGAAATCAAGAATGGCTAACCAAATTAATCTGATAATTTCTTATTTTTCTTATCTCCATTCAACTGGTGAGTTTTCTGCCAGTGATTAACTTCAGTCTGAGGTGTTAATTTCCAACCAAAGTGAACGGATTGGTTCTTCCCTGTCCAAAACTCTGCATGTTACCAAGGGGCGACTGATGTAGCTTCCCTCCTTTCATTTAAACAGCTCATAGTACCCTCCTACTGTTTGTGAAATAGTTTAAGTGGGTCTCCTGGCACAGGCCTCAGTGAGCACTGGGGTTTACTTCACTTGATCCTGTGCTTTCCTCGTTTCTCTGGAGTTCACCCACTCTCCTTTTTGCACCTATGTTCACACAGGTGATCTCTAGCCTTAAAAGCATCTTCTCTGTCCTCTTTGTCACTCCATCCCTTGCTAGCAGAATTAATTAGTAGCCAACAGTCTTTTGCTTGTGGATGTCTTCCTATGCTGGTCCATTGGATCAAAAGGGAACTTTGTTCTGCAAAACACTGTACAGCTACTTGCACAGATGCTGGGAACTTGCCATTAATTATTCTGTGTCTCTCTTCTGATGATAATTGATTTTTGTCCTTTTCTGGGCTTAAGCATCCCTGAAGGGAATTTCAGGTGTTCAGCATCTCTACAGATTTGATCTTTTGAGGATGAACCTCTAGCAAGTCATCTTGCAGCTCTTGCTACGCAAGGTAACTACTTGCCTGGCACCTTGACTTTGCAGTCATGGCAGATGTGCCCTAGCAGCAAAGGCCAGTATTAGCTAGTGCACCATCAGCGGATGAATATACATGTTTATTCCCCTTTATTCAGCACTAATTAGTCTGCATCTAAAATACTGCAGCCCATTTTCCCCCTGCAATACCATACAGGAAAGATGTCAATAAACTGGAGTGAGCTCAGTGAAGGCCACCAAGATGACTGGGGCTGGAACATTTGCCCTGTGAGGAGAGGCAGAGACGTGGGCTTGTTCAGCCTCGAGAAGGGATGGCTTCATGGAGAGCTGTGTGAACTCAGTGCAGAGGTGTCCTTAAAAACACTTGGCCTGGTTTGGCCTGTTTCTTTTCATGTATTTGTTTAATTATTTACTTACTCATCCATTCAGTTATTCTTTCTGCTTGTCGTTACAGTGGAACAATAATATTTTAGCAGACTTAGACTGTTTACTATTAATTAAATGTGCTATGTGTATCCAGCAGATCTGTTCTTTCATTGTTTTTTGTGATCAAACACAAATCACATAGGGGAACGGCCTAAGAGCTAGAAATAATAAATTTGAGGATTACCTTAAAGGTCACATTCAGACAGTCTTTATTTTTTCCATTAATAACCTAATACTCAGAAAAAAACTATTCACGGCCAAAGCTCTGTGCCTACGTTACAGTGTCTACAATGTCACTACCCTGACAAATTAGTTCATCAAGCAACTCCGTGTGCTACCAGGTTAGTAATGATATCTATCAAATTATTTGACAGTTTTTTACCTTTGGTTTTTTTTGTGAAAATGGGAATAATAGTGTAGCATTAAAGCTTGTTTTGTATTATGTTCTGTGTTAGGAGTTACTTACCGTCCTTCATTTTCTCTGGTTGCATCTGAGCTTGTGTACGTGCTCTACAGAGCGTATCACGATACCATCTCAGGTATTTATGTACTTAAGATGTAGTTAGTTCTGCAGATGCTAAATTTCCTCAGTGTATCGGTCTGAAGCTTGGCTGTTAGCAATGTAGAGCAGTGTTCCTGCGTTATAGTGCACACAAAGATAGAAATCAAGGAACCCCATCTCCCAGCTACTGCATCTGGGTGCCAGGCGTTCCCATGTCCAGAAAAAAATCCATATCTGCCGGTGCCTTAGGGAAAGCTGTGCTCTCTGAAGATCCCTGCCATAAAAAGGACATGTCTGCTAATCAGGAAGAAAGTAACGCACTTCCTCTGTGTAAAGCCACTCAGGGAGCATGTAACATTTGTCTGGGACAACTAGACTTCCTGGTGATTCAGGCCAGAGGATGATTTCATGTATTTCAGTTAGTCCATTAGCAGTTTCCCCACAGTTGCTTCTATTTTACCTCCAGTCAAGCTACAGCATGATGGAAATGTCACAAGTTCAAATTCTGTTGAGGCTGCAGAATGAACAAATTCCCAACAGCAAGCTTAAGTCAGTTATATGTACATCAGCCTCTTGAACTTCATGGCTAGCAAACCCTGTTTCAGACCATTAAGTGATAGCAGCGGCTGTTGCATATTACTGGATCTATTTTTCATTAATTAGAGTAGTAACAAACCATCATATGGCGATTTTGTCAAACCTTTATAAACAAATCCATATCTAGTGTGCTGCAAGAGCTGCTGAGCTTTTAATTTGAATTAATTCAATATGTTTGTGTAATGATACGTTGTGTGTCTGTCACCTTGCTATTTAGACACATTATATAATTTTAAAACACACAGATAGTAAATCTGCTTATGATAAAAAATATAAACAGCCTCTTTTCACTATAATTTGAACTTTAAATAACCCAGCAATGGCCTGTAATTAAGTATATGCTTGACCTGGGAGATACATCTCACATCACATCCCATTATAAATCCTGGCAAAACCAAGTTCCAGCAGAAGCAAATTCCATGTTGGGGAGCGTCTCCTGCCAGACCGACTTGAACTCATTTCAGAAACGTGCTGACCACTTCACTCCAGAAAATACTCTGATAGCAGCAGGAGTTTTGACATTGGAAATTGAAAGTTCATCAGATAATTTCAGCAGTTGTAATTATGTGCAATGAACAGAGGCACTCTTTAGGCTAAATCAGTCCCAAATTGTCTGGGTTTTGAAAACTAATATTTAGTGGCGTATCTTCATGTTTGGTAGTACTGGTAGTATAGGTTTTAGAAAAAGTGTAGGAAAAATAATGTCTTCTCAGCATCATCTATGGACCTTATTCTATCACATTTACTTTTACCAACTAATACACTCCCTGCTGAGAAAGGTATTGTTTGCTATGAGTAAAGACACCAGGCTCTGTTCTTTTTCTGGAATTTGTGTGACTGCTGTTCAAAAGAAATCTGTTAGTTTGGTGCGATGCAGTTCATGTTGAAATTTCCTCCTTGTTTTTTGCTAAATAATTCAGCAGCCTGTATTTATTGATTGGCATGGGTTTTGATCTTACACTAGTGTCACTGTCATGTTAGTTTGAGTAGAGGAGTGCCTACTATGAATTGGGCAACCTGAGTGAGGTGTTTAATAACTTCTTTCCTGTTGGGCAGCTGTGGGTAGTGTTACATTTCATCTTCAGTTTGAGGTTTTGATCTGAGGGCTGAGGGTTTTTTGCATCTGTATTTTGTGCATCTGTTGAGATATCTGGTAACAAAGGAAGTCCACAAGGCTAGCACAAGATATCTGGTGAAATTAATTTTCATTGAAAAGTATTAATTGAAGTCAAAGAAATTCATGGAAACACACCAATTCCCTTTTCCTGAGGAAAGACATTTTATATTCAATCTGGATCTTTTTATCATCAAAATTAGAAGCACTCTGTCTCCCAAACATGCAGAAGAGCCAATAATACAGTTTCTCGTTTCCGGATAAAGTATGGTTAAATTGCTGCTTTGGGAGATTTGGAGCAGGAAATTACAATCTCTTAGCCCTGTTGAAACTATCTAAATATCAATAAATAATTCTTAATTTGTCAACAGAGAGATGCTGATTTGCCCTGTCACCTGCTGTTAGTTGTAGTCATCTACTATTTTAGAAACTGATTTTTTTCATCCAAAGAATAATCAGTCTTTTCATAAGTAGACAATTCCAGCAGTATAAATTAGAAGAGATCCACACCAGAATAGGTGCAATAGGTTAGAGTGCTGGAACGTGAAGAATCAGGGAATGAAGACAATTGTGCTAGAAAGCATGTTAAAAGCCAGAGACATTTTACTAAAAAATAATTTATTTGTGACACTAGAATTACTTTCTTAGAAGGCTATTGAAGTTATTTTCCCAAGCATGTTACGGTCATTCCAAATAAGACTGATAAAGCTCAGTATCCACACTAAAATGTTTAGCAATTCCTAATTCAGTTCACTTTTGCTAAGAAATTCTCCTGAAGTCAAGTATCACAGCCAAATGATTTAGAAATAATGAGATTCTCTGTCCATACTCACTTGGATTCTGTAAATTGAGTAAATGACTGATGATCTCTCATATTTGAATCTCAGAAAATATACTTTATCTATATGGTATTTATTATAACTATTAAATTACATATTATAAAATACTATCTATTGTAAAATATTATATAAGTATATATTATAGAATTCTAGTGTCACTTATGAGCCACAAGGTTTGAGTGACCAGGAAATGTACAGTAACTAAGAATTACACAACTGATAGATGAAGAAGCAGTCAACATGTTCTGATTTTAGACTTAGTATGTTCAATTTCACTTATATTTTTTCGAAACTGACTTTAATCTTGTTGCTAGTAGGGATGCCCAGTGTATGAAGATGCTTACAGAAATACCTTTCTTTTCACTACCTGACTTTATTCTGAGACGTTCATATCCTGCCTTACTACACTGAATTCCCATCATATCCACAGACAAGATAGTTGCTCAAATTTCCATACCTACATGTAAATTCTTCAATCCAAGATTAAAACATTGTTAGTATAAGCACTGGTGTGGAAGTTAGAGTAGAAGGATTGTGCCAAATTCACTTATCTGCCTACCTCAGCATATCAGTCTCAAAAGCAGTCAAATGTTTGGTTTGTTTTTCAAATTTTATCATTCCTAGAATTGAAAAAAAAAAGAAAATTAATGAAGTGAATAATGCGTCAGAGTCTAATTAATACACTTAGCTTTCTTGTCTTCTTTCCAGAAGTTGTGCTGCAGATCAGGTGCTTCAGTGTGTGACATTCCTTATAACTCCCATCTCACATCATCGTCAGCTGTTTGCCATAGCTCCTCTGTGAGAAGAATTGCTGGTTCAGTGGCCGTACAGATTTAGCTTTTCCAGCAGTGAATTATGCTCTCCAAGCAGAAATTTGAATCGTAAAGGAACATTTCCACATTAGTCCAAAATAGCATCCTGTTAGACGAGGTGTTTGCTAGTTTGGACTTTGGGAAGTGCCCGTTACTCTGTCCTTGGCATGTGTGCAGCCACTCACAGGATTGTGATATCCTAAGCTTGTGGTACCACTTTATTTAAAAGCCAGTTACAGTGAGCCTTCTGTTTTACTAACATGCCTATAGTTAATTAGGGGTGCCTGTTAACATAACTTTCAATGTTTATGCCTCAGTGTGGTACATTAGACAACCGCCTGACTGTTTGGGTCATAATTAACCGCTCTTGCTAGTATTGGTCAATCAAATCATGCCTTCTCTCTTAATCCCAGACTTATCTCTGTGAGCGCAAATGAACATATTTGAAGAGGGCTAAGTGGGGTTATTGGCTTGGCATATACTGTAGGAAACTTTCTAGAATGGTTTGAAAGCACTATGCAACTAAGGAAAACAGTGAGAAATGAAAGAATGAAATGGAATAGAACAGAACAGAATAGAATCATAGAATCATTTGGGTTGGAAAAAACCCTAAGACCATTAAGTCTAATTCTTTTCCTAACAGTGCCAGTTTAGTTCAGCACTGACCCATGCCCCTAAGTATCACAGCTATACATCTTTTAAATACTTCCAGGGATAGTGACTCAACCACTACCCTGGGCAGCCTGTTCCAATACTTGACAGCCCTTTCTGTGAAGTACTGTTTCCTGGTATCTAAACCTCCCATGGTGCAACTTGCAGCCGTTTCCTCTTGTCCTCTCACTTGTTACTTGACAGAAGAGACTGACATCTGCTTCACTACAACCTCATTTCAGGTAATTGCAGAGAGTGATAAGATCTCCCACAGAATAAACAGCCCCAGTTCTCTCAGCCGCTCCTCGTAAGACTTGCTCTTTAAACGCTTCACCAGCTTTGTTGCCCTTCTCTGGACGTGCTCCAGCACCTCAATGTCTTTCTTGTAGAGAGGGGCCCAAAACTGAACACAGCACTCAAAGTACGACCTCACCAGTGCTGAGTACAGGGGCACAATCACTTCCCTAGTCCTTCTGGTGGCTCTGTTTCTGATACAAGGCAGGATTCTATTGGCTTCTTGGCCACCTGGACACACTGCTGCCTCATATTTAGCCACCTGTCAATCAACACTCCCAGGTCCTCCTCTGCCAGGCAGCTTTCCAGCCACTCTTCCCCAAGTCTGCAGCATTGCATGGGCTTATTGTGAGCCAAGGGCAGGATCTGACACTTAACCTTGTTGAATCTCATAGAATTGGCCTTGGCACATCAATTCAACATGACCAGATCTCTCTGTAGAGCCTTCCTACCCCCAAGCAGATCAACCCTCCTGCCCAGCATGGTGTCAATTGCAAACTTATCGAGGGTGCACTCAATCTCCTCAATCAGATCACTAATAAAGATATTAAACAGAACCAGCCCTGACACTGAGCCCTGTGGAACACCACTTGTAGCTGGCCGCCAACTGGATTTAACACCATTCACCACAACTATTTGTGCCTGGCCATCCAGTCAGCTTTTTACTCAGTGAAGAGCACGCCCGTCCAAGCCATGAGGAGCCAGTTTTTTTCAGGATGATGCTTTGTGAAACAGTGTCAAAGGCTTTACTAAAATTCATGTAGACAACATCCATAGGCTTTCCCTCATCTACTAAGCAGGTCACCTTGTCATAGAACAAGATCGGGTTATTTAGGCAGTACCTGCCTTTCCTAATCCCATGCTGACTGGGCCTGATAACCTGGTTATCCTGTATGTGCTGCTTGATGGCACTTGAGATGATCTGCTCCATCAAGAGATGATCTGCCACCTTCCCTGGCACCGAGATCAGGCTGAGAGGCTTGTACTTCCCTGGATCTTCCTTCCAGACTTTCTTGTAGATGGGAACCACATTTGCTAACCTCCAGTCAACTGGGACCTCCGTGGTTAGACAGGACTGCTGATAAATGATGTAAAGTGGCTTGGTGAGAACTTCCACCAGTTCCTTCAGTACTCTTGCATGAACCTCATTAGAATAGAATAGAATAGAATAGAATAGAATAGAATAGAATAGATTTCAGTTGGAAGGGAACCAAAATGATCATCTAGTCCAACTGCCTGACCAAAAGGGCCAACCAAAAGTTAAAGCATGTTATTAAGGGCACTGCCCAAATGTCTCTTAAACACCGACAGGCTTGGGGCATCAATCATCTCTCTAGGAAGGCTGTTCCAATGCTTGACTGTCATCTTGTTAAAAAAATGCATCCTAATGTCCAGCTTCTAGGGTGATCTGCACAATCAGCCTGTATTGTACTGTGGGCAACCACCCCATTCATGTTTTTCTGTAATTATACTTTTGCTAATCCTTCTATACAGATGACCTTGCTCCTTTCACAGTCACCCCGCAGCATACAACAGTAGGAAACATGCTGCTAACTTATATTTCCAATATGTCTTTCTCCAATATCTCTTTGGTGATTTAGTTTTTAATTATTTCTCTTATGTCTGTTGAATGTTGTCACTTTATCTCTGTCTTTGCTTAGAACTGGTTTATTTCTGTTTAGGTCATCTGTGTTTGAGCAGGAAAAGAGATGTAGCTGCAGTCAGTTAAAACCAGTGATTTCATTTTGCTTAGCTATATTGTCATTTAGAAACATAAACATTTTCTGTTAATTTAGAGAGAATATTTGTTTTTTCAGATGCATTTTTCTGGTATCTGCTTAGCTTTCATTTATTAACTGGCAATGCTGACAGTTTAAAACACAAGATTTGCCCGCTGTTACATTCAGTATAGTCAAGTTGATTGCCAGGTGTCTTCATCCAGCCTTGCAACCAGACTTTTAATGATCGCAAAGCTTGAAGAAATTAAATTTCCACAGATGTTTCCATTCCTTTACACCTCCTCAAAGAACTGTGTGTTTCCACGAGCACTGCTCAAGTGAGTGATGGACAGAGTAGTCCAGTGGGAATTGCAGGAAATCTTTATTTTTGTGATCATGCCTCCAATGATTACACTCCAATTGCTACATTAGAAAAAGATTTATGTACAAGAAATGAAATTTCAGGTTTTTAATTCCTCATTTTTACAGCTGCTCTGGTAAATACAGCAATTAGGAAGGATTTGACAATGTAACAACATTGTTAAATTGTGTAACAGCTACAGTATTTAAATCTCAAGTTTAATATGGCTAAGTAGAAATATTTACATATTTCTAGATAGCAAATTGGCCATGTTCTGCACATTTTAATTTCCTCCCTTCCCTTTCCAGCCTAGCACTTACCCATCAGGCTCCCATAACCTGTAGTCTCCTCTTAAAGAAAAATTACTTTTTTTACCTTTAAGCTTGTGCTGATAACTCTCAAAAGTGAAGATCTGACCTTTCCACTGATAGATGATATTGCTGTCAATGACAAATCTAATGAAGGTGTCCAACAGATCTGTTTCACATCAACCTATGTAAGCGTCATGCTGGCACAGTAGTTCCTCTGGCTGCCCACCCACAAACTGGTGCTGGGAGAGCAGCTGACGGTGAAGAGTGGCTGGAAGTCTCTGCTTCTGTATTGTCTGAGTAAACTCTGTATTTACAGAAACAGAGGAGTCCCTGGAGGCACTCACACTGAGCAGACATCCAAAATGATTGTGTAAATTAGGAATACAAGTTCTGGTTTTAGGCAGCAGGGAGAGATACATGCCTCTGGAGGATGGCTCAGGAAACTTCATGTAGGAATCCATTTCTTTCACTCTACACTGAGGGCCCCATGTTGCTGCCTTCAACACCTGCATTAGATAACTTGGCTAGATACTGGTTACCTCCTGCTCCCCTCCACTCCACAAATTTGAGAGCAGATTTTTAACACTGTCTCTTCCCTCTCCACCTACAAACAGGCTTTTGCTGTCTCTCAGAATCATGCCACTCTCTCTCTTACTCTTTTCAGCATCTTTGCTTCTAGTTTTTGCCTGTCCCACTTTCACCCTCACACCCAGGATTTTTTATGTTCCCACTTTTTTTAGCCTTTCCACGCCTTGCATCACCTTCGCTTTATGCATAACCTGCAAACTCATTAGGTGAACACTGCCAGACACCCTGCCTACATGCCCCTCCCTGAGATTTTAGTGTATGATTGAAAAGGCCGTCAATGTGCAGGCTTGTGCCTGTAGATTCCTTCCTGTGTGGTTACAAGAACCCAGCACAGAGATAGCACTGCTTCCCCTGATGGGCTGGATCATGTAGGAGCCTCATTTGGTGTCTTTTTACGCACTGACTGGTGCCAGATACCTCTAAAGTGTTAATACCTGTGGCCCAAATAACCAATCACACAATAATTTTGTTCGGACATTGGGTAATCAGTGGCTGACTCATACAGGAATTCAGATACCCTGAAAAATCTAATTCCAGCACTTCAGTAAGAAACATCCAGTCTTGTATTTCATTTTCCCTAGTTATTCCTTTATGTCCTGTGACAGTGAATTTTACAAGTTAATTGCACGTTGTATTTCTTTTTATCAGATTTAAATTGTCTTTTGATCTCATTTTTATAAGGAAGGGTAAATAGGAGGCATCCAACAGACCTTCTCATCTTCCACTAATTTGCATACCTCTATCTACCATCTCATATTTGTCTTCTGACTAACCACTCCTAAATTATTCAGCCCTTTCTCCATGTACAAGTCTTGCCATGCCCGTTGTTATTTTGGGTTTTTTTCTTACTGATGACTTTGTGGTTTTCTTACAGTCTGATCTAATGAGCCTCTTTATTCATCAGATGTGTGTGTCTGGCTATCCATCCCGCTGCCTTTCCCTCCAGAAATCTTCAGTTTTTTCCTCTCCACAACAGCCTTTTTCACTAAAGTCTACTATCTCCCAGGCAAAAGCCTCAGACATAGTAAAATGGCTAACAAACCCTGTTTTCTCAGGGCTTGTAAGGCACAAAACAGTTACCAGGCAGAATAAGTGAAGATTTATGGGAAGGATCTGCACGTGTTACTCGTGGTTTCTTTCTTTGATTGGACACAAACTGGGCTGGTGAGCACTGGGTCAAAGATATTGTTTTAAATGTGTTTCTGTCAGCCTGTCTTAAAACCAAATAAAAGTCCTACTGAATAAATAGTGCTTTATTTCTTCTGGCAGGTGCATATTAATAATGTTAAAGATCAGTTATTGGAAAAAGCTAATAAAGCGTAAATGCATGAAAGACTTGCAAATGAACTTAATCTTAGCTTGCAGGAGGTCCTTGGATTTTTAAGATTTATTGAGCCAGCTGTTAATAACATAAAGATGTTTGCTGAGAACTTAGTCCATAGAAAGAGTGTGTACTCAACAGGGCCGTGACCTTTAATTGCTAATAGTACAAAGGCAAGTGAAATGTTCCCATTAATGCTGTTATTCTTATCTAGACTGAATAAAAATTGGTAACCATAACTACAATTTAAAATTCAGTATTTGTTGAGCTATTGCGATTCTCAGCCCAGAGAAATATTTTGTCTATCTACAACAAAAAGTAAAATGACAGTGTTTTGATACATTTGTCACCATGGTCTGAAAGGGTGCTACTTCTACACATGAGCAGTGTACATATGCTTTTAGTACATTGGCATATTAATAACAGTTGATTCATTCTTGGGGATGAAATTAGGGTCTCATTTTAAACCTTAATGTAAAAAATGAGAAAACAAAAATCTGGTCCATCTTCTTTATTCTGGAATTTCATAAGCATATGTTTGGTTTTCATGTCTAAAAAATGTCCAGAATTGACTTTTTGAAAATATTGCTTGGTTTTCTGTTTCAAAATTTGTTTGGTTAGCTTTACTAACAAGTGTCTTTGACTTGTTTCCAGTTTTGTTTTATTTTGTTTGGGGGCAACATACGACTGCACTGTATGGTAAAGAGTGTACTACAGTACCTATAAAGAAAGGGATTTATTGGCACTGCTTGGACTATTCTTGGACAAAAGAAACATGGGATAGTTCTCTTCCTTGACATGCAAAGACTGCACAGCTCCTTTCTGTGGCTGAGGCAAGAAATCTTAAGCTAATCATTTTTAATTAGGAAAGGCTGAAGAAATACACTAGGCATTGGACCGGCTTAAAACCAAACGTTTAGCAGAAGAGTGTGCAAGGTCAGTTTTAGGTGACAGTTTTGGTTTATGATTCTTCAGACCACTTTTTGCTTTGCAGTGTCTATATGTGTGGGCTGGGGTTCAATGGCAGGGATTTACATGCTTTTTCATCCTGCCTGATGTGCCACAGAGGAGTAAGCTGGGCTTCTACCATGTCACATTTCAGTAGTTACTGCCAACCTCAGCCAAGTGGAAGCTCTCGCCTCCACTCAGGTGACATCTTCAGGTGCCAGGGCAAGGTCCTAGGTGTCTACCACTATATGGTGGGGCTTAAACAGTCTCTCCTCCCACCGACAGGCTCACCAGTGACATGCCATATGGTATGGCCCCATTTGCACAAAGCTGTTTTGCAGAACTGACTTCATCCCCAGTCCTGGATGCTGGGGACTTCCATCAAATCTGGAGTTCCAGCATCAGGACACAGTGCTGAAGTTAATCCTCACAGTGTTTGCCGTTATAAAAACCTTTGAATTGATCTCCTAAAGCACACTTGCCATTTAATGTAGAATTTCTTTTCCATGGCACTGAAAATACACAAAACACAACCTATTATATATTATTTTGTGTGGTGGTTTAATGACAACTGGCAATTAAACACCACAGATTTTTTGCTTTCGTAATATAAACGTATATGGTTTTTATATTATATATTTCATGTTACATATTATATAGAGTTTGTATATCATGTAATACTATACGTTATTCCATACGCATGTTTTAAATTTTAATTTAATTTATCTTAAATAATTTTAATTCCTACCATTTTATCTTTGCCAGAAATGATACCTTTACATGTTGATATGCTGCTTTTTTATAATAAATTGACCCACTTTGGCTATGTAAAAATTAACATGTACCCTAGAAGGATGAAGTCTGTGTTTTCAGGAGGCCACATTAAAAGATTTTACTTACTCAAATGATTCCAATGTGTTGCAAATGTAAACTATAGATGGAGAGAAGTTTTCAAGATAGTTCATCTCTTTTGATCTCTTGGAGTATAGGTCAGCTGATGAGTAAGAAAAATCGAAGTTTCTATGCACAGATCACTTTTAATGGACTCCTTAGAACTGAAGTCAGGGACTTCTGTAACCATTTTCCATTATTAGGAGGAAAAAAAATCCAATAGAGTAAAAATAGTAACCTCAGGATTTGGGGGGTTTTATTCCACTTCAGTGCCTAGACAGTATTACACATTTTTGTATAACTATATTTCTCTTCTATATTCCAGTGCCACACATCCCTATCTTCCTGTTTTTCAGCATCAATAAAAGTCAATATTCACACTCATCTGTGTTTATCTTTGTGCATTATCTTGATATGCAAAACTATTTCACTTTTCTACTTCTAAAAATACCAACCTGTTTTGAATCTTGAAAAAAGATTACAAAAGGAAGTAAAATCACCAACTTGTTTTGCTTGTAATGACAAACTCCATCCAGGGAGTGTTATATATTTGAAAAGGCAAAGACCTTTTGGCTGGAGTGACAACAACATCTGCAAAAATCCAACACTGTCATCCATCCCAAGAATTTCCTGAAGATATCCTGCCAATTACTTTTACTAGTAGGTGACGATTAATCATAACCTGTCTGGCATCTGAGAAGAGAGATTTGATCCCTGACCAGAAAGAAAAGCTATAAACAAGCATAGCAGAAAGTAAATTTTGCCAGGACCCGGGATCCTGAGGACCATTACTTTTAGTATATGCAAAACTCAGATTGTCTTATATTGCTTGGATTTTCTTGTTGATGATGTTGTTTAGCCTCTTTTTCTCTGTGAAATTGAGGCCTTATTGTTGTAAATCTACTCAACTTTTTGTAGGAGGTGCAGAACTCAGCTTTCTGTCTCTTCCAAACTACACTAGAGATGTATAGCTGATATAATTCAATGGATGACATTTTATAGGTGGAGAATAATGCCTGAGCGTAACGTATTTCAGAGGGTGAATTCAACTGACCTCAAAAGACCTTATGTCTCCAGAGTAGTCTCTAAAAATCCAGTTTGCAGTTTTGCACAATTTTGCATATACCAAATTGTACTTTGTCAGTAAATTGTTCTGCTTCTTCCAATGGAACAATTTACAAAATATAATAACATCCGTCTTCTTTCTAAACACAGTAACATTGATCATCTCTGTATTCAGAGATTTAATTACAGGTTAAATCCTTAAAAAAAGAAATAAGATTCTGGACATTATTAAGATAAAAATACTGAAAATTCTTGGTTTCTGGGGTAAATACTTCTGCAATGTCACTGGAAGTTCAGCCCATATTAGACTAAATTTTGCTGCCATAACTATGTGAACTATCCCATTGATTTCATAGCGAGGGGACTATTTGCAGAGCAAAGGAACTGCCACCTGGGAAAAACATTACAACTTGCCTCTTTTCAAATTGACTCTTGCAGCATGCTCCAATCAGGTCTTTTTTTTTTTTGCCCTCTTGAACTGGTAGAGGGAAGTGGTTAATCCCTTATTTGACGCTGAAAGCATTTTTGCAGCCATTTATGATGAATCGACCTTTTCTGTTCTGTGACCTTTCTCGAAAAGTGCTCAAGAACTAATGATACAATTATTTCCCTCTCTGAATACCCCTCTATTAGGATATTCAGAAGCCTTAAACTTTATGAATGTCTTTTATTTTCTTTTCTCTTTCAGCTAACTCACAGGAGCATAAAATACACCAATGCCAAATATGTTGCTAGGCTATGCAAAAAGTATGTTGTATCTACAGATGAGTTTGTATAAAAAGACCTTTTCTTTTAGGAATCTGAAGAAGAGCAACCTTATTTTCACATACTGATGTATATGGCTTAAGTCAGGTGTCAGCCATAAGGCTATATCTTCAATGGCTTTAAACTGCCAATTTATGTCTGTTTAGGATAGAGCCCATTGAATATATTTTTGTTATCATGATTCTATAGCATGACATGCTCAAATACAGTGCCCCAGAATGTCTATTGCGTTAACTTTGTGTTGTAGTGTCTGATTAAAATGCAAAGTACATTTCTACATTGATGATACCCTCCAGCCCTGGCCAACTAGCTGTGGATAATATTGTAAACAAGTTGAAGGGAGTTCTGAGAATAGCTATAAACTGGAAGGACTGATGCAGACAGATATTAAAAAAACTAAAATGCCAGTCATTCTTCCCCTTTCAACAGTTCACACCTCTTTGCGACTCAGAATAGAAAACTGTTAATTATTTCTATGTAGTTCTTGTTGTAAATCTGTATCAACACTTAGTTAAACTCCTTAGCAAGTGAGAATAATTGCTCACTGTGCTGCAATTCAGATGCATGGTATGTGCTGTTGTAACCAGATGGAGCCAATGTCAAAGCACTCTTCGTACTCTTTGTCGCTGATGGAACCCAGTGGCTCTATAACGACACAGAATTGGAGTGCTGTCTTTCTCAGGAGAAACTTTAAAATCTAGGATCACAAACTGTCCTGAGAACTATTCATAAGAAATGACCACTATAGGCCATGTCTTTTCTCTGGGTCATAGATAATTACTCTAGCCCAAAATTAGACCTTAGAAGTACAGCCTAAGAGCAGCCTAAATTGGGTCGTACTGTTGCCAGTTAATTTCCTTTGTGACTTAATACAGCTGCAGACTAGATAACCCACATTCTTGAGATTTTCTGCTTATTCCTGCAGTTTTGGGGACAAATGTGTCCTGCTTTTGTCCTAGCTCATTACCCCTCTGTACTGTTCCGTAGCTAGAGCAGACACAATAACTGACAGCCATTGCATTTTCTGCATATTCTTAACAAGGATGCGTAATCTATTTTGATGATATGATGGTGATCCTAAAATGATGAAACCTTGTTCATTTTATATTCTGATAAAATCAGAGAAAAAATATCACAAGATTCATTTAACCTGTATTGACTCCAAGTGTCATTTCTATTTAGAAGGAAAGGGCATTCCAACATGTTAGCATTAAATGCAAGCAACAGGAAAAGCTCTCACTAACATCTTATTTATAAGACTTTGAAGAATATGAAAGGGCAAAAGATAAAGTACGTTTGTGTATTAGTTTGAGCATTTACATGAGCTTTGAGCAGGTGAGAAATGGTCATGAACTGCCTTTCCTAAGATTATCCTGACATTCTCTCTGTAATATTAGAGATTGTCCTAATGGCACATTAAGGTTTTGGGATGTTTCGCTATACCCAAGTAAAGCTTCTGTGGTCACCCTTTTACCTCTCCAGAGTAAGTCCTTTAACTGGGCCTATTGGCATGATACCCTCGAATACTGTAAAATCTCACAACATTCAAAAAGTTCATGGTAGGAATGTTACACTGAAAAAGTAATTAGAAATAAAACAATCTGTTATGATGACTTGTGATGTCTTTTTTATCATTATGAATCTCTTTGTCACAGAGTTGTCATTGGAAATGCTTGTATCTAACCACTCCTCCAAGTGACCCAGAGTTTATGACCAAGCTTTAGTAGGGCAGGGCAGGTAAAGCAGCCCGACACTGGCTCTGTGGAGAACTCAGGCTATCGCATCTCTCATGAGCTAGCTGAAATTATTCCTGAATGTCATGTTGTTGCATCACTGCGCTTCAGTTACTTTTCTTTACTTATATGCTACTATTTTAGTGAAATTGGACAGTGTAATCTATCACACACGAGTTCTGGGTTCATTTTTTCTTATTTTTCAGGTTAGGGGGTGTTGTTAACACAGTGGCTGTCAACTAAAAAAACCTTTGCTGAGTTACTATGAAAAAACTTTAATGTAATCTCAGGAGTTTCTTGAGTGGTACTGGGTGAAAGATCTGAAATGGAAGAATTCATTGTTTGAAATCTAATTCGAAAATGTGTTCAAAAGCAAACATGGCAAAAGCTGCTGAGACGTGAAATCTCAGTCTGGAGCTAACCAGGAAGGATGCTATCTGCAAGCATAGGAATATGAGAGGCATTTCCAAAGAGTGAACAAAATCAGTCTCATAGCTGAGAGGATGCTTAACATTTTGAAAGATCATACACAAGTTATTAGCCTTGGGGAAAAAAACAAAGTAAATGTGCCTCAAAAACTTTTATCAGCTAATAAGTCATTCCAGATAGGTTTGGAATCATACTGCCCATTACTTATTCTCACATCCTAAACTTTCCTGTTCCTTTACATCAAAATATAGAGTAAAAATTTAGTCCTAGTTAAATTGATCAAAACATTTGTTTTTATTTTAACAAAGCTGAGATTCATCCATAACCCACTTTCTGGGTTTGTGTTTTTCTTCCTGATTTCCCAGTTTTGCCACTAAATGGCAAGAAGGATAAATATTGATAGAAGAGGAAAATATTGATAAAAGGGGAAAATACTGATATAAGTTTGTTAAAACCTTCTAAAACTACAGGAATACCATGGAGATTTTAGCTAAATTCAAGTGGAATATGGAAATAAGTTCAGAAGACTTTGCTCTCTTATTTATAACAGGGCAAATGACACCTGAGGTATATTAGATAAAAATGTTGTAGGAAGAGAATCATAAAGTACTTAACTTTGGGGTTTTCCAGTGTTAGTATGATTAGATAAGAAAACCAAACAAGTTTAACATATTCAGAAGTGATTTTCAACTGTTGCAAACTTTTCTTTGGACTCTGATTTCATTCCAAGAGGAGTTTATTTTGATTTATCTTACACCTGTTCCTGGCAAGTTAAACTATGCTGAAATAATGTACCTGCCTCCCTTCCCTGCCTCTGAGGGCAACACAGCCAGGAAGGGTTGCCCTAGGCAATGGACACACTCTTTCCTTCCCTGTTCACAGCCTCAGGAGTTAGTAGGTGTGGGTTTTGAGGAGGTGTATCGTGAAGGGGTGAAAAAGATGAGAGATCTGGGTGTGATAAAACCACCAGCAGCCTGGGAAGGCTCTCTTCTCTCCTCCAACTCTTTTTCAAACACGTGCCAGTGCATTTTCTGCCCACCCCTATCCCCACCATCTCCTCCATTTCCTCTTCCCATCCCTACCCTCTATCTGTTATAGAAGAGTATATGCAGGTAGATAACTGCCTTGGACCAATACTGTTAAAAAGGGAAAAAAGAGCTATACTGCTGTTGGCTTCTTCATCTCTCACAGTCAGAGGGGACCAGAGACCCTCAGTGGGACAGAGGATTCCCAGCAGCAGAAAGCAGCTGCTGTGTGGTGCTGGCAAAACTGAATTAATTTGATTTTTTTGGCAGTGGGAAGCCTCTAGTAAACTCCAGGTTATGAGGAAAGCTGTCAGAGCTCCTGGAAAGAGAAGGAATGAAGGCAGAGCAAATCATTGGCTTTTGTAAAAAAATGTCCTATTGAGAGTGGTTGAGGGTAGTGAAAACCCTCCATAAGCACTTCAGTAATTTCCAGACCAAAAGCAGAATTCACCATGTTTTGGCTGACCTTGCTCTTTTTTAAGTTTTAAGAATTATTTGGAGGAGTGCATGCCACTTTTCTAATGAGATCTGATTTGCTGGTAGCCACTCACCACTAAATTAAAAGTGGCTGTTACATTACTGCTCTGCTCAGAGCAGTGTGGAACGAGCAAGTTAACCTTGCCATCACGTTAGTAACCAGGAACAACATTCCTTCAACAAAGTCAGTGTTGCTCAAGGCTTTCCATTATAGCATGCTCTATGTCAGCCTCAGATCCAGATAAACATACCTAACTATAGAAGTTTGCTTGTAGGTGAGTTCCTGTTTGCCACGTCTGTACCTCCAGTACAGCTGGTCAAGATCTAGGGCTTAGTTTAGCAGAGTATATAGTCCCCTGTTACATGATATACCCCGCTCTCCAGTGAGAACTTCTGAAGGGCATAGCCTTCCCAGATCTCAGAGCATAGCTGCTGGACCTAGGGGATGTCTCAGATACCTTAAGGCATCTCAAATGGCACTGGACAAGTAAATTCGGGCAGCTGAATCAAGCCTTTTTTGTACCTAGCCCAGAGCGTGAGTCAGCTGAGCAGCCAGCAGGAGCCTTCCTGAGGATTAGCTGCACCTCGCTCAGTTGACATGATTTCCCTGTGCTGCGTGGGGAGTTTACACACCTGCTTCACATGAAGACACCTAAATTTAAATGTCTTTACATGGAGCTGAATCACACCCCATCTATTTTTCGTATCTCCATTAGAATTTGTGACATCTTTAACCTTTCCTGGTCAGCTATCCTACTTCTGAATTCTCACCCGGACCTGCTGCATCTGGTTGCTGTCCTCTTGTGACCTGTACTGTACAGATACGCCCTAGGAGTTCTTATCCATTTCTGGTTCTTCCTGATATGTGGATTTACTGGATTTACATCTAGAAGTAAATTCAGCTTTTTTGGTAGCCAATTACATAGTGGCCTATACCTATGATCTACCTAAGTAGTAGCCAAAGACATTTTAAAATACGATAGCCCAAGACCGGCAGAAGGTCAGTTTAGCTGACGCTGTCTAACAGTGATACTAGTCAATGGTGAACAGTTAGGGAAGATTACACAAGTGGGGCAAACATGTATCGGTATTTCTCCATGAGTCTCTTGGCCCCCAACAGCTACTTGGAGACGTCCTGAGCCGAGTGGGATTAAATTTTCTCCCATGAGATCATCCTGCTGGCTTTGAACACAGAAACATCTAGTATCTTGTGACAAGGATTTCCACAATTTAACAAGACACTCCTTAAACCACAGATTGTCTGTACCCTTAGTTTTGTAATAAGAGAGCAAAGCTATCCTCCATCAGTCAGCTCAGAGAAATCCAGGATGCCTGCAGACTTGGACCTCAAGTTACTTTTGTGGCTGAGCAGAATGAACCAAGGCTATTTCCCGCTGTACTGAAGCAGACTAAGGAAAGATTTTCCGGCTTGTAGGTACAGCCAGTCTCCCTCGCTGCTCACCTGTTGGGGGCCTTTTCACTTGCTAGGTCTTTTGTGACTTGTAGAAGCTATACTTGGGACAAGATAAGTGTTCATGCCCAATATGAAGAAGCAAATCCATGTCAATAAGAACTTGCTTTCAGGAAGTTCTTCACTGACAAACATGGGTAGAGATTATCCTTGCACATAAACATACAAACACCACAAAATCCTAAGATTTAAACCAGGAGTTTCTTACAAAGACTCTTCAAGCTTTTAACAGAAGGTCAGGAAATTAATGATGAGAGGATGAACTAACACAGTGCTTGTTCTGTCACTTTGCAATTCCTGCACACCTGTGTGTCTGCCTCAGTCATTGTAAAAGAACTTTATGCCTTCTCACAACATCCATGTGCCATCACTATGCTGCTTCTTCTCATCTCCCTTTAAATGTCGTTCTGGCTCAGAGGTCAGTTGGTTGATCAGTTCATGCAGAACAAACTGGCTTTCACAGTTTGAGTCTGTGACCTGAAAAAATAAATCCTAACACTTGCTGGTCTTCAACAAACTTTCCAGGCTGCCAGCTAAAAGAATGCTTTTGAGTACCCAGCACTATATTTCTTCCTTTCCAGGAACTGGTGTATCAGCAGAGTTGTGTCCAGAAACATTCCTCAACCACACAGTGTTTGTACTCATAGGAAATCTGTGTGCCTTGTAAGTCCGGTTCTACTGGACTGTCGCCACTTGAGCTGCTTCAATTTTCCTTGCCTTTGTTTTCTTTTTTGCATTTTCATAGGAAGCTGGTATGGAAAAAGATATACTGGGATAAAGTTCTAGTCCATCTACTGATATAAATGATTTGCATGATTTGCTTCATTAGTCTTCAATATTGCTTCTCTTATCCACATGTTTTTTAAATTACTACTCTCAGTTTTCCCCAGGGGATACTGAGGCAGTTTTTGACAGCAGACCTGACCTCACATCCCTATCTCAAATGGGAATCTTATGGTCCAAAACTCCCACCCACAACAGGAGTCTCTCTTTTGTTCCTTCATTCAGCTCATATACACGTGTGTGTTATTTATTGGTACTTGGACATTAATGTTTTCTGTAATATATTTCTTTCAGACATCATTGTTCTCATCGCTTCAATAGCAGTTGTTTCTGCAAAAACTCAGGGTAACATTTTTGCAACATCAGCACTGAGAAGTCTTCGTTTCCTACAGATCCTTCGTATGGTGCGCATGGACCGAAGAGGAGGCACTTGGAAATTATTAGGTTCAGTAGTTTATGCACATAGCAAGGTACGTAATCCTAGATACTGATTTTGTCAGGTTAATGTCTTCACTTGATATGTTTCTACAAGAGGCCAAGGAAACAAACGCTTATCAGTTTTGAGCAGAATATCTAAAATTTTCTGAAGGGACATCAGTTGTAGTGGGCATTAGCACAAATGCATCCGGCCATGTTAACAGCTGACGGTTATTATGGTATGTTGAAAATGTGGTACTTGAACTGCTGTTATAATTCAGTATATATTGGTGAAGTTACTGGAGCGTCAAACTATAGGAGCAGATTTGGTCTAGTTTTAAAGAAATTTGGATCTATAGGAAAGCATTTGACTTTTAACTGCTCAAATGTCAAAAATGGATATAGATCTTTTCATTATGTCTTCCTTGGCATTTTGTTCAGTCTCTCAAATGGATATTGATATCTGATTTCTTTTATCTAGGAATTAATCACAGCCTGGTATATAGGATTTTTAGTACTCATCTTTTCATCTTTCCTGGTTTATCTGGTGGAAAAAGATGCAAATAACCAGTTCTCCACATATGCAGATGCTCTCTGGTGGGGCACAGTAAGTACAGAAAAGTAATATGCACTGTTTAACCAGTATGCTAGAGTGCTTTGAATTTCACCTACTGTGGATTTTAACTTAGTGTGCTGTTCAGTAAATTGTTTTCACTGGCAAAAAATTGGTCTGAGAAGCTCCTTCCTCTAGCTATTTATTTGCACATCCGTAGTTCATTTCACCTCATCCTGCAGAACAGCTGTTTATGTGTTTCTGCTGCAAACCAGACCACTGAACCTTCAAGAGAATAAAGCATTTCATTTTTTAACCCAGATCCTTCCAGTAATACAGTTTGTACTATGGTCTCGCAAAGAGCTGCTTCAATCCAAATCAGAGGACTGTAAGCTGCAGTGCAGGAAGAGGAACAAGTGTCAGGAAATAAAAAGGGAAAAATTTCTTACATCAGCTTTGAGGTGAAGGGAAGAGTATCATTAACACCCCTGGAATTACGGGTTTTCTCCTTTCTCTGTACCTTGAGCCCAAAAAGCAAGAATAAATATTCCCATTCTGATTCAGCTCTGTTCTCCAATTATTTTTACAGGCGTAAAAGCCCTGGTTTAGTTGAGCTCATGCTTAACTATTAAATCAATTGCTTTCACTTTGTTGTAAGTCTGTGGGATCTGAGTACGTGCCTGACTACTTTTCTGAAAGAAGGAGGATTATATGAAGGCTTACACATTTAATTAAACTAGACTTTAAATGAACAATAAAAAAACTAGGTCTGAAATGTTGATTATTTTTTATGGCATGCAATGTGCCTGTTTTTTTGCTTAAAAATGCCCTATCATGAGCTAGTCTCCTGCAGCGTGTGGGAGTTACTTAGGCAGCTTAGGAGATCTGCCTCAACAAAGCTTATGCCAGAGCTATTGCCAGACAGTATAAAACTACTTTTCTTTTCCTTCTCGTGCAATAGAACAAACACCCTGAGCTCTGATGGTGTCTGGGTAGTGAAATGATGCCTGTGCAATCAGTAAAGCTGACATAACCTAGAGCACTCATTAGTTTTCCTGGAATAAATGTGAGACCTGGACCAGCCTCTGCCACCTTTCCTCATCAGAGAGAGGCAGAAATGAAGATTTCTCACCTTACACCTTCTGCTGAAAAGACTTAACTGAACTTAGTAGTATCAGCAGATTCAGAGGATGTGTAGAGGGACTGTGCAAAAACCTTTTCCAAAATGCTTTGAATCCTTGGTAATTATTTTTAATGAGTTTTGTTTAGATTTTGATCAAAGGTCAAGGTCATTTCGTATTAGTAGGACTAGTTTGTGTAAGTTTTTGAAAGTTGTTCATCTAAGGGTTAATAATTTGTTACATGTGTTTGCTAAATGCTATATTTCTGTTATCAGTGCACAAAATTGTGTGCCTGGAAAAGCCAGACCTAGCAGCTATTACTTGTGCATTTACAAATTACAGAAATATTTTTCCTGAAACTTGGTTTAGAGCATCAATGCAGATCTCTAATAAAATACTCAATTTCATCCTGTAATCCAAACACATGTAAAATTCATGTTGGCTAAAGCCACGAGAGAAAGTTTTGCCCTCTAGTCACACCACTGTAGTTTGTTTTGTTGTTTATCTGTCTGTAACAGAGTAAAATTTCACCTGTGCAGGAAAGTTTCGCTTCTCTTCAAAAGCTCAGGCCCAAGTTTGGCTTAAAGCGTTCTGATCCGCTGCATTGACGTAACTGTGAAGCAACTGGCTTGGGATTCTGGTGTCCTCACTGATGGGTACCCCAGCTCTGGCCGTCTGCAAACTTCATTGCCCCTTTTGGGGGCAGCAGCTGAGAACATGGTCCTGTGAGAGAACCTCCTGAGGGTCACGTAGGTGGGATGTGGCAGTGCCTGGGTCTGGGAATGCCACTCAGTTCTCCAGGAAACACCCTCTACCTCTTTGCAAAGCCATGGGTGACTTAGCACTGCATGGGCAGGGAGTTTGGACTATGCAGAGGACTGTACCCATCTGCCAGCAGGCAGTAGTGCGGGGACACATATGCACAAGGAACAGGAAAGTCCTAGCAAACTCAGACCTCAACTCTGACATCTGACTGAAGCTTGTGTCAGATCCAGATCCTTCTCCCTGAGGACCTCTAACAACAGGAACAAGGTCTTTATTTTAGAATTTGCTTCTCCATTACCTGCTGATTGCTATTTTTTAGGAAAAACCCTGCTAAGAAATAATCACTATACAAAGTGGTGCTTAAAATATTTAGTACACTATGAAATGAAAATGTATGACTCATAGGTCAGACAAGTAATGCAACTGAGAAAATAGGAATCATTTCTTGACATCAGCAGGAAAAACAACAAATTATAATCAAAATCCTGAAAATAATCTATACTGTATATTTCTGTATCTTTTCTTCTTTCCCCAGTGTGCGACATGAATACATTTAAATTTTTAATGTGCTTAACTGCACAAAGTTACTGAAAATCAGTGTTCCCCCTTACCTGTTATCTTTGCCATTTTAATAATAGTATTTTTTGTATAATATGTAAAACAGTATGTGGGAAATGCATAACGTGCTTCTTAGTCATGGTTGTTTTTACTGCCAGAGTAACCCACATGCAGATTTTGAAAAGGTCAGATTATGTGGCATTCTGAGGGAAATCAATGCATAGTCTTATTGATATGTTTATTGGCAAAACTTAGTCTAACTTAATCCACAGAGTTATCTCCCAAATCCTGACTGAATTCTGTGATGTAGAGGTACAAGAAATAAAAGGTTGCATTGAAGTCAGGCAGAAGTAGTCAGCTAAAATTTCAAGCTTTTAGAGGCACTTATGCCCCCCTTACAGGACCAGACCCAGCATGCAGCAATTAATGCATTCATTAATTCAGATTGTTTGAGGGCCACACCCTGCTATGGCCATTTCACTGACTCCATTTTCGAAGCCCATGGTTTTACGCTGAATCTGAAGGCGAGATATGACATCATAATTTACATATGAATACTCCACTGTATTTGCAAGTGCAAGTTGTACTGTGCAACCTGCAGTTTAAACATCGTGCTGACGTTCCTATTGTGAATATTCTTGTGGCTGGGATCCCCACAGTGCTGCCTAACACAGCAGCACATAACAGGGTGTGTTATATGAAGAGTTAAGTTTCACAGTTTGCTTTGGTAGAGAAGGTAAATTCCTTTAACAGAATAAAATAACTAAAATATGAGGGAATAAAAGGTCAATTCAAAAATGTAAGTATTTCAAAACCAAATCATGCATGCTTTTCTGCAAACTATTAGTGTTAGTTAGAACTGTGTGTGCTTATAGTGTCATTTAGCTAGTACATTAATTAGTTTTAGCTGTAAATGAAATGCAATTAAGATTCCAGTCTCTTTTACACGTTTGACAGAGTTTCTCTTAATAAGTCATTATTTCATCTTAGTATCCAGTAGTTACAGTTGGGTACAGAATGGCTCTGGCACTCCACAGTGACCTGTAGGGGAAAAAAAACTCACGATTAATAATATTGTCACAGTTATTAGCTCAAATGAGTTAATATTGATGATGGTTTTCCCCTTTAGTGTAATGATAGCATGAGCAAACTACTTTTTTTCAGCCGATTGATGTCAGGTAAAGATTCAAAAGGTAAGTACTTCTAGCAGTACATAAAATGACATCAGAAAGAAATATTAGGGTAGAGGAGGGCCTCCTGGGTCCTATCTCATCTAATTGAAGACACCTAGGTTATATAATCACATCCATTATTATACTACCTCACTCATTATTAGCATGTTTATTAACTCCAGCAATGAGATGTAACAGAAGTTCTGTCATCATTGTGAGTTTTGAGTCTAGCCAGGTGACACTGCCTGCCTTGTTTGGTCTGTCCAGATAACTCTTTTCGAGAAGCAACCGAAACAGAGAATTTTGCATCTGGTACAAAAGACAGGACTCAGCGAGCCTGTTTAGTCAGGCAGGAGTGTGATTCAGTTGCTTGAACGAAGGCATAGAGTGCCACGGAAGATCTGTTGGAGAGTCCGCTGACTCTCCTGTGAGTGGTCCTTGTTCAGATGCCCTAGGGCTTTCCAGGTGGCACTAGACCTTCAGGCAAGCCTAAGTCCTACATTTTAAGATAGGATGAGTTACCTTCTGAAGGAATCTATTTCAATATGCATGTTGCAGTGATCAGGTCATGCTAAACATCTAAGCATTTTATTTTTCAAGTTGTGGGTGAAATGAATCCTTTCAAATAAGCTCTGGGTTTGGCTTATTGTCCTAGTTTAGACTGTAGTGATCAGACACAAGGTTGTTCAGCAAGTTTCCCCAGAAAGACGTGATTTGCACACTTTGTTATTTCTTTTACTGTATCTTGATCCTCTTTTTCACCACTTTGCTTCCTCTGAACAAGTCTCCTCTCAAATAAACAACCTGTCCCTAAATACCTTCACAGGTTTGCTACACATTTTGTAGTTCTGTTACCTAGTCATTCTTGGACTTGTATGGAACTACTGATGCAGTCACCTATATGCTGATGTTCTTGCAAGACTGTGATCCCCAAAAGGTCCTAAAAAATATCTTCCAGTCACCTTTGAACTTTGGTCACTTGTTCTTAAGCACTTGTAGAATCCAGCCTTCCTTCACAGTACTATCCGAAACTTCCATCTGCTTCTTACATTATTATCAATGACGTCTGGAAATTTCTCATGTTGTCATGGTCTCACATCCAGTAGTTTTCCACACCCTATTTAGTTAATTTAACCTCAGGATTCTGACAGTCTGGGCCTGGCCAGTGGTTTAGTCATTTGTTTACAGCACTAAGAAAGATACTGGGGACTATTCATGAACTTGATCCTGAAGTTGTCTGGAAAAATATTTTCTTAGTTGTGTGATGATAGGAATATAAAACAAAGATTAAATCCATTTGTTCCGTGTTGAGTAAGATGATACGGCACAGTGCTGACACCCATACGCCCATGTAAAGACCATCCTGAGATAAAACAGCTCCAAGTCAGTAAGACACTGATACTCTTAATCATATACTGATACCATCAAGTCTTCAAGACCTAAAAGAATGGGGGGAGGTCCTGTTATTTTCTCTGGAGAAATTCCAGAGATACCATCTGTGTGACTGCTTCTGGTTTTGGATCACTCCCAGATGTCAGATCCCAAAGGCTCTAGTTTATCTTTGATTTCTTCAGAAGACAGTTTGGTGGCCATATCATCAATATGCAGATGACACTTAGTTCTCCTTCTCGTCAGCCCAGGCAGGAGATATCTCTGTACTTTCCAGTGTCTGGCAGAGATAGGGAGCTGGACAGAAGCCAAGAAACTGGGCTCATTCCAGAGCTCAAACTGTTTCACAATGACTGGCCTGAAACAAATTTTGAAGAACTTTTATTCAGGGATTCATTTGTTTGAGCGCTTCATTACTCTCAGGGTCTTAATAGTCAAACTGTTCTGCACTTGCCTCCTGATGAGAAGAGCTTGGAATATCCTCTTCAGCAAACACATGAAAACTAAACCAAGGCCAAGAGTGTGGTTGCATCAGCTCACCTCTGCCAGAAAAGAGGGAGTTGGATTGCTAATTCCCGTTCTTCTTATCACTTAATCTCAGCCATACACTGCCTTGTGCAGGATCTGGAGCTTGTTAGGCACCTGCGTGAGCTAACACAACTCATGAAAACAGCAGAAACGAGCCACACCAAAATGAGAATAATTCCTTCCACCTTCTGGGGTTGCATTGGCTCTCTGAAGAGTCCGGCAAAAGCAGGGAAGAGAGGCTGGAGCAGGGAAGTAAAGAGGAGCAAAGACGGAGATTGAGACCTGATAAGGTGGTATGCCTACAACCAGGCTCACATTACAAGATTTTAGACTCAATGACCACTTGAAATATCAGCGGCAGCCTTAATTCAGCTCATTCTCTTTTAGCCACTATGGCTTTCTCGGGGTAAATTGCACCAGCAGCTTATTCCCAACAATGGGAGTGATTAAAAGCACTGTTTACTATCTACAGAGCCCTAAATAGTTGAAATCTAATTACTTCCAAAAGATTTTCCTTCTTTTGTCCTGTGGTGACCCTAGCATTAAATAGAATTGCTTTGGCTGTCTTGCCTAGGAATGAACTTTGAGGAAGTTGGAAGCAAAATAATGTCTCTAGAAGGCATTTTCCTGAAGAACTCATTCCTGCCAGAATATTTGCTAAGCCTGAACTTGCCCACATTTGGTACACGATGTGAAATAATTCTCCATGCACATGTTCTCTGCTAATAACAGGCCCCAGAGTTCTTGGCATTCAGCCTGCTGTTGTCTATCTTTGTCCTTTAACATCGTGTGCTGTTGCCTGAGCACGCGCCCCGCAGCCTCCCGCCCTGGCCTTTGGAAATCTGCTCTGCCCACACCTCCTCCCACCGCCTGCAGCAGGCAGCGGGGTGGGTCCAAGCTTCCCGAGAGCGAAGTGCACAGCCAGTCGAGTCCCCAGGTTTGGGACTGGCATGCTTCCCAGGCCAGGATCAAAGTATCACAGTATCACAGTATCATAAGGTTGGAAAAGATCTTTGAGATCATCGAGTCCAACCTATGACCCAACACCTACTCCTACTTGTCAGCTACACCATGGCACTAAGTGCCTCATCCAATCTCTCCTTAAACACCTCCAGGGATGGTGACTCCACCACCTCCCTGGGCAGCGCATTCCAATGGCCAATCACCCTCTCAGTAAAGAACTTCTTCCTAATGTCGAGCCTAAACTTCCCCTGGCGAAGCCTGAGACTGTATCCTCTTGTTCTGTCGCCGGTCGCCTGAGAGAAGAGACCAACCCCTGCCTCACTACAACCTCCCTTTAGGTAGTTGTAGAGAGCAATAAGGTCTCCCCCGAGTCTCCTCTTCTCCACGCTAAACAACCCCAGCTTCCTCAGTCGCTCCTCATAGGGCTTGTGCTCCAGCCCCTTCACCGTCCTCATCGCTCTCCTCTGGACACACTCCAGCATCTCGACATCCTTCTTAAACTGAGGGGCCCAGAACTGGACACAGCACTCAAGCTTCGGCCTGACCAGTACCGAGTATAAGGGGATGATGACCTCTCTAGTCCTGTTGGCCACACTGTTCCTGATGCAGGCCAGGACACCATTGGCCTTCTTGGCCACTTGGGCACACTGCTGGCTCATGGTGAGTTTCCCGTCCACCACCACTCCAAAGTCCCTGGATTAGCCTGGAGGAAATTTCCTTGGGTCAGGAAGGACCCTCAGCCACACACAGACATGAAGCCATGCTCTGTAAACCACCACCGTGCACCTTTATTCCAGACACATTTGCATATGTGCTGCATTTCTGCATGTCCTGCAGTCAGTGCGTTGCATGTGGAGAGCCCTCCCAAATGTACCAAATTCTGTTGTCATCTGCAGTAGTGCTCATGGCAGAGATGCTGGCCTCTGCAGCACAGCTTCCGGAACACCTGTGTGCTGAGCCTCTGATTACACCCACCACATGAAGGGATTACAGATGTCCTCCTCCTTTCTCTTTGACCTCTCCCCTCATTGGTCAGGACTAACATTGTCCAACAGCATGAGGTAACTTTACATCTGCTGCATAGTAGCAATCTTTGGATGTCCATGTCAGGAGTAATGTAGATTTAGCACGGCCTGTCATAAGGAAACGAAAAGGACCAGGAACAACTTAAAGTTCCATCCAGCTTTGGATTAGTGTTTTTTGTTTCAGAAGATGATCCAGTTCAAATTGTACTGAAGGGCTTATAGAAAATGCGGCTTCTTCTTGTTGTTCCTTTGACTTTCTCATCTAAGAACTTAACTTCCTTTTACCCCTACTATTTTTTCCAATATGATGTTTGTGTAATTTATATATGTGTAGTTGTGTAAATGCTTGCAGTTATATTACTCTGTAGAAAATAGGTGAAGCACCTTAACATCCATAGAAAAGAACACTTTTTTCAGCCTGACAAAATTTCCCATAATTTGCCTCAACTCTGAGATCCCAGACCTTCTGTTTTATTTTTTAAAAAAATTATTTATTGCTTATCTAGATATTTTTCTCACATTTATTATTTATCTCAGTTTTAGTCAATCATAAATAGCATTATGTTTTCATAGAAAAATGTATAAAGGTTAATTTATTTTTATTTGTTTATTTTTTAGAAACAAACTTTGTATATTTCATGTGTCTTCAATTATTTAGTGGAAATGCTCTTCCATGCCATGTAAATAATCTGTAACTAATCTCTCAGTGAATTCTAGTTAACCATGTTATTAATTCATTTCTTTTTTAGATCACATTGACAACCATTGGCTACGGAGACAAAACTCCTCTTACTTGGCTTGGAAGGTTGCTTTCTGCAGGATTTGCTCTTCTTGGCATTTCTTTCTTTGCACTACCTGCTGTGAGTATGCTTATAAAATTTCTAAAAAGGTAATAGAAACTTCAGCAGCTCCTACTGCTGTTATGATAAAAAAAAGCTGAAGGAAGCTCCCTACATGAAGAACAACTGTTCAAGTCTTTGTGCTCTGTGACAACACTCACGAACGCTATCCAAAACCAAATTAAAGGTTTGGTGTTACAGTCATTGCCTGAGTTTTGGGGAGTCTTTCTGGCAAGGACAAAATTCAGAAAGAATCCTAAATTAGGTAGCATACTGTTGTGCAAGGTTGAAATTCCTTTATTTTGTTACAAGCTGTGGCTCATACATTACTGCTTTTATTTCAGACTTTTTTTAAAGTCAGCTGATATGTGAATTAGATTCTGTCAAAAAAGTGAGATATTTCTAATTGGTTGTCTTGTATGACCACGTTCAGGCTACCAACAGAGAGTAGTAGAAGGCATTAAATCAACCAAAAGTTAATGTCATTGACTGTGAAAACGCAACTGTCGTTTTCTGTGAAAGACTGCAAATAAACATGACAGTTTATTTATGTTGCTTTTATCAATGTTCAAGAGATTTTAATAGAAATGGGAATGACCTAATGACTGGAGTATAGGGTAGCTTGAGAAATACCTTCATTTTTGTGACTGATTTTCCTTTCTTTTTTAACATTACTACCGAATAACCATGAAATCAGAAGAGACATTTGTATATTTTTTTATTGCATCCTGTGCAATATATACAGAAAATCAATATTTTAATACTCAGGTTCATTATCTGTAGATCACTGTGAAATATATATGTGATAATAATACATTTGTTTTCAACCATATCGACCAACCAAGATTAAAAGTTGGAATTTGCCAACAGCATTGAATCATCTAGTGTGCTGCATTTATTTCTTATTCTAAATACAGAGAGTATTTCAGTATCTCTGGCATATTATAATGCAGTATAATTATAATACATTACCTATTTGTGAATCTTTGACATTTAATGGCAGCTACTGTAATTAGTTCTCTTTTTTACCTATTTTTTACCTAATCACCACTAAGAAAGTTAGTGTTAGCAGGACTACAATGAACATGTAAAAGATTAATAACCTTACATATTGGAGATGCCAGAACTTATGTTCCTCATGTCACACCTGTGTATGGATACTTATTTTCCTCACAAACACTTTTGTGTGGAATCTATCTGTAAAACAAGATATATATGCAAATCTTGTACATTTCTAATGTTATTTTATCCTGACTAAGAACCAAGTGGACATATTCTTCCTTAAAATGCAGACATGTCCAGTCAAGGATGGAAACATCTCAGTCTTTGGGTCTGTTCAGCAGGAGTAAACTTTGTCTTACTTGTTCAAAGGTAAAAAAACCAAAAGGGGAGATGTTTCATCATCATCTTTTTTTCATAGCCTATAAAATGAATGATGGGGACTATCTAGTAGGGAAAGAGCAAGAAGAAATAGCCTTAATCTGTTAAAGAAGGCATTTTCTAACTTTTCTAAAATCAAAAGTTACAATAAGCACTGTGGATTTGGACTTCAAAGTCCATACATATATATGGCACATCTGGCAGCTGCTAATTTTATGATTCCTGGCTTGAATTCCTCTGAATCTTCCTGCTTGATGTTTTATGTATCAATATATATCCATGACCCTTAGAGCTGCAGGAACACAGCGCAGCACAAGCAGAAGCAATGGTTGGGATGAGTGGTCATCGGTAGCACCACAAACGTTACCTCTTAAGTAAGGAGTCTCCTGCCTCTCCATAAACAGACAATGTTCTTAAGCCTTTTACTGTCATAAATGCGTTACCTGAAGCAATTGTATGACATAACATCTTCACAAAACCCTTGTAGTTGGTTGTATAAATTTGTTGAAAAATCTGACTACATAATGATAAATGACATTGTATTACAGGGCATCCTTGGCTCAGGATTTGCATTAAAAGTGCAGGAACAGCATCGTCAGAAACACTTTGAGAAAAGAAGGAATCCAGCTGCCAGTCTAATTCAGGTAAATATTAAATCAGTTTAAAGAGAACAGTAGGTATTTAAAGTACATATTGGAGCAAGTATTATTATTTCAATATGGAAACTTTTCTGGAAATACTGTCTAAAAGATTGGTTAACTTCATTAAATAAGTTTGTTGAGTGATTGCCATGTGTTGCCATAATTGTGTATATAGCATTTCTATGTGTAGGTTTTGAGTTCTTGTGTCCATGCTGAAGAAACAAAGTCAAGGATTTGAATGCCTGCAGTTAGCAAATTGCTTGGAAAAATAGAACTGATCCCTAGATAATCCAACTGACAGCACAGCACTCTTGCCTATATTAAGCTACTTTTCATCCACTTCAGGGTTTAGAGTGCTCCAATGAGTGATATTCTTGGGTGCAAATGAAAGGTGTCCTGTGCAGAGAATTGCTTTCAATATTCATCAGTTCAAAAGCTGGAACTGTAGGTGCTAGCAATTCCAAAATGTCTGAAATTGTTGAAGTGGTTTCAGCTGCAGTATGAAGGTGATGGCATAGATCAACTATATAGAGATATTTTTTTAAGCAAAATTGGCGTGATATTTGTTAAACAGCAGGTTTGCATTTTTTTTCCTTGATTCAGTCCTAGTTAAAAACAATAAAATCCTCTAAAAAATTATTTTACTCCAAGCTTTACTTTATGCACTAAAAAAAAAAAGTGAGAAATAATCTTCTAGCATCCTAGTTTATTTTCTTGGGATTCCAAGTGTTTTATGTGTGACACATGCTGGTTTTTTAATACTGAAATAATAAATCCAAATAAAGAAGATGAGCAAGAATATACTAAAGTTCCACAATAAATTCAGGATAAATGCCAGGCTGTCTTTGAAGTGTTCTTAGAGTTAATAAATGTTTTCCATTATTACTATTCAATGATTATTAAATGCTAAATATTTGAGATTTAATATTTATTAGAATAATTAATAAATACAAATCCATTCCTTTTTTATCTATTGTACTGTAGAATAAGTTTATGGGATATTTTCTAACACATATATTCTAATCTACTTCCAAATCTTCTTCCAAGTTTGGTTGCCAGAGGAAACACACAATAGATTATGTTTTAGATGTACCTCTTCTTATTAGTATATGACAGAATGTTAGTAAGCCAGGGTGCTGAATAAATAAAGAGTAGCTGTCTGACTGATCTCAGAAAATAACTCTCAGTGGGCAAAACCAAGGAAGACATTTGTGATGGGATCCCAACAAGAAAGGTTGTTCAAAGGTTAAATGTTCATTTTCAAGTTCAACACTTTCAGTGGTCTGGAAATTAGTATAAAGTTGCTGACTGAGATAACTGACAATTGTGCAAGTCCTGGCAGAATGGTAAAGAGGGCAGACGCTTGGGAGTGAACCCAAGGTTGGTCTGGTTGACTTGATCCAAATGGCTTAATGCACCAAATACAAAACTATAGACAATGAATTCAGACTATTACAAGAGGACTCTATCCTAATATTCATGACTCTGGAAAGGGTTTGACCAATGATGAGAAACACAGAGGAGAAAGCATGAAGAAGAAGGCCTAAGAGCTTCATAGAAGTTCCCAGTATGTTACTGTAGCTGGTTCATTGCACTCCTTTGGTACAGAACTAGAAAAGTAACATGTAGGAGAAGGCTGATACTGTCATTGTATATGGTCATGCTGGTACTAACATGCTACACATCAACTCAGCAGCTACGGTTTGTAAATGAGATTGGAATATTGGAGAAAGCAAAGAAAATATTGGAAAAAATTAGTCCAGGACTAGAGTAAATTTCATTTTAATAAATGCAAGATGTGTCTGAACTTTATATCATTGTTTACTGTAATAATGTCTGGGCTTTTTTTAATTGTCTGTTGTGGATATTGATAATGAAGTACCATGGAAATCAATTTTCTCTGGTTTATCAGGATAATTTCGATTTTCTAATTAGTTACTCTGTAGAATTAGTCTGTGCTAACTCCTCTGTTGCCATAGATATAATGTCCACTAAAGCCTTTACTTGACTTTAAGACAGGTAAGCTATCACTATAGAAAACTGGAATGTTTCATAGGGACATACTTTTCTTAATATGTTTAGCTTATAAGAAATATTCAGCGTGAGTATTATTTGAACATAGTAAGTTGAGTGTAATTTGAACAATTCCACGGAGGAAGTACTGGAACCTACAGGACTATTTGATATAGCAGACAGAAACATAACAAATATCTTTGCCTATAAGTCAAAACCAAAGAGTTTCAAATTAAAAATACGCAGAAATTTTTGACAGTGAGAATGATCAACCAATGGAATAATTTACAAAGCAAGTGACATATTCTCAGTCTGTAGATGAAGACTAGATGTATTTCTGGGAGATACGCAGGAAAACACAGGGTATTAGACTCTTTACAAGAATACCTTGATGACATTTAATAGTTGACAATATACAGGAAGCACAGATACTCAGCTAGTACAAATTAATATAGTTATGCAGCCACCAAGGAAGCTATTCCAGTTTGTATAACTGAGGAACAGTCTTACTCTCTACATGTAGTTATAATTGTAGATGATGAATACATTTCAATGCTATGCTTTGGTAACTCATCTTTGAAAAGATTTATTTCATGTTTTTAAACATTTAGCAATGTTTCAAACCACAGAGAATACTTCACTTTTCTTCTAAATGCTTTTTGTCTGGTTTTCATTATCATTTACAAAATGTATTACGACACTTTCTTTACCTCTGACTGCAAGTTTTTGTGGATGTCCCTTGTGGATTTGTCACAAGTAAATCACTGCAATGCTTTTTGAGCGCCTTTATGTGCTGAATATCTTCTGGTGCTTCCACAAAGCCAGTAACTGTTATGTTACCATGTAGTGTGCTGTAATTCAGAAAAGTTTTGGTAGGTTTTCACTGGTATTTCCTTTTACAACCTAATAGAGCATATCCCAATCTGAGTAAATCTCCTCTCTCCCTAATCAGTACGGTGGCATTGTCACTTCATATTCTTGGTTCCTTTTTGCTTTTCTATTGTTTCCCCATACCAGGCTTCTTGGCGGTTTTATTCTACCGACACCAGCCGAACAAACCTGACAGCCACCTGGCGATATTATGAAAGTATTCTTCCTGCCCTCAGGCATGTATCAATGCTATGAATGATAAAAGAAAGCTATGACTCGTATTGGTTACTAATCTGCTTTTCATTTTTTTTGTTTCATCCCCTGCTCCCTCTTGCCTTGTTTTTTCTTTTTTACCATATATCCTGCACGTAGTGTGTATGGCGTAGTTATGCGGCTGATGAGAAATCGGTTTCCATTGCTACCTGGAAGCCTCATTTGAAGGCCTTGCATACCTGCAGCCCTACAAAGTAGGTACAAATATGGCAGCTGGTGCTGTTCTCGATGTCTGTTCAAGCTTATAGAGAATTACTATTTGTCTGTTTCATCTTGTTTTGTCTTCTTAAGTCCTCTCATTAAAAATTTCAACTAACAACTCAGATCGATGTTATCTAGGAGCCTAAGGCAGTGGGACAAATACAAATAATTGCCATTTATCTGAGCAGCGGGTGTTAAAAACATTGTCCTAAAACCCCACTCACATCAAGATTAATGTTTCACCCAGTTCCAAATTATTTGTAAGAGAAAACCATTAAGTTTAATGCCGAGCTTACTCCTTCATTTAATGGTGTTTTAATACCTTTGCCTCTATATAAGGCTATAGCTACACATTTACCTTTCTGAGAGGAGAGAGTCTTGTGGTATTTGAAGGTGAAGGCACTGGAGAATTTGCTCCTTTTTATCATAACTTCTGGTATATTCAGTATTTCCTTCGGCCAAATTATATCCTCAGTTATGTACATAGTCAGTGGAAGATGACTAAAAAGACCTGATGTCACAGTTTGGCAGAAATATTTGATGGGTGAAAATTCACAGAGCACTGGCAGCCCAAGACTCTGCAATAATTCAGTAAAAGATTTACCAGAAGGTAGTTAGTTGTCTGATTCAATACAGGTCACAAATGAAGAAGTAAAATATACTCGATAAAGATCAAAAAGGAGAGCACTAAGAGCCTCATGGGAAAGCTCTTATAAGCATCCTAACTATTGTTATTGCAGACAGTGCAAGAGAATTAGTGCTTTCTCTCTAAGCTGGGTGATGAACATCCACGTGTCACTAAAAAGGAAACCGTGTGCCAAAAAGCTCAGCCAAAAAAGAGATTTGGCTGAGTACCCAAAGCTGATCTTTGAATTTCAAAGAGTTGACAAGAACAGAGCCATAAGTAATCCATTACCATAACTGTAATTCCAAAATGCTCCAAACTAAAAGGAGCTTTTAGACTAAAAGTTACATGGAATATTGATTTTTGACATATACAAACAGGTTGAAAGCAACATTGGTCTAAAAGATGAATTTAAAATTACATCAATTACGAAGCTGTATCAAATATTCTAAAATATGACTGTCCCTTAAAAGTGCATCTACTTGTTATTTTAAATAAGCGTACTGCTCTGCTATCCTACAATGAAACCTTTTTATTTACCAGAGATAACTTTATCTAATAAAAGCCAACAGCTTTCTGTTATATATGTGTCAGCAATGCATTTTGCCTAAATGCTTTGCCAACTCAGTCTGCAGTGGTATGTACTAAGCATGTTATGCATGTGTTAAAACAACTGAAAAGTTTCCTTTTCAGAAGCGTAGTTACGAGTCTTGCTTGAAAGTTTTTGTGGTTGCAAGGTAACGTGTGTGTTGTACACTAATTATATCCATTTATGTTTATCATATATCTAACATCATCTGTAACTAAGTAATGTGATTACTATCTGCATAACAAGTATGTTTTTCCTTCCCACTCCCTGACCTGAAGAAAAGAACAAGGGGAAGCTTCTAGCAGGTTTGTCATTTGTTTTATTTCTTTTATCTGTGAAAGCCCTGCTCCTCGATGGGTTTTAGATGTTTCAGGTTCTGTACAGTGGGTTCAATGAACTGTAACTGTTAACTGATAATAATCACAAATTGCATTCTTTCAAACTCATATCGATAGAGTGATGCTGCTGAAATTTCCTTCTTTGTCCTACCTTTTGTATGGAAAAACTAGGCAATTTTTACTTTGAGGGGGTGCTCAGTTTGAACAAAGCCAGACTAGGAAGGGGAGCAGCCTCTCCAGACCCAGCTCCTGGGCAACGATGCAGACCCAGCATCTGCCATAAAATCGATGCTCAGTTTCCAGGAAATTACAGTTGATTTTGGCTTTGTGAACAAGCCTGCCAGCCCTCTGTCACGGGGGGAGGACCTTCCTGATGGGGCTAGTTAGACGTCAACTCGGCAGGGGTCTGTGCTGCCCTGAAAGAGCAACTTCAAGACATCCTCAGTGCCATGTCTCCGTGTTTCCTAACCTTTTACTGCTGTCCTCTCCTAAGAAGCGTTTTGGGACACAGAGGTGGGAGGAAAGTACCACTGCATTGGCTCACCTCCTGGCTGCATAGTTTGCATTCTTGCATGGCCCTATTGGAATGGAGGAAACAGCCTGGCATCTCTTCTTATATAAGCCCCACCACTACCAGCTGGGAGGGCAGGTGGGTTTTCCACTCAGCCTGGATGCTGGATGCGGACTGGCTGCCTACAGCACACAGAGACAAGCTTGTCAAGACTGTCCTCCCAGGATAAATAAATCCCTGGAGATGCACAGTCCTAAGGCAGTGAGAAGAAATGCTTCTCTTTGCCATACTTATAGTTTGGATCCTTAGGGACAGGAAAGGACTCAGTGGCTACAAAAGAAATGATACTACCTCCGGAACTCATTAGGGATGGGAGTCCGCAGGCGTTCAGCAGCCAGCACTGCAATATTCAGCACGATGAGAGAACAGTGGATTTTACCTCTGAGCAGAAAACAATGAAAAGCCAAGAAAAAATTGTCAGTGATGCATCAACCCCTGAAATGCATCCTCCCCGCGTAGTACAGTAGTTCACAAACTCTTCTGGATTATTCAGTCAGGGGTGGCAAGTCTTCACATCAATTACCCGTGTCCCACTCCACTTACCAGACTGCTTCCCTGGTGCCTGACTCCATCGTTTTCCCAGATGTGCACGTACCTTTTGTTAGTGTCACAATAACTCAAAGGGACTGAGTTTGCTCTGAGATGTCCCTCATGAGCACTTCAACCGCTCTGTCAGTTCTGTGACTTTTCATATACGTTACCTCCATAGGCTTGCTAGCAACATATTGATCTCATTAAATTATTACCGCCTGCTTCAAACTTTTTGCACTTGCCAGCAATATTTCCTAGTCCTTCAAAAACAACATTTAAAATTGAATTCAGCTTTCTAAAGGTGAGACTGAAGTTTGCAGTAAATGAGTACATACCTCCAAGAAAGTGATTTGTGCACAGGGGAGAAGTTATTCCCAGTTGTACCTGCAGGCACTCGGAGACAAATTTGCTTGCAATAAGTAGAAGCTAGATGCAAAAAACCTCCAGCTGTCAAAACTTTACTCAATTACATGCTCCATCTTAGTGATAACTGTTGTAGTTTTAAAAGTAGTTAATGTTTTAGCTAGATTTTTTCACTTTATTTTCACTGAATGGAAGATGTTTGTCCCTTCAGATACTCTAAACTAATATGTGCAGTGCTGCAAATTAGCGTAGGTATAAAAATGAAGTAGTCAACTCCTGAGACTTTGGTCTACAGTAAAATCCCTACAGACCACTCAGTGCCTTTTAAAAAAGTTGTGTTTTGTTGGTTGCTCTTTGTCGTTCTTAGCTGATAAATTGCTGTGTGTTTGTGTCACTTAAAATACATGTGGTGTATGTAGTTTTTTTGTGGTAAAAATGTAAATGCAAAGTTCTGCAATTGTACTGCAAGAAAATGTCCTTGACTATTTAACTTCTTTCTTACTGCAATGCTGAGTGACTTGCATGGGATGCTATGTGCTTCTTGTTTCCCTCTTTAAGTGAAGATGTGTTTGCACAAGTAGTGCATCAGATTACTTTCTGAATATTCTCTTTGCTGTGTACTCCATTATAATAACCCTGGAGAAAAACTTCTATTCTTTTAGGTAAAAGTTAATTATTTTCTTTCCTACCAAAATTACTTTTATGTTTACAGAAATGAATTCTTGCATTTTGTCATGTATAGACTTACAGTCTTTCATTACATAACTAAACATTGCTGTGCATTTGAGTTGAGAGAGAACTGTGCTTATGAAGCTGTAGCTTCATACTGATTTTAAGAAAAATATGTATGTTGTATTTCTCAAAATATTATACTCAAGTATTCTAATTAATCATTTATCAAAAATAATGGTAGACAAATGAGATGTTTCCGTGAACCAGTTCTAGAGTTCTACAAGTCCTTTAAAAAGCCTGTATGTTAAAGCCTCCATATCTACAAGTGCATACACTGAACCTAAATAATATTTATTTCTGTTCAGTTATACAATGTGGCTGAAATGCTTCCTGTGCAGGAAACTAGATCGAGACCGACGAATCGTACAACATCCTGAGAGTATAAGTAGTCTTAAGCTGTGTGTAGAACATGCACTGGGTGTCCGCAAAGAATGAACATCACCCATCTAGTGTTGGAACTAGTGAGTCTAAATATGAATTACTTATTCAGACAACTCTCTGGTGAACAAGGAGGAGTTTTGCCAGTATAGGAACTTGGGGGGGAAATCTCAACCCTGCTTTGAGGGAAACAAGTAAATTGTACTCTGGAGTTCTCTCCACCTCATATATCATATCTGTTTCTTAAAATAGTTTTAATGTAAACTCTCTGCATGCACCATACAAGAAAGAAATTGCCAGGGATGCAGAATCTAACTTGAGGTGGAAAGCCTAACCCCTTACCTGGCAGTGGAATGCTTAGTAACATGGTCCTCTATCTCCCCTCACTCCTAGTAAGCTTTGTAGTAATAAACAGAAGCTCTTCAGGATGTACACCCCTCGGAAACATAGGTATTCAGCATCCTGCCTATTCACATGATGCTTGAGAATGCCAACTAACATCAGGTGCATGACTCATTTACTTCCACTCCTTAGTGCTTTAAAGTTCCTTACTTCTCCAAATGAGGTTTCTTGATTTATTTATTTTTAAATGCTTGTAATTCCCTTGTTGCTTGTTGCCTGCAATGACATTAAGACAATGGCAATAATACCAGTTCTTTGAAACTTACCCAGCCAGACAATTGCAGTGTGCAGCACGCCATGGTTTGCTGAAGCCCGATTCCCCTTCTCTGCCTGAGACTTGGCCTTTTGGAATGCACTGCCTCACGGAGATCTAAAACTGGGGTTGAATATTTGGGTAAAGACGTTTCCTGAAGTCCAAGAGGATTTTTATAACTACAGCAACCAAGTTCTCCATCTAATAATTAGTGGGGAATATTAAGCTGTAACACGCTAGGCAATATCAACAGTCAAAACGTGCAATTGTTGAGAAGAATCCCCTTGGACACAGCCCACGGAAGCTGTGCCTGAGTCCTGTACTGACAGGTAGAGGAATGCATGTGAAATCAACCATCTGCTTCAGCTGAATTCTGTTGAAATTGTGTCTCTTACCAAAAAATGGTAATTCCTAGATGGATGGATCATATGGGATGAAACCCTTGAATTATAACTCAAGCTTATTACCTTTTTTTCCTTGCTTTTCAAAAACAATTTAAAGGATAATGGAAGTACAAACTGATTATAGAAAAATACGGGGGTATATAGTTTCTCTTCATTTGGAAACTGTTTTGAAAAAGGAAAAAATACACAAACTCCCTGAACTTCATTTATTTTTTTCAGTTTGATGATTGAACTCTAAGATATTATGTCCCTGAAATTCTTGTTATTACTCATTGAAGGTATGAGATATAACAATACATTTCTTGGGTTCATGCTTCTAGCATGAGGCTGGTGGAGAAGTGTTGAATGTTTGAACTTCAGGCCTCGTTGTACTATCTGTTGCATTTGCATTTGTCCAACTTAGCCTCATTTCAGTAAAGTCATCTGTAGGTTTGGTAAGAATCAAGTTCTGTATTTATTGGAAGTTAACTGCTGAAAATTGGCATGGCATTTACTTGCTGTTGCTTGCCATGGGTGATAACTTCTGGCAGGTTTAGCTTTGTCATGACTTGAGATCCAAAGTATTCTCCTTCACCCTCAGGCCCTCCAGTTACTTCTTATTCATTTCAATTTCTTCATATTCCTGCTTCCACCAGCCAGCTCACTATGAAAAACTGAAAACCAAATCTTAAATTGTGACTAGTAGTAAGCAGTACTGCTGCAGGTCTGCAGCTGAAACAGAGCAGAAGATATACTTGACCAGAAAGTCAGGAAAGTAGGCAGAGAAATAGGGGAGTGGAACTGGGAGGCAAAGACATGCTCATTTAACCAAAAAGTATAGTAAGATGGTCCATGGAAGACAGAAAGGGCTGTGATTATGCAAGGGAAAAGCAAAGGTTAGTATCATTTATCAATTAAAACAAAATCTTTTCAAGTCTAGGCATTTGGTCCAGCAGCCAAGTGTTTGTTCCCCCTGAGTTGAAGCTACAGTGACCTCTAGTGTCCCTAAACACCTATTCCTTCGTAAATCAAAGGTGGAAAAACAGAATCAAAAAAATAAATAAGAACTAGAAAGGCCTTTTCTATCTCAGGAAAGTGGACGGCTCATGCATGTACTGATGGGAAGAATAAGCAATAAGATCCTACAATTGACCTTCCAGAAGACAAGCAGAGTAACTTGCTTTTCTCCCACAGGTGCCAGTTGTAATTGATCTCCATTAAAAGATGCTTTAAAGCATCAGTGTTATTGAAATGAATACATTCTGCAACTTGCAATCTGCAAGAATAGGTTGAAAGATATTACCATCGTCAGTGAAGATTGCAATAGGAAGTAAATATGTATGTAAATCAACTATAAACTATCAGTCACTATCAGATACAAGAAATAGTGGACAAACACACATGTAAAGGAATACAGAGATGACTGGAGACAACTGTGGTTCTCTCAGTTCCTTGTGATTTAATTCTGATTCAGGAACCTCTGCAGTTTCATTTTACTGATGCTTTCTCATGGTTTTTGCCTTTTGGACCAACGTTCAACTTAAAGTTTGGGGGTACTTATAGGGTTGTATGAATTTCCAATAGCCATTAGCAGGTTTACATCAGTTCAAGGGATTTCCTTTGGATATCTTTTAAAAAGAGAGAACAAGGGAGAGAGAAAAATATTATAGGGTAGGTTCTGCAAGCAGTGAAACTTTTTTAGCACAGCACTGGCCAGTGCTAATCTAGAGTGAAGGACCCTATAGGGTTAAGTGGCCATTAATTCAAGTGCAGAATGCCCAGAATGAAAGGATATAAGATTATCTCCACGCTCTATCTCTAATACTTTCTCCACTTTCTCTGCAGGAAAAAGGCTAGGCAGGGTGTCCCCAAAATGCTCTGATTCAGTTGGTCCTTCATCATCCGTTATTTATAATTTTCTAGAAGAGCACCTTGGCAGGTTGCTCCCAAGGACAGTATCTTCTCCCAAGCATGAATTCTCCACTGCTGCAAGTCATATGATTTATGCCTATGCTGATTAGGAACCAGTGACTAGAGGAACACTTCCCACCAGTCTCAAAATAGGAACAGGGATCCAAGAAGAGAAGACCTGCTGTAACAAGTGTCTTTGGAGAAACTCTCAAGATGCGAAACAGAGTTTCCAAACCACGCTTCCTTCAGGGGCTGCATTTCTCTTCACAATGCAGCATCCTCCGCATGGACCCTTGGCATGCCATTACATTACCATTGCTACAAAGCATATTTATTTTTTTAAAGTATGAGGTCTGCATTTGAAATTAATATTTTCATTCTCAATGTTGCACTTTCAAAAAATGTCTCTAGTACAGATGAAGTGTCTACTGTTCCTTTCACCATTGCCTCATTGCTTTGATTTGGAGAACTAAAGATAATCAGGTTAAGTAGCCATTGTGTACCATTCAGCTTTTATAAATAAAAAAACATATATACAGATCATTTACAGGCAGCCATTGCTTTCATTACTACAAATTAATTGACAGAACAACACATGTGCTTTTGCATTTCTTCATTTTAATTTTTGTTTTGGAGTTAATGGGATTATTAAAAATATGGTTCATACTGATCATTTTTATGGCCTTTTTACCAATTATTCTTTCATTTTAATTAGTGCAACAGGAAAAGAGCCAAGCAGAAACATTTTTATTCTAAGATTCATCAACAAAAACTTAATTTCATTTCATACTTCGATAGCAAATACAGAGGAGTTAAAAAAAGCACAAGGGACACATGCCTGGGAGTAATATCTATACAAAGAAGCCCATCTTGACTCTGTTGCTCATGCTGTATAGTATGACAATGCAATAATGTGGCTAATAAATATTTTACAGCTTGTATTTTCATTAATTTGTACAATGCAAAAGGTTCCTAGGCTGAAATGTAACTCAGCCTTGAAATATAACCTTTATTGAAAATTGAATTTTAGAATTGACTTTTCCATCAAATAGTATGTTCGGTGGGTGTTTTGTATTGCATGTGCAACACTACACAGTACTGCAGGTATGAGTAAGAATTTGCAATGGAAATAGATAATATTTCCAGCACAATCATGTGTTTGCTTTCTTTGGGCAAGAAAAGAAAAGGGGATTACATTCAGAAATTACAGTAAAGGTATTCTTTCAAGTGATTCAACATGCCATATAGAAACACATTTATCTAATAATCTTTCTATTGATGTGCTCGTTTTATAGCATTCTTGAAAATTATCTCATTATATGCTTCCCAGCATGTGCTTTGCCTGTTACAAGCTGTATCCTTTCTACTCTCAGTGATGTTTGCATTCAGAATGAAATGCTATGCTATGCTATGCTACGCTATGCTATGCTATGCTATGCATGGACAAATATATCTGATTATCTCAACATTTCAGAGCCACATAAGTTTATAATTACATTCCATTTCATGTAATTACATATGAACGCTGTGTTTTCAGAGTGCAGTAAGTTAAACATCTAAGAACCACATAGTTCATATTAGCATTAGTTAATTAGCTGCAGAATTCATTTCTGTTGAAAACATCTTATGGGCACGCTGAAATTAAATGCAAAGACTTTGAGCGTACTAGAAAGTCTTTTAACTTCAAATACAATTATAATTGCTATAGGTGTTTTAAAAGCAGCCGCAAAAGCTATGCCAGGGCAGGAAGACTCTTAAGACTCACGAACATCATACCATGAGCAGCTACTGCGTTGCTCCCGTCATCTCTTCCCTTGCAAGAACAGGATCACTGGTCAAGAGGACCATTCCCTTGTACACGCAATTGAAGTTAACCTAGCAGATAAAATGTTTCCAAACCTTGGTGCCGGATGTCCTTTCTGTTTGCCCTGTGTGCCCTCTACTACAGCAAGACAAACAAAGGCTAAAATGTTAAAAAATTAAAAAGTATAGGTAGATAGTTGTAGTGACCACAGGATGTTCATCAGATGTGTTTGAACATGAACAAGAGTAATTTAAACATATCTCACATACAGTTGACTGGAGGGGAGGGTTATAAACACAGGAGGGAAAAAAATGAGCATACAATTGGCCAACCATAAGACCACAGGGCCACCACTGATCCAGCAGTCACAGTCATGAGCTTGGCTGGGCTCTTGCACCCATCCTAAAGTGCCTGTCTGTTACCACCTACAGGTAGTCAGCTCCCAGCCTAACCTCCAGCAGTGACTTTAGTAAGCACACAGCATATCATTACATTTCCATTAATTGGTCACCATGCTGTTTCTTGGATGTTTTGTTAATTTTGGTTTCATCTTGTCCAAGTAAGTGCTGTAACAAGGAATTCTGGATATGAGTGATCACTAACTGCATAAGAAATGTTGGAAGTGCCACATCTGAAAAAGCATGAATATACTAACAGTACTTTTGCCTGCTTTAAAAAAAAAAAACAAAACCAAACAACAGTACTACATGGCATGCAGTAATAATAGAATACATTTTGTTCTTGTTTATCTAAAGAGACGGCCAGAAATGCACTGAGCTGGGCTGACTAAGATGGAAATAAACCTATTTGAAATCCAGGAATAGAAAAAAAATCTTAGAGATTAATCTATAGTAAATGGGTGAAAATTGTTCCTAGTTGTTATTTTAATTTCCTTTACAAGGTTATTCTGTACTGTAAGATAGACTGCCATTGATTATGCCTCTATCAAAACCAATTACATAAGATCAGTTTCATTCCCAAATGAAATATATTCAATGAAAATAAAAGAGTATAAGAAACAGTTTCATACTATTGAGAATTTTTAGAAATTAGTTTTGATTATCATACAATAGAAAAGAGAAATGGAGTGGAGGAACTATTAAATAAAATTGATTTCTATTCTTCACAGTCAAAAGCTAAGTTTTAAGGAGCGAGTCCGGATGGCCAGCCCACGAGGTCAAAGCATAAAGAACAGGCAATCTTCAGTTGGAGATCGCCGGTCACCAAGTGCCGACATTGCCACTGAGGGCAGCCCAACCAAAGTCCAGAAGAGCTGGAGCTTCAATGACCGCACCCGCTTCAGACCCTCTCTGCGACTGAAGAGCTCACAGCCCAAACCCGTGGTTGACGGTAGGAGTTTTTCATGCCTCATTTGCTGTTGTGTGCTGATCCCAGCCTACTCGTCCTCTCACACAGCTGCACTGTGAATGCAACCTGGTTTTGGAAAGCAGAGAGAATCGTTATATTTGGGCAGAGATACTAGAAAGATATAGCTTGCTTCAAAGAACACGCCAACAGGATTTTTTTTTAATAAGGAATCTTCACAGTATCACAGTATCACAGTATCATGAGGTTGGAAAAGACCTTTGAGATCATCAAGTCCAACCGAATCTTGTGTCGGTGGTGCATAGGGAACAACTGGTGGAAAAGGGAGTCCCTAAGGAAAACTGCAGGAATACTAAACGCATCACCTGGGTTTGGCTGCAGCAGCTCTGCTGTCGTGGCCCCTCTCCCACTGCAGGTTGCTGCTGCCTCTGGCTGGTGGTCTACCCAACATGGCCATTGCTGCGCTGGTTGTACCTTTGCCAACCGAGAGCACAGCTTATACAGCACCGGCAGCCTCCAGCAGAGGAGCTTGTGAAGAGCTGGGAGATGTTCTGGTACCTCCACCAGAGATATAACCACTTGCCACCAAGCAAGTGCTTTAAGTTTTACAAGGTTGTATCTGGTTTGGTAAGGCAGGTGACTTTAGCAAAGAAAATGAGCATTATTGTTTTTATGTCTTGCTTTCTAAAGGGTATCTTAAGTGTCAGAAGGACTCCTAATGCATGAAGAAGTGGATCTTTGGGGAAATGATGCACTGACCCCACAGAAGACAGGAATGTAGCCTTTCCTGCATGCTGCCTCCCACAGGGATGAACATTGCTCCGCTCTGCTCTCGTTTTACCAGATAAAGTCCTCTTGGGCATTAAACCAGTCACTGTTCAGGCAAAGGTCATCTTTTACAAATGCTTAGCAAAATGGAGACAGTGACTTCCCTAAAGAGGGAGCACCAAAGTGGGTGGGAGCAGCCCCCAGAAAGGTAGGAGCTGAGAGCACCACATGAGCCTGACCCCTGTAGAGACGGGTCCTGCACTGAAAGGGACACTCACACAGCTCTGGGTGTACCACTGCCCCTGCTGGTTTGGAGGTTGGATTTTAGCTTCTCCATTCACATTTTTCCCAACTTATGGATGTTTTGTTCTTTGCTATGGGACCCCCAGAAAGTAAGAGAAACAAAGTGACTGACTTTTTACAGGAGGCAGTGACCCTGACTGTATGGGAAAGGTGCATGATTAATCAACTGATCCAAGTAAAGAGATGTAATTTTAAACTCTTTCTATGATGACAATCAAGCATGTTACATACAACAATTGTAGTAAAATTAATAAGGCAGGATTGCCATTTTGGTGTCTACTTCCTTTTTAAAAGGATATCACAAATATATATGTTCCACAATATCCATGGGACTGAAATGCCCCATCCCTCAGCTGAGGACCTCCTACGCAACACACCTTTTCAGGAAAAGCCTGGGTAAATAAGCATTTCCTGGAGGGCAAACAAGATTATCCAACAGTGTTTGCTAAGGTCACTGTTCCAGTCTAGTCTGCCTCTGTGGAGACCTCTTAGATGCACAAATCCTGAATTTGGCTGCATTACAGTGAGCTGCTGGGGTGTACCAGCAACCAGACTGCTATCCAGGTTGCTCACCATTCCTTGCTCTGTTCTGGGGCACGGGCTCTGGCTTGTGTCCCACAGCAGCTGCGGCACAAGGGCTGTGTTATGCCAGCCTGGGTCTCATGCTGACATGGAACTGGGACAAGGCCACTTGCTCTGCAACGGGAAGTGAGAAATGCTTGAGGTACCAGAGTAGGGTTGAAGCTACTCTGTCTAAATTTAGGCTTCCTACATAATCACTTATATAGCGCAAGTATGTCCCCAAAACCATGCTAGAAGTGATTTCATAGGTTAAACCCCTGTAGCTCTCACTGAGCCTGGAAGTGACCTAAGAAGAGAGTCATTTGTTGAGCCCACTCCCGAGGTATCAGCAGCTCACTTCTGCTCCAGCCCCACAGCCTGCACCTCACTCAAGCATCCGTTTAGTTTTTCGTCAGCCCATTTGTCACAGAAACATTTCCTCTGCACGTCCTCTATTTTGTCCTTTATGTATTGTCGTAAATAGCAATGAACAGCATGAGAAGATCATGCTCCTTCTTATTGTCTCCTTTTCATGAAAAAGGTGGCATAAATGGCACCTTGGGTATATCTGCAGATAAAAGATAACAACAAAACCAGAGTTTTCATTGCAGTGCATAAACCCTTAAGAATTTTCCTGCTCCTCAGGCAAGCACAGTCTGGTTCCATGTCAAAGGTTTCCAGCTACTAGTCCACCCTTATGAACTGAGGCCAACAGTTATGACCAATTTCTCATCATGGCAGGAGGAACAGCTTCCATTGTCTCCAGCTTTTAAGCAAATGCCAAGTTTCCACTTTGGGATCCCGTCCAGCTACTTCTAGGACTGGTATCATCAGACCAATGTCCAGTGTGCTTATTGCTGAGGCAGCTCCCTGCTACCTTACACAGTCTGGTGCAGGAAAATTCAGGCACTGCCAATGTCAGTTTCTTATGTGTGTGTATGCTACCAGTTTCATAGTTTGATATGCTTTCTACATTTGACAGCTCAGTGAAAAGGATCTGGAGATTATGTATTCAGTTTCAAATACCTTGCATTTTTCACCTGACAAAAAGACAGTATTTGCAGCATTTTATTAATACCTCTTGATTGTTAGGTCCTCCAGTTTCCTCCTTGATGTATCCTCTGTCAAAAGGATGCTGGTCTTCCAGCCAAACTAGAAGCTACCCCTTTGAAGGAATTAATCTTACAATAGACCCTCTGGACAGAGATAGCATAGTACTGAGTACCTAGTCCAGTGCAAAACTTTATATCAGCCACCTAGTGAAAAAATAGTAAACTCTCATTATGAAATTGGTCTTCCAAAAGAAAAGACATTCTTACATATGCTTGATTTTATTTTAATCGTATGGGATTTGTGGTTGTAAGTGATCTTCCTTTAGCACAGGCAGAGTAGGAACTACGTCATTGTGAAAGTAAGGTGCACTGAACTCTGTGTAAAAACAGAGACAAGTAGATAAGTAGAGTGTTCAGAAAGGAAGAGAAATTGTTAGTACATGAGGACAAGCTAAGTCAACATAGTGATTTCACAGGGCTGACTGAGTTCTGATAAAGTTTGTTGTTGGAATCTGGGCTAAAATGATCAGCAAGAGACTGCTGGAAAAACTGAACATTAACAATTAGAAGCTGCTTGGTAAAAGGAAATCTCTAATCCAGACAGGAGCTTATGGAGGCAGCTAAGAGGCTAATATGGTTGAAAATGCAGCTTTCCTACCCTAGGCTACCCAGTAAGAAAAGGTTACTAATGCTCTCCTGCTGCATATTAAAACCACAGAAGGAGGGTTTCTTGGCAGCAAGCAAAACACTTAAGCTGGCCAAAGGTATCTCCAAAAAGGATTTTGGCATAGCAACCTTAGAACAGTATGACCAAAACTGTTGCACAAATGGCTTTATTCATGGGTAGCAACAGTTCTCTGAAACTGCCTATAAACCATTTACTGCTGTTGCCAAAGTGGGCCTGGCAATGGCAGCAATTACTTCAGCTACCTATGTGCATTTGCAAATGGAATCCCAATCTGAGAGGCTTTGATGACTGGAGAGAGCCTTGGTGGCATGGCTGCAAATGCTCTCTAGAGCAGGGGAGTGAAATTGAAAATCAAGATTTATGTAATGTGATTTTAAATACATGCCCAGTTTTTGATGCCACGTGGCTCACAACTGCCAGAACTCTTGTTAAAGAGGAGACCCTGCACAAATGAACAAAAGTGCCAGGATGCTGTATTTCCCATATCTGTTACCGGTTTAAAAGGAAATTACGTGGACCAGGCAGATCAAAGGGAAATTTTCACTACTCGAGATTGGTAAATAGTGAAGTTTTGCAAAGTACACAACCAAAAGGATACAGGAATCATAGAGGGATCTGCAAGATGCTTCCCCAAAGGGATGCCATGTCACACAGGTGAAGATCCTGCCTGATCTCAGAGCAGAACACAGCTACCACCATACCCATACACCGAGAAAGCCAGGAGCCACCTCCGGCCCCAAGGCCTCCTCATGCAGTACACCTTATGTCTCTGCACCAAAACCAGGGAAACCACAGACAAATTGCCCATGGGGAACAGCCTGACACATGAGAACACTCCCTGGCAGAGGCCAAACCTGTGCCAGAGTGAGCCTGTACAAGCAATCGAATAGTACGGATGTTCTCATGCCATTGCTTGAGGATCTATGCCCATGCCTATTTGTAATTAGCATAGATCCAGCCACGGAGACTTACCTCACAAAATATCTCCTTTTCTCTCTTCTAAGGATGACAACCTTTTCTGATTAAGTCGTGCTGCAGTCTTGCACAGCAGCAGCTGAAGTAGTGAACAGATATTATGTTGTGCAACCAGTTCTCAGTAAGGGAACAAAAATGTCCTATTGTACTTGTTTCCAACCTTCCCATGCTTCTAAGCCTCTGCATGAGTTATTCTGCTTTTACGGTAACCTAGAGACATTGTGTGGCTTTTTGGATAAAATATCAAAAGCGTTCAGCACAGAGATAGCACAAACATATTTCATTTGATTAATTAAAAAGAACTCTCTAAGGAAACATTTGATTTCTTACACCATCCCTGAACATTACACACTCACATGACCTCTAGCCTTTCATTCCCTAAAGAGTAATTGCACAAAACCCTCAGGGTAGAGTATATTATAATAATCATGGAAGGAATGCAATTGTGCATTTCAGCCCCCATGTCCTCAGTTACTACCATGTAATTTATGCGTTGAAAAAAATGACAGGTTTTCCTTCCAGTAGCAAAAGTATCTTGACCTTGTATAAGGTTCTCTTGATGTGGCAAAGGTCCTCAATCTGGTTGCTTTTACATCTTGGTTAGCTTAAATTTGCTGATTCAAAATGAAGTTGCATGATGTCAAAAGAAAGCTGCTCAATTTGTGTAAACAAACTCCATATGATGGAACTCAATGACGTTTTATTAGCAATATATCAATTCGTTCTTGACAGGAGATTTATTTTTTTGTGATTGTTTTACTCAATGATAGAGCTCTCATTTATTACTGTTGTCACTTTAATTAATTAGGAAGATCTTATAAAAATAATCTGGCATTCTGATCTAAGCTCTGAACCATTTTTTTCATTTTGTGTAAATAAATACAGGTTGTTAGTTTTGAGGCATTGTTTTAGTTTACTCCAACTAAGGTCCTGGCCATATGAGTCCATTATTTAGTCTCTCTCTTTATGATATATTTTGAGGAGCCTGCTGTGCACTGTTGTTCACTGAATTGAGTGCTTACTCAGTGGTCACAGATGAATGATTATCAATCTTAGCTCCGTAAGAGACAGCAACAGCCCACCACACAGAAGTGTGGTGTGCATGGATTTCAGTTAACCTCATATGCAGTGAAGAATAAACAAATGAGTTAAGAAGTCATTTTAAGACAACATTTATAAAACTTCCCAACCACCATGTAACCCACTTGCACCAAATATGAAACATTTGAGGATTGTTTTCATTTTTATAAGATGTTGTTGGGGAAATCCTTCATGGCTTGTTAAAATACAGGACTCTCCTGCGGCTACCTGGATCTAAATCTTCAGTCCTCTCTCCTTTTGCTCCCTGCTACCACCTCTTTCAAACAACAGGACCTGGGAACCTCCCAGGACTCAGGACCATTGTAGACCTTATAGAATATTGGACATGAAATGAACTGACATGTGCTACAAGGTCTTGCAGAGAGACAGTCAATTAGGCATGACATTTAACTTGTCAGTCCACAGTTCTAGATATTATCCTATATATCTTGCAATTTCTTTTACAGTTTTCTTGTGTTCAATGTATATAAAATAACAGAGACGTGTATCTAAAGATAGACTAAAATCATATGTTTAGAGTCACCTAGCATTTCTTACTCTTCTCACATAGCCATCTAAACTTTCTGGCTAATGTGTTGCAATTTATAATAAGATAAGCCGTTGTAACTGCACAATTATTGTGCATATAATGAATTTTTTTGTAGAAAGGCTCCTGGTCCTCCATATCATCACTCAAAATGAAGAGGACTCTTTTTTAATTAAGTAGTGGTAGCTGTTCCATGAAATATTGCCAGTGCAGAAAATTTTTGAGACGTTAAATAATAAGAAAAGATAATTGAGAGTTGTTAGAAATGAATGCTAGAATTTTAGATATTTGGAACCTGCCTGCATTATATGATAACTGATATAAATTAGGTTTCTGACCTTAAAAAATTGCACTTACAAAGAAAGGAGACTAGGTAATTATACCTAGAATATGTGAAAAACTTTCCACCAATCCTATCTTCCATTTTGGCCAAATCTGGAGTTTTTAGAAATGTTTTCACATATAAAATGTTGTTAGGGATATTCTTTATGATATTTCGCTTCACACTGCACTGTAGCTGCCAAATTCCAGTTCCTGTGCCCTCTTCCCCATCCAGATAGTTTTGACTTTTTCAAGAGAAGGACAAGGGAGAAAGGAATGGACTACACATACGGAATTACTGCATCCCTCATAGGAAGAGGCTCAGGTCATGCAGAAGGGAAACAGAATTCCTACAAGCTCTTGCAGAAGCACTCCTCCTTCCAGGAGGCACCAGTTTTTTTCCTTTCTGGAGAAACTGCTTTCTAGCACGGAAATAGCAATCACTTCATAAAAGGTCCCTGTAAACAATGTTTTCAAATGTTGTCATCCCTATTCCCTCTTATTTTGCCACCTGAATACCACTGTGTACTACCAAGGATTTTTGTGTAATTTTCTAGACAAATATTAAGCATCTAATGTGAAAAGCACATCATGGAAGTTTACTTATCTTGCCTCCTTCCTTCTTTCATGATTAGAAGAAAGTATTTTCTTGGTTTTTATTCAGAGATCAAGGAAATAAATACATGGTTCACTCCCTTGGACCTCCTTTTTCTGGCCTCTGCTCTGGAAAGCCTATAAACATGTGCTGCTGCCTTTCTGTCTTTGAGGGAGCTTTGGGCATTCTTATCATTAAGAATGCGATTAAGTTCCATCCCAATTGATGCTGCTTTTTTTCAGTTGATTTTTCCTGTGGAACTTAGTGAGCAATAAAGGTAAAACTATTTATGTGAACTCTTTACTGAAGGAGAGTCAGCTTGTTGATGGTTGAAGGAAAATTTGAAAGAAAATCACTTCTAGGAGTAGTGAAGGGAATTTGTATTCATGGTTCAACAAACAGGAAAATAATGAGAGCTTGTGAAGAGGCAACAAGTTTCATGAAACAAATTTAAACAAAGGCTGAGACACATTTTATTTTGATAAAGGGAAATTGCTTGAATTGTATGAATATAAAACATGAAGATGTCAGTACTTGGGATAATTTGGGGATAAAAATGTAACTGAGATTTTGTGTAACATTCTGGCATTATAGCATTTGTGGAAGTGCTATAAAATACATGCAGAATAACTGAATTTTTTTAGAAAATATGGGCTGAATCCCTAGTTCTCCACAGCAAATGCTCAGGGTGAAGAAAGGTACTTCAAAGCTTGAGTAAAGCTGAGTGAAATGCACCTACCTTGTGGGCAACTTAGGCATTATCTACAGCAGCATAACACAGGCTCTATACCACTTTCAAAGGGGGCTGAAAGAACAGAATAATTAGAGTATTAAGCCGCCAGCATTGCTTCTTGAACAAGAGGGGGTCACCTGAGCTCAGTAGCCATTTACAAGTAAGGCAGTTAGAAGTCTAACGCTGAAGCAGCTTCCTGGGCAACCCTGCTGCAGAAGACCTATGCATCCACACCTCCCACAGGGCTGGGCATCATACACTGGGACAATCTGTCCTCCAAACCTTTGGATTTATGTCTAACTTTACTTGCCCAGAAGTGAGATGCACTGTATTACCCACGCATTTTCTTTCTGGCTCTTCACACAGAGAATAAGTTTGGAGATGAGAGTGCTGCGTTGGGGTATCCTGCACTGCTGCCCTGGGCAGCCACAGCAGTTCTGTGTTTGGATGGAACGGTGTAGCAGGTTGCAGAGCAGGCTGTGGAGCTACATTATGGGTTGCTTGAACTTCAGTTCCCAAGTTGAGCTCTGGAATTTCAATGATAGTTATAAACTATGGTGTGATGTGAAAACTAGGCCACCATCGATTTTTTCTACCTTGAGTCATGCATTATCATGAAAATCAATCAAACTTTTTTTCCAAATTGGAGAGGTTTTTGCCAAGTTGACACAATATTGTGCTGTAATATGAATAACTGAGGGTCATATGAAGACTATCAACTTCAGGCACCTATTTAGGTTTTGCCATGTCTGTAAGGTGGATATTCATCCTCAGCAGAATGATTTAGATCATCATGTGAGAAGCCCTAACTACCTCCTACGCAGTTAGAGTAAGACCGAAGTCCTTCTGAAGGCTTCCAAAAAACACATCAAAGGGTCTATGTTGGGATCACCATACCGATCACTATATTAGGAGCACTTCCATAGGACTATTCATGGTGTTGGCACATGCACTTATGCGGGCTTGTTGTTGCTAGCTTATGGCGGTTCCCAGAAAACAAATTAAAGACCACAAAATCTTTTTTATTCTGTTCAACAGGCACATAATTACTGGATTGTTACTGACATTGAAAGCATGATCACTATAAGAGTGATCAGAGTAGTGTCACAGTTTTCCCAATGCCAAAGAATGTTATTAAACAACAGAAAACACTTCTAAGAAAGGGCGCATGATATTTACAGAAATAATAAATCAAGTTTTATGCATAACTTTTGCACAGAACCGTATGATATGCAGTTATAAACACGTAAATTTTCTGTTGGTGACATATAATGTCTCAGAACAGTGTAATTTTTAGCCCATTAATTTGAGATGATCGTAAATGACTGCAGTTTGCATGAAGAATGCTTAAATACAGTGACAGGCAGGGTGATATGAAGATGATTTTAATGACTTGTTCATGCCTCTCTTGTATTTGTTGGCAATTGCTTATTTGCTGTATGATTAAATCAAAGACTGCTCTTAAGGAAGAAAGAGGAAGAAATTAAAAAGTGGCAAAGACAAGACTTTAGCCTAAAATAAATAATGTCAAAGATCACAAGACAATGGCAGATGCCTCATCCGTTGTGAAATAAACACTTCCCGGACTGATGTTTAGGATCAAAACATATCCTGAATTATTAAGACACGGGTATAAGAAAAGATGAATTGTTTCTGGATTGTGGCTGACACCTGTTCTTAGGGAGACTTGCAGCAGTATCTCTAAATCTATATTGGGAGACGCTTTGACCACCATCAAGACTGAATTTGTGAGCTGCCCAAGCAACAGTCTTGCAAGGCCTGTTTAGCTGGTGGCAGAGGCTCTGGAGAGAAAGAAGAAGCAGTGCTAGCCCTAGGAAGGCCTGACAGAACAGCCAGGTTCATGCTGAACAGCTGCTGCCTAAGGTTCCTTGTAGAGTATGCTTGGACTGTGCGCAGCCATCCAAACAAAGAGCAGGAGACGTAGCTGAGAACTACAGGGACGAATGAAGAAGATGTGTGCAGAGCTAGGCATAAGCCAGCGCCAGAGGATCTACTTGCTCCATTAATGATGGGGAGGGCTCTCTCTGGAAACAGGCAGCAGTGTGGGAAGCTCATCGGAGGCTGTAGCTTAACCCTCTCTTGGACCTGGCAGGGATTTTAACAGCAGAAGCTGCTGAAGCAGCCAAGCTGGCCCCAACACAGCCCTGACCTCGAGGATGAACACAAGAGGGACAGAAGCAGTACAACTACATCTCACCTCATAACTACATCATACACAACATGAGCTTCCACTGGAAAAATTCATCATAAGGTGAACTTTGATTTCAGTGGGGTTTTAAGCTGGAATTTGTTTTTTCCAAACTGTTACTCTGCATTTCCCAAACCTTTTTCCCAAGAGTGCTCAGTATTACAAAGAAACATGAATGTTTCCCATACGAATCAAACAAGGTTTCTAGTTTTTCACAAGTTTTATTGACATGTGGTACTGAGTGCCTGCCATAATGAAGGAAATTCATGTCAGTGGGAATATTGGAAAGAAAAAAAAGAAGGCAATTTATTAGAAGCAGTATCTCTTCTTAAAGCTAGGTTAAATTTAAAGGAGTTTTCCAGCATCTGTCTAAAGATTTTGCTGATTTTTGTATCCATGTGTGAGCAACATGGAGTACTATAATTGCACCATGCTGCTCTCAAAACAGTTCTGCAAAGACAAACTGCATTAAACTTTTATTAATAATACTGTACTTGGCAATGGACTCAGGAACTCTGTCAGTGACAGAACCCTTTAGAAACATGGTTATTTTAAACTTTGGAGTCTCCTCTTTCACTGGGGTTACATGGTTGTAGATCCCGTGACCTTAGCAGAATTATTCCTAATTTACACTGACATAACTGAGTAGATTCTAACCTTAGAGAGCCACTGGCAATATCAGTAGCATAAAACGCTCTGGCATTAGTATGGTACTTAGAAATGAGCTGGGAAATTTCAGAAATAACTGGAGAGTCTTAGCACCTTCAGAGACAGAATTTTAGAATTTATATACCTATCAAATTAATTACATATTTTATTTTAGCTAATTACATTTTTGGGTAGGGATCCAAATCTTAGTTAAACAGGATAGGTGGAGAGTCATCTATATATTATCTATAAAAATAAGCCATGTCAATAGCAAAGCTTGTTGAAGGGGTCACTTCAAAGTTTTGTAAGAAAATTTCACTTTTACACTGAAAATTTTTAAAGGTTGCATTCAATTATTTCCTTGAATTGTGTACTTCAAGACATTATTGACTTGGCTATAAAACATCTTTCGATATTAAGTTGATCTTTTGAAGTTACAGCAGATGTTCCTCATAGATATGCTAGTTCAGCAACAGTCAAAAAAGAAAATATATTCTTGAGAGTAATGAATTAGCCAGAGTCATCAAAATAAATCATTACAGACAAATATTAAATATGTGAAGACAACAATGCAGCAATATCAGTTCTTGAAGTTGCAGCCTAGTACAACATTGTTTATACTAAGATAGCATTCCTATTAGATTTAAAAATGCCATGAAATTTCAAGGCAAAGAATATTTTTTATCTTTAGTTTCCTGTGTTTGTGAAAAATGAACTTCCAAAAAATGTCCTGCAATCATTTGTGTCTGATTGTGCTTCAAATTTGCTTATAATAGAAACCTTTGAAATGGTTTACTTGCAGTGTTTCTGGATGACTAAAAGCCTATGTTTTAAACAACAGCACGAATGTAGGTAGGGACAATATGACTGGGAAGAAATCTCCTCTGTTATTGAGGATAACTGAACCCCATCCTTTTTTCTCTATTTCATGTGCAACTATTTCATTTTACACTCTCTTCTTTTTTGAAGCAGATAACTTACATGTTGAAATACACTGACCTTTAGTGAAATTGTTCACTTGGGCACTTGGATCTGATGCAGGTTGAGAGGTTTGGAAGGAAAAAACATCTACTCCCAAGACAAGATTCCTGTATTTCATGTGCCTTCAAGGCATATATGACATATGGGCTGACCCTGCCCTCCTTGCTCTGATCCCTCTCCAGTGCATTTGAAGTTTGTAAAGTTTCTCTGTCATGCATCAGTCCCTGTTTTCTTGTGTATTGAGGTACACTGGGTACTTCTGAGATATCTAGTTTGTTCTCAAATGGTAACTCTACGGGGGTGGTGTTAGGAGAGGGTAAAGAATCCATTTTTTTCATGCAGATAAATACAGCAACTTGGCTTAAGCTCCAATGGCAAAGGAAGGTTGCAATATCTGTACAGCTCTGAGGTTTAAGGTGGCAATTGATCCGCAATGGATGTCATTCTCTATTCATTTCCGACAAAAAGGTACTTCTTTATTTTCACTGCAGTAAAGTGCTGGATCATTCCACAGCCTCCTTAGTAAATTACATGTATCTTCTCCTTTGTCTTCCATGTCAGGTTGATCATAGAGGTAAAAAAATAAAATTTTAATACAACTTCAGCATCTTTTGATTCTGCCATTACATCTGTTAGCTCACTGCTCTCCCTTAAGGCAGAAAGTGTGATGAAAAACCATGAGACATCAAGAATAGAAAACTATTAATTTGTTTGAAAAATAACAGGGCTTTCTTCCTTCTGACTTCTACTGTTTACAGCAGGGACTACCCAGGCCTTTTATGACACAAGCACAGACACAAACGGCTGCATTGTTGTTGTAGTTTGTAAACTGATGAAGCTCTGTCTTATTTGATTTGTAGTCCTTATTTTTCCAGAACCACTGTGCAGGGTTAGAAGACAGTAAGCAAGAGATTTTTAAATGCGTATTGTTTAGTCTACTCTTGTATTTTGCAGCTGACACCAGTCTTGGAACAGATGATGTTTATGATGACAAAGGGTGCCAGTGTGATGTGTCAGTAGAAGATCTCACCCCTGCTCTTAAAACTGTCATCAGAGCAATCAGGTGAGTAAAAAATACTGAATGAATAAATATTTAAGACTTCTTTAATTAAGATACTAATTAACTGCATGTCAATTAATATAATGGTAGGTAGTTGAATTTATTACCCAGCTATGTTTTTTACATAAGTAATGCTGATGTGTTTTATTTATTCTTCCTTTTCATCAATATTTTACTTATAAGTCAAAATATTTTATCTGTTCTGTTTTCAGCATTTCAATGTAAAAAAAAATTATTTGACTAAGAAGAAAGAGTAATGTGTGCTGGTTCCCACTATTATTTCCTGTAATACAAAATACTGTAGTCCAGTTTGATGTACTCTTACTGAATGTATATCACCTTGCCTGGAAAACTTATTTCCTTTGAAATTTTAGGGTTTTATTGCATTTCCATATTCCTGAAACTGCCATATGACTTTTATTACAACTCTCTTCTGGTAACAGCAGAATAATTACTTTCATTCAATTGTGCAAAGTCTTGCGTGCCACTATCCATTGAACTAAATATAACCCCCATAATTTAAAACTAATAGTCTCCTTATTTTCTAAGAAAGTAGCAAACTGCACTGAAACTTATAAAATTACCTGTATTGAAAGCTTAAACTTAGCATTAACCCTCCTGAGACTGCCAAGGCTCTTCATTTTCCTGAATATTCTAAATTGCAAATTCTGACAGGCAAAATCCCTGCCATAGAGAGTAAATGAACGAGCAAGGAGAGCTCAGGCATTGCCTCTCTGCTGACAGCAAACCCAAGGTTATTGCTGAGGGTCACCCAGCTCTGCACCACAGTCACATCAGTGGCCAGCACCCTTCTGACAGGAGGGCAAGCAGGAAGCAGTCACAGAGGTTTTCTGCAAAACACTACAGAAAGACAATGTTGTCCTGCAGGGAGACTCTTGCCTGAGTTTTCTCAGCACTATAGGAAGAAAAAATTCAAGCTCTTTATCAAATAATTTCATGCAGTGATAATCTATGGGCTACTTGTATTTCCTTCCCTTTTTTCCACTGATTGCTGACGAAGACAGATAAGTGACTAAGGCTGTTTCTAGTACTTTTTTACTGGCACAGACAGCTTGTCAGATCACTTGCAGACATCTGTTCCAACCATTTTTCCAACTTGCCTGGAAATGACCTCACGGGACGTGTCAGATACCAGGTCCGTGTCCACAGCCACTGCAACTGGCAACTCAAATGTCACCTCTGAGCACTATCTCTCACTAACAGTCTTCCAGCAGGTGACAGAAATACTTCTACGCAGTGGACACCCACCTACAGAGCAGACCTATTCTTTCAAAAGGAAAACGCTCAAATTAGGAACTATCAGCATAGCTCAATGGCTCTGGTGCCAAAGATCCTTGTCTGTGATGTTGCATTTTAAACAGCCCGGTTGACACTTGGCTCCAAGTGCACCTTGCCACTGTATTGGCAAGTGATACCAGTGTTCATCTCATTCTTAAAATTGACCAAATTCTTTAAGATCTTCTTGATGTTTTAATACTAAATTCATAGGCATTGCTGGATTGTTCAGTGCATCACCTGCATCTCTGCTTGATTGTCTTGGTAATTATCAGCTCAAATGGAAAGCTACCAAATGTGAAGGTTCTCATTGGCAAATTTTCTGCACACTGTTATCCACAGAAATGTTCTAATAAGAACAAAAATGCAACAATCTGCTTGTTTCAGACATGCACTATTTAGATGATAAGAGTCAACTTTTTAGGCTGTCTCCAAGTTTTATTCTGTGCACTTGGCTTATCAAAGAAAAACTCATTTCACCACTGAGGCTAAGAATAAGAATTCTGCATTTCCATTTGCTATCAATTAGCCACAAATCAATCCCATCTCTTTCTGTAAATGTTAATGTTTCAATAAATTACAAGTGCATGCATCTTTCTTCAGAAACATACCTTTGTTTGAGATCTGTAATGCAGTAATACACAATGATCTTCAGACTTCTGTTAAATGCTATATCGTAATCTCTCAAAATCAAGAGATTGATAATTCAGTACATCAGGTAGCTGATACTCCTCTTTCTGATTATTCAGAGTATCTGTTACCCAACTACATGGGGATCTATGCAAACATCTGAAGAAGGATCTGAGACACTATGTAGTAACTGTAGAATTTCAAGATGATAACATCTGCCTATATGGAAACTTTGTGCCTCATTTTGAAGTTTGTTTTTAGAAACAGCTTTGAATTTCAAAGGCAATGGGGGAGGGTGGAGGTTGGTTTTCCTTTCATGTTGGTATACCGGAGCAGATGAAGATAGAAGGTACTTGAACGGCTTCATGAGACGCTATTCAAAAGACCCCAAATGCAAGCATACACAGCTGAATCCTACATCACCTTGAAAAACTGCAATAAGGGAGAGTATTTTTTCCTACTTAGATCTGTGAAGAAATTGTTTTACAATGATACAAATGGTCCTTTTGTTTTGGGGAAAAAAAATAAATTAGCAAAATTAATTCACGTCTGTGGGTTTACAGAGGTAGGGTCTCTCTCAGTTTTGGGATTAGAAAGAACTGAGGTGGTTTTTTCTGTGAAAGGAGCCTAGGATATTCTGGATACTCTCAAGTTGGGCAGCTTTGAAATTGCAAAACCAAAAACTGGGTTAGTTATAATCTTTCATTCCGGCACTTTCGAAGTGCACTGCGTCAGTTTTGACCTTGCTTATTTACATCTTTCCCAGGGCTACCTTATTCTTCAAAACACCATTTTTATTTTAAACAAACAACACGCCTAAATTTTCATTTTGAAATGGTCAGAACCATAGTTTTTTCCTGAAAACCACTTCAGTTTTTTAACACATTGGCCCTTTCCAAAAATAGAACTCCCAGTCAGTTTTACTGAAGAGCCACTGGACCAAGCTGTCTGGTAACATGTAAAGCTGTCACCCTCCCCTCAAAGCTGCGTCTTCCACAACCCCGTTATTGTTCTGTCCCCTCCATCCCCCTTACTAAAAACCATCTGTCAGAAAAGACCAACTGAGGCTGGAAAGAAATAAGGAAAAGTTCTTTGATGCATTTGCACAGTATTGGATGAGTAGGGAACAGACGAGTAGCATGGTGTAATGCGGCATGTTCCACAGCATGCCTTGGGCCAGGACAGAATCAGTCCTGCTCCTCTGCAGCCTCCGGCTGGGATCGAAGCGGTGCACAAAGAAGTTCTTGCTAGCGGTACACTGAGCCTTTGTGCCAGCAGGTTTTTGTAGCACTACTCAATCAGGCCTAGTCTTATTGTGAACAAAAAAGCCATTAATATCCTGCAGTGTTCCTGGAAACTAACAAAAAACATTGCGTTTTCCAGCACTGTTAGTTGACAATGACGAATGCATAGAAAAGAGACTAAAAAGAAGATGAGGCTACCTTGTTTCTATATATTGCAATATCTCTGCAAGAGACACTAAATTCTGTAATATGCTCCACAATGGAAATGATAGAATTATTTTACTATTTATTGAATACAAAATTAGATTTGAGAAGCATAAATAAATATGCAACAGGAAATTACTGCAATGGCAGGAAGATGAACTTGCTGACCTAAGAGGTCTTTTCTCTCTTTAACTCTAGTGATTGCATAGATATATTTTCATTTGTTTTTAATAAGAAATAACGTCACTAAAAGTAATGAAATTTAAGAATTCTTCAGCTGATAAGCTGTATAGTTGAATAGTCATACATATTTAATAGCCAAAGAAGGAAAATATAATTTACCATTTATGTTCAGTCTTTGAAATTTTTCTGCTGCACCTTTAAAACTAATTTTTGCAGCCATTATGAATTTGTTCAATGATGGTGTTTCAGAATCCTCAAGTTCTTTTAAATCCCAATATATTATCTATTTTCTGTGCAGGTGGTCTTCAGAGTCTAGGTAAGGCTCTTAGATATGTCTTGGACTACAACATCACTATGCTTAGGAGAAAATAATGTCTCTGGCTCCTAGGGATAGTTAGGTCAAGACCCAAGGCAGGAGGCAATATTGACCCACACACCCCACAGGTAGTGGAACTATCTATCAACCACCTTTGTCTCTTGACTTCTCTGTATTGGATCCTGACCTGTTCTGCACATCGCAGTTTACCAGGAAGAAGGGTTATTTGGCATGCTAAGGGTAGAGAGATGGAGGAACCAGCACAACTTAGGCTGTGTGCACCTGCTTTCTTGATGTAGTAAGTGAGCAAACAACCCGTGGACACCTCATCTCCCTACGGGCAAGACAACCTGCCTGCCTTTTAATCTTTCTGGCAGGAACCACTTGTGAGTTTACCTTAATGAAGCTCCGTTTCTTCCTGAGATAGTGACAAGACTGACACGGTTAAAAAAATAGCACAAGTACAACAGTGCTGCAGGGAGGATTAGAGATGTTCTGACTCAGTGCCTGTCTCAGTAAAGTGCATTAGTGACTTGCAGAATAGTTTTTAATACTGGAAGGGGCAATCTGAATGGAAAATAAAATACCACAAATGCCAGGAAATACACACAACCTGCACATTCACAAAACACAGTAATTCTAGATCAGTGCTGATCTTGCATTTGACAATAGTTAAATGAAATGTATGCTGCTTTTGGTTGCTTAGCTTTGGGTCAATAAGACAAAAGCTGGTATTGGACCTGGAACTTTCTACAAATTACGAAGTCATGTAAAGATTAGCGAGACCTGTGGTTTAGACATTAAGCATAGAAAAAGCATGTTGATATATTGGTCTAACTTGACACAGAAGACTTTTTTCTGCTCTTCTCTGGATGTATTATTGAAATAGGCTACTTTTTATGTCTAATTCTCACCAGAAATTTTCACACTTGAGACTTGGGTAGGTTTACAACCAAGTATCAACTGTCATGTTACATTTAAGTTATAAGATACCATCTCACTATACACCATACAACAATTTAAAAATACAAATAACATTTTAAAAAATCGTGAGGACTACATACTTTGTTCTTATGAGTTAATTCTTGCTGTTAATTACTACTGTTAGGTCAGTACCAGTAGCTGAGTCTTGCCGGCGACGACTCGGGTTACTTTGTGATGAGTCTTGTTTGCCCCCTTGTGGTACAACCAGAAAAGACGGAACTCAGCTATAGTTGGTTTGCTCTGTTCCTCCATTTTTGTGTTTAGGGCTGATGCTTCAGATACTTGTGGTAGAAATCACTTTGTGCTTACTCCCCCATTTTCCTACGGGTAGGTTAACCACCTGTGCCCCCGTTCTGAATCCTTCATTTTTATCAGACAGGAACACACCAGAATAGGCAACTTTTTATTCTAGAAGCATGAAGGAAGGAGGCTCAAAGGTTTTTTTTTTCACTGTTTTGAATATACTCTATGTAGTTGTAATAATCTCTCAGGATGGGTGTTCAAGGCTAACAAGTTAAATTAGACGCTTACTTTAAGATGTAGAACGAGAATTGAATTTTTAAAATTGATGGTAAAAATAACTTCAGAGAAATAACTAAATCTAATAGCTGCAAAGCAGTTGCTAGTCTCCATCAATGAAAGAATTCAGGTTTCTTGTTTGTAAATTAACTTATGGTCTTTTAAAACAGCAATATTTTATTATGATTAATTTTTTTCCAGTATTTGTAAAATTATATATATATATGAAGCATAAAAGATATAAGCAATATGGGTCTGTTCCAAACCCTGCTGAAGTTAATTAAGATGGCAACACAAGCTAATACCTAAACCAGAAATAGTACAATTGCACCTCAGTGATATAACTGTGATGCTTTTTGTCCTGTGTTTGACTTCTGAACATTATGAACAAACTGCCTTGAAAAAAAAAAAAAACTGTTATAAAACTGCAAAGCAGAAATGAAGACTTTAATGCACATTGATTAAGAAGCTTCTATGGCTGTTAATAAAAATTAGTCTTCTGTCTCTTCTCTTGTAAAATCACCCAGTTGTGGTAAATTCAGTTGTCTTCAATTATGCTAATAATCCTTGGCTCAGCTTTTCTAATAGACTTTCCCATTTTTACTTTATCAAGAATGCAAAGTAAAAAATTGTGACCATGAAAACAGAGAGAATAATAACAAAAGAACGATACTTTCTTATATGTCAGCTACATCCTTTATTCTTTTTAACCAGAATAAAGAAATAGATTCTAAGAGATTGTCTGTGCTGCCAGAGTATATCTTGGCATCATTTGACAGCTAAAAGAAAAAAAAAAAATCTGCATCCCAGCTTCAGAGACCTTCAGATTACAAAAGACGCCAAAAGCCATCAGCCTGTAGAACTAGTTCGCAATGCAAAAGAGGAAAGTGCATCATCTGACATGTTTAAAACTGCATGGAGATCAGTCTTGAACTGTCAAGGTGATGGACTGCTCCTAACAGGCCTTTTCCATTTTTAATTTCTATAATCAGAATCATACTTCAAGCTGTATACCACTGACGAGCAATCTCATTTTTAAATGGAAGTTACCAGAATGGGAAATATTAGCAATCTAAGCACTGCGGGAGAAGGCTGACACTATTTGGAAGAAAGTTTATGTATAGTACAGGAACCAGTAGAGGATTACTATATATAATTAATCTGACGCTACATATCTATTATCATAATGTCTGTCCTAACTAAAAAAAGTACAGTATTCCTAAATTCTACTAAAACGCTGCTAATCTATTTTTGTCACAGAGTAAGAGCCATGTTTTGTTTTTTATCATTCATTGTCTTACAGCTGCAAAATACATATGGAGGGAATATATTAGCATGAAATATTGGGTTTTGGAATAGGATACCAATTTACTGTGTCTGCTTTTTAAATTTCAATAGATAACAAATATCAGCAGTTTGGCCCTAATGGGTTTCATATGCTCTTTAATGCAGACCAGAATGGCCAGCACACCTGATCCTTTGGCTTCTCTCCCAGCTCTCCCATGGTTCACTCTTCCACAGTTCTCATGTAAATCAAAGAGAACTGCAGGTTTTAGCAGCTGACATGGAAAATTGGCTGTCACTTACTTTCCAAATCTGTCATTTCTATTATTTAAAATTTGCAATACCAAGCTTTTCATTCTAAAAAAGAGCTACTCAGTGGACATACATATTCATATAAGCATCACAGAAACTTGTGCGACTATCACATAAAAAACATATTCCACTCATCAATTTGGAGTATTTCCTGTTATCTGATGCTTGTTATTCTGCAGTAAAATTCAAGGGAAAAAATGGCCAATGCTAAAAAGACAATAATTTCCATAGATTTCAATATAGAACAAGAATGAAAACTTCTGTTTAGCCTGAAAATTTAAAATTAAGTCAGCAAAATAAATCAAAAACAAAACTTAGGCCTGGATGTTAATTAAAAAAAAAACCTGATGAAAAATTAATTTGATGCATAAAATCATTTTTCTTTCAAAATGGAAAGCAAAGAACTTAAAATGAGCACAAAAGAAATTTGCTAGAGAAATCTTTCCTCTAACAAGGACAGAAGTAACTTAAGCACAAATGTAGCTTGCAGGATATCTCACTCAAGTCAGTGGGATCAATCCCAGGTTCAAGCGAACCATTTATTTCAGTACCTTTCAAATCAGGCAACTAGCATAAAAAGATCCAGATAGGTATATACTGATAAATTAAATATGCTCTGTGTTCTTTAAAATAGTTTTACCTGATCCTTCTTACATAACATTTCAAAGAATAGCTAAAATGCATTTGTACTTAAACATCTATACTTATAAAAACAATTTTGTAAAGGTAAAAGTTCACTGGCACTAGCTACACTGAAAATATCCCAGTATCATAAGGTTGGAAAAGATCTTTGAGATCATCGAGTCCAACCTATGACCCAACACCTACACCTACTCCTACTTGTCAATTACACCATGTCACTAAGTGCCTCATCCAATCTCTCCTTAAACACCTCCAGGGACGGTGAGTCCACCACCTCCCCAGGCAGCTCATTCCAATGGCCAATCAGCCTTTCAGTGAAGAACTTCCTCCTAATGTCAAGCCTAAACCTCCCCTGGCAAAGCTTGAGACCATGTCCTCTTGTTCTGTCGCCGGTCACCTGAGAGAAGAGACCAACCCCTGCCTGACTACAATCTCCCTTTAGGCAGTTGTAGAGAGCAATAAGGTCTCCCCTGAGCCTCCTCTTCTTCAGGTTAAACAACCCCAGCTCCCTCAGTCGCTCCTCATAGGGCTTGTGCTCCAGCCCCTTCACCATCCTCATTGCTCTCCTCTGAACGCACTCCAGCATCTCGACATCTTTCTTAAACTGAGGGGCCCAGAACTGGACACAGCACTCAAGGTGCGGTCTCACCATGCCGAGTATAAGGGGATGATAACTTCCTTAGTCCTGCTGGCCACACTCTTCCTGATGCAGGCCAGGACACCATTGGCCTTCTTGGCCACTTGAGCGCACTGCTGGCTCATGTTGAGTTTCCTGTCCACCAGCACTCTCAAGTCCCTTTCCGCCTGACTACTCTCCAGCCACTCTGTCCCCGGCCTGTAGCTCTGCACGGGGTTGTTCTGTCCAAAGCATAGAACCCAGCGTTTGGACTTGTTAAACCTCATGCTATTGGAGTCAGCCCATCTCTCCAGCCTGTCAAGGTCCCTCTGTAGGGCCCTCCTACCCTCTAGCAGATCGACACTTCCTCCCAGCTTGGTGTCATCTGCGAACTTGCTGATGAAGGACTCGATCCCCTCATCCAGATCAGCAATGAAGATATGAAACAGGACCGGGCCAAACACCGATCCCTGGGAAACACCACTAGTGAAATTTTATCAGTGGACTATATTGTGTTGTTTCACAAGTGTTTGAAGATTAATCTGTGGAATGCTTTTTCCCTACAGAATTATGAAATTTCATGTTGCAAAAAGAAAATTTAAGGAAACACTTCGTCCATATGATGTCAAAGACGTCATTGAACAGTATTCAGCAGGTCATCTAGACATGCTATGCAGAATTAAGAGTCTTCAGTCACGGTAAGGAAAGAATAATTTCTGCATCTTCTTATGTCATTCACTGCATAATGAATACTGGTGATGTTTAACATTCCCGTGTTATATTTGGGTACAAATTGCTACTTATGCTTCCAGCCCAGCCTCTCTTTCTGTGAACACATCTGAGCCAGAAATTACATTGTAGGTGACAACAAACAATAAAGTGTATCTGAGTTGTCCCCAGAAAATGGAAGTCTGAAGGATAAAACAAGTACTCTTTTATCTGTAAAGTCCATTCATAAAGAAGGAATTTAGTCAGGAGGTTGCCAAAAGGATGAGGTCAACATTGAGAACTGCCTTTCTCCAATTCCAGACATACACATAAAAGACGCTTGGGACTATTAGTTATGCAAAGGATCAGGGATCATACTATGTTTTAGAATCCCAGTTCTAATAATTTTAAAAAAACCCTGACATTTCATCATGCATATCGTTACCCAGCATCAGGGCTGAGATTCCTGCTTCTCACTGACAACCTTCCCAGACTCTATGCTGCTGTTAGGGCTGGGGACCTGAGGGTGGCACTGGTACGTTTGTTCCCCCCAGCATCACACTGCTGGAGAGGCAACCTCTTCTCTCCCTCTCAGCAAGGCTAGTTCTGATTCTCTCAGATGATGGCTAAACTCTGGTCCCCGGTTAGTGCCAACAGAAAAGCTGACTGTCAGCTAATCTCCAAATGCTCGGAAAGCACTCTTTTTTTTTTCCTTAATTTTTTAATAAAACTAAGTTGGTCTTCTTTCTCGAGTGCTTTTCTGAAGTACCACAATTTTAATTTTTAATTTACAGATTAGCAAGCACTTCCGTATCATCACCATTTTCAGCAATCACAGGAGCTTTTGATTTCTTTTACAGTGTTGACCAAATTCTTGGGAAAGGACAAATCACAGCAGATAAAAGAAGTAGAGAAAAGAATCCCGTAGAAAATGAGACAACCGATGACCTCAGTATGTTAGGGCGTGTAGTCAAAGTGGAGAAACAGGTAGAGTGATTATCTATGTCGCTTTGTCTTGCTCTATTGCTTGTGCCTTTTGCATATTTTATTGCCAACTTCCAAGGCTGAACAGGTAATTATTATTTTTTTAATATCTGCTTCATTTACATGTTGAAATAAAATTTATAGGAATCGTATTACCTTAAATCTCATCCATGTAAAGAAAAGTTAGAAAGAAAAATCATAGGTTACTAATTTTTTCCCCCTTTTATCAGCTTACTTATGAAAAATCTACACAGCTGATGTCAACCTTATTTTTCAAGAGTCACTAGCATATACCAAGCTACTCCCATTTTTCTCTTCAACAGTCACATTTGCCTTTGCTCTGGTCCCAGATATTTTAAATTAGTACTTGGCATTAATGTTAATTGACCTTTTCCTCTCCTGCTCTAGGTACAATCCATTGAGTCAAAACTGGACTGTCTCTTAGATATTTATCAGCAAGTTTTGCGAAAGGGATCTGCATCCGCGCTCACTTTGGCTTCCTTTCAAATGCCAGCTTTTGAGTGTGAGCAGACTTCTGATTACCAGAGTCCATCAGACAGCAAAGATTTGTCTAATTCTGCACAAATTAGTGGATGTGTATCCAGATCAGCTAGTGCCAATCTGCCTCGTGGCCTACAGCTTATACTGACACCAAATGAATTTAGCAGTCAGGCTTACTATGCTTTTAGTCCAGCTGTGCATAGTCAAGCAACGCAAGTGCCAAACGATGGACCTGCAACAGTTAATAATACATCAAACCAAATAAACCCGGCAACTAAGCCAGCAACTCCAACAACATTACAAATACCACCTTTTTCATCAATGAAGCATATCAATAGGCCTGAGCCCGTTCATATTATTCCTGTAACTACACAGGAAAATATTTCTGATGTCACCGCTTGCCTTGTTGCATCAAAGGATAATGGACAAGTTGCACAGCCCAGTGTGACAAAGGATCTCACATGGAGAAAAAGTCTCGATACAGAAGGGGAATCTTTGCTCTCAGTCAAACCTGTGGTGCAAATGGATTTAGGAAAATCTTTATCTGTACAAAACCTTATACAATCAACAGAAGAACTGAATGTACAGATTACTGGCAGTGACTCCAGTGGTTCCAGAGGTAGCCAAGACGTATACTCCAAATGGAGGGAGTCAAAATTATTTATAACTGATGAAGAGTTGGAGACAGAGGCAGAAACAGAGACTACTGAAGCCATCTCGCGTCCATTAGTGGAAACAACTCTCTCTGCTGACTCTCTAAGGACTGGAATATCAAGATCATCTCAAAGCCTTTACAAGCCAGGGGACGGTACAGAAGCACTCAATCTGCTCCATGTCAAACTTAAATAACAGCTTGTGGGCTTTCTTCATTGGCTGGGTCATTCCTCTAGTCATACATATCATAGCATGAACTGTTTTGAAAGCCTTTTTAATAAGATAAAATTACAAAAATCAGGATGAATCTGAGAAGCAGTTGAATGAGCCCATATCTCCTAGTTGCATGAAAATGCATGTTTAAGTGATGGCTAACATTCACATTTACACCTACAGTACGGCAGCCTTTATGTAGTACAGTAGGTTTAAATGACAAGTTGCCTACAAAGCTAATGCTGCAGGATGTATCAAAAAACAAAAATTTGAGCATTTAGACCTAGTGCCGTTTCTACAGGGCAGAAGTCAAAATTGTAAGGTTTAAAGCACTTTGCTTCTGAACTAATTAAATATATATATATATAATGTCCTGATTTAGATGATAGTTTATGTTTACAACAAAAAATTATCTACAGCTGCTAGCAAGGTACCAAGGAAACCAGTAATATGGGATTGAAATGGCTGCCAGTTGCAAGACACACACATGAGCTCATCAGTAATCAGTTATTTTTAACTCTGAAAAACAGTACGTTAATATCCATCCAACTTTTGGTGATTTAATGTTGTGGCAAAAGTACCTGACACACCACTATCACATTGTTCTTTATAACAAGAACATTATTTTATTTTGCTATGAAAAGGTTGTATTTTAAGGATTAGAGCGGCCTCATTAATGGATAACCTGGGTGACTGCACTGAAAATTCAGAGGAATCTCTCCTTCTTCCAGTCTTATTGAGGAGCTACCTTGTGAATCTGAAAAATTTTGGCAGCAGTAGGTGAGGGAAGGAAGCAGGCGTTGCCTTTATGGTAGAAGCATTATTTCCTTCTATGGAAATTTCAGCAATTTTCCTCACAGTCCTAACCCGACACCGTAACAGCACTTCATCAGGCTGAGAAAGGAGGGAAAATGAGGAACTGAAATGCAGGGTAAAACTAAAGAGGATAGAACAGGGAAGAGACAATCAATGAAGAAAAAAAGAATATGGATTTAGATGGGCAGGAAGGAAAATGATCCTGGAAAATAAAAGAAGTAAGATAAAGAGGCAAAAAGATTTGGTTTTTTGAAATCCAGTCATCAGTCACACAGACTCTGCTATTTCCAAAAAAAAAAAAAGTCACGTAGGCAATCAGAAATGAAAATAGAAGTAGGGAAGACCACCTTAACTGAAAAAAAAAAAAAAAACAAAAAAATCTGAAGGCAAGAGGGGGTTTGTTTGATTGATTCTGTTTGTTTTCTTTTTAAATAAAAGGTGAGGAGGAGAGAGGGGAAAGTGGTCACACCCTTATAGCTCAGGAATGTGTCCCAACTGCAGTCGTTTCTTGTGAACTTTTCAAGAAAGGCTCTTCAGACTCCTTCCTCCTAATACCTGAGTTTTCAAATTCAAAGCCTACATGAGGCCAAGCGTTCCTGCTTGATACATCCTCTTTTTTTCTTATCCTAACCTACACTTCTGCTGAGACACAGAAGTCTTAGTGCCTATCTGCACACCCCCAGCAAGGCTGCGCCACTGGAAGAACCCTTGCAGAGCCTAAACAGGCTTTCACCCTTCCCAGCTGAACGAGGTTTCTGTGTGTTGCTTCCCCCCAGATTTATACCCCACCTGCACCACAGGCTTGTAGACAACCTGACTTGGGCTCAGCTTCCCTCTAGCAGCAGGAACACCGAATGTACAGGGGTGCCAGTGCCAGCTCACTCAGGGCAGTGTTCTCACAAGGCCCAGACCTGCTGGGAACTTACTATGTACATCAAAAACATCACTCCGGTCTTAACCATGGCTAAATGCTGTAGATTGTATTGTGAAGGACTTGATCTGTTTACTATGAAACCATTGTAATTTCTGCTTTCTTTTACAGAAGTATTCCTGGATGTTTCATGATAACATTATGTGAAAGTACAGGCAAACTGTATATATATTGTGTCATTATATGGGGTCCACAGATGGTGCACTGTGTTTCATGGCTTACGCCAGAGCAAACTTCAGCTGTTAAATCCTGAAAGACACCCTAAAGCACAATTTCTTCACCAGTGATTTGCCATATAATTTACCACATTCAAACTTTCCTATTTTCTTTTATGTGCAATCTGATCATACTAAAGCCTGATTAGCACAGCAATTCAGTGAGGATAAATAGGGTTTTTCCCACATTTCAGTTCATTTAAGTATTAAGTTATTTGAATGTCTGCAATTTATCCAGACAGATCTGTAAGTTTAAAGTGCTATCCAAAATTTAAAACCTCACAAGGCTTTTTTAGGCTTTTATTTCCGTTTCCTAACTCTTTATGGTGCCTTTCTTGCCTTTCATTTGAAGTCTCCTCCTAGCCTAAACATAAACCTGTGCTTAGGTTCAGTTCAGGAGCAAAAGATCAGGCCCATTGCAACTGCATGCCAGTAATGAAACTCCCCTCCTTGACAAGATTAAAAAATCGAGGCATCATGAATTGGACTCCACTCTTCCACTTTCATCCACATGAGCAGACGGTTGCACCCCCATTGAGCCTGGAAGGCGTCAGTGGGAGAACTGAGCATTGGCCCAGCCTGAATAGATTCCATACAGAAACAGAGCTTTGGGTTTTGCTGATAATTTATCTCACGGAAACTTGGTATTTTTGCCTTAAATGACATGCTTGAGTCCTTCTAATTTTAAGTTAATTTATTTAATACGGTTTTGTGCAAAAAAGAATGAGTTCTATAAATTATGTATGAAAATATTAATGTCTTTACAAAGTACTGATAAATCAGAAGATCACATCTTTTCAAATTACAGTTTAAAATCCTAATTCTTTTCCCTTCTTGCTCACCATTATTATTTTTGTAGCTGCAAGTCTTATATAGTAATTTTTTAACATAATATTGATAGAAAATAGAAAGAGTAGTGAATATATGACGTTCTGGAGAGGAAGAATTATTTGTTTGGATTTTTATAAGCTTTGCTCACATTTCCTCATGAAGAGTTTCCTGTTTCTACGCTCTCTCTTTAAGACAGTGTCACGACTGACAGTCATTCATTGGTTTCACAAAAGAAGGAGCTGTCTGGCTTTTCGAGTCTTGTCTTGTGCTGCTTATTAAAGTCCAGCTCATGACAGCTAAGAAGAACTGTCCATGAGTAGGTACAAATGAAAATTTTTTTCTGATTTACAGTCCAGTTGGGGACTGTAGAAGAAAGAATTTGAACTTAAGAGCTTCAAGAATTTATAACTGTTTTCTGATCAGCATGTTTCTTGTACCTGATTGAAGAGAGAACTGAAAAGAATAGTTTTGATGATTATTATTTGTTTAAAAATTTGTATTTGCTCCTGGCTTATATGATCTATACTTTTTATTTAAATATTAATATAGTGTTTTAGCCTAGGGTTCAAGATTGCAAAGATCATACACTTTTATTCACAGTGCCCACGGTTGTTCCATATGTTTTTGAGATAATCCTACTTAGAGTGACTGCTCTCATTATAATATGATGATGAGTAATTCATCTGCTCTTCTGTGATAAGTCAAATCATACTGAATTGCTGATGTATAGTAGAACATCTGATGTACAGTAGTATTTCTGGATTGGGACCTGCAATCCTTACTCAAGTAAAAATTCTATGGAATTCAAGAATTTTTCTTGAATTGGGAGCTCAGATTCAAATCCTTATTTTGTTGGGCATCTGTTTAAAGTGAAAATGGTAATATTCCAGTTATTTCCTGAGGAAACTAATACTTAGCTGAACTTACCCATGTCACATTGACTATATAAAAAACAACGCACAAAGTATTGATGTGAATAGGGAAGAAGAGAAGGGACATTTTTTAAAAGCACAGAGAAAAGGAGAATAATCAGAAAAAGAGGAGTAAGCAGGAAAAGAAAATATAACAGCAAAGGAATGGAAAAAGGGTTTAAACACCTGAGGCTAAATTCATCCTTGGATGGCTTCACTGACTTCAATGAATTCACTGCCCAACTGGGTGAAGTTCAGCCTCCATTGGGATAATCAGGCTCAGTTCCACTGACCCTGAAAGAACTGAACCCACCTATACCAGGAATGAACTTGCCTCTCTGGGCCAACTTTTATCCTGACTCATATGTCATACAATCCTTTTGGATCCATTAGGTTTGAATGAAATACAGGTCAGAAAAGAATTTGCCCCAGATATTTCTGCTTCATATTTTTTTTCAAGTGTGTTAATTGACTTAATTCAAATGGATTACAACATCACACAAAGTGCTGTCACTGTCTAAAAAGGTTAATTGGTTTTTGAAATAAGAATTGTCCCCTGCAGCGTCAGTGGAAGCATATATTATTTTCCTGTTCATTCATCTGGATACAAATGTGGCCACTTATTCGGCTGTGGCCACATATAAGACAATTCCAAACATATTCAGTATATCCTGCTACTGGAAGCATTTTTTACTTCTTTGAAAATAAAAAACCAGTTTCCTAACAGGCTTAGAAAGCACGAAGGCTGCTTCCACTGACACTGCAATGACATTAGCCAGTACATTACAATGTTAATTGTAACTTCTTGACAAAGTTGAATCCATATTGTTGTTAATAAAAATTATTTGAAAAGTACCATGTGTACTGGGGTTTTTTCCTTATGTAAACAATTGTATGGTGTGAGCACATATCAGGAAAAAAAAATTAAACTTGCTTATTGTTTTCCTTTTGAAGTTTTGTAATTTTTTATTGAATGGACCAAAATGCCCCTAAGGAAGTTTGCTAGAATAAAATGTGTGCAAACTACTCTGACATACAGTTTCTGGTAACTGTTAACAGCTGAGTTTACTTAACTTCAAATGTTTCAGCACCTCTATGAAAATTAGCTTGGATGTTATTATTGCCTTCCCTGTTAGATAAAAGCGAATTGATTCAGGATTGGCAATCAGGGACCTGTGCAAGGAGCAGTATTCCTAAGGGCAGGTCTATCTGCTGCCTCTGTTTAACTGTAGGCCTAGGTGAAGCCCTTTCCACTGCACTGAATCATGAAAGTTGCTCTGGAATGCTCCTGCACCAAACCTACAGCCTTCTTTCCTCGCTTCGCTCTTCCTGCAGTCCTGCAGAAGATAAGCTTTAGTATTCAAGAGTAAAGTATCAAATACAGAGAGCCTGTTCCTGCGGTGAAGTTGCTGCCCCCTTGGAGGCTTCAAAATAAGAGCAAAATACTTCCATGTATAGATGACCCCCTACCTCTATGAAGACCGTAATACTAGATATTGAAATTTAAAGCCAGAAAGGCAGCTTTTCCATGTCAGCCGTTTGTATCCATAGGCTATGTGAACACTGCCAAGCTCTGCCTAAGAATGAAAACAGGTCAGGAAAAAAGGCAAACACGCATGCATGTTCTTCTTGTGCTAAACTGAGACATCGTGCTTCAGGTATACATGGAGACAGTAGGGAAGGGTCAGAAGACAGCAGTGTGATGCTTTTCCTGCTGAGTTACCCTGCAGGTCCCAGTGGCACAGGCAGTAACCTGCATCCTTAAAGACACGTACAGAAATGTTCACTGTTCAGCTCTGTACACCAGAGACCATGCCTAAAAGGGAAATAAAAACCCTCATTAGCAGCTTTTCAGCCCAATTGCATGTGTTTAGCTTCTCCTTAGGGTTTTTTTTCCTACTTTTTAATGTGAGTGTGCCAAGCGCTGGCACTGGTTGCCCTGGGAGTCTGTGGAGTCCATTGTAGGGAGATATTTAGAAGCCACCTGGACATGGTCCTGGGCTACTGACTCTTGTTGTCCCTACTTGAACAGGGGAGTGGACAAGGATGACCTCCAGAGGTCACTTCAAATTCAGCCCTTCTGTAATTCTGTTTCCAACATTGTATCAGCTTCAGTTCATTTAACCATAATAAAATCTTCAGTAAAGCATCATTAATTTGAGATGAAATATTAAGATTTCTTTAAAAACATTCAGATCACAATGGATCAGCATGACACCAACCCTGACACCCACCAAAATCACTCAGTATCCCCCTCACTCCCCAGCCTTCCCCCACTTCATAGACTTCGGGGCTTCCCAGGCATTCAGGACCGAGTTCTTGACCCTCCCATCCTAAAACACCATGTCCTTTTCCTCCTGTGTGGAGCCCACCGAGGGCTGCCCCGAGGCCAGTGATACCAGAAGTAGTTACTATTACAAAAAGTGGAATATTTTGATTTAAGGTACAGTAGAGTTAAGTTTCATCTAAGTAACTATTTTTTGAAAGTTAGACAGAATGTCTCTCTTATAGCATGTTTTTTATAGCATGTTTTTTTCAAAGTGTTTTTCCAGACACTGTTTTTTGAGAAATGATAAAGTTTTGTGTTAAGTATGACACGTGCTTGTTTGCAGTCTTTCCCTATCTCAAATGCAAGGTCAGACAGAGAGCTGGCTCCAAAGCTCCAATTAGCAAGAGGTTTGGCTGTTGTGAAGTTCATAATAACACTAAAATTAGTACTTGGAAATTAATAGAATATGCATCAGATTTGTGGGAAACTTTATGTGTATCGTAGAACGATAGAATGGTTTGGGTTGGAAGGGACCTTAAAGCCCATCCAGTCCCACCTCCGCTGCCATGGGCAGGGACACCTCCCACCAGGGAACACTTCCAGGGAGGGGGCATCCACAGCCAGTGCCTCACCACCCTCATCATGAGGAATTTCTCCCTAATATCTCATCTAAATCTTCCCCCTTCCAGTTTAAAGCCATTCCCCTTGTCCTATCACTACTTGCCCTTGTAAAAAGTCCCTCTCCAACTTTCATGTAGCCCCTTCATGCACTGAAAGGCCACTACAAGGTCCCCCCAGAGCTATAAGGTCTCCTCCAGGCTGAAGAACCACAACTCTCTTAGCCTGTCCTAATAGCAGAAGTGCTTCAGCCTCCTGATCATTTTCCTAGCCTCCTCTGGACCCGTTCCAACAGTTCCACGTCCTCCTCATGTTGGAGATTCCATATGTGCCTAAGTGGGAAATACATTCTGTCCCAACTCTTGACTCTTTACGCGTGATTGATGGAAATCATTCCCTCATGTGCCCAGTCCTGAAATTAAAGGGTGTTTGGCTTTCTAAAACTCCAAAACATGCCTTAGAGAGTTTGCTTGACAGCATTTTTGGTGTCACCGGCAAGGGAGGAGGTCGGGTAAGCCAGCACCCAGGACCCGGCGGCCTTCGACCTCGGCAGGGACAGGGGCAGGGGCAGGGGAAGGAGCAGGGGCAGGGGCAGGGGCAGCCACACCTCGCCCCGCCCCGCCCCGCTGGGCCAGCCAGTCAGCGCGTAGAGAGGGGCGCGCCCTGGCCAATGAGCGCCGCGGAAGCCCAAGGGGCGCTAAGGCGCGGCACGTGGGGCGCGGCGCGGCGCGGCTGCCATGTCTGATTGGGATGCGAGCGGTACCGGGCACGCCCGCCTGCCGGGCCGGCCGCCCCCTTCTGCCGCCCCCAGGCGTCTGTGGCAGCCGCTGGTGGCCTCTCCGCCAAGCCGCACCTGCATAGAGGGCGGCCGCTGGGCGCGAAGGGGCGCGGAGTGGGAGCGGGAGGCTGCGGGCGGCCTCGGAGGGGAGGAGCGGGAGCCTCGAGGCCCGGGAGAGGCGGCGCGGCAGGGGTGGCCCCGAGCTCACGCCGAGCAACGTCGGGACGCCGCGGCCCCGCTCTGCTTCCGTCTCGACAGCGCCCTGGTGGGGGCTCTCATAGGTAGTAGCCCCCCTTTTCTCCCTCCGGGGTACTTGGCCTGCTGAGGGGCGCGGGTCGAGGAGGAGGAGGGGGCCCGGCCCGCCCCGCAGAGGTCTGTTCTGTGGGGCCCTGAGTGCCCTGAGGAGGTGCCAGCACCTCGGGGTCCCGATGCGTCTGCCCTAGGCGATCCCCATGGGTCTGCCCCTTGTCATCCCATCAATCTCTCTCGCCTGGGCACGTCAGGATGGTTTTGCAGAACACTGCCTGAAGAGCAGAGCTACTCCCCTTCCCTGGGTAGCTTAACTTTTTCCTCCCTAAAGTGGCTGGATTGGTATCTGTTTCTCATTGCCAGCAGTCTGTAAGTGGGTTGAGGCCCCTCTCCAGTAAGCTGAAGGAGGAGCGGCTCTCTCCTGAGCTGGTTGTGTTGCTCCATCTCTTCAGCTGCTTCCCCCCAACACACATCTTGCATTTGGTTAATTAACCAAGAAAAATTACCTGCATTTTCCAACAGTTTGGTGTCACAAGTTCATAGAATCATAGAATGGTTTGGGTTGGAAGGGACCTTAAAAACCATCCAGTTCCAACTCCCCTGCCATGGGCAGGGACACCTCTCATCAGACCAGGCTGCTCAAGGCTCCATCCGATTTGGTCTTCCAGGGAAAGGGCATCCACAACATTCCTTTTATTTATGGATGCATGCACTCATATGAAGGTCTTGGGTTTCAGTCACAACCAAAGTACTTAGCACTTATAACGTGTAGATTTTGACAGATTGGCCTAAATCTATGCAATACCTGCTGTGTATCTTTAAAACAGGGCGAGGCGGAACTAAAATAAGAGAACTTCAGGATTCTTCGGGTTCCAGGATAAAGGTACTATGCGCTGTGTGTCATCCAGGCCTGGAATCTGTTAGGAGCATGCTTGAGTTTACTGCAGCAAGTTGAAGAGTGTTGCAATAACTGTAATAATTCTACTCTTTTGCAATAATTGGTAAAAAGGAAGTGGGATTGCAGGTTTAACTTGACTGGGATGGGAAAGTAGGAAAAGCTTACTGGATTTTGGTTTTCCATAAATAGGCATTAATTTCATTTAGATAAGGAATTAAAGGGCCTTTACGTGAGAAGTTCAAATTCTGTTTTCAGTATATATTATATAAAAACTCAGTAAGGTTTTATGAATATAGGTTCTAAAAGGAAACTATGAAGCTGAAGTAAAGATTTTTGGCAGTGTTGCTGAGCAAAATAAAGCCAAGATGTTGATTGATGATGTTCTTGCAAGATCTGGACAACACTACATTGGAGGTGGGGCTGAGAAAGGTAAGAAATGTTTTTTTGGAGAAAAAAAAAATACTGTGGATTGTTTTTCCCTATCTTTCTTAGGTTGCTGGAGTATTTTAATACTTAATATTTCGCCCAAGTGGATTAACTTTTGTCTTGTTCTTGGACAATGGCATAACATAAAATAGAAATATCTAGACGTCCTCCTTTCTCAGCTGTGAACGGTTTCCCCCCCTTTAAACTGCCAGACTTTTGTGAAAATTTATTCCCATGTGTTTTCAACAATTTTAATGAATGTAGAATGTTATACTAGTTGGTTCTTGCATGATCGGTCTGGTTTCCCCCAAAATACAATTATTGGTTCTAGTTTTAATGTAGTACCTGTGCATTATTAAAATTCAATAAGCTTTTGTAAATGTAATGTATAAACAAACGTACTGATTATAGCATGGGTAATACTGACTTTCTACTACTTTCATGGGAAGCTAGCATTTAAGATTTTATGTTGCACATTGTGCCTCACTTTACCAGGCTTTGTTGTGTAAACTTATCTGTTACATGGATATATAAGTAATGATTGTCAGTTGAGAAGCTACTTATGTTGTTGGTATTTGTCTTATTTGCCTGTACAAAAAGTGGATGGGGGCACATACAACATCCATCATAGTGGTTGATGTGAGGCAATAATGAGGAAGAAAGGATCAGAGACTTGTGAGTTTTGATCCTAGAAGTGTCCCAGAAGGTGAATGAGTATGTCTCAAGAGGCTACAGTTTAACACTAACTTAGTACTTTGGACTGTTTTGTCCCTGTTTCCTTCTTTTCCACTAATACATAATTGTGTTGCCATTTATACCTTCAGTGTAAAACCTTTCTTTCTTCAGTGTTAACCTCATCACAAAAGTGGTGTAGAGACTTTATTGTAGTGATGTTGGATGCTTTAGAAGTAAACCTTGCTCTTGGAGCTGCTAAAAATAAAGCTTTTTGTCTCCATGTCATCTGCTGAGTTCACAAGTCTTTCAAAAGCCTGTTGCACAGCAAGCCTTATTTATAGCTGAAGGAGCAGTATTTCAGAAGTTGTCGTTACTTTCTTTAAGTAGCTAAAGGTGGTAAAATGCTTCTTTTTGTATCAGGACTGATTTTATACAGATTTCACCAATGTTTAAGGCTAAGACCTAGGACATTTTGTATTTAAAAGTTTCATGTCTATTCAAAATCACGAGGCCTTACCATAGAAAAAGGAAATAAGATAATTGTTTTGAGGGGAGTTCTCCCCCACCCATCGACAGATTCCAGCAAACAGCAGCATTTTGGTGCTAACTTTGCAGAAAAAACCTTGGACGTTATCAAGCCTGAAAATAACCCAGTGAAGTCAGTGGTTGACTGGGCCTCTCTTCGAGCAAACGCAGCTAAATATGAAGCTATGAAGTGGGCAGGTTAGTTTTAAAAGTTTTATTGTATAGTACTTGTGTGATAAATCTGTTGCATGCTTACATGTTTTTAATCTTTGCTTTGAGATGACTGAGTATTTCAGTGTCCAAATTAGTTAAGTATCTGAGGTGAAGTGACCATATCAGTATTTCCCAGCATGGTCAAGGAGGACACTTTAGTTGCTGTGTGAAGAGTTAAACTTTGTACTCAATTGGTATTTTAACTTCACCCTTTGAAAATGCTGTTGTGTATGTGCCTGAAGCAAAAATCTGAGAATTGTTAAACATTGTACTACATATGTCAGTAGAAATTACTTTAGAACTTGAAATGTGGGGAAATGGTTCTTTTGCAGATACTTAGGTGTTTGGCCTTGTCTTCATCTTTTACTTAAACAGCAATATTCTTCTACCGCTTTTGACTGTTCTTCCTAATACAAAGCACAGTCTGGGTCTGGGGATTTAATCATAAGATTTAGCAGACTTATAGTGAATCTGTAGCATTTCTTACTGATTCAAGTTTTCTTTTTCTAATTGTTTAAGGCTTGCCTCCAATTGAAAAAAACTTCTATGAAGAATCATCCAGGACTGCATCTATGTCTAAAGAAGAAGTGGAAATGTGGCGGTAAGACCATTTCTATAGAGAAACAACTTCTTGGCTAAAATAACTGTTTAGGTATAAGACCCAGAAAATGGGAGGTGAAATACTGAGATAGAAGCATTGATGTTAGGGTCTTGTAATAACTTAGGTGGTGTTAGGAACTCTTCTTAGGAGTTAAACAGTAACTAGCAGATGAGATCTTATTAGTTGCTTGGAAAACCAACTTTAGAGATTAACTGCTTCTCTGAAAGTGTTTTACCTCGTTGACTTAGAGAAGCAAAAAAAATAAGACAATTCATTAGGTTTTGGCTGTTTCTTTGCATTTCATGAGACAGCATGTTCATGTTTTCTGTGTCCTTCCCAATATTATCGCTCATATGTTGGATACCTCTTGGTTTCCATTTTTTTCCATATATTTTAGTCAGATACTATCTTCAAAACAAATTCCAACCTCTGTTACTGTTCTCTTCCTGTCTGTGTATCCTGTCTTTACAAGTGCATCCTGGTGAGTACCTGCTGCCTTTAACTGTATCCATTCATTTTGATACAGCAGTCTAGATAGATATTACTTTGCAAGATCATCTGTTTCACATGATTCTGTTCAGACCCCGGTAATAGTTTCAGCCCTTTTCAGTAGTTCTAATGAAGTTAGCAAACAAGAAGTGTTACCTTTTATTACTTTTCATTTTGCATGCTCTGTTTTTTCTCTTACATGCCCACTAGAGAGACCTTGCCACAGTGAGTGAAGCATAGAATTGACACCTATTTCCTTGAAGTATATGGGTTTGTTACTGTCAGAGCTAGTTAAAAGCAACAGAATATTGTTCTGTAGTTTCAGAACATGCATTTAGGAATAACACTTATGTGATAAAGGAACACGTTTTCTTTTCTATCTAATCTGTTTGCTTTAAGGAAAAACTGACAGTAAGTGGGGAAAAAAATTATTTTTGTAAACGTGAGGAGAGGTTGAATTACCCAATTTTTTCTAGTCCACACTTTGTTTGCAGTAACGCTATTCACTGAGTGGAATCTTGGAAGACCACAAGACTGGAATGAAGATAAACTACTTATGCATATTAATATATCTTAATTGGACTGGAGGGAGCCTCAGAAACTCAGTTTTTATGTAGATTTTTGTGTACGTTGTTGTGTTTTGGGTTTGTTTGTTTGTAGTTTGGGTGAGGTTTTTTTGTGGAGCTTGACTTTCTGATCATGTTCTTTTTGTTTGTATTTTCTAGAGCACCTAGGGAGCTTCTCTGAAAGTATTTTGGAAACGCTTTCACCAGAATATAGGATTCTGATAAAGAAGTCTAATCCATTCCTATGAGTTATAGGTTTTCTTTAGGTTTGAAATCTTAGTTATTTAATTTGTAATGGAGTATTATTGGAAGCCTGATATGACAGGACTGCAGTTCCTGTTAGCATCCATATGTAACTTCAAATTACTCATTCTTAAGAAAGAATGGTAGTTGATTCTTCTAGGAGAAGTGTTTCTGTAGTAAGCCTTTCTTAAAAGTTAGAAGAATAGTTATAAATCTCATTCAAGAGCCTGGACTTTGTTGTTGTTGTTGTTGTTCCAGGTATTATTTTTAAACAAAACAAACCCAGAAAGGCAGTCGTAAACCCAGTGTTAGCCGTACTTTTTCAGATAATGACCCTTTAAAGCAATTGTACTTCTTTTAATTCTGTACAGGAAAGAAAACAACAATATAATTTGTGATGACTTAAAAGAAGGTGAAAAGCGTTGCATTCCAAATCCTGCTTGTAATTTTGAAGATGTATTCAAGCTTTATCCTGATATTATGGACAATATAAGAAAAGTTGGTTTTCACAAACCTACACCAATTCAGGTGGTACTTCAATTTTGATGACTCTTTAATTGAAGCTTAAGAAGAAATCATTTGTTTAATTATTTGTTGTTTTATGTTAGTCTCAGGCCTGGCCGATCATACTTCAAGGAATCGATCTTATTGGTATAGCACAGACTGGTACCGGGAAGACATTAGCATACTTGATGCCTGGATTCATTCACTTGACTTCACAACCAATGTAAGAATTGCTCACTTGTCTGACTTGTTTATCCTTCGCCCCACCCGCCATGTGGTGGTTTTCTAGTAAAGATGGTAATAAATCTTAAATTGAGGAAAAAAAGTAAAAAATAAAAAAAAATATATAAACTTGGGGGAAAAAGTACCCAACTTGTCACCATAGATTCTGTTAGTAGCAGTGTACTGAGAAAGTCTAGAGCAGTATAAAAGTATGCAATGTCGGATATGGATGGACTTTGCGTAGCCCTTATATACCCACCCATGGTTTATTTCAGATCCAAAGATCAGCGGGGGGGACCAGGAATGTTAGTCCTTGCTCCCACTCGAGAACTGGCACTTCAGGTAGAGGCAGAGTGCTCGAAGTACGCATACAAAGGAATTAAAAGGTAATCTAACTTCTCATTTGCTTCCCATTTGTTAAGTAATTTTTTGTCCTACCACTTGTGGCTTAATTCAACTACTAAAATAAATTGCAATTGGTAAGAGGGGAGGGAAAGGTAGTAAATACAGAGTTTGTATTTTTTTCAGGTTTTAGAATGCCTGCTTTGACTACTCTCGGGGTGAAAAACTTTGTCATACAGTTGGAGTTCTCTGTATTGTAGCTTAGTTGCTCCTTGATGTCCTCGGTGGACAGCTGAGAAGAGTCTGGCTGTGTCTTCTTGGCACCTTGCTGTTAGGTATCAGAAGACAGAATAAGATCTCTCTATTCTTCCTGTTCAGGCTGAACAAGCATGATTACCAGCTTCTCATGTCATGCACTCCATCCTCTCGGCCATCTTGGCAGCAGCCTGTTAAACTTATTGCAGTTATGGATATGTCTGTCTTATAAATAGAGGCGAGGTACAAAACCATTTGGATTTTGTGCTTGAGGTGTGGTCTCACAAGTACTGAATAAAGAAAAATAACAAGGCCTCTCAAATGTACTACCTTCTCTGGGGTCACACTTATGAATAATATTCAGTTTCTTGCCTATCCAAGTCTTTTCTGCAAAGTCATCTTCTAATGTGTTAGCCCTCAGCCATGGGATAATTTCATCACCATCTCTACTTGGGTTGAACTTCATGGGTTTCCTGTCAGCCCATTTTTCCAGCCTTTAATGGTTCTTCTGAGTAACAGCCTAGCCCTCTAGTGTATCAGCTCATCCCCAATGTGATATCATCCACAAACCCGCTGAGAGTGTAGGTCTTCATTTAACCTATTAAACTGACATTACTGTACTCCAAAACTTACTCTGGTAACTTTGTATAACATTCAGAATTAGTCTTGTAGTCATCAAATACTGAAATGTACGTTCTGCTTCCTTCCTAAAAATACTAAGGAGTTTTACAGAGTATGTTGTGTGTAAGTCTAATACCTTATCAAGTGCATTGATTGTTTTAACAGAAAAATATCTGACTTTTGATGATACTGTTTAGAAAATCATGCACCTTTTCATAAGTTCATCTGGGTTTTGGTATGAATATTATCAGTACGATCCAAAACATTCTCATAGCTTAATAGAAGTCTTCCTTCCTTTTGTGATTACTTTTACTGTAACTTCAACAGAGGGCTAGTATTGAACTGTTGGGGGACAATTATTCAGTGTGAAGTCCATTATTTACTGTGATGCTGTCAGTCACACTTACTGTATTGCATCCTCTTGGTAATACCAGATGAATCAATGTGGTGGCATTTAATTGAAAAATATGTACTTTAGTTGAACCTTAATAAACTGCTTCTGTAATACATCTTACTTTTCAGTATTTGTATATATGGTGGTGGGGACCGAAAAGGACAGATAGACGTGGTTACCAAAGGTGTGGATATTGTTATCGCTACTCCCGGCAGACTGAATGATCTTCAAATGAACAACTTCATAAATTTGAAGAGCATAACGTACTTGGCAAGTAGCTGATATGGAATAAGTAATGCACCAGCTGGGAAATGGTTGGCTTAGTAGGAACTTTAACTTTTAATTAAGTTTTCTTTAAACTTTTTGAGTCTTAATTACAATGCATCTTGACACTGAGATTCATGTTGAAGAGATGGTTCATTCTTACCATAATTGCATTGCAGATGTAGAATATTCCCTGGAAAAAAATAAATAGCCTTCTAGCACAGTAAGCATTTTAAAGATGCTAAATCGTTATCTCCTAATAGTAATGTTTGCTTTTTTAAAGTTCGTTTTGTCAAGAAAAGTTATTAATGGATGAAATGCTTTTCCCAAGTGGTCTTTTCCTTTTCTTTTAAAGGTTACCTATGATTCAAGTTCTAAAAAGAATTGCCCAGTAAGCACCAGAGTTGCAAATAGTTAGATATTTGAATGTTTGGGTGATTGACTTCTTTTTGATCTCAGTGGGAAAATAACCATGTTATGAACCCTTATGTCTTTGTTTCACTCTGGCCTTTTGCTGTGATGGACACTTAAAACCATTTTATTTTGTAAAATACTTTCATATATTTAAATTGTTGCTGAATTGTCTGTTTAACTGGTGACTTGTTGCCTGATTTGACAATTTGGCCTGCTTTTCCTCCTGTATCTCCACCTCCACTCCCTTGTAAGGGTTAAATACCCTTTATGCTGTAACAAGTTAGCTTCAATTCTAGCTAATAGTTATGAGCTTATGGACAATGCTAGTGCTAGTATAGCATCATTAGAAATTTGGACATCTGGAAAAAAAATATGATTGGAAGACAGGAGAGAAGTCCCATGTAGAAGAGTAACAGGTAATTGCTAGGCAGGACATAAAAAGGTCTGAAAACTTGCTTTTGGAGAACTATAAGAACATTAGTAATCTTTCTCTACCAAGGTGAAATATAGTCATACTACAAGCACATGCTGCTTTGTAAAGTAAAGAATGTGTATGTAACCAAAATCAGATGTTTCAGTATGTGCAGGACATAGTATAGTATGACATTACTAAACAGAAATAGCTATCAAATTGAAAAATACGATGATGCAAAGCAGGAGAAAACCATTTGTTGTTGTACTGCCAGCAGTTAAATATTTTCAGAAGATAGAAATCAGTGCAAAGACCATGTTTTGCAAAGTGGTGAATGTCTCATGCTTCCGACTTCTTTGAAATGCTCTGCTTCTTTAGGTTTGATATGAAAAGCGGGACATCTGAAAGTCTAGGTTTTTTAGTGTTACCATATATTTTTCCTTGTAGTGTCATGTACTTTCTAATACGTAAGATGCTTTCTGTTTCCACAGCTTCCTTATCAATTTTCAGCCAACAAATAATTTAATCTTGTAGCCTTATCTCAGAGAAAATAGAGAGGTATTAGATTTCAGCCTTAACACCTTAGATGAATGTTCTTCACTGAAGAGCTTCATTTACACTTTTGATTTTGAAATGACTCATATTAAAGAGTCTTGTGAATGCACCCAAAGTTGCACTGAGTATGATATAAGTGTTTCCTGAAGGACTTCCAAGGTCAGAGACTGGGATACAAAACCTGAACAACCAAAAAACCAAACCATATTAGAGCTAATTATGTTTGAATATATATTTGGAAGCAGGGAATTTGTCTTCTTGCCTGACAGAACGGTCAAGTTAGTTGCAGTCTTGATTCAGATTTTTTAGGAACCTGCTTATTCAAAATAGGCTGCTGTTCTTCATGATTTCAGAAGAAAGACTGGGAAATTCTGTCATATGTGGCCTTTTGATTGTTTATAATGCTTGTCATTTAAAGATTGCTCTCTTGCTGTGTTCAGTGTAAACTGGTATTCATTCATTAGTAATCTGAGTGCTTTTTTCTTTTGACCTTATGCTCCTAAAGCAGAACTAAGGAAACTGGAGTTCTATGTGACTAATTGGGAAGCATTTAAGGGAAAGACTGTATTTTTAAAAAAATCATGAAGTAGGATATAGAAGATATACAAAAGAATAGTGTACAACTTACTCTGTTTTAAGGCAGTTATCGATAAAGAAAATAATTTTCATGTGAAGACCTGGCTTGTAACAATTTCTTGCCAGGAAGTAGAACTTAAATGGATAATATTAGCAAACAACTAAATATGTATAGATAACCAGAAATCTAAGATTTTGTCAGTTGGGGGAAGATTTAGCTTATAAATCAGGACCTGGCTATGAGGCATTTGGAAAAAATACATATATTACAGAGTGGGTTCTGCAATTGTTACCATTAAAATGGCCTTCTATGTAACATCTTGCTGAAACTCTTCTCTAAGGACCTAGACACAATAAATAACCTTGTTCGGAGCAGGTTTTAGATGAGGCTGACAGAATGTTGGATATGGGATTTGAACCTCAAATAATGAAGATCCTAATAGATGTGCGGCCTGACAGACAAACTGTTATGACAAGGTATGTAAACGTAATAGCACGCAGTACTTGAACATTGTAAATGTAAGGTTATTCAACAAGTTAAATATTTGATGTATTTGTTTTGAAGTTATTAAAACTTTTACTGGGCAAAATGAGAATGACATCAGTTTTCATTCTAATTCTGTCTAGTCAGCCCTTGTGAGTCATTTGGCAATTTTATTTTCATTTCTTCCCCCCCCTTTCTGGTGTTTTGCATCAACTATAAAAACAACTGAGTTCTGGGAGCGCTAGAATTTGCCATATCAATTTGAAATGCTAACTTCCATTTCTGTCTGGGACCAAACGTGTATCCTAACCTTCTGATCAGTATTTGTGCTGGTCTGTACTTGATTACTTTGGAAATCATGCAGCTTTTGGAAGCTTAATATCCCAACAGTAATTTTTGTTACTGTATTTTGCATTGGAAGTGTTGTTTTAGAGATAAAAACAGTTTAGAAGCTTGATTTTTGAGTATCATTGAACTATTAAACTCTTTGGTTTCATTAGAATGACTACATAACTGTTGCCTGTACTTTAAACCTAGAAAGTTACCTTTAAAGCTTGAGTACTGTTTACTAATAACTTTTAAAATATATTTCTAAATGTTATATAAGCTCACTACTGTTATTGCATACTCAAGTGTTTACTAGTGTTTAAGAAAGAAAAGAAGAATATGGTGAAGTTATTGAATTGGAGAAGATTTTGCACTGTGTTCTCATGTGTGTTTTCCTCTTCACTTACTGTGTAGTGCTACTTGGCCTGATAGTGTTCGTCGCCTAGCAAAATCCTATTTGAAAAATCCTATGATTGTATACGTTGGCACTCTTGACTTATCAGTAAGTTGTTCTGGTTTGTTTTGGTTTTTCTTTTGGAGAAGAATCTACAGTTAAACCAGGAAATATTTTGCTTGTAACTATGTAAATAAATGCACAACTTCAGAATCAATCCAAACTTTCGAAACAGCTCCATATTATTCTTTTAAAACTTCATGAAAAGTTTAGAGAGAACTAAAAAAAAAAATAGAAAGTAGTTTTGCTCTTATGTTTCTATAACAAGATCTTCAAGTGCTAGATTTTCAGTTCAAGATGTCACAAGTGTCAAGTATCAATCAGATTGAAGTTTGAATATTGTATTTCACAGTGGCATGCGTTCTTGCCTGATTGTTTTTGCAACCTTCCTTTCTTTCAGCAAGTTCTTGTTCCTTAACTACTAAAGGTCTCCCCAATGCATATGGCTCCTTATCTGGGTGTGTTTCTTAACTGCTTTTTTATCTAAGAGCTCTCTACTAAACTCCTGGAAGGCACTTATCTAGAGCAGGAACTTATATGTTAAAGTCTGTAAAGACCAAAACTCCTAATATGTAGGTGTAGCTGCATACTTGTGCTTGTGCACAAGACAGAGGATCAAAATTTGAAAGATACCAACTGCTGTTGCAGATCTCGTCTAATGCATTCATGTCTTTTATAGGAGCTTCTTTTAATTGAAGAGGGGACATCTAGGGGAGGAGGGAAGGGTTCCCATGTGGAGAGAGACTCTTTCTATATACTTAATTAATTCTTCAACCCTTGCCTGACAAGATTATGATGCAGTGCCATGAGAATATGTCGGCCTTTATACTACTTTAATGTAGTATACCTTAGACATTCTGTGGCAACCTTCAAATATAATGGAGTAAACTGTTTTTTATTAACAAACTGTTGTTGGAAGAATTGGACAAATAAAATAGAGAATCTTTAAAAGTTTGTCCTTTCCAATAACACTGGCATTGTTCCAGCTTGCTTTGGATTAACATAATAGACTCAAATCAAAGTTCTTCAATCTGATTTTTCACTAATATTAGGAATATCCATCTAGCCTCACTAGTCTGCTAATCTCTGGCCTCTAAATCTCTGTAAGTATATGATTTGGCAAACTATTTAAAAATAAATTTTACTGTTCTCCTAAAGCAACCTAGGAAACAACAAATAAGTCTGCATTGTTTGGACTACAAACTGATATAAATTTTGGGTTTAAAGTAGTTTTTCATGGCATCATATTACTAATTTATAATATAATAAGAGAATTAACAGGAAAAATATTATTCTAGCCTGTTTGTTCTTAATATCCTTTTTGCTGTTTAACAGGCAGTAAATACAGTAGAACAGAGAGTTGTTGTTCTTGCTGAGGAGGAGAAAAGAGCTTTCATGCAAGACTTCATTGACTGTATGAAGCCAAAAGACAAGGTCATCATTTTTGTGGGAAAAAAACTTGCGTATGTAATCACTTCCCAGTATTACATCTGTATGTTTTTTCTAACAGAACTACTGGATAGTTTCTTAGTTCACATAATAATTACCAAGTGTAACAGTTCTTGTCAACAACGTGCTGCCAGTACTAGTATTTTTTTTTATTCATTAATTCCTCAAGATTGACTGGTAGCTTGTATCCTTTTTGATAATATTAATGGTAGTGGTACATCTCGATTTCACATAGTTAAAGTAGATGTTAAAGTTCTTGGGAATACATTAATGTGATGTACAGTTTACCTGCATATGCAGCTTGTGCATAGAAAAACTGATTGCAGGGGGTGGTCGTTGTACCGTGCCTTTTTGAGTAAACAACACAAAGATCATCCATTATTTCTCTTAAATATTTGGGTTTATGTGTGGAGAATAGTCTTGCTTTCATACTGTTCTATAATAAATACCAGCTAAACTAGATGGGTTTTTTCTCTTTGGCACAAATTTAGCTTTTGTGATCACTTGTCTTTTGGATCTAAATCTAGATGCTGCATTTTTAAATTTCCCTAAAAACAATTGCTTTATTTGATCCTAGAGCTGATGATTTAGCCAGTGACCTTGGTCTCCAGGGAATTCCAGTACAGTCGCTTCATGGTGACAGGGAACAGTGTGATCGAGAAGAGGCCTTAGATGACTTCAAGAAAGGTACATTTGTACATACATACCTTAAGTGCGAGTTTGTTTAGCCCAGATTTTTAAAGCTTGTCACGGGCAGAACTTTTGTCTATTTGTAAGTGCCATGTCTCTTCAGTACCATAGAAATGAACACTAAAGAGCTCTGAATGACATTTATTTGTTAATTGAACAAATAAAAAATCCCAGCAAAGACAGAGATATTTCTTCAATAAAATCTTTAATGTCTATAGTAAATAAATAAGGCTTTTTTTAAAAAAAATCTCTATGGAAAATCAATATTGTGTTAATCTACAGAATGGAAAATTTAAGTATTAAATGATGGTGCTTTCAGTGTAACAGTTCTGGTCTTGGTTGTGCTCATATGGTTATACTTTGAGGTTATGTGATCACACACAAATAAAGCAAAGTAGTGGTATGACAAGGATGCCAGCTGAGAAGATAATTTTTTAAGTTCCTTTTCTTTTCACAGACTCTTTATATGAGCTAGGCATGTTTCTTGGTTCTCCTGCAGCTCACCGTTCTACTTGTGAAATACAAATAATAGTAAAATGACATTGAGTGCTTGTTTACCACCTTCTGTTTCAAGCTAACTCAGCATGATGTGCAGCAAGCGTGTTTTTCCTTTGTATATTAAGTGCATTATGCATGAGAAAAACAATAGACTGTAGTATATTTTCCATTTATTCCATAAACTCCCATTCTCTTTCTGCTGTACTTATTTTAGGCAAAGTCAGAATACTGGTAGCTACTGACGTAGCGTCCCGTGGCCTTGATGTGCATGATATTACTCATGTTTTCAACTTTGACTTTCCTCGTAACATTGAAGAATATGTTCATAGAGTAGGTCGTACTGGAAGAGCAGGGTAAGTGTTTACGAGAAAATAATAATATATTGTCAATATTTTATGCACTGCATAGGTGCTTCTCTTGTCAAATGCTAGAGCTACAGGTGATGTGGAGTGGGGGTAGTGAGGACACCAGAATCTATCAAACTGTGCTTTACGTAATAACATGCTGGTATATGTTTTTAAATTAGTTCACTGTTAAAGTTAAGGCAAACAGTTTTTTTGGTTGGTTGTTTTTTTAATGGCTTTAAACTGGAAGAAGGGAGATTTAAATTGGACATTAGGAAGGAATGAGGGTGCTGAGACACTGGCACAGGTTGCCCAGGGAAGCTGTGGATGCCCCCTCTCTGGAAGTGTTCAAGGCCAGGTTGGATGCAGTCTTGAGCAGCCTGGTCTAGTGGGAGGTGGCCCTGCTCATGGCAGGGGTGTTGGAACTCAATGATCTTTAAGGTCGCTTCCAACCCAAACTGTTTTGTGATTCTACTTTTTTGTTATGTCATTGGACAGGCATGAGGGATATTTTGAAAGGTGGTGTAAATGTTGGGAAGATCTACAGTTCAAAATAGGTTCTATGTAGATATTCTGAAATGTCACTTCCTTGCTTGTCTCTTTGTGAGCCACTGAGTTGTTCAATTTTCTAGACAGCCCACTGGGAAAAAAACTTTGAATTTAAGTTTTTGGCCTATCATGGCGGTGTAGTTAGATGTTAGTACTTCTAAATGCTGCTTTACCAAGTTGGCACAAGCGTGATTTCTCCTGTATGTTTATTTTAATTGTGATATGAGTGTATGTCTCTTCATACTTAAATATATTGTCTTTATGCTAGATTTCTTGTCTAAAAGTCTAAATTTGTTGTGCCTTTGCTTCATTTTAGATGAAATGTCATATTTTGATCTTTATGCATACTGTCACGTGCATAGCAAATACTCGAACCAGTTTTATGTACCAGTTCAATAACGCTGCCTATAGTACAATTTATTGCTGTACAGGTCAATAGGAAGAGCCTAACAGCAGTTGTTTTGAAGATCAACAGTTATTTCCTTCCTTGTTTAGACGTACTGGGGAGGCAGTAACGCTTGTCACTAGGAACGATTGGAGAGTTGCGTCTGAGCTAATTGAAATTCTGGAAAGATCAAACCAAGTAAGAATACATGTTATTGGGTAAGGTTTATGTTGGTTCTGGCTTACCACCTGAAACAGTTCATGAAGTTTGGTGAGCGTTTGTAGTGTCTTGGGTAAAAAAAATGGGTACTTAAGACTTTCTTGTCCTGGGTATCCTTAGCTGTGTTTTACCTTACAGATGAGTCCCAGAAAAGAACCAGGAACTTTGATTAAAGCTTTCCACATCCAAAGAAAAAGTAGCTAACACACATATATAGAGGTCTGCAGAGGAATAGTAGGATCTGTTTCATAGTATTTTATTTTATTTCACTTCTGGAGGCGTGTACCAATGCTCTTGTTTAACAGTGTAAATATTAACAATATTTGTATCAGAAGAAGCTCAAATATCTATCAGTTTATTTTATCTAACAGTTGTGATATCTGCATGTACCTTTCCAAAGTTTCTTACGTGTTTGTGAATAGTATGGAGAATTGGACTGGAATGCGATTTTTTAATTTATTTTAATGAAACATTTTTTTTTCTTGGTACCATATCTAGGGCCAAAGACAATTATGTTGCTTTTTCTTGCTGTAAACAGAAACAGTATTTTCCCTGATTTATAGTAAACCCCCAGTTCATGCCCTCACTGGAGTTGAAATTTTTAGTTATTTGGGGGGGGGGTGGGGAGGTGGGAACAGAGACAGATGGGATTTTGAGTACAAACTAAATTGCATTTACCTAGGACCTGTGATTTGTCATTGTGGACACTTACTCAAACTTTAAAGCATGAGTTTTTGTTTTACAACTCTACTTTGAAAGATGTTATGCCACTTACTGCAAACCTGATGAGGTGCTTTTGAGGGAGGAGAGAAACAGTTGTCCTCTAATAATGTCTTAAAGTTGCAAGTTTAGGGGTTTTGTTTGGGGTTTGTTAGAGGGTTTGGGGGTTTGTTGGGGGATTTGGGGGCTTGGAGATTTTTTGTTTTTTTCTTATAAAATATAAGAGATGAAACCACTTCAATGAAATTTAGAGGTGCCTTGTTTTGTGTTTCAAGTCAACCAGTATCATCCATGTCTTGTCTCCTACTGCAGACTGTGACATTCCCAAACTTTTTTAATGTGATAGTTCAACTGGGAATAGGTCTCTGAAGTTCAGAGGAGAAAAAAAGCATCTCTGAGCCCTTACTTTCAAGGGTAACTGTTATTCACAACATTATCCTCAAACTTTTGGTTACGGCTGATATAAGGGAAGTGTCCATACAGGCAGCAGGTTTTTCCCCATGATAATGAAAATACCATTACTTCAGTCTTAAAGCATCATGTAAAAGGGAAGGAGAGCAACTGACATTGTGATCTGAAGGTTCAGAATACTTCAGCTTCGAAACAAGTGAGGTGCATTCGTTAGCCAGGTGTTTCCCATTTTTTTTTAATATGTCTCCCTAGAGATACAGGTAATCTCCCTAGAGAAAAATCGGTACAACAGAAAGATTTCTGTATTTTGCTGCAGGGATCTTTATATAAAAGCTCCTTAAACGTGGATTGCGTATAAATCATGGCATCTTTATCCTCCTTCTATTTTTTCATTTGGACTATTGTACCTAGCTTCTTATAGCTTCAAATAATCCTATTTGTAGCAGATATGCAGATTTTCCATGTAAAAATCTTAACAAACCACTAGATGCTGGATGTTACCTCACTGAGATTTTTACATTCCATATCTTGGCTTCTTCCCACTCTTTCCTAGTGCTTGCTCAAAAACCACCGTTGCAGGAAATAGTTGCAATTTTAATTAGAATAAACTCAGTTTCATGCTGTAGGAGAGGATCTGATCTGATACTGAGGAATAAGATTGTCCAGTGTTTCAACTTGATAGTAATGTTGTCTTATTACTTCTGTCTCAACTGATGTAAGTCTGTAGTGACTTTCAGCTAGAAACATGCATCGCTTCTCACTTGTGTTTTTAAACAGTAGAAAAGACTGTTCCATAGGCATCCTGTTCTGTGGACTCTTGACAGCCAGGGAAGTTGTTTACCCATAAAAGCAATTCAGCACATGGAGTATGTACTAGTGAGATCATGCCAGCTGGAGAGAAGCTACTGATAGCAAATGGCAAGCATTGCTGAATTATAAAGCCTGACAAAAGAAGTTGGAACTGGACGAATATACCTTTCTGCTCCACCAGGCCCTTTGTCCTGGCTGCATTCTTCCCCTGTTCAAGCATGACTATGTCTAGGCATTTGTACGGAGACTTTACAGTACAAACAAATTCAAGTAGTGCTCTGTTTGCACTGGGTTTGTGCCACTCGCAGAGGGACAAACCACAGAAGCTAAGCAATCACATTAATACCATGCTCACACACACTGCAGAAGCTTGCTCTTCACTCTCTGATCGGGAAACTGATTCTGGACTGGATGTCTTCTACCTGCTGCATGGCTACCTGATGTAGCTCATTGTTGATTTTGATAGATCAGTGATCTAAAACCTCTTTTGACAGTAGCTTTTAGCAGTAAACATTACATTAATGTTTGCGTTGTGCCTGATGGGGCTTAAGATGACTTGTTGGACACTGCCTTTGTTCCATGATCTTTGGGAATGGTATATGTTCTTTTTCTTTCATTCAATGACCAGTGGCCCTCAACCTTATAAAGTCTGTCTGTAATTCTTTGCATCTGGTCTTAGTCCTTGCGAACGTGGACAACTAGGGTGACAAAAGTGTGCCAATGTTACTATTCACCTCCTTTTCCACATAATTACAAACATGCTAGAAAGCACCGTGGATCTTGGTAAGATGCTTTTGCGACCTCCCAGGGGTGGGAGAACCGACCACTTTTTCCTGCTCTTCTTTTTTTGTCTTTTAGCTTCATTTTATCCATGTGAAAATTTTATCCACGTGGCAATGCTTAAGTACCAAAGCCTCTCCTCAGAGGCTCTTAAAACTTCCAAAAGGATTTTAATGTCAATCATAAATGTAACATTTAATTATATGTTTAGTGTGTTATCACCTTTTAGTGGCATTGGACATTTTTTCCAGCTGTTCGTTATCACTGAAAACCACATTCCTATCTGAAATATAACAAGCTAATTAAATCATTTGTGTGTTGCCATCAGATATGGTGATACTAACATATGTATGTAATTGAAAACCCAGGGACGCTCTGCTGGTTATTTTTCAGTGTATGTCAGTATAATTTTATGTAAAAAGATTTCTCAGTGCATCTATACAGAAAAGACAATCTGCAAAGTGACAGGAGCCAGATAAACAGCAGAATTAAGTTTGGGTACACACAAATCAATAGCATGTTTGTAAAGCAGAACTTAAAAGTTCAATTTTTTAAAAAACTGACCTTGTTCTTGTGCTGCTTTTTTTATCAGGTAGTTCCTAATGAGCTTATTGAAATGGCAGAAAGATACAAACAATTTCAAGTCAAGAAAGAAATGGAAAAGGATTTTCAGAAACCTCAGAGAAAGCCCTCGAAGCAACTAATCCGTTGAAGTTGCTAAAATAAAGTGAGTGATTATAGTAAGTGTTAGCAACTATGGGCTTGAGTTTAGAAGTTTCTTTTCTGGGTTGGTTGTCTTCTGTACCTGTCCCGTTTAAATAAAATGTTTTAAACAGTGGCTTACAAAAAAGAACTGGAGTAACTGTATATAGAAATAAATCTAGTTCTATGCTTGGACACTATTTTTACTTAAAAATTAATTTCATTGTTTTTTCTTGTATTATGTGCATAATTTGTAAAGCCATTGTCTACTGGTTAAAAACAAATACTGTGGGGTTTTTTGATGGGGTTTCTTTTAGTTAAATGCAGTATTAACATAAGCATGTAAGGTGAAGGGTCTGGAGCACAAGGCTTATGAGGAGCAGCTGAGGTAACTGGGATTGTTTAGCCCAGAGAAGGGGAGGTTGAGGGGAGATCTCATCGCTCTACAACTGCCTGAAAGAAGGTTGTAGTGAGAAGGTCTCTTTTCCCAAGTAACAAGCGATAGGATGAGAGGAAATGGCCTTATGTTGCACCAGGGGAGGTTTGGACTAGATATTAGGAAAAATTTCTTTACTGAAAGAGTGGTGAAGCATTGGAACAGGCTGCCCAGGGAAGCGGTGGAGCCTCCATCCCTGGAAATGTTAAAAAAAACCCATGTAGATGTGGCACTTCAGGACGTGGTTTAGTAGGCATGGTGGTATTGGGTCAACAGTGGGATCTGATGATCTTAGAATCACAGAATCATTAAGGTTGGAAAAGACCTCTATGACCTGATGTTTGCTGACGTGGGGTGGGAGGCTAATTTCTTTTAAAACATCAACGTGATGAACTTACTATTTTGATATTATATTCTCTCTCTGCTCAGTGTTGCTGGTCATTGTCCTCAGCAAAAGGTCTTCATGCACCCAAGTTGATCTGGAGAAGCTGTTCTGGTTTATGTCAAAGTAATTCAAATGACTTTTTTTTTTCTTTTGAAAGCTAGAGTGTATTTGGATTTCATGCAGTGAATCTTATTAAATAAAATGTCATTTGCACTTTATCCATTGTCATTGATGCCTTTATGTTTGGAATCCTAGAAATCACATGTGGGAAATTCATGATTGCAAATTCTTGTATATGTTTGCAGTATGCCTTGAAGATATTTTGCAGGTGACATCTACTTTTCAATATGGAAGATAAAATAAATAGGACGTTTTAAGTAATATTGAAGAGTTGCACGTAAGCATTTGTGAGTGAATGTCATGGAACTTGAGCAATTGCAAAAACAATTGCAGTTGAAAAAGGAGGAAAGGCAAAAATTGGTTGAAATTATTCTGATGTGGAAACCCAATGCCCTGATCCTGTACAAATTAGGGAACTAATTGTATCTCGTGAGGAGTTGGATGGAAATATATGGGGAGGATGATTGGTTATTTCTTTTAAGTCCCCCTGAATGTGAAGCCAGAGATAATGGTGAAAGCAAGGAGCCTATTTAAGCCCCTCCAGTGCCTTCTCTTGGAATGAGTGTTAACCCTTTTCTCTGCCTTATGGAGGAATTGCAGGGCATGAAGCCAAAAAAAATGTGCAGTTGTGCCTGCCTGTTCAGGAAGTGCAGGCTTATCAGTGAGTAAGTGATAATGGCCCATACATTTTCACCTTAAATAGTTACTTCTGCCTTGGATCTTTGCCAGTGGAATTTGCTACTCCATCTATAGCTGTCTGGCATAGATTCCTGAGCCAGGGCCCTATTGTGCTGCACATGCCAAACAGGTGGTAACTGTCAAACAATATCACATCCCGTACCAGGGCTGGGACTGCTCCAGTCTGGCGAGTGGAGTGGGAGGTGGCAGTGGCAGCTGACAGGGCCCAGCGTCCCGATGTCACTGTGCCCAGGAAGCTGCTGCCACAGCTGCCTCCCCCAGCGCAGGTGAAGAAAGGAGCAGGGACAGTAGAGGGTGGGGAGCAGCTGCAGGACAAGGGCCTGCTGGCTGTGGCCACTGCCCATCACCAAGCCATTCCAGCACTTGAACAAGTAGGAATCGCTAGGGAACGCTTTTAATAATCCAATTTGGCCTGCTTGAAGACCAGACAGGATTTGAAGAAAGACTGCAGATTTCAAAGAATTTAATAAGGTCACCCACACCCTCCACTTGGAGTCGTGGTACTGGACATGATTTGAAGAAATCGGTGAAGGATTGTAGAAGGTTTGCAGCCATGGAAAGTGGTGACAGATCTTGCTAATGCTTTTCTTTCGATAGCTCCTTCAGAAAGCCAAGACCAGTTTGCCTTTGCCTGGCAATAAAAGCAATGTGCTTCCCAAGTACTGCCACAGGGACACAAACACAGGCCCTTCCTTTACCACCAGTTAAATGCCAGCAGCTGATGTGACCTCATGACTGGGTACCTTACTATTCATCATCATTTTGATGATCTGTTAATTAGGTCTGAGTCACAACAAGAAACTGAAGCAGTGGCCAAGATGCTGAGAACACATTTACAGGACCAAGGCTGGGCAATGAATCCAAAGAAAGTACAGGGCCCTAGTACTACTGTGCAATCTTTGGAAATAGTTTGGCAGTGGAACAAGCAACAACAAGCCTTTGATGCCTACAAAAATGCTTTGAGCATGTGCAACTGTGTGCTCCTAGGCAAGGATATCCTTTTGAATTAGAAGTAACAGTTCTAGACAACATAGTCTGGTGGGAATTGTTGGAAAATACTGAGCCAAAAAAATCAGAAGGAACTTGTAGGTTTTTGGTCCAAGGCATTACAAGCCTCCACTATACGTTGTACCCCAACTTCTGCTCTTACTTTGTATTCTTTGTTGATATCAGATTCTTGAGTTCTTCATATGTGCTTTTTCTGTTACTGGCATCGCAAACATCAAATTGAAGTTCAAAGTGAAAAAGCGTAAGCCAGTCCAGTCTCTGTGGGCAATCACCCCACATCAGGTTATCAGACCTGGAATATGATTAGTTGAAGAAGCTGGAGCAACATGTAACTGTTACTGGAAGGGGATGGCACTCCTGTCTTCCTCCCTCATCACAGGCTGGCTCATTGTACTTTCTAATCTTGTACTACAAGCACAAGCCCCAGATACATTTCTGCAAGATCAACATGTAAGTACTTGGTTATCCTCTCCTGTAATGAACTAACGCATCTGCTTCTGTATTAAGGGAAGATTAGCAGCTGAAGATCTTTGGACAATGTGTCTGTAGCTGCATTACAGATTTATACTATGGTAAGTGATTTTAATATTAATATTTATCATTGCTATCTTTTCTGAGGAAGTAACAACTATACACTAATGAACATTTCAACATTGATTGACAATGGACTTTCTTCCTTTGACATCATGGATGCTGCTTCAGTTTGGAAGGCATGTGTTTTTTCAACAGAATTGATGAATCAGCCAGCGTAGAGGATGACATTCAGCATCTCCAGGACTTCATGCATCAAGTGAAGGAAACTACTGATGGTTCCTGGCTGGCAGAGTAGTTTAATTCCCTGACAGAACAAATGGGACACCTGATTCAAAGCACTGTAGAGATGTGCTTTTTCCTTTCTTATATGTATTTATAACATGCCTCTCTAAGTTACTCTGCACCGTCTTTCATAAGCCCAAATGCACACCTTCTGTTTTGCCAGCCCCCCAACCGAAACTGCAGTTTAGGCAAAGGAGTGGAGCATGGGAGTATAACAGAAGACTGGCAAGGAGGAATTGTAAAACACTCGAGTGACCTTGCAACTGGGAGGTACAATCATTGTATTAATCATTGCGAGCTTGAACGACATTTGATTCACGTCAACAAATTCAACCTACAGTCTGAGACTCTCACTTTATTTTACTTATGCATTAACATATGAATATGAATTATGGGATGTGACTTTAACTGCTCAGCTCCTGTCACACCCTACTAGTTGCTACAATCAAATCGTGCATCATATCAAGATTGAATATAATGTTTCATTTTGTAGTGATTTTATTAGCTCTTACAATATTATGCTTATTATTTTTGATCATTTCACGTGTTCAGACTTAGTACAAAGCTAAACAAATACGCTTCATCATAAGGAATCCCTCTAATGCAATTAGGAATATTTTATGCTACTAAAAGCTATTTGCTCACTGTGAATCTGCAAACATGTCAACATAGTATATAGATAACGTTAATTTGACACTTAAATGAAACAGTTTATCAATGAAACTCCTGCCACCTATTAATGACACAGAGGCAAGAGGTAACTGTGCTACTTCTCTATATGAGCTGATAAAAGTAGACTGACTGTAGTCAGGGGGCAAATGGGACCAACGTGTGCCATTTCCCCCCTTAACAAGCAGCAGTTTAGCTCAGGCTCCAGAGGTGAAGGCCTGCCCACAGCTCAGCCAAGAACTCCTCAAAGAAAACCGCAAGGAGCAGTGACACAAGGAATACCTAAGAAGCCTAATGCATAACTCGGTTATATATAATTTGACTACAAGTCTACCACTTTTATCCCATAAATATGACAGCCTAAGTGAGCCTTCTATGAGGTCTCCTTGCTAGGGAGTGTGGCTGCATGGTGATGATATCTTGCAGCACTGGGACACCTCTCAAGGGTGCTCCTCAAAGCAATGAAATCTTCTTCCAACTACAGACTGCTGGTGGGCCCCATTTGAGTCCTCCCTGGACAAAAGCTGTACTACACAGCCAGGCTGTTCGTGTTAAGGATCGGTTGTTTAGCCTAAATAAGCATCACAGTTTAGCTCCAGCCTCCAGCTTGATCAGCAGCTAAATGTGAGCAGCTGTGACCCCAGCTGAACCCCTCAAGCACCAGGGGGAAAGGGAAAAGAGAGAGACTTGTGGGCTGAAAACTAAAACAGCTTTAATGAAACAATAATAATGAAGAAAACAGTACTAATAAGAAAATAATAAAATATATACAAATACATGAAATTGATCCCCCTTACGCCCAATGACTACATCACTACTGATGCTGCAGAGCAGACATGGGGAAAGTCCTGTACTGGTCTCAGCAGCAGATGGGACCTGGACTAAGGAATGCACAGATCCCAGACTGATATCCAAAATGTAGCTCCATTACCCAGTATGCAATAAGCAAGAAACTACATTACCAAGAGAGATAGCATTTTATTCAGGTTTGTGCAAATCCTGGCTGCTTGGAGGCGTTCCTTCAGTCAAGCATACACCAAGGGGTTTGTCACATTCTTTTATACACGGTTACACATAGCCATGTATTATTCGTTAAGCATGTGATCACATATGTACATGTAATTGTAATAAATGTCAAGTCATTCTTTTCATCTTCTGTTCATGCTCCAAGGGTATCTTTAGGGATCAGTACACCAAAAATTGCCTGCCAAGTTCATCTATCGATCAGCTCCGCCCAATCTCCTCTCAAATTTTGGCTCACTGTTTCTAAATCACTGACTTGGAATTTCATTTATTGAAGGTCCTAGTTCCTCACTCAAAAGCCATGCTGATAAAGTGCATTATTATTTCCAAAACCGTAGTTCCTTTACAGCTGAACAAACTTTAATTGAAAGTACATGTTCCTATCATAAAAAATTCCAGAAGATAATCATAGGCTGGGACCCATCTTGTGTGAATCTCTTCTCTGTCCGATGATCCTATGATATTTTTAAGATATTTAAAAATACTATGGGCTTTTACCAACAGGATCAGGGGCAAAAGAACAGATGAGGCCCATATTAGATGTCAACCACCAAAGAAGAGATCTTGACTCTTGTGATCCCTCAGTTTTACACTGAATATGACGTATATGGAATGGAATACCCTGTTGGTCAGTTTTGGGTCACCTGCTCTGTCCATTCCTCTGCAGATTGCAACCCTTTTTTGCCCTTTTGACTTACAGCATTTCACCAACTCAGGATGTTCTTGGCTTCCATAGAGACAAATGTAAACAACGGCCTCTCTGCGTACCAATGTACTTCAGTGATCATAATAAATTTGAAGTGTAATAATTTTTAGAGACAAACACTGTCTGAAAAACATATAGTTAGCTTTCAGAGAACGAAGGTACTTAAAACAGGGATTTGCTGAAAGTTAGAAAATCAATTCTGCTCTAGCTCCAACCAGAACATTAAGTATCATTTTAAATAGAATAAATAATTTAATATTGTGTGATTTTGCTTGCTGTTTGCTTAGCCTTCCTAGCATAAGTAGCAAGACTTTCTCCAAACCACCAGGCCACAAGCTGGGAACCATAAGCTAAAAGTTTCTGCGACAGTGAAATTTGCAGTTTTTTCTTGGGGTTCTTGATTTAAGTTTGCAGTTTTGTAGTCTCAGACTACTGAGGAGTAATTTAAGGTGCTTCTCGTTTTAAATATGCAAATCTACACAATTAAATGGTTTTAATACCTCTCCTGAAATATTGGGAATCCATTGTTCAATTCGGAGTTTATTTGTCTCGAAAGGAAATGGCTACTTGCTTTATCTTCCGGGCTGAGCAAGTTGTATTGGGGAATAAAGAAGTGTGGCAGCTCAGATTTTTGCAGGCAATCCAGAAAATATCCCAGATATTTCTGAAAGCAATGGTCCAGATCTCCCAAATGCCAGTCTGTGTCATTTGGCCACATGACACATGCGTGGAAAAAAGCAGTTTTGACATGATATGAACAGAATTTTTCTAATTCTTTAGTATATTTCATTTTAAGTCGCTCCAGAAGATACTTCAGAAGCTTAAGACAACTTTTCCTGTTAAATAAATAAGAATTTGTTAAGTACTTTCTACACAGTCAGTTTTAAATATGTATTTTAGGTATTTAAACACACATTATTCATGAAAGCAACAAAAAAAATGTTCTTACTCTTAATAGAATAACATTTTCAATAATTTTTTGAATAAAATCTGAAAATAAGTGTAGCAATAGGTTAGATACTCCTAGAGCTACTGCGTATGAATCCAGATTCTAGCAATGAAGGATTTCTGCCTTAAACAACAGGTTTTGTGTATGCATCACTTTCACTGGTAGCTGCGGCAATGCAAAGCGTTGGTCACCATACAAAGTATAGTCTCCCAGCTGCAATTTGTTCTTTCTCTTTGAAGAAATGTGGAAACCAGTTTTTATTGGAGTAAAAAAAAAAAATCACATTTATTTATCCTAATCCCATTCAGCTTTTATTTTTCCTTGCCATCATTTTAGAAATTGCCTTGATATGAAGTGTAATTTTGTTCCAAAAGCTCAGAAAGCAGAATCATCAGACTTTTAAGCTGGGTCCTTTAAACAGGACTGAGTTTGGGGAAGCTTATTTAACAAGTTGCATGTTTTTGCTTTCCAAGGCAAGTCTGGACTGTAAAGCTGCCAGGTGATTTGTTTCCACCTCTCATTGAGCAAGCGCAAGTCAGATGTTCAGCGACTACACACAATGTTGTACTGCTGTAGAACAATGACGCCTGAAAGCCTTATTCTTGCTCCCCGTTATAAGTAATTAGTCTTCAATCAGATTCTTAAATGTTAAAGCAAAACCATTCTAGCCTGGCTCACACAGGCTTCAAGTAGAAACTCATCTGAAATACCAACCTACAGCACTTTGGTCCATCGGATTCACAACATGTCTTTGAGCTGCCGTGGTTGTTCATCATAGCCTTCTCAATATGCGAGAAAGAGAGTCGCCAGGTGTTTCCTAAAGTTGAGTACAAGATCGTTAAATTGTTACGCAGCAGTAAGTACTGGTGTCTGTAACCAGGAAAAAAAAGGAACACTTTATAATTGACTTAATTTTAAATATTAGCAATGTCTTAGCATTTTAAAAAGAAAATATTGTAATTCAGTGACCAAAATCAGTTGATTCCTCCTTAATTCCCCAGCTGCTTCACACAAAAACAATTATTAATAATATAGGACACAGTTAATTTTTTCGGTGCTTTAAGTAAAGTACGTCTGGATTCACTTTAAAAATGAGCTTAATTCTGAACTCTCCCGCATTTGTTGAACACAATTTGGGGAATCAGACAATTCATAGAAATCTATTACTTTAGAATCTCTGTTTTGTATTATTGGTCTTACTGCATGACCATTCTGGTTTTGAATAAAGAACATCTTCACCACTGGTTTCAATTTCTTTGTGCAAGTAATATGCTTGTGAGTTTGTCTCAGGCAAGGTGCCTGTTCTAAAGCATTTTTTTCGTTCTTCTGGTAACATTTCTGAAAACAAAGATTAACATAGCTCAATCTGTTCTTAAAACACCAACAATCATTTTTGTCTTCCTTTCATAAGTAGTTTCTCTTGCATGTTGGGTTTGGTTCCTGTTTGCATTTACTTTTCACAGGAAAACAGAGCCCAGTAGAGCAACAATGATTTATTTGGCATCATTAAGATGGGCATGCTAATTTAAAAAAATACCAGTTTGCCTGAACCCTTTCTGCTGAAATTATCAGTTCATGTAATGCAATGACAGGTTGGAATGTTTCTGCAAACAAACCTAGTCTTGGTGTGACAGTGATCTGGAGAAAATAAATGTTGTAGCTACACCAGAGTTCAATGAGAAACAATGGATCTTGCTAGAAAAGTGAACGGTTCACCTCCTGCAGATGAAATTTGTGCATGCAGTCCCACTTACAGGGAAGCTCCTTGCCTTTTAGGAAATCTCCTTTTAATTTACATCTTTTTTCCTTACAAAGCAAAGGAGAGTGTGTTGCTCTTAAGTACAGTACCAGCACAGGAAAGGTCCATCTTCATGGGTCTGCCTTAGTAGATTTAATACAATGCTCTTAGGAATGGTGACCATCTAGCCTGGCAGAGCAGTTTTGTCTTCAGGTTTCAGTATAGGACAAGCAGTATCACAAATAAAATATTGTAAAAGGGATTTCAGTTGTCTTTTCTTTATCCATAAGATAAAGATTGATATCACAAAAGCAGAATGCTGAACAGAATCTGGATACCCTTTTTATAGCACTTGTAAGTAATTTTAAAGTAAAGTTGTAGAGGAGAGTCATATTTCATAACTTAGACTTATTGTCTGTATTTGAGGTACCTCTTAGAACTTTTTCTTTTTTGTTTTGTTTGGCTACTAAATAGAGTGATTTATTTCTGAACTCTCCCCTGACTTTTCTTCCCAGCCATTGCTCAATTTTGAGGCCATCCTGTGTGCTGGGTGGCCAGCTCTGCTGAACTTCCAAAGTCAAGATGATGTCCACTGATATTTCTGCTGGAGGATTTTTGATCTGAAGAGTTATTGCAGGGCTTCCAGCCTTCTTCCTTTTCACAGTTACTTCCACATCTAGTAACAAAGAAGAAATTGACTTGTATATATTTTTATATATTAGAAGAAACTTTTTTTCTTTTAAGAACATTAAGGTTTTTACTGAAGAGGAATTGAGTATCGGTCAAAAGAAACACCCAATTTCAGTCACTAGCTCTTTATCCTACAGGATATGGGTTTTAAATAAAACATTAAGAAGGCGTGTTGAGGAGTTTTATGAAATACAGAACATTTTTCTTGAACAGATGTGTTTGCTTGATTTATTAGGTCTACAGAATCAGAAATACAGTAATATTTTCCAATGAACTACTTCACTGTTGAAAATGCTGAGACTGAAGAGGTTTGGCCACAATGTTTCTGAAGGCTTTGGAGAAAGACAGCAACCTAAAATGTTATGTTTTATACATAGATCAATATAAAATATTAGGTAGTGTATAAAAGAAAGCTTTCCTTTTGCTACCAGTTCAGCAAAGGCTCTTTCTGTATGGCAGACAGGTTTAAAATATACAGGTCATGTAGGAAGTACCAAGCATGCGACAAAACATTAATTATTCTTGTATGGAAAAGGATTGCATACAGGATCAATAGGTTAATTACATAATATAATTAGCTCTGATGCATTTGTAGTGATTCTTAGCACAGGAGCAAACCTGAGATACCAGAGACAGGAGAGGTTATAGTTATAGCTACATTGCCACAAAGAGACAGCTGACGGGGGGGAAAAATAACATTTTACTAACAACAAGGCAATGCGTAAGTGCAATGTAATACGATATATTTACAGTACGATTGTAAATTGGATTTTCAGCATGCCTAGGTGAAGACTGTTCTCTCAGTACTTACTTTTAATGTTTTTTACTTCTTGTTTAATAATGTCTCTTAATGCTTGAAGCATTTTAAAGGCTGATAATTTGCCATCTTCATCTAAAAACTTCAACAAGTACTTTTCTTTTGGATTTCTTTTGAATGCTAGATAATAAAAGGCCCCAGTGTCATCACATTCCTCCAGCTGGAGTCTTGCAACAGGCATTACAAGCATGATGTCAAACTCGTTTGGTTCAGATATCTGCGAAGTATGAAATACAATAATCAATATACAGCTTAGGATTTCTCCTCTTCAGCCTTTTATACCAGTTGAGGTTTTACTAAAACAGCTTTTCTCATATACTTCTCGTGTCTGGTGTGAAATGTGAGTTTATTTCTGTGGTTTTTAATTACAGGATTAATGTGCATTCAAGGGCAGAAGAGTGATTTACTGATAGTAGTTCATATCCCAGCTTTCGAACTTATTAATTTTTAATAGCTTTAAGATTCTTAAGCTGTTCTCAGTAATGCATAAACGCTGATTTTGGTCATCATTTTGCACACAGGAATCAGCTGTGAGGAAAAAAAAATGCACTGCTCTGCTTGAAGCCGGATTAAAAAAAATTTGTCCCCATACTTGAGCTGGAAACTAAAGAAAATTATTTCTTCTGCGTTGTGAAAAAATCTATAAACTAAAAACTGGCTGAGAGCCCGTCATGCAGTGCTGTTCCCAACTCATCCTCCGGTTACCCCAGACCTACCTGCACGCTGTGCACGAGCAGGGCTTGCTGTGCACAAGCGACTCCCCTTCAGGCTGCACCTCTTACTAAACGCACACACATCCGTCTCTGCAAGTCAGCTATTCATTCCATAATTAACGTCTGCTTCTGAACTCTCTCTCCTGACTTTCGTTCGCAGCCACTGCTCAATTCTGAGGCCATCCCGTGCGCTGGGTGGCCAGCTGTGCGGAATTTCCAACTTGCTGGGCTTCCAAAATTACTGAGTTATGAAATAGCTGCGTGTCCATGAACGCAGTGATCTAAAGCCTGTCCTCGCCGAGAAGTGCCACTCTCAAGCACCGGGAAGCCGTGCTCCCCGTGGGGGACAGCCCGCTCCAGCGGCACCCGGGGCCGCTCCCGCCCGTCACACCGGGGCGGCCACAGCCCCGCACCCACCTTGACGTGCTCGTAGTAGCTGCCGGCGCCGAGCCGCTCCACGCTGCTGAAGCTGCCCTCCTTGCTGCGGATGGCCTGGATCACCTGCGACACCACCTGGTTGACCAGCCCAGCCGCCTCGGACACGTCCTGCCGGGCCAGGCTCAGCCGCGACAGCACCTCCCGCAGCCGCGGGCCCCCCAACGGCGGGCGGGACACCGACACCGGCACCGCCGCTGAGGCTCGAGGCGGCGCGGCGCTACGAGGGGCGCGGGGCGCCTCCCCGCCACCTGTTGACCCTCCCGCTGCCGGGCGCGCCGGCGGGAGCCGGGCGGCGGGAGCTCGGCGGGATGGGCGGGCGCGCCGAGCGGCGGATCCTGTCCTCCGCGGGGCGCGGAGGGTCCCGGTGCCGCCAATGGGGCTGCCCTGGGGGGCTGATCCCTCCCTCCGCGGTGCCTGGGGAGTCCCGTCAGGGCTGTTCCGGGGAGCCGATCCAGAGCTTCGCGGCGCACGGAGGATCCCGCCCGGGGCGCGGCCCCGCGATCCGCTGCGGGCTGCGCCCCGCTCCAAGCCCCGGCCCCGGGAGGGCCGGGACCCCCGCCTGCCCCGCTCCCCTCTGCCGCCCGCGCCGTCCATGGGCTGTGCTCCCGCTCCGCGCCCGCCGGAGAGGGGTTCCCGCCTCGGACAACTTCCTCTAACAAGCAGAGAAAGCGAAACCCCGGCGGGACAAGCAAACTATCTGCCTGCGCTGCCTGGCCCTGCCCGACAGCGCGGGAAAGCTCCGACATCCGGGCCGGGCACCTGGGGGCGCGGCCGCCGCCTCCCACCAATCCTTTTGGAGCGTTTTCCCGCTCCCCGGCTGCCCGCCCACCAGCGGGGCGAAGCCACGCGAGCACCGAGTCCGGTGACATAACAGGTGGTTGGGATGACAAAAAGGGGAATGTTTTAATTTAAGATAAACTACAGTTAAGTTTCACCTAAGTAACTATTTTTGGAAAGCTAGACAATGTCCCTCTGATACCATGTTTTCTCTCTCATGAGATGCCACTTCCCGATGCCACTGACGCAGGGTTTGCAGGACATCTCCCCTGATACAAGAAGTAGTTATTACAAAAACTGGAATGTTTTGATTTAAGCTAAAGGAGAGTTAAGTTTCACCCAAGTAACTATTTTTTGAAAGCTAGACAGAATGTCTCTCTGATACCATGGGCTTTTTTATAGCATGTTTCTCTCAAACAGTGCTTTTCCAGACACTGTTCAGAAAGAAATGATAACACCTTGTGTTAGGTGTGATATGTGCTGAACACAAAACCACAGAATGACCTGAGCTGAAAGGGACCCACAAAGATCGAGTCCAACTCCTGTCCTTGCATAGGACAACACCAACATTCACACCGTGTGCCTGAGGGCATTGCCCAAATGCTTCTAGGCACCCTGACTGCTTCCCTGGGGAGTTCCAGGGCTTCACCACTCTCGGGGTGAAGAACCTTTTCCTAATGTCTAACCTAACCCTCCCCTGGCACATCTTCCTGCCGTTCCCTCGGGTCCTGTCATTGGCCACCAGAGAGAAGAGATCAGCACCTGCTCCTCCTCTTTCCCTTGTGAGGAAGCAGCACTTGAGGTCCTCCCTGTCTCCTCCAGGCTGAACAGACCAAGTGACTTCAGTCACGGTTTCCCTGCTAGATCCTTCACCAGCTTTGTGGCCTGCTCTGGAAACAAAGTGTCTTCTTTTAAAATCACCTCTGTTTGCAATCTTACTCTGTGTCAAAATCAAGACAGAGTGCTGGCTTCAGAGCTCCAATTAGCAAGAGATTGGGCTGTTGTGAAGTTCACAATAACATTAAAATCAGTCCTTGGAAAGTAATAGAAGATGCATAAGGTTTCTGGAAAAATTTGTACACGTGCACGGAAGTGGGAAATATATTCTCTCCCAGCTCTTGCCTCGTTACACGATTGGTGGAAATCATTTCCTCACGCGCACAGCGCTGAAATAAAGGATGCTGCTTGCAAAATGAGTGTTAGAGAGTTTATTTGCCAGCATTTTTGGTATCAGCACCGCCTGCCCAGCCTCACCAGCTGCTCAACACCGCCACAGCGGTGAACAGGCCCCTGCAGCAGAGGCCGCCCCACACGGAGCCCAGGTCGGATCGCCCGGCCCTGCCCCGCGGAGCCAACGGCCCCGCCCCCTCAGCTCCTCAGAGACAATGGCCCCGCCCCCTCCGCCCTCTCGGAACTAACGGCCCTACCACGGCAGCCCCCCAGGTGGTCCTGACGCTACCGCGCGGCAGCCCCACACTTCCGGTGGCGCTGGTCCTCGTTTCCGGTCGTGCGGAGCGCCGCCGCCGGACGGGTTTCCGCCGCCGGGATGTTGCTGCGGAGCCGCTGGGGCCGCCTGGCCCTACCCCCGGTGCCGCGGCCCGGGCATCGCTGGGCGAGCTCCGAGGCCGGGGCGGTGGCGGCTCCGCGCTACGAGGTGGTGGTGATCGGCGGCGGCCATGCGGGAACGGAGGCGGCGGCGGCGGCCGCTCGGAGCGGGGCCCGCACGCTGCTGCTCACGCACAAGACCGGCACCATCGGTACCTCCCGGGGTTGTGCCAGGGCCGCGCGGGCGGGGGAGGTGTCGCGGGCAGCCTTGGAACCGTGTCACGCGGGCGCCTTGGGGCTGCCCAGTGCGAGGGGCGGCGCTGGGCGGAGAGGCGGCGGGAGCGGTGTCCGTGTGTCCCCTGCCGGCAAATAAACAAATACTCACTTTGAAGTTTTAGAAAGACAAGCATCCTTTATTTCAGCGCTGGGCGCATGACAGGATGATTTCCATCAGTCGTGTAACGAGACAAGAGCTGGGACAGAATGTATTTCCCACTTATGTACTTATGTATGAATTTTCCCCCAAATTTTATGGATATTCTATTACTTTCTGAGGATTAATTTTAATGTTATTATAAACTTCACAGCAACCAAATCTCTTGCTAACTGGGGCTTTAGGGCCAGCTCTCTTGCGTTTTAGAATGGGAAAGTCCCCAAACAGGTGATTATAGAAGACAAATCTATTCAGTACAAATCGTACTTAACACAAGACACTATCATTTGTCTCTGAACAGTGTCTGGAAAAACACTTTGAAAAAAAACATGTTAGAAAGAAACCATGCTATCAGAGGGACATCCTGTCTAACTTTCAAAAAATGCAGTTAATTAGATGAAACTTAACTCTACTTTAGCTTCAATCAAAATATTCCAGTTTCTGTAATAGTAACTACTTCTTGTATTAGGGGAGATGTCCTGCAACCCCTCCTTCGGCGGCATCGGGAAGGGGCATCTCATGAGAGAGGTGGATGCCCTGGATGGGCTGTGTGGCCGCATCTGTGACCGCTCCGGCGTGCACTACAAGGTGCTGAACCGCAGCAAGGGCCCAGCAGTGTGGGGGCTCCGCGCCCAGATCGACCGGCGCCTCTACAAGGAGAACATGCAGGTGCGGGCGGCAGGGACAGGCACAGGGCAAACCTCACTTGGTGTTGAGCTGGGATGGTGTCTGCGTGCGGAGGGGTTGGAGAGAATCAACTTGGAAGTGGGAGTGCTGGTGCAAGTGGTCCCCAGATTAGCCTTTATAACGGTACATTAACCGTGTGTAGAGATATCTGTGTACAGTCTACCAGCTGCTTTTAAAGCTGCTGACTGATTTAAAAACATGGATTTATTTCCAGGGGTTTCGTGTGTGTGTTTGTGTTCTGGAGTATTAGAATTAAATACTGGAATCTGAAGTATTATGATAAACTTTATATAATGTTTATAATTTACATAATGATAAACATTATGATTATCAGGGTAATGAGGCAAGGGGTAGTTTGGTTTTGGTGTTTCCTTGTCATAGAAACTATTTTCTTGTCAAACCTAGATAGCTTTCTATTTGGTGCCTTAATGCAGTACAAGTTTTTGGAGTTCAGCATACTTTAAAAAAAAATCCTTAAGCATTTTATATACAGCATTTTTTATATAAGCATTTTATATTCATGACCAAATAGTCTCTTTCGAGCTTAAACTCTTATCTGTGAATGAAAAGTTCTACTTGATATATCAGGATAGTACAATAACCTAGTCTCTGTCAAGTGACCTGGTAAGAACAGAAACGTGAAGAAGGTGATAGATGTTTTGGAAATCAGTAGGGTTCAGGACTGCCCACATGTCTCAGAACTTCCTAGATTTTTGCAGTAACTCCTTTCACGACAGAGAGAAATCCTTAACACACCACTGTTGACAGTTCATGAGGCATCTGTGGAGGATCTTCTCTTGACAGAGCCAGAACCGGACCATCCTGGGAAGTGCCGAGTCACGGGAGTCGTTCTGGGTATGTGCTAATATCTCATTGAGCACCTTCAGTTACACACCAAGAGCAGCCTTTGGGGTAAGCATTTCTGATTCATCAGTGAGAAAGTTGGATTAGCTGTTAGAGGTGATTTAGGCCAAGTGTGAAATAAGCTAGGTTAATATGTGTAATACAAGGGGAAACATCCCCAGACTGATAGGATATTGGGAGGTGATATAAGCTTCATTTTCTTCAGGCTAGCAATGCTGAATTCCATGCTGTGTTTTGAGATTTTGTTTGGCAAATGGCATATGCTGCTGACAACAGTACAGGGCAGTGGTGTCCTATTACTAGTAGACTCATGCTTCATTACTCCTTGCTGTTCTAGTAAAGAAGCTTTCCAAAATAAAGGCCTGGATAGGAATTTTTCCCAGGAGTAGGTTTTCTGTGTTAAGGATAACATGCTTAGGAATAAGAAAAATATAGGAATAACTATATGCTGCTTGTTGCAGTTATAACTATTAATGCTTTTATTATTTTAAAGCTGATTTTGTTAAAGTGAAAGGTGGAGAAACCCTCAGTGAACAGTGTTAGTCTAGTTTTAGACTGAAGTACTAAAATAACAGGGCTTTGTACGTACCAAAATATGTGCATCTCTGAAAACCTGCTGTTTCAGGGGATGGGAGCACAGTACACGCTGGGAGCGTCATCCTGACCACCGGTACATTTCTGAGGGGGATGATGTTCATCGGACTGGAGATGCACCCAGCTGGGCGGCTAGGAGACCAGCCAGCCATCGGGCTGGCACAGACTTTGGAGAAACTGGGATTTGCAGTGGGCAGGCTGAAGACTGGGACGCCACCCCGACTTGTCAAAGATACGATTGACTTCAGTGGTCTTCAGGAACGTGATGCTGACAATCCTCCAGTGCCATTCAGCTTCCTCAGCGAGGCTGTGTGGATCAAGGTGAGATATAACACGTCAAATGCACATAGAGCCAGGTAGTGAGGTAGGGATACTGGTTCAAGGAATGTCATGCTCAGAATCAGCCAGGGAGTTGGTAGCTGGGAAGGGCGGCTGGGCTGTATTCATACTGGAGGTGTTATGTTTCTAAGGACTCTCAATGCAGAGAAAGAAACTTTCTTTTGAAGCAAGTACCTTTTTCCTCTCAAGTTGAGAACCAAAGTTTCTTTACTTTTAGAATGAGAATTGCATGACATCTGGTATAGTTAGCTGTATTCTTCATGTGCTGATTACGTGGGTAGTTTACAAAGTAATACTTCCAATATTAGACCTGTAGTGTGGAGATTTATGGTATTTTGCATATTACCCCAGCTTTAGCATGAAAGCTAAAAATGTTGAAAATGAAGATCATTAATAGTGTTGACTAGGAAAGAAAAGGGATGAACCAGAGGTGGCATGTTAACAGTTATTTACAAGTAGAAGAAACGCAGTTTTCCAAAGAAAATCTTGTAAAGTAGATGGCGTTCTTGCATAATGTAGCTAAACAACATAGAATTAAGTATCAGGAGTTAATTTACCCCAAAGCATGTAGGAACTGCAATAACCTACTGTAATTGGAGTGGTGGTGAAAGTAATATTACTTGAAGTCCTTGGTTTGTGTAAGAAAGGTTTTATGGAGTTGAAGTGCAACATTATTACTGTCTTGAACATGGCACACACAATTGCAGAATGATAGAGGGTTGGAGGGGATCTCTGGAGATCATCTAGTCCAACTCTCCTGCTAAATCAGGTTCAGCTAGAGCAGGTTGCACAGGAACGTGTCCTGGCAGGTTTTGAATATCTCCAGAGAAGGAGATTCCTCAGCCTCCCTGAGCAGCTTGTTCCAGTGCTTTGTAACCCTCACAGTAAAGAAATTATTCTTCGTGTTCAGATGGAACTTCCTGTGCTCCAGTTTGTGCCCATTGCCCCTTTTTCTGTCACTGGGCACTACTGAAAGGGGGTTTGCCCAATCCTCCTGACACCCACTTCTTGGAAGTTGATAAGCATTGGTAAGATCCCCTCTCAGTCTTCTATTCTGCAGGCTGAGCAGTCACAGGTCTCTCAGCCTTTCCTAATAATCTGAAAGATGCACCAGTCCCCTTATCATCTTTGTAGCCCTGAATATATTGATTCTTTTTCAGAGAAGGTCAGTGAAATATTTCGAATGGTGGGTTTTTTCCAAACCTTGAACTTTTCACATTAATTGCAGGGGTTTGAAAGTTTTCTTTTGTTTTCTTCACTAGACTCTTCAATTGGCTGTTAGCTTTAGGGTCAGACATTTGAATTCCTGTCGTTAATTTGAATGCTGTGGTATAGTGTGTTGCTTTCATAGGAATAGCCATTCCGTAACTATGACTAACTAGTGTATAGAATAGACCTTGGATTCTAGATTCCTAAATCCTGTTCTGTCTTGTCTAGTCTGGTCTGCTTTGTCAGGACCACAAGTCCCGGTCTGCTTTTGTGCATGTTTCTCAAGCTCTCTGATTATTTTTGTTCTCTCTGTATAGTGGGTATGACAGCACTTCCCATCTCTCCAGGAGGGCCAGGTGTCATGGAAAAGCCCTTGGAGATCCTCAGAACAGAGCTGTTCAGTAAGAGTGCAATGTTGTGACTGGATTAACTTAAAGTGAGCTTTGGCCTCTTTCAGCCAGAAGATCAGCTGTCATGTTACCTGACTCGCACTACCCTGAAAGCCCAGCAAATTATCCATGATAACCTTCACCTGAACAGCCATGTAAGGGAGACAACACAGGGTCCACGGTACGTAAGTGTCATTATGCAGAGCTCTCAATGGCATGAGCTGACAGTCTGTCTGAAGCTGCCATTCTCGTCTGTTTCACTTTGCTTCCGGAGAGGTACTTTTTCTCCATGTAAGCTAGTGCTCATGGCTATTTACTGTTGCAGGTATTGTCCCTCTCTTGAATCAAAGGTTCTGCGCTTCCCAAACCGAGAACATCAAGTGTGGCTGGAGCCTGAAGGCCTGGAGTCTGATGTCATTTACCCCCAAGGCATGTCAATGACGCTGCCACCTGAGCTCCAGGAGCAGGTGATCAAATCCATCCCAGGCTTGGAAAAAGCTAAGATGTTACAGCCAGGTGAGGGGAGGAAATAGTCTTAAATCTATTTGTCATATTGGTTACCAGTTAATAAAAAACAGATTTTGTTTAGAGCATAGCAAAACAAAGGAAATTAATTGTTGGGTGCAGGGATTTTTCCCCGATTGTTTTTAAATCATAAATAAAAGTTGATAAACTAAGTCATTCTGCCCTGTGGATTGCTTTTGCGGATAAATAGGAACCTTCAAAGCCCCTCCCTTAAGATCTGTCTTTTTGTTCATTGTAGGCTATGGGGTACAATATGATTTTTTAGATCCCCGCCAACTGACTGCTTCTCTCGAGTCTCGTCTTGTTCAGCGCCTCTTCTTTGCAGGCCAGATAAATGGCACTACAGGCTATGAAGAAGCTGCAGCTCAGGTGGGCGAATCAATCACGTGAACTCAGTGCTTAGAAAGGGATATTGCCTTGGCATTGGTCTTCAGTATGCAACCTTGCTGGGCCTGTCTTGTGCTAATGAGATTTTCTTACTTCTGTTTCTCACTCTGATTCCAGACTTGCCCAGATGTTCTTACTTTTAGTGCCTACAGTTGCTGTTACCCAGATTGCAGTAATAAAAGTAATTAAAAACACTGTCAAATGCTTCAGCATGGAGACTACAATGGTATAATTGAAAATAAGGAAATTGTCTCAGGTCATGTCGGCAGGGACCAAGAAGCTGTTCAGACAGTTATAATATCCCAAGAGAGAAACTGCCTAGATTGCTAGCACAGACTTGCATTTTCCAGGGTACAGTTTGACACATGAGTCTTTGGAGGCAGATGTGCTAGTATTTCAGCCATGAAGAGACTTATAAATGTGTTTTATTTTCTGCCTGCCCAGGGTGTGATTGCTGGGATCAATGCTTGTCTACGGGTTCATGGCAAGCCCCCTTTCATTGTAAGCCGCACTGAAGGCTACATTGGTGTCCTGATTGATGACCTTACCACTCTGGGCACCAGTGAGCCATACCGGATGTTCACCAGCCGCGTGGAGTTCCGCATGTCCCTCCGACCTGACAATGCCGATGCCAGGCTCACCCACAGAGGTATTTTCTTATGGTGGCTCTTGCAGTGAGCAGCCCTGCACGTTATAGGCTTTGGTGTCCCACGCTGTCTGTCTCAGCAGGTTTTGAGGAAGCTGGGTGTGTGTCCCAGCAGCGGTACAAACAAGCAGTTAGGATGAGGGCTGCTTTAGAGGATGGAATTGCAAGACTAAAATCCCTTCAATTCAGCCTATCCAAATGGTCCCAGTTAATACCAGAAGTTCCCATCAGCACTGGTCGAAGATCGCCTGTGAGGTAAAAGTTGCATCTGAAGCTTTCTCGGCTGACCTATGCTTGCTTTATCACATTTGGCTATTAGTTTCACGGCATTTGTCCATCCTTCCTGAAGCTCCTTCAGGGCACAGATTATTGCCTGTATTCTGTTGGCTGTAGAATAAGTGCAGCCTTTGTATTTTTACTATACTGCATTTCCTGGTGCTGACAGAGGCTCCCAAAGTGAGGGGGTGTTCCACTTGCCCAGTCAGTTCCTGATGTCCTTACTTGAAAGCGTCTCCAAGTGGTAAAAATTTTGCAGTGGGTTGCTGCTTTGCTGAAAGCTGATAAAGCAGTGATTGATTTCAAGCTAGTGTTGGATGGTAGCTATTCTTGTACGCAAAGGCTCCTGCTTCCCTTACCCATCCTCTATTTCACCTTATCTTTTCTCTTGTTTTAAATAAGTGACTGAAACCTCACTGACCGAATCAGTGTGCAAGGTTGCCCTTGATACACTTACCTCATCCCTTCTGTCTGGCTGTTCATTTTTCATAAAGAGCCCCTCTTAAGACCTGAACTACTTTTCTGTATACTTTTCTGTGTACTGCTAGTAGGGAGGTGAGCTTGGCTCTGTGGTTGTCCTGCTTTATGCAGAGATCTTTACAAGTTTGAGCTAGGAACAGCTGTAAATCTGCCTTATGCAAGTGACTTATTCCTACCATTAAAAATTACTCTTGTTCTCCACAGTGCCTTTGACATCCTTAGATATCCGGAGGCCAACATGGAGCTTCTGGCAAGGACTTTCCCAGAACCCCTGGGAAAGCTTGCCCAATGGAGAGAACTGTCAGAGAGATTGAAAATAGAAGGTAGAGTACAGAAGTTATTATGTCTTGGTGGGATTTGTATGCATTTTGTTCAGTAAGGGCAGAGCAAATCCATTCTTCCCAGTGTTTCATGTTGCTGCTTAGTGAAATGAAACACTATTGTCAGAGCATGCAGTTTTTCCCGTAGACCACATCCCTATTCAAGCACTTGTTTCACTTTGTGGAGTGAGATGAGTTATTCATGTTCACTGCTGGGTTTTTCCTCCTTACTGCTCTGTCAAATAGACCATCCTTTCCTGAGATGAGAGGTAAAGCCAACCTATGTATCTTAATTTCTGTAACAAATCAGAGTATGACTTCCAAAGTAGTGATGTGGATTAGGCTGTTCGGTCTGTGAGGCTAGAAGCTTCCTTAGGAACTTTTGACTATCTCAGTGGATTTGCTCATTCTGCTTCCACGAATTCCTGCAAGTGACCTGTTTCACCTGAACAGGAGGGAGGAAGTGTTGATCTGCTAGAAGGTAGGAGGGCCCTACAGAGGGACCTTGACAGGCTGGAGAGATGGGCTGACTCCAATCGCATGAGGTTTAACAAGTTCAAATGCCACTTTGGACACAACAACCCCATGCAGAGCTATAGACTGGGTGCAGAGTGGCTGGAGAGTAGTCAGGCGGAAAGGGACTTGGGAGTGCTGGTGGACGGGAAACTCAACATGAGCCAGCAGTGCGCTCAACTGGCAAAGAAGGCCAGTAGTATCTTGGCCTGCATCAGGAAGAGTGTGGCCAGTAGGACTGGAGAGGTCATCATCCCCTTATACTCGGCACTGGTCAGGCCACACCTTGAGTACTGTGTCCAGTTCTGGGCCCCTCAGTTTGAGAAAGATGTTGAGATGCTGGAGTGTGTCCAGAGGAGGGCGACGAGGATGGTGAAGGGGCTGGAGCACAAGCCCTATGAGGAGCGACTGAGGGAGCTGGGGTTGTTTAGCCTGGAGAAGAGGAGGCTCAGGGGAGACCTTATTGCTCTCTACAACTACCTAAAGGGAGGTTGTGGTGAGGCAGGAGTTGGACTCTTCTCTCAGGTGATCAGTGACAGAACAAGAGGACATGGTCTCAAGCTTTGCCAGGGGAGGTTTAGGATTGACATTAGGAAGAAATTCTTCACTGAGAGGGTAATTGTTCATTGGAATGCGCTGCCTAGGGAGGTGGTCAAGTCACCATCCCTGGAGGTGTTCAAAGAGATTTGAATGAGGCACTTAGTGCCATGGTGTAGTTGACGAGTAGGAGTAGGTGTAGGTGTAGGTGTTGGGTCATAGGTTGGACTCGATGATCTCAAAGGTCTTTTCCAGCCGTATGATACTGTGATATCTGGTCTTCTTGTTTTCCTTCTATTACAGCTGCTTACGAGTGGTGTGTAATCAATCAACAGCAGGAAATAGAAGAAGTGCGTCGTGATGAAGCCCTCCAGCTGCCAGAGGATCTAGATTACTTTGCCATTGATGCATCGCTTTCAGCAGAGGTGCGGGAGAAACTGGACTCTAATCGTCCCCAGACGGTAAGATACTGGGCCACAGCAAGGTTGAGCAACAGTGAAAGCCCTTCTGTGTCTTCCCAAGGGACATGGGATTAAGGAGGATTAGGGAAAGGAATACCCACAGGTTTTGATCTCATTTCTCACTAGCTCCACCGTGTAGGTTTGTTCTTGGTTAACTTGTTCCTGTTTCCACACTCAGATTGGTGCAGTCAGCCGCATCCCTGGAATTACACCAGCTGCTATTGTTAACCTGCTGAGATTTGTGAAAACCAATCACCAAAAGATGGAGAAGCTAAAAGCTTTACCTCAGACTGGGAAGTATTTACCAGGGAAGATGTACTCAGAGAAAACACCTTCCCAAAGACAGATTTCAGCAGACTTTTCTGAAGAGGATCCAGAGAATACCTTTGTTAAAACACCTTTGTAGAGAAGTGTACCCCTCCTGCCAGAGCATGTGGCAAGATCACCTGGGCCCACAGGCCTCTTCACAGAAAACCAACGCTGACTGGATCCAAAGCGGTTCTAGGTGTGTCCTGTGGCAGTGTCTTTGAGTAGAACAATAATGACAAATGTGCAAACCTTAAGTCAATGCTCAGGAACCTAAGTACAGCCTGTAGTTTTTCCAATCCAAATGAAAAGACAGCAGAATTGCTTTTCTGTTTCTAAAGCATCTTGGAAAGGACAGTGTTTTGTTCTTCTGGAATAAGAAAGAAATGTTACCATGCTGAACCCACAGCAGCACAAGAGGATTTGGCCTGGAAAGTGCTCCATGGACTTTAGTACTTGTATTCATAGCTGTGCAGTGACCACGCACAGTCTATTTTAATGTGATGTCAGCCAATAGGAGACACTTGGTTATGAACATGTGTGCCATAAACTTATGTAGGAGACCAATTGACTGTATCCTGGGCTTTTTTTTTGTCTCCTTTAAAATAAAGCTTGTCTTTAAACTTGCTGAAGAATGTGGTAGTCCCTTAGCTTTCAGTAGAGCCGTGGCAGTTCTCTGGGCCACGATTCACACAGGTAAGGGGTGAGATTCGCTACAGAGATGGTGAAGACATCTGGAGCGAGACTCGCTGCTGAGGCCAGGATGCTGAGAAAGGTGGGAGGCGTTTTGGAACCTGCCCCAGAAATTCCAGCTCCTCATAGTGTGGTGACTGAGAGACTGACGTGCTGGGGATCAGGGAGTGGGTGACTTGGCAGCCCAGAGAAGCAGGACCAGAGGTTTCTCGTCAGCACTGCAAGTGACAGTAATAGCTTGAATCTAAACGATGCACGCTTTGGGCGGTTGTTTTGTCATGTGCCATCAAGAAACACTACACTCAGGGCTGTTGCTGTGCACCTACTGAATCCTTGCGTGACTTTGGCAGCAGTCTCTGATGCATATCTCATTTCTGAACAGCCTCTGAACTGACTGGGTAAACAGGCTTGGGAACAAGTTTTGTTGCAGATAAATACAGCGATCGCTTTGAAATTATGATCCTGGACTTTACTCTTTTTCTCTGGGTGAGTGGTTCCTTTTCCTGTACAGAGAAAGGAGTCAGAGCAAATCCTTTTTGTTGACAGAGACTGTCACGCAGCAGGAGGATGGGCAGAGCTCACAGCTTTCTTTGGGATGTCATTTGCCTGCCTGCAAGCATCTTCCTCCTGTCACCAATTATTGGCTTGCACCGAGCTTTAGACACATGATCTAAACATCAGTTCATGTCAAGAATGGGTAGGAAAGCTAATGTGAATCTGTTCCTTTATGTCTGTGCCCTATTTTCCTTTCAGCTTTTTTGGCTCAAAGAATTAACTTCAGCCTTCTAAGCCTTAAGTTAAGCGTAAGGAAGGCAACTATGCTTCCTGCAGTGTAACGCAGGCTTCAGATATTGCTCTTGAAATTCCAGCTGTATGAATCCATAGAAGTCCTGAATCCCTTGCCTCTCTGCCTATTGAAAGCAGCAGAGCTTCTGATCAAGAAAGTTTCATGCTTTCTTCACTGCTTTATCTTTGTATTGTGTTTGATTTTCACATACCTGTGGCTGTAAAACTTAGATCTAGTCTTTGCAGACCAGGAAGGAAGCCCTATTGACACCTTCATCCTCTCACTTTTAAGCAGATTGTGCAATCTCAACTGCATTTCCTAGTTCTTGTCAGCAATCATTTGACAGGAAAACCTTGCTTCCAATAATGTGTGTCTGGAAAGGCAAGTCCCTCACACCCTGCTACAAAAGCAAACACTTTTTCTTCAGCTTTCTGTACTACAAAGACCTTAGTTCTGGTCTCACACATCCCAGTGTAAATCAAAGGGCGATTCAACTGAGCTGAGCTGCCCCATTGTCAAAGGAAGAGCAGAAGGAGTGAGATTTTGCTTTTTTTGCTTTTAATGATGTAATAATGTACAGCTGTCATCTAAGAGTCAGTAAGAGGGGAGAGAGTTAGTTAAAGCCGTGGGAAACTGAAGTCAGGAGTGCATGGATGCGTTGCTTTCCAGTAGATCTTTTGTAACAACTGCTCTCTCAGTATTAAGTGGGTCTTTGGCCACTGGTGAGCTCCCTTGTTAAGACAGGGTATCCTCTGTTCCAATATGTGGGTTAATGATGTCTGTGTTTTCTGAAATGGAAAACCTGGCATGTGCACAAGTTAGAGGACTGGCTGTTCCTCAGGTACTGGTTTCATGTATATAAGTCTTGCCATAACATCTTGTGCTTGTTGAACAGTTGTTTGAGAAGACTTTTAACATGAAAAGAAATCATAGCTACCAGTAGTTCTATTCATTTTGTTAAAAGCAAACACAGAAAGGCTAAATAATCTGTTGTAAATAGTATGGGCAGCCAGGATGCAGACATCATGCCATCTGCCTTCTAACTCCACTGGGGATTTGTTACAAGGACCAAGGTTTGGTATTTACGTGAAGAAAAAGTGAGCTTAGACCCTTACAGGTCCTGTAGTCTTACTAAGGCCAACAGGATGGGAAGGGCAGAACAAGAGGAGCCTGCCTTTACCATGGATGTCTGCTTGCTTTTTTTTGGGTGTGCAGTAATGAATCACACTTTGTCCTCCTGTAATCCTTACTGTTACCAAACAAGGAGGGAGGGAAGGATGCGTGGTGAGGTTGGCCTAACTAGTTGCACATACCAAGGGCTGTTGTGTTCTCTCTTTCAATGAAAGGCTCTCTTTTTTTTTTTTTTTTTTTTTCCAGTCCTGCAGAACGTGAGACTGGTAATCAGCAGCTTTTCCTAAGCCAAATTTCCTCAGATCTCTACCCATTCTACCTTGTCCCAGATTTTTCAAGACAAGTGTTGTCTTCCTTTCCTATTGTAGTTTTCATTTCATATGGCACTTGGACTGCCTGGTTTCTTCATCTTTTGTTTATTTTCGAGTGGAAGATGAGAGCAAGAGGAAAATGGGAAGACATTTTATGCTAGGAGACACTAAAAGCTGTGACCACTCAATCTTTGATGGTCTCAGTGCTGCTGGAATGTTTGCAGTGGTGCAGCAATGGTTGTGCTAAATGATGGCCTTAGCCCCGCACTTTGCTGTCCCTTTCAAGTACAGGTGTGCCTCCTCATTGAGCACTGCCCTTGCACTTCGGTAAGTAATTATCTTCACTTGCAGTCATTTTAGATGCTGAGGAATTTATCAGCTTTGCCTACATCTCCCAGGTTGTGTTCCTCGAGACTCCATTTAGTGAATGCAAGAAGGAATCTGCTGTCCCCGAGGAGCTGCCATTTCCACCGGCAAGGTTCTTTCTGTGCTTCCCCCAAACCACAGCCTGTGCTGCTCAGAGTCCTTCCAGGTATTTGTTTCCATTTCTTGCCATGGCTTCATGGGGCTAGCGAGAAATAAAATGTCTTTACCCTCTTGTGCTGGAAGGTAGTGGTGGCTGGAGCATTCAGCTGGAAGATGGGAGACTTGCTCTGCAATTGCTGTTACAAAACAGCAGAGAAAAAGGTATCGATTCTGGATCTATTAAGGACGGGGATGCTTTAGGGAAACAGAATTATGCTTTAGTGTCTTCTCTTTCTAAACCACTGTGTAGGCTTAACCCTGCTTGTGTGACTGACCACATCTGTGTCCTCCCATCAGAGGTTTTCTGATTCCATAGTTGCCATATATGATATCTGGGCCTTCACTGCTGTGCCAAGGAGTCCAGTAGTGGCACATCCATCCTGAAAGCTGGAGGCTGCAACCTCCTCACCTCTTTGCAGACCTATGTCTAGATTATTTTGACAGCCTGTGATGTCTCCTTGGGGTGCTCAGTTGTGAACCTCAGGCTTGAACATGTTCTTGCCCTCACTTATCCCATCCGTGTCCCTACAAAGTCAGCACCTCCCTGCCGTGGGAGTGGGTCTGCAGAGCTGCCAACAGCTGCCTGCAAACGGCTCCTGAGGAGAAGCAGGTTTCAGCAAAGGCCACTGCTGCGGTGGAGGTGGGAGGCAGATGAAGTGGAGGGTGAAGGTGTTCGTTTCGAGCATCAACTGCAGCTTCCAGCAGAAGCCCCAGGGGGCACATTTTCAGGCACCGCTGGGGACCGATAAGCATGCGTTGTTCTTGTTCCAAGTGACTTAGCACTTGATGTGGTTGACTGAAGACCAGGCAGAGAGCCAGGTAGGAAATGAGCTCACTCTGTGCCTTACGGGGCAGCAAGAGGAGCAGGGAGCTGACAACAGGCTCGTGACTCGTCTCCTCGGCTGCAGCTTTGCGTGGCTTTACTTGAAAGTTGTCGTGTATGACCAGATGGTGGCTTGTGTCACGAGCGTGTGAGGTTTTTGGAGTTACAAGTGGAAAGGCTGCCGTGGCTGGTACTGCTGAGCTGGCTGCTTCAGCGAGGTTTTGTCCTTGTCCCGTGGCACCTCGCGGGACTTTGGCCGGATGGCCGTGGGCTGGCTTGGTGATGCTGTCCCAGAGCGGGCTGGCCCATGATGCTGGCTGTCTGGCCTGAGCTGGAGGCAGCTGTACCAGATGCAGAGCAATTACATCACACGCCTGATCTGAGTTCTCCTCAGCTGTGTCACGGGTGTAGAAATCCTGGTGAGTCGTGCCCAGAAGTGAGTCACAGGAATTACCCTCACAAGGAAGTGACTGTGGCAGAGCAGAGCTCCTTTGGGGTTGCTCTTTCCTTTCTCTGGCCTCTGTGCACGTGTACATCCCCTTCTCCTCCAAAGGATTAGGATGCTGCCATCCATAAAAGCACTTCAGCAGCAAAATGTGTAATGCTAGTTACTATTACTAGAAATAGCAGTCAAGTAGGAGCAAACTTGTAATTACATTTAAATTCATCTATTCTTCTTTTTCTCTGGGACAGGCTATGTAGGAGTTTGTTTTACGTAGAGACAAGTCTTAATACCTAACAAGCCTATGTTTCTTTCTCCAAAATACCCATGCCATGTTGGCAGCACCACATTTCAGCTGGTAAAACTAAGTATCTAACAATAATAAATATATAATAATAATACATATAGTGTTATATAAAAATAATAAATAATAACAAAATGTGTAGTCATTTGGGTTTTTTTTTTCCACTGTGTTACTAAGGAATTAGCTTAGAATCCAAGTTCAAAAGAAGTGTTATAAGAAGTCCAGCAACTGCAAAGAAAATAGGCACCTTATGTGTGCATATGTTATATACATAATATATATATGTATATATATATCAAAGAAAAAACATTCTGCTTAAGATCTGCCCAGCTGACTGCAGATAAGCAGAATCTGAAACTTTCTTTTTAATTTCAGCCCTACCTGCAAAAAAAAAACCCTCTTGGAGAGGAATATTGACTTGCCTTTCCACGGCTGTGGGGTTTGGGATCAGTTGCCAGCCGGCTGCACTGAGCCCTGCCGAGCTTGGACCTGGCACAGGAAAACAGCCTCTGCTGCAGCTTTGTGTTGAATAATTCAGATTTTTACTGGGCTTAAAGGGAAAAGGTGACTGTGACTGCTGCTGGCAGGGCAGGCAGGGCCCCGAGTTAGGAGTGAGGTGGCTTTGGTTATTTCTAGAGACTATGCAATTTAGAAGTACACTGTATGCACAAACACAAGCCACTGACTCGTGCCTGTGCTGGATCTGTGCAGAAGGGCGACCAAGTTACTGGATTAGTTTGCTCAGCGGAGCCAGGACAAAGTCCTAGCTCACTGCATCAGCACGCTGAGGGCAAACCTATTGCTGCAGCATCCTTGGAAACACGTTTGGCCCATGTGGGATTTTTCACCAATGAAAGCTCGGGTACCTTCGAGGTGGGTTTGTGGTTGTTTTTTTTTTTTTTCCTTTAAAAAAGGAAGAATGAAGCAAAACCTGCACAAATTCAGAGCTGTTAAGCATTAAGCACGGGCACAGCTCCTTGGCAGCCACCACAGGGGAATGGCATTGTGATTTATCTCTGCATTTCTTTAGTGCTTCACCCATCAGCTTTCAAGGAAAATAAGTGTTTAACTGTCACCTTATCAGTGCAGAGATGCCAGCAGACTTGAATTATGTTGAGTAAATATTTGAAACATAAACGATTAAAGAATTCTTGATAAGCAGCCAGAAAAAGTAACCTTAGTTTAAAAAAGCAGACAATATGATGTAATCCATTTGTAAGACAGAAATAATCTAAAGAGACTAAAGAGGATTCAGAAAAGGCTAAATAACGCACAGTTTCTGTTTTGAAATCCAATACTGGTTTTCTGCCCACCAGGTTCTTTTGCACTATGGGTGCTCTTTTCGTCCTGGGTACATAGTAGGTGCATTGCAAAAGAAACAATAATTTGGCCCAATGTATTTTCCATGGTCATAGTTAATTCTGTTTACTCCTTGGTTTAGCTTATGATTTGGCTATTGTTTAAGATTTGCAATTTCAGAAGACTAAATTCCTAGACAGAAAGCACTACGCGGTGCAGTCAAACAACATGAAGAATTTGAGGACTTGAAAATTACAGAGATCTGGAATCTCATAAACTCAAAAGTATTGATACCATCAGGCATTTTTTAGACCTTATTGCTCTCTGCAACTACCTAAAAGCAAGTTGTAGTGAGGTAGGTGCTGGTATTTTCTCCCAAGTAACAAGCAATAGGATGAGAGGCAATGGCCTCAAGTTGCACCAGAAGAAGTTTAGACTGGATATTAGGAAAAAATTCTTTACTGAAAGAGTGGTGAAGCATTGGAACAGTGGCCCAGGGAAGCGGTGGAGCCTCCATCCCTGGATGTGTTTGAAAAATGTATGCATGTGGCATTTTAGAACATGGTTTAGTGGGCACACTGGTGTCACATTGATGGCTGGACTTGAACTGAGAATCATTGAGGTGGTAAAAGACCACTATGAGTCTATTCTATACATCTGTATTGAAAGAGAGAGAGAAAACTCTCCCTATAGGACTCCCAGCTCCCTCAAGTAGAGTCTTAGTCTTTCCTCAGTGCCTTTCCCTGCCTACCCATCCATGGCACAACTGCCCAGCACAGGCAGGAAAAAAAACAGCTCACCAGCTTGGCCAGCACTGATGAGAAGAGGCTTTTAAAAAAATATAAAAAAATTAGGAAGTCTCAGCCTCCATCCTTCACAGCAAGTAAGGCTCTTACAACTGTTTTGGGGACAGGGAAAAATGAGTACTTTATGTCTGGACTTGTGCTTTGCAGAGCCTGGAACACAGCTGCAAGGTGTGTGGAGGCAGGGAGCTCCTCAGTCCTCCCATGTCCTCCTCCTCTGCCCCCCAGTTCCTCTCTAGGCACTACATAAACATTCAACTGATCTAAATTAAAAGCAGGTGAGTTCTGTGATCCATATCAAATTTATGCTGTTCTTAAACAGCCATTTAGTCATTTAGCACCCATATGGAAAACTATATCCCCACACAGTACAACGTTTGTTTCTACATGGTTCTATCTTGACCAAATCTAAAATTTAAAATACGCATTTACAGGAATAATTTGTCAAAGTTTGTAAATGCCTTTTAAAATATATTGAGTCAGCTATAATCAGAATGTGCATTAGTCTTTCATCTGCAATTTCAGTAAAATTAACTATTCCAGTTAGTGGCCTTTGCACAAGCTGGTCTGAGCTACAGCTAAAAGCTTGGGGCAGCAGCCTGAGCAGAGCTCCTTTTATTCCAGCCTAAAATATTCACCTACGGAAACAAAACTGAGCAAGAAGTTACTTGGCTGCAGCCACTATGACTGCTGCTCCATTTCACTACAGATACAACAAAGCTGTGTCTGTAAGTCCTCAAATACCTCGCCACATACATTTTTGGAATATTTCTGTGTATTAAAAGCCCTCTGACTCCCAAAGCATGGATCATCAACTAAAAGGGAAGTGACATTTCAGTCTTCCAGCTCCCCCCTGCCACTTTCAGCAATAAAACTCAAAACCAGATTAAATAAAACCATATTCTAGCTAATTTTCTGTCTTCAGTGAGCTACATCTCCATGCAGGATGCTTTCACACTCCCAAACATCGACAGCATCGCAGGACAGTAAGGAGTTAAGGACAGCTGCAAAAGTTGCTTCAAGAAATAAGCAGTCAGAAGACAAACACAAGTACTCAGCTATTAACATTTATTAAAAGCTTGACCAAAGTAGTTTTATTCCCAAGTTTTGTTTACAAAAGTCTTAATTTCCCCAGGTAGCAAAAGATTAAAAGAACTGTGATGGCATAGCATTAGTGCAGAGAAAGGAAAACCGGGCTACAATAGTAAGAAAAAAAATACAATCAGAATTTTTGTAAGAATCAAGGTTTTAAATACTTGAAAGCAAGTGCTAGTATTGCAGGCACAGCACTCATAGGTGTGTTTTTACCATGTACAACGTGAAGTTGTTAGCTGCAATACTGCAGGCTGCAGCTGTTTTTATTTCACCTACAGAGGCAGAACCACCCCAAGCTAGGGAGGTGACTCAAGCACCTGATCAGCTGATTTCTCATCTATGCAGCTGATCAGAAAACGGCCTCCTGAAAGAATTGCTCAGCCTGCCTTTAGCTACTGGCCTTCCCTCAGCTTCCACTACTCGGGATCAGAGACACTTCCACTTCCTAATGCTATTTCAAATCTTATTTTGCCTTAAGGCTTCAGTTTGAACCAGTTGCTTATTACAAGCTGATTTCCAAGCTGTAATAGAGCAGGTATACCCAGCTCAGCACAAAACTGTGCAAAGAGCAGAGGGAACTGCAACCAGACTGGGTGTTGCATATCCAAGGCCATGGCCAGCCAAACCAAATATCCTGCACCTACACAGGAATGTGTAAGGAATCTCATTGACCCATAGCTGCACTGAAGACACTGCACTTGGTGCCAAAGCCACTTTCCTTTTCATGCAAATCAGAACTTTGCACTTTGCTGAACCAGTTTGACCAAAGCCTCTTGAAATGAAGTCAGCGATTTAACTGATAAGATTTGGCAAGATACTTCAGCTTCACTGTGGCAACAATACATCTGCCTCAATTTTAAAGCTATGTACTTCCTGTTGTCTTGGGGGATACCAGCAAACCTTTAGAAATAGAGTTCAAAACCACAATGAGATTCCTTTACTAAATTCTACAGAGACTGAAGGGCTCTAGTCCTTGCTTCTATTGTCCCTGGTACCTCCATACCTCCAAACCCAGCGTATAATGCTCTAAGGTTTTACTGTAGTTAAGACACAGAAGGTGAACAGAAAAGAGAAAGATCCAACCCAAGCAAACAAAGAGTAGGAAAATAAGTAACAGCAGTTCAGGATTATCCAAGCAGTACAGATATGAGTTCCTGCAGAGCAAGGACACAACCTAAGAAGGAAAGGAAAACAAACGAACACAGCCGTTACAGACAGAACAAATGCACTGGTGTCATGGAACAATAATCCTTCAAAGACACGGAATTCTTTTTCAACTTACATGGGGATGCTGTGGGGAAATCATGTTAAAGGTTAGTAAAACAGCTGCATCATTATGCAAGCCAGATCAGATTATCCATTAACTGCTTGTCTCCTCTTACCAAGAAAAGCAGAACTTCTTTAATTATATTTCAGCTCTCCACAGTTGGTACTTTTTATAGCCCCAAATGTTTTACCCTGGATTATTTATCTAGTAATTAATACTAATCTTCCAGACTAGTTACCCAGTTCCATCTCAGTTAACTGTTTGATCCACATCTACAACTCCCCATTGCCAAATGGCCTTCGATACTGTTGGACAGTGCACTTATTGCAATACTCTGGGAATTGCACCAGTACACCCTCCGAGCAAAAACCCTAGGAATATCCTTAACTCAAAGACCAAAAAATGTAGGAGCCACCAAGCAGGACAGGTACAAACGCCACCCTGGAGGAAGCTAGAGGAAGCACTTGCCCATTTTTCTCAGCTGGGAACAAAACCTGAGCAAGATGCTATAGCTGTAGGCCCAATTCAGCAACTGCCTGACAAGCATGAATGCCGCCTCCTACACAAAATTTGAGAACTACTACATGTCTTATTCTATATAAGAAAACAACTTAGATGTTTTTAATCTTGTAAGATCTATACATCAGTTAACCTGTTCCTCAGAAAAATCTGTTCCTGCTAGTAAATAGAAAAATCTGTGTACAAGACTCACAGGAAATCCAGCACTTGATCCTTTGTTTATGCTTCAAGATTAAATGTGGTTTTATTCACACTATTTCTTCTTCCCAATACAAAGTTTTGTTTACTCAATGCATCACAAAATGCAGTAAAATACTGCTGTTACCTGGTATTTGTGCTATCCAATCTAGAAACTATCTTAAAAGGAAGCACCATAGAAGTAATTTTTTTAAGGCTTAGATCAGTTAAAAGTAGATGTGCAGAATTTTACTCTACTCTTCAGAAAAAACAAATCTGAGTTATTTGCTTTGCAACTTCTGAACATACAAGTAACATTCATCCCTTCTGGTCCCACCAAGACTGTAAATAGGTTTTTCTATGAATTTAAGATTAACCCAAAGAACACAGAGACATAGCATTGAACTTTTGTTTTAATGGTCTCAAATTCTGTGACAGATTTTTGGTCAAGTTTCCATTTTAAAAAATTTATTGATTTTAAAGACTAATAACTTAAACTGCCACGAAACAAATGGTCCGCAAACATTCCTTTCCTTCTGAAGCTTTTACGATGCATTGTAATCATTAACCAGTCTTTTACTATTAAACTCAAATGGCCAATTGAGACGAACAGTTCTGAGACTGTTCTCCCACCACTGATTAAGACTGAGGTGGCAGCTGATGTACAGAATTTTCATTTAGCCTTCTGGGCCTTCTGGGCAGACTTTGTGACCTTGCCAGCTCCACCAGCCTTCTTGTCAACTGCCTTGATGACACCAACAGCAACCGTCTGTCTCATGTCACGCACAGCAAAACGACCTGAAAACAGAAACATGTTTTATGACTTTTGTTTGGGGCTATGGGCTCACAGTGTTACCCACACAGCAGTGACACGCACTTGCAGTGTGTCACAGGGAACTGTGCAAGACTGAGACAGAGACACACAATTATCTAGTCCCACCCACACTGCTAAGGAGCATATCTTCTGGAGACCAGGACTGACAAATTTTAAAAGGTGCCTTACCGAGAGGAGGATAATCAGAGAAGCTCTCAACACACATGGGTTTGCCAGGGATCATATCAACGATGGCAGCATCTCCAGATTTAAGGAATTTGGGGCCATCCTCCAGCTTCTTGCCAGAACGACGATCAATCTTCTCTTTGAGCTCAGCGAATTTGCAAGCAATGTGAGCAGTATGGCAATCCAGCACAGGAGCATAACCAGCACTAATTTGGCCAGGGTGGTTCAGGATAATAACCTAGGAAACAAAGAAAGCCAAGTTAACACCAGGATAATTTCAAACACCGAGATGTCTTAGAAAGCCATGGCTTTAATATGATTTGCTTTAAGCAACTACATCTCAAAACACATATGTCACTTATGTCACTTCATAGTTTGGCCTACTAGTAAGAAAGAGCAAGACTACTATTTCCAGAGCTACAATTCAAACATCTTCAAACAGCCGCACACATTACCTGTGCAGTGAAGCCAGCAGCCTCCATTGGAGGATCATTCTTGCTGTCACCAGCAACGTTGCCACGGCGAACATCTTTCACAGACACATTTTTGACATTGAAGCCAACATTATCACCAGGCAGAGCTTCGCTCAGGGCTTCGTGGTGCATCTCAACAGATTTTACTTCAGTTGTAACGTTGACAGGAGCAAATGTAACCACCATGCCTGGTTTCAGAACACCAGTTTCCACACGGCCAACTGGTACAGTACCAATGCCTGCAGAAGAGAAGCAACATGTAGTTCAACTCAATGAATATATATGCCCTTACAGGAGAAAGCAGTTGAGACAAGAGCGAGCTCTCAGGCAGACAACTGCATTTCTGATCCACACATTAGCTTTTGCTGGCAAGTGGAAAAGTATTAGAGAGCACATACCGCCAATTTTGTAGACATCTTGAAGAGGCAGACGCAGAGGTTTGTCAGTTGGACGAGTTGGTGGCAGGATACAGTCCAGAGCTTCAAGGAGGGTGGTACCACTAGCATTGCCATCCTTTCGGGTTACCTTCCACCCCTTGAACCAGGGCATCTGTAACACAAACAAACCCAGGTGTAAACTGTGTGACAATTTTAATGGCAAAAGCCTAGAAAAGACCATGTGATGTGCCTCGGTATAATCTCTGTATAGTATTGCAGAGTAAGAATTTGTGAAGTGCTGAGATTTTTGATCTCAACACTTCCAAGCACAACTATTAAAATGCACGTTGCATAATTTATCTTAATAAACCTCCTAATTTAATTTCTTAATAGAAACAAATGTCAAACCTACGTTAGTGCTTGGCTCCAACATGTTGTCCCCATTCCAACCAGAAATTGGCACAAAAGCTACAGTGTCTGGGTTGTAGCCTATTTTCTTGATGTAAGTGCTGACTTCTTTGACAATCTCTTCATATCTCTTCTGGCTGTAAGGTGGCTCAGTGGAATCCATCTTGTTGACACCAACAATCAGCTGTTTTACACCCAGGGTGTAAGCCAGAAGGGCATGCTCACGGGTCTGCCCATTCTTGGAAATACCAGCCTCGAACTCGCCAACACCAGCAGCAACAATCAGGACAGCACAATCAGCCTTTGAAAAGAGAGTAAAAACCCTCATTATAATGCTTGCACATGTATCACACTATTGGGGGAAGCTCCCCAACCAAGGAACAACCTGCCTGAACTCTTAAAGTCCCTAAGTTGAATTTACATACCTGGGAAGTTCCAGTAATCATGTTCTTAATGAAGTCTCTGTGTCCAGGAGCATCAATGATGGTAACGTAGTATTTGCTTGTTTCAAATTTCCACAGGGAAATATCAATGGTAATACCACGCTCACGCTCAGCCTTCAGCTTGTCCAAGACCCAGGCATATTTGAAGGAGCCTTTGCCCATCTAGGGATTAAAAAAGAAACCGACCTTGTAATTTTTTCCCTCTTTTTTTTAAATAATAAGTATTTGTATGATATTCAGAAAGATCACACACTGGCTGAAGAACAAAATCTAAGAATAGTAAGTTGTTTAATACTGAAAAATATTGCCGCTTGTAAAGCAAGCAACAAGATACACTTGGCAGTACTAGTGAGAGATGCCAAATATTTTCAGTTATTTAACCTGTTGACAGTTTAGCCCTCTTGACAGCTTGTTAATTGCACTAACACATCTTTATGATAGATCTCGAGCCTAAGCCTTACTATCAAGTGTACTCTACAATAATGCAATCCCTGGGACAACCAACATTTTAAGTGCCACTCAGTCTAACATTTAGTACAATTAATTCTATGATGTGCTTATTAACACCTATACTGTGATTAAACAGAACAAAAAAGAAAAAAATACAGCCTTTCACAGGTTCAAACACCAAAATCCATACTTTTGTCATTTTCAGATGTAAACCCTGTAACAGAGCAACTTTCAAATTCTATCCTCAACTACATTTATGCAAAAAATGAGGCTGTGAACTTCCACACTCAAATTATGATTGCAGACAAAAATGTGCAGATGTAGCTTTATAGTGCCTTTATCTTTCCTTGTTCTACACTTCAGTTTGAGCTTTGAAAAGGAACATAATGGTGGATTCAACACATTGGAATTTGTTCAGCTACAAGGACAACTGCCACCCAACTGCCGCCCTGTGGCCACAGAACACTTGCGCACTTGTTCAGCTACTGGGACAGTGGCAACCAAACCGCCTCCCTGTGGCCACAGAACAGTTTGCAACTTAGTTTTGCAACCAACTCTCTCTATTCATTCCTACACCCTGAAATTTTGCTGGATGCCACAGGCCCGCACACCTCAGCAGCTTCCTTCTCGAACTTCTCGATGGTCCTCTTGTCAATCCCGCCACATTTGTAAATGAGGTGGCCGGTGGTGGTGGACTTGCCAGAATCGACGTGGCCGATGACGACGATGTTGATGTGGGTCTTCTCCTTTCCCATTTTGGATGTTCGTTAAGGTTCTTTCTTGCGGCGAAACAGAGTCGACACCTGGAAGTTCACATAATTACTCGGGTCAGAAGGACCAAAGCCCATCCAGTACCCCCTCACGACAGAGGGACTGGAACAGACCAACACCAGTCAGGCTCCTCGGGGTGAGGGGGCCGAGGGCCGCGGTGATGGCGCGTGGCGGCCGGGCTGGAGGCGGCGGCCCCGCCCCGGTGCGCGCGAGGAGGGGGGGCGGGCTGGCCGCGGCCCCCGCGGGCCGGCCCTGGCGTCTCCCCCTCGGGGCTCGCGCTGCCCTGGGCGCGCGGCGGGGCCGGCGGGCGCGGAGGGCGGGGCCGGCCCCGCGCCTTTGTGTGACTCACCCCGCCCGGGCCGTCGCGTCCTCCATTTTGTGGCGCTGGCGGCGGGCGGGGAAGGCGAGCGGCCATCTTTTCACTCGTGCCCCAAGCCCCCCTCCCCCACCCCGCCGCGCTCCGTCGCTGATACCCGCGGGGCAGCAGCGGGAGTAGCCAGGCGCCCGGTGCCCCACGCCGAGTAGTCGCGCCACTTCCCAGCGCAGGGCGGTAGGGAATCGAGGGGGACGATGCTTCGCCATCCCCGCGGCGTGCGCTCCTTCCTCGCCCCATTCCCCACATTGGTCCCCCCTTACCCACTCCCCCCTCAGCGTCCCGCACCTCCCTGCCCGGCTCCTTCCGCCCTGTCGACGCTCCTCGCCTCCCCTGCCCCCACCATCCATGCCTCCCAGCGCGCCCCTAGTGCGGACCCCCCACTGTGCCCCAGCCCCGCCCCGGCCTGCCCCGCGCGGACACGCTCTCACCTGCGAGGCGGCAGCGGCAAAACCCGTAGCGAAAAAGACCGACGGCGTGAGCGCCGCCCCTTATATAGCCTGGGCAGGGGGCTGGGCCAGAGGGACACGTCACCGCTCCCGGCGGCCCCGCATTCCCGCCCACCGGCCGCGCGCTGGCAAAGGGCGCTCCCCACCCCCATCCGCAGGTTGCCCAGATGAGTCGGAGCTGCCATGGGGCCTTTACCGTTGCAGCTGGGGCTGGGATCTCCCCCCTTGTCTCCGCATCCTTTCCCGCAGCGGCGGGGCTGGGGAGGGTGGGGCAGAGGTGGCCCCTGCTCAGGCTACCAGCCGAGGTGCTTCTTTGGCCTGGGCAATTTCTATTTACCGTCATAAACCTGGATAAATGCCTGCTCAAGATGTGGCAGAGGGCAAGTGGTGCTCAGGATTTATCCCTAACGTGAGGAGGATGTCGGAACTGTTGGAACGGGTCCAGAGAAGGGCTGCGGAGATGATGAGAGGGCTGGAGCACCTCTGCTGTGAGGACAGGCTGAGAGAGTTGGGCTTCTTCAGCCTGGAGAGAAGGCTTTGGGGGGACCTTATAGTGGCCTTCCAGTACCTGAAGGGGCTGCAGGAAGGTTGGAGAGGGACGTTTTACAAGGGCAAGTAGTGATAGCACAAGGAGAATGGCTTTAAATTGGGAGATTTAGATTAGACATTAGGAAGAAATTCTTCTTGATGAGGGTGGTGAGGCACTGGCACAGGTTGCCCAGGGAAGCTGTGGATGCCCCTTCTCTGTAAGTGTTCAAGGCCAGGTTGGATGGGGCCTTGAGCAGCCTGGGCTGGTGGGAGATGTTCCTGCCTGTGACAGAGGGGGTGGAACTGGATGAGCTTTAAGGTCCCTTCCAACCCAAACCGTTCTATGATTCCAGCGCAGGGATAGAGGTGCAGCGACCCAGGGACTGCGGGGAGGAGAAAGTGTCATGTGTGGCACCTGGACCCAGTCTAGGGGGGTACAGCAGCAAAGGAAAGTCTCTGGGGAAATAGCCCCAGGCGCATTAATTGTGTTTCCTACTTGAGTTCTTTTGTATCTCTATCAATGAGATTAGAAATGTTCAGCTAATTATGCTGTTTGGCCTCAATTTGTTCCTTGTTTGAGATTATGAAATACTAAATGCCCCCCCCCCAATGTTGCAAATCTCCCAGAAACGGAGAAGAGAAAAAAGCAGGGATTTCAGGAAGTATGTTACACCAGAATAAGAAACTGCATTGTTTGTCTTAAAAAAAAAAAAAAAAAAAAAAAAAAAAAATCAAGCTGCTTCTTTCTTTCTTGTACCATTTGAGAACAGAAGTTGAGTCGGCTCATAAAACTTAGGCACAGAATTACAAATGAAGGTGTACACACCTGAAGCAAAGATGTATCTGAAGTGCAAATATATTGAAAAGAATTACTTAGGAATTACTTAAGAATTACTTTACTTCTGTGTAAGAATGCCTGACTACAAAAATTGTCCCCATACTGTATTTTCACACAAGAAAACTGTCCACCCTAGCACAGTATTGTTGAAATTGTAGTTGTGAGGTGTCATGAAACAACTCACAACATCAGAAATAAAAGCTGTCATTATTCCAATGGATTGTTCTCTGGTTTAGTCATGCCTAAATGATGTAAGAAAAAGTATTAATTATTCAACATATCCTATTACTTTTCAAGTGTAATTAAGATGTGACGCAGAAATGTGTGTGTTAGAAACAGTTACTTATATATACCTAACTAAAATCCCATTGATTGCAGCTGTAAAGCATGGCAGTAGCTTGTTGTTCAATAACAAAAACCAAAGAACGTCAACAACAACATTTAAAATCCACCTCATGCATCTACATTCTCACTTGACTCCAAATTTCTCTAGCTGGGATACACACAGAATCAAATTTACTAGAGCAAAGAGCCTTAAACTTAGTACTTCATGGATCAATATGGAATCAAACTGTTTCCACAATATCTTCTGGTTTTCCACATTAAAAAAAAAAAATAGCATGCATTTTGTAAAAAAAAAAAAAAAGGTGGTTGGAGAGGTATCATGCTAGAGAAGAGACTGAGCTCACACCTTTTACACAAAAATCCAGTTTCACAGTAAAATCTGCAAAAAGGTTCAGGTATTGTTCAACTCACTAATTTTTAAGAAAGAAAAAGTATTAAAGTTCTTTCTCTTCTATGTTTTTAGGCAGAGATTAGTGTCAGGGGTGGGGACAAGCACGAGATGGTTCAGCTTTCCTCAAAACTAACATTTAGGGGCAGTTATTAGTGAGGACACTGCATATAAAACCACAGTAAGAGGAGGACAGGAAAAGGGAGGTGGAACACTTTCTGCAAATGGAAATGCATTATCATAAATTGATTTAACAGCTCAGGTTGAGGACCAAAGGCTAATAATTGGTAAGAAAGCTAAGCAGCACTTTTTGGGTCTCTATAAAGCAAAGCCTGTTTGTAAACTCATCTAAAAAGCTTTATTATTCAGGATGGTTTGAAGTTAGTTTCTAAAATGTGTTTTTCGGTAGGGGGTACTTTTAATGGACTGTTCTGTCAAAATATCCGTTCTCATAAAAAGGTAGTCTGACGCTTTCCAAATGTATTCAATGACTTGGACCTCAAGAGAGAGGAGAAAGGAAATTTATTACGGGCTTCTTTCATGGCCCATACTGAACCGTGTATTTCTTTTTCTTAAGGGACTTTTTTTTAGAAGACTATTTCATAAATAAAGGCATTTAGAGCTATTTATTTCTTAAGATGGCAATTTCTGTGGTATGTACATAGCTGAAAGCTATCAAAGCTGAATTTATTGGACAAACTTTTAACCATGGTCCTAGTTCAAGTCTTCAACAGTTGTTTTTTCCCCCTCCATTTCTTTAATTGAGTTTTCAAAAGAATTTTATTATTTCCTCTTTAATCTGTCCAATACATGCTTTTGTTCTCTCAACTACTAGTCTATCCCTCATTGTCCATTCTATTAGTGGAACATTCCTATTATCAATCTTACAAATATTTATACAGCTGGGGAGCTTCGGATATATGAGTAGCCTCGCATAATTCAGTAGAAATGCATTCTGAAGAATCCTCTCAGCTAACAGATAAGCATACACTGGACTAAATCTTGTATGCAAATAGCCGCCTTCTACAAATATTAGATTTTGTTCATTTGGCAAAACTGATCTCTTTGATATGAAACACTTAAGAAGAAATGGAGATAAGAGGTTTCAAGAAGTCAAGGTCTTTCTGGCTTTGGAAGAGTGTTTCTCAAGTCCAGCCCGACTTCAGAAATAGGAGGACTTTGTGGGATAAAAATACCCGTTCCCTCTTGACCATTGGTGAGCATATGCTAAACTGAAATAACCTATGGCTACATATACCTCCAGTGAAAGAACACATAGAAGGGTTCTTTAAAGCATTTGCATTGTAAGCACATACAGAATGGCCACCATTTAAAATGAAAGTTCTGCTGTCAGTATATCTAAGCCAAATATTCTAAATTTCAAAAGCAAATGTTAACTGGATTTTGAGATCATAGAAACTACTGTAGCATTTTATTTTAGCGTGTGGCTCCAGCACATACAGAATGTACTTATAAGCTTAGAACAGAGTCACAGCCAGTGAAATCATGCTAGAAAATAAAAGATGTGCTCACTGAGCATCTTTGAAGAATTTTAACTCTCTTCCACGTACATATGGAAATGGCATCTTTTTTTGGTCAGGCTCCTGTGCAAAGAGGAACAGCACTGTTTTAACTGCAGTGAACAAGGTCATTCAGGAGTGTAAGCAAACAGACTTTATAAGCACAAGAATTTAAACACAGATCTGATAGTTTATCCGGCTCACTATATATGGAAGAGGCATTAAAATTTTGTGAGGGCACTTTCAGAAAGTGTCATGAAAAAGTAGTCCAAAATTACCAATAATAATTGATGATTAGCAAGACCAGATTCTGATACACAGTATTATTATGTAATACAATTAAACTCATATTTACTGTGAAATGCTTTCTAAGCCCTATGTTACAATTATCATTGTATGTACATTAGTCCAAATGTTCAACACAGACCATAGCATAAGCACACAGCTTTACTTCCCTCTATTAGTGTTTAATGCATTGATTCTTAATAGAAATAAAAAGCATTTACATCTGTTATGAAATCCTTTTCCCTACATGATCCTAATGCTTACTACTGAATCTAATTAATTAATTAATTAATGAACTTTCATGTATGAAGATATTAGAAAACCTGCTTCAAAAAAATGGTTTAACTGAACTGGTTGAGGTAATCTAAACTAACTGAAAGAGAGCTACTTTTGAAAGTTATTTAGCTCTGCACTACAGGCTGATATTTTTATATAAATGAAATTACTTGGTAAAAGGAAGAAACAACAGTAAATGCACTTTAAGATCCTATCTTAGGAGACAGTGTCAAAATAAACCCCTCCATCATTAGAACTTGACCTGGATAAAGCCATCAACAACCTGGTCTGATCTCACAGCTGACCTTGCTTATAGATTCAGAAAATAAAGTCTTACAGTAGGAGGTATAAGAGAGTGGCCTTCAGAACTCTTGGGAGTATTACTGGGATGAGTAAGCAGCTACATTTTCAGAGGCTTCTGAATAACTTGAGTATCTTAAAAAGACATTGTTTTCCATAATGCAAGTTTCCTGTGGGAAGCACTACTGTTCCAGTTACTGCATTTACAGCCAGGGAAGAACTAATGCTTAGAAGACAGTCTGGTTTAAAAAATAAAATAATTTGGACAATCTTCTCACAGCATCTATCCATGGCATGAGAAGGCTAAGTTATATTGAACGTTCAGAACCAGCTGAACTGTGATATTGAATGCTTAGTGTAAGAGTGGGTACACTGCAGATGCGACCAGAACTAACAGCTGTATTTAAACATCTGTTCTGTTCTGTGGAGGCCTGCATTACTGCACTAGAAAATGAAAGTATCTGATTTAGAACAGCAGTGTCCTAAGCAGGAAGAAAAGAACCTCACAGGTGGCTACTGTTCTGGGATTGAACAGTGAATGGGAAGATACATGCAGACAACTAGAGGACTTCAGATCCAAGAAGTAATTTCTCCTTTAGTTTAACCAAAAAGTGACCCTTCACTTGCAGACACCTGACATAGCTTCATATACTTCATTAGTGCTAGGCTAATTTACACCAGCTGATGACCTGGCTCCAGGCAAAAAGTGGAGTTACTAGACAACAATGCAGAATAAAGGTGAAGGGCTGACAAAGTAACCACCACTATTACAGAGAAACAATATAATTTGTTAAACTGTTTTGTGGTTTTGCATTAGTGTTTTTCAACAGCAAACAGGCTACAGCAGTTGCTCCTCTTCCCCACATGGAATCACAGTTTTTACTGTATTGTACCACCTTTTGGATATCCTAAATGAATGGTAAGCCCTTCTAGGAGTTCAGTTAAAGAGTACTCTAAATGGGAGTACAACAAATAAAATTATATATAAAAAAATAGTGTACTGTACATAAAGAAAATGTCAGTTACTGAACAGAAATCTACTGTGTGAGGGCAGTTTGTCTCTTGTTCTCAATTTATCCCGAAGTTCCAAAATTCCATTTTAAAGCCTTGGTCTCATCTACTAAAAAAAAATTTACTGAAAGTCATATATTTCTCCTTTTATGTGTGATGAAACATGTAAGTGTGACCTCAACTCCCCATCCACTGACCATGCATTTTAGAGTTCCTCTCTAAGCCCTCACAGCAACTGAGCTATCCTCTGGTAGCTTTGTTTACTGTCCACTTGTAAGGTTAATTTTGCTGCCTCTCGCTGTAGGATGTTTGGAGCTGGCTTATGTACTTAGTAAGCTGGAAGTTCATCAACACAAAAAAATTAATTCCCTGTTCTCATCTTGCAGACCTTTTGCATTCACCCGTTTGTGCCTCTCCTACTGATCCAAGTGAAGGCAAATGTTCAAGAAGGGAGATAAAGTCTATAGGTAGATTCCTAGAAGGGTTTTTTATAGGAATCAAGAACCCTCCCCGAGATGCAACTTATGGCTTTAAGGGAGAGACACATAATAAAAGTGATTTAGGTGCAGTCTGTGCAAGTATGTTACAGATTTGAGACGGCGGATGGATAGCCAAAGGAGGAAGAAGGGCAGTACTTGAAACTTGGGCTAGTAAGGACAGTGCAGACACATCCAGATGTTCAGCTGAAGTGCCATCCGTTGTTCACTCTCTCATCTTAACGTTACTGTGGTTACGAGTCTTGGCATCACTCAGGCCATAGGATCAGTTCCCACTGCAATCACATGTGCTTCATTCTTGCTATGTGGTAATTGCAGTAACCAGAAGCGGTGCAAGTCAATTTAGAAGCTTTGCTCAGATGTAGTGTACTCGTATATATGCCTGACATTTATTCAGTGAATTTAGATTTGAAATGAGTAACATTTGGAAAGGTTTCAGAGAACAACTATGGGAGTAAAACTAGATGTGGAAAAGTACTTATACTTGACCTGTTCCAGCTATATTGAGTTTACTGAAAGGCAGTTTGGCTCAGTCTCCAGAATTCTACAAGACAGAAAATCCTACAAAGGAAGAATCACAGGTCTGGACAAAAAGATATAAGAAGATTCAAGATTGTTGGTAATTAAATTAAGGTAGAAATAGAAGCCAATTATTTGTAATTAGCAATGAACGGGGGGACCAGCTTGCTAAAGGCAGTAAGCCAAAAGATGAAGAAGTGCTCAATATTTAATTATGTTAGTAAAAAAAACCCCAACACAATAAAGGCGAAAGAATCTGATTGGGAGAGAGGGAACAGGAGGAGCCATTTACTTAAAATGGTGCCTTTGTTTTTAGTTAGGTGACTCCAATACAGTATCTCTGAAGTATTTGGCCAGACAAGGCTATCTCAGAGCCACTACTGATTATTTTTGAAAGCTATGGAACAGCAAGTTTCCGTAACACTTGAAAAATAGAGAAAACATTCCTAAATTGAAAAAAAGAAAGAGCACACACATGAGCTGGACAGTTATGGAACAGTTGGTCTAATTGCGATTCCTGGAAAAATATATTGGAACAAATGGACTATTTTTAGAAGATAATAGGTTGATAAGTAACAGCCCCAGACTTGTTAGGACCAGATTGCATCAAACTAATGTTTTCTACTGTGACAGTTTTAACAGGCTCACGGATGGGGAAATGTGGATATCATTTTGCTTAAGGGAAGATTTGACACTCTTTACAGGCAACTTGCATAAGTAAGCTCAGCAACCTTTGGACAAAACAATGGATGTGCAGGAGACCAGCTGAAGATGACACATGCTCAAAGTAATTGGTAATATCACTATGAAAGGTTGTATCAAATCAGTTTCTGAAGGCACAGACATTACTCCATCATACAATTATACAGTTATAAATACACATGAACATAATTTTAAATTGTACACTTGGGGGAAAGGAAGGGCTAAGCATTTCAGAGACCAAGAACAGAATTCAAAGTAAAGAAATGGTCTAAAACAATTAGTAAATAAATCAAGGTTAATAGTTGCCCTTTTTAAGGAACAGTTCACTGCACGAACATGGGAGAAGCAGCAGCTAGCCAGCAGTCCTGTAGAAAAGGACCTGGGGTTAGAGTAGATCACAAACTGAACATGAGTCAACACTGCCATACTCTTGTGAAAAAAGCAAACATACCGAGATATATAAACAGAAGTGCTGTAAGATATGTAAAATAAACCTTGCACTCTACTTAGGACTCATTAAAGCCTCTGAGATACTTTGTCCACCTTAAGAGCCACGCTTTAAGACGATAAATAGAGATGATAACCAGATTCTGTGGGCAGCTGGTGGACCCCCATCATTACTCAACTTCTTAAAAGCACCTAAATATGTATCAGGAATGGTTCAAGTATAACTAATACTTCTTTATCTATGGATTAGATATCCAAAAGTCTCTTCAAGCCTTATTTACATAGGTTTACATTGTTTAGAAGATCTGTGCAACTATGTATGAATTTCTTATACCATAATTCCAGCCCATGTTGTTCAGTTTGGTAAAGAAATCTCCCCAGGACTTCGAAGTGTTTGTATCAGATGAAGGTCAATCTTTTTAGTTATGATAGTCACGTTTGAATGGAAATTCACAACTATTTCATCCATTAATCATGCATCTCACTGTATAAATTTCATCTTCCACACCAGATGATCAAGTTCATTTTAGTGAAAACTAAAAATATTGCCTAATAACTTATGAGAGGAGTGTGGAAGAAAATGGAATAGTCAGCCCTAAACTCCAATCAAGGAAGAATCAGACTAAAAATGAAAGACAGGAAAAGAAATTTTGTACCACAAACAACTCCTGCCTCTGCATACAGCAGGTTATGTTAGAGCAGTTAGGAACACAGTAGATTCCTGGTGTAATGTTATAAAGCATTCATTCAGTACTGCTTTCTTATCAAAATGAAGGCTGGAAAACATGTTTGGTTTCTCTGGCAGTTTCCAAACAACAACCAGAAGATTGCTAAAAAAGACAGCACATGACTTTCCCATGGGCAGTGATACTACGACAAGAATTATCAACTAAATAACATTGCAAGAAAGGTTAGTCTATGTCCACTGCTACTCCTCATAGTCCCTTCTGTTAACAGTACTTGTGAAAAACACCACCTGCAGTTTTGTAAGGCAATTCGCAGAGGAATGGCATTTCAGAGGTTAAGGCTTGTACCATGCGTGTATAAAGTAGACTTCGGCCCCTTTAAACTGCAAACGGGTGTTGAGTCAGCTTTCTGCACAGAGGCCAAATCTCAGAATGAAGTGGAGCCAAGGCTGACATGCCATCCTGTCAGGCCACGATGACAGATGAGGGCAATACTTACTGTAAAAAAATGATGCTTGAGCTTAGAGATGTGGCGATTTCAGAGGCTAAAAAGAGGATAAACGTAAAACATTAAAAAAAGACAGTACAAGTTAACAAAAGATTGCAAACTGATTCATACGAGTGAGTAGTGTTACTGTCCTCTGCTGCCTGAAACAGGAACTCTTCTGCACTCAGCAGGAGACAGCCTGTACTGCCGAGACTGTGAATAGCAATGAAGGATCTCCTTTGTGCAAAGCAGGAAGACCTAGAAGGTCTATCCTAGTTACCAGGCAGTCTCCATATCACAATCCATGCAATTCTTAAGGCGACCTGAACTCTAAAGCACACTCTGAGTTCATAATTCTGCAGTTTTTGATTCAGCACAGAGGATATTAAATCAACCCCCGCTGTTTTATCCACATAACATTGTCATTCACTGTAGAAAACCTACGTGTGTGTATGCTACATACAGGCGCAAGCGCTGTAATCAGAAAACATGCAGGAGCACACATAAGCAGTTGCTCCCCTACTTCCCCCTGTCTAAATGGGGTCCCTCATCATCTACAGTAGGGGTGCAAGTGTATGTGAGTGAAACGGCAGTTGTAAAGAAAGACTGCTTTTTAGAAAGCAAACCGTAGCTCCTTCTCTAAATTTAGCTCTGTAGTCGTTAGAGACAAAGTGCAGTATCACTATTTATGCGAAATAGTTTATACTTGATCTGCAAGCTGATGCAGTCCCATTTACTTCACAAGGCTGTGCAGTGAGTCATGTTACCCAGCAACATTCACACACCCATATGAACTGAGGAAGCAGGAACTCTTGCTCACTTGCTTTCCCTTTCCTTCTGGGATATTCTTGAGAAACAGCATCCACTAGCAACAGTTCAGAATAACGGCATTCCTGTGAAGCAGTTAGTGGCTGCTGTGAGAGAGACAAACTGTAATATAGAAAATATGGAACAAAAAGAAAGTCTATTCCAAAATAAAATTTTAATTCCTTCTTTTAAGCTTCTTTTAATCTGAGTTTGGCAAGTTGAAAGGTGTTACAACATATGCAGCTGTGAATACCTGTCAGAAGAACTGTTTTTCTTCTCTATCAAAGGATTTCCTGCATTGGATGTAGCAATTCTGCAGTTGAAAGGGGAGTGAGAGTAGTGAAGCTATCCACAGGAAAGCTGCCTCGGTTTTTTTGGTTTTCTATTCAATCACCCAGCTGAACAAATTAACTCCATATGATCCTCAGATTCAACGCACAGTAAGTGGGATATTTCATTTAGGTGGCAAAGCTCAGTTACATTCGATCAGTTACAAAGTGAAATTGCACTCTTATTCTCCTGGCTAAGGTATGTGGCCATTATAACGATCAAGGCTAATCTAGGCAGTCTCACTACCACACACATAACCTAAGAAGCCCAGACCTGCATATCATGCTTAAAACTTGGAAAGATGCACTTACCTCTTTCAAAGAGATTCTGAGTAATTTTCCATGGCAAATCTATTTCTCCACTGCCAATTCTGAAGAATTCATTACTCAGCAAAGAAGTCAATGGTAATACACACAAAATAAGAATTATAATTTACAACTTCATAAGTTTACAACAATATTATATTACATTTCACTGTCTGCATGACTAGTTAAGGTCAGACAATTGTACTGTGACCCTAATCTTGTGACAAGCTCCAGAGTCTCTTAATTCGGGGTCCTGAACCAGGAATTGTGTGTGTGGTTTTTTGTTTGTTTTTGTTTGTTTGTTTGTTTGGGGTTTTTTTTCCTTTTCCTTTTCCAGCTTTACACATGTACAGTGTCTGCTAATGGGGGCTGGGACTTAAAGGGTACCATCTCAAAGCACACAAGCACAAGCAGACAATACCTAGGTACACCCATTGATCTATCAATGGCAATATGCAATAATTACATCAGATCATGTATTGTTCGCTTTCTACTCAATTCATTCTCTTAATATGTGGAATAAGCAACAATTACAAAAGTGCCCAAACGAATCCAGAGTTTAAATTTCATTGAATTTTCCTTAGGTTTTTTGTTTTGTTTTAAAAATAGTTAATCCACCCCTACGTTCTTGAGCCACATCTTAGAGAAGCCAAACCAGGTTTTTGGTATTTCAGATTGGTCAGGGTAATATATATACCCTTTAAGCAGTACCTGACAATATTCTGTCATCTTTATTCATAAGTAGGTTTTTAAAAAACATGTCAACTAAATATGCTTTTCATTTCAATATTATACACCACTCTATTCTTCCATATTTTCTCTCTTCCAGCCATAATGCATTTCAATATCCAGTGACTGCACAGCCTAAGGAGAGAGGAAAAAAAAAAAAATCACTGCAAAAGAGATAGAATGGTGACTTTTTGGGGATTACAAGACCAGATACCTCAGGGCTTCTTTAAAATGCAGTATAAAAACAAAACCATGAGAGTAATCTGTGCCGTGGCTTTGAAATTATGATTTCAGCCAAACCAGAAAAGTTTCCAAATGGTTGCCAAGCATCCTTGATGTCTCCCAGAATGGCAGCAGTGAAATGTCCCACGTACTTTCTCTCTGACTAGGCTTAGAGAAAAGGAACACAAACCACGCTTGGAACACAGGCCACACCTGTGGCACACTTACCAGATGCACACTTACCAGAGTGCCTCTCACACTACCCATAGGCTATAGGGGCATCACCCAAAAGTTAGTACTTTGTGAATGAGACTGGAGCACTTCTGTTTTAAATGCAGAAAGTACAGATTGATACAGAGTGAAAAAGAGAAAGCACAAACCTGTGCAAAAAAGCCCAACTCTGTTTCTGATTGTGCAGATTACCAGAGATACCCAGCATAGCATATAATATATATTAAGATAAGATGAGGGTGATAAGTATAGGCTGGTTTGAGGTAGTTCTATCCAGCTACTCTCAACAGAACAAAAATCACTTCAGCTACCATCCAAGCAGCAGTGGAACTGGTTTTCAAGGGTTATTAAGGTAAGCCATGGTAATTAAGCATGATTTATAATGCTGTCACTCTTACAACATGGTAGGCACGTCTCAGTCCAAAAAGTACCCACAAGGTTTAAAAATAACAATGTGTCATTACTGTACTTGAGAGTGTCGGCATAGTTTTCAGTTACCTTCTAATAGGCACGTCAGAGGTTTCAAAATAGACACCAAATTCCCAGTGGATAAAGCAGGTCTCATATTACTGCAGCTGGAGCTACAGGCAAAACATTTATCAGTATAATCACATTTTTTTCTGGTTAATTTGAGGCGTATAGAGTTTCTACCACAGTGTTATGCTTGTTGAGAAGGCAACAGTAACTGCAGAGGTTAAAAAAAAAAAGAGAGAGCACACATACACAAAATAACCCCCTCCTGAGCCCTTTTCAATCAAATAAGGGAAACCAGGAGCACAAAGTACTGCCCTGCCTACCAGGAAGTCCCAGTTTACAGTGAAAGTGAGATGAAATGCAGATGTAAATGTAAACCTAGCCACTGGTGCAGTGACTCTAAGGTTTTCACCTCCATAGCTTAGTGGAATACAATGGCAGAAGGCTTGGTCACCAGTAATAAAGAAAAAATAATCAGAATAAATTAATCACTTGGATCTATAAGCCATAAACTTATCACAACTTTGCAGAAAACTTACCTGCAATGGGAATTACTATAAACAATACCCCTTACAGTATACAATGCACAACTTCTGTCTTGTAATTCCCTCCTTGTTAAACAAGACAGTTTAATCCAGCACTCGTATACCTGCCTTTTAACATGTTTTATACTTTGATTGTTTAATTTTGTTTTAAAAATGAATAGCTGCAAGGTGTGGCTATTAAATAAAATATCTAGTTTTTAGGAAGAGTCACATGACTGACTCATGTTCTATACAAAACCCAGGAGTTGGGGTACCATTTTCTTATTCCCAAATACTAAGCAGAATTACACTATATTGGAAATTAGTTTAATAGTTGTCAATTTGTCACTTAACTGAAAAAAATATACTTGCATCATACATCAGTATGTCATTTTTAACTTAGGGGACATATAGAACATGAAGTTGATTTTATGCAGACAATGAAGAGTGCAACAACCAGATGCCTTTGCTGGAAGAAGCATTACCCCACAGCTTAAATCCCTTCCTAGTGACGCTGCTTATCATTGTGCCAGAGCCTGCTGATTTTCAGACCCCTAGTTGTGCCTTCACAAAAATTAGCCAGGGTTTAGCTTTTGGTTCCCCTCCTGTGCTACCTATTTTCTAGACGTGAGAACCTTCCACAATGGCACCAAAAGAAAAAGAAATCTTCACCTTCGCATCTCAGCTATCTAGGACTGATGGCAATAGCACATAAACCTGCTAATCTAACAGTCACAAGCCAATTGCTGACTTTTTTAAAGCTTTGGGGCTGCAGACTCTCATTTGCATGGCAGAGGCTTTGAAGATCAGCAAGTCATTCACAATACTGGTTCTCACTCTCCAACTGCCTTCCTACCATCTCTTCCAAGTAGCTGTCTGTTATACTATACCATGGAAAGAACAAAGGCAATAAGTCATTATAATGCCAAGATACTTGGGAAGCATTTGAAGTCGCTCAGATGGAAAACACCAGACACGTAAAGACTGGCTAGCTATTCATACTTCATTATTGTATCATTAATATGTCACTAACCAATACACTTCTGCCTACCTATTTAAGGAGTCAAGTAGGTCTACTCAAACGTTTACAGAAGCAAAACTACCACTGGGCCTCTTTCCTTTTGAGGATGATAATAAGGGTTAGGGTTCAACTTGAAGCTATTTTCATTTAAAGCAAAGGCTCTAGGACACAATTACAGCTGGAGGCAGTGTTTTCAAAAAAACTGTGTGTGTGGGTGGAGGGCCTTGAGGGATACTTTGGGACATGACTGAGGTGTATTTGGGAAGGTTTGGTACAGTTCTTTATGAGTAGTTCTCAGATCAAAATCAAGTGCAGTAAAGGCACTACGCAAAAAGCGAACATAAATAATCGTCATGGACTGAGCTAACTGACTTGCTGATCTTGAGATTTTTTTGAAGGATCAGGATTTTAGGAGAAATTAGTTCCATCCAATTGCCTTGAATTCTTATAGTGACTTATCTATACTGTCCTCTGTATGTTCTTATACACATGTAGACTGCCTACTGGGTGGCTGGGGGGAGAAGGGTACTGGCTGTGGACAGCCGTGCTGGGGCAGCGGCCTGCCATGGCTCTCCATTGTTGCAGAAGCATGCACCAGCTCAGCACTGCCACGCTATGCACTCTAAATCCCTGCTTTTGTATCTCCTCACTGCCAGAGATAGCTGCTCTGAACAGGAGCCTCCTTGCTTGGTGCACTGAGACAAAGAAATGTACAACCGCATAGTTATACTTAATGACTCAGCTGAAAAGATATGAGTCAAACAGCAACCTCCTCAGAACAACAGAAGCTGCATATTAACTATCCATCTGTGCATGTGGTTGTGATTTTGCATCATATTTTCTGATTCAGAAGAATTAAAACAGGCACAGAGGAAGAGGAAACCTGTAGAGAGATTTATTTTTTCATCCTGTAGGAAAACATCTGCCTTCGTAAAAGTGTGTTTGTACAGGTTGCACATTCTCTGAACAGTGAAACTTTCATCTGGGCTTCAAAGTGACACACTTACTATTCAGCTTTCATTGACTAGAAGCAGACAGATGGATTTAGTTTGGAATTTTGTTTTGGTCTGTTGCCCTTTTTTTTTTTTACCATTAGGTCCTCGGTTAGAAGTGAAGCCAGCTGCTTATAATTCAATTCCAGCAATTCAAACTGGTTGCTTGCATTTTGACTGGTTGTTTAATATAGTTGGTATTTCAATGGTCAAAAATAACCTTTGAAGTTAGCACCCTGTTAAGAGGAAAGCTGGGGGGAGGAATCACAGCTTCTGTGGCTTGTGATTTTAGTGTGTTCTTAGACTGATTGAAGAAGACTGCTGTGGATTGATTTTCACAGACTGTTTTTGAACCAAAGGGATAATTTGAATCCCAAGAATGTAGCTATGCATGCAAAGTTATAGATATCTATTACATCTAAGCTTGAGTGAACACATTTTGCATGCACTGACTGAGGCGATCAAAATCTCAGCTGCTGCCCAGCTCTAGAGACAGTTCTGCCCATGTATGTCCAATTTTTACATTAAAGATGCTGACTGCACACAGGCAGCTTTCATATACAGCTGCTTGGTACCCATTTTCTTTCTAAACTTTTCATAGCTTCACAAACATCATGCAGTCCTCGTTCTCAGCTCTTGAGGATGAGAGGACTGATGAGGTGGGCTGTTCATAGAAAAAGTTGCTTGTTTTCTCTTAAAACAGGGAATGAGTGCTGATTATTTGATTTCCCCCTCACATCTGTGATAGAAGGGTGAACGAGGCTGATTTCTACACTCTGCCTGCAGGAATTCAAGCCCACTTCTCCCATGGGAGGGAGAGTTTACAGCTGTGACAGAGAACTGTGGGTTCTGTTGCTGGCAACATATACTTTACCAGTTATGTATGACAACATAGCTTTGCCACATGTCATCTCCCTCGCAGATCTGGCTTTAGGTCATACTACAGCAATACCTCTGCAGATGCTTAGCTCTCAATAGCTGATTAAAGGACCATTGGCATCAACATAACTGTACATAGATGTTAATTTAACACCACTATTCCTATGTGAATGTTCTTCCGCAGTGTGATCCTTCTCTATTGCTGTGTACACCTGGTATTTGCCAGTTTTCTCTTTCAAAATCATGCATTCTTAGCAATTCTACAAGCTATGTATTAACAATTCAAATATCTTGATTTCTCCTTCTCACCACGCAAGGGCCTTTACACTTAAGCAGAAGCTATTTTCATAGCAGAAAATAATAACATAAGTAACTGCAGTAGATTTTCATAGCAGAAAATAATAACATAAGTAACTGCAGTAGAAGTAGATTCCAAAATATGCACATCTCTATATCCAGAAGAAAAAAGACAGACTGCACTAACTAAACAACATTGCAGACAAGAAATTAAGCCTTTCAATAGCCATTCCAAATGAACTTACAGTTCAACTTACAGCTGAACCAGTTATCCAGTTACGGATATTTTAAAATACCTTTCAAATTCAGTGTCGGAGCTTTAATCAGGCCCGCTGAGTGCAGGAGCAGTGCTTGACTGCGCAAAATGAATGCCAGTTATGATGAAGGTAATGACAGAGACTTGGTGGCAAACCAGACTGTGGCAAATAATTAATTCCTCTGTAATTGCTATGGGCTTTATTTTCCATCTTATCTGAGCAGAGCAACACATTACCTCCTCTCTACTAGACAGCAAAAATCACCCTCCTCTCGCCTTAAAGTACTTTCCCAGCTGAACAAAACAACCATGCAAGATTAACTGACCACACTTAGTATGCAAATTTGAAAGCATCATAAATCAGTCAAGTATAAACAAAATTTCACTTAGTGACATTTTATACATTCATATGGTTTAATTTTAAGATCATTAAGAAAACAGACACCTTTTGGTGTTGTTAAAGGAAGTGCCCTCCTTTCTTCTCTTCTCCTTGGCCCGTCATGCAAAAGGCAGTTGAAGTGGTTTTGCTTAAATAATAGCATGAGAACTACTTAGTGCTCAGTGGGACTGGAAGACTTAAGTCTTAGAATGGAACAGAATATTTCAGTTGGAAGGGACCAACAACAATCATCTAGTGCAACTGCATCACCACTTCAGGGCTGATCAAAAGTTTAAGCAAATTAAGGGTACTGTCCAAATTCTTCTTAAACATTGACAGGCAGTATCAGTCATGAATTAAGCTGCAAAATATACTCCATTTTAGTTTCCTTTTAAAGATGGCAATAGCAATTATTGTCTTTGTATTGTTGCATTATCACAAAAACTACTTGCAATTTTTAGAATATTGCATTTTCTCTAAATTACTTACAAATTATCAGTTGTTGCAGTGCTCTTGCTTAATTTCCTTCTAATAAATACATGGAAAACTAATTTTTTCCCCTTCAGAAGAGACTATTTAAACTTGTAGATACTGAAGGAAAAAGAAGTGAGGGAAAGTTGGTGGTTATTTCTTTTTCTTTCAGCATCCACCAGTCCCCATCCAAACAAAACAACCCTCCGGCTCCTCATTTATTAAGTCTTCTCAGCTAGTAAGATGATTCAGAAATAGAAGATTAGTAATTTACTGCTAGAATGCTTCAACAGAAAAGGTAGTCAGAGAACCATCAACAGAACCATGTCTTCTATCAGAAAACATGACAATATCCAAGTCTGGATGAGCTAAGCTTAGTAAGAGTCTACAATGGAATTTAATTTAGCAAAAGGCCAGAAAAAATAATATATTCATTTCCTATTCTGAAGCAGCCATATGGAAACTTCTATATACTACAAAACAGATTTTAAGAAATTCTTTTCACAAAATTTCCTTCCAAGAACATTTTATGAAGGCTTATTACTACTTTTCATTCAGCTGTACTCTGTAGCAAATGGATATTCTTCAAAGGGAGAGGAAGTCAAACAGAATTTTGGTTTAATAGCCACACTTTCTCTCCATTACTATGCCTCGGGCACCCTCTCTTGAAGTGTGTTGCAACCTTTATAGGTTATGTTGCAATAAGGGCAAAGTTACCATTATTCAAGAGTTAATCTGCATTCACTTGAAAATGCACATCAGTGCCTGAATCTTCTTTTTAATTACTCCACAACCTAAGTTCTTATGTTTTGTATCTGATCCAGGCTTGAATTCCGCCAAGGTGTAACCTTATTAAAAATGCTACTGAGAAACAAAAATCAATTCAGCATTTTTGAAGCCTACACAGGATAAGGAAAATTGCTTCTTTAAAATAACACGTGCAACTCTTTTAGGACTGCACTGCTTAAATGATAAGGCCAAACAGTTAAAATTTCACATGGAAATAACTTGTCTCAAAGAAATGCAATTTTCACTGGATTGAGTTACGACTCTTAAAAATTATATAGGCCAGATGCATATTGGAGCTTCTTAAAAATCACCAAGTGTTATGTTAAGTCAGAGCAATCGTTTTATACACAATAAAAAACTAATTTCTATGTAAAGGCTTTGAATCACATAGACGTAGTTTTAGTTTAAAACGTACGACCAGCCACGATTATGGCACTTTTATGAAGAAGGGGAAGTCAAAAGCTTGCAACAGTGATTTAATTGGAAGGGTCTCCAGTTTCTCACTCAAGGTAGCAGTTTTTTATCCTCTCACATGCCTTTGTGTGCCTCCCATCATTTACTTTGCAAGTGGGATTTAAATAACTACTGGTATCTTCTTGCAGTCCTTTTTACAGCTCTTTGAATCTTACAAAATGTTAATAACTAACACCCTGACATAAAACAGCAACCGGGGCTACAGACAACTCTGTTGGGTATGGAGAGCAAGAAATTCCAAGAAATATAACTCATTGGTTTACTCTTGCATTAAACATGGCAAGAATTACTTCTGCAACACACTATATACACCATCACATAAAGTGTAAATAAATGAATCCTTTCTTAAGCTATTTTTCAGGATTATAAACATAGTTCATTAGATACAGAATTGTAGAAGATTAATAATTGTTGTATGGGTGAAGCACGAAGTAGGCAAATCACCAAAGCTTTAAGCTGACTCTAGCATGGTCTAAAGATTAAACAAATGCATTTTAAAGGAATGGCTCATTATATTTCACCACATAAAAAGGACCAACACGAGGCTAACCAACTTCTCTTTAAGTACTTATCCTCACAAGATCCTCCTTATATCTTAAGATTATCTACTTCCCTGTTGCTGAATACGCTATTGCTAGCATGGTGGTTTCCTCCCAGTAGGCACAGCGACAGCAAAATGTGTTAATACCAAATAATTCATGTCAAATCATATCCTTTCCTTAGTTTCAAGTCGGACATAATCTCCTTCAGTATAATAATTCAGGTCAGTGCCCTTGTACTAATAGAGACAGCATCTTTACTGACAGGTCTCAGAAAAGGATGTGGCCAGCCAACAACTGTTTGAGGTAGAATCATTTTGGTTTATTTTGTTTGATTTGATTGCTCTTAATTTGTGTAATTTAGGAGTAGATATTCAGCTTTTTGAGATACAGGTACACGGAAGAAATGGGAGACCCTTTTAAGATGCTACTCACAGTAACAACAGCAGTGTTTTAGTTTTAATGGCTGAGCCCGTAACGTAAAAGAGGAGGCCTGAATTCTAAAAGCATGTCTATCTTTCCCAGATGCTCTAAGTGATCTAGCAGAAGACCCTACCTTTCCATATGACCTTTATCTCACTTATCTTCCTACTGTTTAGACTTCCTTGCCCATAGCTTTCCTTCCTGGCAAATACTAAAAATATTGAAGACCTGTTAAACTCAAAGGTTAGTTCATTTATCATGGAGTCAAACATTCCCAGAAAGTAGAAGAGGAGAAACTGGCAAATAAGTAAATAAGTGATTGAGAGGAGAAGCCAGAAAAAGAGATGTGTCACAGGGACAATTCAACTTCTGGGAAATGAACTAAGATGACCCTTACACATACAAAACACAGTAGTTACGACTAACAGAGGAATATGTAGATGGGGAAGCACCTTGCACAGGTGTCTATACATTATGAGGAGTTACATAAACCTTTACTAGTTTAGCATTAAAAAAGCTTACATAAGTTAACTTCAGACTTCTTTAATGTGCACGACTGACAGTTGTTACCCTAAGAACAAAGAGACAGTGAATTGGAAAACACATCCATTACTTTGTGGCCTTTCCTCTTTTGAAAAACACGATGAAGGCAGTTTTCCAGGCTGTAAAAGACTATGGTTCATATCTTGCATTAATAGCCACGTCACTTGCTGTAGGATATTCTGTGAAGAGCTATTCCATCTATTACTAATGCTGGTAGAACATTGCACTAAATATTAAAAAAAAAAATAAATTAAGCAGAACTGGGTCAGAAGGAGCCATCGAGGAGAAAGCACTTGAAAATACCTGGCAATACTAAGACATGCTCCCAAAGCAGTGGTGCAACTCCTGCTCTGAAATAGGTGAAATCTGCTTTTGAACCAACTTCCTTCATTCCAGGTAGACATCCTAATTAGAGGGTTCTTGATGGAACAAAGAGCACGACTTATCCTTGTACACCTATTAAAGAAATGTAGCAAAGAACAACAGTCATGGGATTGTTTCAGGAAAACAGTCACTGCAAAAAAACCTGCCTGATTTTTGTCAAGATCCTGAGTTACACAGGTGAACTCAGATGAGAGGTACTCAAAACGCTTGTTACTTCTGGAAATATAGCACATGAAAAATGTTTTTGAACACATGAAACTGACAAGAAAGCTGTGGAAAAAGGAACATGGCAATGCAATAAAACCAGTATCACAATTAGCATTCATACATACAGATATTCTTTTTTTTGTGAGTGTGATGCAGAAAGGTAACACTTGTTTTTATTTTCTTTTTCTTGCCTGTTTGTTATGTGTTAAGAGCCTCACTGAATCAAGAGCAAGAATCCCATCCTATGTATTGATCCTTTTAAAAATAAAATTGGAAATAGTTATGTACAACTAAGTTAATTGTAGCCTGTTGTCTAGAAATATTATAAGGATTTACAGCATTTTTTTTAGTCCCAGTTTCCAAGCTCTCTTACAATTTACACAGTATACAAAATCAGTATTAATGGTGCATTGGATGAGGAGAAAACAAAATCCATTACGCTAGCCAAAAATTTCTGGACTGCATTGTTGTTGATATGCCTAACATTGATTCAGTTATAACTGAATCCAGTTCAGGCTTATTTCAGTGGTACAGAGAATGTCTACATCCATTTCTACTGCGCCTGCTCCCTTAAGTATCTGTTTTTCGATTTTGATATAAAACTGAACTCATTTCAAGGACAAAGACTAAATGCATAGGAAGCTGAAGTATCCAAGTTCAGAATAGGGAAACAGCAATCCCCATGTGTTGCCTGGCTCATGGTCTCTGGAAAAGCAAAGGCATCAATTAATTTAATCTGTATCCAGAAACTTCCTTTTTTTTATTTATTGGAACCTTTTTCCCCCCTCCTTTTAAAGCAAGGCTACTGAGAGAGCACAAATTTCTGTAAACACAAAGTGAAACTATTCCTTTTAATACAGTGACACTTGGAAGATAGTACTCACCTGTAAAACTAGATGAAAAACTTCTGAAGCAAATAATTTTCCAGGAAAATATGAATCAGCCCTTAATTCAGTCACCGATTTTGTTCTGCATACTTTGATAATGGTGTTTTAACTTCAGAGAGATAATAATTTTCAACAACATGTAAATATTCATTTCATTTATTGTGGGAACACTGAAGACACAATAAAGCTTTAACATACTCCCACTGAACAGCTACTAATGTGATCTGAACTTCAGACTTTATTGTGGAAATGCTGCAGACAGAAACACAGATTTAAACACAGTTCCACCATCAGAGAACATGACACTTCAAGGAAGGTCAAAACAAAATGGCTCTTAAAGCAAAAAAGAAAAGGCAGATGTCATTTCCCAGAAATGAAGGAAGGTAGGCTCCACTGGAGCAGCTTTAGTACTGGGCTTTTCTTTTGGTTTGGTGGTAAATGAAAAACCCAGAGCCCAGTGATTTTTCTTTTTTTACCTAATTGCTCCAATTCAGGAATCTTTGGCACAGGAATTTTCCTTTGCTGTGTGACTACAAGATTATTCAGCCATTTTTTCTTACCAAGGCCACTGTTTTCATTTAATTCTACCGTGTGGCATTGAAGTGTACGTTATGCAAAGGATGCTCTTGAGTGTCAAATTCTATGTTGATAGGAGATTAACAGCACCAGATTATTGCACTAGTCCTCTTTTACTCTGCTTCTATCTGACTAACAAACGAGGCTGTTAGAGAATGAAGTTTCCTCATTGTTCCCTACACTGGCCTTATTTTATTGCATTTACATTGACAAGCTGACAAATATATCTACATGCAAGAGGAAAGAATCCCACTGCATTGATTTAAAGAGACAAAAGATGAATTGCCAAACTGAAAGTTATTTTTAGGTAAGCATGCACATATTCTATTTCTAGTCCACTCTTGCACACTGCTTAGATTTAAACCACTAAGTTGTACTGCTTCTTCTTTGCACAGATGAATAAAACTAAGGCCTATTTATAAAATCGGCACCACAGAGAACAGTAACACATGGCTTATTCTGTCAGTCACAACGGTACGTTTTACTTCCTCATTGCTCTGTGTCAGTTGTGAAGCTCTATTCATGAAACAGGGAATGTTTGTATATTGAAAATTTGTGCGTAAAATAGAATTATGTGCCTTTCTTAGACATCAAAACACTGACAAACTAAAAGCATTATAAAAGACTGTAGAAAACTAGAGCTCTTCTAGACTTAAAAAAACTACCAATCTCATCATGGAAATAAAACCACTTTTTTTGGGTACAATTCTTAGCATGCCATTCTTCCTTACAGTGCTACATAATCACTTTGCTTTTTCCTCTCACTTCATTATCAACAAACATCTGCCTACATATTAATTCAGAAAATATTAATTAAAAACTGGAAAGAATTAGAGCCTAGCACATCAATTTAAAATGTCTCTGATCATATATTTGATATCAAGCCCTAGCATGTAAATATTATATTTAATCCAAGTAGTTTCTTGTTAGGAAATAGCACATGTATGCCGTCAAATAATTTTCAGTACAAAAGAGATACAGATAAAATAGTTTAACTGAAAAGCTCTGAAGACTCCTAGGTATCAGTAGGGAAGGCACTTTTCTGGTCTCTAGCACACTGGGATTCAGAACAGCTTTGGTATTGCAACATCTCCTTCAGTTTCTGTGCAAGCGATATCCACTGACTGCCCAGTCCTGAACTTCTCCACTTGCAAATAATGCAAAGAAAATTGCTCCAAATAGATTAATAGAAGCAGCAATATAGAAAACAGTCTGCCATTCTCCCACAGTATTCTGTCAAAAAGGGGAAAGGAAAAAAGATACAGTTAGTTTGCAGCTCCACATGCAAGAAAAGGTTAATTTTAAAACTGACACTACATGCCTTGCCTGTTTAAATGTAAATGCTATTCAGCTTCATTTCATCACAACATTATAAACAAAGATCAAATAATCTGTATAGTCAACTTCAGTTTAGCAATACAGCTTGCATAGATAGTCTAATGCAATTCTGCCAGGACCATTGTCCTGCCAGGATCAGTCTGAGATGTTGAACCTTTATATCAAAATTCTTATTTGCACGAAGGCTATGCAAATTCACAGAGATTATTACTGTAAGGGGAAACACTATCTTGCTGTCAAGTCAGGTGATCCAAGAGCTGCAGTGCTCTGCACTATGCAGTAAGCTATTCTCAATGACTATTATGTGGATGTTCCAGAATTATAAGGCTTTTAGCTCAAACAAGTTGGCTACCTTCACTCACATTTACAGAGGAATCCTCTAAACTCTGGTATTTAAGAAAGGCCTTAAGACATGGATAGCAAAGAACTGTGGTTTGTTTGGTTTTGGGTTTTTTTTTTTCCTTTTTTTCTTTTTAAATAAAGTAGTAATATCTGCAGAAGTCTTAAGGTTTGGTATTGTTTTTTTTTTTTTTACTTTAGTTTCAGAGGACTACTGTAACAAATCTGTAAATAATCTTACTACAAAACAGAATAATACCAGAACAGTGCATTAGTATGGAGGAAAAAACCCAAACCAAACAAGAAAAATCCCACTTGTTAAGATGTCTCAAAACTAACTTGTTTGGATTAATGTATTAATTATATATTCACATTATTTTTAGGAAATATTTCATATAGTTGATTTAAAAAAAATAAAATAATTCCTCACTTTCTTTTTCTACTCCAAATCACCCTTTGATTAAACCATCTCGGAAATCAAATCTAACACTGTTCAAATTAGGTCTCTTGTGAAATTAACACAGCTTACAATGTCCTAATCCTGCAGTGTACATACAAAGGGATTTATAATAAAACCTACATATTTGAATCTAGTTTCTCACTCATCTGAGAAATGCTGGTCTTACAACTCAACACCTCACGTGAGAGACTCATTTTAAAAAACAAGTAAGAACTTGTCTTAATTTGCTAAAATAATACCACAACTGTCTCATCTAGTTGGCATTTTAAGAGAGTTTTACTGTGATGAAAACATATTCATTTTACTCCTAGAGAATTTAAAGGGTGAGTCGCTTAAACTTTGAAGTCCTACACAGGTCTTTGATTTTACCTTTATTTTCCTGATCAGAATCACAAGAATAAAGGCTAGGAACGAAGTATTCCCAGCAATGGAACAGTACAACTTCCATGGATAACCCATATTTCATTTTAAGACTGCAGACTTAAGAAGACAGAATTTACATTCAGTGGAGATAAAAATATAACAACTGAAAAAATAATAAGCAGACTTACATTATGAGTGAGGTTCTTGGCAATAACTGGCCCCACCATTCCTGGGACAGTAGCAAAAGAATTTGTGATCCCAAGGAGAATTCCAGCGTACCTGCAAGAGAAATTGTTAATGCTGCTTATTGACTTACCCTGATTATCAATCCTGGAAACAGTTTTGCCTAGCCTGATCACAAAGGCCTCAGCTTGATCACACAGACAAATAAAAACACAGCTATTCCAGAGGTAACAGCTTGCTTTTATTCCAGTAACAACTCACTGACAACTTGGTACATATGCCTCTGTTTTCCAGAGGCTAGTTATGGAATTTAACTTAAATCACTCCTGGCCTTGCTCAGGATCCGTAATCGAAAGCCACATCCCCTTTGCTAAGCCACAACCAAACCATCTGGAATGGATCCATTGAAGAAGTCAGAAAAGAAACACTGCATGCCTTGAAGTGGAAAGGCAACGAGTAGTATGACAGTGCTGTGTAGCAATACTAAGAGTTGGTTCAACTGTCATTGCTGAAATGTGCCTGCCGAGAAGGCACTATCACCACTGTGGATATATACTGCCACTTACATGACAGAACATATGTTCCAAAGGCTTGAGTACAGAGCACTGCAGTTCTTCCCTTCAGCTTTCTGTGGGTCAAGGCTGACGGGAAGTGGGTCTGACTTAACCAGTTTTGCTGGTTGCCATTCCTGCAGCTCCATTCTTTGGCTTCCTGAACTGTGTTGCTCTATCACACAAACGTGCATGCATATGCAGCAGCAGCCATAAAAACTTGCTGGGAAAACTTGGTAACTTGCTTAATACCTGAGTCTCAGCACCTCATCTCTAGGCAATTAAAGATCTCTCTCACAGGAGTGTTGCAATAATGAAAAATCATGTTTGAAACTATACCACAAGCACAGACTTGTGAGAGACTGAAGAGAAATAAAAGCTAGACATTCTACAGATGAACTTGTCCTTCCAACCACCAGAGGACAGATATCTGCAGTGCAGATTTTCAAGGTGGATTTGTGGGCTGAAGAATCATACAAAATACTAATAGTTGCAGTTTACCACAGAAGAAAGTAGTTGTCTCCCAGTGTTTTTATTTTTAGGCTGTTTAGAAGAGTAAAATTATGTTCTTACCAATTTTAACGTAATAGAACTACAATCTAATCTCTAAAGAGAGATGCATAGTTCTTGGTGTTTTATTTACCAAAACAGGAGAATTCAACTATACAGCATTGTTACAAAAGGTTGTGATATGTGTATCCAAACCAGTGATACATTTTTCCTGAGAAAGAGTCCATTATATAGCCTGATTTTTTCAACTAGTTGATGTAAAAGTCAATGCTATGTATCAACTTAAAGCATGACAATGTATTTTAGCGTGAGCTCCGATGTCTGAATTAAAATGATCCTTATTTCTTATAAATGTAACATGTAGTTGTTCTGTTAGGCAGATAAGCATTTAAGCCTTTAAGCAGGGGCAAATGCATTTTGTCTTCAGCATGTTTAAGCACTACGATACTGCTAATACATTTTCAAAACTAAACACAATTTAATAATTTGCTGGGTCACCAAAGGCCTTTGGCAATGAATTGCTGGCTAAATGCCTCTAGTTATGTCCAGTGTTTCTGACATAGGTTACATTCTTGATAACATTAGCTGTTTGATGCCGATAACTGCTAAGCCACTCCCTTAGCACAGTGAAAACTCCCATATGAAATGGGAAAGCAAAAAGTGCCTTCTTTGTAGAGCAAGACTAATAGTAAGTTGTTGGTCAGGTTCTTATGACATAGTGAGGATAACCACATACAAACCAAATTTCAGAGCAGTTTAGTAGTAAAATCAAGAGTAAAAAATCAGATATGTGAATTGTTTATAATACGGGAACTTATGGTAACAGCAATACTAAAATTGCAATCTTGGCAACATATTGATGTATTCTACTCTTGCTGTTTAAATCTACATTTTCCCTGCAAGAATGATCTTGTTTGTCTACTGTCCCTAACCCCCTCCAATTCAATGCACTGATGGCATAATAAATATGTGTTAAAAACGAAAGATCCGTAGCAAATAATGCCTTTCCCTCAGCATCAGTATTTTCATTCACTTTTTCCTGTGAATAGGATCATTATTTCTTTGTAATAATGCAAGTTTTAGTAGCAATAAGGGACCCTTTGCTATTCTAGTCAGCATCCTTTTAACAAATTAAAACAGGCATTTAAAGTGCATTTTGAAACTGCTTTGAATCTCTTCTGGTTGTTGTAATATCTTTCAGTAAATTAAAAAAAAATATTGAGCTCTGGGTAAAGTCTTAACAGAAGCTTCCTTCAAAATTTTATGCAGACCTTATTCTCAGATTTTTACAATTATACCAAGCGTTTCTTAGAAATTGTGAATATCTGCCTTAGCCATTTCATCCAACAAATTTCAGACATTTGCAAAAAGTTATGCAGGGGGTAAAAAAGGCTTCTTTTTTCTCTCATCTTGGATGTTTTCATATTTCTGTATTTAAAGAAATTCTTTTTCTAGGACCTTTGTTACAAGGACGTGCTATTTTCCTTCTGTCTCCATTTGGACAGATTTATCCTGAATTAAAGCATGCATGTGCTGCATAAAGAATTACTGATTTCAATAAAACAGCATCCACCTTGACCATGTTCTCATCCAGGAAAGTATTCTGCCATGTGCAGCCATTCATCTTCAGACACAATGCTGGGCCAAAGTTCCTGAACTATCAGCAAGACACCTGCCTCTTCTGCACTCATAATCTATGTGCTCTTTTCAGCCTGTCCTAGAGGAAAGGAGAGCTAGAGGAACTTTTCTGGTTAAAATGCAAAGGGAATAAAAGTAGGGCTTTGTTGATGGGAAGAATAGAATGGGATTTGGTCAGAGCGATCAGCAGCAGTTCATGTGATGAATCTAATTATGCCTGCTGACATGTATCAGTGTCATGCCATGTGATTTTTTTCTTGTAGCTTTTTTCAACACCTAAAATACTTTGTATTCTGTCATATATGAATTAATTCTTGAAATAAATAGATTAGAAATGTAAAGTGAAGTATCTCTCAAATTGAAAAAAATACACAAAATCCTAGTTCTGGAAACCTCAGCCATCACCTGCCTGCAGAAGCGCCTTGTGCATATGCCTCACAGAGGCACAGGCTGCAGTTGCACGACTTCCTTTTTCCTGTTGCATTCAATGGACAGGATGAATTGTACTCAGTAAGCACCACTTAACATTTTATTTCATTTCATTTGCTCAATGCATAGACTCAAGCCTTACTTTCTGCATACTGCTCAGCTGTTGCAAGTAATCACAAATGTTTTCCAGTAGAACTCTTCAAAATATTATTTTCACAACAGACTTGAGAGATGGGGGTGACATTGTGAATCCCATCCTACAGATAGGTAATGAAAACAAGTCAAGGATGTGTGCACCTACTGGATGTTTAATTTGAGATCCTCAGGGTCTTATTTTAAGTATATTTAGCAGTATTGTTCTTAAAGTCAAAGCATATCTCTGATGTCTGTGTGCCTGGTAAGTAATACCATTTTTGCATCTAGAGCTTAATAGTTTGAAAAGGCATGTCAAAATAAGCAATAAATCAGCTAGGATCCCATTAACTCGCTGGATCTAACATTAGCTTCTCAGCTGAGATATTTAAATTTGGATTCAAGCTGCTGTAGACTCCCTTTACACGCTATCATAGTCTGAACCAAGCCTCAAGAAGTGCTCATTCATCTTCATAATTCAGATTCCTCAATTCAGAGGGTATGAACATGGTTCCCACAGGTGATTTCACTAGTCTGGTACAACTGGCTTACCACATGCAAACTCTGTGATAAAGGACTGAAAGGACCAAAATCCCCAATGCAATATTCAGCTACTTCAAACCTGACCCTTCTTTTTTCCTGCAATGCCCTGCCTCAGCCATTGTGTGCTCTCTAACTACTACAGCTGTGAGGGCTTAAGAATGAATGCCAGCCTCCCTCTCTATACCACACTCAGTCATTTCTAGAGCAGGATCCATCCTGTGCACTAAGCAAAGAACAGGTCCTGTGTGAGGGAGTACGAAAACAATGACACGAGACTGCACAGATATCTGAGTTCTGCCATTAAGTAACTTAACAGTCTTCTCACATTAATGCTTATGTTTTCTATTTTTAGACAGAGACATCAAACAAAAAACTCCCACTCCGAGCCAATGGTTTACAATTTTAGGAAACTAGCTGCTGTAGTTCTGTTTCAAGCTTAGCTTTGCAGAAATTGTACAATGCCTTCACAATACCCTATGTGCAGTGCATTAACTACATCTTCTACATTCATAATTCTGTTTGATTTAGAATCATAGAATCATAGATTTATAAGGCTGGAAGAGACCTCTGAGATCATCGAGTCCAAGTGTACCTGTCTCCCCACTAAACCATGTCCCTAAAGGAATTCATCTACCTACCTTTTAAGCACCTCCAGGGACGGCAACTCCATCACCTCCCTGGACAGCCTGTTCCAATCACTGACCACTTTTTCATTAAAGAAAATCTTCCTAATGTCTAGTATAAACCTCCCCTGGCACAACTTGTGGCCATTTCCTCTTGTCCTCCCACTGTCACTTGGGAGAAGAGCCCAGCACCCACCCCGTCACAACCTCCTTTCAGGCAGTTGTAGACATTGAAGGGTCTCCCCTCAGCCTCCTCTTCTCCAAGCTAAACAACCCCAGTTCCCTCAGTCACTCCTTGTAGGGCTTATTCTCCAGCCCCCTCACCAGCCTCGTTGCCCTTCTCTGCACACACTCCAGCCCCTCAATGTCCTTCTTGTAGTGAGTGGCCCAAAATTGAACTCAGCACTCGAGGTGCAGCCTCACCAGTGCTGAGTACAGGGGCACAATCACCTCCCTGCTCCTACTGGCCACGCTGTGTCTGATACAGGCCAAGATGCCATTGGCCCTCTTGGCCACCTGGGCACACTGCTGGCTCGTATTGAGCCCGCTGTCAACCAACACCCCCAGGTCCTTCTCTGCCAAGCAGCTCTCCAAAAAAGTTCCTCACATAAGCCATTCTTTCACATTCAATTCATAGTACAAGCTTTTTCGAGTTGGCTACTGACACTTTCTTGCTTGATTGCTTGCTACCTAATCTCATGTGCCAAGATTAATTGAACTCCTTCTATTTTATATTCATCTGTTGAGTCAAAACTTGTCCATCATTGTGGTCATGACCACCGTCCTTCCATTTGCCAAAGCCTGGATACCATCTTCAATTTGGACCTGAGGTCTCCCACAGAATTTGCGCAGATGTTAAGGATCTTTTCTTAGGTAACATCTCTACAAAATGTTTCTTCCATTTCCACTCACACTTAAACTCTTTTCATTTCACACATTAGTATGGAAATACTCTTTTCTTTGGTCATAAAGTCATTTGAATATGCTCATATCTACATGCTACTGCTAACAGGTAAATGAGTGACAGAGCAAAGTATTTGTCTTCTAGCAGTGCAAAGAATGCTTATTTGGACTTGCGAAATAATATCCGTATGTCCATACTCTTCCAGAAACTGATAGATCTGTCAGGTTCCGAATTTGTAATATATTGGAGAAATTATAGCCTGAAGTCTAACTTCTCATTTTTAAAATGTAATTCTGTACATACAGCATTCATCATCTACTGTTAACAGGTCACATACTCACAAAGAGATTTTTTATGCCAATGTGTAGAATATATTTTTCAAATAAAAATAATTTCCCTGTATTACAGCACTGAAATATGGTTATGTTCATGCTAAAGATTGATAATTCTGACAGAAATTAAGAATGTAAAAATTATATTACATTTCCTATTAAGATCATTAATCAAACAGGACAAAAATCTAGTAAATATAATTACAGGAATGATATTATTTCTTACTGCAGGATCAAATATTGAATTATTAAATATAGTGCTTAAAATTGTAAGGCTGAGTCATTGTCAGTGTTTGTATTTTGTGTTTGTACAGCACATGGTCCAAAGCTAAATCTCTGGCACCCCAACAATACAAAAAATAGTGGTCATAAATGTATGAAGTACACTTACAACAGCTTCATCAATACTTACGAAGGTGCTATGTCCAGGTGGTTGATACTATAGCCAGATGTACAAAATCCTCCTAGTGTTGTTGATATGGTCACAAACGCAACGGCCAGTGCATAGTTGCAGCCTATGAATCCAGCTGCTACTAAGAACACTGCAGGTCCAATCATTCCTTTAAGACAGAAATCTTGAAATCAATGCACTTTTAAAAGTAGCTAGAAACTGTGTATACGTTCTCTATGCAACTTTCACCACCACCTAGTGGACAGAATCCAGCACTGCACTACATGCATTACAGTGGGCCTGAAAGGAAGAGCAGATGGGTTGCAAAACTGTTACTGCCTTAGGAAATGCTAGCCAGACCACAAAAATGTCATTCTAGCTGCAAAGAATAAACTTCAGCAGCATAAAAATCCACAAAAAAAACCCCAAAACCAAAACGAACAGATACTGGAAGTGACTTCACAAATTAATTTATTGTTATAAAAATAATATAAGCCACACTGACACGGGCAGGTGAAGAGTGCACTGCAAAGAAATTACCCCCATTTAACTCTCCAGGTTTCAAGAACAAACACTGACTTCTGCAGATCATAATCAAGTACAGCTGGAAGGGTTTGTACAAATACATACACATATATATGTACATATACACACACATACATATGTGTATTTCTCCTGCAGACACCGTCTAGAATGAGCTTTATTTCAAATTTACAAAGATCTGAATGTCTGATATATCTGTCCTGGAGCCTGTTATACAATTTAGAGAACCCAGGGTAGCTTTAGGGATGCTACCCCAGCTACCAGAAACACCTTAGCATCCATCATGAGCCAGAGCATGTTGCTTCCTGTCTGCAGATAACTTTGGTACCCACTTCCCAGTGCCAGAATTGGCCATTTAGACAACCTCACCATGATCTCTGAAAACAGCTCCAAGTACATGATTTTGCTGATGAAGCCAACGTAACAGTCCTGCTTACATAAGCCAAACACTGAACAACACGAGACTGGAGTAGGCTCATGCAGAACAATATTCCCTCTCACTCTAAGAAAGTCATTCACAAGGTACAATTATCAAATAATTGTCAAATAATTATCACCACTGTAATGGTGCTTCTACCTGACCATTTATTTAATCAGTTTGCTTGTACGCATGATGCATCTCTACCTAAACAAAGCTTCTGGCAATCTCTTATCATTCTCTTATCTGATAGACCTACTTTTTTTATGGAAAGAGATAGGATTTACTTGTGACAAATCAATGTACAAATAAATCTGCTCCTCTCAAGCCATGCACAACCCTGCCTAATCTCACAGCAGAATGTCACAGTACCCTCCCAAACCTTTTATTTTTCCCAGATTGATACTGTATGTTCCAAACAGAGATGATACTTGCACTTACCTATCAGGGTAAAACATTTGCGAACACAAACAGTGGAGAAGTTCTGTTTTTCCCGCAAATAATCAGCGATTTGCCCAGACAGAATTATACATAACCAGCAGCCAAAATAAGGTAGGCCTGATAAAAACCCATTCTGTTAAGGAGATAAAACAAAGACAGTTATAACACTGAAATGACAATTCAATATTCTGACAGATCACTTGCACTGAAGCATTCAGAGAGACTGAATCAGAGTTGTCAAAAGCATCCACCCACATAATTATTGTTGGTGTTATCATAAAAGAAAAACCTAGGGATAGAAAAAGCAAAGCATTTCAAAGATACCAATCTGTAAACTCTACATTGCATGACTTAATCTATAACTACCAATGCAGCCATCCAGACCAAAAATTCAATTGTTTAAGTTAGCAGCTAGGTTCAGGAAAAATAAAACCATACATAAAGGTATCTTGTGGATATTAACTTGATCATGCAAGTTTCCAGAAACACCAATTTCAAGTAAGACAGGCTATCGAGTGAGTTACTAAAGTAAGTGGAAGCTGTAAACATTATTCAGAATTTTGAAAGCTACACAGCATCTCAGGGTTTTGTACTGCTATAACTCTCCCACATCACATTATCACATATCTATCTGCTGAAACACCTGATGCTAGCTGTAACCAGGGACAACATATGTAACTAGAACTTTCATCAGATACAAGCCAGACATCCTATGATCCCAAAGCAAAGACTTCTGCCCGATTCTGTGTGTTTTTCTGAGGGGAAGCAAAAAAGGTTTTGCTGCATAGGTTTACAGCCTTTCCCCACAATTATGTATAATTACTGATGATAGAGCTAGATTTTTACCTAATCTGTGAACAGGTATTTTGATAGCTATTGGATAGAAATACTCTAACTTTTATACACTATTATAAAATGCATATTTGTAAAAAACAGTCGAAAGCTGCCCTAGGAAATTTAATTTGAAATGAGACCAGAAACAATTCCACACCTGAAATCCACTCTATCAGCACTGAGCACGCTGCCTGGTTAGGTTTTAATGCTCAGCTTTCAAAAGCAGTAAGTAAAATTTTGAAAAACAGAAATAACCACAAAAACAAAATAACCACAACAGAACTTTTTTTCGAACACTAAAAGACAGCATTATTTTTAACCAATTCCTTTGTTATAGGATGGAAACTGGCAGATTGTACAGCAGTAATTGTAAAATATTTTAAATAGTGATGCAATTTCCACCTAAATGTGCAGCAACAAAGTTAGTCCAATGCCATTATGCAAGCTTTTTCCTTTTTTTTTTTTCCAGATGTTCCAAGAATCAGTACTCTAAGTCACTCCAAAAAGGAGAAACATAACCCAGAGACACAGGAAATCAATTCACAGCAGAATCTGTTAGTATTTAATGCAACAGCATTTTACAAAACACATGCAATCAAGGGCTGTTGTAGCAAATTATGTTCATAGATGTTTATACAGGTGTTCCCTCAAGAAGCTCAATAAAGAACCCAACCAGCAACTTTAGCCAGTTTTTACCAGCCATTTGGCAGTTTGCCCTACTGCGACCTTCTCTTCCAACACCGATATTCCCCATCTTTTCCTCCCAAAATTGCTAGCATTGCCCCTTTCCTGCATAGGGGGCATCTTCAGTTTGCTGTAACCCAGTCTGATGTTTTAAAGCAGGAAGACTATGCTAAACTTCCTAGAATTTCTGAGCACTTTTTACTTGAGTTGTACCAGCTTCTTCCAGGTATGTTATCAACACTGAAACTTTCTCATTAGTTTTTCCCTGATAAGTAATATAATTTTAAAAAAAACTTCTTTGAAAAGCAATATATCTGGACCTTAAGTCTATGGGGTTTTATTCACCCCATTTACCTTACTTAAAAAAATATGTTTTACCTCTGTGGCTCACTGAAGGAAAGAAGTGACAATTTGGAAAGGGATCCAATCAGACTGAAGCTTCCCCCACCTTTTTTATTTCTCCCCTTCTCCTTAAAATACTTCTAAAAATGCCACTTGGCCAATGATTTCCTTAGTTCTATTTTTCATTTTCTTTTTAACTGGAAATGTTCTCCATTATGAGTGAGAAAGAAGTAGTAGACGGTATTTAAGAAGCCATAAAACAAGCTTTAAAATCTGAAGCAATCATACAAACCATGTAACAGAGAAAAATATTTTTATAGTTATTGTTTTAACTCAGAGCAGTCAAAAATGGGTAACATGCATTTTCAACCAGAAAAATGAGCTTGAAAGCTAGCATTAAGCTAAATCCTGAAAAAAAGTGGAAATTACAAGGCCAGCAACATCTTTGATGCATTCATTTAATTGTGGAAATCTATTTTACCATTTGCTAGCTATATATTGACATTCCAAGGTTCTTAAACAGATTCCTCCATTCTAAACAGCAGGGAAGATCGCTTATTTAATTTCTTTAATTAAGAAGAAAGTGAATATATTTTTATTTATCTCACCTCCTGTGCGTCAAACCGCAGGATCTCCTTCATGTATGTGGGTAAGAGGGTAAGAAGTGTATAGAAAGTCCAATTATAAGAGAAGTGTGCCACAACAATAGCCCAAAGTGGAAGAGACTCCAGTATAGGTCTCCAGGGAACAGATTTCTTTGTAGAAAGCTAGCAAGCAGGAGGCAGAGAAAAAAAGAAGAGACGGAGTGATCAGGACATAGACATGCACATTTACTAAATACAGTGTTTTGATGCTACCCTAATCTATGCTGATCATTCATTGTGAAGGGCACAACATGAGTGTCATGGCATAGATGCAAGTTATCAGCCATGTGAATGAATTACTGTGTTCATTTCTCACTGAAGATATACTAACCTATGTTACCACTGTTTACTATTGCAAAGGAAACCAATTACTATTATGTTTTGTAATCAGAATTTCAAAAATTGTGCATTCCCTTGCTGAGATTCATTACCTTCTGCTTTAAATGTTTAATAATTTATCGTAAACAAACCCCCTTGTGTCTATTTAGGTGATTTATTTAGTTTATTTCCAACTCAATCCTAGACATTACATTTGGTCTCTCAGCCAGCTTCACAGGTTGCAAATACATATTCCTAGTCATAAGAATGAACTCCCATGCACAACTTCAGGAACTGGCTCATTAGCATTTTCAAAATGTTTTCTCCACAAACAGCAATCTCTTACTCTAGAAGACAAATTGCAAAAATGGTGTAAAATGCTATATTGTAAAGTGTGAAGACATGTAGGCCTGGATCTAGTTTAAGAAGTAAGAGACTCCAATTTTTTATATAAAATGCACTGCAAGAACATCTGTGACAAAAGGCATTATTGTAAATGCTTTGTATAAGTAAGAAACAATCGGTAATCAAACAACTGTACTGTATTTTCAATTTTTTGTTCCACAGATTCTAGTTTTTATCTCAGATGAAGGATGTTTTTCTAGCTATCAAAGAATGATGCTAATGACAATATTTGTGGTTTATGTTCTACGTTAAGTAAGTAGGACTATACCGAAGTGCTGTACCTGATCTTTCAGAGAAGAGAGTATATATTCTCTTTCAGCATGCGAAATACTCCTGTGAGTTTCCGGTGTATCGCTAACCAACCACATCCAGAAGAAGAACCACAATACACCAAGTGCACCTATTGACACAAAAAGATGGGTAAAGAGATAAAAATAAAACCAGAAGCAATTATACCAAGTGACTAACACTCTCAGATGATTTAGAAGTTTTTCCAAATACTGTAATATAATTTCAATGAACAATATTTTTCTATCTACATACAAACAGCAGTTCCCCAAAATGGCTTAACAAGACACACTTAGAGGTAATACACAATAAAGAGGATTAAGCAGGAAAGCAGGGGTTTTTTTTTATTTTTCTTTTTTTCTCTTCCTCTTGGAAGTGCCTCAGACAGCAAGAAAGTTGCATACACATACAGACTGTATTTTTATCAGTCACATGGAACAGCCACAAAGGATATGACTTACCCAGAGAAAGAAAATTTCACATTATGTTTAATCTCAAAAAATACTTTGAGCAAATACATAGAATATCACTACATACAGCTTAAGAGATGTACCAATCCTCCTTTTTTTAAAGCCAAATCCCAGAACCGTAATTTGAAAAAGGTAACTTTTTAGTAGTCAGTGCAAATCAACTGTACTTTTAGGTAACTACAACATCGTAGCTTAGTTGATTTTGTCCAATTCTTTGTTTTAAACCCTTTTTATTTATACAAAAATTGGAGGTGGTTTTGTTGAGGAAAGTGTAACTCTTGTCTTTTATTCTGGATTCTTGCTTCCCCATGCAGAACACAAAATGGCTCAGCCATGTAAACAGACCTATGGAAATTCAGTTATAACTATGGCACACTGTTAGAAAATATTTCTGTTTTTGAGCTTCTTCTAGAACACAACTCACAGTAAACATGCTATGTCTTGCATTTTGGGCATTCCTTCAGGGTTCCTGTGACTGCTAGCGAGATTTTCCACACAGTCTCAATTTAAAAGAGCAGTAATTTTTCCCATGTTCTTTCATTCAGAGTAGAAGTTTATTCCTGGGATTAAAGTTATTAACTCAATTTCACACTTCAAATAAGAAATTTCAGCCTGTTGTTTCCAAGTGATGGGAGAGTTAAGAGTATTTGACTTGTACCAGCTTTTGTGCAACTCGGAGACAGCTTTGCTCATTGAAAGCAAGGCTTATGTAGCCACACAGAGGAATCTACTTAACTTTAAATAATTCTAATTTCCCAGTAGGAATACAATAACAACCCTAAATGTCAAACACATTTTTAAAGCTTAACTAAGTTTTATAAAATAGCATCCTTTTCAAAAAGAATACAGATTGTATTTTCAACAATTAAAAAAAGGCTTACCGAATATGTAAAACACGTAAACCCAGTTCATATAGTAGCAAATTAAACCAGATAGTGGTAAAGAGACAACGGTTCCCAGCTGTGCACCTGCCAAAAGATAACAAAACAAAGTGGAAACCCAATAATTAGACCTTGCATAGACCCCTTAAACTAAGTTTTTTCATGCAGAAAAGATTTGTCACCACCATTAGAGGGAGGGCTGCCATTTCACTTTAAAGTAATACAGATCAATAAGATGCTTTGGCAGCTACAAGTAAAAAGAGAGTCACAATGCCCATAGCATCCAAAGTACAATCAAAAAGTGATGAAAGACAGGCATTATTGGCACATTCATCTCCAATGAAGAGATAGCTCTAGTACCTCCAAAACAATGCAAATTAGTCAACTGGCATTGCTGCAAAAGAAAAGAGCAGAACACAGTACAATTGAAGACTGGGCAGGGGGGAATATTCTGACTTGATAGAATGAATTTGCATTCCTCATAACTACTACTAGCTCTACAGAGACAGGAATGCTAGAAACAAAAGCCAGAAGGCCTCCATGTAACCAGCAGGTTCAAACCCCATGGTCCCCAAATTCGACAGGATGTAGGATCAGGCAAGGAAGAAGCGGTAGACAGATTCCAGTTCAGATACAAGCCAAAAGCCGCAAAGAACTATTCCTGAGTTTATAATTTGACACATATTTTGCAAGAGATGGCAAGATCATTCCCCCTCCCAATCTAAATGAGAAACCCAACCTGTATTATTTACATACTTCGGAAGTTTACTGATGATAAATACTAGACCTTGTCTCTCAATGTTAGTTATGTGATCACTTCTCCAAACTTAATCTCAACTCAGAAAACATTATAGTATGTTGATACGCTGGCTGCCTAGATACCAGAAAGCTTCAACTATGAACAATAAAACCTCATACTTCTTGCAAAATATAAATCAAAGTAACAAAAACATACAACCTCAATCACATGTTCTCTTAGAAAAACATCATCATGATTAAATAAACCATAGATCATATGACTGCCAATCATGTAAATGTGGGCAAAAGGAAACACTCTGCTAAGTTTACACAAGATGCGCTATCCACCCATGACTGCTAACAATTGGCAGTTCCAAGGCCACAGCCTCTTCTCACCAGTGCACTAGCGTATAGTTTCACAGGATACCAAATTGTTAAATGCAGTAGAGGTCAATCTCTACTGTGTTCTCTCGGCTTAACTTGTGTGCTGGCTTTCACAGGAAGACTTCTTTTAAATCAGATTTAATTTATTAATATGGCAGAAAACAGATACCAAAAAAGAGAAAATCTTTCTGCTGTGTTATGTGCATTAAAGTGGCTCATGGAAGGGTCTGAAGAGTGCCTGAAATAGCACAAAGGAAGTAATGAGATACATGACTAGGAGGGAAGTAGGGAAATGTGAGGAAGAAAGGATTAGGGCTTCATTCCTGTTGGCACAAGTGAGTCACTAGACTGGCTTAGCTATTTGAGAAACTGTAGCTGTAGTTTACGTGGTATAGCCCTCTCTTCATGACAAAGCCTAAGTTGAGTAAGAAAGACTAATTAATACTAACAAAAGTGAGTAAACCAAACCATTACTTCACTAAGTGAATGCAAAATTTGCCATTCTCAAAGAAATAAAATAAATTTTAACTAGTAAATTGAGAAAGCTACATTTTTCACCTGTTCCACTAACACTGCATTGAGTGATGTGACTGACCAATAAATGCCTAAATCAGATGAAGGCTCAGTGGAGACAGGAAAGACCAATGTGTCCATGAAGCTCATGGAATAACGCAGGGTGTGACTGACCACAGCTGTTGCAAAGGAAGCTGACTTGACCTCAACACAAAGGGGACAGAGGGTGGCCTTTGTTTTAGATAAGCAGCTCTGTCAGTTGAGTGGGTCAGCTGATTATATCAACAGATGAGTGGATCAGCTGGTGGCATAAATGTTTCTCCCCAAGTTCATTAGAAGTGTGACTGTCTCCCTGAGTTAGCCAGACCAGCATGAAGGGAGTGAATACGTGGCTTAGCCCAACACAAAATACAAAAACTAAACAACCAACAACAGAATTTCTAAGATACCAGTAGATTTGAGCTGCCTTCAGCTCATGTATTCCATTCCTTCACACTGGAGAGTCCCAGTGCTATGACGGTGAGCATACTAGAGGCTAGTAATGCAAACGTGTATTGCAACTGATATGTTTTGCTAAGTGTTAACCTACAGTTCTACTGTGCTTCCAATATATTTTGTATCACTTTGCTGTGAAACAAATATCTTCTAATAAGTAAATCTGATATCAAACATTACAGCTTTCACGTGTAGGATATCTAAAATAACCTGGTCATGGAGGATTGGACTCTGACAAGGAGCTCTTGCAGCAATATCTGAGACACTGGACATTTTATTCCTTGAGTTCCTCCAAAAACACTTTAAAAAGACCCCCAAAATGAACTGACCAAACACCTCTGTCCTGTGTTTCTGCCCCAGCTTTTTTGTTCCTCATACAGTCTCCTTTATTTGCACTATCTTCTACTAATCAGCTTCACAGTAACTCTTCACACTACTCTACACCAAAGTTAGTCTGAAGTTCATATTTAGTTGGAGATCAATACCTTTTGTCAGGGTTATAAAAGCCATGAATAAATGAAGATAATGAATGCAAAGCAAGATTTAATTCAATGTTATCCTTTCCAGATTAAATGCTGATTAAAATTTATAACATAAATCCCTTTGATTTAAGTCAATTTTAAGTCAATCCTCCCTATTTCTGCAGTAAAAATGTATAATCCTGTTATCAGCGTGGGAATTTCTCACCTGCATATGAAATACTAAGGAGCTTGCTGCGTTCCAGTGGAGGAGCCCAAGAAGACCACATTGAATGCATAGCTGGGAAGGTAACACCCTAGAAAACAACATTTTATTCTGTGAAAACATGACAATTTTAGAACTCCCTTAAACTTTGCAGGTTGCAAAGCATATTTCAATAACATCAATAGTACAATATGTTAGTTCTTTGTTTAGCAAGAAACCACTTCAAAAAATTATGCAAGGCATGAAAGTAAGTAGGCAGAATTAATTTCTCCTGGTTTTCATTCTGTATATACTGGAAAAGCTGCAAAAATGCAAACAATATTGTCCTGAGCTCCTGGTTTCTGACAAATGAGAAGGAATAACTCTAGTTTTGTTTCAAGTGTCCTTACAAATAAACCCTTTTCCTTAATGAAAAAGCATAGCTTAAAATACAGGGCAAACTTCTTAATTATTCAAAAAAGATAAAACCTAAACTACTCAAAACAAAACAATCCATACACTATTCCAGCATACCAACATCCACAGAGTCTAATTACTACAATTCATTAATAAATTATTCAGACACATTTTCAAGTTGCATAGAGAAAAATGATTACCTCTCCAAGTCCTTCCAAGGCTCTCACAGCTATGAGGTAGCCAACTCCCAAATCTGCAGCTAAGGGAGTAAGCAAGGTGAATACAGAGGTACCAAGGATGCCAAACCCCAGTAATAGCTTTCCTCCAATTCTGCTTGCAAGATATCCTCCTGGAATCTGAGTAATGATATAGCCATAGAAAAAAGAACCAAGGATCCATCCCTGAGTATCAGCATCCCAAGAATACTTTTCCCCCTAAAAGAGAAAAAAACCCGAAATGCAGTAAGTTCAAAATAGCAGTTCCTCTGACCATGTTTTATGTAACTTCAATCCATCATTTAGTCCCTTATACCTAAATTTCAAATCTTTTGTGGCCTCCTCTCTAGAGTCTCCTTCCTCTACACACGCGTTGAAAGCTAATTCAGGTAGTTTATGGCCTGCCCAGATATGTCTAGCCCAAGTATGAAAATCATCACAATGATGTGAAGTGTAAGTACTCAGGCAGTTATCCCTTTTTGAGCTCTAAGCAACATGGATTAGGTGACACAGGTACAGACTACATAGTCTGCATGAGTGTGGATTCCACTTCTGTATCACAGCGTAAACATTGTCACACATTACAAAATGACTTTTCCTGCAGAAAATTTATGGACAGAAAAGCAAACAATATGATGAAGATGCTTAAATTTAAATATAAAGAACGAGAGCAGCCAAGGACATGACTCACAAGGGTACATGGAAGAATGGTATATGCACCACAGAGGGAAGATTAGTTTAGCGGACAAAGTAATAAAAGCAAAGATGATTGAGATAAAGAGCTTGAAGCTACAAAGGAAGTCAGCAAGAAATCATGAACTGTTGCTCAATAAAGTGATTTTGAAGTCTGGGATCACTTCCAAAAGCCCAATTTATAAGCATCTAAATAAGTAGCATACATTTCACAGAAGTGACGAGACAGAATCTTCTTCCCATAAAGTCTGCAGTTTCAATTTGCTCATGGTAAATAATAAATAACTTCTAAACAAGCAAATAAAATACAGGCAGGAAGATGTCAAGAGTGCTCGGTTATAAAATTCAATTATTAGATGAGATCTAACCAAGTTTAAATTCACAAAGTTGGGGGGTGGGTTTTTATTAAAAATATGCAACAGTTCAGTTCATAAATGTGATTTTAAGGATTACGGGAAGGGAAGTCAGAGATAAGGCATATAAAGACAAGAATCATGATCTGGGAAAGAGTCCAAAGAAGCGAGGAGAAAAATATTACATGTTAATTTGTAATGAAATTTCATGCCATTGAGATGGTACAAAGAACAGGCAAATATGGACAGTGATGTGAGCTCTGACGCAGATGTAACAGTAACAGTCGATCACTGGCGTGTAAAACAGTGAGTCATAGTAGATATACAAGGTCAGATTAGCCAATTTGTAAGAAATAGAATAGAAAGTATGTACATTAAAAAAAAATGACCCTGAGCAGAGCACTTCTAAATTAGCTTGTCATTTAAGGCTATTCTTTTTCAAAACAGCTTTAAAAGAACCACTGAAAAGGCCATCCGGTAAAGAACAGCTTGTTCTTTTGCCACCTAAGCATGAGTCATCAATCACAGACTTCTATTAAAAAGATTTTTACACGTGATATTAAAGGACAATATGTTTGAGACCTCACCGTCGTGTTGCGAGGAACATTTAAGGTGGAGGAATGCTCTGGACACACATTGGCAGTTGTATTCTTTATTATGCTGGTGTTAGGTTCTACCATATCCACTAGAGCAACGCTTAGGTTCACACGTAAGGCATACAGGAGGAAGAAGCCAAAAAAGGCCAGTAGTGCTAGATTGTAGCGAGCTGAGCAGCATGCAGGGACTGAAATGAGAGTAAATGAGACATTTTTGTTAGAACCTAACAAAATAACAACCAATAAGTAGTTTTTACTAATAATCTCAAACTGATGGCTAAGAAAATAAAATAGGCAAGAAAACAAGCTAAGTATTCTAGTCTTAACGTGTGTATTCAATAGTAGAGGCTGTGGGAGCCCATTTTTCTACTGATGTGCAAAACAAATGTCATTCCATTTTACACAACTGGTAGCAACCAAACAAGTGTAGGAGCTGCAGTGTAAGTGTGGTGTGTAATCAGTGGAAATGGATTTAGAAACATGGTTTCAAAAGACCTCTCCTAAATACAGTAATATTTATTTAAAGGAGAACTTCACAAAAAAAAAATCCCACAAAAAACATGATTAGCAGAAAGGCTCTCATATATGTGAAAACAGTTAAAGGAAAACCAGAGACTCTTAAAATACTGTTAAAGAACAATCACTGAGATTCCAGACTGTTTTCTTGGACAAGTTTTTCTTCTATTTTTTTCTTGTAAAGGAATATGCATTTTCTGAAAGCTGCCAAACAGAGAAAGCTAGCAGAAAGGCAAATGGCAAACACCATGGTGGTGCCGTGAAACAGCAACAGCTTCCCAGTTGCCCAGTACACCCCTCTTCCACAGCCATCATAAAACAATGAAGTTGACAAAGGAAAATGAGTCTTGGATTCAGCGTAAATTCTGTGTTGTGGCATGAAGTCAACTCTAACAGCTGTTTAAACCCAGATATCAGACTTTGCACCGTAGCACAGTTATCGTTTCCCTTCTACAGCAGTACACGACAGCATTTGGCAGAGATCACTCAGTACCAGGAGGTTCAGATCAGAGATGAGCTGTAACTTGGCCAGCACATCACCAGTGGTGATAAATTTTGCATCTATACAAAATACAGCTCTGCAGATAATCTTTATGAATTGGAGATTGCCTGAATCTACTGAGTAGAATTGTTGAGAAATTACTTGAAGAATCTGCTGAATTTGGGAATAGTTAGGCGGTGGAATTAACCCTCTTGTGAGGAAATGATAGTCCTAGCAGAAAATTTTACAACCTGGATGTCTGAAACTCCGGGAGCATTAGGGATCAGCACCTTCAGATATTACATCAGTCTCCAGTGATCTCAACTTTCTCTGACTATTCAGAATTCAAACGATGAATAGAACAAGTATATCTATGAACAATAGGATTGACTGGAGCTTCCTCTGCTACTGCAGTATGTCCCTTGACTGGATTCTCTGATCTGCAGTAAGAAGCGAAATCATGCCCTGCGGACAACATGTCTTAAGACTCTGCCCTTCACAGTAACTTCCTAAAAACTAGCGTATGCAATTCTGTCTCTCATTGGGGTACTAACAGAGCCTTTCTGCATGACAATTTTTCATGGAAGTAGTAGAACCTTCCCATTTTTGAAGTCTTTAACACTGACCAACTTTATGACTACACACAATGTTAAAATGACACAGAAGGCTGTATTTGCTATGTTCATTTAGCAAATGACTACTAAGTGAGGCTACTGTACAAATACACAAAAGGCCTTCCAGACTGCGGTGACTGCAAGTCTTGCCTCAGCAGCATTTGAAAAAAGCATATCCAATTTTTAAATGACATGAAGGAGAGCAGCCAAGATTTTATTGCTTACTTTAAAAACAATAGGCACCAAGAACAGGAAGTACTTACTGCACAAAAACTAATCAAGTGCTTCATTGTCTCTTATTGTTGTTTAAAAAGCAATTTGCCTTAATTAGAAAATATACAGTCACATAATTTTTAAAATTAATGTAATCACAGGTAAAGCTATTTAACATTTCCACTGTCTGTATTTGCTGGGGTTAAACAATAATAAAGAAGGCTGAATATCACAGTGATGATGTAACCCTTTCCTTAGAAATGTAGATTAACTGGAACATCCATTACTCTTCCTCCGGAAGACTCTCACTAATATACACCTTGTCTGGAAAGCAAGCTCCACAAAACAAATGTGCAAGGACCTAAGATCACTAATGTCAGATTTCTTTTCAACTGTTAATCACTTATCATAAAAATCAAACAAACACATAGATCTGCAAGTCTGAAACACATGGCTGCTAAATTATTGTTTCCCTGTCTTTCCACTAAGTGCATTGGTAATATCTGAGAAGATTTGAGCAGGTTAACAGAACAGAAGATTCGAGAAGATTCCAGATGTCTTTCAGTCTCCCACCTCTTCAGGAGATTGCCCTAACCAAACAGACACGGACATTGCTCCCCCTCTCCCCTGAGTTTAAGGTAGCTAATTATGATGTTTAAGGTCTTACCTCGGTTAGTAGTCTTGGGTCCTACATCTACAGTTAATTCCGATTTCAAGGGCATTTTTTATAATACTGTAGCTATGACTGAACAGGATCCTTAAACTGCAGTTAAAAAAATAGGTCTACACTGCAAGTTGCATGGCAGTTAAAGGAAATTGCTCTTCTGCTGTATTTTTCCTTGTGGGTGAGGTGAACTACCTCAACTGAAGCACGACACATTGTGCAAACTTAAGAACATATTGCTTTAATAACTGACTTGAACTCAAATTTACCTCTCTCTTGCACTTTTAAGCCACTTTGTCAGTAACCCCTCTTGCTCTAGTTATACATTTCCCAGATAGGTTAGAGTATTTTTGTGTGGCATTCTCAAGAAACTCAAAATCTTACTTTATCCTTATGAAGAGTAAAGTTTGACTGCTCTGGGAAACCAAACAGCACAGACATTAGGTCTGTTGTTAAGACCTGACCCCACAAAAATCCTCCTCTCCTATAATTATCTCTGTGTCTTCCTCCACCTTCCTTCCTCTCCATACTTCCCTAACAACCAACTAGCCTTACTCAAATTCTGTTGTAAAATGAAATTTGCCATAACCTTGGTGGAGACCAGCAATCGTTAATGGCTAGATCGGCATTTAAGAATCATAGAATCACTTGGGTGGGAAAGACCTCATCGAGCCTAACTGCACCTGTCCACTACTAAACCATGTCCCTGTGCACCTCATCTACCCATCTTTTAAACACTTCCAGGGATGGAGACTCAGCCACCTCCCTGGGCAGCTGTGCCTGACAGCCCTTTTGGCAAAGAACTTTTTCCTGATGTCTAACCTGAACCTCCTCTGATGCAACTTAGACTATTGCCTCTTGCCCTACTGCCTGTCACTTGGGAGAAGAGACCAACACCAACCTCACTACAACCTCGTTTCAGGTACCTGGAGAGGGCAATAAGGTCTCCCCTCAGCCTCCTCTTCTCCAAGCTAAACAACCCCAGTTCCCTCAGCCGTTCCTCACAAGATTTGTTCTCCAGCCCCTTCAACAGCTTTGTTGCCCTTCTCTGCACACGCTCCAGCCCCTCAGTTTCCTTCCTGTCATGAGGGGCCCAAAACTGAACACAGGATTATAGGTGCAGCCTCACCGGTGCCGAGTACAGGGGCATAATCACCTCCCTGCTCCTGCTGGCCACGCTGTGTCTGATACAGGCCAAGATGCCATTGGCCCTCTTGGCCACCTGGGCCATTGCTGGCTCACGTTCAGCCAGCTGTCAACCAACACCCTCAGGTCCTTCTCTGCCAGGCAGCTCTCCCACCACTCTTCCCCAGGCCTGTAACGTTGCACGGGGTTGTTGTGTCCCAGGTGCAGGATCTGGCACTTGGCTTTGTTGAACCTCATCCCGTTACGAGCTGGAATTACCCACTTGTCTTCACTGACAAGACACCAAGTGAAGGGGCCGCACGCCTGTTTCCGGCAGCAGCGCTGAGGAAAACCTCCCGCCACCCCCCAGGACGCGGTGCCGTGTTTAACCCAGCGCCCTCTGACATCGCTGTCCCCTGGCGGCGCGGGGCCGGGGTGGCTGTTACCCTTCACAGAGAGGGGGGGTCTCAGCGCTGCGACCAGCGGCCGCGGCACACGAGAGCCCGGCCTCCGACCCACAGTGGCTCCAGGGCGCCGCGGCTCCATGGCAACGCCACGCCGCAGCACATGGGGAGGTGTCGCGGTCCGGCCCGCCCTCCGCGGCCCCGGGCTGCCAGGTCTGCAGCGAGGCGGGAGCCCGGCTGGGCACGGTTCGGCTGCCCCCGTCCTGCCTCCCGCTCCTCTCACCCACGCCGGGCTGGGACTCCTTCAGCAGCGGGGTGCGGTCTTCTCTCTCCTCGGTGTCCATCTCGCTGCCAGCCGGACTGTGCAACGCGCCCAGAGCCAGACCGCCGGCTGCCACTGCTGACGAGTGCGGAGCACAGCTCCCGACACCGCAACCCGCCCGTCACGCTCCGCTCCGCTCTGCTCTCCTCTGCTGTGACGCGGGCAGCTGCAGGTCATGTGACAGGCGCTGCCAGGTGGAAACGGGCGGAAGCGGCTTCAGCCGCCGCGTGGCGCTGGTCCCGCCTCGGCGGCCATCTTTGTTGAGGGCAGAGGCGGAGGCGGCCGCTCCCTCTCTCACTCTCCCTCTCCTTCCCGCGGGGCGGAGGGGGGCGGGCTGACTGACGGACGGACACGCTGGCACATAGGTTGTTAGACTGCGGGTGTCGCTGTGCGGATTGCCGCGAGTGCTGTGGGGAAAGTTCCTCCTGTTTGCGACAAATCCATTCAGCCGAGTCACGCCTTACCTTCCCCGGATCCCGCGGCAGCCGCTGAAACGCCGCTGGAGCTGCGTTGTAAGTGGGAGGTGTCCCTGCCCATGGCAGAGGAGTGGACCTGGATGCTCTTTAAGGTCCCTTCCAATCCAAACCATTCTGTGATTCTGTAATTCTATAACAATAAATTGCTGTATCTGCAGCACAAGACGTTTGTTCGGTGTGCGTGCGCAGTGCCCGATTCCTTGGAGAGAGGCCTTAAAATGCACCAATTTAAATGAATAAGCAGCACAGGATATGTATGATAATAGATTTTTCCCACTCTGAGTCTGTGGTTTTCAGCCTCAGTCAAAGCTAATAACAGGGTAGAGGTCTTGTGAGATTTACAGGCTCTTACACAGAAGCCTACCTCTGCTCGCCTGTGCCCTCGCCAGGGCTGAGTGCTGACTCATTTTGTTGATCTCTCCAGCCATCAGCTGAAACCCTTGGCTTTGCTAGATGCAAGTGCCATCATACCAATGTGTAAATAACTGCTTGGAAATTTTTGCATACTGGAAAATGGAAGACTGTGAAAGGTATAGCATATTCAGCATTCTATTCAGCTATATGATTTTGCACAAGGTAGATACACTGATTTTGCAAGTATCAATAGAATGATTTCAGCTATGTGCAAGTCATACAATATGACATCTATGCGAACATCTGAAGCAAACCAGGATTTCTGTTCTCATTCTGAATTTAGCCTAGGAGTGTCTTTCTCTGAGTCAGACTTACCCAGAAGTCACTCCTCTAGCCCAAATTACAGAATTAAAGCCAATTGGTTTATTCTGACAGAACACGTGTCAAACATATTTTACAACATTTTATGAGAAGTGGAGATTTGGTTTGTAGCACTTGAAGACTGCGGCTTTCCATTTCACGCATGCATTACTCTTCTTGGCCTTTCTGTGCACACCACCAAGGAGAGACCCCATTGTGCTAGCACACAGCCCATGAGAAAGGAACTCTTGGGAGGTATGGATCAGGACTGATGCTCTACACAGGGTCATGAGTATGGTCTCTTCTACCCATAGACTGAACCCCAGGCTCTCACTAGGCTCCCTTCATCATAACACAAGGAGGTCAGGGGACTTCAGGAGCCACAGCAAAGCTCTTCCTAGACTTCCTCTTTTTGCCACCTCTCTCTTATTTCACACAGTATCACAGTATCACAAGGTTGGAAAAGACCTTTGGGATCATCGAGTCCAACCTATGACCCAACACCTACACTTACTCCTACTTGTCAATTACACCATGTCACTAAGTGCGTCATCCAATCTCTCCTTAAACACCTCCAGGGACGGTGACTCCACCACCTCCCCGGGCAGTGCATTCCAATGGCCAATCACCCTCTCAGTAAAGAACTTCTTCCTAATGTCAAGCCTAAAGCTCCCCTGGCAAAGCTTGAGACTGTATCTGCACTCTCAGTATAATGCAAATAAACCTTGCGATAGCAAGGAATGTGAATTTCTCTCGCTGCTGCCTCCTTCTCCGATCTTGCAGACCCTCACTAGTGAGTTTATCTTCCTTACTTAAGTGACACACTGCACCAAGAGCAGCTTGATTGCTAGGCTGCAGCCCCAGCGTCGAAAGGGGACACCAGTAAATACAGACAGGAGTGCCTGCAGAGGATTTACCTTTGTCACAACAGATAAGAACATCATTCCTTATACCCTAGAGACTGACTTTGTATATAGCTGTACATAAACATGCATGATTTGTCTCTGGCCAGCCTATCAGGCAACGCCGGTTGACACCTGTGCTCTGTTCTGCCAAACTCCATGTCATACTCATAATGCAGTCCTGATGTGAAGTATTTGAAGTATTTTCCGTCATAATTTTTTTTTATTTTTAAAAAATACCGTTGTTTATATTCAGTCACTTTTACCCTGGTTACTTTCAGTGCTGGTTGCAGCTGTGCTGTCTGCTAGGCTAAGGAGGTGGGGGACAGCACTGCTCAGCACCACACTTCCCTTGTCACCTGGCTCCACAGCACAAGCAAGGAGAACCGTGAAGACTTGCAATTCTTTCCCTGAATCCCATCCTGACATCTCACATCATCAAGCTAAGAAGACGTGCTGCAGCATGTTTCGTGTAGAGCAGCAGATGGCTCTCTTTCCTCTCAGATTCAGTTGGGAAAAGAAACCTTGCATGGTGCCTGGGTCTTAAATAAAATTCCAGCTTCATTCTCTCCAGTGCCATGGCTCCTTAGAGCAAGCTCTCATAGTGCTGCAGACAGGGTGTGGCTATGATGATGGCCACTATGATGTTTAATGTTTTAAATCGTTTAACACTTCCCATACTAACTGGTAACCCTCAGCCCTAAATGTTGAGGCTTGCTGTAGAAGATGAAGGTGGTGACATGGGAAAATATATCAGTGATGCTAACCTAAGTCACAGCGTTACCTCATGGAGCAAGGTAATGTCTATTCTGTTAGGTTATGGAGTTTTATAGGATATAGTTTGAAAGTTGTTTCATTCTATTTTCCCCCATGATTTATCAGTCTTTTTTTTATAAGTTTTACAAGATACCAGTATTTATTGATGCCCTTTCCAAGAATCTGACTTTTGAAGTCTTGTTTTTCAAGATAAACAGAAGAATGGAGCAGAGAAATACAGCTCATACTCACAACAGAAGAATCATATGGTTATTCTTAAATAACTGGAAGTAACATAATCAGAGTTCAATCAGTGAAGACTGAAATATCTACTTTTAAATTTGTCTAAATCTCCTTTTATGCAGTGCAGTAGACAGCATAATTATGTTTTAAATGCCTAAGAAGGACATTTATTTTCAGATCAATAATTTACCAAATGGAAAAATATAAAGTTAAGGTATCAGATCATTGGGACAAAAAAAAGTAGATATACATATGTATGCAGGCAAAAAAAAATCTCAGTTTTTCCACAAAATAGCAACTTACAATCAGTCAAAAAGGACAAGAATCAGGATGCCTTAAGCTGTGCAGTCCTTGTATTGTAGAGCAAAATAATTTCTAAACCATGCATAAGTTGGTGCTGAGCAAATCAGAAATGGTTTGTGTGACTCTGGCAGTACAATATGTTTTCATTTGTCTGGAAATGTTGCGTCTGCTGCAAATGCCTCAGAGCTTCCTGTCACCATGGATATTCTTGCCTGGGGGTATATGTTGAAAAGGGAGGCATTGAACATGCCTGCTCTTTTTACGATTTCTTAGTAGAGGCACTCCATACAGTCCAGTTTTTGGCATTGACCATGACAGCAGAAAGCTTGGGACTTTCCTTGGTTAGCAGCATTGCTTTCACATGGAAGAAAGGAAGCACATACTGAATCCTCTACAAAGTACTCTTCTAGGTTATATGACAATGCTCAACTAGATTCAGAGAAGTGACTTAGGCTTTGAATTACTTACATTTTACTGTTATGTTAACCAGTGGAAGTATAGATTGGAAATATAGGCATTCTTGATGTCTAGACTCCCTTACTTAAAGGTATTCTTCCTAAAGGAAATAGGAGTAGCTATGATGCTGGACATTTCCTATTAAACAGCTGGCCTGTGTTCAGGACACTCATCTGTACGTGTAAACAGATTCAATGTTAGTGGCATTTAGTTTTACCTCTGCAGAGAATGCTGAACTCAGGTGGGAGACTTTGCGGAATCTTTAACTATAGTTATTTCTTCTTGTATAGAAGTCATGAATGTCCTTAGGGAAGAGATTCCCCAGCAGTGCTGCCCTGCAGACCTATGGATGAGTAATGTATTTTCTGGGCTAATGGCTTTAAATGCTTGGCTGTGCATGTATGGGATACTAAGAGATGTTCAGAGCTCACTAAGAGCAATTCTTTTGTCACTGGGCTTATGAAAACATGTGAATAGCTATAGTGTGTCCATTTCCCTCAGTCCTATCTCTCACGGCAGTTAATAGGAAGTGCTGAGGGAAGGACATGTACAGACCAAACGTAGGGTGATACATCCTCTGTATAGTCTCTTCATGTTTAAATACACCAGCTGGGTGACTCAGGCCATTCCTGAGCTGAACATAATACCTCTGTATTCAGTAGTCCCTGGCAGGCTTGTCTGTAATTTATGCCATCTGTTTTTGAGTCCATGTAAAATTCACTACCGATGTGCCCTGAGGTGAGAAGTTCCACAGCTGAATTATATGCTATGGACAGGAGTATGCCTTTACAGTCTTACACTAAGCATCTTGTGAGAAGAAATTCTTATCTTCTGAATACCTGGTGAAGACATACCTCTCCCTCTGTGCATGCCTAACACTAGAAACATTGGCTTTTGAGGCATTTTAGTATTGGAGAGTCAGGTGCTGAAATATTAGGGATTTACTGGTTTAGGAGTATATTTTATGAATTCCAATGGTGTGCATAAGTGTTGGACAAACACTTTCAGTTCTGTGGCTCAGTCTTGCGAAACCATGTCTTTGTACCTGCCTGGTGCCACACTAGAACGATCCTTTCAAGAGTTTCCACCCTGTTATAGTATCGGATATGATATGATGCATTATGATTTTGCAGTATCGATGCTCTTCGTGTCTGTGGCAAAACCAATTTAATCTGATTTATCCCTGTCATGAAAAATAGAATGTTGAGGATAAAAGATGCTGGTATCTCACAGATTATCTCAGTGGAGTTTTGTCCTGTTCTTGCTGGGAAGGCCTGCTGGCAAATTGATTTGTAGCTGGATTTGCCTGGAAATGCCCCAGGACATGCTGCATTTATCACTTAAGTGCTTTCTAACTCTTTCTTTGAATGCAGTCTCTGTAGTGAAAGTTAATGATAAAACTCTTTAAAGATATTTCCAATGGTGTAGAAGCTTTGCTTAATCTTAGAAGTCCTGATATGTACAAACTTGCATTACACTTATATAGAGATTCTGAAAAATATGTTTCTCTTGTATATATATAAGTATATAAGTATATATTTTTTACAAAGATCTCAGAGAACTGGATGGAACCTGTCACGCAGGACAGGATGACATGATTTTTTATGCTTTTACGGAACGAAAGTAAAGTAAAGGTAAGAATCTGTGTTTTAAGTACTTAATAACTGGTGTCTTGCTGAACATTGAAGCTAGGAGACTTGAAAATGTGTGTGATAGTGTGAGATCCCTTAGACTGGGTGGGGAAATATAGAATGACTTTACTTGTTTTTACCAGCAGGTGTCTAAAGAAGATGTAAGTCTGAAGATTCTCAGATGTTTGGTAACTAGGCGTGCCTAGAAAAAGAAACAAAGCTTGCAACAATAAAGACACATCTCCTTTGAAGTTGATTTGCAAACTGTTGAATTTTTAAAGAGTAAATGCAATCCTCAACTTGGAATTTGAAAAGTAATATAAATGTTTGAATTCAAACTTAAAATTTCTCAGCTATGTAGGCCTACACATCCCTTCTGTACTCTGAAATCTTGTTGAGTTTTTTTTTTACTCTACACTTCAGATAGCTGCAGGCAAACTGTTCTTTCTGGCTAGCATGGAAAAGTCTTCTCCAGTCTTTCATAACTTCCATATGTTCTTTAAATACTCTACAAGTATTTTTCTTTCTGTTTGCTGGGAGGGCATCAAGCCTGAAGGACCAAAATTTTTTAAGATAGATGTAAAGTATATCTGTACTTTCCTTGCGACTGACTCATTTCAGGGAGTAAACCCTGGCTTGACTTGGTGTGAACACATCCACATTGTTCAGGATCACTCTTGTGACAGCCTGGCCATATACACATTGAATATCATTGGATCAAATCCTGGGTTGATGCCTATCATATAATGCTTTTTACCTGCTCACTCAGAACTCCTTCTAGTGTGCAACACATACTATACTTCCATACCTCACTGAGAGAGCTGAAACAGTGGTATCATAGTATGCACAGGTGAGACTCTGTTTCCTTACCACCAGTTCTCATTTTGATTGTATTATGTGCTGTAGAGGAGCTCTTAGACTTATTGTCAAAACTTCTGTTTACTAGAGAAGGGGAAACAGAAGTAATTACTGCAGTCATTCAAATAGCAACCTGGTTGTGGTTTACATTGTTTTAATTAAGATGAAAATGTATGAGCATTGCAGCTAAGCATAAGTGCAGTTGGAAATTTTAACAGCTCTGTTTCAGACATAATAAGGAATGTAATTCCAGACTTTCGGGTTCTGTATCATCTAACTGTCAAATTTTACAGTCTCAGTTCTTGGAGGGTTTCCAGATCATTCTGGATAAAACCCTGAGTAACCTTGCTGATCTTATTGCTCACTCTGCTATGAAGAGCAGGCTTGATTAGATGACCTCCTGAACTCCCTTCAGCCCTGAATTTTGCTGTGGTCTTGTAATCCTGCAGCCCCTCTCAGGAATAGAAAATGTCACATAAATTAGTGCTAAGGAACATAATGAGAAGAAAGGAAGAAATTCCAGAACTGCTGTTAGTGGTCAGAAAAATCACAGGGTGAATCTTTAGCCTAAAAATATAGCTAGAAGGCCTTAGAAAATTGTCCAATATAGAACACATTTCAGATATATGTCAGCAATTTCCAGATGTTCGGTTGCTACAATAAGGTTTGGAAAGATGTAGCTCTTGGGTCCACACCCTCTTCATTGAAATAAGCACTACTCCCGCTTTGGGTGGTTGGCAATGGAACCGACAGTTGCTTTTTTGGACAGCGTGAGTGAATATCCTATAGTGGCATTACTCAAGGGCTAAGTGTATTTGGACATTGGCTTATTTGGTAGCTTGAAACATGAAACCTTTACTCAGGTGCTTCTTAAGCACTGAGATTGGACTCCTAACCCTCCCTCTTTTCCTGTAGGCAGTCTGTGGTAAGAGTTTGTCCTCAGGGAGAGACAAGTGGTATTTATCTGTGTCTAAACTAAGCAGAAAGTTTTGTGCAAGTTTTATAAATAGTTTGAGTGTAGCTTTTAAAAATAACTTTTAACCACTTCTGTCTATAGACACTATTTTAGCTGCCACAGAAGCTGCCTGTAAGAGACAACTTGTGTAAATGAGGCAGACTCTTATGTGATTGTCAGATGGATCTAAAATAGAGTGGAGGTTCTGATAGGTTTTATCTAAATGCCTACCTACTTCTACACTAAATGACTATTGCTTCTTGATACCACAGTTGAGTTGTTTGGAAAATGAAGGATTTCTTCTCCCTCTTTTTTTTATTAGATTAAAATAAAGAACAAACTAAACTTAAACATGGTCACAATTTTAGCTTTTGACCAATTTCCAAACACATCTTACAAAAAATTTTCATTTTAACAACTACTTCTAATTCTGTCATCTTTTTTCTGATGTTGACCTTTTCTGGACACACCAGGATAGAGGAAACCAGGACTGAAACAGTATAGTATCCACCATTGTCACGTGCTTTTCTTTCCCTATTGTCAATTCTATTTAATTTCTTTGGGAGCAGATCTCTGCTCTGTCCTTCCAGGGATAGACCGACAGAGTCTGCTCTGTCCTTCCAGGGACACATTGATCTCCCTGTGTATGATTTTTATCCCTTGGCTCAAGAACAATCACATGGATTTTCATCATGCTGCCTGGAGAACGCCTAGCCTGATCTTCTATATGTCATGGAGTACAGAATTTCAGCAAGTTGCCCATCTGTTTAGCTCAGTTACTTGGGTTGGACTTTAAAAAAGACATTCAGATTGATGAGAAGACATAAAAAGAAGCAGCAGCCATTATACTCCATGCTAGTTGGTTCCAGAAAATAATCTCTGCCGGTAGCATGTGGCATTCCTCATTTGCATTTGACTGACCTCAATGTCTGACCATTACTTCTTCATACACTTTTCTCCCCTACATCAGCATCTGTTACTTTATTCCCATGAAAGTGTTATGGAGGGCCCTCAGTTTTCTCTCTCTGATGAGTTAAAATATGCATCTCTAGTCTGTTTCTTTAGGGCATTTTCTCTACACCTTGACTTACTTTTGTATAAAATGTGAGAAATGAGGTTTGTCTACGTTATGAATTGCTCTCAGGTCAATCTGCTTTTCAGAGGAAGCTGTCTCGCCTACAGGGTTACACTGGTCTATAAAACAGACTGCTGTACTAACATCCCCTTTTTTATGGGTAGATGAATGTCGTAAATAGCTGTTATAGAAGCTCACATTCATTATAAAATCTGTCAGTTTTTATGTACTTATTTAAAAGTGAAGTTACAATGTATGAATGGATGTACTCCAGAATGCTGTGAAATACTACTCCATGACATTATGGAAACACTGTTGCTAGAAATTAATTTTCTAAAAACTGTGATTTAAATTTTCAGTTTAATTAGAGGCTATAGTTTAAGATAGTTGAATCCTCATGGAATTTTCATCTTTAAAATGAAATAGTGTTAATGCACACTAAACTGTTTAGTAAAAATAAAGGTTTTCTTGGCTGTTTCAACAGTATTTGCAATGAAGAGGGGTTGCATTGGCCATTTGAAAACCCTCAGAGAGCAAAGGGAATAAGGCAGTTAAGATAAAATGATTAATGAAGCTTGGTAAATGGAATTTCATCAAATACAATTGCAAAAAATACTGCCCTAGGAAAACACATTTTTGAGGACCATCTGTCATAATTTGTAAAAGTTTTAAATTTCTCTCGCTTTAATAAAACCAGCACGTTTGTACATGTTTTAACATGCCCCTACTCTACAGTTGAATATTTTACAGAGAAAAATGTGAAAATAAAATAGAATTAAGGCACAACTTCTACTTCACAATTCAAAATGATATTATGTGAATCTGCTTCTTAAATGTTCTGCTCACATATATCAGATAAGATACAGTATCTTAACCAAAGTTAAGGGGCTAATGCAGCAAATAATATAGGAAGTCTCAGTTTTTCATATCAAAGTTACAGAGAATTGAGTGAGGTGGAGGATACAGTTTTGAGTCCTGACCTCACTGAAGGCAATGATTTCAATGCCATTGGTTTCTGTACAGCCAAGAGTCTACTTTGAGGATGCCAGCAGTGGAAATCTGAATTCAGCTACACATGATGATTCTGGGAGATCCATCAAATGCCAATAACAATTGTTATGGCAAAAACAAGGGGCAAAGTCCTAATTTTGATTCCATTATGGTCCTTCTCTATTGCTTACTTAGTTCCAAAGGGCTGTAAGGCCAAGGAACCTGGTAACAGAGGATTGTTTTTGCTGTAGAGGAACTCCTCAATGTATCATTTGTAGATTTGCTCTTCAGAGTTTCACATTTCCGGTAGTATAATGTTGTCATTCTTTCTTTAATTCCCATTTTTTCTGAATCTCATTCCTACAACTTAATCTCTCATAACTTCATGAAGTATTAACTGTGATGTCTTTCTACATTTAATGTGTTTCCTAAAAGACAGTGCTTTACTTTTGGTGTATTTCAAAGCACACATTTAATATACTGCGATAATACAGTATTTACAGATTTGATCACATTATTTTTTATGGGTATCATTAAAATGTGTATGAGCTTTTTAATAGTAAAAATTGAAATGTTATGAAAATATGAGGATATAATTCCAAGATAATGAGCTCTTTCTATGCTATATTAACAAAGAAGCAGATTTTCTTCTATTTGAACATTGTTTGCTTGTTCTTCTGCCAGTCTTTGAACATTTAGAAACAAAACCTGATACCTTCAAATGGACCCTGATCCGAATCTTTAGGTTTGATTTATTCAATGCTCAATGAGTGCACTTAAGCTATAGTCATCTTACATCTCATGGAGGTAATAAGATATATTTCAACTACTTGTTTTGACTCCCTGTTTAGACATTCAATAAGAATTCATACTTTTAGGATGAGATTTACTTGATCCATTCAGAAAGCCACTTTTGAATGTCTCCCCATTCAAATGCTGGTATCCTAATGAGTCATACAAATCTGGTCTGAGAAGTGCCCACTTCACTCCATTGTCTGTCCAGTGAACGTAAATAACTAGTTGTAGACAACTGTAGCATCCACATTTGACCAGGTGAATCCTACTCACTATGCCTGGAGTAACAGTTCAAGTTGGAAGTGAATTTGCAAATTGTATTATTTATCAAGAGAGATGTGTCTAGGTACTAGGAAAAAAAAATCTCAATTGCAGTGCAGAGCAGATTTTCATAAAACTCCACCCTGATAGCTCAGGGCAAGTTTCAGTGTGTGGCACACCCTTTGTCAGCATAATATAAAACATTCTGACACATTCCATCATCAGAACTAGCATCAGGTGTGTTATTACCGAGCGCTCTTGGGACAGCATTATATCAGCTTCTATCAGTACTTTCCAGCTTACCGATTCTGCAGACTTACATCCAAGCAAGGAATGTGCCTTCCTAATACCACGAAATGATCTTCCCCCCACCTATTTTTAGCATTTACTACAATTCTTGCCCTCTCACTGCAAGTGTGTTAAGATAGACTTTTGCTTCCTTTCTAGTTCCATGTGCCGCTGAATCACAGTTTCTGCTAGGATCTCATCCAGAGCCTGCTGAGATTAATTAAAAGATTTATCCATCCCTTTAATGAGCTTTGTTGCAGGCCTTGAGTTCAGTGATGCATAAGGCAACTGGCTAAGCTTTTGAAAAGACAGAATATTGTGCTGAATCTTTTAGTTCACATTTCCACATAACATAGCACTTCAGATTTCCCTGAATTTGCCTCATTTCATGGAAACATGCTTTGTTTGCACCACAAATCAGTTGAATGCCTGCTGAATCCAGCTGAATGTCTGCCCAGCCAAGTTCACCACCTGATGCTAGAAAGCAGGACAGGGCATTGACCATCCAAGTCCTCACTGTTGTAATTTTTGTTGAGTGTTTACCCACTGTTTTAAGTACTCTGTTGCTTAGGGTTTTACATTTACCAAACAATACTACTTTCTATATGAGAAATTAGAGAAAAGCAGACCTTGTTTTGCATATTTTTATTTCCAGCCAGTCTTCCTACAATTAGTAGTGTTTGCTAGGTGCTGCAATCCTTATTTACCAAGGCAGAAGTTGCTTTCTAGACTTGTTAAGGAACCATTCCATTTTTCTGTATTTACTTAAACACATTTTTATTTAGAGTATACATAGGCTGCAACTCAAAGGTGCTATTTCAGCTGAAATATACATATATTCAGACTAGACTTAAACTAAGTTGTATAGGAGTAGACAGGAGTATAGTTGTTACCTGCCTGAGGCCATAGCCAGTGCTGTAGATGACTTTTGAAGCCTTGAGAGGCTCTGTTTTTAAGAGGCCATGAAGGATTAGCAAGATTAGGTTCCTCGGAAGTGATGAAGGTGGGAAGAGTAGAATTTTCATTATAGTGTTGTATCACAGATGGGTTTAAAAATTGAGTCTGGGGATGCTTGTTTAACTCCAAAATGCGAAAACTGAACAGAGAGGGATTTTTCAGCTAACTTCCCTGCCTGGCATGCCGAACACAATGACAACCTGTTTTACTTCCCAAATTGTGTCTCCAGACTATCCACTTAAGTGGCTTGAAGGAGATGAAGATTATTAAATCCCTTCGTGCTAGGTTATATGCTTTCAAAATTATTCCTAATATGCAGAAGTCAGGTTCAACCCAAATTTCCCTCACATGGTGATCTCAGTAAGTTGCTGTGCAGTTCCCTGCTTCTAGTTTTGTACGCAAATTAGCCTCTCAGGTGTTTGTCAGAGCCAGGCATTTAAAATCTACTTAGTCCTGAGACACTGCCAAATGGTTGTTTCTTTGGTCTTGAAAATTATGTGTAGTCCATCTAAGGTATTTTGTTTAGCTAATCACAGACCTCCAAGCAGTTTAATAGGACTTATGTTTCATCTGCCTATTCTGGATAAACATGTGGGTTTTTTTAGCTGAGGATTTTTTTGTGCCAGATAACAGAAGCCAGTGAGTTTGCAAAAGCTTCTCAAACCTAGGCACCTTTAAGTTTAAATTTGACCAATTTAGCACAAACTGAATTGCTGCTTGTTTTTGTTTGAGTTACCAGCCTGACTTAGATCAAACTAAGCAGTGGCATGTAACTGCATAATGAAACTCTAGTGTAGACAACCGTAAATGGAAATGAGCAGATTAACAGAGCGCAGGGGAATGTAACAGTCCTGTAATTGGTACAGATAAATTTTGCTTACCTGAAATACAAGTAAAGTCCAACTGAAAAAATAGTTTAACACTTAGTGAGCGTGAATAAGGTACCGGATTAGCCTAATTCTCTATAATAATGCTTATTTTCCAATTACTCTGACTCATTTCTATTCTCTGTGTGTGGAGGAATGTGCAGAGGAGGCTTGAGATATACATGGTGTAGTTATAGCATACATTATCTATAGGGCTGAAGTTGGCTCAAAATGTCCTTATTTTACCTCATATCTACTCCTGCTGTATGGTTTCTTATCTACATATTGTCCCAATAGCTACTTGTAGAGCTTTGTTGCAAATGGGGCCCCGAAATGAGCTATGTTAGAGGTAAACTTCTCTCCAGAAAGAGCTGTATGGCACAGGTTGCAGAGCGGGGCTGGGTGAGCTGTGGAGTGCAAAGCTGGGAGATGCTGAGTGGAGAAGGGGAGAGGGAGCTCCCGGGGTTGGGTTTCAAAGGGGAGCTATAACACAGTGGAACTACTCCCTGTTCAGCTATGGTATTCAGTGTGGTGTGAGCACCAAAGAAAGACCAATGTAGGAGCTGAAGTGGGAAAATCTCAACTAATGTTACAATGAAAATAAGCAACTGCAGAGCACTTGTGAAAATCAAGACATGGTTTAGTTGCTGGTAGGAGGTGATTCTTGCAGCTGTGTCTGAAGTGGGCTATTATGGGTTTAAGTTTTCTGTTAACTAGAAGCTTACTGAATCCTTATGTACGACATTTGATTGCTAATTGGTATGTTTAACCATGAAGATCCTTTACATGTACCTACAGCATTGTATATCCTGTTTGGAAATGAAGTGATAAAAAGGTGCTTTAAGTGTTTTCTAACAAGGCAGAGGGAATCAGAGGGTGGCATAACTTCAGCATCAGAAACTCCGTGTTGGGTCAGGAAGCAGATGAAAGGGGGACTGGGGGCTTCAGAAATTTCCAAGTGGTAGGATGGTCCTCCATTAGTTTAATCTGGCTCTGAGTATGTGGATTTATTTGTATGAAATGAACCTTGTATGTTGTTACGGAATGGCATCTAATAGTTACTTTTGTTAATCCATTTCTTTTCAGTGATAAATCTATTCAGGACAGATTAAACTGTAATATTAATAATCCATTTCTTTTACTTCCTGCTGTAGAATGCCTTTATTGGATGTTTTGTAGAAGAAGAGTTCAAATACATATACAAAAGTATCTTTAAATAACAAGCTTTTAGGAAAAAAAAGGGTAAGATGGAAGTCCATAATACTGTTGCACAACTGGGCAAAACCTGTGACGTTTGCAAGCACTTTTACTAATGGACTTTTGGGTTACATCCATGCTAATGAATTAAAAAGTGCCAGCAAATGTACTTTGGACTGGGATTTGATTGTCTTTGCCCTGAAGTTGACCTTGGCATGGTTTTTCCCTGGCCAGCAATGCTCTCTTGAACAATTTGTGGTGCAGTTTGGGGGTTAGCATGGACTATACCCAATAGGAAGTTCAGATGTGGCTACCTTGTTTTGGAGACTGAGAGAACCATTAGCGTTGACAGGTACGGTGGAGTCCCAGTTGGGCTCACTGCCAGAGACTGGAGAAGTGTGTGCTATGAATAGGTTTACCATCCGAGGCTGGGGTACTTGGCATGCAGCACTACTTGTAAGCACTTTTTCCCACTATGTCCAAGAAAAGGAGTGTCAGCGACTGTTTGTCTTCCCTGTCTGTTTATCACAAACAAAGAGTTAAGGACAGAAAACATTTCCCAAACTTTGTCTCATCATGCACCTTTTGCAGGCGAGGAGCTGCCAGGACAAACCTTCCAAGCAGCAGCTGTGGTTGCTGTTTCTCTGGTCTACAGAGGCTCCACCCTCTCTACTGTCACTACAAAGACTGACGCTCCCCAAAAATATCAGCAGAGGCACGAAACTTACCAAAACCAATTTAAAACATGTGAAAAGACTGCATGAATGCCTGGGATACTGTTAGAGCACAGTGTTTATGTACATTTACTGTTCATATCTGATTTTCATAAGAACAAAACATGATGCTTCTATTCAGGGCTATAACTGACTGCATTTTGTCTGCATAACACAATGTAGAGGATGCCAGCCCAGCACTTCTGACTCAAAGAAGTGGGTCGAATTTCTAAACATATTACACTTGTACAGGGATGGAAGAATTCAGACAAAACAAAATATCACTAGGTGTGTCTCGTCTGCTAAAGGGGCAGAACCTCACCCGCGCTGTTTCAGTGCACTTTTTGGACTCTAAAAGTGGATTAAGATGCATATGCAGACATGACCTTATTTTGCAGATGTTGGGCGCAGAGGACAGTGCAGCCAGAGCTACACTACTGATCGGTTCACGTATAAGTAGCTACGAGGCTCTGTGAATTTCTGCCAGCATCGTTCTCCCTGTTCAGATTCGGAGCTATTCCCCACTCGCCCCCGAGCCTGAGCCGCATGCCAGCGCGCCTCGGCGGGCTCTCCAAGTCTCTCTAAGCCTGCGCAGCGCAAAGCCTTAACGAGAAACGGGCAGTTCCCGACAACACCCTACCGCCCTCCTCGACGCTACAGGCAGAAAACGTTGCTCTCGCTGTTTATTTTGTAGGATATTGTGTTCGTCTGAGAATCCCACACCCTCCCCAGCTGCACCTGCCCGAAAACGTAGATGGGGTGCGGGGGGCAGAAGTACACTCGGGACATAGGTGTATATATATGCACATGTCTCGCTGCTTGGCTGTGCCCCCGGCGGGCTCGGAAACGTCCCGCGGGTGCTCGTGCGGCTGGGAGCGCGCCTGGCGCTGGGGCACGGAACCACAGAATGACCCGAGCTGGAAGGGACCCAACAGGGATCATCGAGTCCAGCTCCTGTCCCTGCACAGGACAGCCCCAACATTCACACCGCGTGCGTGAGGGCGTTGTTCAAATGCTTCTTGGATACTGTCAGGCTTGGCACCGTGACTGCTTCCCTGGAGAGCTGTTCCAGTGCTCCACCACCCTCGGGATGGAGAACCTCTTCCTAGCATCTAACCAAAACCTCCCCGGCACATCTTCCTGCCGTTCCCTCGGGTGCTGTCATTGGCCACCAGAGAGAAGCGATCAGCGCCTGCTCCTCCTCCTTCCCTTGTGAGGAAGCGGAGAGCTGCGAGGAGGTCCCCCCTCGCTCTCCCTGCCCCACCCGCGGAGGCGCCTCCCGCCCGGCTCCAGCCCCGGCCCCAGCCCTGCGCGCAGCGGCGGAGCCAGCGCGGTGCGGGCAGCGCGGCCGCGGGGCAGCACCCAGGGAGCGCCATGGCGGGGACCAACGCCGCTGCCCACCTCCTCCTCCTCCTCTCCTTCTTTTGCAGCTCCGTGGCAGCCGGGTACGTGGGGCTGGGTACGCGGGGCGCTTCCCCGGGGGTCCCCTGCCTGGCAGCCTGTCCGGACAGCGGGCAGAGCAGCGCTGCCTTCTCCCCGTCCCGCAAGCCCTGGGTGCGTTCGGTAGCGCCGGGCGAGCGAGCATCACCTCCAGCCTCCGCAGCGGAGGGAGACTGTCCGGAGAAGGGCAGCGAGGCTGGCCAAGGGGGCTGGAGCATAAGCCTTATGAGGAGAGACTGGGGGAACTGGGGTTGTTCAGCCTGCAGGAGGCTGAGGGGAGACCTCATCGCTGTCTACAACTCCCTGAAAGGAGGTTGTGGTGGGGTGGGTGCTGGGCTCTTCTCCCAGGTGAGAGGCGATAGGATGAGAGAAAATGGCCTCAAGCTGTGCCAGGGGAGGTTCGGATTAGACGGCAGGAAAAATTTCTTTGCCAGAAGGGCTGCCAGGCACTGGCACAGCTGTCCAGGGAGGTGATTGAGTCACCATCCCTGGAGGTGTTTAAACGATGGATAGATGAGGTGCTCAGGGACATGGTTTAGTAGCGGACAGGTGCAGTTAGGCTCGATGATCTCAAAGGTCTTTTCCAACCAAGTGATTCTATTATTCTAGGACATAAATAAGCACTTTGCAACATGTATTGTATGCTATTAGGTGGACACTGTTACGTTTTTGGGAATTGTATTTCACTCCCTGCCCTTTCGCTCCCTACCCATTTGGATTTTCCAGACCTGCATTCCTGGTGGCAGCTCCTTGGAACATCAGGCCTGGAGCAAATGTGACTATTGGGGTAGCTCTGCTGCCGGACAGCCCAGCACAGGTCACCGTAAAGGGAGAAGTGATCAGAGATAACGAGACCATCCTGAGCAGGGAAATGGTCTTTGAGAAAGGTAAGAGAACAGAGTTGGCCTGGAAAGATTTAGATTTGCCTTCTCCCATGAATAACTTGTTTCTCCCAAAATATCACAGCTTCTAAACAGTACTGAAATAGCAACTCTATTTTACCAAGCAGGAGTTACTTATAGGAAAATAATCTTGTTCTCTGCTGACTGTGTGCAGGTGAGTGGCAGAGGTGGATAGCAAGTGGTTGCATGGTTGTGATAACTCATTGTAGACTCTGAAAATAATCAGGTAGTGGTGAACTGAGGTGGATATGGGGTTTCTGAGGGGCCGAGAAGTACCCTGGTCGACGTAGTGTGGCCACTGAAGAAGAAGAAGAGGAAGAAGTGCTCACTGGTAGGCTTGTTGTTAAAGTGCAAGGTAGAAGGAAGTCAGATAATGGTAAAGGTGGAACAAATAAGATAACAGAACATCTAGATCTGGCTGCTTTTCATGCCTTAAGAAGGGATGACCTGAGTACCATAGGAAAGTGGGGATGACCATGTCAGACAACATCACTTGAAAGCTCTGTGCATATGTGGAAACAGAAGTGTTTCAGAATGAAGAACTGAATTTTGGGACAAGTTGTGGATTGAAGGTAAGCAATCCTTAGAGCAGCCTGATTTAATGTATATCCGCTTGGCAGCAGTAGAGGACACGGTGGCAGTTTTGAGTAATTGGAAAACTGAGATATCCTGGTCATTGCTCCTTTTCATGAAGGAGGGCTGAGAAGTGCTGAGATGCCCTGCATGAGAACTGCCCTCGTTGGAAACAAGATATATTGTCTGGATAACCCCCCTTGCAAACTGCTTTTAGTTTGAGGCAATAGAGAGTCTGGGAGCAGTATGAGCTCCTAGAAAAATCTACCTTGCCATAATGCACTTTCTTCTTTTTGATGTCAGCTAACTTTTCTATTGATGTCTTATAGTTCATGTAGATGCCTTATCTGGAAGCATCATATCTTTGCTTCAAAGCCTTCATGAAAGCCCACGTCTCTTCATAACCTGCAGGCTGAATGTGATGGACTGCGCTTGACCAGATCAAAAAATTTATGACCCTATGATGCAGAAAAGCATGTCTGATCAAAACTTTTCTTATTATTTCAAATACTCTGAATTTTTTTACAGAACTATGCATTGGCAGGTTTTACTTCAAGTTGGGTATTGTTTACCAACTCTGATTTTATATTGCTGTCAGATATATGTCCTCCAGCAGCCAATGTGAAAGCATAAACCTGAGGCAAATTTCCTGTAGTGCTATGGCTAATTAAAAAAAACCCCAAACTATGAGTTTATTCCAAATTTAAATAAAATTTATATACCTGATATGTTGGTTTCCAAATCTAGTACTAACAGTTGTGGTGATGGCAATTACTTTAAGAGGATGGGTTTTCTAGCACCTAAAATCTTTATGCAAGTGAAACAGACTTGCTGTCATGCCTACGGTCATTAATTTTAAGTCTCTGTAATACACTACATGCCATATTTAGATTTTCCTTCTCGAAAAGCACAGGCCAAGCCTCTTGGACTAGGCACAGTGGAGGATTCAGCAGTGGATAAAGAAATATTCTTACTCTGTGGAGAAAATAACTTTGATATATTTATTGTGCTATTAGTAATAGGCTTGCCTTTTTAAGTTCACAATTCCTCTTCAAACCTTTCCTGGCAGTATTTTGAAACAAAACCTAAACCAAAACAAACCCAAACCATTTATTAATTTAAATAATTTATTATTTAAAAAAAATATTATTTTAAAAATAAAAGCTGCCTTCTCCTTTTCTTCCTGTAACTGTACTGGCTTTTATTTCCTGCTTCTGTTCTGTTTAACATCAAGTTGAGTGAACCTTGCATGAGTTTAAACCTGTCTGTTGTTGTCCTTTTCAAAATGAAAAAGTAGGCAAGCAACTGGTAGTTCAAAGAATGTGCAAATATGTGGGTCTCTGTAGCTGCATAGCATACAGAATGGTGCTTGACACTGGGAGCTGTAGAAGTCAGAGCAAATGGTGAGTGATCAGGAACAGAAATGCTACAGGGCATTACTTGAAGTGCATTGATTTATTTATAATTTAAAATTTTTGTCCTGCCTTTTAAATATATATTTGAATGTTCCATGTTTTTTTTTTTTACTTGATAGACAGAACAGAAAAAAAGTGCTGTGCATGCAGCATATTTCCTCTTGAAGAAATCTTAAAATTTAGTATGTGACCATCAATTCCTTAAAGCCGAGTTATATAACTTGTTCTCTGTGAACAAATCTGTAAGCAAAACTCTTAGGAGCCAGAAGCAAGGGAATTACTCTGTAACAGAGGATGTAGTGTTGAGGGTGTGTATCTGAAGGTACTATGGGAGTGCATCAGTTGTGAATAGGGTTACTCAGAGAGAAAGCAGCTCTTCAGAGAGAAAGTAGTTTGTCAGCATAGGACTCTAAGCATTAAAATTTTCACTGAAGAACAACCTTAAGATAAAATATGTAGTGATATTGTAGCTGTGTTAGTCTAAGAATGTGTAACTGAAGGAAGCCTGGGGGAGGTTTTAGTAGGCCAGCTGTGCAATTGAAGGAAAAAACCCAAACGTATCTCCAAGCACACAAAATCTTCATTAAATGACGTCATTGCTGCATATATTAGTGCCCAGAAAATATTGGTTTATCTGTAATTTGGGCCCATTAAGTTACAGAGAGTGGCTGATACAGTGGCATTACTGTTCCTGTAGTGCACATAAGTTCGATGAGTTTTATTGCTATATGTCTATGCAAAATAAGTATTAAGGAAGGCAGGGTGCTGCTGAAATTATGGACTGTGCTGAATATCCAGAAAGCTGGAGCTAATTGCCTGTCTTGGTTAGGCTGCAAATTCAGTGGCACTGTTGCCTAAGCTGGTTCAATTATGCTCTGTATTTTTCCTTGCATGGTGACAGCAAAAGCAGGGGGATAACTGTTTTGGGAAACTGATCTGATTGAAAACCAATGTTTTGGTTTTGTTGGCTATTTTTTTAGGCAGACAGGTTCCCTGCTTTAGCGTGCGGACATTTGTGCTGATGGAACTGAGATGGACACAGAGTTGGGAATCGAAGGCTGATGGTAGAGGACAGACTGAGGACACCTTTTGTATTCCTACTGTTTAATCTTGCAGACCAAGTTCAGCCGAGTACTGGAGCGTGAGAGCTATTTCATACCTGTCTGACAAAGTGCATCTGCAATTGCTTGAAGTTCAGGAGGCTGTTGGTTCTTCCACAGCAGCTCAGTATGGTACATGTTCTTGTCTTTAAGTTTGTGACTTAGCCCCATAAGAAGATCTTGTTGAATTAGAGGCCAGTTATTTTTGCTTTATATAACTCTTGCTTTATCTAAGAAATAGAGTGTTAACTTCTGATGGCTGATAAAATATACACTGTTTTAATGTTACTGGAAGCAGAGATTTGATTTCTGAGTGATTTTCAACCGTTAGAGAAAGACTTCAGCAATGGAACTTGGTTCACATCATAATTCTGCTTTTCATATAACAAAGGGAAAAGTGCCTACTAGTTGTGTTCTTTGGAGTCAGTGAGAAAGTGTGTGTGAACGTTAATTTAAAGAAGTGCTGATATTTTGAGTTTGGTTCAACATATCAGAATCCAAATGTGCTGTAGCAGGGGAGAATGTTTAAGAGGAATGTTTTGGTACAGAAATTGAGTTAATTAGATTAAGTGTAATGAAAACAAATGAACTGAATGTCTGCAAGCAGGATGTTGCTGCTACAGGTAAACTTTGTGTAAGCAAGCACAACCAAAACAACAAAAAAAGTCAGTATGCCACCAGGAGAGAATAGGTTTCCATTGTCTGCAACAGACTTCAGAGGAACACAAAGTACTAACTAAAGCTGTTTCTGTGCACGTATCAAGCCTTGACACATTTTCTGTGTAGACACAGTATCAGAAAGATCCTCACACTGATTGAAAATGACTGCAGAAGATAACAACGGCTTATGTGCAATTTGAGCTGTTGGATTTTCTGGGTCAACAACAAAAAAAAGATGGAAATAACAGACAGGCAAGTTAAATTTTATGCATGAATGGCTTGATTTTCAGTGATTACAGTGAGCAGTGACTCTTGCCATGCATATTTATCCAGTCATTGATCAATAAAGATGTAGTTTGAATTGGCAAGAAGTGTTGTCTTACAGGGTTTGCTACCCAGACGTTGCAGTGTGTGTTTGTGCATGAGAAACCTTATACCTTAATTGCGAGAGCTTCTGAATAGTCTGTTTCCCTTGGTGCTAGAGTGATTTGGAAAAAGTAAGTAGCATGTAAGTTGAAAAAACAAATTTGAAGGAAAAACTTTTCCTGTGTAAAGAGGTGTTGTTGTTTACCCAACTCTATGAAAGGTTTTAATTCTTAAGAATAAGATTTAGTTAGAGCTTCTGGTAGTTAAGGTACAACATAACGTATTTAAGGCACAGTGAGCAAGAACTACTTTGTGAACTGAAGTTTCATCTGATTTAAAATATTGTGCGTAGTTTGGGTTCCCTGTAAGTTACTTGTACATGTTAATTGATTTGCACTGCTTTTCTGTACTTCCAGAGAGGAGTAAATGTACTTGTTGACAGAGGTTACGGAACTAGAGCATGGTAAATACTCAGCTAGATTTTTTGAAACATGATAGAGTTTGTGAGAACATTTGTCAAGCTCAAACATGCAGTGATCATCTGCATAGACAATGGAAAATCAGCTTTTACCAGAAGGCTTGTTTTGCATACTTAGTAATATGGTTCTCACCACATTAGTATGTGAAAGTGAAAATCAGTAGGAATAACGTAAAGTAAAAGCTAAATGGGAATGAATAGCCTAGATATGCCAGTTCCTTTTGTTAGCCTTCAGTTGCCTCTGTACCGTATTTCAGAATAAAATGACTGATGACTGGTGACTACAAAATCTATGCTGAAAATGTGGGATAGAGGGTTTTGATATCACTTTAGGGGGACAGGTCCTTTCTGTCTAATTCTGCATCAGTGCCAAACAGCAAGAGGGCAGGAGTTGTATGATTTTGCATCCATAACCTCCATACATATGGGTCACTATGTGTAACTATGTCTTATGAAAAATAACATGCCAAATAGTCAGCACATGCAAATAACTTATGCGAAATCAGAATATAGGAAAAGTTTTGTGGAAGGAGGTGTTGGGCTGGGTTTTGAGAAAATGGAGCTAGTAGAGAAGAGAGTGGTCTTTTATCGTCTTTTGTATTGCTGGAGTACATATAAGACAGAATAAAAAAAAGGTTTCTGTGCCTGTTGTTGAATCCATCCTGCTAACAGGCCCATTAAATAGTTTGCAGAAACATGGAAGTAACAATCCCGTCCAGTAGTTGAGCTTTATCTTCTTGACTGGATGCTGTTTGAGAGCTGTGTCTCAAGGCTTATGTGTTCATACACGAGGTCATTCTGGTCACCATGTTCTACACCTATATCCAGCCAAGGAGAGTGTGGCAGATCAGATGCTGCAGGCTGTACCTTGAGAATGGTGGAAAGGTTCACTTGTAGCAGAAATGGTGGCAGTGGGGCAACTGTTATAGAGGAGGTAATATTACATGCACTGGTGTGGGTTTCCCTGTTGCTGATATGAACTGGAGGGGCTTTACAGCTTTTAGAAAAGGGAAGAGAGGGGAAAAAACTGAAGTCAAGTCTGTGAATTTGGGGGAAATAAAAGTAATGCAAATGAACAATTGAAAATGGGAGGTAAGATGCTTCCAGAAACAAGAAGGAAGGGGAACAAAGAGAGAAAGCTCTTGAGTAATTCATATTAAAGGGATACATACACATTATCCTAACATAACAGAAGAGTAAGAAATAAAGTAACTAAACACAATCTTATAACTGGCCAAAAACAACAGAAAAAAGGAAAATTGTGTGTATAAACTGAAAATGAGATCAGATTACAAAGGCTAAGCTTAAAGGAGTAGCATGGATATGAAAGGACAAAACTGGAGAGACCAAACTGAGAGTAGGAAAGAATGTGAAGAATAATAAGGCAGGATTTTTAAATATCACATCAGTAGCAAGAAAGCTAGCAAAGGATGTGTCTTGGTACTCCCTCTTGTGAGAAGGGCATTGGTGCTGAGAGACAGTAAGTGTTCAGTCTTCACCAAGGTTCAACCGACTGCTATGGAAAAAGGTTAAGGCAACAAAGTACTTTGTTAAATAGATATTTAGTCCTGATAGAATTGTCTGTAGAATATTTAGGGAACTGTCTGAAATAATTTTAAAACTGCTAGTGAAGTTTTGAGAGCCTGAGTGAAAAGATTGGCTCTGGAGGACTAAAAACCTGCAAATAAAATGTGTTCAGCCAGGGGCTGGCAGGGATTTTAGATGGAGAAGGAGTGTGGTGTTGTTATATTTTGACTTTAGTAAGGCTTTTGATAGTCTGACGTGGCACGCTGACAGGCCAGCTGGGGACAGCATGGAACTCTTATTATGTTTGTGGCTGGATGGAAAATAATACAAAGTAGGTCGAAGTGGTTCACTTTCAAACTGGAAATGGGTCACCTTGAAATGGTATTGTTCAGTATGACTGACGTGGATGAAAAAAGGGAGAACATTTGTTAGATTAGTGAAGGGGTGGCAGCTGGGAAGAAGGATTAGATGTTAAACTCATTTTGGAAATACAGGAAAATGATCAGGGGAAAAACTGGATTGTGATTCACCAGGGCAACTGCATAGTTCTGCTCTTTTTGAAGAATAAAAGAGCATGCATTTACTGGATGGAAAACAAGGTGAGACAGCAGTCCTGCAGAAAAGGATGTTTGTGTGCGGTGTGGGTAATGGTTTAAAGGTACCAAAATGCAAAGGCTTGTAAGTAATACTATGGTGCTCAAAAAAAGGTAGGCAAATGCTATGTATACACAGAAATATTTTCTGTAAGCTATAAGAAAGTATTCTGGTAATCTTCACAGTTTGAATTTGTCATCCTGGGGAATGCTGTGCCTGATTTGGGGCAGTCCTCATGGAGACTGTGAAACAACTGGGGAAATTCCAGGAAGAGCAGAGGGAAAGATCAGAGATCTCTCAGGAGGCAAGTTCAAACCAGACAGAAGAAGGTGAGCCTTTATATTACATGGAAATAAATTGTGGAACTCTGTGTCCGAGGTGTTGTGGATGCGAAGTCTGATTGCACCAATTCATGAGACAAAATTCTTTCAAGGGCTGGTCCAGTATAAAGAAACTGTTTTTGGCTTTCAAGCCCCAAGCCTCAGACTGCATAGGCTGGGAAGAGTACCCAAGGAAGGGTCACTGTGTGTTTGTTCTGTTCTTTACAATGTTTAGATATCTGTCCTTGACCGTTGCTGGAGATAAGACCTTGGGCTGAACAGACTTTTAGTTTCACCCTGGGAGCCTCTTCTACATTCTGGAAGGTATTTGAAGAGAGATGGGAGGATCTAGAGTGTAGTGTCAGGAGAAGTGTGCTGTGCACCTGGTTATTCCCCTTCAGGTCCACAAAAGGTAACTTTAAAGAGAAAGGGATGGGAGCTGACAGTGGATCTTCTGAGGGGTCTAAGGTGATGTCCTTAGTGATATCTAACTAGAAAGAGATACAAGCTGAAGTGTTGAGAGTCATAAAAGTACTTGCAGAGGCGGGACACAGTTGGGAATTTCATGGGTCTCCAGTCATACACAAGTGGCTTCTTTTTTCATGAGACTCTTATTCCTGCACTGGTAGTTTTGCTGTTTCCTGTGCTTTGCTACCCCTTATTCTGTGTTTGTGAATGCAGAGTTGAGATCCTGTTTGCAGAGACTGAATAGCACATGGCAAGAGGTGATGCTGGTTCACCTAGATTCACTGTAGTCCACATAAGTATGTGTTTAGATAGCACAGCCAGAGCGACAGACCCCTTCTCCCAAACTTCTCCAGCTTCCTGGAGGTATAGCTGTGAGGTCCAGATGCTTATTTTGTACGGGAATTATATTGCCTTCATTCACTGATGAGGGAAGTCTCTGGTAATATTTTTATGTATCTAAATAATTTTGTGGTCTCAGAAAAGTTATGTGGCTTTGTCATCACAGATTCTGAATGCATTCCAGAAAATGCAATGAAACCAATATGAAAATAAACTTTCTTTCTCTCCCTCTAAGAGAAAACTTGAATAGTTCTTGAATGTTTTATTTGCAGTGAGTGAGTTTGAGAGGTGACTTGACTTTGGAATTTTACTTCAGTTGCAGCAATTGTTGCAGGAGAGTGGTATTAATACCACCAAATATCTGACATAGACAGGCTTAGCCGCATTTTGTCCTCGTATGATTTCCCCATGTTTTAACTCAGAATAAAAACTGCAGCTGTTTTAAATTGCAGTATAGTGGCTTTGTTTGTGTTTATATCATGGACATCAGAAGGGATAATAGTGATGGCCAATAGTGCCTTGAAAGCAGGATGTGGAGATGCCTATGAGTTTGTGTGTTTATGTATAGTTACCAAGGGAAAACTAAGTGAATGAAATTAATTTCCCATTTAGTTGTTTAAAAGGCTTAAGTCTGAGGTTGTTCTGAATTGTCTGCATAGTTTCATAGCCTGGATCTGATGTAAAGAAAGTTTTCTCTGTAGCATTCAAATCTTGTCTTGCTAACAGCTATGAATTTATAATTCACGGGAAGATAGTTGTTTGGGAAAGGAAGGCAGTGATAATGTCATGTGCGTGACAAGAAGTCTGTGGATGGCTTTTAAAGGCTGATCTCAGGAAAAATTTGAATAGAGCCCATACTTGTGTTTTAGTGTCTGGGATAGTAGCTGCGTGACAGCTTTCAGAAGGTCTCTGATTAAAGAGATGATTTAATTTTAGAAATATGAAACTGTTTTGTTTTTCTACCCGGCATGCAGTGTTTCAGATAAACCACAGAGCATTTTAAGGATTGTGTTCTTGCAACTGACCACTCAACTGAAAGTGTTAATAATAATATAACCCATAGAATTGATTGTTTTACTTAAGAAGATGCAGTGGAGAATTGAATGTCTGAATTATCACCTATGTCTAAAAAGAAATTAGAAGGGCCGGTCTGCAGGAGACTTGGTACTTGCTTGTGGAAGGGATCATAGATGAGGCAGGACAAGGGAGGGATTGTGCAACATTGGCAGGGTCTGTCTGATGGAGTTGGGAGATGGTGGTTTTCCTCAGGGGTGGATCTGGCAGTGTTGGTGAGAGAAGGGCTGAGCCTTTTAAAAGGGATAAGCAGGGAGGTACCGCGACTCCTTTGCCATGGGAAGTAGAAAGGCACGAGGAACACCATGGTGAGGGGGCAGAAGAAACGAAAGGCAGTGCCTGCTGTTCTCTTCAGGTAAATCTGTATTTATTCTGTCCTGGTCCGAAGTGTTTCTTATTGTGCTTCTTGGTGGTTCCCACCATTCTTCCAATTGTGTAGTGAAAGAAGATCATTGGGAAAAAAACTTTGGATTTAGCCGGATAAGAGTTTTTTTCTCATGTAATTGTCTTAGTGGTCAGGAAAATATCCCTACACTCTGCATTGCAAACTGAAGTTAGAACTTGGTAGTAACTACAGAGTGTGGGAAAACATGGCTTTAATTGCAAAAATGTTGGTGCACATTGTCTTTCCCCTGTCCTGTAGAGCTGCAGTGCCCTATCTCTTGACTGGACTCTCAGAGAATAAATAGTGGTCCAGTTCAGGTTATTCCTCCTGTCCCTGTATGCCATTCTCCCTAGACAGTGCAGCTGCCTCTCCTATCTCTCTCCCTTTATAATTTCGGAGTGCTTTTAGCCTTCGACATTGCAAAAAGGACTAAAAAGGATAACGGGGTAGTGGGAATACGGAGTAGGATAATGGGTGGCTGTGGAGGGAAGGGTACATAGTGTTGGCAGGCAGGAGGGATTTAAGAGGCTTCGTGGAGCAAGAATATACCCCTTTACTACAGGCCTGTTGGCTTCATTAGGGCTGTATACTGATGTCCATCAGCAATTCCTGTTGAATGTGTTTGCGTGCTGTATTGCCCCTCCTTCTAACAGCTGGCCCAAATTTAGCCATGACTTAACAGCAGTGGCTCACACTATGTATTTTGGGCTACTTGCATAACTAGGCAGTGCTAATTTGGGTGCTAATTTTAGGATAATGAGTGAGGAATATAACGCATTCAAAGAAAAATGCGAACTTGACACATTTGCAGGCCTTTTTTTGTGAAGAAAAATATTTTTCACACCTTGAACAGTTTAGGACTTGATGTTTATGCTTCCTTCTTCTACAAAAAAATAGCATATATTTTGGATAGGAAGCAAAATCTGGCAGGACAAACATTATTTTGTATTTCTCTCATGTTAAAATGAGGTTTTGAAATATATTCTGCAGGAGAAAAAATTCCATTTACCACTGCAAAAGAAAATGCTTTTTTGTAAACATTTCCTAAGCATGGATATGTGAACACAGCAGCCCAAAGAACGTGGAATCATTTCAGTAAGTCAGTCTGAAGTGATTCCAGTTATATTTTTCCATTCTCACACAGGACTAAGAAGGAATGAGGATGTTGGTAGAAAAGGTTGTGTTCACGGTTCATGTTGTGTCTGTTTTTATTGATACCTGCCTCATAATCTAGAATATAGAGTCAAGACTCGAGTTCATGTGAACTCGAGTTCTAGTTAGAGAGTGAAGTGCTGCTATACTGATTTATATTGGCCAAAGCTTTAGTTCACTGTGCCAAGCCATACAGCCATTTTTCTGGAACCTCTGTCCTTTTTGGGGGCGTAGAAGCTGAAACGTATGTCTGGTCTGAGTGCTTGTGGTGTCAGCTCAAGAAGGGGGAGCATAATTTCTGGATTTGGGTCAGGGCTGTGCAGTGGGAACAGTATAAGATGCCATTGTTTGTGCAGCTTTCCATTAGTCTAAAAAAAGATGCATGTATTTGGCTCTGTAGATTTTTATCTTCCTATTTGCTTTGCTGATAACAAGACCATTAGACCTCCCCAAAAATGGCATGATGGCAAGATACATTAAATAGATGACTCACTTTCCCACTGCTGTCCATACTAGTGATGTGTCTCTACCATGCTGCCTTTGGTTCCTCTTGTGCTGGACTGTCCTAAGTGCCAAGGACTCTGAGGAAAAGAAAGCAGGACAATGTGATGTTTGTTTCACAGTATTCCTATGTATTTCCTCAATGTGGTGTTTATGGAAATAATGCAGTACAAGCTTCAAGAATTCAGTGAGATCAATGATTTTGTGAGTGACAGGGAAGGGTATTTTTTATTGATGCATTGTGTGACTTTTGAGGGGATTTTGTTTGTTTGTTTTTTAACTTTCCTTAAGATTAGTCTGGAATGGTCCACTGGATTTTTCCTGCCTGCCCTTGCAGCTAGGGCGTGACTCCCAGCTGGAAGTTTTCTTTAACTAATCCCTTGTGGTAGCAAGGATTTACGCCCTTGCCAAGTCTTTGCCCTCTGTGGCCCATTGCAGTCATGCCGGTTGGTCCACTGACGCAGAGAGCGGACATGACGAGTCAGAAGAAAGTGTTTTGTGGTCTGTGATGCTTGGTGCAAGTGGTGTAGCGTTTCTGGACTCCTTTCTAAACCTGCTTTTACTGCCTGGATTTAGTTACCTGTAATCATCGTGACCTGTATTTAATAACTGAAGGGACCCCTTGTGGGGTTGTGCTGAAGGAGGGTGACAACTATTGCCATTTCTGGGGAGGTGGACTTGACTGATGTCATGTGCAAATCATGTGGAAGTATTACACGTTGCAGGTGAATAAAAGTGCCCAGGTGCATGATTGCAGAGCTTCCTGGAAAGCAGTTCCATGTGCTAGCTATTGGACCATGGTTAACTCCTTATAAACCTGAGATTGCTCTATGATTAAATACAATTTTAATTCATGAAGTGAAGATAAAAATGTGGTGAATTTTGGCAGTTCAGTATGGGCATAAAAGAAATATTTTGCCTGCTTGAGCACATCTGAAGCCATCCTTGGGCGTAGCTGAGCAGAGCTCCAGGGCATTGTTTGCGGCTCAGTAGTCTCTGAGACCATGGGAAAATGTTGCGTGATGGGGAAATTCACTGCAGTGCCAGAGAGTTTCAGATCTGCCCAGACTACTCATTTCCTAGCAAAATAATTACGTAGTGACATGAATTGGAGGATTACCTCATGCCTCGGAGCCTCTTTTATGATTTTCACTGGCTGGAAATGAGATGGCGCTCTGGGCTTCGTCAAGGCAGCCAGGGAAGCTGTAGCTCCCTAACACAACTTCAGAAGTTAAATGCTTTCTGAGTTGCTGGAAGAAGAAGTGACTGTGATTTAAATCTCCCTCTTTCCCAGCTACTTCCCCCTCTGCATCACGGTGCGTCTGGCTCAGACATGATGTTAGGTCTCCCAAGCCTAAGAACATGGAAGAAAATCAGTACTTCTACCTTAAGAATTTTTGGGTTTGTGTGCTAGTTGCTCTCAAAATAGCTGGAGGCAAGCAGGCACTGCCCTGATGAGAAAGCTGCAAAGTACCTGCCCTATTACGTAAAGGGTTGCTTTGAAAGCTGTTATGATGCTGCATGGGGCGATGTGTAGCAAGCAGTTCCCTTCCGCACCCTGCACTTTCACTGCCTGTGTACTGGTGTGTTTGCATTGGCCTGAGCAAAGATAGAAATAGAAACCCCGTGGTGTGGGCTATAGTATGAGTATCAGATTTGTTTCATGTTTCCCAGTGTACTGAAGTCACTGCTATAGCCGTTGCTGTAATTAGTGGTTTGGATAGATGAAAGCTAGTGTAGCAATACTTACCATGTGTATATCCACTCTGACTATATGTGGTAAATAAAATGAAGTTCCTGTTCCTTGATAATAATCCATCAGCAGCAGTGACAAGAGAGTTGTTGGTTTGGCTTTTTTTCTGGTGATACAATGTCATGGGTTGCGGTTGCACAAACCCCAGCTTTTTAGCACAGCTTATTTCACTGAGGAATTGAAACTAGAGAAGGGTTAGACTTTTAGTATACAACTCAGAGAAATTTCGGGAGGTGGCCTTATACCATATCTTTTTGTTGTTAGTTACAGATTCACAGATTCACATAATTGTTTAGACTGTATCCAGCCTCCTTTACCAGTAAAATGTAATAATTCCTTAAATAAACTCTTCCTAGTTAAAATTAATTTTATCTTTCCTGAGTTAGGAAGACGTAAGTTTCTTGTAGCTAAATGATGTCTCTTTTAGAGTCATTGTTTTGGCATGGAATTGTTTGGGTAGATGTTGGGAATAAAAATGCAAGCCAATTGAGGGGGAGTTACATTGCTTACGAGTTGGGTACTCTGCAGGACTGTGTAATTCCTCTCCTGTTGCTGGTGGCTGTTGTCCTGTAGCACTGTGTGCCAGGTGACTGTGAAGTCAGGCAGGGTGCCCTCTCCGCTGGCTACTGAGAAAATAAGTGTATATTTTGCCTGAGAATCCTAGCTGGAAAACTTCAAAGGCTGGTGGGGTTGCCTAGAGTCAGTGACTGCATGGCTTGCTTTTCAAGTGAAAAGGGGAAAGGGATGATAGGAAAAAAATGTTGACTTTAACAGTAGCATAAACTTGTTGTGGAAATAGCTGTGTTGCTTAGGACTCAATGTCACCCATCCCCATTAAATTTTTGAATACCAGAACGAAGTGCTGGGGTGTGCTACCCGCAAACTTTGTGGGTTGTGAGTCATTTGGTTTAAGCCAAGTTATATTTTGAATAAATGGTACATGCTGAATGGGATTTTTCCTTTAGTGCTCTGGCAGCTGCCAGGGCAACCTGTGTTCAGTCCATTGACTGAAATTTCCTCCTGTTTGCCACTGTCGAAGGAAAGAATTCCTTAGCTTTTAAATTTAACGTTGATGGGAGTTCAAAGGCCAAATGATTACTTCATCTTGGAATGGTTCAATGTCCAGGATCAAGAAGGACATTAATTAAATCATAGAATAAATAAATTAATGTACATTAATTCATTTTTGTTTGTTTACTCCATGAAGCGAGTAAAACATAGGTATAAATGTATTGCTTTTTAGGAGTTATGTAAAGGTTTAACTGAACAGAATCAGCAAAAGAAAACATGAGTCAATATGAGTGAGCAGCGTGCTCTGGCAGCCAAGAGGGCAACTGCATTCTGGGGTGCATCAAACACAGCATAACCAGCCAGTCAAAAGAGGTGATTATCCCACTGTATTTAACCTTGTTGCGGCATCACTTTGAGTACAGTGTGCAGTTCTGGGCCTCACAATTTAAGAAGGATGTTGAAGTCTGTGAATGCATCCAGAGGAGGGCAACAAAGCTGGTGAAAGGGTTGGAAGGTAGCTGAAGACATTGGATTTGTCTGGTTTTGAGAAAAAGAGGCTGAGGGATGACCTCATTGCTCTGTACCCTTCCTGAGAGGGGAAGCAGAGAGGGAGATGCTGAGCTCTCCTCCCTCGTACCCAGTCATAGGTTGTGTGGGAAGGATTCAAAGGTGCTCCAGAGGACATTTAGTCTGGACATTAGGAAGCATTTCTTTACCAAGAGGGCGGGCAAGCAGTGGAGTAGGCTTCTTAGAGAGGTGGTTGATGCCCTAAAACTGTGAGTATTTAGGAGGCATTGGGACAATGCCCTTAATAATATGGTTTAGCCTATTAGTCAGCCCTAATGTTGCTGTAAGACTGGATTTCATGCTTTTGCAGACCTGCAAAAGGTACCGCACATCTTCCATCAACCATGCAAGGGAGGAAGGTGTGGAGTGGATGTATCTGGTGAAGGGGAGGCTGAGAGCTGATGCCTAGGGAAGGAGCAGCTTTAGATTGTCGTAGAGGCAGTGGCTCAGCGTAGACATACTGCTTTGCTGCTGGCTTTGTTTTACAGCAATGAAGCCACCAGATGCATGTTAACTGCTGGAGGGAATGGCCAGGATTAAGGCAGTTTTTTGCCATTTTGCCTTTCTCTAATAATGTGTGGTTTTAAGTCTTTTCCTTTTTTATTCCCTCTAGAAAAATTGTTGATCTTGATAAAAATGTCTACAAAATGTCTACTGAACTGCAGAGGAGACTAATACAAAATATCCTGGGTTTCTCTTACATGTGAAGGAGTTACAGAACTAGCTTTGCAGAAGCAGAGGCATGCTTTGGTCTTAGGGCAGTGGTGCCTAAGAGGGGAGTTGTTCTGAAGGACAACAGTACCAAACCATATACTCCTTGTTCGGGTAGCTCCCAGTTGGGATACCATTGGCACTCTTAGATCATTCTTTGAGTGGAGCACTGCATTTCAGTTTTCTAGGCTGTTCTACTCTGGCTGGTTTCTCAGATTTGGTGTTGTAGTGATTGTTAGGGAGCTTCTGAATCTGGTAGCCTGATGATGGGGGGATTGTGTCTCTGACTGAGGTATTGGGTTTGCCCCTGCTGGTGTGTCTCTGGGCTTGTGACAGTAGGTGTGTGATGGGCTGAATACTCACTGAGATGAGGCGCAGTGTTCTCCCACCTATCATCCTTCTGTTGTGCTCCTTCATGTGTCTGTGGAAATGAGCTGCTTATCCCATAACCTAACAGTTTTTGCCAGTGGCCTTGGCAGGACTAGGGGGGAATAAATGCACAGAATGAGAAGTTGAGTGAAGTATAAACACAGTATGTCAATTCCGACTAATCTAACAGTTGTTCCAGGCTGTATATTTTTTGGTTTCATGTCCAGATAGTGTTTGGCAGTGGTCAGCTGGCCGATAAGTGTGTGCATGCTGGCCAGCTGGTCACAGATGTTGTGTGCGTATTGGCTGGATGGTCCATGTGCACTGAGCTCCAGAGTTGCTGCATCAACAGATTTTGGTTGTCTCATGGATAATCAGGCAGTATGGGAATGGGGCAAGGAGCATTGCTCTCCTAATTAACCTGATAATGTTGAAGTTTTGGTAAGGTTTCTGACAGTGTGGTATTTTTTCTTTTTTATTCAGATTCCTTTGGGACTCTTGTTCTGCCAGTAGTAAGTATTTCTTTCCTTTTCTACTTCCTCAGAAAATGTTGACTTTGTAACTTTTCATTAGTTTCTTTTGTTGAGGTGATGTATTTTGTATGTGATCCTAGCTATTTTCACATTCTTAGATGAGTGTATTTTCTGACCAATAAGCCAAGGAGTTTTCAGATTAAGTGCTCTGCAACTTATTCCAAGTAATTGTAGGATTTGGGAGCTGACTTGCGGTCTCAGCCCAAGGTATTGTAAAACTTGAACACAGAACTTCGCTTCGTGTTTTCTTTGACTGGATGATACCTGCATCTCTATTTCAGATGCACTATGAGGGCTCGTTGAAGCTGAGAGAATTGTGCAAAGCAATAATGAAAATGTATTTATACATAGTCTTCTTAAGGATTTGGAAATACATGTTCAGTGAAAGTACATAATAAACTTAAGTATTCAGTGAAAATGTATTGTACCAAACTGTGTGTTGAACATCCAGGATTATAAATTCAGGATTCATACTCATCTTGAAAACCTGATGTAAAAAATTATTTATTTGTGTCAGGAAAAAAGTTTTACTGAAGTCTTATTTTTTTAACCATCTGTGAGTCTGAGTATCCCTAAATCCAGTGAGTTTAAATTCTGATCTGAAATAAACTGTGTATCTGATGTAATAATCTGGAAATGTTTGGCAGATGGATAATCCATGAAAATCAGCAGCTCAACATTATGAAGACTACTAGGTTGAAATGGTTCTGTACAAACTGTAAATTAGCAAACATAAAATAAAAGGTTTTTAAAAAAGATTAAATGAACAAGTTCCTTAATATAATCTGACCAAGTCTTAGAGTGTTCAAGCAGTTAAAACTGGGCGAGTTGAACTCCTCCCTCTCTTACCACTATCTGAAGTGATGAAAAGTGACTCATTTTTTAATAGTAAGATGTCTTTTTCATTCATGTAGCCGTAGTAGACTTATGGTTTGCCCAAAGTGTAGTTGGCTGATAGCAGAAGGTGTTTCTAGTTTCAGCTGTCATCTTTTCCAGAGGAAACAGTACCTTCCTTGTCTGAGGTGCTCATAACAGTGGCTGGTGTGGTCAGGAGAACTGTGTGAGATGGCTTTTTTCTCTCTTACCTTAGCAGTGCCAAAATGGGGATAGTAATACCATTCACTTGGGGGATCTATTGACCAAGATAAAATATTTGCACTGCAAGTGCCTACTACCTACTGTTAAAAGCTGCCCTGCTCATATTTGGGTTGAGAAGCAACCCTTAGAGAAGGAGTTGGAAGGGCTGAGGTAAAAAGTTACCATTATTGCAGCAGTGACCTGGAAGTGTGGTATTAGTGGAGTTTCTGTAAGCACAGATCTGTAAATCAGAAGGTTGCGTAGCACCTCGGCTGTTCTGATACACTGCCACGGCAATGAAAACTTTGTTGCCTCTGACTTTTGCATCAAGAAAGGTACAACAGGCAGTTTTGTCACCATGTTGCAGGAAGGAAAGATCTCTTGAAATATGAAAAGTATTAAAATCAAGGGAGCAACCCAAGTTATCTATAATTTTTCATGACAGGAAGATAATGCAGAAAAATGCATGAGGTCTCTGAATGACATTTACAAACTTAAAGAAGAAATCAAAGACAGCCTTTGCAAGTATGTTAAAATAATGCTGTAAGAGTAGAATTCAACGTGATGAGAGAAAATAAGCCTATTTTCTCCTCATTTTGATTTTCAAAGTTTGTTTCCTGGGCTTCTTGTAGTGTTTCTTGTCTGCTTTTTAGGGAATACACCTTCTTTAATAAATATTAATATTTATAAATGAGTTAATTTTGAGTTGACGTTTGACAGATGCAGTAACTGAGGCTGTTCTTCCTATTTAATATATTCCAGAATACTTGGCATGGAACTTGGAGGGTGTTCAAATGTGTGAATCATATGTTCTTGGCAATGTGTATACAAAAACCTGCAACTGAAAAAAAAATGCAGAAACTATTTCAGCATGGTGGTTTGCACCTAAAATTTAGTTACATCAGTCCAGATTTTAAAGGGGGAGTCTCTTCTTCCTTTGTCATTGTATTCCTGCTCATGGGTGAAAAAGAGAACCTGTTTATTTTTCCACTTCCTGATTTTTTTTGCCCTATCTTGTTTTTAAAAAGAGAAAGTCTACAGAAAGGGATAAAATTGTAATTGATTTATCTTTGTAGGTAAACACACAGAGAAGGAAATGTATTTGATACAGACATTTGCATCTACCTCGTCACCCTGTGTCGTTTTTCCCTCTTTGAGTAGTTCTATTACCTCTTAAAACGAGTTGTGACAGAACGACAGGCTTGCATTATAGAGCTTGCTAGGATGCTTTTGAAGTGCTGTGCCTGGTGACTTAACAGCTGTAATTTTCATTACCAGTGCAAGGGCAGTGTTTCATTTCCATATGTCGTGCTGAAAAATGCAAGCCTGGTTGTTTTAGTTGTCTTGACTTCAGAGGTTTTGCTCCAGATTTACTGTTCTAACTGCAAACAGAAGCATGTGACTCTTAAGCGTTTTAGCAGGGCTACTTGTTGGAACCAGCTGTGTGTTATGTTAAAATGCTTTTCCCTCTTCAAAGAGGTGCTCCTAAGCAGATGGTGGTATAGAAGTCGGCATCTGAGCTGGGGTGTTCTTGGAGTCATTCATTATCTGCCTAGGCTCTGCTTGAGAAGAAATTCCTGTGTGCTGTAGCAGTTCTGCTTCAAGCCTTCCTACCCCTGTGGCTTGGATTCTTCCCACCTTACTTTAGGAAATAAACGGCTAACAGCTGAATTATGAGCTCTAGATTTTGACTGTGCTCTGGAGAGACAGAGAGACCTGTGCGTGGCTATTCTGATTTTACATGGTCTAAATTTCCTTGACAGTGACGTCTGTCTGTGTTTACTGTGAGTACAGAAGGAGCCTTCAATGTCCAACCTAAATAAGTTAACCATATAAAATATCTCTTCTTTTATTCCTTAGTATTTTGGGAAGAATAATTATTTTACTTTCTAGATGAGTCACAATATATGCCATAATTTTCAATCATTAAACTGAAATGAAACAAAATCAGTGAGCTTTCTGTTGAAAAACATCTCACCTCATGAGATCTTCATTCTGAAGTTGATTTTTCTACCCTATAGAATATGAAGCTAAAGCTTGTAAAAATTAATGTAAGTTTTTCTTACTGTCTTGCTCAACTTGTCAACATATAGCTTCTTCAGATTTTTTATATTTGGAAAATTCATTACCAAAAAGTGACAAGACCAGAAAAACATTAGCCCCTAAAATCAAACCCAAGAAATTTCTAAATAACTGTGAGAAGAGAGAGACAATGCGTGTATATGAATGGTATATGAATACATAGATAGGGTTTTTTTGTTGTTGTTGATTACTACTGAAAATTAGATGCAAATAAATGGAAAAGATCCTTCTGCTAACACACTTCCAGGTAATTGTTAAAATGACACTTTGAAGCCTTGAAGTCCTCTTTCGCTTTTTGAGAATTTACATAAACTGACAAGTTCAGGAATATGTCAGATCTTTATGTCAAATGTTTTTGAAATAATAGTATCTTCAAGAATATTTTGGATAGTTAACAGAGTGTCACTATTTTCTTTTTAGCTGCCTTTGAACAGTGCTTCTGGGAATTATGAATTGTTGGTAGAAGGTTATGCTGACGGGCGGCACATCTTCTCTAACCGTACCAGCTTGATGTATATGTCGAAGAGCACCTCTGTATTCATCCAGACTGACAAATCTATGTATAAACCAGGACAGGATGTGATGTTTAGGATTGTCACCGTCTATCCTGATCTCAAACCTTACAAAGCGACCCTGAATATCTATATCCGAGTACGTATCCACAGGAACCTAGTTATAATTGGAATTTGTCATATGTTCCAACTTTATGTAATGAATAAAGATCATATGTATTGCTAACCAGATCTTGCAAGCAAGCCTACTCACATTTAACATGCAACCTGACTTTTCTCCTAGGACCCTCGGAAGAAATTGATTCAACAGTGGTTGATGGAGGAGGGTGATTTGGGTGTAGTTTCCAAAAAATTTCAATTATCAATGAACCCTCCACTAGGAGACTGGTCCATAGAAGTGGAAGTGAATGTGAGTATTAACATTGCCAAGTCACAGAGAAATTTAATTTCTTCTGATAGATGTGAATAAAACTGTTTACTTTGGTGAAGAAAACCCAGAAATAAGCATGGACCACAAAATGAGGAAATTCTTCCTTCGTGGCAAACCAAAGATATTCCGCAAACGTCGCAAGATTTTCAGTACTGTTTGGTTTTGTAAGGAAAGATATAAAAAAAAAAATCGTATTTTATCATAAGCTCTGTGTTTTGATTTGAAAGTATAAAGGTTATTTAAAAAGTGGGGATTTTTAATGAAAAAGAAAGACGTGGAGTACTATTTTTCAAAAAATGAAACATGTTTATTTTGTAAGCGAATATAAAGAAATTCATTGTGCCCTGCTGTGCAGCCAGTCACTGTCTCAAGGGGTGAGGAATCAAAGACTCATTTACACATCTCTGCTGGGTTTTAGGGGTGTTGCAGCAGTTCACAGTGGCTGAGGAGTTATTGAGGAAAAAATGACTGTGCAAAACAGAGAAGATGAATTGTAAAGCAGAACTGTTGCATAACAAAACTGGTATGATCTAGTTTGCATGTTGCTGTTGGTAATAGTTCTATCAGACCAATCCTTTAAGCTGTACACTCCTCATACTGTGAAATATGTTCCAAAAATAGGTGGAGGTTAGCTGTTCAAAACCATGTGTCAGGTTTATTCAGACTGCTCTAAATGCCTCTAATTTGGGAACTGCGTTTCCAACTTGGCTTGCAGTGGCCATTCAGAGACATTTAGCAAGTACAAACAGGACTGGTTAATTCTCCATAATAAGGGAGATGATGGGATAGAAAGCAGAAACTCATGTGATCACGTATTATTCAGGAGTACCAGTTATATGCTTGATAGTTTTCTATAAGCAGATGAGGCTGGTGCTGAAGTGAGCATCAGAACTGTTTTTTTCGAATGCATTCTCATATGGGTGTGGAGTTATTACTGTTGTATTTGATGGAAAAAACGTTTTAAATTGTTCCTGCCCCTGTTGCTGTGCTCGGCCACTGCTTCCCATCCCATCGCTGCTGTTCAATAGCTTCTCAGTCACGTTGAGGCAGCTGTGGTAAGGTGACATCTAAAGTGTGCTGGGGAAGTAACGCAGGTTGAAAAGCTTCTCCGTGCTTTTCTTTGCCTAACCCAGACCAATTCGCTGAACTGGTTGACAGCACAGCCTCACTCACAGTTGCACAGGGGCTTTTCAGGAGGTGGGAAAGTGTGGTTCAGACATGGGAGCAAAGACCAGTGACAGTGGTGCGCTCCTTCAACTTGCCAGACAAAAAAGTGTTTATGAAACTTTACCTGGGATTTTTTTTAAAGCTTGAGTAATCCTGAAGTCAGGAGGACACTGCTGAAGGAACTACAGCAGGTATTTACAAGGTCTGAATATGAGTGCCACTCCCTCCTGAATTAAAAAAAAAAAAAAAAAAGGAAAGAAAAGAAAAGAAAAGCAGTTGTAAAATTGAAATAAAAAATAAAAATACCATAAAAAGGCCTTATAGATTCATCTGGGCTAAAGAAATAGGTGTGAGAAAACAGACAAGTGAAACCTTAGCAGACTGCAGTTGATGGTATTCTAAATTTTAGCCATTCGGTACTACTGCAGAAGGTTAATGAGTCTGGAAAACATAAGAGAGGGTGGGAGTCGTGATTATCAGGGAGAAAATAAATAGGGAACATTTTGTTCACTGTTCCAATGCATCGCTAGAGGGCATCAGGTGAAGGAGGTAACGAGCAATTTCAAAATAATTACAACATGATGACTGAGCTGTAGGTGTTATGAATGCTGAAAACTCAAGTGGGATCAAAAAATGTCTGAACATTCACCAAAGTACACTCCGTTAAGAGAGATGGTAAATAGAATGCCCTGAGGCTTGAGCTGGCTCTGTGTCCCTGCTGGCTACCCTGGCTGATGCAGTTCTCTGGGTGTCGAACATTGTCTGCTGACAAAGACTGGACAGTGGCCGTCGTGTTATATCTACTGTGGTACAACTTTTTCTAGCTTGTCTTTATCATATTTTCATCTTATTTTCCCTACTAGTAAATTTTTAAAATTGCAAGTTTTAGCATTGATTGTTTGGAGTTCTTAGTAGAGCTCTAAATGCTTCAAGTGGCATGAAAAATATCTACGGGTCGGGATAATGTTCATCACTCTAGGATATCTTTCTCTCCTCACCATTGTTAGAGGAGACAATTCAAGGTGGAAAGTACTGCAAAATGCTTTTGGTACATTTGAAAAATGCTGTCTTGGGAAAAGGTAAACTTGGAGGGAACAGAAATAGCATTATTTTTTCTACTTACAGAGGAAATGGTTAATATTTAAGAAATGCTGCATTTAATAAGTGGAAAAAGGGGGAACTGGGAGACAGATATCAATATGAAGTGAAATGTGAGCTCTTGCATATCTGTCGGAAATGTAGAGATCTCAGGGAGAACCTGATGATTAATAAAGGTATGAAAGAGTTTTTAAAAGCGTGCTAGAAAGAAAGAAATTCCAGGGGTGGCAGAGCCCAGTAACATGAGGAAACAGCAATTATATAGCAGAGGTGGCAACATTTAATAGCGATGATTATTCTGGGTGGTTCAGTGAATCTTGGTAGGGAGACATTTGAAAAGACATCAGAATATGAATTTCCTTAACGGAAAATACTAAGTGAGATAAGATGGGAAGCTATAGACCTTTCATCACATACGAGAAAAAAATAAGACAAAGGTGATTTGGGATTCCACCCATAAAGAATTAAATTCTTTAAGGCTATTGTGGATTTGATTAATGAGGCAAATTTACTCATGTAACAGATTTTTGTAAAGGCTTTTCATTGTACAAAATCCCAGCGTAATAAAGCAATGTACGTAAAGTCTGTCAAAGAAGGGTGGATTGAACCTTGAGTGCTGTGTCCAGTTCTGGGCCCCTCAGTTTGAGAAAGATGTTGAGATGCTGGAGTGTGTCCAGAGGAGAGCGACGAGGATGGTGAAGGGGCTGGAGCACAAGCCCTGGGAGGAGCGACTGAGGGAGCTGGGGTTGTTTAGCCTGGAGAAGAGGAGGCTCAGGGGACACCTTATAGCTCTCTACAAACTACCTAAAGGGAGGTTGTAGTCAGGCAGGGGTTGGTCTCTTCTCTCAGGCTACCAGTGACAGAATAAGAGCATACAGTCTCAAGCTTCGCCAGGGGAGGTTTAGGCTTGACGTTAGGAAAAAATTCTTCACTGAGAGGGTGATTGGCCATTGGAATGCACTGCCCGGGGAGGTGGTGGAGTCACCGTCCCTGGAGGTGTTTAAAGGGAGATTAGATGAGGCACTTAGTGCCATGGTTTAGATGACGAGTAGGTGTTGATGTTGGGTCACAGGCTGGACTTGATGATTTCAAAGGTCTTTTCCAGCCTTGTGATACTGTGAATTTTGGGCAATAGACACTCAGCTGGGATGTTTCTAATACAAACTGATGACAGGGTTTCCGGATGGAGCTGGTTAAGAAAGTGCTGCAGTGGGAGAAGGCAGAAGTCCCATCTGTTGACTGTATATCAAGGGATCAAATTAATTGATGGATTTATTGATTAAAGCCTGTGAGTGCTGTTAAGGGTTTTAATAGGCTTTTTAATCTAGTGGAGAAAGGCATAGTATGAATCAATAGAAATTGAAGCCAGATGAATTCCTTTTTGCCATATATTGGTGACGCTCTTAATCACTAGAACAGTTGAAAAATGGGAATGAGGGCTTCTCTTTTACTTAATGTTTTAGCATCAGGAATGGTTATGTTTTTGGAAGATGCATTGTAATAATGCAGACTGCTGGAGTGACTAAATACTAGGGTGGGATAAAAGGTCAGGCTAAATGGTTCCTTCTGACATTGAACTCTTTGAATTGAAAGTCAAAATAGAAAGGAAAAAGAACAGTATATTACATAAAAAAAAGTGTAGACTTTAGGGTCCAGAAAAATCTGGTTATGCTTACAGTTCTTATCCTGTGGGAGTAAAATAGCAACCTCAAGCCCCACACATAGACGCTTATGTTGTTTACTTTCAGACTCACACCTACTCCGCTATAATTTTCAAATTCTATGTAAAAAGAATATAACTAAAAACCAATATGCATTATTTCTGTAGCATGTACCTACACAGCATCTTATGTTGGATAAGGCTATTGTGCAGACTATATTGAATAACTATTATAATAGTCACACTATTATACTAAATTTTTCTATTGGATTGTCTGTTATTTTTATGATAGCATGTTATACTATTGGATTAATTAAACCTGCAAGAAACCTTTCCGAATAAAGGAAAAGAACTTTTCTGTTGGGAACTTATTTTGATTCTTTTGGTTACACATGAGTTTATACCCTGGAGGGCGTATAGGTCATAAGGGTCATATGGGATCGGAATCAGTTTGAGGTTTAAGATGTGTCGATGTCTCTTTGTAGACAATGTGGTGGAGATTTAGTTGGTGTTCATTGAAAGCTAGCGAGTGACCCAGATCACACCAGGTGGATATTCCTAGCTATTGCCTGGATATTCCTTGATTTTTCTGTGGCTGTTCTGCTGTCCAAGAGAGGTACAGGTGTTTTCTGTGTCGTATTTAAAGTTGCATAGATTCACCAATCCCTTCCTGATAACAGAGGTCACTGAGAACTTGGATTTACTGCTAAGGAATGTTTAGTGCACGTCTGGCATTTTTAATAGATATGCCTACCTAGCCTTAATTAGTACCGCTAGCTCTGGGTCCGCATGGCATCCAGCACAGCTCGTGGATGTACTCGGGGCTTTAGGAAAATCTTCAGATGGCAAACTCGGGCTGATGTCTGCATGACTTGGCTATCCTGATGTCACGACCTGAGCTTTCTAGTTAAATAGTCAGCTGTGCAGCCTTTCTGTCTCAAGTTTCCTTCTTTAAAGAGTGTTGTTAAGTCAGTAAATAACATTTCCCTTCCCGTGGTTACAGATCAGTTCCCAAGTGTACTGAGTTTGGATTCCTGGAAGTACTGCCTCTGAATTCTGTTTTAAATCAGGTTCTGGCTGCTTGCTGCTGTTAAAACATCCTGTAGTACTTATTAATAAGAGTTCAGGTGTTAGTACAGCTGTTCCAAGAAAACTGAAGACAGAATCATTACAGTCTGGTTCCCAAATCTCCACCTTGTATTTTAGTTGGATATCTTATATTTCCTGTTGTGGACCCTGTTGCTGAAAGGCTTTTAGTTGCTGGGTTTTAGTAGTAGGCATCTGCAACCAGAAGTTGTTCCTAGTTATAAGGCATTTTGCGATCTAATTTATAGAAGTTGTTATTTGGAAATTGATGATCAAATACTGAAGTGCAGAAATGCTTCAGGTGCAACAAGAACTCTCTAAAATATTTTTGAAGAGGATTATATTTTTCTAAGAGCTTCAGCTATAAAGCAAGTTTCGAAATCAACTGGGGTCGATTATATATTTTACAGTTCGGATTTTTTAACTTTTGAGGTTTTACGTTACAGTGTATCCATGGTGAATTTTGTGATGTTTTACTGCTAGGACAGCTATAGACTTCACATTTGATCCATTAAGTTTGGGTTTATAAAATTATTTAAAAAGTAGTGTCACCCTCTTTCAAAATCAGACCATATGCAATGGCTTTGAAATTGGCTGTGTATTCAGTAGCTTGCAAATGAGCACTGATATTTAGTCAGGATCTGATACTGTGAGTGCAGTTGACAGTGGTGGGACTCTGCTTAGTTTGTGTAAATGCTTCGAGGGGATTTGAACAGAAGTTTGGGAGTTCATATAGAAATTTTTGGGGGGGTTTATTTCCCCCAAATGTGGAAATAAAGCATGAAAGTCATCATGAAATGTTTCTGTTAATTCTATCTAGATAAAAATCTATTTTTGTTTAGCTGCAAAGCAGAAGTGGAGGTGTGATTCTGACAGGGGCTGTGAGGTGGTGGTGCAGCCACAGGAATACAGCTGGTGCCAGCACTGTGCTTTTTCTGGGCAAATCCCCGAGACCACACTCAGAGCCTTTCCTGGTGCTGTTACTGGTGACACACATAAATGTCAGAAACAAAGAAGAAAATGGACCTAGCCCAGATTATTTTAAGAGACTTTCAATTGACAAAGAAGCAGAAAAAAATTTAGGAGAAAAAATTCCTGTCATCTCAGCTGTTGGATTAGACCCAGATGACTTCAGACAGGACTGATTCATCACAGCAGAGCGAGACCTGGGCTATGGTTGTTGGTGATTCTTAGGTGTGAGGGCTTTTTGAGTAAATGACTAACCACAAGATTATACATGCTTTTGAAATGTTCTTGTCCTCTAGATATGTACTGTAGGATCTCCCTTTTGTGTAGAGGTGCTTGAGTTAATTTTAAATGAGTTAGTAAAGATATACTGCTGGTAGGTCAGTTATGTTTCATCATGATGACTATGAGTACTTACGCTAGGTAGTTTTATCCTAGCTAATTCAGGTATTTTTTTTAGTACAGAAACTAACTGTAAGTAGATGTCTGGAGATCAGAAGCCCCACAAATTCTTTATTATATATACTTAAAATCTACCACATGTGAGCTTCTCTGTCCTGTCGTGCAAATACATACTGCTGGTTCCTACAGGAGCTCCATTACTGGAGCTGGTAAAGGCTGAGCCGTGATATAAAATCACATCATGTCAGAAGTTGTAATTTAACTTGAATATGGGTGGGATTTGACCTGGAATCTAACCTAACCTAATATAACCACAATTGTTTGTATTTTCTCATATGATTTTTTTTTCAATAGGGTCAAGTTCATTATCAAAGTTTTAAAGTGATGGAATATGGTAAGTGTTACTAAAGGGCATTTAGTAGTGTCCAAAATTGGTAGCTAATTCTCCATTAATTTAGACTAGTTTCCTTTGGCTAGCATGAACCTTTTGAATACTCCCAGAAAGTCTGATTTCCAAATCTCTTGCTTCTCTTAGACGGACTCTGCTTCCTGGGAAAAACATTGTCTTATAAGCTGCCCTGTTTTTCTTTGGTAATTTTAATGACCTACTACCATAGTGTCTGGTTGCCATGCAATCTTTAAATTCTCGATATGAAGCCTAGGACATGCAATTATTGTCCTTGTTTTCCTAGGATGATGCAGGCAATGTGTTCATTGCAAAATATCTGTGTAACGTCTGATCATGAAGCTTGCTGATGATTCTGTAAAGACTGCCTAAGCGAACGTTTTACAAACTTGTGTGTGGGCTACTTTTGTGATGCTTATTGTTTTCCTTTGAACAAAAGGTCTGAGGCATGCATAGGGCTGGGTTAAAAGTAGATCTCACCTCATATTCCTTAGGAAACTGCAGTAGTTTTTATCATATTATGTATTCTACTCTTGTTACTTAAAAAAAGAAAAATATATTATTTCTTGTGTGGATTTAATGCTTTTTTTTTTTTTTTTTTTTTTAGTTTTACCAAAATTTGATGTTATGATAACAGCACCATTATACTACTCTTTGAGAGAGGAAGATGTAACTGGTGTTGTCACTGCAAAGTAAGTAAATTATTGCTGCTGTTGTCACCTTTACTCTTTAAGAAAATTATTGTGGATATCTAAGTATCAAAGTGAAAATTTATATTTAGAATGCTAAAAAAGTGACTTCTAGTCAAAATTAGGTGGCTAACATCCATTGCTATTTACTGGATTTTATTGTTACAATGTTAGATAGATCTTCAGTCTCCTAGTTAGTTTTTTTGGTCTGATGAAGGTATTGCTAGAATATAGCCAAGGCATTTTTAGCTTCCTTATTCAGAAAATTTCTTCAGTCTGTTGCTTACAATGTATATTTTGAGGTATTTTTTCTGTTCTTACGGCTCTATTATTGTGCTCTCCAAATTATCACATTATCTACCGTCTGTAGATGGAGTAACTGTATTTCATTAGATCTCTTGGAAAATTATGCAGACTTCTCTGTATATCCTTCTTGATCCAATTTATCCACATTGTGGATTTGAAATATGGGCTTCTCCAAATGCCTGTCAAAATACGATATTTGTAAATGTGTTAAGATGGTTTTAAACTGAAAGACGTTACATTTAGATTAGGTATTGGGAAGAAATTTTTTAGTGTGAGGGTGGTGAGGCATTGGAACAGGTTGCCGAGCGGAGTCATGGATGCCCCATCGCTGGAGTGTTTGAGATCAGATTGGGTGAGGCTTTGAGAAACCCGATCTAGTGGAAGATGTCCCTCCCCATGGCAGGAAGGTTGGAACTAGATGATTTTTAAGGTCCCTTCTGGCCCAAACTGTTCTATGATTCTAATTAAAAACTTGAGAAATTCAGAAGAGACTTCATTGTAGACTATGAACTGAGCAAACATCTGCCAAAAAATTTAGTATACATTAACCTTGAATAGATACTAATTTTATTTTGGGAAGATGAGAGCCAGATAGAGCTACCTGATAGATCCATTCAAGAAGATCTGAAATAAAAGGGCTTTTTCTGGGTTATTTAATTTTATAAAATACATTCTAGAAAAGCACTCCATTTATAAGTGAAATGTGGAAATGATTGATTAACAAGCTATTTAAATAAAATGTTTGGACTTTTGAGAAAAACATTTCCTTTCCTAGAGGCAGAGCAACCTGATGTATAGACTGTCTAGGTGTCTCATAAGGGGCAATTTTAGAAAAAAAGTATTTATCAATTTTTTACCCCATTCTGCTTTTGGAATTCATCATATGCCAATGTGAATTTGGTTTCCTAAGTTGTTCTGATCTTCCACAAGGTATTTGAAAGTGTACCTGCCTGCTGCAATAAGTCCAGACTTGGATGCTAGTGAATTGTCTGAGATTGAATCCCAGCAGCGCCAAAATTGTACTGATACATCATAATGAAGTCTCTTCTGAATTTCCCAAGAGTTTTTAATTAGAATCATAGAACGGTTTGGGCCAGAAGGTCAGAGGAAATGAAATGATTCCTAGTCACTGGCTTTATAGGGATAATGCAAAGAATTGATGTGTCTCTTACACTTGTGTCATAAAACCCTTTTCCTTTCTCATCTCTGAAGTATTGTTAGGTTACGTTAAGTACAGGGATGCTACCCAGTTGTAGCATCATTTCAAGGTTAATGGCGGCTTAATACTGTAATAAGGTGTGCTTGGAAAGACTGAGTTCAGGTGCCAGACGGTGTTGACAGAGTTCTTCCTGGACCTACACAGGCTGATTGTTCTTTCCCTCTGCTTTTCAGCTTTGATATTTCTTAAGTGGCTTCCGGTCAAATCTATAATGATTTAAAGTACTTAAAAGTTCTCACATCTGAATGTATTACTACTGATTTTGGTGTTTGGGCTCCCCCTGACTCCCCTGTCTGAGTCTGATAATGTCATGATTTCTCTTATGTGTAACTTAGAAACATTTACACAGAATTTTTATTTTTTCACTGCTCACTGATTGCAGATAGCTAGTGGCATTCTAAGAGGTGAATATGTTACAGTTTTCAGATTTGCTACAGCTGCAAATTGTATTTGCCATGTAATAATGCCATGATTTCTTTGAATTGTGATTACTAAATACTTTGAGTACAAATATCTTGATATTTGTTAGCAGCTTTTGGGAAGCATAACACTTGCACTTCCCGCAGCCCATTTTAACTGTTACATGTTAGTTATATTGGCTTGGCTTAATACAGTTAATTTTCCTGTGTTGTACAGCCTGTAATAATTGTAGTGGGTTTATATAGTGTGGAGGAAAGAGCAGCACTGTGTATCTTCTCCGGATTTTGGATTTCTAACTTTAGTGTCGATAAACAGGTCTCAGTATTGAAAATTCCATGTTTCAACATACAAATGTGTTCTAGACATGTTTGAGGCCAGAGAAAAATATTCTAGTGGAATCTTTTCCTTTGAGAGCTCTTCAGGAGCCCAGGCCCTAAAAGTGGTACATTGTTTGACTTTGCCTGATGTGTTTCAGGTACATGTACGGAAAGCCAGTAAAGGGAACTGTAACGATCACTTGCCTTTCTGTCTCCTACTGGACAAACAAAAGAAATATAACAACAACGATGGAGGTGAGTGTAGTGTTGTAGATTTTAAGCCTGTGACTCCTTTTGTAGGTTAAATAGCCTGGGACCATTCTCAAGTTCACTGATGTGATCTATGGAGTGACTTGCATGGATAGCATTAAACTGTCTGTAGTTTCTGGAACAGACTGCTTTTTAGGAATTGTACTTGGCTGCTGTGGTCCCTTTAGCTGTTCCTGGAAGTTATTTTTGAGTAGCCAGTTAACCCAGGTAGAAAAACTTGTAGGAGCTGCTGTAGCAATGTGGGTAACGGAGGGCACATGCTCAGGAATGCTTCTTGGCCGAGTGTGTGCCCCTGCAAGACTCAGCCCTGCATTGCAAGACTAGAGACCATTGTAATTGCCTGGGTGGAGCTCTGGCATGGTAAAGACCAAAGCATTTTGCCTACTAATTATCTAGTAGTTAATTACATTGGAGTTACTGCACTAGATTTGAGCTGGAGCGTGAAATTTAAAAACGCATGCAGTTTTGATCTGAAGACTTAAAAGTGGTCATAGATTGCAGGTAGATGAGTTTTAGGGATAGGGTTTAGTAAGGGGACAGATACGGATGGACTCGATGATCTGAGAGGTCTTTTCCAACCCGGATGATTCTATGATCCTGTGGACTATGTTTGAAACAGATTCAATTTCTGCTAGAGGGTGTGACTGTCGTTGTCTGTTGGCTGAGTTCAGCAATTGGCTGATGTCAGCGCCTTCAGCAGCACTTAGCCTACAGAAATTCTGAGCTCACGGGTGTTGGACAGGATATATCCCCCTCCTCAGATAGGGACCTGTTCATTGTATTTTTCTGTAAGGCCTAGGCACCAGTGCTCTGGCCATGTAAAATAGGCTCATTCTAGTTATTAGAAAAAAAAGTAACCTCCCAAAAGGCATTGTTGGCTCTAAAAAGTAATGAATTTAATAAAAACTATTACTGAAAGCAGAAAATAAAAGGTCAGTGTTCATAATTTTCTGGTGTTGATGTACCAGAACTTGAATATGGGAAGAGCTAAAGGACTTAACCAGAAATAAGCTGTTGTGGATGAAAAGATGTCCTTGACTTTGCTAGGTCAACGCTATTTTTTTCTACGTTGCAGATAAATGGGTCTGTGAATGTAACCTGTAACAAGCTTATGTTGCAAAATTTGAATACTGATCAGTCATGGCACCACGGTGAGAGTGATTACACAGAGCCAATAGAAATTATTGCAGTGGTCACTGAGTCGCTTACAGGTATGTGGCTGTGTGATGTCTTCTGAGAGAAATCCGAAGATCAGGTGGTGTTGGAAGAGCTTACCACTATGTGGAAGACCTTTGGAGTGCTAAAAAATTGTCATGTGCTAATGGCAGTACAAACAATCTACATGCAAATATATTATCTGAAAAAATACATTATCTGAACTGTTACTTGCCTAAATAGTTTAACCAGCCATTAACTCAGTTTTACACTAAATGATTTATTAAATAGCTGAGAGATATGTTCAGATGAGGGCTTAAAGTCAATCACATGTCACTTCTGATGAGGAGAGTAGTAATGCTGGCATTAGGCTGAGTCTTCCAAATTTAAGTTTAATCATAAGCTTACCTCGCTTGTATGTTGTGAACCACATCAGTAGAGATAGTTCTCTGACCACATGTTGTCCACTATCTTTGCCGTCTTCTAAACCATCTGATCTGCAAACTGAGCCTTTTTGTGAGTTCATGTTCTACTGCACCTTGATTATTAGAAAAAAATAATGTGTACAAAAATTCTACCTGTCCCAGAAACCAGGTTTCCTTAAAGATTTTCTGTAGAAACGTGGCAAGGTGAAGTTGGCTTAACTTCCTTCCTTGTGTCATTCTGACACAGTCTGTGTGGAATAGAACACTGTGGTATGGCTTATTTAGTGTCGTGGAAGATAGTACCAGTAAGTATACCACCTTTGCACTGATCCTTAGCTGGAAGGATGAAGTAAGGTAGAAGTAGAAATGGCAAAAAATATGATAGAATTATTTAAAAATCATGGATGGTAGATAGTATTGCTGCTAAAGGAATATGTATATTAAAAGCATGTTGTTTAAACACATACAATTATTCAACAGGAGTCTCCCAAAATTCAAGTACCATCATATTTCCAAAGCAAAGTGACTATTTTATTGAATTTATGGACTACTCTAGAGTTATAAAACCTTCTCTGAACTTCATAGCTACTGTAAGTTCTTTTTTGTTATTATCTGCATGTAAACAAATGTGATTAATTCTGATTTTTTCTTAGATGCCAGCGTTTACCTCAGATTTTAAAGTATAATTTGCAGATTTGTTTTCAAATTACTTCTTTTTCATGATACATTTCTGCAAATACTGAATTTAAAAGCATTTGTCCTAGAAAAGGATTAGATGATGGGGAAAGCTGTAGTTTTGGAAGGTTATGTTTCAGTATGATTTGTCAGCATTTTTATAGAAGAGAAATCTAAAATTTCTAGCTGATTGTTTTCCATTAGGTGACTGCTTTGAAACAATAGAGTAGTTATTGAGTTCCAGCTGTCCTAATAATATTTGTATATGGAAATGTGTATATATTTAAATACACACAAATGTATAATTTATACAATGTGTATATACAAAATTAAGCAGTTGCAAACCAGTAAAACTCATCAAATCACATTGCTCTCAAGTGAAAGTGTCTTTTTCTACCTTTAGTCCTATCTTTCTCATAGCAGCTGCACTCCTCTCGTAGAAGTATTTCATGTTCTTCATGCTGTCTGTGGTCTGAGTTCATTATTTCTGCATTTAGCAGAGGTTGTATATTTCATCACTGCATTTTGCTTGAAAAGGGGAATTGACTTTACAATTCTTGAGCCTTTGCTTCACAGAAATAAGATCTAAATACCAATAAAATAGGCAGAATATGCACTTTCAGAGCAGGTTGGCTCAAGCCATAGCCTTGCGCTAGCCTGATCATATGGGTCTTTGTCCTTTGCATTTTTCTTGCCAACATCCCAGTTTGATTCAAACCCTGACCTGCTGCTGCTTCCTCTTCCAAAAATGAGCTGAGTGAAAGGTAGTTGCAGCATTTAGCAGTGCTTGCTGCTGGCAGAGAAGGAGGTGTCAGTTATGATCCCAGGGGAGTATAAAGGAACAACTGCGGCTATTGCTAGTAGGTGGAAGTCTGCATACGCTGTACAGAGAGAAAACAAGAAAATAATGGCAGAAGATGAGAAGTAATGGAGTGACAGACCTCTAGATTGAAAAAGATAAGGGAAATATTAGTTTTGTGCCTTTAAATGTAGTGTTTGAATTTTTGAGGCATGTAATTCAGAAGGAGAATGGTTTTACTATGGTTGAGAAATTGCTTGAATGTAAGAAGAAAGGTAGGTGTAAGTTGTAGTGCTGATGGATGGATGCCAGAGTGAAGAAAGTTATAGGCTGTCAATTTTGGACTTGTTTTATATCTTCAACTCATTTAATGAATCCATAAAGACATCTGATTTGGTAGCATCTCTGTTCATATGTTACATTTTCCTGCACGTGATATAATGTTAGGTTGTCCTTTGTTGTGGTCGTGAGATACAAGTGATAAAACTAAATATTCAGGCTGCAGGTAGGATATGCACAGTTTGCCTGAGAGACAAGCATTTTCAATAAGAAGAATAACTGAGAGAGCTGAAAGACAGGTCACCTTTTTGGTTCCATCTACTTTGCTTTTGTTCTTTTTTTACTCCTTGGAGTTACAGATAATTTTGTTCTTGGCTGACTTGCCTACTTGCAGTGCTCTCAAGGGATTGAAAATAATGTTACCTATGTGTGAGAAATCTGAGGATGCCCTTGTTTTTTTGATATGATGTGAGTGCAAATATATTGCTACCTGTTATGTGTTGCAAGTTTAGTTTTAGACTGATAGGTATTTTCTTTCTTTTTGTTTTTAGGTAAAAGTGACACGTTCTGATAGCAACAAGCTGACGGCTGAAGAGAGGCAGAATCTTGTCATAATCACTGCACAACAGTCAGACCTGCTTTTTCACCACTCTTCACTTTCTCACCTTGAGAATGAGGCAACAGAGGAGAGAAATCTGACAGTCCATGTCCTGAATTACACAGTCCCAGAAAATGGAATTATTGATATTGAGTTTCCAATCCTCTCTAATACAAGAACTCTAAGAGTTCAGGTATTGATTTGTAATATGTTGCTTTGGAGAAGCAACACACTGAACTGAGCGGGCTGTGATCAATGGCAAGCTGTTCCTGCCTTTTGAAACAACTGATATGTCCCCTACTGTTATTTTCCTTACTTACTATTCATGTTAGAGCTGGAAAGAAAGTGATGGATCCTGCGGTCCAAATAACTGCAGCAAGATAACAAGGGGAAAAGGAAACAGATAACCAAAGCAAGGATTAAAGTGGCCCTGTAGTGCTATTAAGGACACTGTGCTCTTGTAAACCGTGACATATGTGAACATCACACAGATGTTGCTGTTTTGTTAAAAGCTTTGTTTTGCCTTGTCTCACAGGCAGAGTTCCTCAGCAGTAAGACTGACATAGGTGTTTATGATGTGTTCAGCTCCCCCAGCCAGACTTACCTCCAGGTTAAAACGAAGAGCCAGGATATTAAGGTACAGTCTGAGACAAAACTTGCCAAGATAAGAAAAGTTCAAGTTATTTGTCATGTTGTCATGCTCATTCATATCAATAATTATTTTTCCAGGCTGGGAAGCCTTTTGAGCTGAGTATTGAAAGCAACAAGCCAGTAAGAGAGTTCCACTATCTGGTAAGTTACTGGTTTTACATATGGGGACAGCCCGAAAACAGTAGGTGGAGGATAACTGAATGTTGGAGAGATTCAGCATTTCTTTTTGTGCTTTGTGAAAGAGGTGGACTCAAACAGTTCCTTTCCACTGGGATAGTCCTTTTTCAAAAGGAGCTCCATTTCGCTACCTACAGAGCCTCTGGCTCTGTAAGGAGGTTCTTTCTGGGAGAAGGATTTGGTTGTTGGGTAATCTGTGCTTCCAGATGTATGAGACAAGCTGCAACTGTGAGAGCAACACTGAAGGGTTTATTATACATAACACAATTGGTCTCTCATCCTGTCCTTAAGAAATGAATATCTTGTGCACTGTCTACACCATAATGATCTTACAACTGCAGTTCTTTTCCTTTCAGAGGCTTTAATAATAAACTGAATAAAGAAAATCTTAGACAATATAAAATGTTGGCAATCATGTATTTTCCAAAATAGAAGCACCCTCTAGAAGATTTTAAAAAAATCTGATCCATGCACTCAGTGGCAGGGAACTGCCCTTCATGACTCTCTCTTAATTTGTAAGTGGTATGATCCAATGGGAACAGATTTAGGGTTTAAAATTTGATGCTGTGTACTTGAACTGTGGGTATTTTGAGACACTTTCAGACTAGCTCTAATCTGACCTGATAAAATGTATGCCTGTTTTTAACTGACACATGCTATTGGACCCTAGTTCACACTCTCCAAGCTGCAAACCAAAGTGTGGTAAGTAGGGGTGTTTGGGAGATTTAAGATTATATTCCTGATCCAAACTCAAATGCTGCTATAACTAACTCACATGACCCAGCTGTATTATTATTGCCTTTTTATATTCTCATAGCATATGCTGTGCACTCCTCGTTATAGTTCTTTACTTGTCCACCTGTTCCATACCCAGTCTCATAGAAGTGGTCAACCACTTAGTAAAAAAATGAAATACCACAGCTATATGTCTCCTCTTTCAACAGTTATGTGTAGAAGGACATGCAGAGCTTATGGCATATTGAGATACCAACAGACTGATTGTTTCATTTTTCACTTTCAGGTGTTATCTAAAGAACAAATTATGGCTTTTGGCACAAAGGCTGCAAAATCATTCTCTTTAACAGCAGAAAATTCCTGGGCTCCTTTGGCATGTATACTTGTATTCTACGTTGATGAGCTTGGAGTGGTGGTAAATGATGCTCTCACTGTCCCCATTCAGCCTGTTTTGGATGACAAGGTGATTACATTGAGCTTGAGTTTGAGACTGTGTTTCTGTCTGTTTGTTGCATGGTAACCAGTATTTTACATTATAAGATTGTAAATATAAAAGATTCCTCATTGAGGATCCGATCTGAGCTTTGTGAAAGACCGTGGAAAGACTTTTGATAATACCAGTGTGGTTAGGGTCCAGCTGTAAATGTAGAGCTACTGCGTGTCTGAAAGAAATTCCTACTAGCTCTGTGTTCTCCACATAAACAAATGCACAGCACCTCCTTGTGTTTTTAGTGGTTTGGTCAATTACTGAGCCAAAGACTGCTCTATAGGCCAATATAGTGGACAGGTTCTCATAAGTGCTCTTAAGTGCAGAACTGTAAATGTACTTATTCTAGCCAGGCAGTGGTCACTTTGTTGTGTGACCGTAGGGAGCCCAGCACATAGCAGTGTTCCTGAGGAGACTTTGCAGAAGGACAATCCTTCCTTAAGCCATGAGTTCCTCCTAGCTTTTCTGCTTTATTTCGCTGGATAGTGAAAAAAATATAAGATAAGGAAAGAACTGATGTGTGCTGTGTTGCACGTTGATAAACAGTGAATGTGTTTCTTCTGCAGCCCTCAGCTGTACAAACTGGTCTATCCATGTGGCTCAAGAGATTTATGCGTGTATACTAAGAGCTGGTGGAAATGGCAGTGGATCTTGCTGCTGACTTCTCACCAGTCCAGCTAGGAGAGCAAGAGAGCAAAATGAATGCTGTAGTATTTTCCTAAAGGTCCTAGGAAAAGCAAATCTGGAGTCTTAATTCTAGCCAATTTAACTAAGGAAATGCTTCCTTGAAGTGCTGAGTGACTAAATATCACTGTTTAATTTAAACCAGTGCTTTTTTGTTTCTTTTTGTCTAGATTAAAATTTCTTGGAGCAAAGATAAGGTCAAGCCATCTGAGAAAGTCTCCCTTAAAATCAGTACAACAGAACCAGGATCAGTAATTGGACTTGCAGTTGTTGACAAAAGTACAAAGCTTCTAGGAGAAAGTAGTGACATAACAGAAGACTCTGTAAGTAAATGGAGGAAAAAGTATGGAAGATATATGTTTGTGGAAATGTTACAGTTTATGTGGTGAATGAGTGATGTTCTTTGGACAGCATTTCTAGTCCTTAATTATGGAAATGTTTTTTACTTCTGCAAGTAGTTTATCAACATGAGGAGAAAAGACTGTCAGTGTTACAAGGTAATAGGCCCAGCATTTCTAATTTCAATTAGTACTTTATTTCTCTTCCATCTGGTAAACTGCTCAGGTAACGCTTGGCAGTTTGTACTTTTAAGAAAGATAAAAAGGTCGGAAAAACTCCCTAATAATTTGTGCTTTGTGCTTTTTAAAATTAGTAATATAAAATAAAGAAGTTTATTTTTTGAAGAGCAGAGTAATTTATTCATCTTTTTAAATTCCCTTTATTTGCAGAAGCTCTAGTGCATCAATGATTTGAAAGACCTGACAATACATATGACTCCTGAAGTGCTCAAATGACATAGTCTCAGTGCCATAGAACATCAGTGCGCTTTAGGCTCCTATTTTAGGCTTTCATAGTCTTGGTCACCATAATCTTGGTTCCATTAATCATGAAACCATTGCAGCCTAATCCGCTTCCATCCTGCCATGGGTTATTTTTGTTTTGACTTGAGAACTAAGCAAACTGCTGCTTGAGGTACAGCTCTGTGAATTAATGTCTGCAACAGTCAAAGGCCTAAAAACCAGGAGTTTGCATTCACTCTGAATGATTTTGTTTTTCTTGTCTTAGGTCTTCCACGAGCTCAATTTATACAGCACAGTGCAGTATTTCCCCCTCGTCAGAGGTTCTTTTGGTGTCTTTCAGGTATTTTATTTTTCATTCTAAGCTGAGTGTTTTTACTGCTTAGTGGTATGCACATCACTTGCTAGAAGAAAATGCCCTTTTTTAGATTTGGGGCTGTAGACAATGTGCAATGGTTTCTGTAGGTTTTGAACTGTGAAATTTATGAATATGTAAATACTCTGAATGTAAGGAAATATGTTTTTACTTTCATAAATATGGATTGCTTTATGCTTGATATTGTTTTCCTTTTGATATTTTTTCAGTCATTAAGGCAGTATTCAGGTTCAGATGATCTCACTTTTTGTTGATTCCTGTGTATGACTTGCTTTAGTTCTAGAATTGCTTTATTATGACTTTATTTTCTTGAAAAGAAAAATAAAATAGATAAGCACTGTTAATGTCCTGAATGTCCTGTATTGAGATATACTGTATAAATTTTATCCAGAAATGCAGCCTTTGGGTATCAACTGATGCAATTCTTGAGGAGGATAAGGAACATTTTCTTTGTAAGTAATAAAAATAAATGTAGCCAAATCAAATTTACTGAGTGGGGCAGGAGATCCATGGGTTAGGGCCCCTATTAGGTCATCTGACTGTACTGCATACAGGCTGCATCCAGCCTTGCAAACCATTACAATTCCAAGGTTCAAGATGTACAAAAAGCGTGTGACTAGTATTTTAAAAACTTCTCTTTTTGCTGCTGTCCTGACTGACAATACCCATTAAAGGCCTGAGGGTGAATGGAGTTTTTATTTGTAGTTCCAGTTGCGATGTGTGGCAGTAGTTTGTCACGTGTATCCATATTACACCACTTCCACAAACATCCGGAAAGGCCATATAGAAATTCAAGTTTGTGTGAAACTTTTTCTATTCTCAAAAGCAAGCATGAAAAAAAAAAAATAGCTCGTAATGTCTCAGAGTAGCATTACTGTATGTAACAAATGTATAGATTATGCTCCAAGCACTGTATTAATTTGACTTGTCTTAATTGATGTTCCTTAAACCTAGATATTTGTAGGTAGGACAATATGTTTTTTTTGTAGATGGTGGAATGATACCCATAGAGGATGGGTTTGGTGATGATATGCCGGTATCTAAAAACGGACCTCCCGATTTCAGCAATCTCTATGTGAGGACGCATTTTCCAGAGACTTGGCTTTGGATCGACACTAAGACTAGGTATGAGATTAGAAGCAAATAAAAACTGATTTACACTTGCCGTTGTTTTGTAGGTTTTAGTAGGATTCTGCACTGGTGCTGAAGAACGCCGCTTAAAAATGTGGTATTATTTATATTCTACTACCACCTAGGGGCCACGAGTGAAACTGGAGACCTACCAAAGGAGGATGCAGTCAAATATGACTGCACAAAGTAGGACAATGCCTGACTGAAGGCCTTGTAGTTTCAATAGAAACTAGGTAAAAATCCTGGAGACAAAAGAAAGTATCTTCATTTTACAGATGGGTACATAACAGACAGGAAGACCCAGCCTTTTTCTCTACAGTATATGAGAAGGTGATTAGTCCAGAAAGGCACATCTGTTCCTGTTGCCACCTAATTCAGTGAGCAGTTAAAAATGTCAAATGGTGGTGAAATCTGACCTGTGTTGTGAAGCTCAAGTCTAGTATTCTTTCACAGATGGGAAGTTCAGGAAGGAACTGTCATCTGGGATTGTTTCAAAGGATCTGCGAAATTGATTACGTCTATTGTGATTTAATGTATTTACCTTCAATTGATGTAATTTAAAATAACTTATTTTTTTAATCTGATCCCATCACAAGTATTTCTAAATTATTAGGAAAAGAAAAACAGGTCATCAGCAGCTTTTCCTGCCAAGAGTTTGGACTTAATTTTTGATGCATTTTAAACATTCATGTCCACTTACTGTTTTTTGTAAATGGATGCTTTTGAAAGTCTGCTCTCCCCTTCTGCCATCAGATCTGATACAGACACCACAATGGAAGTCACTGTACCTGATACCATCACGTCTTGGATAGCCAGTGCTTTTGTGATGTCTGAAAACAGCGGGCTTGGAGTGATGGCTGCTCCAGTGGAGGTACCATGGAACTAGGCAGTTCTCCTTTAAATGCTGGTTGTTAGCTGTTAACTGTAGCTTGTTACTGGAAGCTGTATTTTACTTCTAACAGCAGCTGTCTCCATATACCCATAAAGTGACTGAGAGGCTGTGTGTATTCAAACTGTTAAGAAAACATCCTCACCGAAGATGTTATATGATACTGTGTCTGCCCTTCCGCTCATATAAATATCTGGGACATTACACAGATATTGGGTGCCAATTTCTCACCTCCCTTGATCTGTTGGCTACGATTCTTTTGATAGAGCCCAGAATACAGTTGGCTTTTGGAGCTGCAAGTGCACATTGCTGGCTTATGTTGAGCTTTTCATCGACCAGTACCCCAAGACCTTCTCCTCAGGGCTTACCCACTGTAGTTCTCATGTCCTCAAATTCTTGGGGAGGGGCAACTTTTGTGATCCAAGCTAAGATCTAGGTCCAGATTTCATAGTTGGCTTCTACACCAGACACCGAACGTGTGCTTTGAGCATCCTAATCATAACTCCACCATAGAATTTGGAGCCTGATCTGGATTTTGCAACTAAGTCTCCTTTGAGACTGGGACCATGATTCTCATTTCTTTCATTCAGCTTGGCAGAGATGGGCCAGAAAGAGGAATAGTTTTCTGATTCAAACTGTGTGAAAATATATACTTGGCCTGTCATCCTCAAATTTGAGAGGCTGCAACTAAAACAGATGTTGAAATTATTATTTATTTTTAATCACAGTGAAGCACTGTTCAGTACTTCACCCTCATTGGGGTGTTCAGATTGCTCTTGCAGTTCCATATGGATGAAACATGTTAATCAGTACCTTACAGAGAGGCAAATAAAAGAAATGCATGAGAACTGTAAATAAGTGACATCTGTGTGCTTAATGTAATTTACTGCTTTGCATCTTATTTTTATTTGACTTCTGCCACACAGAGTGTCAATAATTTTACCCATATTTTATTGTAAAATGCTGGGATATTCCTGATTGTAAAACTTCAATATTGCAAGAGTTTTAGAGAAAAGCAAAGCGAAAAAAGACAAAGAAAATGGGTACATAGGGAAAATCTCAGCTAAGAACTAACCAAGAATTCTCCATCAGAACTTCTCTGATGTCTAATATCTAAAAACGTTTTTGACGCTGGAAGCTTAGCAAACAACTTTTCAAAGTTTTAAAAAGAAAATATTAAAATATTTTCTAGCTAGAAAGAAAGCTGAGGGATTTTTGGATCGGAAACTCGAAACTTGGAATAATTTTTTTAATTGAACTCAAACCCAGTTTTAGTTGACTTTTCAGTAATATAGGTTATCGTGCTTCAGCCATTCTTATTGCACAGATGTTCAAGAAACAATGAAATTTTGATCCCAAGCTTGATGAGAGCTTACCACTGACTTCATCCAAAAACCCCTGTTCACAGATAAAAGTAACTGCTTGCTGGTGTGTTTCTGCAGTTTTTCTTTTAATTAAGCAAAGATGCGTTTTAGAGATGTAACTAGGGAACTTATGCCAACATTAATATTACAAAATAACACATCATTCTAACATGTTGATGAATTACAGCATTTGGGAGAGTTAGTTATTTTATATTCCAACATGCATTTCTGTATTAAATTGGAGATAGGTCAACTGACAGATTCTTAATCATCTGTTATTTGTGTACTCAAAACAGTTCATGGTTACCTTAATGGGATCTCAGGACAGATCACAGCCTTCAAACTTGCCAGGAGATAGACTCTTAGTCCCAGTTCAGGTGCCTCTGTTGGAACTTTTCGTGTTAAAGCTGTCAGTAGCTTTCATCTGAATGGTGCCACTGAGTTCCCACAAAGGCGCTGGCATCTTTGACTTCTGCTTCAGCACTGCAGTAATACATTTTGTTAACTGTAGACTACAAGTAAACATACTCTGTCATCTGATTTTAAGAATGATCAGAAGACAAGTGGTATAATCATTTTCTTGCTAGTATCTGACTGTAAGAGTTCACTGCTGATTTTGTTTTGCAGCTAGAAGCTTTTCAACCTTTCTTCATTTTCTTGAACCTTCCATACTCTGTCATCAGAGGCGAGCAGTTCATTTTGGAAGTGAACATCTTTAATTATTTGAAAGAAGCAGCTGAGGTAAAATAAGAGTCTCTTTGTACTTGAATGTTGCTAGACACTGCAGGGTTTTGATCACCAGTGGAGACCACATCTTTCTCTTATTAAGAACCTTAATGTTTTATTCAGTGAGCAGATTATAAAGCTATTTCTCTATACACAAGAAAAGTGGCAGCACTTATGAAAGCAGTTCTTCAATATTAACACCTTGCATTGCAAATGTTACTGTATTTTACAGGTTACTGTGATCCTGGATGTGAATGATGCTTTTGAAATTATTCTAGCATCCAATGAAATAAACGCTACAGAAAATCAACAGTCTGTATCTGTGCCAAGTGAAGATGGGAAAACTGTTCAATTTCCAATCAAGCCGAAACAACTGGGAGAGATTCCAATCAAAGTGACAGCAGTATCATCTGCTGCTTCTGATGCTATCATCCAGAAAGTTTTAGTAAAGGTAAACAGTCTGCAGTGTGGCTTGCTCCTGAAAAGAATTGTTTCCTAAAATAGACAACAGAGTGCAGCAAAACTGCAAACCAATTTACCTGTCTGCCTCTTGCTCCTGTGAGGTTGTTTTCAAGTCAGGTGGGTTTAAGTAGAAAGCACTTCTTTTAAAATAATTCTTCCTTTAAAAGTCTTTAAATCCCCCTTCAGGAGTGAACGCATAAATGTGTTCTACAACTGATAGTGCATCAAATGCTTCTGAAAGCAAGGTGAAACCTATTTGTGCATCAGTGAAATTCTGGTGCTACAGCTACCTTAATAATCTGTGGAGAGTGGTCCAAATAACAGTGTTACGGATAAGTTCAATCAGTTTTGCAATGCACCTGGCTTCAGTTCAAAACCTATTTTGTATGAATATTTCTGTGTTTTGCTAGTGGTGGAAGTTTAGCCCCCAGACTTTCTGATAAACTGCAAACTGGTAAGAGTTGCCTGACTTTCGGCATCTAAGTCTGATTCATGTTAGGCTCCATTTCAGTGGAAGATGGTAGTCACTCATACATATCCTAGATCACAGGATCAGAGAATGGATGATGTTGGAAGGGAGTAGTCCAACCTTCCTGCTCAGGGCAGGATCAACTACAGCAGGATGCTCAGAACCATGTACAGTCAAGTTTTTAATATCCCCAAGGACAGGGACTTCACAGCCTCTCTGGGCAGCTTAGTCCAGTGTTTGAACACCCTCACAGTTAAAGTATTTTATGTTTAAAAGGAAATCCCTTAATTTCATTTTGTGTACCTTGCTTCCTATTCTGCTGTTGGGCACTGCTGAGAAGAACCTACCTCCACCTTCTTTACACCCGTCCTTCAGGTATTTATGCACACTGATGACATCCCCCTGAGCCTTGCCTTGTCTTCTCCAAGTTGAACAGGGTCAGCTCTCTTAGCCTCTCTTTAAACAGCTTAAAACCTCTATCCTGCAGGGCTGTGAGCTGTTTTCAGGCAGAGCCACTTATTGCCCTTTCTATTGAAGTTCAGTTGCTGTGCAGAAGAGAATAAAAGCTTATTAGACTAAGGTATAGGAGGAGGAAAGAAACCCATTTATTTTCTCTGCTCCAGGGACAATTTTTCTCAAGGGATTTTGCATGTGTAAGGAAACAAAACCTTTATGGTCATGTACCTAACTTCATTTGAAGTCCTCCTTGTATGACAGGCTGTAGGATTGCGGACAGCACAAAAGATACCACCTTTAACCTTGGCACATGGTCGGCCATGGAGCTCTGTGCTTAGCATGGATCTCATTGGAATCAGATGTTCTTGTTGACTTTGTGGGTGTATAATTAAAATAATTAAAATGTGGTCTCGAGAAACAAGTAGTGCACGTAAGTCTTCATAAGAAAAACATTTCTGTGTCAGTTTGGATGAACCAATAGTTCAGGTTCTTGGTGTGTTAGCAAGCAGCACAAAGTACGTGGCAGTGGTTTAGATCACTCAGTACAGTAAGCACACAAACACTGTCCTAAAACCAACAAACTGTTGGAGATTACCATAATCCTGTCTTTATTTTGATAGGCTGAAGGATTGGAACAAACTTATTCTCAAACAGTCCTTTTGGATTTGACTAGGAATAAACCACGAGCAGTGTCAAAAACTTTGGATTTCACTTTTCCTTCTGACGTTGTAAGTGGCAGTGAGAGAGTGCAGGTCACTGCTGTTGGTAAGGATTATCTTATTATTTTCCCATGTTTATTATTTGCTGGCCAGCTATGTGGTTTTTTATATTTTTTTGCCTGCTGGGCTTTTGTTGAACTCAGTATCTCTTAGAGATCTATGTGTCCATAAATCAGCTGCTGGCATCTTCTGCATTGCAGGTATAGGTGGTGTTTGAAGAACAGAGCAGTTGCCAGTAGTAACTAGCAGTAGTAAACTCTTATCAAGTAGAGCAGGGATGCTGGTGTGTAATAACCTGAGCTAACCTTTAAGAGCCTCTGCTGGCAGACCCTTACAAGATTTTCCCCAGTATGACTGTCGCTTTCTAGATTTTTAGGGACTGCATTAATTTTTATTTAATTGCTATATTAATAGGTTCAATCATTAATTCAAAATAATTTACCATCATGCAGTAGACTAAGCACAGGAAGACCTTATTATTCCTTTATTTAATGTATACTATTATGGTATTGACTATCTGTTTTCAGAGTTGGAGATGGAGTTGGATTTTAATAAGGAAGGTTCTGAAAAGTTGAGTAGTATCTTTTTAAAATTCTTGTTTGAAGAATAAAATCAAAAACCTGACTGATGGTTGTTTCTTGTGACACCTAGGCTTTGATAACTGTGGTTAAGGAAAGAAATACAGGAAGTTTCAAAGATGTAACATTACTGAAATATTTTTGTGGGTTAAATGTCTTTTGTATCTCTTTTTTTAAAGGTGGCTGTTTGAAATTACTCTGTAGTTGGAAAGGTCTGTGGGGAATTGGGTCAGTAGGCACAAGTTCATCAGAAGATGAAGTATCTTTTTTGCCTGGTTTGTGATATTTAGTACCAATGTTCCTAATATATAATATTTTCTCCCATTTTAGATGATCCTGCCCTTTATGTGTGAGATATGCATTTATTTGCAATAAGCTTTAATTTAGTTTCATTAAATTGTATCTTGCAGGCGATTTACTTGGGCCCTCTATCAATGGTTTATCGTCGTTGATTAAGATGCCTTATGGTTGTGGTGAACAGAATATGATCAATTTTGCTCCAAATGTTTATGTTTTGCAATACCTGACAAAAACCAGGCAACTGAGAGAGGATATTAAATCAAAAGCTATATCATTTATGAGAAAAGGTCTGTATGCTTAAAAGAAAGATGTTAGATTTCAAAGAACTCTTGCTAGTAAAAAGATATCTGTGACTCTGTATTTGGTATTTGAAATAACTACTCTGTTGGTGCGATGAGAAATGGAAGAAAAGCCCATCTTCTCTTTCTTTTCCTCTTTCTTCTGGACTGACAGAATTAGCATGCAATGCATTTTGTTTACAAGGGCAAGTTTCCTTAGAAAAAGCAGATTTTTGTATACTTTTTTTCAGATGAAAAATGCATTTTTAATCCATATGGATTTCCTAGGTTGTTTTTATTTCTCCTTTAATGAAAACGAGTGTGAGTAAACATTTCTGACCCCTGCTTGAGGCACAGAAGTTGGAAATTAGGCATGGGGCGCAGTGAACCATATTCATCCCACATGTGCATCTGTTTTCAGTGACACCATCCCCATCCTGCCATGTCCTTGTAGAGCTCAAGGAGTGGCATTTGCTCTGGTGAGTGACTTTCACCCATCCAAGTTTTAAACTCGGTCAGAAGTGAACTCTGTGCTGCAAATCGGGATAAATTTGCTTGGAAATTATTGTATATATTAATGAGGAAATACTCCAGGGCATCACAAAGTGCCAAGAACATAGTTGCACTGTGCTTCTCTGTGCCTTTTGGATCAGACAGTGCGTAACTGCTGTGTACCATGCTCACCATATGTCAGTCTGCAGGCTGAGAGCCTGATTCACAGAGAGGAATGAGACCATCCTCATGTGAACTGCTCCCCTACTAAAGCACCGTGATGACATTTTCAGATTTTGTTTACTCTCTGCAAGGCTTTGAGATATATATTTTTTTAAAAGTTGTTGACACTTTCCTTGGAAAAGACAGAACTCAAAATAAATTTTCCTGTCATCAAGGTCCCCATCTTCTGTCAAAAGAAGTTTAAATGATTTTTTTAGACCCTTCCTACTACATGGTTTAGTTGAAAAGTGAGGAGGTGGGGGGGAAGAGATGTGTTATGTAAACAGCTACTCTGAAGTTTGTAAGCAACCTACCAGTCTTTAAAGCCTAAGGTTTGTTCCCATAATTTACTGAAGTTTTCCAGTAACAGATTTATTAAAGTGAAAATTACAGGATTAGATGTCACTTATATACGAAGTATTGTGTTACTTATCTTGTTCCTGGAACTTTGAATTTAGGTACATTTTTTTAACACTGTAGTAGCCAAAACAGTAAGTATGCTGAAATATTTGTAACCTTAAGATAGAAAAGAACCACAATGTATAAAATATTCTGGGTGGGTTTTTTTCTTTATTTTAACAATTAATTTCAATTATTGCATTGACTTTACCAAAATTTAAGATTAAAGTTGAAATTTATTTTTAGTTTGAGATGTAACTCTTATAAGCTCAGTTTTTGAAAGGATTGTCATGAATTTTAACTTAAGACAGACTTCATTTCATGTGTCAGAATTCACTAAATATTTGAAAATGTGAGCTCATAATCTAAAGTAAATATAATTAATTTTAAGGTTAATGCATGTGAGAAGAAAGGATCAAATAGCTAGCAGAGACTACTATATGATCTTTATGTTAGTAGTTTTAATTTACCTAGAACAAAGGCAAAGCAAAAGAAGAGCTGCTTTTTAAAGAAATTTCTTCAGCTGTGGGAATGACAGATCCCATCTTTAAACCACTTATTCAGAAATAAAAAAAATCCTAGTTGGTCCAAAAACTTTGGTGCTAGACCCAATGGAAGCAACAAGTTTGACCACTATTTGTAAGCTGTTGGAAATGTGAGATCTTTTGGCCTTTCACGTATTTCTGAAGTCCTTTCCATCCTGATGCACTCCTCCTTTCATCCTTGCTCGGTGAGCCTCCTCCGTCTCTTGGGTTGCTGCCAGTCCTCTGAGAGTACTAGTGTACATCTTCATAATAGGATCCTTCTTTTCCTTGCCTTTCCACTTGTATGTGTTGACATTTAAAGTATTGTTTTTTATGTCTGATTGCGTGTCTGTTGGAACGAACACGGTGGTTCACAGCCCCCAGGTCTCTTGTTCCAGCATTTCTGCAGGCTGCCTCGTATTAGATACACGTACGTTTGGAGACTTTTGCATGACTGCAATGAGGTTGGTGTTGAGAAGAAAGGAAGCAGACTAGGAAATAGCTGAGTGATCACTCTGTCCTCCCTCTGGTTCTTATCTTTCTGATCCCTCCCAATCTTAACAAATTCTAAGATAAACTTAGCCCTGCGTAAGGGCTGCTCAGCAGTGTTTATTAAGCGGGGTGTTGGTCTTAGTTCAGTGCTTTTACACTGCCACTGTGGTGGTGATTCTCATACTTAGTGCTATAATCACCTACTACGCAAAGAAGCGGAAGAGCTCAGTTTTCAGGCCTTGCAATCAGATACTTTTGAAGAGGAAGCAATCTGTATACATACGTACATTTGTGTTCTTCACAGCACATTATTTTGAGGCTTAAACTTTGACATGGAATTTTGCTTTCCTTGGTGATAAATGCCACTCATTCCTTCTTTTTTTCTCCTGCTTAAAAGTTCTTGACTCCTCAAGATCATTAACTGAGATGACAGATTTGTCTATATGGGAAAGATTTTCCAGTTTAATGATGTGATTAACCACTGTCAGTTTGTTAAATACATTATAAACCCCCTATATTTCAATGGAAATTGTAATTTCAAACTGTTCTAAAGAGACAAAAACTAAACCTGATGCTACTGGTGTAGGATTTTATATGGGAAGGAGCAGTTCTATACTGTAGCAGCTCAGATTCATATCTTTATACCTGTATCTCTACTGTTACAGAAAGACCCTGACTAGGATTTCATCTTACCCTGTAGCTTTGGAGTGAGTGACGGCCATTTGCTCCTCAGTAATTAACGCTGTGGTTCGCTCATTATGTGTCTATATTCAGGATAGTATGTGAGCGGATGATTAATCCTTTATCAGTGAAAGCAAGGAAAATTTTGCAGGGGAACAGTTATAGTTGGATGGATATTACAGGTTGTATTTCTAAATTAATTTGTTTCTGTAGAACTCAATGATGGTTACCTTTTGGATTTTCTGTCTGCCTGGCTGACTCAGTATTGTGCCCGTGTCTGTCAGGTGTTAGACTAATGAATACACTTTCTTGATTATAATAGCCAAAATGGTAAAGCCAAGGAAAAGACAGAGTTGAGGGAGAAGAAGAAACGGTGTCTTGTGAAATGCTATGAATAGACAGGATTATTGTTCTAGATATGCAGATGGCAAGCAAAATGTAAGGGAGGGAAGACTTTAGGTATCAGAAACTACATATCATTGGAAGCTTTTAATCTCTAACATTAATGAACATTGGTTGGTCCTGCTCAGCTGTTAAAGATGCTGCTGGTGGCCATGAGCAGCTAATGAGCCCATAGGACCCTTTTATTATAGATGTTCAGCAGTCAGGGGAAAGCTGCACTTGTTCTGGGTACTCAGAAATCCTTGGATACATTTTTAAATAGATTGTTCTCAGGATTGCAGGAACTTGAAGCCTTTTGAAATTTTTCACTCATTTCAGAACAGCCTCTTCCCGCATGCTTTTTCTGATAGCAAGTCCTTTGATTTGGTAAAAGCAGGCTGCTGAAAGGGTCTGTTTTTCAGCAATATTTGTAGCTTTGCTGTACCCTTTCTCTTCCAGTTGGAAAATACTTCATTTTTGCTTATCCTTCCTTCTGCTGGCAAGATAAAAACACTCCTGCAGGTGCACAACTCCATGTTCCCAAAGTGATGAAGCGCTGAGCTGTAGCTGCTGTTCTGCTCTGTGCTCACTGCTGTGCTCCTGGAGCCACCAAGTAACGTGGGAGTGCGTGTCTCTGCACTGCGCTGTTGTGTTTGGGTGGCAAATGAGCAGGAGCTTCTGGTTCTGCTTTTGTAGATGCGTTCTTTATGTTACTATTGCCTGCTTTTCCATCATCTTCTGTGTGATTTTGTGTTTTCCTTTGGTTTTGGGAGATTTTTTATGAAGTACGAGCTCAAATTCTGTCCTTCTCAGCCTTAGAAAATGCCTTGCTTCACATCAGCAGAGAGTTTGTACTGGAACCCACATGAGAGGAGTGTTCAATACCTGTCTGCTTTTCCGCTTCAGGCTACCAGAGAGAGCTGCTTTTCCAGAGGGATGATGGCTCTTTCAGTGCCTTTGGAAATGAAGATCCCTCTGGGAGCACATGGTAAGCAGTTCTGCCAGATTCACTGTGGAATTTGAGTATTTTAGATATTTTCCCTGCAACTAAAATTTTTTTGTGAAGCTGCTAAAAATTTCCAGCTGTATTAGCCTTCTGCCTGCCTTTCATTAGGTGTTTAGTCGAACACTAAGGTCATTCTGCTGGATAATATGCTGCCAAAGCCATTACCAGGGCAAGGCTTTATAATTTTTGCCAAAGGGTAATGATGAATTATTTTTGCCAGGGGAATAGCTTGATCTAAAAGTTTTTCTGTAGCTTTCCTCAAAGGAATAAAGACTAATAATAAAATAACTTATTCACCTGTCTTACATCTCCTTTTTTGGAGACTGTAAATACAGCTGAAAAAGCCTTTTCAGTGCTGAATTTCACCATAAGAAATAGAGTGGGCATAGTAGTGGAAGCTAGATAGACAACAGGTTCCAGCACTTGGTGCAGTTAATCCGCGTTCAGTTGGTTTAAATATACTTATGCGTTTCAGTACATGCTGCTGGCTTTTAATAGAAACATTCCAGTTATCATGCCTGACCGAGTCACTCCTGGAGTCACTGAGCGTCTTTCATTGACATCAGCAGGATTTACATTTTACTCAGTATTATTGATGGATTGGAAGATGAGGATAATTTGTCTATACTGGCAACTTTGTACTTAAATAGTGCAGTGCAGGTTACATGAATGCATGTTGGGCAAAGAGGGAAGTCAAAGCAGAATTTGTGATTATTAATGAATAAATCAACAAAGACTGTTTTGGTGATATAAATACAGGGATAATCATTGTAATTAATATCATATATTATATATACCTTCATAACTATATATATATACCTTCATAACTGTATTACTTTGTAAACTATGAGTTTTGACAGAAGTGTCTTCTGAGAGTGACATTGAATAAAGATAAGCATGTGCTGGCAGACTTGGGGTCTATACTTTGTACTTATTTTTGAAATGTAACATTTGCAAAAGAAGATCACCTTTGGGAACAAGAACATAGCTTTAGTTTTTGGTGGGTTAAGCTTAGTCAACTTACTTGTCTGGGTGAGGCACATATTTTCATCTGTGCTTGGAAGCTGTGTGTAGAAAGCCTTATACATCACAGTATTCTTACATAATTTTAAACAGAAGAAGCTGTAATATATTGCTAATTTTGTAATGTTTCATTAACTTTTCCCCCAAGGTTATCCGCTTTTGTATTAAGATGTTTCCTTCAAGCTCGTCCATTCATAGATATTGACCAAAATGTACTCACGGATACAGCTAAATGGATTGTTCGGCATCAGAAATTAAATGGAGAATTTCATGAGCCTGGGAAAGTATTACACAGTGATCTTCAAGGAGGTGCCAGTAATCCAGTCACTCTCACAGCTTACATCATGTCATCTCTCCTAGGGTTCCCAGATAAACAGGTATTGGAATTCATAGTTACCGGAACACTTCATAAATTTTCGTACTACCTGGCAAAACACTTGGTAGTTTAAGGAAATACAAGCATGTCTGAACAGAGGAAAATAATTAACCTGATTTTGTTAAATTTCCCTGTATTTTGGCTTATCTGCATGAGACAATTCAAAGTGTGCTGTTAGGCCCTTTGATTTCATGTGCCTTTGCAAAATCTAAAGGCAATTGCTTTTAGCAAGGACATTGTCATGGCTTTAGTCCAAGAGCTTCCAAAGAAATTTAGTAGGGGAACTATCCTTGGAGAAGTTAAGTCATTCCAATTGATTTCATTGAGATTACTCATGTTCATGAAAGACGGTGCCAAATCAACGGGTTTACCTTTGAGATTTGTGCCTGTGACTCTGAAGCAGTTTTCATTATTTCTTGGTTTTTGTTTGGTGATGGTTTATGTTTCTGTACAAATACTTTTAAATTTTAATATTTCAAAGTGTACTTTATTAACTGTATATTTTTCAATATGATCTTCATTTCCAGCATGCTTATGTCATCAAGAGCGCTACAAACTTTCTAGAAGATAAATTAGAGGAAGGTATTTTGGATAATTACACTTTGGCGCTTGTGACATATGCATTGTCCTGGGCTAAAAGTACAAAAGCAAAGGAGGCACTGAATATACTGAACCAGAGGGCAGAACACCAAGGTATTGCACAGCTCTTTTATACAGTTGGATTTTTGTCAAATTTAAAAATACCTGTTATGTATCTACAGCTGCATATTAGAGATCAAGAGAATCCTTATTCTGAATTCTAATCTGTTTTGAGTGTGATATAGAGAATAGACTAAGAAATTCCAAGGCAACCTTAATGAAAACTGTAAATAAATTGACAATTCAAAACAAAGCTAGGCTTTTAAGTCTCAATTACTGTGTTTCTTATGGGAATATCAAGGTGCTGATGAAGAACATTACTTGTCAATTTTTCCAGGTTATTATGTTCACTTTCACAATCAACCTGATTAAAGAGAGTTGGAAGGGATTACTTTTTATTCTAAAGTAGTTTGGATAGATCAGAAGGGTGTGGGGGAGCAATTAATTAAATCAATATCAGAGTGGAGAGTTGAGGACTGGAGTTTGTGTAAGACAATGCAGCAGTACATTGCATCATCTCATGTTTGACCTCTTTCGGGTTCAGCATGATTGAATTTTGTACGCTGTTTCAGGGGAAGAACAAACCATATGGAATATAAGAAACTGAATGTTTTAGTTCAAAATAGTAAGTGTCCCCTTGAAAAATGCAAAGGAATGAATGTTCTAGCTTAGAAATGGAGCCTCTTGGGTGTCCCTCGGTGTTTACTGAGCTAGGCCTTTTGGAAAATCACTTTTGGGAAGGTAGGAAGTCATTGTTTTGCAAGGCTTCACTCAAGAATGAGCCTAGTGAGCAGCTATGCTGCTTGAAGTGCCTCTAGTCCCAAATGGAAAGGAGTACCGTAGAAACAAGGTGGTCTTTTCACAAGGGCTCCTTTACATGAGCACTTCAAACTGACAATAAATGGATTGAAGTAAAGTTCACTGGAATCAGTTGGAGTGACTATTTAGACTACAGCTTTTTTTGTATCTAGATTCAGCCATTGCTCAGGAAGTGCTTAGGTCAGTCCTTTATTGGACATATGCCTAAACATTGACACAATTTACAGAACCTTTATAGATCCCATACGTAAGCATTAATTAGGATGTTTCCCAGAAATCTTTCCCAGGAGTCCGAAGACTGTAGATCTAAGGTTATTATTGGTTCCTTTTGCAGGAGAATTTCGTTTCTGGGTAACGCCTGCTTCTGAAATTTCTGATTCATGGCAGCCGCGGTCCATTGATATTGAACTTGCAGCATATGCTCTGCTCTCACACTTTCATCAAGACAGAATAGCAGAGGGAATCCCTATTATGAAATGGTTAAGTCAGCAAAGAAATCACCTTGGGGGATTTTCATCTACTCAGGTAATATCTTGTCTCAAGGGGCTTTGTTATACTTTCTAAATGAGCATTGTAAATTTTTTTTTTTAAAAAAAAAAGGGAAAAAAGAGATTTTTTTTTTTTTTTACATAAAACAAAATTCAGTAATTGTTGTTGTAACAACCTTGGTTACATGCAGGCTTGCATTCTTTGCAATACTGGCATCTTAAACCTGAACTACCCATTTTAGTATTTGGGCAAGTATAATAAAAAATAGAATTAGAGGTTCGCCTTGATTATATAAAATATTAATAACAAATGATCCTAAATTAAGAAGTGATGCCCATGGAAAAATAATCAGATTTTCTGAGCAAGTGAGATAGATATGTGTTTCCTTTCTTTCCAAGGAGAAAAACCTCTTTCTGTTGTTCCCGTATGTGGGTCCTCAAACTCCCGAAAGGCTGTTAACTAACTAAGATAAGGAAGGGAAGTAGGTTTTAGAGAAACAGCCTAACTTAGTGTCTCTGTTGGCAGTTGGTCTTAATAATGCACTTTGTCCTCATTACTGTGTAGATTTTTGATGGGCCATGAAATCTGGAAGATCTACATTATCTCTAGGAGGTTTCCATGTTATTAGAACCACATCTTGTAAGCTGTGCTGACATCCAGAAAATGTGTATAGTACTTTGGATTGCATTAGTGTAAACAAGCTTTTAAATTAACTCCAAATACTGGTCACAGTAAAATGTCACATTTCATCATACTGCTTGGTACCAAGTTGTACAGGCTATCCTTCATTATTTCCCAATATTTGTTGGTATTAACCTGAGAGAAATTAGTTCTACTAAATAAAACACAGTTTAAGAAGCAGCTTGGTTCCCCAGGGGTTCTAGTATTTATTCAATGTGTTAATTCTTGCTTGTTATTTGAAGAGGATGATTGAAGCACTAAATTAGTTGAAAAAAGATTTTCTGAGTTCTCCAGAAACAATTTTTTCTTCAAAGTTTGAATAGCCAGCAGTGTCCGTTTTACCCCTGAGAGTGATGTTAGGACATTAATTTAATCCTTTTGTTCTTCCATAGCCTCAACGATTTTGATTTCAAAATTACTCTAGTGTCTCTCTAGATGCCTTTTTTAATTTGTGGAAATGACCCCCTTCTTTTTGTTAACTTAGGATATAATGAGTCACTGCAATTTGTATACGTGATATAGCTTACAATGATTTTGCAATCAGTATATTTTGCTTTATAGTGCTTTTAATGTTTAACCATAAAATGTACACATCTCATACACATAGGAAAACAGTCCATATAAAAAATAGGATATGTATGAATGTAGATTTAAATGGTAGGGAAGAGCTGCAAACTCTGCAAAGCCTGTGTTGCTGGGCAAGAGGGGCCTATGAATGTAGGTTGAGACTGTATTCCCTAGCATTTTGGGTTGTGTATTACACGCAGCGTTGTCATACTGAGCCACGCACCTTGTGCTTCAGCTGTGAATGTTCCCTAGTGAAAAGCTTTCACCATGCCAAGGGCCAGCCATGTTTATCTTCTCTGTAGGTGGGTTTTTTTCCCTTTTTTTTTCACCTGAGTTTCTCAGACTCATTTGAGCCTGGGATGTGTAAGAGCTCTGAAGTCACCTTCAGCAATGGCAGATAGCGTTTCTAGCCGTCTTGAACTCTGTCTCAGTTTAGGGAGAGAAGTGGAAATGTGAGAAATATGATTGTAAGGACTGGGAAAAGGCACTTCAAGGTATCCTTTGATTTCCATAACTTAGGTAAGGGCAGGCATATTTCTGCTTTAAGGTGTTTAAAATTGATTCTCAAACATCTTAAAGCTCCTTAAGTCTTTGGTACTGTTGCTAATCATCTGATGGTTTCTGGACTTTAAGAAATCTGTGAAGCAGTCCACCTTGGACAGGACATGACATGGGAAGGAGAGTAATTTCTAATCATTAAGGAATGGTTTCTACCCATTTAGAGTGAATAGGCAGCACATGCTGGTACCTTAGGGTATGGCACAGTCACCATGTCGTAGTTAATAAGCTTCTGTTACATTGGAATTTTGTTACTAGGAGTGATCTAAGAATGAATAAAACAGCTCTGTATGCTGAGGCTGCAAGGCTGATTCCTTCACTATCGCTGGTTAAAAATAGGTGCAAAATAAACTACCTGAAAAGAAAAAATTCCTGAGAGGTGTTAGAGACGTGTGATTGATCACTGTATTTTTTTCTAGAAATTAATGGATGTTAAAATTCTCATTCACTAAACCATACTGAAACAAATGCTCAAAAAATGCCTATAGGGTTCAAAACCTGGGGAACTAAGCCTGCAATTGTACACAAAGGTAGATAATGAGAGAGATTACAATGTAATTATAAGCATGTCCTGCATGTGATTGCACAAAACCTTTTGATCAAATATAGAGTATAAAAACAGCAGGAATTGTTCCTGTGGATCCAATAAAAATTAATGTCAGGATTTTTAAAGTAAGTATAATATTTTTTCAAACCTATAGCTTTTGAAGTACTGAATATTTAACCTTTAGTTCCTATATACATCTAGACAGTAGCAGAATCATTACTTTTTCACATTGACTTTCTCACTGTTGTGTCAGGTCTTCCTCACACCTTACACACGAGGAGAATTGCTTGTCTTTCTCCCACCTTACTCCCCATTGGGTGTTGCAGTCCTGTGCTGCTGTATCTCTTCTGTGCTGGGTTCCTTCACGCAGTGGAACTCCAATGGAGATGTGGAGGCAGCTGCATGAAGATGCCAACATAATCAACAAATGGGATGATACGGGGATCATGAGCTCTTCCAGACATGGCCTATACACGGGTAGTTCACTGGGCAGGCTTCTGTTTAGTACAGAAGGATTATTTTTTTTTTTCTCAACAGGACACAGTGGTGGCTCTGCAAGCCTTGAGTCTATTTGCAACTCTCACTTCTGCAAGCAAAACGGAAATGGATATAACAGTAACAGCACCTTCTTTGAAAACTCCAGAAACATTTTCAATTGACACTAGAAATCGTTTTCTGCTTCAGACCAAGGAGGTACTGTAAAAAGCAAGGAAGGCTTTTGTAAAGTCTGCTGACTGAAAGCACTCTGAAAATACTGTTTTACTTATCTATCTTTCTTTCAGATTGCCCCTGCACAACCAATGACAATTACAGTGGCAGCAGAGGGAACAGGATTTGCTGTCTTTCAGGTATGCAATGGCGTTGTTCTTGCTAAAGACATGCTCTTTGAAAGGGAGGTGAATGTTGGACGCTTTATAAAACATGTTAATAAGAGCAATCTTCTGAAATGTCCTGTATCAGTACCAAAGCACTTTGCTAATTGAAAAATGCCGTAAACCATGTATCGCCTGCATGGACATATTCATGTTATTTATTGTTTATGTCCGATGGCCTGGCCTTTTAAGTACTGCTGGATGATTGACACTTTTGAGGCACTTCCGGGGGCCAGAGTCATGTCAAAGCAGCCCTGTCCACCTGGAAAAATACAGTGTCCATTTGCAAAGCAAAGGACTGCAGTGGTACCTTGGCAGACACAAAGGTTACAGTAGAGAAGACCTGTGGATCAGGTAAAAATGCCACATTAGGAATCTGTGGTAAACTGTGGTAAGTCACAAATCATTACAGAACAAGATTACACTGATAGTATTCAAGTTAATTTCCTTTTAATGAAGTAGAATACAATAGTGTAAAAGTTAAAAGTGCGAGAATATTACAGTTAGGTTCTCCAGCAATTTTTACACTGCTTTTTAAAGCAGTATGAAAGAGTCAAAGGATCCTGCAAGCTGCCAGTAGTAGATGCTTAGCATCAGCCAAAAGTGAGGGCATGGCAAAGAGTGGAAGGAGGTGTAGTGATCCCCTCTCTGCCTTTCCTGTGGAAGACTGTGTTTCTGTAGTATAAATTCAAACATCTTTACTTGTATTTAAGTAAGTGAAGCTGGGATCAACGCAAACTGTATTTAGAACTAGCAAACAATAAACTTTATGATTTTGAGCTGCTTGCTCTTCCCCCATAATAGAGATTATGTTCTGAAGAAATTCTGCCTCCAATCTTATGAAATATTATGAGAAGGGTAGTATTGGATCTGTTTGATATGGCCACTAATGGGTCTCATCCCTGCTGTCTCATCCACAATAGTAACTTAAAACCACACAGGTAAAAGAGAAGACCTTTGAAAAGCTATTGGTAATACAGAAATATTATTCTTTGAGGATAAGAGTTTTTTTATTGGAAGTATATAGAAAAACTTGTAATTACTGAGTTTATTGCAAAACCATACAGAATTCCTACTGGACTCCTAGTTGTACATGGGAAAACTGAACTTAGGCTGCCTTTAATGGTCTCGAATTTTTATGCCAGGTCAGATTCCGTCTTAAGTTCCTTCCAATCTGACCTTCACTTCAGTGTTCTTATGCATCTGGAAAACAAAAAAGCCTTGGTGATTGTTGCTAAATATGCTTTTGGTTAAAAGACTTTTACAAATAAAACATCACAGCTGCCTATCAGCAGTGAATACCAGCTAGAGATACACCTCATTCATTGAGCACCAGCCTGCAAAACCCACAGTGCAATAAATCATGGCCCATGTTTATTAATTCCCAGAAGTGCAAATGAAGTTTACAGCAAAGTTCAATGGTTTCAGAGGATAATTAAGATTCAGATCTGCAGGCCAAGACAGGAACGAACATCTCAGCAGGACTGCATTCACACATCTGTGGTTTCAGTGTGTGTGTATATATGGAATGGAACAAAGTGGGGCTCCAGGACAGTTAAGACTACTTAACCTTAATCATTGTTGAGAAATATTCCCTGATATTAAGTCAACTAATTTGTCAGGCAAGCCAATCAAATACTTTTCAGTAAATTGTTTCTTGCTGGGAGACACTGATTTGTTGAAATTAACACCCTTTGTGGAAACACATTGGTTCCAATTACATTTTTACCAACAGGAAAATTTCACATCCAAACCAGCATTTCTGGTGAAGACTGAGCAGAACACTTCCACCCAAAATAGCCAGAAGCTGACTGTGATTAGAGGGCTCCTAGGGACGATATAGCACTAAGGTTTAAGTTCCTGGTTTGTTATATGAACATGCAGATGTACTCCCAAATAAATGGTGTTCAGGAACTAACTCCAGGTTATCCTCTTCTGTGCTGCTCTTCTGTCACTGTGATGCTGCCTTTTTTCTTGCTGCTTTGATTCAGAGATGCCATGCCTTGATTCAAAATATTATACCTAACAAACCGGAGTTTATTTGCTGGGACCAATCCTTTCCTTCTGCTTCCTTTGGCAGGTCTAGTATTCTAAAAGAAAGAGCACTGATGCCATTTGAATGAGACTTCTCTCTTTCCCAGACACAAACTAGATCTGGATTGCATTTAATAAATCAGATAACATATGACATTGTGATCACATTTCTTCAGCTGGGTTTCATTGTCTTAGGCCCGCCAAAGTACCGCGGTGAGATTCACTGTTCTGGAATTTGACTTTCTGGCCAAATGTAGTATGTCAAAACAGTAATTCATTTAAATATCACAAACCAGAAGAGCTGGTCCATTAATGGAAAAGGCTGCTTTCCCAATAGAAAAAAAATCTTAGAAAAAAACTCCTCAAGTTTTTGGTGAAATCTCATGGTCTGTGTGTGCAAGTTGGCAATGCATTCCCTCGTGACCCTGCAGGGTCTCATAAAATGTATTTATTTTGGATAGTATAGTTGTAAAAGCAGACATTTACTTGTAATTTTGTGGTCCTGCTGTCAACAAGATCTCCTGGCTCTTTCCTTCATTGTATGGGCACATACAATGGAAGTCCTAAAATACTGATTCTGCAAGGGAGAGGATGACTGTGGAATTAGTGTATATCAAAGACACTCTTTAGAGAAAGGAGTTGAAGAATTCATCTTTCCTCCTGAGAGTCTTGGAAGAAACATCTCTGTCTAGAACTACTGTGAACTGCGTGTGGCAAGTACCTCAAAAATCTGGCATGACCCATGCCTTCTGGAACAGAGAAGGTTGCAACTGAAATGCAGGACTAGCAAAGAAGGGAGGGGATGGGCAAAGTGGATAGATGGGCAAGATATCCTTGGTGTCCTGGTCATATATAGACAGGGAGTGAGGAAAAACCTGCAAATCACGTTACACATTACTGAAAAGCACTGACCATTCTTTCCACTCAGCATATTTTTACTAGACTGAAGCAAGAGACTGAATGATATCCAGTGTGATGGTACTAAAAAAGAGACACTCTGAATTGCACACTTAGTTCACTGTTACAGTTTGAGTGTATATTAACTAGTCAAAAAGGGATGGGGAAATAATGGAGATGATTTAATTGAATTTGTGCCTTCAATCAAACTGCTAGTTGAAGTCCAAAAAGGAGAAAGAGAAATACATCAATTAGGGCATCATAAATTATTCTTGGTTTTGAAATGTAATGCAATTGATTAGGTCAGATACTGTCACAAGCATCTCTTTCATGTTTTCTCTTCTTGGGCCTCTCAACAGAACTGGTTGTGGTATGACAAGACTGGACCAGTTCTGCCTTTAGCTTTGGCAGCTGCTTCTTAAAAGTGTTAAGAAGAAATGCAGTTGCTTATTTTCTTATTTTAATGTTATTTTCTATATAACCTTCTGTCCCCAAAGTGTATAAACAAAGGGACTTCAGTTAAACTCTGTGTTGTGAACAAGGTTTTCTTCCATTGTCATGAGAAATCAGAGAAAGGAAAATCAGACCATAACACCAATTACTCATTCCATGAAAATACTAGCTGATTGACCTGTTCAGTATGTGATTTCAGACATCCTGTGTTGGCAGTAAATTCCCATTCATTAGCTTTCTGGCAAAAGTTAAAACAGCTATGTTTCTATGATGACAAATTGTTGATGCACTGCCAACTTGTCTTTACCAAACTTTCCGCATGCCTTTAACTGGCAGGCTTTCTAGATTGGCTTCATCCTTGGTACTTCCTTCTCCTGCAGAGCAGTTTTACAGGATAAATCTTCACTTTTGCACCACAGTTGTCCTGAGTGCCTGTACAGAATTGGCTCTGTACTCATACAGCATGCTAAATTCAGCAATGCAGGGCAGTGGGAATTGTGTGAGTGTGGATTGAGAGAAGGCATAACTTTCATAGCAAGGAATGAGAGATGTAGCAGCAAAAGCAAAACATCAGAATTTAAAGACTCCTCTGTTAGCACAGACTTGCTAGCCTTGTTAACCTGTAACTTGGATGACCCACATCATACCTTTAAATTCAGACTGAAAATTTTCCATTTGCTGCCAGAAACTGCTGTAAAGGGACTATGCTTTTCCAAAAGCATTCTTGATTCCCTTCTCCTTAGCCAAGCAAAGTGCATGTTGGGGTCTTGCAAGATGCTTTATTTGAATAGGATAGAATCACTAAGGTTGGAAAAAACCTCCAAGATCATCCAGTCCAACCATCAGCCCAACACGACTATGCCCACTAAACCAGGTCCCGAAGTGCCAGGTCTATATGTTTTTTGAACACCTCCAGGGATGATGATGACTCAACCACTTCCCTGGGCAACCTATTCCAATGCTTCACCACTCTTTCAGTAATGAAATTTTTCCTAATATTCAGTCTAAACCTCCTCTGGCACAACTAGAGTCCATTTCCTCTTGTCCTATTGTGACTTACTTGGGAGAAGAGACCACCTTGCTACAACCTCCTTTCAGGTAGTTGTAGAGAGTGATAAAGTTTCCCCTTAGCATCCTCTTCTCCATACTACTTTCTGATTATTTTTTTACTGAAATCAAAGAAGATCTTCCCTTGCACTGCTGTGTGTTTTATCCTGATGACTAAGGGAGCAGATAATGATTTTGTTTGTATGTGAAAACTGTATGCAAACTTACTCTACTGTTGTTGGTGAAAAACACTATTTTGCCAAATAATGTCAATTATTTTTTGATAGCAAATGTTTTTTTAGTTTCTTGTATTTTTTTTTTTTTTGATCATTCCAGGATTTTTAAAATTGAGCTTTCTGATTCTTCACACTGAAGTGCTGAGTAAGCAACACATTCTCTCATCCTCTGTCAGAAATGATGTCCTGTTTGTGTCCCAGTAAAGGGATGCTGCAGTTACCATTAAAATCACATCAGGTGTTAATCAGTCTGAAGCATCTTAGATTGTTTTCTGAAAGTTAAATTTAATTTTTGGCATCTTTTATTGGCTCTGAGTGCACGAGTATGCTAGAGTAGATGTGCTGGGACAACTTATATAGTTCATTTCCTGTATTGCATGGCCAGTAGAGAGAAGATGACCAATGACAGCTACTGGAACAGGACAAGCATGAAGTGATATCTCGCTGGTCTAACCTCTCATCCTTCATTAATTTGTGGTACAGGGCTTTCCCAATCCACAGGTCATCTCTGTGTGCTTTCTCTGGCTTGGTAGATATTTCCTTTGTGGATTTTTTTTTCCGTAAATATGTAACTTATTTTAAAATATTTCTAAGGTTTTAACAACCACAGCCTGTTGTGGCAAGTAATTCTACTGCTAATGGTATATTACATGAAGAAGCACTACCTCTTTCTCCTCTTGAATCTGCTTCCCTAGTTCTTGTATTTGGAGACAAGGCATAAGAAGGACTCTTGTGTCGGACCAAAGCTCGGTCTAGCCTACTATTCTATTTTCCATAAAAGAGGAAGTTGGATGCTCAGGAGACAATATAAGATAAATACATATAATACACTGCTTGACAGTCTTCCACTTCTTACCATGTATTATTTCAGACCTTCAGCTGGAGATCGTTTCTGTAGACTTAGAAAATTTTAATTCCACAAAGTTGTCAATTTTGCCCTTAAGCGCTTACACAGTTTAGTATCTGCAGCATCTTGTGAGAAGGAATTCCACAATTTAATCTTGCATTGCATGAAAAACTCATATTCATCTTTCCCATATAGGTCATTATATGTAGACCTTACTGTGACCTTCCAACTTACTTGTTTATAGCTGAATATTCATCTAATTTACTTTTTCTTAAATGGTGAATAGATCCAATAGTAATCAGTTCAGCGCTTATTTGATATTAATGTTACTGTCCTGCACTGGACAGACAACCCATCATACTTCCTTACTTAGCTCACGTAGCAGATTTTGGCATTTGTTGAGCAGGAAGGGCGAGAGCTCTGTCCTTGAGGCAGACTGAAGAGTGTAGCTTTGTGTTTGTACAGATGAACCAGATGATGAAACTGCTTACTTAACTGCAAGAAAACTGTGTTGTTCTGGGTTTGGAGTAGCATGCTATTCCTCATCTGTTTTGAGTGTACGAATGCTCTGACATGAAGACTGAAGACAAATTCTGAGCATACGCTATGTATTTGCTCTTGCTCAGCTTTCATACACAGCCTGTCTGTTTTAACTCAGTGGGTGTCAGTCTCTGAAGTTTGGCTTTATTCATCCCATTTCACTCTGTCAGGAAGTAGCTGTACACATTATGAAGCAGCAAACAACAACTCGGGAGAAAATTGCTGCTTGTCCCTGAGTTCTCTTCTGTTTTCCTCAGTTGTATCCTTGTAAATGCATTGGTTCTGCTGCATTACGAAGTGTTCAGAAAGGATACTTCTTTCAGAGAATTCATGTGAATCTCTTGTGTGCAACTGTCAGATACAAGATCAGATATCCTGTCTCATCTGAACATTCCCCTGGCGTTATAATGTTAGAAACATAGTGTTTTTAACCACACAGATTTACTTCATATGTTATCTAATGTCTCTTCTTACAATCCACAGCTCAATATTATTTACAACACAAAATACACCGATCAGAAGCTCAGATCTGTCCGAAACCAAGAAGCCTTTGACTTGGATATTGGTGTAAAGGATGACAAAGATGATAAAAACCATTTGACCTTGAATGTATGCACAAGGTAAGTAGTTCAGCTGGAGCATCTCATACACCTCTTTGTCTATACAGCTTTTAAATTATTTAAAATGTACTGAATTATACGTTTATTTGTGTGGATTTACTGATAGATGGGGTATAAACATTTAACTAAAGAGAATAAAAGAATTACTTTGTAAAATGGTAGTAGTGAAACTAAGAAGCAATCCATAAGTCAGCAAATAGTGTGGTAGATCTTTTGTGCAAAATTGTTGCCGGCCAGGTTATATTTTTCTGCTGGTACACATAAAATTTGCTTTTGATCTAGAAGTAGGTGCTTCTTTTTTTTAAGAAAAGCGAAGGAAGTTTTGAAGTGTTCAAAACACCATGAAATAGAAATAATGTTCTTTATTAATGCGTAAGCATCTCTATTAATACGCTTTGCTCAGAACAATTTTGGCAGTAGTCAAGATCCATGTTTACGTATTGATAAATTCCACTGGGGTTTTGTCTTATTATGCAAGTATTTTCATGGTCTTTCATTTACCAGTATATCTTGCAGTTATGAATTTGAAAATATAATCTAATGCGAGCATTATTCTAGAGTTGAAATGAGTTGAGGCAGTGAGGTTTCTGGCCAGTGTAATTCTGTTTTTTCTGCTGAATAAGGGAGGGGGGCGCTGCATCTGGGATGATGATTCTTGTTTGGTGAATGCCTACTAAGAAATGAGCTGAGACTGCTGAAGCATCATCTCAGAGACCACAAAATAGCCTCCAGATATTACCTGGGTAGAATTTGGAATGGATGAGAACAGATGACATTGAACAGTCATATTGCATATTCCTAGGTCAGCCAGTCATTAAAGCGAGTTGTTATTGACTGCTTTGCTACCTCGTTTTTATTTGCTATGAAAGTGTTTATACATGTGTTTAAAAGCCATACATGAAGATGTTTGCTCCCTGGCAGTTTCTTCCAATACACGCTTCTTACTGTAATTAAAGAGCACTGCATATTTCACAGAAAACCCATTGTATCTCTCCATGTATTCTATTTATGTTTTTTATTTTGTTTCTTTTATTACCTACAAAGATGTTGACTACATTCTTTGTGTATTAGGATTTCATCTGTAAATACTTCCTCTAGAAATACTGTTTTCTTCTTGTGAAATTATAATGGGTTCCCTGTAAAGGCAATATTTGCAATGTACTACCTGATCCATCATGATTAATCTTGCATTCCTTTCCTCCACATTCTCTTTTTGTTGTTTATTTAAACTTTAAACCTCCTATATCGACAACTATTTTTATGCTCTGCCTACCACAAAGAAGCTGTGAATAGAGATGGAGCCTGTAGGTGACACCATCATACAAATAATGAGATGTAGCAAATACAATTTCAGTACAGAGAGGATTGATTTAATTTGGGAAATAGCCAGCACACACATAGCTAGAGCCCTGTTTTTATGTGTTTCTGAAAATCAATTTAGTGATACAGATGGTGGGCAGGGACACTAGAATACATGAGAGCTCTGGAAATAGAATGGGCTTTTTCTCTTTTAAAGTTTCCTATGAAATGTCAACAGTTTTCTAAAGTCTAACACAAACTGCTGACATGTAAAGGGCTTACGTGATGGGTCCGGGATAAGTCTTGGCTGAGCATTCTAATTTTCTAGCTAAGACCTTTGGCTCACGAACACAAACAGGAAGGGCTCCTTCCCTCTGGGGAGGTTCTAGGGTGATGATGTTTTAATTGCAAAGTGTTCAAAGGATAGGGGAAGGTCTAGTATCACTGTAAAACTGCCCCTGGAGAATATATGGAACTCTTTAAGATCCATCAATTCTTAGCATGGAAACTGGACTACTGGTGAGTCTGTGTTTCCATTCTTTAGGCTGAGACTTTGTCTCTGGTTGCTTGGTTTATAGACTAGTCATTGTCTTCTTTTTTTCCCTATGTATTGTATAGAATCTATGCATTATCTATATGAAATTCCTAAATTAGTTTAAAATTGGTCTACTTATAATCTTTAGAGCGTGATGTGACTTTCTGGTAGAGAAACCAAAGTAGGCAAATACAGAAAGACTGTTGAAATCTCAACCAGTTTAAATAGCTGTGGATATGCATAGTTAGGTAACAGAGGCTCCAGCTTTTTTTTTCACTGTAATTTGCAGAATATTCACTTTATTTCAACCAGCTTGATAATGATTGACCATGGTGATCTCAACTGAGTATTGTTTATGACACTGGAACAGATGATGTCTCATTCAAATTGAACTGATTCTTGGCTAGAGGAACTATCTTGCTCTCTTGAAGTCAAATACCCGGAGCTGCCAGTTTCTTCTCTAGTCAGTCTTGTTGCTCACGCACCATTTCCAGGCATGAGAAACTGATTACTGATAGTTCTGCTCACTCTTTTGTTTATGCTTTCTGTCTGCGCTAGCTTGGTGTTGATTTCTCCTCTTTGCATCATCTAGGAAAAGGTCTCACACACTTCTCATAGTGCTGAAGAGCTGAAACATAAAATTCAGCTCAAAATGTTTTCATTTTTCTTCAGGTACAAGTTTCAAGTCTTTTCTTTCTCATTTCACAGGACATTCTTCTTGCATGGTGATTTTTTTTTTTAATTTTTTAAGAGAACATGAGTTGAAGAGATGATACCAGGAGCCACCTCCAAAGCCGTCTCTCTTCTTAAGAGAGCCAGATCCTCGTAACTCACAGGGATATATCTTATTCACTTCTTGACAATACCAAGCTGATTTGGTTACCTGTTGATATTTTGGTAATATCCCAGGCTGGCTAGACAGCTCGGGTATTTTCCTCCCCTGTTATTGGTAATTATGCAGAAATAATTACATCCAGTTCCAATTCAGTTATTTGTTTTCAACAGCAGCTACTTTGGCACAGCTCATCATCCAACAGATGGTTTCATTTGTTTCTAATCTCATGAGCCAGCTGAAGTCAGCAGTTGTGCTGTATTTCTTTCAAAGACATATCTGCATTCAATCAGCCATGCTGCCAGGCTTAACAGCATTGCTTTGAAAGCAAGTCTTCCCTTTTTTTGAAACCATTCAGCTCTACAAAGAAATAGTTTTATCCAATTACTTTCAACTACTGTCAGGCCTTCAAAATGGGGATTGGAGACACTTCTGTTCTATTTTAACAGTAATCATTTATCCTCCATGCCAAGGGTGGGGGTAACCTCTTCTGCCACATACTTTATTTAAAGCAATACAATCTTTTGCAGGTCATATAAGTATCACTTGTAACACAGAACACCATAAATATATTTTGATTGTTCTGTTGTGCATCATAGTATGGAGGGCTTGCCCAACAGAGCAAGGATTTTAGCCCAGCATCTGATTCTCATACTGGGAGAAGATATAATAATAGCATCATTTGCAAAAAAGAAGGAACTCAACTTATTAAATCTTTTTCTCAAACTAGATGAATAACATAGCTATGCATTTTTAAACTGGAACTTTGAGAAATAATCTGATCATAACTTTTTTAATGGAACCATCAGTCTCTATAAAGGAAATATGATAGGGTTTTGGCGACTTTTTTGGTGTATACTTTTGTCTCACCTTCCAAAATGAATAAAAGCAAAACAATGCATCCGTAAAAGCAAATATGTATATTTCAGGTAAAGAGTTCTTGCAGCAGTTTCTTAATAACTTCTCTTGAAATGTTTTTAATTGCAGTATTTCCTGTGTATTTGTTGGTTAAACGTGCACCTACAAGTGCCAATGGAAAGCTCCTAGTGGTGTCAGTGTAGTCTCTCATAGGATTTATGTACTGTGATTTTCTTGGTACTAGACTTGCTTTTGCATATGTGGCTGAAATTATCAAACAGAATAATAGAAAAATCACTTATTATCTCTTAATAGTTAGAAATGCGGTTGTCAGCATTTTGTTGTATTTGTTTCTTAAGTACTCATAAGCACTCCTACTTCCATACTTGGGATTTAATGATCAAACAGTAGATTATTATATTTCTACTAAATGCTTCTTTGTCTCTGTGTTTTATGAAGGTACTTGGGTTCTGGCACAGCTCCCAGTAGTGGTATGGTCCTCATGGAAGTTGGCTTACTCAGTGGTTTCTCTGTGTCACCAGATTTCATTCCATTAGATAATACAGTTAAGAAGATGGAAAAAGACAATGGAAAAGTCAACCTATACTTAGACTCTGTAAGTTGAAAATAGTAAAGCAATATGCTTGTAGTGATGTTAATCTTGACTATGCCATTGTTTGGTTTAAATTTGGAAAGACATTATCATTGTGTTCTCTGGGGAAATCAGTATCTGCTATTCACATTGAATTAATAGTTGCACTGTTGTTTTTTTTTTTACCGAGATTGATTTGGTAGGTACAAATCAGTTATATTTGTAAGGGGTTTCTAGATTAAGACTGTTAAAAATCATATATAATAGGGCAGACATTTCAGGAAGTCTGTAATTTGACGCAACTGACTTTAAATGAGATAAGCATCTTTATATGCATCCTGACTCCAGGTATTTAGAAATGGACTACTGGAGAGCTAGAAGTCCTTACCTCTTCTTGAAACCACCATTGCAAGGGTTCTCAGGATGTTTCTCTTCTGTTTTTCTAGCTAAATGAAACACAGGTTTGTGTGGATATTCCAGCTGTGAGAGACTTCAAAGTGGCAAATATCCAAGATGCTTCAGTGACTATAGTGGATTACTATGAACCTAGTAAGTGTCAGTTATTCCAAATGGACCTTCGTGATTCAGAAGTCTAAAAGAAGGTTTCTTCTTGTGGAAACGGGATGAATTTTAGTGAAGAGAAAGCCACATTTAACTGAAATTTACTTCTTTTTTTGAACTGCAGCCTTTTTTGGACATTGACATGCCAAATTTTCTAGCAAATTGTAGTGTTTTCCCATATATGTGTTTAATGTCCTAATGGGTTGGTTCCTCAGATGGTGTGAATTTGCTTATAATCTGGTCCAATGTGTTCCCAGAACTACCAAAATGAAGCAGGAACTTCAGTGTGGCTCACTTACCAAGTTAATGATTATGTTTCAAGTAGCTTTTCCATCTGTTTCTTGTTTAAGCTGAGTCCTTCACTGGCAAAAATGCCAGTATTTTGATTTCTATAGCTATGTAAAAAAGAAAAACCATTTCAAAGATTTTCAATTTGGGCTGTGTTTTGTCTTTTTGTGTAGAGTGTGTTTTAGAGAAAGGCAGAGATGTACAAAACTCTCAGGCAGAGTGAAAAGCAAAGAAAGATTATGACCTGCTGGAGAAGATATTAGAGGGGTTTTCATTGCATCAGCCAGATGAAACGTTGTTAAGGATTTGAGCTTGGATCGAGATAAGGCATAAAAAAATTGTATATGGAGTTTTCTTCTTATTGGTTTGTTTTAGCACAAGACAAAGGGCAATCAAATATGCTATGTGTCCTACTTTAGCTAGATGAAGCCCACATGTATTCTATGTAGTCTGAATTGTTTGTTCAATCACACAATTTTAAAGTAAAATAGGAAATTTTGTTGACGTAACTACACTGTCCATTAACCTTGACCATGTTTTAAAGCCTAGTGGCTTAACAACTTAGAGCAATTTTTATTTGAAACAAACACATAACACTTAGAATCCATGGCCAAAATGAATTTCCACATGCTTCAGTTCCTAAGAGAAGAGCTCAGGATCTAGTCTTTTGTAAAAGTGTTGTTAGATAGGTTACTGAGTATGTGTATTAAAAAGTCACATATAAATGCCCATGTGTAAATATTTTTATTCTATTTAAATACATCTAGTATCCATAAATTATCAATTAATAAATCAATATTAATTTAAAGATATGAATTAATATACCCTAAGGGCTTAAATTTGTATGACATAATCAGTGCTGCAATAGAAAGCTTTGAGTTTAAGAAAAAGATTGCTTCAAATATTATTTTACAAGACACCATTCATATTACTGTGTAGCATAGACATATTATTAGTCAACAGAAATGCATATGCCATGATTCTGAGTTCTGAGAGAACTCCTTCCTATCTAATACAGGGATGTGCTTTTATTTTAATCTACTATTTTCCATTATATTTGTAGGTGGTGACCCAAGCTGCAGCTGTGTTTTATGTGATGATTCATGTCCTATTCAGAGCTAGGAGATGTCGAAGGAGTCCTCATGCTCTGGCATTTGTCAAAAAAGTTGTGTCTGTGTGGCAGATATCACAAGTGGCACAGGTGTAAGAACTGGCTTGGATGTCAGTACAGCAGTGCCAGGACGGAGGTCTGCCAGTGTTAATATTTGTGGCTACTCAGCACATTCAAATGATGGCTGCTTCTCTTACCTGACTTTGTTTACTTGGGTGTCACTGTTGGGTATGAATTTTGGCCCACAAAGATACAACTTTTATTTTAATTTTCTTAGTATCTTGAGGTCTGAAAAGAAACTGAATATGATTTCAGTTAAAAATTACTACTAATAAAAAAAAAGAAATTGCTTGTCCCTAGTTGGAATGAAAACCTTTAAATCAAAAAAGTCCTACTACAGGGATGAAGCTTTGCAAAACTTATTCTCTGAGCAATGACCAGACCATGCATCAATGTTTTTGAAATGAATATGATTTTCTAGGTTTCTGGTCTGTTTGGCTCTGTAGTAACTCTTCAGGGAATGGGGGAGCAAAACACAGGAGCAGGAGCTAGATGAGTTGAGCAGTCCCAGTTTCAGGAAGCTGAAGCTCCCAAACATAACAGTGAAAGAGAAAGCATCAGTTATGAGAGACCTAATTCTCTGTGACCTAATGTCACAGCCTGGTTTACCTGCCAGGTAAAGCATCTGAATTCCTTTGTCATGGGTGTTGCTATGTAGATAGGAGAAAAATTCCTTTTAAAATATATTACCAAGGTTTATGAGTGGATTGAGTCTCACAGTTGGGATTGAGTCTATGAAAGAATGCCTTTCACCAAGCATTTGCCTGAATGTATTGAGGCTATTTTGATGTTTAGGTAGGAGAAAAAAGATCAATGCCTAGACTTAAATACCCTTCTGGGAAGTATTTTGCAGTGTATGACAAGATTCATGTCAGAGTTTAGAGCATCATTCAGAATGCTTTCTTTGTGAAGCTAATTTGTTGTTGAGTTTTCAGAAGTTCATTAAGTAATGTTAACTAACCTTTTTAAACAGGGAGAAGAGCAGTGAGAAGCTACAATTCCGAAGTAATGCAAAGTATAACTGCTTGTGACTTCTGTGAAAGTGATTGCAGTCTTTGCCACCGAGATGGTTCTCCCGCCTTGCTTCAGCACTCTTCATTGGCCTCCTTGTTCTGTGTGATGTTTGTCCTCCATGTAAACTTACTGTGTAGTTGGATGCTGTAAAAGGAAACAGATTATGTTTCATATCTAAGATTTCCATAAATTATCCAAAGAAAATTTTATGCTCAGATCCTGGCCCGTCTTTAGTGATTACAGTGACCAAACTCCTGCTGTGTTCAGGGAGAGCGGGGCTGGCCCATATGGTACATTTCTGGCTGTGCCAGAAAACTTCTTTAAGTGTCTGCTGGAAAAACTTTCCAAGTGTTAGTTTCATACTGAAGTTATTTTCTGAAAAAAGCACAGTTACTGAGAAAGCAGTCTGAGGAAATACAAACCTAGCTCGATGTTCACATCCCCTTTTCACCTCAGCTTTAAGTTGTGCTTGTTTTTTAGGGACATATGTTAGTTTACTGCGCTTTTCTGAAACACTGTCTGCTTCTCCATTGGAGCCTTAGTAAGCAGAGGGCTGGGATCTTGGTATCAGAGCTCACTTTGTTCTGTTCTGCAGACATAACACTTAACATTAATATTGAATTTCGCTGTATGCTCTCATGGGGAATATAATGAAAAATAGAAGGAGCTGGCTTCAGAGCAGATCCAAGAGCCAAAAAGGTACTGTATTCACAAACTGCTGAATGCTCCAGAAAATTTTCAGTCTTTTTTTATCATTATAGGGAAGCTAGGTGGATTTTTTTGCCAATTCATAAGTTATTCATGTTTGAAAATAAGGCCTCAGAATGTTTGCATGCATTTTAGACTGGAAGACTTTTACTGTAAATGGATCAAAAATGGAGACTAAGACTTCATTTTTCCAGGGTTATTCAGAAACAAACGTAATTCTCTTTCTATGTGAGAATGCTTGTGTCCACTGGTATATTTATGGCCAGCAGGATGGAGGTTGCTTTGATCCTTTTCTGTGTTTATGGAAGTCTTCTAGAAATGTCACTCTAGGGCATCATTTATGTCTTGGCTTTATAGTCAATGATTTAAGTCATGTACCCGTGAACCGCTCTTTACTGCTCTCTGTACCACATCTGCTGATTGGCCCTGTATGCTGTCGGTGCATGCAGCTCCTGTTGGTGGGAGAGGCTTTTAGGTGGTGTGGGCTGCACATACGTTTGGTCCACCAAAAAAATTGACATTCTTAACTTTAAGAACATCCTTGTATGCTTAAGTGCTTTGCTGAATTGGGATGGAGGAGAGAGAAGGTGAAGAGCAGCAAGCAGGCACTTTTACACCCAATTCCGCTCTTTGCCCATGAGAAGAATTTCAGATCTCTATGAATGGAAACAGAGGAGCTCTTTACCTCCTGAGTGATTGTATGAATGTCTTCCCTGTCTGCCAGCTGATTTATCCTTCTTGAACACTGCCTGTGATATCTAATGCTTACTTCATTTGATAAGGAAGCCAAGCTGATAACATTCCTAGTTAATAAAATGAAGTTAGTAGCTGCCATGCCAACTAACAGAGTTGGAAATTTTAAGGCTATTGGTTCCTTTTCTTTCATACCTTTTTGAGACGGAGTGTGTACGTGTCCACATGTAATTATATGGCTGTGACTTTCCTTGAGCAATTTCTAAATTTTACTCAGATTTTTCTACTGCTTAAATATATATTTTTGTATTTTATGCTTATCTATACTTTTGTTTACAAAGGAAATTAGTGCATGGTAGTAGCATGGGAAGAGTCCTGAACTTCCTGAACTGAGTGCCTTCTAATCCAAGGTATAGGTTTTTAACTGCAAAACTACTTTAGGTGGGGTTATTTGTTTTACTTTAGCTGTATTTAGAATTTACAATGTTTTGCACAAACATGACGTTCTGTTCTGTCTCTCTGGCCTGGTTCTGTGTAGTCAGTTCGTGCTTTTCACTTGTCTTTGGCACGCTTTAGCTCGAATCCCTTGAATAGTTGATTAGTGCCTTAACACGAGTGCCTGTACAGCTCTCTGACCCACATGAAATAATATCCTATTTACTGAAATCCAAAGCACTACTTAGTCAATAGGATGCAGGATCTGACTCTCTATAAGTCATACCCTTGGTTGCATGGGTCTAGAGCTAATAGAAAACAAAATACAAACTGAAACGTATCTTTGCATCTCAAATTCTTTGCTTATGTATGGGAGCATAGATCGAATTGTGCCAAGTGTAAGATCTGGAAAACATTCACACTCTGAACTGGGATGTGTTTTACTGTGGTGGAACTATGAAAGCAAGTCATCTTTTCCCTTTGGAGACCACAGCCTTGATATGCCATTTGCCTCCATTTACTGTTATTTCAAGAATCCAAAGTTCATATACTTTCAGTTTTTACTATATGTAGAATGTCTGAGAAGGACATGGATATCTGATTAATTTTAGGATAGAGACCTATTTTCTAGACAAGATACAGTAGAGATAAACTACTCATTTGCAGTAGAGAGTAGGAATAAATGAGTTTTATTTTGCAAGCAGTCTCAGCTTCCTGAATATGTTCAAGAAAAAATGGATTTAAATTGGTCAGCCTAGTTTCAGAAGGTACAGCTTTTACTAGTATTCCCTTACATTTGATTTTGAGACAAAAAATACATGGTTTTAAATGCCTTTTGGCTGCCTTGCACACCATACTAAGAAGCATCAGTCATCGCGCACTGTGCCATGGAAATTGTTGGAGTCCGTGAACAAACATCCTCTTTCATTTTACCGTTTTCTGTATAGCAGGCATATCATTACAGACATCCAAATCTGGCTTTATACTAAGCTGTTCTAAAGAAACCGTGTACAGCATATTACTTTAAACAAATGTTTACACCAGGTGGCCTTTAACTTTCCTACACTAATGCCTTCAGTCACTTTACCATTGCCGCTAGTCTTTGAATGAGCTGCAGAGGATAAATTTTGTATTGTATGTTGGCAGTGAGTGGAACAGGGGAAAGGGAAAATTATGTAGCATAGTTGCTTTTCTTGTTTTCCTCATTGTTAGGTAGGAACCTTAACACAAATGCTCTGCATAAATATTTTTTCCATAGCTCTGTAAAATCAGTTTTCGATGTTACAGGGGCCCTGCTCCCACTGAAGTAATTATGAAATGTTTTTTAGTAAGAAAATCTTTAGGAACCCTTTATGAGCAAGGTCTTTAAGGAGGGATGCTAAAAGCACTCAGGAAAAGGTATTTTATGATGGAGTCTTCATGTTGCGTTCCCTGAACATTTCTGTGTGGTTACTGTTTCTTTGAAATCTGAGTATTCTCTGGTACTTCCCATGCCCTTTTCAGCCACAGTCTCTTCATGGACATGGTCTGTGCAGGGCCATCGATATACTCTTAAATCAGTAAGAAAGAGTCATTCATTTACAGTTGAGTTTAAAATGCTTTATGTGTTTGTTTTAAAGGTTCTTCCTCCCCAAATTCTACCTTTCTCAAAGGTTTTGCTAAACCTTAGCCAAAGTTTTCTTTACAGGTTTCTCTGTGAATGTCACCTAGAAATCTTCTATACCGAAGGCTGTTGTACAGAACAGGGAATACTTGTCCTGTGACAAGTGCTTCCTAACAGGTTTACAGCACCTTGGAGTCTGCGTGCTGGGCCAGCTATGCATGCTGGTTTGGTTCCCAGCATTGCACCACCATGCTCCCATTTACTTCACAAGTAGGAGCCTGTGGCTAGTGCACATCAGTGGCACGTGATAAAAGGGAAAAGTGGCTGGACTAGTGCAGGAGAAAGAGAAGAACCAAGGTCCAACATTACACAGCTCTCTTTTGCCTTGACAGTCACTGCTGAAAATCAGATCTAAGGTTACAAAATTGGTTTTATTCAGTTTTCAAAACATGTGTTGTTCAGGTTGGTATGAATATTGACATTTGATTTAAGCAGGTTCCTGTAGAAAGTATATGTTTATACATTATATAGGTTCCAGTGTACCACAGTGTGAAACGTATGTGTAATTAAAAACATACAAGGTATTCACAAAATACCCAAAGCAAAAACATTGTGTGATGTTCTGTTTTTCAAAATATACAGTTAGGTTTTTAGGAAAGATTATATGTTGCCTAATTGCATAATTTTTCTATTTTAAACACTAAGAAAGAATATTCAATTTTAATTCTAAAGGCAAATAATATTTCTATTATATTATTTCTTCTTCTACCATGAATCTTTATGCAGTGAACCATCTTTATGTATTTAGTCCTCTAAATACACAGAAGATTTTGAAATTAGATGTTATCGCTAGTGATTTATCCATAAAATGTAAAAGTTTGAATTATTATTAGATTCTCCTTCTTCCTGTGTCAAAATATTTCACTTCAGTGCTGGTTTTCATTCAGTTTATTGTATTTTTGTGTGCCACTTGGAAATATCATTGCACTAATGCTACTCTATGCAATAAAGTCTGGCGGTGTGCTGTATTAGATCAATCCAATAATTATTTTTCCTAGTCGATAGCGTTTTCTTTTCAGATATGTATGAGAATTAATTGCTTATGTGCTATATTTCAGTCACCAGAACTCCAGTGTTACATTTCTCTTTAATTTCTGGACATACATTTTATTTCTATATTTCTTAGTGGTTACCTAAAAACCTCACCAACTTTGCGCAGATCTTATGATGTTATATTATAAATTGACTTTTTAATTGTGTTTTTTAGTATTTTTAGGTTGGGTGGAATAATAATTTGAGGAAGGAAAATGAAAAAACACTGGCTCAAAGAAGTGGCATATAAGCAAGTGTAATATACCATACATTACCTGTCCTTCTGGCTATTGCATCTCTTCTTTTTCCATATCTGGCCTTAAGCAATTTGAGCTAAAATTCTTGACTGCCTTGAGATGTAGTCAGGTACCCACTTTGATCTAGGTTAGGATCATCGTATGCATTTCCACTTTGGATTAAATCAGAAATGGTAGAAGCAAAATGCTTTAATGAACTGTTTTGAGCAAATAGGAGTGAACTAACATGCCAGCTATGCAGATGGCTTCTATCTTTTCAAATAATGAAGCAAATATTAAAGAACTAGACTTTTTTCGCAGGATTTTGGAATATTGTCCTTGATTTGTTTTTCTTCAAATAATTGCAATAGCTATTTTTGAATTCTATTAAAGATGACTTTTAATAATGTATGCCTAGTGTCTCCTTGTTTAGCAATACTGCTAGCTGTAGTAGATCAGTGTTTCTATGCACTGCCGACCACTGCCTGTACTCAGGACATCTTAGAGGCTGCCTCCCTTGTGTTTTAAAGCTTATAATCTGAAGCAGTGCAATGGGAGTTTCCATGGTCAGACTGCTAACCATGACCCTGCAGATCACTCTTTAGGACTTTTCCAACTAGGAGTCGCCTCATTTTAAAAGCTTTTTGTTTTATTCAGTGTGAACTTACTGGAATCTTTGCTGTTATTTTTAACAGAAGTGATATAAATAGTCTTATGCAATTAACTCAGTTCAGGTAGGCCTCTTATGGAGAACCTCAAGAACTGCGCTGTTCATTGTGGAACGCTGCAAACCTTTCAGATATAGAGCTTATTGTCATCCAAGGCCTATGGTGGCAGTAAAAGAGCTTCAAGAAATCTTTATGCCAAACCTAATTGAATTGATGTGCAAAAAAATTATTTTTGTCATTTTTCATGCTTTAGAAATTTGACCTCCATGATGCTACCTTTTCCCTAATTCTCCTCGTAATTCCCTTGCTGTTCCTCCTGTCTGCTGTTGGAAGACATTCCTAGCCTGTTTCATCTTCGAAGTCAGAACCTGCTCAGCCTTGCTCACGTGTTTTGCCCTGACCTCTCGGCAATATTGCCCATGAGCTCAGCAACCACCTCTGTTCTGATTCTCAAAAATCTACCTTTCCCTTGCTTGTCGAGACTAAAATCCTTTTTGGCACCACTTATGGATAAATAGCTATCAATTCAAACTCAGTGTCGACAAAAGGACACTTTGGACTTTTCAGCATAAAAATTATGAAGCTGATATCTTTCTTAATCAACCTGATTGAAAGTTTTCTATAATGAGAGGACTGACTGAGTGCATAAGGGGAGAAGATGTTTTTCTGGACTTTAGTAAGACTGTCTCTCACAACATGCTCATCGATAAGCTGATGAAGTATGGGCTAAAAGGGCTGGCACTGAAGTGAACTGAATGCTGGCAGAACAGCTGGACTCAGATGACTGTAATCAGCGGTACAAAGTCCTGTTGGAGAGCAGTCACTGCTAGCATACCCCAGGGGCTGATATGTACATGGAATCATAGAAGGGGTTAGGTTGGAAGTGACAAAGATCATCCAGGTCTAACCTCTCTGCCCTAGGCAGGGATACCTTCCGCTGCATCAGGTTGCTCAAAGCCTCATTTAAACTGGTCTTGAACATCTCCAGGGTTGGGGCATCCACAACTTCTTTGGGCAGTGCTTCGCCACCCTCTCAGTAAAAATGTTTTCCTAATATGTAATCTTAAGTCTTCACTCTTTCAGTTTAAACCTTTACCTCTCATCCTATCTCCCTACTCCCTAATAAGGAGTCCCTCCCCACCTTTCCTGTAGGTCACCTCTTAAGTACTGGGAGGCTGTTTGCTTTTATGTGCACTTACAAAGCTGTATCACTGCTTTCCTGCTGTGATGGGCTGACATCAGCCAACAACAAAGCACCTACCAGCCACTCACTCATGTCCCACCCACAGCAGGATACGGGAGACAATTGGGAGAGGAAAGAGAAAAAACTCTTGAGTTGAGATAAAAAAAGTTAATAGAGGAAAGGATAAATAGGAAAAACTAAAATAGCTGTCCTGGTTGTGCCCCCTCCCAGCCTCTTGCCCACCCTACTTGCTAGGAGAACAGCATGAGAAATGAGAAGGCCGTGACAACAACTAAAACATCAGTGTGTCATCAACGCTTCCCATCACAAATGTGAAACACAGCACCATGCAGGCTACTATGAGGAAAATGAACTCCATCCCAGCCAGATCAGTAGAGCTGCAAACCCTTCAAGCAGGTCTGCTTTGCTGGGATTTTTCACGTGATGATGTCTGTGAGCACTGACAAGCTTTATGCTGTAGTGCTGAGGGCTATTGTGACAACCAGCGACTCATCACTGTTCCTTGTGTTCTTTGCCTGCATATATTTACTGCTGCCTCTTCCCTTCTGATGAGATTGTAAGCCTCTGTTCTTCTAAGTAAAGCCTGCCTTTTCCTGCATCAGTAAGGTTTGTTGCAATAGGATCTCTCACTGAATGTTCCAATAAGTAAAGTCTAGGAGTATAAATTAAGGAATATTTAATTTTGATAGGATTTAAAAAATCTTAGTCGTACAGTTCAAGAATCCACTGAAGTAGAATTACTGTAGCTTTGAAAAAAAATCACATGCGAGCCATTTGTTTTTCTTACCTAGAGCTCTCTGCAGTCCCCAGACCTTGTAGAAAATACACCTATTTCCAGATGGCAGCAGATGATACAGAATATTTCGGTCTTATTTCTTGCTTTTTTTCCTCCTATATTTGTAACTGCTTTAAGAGCTGCAGGTTTGGGTGTTTATATTTTTTAGCCAAGTATGAGAAGATAATAAAGCAATAAAAATACTCTGCTTAATCTTATTGCCATATGTTTTATTTATGTGTTCTTGTCCTTAACACACAACTTATGTTGATGTTCCTTTAATAGAAAAGCATTTCCCAAAGTGGAAGATGGTTTCATGTTTTTTCAGTTTCCTAAAAATATTTTCCCTTACACTCAAGACAACATTTGCCTGATGTCTGCCATTTCTTCTTGCTCCCGTTCTGCCTCCTTTCTCCCCATCATTAGCGCATTAGGGACTGAGGAGTGGTAATCTTTAACAGCAACGAGAACTGCAGCAGGCTGTGACTGCTGAATGTGGAGAATATAAATTTCTAATAATATAAAATGGTAGATACTGTTTGCAGGCTTTGCATACTCTGCAAATTATCCATTTCTTGTTTTCCCTTTGATTCTTTTCATTTGATTTTGCTCCTTGCTGCTAGCATGTTGCTGTGGTCCTGAGAGGTGACAGGACTGTGACCTTACGGGAGTAACTGAAGAGGCGAGTATACTGTCTAAATAAGTGATGGAAGGAGATGGATTTCTGAAAAGGATAAGTCAGGGCACCTAATTTATCTGATGTTTTATTTATCTATTTAGTTATCGTGTTCTGCTGTAGAAGTAGCCTAAGGAGAGTGATAGCCTAGTAAGAGTGTCTTAAAGGTCATCAAGATCAATAAATTTTGGGGAGAGATGAGATATGCCTATAAGAGGAAGAAAGGATTAGTTATGAACCACCAGTGCACCATCTGGCTTTTCTTGGGTATGGCCCATGGTATAGAAAGTACTGGGAGTCCATCAGAGCTAGAGCAGCCCCTGAGCGAGATGTGCCCTGCGTGACATGGAGCTACCTCTTCCAGTGACCACTGTAGTGGAAAGATTTTTTCCATGTGAAAAAAAGTACAACCTGATACAGCCATGGCTGTCAGGATTGATTTTACCTCTGAGCATAATTGACTGAATACAGTTGTACTTCTCTGGGCAGAGGAGAAGTTAAAACCTCATGCATTGGAGTTTATACTAGCACTGAACTGTGAGAGATTATGAGTAAATCTGATGCAATAAAGAGTATTGTGTAGCTAAATTTACTTACCTTTGAAAGCTTCCTCTGCTGGTTTAGTGACTGGACTGGATGTGTTTCTGCTGTTATACACTACAACAACAATTCCTAAGTCCTCCTGGTGCAAGGATCCCTGGATGGAACTGCCATTCTCTTATCATCCTCTTCCGGGCTTTGAAAATCTTATCATAATTCACTGGTTGTTGCAGTGGAGGAAGGATTATCTTTTGAAGCCCCAGAAGGGAAAGTTACATTGAGTTGAGTTTTGCAATTGTGTTGGGGTCCTACTTGGAAAACTTGAAAGAAACATTATTGAATTTGCAGGAAGCAATATCTTGAGGGGACTTGCAGTACTGCAGAGAGAAGAATTCAAGTTGACCTTGACATAATGCAGTAACGCTCTAAAAACTGTGGTTCCACTTTAACACAGATAAGAGCTCTGTGCTCTGAAAAGACTGTACTTAGCTGCACAGATGCCAGCTGAGGAATGACTAACAAGGCAGAAATTCTGCTGAAGAAAAGCTGGGATGCAAATGGATCATTTACTGAACGCATCTGGCATCATTTGTCAAGCTATTGCAAAAGAAGCAAACATGCTGTGTTGTATAAACAAGAGTGCTGTCTGTAAAGCAGCTTTCTTCAGCCAGCATTGCTGCAGTCTCAGCCGGAGAACTTGCTTCGACATGGGCACAGCATTCCAGTGACAAGTGGGTCCAAAAGGAAAATGTCAGCCAAAATGATCAGGGACCTTGCAGATGAGATGTATAAGGAAGGGGTTAGAGAAAGTAGTGGTTTAATCTATGCAAGAGGTAGCAGAGGTTTATTGTGGTAACAGTTTATCATAGAGGTAATTATGGCAACAGTAAAAATAATAAAGAGATTTAAATAGCCCCAAGGAGCAGTTCTGCAAGGAGTTTAGATATTAATAAGAAGAGTCAAAGGTTCTTGAGTACTTAGATTTTTGAAAATAGCTTGTCAGCTAAATAATATAGAAAGCTATGATGTGAAATCCAACTGTTGTAGCTGGGCAACTAAAATAGTGTGAAGCCTGATAGTGAGGCTTTTAAGCATTAGGAAAAAATGAGCTAGGAATGCCTGCACTGCACTGGGAGAACAATGAAGGTCAATATAAGACAATGTGGGAGTTTATGAAGGAGCTGTTGTAAATCCTGCCTGGGGCATGGACATGGTTTCTCAGCATCCCTGACACTGTTTGTCTGGGTCTAGAAACCTATCACTGGTTCTACTTTTACAAAGCCATAGCAAGCAAGAATAAACAGTTGCATAGCAGAATAGGCTTATTTAGACCTAAAACTGGCTTTGTGTTTGTATTTCTACTGGAAAGTTACATTTAGTTTTAGTTCTGTATTTTAGACACTGTTTGTTGCATGTGGTATCCGGTTTTGTTTTCTTAATTTGTCTTCTATTTAAGTCTTTTATGAAATCCATCCTGCTGATTCCTTCCAAGCCGACTAAAAAGATTACTTTGTAGTTTTACCTTATGATATGTTTCGTGTAGTTTTATGCACTATTGTCTGACATAATCTTGCAGTTGGTATATGAACAGATTAATAAAGCTAGAAGTGTATCTTCTAGGCCAACACTTTTATTATGGTCATTGAAAATGCAATAAATCTGATTCACTCTTCATGAAAACCTGTAAGAAAAGGGAAACCCACTGATTTTATTACAATGCCATTCAATGTATGTTATTATTAGAAGAAATTATTATAAAATTAAATTTTAAGAGAGTTTAAGATTTGCAGGGTGGTAGATAACAGAAAGTTAATTTTGCGGTTGGATTGGAGATACTTGGCACTGTAGTTTCCAGGCTGAGTCATTTACATGGAAAACAGAATTTCAGTTTTGTCAATAATTGTTTAATGTCAAAATATTTTTGTATTAAATATGAACAAAAAAGACTGTAGAAATGTAACATGAAACAATGTCTTAAATCAACTTTGGATGTCAGTTAAAGTATTAGATTGAAAATTTTTGCGTTTGATAGTGATGGTATGCCTAAATAAAACAAATTGGGAAGATGAGACACATAGACTACTGACCAGTTCTTAGACAGGTGGTTTTGGTGCAGGCTACAAGGTAAAACTTAGATGCAACCAGAGCTTGAGTTTAAGTTTGAATATTGGTGTAAACATATCATCTTTTCCTACATGAGTAGTCCTGGGAGTGTCAGGCAGATGTGTGTCCAAATGATACAAAAGTGTTGACCTTTTTTTCTGACACCTTTAAAATACCTCCGACCACTTGCAAAAGAAGAACAAGTTGGTGGTGCTCACTTTCAGACCTCAGAATCCTGTTCCCTGTGCTGTGGTAGCACATGTCTGTTTAGCACTAGCAGGGTGTTCATGTCTTGAAAGCAGCTGAGACCTTAGACACTATTACTTAGGCAAGAGAGGATTTTAATATATCTGGAGCAAAGAATGAGAAATTCTATCCCTAATAAAGATAAAATTATATTAAAAAGAGTCTCTTGGTCTGATTCACAACAGCCGCTAACAAGGGAGACTCTATGGATTTCCCTGGGGATTCTTCTGGCTTAAGTTGATGGAAAGGGAGAACTAGGTTCAAGGATACTTTAGGTAAGTGGATAGATATTTCTTTATATTTTTTTAGAGATGAATGCCTAGTAAAATGCTGGATCGAGTGACAGGGGTAGTAATATAAGCACATGTGGAAATAATGTACTGAGAAAGCTCTGTGGTTTCATATGGAGAAAAAAGATAGCAGCCAAAGCTAGCTCAGTAAGCGACTAATTAAGCCAGAGATCTCTCTGTACATTGTATTCTAAGTTCAATACAAGAGCATGGATCAGCAAGGTGCCATAGGATTTTTCCTTTATTGTTTGCAGTTTGATTCAGGGATGAGCTATGTATCATCACCAGAGTGATCATTTAAAAAGGAATGGGTTGGCTGGATGTTAGGTGAGAGTCATTATGATTAACGTGTCTTGTTCTTGTGCGTGGTCGTTTTCCTTGGTCAGTTGTTCACGTGCAGCTTAGGTCTGTTTTTTCTCCCTCTCCCATCTTGAGATGGTTGCAAGGAGTGAGTTTGCCATTGTTACATATTCTGCCTGCTCCATTTAAAATGGGATGCTACAGCTTTCATGGTTCCTCCCCTGACTCCAGCCTCCGTTTTTCCAATACACGGAGACCAATCACAGTTAAGAAGACTTTATTACAGGATACAGGAGAAGTAAAGGGAAAAAAAGGTGTGAATTCTTTGTGAAGAAAAGGTGTGAATTTTTTGTGAGGAAGCACGGTGTGTGGTCTCAAAACAGCACCTCTTACCAAAGGACATTTAACAGTGTATTAATGGAAAACAAAGCCTAGTGTGACTTATCCAGCTGTGCCTCAGCTGGTTCTTTAGTTTCATTCTTTTTCCACTTATTCATAATGACTTTATTATTCTGCACTTGCAATAAGTAGGACTGGGATAATGCTGCTCAAGGTCAAATACAGAAACACTCTCAAACACAAACTTAAACCCCAAATCCCTCTAGATTAACACGTTTTGCCTGGTGACTGGCGAGGCACATCTGGCTTGCAAAAGGTTTGTACTTACATGAACTGCAAGCAAAGCAGAGTGTCACCTTGTGCTCCCCAGGCCTGGGCAGCTGCAAATACGAGGTGACAAGGGGAGAGGCAGTGAGCAAAGGTGGCTGCATGGGGCTGAAGCAGCCTGGCAGGCAGTGCTTGTTATTTGCACTATCTTGCTCCAATGTCCAGGCTGTCATTCATGTGGGGCAATGGCCAGCTTCTGCGCCTGCTCACTGGCCAAAAAATTACTTTGGCAATGGGATGTGAGTCTGTCTGAGAGACACAGGGAAAGCTAGCTGTGTGGAAGAAGGAAAGCATGAGAGGGAGAAGGAGAAAAACTTTATTCAGGCTGATGTTGGGCTGTTGGTGCTAGATTAGTATTTATTCTGTGCTGGCAACAGCAAAACTGACTCTTCAGAATGACATTATATGACCTGTTTTACAGGCCGTAAAATGAATTTCTACATGTATTCATGATGCATTTTCTTGGCCTGAACATTAATCTCTTGCTCTACATCATGTGCAGTGTACGTGTAATATAGAACACTCCATGGAGGCTGTCAAGGAACAGGACATGCTAACGTAAACAAGCCCAGCAAAAGTCAACAACATCAAGCTGCAGTGGAAAAAGGCAAACAACAGAGTCCAATATATAAACAAGAGCACACCTGGGAGACGTGTGATGCCCTTCCACTTCTGAGCTACTGGGAATGCCATGGCCATACTTTGTTGAGGTCTGCCACAGGAACCCGGTGGTCTGGTTGTGGAGCCCCTAGGGGCAGACAACAAGGGTTGTCTAGAAAGCACAGCCACCATGGGAAGGTTAAATGAATTAGGGTTGCATGAAGCCCCTGGAGGTAGAGGATGTTTCTTCATCCACTATGTCCAGCTATGACAAAAACTGTCAAAAAGTTGAAGAGAATAATTCGTCTGCTATGACCATGAGAGGTGAGATTAGAAACAAATGATTAAACTGCAGAAAGAATGTTTCTGTTTAACCATCAGGGAAAACAGGACAAACACATTGTGGGAGACAGCCTGCTTCTTCAGCAAGACACTCTTTAAAAGCAAGTTAGAAAAACATCTGCTGATAATGACCTCGGTCTGTACGCGTCTGTCGAGGTGGTAGAGATGGAATGAATAATCTCTTGATGTCCTTTTTAGTGCTGTTTTGTTATGAGCTGCCATCTGCTAGCTCTGCTGTAATGACACAGCATCGGACAGCTTTTGTAAGAGACATACTGAGATCTGCAAGGTGTGACTTTCTGCTGATGCTAAGGTAAGTGCTGAAAAACTGCTTTGAATTCATTGGAGGACAGTGGGAGTAGGCGTTGTAAATGAAAACCTAGCCCGCAGTTCCCTCCAGAAGTGGGATTCTTAAAAGCACAGTGGGATTGCCAGGACATTAGACTTATGATTTAGAACAGGCTTCACAGTATTTGTAGAATGAAACTGTCACTCTTGAAAAATACCTCATTGGAAAGTATAGGATGAGGTATTGTATAAAAAGGGGCATCAGATACAATGATCTGAATTTCCGAGTCTTGCGGGAATTGTTTACACCTAATAAATCTGAGCAGCAAACGTAACTATAGATCTGAGATACGTAAACATACACCAGGTACCTTTTTCCTATACTATTTCTAAGGTGAGGCTAAATTGTATCATAGGTTTTATAGATTTCAAAGCCCAGCTCCTCATTATTATGAAGAGATTTAAACCATGTCCTTGTAACTGTGCTGGTTACAGTGTTGTTGTTAGATTACAGTGTGCAGATTCAGCTTTACAGTGTACGAGCAAGCTACAAGGGGAGTGTTTTGTTTAGCAACTATGACTCTGTTCCAAGCTTTGTCCTCCATGCCATGTTTCTGCTGAACTTTCCTACCTCTTCAACTTTTTCTTCCCTAAAGATAACGTTAAAGTGCTAGTGATTACAAAACCCGAAAAATGACACTAAAAATACCTTGGGCACATAATAACAATCACAGAAAGCAATATTGTGATAACCAAGATAAGAAGAACACTTCTGATTTTTAGTTATGTTTCCCCATGAAACCTTAGCTCACGTTTGCTTGTCCAAACAGATGCTGAACAAATAAACTCTTTGTCACTGAATTAAGTATGTGCTGAATGCAAGCTGTTAGGCAGAAGCACAGCTCTACATACAGTACCTTTAAAATATATCTAAAGATGAGGCTGACATGGTCCCAAATCTTCCTATTATCATATTTCTTACTGTACTTACAGTTTGCCATATTTTAAATGCTGTTGGTGGCTTTGCAAGGGCCTTAGGAGTCCAGAACTGCACAACCCCAAGAGTCAGGGCTCTTCTAGGGTGTCTTAGGCTTAGGAGTCCTCATGAACTGTCTTAGCAAATAGTCTTGCTTTTGTTGTTCCCTGTCCCTGAGTTGGTGGGGGAAAAAGGCCCCTTATTTAAGTGACTAAATATCTATCACATATAATACATTCACTGGCACTGGAAAGAACGGTATAATGGGTGGCTGTTTCATTTTTATCAACAACCTGCTTCTCCAGGAAAGACTGTGTTGAGGATTGAACTTGAAGGGGTCAACCATGCAACAAACTACTGTAGGTAGGAGACAGTCGTTGCTGGACGTGGCTGTTGGCAACGACATTTGACAACTGTCAAACTGATTATTCAAAACAGAAACGACCCTTGTTCCTTGGAAGGTCAACACAGTTGCAAGACGGAGGCGGACAATGTAAGCAATAAAACAAATTGGAATTTTTTTTTTCCAAGTGAGAATGCTCACTATTTCCCTAAAGGCAACTTGGAGGGAAAATGAGCAAGGATATAGAGATGTCCCAACCTCTTTAAGCTTTTAGCTCCTGAAAAGTTCTTTGGCAGTGGTCTGTATCTTTCCAAATATCCCATTAACATTTACAGAAGGAAGACTACCCTGATTGTTCAGCAATACTGCTTGCTAGAGCTCTTAGTCACCATTTCAAGTGGCCGAGAGAATGACAGAGAGTGTAGCTGGTAGCACACACTGGTCAAACAAAGGTCAACCAATCCAACCTGTGGGATTATGTGGGAGCGGTGTTAACTGTAGGGACATATTTTTGACCTGTACAGGTTACTAGTTTTGCATATCCACATGTGTATGGCTTGATAGAAGCACAGCAGTTTGTTATTTTCTGTTCTACAGCTTGCAACTGCATGTATAAACACTTCACATTTGAAACCCTCTCAAATCTATGAAATCTCCAATAATTTAGTTCCTACACCCTGGCAGAAGTGCGACTCAACATTTTCAAATTAGTGTTGATGAGGCATGCACGCTTCTCAGGTACTCTGTGTATTTCCATTCTTCTGGGGTGCAGATGCCCATGAAAGAAACCACAATGCTGGGCCAGAACAAATAGCAGAGTTTCTGCCATTGAGCCATTGAGATTTACTACCTGGGAAACAATTGATTGCATCCATTTCAAAAATCAACTGCTGTCATTAACTTTTTAAAAAATATTATTTCTCAGTGAAAGCAGTAACCTAAACAGAAATCTGTGTATGCCTTGGAGCACTTTGAAACCAGACAGAGCCAGGCAAGGAATTTTCTTTGGAGGCCATCAATGAATCTCAGCTGAGGCACCTTCTTAAAATGCGGATGTAATGCTCAGCCACCAGCTGCATGGTTTTTGATTTTTTAGGCCATTTTCAAGTAGTTACATTGAATATTTCAGATTCAGAAATGGAGTTGAAGTTCAGTTCTTGGTTTCTGAAAATTCCAGAGTTCCCAGGGAGCTGTAAGTGATCTGCTGCTTTGCAAATGAGCTCACTGCTGTCCAGTGACCTAACTATGATTATAAGAGCTTACTGGTAGGTTCACAATGGGGAAACACTGCCAAACGGTAAAAATGGAAAAATCTGCACATACAGTGTCAGCATAACTTGGGTAATGCCTCATCATTGAGCCTCTCAGGGTCTGAGAACCAGGTGACAAACTTTTTTTTAATAATCTTTCTCCTGATGTCAATAAACTTTCCAGTGTAACTGTAGTTCTACTCCCCAGCATGCTGTAGTGGATTTTATCTGGTTTTAGGAGGGTTTAGGAGAGACAGTTTGTACGCAAGTCATTCCATATTCAAAGTTAAGGAGAGGAAATAAAGGAAATAGAAAGATCAAATGACTATGCTGTTATATTTTTTCCCTTTTATTACCTACAGCAGAGCGTGCAAATCTTATGTATCATCATGGTTTATGAGGGGGGTTGATGTTCAAGAATATTGGGTTGTATATATAATTTGTGATTGAGAAATCCTATTTTTTTACCTTACTTGGGAAATGCCACTAATTTGGGAAAAATACACATTCAGACACAGTCTGTTTTCACTGGATTCTGTGGCCAAACCACGGTATTACAGAGTCCCAAAGCCACAGGAACTTACCAAGTTTCCTTTCAAGCTTCTGAATGATCTGCAAGTATTTCAGTAAGTTTTGTATATATCTCTGATACAAAATTAGATCCTTTAATTAAAAAATGAATATGTAGTTCAGGACTAAAATATTTTTTAAACAGGATTTTTTAAAAATATAATTACAGAAAGAATTTATATCTGGTTTTATAAAAACATATCAGGTAAATTATTTCAGATACATTCACTAAAAGATTTTGCAATCGAAGTAGATTTTTTAAAAATATCAATAACTCATTTAGTTCCTAGCTGCTACGTGCAGCGAATTCCCAATTTGAAAACTTCTCTGTAACCGATCATAAATGAGGCACTGGTTTCATGAATAGATTTCTGAAACCAAGTGTACTTCCTATCAACTTTCTGGACAGCCTTCCAAGTGCTAAACTAATGGAATATGACGTCCAGCCTCAGGTAAGCGTAACCTAAGTGAAAATATGTCAATTAAAAATGTTCTAGTCAGACCATTAAACGGCTGTTTCATGTTTTTTTCCTGAGGTATGTGAAACTCCAGGCATGCACCCACAATACCCAATTTTAAAAGGTGCATTGGAGCAGCAGTTGTCACTTGCGCATGCTCAGGTAGGTCAGGACCATGTGGTTGTCACTGACCATGGTCCTTCTCAGTAGCCACAACCTACTTGTGACAGGCATGAGACGATCATGGAGCAAAAATATGGACCACGAGGAAACAGTGAGATGAGTAGGAAGCAGCAGGTAGAGCAGTCTTGATTCATGGTATGTGTCTGGTAAAGCCCAGGTGTAGGATCTCTGGCCCAGATCCTCTAATCTTCTCTTTGAATCTCATTAACACTACAAAGCATCAACAACAATAAACTTATTTTAATTGTGTCATTAAATGGGGCTTACAGTGCTGTGCACGACTGGTGGTTTAAGGGCATGTTAAGATCATTAAGATCGCTTTGAGTAGAACCCTAAGTAGCATCATAACCAGTTTTAAGGGTCAGAGGAGGAACCGTGGTGGGATTTGAGTTCAGCAATAAACTCTTGAAGTGAGTGAAAATTTGGGGGCAACAGTTGTTTTTTTGGTTTAAATATTAAAAAAAAAAAAAGTTTTCCTTTGTTTTTATTACTCCCCCACGTAACTAAATAGTTATTCTGGAAATATCATTAAAATGAATTAAAAAGAAATATTACCCATAAAAGAAGTTTCATTATTGCATTCAATTTTCTCCATGGAAAACAGTAGGCTTTAAATGTAATTTAATATCAAAGCTCTGCAGATGTAACTGTTGTACTTTTTGAAAGAAAAAGTTAATTAAATAGAAGTGATACTCCCCTGATTATCTTTTCTCGCCTTTGAATGACTGCTGTGCAAGGCTGGTGAGTGGAAAAATCACACAAGAAACTGAGAAATCAAAGAAATTAAAAAGACCTTAAAATTGCTGGCTCCATCTCCTGTTCAGTAAATAGAAAGGATGACCATGGTATTCTGGAACTGCCTTTCCGTATAGAAGGTGATTCAGAAATGGAGGAGCTCCAGAAGAAAAATGGGGGTGGTGAGGAATGAGGGAGGATTCCAGATTTAATAATATTGGAAAATTGAATCAAACCTAAATTTCATTAAATTTTCCGAGTTTCTGTCCTGAAATTTGGAAATACCAGAACTGTACAGTTTCTCCAGTGGTTTAATGCTTGACTTTTTGCAGCTTGGGGAGAGATAATAAAACAGCTCAATTCCGAGTTAGCTCCAGAGAACTCCTGCATCTCAGGCACACGTGTTGCTGAGTACTGTAAGAAAACCAACAGTTTTATACCTCCAAGAGACTGACCTCATTGCAAGGCCTTAGGAAGCAAAGTATTTTAGGACTGGGAAAATCCTTATCAGCCAACGATATTGGGAAAAGTTTGGGTCTGCATGGAGGGTAACATACATTCTTGTATAGCTAAAGAAGATCTGTGTCTACCTGGCTGTACTTCAGAATGCTGTATGTGCTGCTCTGTACATGGTATGTGCTGTGTATGAACATCTGGAACTACTGGACAGTATTTTTGATAAACGGTGCTACAAAAATTTTGTACTTTTTCACAAGGCCAGAGGTCTATTAGAAGGAGTTACAAAAGCTGAACATTTGTTTGCAGGGGCTGAATTTTGAAACAACAGGAAAATAAGCGAGAAGTGGATGCAGGTCCCCAGACTTACATATTCAGAAGGAATGTTTGACCTGCCAGGCTGAGGTGCAAGCACAAGGGCTTCCTGAGGGCTCAGGTTTGAGAGTTCAAAATGGCACAGATGGCTCATTTGACCTGAGGTTTCTTACTGCCAGTGCATTGGGATAAATGAAGGAGTATTTGTCATGTTGATATAATTCCAGGAGATATCTGCAAAAATTTCCTGGAATTTTCTGGGTTTCTCTTCTTCTCAGTTTTGATGCTGAATGTGAATTTTCAAACCAAGATATTCTTGATAAATTTCTATTTTGTGAGTTTCATGATGAGTGCATTACATATCTTCGCAATGTCATCATTCAGAACTTTATGGCAAAGATTACATTCTGTAAGAGTTTTAATTTGCCATAGAGTTAAGGAATTGAAGACAAAACATTGCTGAAATTGTAGAAAAAGTGTGAACTCTAACTCACCTAGCAGAAGCTTGGAAATTTCAGTAAGCTGAGGTTCAGATTTGATTCAGATATTCCAGATTCATTGAGTTGTGATAGTTTTCTTTAAATGATCTTCCTGACCTCATTTAATAAAATTATGTAAAACTCATGAGTGAACCTTTAGATAATATTGATAAAGATACTGGTTTTCTCACAGTATTTTCTAGAAGAGTCCAGTTATGGAAGCACCTATTGCTCTTGTTACAGATAAGATAAACACACCTGTTATGTAAAAATTTGAGTTTTAAGACCTACATCACATGAAACCTGAATCTCCAAATACCTAGATATTTGGCTGTTATCCTCTTATGGACTGATTTTCTTTGGACCACAAATCCTAACTGAGGAGACTCTTCCTCAAAAAAACATATTTAAACTTAGGAACTCTAGCTAAAAATTTATTAAGCCAAAACTCATACCTTAGGGTAATATAAAATTTTTTTGTCCTTGAAAATCTCAAAGAAGTCAAGACTGCACCCAAAGTCATAAGAAGACTGGAAGAAGTCACATTCCAACTAAAACGAAGCTTTGGATTCTGGTGAAGAGGCAATATTAAGATAGTTGTTTCAGAATAAACAGCTACTGAAAAACAAAACACGAAGTCCAAAACCTCCCAAGGAGAAACAGCTGGTTTTGGCCTAGTATGTGTTTATCAATTCTTAAAATTCCAGCTTCATGGCTCCAAACTCATAAAACAATGAAGAACATGTTTAATATTAGCAAATGAATTGCGATCAATAGGCAGCTCCAGTCAGACTGTTGAATCATAGAATCATGGAATAGTTTAGGTTGGAAAAGACGTCTAAGACCAAGTCCAACCCTTGACCTAGCATTGCCAAGCCACCACTAAATCATGTCCCTAAGCACCACATCTACACTTCTTTTAAATACCTCCAGTGACGATGACTCAGCCACTTTCCTGGGCAGTGTGCTCCAGTGCTTGACAATCTTTCAGTGAAGAAATTTTTCCTAATATCCAAACTACACCTTCCCTGGTGTAACCTGGGTCTATTTCCTCTTGTCCTATCACTTGTTACTTGAAAGAAGAGACCAACACCCTCCTTTCAGGTAGGTGTAGATAGTGATAAGGTCAGCAGCTCAATGTCTTGTAGTGACGGGCCCAAACCAGAACAAATTATTCAAGGTGCAGCTTCACCAGTGGGGAGTACAGGGTGATGATTGTTTCTGCAGGACAAACAGTGCCAAAAGTTTTACTAAGTTTAAGTAGACAACAACCACAGGCTTTCTCTCATCCTCTAAGTCGCCCATCTTATCATAGAAAGAGATCAGGTTAATCAAGAAGGATTTGCCTTTCCTAAACCCATGCTGACTAGCTGTGATCACTTGGCTGTCCTGTGCATTCCATGTGATGACATTCAAGATGAATTGCTCCATAACCTTCCTTGGTACCAGGGTCAGGCTGTCATGATCATAATTCCCTGGATCCTCTTCCTTTCAGACCTTCTAGTAGATGGGTGTCACATTTGCTAACTTCCAGTCAACTGGAACCTCCCTTGTTAGCCAGGAGTGCTGATAAATTATGAAAAGTGTCTGGCAAGCACTTCTGCCAGTTCCCTCAGTACTCTTGGGTGGATCCCATCCACTCCCATAAACTTGTGTCTAAGTGATGTATCAGATTGCTACCCCTCCTTGGATTATGGGGCCTCTTTTCTCCTCTCTGCTCCTGTCTTCCAGCTCAGGGGAGTGGGAACTCAGAGAAAAACTGACCTTACTATTAAAGACTGAGAAAGAGAAGGTATTAAGTACCTCATCATTTTCCTCATCCTTTGTCGCTATATTTCCCCCTGCATCTGAAAAAGGCTGGAGATTCTTCTTAGCCCTCCTTTTGTCACTAATGTATTTATGGAAATGTTTTTTATTGCCTTTTACCAGATTCAGTTCTAGTTGGGCTTTGGCACTTCTAATTTGCTCCCTACACAACCTCACAACATTTTTGTAGTCTCTTGAGTTTTCTGCCCCTTCTTCCAAAGGTTGTAAACTCTCCTTTTTCTTGAGTTTCAGCCAAAGCTCTGTGTTCAGCCAAGCTGGTCTTCCTCCCTGCTGGTTTGTCTTTTGGCAAATGATCTGCTCCTGTGCCTTTAAGTTTTCCTTCTTGAAGAGAGTCTTGCCTGTCTGGACTCCCTTGCCCTTCAGGACTTCCTCCCAAGGAACTCTCTTATCCAGGCTCCTAAACAGGCCAAAGTCTGCCCTCCAGAAGTCCAAGGTGATAGTTTTGCTAACCCCACTCCTCACTTCTCCAAGAATTGAAAACTCTGTCATTTCATGATTGCTACAACAAGGGGGCTTCCAACCATACCACCACCCACAAATCCTTCTCTGCTTGCGAACAACAATTGCAGTGGGGCACCTACCTTAGTTGTCGCAGTCACCAACTGTGTCAGGAAGATATCTTCCCTGTGCTCCAGGAACCTCCTAGATTGTTTCCTCTCTGCTGTATTGTATTTCCAGCAGACATCTGGTAGATGGAAGTCCCCCATGAGAACAAGAGCTAGCGATTGTGAGACTTCCCCCAGCTACTCATTAGAATATTTTGTCTGCTTCCCTGATTCCTACCCATGAACACTCAACCCTATAATCACCATTGTTAAGCTCTAGACAATCAAAACACTCCCTAACACACATGGCTATGCAACTGCTACCCCACCACTTCTCCTTCCTTGCCTATCCCTCTGGAGAGTTTGTAACCATCCATTGCAACACACAACACCCAGTTGTGTGAGTCCTCCCACCGTGTTTCCGTAGTGGCAGCGATATCATAGTTTTCCAGCTGCACAATGGCTTCCAGCTCCTGTTTGCTGCTCTTAGAGCATGCACTCGTGTAGATGCAGTTCAGCCACTTTAATGATCCCATCACCATTTTTGAGTGAAAAGCCCTAGTTCCTACGTGATCATTCTCATGCTTCCATGTTTTCTAACACATCAATAATCCTCGTGTCTTTACTGCTGCATGGATCTCCAAGCCCTGAACTGTACATTAGAAATTGGTTTCAATTCCCATTTTGTATCAATATCACATAACGTCATGATCTGACTTCTCAGGAATGTTAATGATATACTGTTAAATTAAAGCCTCTAATTCAAGTTAGTCTCTGCACAACAAAATGTTTCCATCCATGCTAGGAATTACATGGATCACGTTTCAGGACCGATCCTATCCATTAATCCAAAGCAATGGAGTCCCAAGCTATATTTCCTTGCACAGATTTTCTCACCAGTTCCCACAATATGAATATTCTTAAAATGTTCTAAAATTGGGCTTGGCACTATGCACACTGGTAAAACAGCCCCACCCTTCAGTTGCCTATAGACTGAAAAACAGACTGAGACTTAACTGTGGAGAAGACAGACAACAAAGAAAACTTGAAAACATCAGAAAACCTTCACTACAAGTCTTGCAATGAATGACAACTACTTTGTTTCAGGAGTCTCTATTGATTCTAGCAATGACACATCACTAGAAACTGAATTTGTAGACTAACATTACAAGGTTTCTTTCTTGCTTCCTAAACTCATACGAAGTGCCATCACTTACTTTGAAAAACAGCATCTTTACGTCATAGCATATCAAATGACTGAGCCTATTAATTTCTTCTGATTTTAAAGAATGCCTAGCAATAAAACTTGTTTAATATATTAAGAGGTCCTGGTGAGCCAAGTATGAGCCTTTGTCATTTGGTGAGAAGAGTGGTGTGTTCTCCAGATGTGAATGGATCAAATTTTCATTGTGTGCTGATTTTGGCTGAATGGAGTTAATTTTGTTTTTATTAGTTGGTATAGATCTATGTTTTGTATTTAGCATAAGAATAATGTTGATAAAACATTGATGTTTTAGTTGTTGCTAAGTAGTGCTTACACTACGTTAAAGGACTTTTCAGCTCCCCATGCCCTGCCTGTGAGAAGGAAATTGCACAAGAAGCTGGGAGGAGACACACCCAGGACAGGTGACCTAAACTGACCAAAGGAATATCTGGTACCATATGACATCATGCTCGGCATATAAAGCTGGGGGAAGAAGAAGAAAGGGGATGACGTTTGGAGTTATGGTGTCTCTCTTCCCAAGTAGTCATCACATGTGATGGACCCCTGCTTTCTTGGAGGTGACTGAACACCTGCCTGCCCATGGGAAGTAGTGAATGAGTTTCTTGCTTTGTTTTGTTTTGGTTTTGTGTGGGGCTTTCGCTTTACCCATTAATCTGTCTTTATCTCACCACATGAGTTTCCTCACTTTTACTCTTCTGATTGTCTCCTCTATCCCACTGGGGGAATGTGAGCAAGTGGCTGTGTGGGGCTTAGTTGTTGGCTAGGGTTAAACCATGATGCATGATACTTAGAGACGGATTCAGAGATGCTGGGCAGCCGTAACTACCAGGCATGTTAGAGAAGCTTATAGGCTTATAAGTTGTCACTTATAATTCCAGAGTAATGATACACATAATCTTTTAGCAAATTAAAATATGAAAAAAATATATTTTCACCTTGCAAAGTCGGTGATGTTTTCCTCAATGTAGTGATCAGGTTTTTTTTCTCTGTAGCAGCCCTTAGTTCATTAAATGTTGCAAGAGACACCCTGAACATTCTTGAAAACAGAAAATCCACAAATTTTGTTTTGTCGGCCACTGAGTAGGTTGCAACATTTTGACCTGTCTTCACCCTGGTGAAAATCTCACATAATTCAAGTAAAAGAAACTTAAACTAAACAATAATGCATCAGCCTTTTCTTCTTCTCACCACAAGGACACTACTGTCATCTAACCTGAGATGTTCTCTAGGAAGCACATATCTGGTTTTGACTCCCTTTTCTTACAGATGTTTTTCATTCAGATCTTTACCTACTCAACAGCTGCTCTCTGCCAGGTTTTTATAAACCTCTTCCCTTCCAGTAGCAGCTCACTCTTGGGCCTGCCTTGAGTACTCCTGTGCAGATTTCCTCCTCATCTTCCTCTGCCTAGTTTTTGTTGACCTCATTGTTGGGCTTCTTCTTCCCTTGAGAGAGTTTATGACCATCTAGAAAATTACCTCTGCTAGGAAATTATTCTTTTCCTAAAGGAGTGTGTTCTTAAAAACAGCACTAACCTTTCAGGGTAGACTCATGGATGACTAATATTTTGGCGTGTTCTCAGCAGTTCATATTCTCTCCTTCTCTCTCTTTCCTTTCAGTTCCATTGTGTGAATTTTCCAGCTCTCTTTAAAACAAAACTGGAAAGCGTTTCTTTGTTTATCTCTTTCATGGCACTCTTTTTTTCTTTGTAGCTCATAGAATCACAGAATAATTTGGTTTGGAAGAGACTTTAAAAAACATATAGCTCCAACTCCCCTGCCATGGGCAGGGACACTTTCCACTAGAGCAGGTTGCTCAAAACCCCGTCCAGCCTGGCTTTGAACACTTCCAGGGATGGGTCATCTACAGCTTCCCTGGGCAACCTGTGCCAGAGCCTCACTACCCTCACAGCGAAGATTTTTTTCTCTATATCTAATCTTTCTACCTTCTTTCAGTTTAAAGTCATCACTCATTGTCCTACCATTTCGTGCTTTTGTAAAAAGCCTTCCTCCAGCCTTCCTGTAGGCCCTGACTCGGTACTGGAAGGCTGCTATAAGGTCTCCCTGGAGCCTTCTCTTCTCCAGGCTGAACAACCCCATTTCTCTCAGCTGTTTTCAAAGAAGAGGTTCTCCAGTACTCTGATCATCTTTTCACCTGCTCTGGACCTGCTCCAATGTGTTCATGTCCTTCTTATGTTCCAAGCCCCAGAGCTGGATGCAGTACTCCAGGGGCAGTTTCCCAAGAGTGGAGTGGAGGGGGAGAATCACCTTCCTCGACACGCTGGTCATGGTGTTTTTGATGCAACCTAGGATATAGTTGGCTTTCTGAACTGCAGCCGCACATGATGGCTTATGATGAGTTTCTCGTTAAACTACATCCTCAAGTCCTTCTCCTCAGGACTGTTCTCAATCCATTCTCTGTCCAGCCTGTAATTGTGCTTGGGATTGCCCCAACCCAGGTGCAGGACCTTATGCTTGGCCTTGTTGAACTTCATGAGCTTCTCACAGACCTGTCTCTCAAGCATGTCAACATCCTTCTGGACGGCATCCCTTCCCTCCAGTGTGTCAATCACATCACACAGCTTAGTGTCATCAGCACACTTCCTGAGAGTGCCTTCAGTCTCACTGTCCATGTCACCGACAAAGATGTTAAGCAATGCTTGTCCCAAAACAGACCCCGAGGAATGCCCTTCCCCATTTTGCTACTCTGGAAATATGAAGTACTCTGAACAAATAATGGATAACCAGTTCTTTGACAGCCATTGCCCATATTTTCTCTATGTTCTTTCAGGTACAATTTCTGTCTTCCTCATTTTTTGCCATTTGTGATGAAGACAATGCAAACCTTAGCCTTTTGGAATAGACATGTAATATTTTCCTCTTCAGATTTAAAGTTTTTGGAAAGTATAGACAGTGTAAATCTCTGTTCCTTTTCTCTCATCCAGCTGAAATGGTGTGGGATGTTGTTCTTGTTTTTATGAAGAGGACAAGATCATTACTATGCTGTCACCAGCATCCTCTGCTAAGCTGCTTAGCTGCCAACTTGAAAATCTTCCTGGATTTGTCTCTTTCCCAGCACACAGTGTTCTACTGTTCACACCATTTATTCTAGTACTTGTGAGCTATTCGGTGCTTTTTTTTAAATATTAGTCCGTTTTCAAGGAAGACATAACCAGGACGATTAATTTCTGAAGAAGAAAGGGGTGAAAGCCATGGAACCTGCTGGCTTCCACAGCTGTCAAAGTCACAGAGGTGACTTCAAGGCCAGGTTTCCAGGCATGCTGAACTGCTGTAGCTCCTACTGCCTTTGGTTGGGGTTGAGAGGAGGTGATGGCTTGGGTAGGGCATGTGGAGGCCTGCAGCAGCAGGAGGCCTCCTTGTGATCCTGTTGAGAATGAGAGGGTGCTGGGGACTGAGCTCTGTAGGAGGCACTCCAGATCATTGAGCTGAGGTCAGCTTCATTAGATAATCCCTTCCAGTAGCTGACTGAACTCCTCCAAGAACAGTACGGAAGCTCACTTTCATTTGCCATCCGCCACTCCATTTAATTCTAGTTTCAGGAATCTTATTTGCATCTGCATTGCTCTCTTTATTAGAAACCTTCTAACAAGCATCTTAAATTTTTCATTTATGTTTATGAGCTGGGCTGCAGAAAGTAGATGGAACAGACAACTCCAAGAAGTGGCGATCACCAATGGTGTGTTTTACTGGCTTTTTTAATGGTCTTGAACACGAGAGGGGATGCTTACAATGGAAAATGACTCAGAGGCAGAGACACATGTAACATGGAGATTCTATCAACTGCACTTTAGACACAACAGTGGGGTAATGAATGAGCTCCAGAAAAGTCCAGGTAGCTTAGAGTCATGCAGTGATCCCGCCTGAAATGCCATTACCCCATTGACTGCTATGCTATTGGACCTTAAACAACAAAAGCAGGTGTTCAGGAGCGCTGTGGAAACAAAAAGGAAAGGCATTTTCAATCAGGACCTTTTGATAGTGGAGTTCTCTGGAGCCCAAGATCAGCAAAGACAGACCTTCGGGGCACACTGTAGTTTGGACTGAAACTGATAGAGGGGATCAATACTGTACTGCGCTTTTTGTTCGTCACCTGTTGTGCATGCCTTTCTGTTTGGCTCATTTTCCCTTTCCTAGATGTGATGTCATTTTTACAGATGAGGCATAAATAGAAAGATTCTGACAGTCATCTAAGAGCTTTTTCCACTGACATAATGTTTTATGCTTTTAAAACCATTTCAAATACATATGATAATTAATAGAGATAGCCAACAAATTAGGAGCATAAGGCATTTTTGGAGGATGAGCAAAGACCACACAGCATATCACATATTTCCCTTACACACATATCTTCCCAGCTCTGCTCTAGCCAACTGCTATGCAAGCAGCTCCAATATTTCAATCCTGTTTTATTGGTCATGTCTAGATTTGCCACAGTCATAATTAAAAAGCGTGCTATATGCCTGACCAAAGAACCGCAGAGCATCCCAGAAATGATAGAAAACAGGGCTACTAGGAACTATGGCTGATCATTATTTCCATTGCTTCCACGACCACTTGTTATGCCTGACAGATATTTGTCTAGCCTATTCTTAAAGGTTTCACTTCAGCCACCATACTGCTTCGGTCTTACAGCTAAACCAATGCTGTGCTTAAATAACCACCCTCTAACACCCCTGCTCTCTAACATAGGGAATTATTACTTCCAAAAATTACCATCCTGTGTCTCTAATGAAACTGGTGTTGGGATGACAATTCAAACTGTGGATGCGATTAACTGTTCTTGGCTAAAAAATCTCTCTAGAGTTTCATTCCATAAAGCCCACTGGCATAAATGAAAGCTCTGATTTCGCACCTGGGCACTCAGAAGCATGTTGGTTTTGCCAGTCGCAGTAAGTAGCAAGGGTAAAAAGCTACTTTTCAAAGGTCTTGAGAACCTGCTTCTCATTTCTTTTCATTTAGGACTTTTTATTTACATAGATGCTCATAAGAGAAAGGGCTCCCAATGCTCTTGCATCTTTGGCAGACTACAACGTGTATTAAAATGATCTCTTTGCATTTCCTTGAATATAACCCCAAACCACAGTTAGATCAGAAGGAAGGAAATGAGTTTACCCCTCTGCCATCTGCAGAATTTTGTGTCTGGGTTCCTCACCCACCTCCTCGTAGGCGAGGAATATGATTCTCTCTCAGAGACTAATGACTGCACGCGACTCGAAGGTGAAATAATTTCCAAGACATAAAGCCATAATAGAAAATTTTCTGCTCTGCTCCTGCTGCTACATCACTGGGGCTCAGCAACAGCACATTGCTAAAGCGGCTTTGACCATCCACTGCAGGGAAAGAGGTCATCTCTTAGGAAAGACCTGGCTTCCTAAGATTCTTTTTTAAAAACCCAGTCTGACAGGCAGCACGTTGGAGACCCCACATTCGATATCTTCTTGACGGGAAATGCCTCATCAGAAGTGGGAAATTGAGCTGATTATCTACAGCCTCCAAACAGAGATGAACCATTGAATTGTGCAGCTTCATCTGCCACAGGCTCAAAAGGCAGTTACAAAGTTCATATCCTTAAAAAAAAAAAAAAAAAAAGGTCAGTCCTTGAGCTGTCTGGTAAGTGGAAAAAAGCAAACTCCGCTACAGTGGTTGCTAATCTACGCCTGGCATCTGGGATGCTGACCAGACACTCTGATTGCAAAACCAAACAGCAGAACGCAGGAACACACCTGTCAGGAAATAAGGAGAAAGTGTGGCTTTTCTGACTGCTCGGTACAGTCAGGCACTGTCACCTATCCCGAACCAACTCCGTGCTGTCTCAAAATGGACTAACGTCTCTGGTCAGTGGAGACAGTGATTTTACAAGAGACTGTCACTGGTATATTGCCCTCGTGACATCCCATGATTGTTCATTAATAGAATCCAGAGGCCTTCAGAGTTGTGGATGCTCCACATATGTGAGAATAATGCTGGCAAGGCAATATATCAGTCCCTCTTTTATGAGCATCTTACCCTCAGCGAAAAGACAGAGCGGTGGAAGGGGATCAGGGGAGGCAACTAGGTTTCATTTCTGCCACCTCTGCAGAGGGGTAGAGGTGAGGAGCAGAGGTAAAGGGAGCAAGCAAGTGACCTGTTGCTCCTTTTTTAATGAGAAATAATTAGGCTCCTGTCTTCAGAAATCTGGATTATGACTCCTGAATGAATGGGGGAAAATCCTAAAAATCGAGGTGCAGTTCCAGAAGCAACAAGGTTTGAAGAACAGAATAGCAGAAGTCTTTTTAACAAAAAAAAGTAAATTTGATTTTCTTGCTTTTTGCTTCTTACATATCTCCCTAAATGGGGATCCTAGCATTTTATTGTAATGGAAGATGCAGTAACATTGCAGAAACTGGTATTACATTCCACTGATTTCCCACCCTGTTCCCATGGGGATTTAGGGAGGAACTGCACCAGACGCAGCATTTGGCACAGCTTTGGTCTTCGTTTTTTTTCTGAGTCCAGAAAGCTCTGCTTCTGTTTAATCCTGATGAGACTGGTGTTGAGGAATTTGCCACCAATGAAAAGGCCACTGAACTTTCAGGGAGGATGAGACTGCAAAAGTTCACTATTACTCCTATATTAGAAAGGAAAACAGCATGAACCGTAACCTTATTTAACCTGTGCACTGTCTTTCAGACAGCCTGACACCAGGTCTGTTGCGATGGCAAAATAGTGCTGCTCTGAGTCTGCAAAAATAATTAGAATATTTTGCTGCTGCAGGGACTGGGGCCAAGTAGCAAAGACAATCTGCCTTTGAATGCAACCAAACACGAGTTTCTGCTGTAAAGGCTGGAGGAGGGAAATACCAGAAGGACAATTTGAACACTAGCAGGACATCTGGCCCCAGAGTCAGGCAGCATGCCCATCTGCGCCGAGTCACTCGGCCACCACCATCTGAGATAATGCTGGCACATTTTAAGAAGTTTTGTCAACCAAGATATTTGGTCTTCCAATATTTAAAGTACATTCAAATGGTTATTGCAGCTACTACTGCTAACGGTGAAAATCACAGCAAGTCTAATGACTACAACGAATACAAATTCTAATGAATACCTTGAATTATCAGGACCAAAGAGTAATGGGAAAACAGCCGTATTCCAGTATTATCGTGTTTGTTTATGGTTTAAAATAGATCCAGGACAGATTCGGTTTCTTTTTCAGGCTGAAGAAAAGAAGGTTTACAAATACTGTGTCTGAGCACCTGCTAGATCCCTTGCTGGTCTCTGTCCAAGCTTGGATCCAACTATTTTTCACCATCAAGGTGAAATTCCCAGCTGCAGCAGTGCTGGAAATTTGCTACTCATTCATTTTTCCTCTAGTTCCAGGAATGAAATAACACTATAAAAAATGCATCAAAACAAGCCTAGAAAAAGTAGTACAGAAAGCAGGACAGAATAAGACTGCAAACCACAGCAATTTCTTTATGTATGTACTCAAATCAAATAAAATTTGATTTGCAATAAATATATTATTCTTCCAGACTAATTTTTTTGCAACAGTTGAACTATCACATCATTTTGTAGAATGTCTGTGTGCTTTTTTTCTAAAACAGGTCTTGTTTTCACTCTCCAGTAAAGCAGGGAACACTAATTTTTATAGATGATATGATTTGTTGTCCCAGCTGCTCTTAAACAACACAACCTTATAGTGAAATCAATCTGCTAAATAAAATTATTGCCTGAGTAAATCTGAGGAGTGAAAGAAACTCAGTGAAACTTCTCACCAATATTTCACAGTCTTCTATTTGAATGAATTTCTTTTGCTCAGACTTTGTGAACAGCTGAGTCCATGAGGTGTATTTTTACAATGGCAGCCATAGCGGTGGTCCAGCCTTGCCACAGTGGGGAGGCTGTGGTGATCATCCGAGCCCCCCACCATGGCACGGGAGAGAGCTTAAGTAAAGAGAAGTAGCACACATAGGGGTGGGAATGGCAGATCGGAAGTGCAGAACAAAGCGAAAAGATGTCCTTGATTATATAAAGGATTCATAAAGTCATCACTTGGAGAGAAACCCAGAATCTGGGGAAGGGTCATGTCACTGGCAGAAGGAGAGCAACAGACACTTTAATTTGCTTACATTTTTCTTGGCTCATAAAGCTGACAACGTGCAGGGGATGCCTTGCCCCAGCACCACTCTGCCACACACCAGCTGCTAAGGAGTGAGTTTTGTACTCTTGCTTTGCCCCTTAACCTCTCCCTGGGGGATAAATCCTCACTCTTCTCACAGGCACCCAGGCTGGGAGTTATGTGCTTTGTCCAAACTGAAAGGATATTAACCAAAATTGCTTGTTGGTGTAGGCAAAGGCAAAAGACTCCATGTGGAAGTAGACCTTTGCTCTGTTTCCCTAACTCTCAGAGCAATAAGGAGGATTTACACAGTAGTGGCTATCTCACAGGAACAGGCAATGAGAACATAGCTGCTTGGAAAATTTCAATATGAAACTGAAAACAATTAATTTTTCACCCAAAAAAAGAAGAAAACTTCAGGTTAATTTTCAGCCAAAAATTTCAAATGTCGGTGGAAATTCCTTCAAAAAGGCAAATGTTGAAAGAACTGTGGTTTCCTATGAAAAAGTAAAAGAAAAACTTCCAGGAAAGTTTTTGCCTAGTCAAAAATGTACTTTTCCATTAAAATATAAAAAAAAATTGGATCTGACAATTTTTCCCCAGTTCGAGTTAGGCTCAGCATTCTGGAGAGGACCATATCCACTAGATGTCAGTCTATTGCCATGCAATAAAAACAATGGGCCAGAAATGTCATCAAAAGTTTTTCAGGATGAGGATATTTCCACTGAGCCGTCTTCGGTCAAAAATGCTGCCAATAACTCCTTAATTTCTATAAAATTCCTCAGTTTTGGATTTCCAGAGTTTTTCAAAGTGATTGCAACACATTCCATGGACTATGCCAGCCAGATATTTTTCCACTACCACATCTAACCCCTGACCGACCTTTGATTCACCAGATCTTTAAAAACTTTTAAGCAACATCTGAATAGCACATAAAGAGAGTTTAATTCCCTCTAACTCCTCCGCCCCTCATGCCTCTCCCCAGTTCACGGTGTTACTGACTTTCTAGAGACAGAAGCACCTTATTTAGCTGAGGAATGTGCACACAGCAAAATAAATATTTCTGCAATATTTTACATAGCAGAAGTACACATCTTTCTGCCTGGTAACAACACGTGAAGACAAATAGGGTCTATTACATGAAAAACAGTGTTTAGATTTTTTTGTGATTGTCTTGATCTCAGCAATCTTTCATTTTGGGCATTCCAAACAAAGGCAAAAAGAGTCACTGAGGATAATAACTACAGAAAAGGATATTCTTCCCACTACACATGACAAATGCTGTGATACTGTAAATTGCTTCCATAGACTTTCATTCCTGAATTGATTTCTGTGGAATATGTGGCAGTTGTATCGCAAGAAATTCCTAAAGGTTGTGGTCTGGGCGGTAGGCTGTTCCAGTATACTCTGCTGCGTGTGTCTTCATCAGTATTGTTTGCACCTTCTTCCATATCGATCCTGTTTCGTGAAAAATACATGGGATTTACATCTGGCATGGAATGCAATAGGAGAAATTATTTAGATCCTAGATCAGAATGGTATTTTCTTCCCTAGCTGCAAAGCTATAATTTTAGGAAGCTTGTTCATGTACTTCCCCTGCTGAAGGAGAACCTGAATTTTTAGAAAATTGAGACTCCCTTTCACGTACAACTATAACATGGGCAGTTCAGATGTGGAGGGTTTTGTATACGATGAGCTGGCTTTCCTAAATTGCGCATAGAGGCAAATGGGCAATACTTTAAGTATGAAATCTACTAGGGCATTTGGGTTCAAGCTTTTTCTTGATGACCAGTTAGAATTTCTTCATGTTCAGAAGGAACTCTGTGTCTTAGAAAAGTTTTAAAATATATGCTGAAGAAATTTTTTTCTGGTACGATTAATTTACACTCGTTACTTGCAGCAGAATTTCATGGACTTGTATAGGTCCCACATTTTTTGAAACTGAGTTATTGAGACGTGGATAATCAGCTGGCAAAAGTAATAATGTGTGCATCAGATTTGTGTGTGCAGAATGAACAAAATAGAAAAGAGAGAAACATCCTAGTCAGTCATACAACCACAAAGCCTCACTTTCCCTTCCTTTCAAAATATATGAGTGAAAACTGAGAAATGGACTTCCTCATATTAAATACCCTCCTGTTCAGCTAAGTGGTGGGCATCAAGCCATATTTCATAGTGATGGTCTCAGGAGAGACCAAGAGACAGTTTCAGCTGACCCCTGGCCTTATGCTGGTAATGAGAGGTATACATTTGATTACAAATACTGAAGTCTCAGCTTCCTCCAAGAAGTTTCTGTGACTGAGTTGTACAAATTAAATTTAGTTTATTTCTAAGAGAAATGGCTGGCATAATAGAGAGGTGAAAATAAGTAGTCAATAAATTGAGTTTCTTGGTGTTGTTCAGAGTTCAGTGCCAAGAAAATTGTCAATAATGAAACCTAAAAAGCCGTACACACATAACTCATTCAAAAAGAGCCTTAAGAAATCAGCAGCAAAAGCCTGAGAGAAAGCACTAGCTAAATACATGTTATGACTTGCAAGCACTATTTCCAGCCACATTTGGCTTTCATTTACAAGTCTTGCTTTGCACATGGGGTCTGTCTCACAGGTGTAGTGTGTTCCAGACAGCAGAGATCAAACAAAATTGGATAAATCTGCCTATTGAGACTTAACACATGATGTGGGCTGGAAGATATGATTCAACACCTTTGGTCCTTTGTAGTTATTCATAAGCTGGAACAGACACGTATTTAAAGAGGTTCACTGGAAAACTGTTGTTTAATTTGTTCTAGCCTAACACTTACCCTCAAACCATCAGTGGGATTTTCCCTGTAGCTGCCACAGTTTATATGAGCTGTGACCTCTCAGGTTGGTCTTTGTTTTTCAGCTAGTCCAGGATCATTAGACTGTCTGTGGGTGACAGCTATTCCTCCCAAGTCTTTGGTAACACACAGTAATCAAGCAGTTAAAATAACAAAGGAGACAGCCCAACCCTCTCTATTGCTATGCAGTATCACCATTTCAGGAGCCCGAGCTTAGAGGGTTTTCAGATCTTCTCACATAATAGTCCAGGTCTCCATAGCAGATGGGTTTTGGCTTCAAAATTTGTTCAACACCCGGCAAACCCACATTTCCTTTTTAGCTAGCCAGCAAGGTTGGGTTTGTGTGTAAAATCATCTGGTAGCAGACATTCTCAAGACAAGTACTCTGGACTCTTCCTTTGAGCAAAAACGTATAGCTTTGCTTTACATAATTTTCTTTAAGATTTGGTCCTGGGGCTAGGAAGTACAAAGTTTATTCTGAAAACAGTCCCTAATGGCAAAAAAAGAAAAAAAACCAAGGCTTTTCAAATTTGTTTTTGGCCACGCACATTTTCCATTAAATGTTCTGTCAGCTTGCTGAAGTTTTCTTTACTTTTTGAAAGAAGCCGAGCTAATATTATAGAAAAGAAGAATTAGTCAGAGGTGAGAGAACAGTACTCTGGGAGTTTCCTTCAGATCCGGGAACTTCTCCTTGATTTTTTTCCAGTTTTCTAGCCAACCACAAGATAAACTATATCTGTCTCGGTGCTACATGCAGTGTTGTAATGTCTTGCAGTACCAGGAGAAATGTTTTTGTGATGTGCTGGAGACTCTTTTGGTTCTCTCTTTTTGTCTTGAATCTGTATTGTAAATATTTTTAGAGCAAAGAAGTTGGAGTGGGATCAGTTTAGAGAATGGTTGCTATTGGTCTGAATAGAAAACATCAACAAAAGAATGAGAATGAATGGGGATGTTCTGAAAATACCCAAAGAGAAGTCTTTGAATATACACTGCATTTATGTTTAAAATACACTTTTAATCTGCAGTCACTTGATGATGCTCTTGAGTTGTGTTTCAGGTTTGGAACACATAATTTGCAGAAGGGACTATATTAATTAATTATTCTTCCATTTTCACTCCTCTTTCTCAGCTGAATCCTGAATTTAGGACAGTACTGTTGTGCACTCCCGAGCCCTCTCCTAGATCTCTTCTGCATAGTCTCAATGAACAAGGCTAGGCTCATTGTGAGCTCTCCTGTGCCAGAAATGATCAGCCTAGGAGGTGGGATTCATGTCACTATTTCCAGTCATCTAAAAATAGCTATTCAAAATTAGTTGTTCAGACTCTCTGTATTGTTGCTAGAAAGACAGAAGCCCTTCCAGAGAGTAGTTCATCTCAACTCACCATAAGGCATCTTGCCAGCTCTCCTTTGACCACAGAAGAAGCACACATAAATATCATATACATATACTGGGTTTTTTAAGAGTCTCTTCTTAAATTGTTTTTCTCCTTTTTTCCCCATGGGCTAATCCAGTCCCATGTTGCATTCATAGTACACCGCAGCCAGAATCTACCTGAGATACAGCAGAGAGCACGTTATACAGAAACCAACATAAAGCTTACAACTAAATGTTCAGAGATTTCTTCAGTACCTCAGCTGTAACAGGAACCTAAGGAGCTAAAACATATCTTGAAACAATGCTAAAAATAGCTGTATCAGCTCTGCCACCTTCTTTCTAAGACTCTTGTTCATGCCAGACTCCTGTTGGATGCCCTGTCTTCTGAAATCATAGCTACTGAAGATCTGGTCCTAGGACTATTCTGACACAGTACTGCTCACCTGAAACACTTAAAAGGGTTATAAAAGTAATGAAATGAACTAGACAGTTCTGACTTGTATACGAGGCCAGAGAATCCGGAAACATTTTCATCTTTCTGCGACCTTATCACTCACAATAACTCTCTGGAAGGAGGTTGTAGCGAGGTGGGTGTTGGTCTCTTCTGCCAAGCAACAAGCAGTAAGATAAGAAGAAACGGCCTCGAATAGTGCCAGAGGAGGGTTTTACTAGATATTCAGAAATATTACTTCACAGAAAGGGTTGTCAAGCATTGAAACAGGCTGCCATGTGTAGTGGTTGAGTCATCATTGCTGGAGGTATTTAAAAAATGTGTAGATGTGGCACTCAGGGACATGATTTAGAGGTAGACTTGGCAGTGCTAAGTTTATGGTTGATCTCAATTATCTTAAAGATTTTTTCCAACCAAAATGGTTCTGTAATTCTCTGAATCTGTAATCAGACAGCCTGAGAATTTGCAGATGTTGAATCAGCACCAGTTTTCCTTAAATTCTGAGTATGTTTGTGCACCATTTGTCTAGGTATGATTTCTGAGTTTGTTCAGGATCAACCACAATGTGATATAGCAGACCCCATCTGTACTGAACGCTGCATTTATATGGCTGTGAGATCTCAAATAAATGCTATTAGAAAGTTTTATTATCTGCTGTGAATAGTGGAAATACCAAAAAGAAAATTAGCAAAAAGGTGCTCTAAGGGTAGCTTGCAAAACAAGCAATGCCTCCTGTGGCTCAGGACATGGTTGGCTGAGCCACTCCTATCCTTGAGGTGTCACTGAGGCTGACCTGAACTTGGACTTCTTCTTTTTTGTTTTTTTCCAGTCTGCAGTGTGTTGATTGATGTTGCTGGCAGATTTGCCACTGTGGTATTTTCCTATCCCAATGCCTGGAGGCCCTGCTCTGCTTGAGTAGAACAGATTGTCCTGTCACTGTAATGCAAGGGCTATGGCAGTTTTATCCTTCACTCTAGGAACAAAAAATAAAATGAAGAATCCAATGAGAAATGTTCCTAAGCTTTCATAAACAAAATGTATATGGGTCAGAGTCCTTAGCCTGTGTGCTCCATCTATGGAAAGAAATAACTAACGGCTGAATCAGTGAATTCCTCTCCAGCAGATTTCTCAAGAACTGTAAAAGAGTCTGATACATTGAATGATCCATCTGTGTTGAAGAGAGGAAGAAATGCTTACTCCTATTTTGTCTTTCTATCTTTTTATCTATCTTTTCTGTCTGTTTTTTGTCTTTCTATTTATTTTTCACTAAAAGAAATTGTTCTCAGTAGTTGTTGCCCTGATGTACACCCATACGTCAAAAATATTCTGCTGCTTTTTCTGAAAGACCACAGGAAACAGTCTAAAGTTGTATGTTTACTGGAAATCATATGACTTATATGAATTATTAGTCATACAAAAATATTTTTATAAAACAAGAAGAACATATGTTTCCTATTTGACATAAAATACAGTTGTCTTACAAAGAGATAGACAAAAATGTCACATAAACATACCCAGAATTTAAGGAAAACTGATGCTGATTCAACATATGCAAATTCTTCTTGCTTTTCATTGGAGTTGGTGGCTTAGTAGAAGCTATGGATGACTGGGGACTGGGACTGTAATGTATTGAGGTGTGCTAAATACATGAGGACTAGACCCCAGACAACTCTCTACTCAAATTCAAATTTTACTCAAAAATTACTCAAATGAGTAATTCTCTACTCAAATCAATCAATAAAATGGCATTCTTTGAGCTGCTATTTAATAATTGCTAGTGACAGATCTGCTAAATAGCTTGAAATATACTGTGTAGTCACTAAAATGTGTAATTTTGTGGCCAGCCAGGAGTTAATCGTGCCCCTGCCAGCAGCTATTGGTGCAGGAGATCAGATATAGTCTCTAGTTACCCATGCTTCACTTTCTGTATCTTTTGTTCATATGTTGTGGTGTCTTGGAGCCATCTGGGTCAAGTGGAACTGCAAAGCTGCTTCATATCGAGGATGGCCCAGGAAAGTGGCAGGAGGTACCAGTTCAAAAGCACAGATGCCTGAAATGTGTTAAAGGGATCAAAGAACAGTGGGTAGGCAGCAGAGAAATAAATGTCTTGAAAAGGTAACTATGTTGGGAACAAATGTGGCACAGAGTGTTTCTCTACCCAGCAGAGAGAGATAGGGTCTGAGTGCCTCAGCCAGTGTGGTAGTGTCACCTTATGTCACCCCGGGTCATTTTGCCACAGGACACCTTGCACTCAGGCATCAGGACACAATGGCCTGGCTGCAGTGATACAGACTCAGATATATTTCCATGAGTTTGACCCTGTCTTTTAAAAGTACTGGTTGGATGGCAGTTAATATAAATCTGCAATAATTAGTAGGTCATTTAAACCTTCAGTTTCTTTTATGTAGACCCACGGCCTAGTTGAGCTTTTGTGCATCTGATTATGCACAAGCAAGTGCATAACTGTATTCCCACTGAGATGCACCTTATTTTTCTAAGATCAGTTCTTAATTTTATGAAGATCAATCAGAATTCCCCTTCTATGCACCCCAAACTAGACTCCAGCATTTTTATGCCTTCCCCTCTCTTTCCCACTCCAGCATCATGTGCAGCTTCAGTGGCAGTGCTCTCTCTGTCATTGAGATCATAAGGGCAACAGCTGTAGATCCAGCAATGGCTCTGTAAAGCCTCTTGAGATTTCCGGTTTGGCAATTAGTTGCTGATAATTAGTCCCTGGGCACATTTACAAAAAAAATTAAGCATGCCAAGGAATGATCCTGTGATGGGGACTCCATAGTTTGTGCTGTTTATAAACTGCTAGAACAGTTATAGTTGTGAATTTAGTCCAAGCTTGGAGTTTTAGTCCACTGCTTTCTCAAGCAATATTTGAGCATGATGCGGTTGACATGTACCTGAGGGCATGGATTGCTCAGCCTGAGCAACAGGTACCTCATATGTGGTCACCATGTTACGGAGGGGAAGGAAGTTAAACAACATGGACATAGGATGTTCTGTGCCAGGAAACAGGTCTGTTTATTTTATTTGTAGATTTGTATTGTCTGGATTTAGTTTTTCCATGGTAGTGACAGTATTTATTTGCAATTTGTACATTATTAATTCATTCCTAAGTTATTTCTGAAAATGTGTAGGACGGTGCCAGAAAGTATGTGAATGTTAAGATGACTGTGTTTCCCTTATCTATGAGGACTTCTATGGGCCAGAGAGGAAGAATTACGAGGAGAGTAGGCGATGGATATTCTTTAGGATTTCAACACTCTTGTACCAAAACATGCTGCAAAAATAACTTAATTTTTGCTCTAACCAGGAACTAGAATGTAAACAATATCACACACCTGGCTTCACTGTTCCCCAATCATATGAATACATGAATAATACTTCGGCCAATCCACCACTTGCACGCACCAATCACACACCTACCTAACACATAAAAGCTAAGATATGCTAGACTCTATGCTCCTCGCCATGGGTCAAAGCTTGGTGACACCATGAACATCTGCTTGCTGTGAACCTCTGCTTGGTTTTTGTTGGGGAGCCTGGGGCAAATTGCGAGGTAATAAGCTCGAGTTTTCTGACCTTGTACTGCATTGTCTCTGCATATTCCAACCTGCCTCTGAGGGTGCAAAGTCCCCGTCCCTTACAGGCCTAAACTCCTTTTCTAGGAGGAAATTATATGGATTTGTCAAAACTACATTGTGACTCATCTTTTATCTATTTTCTAAAAGTTTTCATTCATATAGCATGGATTTTCATTCTAGTACTAACCTGACTTTACGCTCATTGACCTCTAGTCTTCCGACTCCCATTTCCCTCATTTTCCAAAGGAAGACCCTTGATTTGCCTTTTACCAGCCGCCTGGAGCCTCAGCCATCCTCTTCCTATGCTCTATGAACTCTTCAAGGCTTTGAAGTGACATCAGAGTAAATTTAATCAAATCAGCCTTTATCGCCGCTTTTTCATTTGGTGTTTCCCTGCTCTAAACTGGATTTTTGTTCTTTTCTCACTCACAGTAATATCATTATCTCCTTTGAACTCTGAAATGTTGTTGTAAGCTTTCTTTCTCCACTGAATAGGAAACCATTCTTTGAATGATCTTCAGATATTGCCCTGAGATGAGATATATTTTTTAATAAATTTGAGTATTCTGTTGCGCTGGACAAAAGGAAGGCATTCCCAACTTTGTGACCTTGGAATAAGACCTGCATTTTTCTAGTTGTTAAATACATTTATGTGAGACATTTGAGAAAATGTGGGAACGAGTTAGTTCAAAGGCTTAAAGACTAATTGGTTTATATCTCAGTGATTCTTTTACCTTTAGCAGTCGTTACACTTTTTAACCTAGGAAAGAATGGCTTATGCACGCACACATGGCAAAGTACATAGAAAATCACTTTATCATTTGTCAAACCTGTAATGAACCATTTGAGACTACGAATCTTATGCAAACTTTCTTTAATGGGGAGTGATATGAGTGACTAACTTGGTAATGGAATTGGCAGACACAATATTGGCTAAGTGTTTGGACCAAGAAGTTTGATGTAATAAAGCTTCACTCTCAAGGCCTTTTCTGCAGTCTTTGGACAGTCAAGAGATTCAGCGATTATTGTTCCGTTATATCAGTGCTAATGGGTATTGCATGCTGATCCCTACCAAGTTGCATTAGCTTCTGAGAAATTATAATTTTAAGTAATAAAATTTTTTTCATCCTGGATTAGATTTTTAAATTATTTTTGCATCAGTTTAGAAATTTCATGCACTTGATGTTTATTTGTGGTAGGAATTTCAGTGTCTTTCTGAGTCTTAATGGGAGAGGAAAAGCCACTTTAATCTCTTCTGTATCAATTTAATTTCCAGTTCCAAACCTCTTGTTTTCCCTTGGACTCTAACTAGGAGCATTTTTAATAGCATGCTTACTGGTAGAAACAGTACAGGATTTTATCTCTGTTGCTGGGACAGTGTGCTCAATGAGACACGATGTATTTAGCATCTGTTCTCATGTATAGAGTGTATTAAATTATAATCTAACATTTCCTCAGTTTTCAGACCTGATATTCTGGAATACCATAATTTGAGTAGAATTAGAATACTGTCATTGAAAAATCTTACTTTCTAGCAAAATCCAGCAGTTCCTCTTATACATGCAATACTTAGAATATGTTGTTGTGATATTGATGCTTCCACTCTACCAGCAGTGTGTTTAGCAATTTACTGTCTTCTATTATTGACATACAGTGAAAAAGATACAAGATTTTATGAGAATGAATAATCTCTCAGGGTAGGATTCATTTGAGACTGAGACACCTAGATTTAGATCCATAAATACATGTGCTTGGGAGTTCCTGTTACGAGATCAGTGCTGCTTGGAGACAGGTCGTTAACACCTTAATTTGATTGCCTTAACTTGAGGTGTCTATCATTACTTGAGGTGCCTCACTATGTATGAGACATCCACAGGACAACACCCACATGGAAGACCTGTTTGACTTCGTACAAAAGGCAGTGAGTGTTTAAATTCAGGCAAATGAATCAAGCCCTGGACATTTATTTAGTGGCATGATGAACTGCTCTGCAGGCTCCACTGACTGCACTGACCAGAATGTTTATCTCTGTGGAAAGCTTATGTAGCTGGTTCACAATTCGATGTCTACATGTAGATATCTGAATTTAGGTATTTGCATCTGGAGCCAAGTTCCAATATGGTGCAGGAACTGAGAGCTTGCAAACAATTTGGAATATTATATATATAAAATCCTTATAGATGGGGCAAAGAGAATCAACTCTATGTTTAGGAAAAAATAATTTCTGTGAAGCTCATGGAATACTGTTAGGGATATATTTTTTTTAAATTCTTTATTTTACCTCTTCTACACCATTCTTATTTTCTCCAATGGCTATAAACATACTCTTACCTATCATAGTCACTTTTAAACTTTTTTAAATTAATGTCTTGCTGCAGGTAACATTTGAGCTTCCACATATCTCTCAAACCTGTGGTTAACATGAATGGGTGAAATCAAGCACGAAATACTGTCTCCAGACATTTAAGATGTACTCTTAAGGATTTCATCATCCTCTTTGCATGGAAAGGCACATAGTTTGTTTAGGCTTCATTTGACCAAAATAGCCCTTCCAAAGTTGTTCACAAAAATTCAATGATCGTTCTATGCTCTCAGTTTTTTCTACCTGTTCATGAAACTACAGGGAAAATTCTGACAGCTATTCTGGAGTAGTGATATGATAGGGAAGGTTCAGAATTTCCTCATCCAAGTTGCATAAAATCTTTGGAGGGCTTATAAATGTTTTCAGGTGCATTAGGAAAATAATCTAGATTCTATCAAGACTGATAACAAAACTATCTGGAAATAATCATACAATCATACAATGGTTTGGGTTGGAAGGGACCTTAAAGATCACCTAGTTCCAAACCTTCTGCACCAGGCAGGGATGCCTTCCACTAGATCAGGTCACTCAAAGCCTCATCCAACCTGGCCTTGAACACGGCCAGAGATGGGTCATCTACAATTTCTTTGGGTAACCTGTCCCAGTGTCTCACCACCTTCACAGTAAAACATTTCTACATAATATCTAATCTAAATGTACTGTCTTTCAGCTAAAACCTTTGTCCCTCATGCTGTCGTTGCACTCTCTCATAAAATGACCCTCCTCATCTTTCTTGTAGGCCACTTTTAGCAACTGGAAGGCTGCTGTAAGGTGTCCCTGTAGTCTCCTCTTCTCTAGGTTGAATAACCCCAACTCTCTCAGCTTGTCCTTGTGTAGGAGGTGATCCAGCCTTCCGATCATCTTTATGGCCCTCTTCTGGACTGCTCTAACAGGTCCATGTCCTTCCTGTGCTGAGACTCCAGAACTGAATGCAGCACTCCAGGTAGGGTCTCATGAAACCAGAGGGGCAGACTCACCTCCCTTGACCTACTGGTCACACTTGTTTGGATGCAGCCCAGGATACAGCTGGCTTTCTGGGCTGCAAGCACACACTGCTGGCTCATGTTGAGCTTCTCATCAAACGACATCCCCAAGTTCTTCTCTTCAGGGCTAATCTCAATCCATTCCCTGCTTAGCCTGTAGCTTTGCTTGGGATTGCTTGGACCCCTATGCAGGATCTTTCACTTGGCCCTGTTCAGCTTCATGAGGTTTGCACCTCATGAAGTTCTCAAGTCTGTGAAGGTCCCTGTGGATGGCATCCTTGCCCTCCAGCATGTTGACTGCACCACACAGCTTGGTGTCATAGGCAGACTTACCGAGGGTACTGTCAATCCCACTGCCCATGTCTGTGACAAAGGTGTTGAACAGTCCCAATACCGACCTCTGAGGAATGCCACTCATCACTGGCCTCCACTTGGACATTGAGCTGTTGGCCACAACAAGAGCGTAACCATCCAGCCAATTCCTTATCCACTGAATGGTCCATCCATCAAATCCATGGCTCACCAATTTCGAGACAAGAATGTCATACAGTACAGTGTTGAATGCTTCGCACAAGTCCAGGTAGATGACATCAGTTACTCTTCCCTTATCCACTAATGCTGTATCCCCATCATAGAAGACCACCAAATTGTCAGGCATGATTTGCCCTTAGTGAAGCCATATTGGCTGTCACAAATAATCTCATTATTTTCCATGTACCTCAGCAGAGTTTCCAGGAGGATCTGCTCTATGATCTTATTTGGCACAGAGGTGACTGGCCTGTAGATCCACGTCTTCTTTTTTTCCCTTTTTAAAAGTGGGGGTTATGTTTCCCCTTTTCCAGTCAGTGAGAACTTCACCAGACTGCCATGACTTCTGAAATATGAGAACAATGCTGTTCCTTTGCTTGTCATGCAAAAGATATGAAAATTAGCTCTGAAGTAAGGGAAATATTATTATCAGACATTTTTTGCCAGTCACATATACTTTAAAGGACCGGGGCTCGATTCTCAATCCACTCAAGGCAATTTGTATGAGTAAGCAGTAAAAATTATCTTTAAACTACATTATGGGTGAACATCTCTCCTCACATGAGCGAACTTAGCTTCTAGAAAGTCTGCAAGATCAGCCTGCCATTTCCATTGTATAATGGAAAGTAGTTGTCTTTACTTGTGCTGTAGCAGGATCGCAGAATGGTGACTGGCTCTTCTCTGCTTGCTTTTCTTTTGGGCAGAATTTGGCTGGAATAGGCTAAAGACTGAAAAACATGAAACCTGAGGCAATCCTTCTGTCAGTAGTGTAACAATGTTGAATAAAGCCTCTGAAGAAAGTTCACTGTAGGGACTCTTTACACTGTGATATGCCCTCGCATTCAATATTTCTGTATTGTTTATCCAACACTGCTATAAATGTGTATTACAAATCCCATCTAGCTTGCCATTAGTTACAGACTAGTAATCCTGTTTGAGACTTTCAGCTGATGTCATGACACACAGCTGAACTGAAGAAAGTAAAAGATTTCAATAATGCTGGGCTTGTTTTCTGACATAGGTTTTGTTTAAACAGCTTTTGAGATCTGTCACATTTTAGTAAAATGAAAGTTAGGAACTCTTTCAAAAAGCAGAGAAATGCTTGATAGCATTAGCCACAACAGAATCCAGTGTTTCTAGGAGAGGAAACTGCTAACAGGCAGTCTGCTTGTTGTTGTGAAGCAGATAATACATGTAAGGCAGTACAGTATATAAGTCAAGGTTTTAATCTGGGGAAACCTCTACATGACATTCATTATGGCACTGGCGCTCAGTTTCAGCATCAGTTTTTACTCCTTTACCTGTGGAGAGGACTATTTGTTCATTCTAACACCTAGCATAGCCTGCAATTGAATTGTTGGGGTTGTGAGTCAGGGCCGGTTTAGGAATAAGATGGAATCTAGTTGAAACAAAGTTCTCTGCGAGGCAAAGTATATGTTTCAAATAGCACTGGGTACCTCCAGGTGGAATTGGTGACAGTAGCTTTGAATTCTTCCTGGAAAGGGAGGAACAGCATGCAGGAGGTGTCTGTCTCTCCAGGCTGTCCCAAGAGTGATAGATTTCCACTGAAAAGGTGATTAATTCCTTCTAGGATATTTGCCTGGAAAAGTGTGTTTTTACTAGCTTAAGTCTAAATAAATGAAATGTCTCATTTTGTGCAAGAGCTCACCAGGGTTTGGAGAAGAAGTACACAATCTCCTTGAGCAAGAAACTGACCACATTACTGAAATCTGAAATTCTTTCCATGCTGTTAATACCACCTGCATTTTAGGGAAAAATGTAGGAAAATGCAAGTTTATAGTATCCGTAAGGAACACAGAGTTCTATTAATTTACACTTTACAGTTTTATATGACGGATTTTTCTTTCTTGTTGCTTGAGCTGTTCTTCACCTGATTTCCATGTCTGTACTTAATTATTTCAAATTTGCTGTGTAAGAAATTTGTTTTTCTATATCATGGTATTCAGAGGGTTTTTTCCCCCTGATATTCCCCTTCATTACATCCTGCTGTCATTTTCAAGCTCTATTTGTTTACAGGTATATCCCTTATATTTTCATGTACTTCTGCTACAGTACCACAGTACCTACAGTATTGTGGAAAAGCCACACTGTTGAGAGACTTGGCTGTCTGCAGCACAAGGTCATCTCTCTGTGAGATCTTCTGGTAACACAATGTAGTTTCAAGGTTCTCCACTGGTTGTGTTGTGAGACTTTTTTTTCGTCTTGGACAAAGCCCTTCTTATATTGAAGTCAATGGCAAAACTGTAATTTCTTCACAATTATTCCTCTGATATCTGTGGTGCTTTGTAAAGGATTTACAAAATCTTGTTAAGGGTGACTGTCCAGACCCATCATGTCATGGCACATAAGTGAAATTTGACTCAAATGACCTTGATAAGGACAGGCTGATGGAGTTGGGCTTGTTCAGCCTAGAGAAGACTGCAGGAAGACCTTATAGCAGCCTTTCAGTACTTAAAGGATGCCTACAGGAAAGCTGGGGAGGGGCTCTTTATCAGAGAGTGCAGTGATAGCATGAGAAATAATGTTCTAAGCTGAAAGAGGATACCTTTAGATTAGATATTAGGAAGAAATGTTTTACTGTGAGGGTGGTGAGGCACTGGAACAGGTTGCTCAAAGAAGTTGTGGACGTCCCATCTCTGGAAGTATTCAAGACCAGATTGGATGAGGCTTTGAGCAATGTGATCAAAATGTGAGCAAAGTAGAAGGTGTCCCTTGTCCATGGCCGGGGGTTTGGAACTAGGTGATCTTTAAGTTCCCTTCCAACAGAAACCATTCTATGGCTCTATGATTTCATTCTGAAAAGACTCTTCTATTTTTACTGACAGATGAAATTCATTTGGACTGGTTTCATGCACATGGTCCAGGTCATGCCTTTAGGGGACAAAGTGACTTTTCATGCTGACTACTAGTGTCAGTTTTCTTAGCTGATATTCCTAGTCAAATTGAAATTCTGACAGTAGCCTGGCAGTACCCTAGCAAGTTATTAGAAGCTGAAGAAAAAACTTGATCGGTACTGAAGATCACATATTCCAAATGAAGATAGGATCTTGAAAAATATTCAGTGGTGATCTGATCACGTTACCTCTGTGAAGAATGGCAATACTGCCAAGACTCAGGCTAGGAGGCAATATAGAGTATTTAGCAAAACATAAAAATACCATAGTATTTATTAGCCTTTCTCTCCCTCAGTTTCTTTGATAAACTTTATCATTCAGATGTATGACTAGATGTAAAAAAAGAGTTAATGTAAATTTTTTCATTATCAAAAGCTAGAAAATACTGGAATTTAGGTGCTATTTATGAGAGAATCAGCAGTTAATAACTAGAATTTCAGAAGGAAGCTGGTGTCCTGTCTATGATGAACATGAAATCTAAATTTAAATTTCACGTTGTATTTCTACAGAAGATCTGTAACATTACTGGTATAAAATTATTTTAAAATCTTTTTATGTAACTATCATTATTTAATTGTTAGAAGGTTTTAATAATTCTGCTTGAGAAACAGAGGGATGTAAACAGTTGTCTATGGATTTAGTGATAATTCCAGTATGATTATAATGCACTAATCTTCATGCTTTTGCTTTAAAACTGTTTGCATCATATTGCTGTGTGTGTATGTGTGTGAATTTGGAATGCGTGCGCATGATAGCCAGAGGACAATAAGCATGTCTGTGTTAGCTTGGACACTGCTTCCATTCCACAGTTATGACCAAATTAAAAAATGTAGAAATTTAGTTTAAAAAGCATCATTAAGTTGTAAAATACAGTAGTGCTAGACCACAAACTGTGTAAAAACCACATGGGAAAGTGATGAGTACAATTCTGGTGGACGCGGTTGGGTTCATATGACGTATGCTACCAAAGTATGTCTGTTCTCCTTTCCTTTTCTCAGCAGAACAAAAGTCTTGTAATTGTTGTTTTCTTCTGCGTTAACCATGGAGTTTTATTTTGCTCTGTGGACATGCTGTCAGTCCTGTCAATTAGTTCTGCTTCAGTGCAATATTTCAGTTCATGGGTTGTCTCCATCAAGACAAGCAGTACTTTTCCCCAGCTCCTGCTGTGTAGCAGGCTGTTTGGCAAAGGTGACACAATAGATCTCAAAGGGTTCATTATGTGTGAGAGCTAAAAGCACTTCCCTACATGATTTATTTATAGATGATAACTGGTAGGGGATGGACTGTGTAATGGAGTACATTATTTGCTCTTTTGTAAGCAATATCCTTATATATTTCTTAATGGAAAACATTGAAGAATTACTGGTTGTAACCCCACAAACTGACATTGTTTCAGCAGTTTGGGTTACCGCATAAAGCTGATGGTTTCTAGGGGCAGTGCAAGCGGCACCTTCTATTTATCAGCCTTTCCCCCAGTCTGCTGCAACTATTTAAAAAAGCTATGAATGGTTTTATTATGAATCACTGAGCTGATGCCAAGTAAAGATAGACAAGAGCCCTTCGACACCAAAGAGCCTAAGGGCTTGCTCCGGACCCCGTAATTATCACAGTATCACAGTATCATAAGGTTGGAAAAGACCTTTGAGATCATCGAGTCCAACCTATGACCCAACACCTACACCTACTCCTACTTGTCAACTACACCATGTCACCAAGAGCCTCATCCAATCTCTCCTTAAACACCTCCAGGGACAGTGACTCCACCACCTCCCCAGGCAGCGCATTCCAATGGCCAATCACCCTCTCAGTGAAGAATTTTTTCCTAATGTCAACCCTAAACCTCCCCTGGCGAAGCTTGAGACCGTGTCCTCTCGTTCTGTCACCGGTCGCCTGAGAGAAGAGACCAACCCCTGCCTGACTACAACCTCCTTTTAGGCAGTTGTAGAGAGCAATAAGGTCTCCCCTGAGCCTCCTCTTCTCCAAGCTAAACAACCCCAGCTCCCTCAGTCGCTCCTCACAGGGCTTGTGCTCCAGCCCCTTCACCATCCTCGTTGCTCTCCTCTGGACACACTCCAGCATCTCAACATCCTTCTTAAACTGAGGGGCCCAGAACTGGACACAGCACTCAAGGTGTGGCCTGACCAGTGCCGAGTAAAAGGGGATGATAACCTCTGTAGTCTGGCCCCTCAAACTTAGCAACTGTCAAACTGCTCTGTCTCACTAGTAAAGGGTGGGAAAGTGATGGGCTGTATGAAATGAGATATTTCACCACCCAATTTACTAATCTGACAAACTGAATTAAGCTCTTCAGGGGTTATCTGAAGTCTTTATTAGGGAGGCTCACAGCAGTTCTCCTGGTTGAGCTCCAAGGTGAGCAGGGATCTAAATCCTGAATGGCAGAGAAGAGAGCTGATGCCAGGGAAGCTTTGGAGCATCAAGGAGAGCTCATGCGTGAGCAACATACATCCTGCTAGGCTGTGTTAAAAGGGTCACTAATGGCTGCATTGGAATGTAAAGAGGCCAGCAGTCAGATAGTAAAAGATAGGGCCCTGACAGCTTGTTAAAAAGATGTGATACACCTAGACATCTGCCTCAGAGGGAGGAGGGCTTCCAGTGTTTTTCTTGCTACCAAATAAACATCCTTTCTCTTTTGAGATATAGGCTGTGATGACCAGTTTTCCCTTATTCATGCGACTTGGAGAGGGCTCACTTGCTTTTGGGCTTCACTTCAGTTCCCCTAAAGCCTGCCTCGTGAGTGCCTTTTTTGGGGAAGCTTGTAGGCCTGTGGTGCATCAAAATGTATTTTAATGCCAGCCCTGTCTCTGTTGGTAAGGAAATTCTTACTCATGGGGAAAAAATAAATAAATCTGTGTATGCTGACATAAACCCACGCACTGTAATTTAGATTTCTAAATTATGTGCTGTAGCCACCACATTGATTATGCTGCAGTTATACTCTGTAGCTATCAGTTGCCTTTCAGTAGGGTACATTTTGGTACGGTAAAGTCTGCACAAAAGAAGAGATCTGCATTTCCTAATTTTCAAGATTACTAGACCATAGAAATCATTAGTGTGTTAAACAGAATAGCTACAATGTATGTGACTTTCTAATAGATTTTTTTATTTTACAAACTAATGACAAACTAAGTTGGGAAACACCAATAGACTTAAAAATTTGTCTGTAATTGAAGTACTGCATATCAGCATGTCATACACACGTAAATCCAGAGCTGGTCCAAATCCAGGAACTTCATCTTCCGTGTCTATGAATGTAGCAACTATAGAGGTTGTTTCTGTCTTATGAAAGGAAATATTATTATATTAATTAAGAAAAATTCAGCTTTCTCATAGGTAGGATTTCCAGCCACAGGAAGAAAGAATAGCTAGAACAATACTCACATGATTTTCCTTTCATGGTTGATAAAAAGGAAGTGTGCACTTGTTTCACACAGAAACCAGCCTTCTACACCTTTTTCAGATAGAGGTCTAGATAACTAGCTGTTCACATACCCATCTTACCTCCAGTTAACTGGTGAGAGGAAAACTTATTAATTTTCACACACTAAGACAATTTTAAAAAAACCCCAATAGCCCTTTACTGTTTGCTCTATTTACGCGTCAAAAGTACAGTAGCTTAGTGAGGTAAAAAATTACTACTGAAATAACGTTTGCAATAAGGTCTTAAAGAAAGAAATATTTCACTTCATCACAAGTGAAAGTTTAAACTTTGGAGCAATTGCTCTTGTAAGTTATTGAAAAAGAGCAGTTATTTGTTTTGCTGAAAAACCAAGAAAAGAAATGTCTCTATGTTTTGACTGTAGAAAAACCACTTCAACTGTACTCTTCTCATGCTGTGTCTCCTAGATTTGCTTTGTAGAGAGCAGGTGGTTAGAAAGAGAAGTATTCATCTTCTCATTCATGTGAGAAGATGTTGGACAACAGGCAAGATCTCAGCTAAGCAGATCTTTGATTTTTGAATGTATCAGAAGATTTTAAAGGAGACTGAGCTGTTATTTAATCCATCTGCTTGGCTAACCACAGGGTCACGTGGTTCACCATCATTCTTGAATCAGATATTTCAAATGTTTTTGCCCCTTCAGAGACAGAAATTCCTTGACTGGGGAGATGCTCCAGTTCAGCACTTTTTTACTCATAGACTGATTTAAAAATTTGTCTCTTCTTTTCTGTAGTTTCAAATCAACGACTTATTGTCTTGCTCACAACAGAGAGCAATTTGTTTCTTTCTCCTCTGCAGTAGGCTTTTGTATATGAAGACTGTTACCATGTCTCCCCTGTAGACTAAATATGTCCAAGTTCCTTATCTGTGTTTTCTGAAAATAATCCTGGTTTCAATGTTTTTGTAGGCTTTTGCAGATCTTCTCTGAAATCTCTCCATTTGAATCATAGAATCATAGAATGTCCTGAGTTGAAAGAAACCAAAGATCATCGAGTCCTGTTTCTGTCCCTGCACAGGACAACCCCATCATTCACAATATGTGTCTGAGGGTGCTGTCCAAGTGCTTTTTGAATATTGTCAGAATTGGCGTCGTGACTGCTTCCCCGGGGAGCTGTTCCAGTGCTCCACCACCTTCTGAGTGAAGAACTTCTTCCTATTATCCAGTGTAAAACTCCCCTGGCACATCTTCCTGCCATTCCCTTCAGTCCTATCATTTGTCACCAGAGGGAGGAGATCGTCCTTCCCTTGTCAGGAAGCAGTAAACTGCAAGGAAGTCCCCTCCTCAGTCTCCTCTTCTCCAGGATGAACAGACCAAGTGCCTTGAGTCACTCTTCATGTGGCTTCCCCTCTAAAGCATTCACCGGCTTTGTGTTCTTCCTCTGGAGACTCTCCAGTAGCTTGATATCCTAATATACTGAGGTGTCCCAAACTGCACACAGTACTCAAGGTGAGGCTGCACCAATGCGGAGTAGAGCAGGACAGACTCCTCCCTTGACCAGCTGTCAATGCTGTGCTGGATACACCCCAGGACACAGTTGCCCCTCTCGGCTGCCAAGGCACTGTTGGCTCATGTTCAACTTTCTGTCAACCAGAACCCCGAAGTCCCTTTCCGCCAGGCTGCTCTCCAGCCTCTCTCTCTCCAGTCTGTATCTACATCCAGGGTTGTTGTGTCCCAGGTGCAGAACCCAGCACTTGCCCTTGTTAAACTTCATGCAGTTGGTGACTGCCCAGCTCCCTACTTTGTCCAGACCCCTCTGCAGGGCCCTTTTGCCCTCAAAAACAACAACAGCTTCTGCCAATTTCATGTCATCTGCAAACTTACTTCTTAAACCTTCAAGTCCTGCTCGAATGACATGCCCTAAATTGCACTGTATTGTACCTAGGACAAAAATTATTTAGATACAGTTAGTTTTAGCTAGCAACAAAAGTGAGAAAAACCCCACTTTTTTGTGTTTTCAGTAAAGGTTTCCCTAAAATAGGATTTAAACAGGGTTCTCTTTCTCACCCTGTTTCATATTACATTTTCCCTTCCAGACAATAAAATCGGCTTGTATCTTGGAGACTATACTTGAGTAATCATAAAATAAAATGTATGATGTCAGGATTAAGATAAACAAGCTGAAGACAATCTGGCAATATGATAAAGGACTATTTTAGCTTTGAGAAATGGTCAAACAGATAAAAGGGGAAATCCAAGCAAGGGTAAACAGAGATGAAACCCCTAGTAATGAATTTTTTGTTAACTTTTTTACTAGAATAATCCTTAGCTATGACAGAGCTATTTGTTATGATATTTTCCAGAAGACGTAATGCAGGAGTCTTCGTAAATCATTAGCTGGTCAAATTATTATTGTAGAATTATAAATTCCCATATAAATTCTCCATATTTGATTTTAACTGAGAATACAGGTGAAATCATATAACTAACTTTTTATTATTATTTATTCCTAAGGAAATCATTAAAGTCCACGCAGTTCAGAGAAAAATAAAAATAATAATAAGTTTTATGTATTCTAGATACTCTTTTGAGGAGTGCCTAACCATTTCTAAATAGCTATTGGACAGATAGCTTTCCTTTCAACTTTTATGGATCATAGAATCATAGAATGGTTTAGGTTGGAAGGAACCTTAAAGATCATCTAGTTCCGAACCCCTGCCAAAAGCAGGGACTCCTTCCGCTAGACCAGGTTGTTCAAAGCCCCTTCTATCCTGATCTTGAACACTTCCACGGATGGGACATCTACAACTTCTTTGGACAAACTGTTTCAGTGCCTCACCACACTCATAAGGTAGAATTTCTTCCTTATATCTAATTTAAATCTCCCCCTTTTCAGCTTAAAACCATTACTCATTCTTCTATCACTACACGCCCCTATAAAAAAGGCCCCCTTTAAGTACTGAAAGGCCACAACAAGTTCTCCCTGGAGTCTTCTCTTCTCCAGGTTGGACCACCCCAGTTCTCTCCCTTGTCTTTAAAGAAAAAATTCTGCAGACCTCTGATCATCTTTGTGGGCCTCCTCTGGACCTGCTCCAACAGCTCCATGTCCTTCTTACGTTAGGGGCCCCGGAGATGGACACAGCACTCCAGGTGGGGTCTCCTGAGAGGGGAGTAGAGAAGGAGAAATCACCTCCCTCACCCTGCTGGTCACGCTGCTTTTGATGCAGCCCAGGATACGGTTGGCTTTTTGGGCTGCAAGAGCTCATTGCTTGGTCATGTTGAACTTCTCATCAAAATACAGCCCAAGTCCTTCTCCTCAGGGCTGTTCTCAATCCATTCTGCATCCAGCCTGCATTTGTTAGTGGGATTGCCTAATTCTTAAAAACTTCATCAGCTAGAAACCACGAGAAGAGTTACTCCATTAAGGGGTTCTGAGGAGATTGGGGATTATGATAAAAGCAGATCTGCAGTCTATTTTGATTTTGCCCTTACATCAGATAAGTGATTGCTATTAGCGTTCTGGTGGTTGTTTACTCTGCAAATGAAGTTCATTCCAATTCACTTTATTTCACTTCATCATTTATTTGCTTAGTGTTGTTTACTGTATGACTAAGCTGACCAAGGTTTTATCATATTTGCATTGAGATTGTTGTGAAGAAGGTTAGACTGGTTGGTGAGTGTTGCATGTAGAAAGAATGTTTCTCTGCGGCAAGTCAATAGTAACTTGATACATCCTTATATATAGGAAAAAAGCACTATTCAAAACTGATGACACCATAAATCCACAATCTTTAACATACACTTTTTATTTTCTCAAAAGAAACTTTGTAATAACAGCTTCCATCTGTGGAAGAACTTCTGCCATTGCCAGATGAGTTCCTGTATTCTTATGACTGAACATTCTCCCAGGCCCAGGATGCCTCCGCTCCTTTCTTATATAACTCTGCGCCTCTCTGTGACATTACATTTTTGTCCTTTCTAAACACAAGTCTTGATCATATAAGCCTTCTGCTAAGTTGTGTGCAGCAAGTGATGCAGGGTTGAATTCTTCAGGCTCTGCTCTTTTGCACGTTCATATCCACATGTAGTGACTTTTTCAGCCTGTTATGATTTTCTGAACTAGTCAGAAAGAGAGGTTTGTACTCTTAAAGCCAGTTACAGCAAAGAGCAGCACCAAGTTTCACTCCAGTCATCTGGCAAAGTGGCAACTACCTCCCACCAAGTCATCACTGTCTGTTATGAGCACATATTCCAGAAAAAATGTTTATGGGTGGAATTCTCAAGATTCAAACAGAATTTCATACTGGTGGTATTACAGCTGGTTGTTGGTTTAGTTAGGGCCATAGATGTCTCTGTTAGGCTGGAGAACGTTTGTCAAATAATGTAGTTTGATAGTTGCTGTGCTTATTTGACTTTTCACTTATCAAACTTTCCTTCTGCTGTAATTATAAATGCAGAACAAATTGGAGCTGATGAAGGAGCATGACCTGCAAGAGAAAATGTACAATAAAATACAGCAGTCACTGGAAAATGTCAAACCATTTTTATGGGGAACCTTTTGGATGAATTTGGTGGCTGTTTAGAGAACTGAGCCAGTGTTGGAGCCAAAGGACAGGGGCACGTACACATCCAGGATTAATCATGAATCAAAACACTTGAAGAATAAACTATGGATGAGGTGTACATACTATGAAGCTGCATCGTTATGTGCCTTATTAGCGTGGGCAACCTGGTTAGCTGAATGCTAGCCCATTGTCACTTCTGTGGCTCCTGCTGACTTTATTTTCACAAGAACTGCCACAAGTTGCACACAACTGGCTCATGTTTAGCTGGTTGTTGACCAATACCCCTATGCCCTTTTCCATGGGGCAGCTTTCCAGACATTTGTTCCTAAGCCTGTATCATTGCATGGGGCTGTTGTAACCCAAGTGCAGGACCTGACACTTAGACTTGTTGAGCCTCATACAACTGGCCTCAGCCCATCAATCCAGGTTGTCCAGGTCACACTGCAGAGCCTTCTCATGCTCAAGCTGATCAACCCTACTGCCCAACTTGGTGTCACCTGTAAACTTACTGAGGGTGCACTCGATATCCTTGTCCAGATCACTCATAAGGGTATTAAAGATAACTTGTCCCGATCCTGAGCCCTGGGGAACACCACTTGAGACAGTCCACTAATTGTATTTAACTCCATTCTTGACTGTTCTTTGGGCCTGACGATCCAGCCAGTTTTTTACAATAACCTTCCATGTTACTGAAGTGAGGCTGACATGCCTGCAGTTCCCTAGCTACTCCTTCCAGGCTTCCTTGTAGACAGGTGTCACATTTGCTATCTTCCAGTCAACAGGGACCTCCCCAGTTTGCTGATAAATGATGGAAAATGGTTTGGCAAGAACTGATCTCATCTCGTAGATCTCGTAGTCTTGTGTGTCTAAGTTGTGTAGCAGGTTGCTGACCATTTCCCTTTGGATTATAGGGGCTCTATTCTGTGCCCTGCCCCTGTCTCCCAGTGTGAGGAACTGGGAACCTAGAAAACAGCTGATCTTACTATCAAAGACTGAGGAAAAGAAGGTGTTAAGTACTCAGCCTTGTCTTCATCCTTTGTCACTATGTCTCCCCCTGCATCCAAAAAGGGCTGGAGATTCTCCTTGGGCCTTCTTTTGTCACTAATGAATTTATAGAAACATTTCTTATTGCCTTTTACAGCAGTAACCAGATTGAGCTCTACTTGGGCTTTGGCCTTCTAATTTTCTCCCTCCATAACCTCATGACATCCTTGTAGTCCTCCTGAGTTGTCTGCCTCTTCTTCCAAAGGTCATAAGCTCTCTTTTTTTCCCTGACTTCCAGGCAAACCTTTCAGTTTAGCCGGGCCTATCTTCCCTGCTGACTTGTTTTTTGGCGCATGGAGAGAAGACCTACTCCGGTGCCTTTAAGGTTTACTTTTTGAACAGTGCCCCGCATTCCTGGACTCCCCTGCCCTTCAAGACTTCCTCCCAAGGAACTCTCTTATCCAGGCTACTAAACAGGCCAAAGTCTGCCCTCCAGAAGTCCAAGGTGATAGTTTTGCTAACCCCACTCCTCACTTCTCCAAGAATTGAAAACTCTGTCATTTCATGATTGTTACGACAAGGTGGCTTCCAACCATACCACCACCCACAAATCCTTCTCTGTTTGCAAACAACAATTGCAGTGGGGCACCTACCTTAGTTGTCGCAGTCACCAACTGTGTCAGGAAGATATCTTCCCTGTGCTCCAGGAACCTCCTAGATTGTTTCCTCTCTGCTGTACTGTATTTCCAGCAGACATCTGGTAGATGGAAGTCCCCCATAAGAACAAGGGCTAACGATTGTGAGACTTCCCCCAGCTGCTCATTAGAATATTTTGTCTGCTTCCTCATCTTGGTTAGGTGGTCTGTAAAAGACTCCCACCACGATATCTTCCTTGTTGACCTTCCCCCTGATTCTTACCCATGAACGCTCAACCCTGTCATCACTGGTGTTAAGCTCTGGACAATCAAAACTCTACCTAACATACAGGGCTACTCCACTACCTTTCCTTCCTTGCCTATCCCTTCTGAAGAGTTTGTAGCCATTCATTGTAACATGTCAGCTGTGTGAGTCATCTCACCACGTTTCTGTGATTAACTATATCATAGTATTCCACCTGCACAATGTCTTCCTGCTCCTTCTGTTTGTTGCCCCTACTGCATGCACTGGTGCAGATGCACTTTCAGGGTGAAAAGCCCCAATTCCTACATGACTATTCTCAGGCACATCTGCGGTTTCTAACACATTGAGAACCCTTGTGTCTTTGCTGCCATGTAAATCTCCATGCCCTACCTCCACTGAGATGGCAGACTGGAGGATCTTGTTAGCACATTGTCCCTGAAATATTGGGGTGCTGCCCCCAGGCGTGTCTCTAGCAAGCCCAGGAAAAAGGAAGGCTATGAGCTATACAGCACAGTTGGTTATGGTAAGAGACAAAATTGTCCTAGCAGGATTATTTTATTGATACATTAAACCAGAGCAGTCTCTAGAAATTATATGAATAATTTTGCCATGTTAGGACTGATAGTAGTTAAGGTTTTCTAATTTTCCTCTTACTCTGTCCATTCTTTTTTTATGTTTCTGGTGTTTTTAGAATTTTAATGGCCACTTTTCTAACTGCACTGGGTAATATAGAGTCAGATGGATACAACTTTGTGAAGTTTCTCTACTGTGTTTATGACAGAAATAAAAATCTTTGATTTTGGAGAGGGTAAAATGAGCAGCACAAGTATGTAGAGGGTTTTTTTTTTTACTATCTTTATTTAACCCCCCAAATGTGCTAACGAATTGCTCAACAAATGAACTGCGTATGTCAAGACCCAAGACTCATGGGAACAGAATTGCTAACTTGCATCTGTTGCTGTTGTTAGCATGTTTTCAGTTTGTCCTGGGTACAAAGCAATCTCACAGCTAATTTGGGCTGTAACTTATTTATCCACGTTAATGAGTATATACATACAGCTACATATTACTTGTCTATGGCTATTTCTGGAAGAAAATAAATTTCCTCTGTGCTAAACCCACAAAACAAATGTGTGCATATTTTTATGCAACAAAAGACTGTTAGCACCATATTTCACTTTCCTTGCCTTTCGACTATGGTATAATACTATAATATTTTAAAAATAATCCTGTATACTTTACATTCTAGTTCATAAATCACCCTTGAGTTGTTTCCAAAACATTTTCTCATAAGGATACATAATTCTTGGATTAACATCTGTTCAATAATATTTGGGGCTTTTATCAGTAATACAAAAGAGTTCCAGCAGAAATTAAATTTCAGTTATCATTCCTAGTAAAATAAGTGGTCTCTGGCACATGCAAGCTCTTCTGTGACCACAATCCATGTACTGATTATAAGCAGTTTGGTGTGTTCAATATTGTTACTCTGGTTTTTCAAGAGATGTCTATTTTTCTGTTAATGTGTACTGTTTTCCACAGCCCAAATATCTGAAAAATATAGGGGAATGCTTGCAAGCAGAAGCACCTGCTCTTCAATAGCTAGCAGAGAGACTCAAGAGTTAATGATTTGCATGCACAGTCAGTGCATCCTTAAAACAATACATGGCAGTAATAAAATATTTGGTGTCTGGCACCTCAGTGGAGATGGAAACTGGCTTGATGTTATTGACTATGCTGGTGTGGGTGGGCTAATCTACTCTTGTGTGAGCTCTTACAGGCAAGCACACTGTACATCTGGTACAGTCCTAGCAGATGTGAACTGGCTCTTGCATCTGGTTGTCTCTGAGCACAGGAATGTCCAGCCCACGGGCATTTACAAAAGGTGCTGTCAATAAACCATTCATTTCACTGTCATTAAAAAATTCACACACATTATTATGCTTAGGATAAAGGAAGCCTTCAGGCAGAAGGAATTGGGAAGTTAAAGCCAACTGTTTGCTCCAAGTAAGGATTTAGAATGTGATGGAAAACTGAACTATCAAGTACTCTCAAGATCAGATTTATCTGCTGTTCCCAGCATAAACATTTGAACACACAGTAAAAGTGTGCACTTGACAGCTTGAGAAGGAGAATTCCGGTGTGCGTGACAACATATGGCCAGCTCAAGATCTCACTCAGGTGATTTGGGTGCACTGGGTGCAAGACAGTATTTCTGCGGTACAGTTTGTCAGCAGGTGTCCTGTACGTGACCCGCCCTATGCACTTGGTAGATGTTTCTTACTCTGGAGCCAGGATACAGTGGAGTTCCAGGCAGGTATGAACCATTTCTTCGCAAGACAGACATGACAAATGAATAGCTATGTTAATTTCTTTTACAAAGTATAAGGATTCTGTATCATAACAACGTTCTCTTTGCTGTAGTACCCAGTCTTTGCCAGTGGCCAACAGTAGGTGCTGGATAGGAGAAACAAATGTCATGGAAATGGTGACATTCCTTGGTCTTCAGAAGTCTATGACTTCTTCACTTGAGGCACCTTCATAGCCCCTGATTTACAGCTCTTACATGAATGTGTGTAATTGATTTTAGACTCCTGTCATTGTGTCAAAATGAATTCAAGAGGTTAAGTGCATATTTTGTGAAGAATATCTCCTCCTGTTCACTCAGAACTTGTGATGTGCTAACTTCCACTGAAAGCCCTTCGTCCCTGTATTGTGGGAGAGTTCAGAGAGGCCAAGTATTGGAACCAAAAAATAACCCTCAAAATTTTTTGTACTGATATGATTCTCAAAAGCCTTTATGGAGTCTAAATAAAAACCTATATATCTCCTTTAGCCAAATGTGAGAATACTCAAACCTGAAGATGTTTGAATGTAGGGCCCAGCTTTTGCATTTTGTACACATTTCTAAGGAAAATGCAGTCTCCAAAGCACACTTGTGACACAGGGGCTGAAGCCAATATCTGTGTGGCTCCTGTGAACTGCTCTAAGGAGCTGTGTCACATGGACATCCTCAATTCCGAGGGCAGAACGCATGCAGTATAAACCTGTGCTATGGGCTGGAGATAGTTTACCTCAAAGCATTTGAAATAGCAGACACATCTGGGGATCATTTTCTTTTCCAAACAAACATCACAACCTGATCTGGCTTTTCAAATACTTTAAAATCCCATTTTCTTCAAAAAATCATTCAAAATAATATATTAGAGAAAAGGTCTTAAAAGCGCTATGACTAAAAGGGCTCTAGGGAAGCAAGATGAACTGATTAGACATTTTTGTATAGTTTGATAATTATACAACTCTTGTTCTTAAATTTTTGGTACATGTGAAAGTAAAATATTCATTGCTCCAGAAATATCTTGTTTGCTAGAGAAACAGAGTGACAGATCATATATTTTTTTGTTTGCTTTTGTTTAAAAGATGCTCTATTGTAAATCCTGCAGGGTATCCATGTGTATGTATAGCTTTTTGAGAGAAGGTCTAGTGACTGTCCTTGTCCATTTATTTACCTCAGGATCTGCCAAGCAACTTTTACCTGCATGAAAGAATAGCTCACAGAAGGATGTGATGGGGACTGGCAGGTGAAACCTAAATCAATATTCTGTGTTTCATACTGAGCCTGGAATGAATCTATGGAGAAACAGCAAGACACACTCTGCACTAGCAGAAACACAAAATCATTAGTGTCATCATTCTGTTCTCTTCTCTGGCTGATCAGGAAGGTCTGTTAGTGGGAAATATGTGTATATATATATGTACTGTGCTGGTAACCCCAGCAGCTGGGCTTATCCGCTGCGCTGCGTGCTTTCCTGTGGTGGCCCTGGGAAAGCTGGGACAAAATCTTTATAAATGATCTGGATGCAGGACTGGAGGGTTTCCTAAGTTTACTGATGACAGGAAACTAGAGGGAGCAGTTGACACTCTGGAAGTCAGGGAGGCTCTACAGAGGAATGTGGACAAATTGGAGAGCTGGAAAGCTGTCAGCCATATGAAGTTTAACAAGGGCAAGTGTTGGGTTTTGCACCTGGGACACGGCAACCCTGGATATACATACAGATTGAGGAGTGAAATGTTGGAGAGCAGCCCTGCAGAAAGGGACTGGGGGGTTTTGGTCGATGGCAAAGTGGAACATGAGCCAACAGTGTGCCCTGGCAGCCAAGGGCCAACCATGTCCTGGGGTGCATCAAGCACAGCATTGCTAGCCGGTCAAGGGAGATGATTGTCCTGCTCTACTCTGTACTGGTGAGGCCTCACCTTGAATATTGTGTTCAAGTTTTGGGCACCACAGTATAAAAAGGACATAAAAGTACTGGAGAGAGTCTAGAGGAGGCCACAAACCTGGCAAAGGCTCTAGAGGAAAATCATATGAGGAGAGGCTGAAGTCACTCGATCCATTCATCCTGGAGAAGAGGAGACTGAGGAGGACCTCAAGGCAGTTTACTGCTTCCTCACAAGGGAAGGCGGAGGAGCAGACATTGATCTCTTCTCGCTAGTGACCAATGATAGGACCCAAGGGAATGGCAGAAAGATGTGTCAGGGGAGGTTTTAGTTAGATATTAGGAAGAGGTTGTTCACCCATAGGGTGGTGGAGCACTGGAACAGCTCACCAGGGAAGCAGTCACAGCACCAAGTCTGACAATATTCAAGAAGCATTTGGACAATTCCGTCAGACACACGGTGTGAATGCTGGGATTGTTTTGTGCAGGCATAGGAGTTAGACTCAATGATTCTTGTGTATCCCGTCCAACTCAGGTCACTCTATGACTCTATCATTCCATGAAATGTTAAACGTTAACAGCTAGCATGCAGGCTACAATGGTAAAACACCCTCTACATGATGAAATAAAACTGCCCAATAAAGTGTACTTGGTTTTGCCTTGCAAGCCTTTTGTTTACTTTAGGTTTCAGCAGAGAAATGAATGTCCATTTGTCATCTTGCATCACTACACTTCTTTTTAAAAGCAGCTTCAGAATTTAAAATACTGAGCAGAAAATTCTCATAAAATGGAATAAATTGAAAGCTTTTATGCAGACATTCTGGAAAATAAATTTGAAATTTAGCAAAATTACATCTGCAGATTTGATCTTTATGTCTCCCTGTTTCCTATTCTGAATGTTGAAGACCGATGGTGATGATGATTATTGATAACCAAAGCAGTAGTAATAATGTAGGGTGTGGTTTCTGATGAAATAGGCATGTTCATGCAGAATAGTGGCTGCCTGAATGCTTTTCCAGTGCTTAGATAATGCTTGGCAGTGTTTTTCTACTGGTTCCCCACATAAGGCTATGTGTTTCTAGTGGAGGTCAGGGACTTGGAGTTGTTTGGAGACATGAAAATAACAAGAATTCCACTAGATTTTACAGAATATTTCACTTGCCTCCAACAAATGAACGAGATGTGAAAGTTTAATCTATGCAGCTGATGTTTGCTGAGCCTGAAAAAAATGACTTTCCAGGACCTCTATGTTTTTGGTCTTGGGAACATGTTCATGCGTAGTGGAAGGTCATGGCTGACACTGAGCAGCTGGGCCCGTTTTGAAAGGTCGGGGTCTGGGAGCAACAAGATAAACAACAGTCCAGCAGAGTCCTACTAAAAAATAAATAAAGTGTGTTATCCCCAACATTTGAACGATTAGGAAAAAGTACCATCAAATTGAGCATGGGTGTTATTAGTTCAAGTTTTAAAAACTGTCCAGAAGGCCCTGATTTCTGGGAACTTGGGTTTGACCTGGAGAAAGAGAATAATACTGTGTGTGGCAGCTAGGTTACATATTCCACAATATTTGTGAAAATAGCATATGCGTTTTTACTTTAATCAGCTTCCTTTATGTACAGCTGATTGATACCCATATTCCATTTCATGGATTGGACTCTCTATTCCAGCTAATTGTGCTTAAAGGTTCATTATAAGTTTAAAGGTTTATTCTGCATTTTTTCCCTTTCTGTACAAAACTGGCATCCGCAGAATATTCGTCTCAGAGCTGAATGTGCAGCTGATGGTCCTGAACTAGACTCGTGTGATTTACCATGTACTTGGCCCCTCTTCTCTTTTCTAAAAAGAAATGATGGTAACATCTATTGTTATTCATTTTAATATACTAGAATTACTTGTAATATAAGTTTTCCAAAGTATTGTAAGCAGAAGTATACGAAGTTGTGCCAAAAAGACTATGAGTAATAGATCTGAAGAAAATCCTGGAAGCGTACAGGTTCAACTATCAGTCTGCATTAGGCAGAACACATCTGGTGTATTTACTAGATTTTAGGGAGCATTTATTTTTATTTTTCTTTGTTCCATTTTTTCTCTGTAGAACCAGAAAACCGCACACTATACGTCAGCCATTGGATAGGCAATTTGTAATGTTTTACACAAGAAAATATATTAAAAATACCATTTTAAAAATTGTAATGAGAACTTCCTGGTGTTTTGTTGAATGTGCAAGAAATACCTGGAGAAAAGCATAGGCCCTTGCTGGTTTCTTCTACACACACTCTTATAAATATGCATGTCTGCAGATCTTCTTCACTAATAGCTCCAAACCCTCAAGGAACATCAGAACAGTGTTATTGCATTCAGGAGAGCTATTAAAACTTAACCTTTTTCTATATTTCATACCTTCAGTGATTTGGGAAAATGAGGATTGAAGAGATGAAAACACTAAAAAAATTAAGTGAGTTCACTGCCCCTTCCCAAGCCAGGTGTCTGTTTGTTTTTCAAATTTAAGGTTTGGCTTGACAATGAAGAATCACTAATGTTTGTCTAAGGGGATAAAATAAAATGTATTTGCTAGACTAGGCTTAAATGAAATAGCTCTTAAAAAATTCTGGAAACGGCAAGTGTTTGCAGATAGTGTTTCTCTTTTTTTCAGGTACAAATTAACGTGCTTTAATGGTGTTGAGTGCTCCTGTGTGTTTCTCTCACTTCTTAAATGAAGTTCTAGCCTAGAATTAGAAAAGATCATAAGGGGTAGAGTTTTAAATATTAAACATTTAAATAGTGATAAAACGACCTAAACCAAACAATAACTTACAAGCTGAAATTAAATGCAGCTTTATCTTGTAAGAAACTCCAGGGTAGAGGTTTTCAGCTAGTCAATTTTATCACAGATTGCTTGAGATATTTAAATATTCTGTTTGTTTCCCGTCTTAAACTGCTGTAACTTGGGCTTAAGGCAAGTAAGAGGAATGGTCATATTAAGAAAAGAAGTATATTTTTTTCTGAGGTAGAAGAGATACAAAGATCTAATACAGCTGCAGTAGGAACATGCAAATGGATAGACTGAGTTCTCTGACTCATGGTGGGCTGGAAGAAATGTGTTTGCAGTTGGGAAGAGTTAAATAGAAAGTGCTCCGAGGTCTGATACTGGTTTCGTTCAATTACTGCTTCGTTGCTGTGACCAGATCCACTGTTTAAGAAGAAATGTTTTTTACTTTTAACTTGTTACTTTTTAATAGCTTATGAAGATAGGTAGCTTTAGAGTTTGTCAGCATCTGAAGTAAAAAAATCACAGAATCCACCACTGGCATGGGAAATCATCACACGTGGCTGTTTCTGCTGAGGAAAAGGCTGTGGATGTGGTGTATGTATACTTCAGTAAAGCCTTTGACACTGTTTCTCACAGTATCCTGCTGGAGAAACTGGCTGCCATCGGCGTGCACAGGCACAGCCTCTGCTGGGTTAAAAACTGGCTGGATGGCCAGGCCCAAAGAGTTGTGGTAAATGGAAGTAAATCCAGTTGGAAACCAGTCACGAGCGGTGTTCCCCAGGGTTCAGTGCTGGGTCCAGTCCTGTTTAACATTTTTATCAATGATCTCGATGAAGGCATTGAGTGCACCCTTAGCAAGTTTGCAGATGACACCAAGCTGGGTGCAAGTGTGGATCTGCTTGAAGGAAGGGAGGCTCTGCAGAGGGATCTGGACAGGCTGGATCGATGGGCTGAGACCAACGGGATGAAGTTTAACAAGGCCAAGTGCAGAGTCCTCCATTTGGGTCACAAATGCAGCGTTACAGGCTTGGGGAAGAGTGGCTGGAGAGCTGCCTGGCGGAGAAGGACCTGGGGGTGTTGGTTGACAGCCAGCTGAACATGAGCCAGCAGTGTGCCCAGGTGACCAAGATGCCATTGGCCCTCTGTATCAGAAACAGCGTGGCCAGCAGGAGCAGGGAGGTGACTGTGCCGCTGTACTCGGCACTGGTGAGGCCGTGCCTCAAGTGCTGGGTTCAGTTCTGGGCCCCTCACTACAGGAAGGACATTGAGGGGCTGGAGCGCGTCCAGAGAAGGGCAACGAGGGGGCTGGAGAATAAGCCCTATGATGAGAGACTCAGGGAATTAGGGTTGTTTAGCTTGGAGAAAAGGAGGCTGAGAGGAGACCTCATTGCTGCCTACAACTCCCTGAAAGGAGATTGTGATGGGGTGGGTGCTGGTCTCTTTTCACAAGTGACAAGTGATAGGACAAGAGGAAATGGCCGCAAGTTGTGCCAGGGGAGGTTTAGAGTAGACATTAGGAAGAATTTCTTCACTGAAAGGGTGTTGGTCAGGGATTGGAACAGGCTGCCCAGGGAGGTGGTGGAGTCACCATCCCTGGAGGTGTTTAAAAAATGGGTGGATGAGTTTCTCAGGGACATGGTTTAGTAGGGAGACAGGTACAGTTGGACTCGATGATCTCAGAGGTCTCTTCCAAACTTAGGATTCTATGATTCTATGATTCTATGATTCTATGATTAATACCCTAGACCATGTAAAGTTTTTGTTCTCTAGCTGCAATGAAGGATTTGGAAATAGGGTATCTGACTTTGTAAAACAAGGATATGTTTTGTTGGTTACAATAGGTTTCCACATAATTTTACACTTATAGTTCTGTCTGGTTTTGTGCGTTCTTCAGTAAGATCCAGCTCATGTTAATCAGTCTCACTGGGCAAACCCATGTCAAATAAGGTATTTTTTTCTATCAGTGAATGCAAGCCTCATACGGGTAATGTTTTTTTTCCTAAGGTCCTTAAGATATATACCTTCATATACTGGAACTGAATGCATCACAGACAACAAAAATCAGGCACATTTGAGAAATTTGTACAACCTTCAGGACAAATCACCAACACAACTTTACCTCAAAGCATTTTCTTGGCTCAGCAATGTTTTATCACAACAGACATCCAAAACAAGCCTATAAACACTAAGACACCTGGCGTCATCTGAACTTTAATTAGTAGAGTAGGTTCTTCTCCAAGAAACAAGCTGCTTCAGGGAGACAATTGAGGTATAAAGTACGTGTATACCAGAGTTGCTCAAATTGCCTCTGCATGATCATGTTAACTTTCAAGTTGGGCAACAGTAAGTGTATGCAGAACTGAGATGTACAGCAGGCAATCTCCCATACTCTTAACAGCTTCTCTATTCACTTCGAGGCTCTGGTTTGGTGATCATCAACTTAAACCAGTCTAAGTTGGCATGGCTGCTAAAAGGTCATATTCAGGAATGTGCTTCTGGTGTGGGTAAAGGAGGAGAGCGCACCACCATTTTCAGTGGCAGTATCATTGTAGATCTTCTTAAACCAACTTTGAAACCACCCCCTTGGGGAACTGCAGTGAACAGGAGAGGGCATGTATGTGACTTTAAAATTAATAGGGAGCCCAGCTTTTAAAATCCCATTGTAGAATTGATTACTGGTAATGCAGACACAACGTCATCTTTAGACTAGGAATATTTTGTGTAAGTATTGTAATTTCCATTTCCCCTCTTGCGTTTCAAAACTTCTAGAAATTATTAGATTGATTCCAGACGACTGGGAGATAGAACACATTTACAGCTCTGTTCCATAATATACTGAGTGGAAAAGAGTTATGTCAGCTTCAATCACATTTGTAGTCATTATTTATTCATCCTTGTAAGTGTCCACTTGTACTTTCAATATGTTGAGCAATACATTACATATATGATAGACTAGATGTTTCTGATATGAAATAGCTTCTGAAAAAAGTACACTGGTTAGTTTGCATGATACATTTTGTATTGCTGTTCTCTTGATGTAGCTGTCAGAAGGGAAGCCATCATTTAAGTCATTTGTCCAATCTGGCTATAAATCAGTAGAGACTACACTGCAGAAAATATTCCTTCATTGGCAAGCGCTTCGATGCGATGACCTCATCATTTTTTTCCACATCCAGTATGGGGGTGTTCGAGATTTATTACAATCTTAATATAAATTCAAGACTATGGACGTGTTTTTTATGACTTATTGTCACGACAATGACAAAAAGCAGCCAACATAAGTACAAGATACCTTTATAATGTCAGGATATTAAAATACATCAATACAAGTTTGAGGTGAAATTTAAGTAGGAAGTATCTAAAAATGGAATATTTTCTCATCTCTATTCTTTTCTGAGACATTAAACTAATTAATTCTATTACAGAGTAACAATGTTTTTCTTATCAATTTAATACATGACTTAAAAGAATATTGCAATTTCAGGATGACTTTAAAGCAATGTCGTTACTAATTTTTCTGGATTTGATTCCAGATAACCATGGCTTATGTTGTGACAAAGGATTAGAGTAGGAGTTGGATCTAATAAACAATACAGACCTGAATAAGAAGACATGTACAGGCCTGAATAAAAGGTATAGGTAGTCTTCTGTTGCCTTGTTCAAAGATGCAGTCTGATCACTTCTTACCTAATAGTTCTCTTTTCCTGAGGTTTTTAAAAGTCTATAAGAATTCCCTTTTCTCCCTGAAAACTCCCAGCATTTAGCTAATGGCTAGATGCCTATCCTCCATCTAAACATTAGTGGAGTCCAGGTATAAGACTGGGATGAATTTAATATCGTGAATGACTTTTCTGATGTTGCACGGCAAAGTAAACCCTGAAAGACTTCAAGAACTTCTGGTGCTAGAGTAACAGGAGACATTACTGAAATATGATACTCTCAGAAAAGAGGAAATAAGGGTCTGAGGGGAAGTCTCCCATAAAGGACAAAGAGGTTAAAAGGACGGTTCTTAGGAGTGAGAAGGTCAGCTGTGCAGGACAACAGAATAAAAGATTATATTAGACAATACAGCAAAAAAAGGGATTCTGAAAGGTGTCTACTCAAAATCGGATTAGCAACATTATCTATATTCTATGGATCCTGCTAAAGATGAGAAGGGGAAACTTAGCACTGGAGGGAAGCCAGTTGCCATGGGAAGTCCAGCTATAGTTTTGCAGCAGTGATCTGTAAAGAGGACACAAACTGTGAGCACAAAAAAAATGCCTACTCTGTCCTCAGCCCACCCTCACTCCTACTGTACACACAAATCATGCACTGTGTGTGAGTCAAGACTGATCTCGCTTTCCTGGAATTCAATTTTTTTCAGTGGGTGACGTATAAGACCACTGAAACTAGCCAGGCTACTATCTCAGGATGTTGGACCAGTTCCTGAGGTCATAACTTCTCCCCCTTCTGACTTGATTCTGCCATACAACAGGGAAATATGTCACTTTGCCATACCCTTTCTTAAGGGTGAGATCTTCGGCACATTCTTGTTCACATTCATCAGCAGATGCCACAATTACACAATGAATGTGATGGCCATGGTAATTATTTGTATTCATAGTCTGCTGCTCTGTTCTCTAGGAAGAACTTTCTTATGCCTGGCTTCTGGATGACAATTTGGACAGCCCTTCTGAGCCTCCTTTAACTATGACCATCAGGTCATCAGCTAAGTCCCAGAAGTAACACCAGACTACTGACGTGCCTTCAGATTCTAACTCTTATTGGATTTCTTTTTAACTGCATCTCTTTTCTTCCATGCTAATTTAATAATTCATCTTTGTCTGATTTGATTTTCTATCTGAAATGTTCCAGATAGTATTTGTAATCATTTGGTATTGCAAGCATAGCCAAAGAGTCAGGGCCACTGTCAAGAGCCACCTGAAGCAGGAGAGTTCAAACATCCCTTCTCCAACAACACCCTCCAAAGACAGAGTGCATGTGTATAGCAAGAGCAGTCTGACTCTCATAAGTGTGTGCAATGTTCTTTTTTTTTCACTTTGATAGGATGCAAGAATGATACAGAAACAAGAAACAGAAACCCAAGTCAACATCACCGATGTTCACCATGGAATATCACAACCTAGAATCAGTTGGCACAATTTAATGTCAGCATGGCTGGCAAAAAGGAATTTGGTGTTCGGAGGAGGTTTCTAGAAATGATCTGGGAAAAAAGGTGAAATTGGACGTATGGAATCACTGTTCCCTAGCAAAAGGGAAAAATGGTGGACTTGGGATGTCTGGTAATACAGATAGCTAGGGTGTGTCAGAGAGAAATAGGAACATGACAGGCAAAAAAAACCTGCCAGGGACAACAAAGTAGCTGAAGGAGATGTGTAGGAACAGACATGGAAAAGAAAGAGGAGGAAGAGGAATGTAGTAGAGCAGTAGGTCATACAGGACTTCTGTGTGGAGAAGAGGTATACAATGGTGACAGGAACATGTAGTGAAGTGTGATTCCTATAAAGGCAAGGATGAGGAAAAGTAGCCTCTGGCCCATGTTATTGCATTTTCAGGTTAAAATATGATCACAGAATCCCAGAATTATTTAGGTTGGAAAAGACCTTTAAGATCATCGAGTCCAGCTGTAAACCTAACACTGCCAAGTCCACCACACAACCATGTCCCTAAATGCCACATCTACATGTCTTTTAAATATCGCCAGGGATGACGACTCCACCACTTTCCTCTGCAGATCGTTCCAGTGCTTGACAACTCTTCTCGTGAAGTAATTTTTCCTGATATCCAATCTAAACCTCCTCTGGTGCAATTTGAGGCCATTTCCTCCTGTCCTATCACTTGTTACATGGGAGAAGAGACCAACAGCCAGTTTGCTATAACCTTCTTTCAGGTAGTTGTAGACAGCAATAAGGACTCCTTTGAGCCTTCTTTTCTCTAGACTAAACAACCTCAGTTCCCTCAGTTGCTTCTTATAAAACATGCTCTCTAGACCCTTCATTGGCTTTGTTGCCCTTCTCTGCATGTGCTCCAGCACTTCAATGTCTTGTAGTGAGAGGCCCTAAAAAATCAACACAGTAGTCCAAGTGCGGTCTTACCAGTGCCAAGTCCAGGTGGACTATCACTTCCCTAGTCCTGTTGGCCACACCATTTCTGGTACAAGCTAAGATTCTAATGGTCTTCTTGGCCACCTAGGTACACTGACAGCTCGTATTCAGCTGGCTGTTGACCAATACACAAGGTTGTTACTTACTTAGGGTGCACTCAATCCCTTTGTTGAGATCATTGATAAAGTTATTAAAGAGAACCAGCCTCAATGCTGAGCCCTGGGGAACACGAGTTGAGATTGTCCACCAACTGGATTTAACTCCGTTCATCACAACTCTTTTGGACCCAGTCATGCAGCTAGTTTTTTGCCCAACAAAGACTATCATTATTTATAATAAATATCATATATATCTTACTTTCCGATAAAAATATTCAATTAAATGCTGAATCCATATGTCAGTGAAGTGAATGGAAAAACTCTGGGTCAAATCAGTCCAAAGATGTTACCAACACATTATAAAACACTGCTAAAGGAAAAAAAGAATCTCATTTGACTTTGTATAAACTAAGTGGATTAACTATAAGAAAAGTGTTTTTCCCACCTTCACCCCTGTACTTTCCACCATTATTCCAATGCCCACATCTGCTGAAAACTTTGGAACTGGCTGCCCATTCCTGAATGCCTTTATAGCTATTTATCATAGTCATAAGTGTTGGCCAAATGTTTTTCTTGGACTACCAGCACGCAACAGCCCTTTTTAAGAAGTTGTTGCTTCCATTATGTTGTTCCCTCACTGTTGGCTGCTGTTCTATGATTCAGACTTTTTGGTAGTGATAATTTGTTTCAGGTCACAGTATTCATTGGCTTAACTTCTCTGGAAGACCAGCTATTAGGAAGCTAAATAGATATGATTACTGGCATTGAAGATGGAAGAGTCACTTTCATATTTACAGGAATACAGTTGCAGATGAAGAAGTCCCATAGATTCATGTCATAGAAGCTCCGGAGAGACCAGTATGTTTAGTTTGTTTCAGCTGAAACAGCCTGTAGATTTTTGGAATGTCATAAAAAAGCATGAGATATCAGTGTTATCCATGAAAATTAAGACAATGATTGATCTTTCAATGCTTGTTTTGTTAAGAAGCGTCTTGGAAACTTCTGTGTAAGGACACACCTGTAGTATAATGTTTGTGCTTCACATTGAGACTAACAAAATAATTAGTGGACAAATGGAAGCCTGGTTGTTCAAAATATGATCACTCACTGCTTAGCTTAGAGGAAAGGAATCGATTGATTCAGTTATTTTTCAAGATGACCTTCTTAGTGTTTCATAGTTAAGAGGAAGAGTATCGGCTCCACAAACTAAAAGTTCAGTCATGGTTGGTCCAATGGAAACAAAATCGGTTTTGCAATGTGTATGTGTCACAGTTGTGTATTTATGTATATGAGTTACAGTTATAATAGGATCTCCACTTTTATGGCAATGGTTGAAATACGAGACTCTGTTCATACTTGGAGGATTGAATCAGTCTTTTGATGCCTTGCTGATGGTGACAATTTCTTTTTCTTGTGTATAATTTCATGCTAAGACTGTGAGAAGCTTGTGTCTCTGTGAAGCTATGGCAGAGCCTGGGGAGTGTGGAAGGTGGTCTGTAGGGCTGGTGGGCTACAGGGCTGCTGCGTTTGCACTTTCGTAATGATAGTGATGGAAAGTCTACGGAGTCTCTCTTGGATTTAAAGATCCCACATCTTCCTTTCCCACCCCAGATCTCCAAGTTGAAAGTGCCACAGGTTATTTCATTAGAAGAAAAGTCTGTGTTTCCCCTCTGTGCTGTATTTGGAAAATAGCTGGCAACACGGCCAACTATAGCCCTGTAATTAAATTGCCAGTGTTTTCCACTGTACTTATTATGCCTAGCAGGATAGGTGTGTTTTTTTACAACTTGTTCTTATGCAAAGACTTTTTCAGTAATGTTATTGCCTATTTAAGGGCTGGGTGCCTTTTTTTTAAAAAAAATAAATTATAATGGAATATGTTTTCTTCACAAGGTTTTCTACTTCAAAACAAGATTTCCTGCCTTACTGTGACAACATGGCTCTGAATTCCACCTTCACCATTCCCATTGGTAAGACGATCTTTCTGAACACCATTCTTTAAGGATGTTTAACCTTTTTTTCATAGACTTTCATTCAGCGTGTGTACTTATGAGTGGGATCTTTAATGAGATCTGTCAAGTATACTAAGAATAAGGTTTATGAAGTGATGAAAGCAACTTTCAGTACTCCCAGATGACTAGTCATGCAAATGCATAGCACTGTACTTTGTAAAAGACTCTGTTTATAGTGTTTTGAATGTGGGTGTTAAGCTATGTCATTCAAATACTATTCTCCTTGAGTGTAAGAGGAGGGAGAAAGTACTTTTCTGATCTGATAATTTTTTACTTGACCTCCTACATGAGATAAGTCAAAGATAATTTGGCAATAACTGATCAGGTCTTCCCTTCTGATGAACATTTCCATGCACTCCAGAGATTTTTAGCTGATTAGATGATACTTGTGAAACCAGGAGAAGGCATGGACTAACCTGAGGCTAAATGCAGTATGTGTATAAGACTTATATCTGATACCACAGACTGGTTAAATGTTAAAAAGCCTTAAAGATTGGCTCATATACGAAAAGGCTTATATATTGAGTAATGTATTCATAACGAATAATTATTGGAAGAGTCCTGTAGCTCCAGACTTCCAAGTACAGCCTGATTTTTTTCACACTTCATGGGATCACCAGCTTTCCATGGTGTACACTAGATGCCCTTGTGACATCTCATGAATTCGAAGCCCTGATGTGAATGTACAGCTATCCACCTCGATAGTGCTACTGTGCATCCTATGCTCAGAAAACTGAAGCAAAGCAGAATAAGACATGGACATCCTTACGACAACAGTTCTCATGGCCAATCTGGCTAAATGTTTCAATGAGTGCATTGAAATAAAATAAAACACTTGGAGAGTACTCGAGGGAAAGGGATTTTAATTCTGGTAAATAAATGCAAATATTTTTGTGTTCTGCTTGAGTTTTGAAAGTGGATTCTTGATGATTGTAGACTTAACAGGCTTGTTAATACAGCTAGCACTGCAACTACATACATCTGCATTTCATTAGTCTTGACCCTGTAGACCTAAGGGCATGAAAGGACAAATACAGATGGTGAGAATGAGCCTAGGGGCTTGCTTCCAAACTTGTAAATGCAACATCTACTAGGTCAAAAGGAGGAGGAATGGAGGAAATGTTAAGCTCTTATCCAGAGAGGGCAGACAAGCCTCCCTGATTTGCAGAAGTAGGCAATTTTCTTTTTTTGGGAGGAATAAAATAAAAATGATTCTGAGCTCTTACACCCAAATAACTGTGGCAGCCATTAACTTGGTTTGCAGGAAGGTACAAAGAGCCCATGTGGATATCTTAATTAAATTTTCAATGCAGCTGACATTTCATTCAGAGGAAATAAAACTTTCAACTAAGCCATTAATTTGGACCAGCAGATAAAGGTTATGCTGGAATTTTATAATTTATGAGACAGCAAACTAATAAGGTGAATGTGTGTCCCTTGAGCTTTGATTGGTTGTTATAGAAATGCCATTGCTATTAGAGAAATGGACAAATTTATTTGGACAAATTTTTTTCTCCAGAGACAACAGAGGGCTAACCTGCTAAACCTTAGGCAGAGGGAGGGACAGGGGCCTTAACAAGGAATATATATGTAGTGGCTTTTGGTGAGGCCTTTTCCAGAGGAGGCTGATGAAATTTGTCTGAGCTCTTTTGGGGAGGGATCTTTCGAGGAGAATTCTCTCCTAGTACACAGGTTGCTTTCTGATATGTACCTTTGAGACATCTCAGCTAGGATATGAATGATGCTGGACTCACACATTGATTTTACGTATAAGATATCAAGATGTTCAAATCTGCTTCTGGTAGTAGTGGTGTGCTTTTATCAAAATGCCAAAGCCAAGAGCTAATTCACTTTGTTTTACACATTTTTTTGTGCCTTAAAATATCATAAATATCACCACTTGAAGTAAAAATGTAATTACATCATTTACAACTGAGGAAGAGAAGTGTAATAGATGAATCTTGGTTTGTGGAACCTGAAAGTATTCTTGTTTTCTGTAATGTAATTTATGCATGAGAAAGTTAGGGTCCTAAACCAAATTAGGCTTCCTTTAATGCCAACAGGCAGAGAGATAGAGAACTCTCAAAGAGAAATTCATCCGATTCTAATATTGTAAGATACCTGTTTCTTTGCAACAGTATTTTGCAGATTTCAAGACTGTTAGAAAGTTTTCCTTCAACCTTGTGTTCTTCAAGATAAATAAATCTTTTTTCTTCAAGTTCTCCCTATAGCATATATTTTCTTAAGTCTGTCCAGTTGGTATATGGTCAGAGAAAAAAATTAGCATAATAGTTTATCAATTCTGAGTAGAACAGAGGGTTTACTTCACATGGGTTACCACCAACTCCTGCTAAATTATGCCATGACATTGTTGGCCTTTTTTTGCAGCAGCATTACAATATGAAGTTATGTTTAGATCATGCCTGTTTAAACTGCTGTTAAGCTAGTTGTCCTGCACCCAGTTGCTCGTTGCTACAAAAATGTTTAGATTTGCACTTGTTTTTATTAAATCACATCATACATTTTTTAGACCACTTCTCCAATGTGTTGAGGGAATTTTAAATTCTTATCCTGTCATTCAATGCTATCTTAGCTTTCTCCCATTATTAAGATGAAGGTATTGACAGGGCTGACACTGTAACATAATCCCACACGTTTCCTTTTTGATATTGAATGTTTTAAATCTTCTATCTGAATACTATTTTCAAGTAAGTTCTACATCACACTGTAATGGTTTCAGCTAGGCAACATTCCCCTGTTTAATTTCCAAGACTATTCCCCTATTTCATTTCCAGAAAGCAATGTCAAAATTCTTACTAAAGCTGAGATATATGTTATGCCTGTATTCTCCTGTCCCAGGTGTCACTCTAGAGAAATGTTTCAGTTGATCTGAAACACAAAAAAGCCATGTTATTCATACAAGTAATGTATGAAGATAATCTGCTAAAATGACAGTGAATAATGCTACTTAAATTGGTCTCTGCATGGCCTCTTTAAAATCATGTTAACATAGTGGCCTTCATCCGATTGTACTTAAATATGGCTATGATATTTTGTCTCTGGAAAGCACTTTCTCGTGACTACTATTTTTGGCTACGTGTTTTCACAAGTCCTTTTTACTATAAGGAAATGCTTTTCTTGTATAGAGGAGCAGGTTACCTCATACTTATTCCTCTATTTCTTTTTTTTGTGACACTCCCAAATTCATCTGAATCATAGAGCTATTTAGAAAATGAATTTCTCTCTTCCTTTTCCTCCTGTCAAAAGAACGGAAATCACTAAAAAATCAGACCACCAGGCTTTTATTTCTAAAGGACTTGATTTTAAATTAGTGAAGGCAAAGATGTTTTGTACTTGGCACATGCAGAGACAAGGGAAAAACATTTCCTTAAAAGTAGGTTTCCTGTATTTCGGTGCAATCTTCCTTTCCATTGATTTGAAGGGCAGCTTCAGAAAAATGAAGGAATAAATAAATATTATCCACGATAATATTTGCCAAAATATCTCTGCAAACAAACAAGATTTTACGCAAATGAATGTGAAGAGTTGAACATTGATGTTTACACTATATTTCACATCCATGTCTTACACAGAATTTGTTGAAAAACTTGGTTGCCACACAATCTCTATTTTTTATTTGCAAAGTGGTTTGAGATATTTTATATGAACATTTCTGCAGAAAATTAAGCTGCATTGAAACAAAATGGAATAACATATTTATTTTGAGTTTTAAAATAGCTAACAATCAAAATAACCCTAGTAATAAACCAGACAGCATTCTCAAAAAAATTCTTATTATATCTGCAATACATAATTAAATCATTTTAAATGCTTGTGGTTCATCTTTTAGAAGAATATTCCTCACTGTGTATGAAAAACACAATCTTGGCTGGTTTTATTGTGCATAAATTTTATTGCTTCTTTCCCAAGAATATTGTAGGAATAGGGCAAGTGGTAACTGTGTTCCAGTTCCATAGAAGAGGTAGTTTTGTCTTAGTCCTGGAGGGCAGGGAAGGCATGTTGCAGAGGTAAAAGAAAAAGGTAGACATTTGCAAGTCAAGTCTGTTGTGAGGCATTAAATATGTTCTGATTTATTATAAACACAATAGGGTTTCTGAAATTCTGTCTACAGGAAAGATTATTTTAAACTTAATTCCTTTGATATTAATTTTTCATAATTTATGTAGGTACATATTTATCCACATGAAAGAATAAATATTAGAGAAATGCATAAGGAAAATGTGAGACAAAGCAAGAAACACTTCATTAGACCATAACTTAAAATAAAGTTGGTTTCCCTCATTTTGAAACCAAAGTTCCTTTTGCTCTGATAATTTGTCTGTCTAAAGTCCATCTTCATCACAGCATACACGGATGCTTCTTTACTAGGAATGTTGCCTGCAAAGTCTGGTGTAGAATACTTATAATTTACCGACAAAAAACCAGGACTTCTGTTAAAGTGGTCTTGCTCTATAGGTTAACTATTCACAACATTCAAGACATATTGTCTAAATTTATACCAGTAAGATAGTACTTGCCAAGGCCTGTCCGCTGCCACGAGTCTATGTGGCACAATCAGGTTGTCTCCCTTCTCTTCATCGTACCCTGCTGAGCAGGTGGCTGCACTCAGGTGTTTGCTGAGAATGAGCCCTGGCCCAAGCCTGTTCCAGGGCCATGCCCAGTGCTCATCTGGGAGACCTGGCAGCTGTCTGGGCAAAATTATGCTGGGAACACTTTAGAAGATCAAGTTCTTGTGTCTGGAAATTTACCCCTGCATTGCTCGTTTCACTTGTATAAATGTAGCCATGATGTCTAATAAACACACTGGTAAATATGGACTGTAAGAATTAGGCTTCCTAAACTATATAGTTTTTAAAAAAATAATATTTAGATGATTATTTATAAACATTTAAGAGTTGTGATACAGATGGTTCATTTATTTACTAAGGTAACAGGTGTATATTATAGCTGCTATCTATATGCAAATATAGCAATACAGTATACATGGTCGGTATACACAGGATGCAAAATATTGATATGCAAGATGAATTGCAACACAATCCTTCCTGCTCATGCATGCACCTTTCTCTAGAACCTGATGAGTGATTACAGTGAGGGACAAGACATATGGGTGGATTGGGTGGCATACCTGTACTTTATCTTCCTATTTTATCTTGTTTATCTTCCAAGCTCATGGCCCAGGACCCCATGTCAATCCATCCAGGGCCACCAGCCCCTGCCCAGTGAGGTTTGCAGCAGAGCTGGTCTCCAGCTCTCCTGCCCCATCCTCAGCCCGCCTCTGTCCCCAGGGAGGTGCCCAGTGTCTGGGACCGGGGTTGCCCTGGTGCCCCTGGCTGCCCTGCTCCTGACTGACTATAGAACAGTACCATAACCATTCGTCTTCTCCTTGTCCATCTCATTAACCACGTGCTCCAGCTATCAGAAAGATATCTCTCTTCATGGGAAAGCACCAAAGCAAAGCAGTCTGAAATGTCTTTTTGGGTATTTTAAATATCACCACCCGGCATTTTACACAGTGCTGCTCTGCCAGCATTTCTCTAGGAATTAGGGAAAACAAGCTACTGTGAAGAAAATTGATTCTTTCTCAGTCAAAAACTACACCCCCATAGTGCTGAGTACCTTTTCTTGACTTGATGTAAATGTCTCAGCCACTACATTTTCATTAAGATCTGTCCAAAGGATTCAACCTCTTATCGAAGACATATACTCCATCTAAACATTATTTCACTTATGTCAAACAGCAGGACATGTATAAACTTTTACAGTGAAGACAAGGAATGATGATAAGAAAACCTATAATAAATCTGTGAAAAGAACATTCTGAACACTTCAATTTTCAGGAAAAATGGGAGTATCAATTTTAGCTAAAGTCTATATTACATTTAACATTTGCATTTCTATTATTGACATCAAGCAAACAGGAAAAATGAACAAACCCCAGTTGGAATTTTAAAAACACAAAAGCTTTGCAGAGGTTAATAACGAATATACATCAGAAGAAAGCATAATAACCCTGAAATAACATGTGAAATTGTATTTGGGCATGATCATCAGTTAGTGTATTGTTTTAAACTGGATGAAATATAGCCAGGAGGCAGGAAAATACAGCATGTGATTATAAAGTAAAGATGTTTTATGTACTTTGGTAAGTTCATCAATATATTAAGTAGTGTAATATATTTCATGTGAAAAATCACGTTGTTTATGAATTCCTGGAACAAAAAAATTCAAAATTATGTAGATTACTCAGACCAATAGTAAAATAAACTAAATTCCTATGGTTTATTGTATATCCTTTAATTAACTAACATTGGACACAATGTTATTTTCTCCTTATTTTCAAAATTTTTACTTTACCATCAAGACACAGTAATTGTAACAGAGACATCCTAATATTTTTAAGAGTATAATACTATTTCATTTCCTGAAGGATTCTTAATTTCATCACCTGCAAAGGTAAATTGCTCATGTATTTCATATATCCATTACAAATAAGTTTTTAATATATAAATATTTCCTCATTTATATGGAATGAATTCAAGTGCAAAAAACTGCAGACAAAAGGAATGAATAATGTATTTGAGTTTAGAAATATTTTAGTCATGCTTGTACTGAAAGAAGACAGGATGTACTGAGAAAAATAACTTTTACGGGTAATTGATACCTACTCTTTTTTATGTCACAATTTTCAGTACCAGAGTCAATCATCTTTCACAAATAAAACTAATATTCAGCTGACTTTTGTAACCTTGTCTAGATATTGACAATATTGTCGGTGAGTTTGAGGATGATAGAAGTACTTCAGGGGACAACAGAAGATAATTTAGTCCAGAAGTCTGCACTGAGATATTCTGAACAAATGTAAAGTAAACCTGCTAAAAATCTCCAAAGATTTTCTAAAGTAATCCAGCGGTCTTTTAAAATTTTTTTACCAACCTGCTGGTGGAATTTTTTCTTCATTTTTCAACACCAGGTCTTCCTCTTATTATATCCATTTATTCTACATAACTGTTGAGTCTGAATGAGAACAGTTGGTTCATCACGGAAAACAACTGGTAACAATTCTATAGCATTTATTATGCACTAGAAGAAAAGATATTCCGTTTTATTTCTGTCTCTTTGGAGTAATCTAAGCTAATTTTGTCATCTGTCACTTCTCTTAAATCTCTGTGTTCTTTCTACTCTCATATGGATTGTTCCCAAATTGTCCACATTTTTCTTTAAGGTTTTCTTGAAGGACTGGACCCAGTAAAACCTTGATCCCTCTGCATACACCCTAATATTCACCTGCTGTGCCCTGCATTGGAGGCTTTGTTAATACAATCTAGGAATTACTTCACTTTCCTTTTCATTTTTAAAAAAAATTCTTAATAGAAAAAACTGTTATTGCTGCCTTGTATTTCCTTTGTGAACCACTAAGTCCTCCAGACACTCCTCTACCAGACTTTACCACCATCAATTTTATAACATTTTTCATTCCCAATTCTGTTGTATCAGCCTTTAAAGATCATTTCTCCATTTCAGAATTATTTTCAGTTATAATGTGGTTGGAAATCTTTCCACTCTTGTATCACCCACACATTTTATCAGTACAATTTCTACTCCAAATCCAAGTTACTGATTAAAATACTGTCTGGATTGGGTGCAAACAAATATTTGACAAGCCTTAAAGAAAATGTTCTTCTATTTGATGACTATATTAATGATAATTTTTTCCATAATTTTTAACTATTTCTAGGTTATTCTAGCTAGATCATATTTCTTTAGCAGCCTTATAAGATAGTTATGCAGAACAGTGTCAGAGGTCTTATGAATGATGAGATCTACTGCCTTCCCCTACTCACTTGGCCACGTACCCTGTCATAGAAAATTACCCTAATATAGCAAAACATTTTCTGGAGTAATTAATATTGAATATTTTTTATTTTTGGAGGAATTTAAGAAGAATCCTTTTTTTCATTCTGTATTATTTCTGAAGTTGAGCTATAGTTCCTTTGGCTATTTCTTTCTCCATTCTTTTAAAAGTTGAATGCCTTAACATCCTCTTCCAGTTCTCCGGCACCTTCACTGTCCTCAGTGAATTTATATCGTAATAAAAATATTGACATCAATATACTGTAGGTTGAAATGAGAGACTACTAAAAAGAAATAAGATTTGTAAATCCCTAATGACACATAGAGAAACATTAGTACCTCTACAAAGTGGAAATTCAAGATGAATAATCACCAAAAAGTGACATCTATATTGAATAATAACTTCATCCTGAAGGCAACCTGTGAACCGTCTTTAAAGAAATGCCAGACAATGACAAGCAGAATAACACTGCAAGGGCGAAGAAACTGTCCTTCTAGTCTAAGAAGTCTGTGCAACATGCCTTGCTTAGGCTGGCTCACAAACTGGCAAAAAGGGACTAGGAGACAGCAGTGTAATGCAGACGTCTTTCTGTCTTGATGAGTACGTTATTGCTTACTTAGGGCATCCTACGCTAATGTGGGTTGAAGTCTCTCAATAGAGAAAATTTGCTACGAATACCCTGCACAGTGATGCCTTGGTGCATGTGTTATGAACATCTCAATAATCTGGCCTTTCAGGCCTGCCAAACAAGTCAGTCATGAATTGAAGACTGTGGTTTAAAGTAAAAGCACACAGCTGTTTTGTTTGCGTTTGCAGTTTCCAGCTTCATGGCCTTTTCACACAGTCTTTGAGTCTCTAACCGTCAGGATCATCACATTTCATTTCCCTGTACTGTTGTACAGCTGAAAATGAAGTGATGGCACAATATTTGCTCAATTTCTCTCATGATTTAGATAATTTTGAACATTATCTCGAGAAATGATCATTCTTTGGGGTTTTTTTGTGGACTCCATTCAGCTGCACTCTGATTGATTATATACTGTAATCCTGACCGATAGTCCCTGTTGGCTAGAAAAGAAGTTCTGAAAAGGCGTACAAGAAATCTAAAGCAAGTTATATATGCTCTTGAGAGTTTGTGCAGAGAATTTGGCCCTGAGCCATTGCACAGCTTTAGAATTGTATTATAATTCTATTTTAGTTCCCTAGGAAATATGTAACATTTTAAAATATTATCCATTTTGAAGCATACTACTGCCCTTGAGCGGGCAGTGTTGTGTGAAGATTTTTAATCGTACAACATCAGTGAAGATGTGAGAATTGAGTTCTCACTTTCCTATCGTGTGCCTTAGAGGTTACCATCTGGAAGAGCAAGAAGCTGCAGTTAAAGACATGGTGAGGGGAGGAGAGTGAGAAACATAGCTTGAAGTTAGTGTACTGCTTCCCAAGCTGAAAGCCAAACCTAATTCTGGCCTATCTTCGAATAGCCTGGGGGATGCACTAAATAATTCTGACTTTAAACCTGCTAATGACTCATGTAAGTGTTCTTATCACAAAGGGACTTCAGCAGAAGCCAAAGATCGGACCTAATTTGTGTATCGGTGTGAGTGATAGCAGAAAGGAACGAAGCAATTCTTCATCTTCTGTTTCTATAGGTAAATGCTTGTCTTGTTATTTAATGAAATATCTTGCACAGGAAGCAATAAGACATCAGCTATTCATTTTTAAAATATTTTTGGAGTTGTAAACAACTCATGTGCAAGTCTTATGCAAATGAATCTGTGAGAATTGAGCAGAGCATGCCATTTTTCGAAAGAATGTGGATCTTTTCTAAATGGGAACTATCCTAAGGTTACCGTATAGACATTTGCCTTTAGGTTTTTCGCACCTGAACAGCTTGAAATGACACCTCAAAAAGAATAAAATCATTCTTTGTTGTTAATTTGCAGATATTCTTGAAAACTTCTTCAGACATTACGGATTATTTGAGCCAATATCACAAATTTTATTTCCGCTTTGAATGTAATACTCTTCATATGTCATTTTATTTTAGTCAGATATATGTCTTACTATGTTCTAAGTTTAATTTTATGTTAGTGATAGTAAGTTATAAAGAGTGTTAAGAGTATTATTAAGATTTCATTTTCATTTAAAAAATTCAATTCCAGACTCAAAAGAAAATTCAGAAACTTAAGAGAAAGGGTGTACATTCACAAGAAATAAAATAAAATAAAATAAAATTACAAGTCTTTGGTTACATGAAAGCTCCTGCCATTGTGATATGAAAGTGTAAACGAAATGATAAAATACTACACAATGATGCAATGCTTATAAGTATAAAATGCTTGAAAGCAGCAGTACTGTTGTTTAAAGCTCCAATTAAAGGCTTAGGATAAAAATGTATGACGAATCGGAAAATACTTTTAAAGGACCAAACCAAAAAGATTCAGTGAGGCAATAGAAAAGACATCCTTTGTCCAAATGAAAGAAATAGAAGAGAAAAAAAATCCCAAATCTAAGGGAGTAAATTGCTATAGCATAAAAGAAAATTATAAGATGTTGGTGTGTTTTTAAATGCATTGGATGCAGGAAGCCTGGCAGAAGTCAGAGGTATAAAATAGATGTCAAGCTCATTCATGGTGGAAAAGTTGAACAAATCATCTGTTTTGGGAATAACTACCGAGCATCAGGAGACGGGTATTTTTCACCCTGAAGTCTTTAAATATTGCAAATTAGATCAAATTCATGCGTCACTGGATGTATTTTTTAAAAATTAGAAACAAAAATATTGTGGCTGGTATGGGGTTATGGTCATAGAATGATAGAATCACCTGGTTGGAAAAGACCTTTGACCAAGGGTCATACCCTCCAACTGTACGAGTCCACTACTAAACCATATCCCTGAGAAGCTCATCTACCCATCTTTTAAACACGTCCAAGGATGGTGACTCAACCATCTCCCCTGGGCAGCTGTGTCAGTGCCTGGCAACCCTTTTGGTGAAGAAATTTTTCCTAATGCCTAGTCTGAACTTGAGGCCATTTTCTCTCATCCTATTGCCTGTCACTTGCGAGGAGACCAACAGCCATCTCACTATAACCTCCTTTCAGGCAGTTGTAGACAGTGATGAGGTCTCCCCACAGCCTCCTGTTCTCTACGCTAAACAACCTCAGTTCCCTCAGCCACTTCTTGGAAGACTTGTAGTGGAGTTTGTAGTTAAAATGGCATAAACCCTACACTACTTCTAAACTATCTGACATTGTGGGGGATGCTGCTAGATGAAGGCTTACTTTAAACTTATTTTTTTTCTCACATTCTCTCTGAGGATGTGCTACTGACCTCTTAGATATAGGATAATGGAGCAGATGAAACTGTAGTCTTAACTGATAATGGTTGTGGCATTCTTCTGTATTTGCCAGAAAACACAGAAAATTATTACAGTTACTGTGTTATTTAACTTTTTTTCATGTTATTAATATTATTATTTATTAGGATGACAAAATAAAAAAACCTACCTGTGCTAAAGCACACCTCACAAGATTGTAAGCTTGTCATTTGTTGCAACAGCCCTTATGGAGGTGGTTACAGTATTTTATTTCTAACCAGAAGGAAAAGTAAAAAGAAAGACATACGGGGAAAGTTAAGTAAATCTGATTGTGTTAGCAAGCCTTATGTAGGGTTGTATACTTGTTTGGAAGATAGCTTTGAGAATTTTCTAATTGTGCAAAGATCAAGGACAAAACTTTTATGACAATAATTAATAAAAATACATTTAAAACTTATATCTGCAATAATCCTAACTTTATTTTTTGTTCATTATATGAAACCCAAGGTTTCTGTGTTATAGAGTGAAAAGGTTGTGATTCATAGATTAGGAGAAATTAAGTTTGTTTAAGGTAGAAGAAATCCACAATGCAATTTTAATGCTGATTTGCTAAATGCTTTTTTTTTTGATAGTTCAGTGATTGCTTAGCCTGCCTAATGTTATTAACATTCACAAAATTTATAAATATCCTGAAACTCTTGTTTCTATTCAGCAAAAAATTTTTATATATGTCTTTGTCTTCACACACAATGAACACTTTTCCTGTCTCTGTGTTGTTGCCTTTATTGTGGTGAACAGTTAAGACTGTTGTCTGACCGTAGCAAACTGTGATTAATAATGACCTTTTGCTATCAAAAGCACATACACATATGAGAGGAACAATATACAAGCTGAGAAGTGCTCTGGATGAGTAATGCATATTTCATGACTCTGGTGAAATGAATGGTGGATGCTTTAGCCTTTGCTTTTTCAGTCTTGAAGTGATCTTCATTCTGCATATTGTTAGAAGATGAAATCACGCTCTTCTGTGTGATTTTTATATTGCTTTAATATCGGAACTTTAATAACCGGAACTATAGCAATTAGTCACTATCCTCCAATTGCTTCCTTCATTGCATTGAGCTGTTGAGTCAAAGACTGAGATAGAATAATCTAACTGCAGGGGAAGGTATAAAAAAAAAATCAAAGAGATAGACTCCTGGGAAATTTGGGATGTTGTTCAGACTTGAGAAGCTTGCCTCAAAATACCTTCAGTCTAATGATTTTGCCATTTGCATCTCCCCTGTCTAAGGAGATTGCGACATCTCTGCCTCCAGGCAACATCTTCTGGGAAGGGTGAGACTCACACATTTACACTTGTGACTAACCTCAAGTTACCAGCATACGTCTGCACTGATAGAGCCTGCCGTGCATAGGATCTTATTTTGTTCCCCTGAGGGCTTTTTGTTCTTCCGTTGTAATGAGCAGTTCTGACAAGCGTGGACTGACACAGTAGGTGTCTTGCAAGTGGCACTGAACTGGTAACTCCGTAAGATAGAAGAACCAGTGTGAGAACTAGGTGAAATACAGCAGAATTTCACCTTTCCCGTTTAGCACTACCAAAGCCCTACTGGTCTGCACAAAGCAGTGCAACAATTGGCAAAATGTTCTTAACGGAGACACATCTGTGATATAAATGGTAGCTTTTCCACTGTAAAATTAGGAACAGCGTGCAAGTAGCATGCGCAGTCTGTATGAGCTGCGTGCCCTGTACTCCTGTTCTTTGCCCTAAATCACCTGAGCTGCACTGGAGACCAGAAGCACTGACAGTCCTGCACATGGCCCTGACTGATGTGAAATGGAGGCAGACATAGGACTGTGTCGCTACCCTAATCTCTGCCCTACTCTACATAAGGGCTGTATCCACTCCCGTCTTTTGAACAACAGAGTTGCTTATTTAAACACACAGCCAAAGTCTGCCCTCTTTGAACTCCTGAGAAGTCCTTCATGTTTGCTCTTTACCAAAGGCAGAAAAAAACTAAAATGTCTTGTGCAACTCTCTGTAGCAAAGGGAAACAACTAAACCTTCCAATTTGTGACAATATACTGCACCAACTTTGCCATTTTGCTGTAGAAAAGACAGAACTCTGTGTCAGTGGCTGAGCAGTGTTTAGGTCAGCGATGCCTGCCAAGAGGAGGGTGCAATTAGAAAGGTTTCTCATCAGTACTGACCTTATCGTGAAAGCTTTTAGTTGAACCTCAATCATGCTCATCTTGAAATGAAAAAGGAGCCTAATAGGGACGTGAGACCAACAATCGGTCCCCAGCCTGGGCAAGGTGTCCAGGCTGGAGGAATCAAATTAAGGAATCAAATTAAGCAGGAAGAAAGGAAGATAGTGATAGAATGCCATAGGGTTTGAGGCAACTGAGACAGGATGTACGCTATGTGTGAAAACAATGAAATATGTTAAAAAGAAGCAAAAGGAGGATTAGCATACTCTAGAAACCCCTAAGCTAGGGGACGTAGTGTGTATAAGGCTGCTCAGAAGCAATTCAGAAATGGCAGAAGTATTAAATCTTTCACAAATGTCTGCTACCTTACCACTGCCAAGTTTCTAACTGTGAAGTATGTTTCAAAAAAAAGAATAAAAAATGATCTTTAGGTAATATAACTGAATTTTTCTGCTCTATAAAGTGGTTCTTCTTGACAGAGCCTCTGTCCTTTGTTTATGTTAAACTCACCTTTTTTCTGGCTGTCCAGCAATTACAATCTTCTCTCCCAGTTTAATGACTGCAGTATCATATATAAATTAAGTTTTAAGTGGAACATGAATCTTTCTGTCAAAGAAAGTCCAGGCATGGATAATATATGTTCTTAAAAAGTATTATTTGGTACCCTCATTAGCTGAATAGCCCAGGAAAATGGCAACTGCTGACTTTTTTTAAAAACCACAAGGTGAACTTGAATGCAATACTGCTTGTAAGTGTGCTATTAGATTAATATCTGAGACACTGGAAAGAAATTAAAGGCTCAGTCCTTGATGTCAGTCAAGTGATTTATAGCATATGGTATGATGTTTTGCTGAACTGAGATGCAAAACTCAGCAGTCAACACCTTGAAGTACTTGCCTAGGAAATCATGCAGTAGACATAATTCAAAAAGGGAATTATTTTAGTTTAATTTCAATTTATGCAAAAAAGTAGTATTTTGGAGGTCTATTAACTTTTGAGTTAATACCTTTAATGTTTTTTTATCCTTGGTTTCAGCTTTTTACCTACAATTAATTAGAATCAAAGAAGCTGATGGAGCGTGTGCAGAGAAGGGTAACGAGGCTGGTGAAGGGGCTGGAGAACAAGCCCTATGAGGAGTGACTGAGGGAAACGGAGTTGTTTAGCTTAGAGAAGAGGAGGCTGAGGGGAGACCTCATCACTGTAGTTCACCTTTTTACAATGTCTGTCTGAAGGTTTCTTAGCAATGTAGGTAGAATTTCATTCTGTCAAAGATAAAGTGAATGCTTCAAGCAATTCCTCTGTGAGCCATTTACAGTTACCAAACCTGGTAAATTGCTTGGATCACCAAGTATTAGTTGGCCCGATTTTGTTTCTGCCTTCACTCCAATTTTTCCATCACTGCTAAAAGCTAAAAGTTTTGGTGGAAGTATTCCTCACCAAAGCATCACTTCCCTCCCACCAACTTCATCTTCACAATGATTGAATTCCTTACACCTGAGTGATTAAAAAAATGAGGACATCTGGGCATATTATTCTGCTTTTACTGCTGAGCTAGCCCTGACCATGGAGATGACACTTTCAGTGTGAAACCCAAAGAGCCTCTTGCAATCACGACTGTAATGTTTCTGTTTCCCTCAGTCTGCTTTCATCCAGTGATAAATACCTGAAATCTGTAAAATATTTCACCGAATCTTCAACGACTTCTGATACTGGTCAAATGGAAGTCTTTCTTTTGGCCTTAATTGATTTTGGAAAAGGCTTTTAAAGCAAAAAAAAGATTTATTAACTTCAAGAATGTTCCAATTTCTAAGAATGATTGATTTTTGCAGGGTTGGTGTACAGCAGACACTGTAATGATAAATTGTGTCAGCTGTTATGGTGCTGTGAATCAAATGTTCTACTGAGGAACTGAGGGTCTGCCCTTTAAAAGGTTATCTTTTTGCACAGTCCATAGTTTTTCCCTTTTTTCAGGAAAATTGCTTCACTTATATAACTTTCAAATGTTTAATATATCGGTTGTAAAAATGAGACATTTTCCACATTAATTAGAATAAAGCAGCCCCATTGTTAGCCATATTTCAACATAGCTCAAACCTTGAAAAGTGTCCAAAGACATTTTTTTTTTGGCGCTGCGTAGAAGTACAACTGTTTTAAACAATCTCATGTAAAATACATAGCATTATATCTCTGGCTCAGTGATTCAGTTTTTACTGTTTTGTTTCCGAAGGGACAGTCATAGAGACCTCTGAGATCACCGAGTCCAACCATGTCTGTCTCCTTACTAAATCATGTCCCTAAGGAACTCATCCACCCCTCTTTTAAACACCTCCGGGGATGGCGACCCCACCACCTCCCTGGGCAGCCTTTTCAATCCCTGACCACCACCCTTTCAGTGAAGAAATTCTTCCTAATGTCCAGTCTAAACCTCCCCTGGCACAACTTGCTGCCACTTCCTCTCATCCTATCGCTGTCACTTGCGAGAAGAGCCCAGCACCCACCCCGTCACAACCTCCTTTCAGGCAGTTGTAGACAGTGATGAGGTCTCCCCTCAGCCTCCTCTTCTCTAAGCAACAGTTCCATTTCCCTCAGCTGCTTCTCATAGGGCTTATTCTCCAGCCCCCTCACCAGCCTCATTGCCCTTCTCTGGATGCACTCCAGCCCCTCAGTGTCCTTCTTATAGTGTGGGGCCCAAAACTGAACACAGGACTTGAGGCGCCAAAGTAACATTTCTGGATAAATCAAAGCTACACAGGAACATCTATATTGGTAATGGGGACAAAGAGCCGAGTTTATTCTCTATGCAATTTCACAAGTGAAAAGATAACTCTGTTAAGCTTCAGTAATCAGACATAGCAGCTTAGCAGGGTATCCACAAGGCTACTTAAAGTAGACTTTGGTAGGACTTAACAAACTTTGTAGTTGTTGCTCAGAGCACTCTTGTGGTCCATTGTAAGATAAAGTGTGACTGAAATACTCACAGGGCAATTACATCGATTCAGGTTTTGGAAAACTGGACTCACCGAAGGTAGAATCAGATATTCAATTATCATGTCACTCTGACAGCACTAATGTCAATAATGATTTATACTTTACGAAGGCTTGATAATCTCAGTTTGTAAGAAGAGAGTTCCCTGAAGATGTGATCCAAAGACCAATGAAGTCATTGGGAAGTTTTCCATTAAGTTCAGTGACTTTTAGATCAGTCTGCAAGTATTTAATATTAATCTATTTTTAAAAGTAAAGCACAGGTAACCTTGGAAGCAAGTACAAACACTCATATAGTTAGAAAGAGACATTCAAAACTTTAAACTTCAAATAAAACTTCAAATGAGAAACAGATTCAGAATCTCTAACTACTCTAGGCAATGAATTCCACAGATTACCACTGCTCTTACAAGTGGTGCTATGCTCTCCCACTATACCTTTCTTTAATTTTTATCTCCAGTATGAAGTGCATGTGAACACATGCACAATTATAGTACAGTACAATTGCAATGTGGAGAGATGGGTTTATAGTAAAGACTTGGAGATGGTTTATTCAGCTGAATATAGGTTGTTTAGCTTGAAGAAGAGGAGGCTCAGGGGAGACCTTGTTGCTCTCTACAACTGCCTAAAGGGAGGCTGTAGTCAGGCAGGGGTTGGTCTCTTCTCTCAGGTGACCGGTGACAGAACAAGAGGACACGGTCTCAAGCTTCGCCGGGGGAAGTTTAGGCTTGACATTAGAAAGAAGTTCTTTACTGAGAGGGTGATTGGCCATTGGAATGCGCTGCCCGGGGAGGTGGTGGAGTCACTGTCCCTGGAGGTGTTTAAAGGGAGATTGGATGAGGCACTTAGTGACATGGTGTAATTGACAAGTAGGAGTAGGTGTAGGTGTTGGGTCATAGGTTGGACTCGATGATCTCAAAGGTCTTTTCCAACCTTATGATACTGTGATACTGTGAACCATCTCATTTCCCATTGTGTTTTTTTTTTTTTTAATAGTGTTTTATGGCTGACAACTGAAGGCCGAGGGTGATATGTTACAAAGTAGTATGTATGTTTGTGAGCTGTTTGACTTCATATATAGCCATATGCATTATCGTCTACACAACAGAGTAACAGGGATGAATGGTTGTCAGAGGACAGGAAGAGAGGCCATTCAACAAAAATGCTGTTACTTTGTGCTAGAACAGTATACTTGTGGAACTATAGTGTAAAATAAAACATAGGTATAGACACTGACCTCGTGAGTCTAAATCCAGGTCATTAGGTCTTTGAGCAAATAGGCCTGATAAGTACCTGAGCAGTCTTGTCATTAGATTTCTACCATATTTGGGACCCTTTAATTCTCCCTCTTTTTCCTGATGAGAGTTATTTACAATGACATGTCTAAGAAATCAAATTATCTTAGCTATTAGTGAAAAATAAAGTGTATTTGTGGTAGAAATGGTCCTATGACCATTTTGAAAAGGTATTTTTATAAATATAATATAAATATTACAAAATATTTATAAAGAATGTACAAATTTACTAAAATCTTGATCCAGACATGGACATTTTATAAGCAGGAAAAAGTGTCTCTTTCCATTTATGAAAAATAGAGTCATAACACAGGAAAAAGCATTATTTTACATTTCCAATCACATATGAGAGTGAAATAGTACTGCTAGTACCCAGTTCCTAAAGTGATAAAAATTATGACTTCACTGCAAAAAAATAATTTGCTGAAAATGTTTGACAAACTTGTCCAGTCTTTGTCCAGAATAGGAGGAGAACCAGTATGCTTAAAACTATTATAATAAATGACTTAAGGAAAAAAAAATGAGACCTGACTTTAAAAAAGACACTCTGGTTTTCAGTTATTAGAGATTCAGTTCTGGTTTTGGACATCATGAAAGAAAATGCAACTTTGTTGAATTTAGTGATTGTAAAGGAGGCTGAAACAGTCCATCCTTGCCTCACATTATTATTTCTGCTACCACTAAATACTGCCCTCTGGTTTAGAAAAAGAACAATATGTTGTGGGTATTTTCACTTGATTCATTTACACTTTTAATTATCTTGAACTCCATTATTTTGAAGAGATCTGCAGAGTTAGCACAGGAAACTGATTCAGTATAAACTTCTATTAAAAGTACTCTTACTGCCCCAAGTAAAGTGTTCAACTATGCTGAAGACAATATGGTCTTTTAGCAACAATTATTTGTTGTTCTCTAAACAAATTCACATTTTCAAAGGACCTTTACCCTCTTGCTGGAGAGCAGTTCTGCTTCTGGCACTTTCCCTCCTTTACATTCTTGTATTCAGCAGAGGGGTTATGCTGCTGACTCGGAAAATTATGTGGGAAGCAGTTGCTAAGAAAAGACTTATGGCAAATGGTGGGAGAAGACACTGTAAACACTGCTGTGGCAGGCCAGGGTAGCCTGTCACTTCTGTGAAGATACTGCTAACTCTTCTTTTTACATTAGTATCTTGAAGGGTGCTCAAAAGCTTTTTCCCTACTATTCTCCATGTTATTGCTGGACTTGCCTCTTTATCCCCACCCCACATCTCTCTTTTACTGAAAGCAGTAAAAGCTGTCATCCAAGTAAACTTACTGACATGTGGGTCTGAAATCCTGTATGCTGCAGGTGAATCTTTCCTTAGACATCTCTGGCTTTGGAAGAGGTTCTAGACACAATCAGAAAAACTAGTCTTCTAACCTTTGGGCCTTTTTGCTGTAACATGAAAATATGTCTTTTTCCTTTTCTTAAGCTCCCATGTCTATGGTCTCTGATGACGAATCTTTTTGTAATTAACTTAAATGGAAGAATTTAATAAAATTCAGATGTAGCATGTAACTAGTACTTTGCAGTGTTTAATTGATGTGCATAACTGTATTTATTCTGAGGAAGCAGGTGAAATGGCACCAAGCAGCAATGGACCTTTGCTGTCTTGTTTGAAAAATGGAAATCATCAGCTCAGGCGCAACTTTGTTATGCTATTTTTCCAGGTTCCAGATGGCTCTGAGTTATTGGTAAAATTAAATATAGCTTTAGACAAAATAAGCTATATTCCCAGTTGGCTTCTGCTATCGAGCTGTTTTCCTTGATTTAATACTCAGCAATGTCATAGTAAATTGCTGAAATAAAGTTAACTTCTTTTTCTTCTTTACTGCATGAGTGGCATTGATTTCAGATGTTAACAATCCTTTTGATGTGGTTTGTACTGTATACCAAAGGCACTGTCATAAAAATAGGACTCAAGGTCATGTTTAAATAGGATATTTATAACAGAAAAATCGGTCATGATCAAGTGAACACATAGATTATATTATCAGGGATGTTCTGAAATATTTGGTTTTTCAACTTGAAATTATTGAATATGTTTTCAAACATTTCAGTACTCTGTGGAGAGAAAATCTGCACACGGAAGTTCTGGTTTCAACAGAACACTTCCAAAAGCTGTAAAAATGAGCTTGAATTAGAAATAAATTATTCAAACTCATCTGGGAGCTGGAGTTACACTGTCAGGTTTTTTTGGCATTAAATATCTATACTTGCCGTAGTGTGTCATAGTGTCTGTTAGAAAGTGTAAAAAAGCTGAGCAGATGATGTCAGCACAGACGAGGTGGCTCCTGGCAGCAGATATTAAATAATGGCTGGTCTTAAACACTGTGAAATGCATTTGGCCATCTGGCGGCGGACTCTACTGTGTGACCTCTCCTTCTAGGCATATTGGCCCCAGCCAGCAGAGTCCCTGGCACAGAGATGTGAGCGTGAGTTTGGAAACATGTCCTTATTTCAGGCAGAGGCACAGAGGCAGCTCCTCGCCCACTACTGGCTCCTTTCTGCTCTCCTCTGCCAAGAATCACCACCCTGAAGGTTGCTTCCTGAAGTGGGGAATGTTTTCCTCTGGAAGGAGAAAAACATATTAAAATAGAGGTTTCCAAAGTGGTTTTTTGTGTTGTTTTTTTTCTGGAGAGCTATGGGATAGTTGAGAGGATCATAATAAGAACCAACTGCTCTCCAACACCAAAAAGCCTCCTTGTCCCTTCTCTCTTCTGCTCCAGACCCCATGCGGCTGTGTATGAAGTCAGATGCCCGAATCTTTAGTTCTCCCATCTGCCATGTCTATGATAAACTGTTGCCCATCCTAACAATGTTCATGGAGGAGACCTTGCTGAGGCTTCTTAGGTAAAATATAAAATTAATTAGGGTCTGGACCATGCACTGAAGTCTCCAGGATCCATCAGGTGGGTCAGTGCCAGCCTCTAACATTTCAGAGTTTCATCTTGATCCTGGCATGAGGATTTCATCTCTATTTTGGGAATCTCTCCACTAGAGGAGACCTGCCTTTCCCGCTCAGCTGGGACTGTCATGCTGTCCTTCCCCTATTTGTTAAAAACCAACATCACTGTAGTTACACAACAAACAATATGGTGCAGTAAAACAGGGAAGAAAAAATCTACCTGCAAACCAACAGACAAACCCAAGAGCATTTTGCCAACTGGGGAGCTGGGTCCATCTGCTGAATTTACACTTTGTAAGTCCCGAAAGAACTGGTTAAACCATTTTCTTTTCCTTGTTCTTGCTCAGTTTCGCACTGTGCCCCTGACAGCCTGCGTGCAGTATCAAAGAGCTCCTGTTCATACCGGGCTGTTATCTCTGCTCCTGTGAGACGCCATCTGGAGTACTCGTCCAGCTCTGGAGCCCTCGACACAAGAAAGACATGGATGTGTTGGAACTGGTCCAGAGGACGACCACAAAGATAATCAGAGGGATGGAATATCTCTCCCATGAAGAAAGGCTGAGAGAGTGGGTCTTGTTCATCCTGGAGAAGAGAAGGCTCCAGGGAGACTTGATTGCCGCCTTTAAATACTTAAAGGGGGCCTTGTAAGAATGATGAGGACAAAGGTTTTAGCAAGGCCAATTTTGATAGGACTAGAGGTAATGCTTTTTAAAGTAAAAGAGGGTGTATTTAGACTAGATATAAGGAAATGAGGGTGGTGAAACACTGGAACGGGTTGCCCAGAGAGGTGGTAGATACCCCGTTGCTGGAAACATTCAAGTTGGAGAGGGCTCTGAGCAACCTGATCGAGTTGAACATGTGCCTGCTCACTGCAGGGGACTTGGATTCAGTGACCTTTAAAGGTCTCCTCCAATCCAAACCGTTCTATGATTCTGTAATCTGACTCCATCCTACAACACTGTTGTGTCCCTCAGACCAAACTGGCTGTGTTACCGAGGTGAAAGGATCCTTGTAACACAGGAAATGTTTTTCACCTTTTCCTCTTAAATGAACTTTTATTGCAGAAGGTGACAACTCAAAATGAGCTCAGAGGCTGCTAACGACTTCTACTTCCTAACAGTCATCCAAATACCTCCTGCTGCCCTTTCAGCTTCCTTTATTCACTCTAATGCCTTCTCCCTCCCCTTTCTCTGGTTAGCTCAGACTGTGAGACGGTGTGTGATGTGTTGCTCAAGAGGCATAAGAGGGGAAAAGAGGCAGAAGCAAGTAATCAACCAGGAGATACGAGGCCTCTGGCAGGGCTAGTATGTGGCAGGAATTTCTTTATGGCCAGTCAACAGTCAGGAGACATAAATAGCCTGCCTGGCATCAGCTGGGAAGCGCATAGTCAAAAGACGTGTGTTGCTACATCCTGGTGGGCAGCAGAGCCTGCCTTGTGGACCAGACCAAGCCTTCAAGCTGGCAGCAGTGCAGGCTTGCCCTACAGCCTAAGTTGGAGAACATAATTTTCCTTTTAGAATAACGAAAATATTGCCCTTAATTTACTGAACTATTTTGGAATATTAGATGCAATTGCTAAGTTAGTTACTTGGATCAGTGTTGCTCCCTTATTTGAATTTTCCAGAGAATGACGTGCATGCCATCAGCAAGGCATGCTTTTCCGGTCCCCCCTTCCCCTTGACTCATTCACTTCCATAGTGCTTTTTATACATATATGATTTGCTATTCCTGCTACCTGAGCTGAAATAATAAGCTCTGTCCCATGAGCTTCATTCTCCACTACAATGATCTTTCTCAAACTAGGGCTACCTTCTAGAAAATGGTAGCATTTTCCAATTAAAAGACATAGGTTTTCTTCCTATATGAAGAATGCCTTTATACTTCCTCAGAAGGTCAGTTCCAAATAACACTCCTGTGCCACTGCCGCCTTACCCCTTCCCAACTCCCTTGCTTATTTAACATTGTCACCTGTACAACAGTTAGCCATTTTCAATTAATGCTCTTCAGTGGCCCTGGCAGGGCACTGTTTCCTACAGAATCCCTCCAGAAGGGAGGGTTTTTTCCAATTGTCCAGGTAAGATGAAAATGTGTTCTTGAAAACTAACCAAGATCTCATCTTACAGCCCTCAGACTTAACAGACGGACAGGTACTATTTTATAGAGAAAGAGTGTTCCATAACAATGGTGGCTTAGAATTTGCTAGATAGAGGTTTATGATCCTATTTCTGCATTGGTCTTTCCAACAGTAGTGGCAAATACCATTTAAAATGCCCAGTCGTTCTTTTTTTCATACAAAATTAAATCCTCTGCATTACAGACAAGCAAACTCAGATTCTCTGCTCTTTACTTCCATTAGCATGTATAGATTATTACTTTGTCTTGCCATTATGCTTACGATCACAAGCAATGCTCTCTGTGATCCAGGTTCCTCTGTGTTGATCTCACACTCTGCAGACAAAGATATTTTTGCTGCCTGGTTTGATTGCTTTGCTGAATGTTACAAGTTTGTAATTCACTATTGTATTCCAGTAACTCTTTGACCTGATTTAGCAATGAGGTAGTTTTTTTCTACTCTAGCCTGTACTGTCACGTTCCACCCTCACAGATTTTTTTGTGGCTGATTGTCTGAGTTTTCTAAATCTTGACAAGCCTTTCCAACTTCTAATTTCTATACAAGTATTTTGATACAAGAAAAAAAAAACACAGAGGGAAATTCTAGCTTCTCTATTCCCCAGTTCTCCTGTCTAGTAAGAAGCAGTTAATGATTATTCTTGCTAAGGTTACTTAATAATTGGAGCATTATCCATGAATATTCTGATCAACAGAATAGAAAGAAATACCTCCTGATCTTCTAGGGCTACCTATGGATCTACTGCACTCATAGAATCAGGAAGAACAGTGATTATGTTACAACATTTAAAACACATAAAACTCATTATTTTGGTAGAACAGGGGAGGAGGCATCAGAGGAACCACCCTTTATCTTCTCCATGAGAGTCAATCTCAAAATATAAAAAAGAACTTCATGAATTTCTTGGGGAGCTGATAATAGAAATGGAGGTATTTGGACAGAAAGACAGTTGTTAACAGACTCCTATTTCCTGGCAACAAGAATGTGGGGGCTGGAGTCAATGTCATTTTACTCTAACTGTGTTCAGGAAAAGAACACCAAAGAATCTGATTTTTTATTGTTAAGCTGGCAGTATGCAGACTTACAGTTTCTGAGTTCGGAAAGCCAGACATTCCTCTTAACTGGAGAATATTGAAGCAAGACAGCTTGAACTTTGCTTTAGGCCCAGGAGTGTAAATCTGGAATAAGTTCACTGGTTTTGATGAGGATACTTTGGATTTACACCAGTCACTGAGAATAGAAATTGGCTCTGTATCTTACCCTTCTGGTGGTAGTGAAAAATACAATTCTAATACAGACATGCAAGTGATTATAGGAGCATTCTTGTACTGGTTATACATTTAACTTTCAGATGCAGGATTTAAGACTGTGAACAATATCCAGCTTACACAAGAGTACCTTTGAGCAACCTGGTAAAGAGGACCTGTAAGTGAAGTAGCAATTTAAAGCTTGCACAGCTCATACGGCTTTCCTGTATGGGTCTTTTGCCTCAAGAGAGGAGCTTCAGAAAATAGTATTTTTTTTTTAATTTCTTGTCCTTCATGGATGTAACACACAAAAATTGTTTGTGCAGTAGTTGTTCAGAAAAAAGCTATGTGAACTTGGAGAAACTAAAGAAGCCCAAATAGTTTTTGCTGGAATGCCTTTACAGAAATGTCAGCTATGGAGTAGATAATTATAGACACTGGCACAACCGGCTTTCAAACTGCAGCATTATTCTTTCTAGCCCAAACTTATCTTATTGTAAGCAACTGGTTCACAGATGAAAATGTTACAAACACAGTGAAGCTGTGTAAGCGTCGTTCTATTTTGATAAGATCTTCTCTTTGGTGAGAACGTGTGTGGAAAATATTACAGTCATAAAGATAGAACCAGTTCTAACCTTCAAAGGTTAATCATTGGTTTTCTTTCAGACAATATTCCATATCCTGCCATGTCTTTCCAGTTATTTTCTTGCTATAGTGCAAAGATTTCCTGAGCCACTCTTCTTGGCATGATATATACACAGATAAAGCACTTTAAAATGATACTCAGATGGGTTTCTAACAGGCATCAAAGCCCTTGGATTTGTATTGCTTTTCCTATTGTTTAGCAATCACTGGGAGGGAGTGCATCCCTCTGTGACCTGGCTATTTGAAATGGAAATCACAGAGCATTAAAACCAAATGGGGAGATAGAAATGAAAGTTGCTGTAGGATTTTCAAAGGAGTTTTCAATCCCAGGGACATTCATTGTCACTTGAGTGCCCAACTGCCTCAGGCTGCTTTGGGAATCCCATCATGAGAACCTGAAAAACCAAAATCCCAGCTAACATATATCCCTAACCTTTTTTTCTTTTTTAAAATGAAGCTACAGTCACAGAGTAAATAGAGCATGATTTGAGGTCATGCTGTGCTTCTGCCACTGGCTTTAATTGGGCAAGTATGTTCATGTGTTTTGATTTTTCCTAGACATAGACAAGTACCAATAAAAGTGTCATCAAGCAGCATATGTTGCTCTTGATTCAGTCTTATAATCACTGTCCTTAGCTGGAAATTTCTGCCAGTGTACTTAAAATGTAATATCTTAATCACACAATCCTTTAATTTCAATGAGATGATGTTCCTCAGAGATTAAAGAGATGATATGTGAAAACCCAAACACTTTTGATATTGACCTTTCATGAAACACAGTTTCTCTGGCTTTTCTTCCATTTCTGAATACTTAATAGTTGAAATCAAGTGATGTTCCAGTCCAGTAAAGCACTTACTGTTTTTGTAATAGATGAGGGACATGAATGGCTTTATGAAATCAATTAAACAACTTATGAAGATAGAATAGCTATATAATGCTTTCAGATGCATTGTAACCTAGTTAACTCTGGGCCAAAAAATAGATCTTCAGGTTTTTTTATTGTTTAGTACTTCTTTCAACCTGCATTTTCCATTGTTCTCTCAGTGCATGAAAAATTGGAATAAACCAATAGACTGACTTCACTAGCTTATTTTGAGGCAGAAAGCCATGTCTCAATGCTGTAAAAGAAATGTCTAAACACGTCTCATTGGGAAAAATGAACAGGGCTTGTATCAATGTCATTAAAGATGATATATTAGTGATGTCTACTTTCTAATGAAGAATATGTTCAGTCACACAGATGGTACATCTGTTTTATATGACATCTCTTGAGAGTTATTTATATGCAAGTCCATTACTATTCTGGATTTTATTTATATTTGTTGAGATGTTACCACATGGGATTGTTGGAGATAGATACTTAATACCTACAGGATTACCAGCACTGCACAGTTGCAGTAAAATACATATAACTTCCTGACTGACCAAGGCATGACATGGGTAAAACCTTAAACTCAAATGAGCTCAACGTGCCTGTCTGAATTTGTTGTCTTTCATTTTCTTTGTTCATAGAAAATATCTACAGAATACATCCAAGTATTACCCAGATATTACTATTTTGTTTTTATGTTCTAAATGGTTTAGGGGAGCATTAAAATTTTTATCAGTGGTTACTATGGTCTATAGTCGTAAGGAAGAAATATTGTTAGGAGTTGACAAAGTTGTTGTTCAATTTTCTTGATTCTTTTATCATAATTACACAAGACCGAAAGTTTTTATCACTGCTATGTTGATGGACAACTGTATGGTTGCATACTCAGAAATGTGAGATGCTCCAGTTGTGAGTGTTTTAGGTCTACAAGGGAAAACTGTAATTCACTTTTTCTCTGTAACCTTCAAACTCAAATTTTGTTCTATCACCTTAAATCACTCTCAGGTAATGCTACTGTTTTCTTGCTTGTTGGATATGTGTTTAGTCAATATTTTTTCTATCAGTATAGCTATTAAACACTGCATGGGGTAGCAGTTGGTTGGGCAATTAGTAGCATTGCTTACTATACAAATTTCAGTATGCCTATATTCAGTTAAAGACTAATGAAATCAGAAAATAATTGCCAGTAAGTATCGTCACAATTGTTAGCTGATCATTCACCAGGTAGACAAAGGAACATAACATCAGAAAAAGATGGATATATGTTCTACTATTCTCTATATTCTACTGGGTCTTCTCCAAATTCTTCAGTAATTGCTTTGTCTCATCAGCCTGACAGAGTTCACATCAAAATAAGTTACCAGCTTTTACTCCATATTCTGAAAGCACAAAATAGGACGCAGTATGGAAAATATAAATACCTTATTTCCTTGCCAGAGGTTCCACTGGTACAAAAAAGCCTATTGGCAAGCTGACATTAAGGAGAAAAACACAAATCATGCCAAATCCTTTTGTTTAGAGAATGACACGCAAGAAAGGAAAACTAAGCTTAAATATGGTGAACCCGTTTCCATAAAAGAATATCTAATCATCTTCTTTTAGTTCTAAAAGATCTGTAACAGTCTAAGTATGAGATATTTCAGAAATTCAGTAATTAAACAACAGTACCATTAAAAAGACTGAACAGCGTAAGTAATTAAGTATACTCTGTTAATTTTACTGTTGATTTCCCAAGGTTTTTAATGGTCTAGAAAGACAGACAAAAACCTGAATCTACAGGATTATACAAATGGTCAGGCAATTAAGAAACCTTAAAGGGCAGATCTATTGCTATAATAAAAGTTAGGTCACTTCTGACTTGTTAGAGTATTTATGGCATCTCAGTCACTGACACAGCAGGAGTGCTTTTAATATCTCATTGCTGAAAATAATTCTTAATTTTAAAGGCCAAATTTGTTATCTTTTCACACTGCACAGCTGGCATCAGTCAGGGTGTTGAAATCATCGTTTGACATGTGATGCTTTGAATGTCCTGGGAGCACAGAAAAAGATTTGTGATTGAATCTTTGTCCTCTTTCAAACAAACCTTTCAGGCACATTTCTGGTGTTACATCAGCAAACTCATGGCTGACAATCATGACCAGGCTGGTAGCAGGCTTTTCTTCTTCTTGCTTTATTCTTCTTTTCTTCAGTGGTCCACGCGTAGCCTCTTTGATTCATGCTTCTCTTCTGTCTCCCAAACATTCAAAACAAAACAAAGAAAAGAAACAAATCTTGTGACACATAACTAAGAAGGCTAGTTGGACTTTTAACCTCATTTGTTCATATTTTTGCATGGTAAATCCTTCACAGCAGGAGCTGTCTCCTTCTCAAGTTTGTACAAGATGCAACACTGGAGGGGGCCTCTGGGAATGACTGCCATCAGTCCTAAAATAACAAGTGCTGAGTTTGATCTGGAATGGTGTGTTTGCAGAGCATATGCACTGTATATTCTAGATTTCCAAACTTACTGCTGTTAAAGTGAAAGGGGAAATCTTTCCACCTCTTCCTTATATGACTAAACAAACATTTCTAAACAGCTTTCATTAGAATCAGTAGGTGAATTTCACAGCTCTCAAGATGTGATACAAAAATCTAAACTATGCTATAGCTTCAAATCTTCAGCTGCATTTCTATATAGATCTGAAAAGCCCCCAGTTTCTTCATGGTCTGAACTGATTTCTAACTTCTAACATTCTTGAAGATATAGAGTAGATTAGTGCCAATGTATTATAACTAGTTTTGTATTTTAAATTGAATATAGCAACAGAAGTTATTATATAACACACACAGATAGCTTTTGCATAAGCTATATTGATTTCTTGAATCTTTTCTGCAACTTGCATTTCTTCTACAAATCCTTCTCTTTCAAGCTTTCTGAATGACTCATTGATTTTGCAGCTGTTGTACCCACTTAAGGCGAGTCGTGCTGCTTTCAGACAGCGGTAACCAGTAAGTAAAACTACTCAACGTGTCTGTCACCCAGGATTTATCCTAGTAAACGATGTGGTGGTGTGAACTATAGCTCATTCCTTGCCATGGAGCTGCCAGAGTCTCTACCACACCTTGTTAAGGGTCACAAGGAGGGCTTGCTAGTGTTGCCGCATGGGATAAATTCTTACATGGATATGAGACCCACTGCTGAATGTCAAAGATGAGTGTTCACAACTCAGTTGCTGCCCATGGTCCAACATGGGACATTCTGGTCAGTGTTCTCCAATTCTGCTTCCTGCCATCCCTGTTTTTTCCAGCTTGATCTCTTGCCTGTTGTTGTGCTTCCATTTTCAGTTGTCTTTCTCTTGGTTTGGCTGCGGTAAGCAAGATTTATTAGTGTATTACTCAAGCATGGAGAGACATCTTGGTTGGTGTGAAGAATTCTCTCTATGTCCCCTTATTGCTGCTAATATTTGTCTTGTTTTCATAGCAGCTCCAAGGCAGATTTTCCATGAGGAGATTACAAATAATGCTGCATACGCTCAGGAGTTCATGTGCATGCTCTCCTTTTTACTCATTTTTGGTAAATAGCTCTTGTCTGGGACAAGTGTGGCCTGAAAGATGACATGTGGTGCACTGATGCTCATCTGGGTTTTCAGTAAATGCATGACTAGTTGAAGTCAGTCCCATATCTGTTACTGTTGGTGGTATCAGATTCCCCTCACACACTGTCTCTGTGAGCAGCCAAAGCTGAGCTGCTTCAAGGTACAGGCCAGATTACAGCAGAGCTGTTTAATTTCCTATCCAGCATTTAGCTCCCCACATTTTCCTTGTGGATTGCTCCCAACTGTCAGTCCGACCACGTGATCCAAGTGCAGCCAGCTGGCCAGAATACAGTCAGAGCCTGGTCAATATTTGGAAAGAAGTACACATGTTGCCTGATTTCAGCTGAAATAATGGAATATCCATAAATACAACAGGAGTTTTGAACAGGTTGAGTAGCTAATCATTTGCCAGATTGGTTAGCAATGCTCTTAGCCTATCCATCAAACAAATTAAAATGCTTCTGCAAAAGCAAACCAGGAAACAAGGTAGTGCAAAATTGTCTCAAGCACCTTGCTGGTGGTGCAAAACTTCAGTTTCGTCTTTCACAATTCAATTTCTCCACAGAAGCAGCAAAAGTTGGAGAGATAAATAATTTATAAAATGCATAACATTTTAAAATTCTTCTACACTCTCAAATGCAAAACTATTTAGTCCCTCTGCACCTTCATAGTTATCTTCATAAAGGAGCTCGTAGAAAGATTGGAGCAGCCAATAGAAAAAGTGACTTCCAAACAAAATTATGGGCTGCAGTTCTACTTTGGATACCTCTTGACCTGATTTCATGAATTAGAGCAAAAAAACAAGGCTGCAGATATCAGATCTGAGAACAGCTGAGCAGATGCTGAGCAAGAGAATTGTGCAACATAGACTATCTTGTTCTCTTGTTACAGATGCCTTATGCTTTCACAGAATCATCAGGTTGGAAGAGATCTCTGAGATCATTAAGTTCAGTCATTTTTGTCTCCTTACTAAACCATGTCCTTGAGAAACTCATCTACACACCCAGGGATGGCGACTCCACTACCTCCCTGGGCAGCCTGTTCCAATCCCTGACCACCCTCTCAGAAAATAAATTCTTCCTAATGTCCAGTCTAAACCTCCCCTGGTCCAACTTGAGGTCAATTCCTCTTGTCCCATCGCTTGTCACTTGGGAGAAGAGCCCAGCACCCACCCTGTCACAACCTCCTTTCAGGCAGTTGTAGACAGTGATGAGGTCTCCCCTCAGCCTCCTCTTCTCTAAGCTGAGCAACCCTGATTCCCTCAGTCTCTCCTCATTAACACTTGTTCTCCAGCCCCCTCACCAGCCTCGTTCCCTTCTCTGCATGCGCTCCAGCCCCTCAATGTCCTTCCTGTAGAGAGGGGCCCAAAACTGAACCCAGCACTTGAGGTGCAGCCTCACCAGCGCTGAGTACAGGGGCACAATCACCTTCCTGGTCCTCTTGGCCATGCTGTGTCTGACACAGGCCAAGATGCCATTGGCCCTCTTGGCGACCTGGGCACACTGCCACGGTCACTTGTCTTGACTCTTAATCAGTTTCTAAACAATCTATATTAATCAGCCTGCTATGGGGTAGGAAATTAATTGAGTTATTTAAGTACTGGATGAGAACCTGGCCCAACTCTCTTTGACCTCAATTTGAGGATTTTACCTCTCATGTCTTGAAGAAGACAGTGACTTAGGTATTGCTTGTTTCCATAAATGTAAACAGATGATGCTATTAAATTACCTCATAACATTTTTATTAATGTGGGATTTATTTGTTTGTGAAGAAGAATACAAACACGAATATTTTAACACAGATGAGAAACATAGTGAAAAATAAAAGAGATAAGTGACTTTCAGTAAATACATTTTCTCTAATTCATGACTCAAGCCTAATTCTTACCATGATTTTGTTATAATAAATACTAAAAAAAATAAGATTACAGTGATAACTCTTACCAATGAGATTCTAGTGCACACATGCAAATAGTTAGGCTGTCTGCCTACTCTGCCAGCTAAACAACACCTCAGCTTAATCTTTCACTATTATTTCCAAAACCATCTTTGAAGTTTGATCTAAACAGCTCATCGTTTGAACAATATCTCAGACTTCCCTGCCCAAAACAAATAATTGAATTAGAAAAAACTAAACAATTCTATTCTTCCCATGATAAATACTCACTTTTGCCTGAAACCATTCAAGAGAGTTCTTCTGTCACAAATGCTTTGTTGATATGCGTCTGAGTGGCCTGAAGTAAGGGATTTCTTAATTACAACAGCCCAGAAGTATTAAAAATGAAAAGTTTTCGGTCAGGAAATATAATTTAATTGAAAGCGAGTTCTTTCTCAGGAAGGAATAGTTGAAGTTACTATTTTGATTTAGAAATAAAAATAATTCTGATTTTTTTTGATTTTTAAAATTGCTTTTTAAAAAAGTTTGTACAAGCATAATAAATCCACAGTTATTTGTAAATATATGACATTCAATAGTACGTAGAAGATTAGCACTAATAAGAGGCGCTTACTGGTGTTAATTCAATGCTTACATTTGACAAAACATTCTGTAATATTATTTCTCATGTAGGTTTTTATAAAGTTGTTGATGTCAGCTACAGCCTTGCAAGGTAGTGAAGGTGACATCATGAGAAAAGAACCTGATTTGTTATAACAGGAATAATAAATGGCAAAATCCTAATCTGTCAATTTTTTGAAAAGAAAAGAAAGCAGTAAGATTTTACAATTTTATCTTTTTATTTCGTTAATATTTATGTTGCAGTTTGAAATTGTATCTTGGTGTTCTAGAATACCTCTAGTGGCTATTTGCTTTGAAATATCTTTATGCACAGATAATAGAATAGAATACAGAATAGAATATATTAGAATAGAATAGTTCAGTTTCATTTGGAAAGTAGCTACAATGATCATCTGGTCAAACTACCTGGCCAAGTCAGTGTTGACCAACTCAAAGCATATTATTAAGGGCATTGTCTAAAAGCCTATTAAACAGTGGCAGACTTGGGGCATCAACCACCTCTCTAGGAAGCCCACTCCAGTACTTGACCACTCTCTTAGGAAAATTAGGAAGAAATGCTTCCTAATACCCATCTAAATTTTCCTTGTTGCAGTTTTGAACCATTCCTACACATCCTGTTACTGGATACCAGGGAGAAGAGGTCAGCACGTCCCTCTTTGCTTCCCATCCTCAGGAAACTGTAGCAAATAATGAGGTTGCCTCTCAGCCTCCTTTCCTCAGAAGGAGAAAAACTCATGAAAATGTAGAGGTTAGGAAAAAAAATCAGAAAACTGAAAGAAAAAGAAAATTAAACTCTTTGCTTTGTCTTTCCCTTGAGTTAGCAGATAATAATCTGATGAGTCCAAAAGTAAGAAGTTCGAATATGAAGTGTACGTGTGTATCCGTGGATCTTTGTGCATGCCTGTTGTTCCTAAATGTGTGCTGATTGTTTTCCGTACTTGTGGAACTAGTTCTCTCTAATGTCAAACTTTCTAAATTGCTGCTATCCAGTTTCCATTAACCCCAATCAAAATAATGATGTGATCTTTTTTTTTAAGGATCTGAAAACTAGAGTTTTCCTAAGGCCCATCTTGTGTAATATTTTAGCCATCTTATTTATCTAATAAACAATAAAGACTAGAAGAATAATTTCATAAAAAAGAGGACAGTTTTTCTGATGAAAAAAACCAGCTTAAATGTATGAGGCAGATATGTCTCGGCAAACACTGTGATTTTATTATTTTTTACTTTTCCATGAAATCCATTAATACATAAGTTGTGACTAAAGCTGAATCTGTAACCAGCTACAGTTTTCTGCTGAGATGCTGTAAGAATGAGGGTGCCTTAAATCTAATTAGGAAATGAGCAGAAAACTGATTGTATAAGTGGCACTTGGTAGAGTTACATGCCTGATTCTTGATTATATATTGAAAATGGACTGTCTGCTTCTATGTCTCTCTGACATAATTAAAAATTGTACCGTAAATCTTTTAAAGTTTATTACTTAGGTGTAGCAGCAGTAGATGCCAGCATTCAAGAAGCATTTGGACAATGCCCTCAGTCACATGTTGTGAACGGTGGGAGTGTCCTGTAGGGATAGGAGTTGGACTCGATGATCCTTTTGGGTCCCTTCCAACTTGGGTAATTCTGTGATTCTATGATTCAATAAATACATACGTCAGACTAGTGGAATAGATCGAACTAGAAGATACAATGAGTGAGTGATTATTTTTTTTATGAACTATTGTCCAAAAATATAGTTTCTTGCAAAGAAAGTGTGCACGTGTCTGTTTTCCAGTCACTTGATATTGATGAATTGCAGTCTACAACATCCCCAGGAAAACAAAATTGGTTTGGTCTATGGTTTTAATTATCAGTTTAAGCTGACGTGGTCATTTTGATGGCAGTACAGGCCAATCGACTGCTGTTCATCCATAGCAGCTAGAAATGGCAAACTGGGGATGCTTACGACTGACTAGCTTTTTTTTTTTCAAAATTTCAATCTTAGTCAAGTAATCACTTTTAAAAACAACTCTCTTGTTTGACACAGTAAGTGTAGTATGATTTTCAGTTTCTAAAAATGTAGATTTTGTACTTATGAAATAGAAAACACATTTTGAAGTTGTAGTGTTCAGTGTTTGTACATTAGTTTTTTCTCTTGTGATGTATTGGATCAATGCTGCTATGTATCTATAGCATTGTCAGTCATGCATTCTGATATGCTAGTTTTTAAAACCTGTGTCAAAAACCAAGCAACTGGGAAAACCGAACTGGTCAAAAGGTGATGGACAAATGAATATACTTTCATACAAAACTGTGCTATAAGTTTAAATTAGAGAGGTGTGCAGTTCCTGCAGTGTTCTAGACCATGAGTTAAGACCAATGATTCAGACCAGCATTGCCTCATATCTGCTCTTTCTTTTTCTCTCTGACAAAAATTTTGGAAGAAATTGTTTGAAACTACTTAAAGAAATGCATTCTTTTTTTTTTTGTTTAGAACAAAAATAAACCTTTTTCACATTAATGGTCTATTTAAACGTAACACGGTCTGTCATAACCCAAACTGCTGTCTGGTTTTCCCATGATTTGTCTTATACCAGTGTGATTTATTTTTTTTCTTGAAAGCATAGCTTACAAATAAATGATCTTCATGGACAAAAGTAACTGTTTGTCACAGTAAATAATAGGAAAATCATGGAGAAAACCCACAATAGTTGACATTTATAAAAAGCATAAGAACAATACACCCCAAACCTGAACAAAATTTTTAATTAGGCTGTTTGACCCAAAGACCAGATTAATCCAAATAACCCTGATTACACAAGGAAAATATTTACACTCGTTTAATAAACTATTAATTTTAAATACTTCTAACACTTTTCACTGTTTTCTGAACTGTCTGATATCTTATTGTTCTAGTAACTCCCACTTTACAGCTTCTTTGCTAAACTTCACTGAAGTACAAAGATCCTCTGCATTCCAGTGTACCAGCTCTTTCAATATCCTGTATCTAGCTGAGTTGACTCCCTTAACCCCTTTATTTCAGGCTATGTATGGCTTTTTTCCCACTGTCTAGTACATACTAAGCACCCGAGTATACACAAAGGACCTTGAACTAGGGCTGTTTTCCAGAACGTATTTGAATTTTCAGTTGTCTTGAGGTATTTGTCTATTCATAGTATCAGAACCTAGAATTTAATTGTTTGTTGTTGTGCAAAACTCTGATTTAAGCACACTGAGGGCAGGGTACTCAGAGTGCTCAGGTACTTTTATACATGAACTGTGAGGCCTTAAGTGGATGCCTGTCTGTTTTTTAAAGTTTGCAGGTAAACTGTCAGTTCACACAGTGTTTAAGATGAAAGGGTTATTAACTCTTTTTCTTGACTGTGCAGGAAGCCAGACTCTGGGTGGGTGCAAGAATATTTGCCTCTTCTTTTGGACTCAAACACAATAGCAGGGACAATAAATAGACAGGATCTGATATAAGGAGTCCTCATATGGCACTTGCACACCATAATATCACTTTCCCTATAAATGCCTTAATAAAAGAGATTGGTTGAGAGTATCCATATCTCAGAAGACCATGAAGGATTCTTCACCCGAATGATTGCAATATTATTACTGTTTTTATGTATGGTTTGTATAATTTAAAACACGTATAACTACACAAGTCTTTTGGGAACTTTGATTTTTTTTTATAACAATTTCATCCTAGCAAAGAGTGCAGTGTGGCTCGTTAAGTTTCAAATAACAGCTGAGATAGGTAACCTAGGTTTTAAATTTTATTTAGCAATTAGAGTTCAGACATGTAGTAACTGAAATTAGCCTGCTAACTTCACTTGTAAAACCCCTGTGATGTTGATGTCTTAGCAAAATTATGTTAAGAAATTTGCTCATTCGTTTTTTTCGGGTTTTGTTAAGCAGTGTGGTTATACCCTGTGACTGAAAATCAGAAGGAGCAGATGAGACATAGGGAAAGAAAAAAGAAAGAAGAGATGAAACTACAGATCCTGAGAGTTTATGCTTGTGTTGTAAAAGAATGTAATTATGGAAATAACTTACCATTATTATTGGATTTCTTTTTAAATTGCAACTTGTCACACAGAAAGTTTTATTGCAAAGATTTTTCTTCCCCGTATTAAAAATGTTAGCTTAAGATAGATAAAAACAAGAAGATACTGCTTTCAGTAAAATGAAACTGTTAACAGAGACAGATGCTGGAGGGAGATGATAAAAAAGAGACAGTCAAATAAGATGAGTGCGTAGGTATACGTAGGGCTGGACTGCTAAGTGTATTTGGTATCAAGGTTAGAAATATAATTACTTGGAGTTCTAAGCTCCAGTGAGTGATTCAGATCTTCAGAGAACAAGAAAAATCTTACCTGCATTTACTTATCAATACAATAGCTCTATATACGTGAAAACCCCAGCAACTTCGAAAGACAGGAAGGTACTGGTTGTAATTGTTTTGACTGTTTAGTGAAAGAAAGGAGAACGTGGTCTCAGTGTCTCACACCAGCACAATTCTTAACATGTTTAAACAACATGTAGAAAATTACTTGTCTCTGTGCATCATAGAAGGCTATAACTGCTAACAAAATAGAAGATAATAGCCAGTACTCACAAGTGAGCAAGGTTATAGCCTGTTGTCTTGGGCTTTCGAATGTTAGATGTTTGGACTTCACTGCATTGCTATTTTAGCAGAAATATACCCTTATCTTATTGCTACTTTCCAAATTGTCTAAATGAAGGTTCTGGAAAAAAGAATTCATTTTGCTTATCATCAGAGGTTCACTACTCATTTTTGGTATTCTGTGTAGTCAATGACTAGAATAAGGCTCTTTGAGGATGTAAGTCCTTTGAAATATAGTACTTTAGACAGCTGCCTCAGAATAAGAAGAATCAGCAATTTCTATTAACTATACAGAGAATTCAGAAACCATCTTATAAATTGAGATGCAAATCTGGTAGTGTGGATCTTTCCCTAACGGCTGAATTTACTGCCATTTCATATTTATGACTGAAATTGGCAAGGAAAAAAGACTTCGGGGGCATCTGGCTGGGACCAGGGACTCTGAAGGGAACGGTAAAGCCTTGGGGTTTCTGCAAGAGGATAGAGGAGATGATTCCAGGTGAAACTTCTACAAAAGAGACAAAAATGTTCATTTCCCTAACGAACACTTCACTTGAATAAGACGAATCCAGAGCTTAGTCTTCACAGAACTTTCCTTCATTAAAATACAAATAATTATTTAGGGGATACCTCCACACTGGGAGGCAAACAGAATTTTTCTGAGGATGTAAAAAGTCAAGTGACTTTCTCCAGTTAGGGGAAAAAAAATCAGCCTTTGGATTCAGTTTCAGGACTTAACAAAACTAATTCATAATTGTTTAATTTTAGGAGTTGCTAGGATTGCATCATATTTCATTTTTTTTCTGTGTTCTCATGGCCTCCAGAAGCAGCTGCAATAGTAGTGCTGTGTTGGTATTCCCCTGTTTGTATGCTTCTTTTCCATCAAGTATTTTGGGTTTTTGATGGACAAAAGCCGACATTTAGCAATTCAGTATTACAGAGGTTTGAAATATTACCATAGTATAGTGAAAAAAGAACAACAATAGATACTATATGAATTGTCAATATATTTCTCAACAAGGCTATTGGGAGAGATCAGATTGTGTTGGTAATTGCTTGTCATAACTTTGGCATTTCCTTCTTGCTATGTTGACAGTATATTTCTATTTGCTTATCAACAGGTTACTCTGTGACATATATTGGTGGTTTTAGTCTGATTTAGTTGTGCAGGTGTGCATCTGTAGCTCGTACTACTTCAATAAATTTAGCTGAAGCCAAAGACTTGAGTGCTTGGTTAAAATGAGGTTCATTCTCCCACTAAAGCCAGTATCTCTCTAATAGGGATGAGTATATTTGGGAGACCAGCTATTTATATCATCCTGAACAGATACACTGAAGCACACAGCCCATCTGCATTTCTGGAACTAAAACCAGGAAAATATCATATCTACATCATTTTGGACATGTATTTCCTCAGAGATAAAAGAGCCAGACTTATTGATGCTTAACTATAGCTACAGAAATATGAAGTTAATTTACTAGTAGCACGAATGCCAATAGAAATCTTACAAGAATGAGTGAGTACAAGATGTACAGCACAGAATAAAGATTCTTTGTTGGTGAAGACAAGACGTTCTTCCTTTAGGGTGTGCTGCTGAAAAACTCTGTTGATGCAAAGATATCACCAGTAAGGAAGAGACCAAAGTGGTAGAGTGATTGCAGTAGCAGAATAACTCATTTTCTCCAGCTACTATAAAGCCTTTGGAGAATGCAGGCTCCTTGTGTAGAAAACTCAAGACTAGACATGCTTGCTAGCATGGAGAAATAATGAACATCTTTTTCTGTGAACAATGAAAACTATTTTGTAAGGTGTTTCAAACCTCACTGCTGAATGGAATGGAGCTCTCATTCTTCATGTATTAAGTTCATTCCTTTTGTGGTATTTCCTGAAAAAAGAAGATCAAGTGTTTCAATGTCCATCTGGATGCAGTTCTGAAATATTTCAAAGACAGAGACCAGGCCTTGATGTGGATGACGTTAGTGGAAAAGAAGTTTCATAATCATACAAATATTCTCTCTCAGAGAAAAAGATTCACAGTTTAATATATTTTTTAGTAAAATTTCCATCAGGTGTATCAAAATTCATTCTATGCAGATATTAAAACACTCACTAACAGATGAACTATTGCTGATATTTACTTTGGGGACGCACATAAATCCCTTGTATTGTAATTTTCATTAGAAGATCTTTCTAGGACTGATATTAAGGCAAAAATATGTGTCAGGCTCGTTCTTCCATTTACAATGCCTGCACAGAAAAATGATATGAAGAAAACGGAAAAAGAAATGTTTTACACATCTCTTAAATAATCTTGCCATGGGTATTCCTTTTCTCTTTTGGAATTCCTTGTCCTTTCTCCAGATGAAGTTAAAAACTAACCTCCCAAGACCTTGTCTCTTAGTTCCTGTGAAGGTAAACTTACTGCAAATATTTCAGGAAAAATCCTAAAAAAATAGGATTCTACCCTTAATACTATCTTAATGCTTATCTTAATACTATCTGTGACCTCACAGCATTTCTTTATTATGGCCATATGGCAATTTTACTGCAGGATTCCTGTTCTTCCTGTTAAATTGCACTGTATGCGAACAGACAATATAAGACACCTGTGTCTCCAATTGATGGATTACAGATATTCTCAGAGAGAAGCACGGTTAGAAGCAGATCTATTAATTCCTGGGTACTACAATGGAAGTACTGGATCATCTCAAATTGCTGTTAAAAATATTTTCTTAACTTGCTTTTCCAGCTGGCTTACATTGTTTTAGCTCTGTAGAAATCAGATTCATCTTGACCCTGAGTGCATTGATGAGTTCCTAGCGCATTTGTTATTACAAATAGTTATTTTTTAGAGGAAAACAGTGACAAGGAGATACGTCACAGGAATGTTATCTTAGCTGTGGTAGACCATGGCAAATCCAAGTTTTGGGATGAAACTTTAACCTTTTGCTTTCACTGCATGTTGGGACCATTTAAATTCTACTGACTTCTGTGAACTTCACATTTCTTTAAAAAGCTCCTCTGTGGATTGCAATAAATTCTGTGTGCCTCCAAAAAAAAGTCTACGGACTACGTGTGCTATTTTTCCTGATATTTCATTAGGCTCATTTTTAACATTAGCTATATCAAAGCCAAAATAAAGCAAACAGTAACAGCTGTGGAGATGCACATTTCTGTATACTGATAGGCTAATTTGTGAATTACACTCATTAAAACTTGTCCTTTGGAAAAAACCTAAAACATATCTATGTTTTTTCTAAGTGTTTAAACTTTTCCTTCCTTTCACTCCTGAAATGACAGAAATAAGGCAGAAAATATCACAAGCCAAAGGACTGTAATCAATTCTTGAAATGCAGAAGAAATGTACTTGGATTATTTAAAAAAAAATGAGAACTGAAGCCCTAGTGGTTCCTCCAGTACAAGAGAGTCACTGGGAAGATGGGGCAAACCCAAGAGGGCCACCTAGATGGTTGGGGTGGTGGAAAACATCGTGTGAGAGGACTATTAGTTTGTTCAGCCCATAGGAAAGAAGGTAAATGGGCCTGAAAGCTCCACTGCCTAAAGGAAGTTGAAAGGAAGACAGGAGCAGACTCTCTCCAGACATGTGCAGTGAAGAAATAAGAGGCAGGTAAGCCAAAAACTGCAGTAGGGGAAAATCCTTTCAGATAAAGAGGGGCAAAAAGATGACGATGGCATGGAAGTAATCCAATGTGATATTTTTCTCATAGCAAGGTTATCTCAAAGTTAGAACAGGGTGCCATGACCTATCTTAGAAAATACACATAAATAGTCCATTGGATAAAACTGGTAAAAAATAGTGTCCTTTTAAAATGTAATTTTTGATTTAACAATGTATTGGTTTGCATTCAGATCTTTTCTGAATTGCAAAGATGTTCAATTTATCTTTGGATTTGCTATGGTTTCTAATTACTTGCCCCTGCAGTAATAACTCTGAAAATTAGATGAGAGTATTTTCCCAAAGGCGTAGTATCTTGCACCTTGTCTGATGAAGGCTGAGCATGTTTTCTGATTAGGCAGTAGTACTTAAATATTTAGACCTCACCATGAAAGAAACCTAAACATATAAAAATATTTGGTGTAGGAACTGAAGAAATTCTTTAAGTTATGCAAGTAAGAGTCACCATTTAAATGACTCTTATAATGAACAGACACAGTACTTTTCTTTAGAAATCAATGCATCAAAACTGGGATGTGAATCAAAACCTTGAGCAAGTTACCTAAGTACCATTAGAAACATTCTTTTGGAAACTACTGAATTTGAATTTTCATGCCAGTGGTCTCTGATATTAAGTGTATTATTTTAAACTCATCTGTGAATGTTCCCCAAACTTCTCACTGTGGCTGAGTCACTGAATCTATGGGGAGCTCAGAGGAGGAGGAGAGTGAAACTCTTCGTCTTAGTTAGACTGATCCGATCAACTGCTTCATTGTCTTGGATTCTTTGCTAAATTTTCACATCACAGCATTTGTGAGTAATGTTTCACACCACCTCCAGCTGGCTCAGAAAACATGTCCCATTCTGGCAGATGGTGACCCAACCTATATTATTCATGCCTTCATAACCTGTTGGCTAGTGTATAGCTATGTCATAAACCTGGGCATGATGCCTACAGCACTTGGGAAACTCCAACTAATGAAGAAGGCTGGAACACATCTCTGCAGGCACACTGGCTACCATGGGTCCACCGAGCCTCCCTACAGAGATTTCCCATGGAATTTTAGCTTAAATCCAAATTCCATTTCTACTAGCAAAAAACCAGGTTGTAACCCTGATGAAGACTGTGATTAAGGGATCTGCTCTTTTTGCTATGGACAATGCATTGTAAATGGGTAAAGCTTATCTCTCAGAGCTTTCTTGTGGTTCAAGTCCTGGAGTTCCTGCAGGGACAAAAAAGCATCACTAATTTCTCTTTCTCAGCTTCTCTTCCACCTTGCCTTCTCTAACATAAACACATAATGTAATAGTTTTTGTAATCCTAAAGCTTAAATCCTACCAGAACACTGTTCCTTCTGGAGAGCATGAGAGAACAGAAATCATGCCAGGAAAGCAGAGTCCTGTTGCTTACTGAAAAGTAGGAGGTCAGGGAGTCAGTGAGGATTGCACCCAGGAGGACCTATGTGGTGGACCAGACTGATCATGCACAGATAATAGCAAATTCAGAGTCAAAGCTGTGGTTTTCTTTTGAATAGAGGCTTTTAAAAGACATAGTGGCTAAATTTAGCGATGGAAAATATTTCCTGAGTTTGCTGAAAAATTCCTCTCGTTCACTACCACTAGAAGCAGTTGACAAAATCACAGAAATATTTTAAGGCTTTAATTCATCAGAGTATTTACCCAGACTTCTAGGTCCATTCCTATTTAGTGAAGTACATGGGTATTTTAGTGTTCTTCCTCCACAACTTTTCTATTCATACTGGCTATGTGAGAAGCAGGCCTGGATATTAATACAAGAAGGAAACAAGTTTCAGAATTTTCTGTTGTGGAAGGAGAATAGTTGATACATTAATGCAAATATAATGCAAAATTGGACAAACTAAAAAGGCTTTGCTAGTCCTATCTGAAGTAAGCAACTAGCCCTCAGAGCAGAACTGAAGAAGCTTGTAATTTGTACAGCTTGCATTCCTAATAAAGAAGGGATTATGACTCTATGTATGGCTGATACAGAGGTGCAATTCGTTAAAAAATAATGAATTAAAAAGAATGATTAATTGGGTTTCTTGAAAAAAACACCCCAAATGAGAAATAGCTTTTTAAATATTTAGGTGGAATATGCTTACATAACTGACTATGGCTTGTCCTAGGGAACTCTGTAAATCTCTTTAATTTATCCTTATTTCATTCTTCTGTACACGATCCAGTGAAAGCAATCTTTTCTGTGAACCGCAGTCGACCTACTGTACCAATTCAGTTTAACAGTAATGTAATAAAAAGAAGCGCCAAAGAATGTGCTGATGAGAATAGTTTTTGAGGGAAGCAGTCATAGGGTTTATAACACCTTAGTTTGCTGGTGTGTAAGATCAGCTGAGCTAGGAAAGCGGAGAACTGCAGCTTGGAATCAAAGCCAGCTTTCAAATGCAAGTGTTACTGATACCATAGATCAATACATCTGAAGAGGAAAGCAAGATATGCCTTGACAGTACCAAAAATACATTCAAATTTTTATTTTTTCTAGACCTAAGCATTTTGTGGTCCAACTGAGAAGAAATTACAGCAGCTAAAAAGGCAGGTAAATAGATCTATGTGTAGGTATATTTCAGGTTCAGAAGAACTGTTCTCTTTAGGAGCTGTATTTAGTTCAGTGTGAAATGGCTGAACTAATCTGACTTCAGGCAATTCAAAGAAGCTCTGTAATGAATTTGTGGCTCCATAGTGCACTGGAGCGTGCACTTCTTTGAATAAGGTCTTGCAGGTCACTAAAATTATTCTGATTCCTCCACCCATATGTTTTTTCCATATAAGTTTCTAGCTAGTGTGTCAACAGGGAGCTCTTGCCATGGTTAACAAGGACGATGAACCAGTTATCTGTCAGCAATTCTATTTCTGTTTCGCATGGGTCAAAAGAATGGATTTCAGCTGTAAATTTCGTTTTTTCATATGTCAGTGTGAAAATAACACTGTCAGTGAAAGTAAATAACCTGTGGAAGCTTTGAGGATTACTATCTGCAAGCCTATGCATTGATATTAATCAAATGCATTATACAAACCCTACCAATTTAAGAGTTCGATAGTTTGTGCGTTGATCAGGGCCACACACATTTAAATGATACAAGCAATTGGTACAGCAAAAGGAAAGAAACAGGAGGAATAAAGAAATTAACACAGTAACACCAAAGAATTGCTGGGAACTTTCCTAGAACTGGTAGGAACTTTCCTAGTTATCCCATGGTATGTTTGAGGTATCCTATTGAAACAGCTTCAGTTATGCTAAGAAAGAACAAATAGAAGAAAGACAAAATATAGTTTTATTATGTCATCTTTAGTCACATGTATAACAGATCATCTAGATGCCTACGCTTCTGTTCATCAGCTTGGACAGAACAGACCATCTATGTGTCATCCAGTACTTGGTGGAGGTCAGTGATAATTTTGTCATTTGTCATTGGCTTTGTCCTGTTAAACTGTGTTCTTATATAGCAAGTGCATATACTTTATGCAAAAAACAAAGGCCTGTAAGTACCTCAAGAATGCTTTGCATTGATGAATGAAAAGATATGCGTAATGGGAGATGTAAATTGAGATTGCTAATACAAATGCACACCAAAGTAAGTGCTAACATGTAGACACTATTTTCATTGTCATTATGCTCTTTAGAGCCTTTGTACAGAGTGCTTTCACCATTTCCTATAAAAGGTGATTAAAATCCCAATAGACAGTCTATTTTTACTTTCTTCATTGTTTTTTAATTATAACTTGATGCATAAACTACACAGGAATTTTCCAAACATAAAGACAAAAGCTATTGCTTCATACCCTTGAGCATCTAAAATAACAAAAATATTTGGAAGTGCTCTAACTATACTAAATCCCAGATGACAGCATTAGCTCATTTCTATTGTGATTTCCTTTGTTTGTGTTCCTAAGTATAAATGATGTGACTAGTATGACTACAAATTATATCATGATCATGCGCTAGTTTATAACTGGCAAAAGAACTGTAGGACTGCATTACTAAAGCTACTTCCATACTTTTCCCCTTGATATCTTCCATTTACTGACGACAAGACCTATCTTTTTGTTCTGACAGCCCTCAGCACAGAACCCAAAGGATCGAGGAGATGGCCTCCAGACTGGCAAGCAAGGTCTGTTATAAGCAGATTTGTAAATGTAATTCATAGAATCACAGAATCATAGGATCATAGAATGACCCGAGTCCAACTCCTGTCACTGCACAGGACAACCCCAACATTCACACCACGTGTCTGACGGCATTGTCCAAATACTTCTTGAATATTGTCAGGCTTGGTGCTGTGACTGCTTCCTTGGGGAGCTGTTCCAGTGCTCCACCACCCACTGCGTGAAGAACCTCTTCCTAATATCTAACCAAAACCTCCCCTGACACATCTTCCTGCCATTCCCTTGGGTCCTATCACTGGTCACTAATGAGAAGAGATCAATGTCTGCTCCTCTTCATTCCCTTGTGAGGAGACAGTAGACGGCTATGAGGTTCCCCCTTGGTCTCCTCCAGGCTGAACAGACCAAGTGACTTCAGCATCTCCTCATATGATTTCTTCTCTAGACTATTCACCAGCTTTGTTGTCCTCCTCTGGACACTCTCCAGTTGCTTTATATCATTATCATACTGTGGTGCCCCAAACTGCACACAGTACTTAAGGTGGGGCTGCCCCATAGTGGAGTAGAGCAGGACAATCACCTCCTGCGACCAGCTGGCAATGCTGTGCTGGATGCACCCCAGGACACAGTTGCCCCTCTTGGCTGCCAGGGCGCTGTTGGCTTATGTTCAAATTGCTGTCAACCAAAACACTTTTCTGCAGGGCTGCTCTCCAACCTTTCACTCCCCAGTCTGTATGTACATCCAGGGTTGCCATGTCCCAAGTGTAAAACCTTTCATGATTTAACAAAAAATTTCCTTGTGAGATGTACAGAACACTTTAAAAAGAACATATCATAAATCTTCTCTAAAACAGGAGAAACGTGCCCATATTAAAGACTACACAGATGTTTTTTTGTGAATCAGGGATATTTTGCTATCTCCTTTTTGATTGATGCAATGTCATAGAAGATACGGATGGACATGATGCAAAAGGTGCAACTTTATAAACCAAAAGACAAAACTTTCTGTACGAGAAGTCGTGTCACTCCACTGGCCATCACCTCCAGATGTTGTTGCAGACATTACTTGATTTAAAGATACTAGGGCACTTTTGAAGAGAGCATTAGGACCTCCAGTCACAAACATGCCGTACGCCTACATTGTACATGGTGACCTTTGCTTTAAGTGACGTATTTCATGTGAGTATTTCTGTATAGAAAACACACATATACGAAGTTGCTGAACCACGTCCATCCGTGTCTGCAGGATATACTCACAGGACAACCAGTGCCTTTGCCCAAAGACATTCCCAGGCTTTCCAGAACTGTTATGCCATTTCGGTTGTCAGCTACAAAGAAGACAAGAAAGAGAGAAAGAGGAAAGCGAGGAAAGCAAGGAAAGTAAGCATGGTGGAGAAGAGATAAAATGGAGTAATAATAATTTTGGGGTGTGTAAGGGTGCTTAATAATAGAGAAGAAAATAATACCATGGGGAATAAATCTGCACAAATGATGAAGTGAAAAAAACAACATAAAATGGGAACACCAGTAGAGAAAATAGAGTTGGGGAACAATGTTCAGTTGAACCAAGGTACAAAGCATCTGAAGGAAAACAATGGCCAAAAAGGCAAATATTATTTTTCTAACATGGCTCTGTGGGTCTATGGCAATACCCAGAACCAGTCTGCATCATAAGTAGATAAATTTTATAATTCTGAACACACTTCTTGGAGTAAATTGTCTTGACATTATAAATCCCAATGAATTTACATTTTTTTCTAGGCCTAAAAATGATAAAACTAACAACAGAAATGAGACGGTTCTGAGGATCAAACTGTCTCCCTCTGCCCATAAAACAAAAAAATAAAGATCCTAAAAGGTCACGGGTTTTTTTAAATCATTAATCTTTCAAGAATTTTTATAGTAAATGCAGGACAAACCTGTAGCGTGACAGGGAAAAAAAGAGTAAAGAACAATATTTTTCCTCCAGATAACTCCTGAGTTATAAATAGACTCTTAATTTGGAATTTAAAGAAGAGTGCCAAGGATAATAATTGTGCCTTATCCATCTGGAACTTCATCTCATACCATATACAATTTTTTTGAAATGTCTGACATAATACGATGATTAGGTGGATTTAAAGACTTTGAAAGACAGTATTCTGAGTAAACAATATCATAATTTATAAATATCAGTCATCCAAGGAGTTCTGAGATTCCAGCTGGGGGGTTAATTTCTTAAGGATAAGCTGCAACAGAGAGGCATCCTTGTTTGTCATCAAATATTTTTTTTCACTTGTTATAATTATTGTAATTTCATGCTAGACAGATAATGCAATGCACGTATATGTGCAGAGTTAGGGGCAGGATGGAGGGAATCAGGACAGAAAAAATAAAGTCAGATTGATGTTCTTTACCTAGGCCTTGGATTATTTTCTCTAGTTTTGCTCAACAGTTCTATTGATAACAGCAAAACTTGCAAATACAGAATGAAGACAATGTAGCTTATTGTCATTTTGGAGCACAACATAATATAACCCAACTATTTATAAAATATTTCTAATTACAGTTGTTACAGAACACATAATTCTTGACACATTCTCAATACATGAAAGTAGGAGTCACCCAAACTGCTAATCAGAATTCCATGTAAAATAATATATATTTGTATTTTTAAGATTTTAAAAACAATAGCTGTATATCTCTCCCTTGCAAATGGCAGGCAAGGATTGTCAGATAAATGATGCATATTTTCCCTGCTAATGATGTCACCAGTTTACTACTTTATGTGCACATATTAATCATTTTTTTTATACGGTGATTTTCCAAAAAGATAGAGAGATCAAGCTGCCTTATTAAAAACAAACCAAGAAGATAAAACAAGTGGACACAGCAGATATTAAATAGTTTTTTGAAAAAATATTATCATTCATTAATCAGTTTAAGTGGTTCTATCTGATTACTGTGCCAGTTAATATGTCTATGCCTGGAACTAGTATAACAGAAAAAAAAAAAAAAGAGAACAGGAGAGTTAAATGATTTATATATGTCCATTTCCAACCAAACTTAGTCTAAAATCCAGAAAGAAGGTAGATTTTGATCTTACTGTGACCCTGACTGCAAATACACATAAGCCGATTTCTTGGAAGTTCTTTTCAATTGTCTTTTTAGTTTGTAGCAGATGGAACAAACAGAAAATACTGAACTGCAATTTATGAATCATTTCCTCTGCTGTAATTGTGTTTTACTATTAGGTCTCAGAATCCATGTAACTTCCCACTAATTTTTCTATGAAGATCAGGTGAACGTAGCCATGTCTGGACTTGCAGGTGGGTTGGACATTCAGTGAAATGAAATGGCTTTAGGATGTGGGAGTCCACAGCTAGTAATGATCTAGGTTGACATATGGGACAGGAAAGGACTTTGCAGATCAAGTTCATTGTTTTGCAACTGGAAGTAACTGTAATGTTTAAAGTAGATGCCACTCACTGCCTCTTCCACAGGCTTTGTCTACCCCTCCTTCTACACAGAAAAAGTGAATGTGTTTGCAAACTACGAAACAACACAAGACAACATGATCTGTTAAGCCAGTGATATCTTTCAAGTGTCACCACTACAGTCTTGAAAGAGGAAAGACTTTGATGAACCAGCCCAGAACTTGGTGAATAATGGATTCTGTTTATTCTAAAAGAAAAGGTGAAAATACAAATATAAAAATATCCCGTCTTCTGTCACAGCAGACTTGGAGAGAATTCTTTCTTGGGCCCAGATCTGATTTTGGGTATATCATAAGCAAGATCCATTGATGTGGCACTGGGGAGTTTTCTAACCGTCAGTAGATGATGTAAGTCCTCACTAAGCAAAACTCAGTGAAATTATTTATACTTTCTTACTAAATTTATACTTGCTCAGGCAACAGTGGACCTGAGTATAAACAGATTTGCTATTGCTGGCACAGTTCATTAGCTCTGTTCTGCATGTACAACATGCTGCCCTACGATTAAAGTAACTCATCGCTGCATCTACTCAACATCTAGGCAACAATGACCTTGACTACTGAGTGAAGAGCTACGAGCGACTCAAAGTTTTCAAAGCATTTACAATGAGACAAATTACTCACAAGTGTGGACACAAAATAAATCTGTCTCCTTTGTGACAAGGATATATCCCATGATTCCAAAAACTTGGGGTTTATGGTGAGTTTTCTTTTAAAAAAACATTACTTCCTTATGATGACTATTCCTGGATTGAAAGTCCTGAGCAATCTGCTGTATTGACCCTGCTTTGAGCAGGGGTTGGGCTAGATCAGCTCCAGAGGTCCATTCCGACCTCAACCCTTCTCTAATCCTGTCATTCTGTTATTCTGATTAATTATGATAAATTATAATTACATGTGTTGACTAGTTATTATCAAGAAAGTATATGCAAACATTTAGTACTCATGGATGTTTGCATGGCCACAGATTTGTTGTGCATGGAGTCCTGAAGAGACATCAGTCCCCATCATCTCCTGCTAGGCTACCATGGCACTGGCATCCCTAGAAAGGCAAACAGGGATATTGCCATAAAAGAGTGGGTTGACAAAAAGGCTAATGGGGCTGATGAGACATACTTGGAGAGGGGAACCTCCAGGCTATGGGAACGTGTGTTTTCTGATGTTGTGGGAGGAAACTTTGCCTTGCATGCCAAAAACACTGAGTGCTTTGCTGCTGAGATAGTCTCGCATGTGTGAAGCATAGGCCAGCTTCCTCATTCATGCTGGGTATAATTCCCTCCTTCCTCCTAAATATGTGATGGTGGTGGAAAAAATGAAACAATACCTAAGAGCCAGAAGAATGTATGTCCACATCCAAATAAAAATTAACTTAATCTAACTGCCTCTTGGCTGTGTCTAATTAAATGTAAGCTATATTAAACATTCAGAAATGTTTAGCAATGTCAAAATTTAATCACTGTTTAGGGAGAATGAAATTGCACAATTTTGGGGGAAACTCACCCTTTGAATGGTGTGTTAGTAAGGACTGGGCTATCTTTGGCATTTACTGTGGAAAGAAAAATGCATTACAGAATGGAAAATAAAGCCCGTGTTAAGCGTGTGCAAAGGTACAACACCGAGTAGACAGATACACTGGAAGAGATAATTATATGGAACACGTGTTTTTAGCCATGAAGGTGAACTCTCTCTAAAACACTGCAATGGCTGCAACAGTCCTAAGCCTCATCATTCCTTTGTTATTCAGTAAATCACTGTGAAGTCTATTGCATAATGCGCTCATCATCCTTTTCTAGTGGTTTATCCTCACAGAGAATAACTGCTTCATTGTTTCAGCTGAGTTAGAATATCAGTTGTAACATGAAATATTATATACAACCTGTAAAATATGAATCCTGTGAAAATTTAATAAACTCCTCCTGTCAACGTATAGAGATGTTCTGTGTGTCTAAGTCAGGGCACCACAAATTAATTGACATGTAAGAGTTTCAACCTGACATGTTTTGATAATTTATGTCAAAGTTTTGCACACCAGATCCCTAGTTAACTTCAAAATATTCACTCTTCACTTTTCCTCAAATGACTTATTTGTCTTTGAAGTATCCACTATTGATGAGCTTGTCTCTAAGGAGCACTTCGGAGTCTTGCAACTGGATTCAGCTAAGTCACTTTATCGGTGGCTTCCTTAAACTGTTTACCAGCTAAACAAATACCTTTGTGTTTCACTTTTCTTTTGATGAAAAAAAGGAATTCTGCCACTAGATTTTTCTCAAAGAAAAAAAAGGTCAGGATAAGTCACTGACCTGAGGACTTAATTTTCAAAAAAAGGTAAAACTGATCCTTTCTGGAAAAAATTGGGAGAATAATGGGCATGTGCATTGCATGTGCATTACAAGAATATATGATTTTGAAATCTAAATTCCTCTAGTCCGAGAATCCTCTAATGATGACTTCCAATTAATCCGAGAAAATTAACTTATGATCTGAGAAATCCTCTACTTTGGAATATTTTAGTATTTTTGTCATTAATTGCAGCAAACTCAAGTTCTAACATTAAGACTGGTTAACCTGTTTTTCCAGAATTCTTTTGCTTCTTATTAAATTTATTTCACTTTTCTCTAGTTCCTAATCTCTGGACAATTAAGCATTGACATGTCTCTCTGCAAACACAGTTTGCCATATATCAGGCTAATTTATGGTATTTACTCACACAGGGACAATGATGTTACTGAGATCATACAATCTACATTCAGACCTCAGCCTTGAGATCCAGACTCCCAGGAGACATTTTAGTCCTACTGTCATTCCTTTAATGTTTTTTTTTGGTTCCGCTTCTACTGATTCTTAAATTTAGATCATCACAACATTACATCATCTCCTTGGAGAACATGAAAACAATAGTAAAATACAGTACAAGTAGATACAATTGGTCAGAAATTATTTTTAATTGTCTTCATATGCTATTCTATAATTGCTTTAGGAAGGCATTTACTGCTGCATCATACATCCAAAAAAGTACAAAGGCAGATGCACCAAAGTCACTATAAATATTGGAAGAATATTGATTTCGGCTCAGGGATTAAATGAATTAATAACTTTCTGTTAAAGAAATCCCTTTACTACTGACTTTTCTGAACTCATTTTCTAGGATAGCTAAAAGAATGTTTCAGGCCTATATATCTTGCAGCTTTCATTATGCTTCATTATGAAAATACTTTTCCATAATTAATGCACTCTATCATGTACAGTGTCCTTTGCTTTAAATTAGGTCCTGTATTTGCATATTTCTGTGTAGAAAACCAAACATAAACAACATTGCTGAACCACATCCCCCTGCGTGAGAAGGGGAGTCACACAGCCAGTGTCTATGCCCAAAGAAATTCCTAGGCGTTCGAGAACTGTTGTGCCATTTGAGTTCTCAGCTACAAAATAAGGATGGGGGATTCTGTCCTGGCCAAACAATACTGCAGCAAACACTATGTTTACCTACTGCAGAAGAAAGAAGAACAAAATCTACTTTAATAAAAATGGATTAGAATTCCTAAGTATTTCCTATATGAGGCTGATATTGCTTTTCTCATTTTGATTGTATTTTCTCATTTTGATTGTATTTGATAATAATATCAGTTACAGGCATGGGAAGGATGTGGATAGGAATCACACAATTACATTTACAGTAAGCACTATCCTTGAAAAGAGCTGCATGCAATAGGAATATATTTAATTATTTTTAATTTTTATGTATAAAATGCCCCTCTTGGATTTTCCTCAGTTTCCTGAACCTGCTTTCCTAGAAACTTGGTCAGCCCACATAAACATAAATCATCCTATTCTGTCTTAGAAGTAATTAAGTGTTCCTTTACATGTGCTAAACTTCTAAAGCTAAAAATAGTTTGAAAATAAAAATAAATCTTTTACAGAAATGAAGAAGAAATGGGTAATTAGACTTGATCCAAACTTTCCTAATGGTTATGCAGGCTTCCATTGTGTCACTGAAATTTGCATCCATTCTTTGGACAACAAACAGCAACAAACTGATACAGATATTTGGACAACAGAAATCGTGCTATTTTTATATATTATAATAATATAATATTTGGGAAGAAGGAAATATTTACTAAAACTAATATTTAGGAAATATAAAAATAAAAGAATTCTGATGTTTTATATCCAGAACATGCAAACCCACAACCATAATTGCATGTGAGTAAATATACACCAAAGTTCCTACCGACTGCCATTTACATCAGATAACATCTCTAGCTCATGTTTTGGCTTCCAATTTACTGAACTATTATTTGAAATTCAGGTACAAGTTTCCGTACAGTTATGCAAACATTTTTGTTTTGATACTGCAGAAAGCTGAATCTCAGATAGTGGTGATTTAATAAAAGTCATGTAATGATGTAAGCACCATGTCTACAGTTTAAGTGTTCCACAAGCCTAGTTGTACAGCTCTTGTGCCACTGATCAGTGTAGCCACCTTCACCAGTATTTCCCAAACACAGCTGAAAATATTTCAATGTCTGCCAGAAGTTCCCTTTCCCCCTTATTTTATATGGTGTCTAAGCAAGAGGAGTATGAAACTTAATGCTCTCTTGCAAGATCCTATATATTTTGAAGAATGATTTTTTTTTTAAATTGATAACATCATACATTAAAACACCACACACATTATTCAAATCACAGCATAAAAATAAATTAAAAAGCAAACTTCAAGCTCAAACTTCAAGCATTTCAGGAATCCTTAGTCATAGCAATGACACAAAAAACCCCAAGATGGCAGCTGTGACAAAGGGAATGAGTCAGTAGTTCCTAAGTTAAACAAATACAAACAAAGTTCAGAATTAAAGAAACCAGATGCATAATTTTGTTTTCCATATTAGGAAAGTATTGCAGTTTTATAGTTCCTACAGAGATACTCAAATGTTAATAATCATATTGTTAGAAAGCCAAACACTGAGAAGGGAAAATTTAGTGGTACCATACAGTAAATTTTCCCTCTTGTTACCTTAGTCAAGTTGACAGCTTTTGTTCTCACTAGTGGAATCTGAAATTCTATACTACATTTTACTTTTCTTTGTGAAAAAGAGGCCAAATAATGCATGGAGGAAGTTTGCATCCAGCTGAACTACAGCATAATAAACTGCAAGTGTCATAGTGTTAGGATTTTTCCTCTAATGGGCTACTGGTTGTTTATCCAGGTTTTGTTGTTTCTTAGGGCCTAAATTTCATTATTCTGAAAGTCAAATATAGACCCACAACTCTGTCACTTGTGGTCCAAAGAGGTGACAAATGCCTCTATGTCAGCTTAAAATCTGAAAAAAGTCAAACCAGAAATAACAAAAGATGTTCCTAAGTGTGCCTTAACTATTTTTCAATAAGAAAGGATGGAAGAGGGAGGGATAGGGAAAAAAAAAAAGAGGGGACTATATTCTGTTTTAGAATGGGAACAGTGAAGTTTTACTTTTCAGGCTTGACTTTGGTATGGCTTCCTAGTGGCACTGAACCAACTCTCTTATCTTCTGCTGCTTTTTATGCCTGTCTGTTGTTGCTCATACTTCTCTTGCCAGTCTTCACAAAATGCTGGTTTTTAGGTGCCCTGAATTGGACAGGACCTACAGAGTGGCTGGATATAAAATTGTAGTACTCAGTCAGAACTGCAGAGCAATTCCAAACAACGACTTCACTTTTAAAAGAGTAATATCAAACAGGATGTCAAAGATGCTGTAATGAAGTAAGTATTACATCGAAGACCTCTTCTCCAGTAAAAGAGTTTGGAAGGTTTTTCCATGTAACTAGGATAAGTGCTAGTTAGAAGAAAGTCATTTAGTTACTGTGTGTAGAATTTATAATCAGAATTGCTTAATCTCCCTGAAGTAGAAACCCCCTCAAATAATATGTTCAAGATCAGAAATATGATAATGATTTGGGACCTGGTTTTAAGTAAGATTTTGTGAAACAATGAGAAGGAAAAATTTCAGTAAGTAAAATTTTGTTAAGTAAGATGATTGCTTGCTTAAGAAAATCTTCTGAAAAGATATCTACATAACTCCTGGATCAGCGGTATAACAGAAAATACTTTGGTTAAAGTATTATGTGACATATTTTCTTTTTTTTTGACACTGCCCAACCTACTGCACAAAGTTTAATTCATCTTGAGTGCAGAAACTTGCAATTGTATGGCCTGTTAACCCAAATAGGAGCAGGAATGGTTTTAAAAGTGTAATAGTCTAAAAGCAAGGAAAATATTCTTTGGAATAGAAGAGAATCCAACATTGTTACTTCAAACAGTTCTGCTGAGCAGGGAGATACTTTTCCAAGCAATACCAATGCTTTCACAAGCCCTGCTCCAGAATTACCACTGACTAACATAAATGTTGTGTTGTTTATCTGTGTCCTGGTGAACTTCCCAGTGCAGTTCAGAAATAAGCAGCATTCACCACCATGTGGGCAGAAGGAGCCTGACTCTGCCAACTCTTGTCTGTTGAAGTTTTGCTCTGACTTTCAGGCTGTAGAACTGGGATGTGCTTTTCTTTGACCCTCTCTGATAAGCTAGCCATCTCTCTAATCCTTAAATCCTCATAAAACATTTACTTATGTCCTAGAAATGCTCTGTACAAGAGAAATCCACAGAAAAGTCCCTTTGATTCACTGCCAAGATTCCACAAGGAGTTAAGAGCTGACTGTGAGGGCTTGTCTACTTCCAGAGCCAGGAGCAAAATCTTTGCACAGGAAATAAGATAATGCATCAACAACTTAATTTATCTTCCAATAGAAGCGCCTTGCCTTGGGGAGTTGCACTGAATGCCAAGTGCTGTCACATCAAAATCTGAAGCTATTTCCTTATTGATCTTTCAAATCAGGAATCTGTTCAATTTATTGTTCAAGAACATATTTGAAGAGTCCTTCTTAGGGACTTATGGAAAATAGGGAACCTAGAGTACTAGTTGATCATGACTGTCTGTATCAAAGGCATTTTCTGAAGTTGTAAGGTGACAGAAAATTTGTCAAGGTAAGTCAGTAAAAACCTCTGCAGTCAATAAAAACCTAAACTTCTGATTGGTGCAAGTACGGAAGTCGTCTTTCAGAGGGTGATGAAGACATTTAACAAAAACTTGGCAATAGTTGAATTAATCCACCTTTGAGGTAGTCTTTTGACTCAGCTCAATAGAGCTGATATTCAGACAGACAAATCTGTATTTTAGACTGTTTCTCTACATAATAACGTGGGTAGAAACTGGTGGCACTGAGGGAGGGAAACTGAAAAAAAAAACCCAAACAAACCTGGCCTAGAATTAAGTGATGAATGGGTGGAGTTAGGATGAGGTTTATTAAAAGTTTTTCTGAATTACTTCATAGCAGGAAGAAATGACATAGCATTAAATGTATTGATGATACCAAGATAATAGAAACTGCAATTATTGTACTACAGAAGAAAAAGGAATAGAAGGAAAAGAACTGACCAAGGGAGGGAAGTGGGAGCAACAGAGTAATAAATGAACTTAGTGCCAGAAATCAAATACTAATTTGAAAAAAGACCTAAGTAAATCATAAACAATTGCAATGCAGACTGAGAGAGCTGAGGGCAATGGAAAAAACAAATTCAATTATTAACAAAACTGCTTAAGAAAAAACAACAAAGGCAGTATTAAAGAAATTAACAAATTGGTAGGAAAATTGGTTATAAAGAAACTAAGACACTGGCATTGTTATTATGTGTGACACACTGCACCTCAGGTTTTGCTTGAAACAGAAAATGTAGGTGATCCAAAAGTTAATAGAAATATTCCTTTTGAGCAATAAAGAGGTTTGGGAAGGTACCTCAATTACTGGGGTCTGTCCGGTTGTCTAAGATATGTCTTATTAGGAAAAAATGTCCAAGACCTGAAGCAAATGGAAGAAAATTGCAACTTTCTTAACTACAGATTATGCAGACTTGAGCAGTACCACAATTATGTGATGTTCCAGTGGCAAAACTCTTATGTGCATCTGTGTAAGAAAACATTGCATATTTTCAACGATGAATTTGTTTCCATTCAGCTGTGGAAAAGGACAATTCATGAAAGAGGTCATTAATATTATATAAATTGACACTAGTGTGAATATAAATTCATATATCCAAATATAATTATAAGTGAGCAGTAGGTTTTCAGGGGATAGATTTTGTTTATTTCAATCCAAATAGTTATTCCTTAGTTCAAAAATAAAAGTGATTCTCCATTGTATTGCATGCAGACATTTGAACTCATTAGTTAAATTCTTCACTTTTCTACTCTCATTTGTCAATTGGTAGTATTTTTAATTTAACATTGCTCTTCATAAATGTGGACATTATTCCTGAAGTCTCTTAAAAGGACTGGAATACCGTAGGTTTGCTAAGAAAAGAAACCCTTCCCAATACACATAGAAATTAATGTTTTAATTATCTTATAGTTCTTACGGCCACTTTTAAGGCTCTAGGTTATAAGCAAATAACCCCCTGTAAATATTTGAATATAAGTAGTTTATTTGTATTTCACACTTCCAGTGGTCACAATTTTATCTCAAGTCTTGAAATATTTGTTCTTTGTATAAGAGTCTCTGCTGCTAAAAGAAGTCACTACGTGGAAAAAATCATCTCCTCACAAAATGATCCTACCTGTCAGGAATGTGGAAAGCATTTTGAGCTCATGAGCAAAAAGTTCAATAACCTCCCCCCAATTTCTTTTTTGAAAAGTTTGAGCACACATTTTGACACAGCTAATGATATGATATAACTCTGAGCTTCCTTAGTAAATGATCTCACTTCTGCAGGTGAGAATATTATAAAATTACCAATGAATATATTTTTTTTGCTTAGATTCTCTGAATTAATTTTCCAAAGAAGACAAGTGAAATATAGAGAAGCAGAGATTATCCTGAGCTTGAAGATAAGGAGTGACCTAATATGGTTGTTTGTCAAAGATTAAGTGTAGGTCAGACTGCCCAAATCTTCTGGCTCTCAGTCTAGTGCCTTAAGAGCAAGACCTTATTTGAACTTCAAATATTTCAATAAGAAGGCTGAAAGAAAAATGACACATCTAAGCCCAAAGTCTACCTCACATTCTGGAGAAATATTGCTACTGAGAGTGGGATTATCCCTCTTGGATATATAAACACATTTCCCTCATCAGACTAGACCACTGCTAGGATAAAGATACTGAATCAAATAACAATGCCCACACACTGATATTGTCCCCTTGGTGTTCTTGCAGTTTAATGAGAATACAAACATAAACTAGTCATAGTGCAGGTACAGGCAGAGAATTGAAACAAAAAGAAAAAACAATTGGACTGAAGCACAGAATGTATTGTCTGAACTCTTTTTTGACTGCCCTCTAACTCTTCATGTCAACACACAGTGAAGAAGATACTGTAAGATATCCTTTGCTAGTTGTGACTTGAGATGTTAAAGCTACTTTGCAATGTTGTCTTTCATTTTAAAGCAGTTAGGGTGATTTCAAAGCTTGTTATTGTATGCCATGATTGCAAGAACAATTTTAATCCTTTATTCTTTCAGATATTAACATGTTGCATCAAAGAAAGGTCAATTTTTCATATATTTTTCTTTGCCATTATTAAAGTGAAAGTTGACCTAATATCTTCTCTAAGAAGTTATTTCAATGGATTTAACTAAAAGTGACAGTATCAGAACTATAATCTGTTTAGGAATTCCATACGTTTGGAATCCTGGAAGCCTGTATTTTAAAAAGACATTTACTCTAATATTTTCAGTTCTTCTTGGAGTTCAATAACACATGAATGTTTAAGTACCCAGTTTAACACCTAAAATGGGACTTGCCATTTAATATGTTACCACTGGGTTCAAACAAATACGACACATTCTATCTCACATTGTGTTCTTATTCATAAATTAATGGCTGAAGTAAAATTAGGTCTGGGTCTTGGAGATTAGAACAGGATTTTATACTGGAGATCAACCTTTCTTGGAACATAAATGAGCCAGGAATATTAATATTTTTCTTTCTTACAGAAAAATGTCTGTAGCACTCAAAGTGAAAATTTATTTCTCCACAACCTGTTGTCTAAAGAGCACGTGATAACATTGCTAAATTGGGTCTTGTGCATATGTATGTATAAATGTAAGTGGATTTGTATGAATACAAGTTTCTTTGATTTGTATTTGTATTTGGTTGGTGGTTGGAACAACTTCTGGCAAGCATCAGTGGAACCAACTCACTGCAGTGATCCTTTTACCTGGAACTCATTCATGTGGTAGAGTTGCTTCCTTGTAATCACTGTCCATCTATTGTTTGTCACCAAATATGTTCCATGACTGATTTATTTGTATAAACAGAATTTATTTCATTAATACCTTTCAGGAGCTACAATACAAGGAACTTGAAAACAAATAAAACTGCATTGGACTAAGCTTTTCAAAAACCTAAAGAATAGTCACAGCGGAGGAAACTGTCCTAGAGTGATAAGATACAGGGCCACACACCAACTTCCGTCTGGATCTTAATTCGAGTTCTTGCAATGCTGTGATTTTGTGTCAGTAATCTCATCTTCATTGAAAAAAATGCGATCGCTTCCTGCTAGGCAGACTTATGTGCATTACTATGTACTGTGACAGCAATCTACCTTTATGGAAATAATACTACCTTAAAGGAAATTGTACGTATATACTCCTTTTGGAGAATGCAAGCCTAAAAATTCTGTTTCTAAAAATGAGAATTAGTATCCTTTGCTAGTAATATAACATTAGAAATAAGTAGGTGAAAGTACAACTCCCCTGTTTTTACACTTTTTTCCTTTTGAGTCTTGCCTTTGAGATTTTTTACCACCACAGCCTCTAATACCACTTTTGTCTACTTCTTATTATCTGCATAGGTGAACACTGCCGGGTCTCCTTTACTGTGACGCCACATGAAGTGATTCATGTAGGATTTTCCTTAAGGGTTTATGAGCTTATAGCTTCTCAGGGAGAGTAGTTGTGGTGAGAGATTTGCTCTTATACTTTTTACTACTTGTGAACTTTTGTGTTCATACACTTTGTCTTGTTCTTTGCCCTGATAGCACTTCCAATGACTGTCCTGCGGCGAGCCCAGGAAATTTATTGTCTTCCCTGTCACAACATTAACTTCTCTTCTTACTCCTTAATTTTTGTTTTCTGCTAACAGGGCTTTCAGAATGAATGAAAACTGCAGCTAGTAGTGTCCTTCTGTGGTAACGCGTCGGGAGAAGTGCTAAGGGAAATTCTCTTTTCCCTCTATTTTTTCTGCAGCCTGGTAACACTGTTTGCAGACTCCTGAGACATCCAAGGTTTCATAGATAATCCTTGTAACTTGCACCACAGCAGGTAGCAGCATGTTGCTCTGGATCATTGATGGAGTCATTCATTCCTTCTGGATGGTCGCAATGGAGAATTAAACCATTTTCATTTTTTATATATGGCAGCACTACAAGAAACATATGTAGGAAGCTTCTCAAGCGAAACCACTTGAAATGTAAAGCCAGTGGGAATTCTGAGCAAGAGAAAAACCTAAAAATCCAAGAAGCAGTGTTTCCTATTGTAGAGTATTACTGAAATATATTCTATTTACAATGTAACTTTATTCGAAGCCCTGTCTTTTGAAGAGCACTTTAGCTATAAAAATTACGAAGACAATCTGCTAGCACATTCCTTACTGAAAACAAGTGCTTCCAAGCAACTGTTAAGCAATCCATCACTGAACAGTCAAGTAGATAGACTGAACTCAGACACCATAATTCAGTCGCATTCTCTATTTTATGGGATGGCTAGTCATAGTCTATGCTGGCTCGAGTTTCCCTAAAGCATCTGTGGCTTCTCCAGTTAGTCAACAATTATATTAGAGCTTCTGGATAGGCAGTCTTGCTTTTAGCATTATACTCACCTTGTTCTACTGCTAAGCCTTTACCAGGCAAGTGTTTGTTTCCCGGACAGGTAGGTTTAAAGTACTAAACTTCCGAAGGAGTTTGGAAGATGTGCAAGAACTAGAAAGCTTTCTGAAGTAAGAAAGCTATTGGTCTTGTAAAGGGAGAAGCATCTGTGCAATGGATCAAAAGGAAAGCAAGCTATGGAGGTAAATGTTAGTGCTGTGTGAGCATAGAGAGTAGCAATGAGTAATGGGTGATGGGAAAGTCTGGAAGTGTTAGAGTATAGGGTGTCAGACTGGATGATGGGCAGGAAGGTAGAGAGCTGTGACGAGTGCATGTGGCACAACTAATGAGGTATAGACTGCCAGGTTATAAAGTGATCAAAATGGCTACCCTAACGTGCTCCGTACAAAACATGCTTGGTCTCTTAAACATGCTGTTCAACTGAGCCATGCAGGACACTGAGTAAAGGGGGCAGGTGGCCTCGGATGACAGGAAGGAAGGCAGATTCAATGCAGGCTATGGGCCTGCATCCCAGTGAGGGCACAGACTATGGTGTCTTAGGAGATGACTACCTTCAGTCCTGAGCACATTATAATTCCACTGAGAATCTGAATATTTTAACCCAGTCTTTTATCACACACACTCAGCTTTCCTTTTCCGGCTCCCATACTTGACCCACAGATCTTCCAACTCATCTTGCATGCATACTGGTTTGCAAGGCCAATAACCCAGCCCAAAGCTCTCCATCCCCTTGGTGAATCTCATCTCCCTCCTGACACTTTCTTCCTCCTTGTATCACCCCATTGGTCCTGCTCCAGCCTGTACAGGATGGATAAGCTAGGAGTAGGAATCTTTTTGCACCATGTACAGTCAGGGTTTCTGAGTGCATGATTCTTAGAAAAGAACAGTGGATGTAGAGTTGAGTTATGGCTGATCTGTCAATATTCACCAAACACCACGAAATATCACCCATACAGAAGACACAGTGGCTGCAATCCTCTAAATGAGACTGAAATTCATCGTGAGCATTTGCATGAATTTTTAGTATTTGGAAGGAAATTAAAATCTAGAAGAAACTCTCCCAGAACAAGCTCAGACCAAGAAAAAATATTTTTTCTGCATTTCTTATATTCTTATTTTCACTAAAAACAGAGTTGCTACATTTTGTTGTCTTCCCAAGAGAGATATATAACATCATTCATTCTATGACTTGTTAAATTTCAGATTTACATTTTGTCTTCCTCATACAGTTTCCAGACTTCAAGACTGTTGCCTGTGACCCTTCATTCCAACGTAACTCCATGGATATCAAAAACTGAATTGCTACATGTTACCTGTGACATACTCATTAGCCTTTTCAGAGCATTTGTCCCAGGGTCTGTACATCCTGTATGTGTGAATCAAACACAGGTCACTGGACTCAATGTTCAGCTGCTGTGAACTATCTTCAGAGGAGCTCTGTTGAAATAAACCACTTGAAGATTCATCTTATCATGTGGAAGTGGAAGCCAGAGACAGATCAAATAATTTCATGATTGCTTTTCGTCAGTAGATGCCAGTATGATACAACTTGGTCAAGGCATGCCAAAAGGCAAAAGGCACAAAGTTTACAACAAATCTTGGTTGCTTGACTATGGATATTTGGTAGAACTCAGTGGGGCATAAAGTCTGGCATAAAGGATCTTGAAATGTTATATGAAGATAGTATTAAAATGTAAAAATATAAAAAGTGAAATAGTGAACACGGGCTACAATATTTTCACATCTTATGAATGAGTTTATAGAAAAATAGAGAATTAGCTGGCTCAAGCATTTAGAATAACTACTTTTAGCTTCTAGCCAAGGTAATGTATACTATTTTCCTGGATAACTGCCACATCCTCTCATAGATTTATTTTTGAAGTGGCATTTTTTTAAATGTCAAGTTGGGCTGTGCTGAATTATGTCAGATTATAGACTCTTCCAGGATTTAACTTCATAGAACACAATTAACAAACAGAATTTATATTTCATAAGAAATACAATATTAAGAAACAAGTTTGTAGGAATAGAGCAAATTTCATCCTACTAGTGACAACAGATAACACTTGGGCAAAACATAGTGAAAACTACGCGTAAGTAATTAAATAAAATGAAACATAGAACTCTTTCCTGCAGGAAATTGTTTTACTGGACTTTCTTTTATAAGAATTGCCAAAATACCTATACAGGTAACTGGAGAATACAAGTTAATACTGGTCATGAAATCCTAGGGTAGCTCAGGCTATTAGGACTATGCTGTGATGAAGATTTCATACACGGGCTGTAGAGCTGGGTGATCATTTCAAGAGACCCTCAAATGAAGAATAACAAACCCCACAGTTGCATTGGATGCTGATATTTCAGGTACTTGTCTCAGGAAAAGCCATTGCTGTGTTTCATTCAGTCAGATCTAGCCGCACAGCGTATGGTTCAAGTATGGTAGAGAGTTAACACAGCCTAAATATGTTTCAGCACGTCCATTATTAGGCAACCACTATCAGCACTTTTATAACTTTGGAAATGTTTTGCACTTTTTATATTTGAGGTAGAAAGTTCCTGAGAACTGGAACAAGGTATAACCACTGCAGCCTTCTTTTTTTTAATATGTCTGCTATTCCACAAAATTAGAAAACACTGATCCTTATATCATGGATCAAATAAAACTGAAGGAGAAGATTTCTGAGTTTTCTGAATCTCAGCATGTGAGTTGAGACTATAATAATAGTTTCCCCCTTTTTCAAAAGAAAGATAAGAATTTATCTTACATTTTTCTTCTCTACATGTATGTCTCCTGGCTCATTTACTGACACAATAAAGTATATTTTCACATGCAATGTAGAAGTACATTTATTATTGCAGTATTTAATGCTGGTAGAATATAATAAATAATTTGAGAAAGCAATACTGTTGAACTGAATTATTTTTCTTCTGCGAGATACTTGCTGAATTTAAATGTTTTGTAATGTTGATATAAGGAATAGTAGGATCTTGCATCAGTCATAAAACTGTATCTTTGTACTGTGATAGGTGGTGTAATACCAAACCTTTCAGGGAAACTACTCAGGAGAAACTGTGGTTAACACTGTTTTAAAAAAGCTGCTGAGAGTGTTAGAATGCTGACCTTAGAAATGTGAATGCAAGAGCAAACTTTATGGGTATAGACAAAGCTGACGGTTATGCACACAGAAAGGTGACTTATACTGTGTCAAATTTCTCGACACATTAAATCTGTTCCAATGTAGGGCCGGAAAGGGAAGTAAACCGCACAGAAATTACAATTCTATGTGGAATAAAGAACTCTATGTACTCTTGATTGTATCTGTTATTTCACATCTTTTTAGAAAAGAAAATGAGTCAACAAACGCAATATTATAAGGAGATTAACATCATATTTGTTTTATAGATCAATAAATTGAAACAAAACATACTCAATTTAAAAAACTTTTTTATGAAATTAAAATATGAACACATAAAAAGTTGAATAACGCTTAATTTAATGTGTATAATGTTTCACATTTATAGTTATTTACAGTAAAACATTTCCAAGTAAACTCCAAAGAATGCTGTGCTGGCTGTCCTGCAGGCTTTCCTCCAAAAGATTCAGAAAGAGATAATATGGACAATACAATCATCCATGCAGGTGAATCTTTAAATATAATTTTCTGCTTACAAAATTTAAAGTATATTGATAGAAAAAATTATCTTTTTTCACTAACATCAGAAAGAGATAAAACCACTGATGAAAAAAATCAGCTGTCTTCACTGAAATGACATCAGAAATTAATTTGATTTAGATATTTCTTCTGTATTGCTTCTGAGAAGTTGTTATGTACTAAGTTACCTAACATCAGCAGGCCTCACTTGTTAATTTTGGGCCTTGTGTTACATTGCTTTAAGGTTCAATTCATGGAAGCTTGAGGCAACCTTCTTGAAAGCTCTCCAAACTGGAAAAATTATACTTGCTGCTCATATTAATATTTGTGAACAATTTTAAAAATAGATTGTAGCTAAAAAACAGGATGTCATTGTTTTTACTCTCTGAGTTAGGGAAAACTAATGTGTCCTAAGAAACCAAGTTTCTCATTTTGTTGTTCTCTGAATTTCTCCTGGAAACATGGCCAAATTACCTCTTTGTTGTTTCAGAAGTGGGTAAACTGCCATTTAGCAACTTTCCTTACATTAGAATTTTTTTCTAAAAAAACACCTTTTTTGAACTTTTAAGCACATTAGATTCTTGTTGTGCTCATGACTGATATGAAGTAATGCCTTTTCTTTTGCCGAATATTTTCATTGCACTCCTCCTGTTATCTCAGTCTTATAGCACTGATCATTTGATTGTTTAATCTTTCTGAATGTTGGATTTACTGTAACTCCTTGTATTCCTGCTGCTTTTTCTGCCTTACTATTGCTTGATTGTGTCATGGTGCTCACAGACTTAATTTCACCTTCTCTGCAGAGAACTCCAACCAGGGTACTGCAGAAGTTGGATATAAGAGAGTAATCCCTCATACGTTCTGCGGCTTACGTTCATTCTTTTCAGATCCTTTCTTTGCAGATTCTTTTCAGGTGATGACTGTTTTTCTCCAAGACAGTTTGGTATTGTGAGTCATTATCCAGTTTGCAACATGTAACAATACATCTGCCCTCCCTTGGCCAGGTGGGATGTACCTAAGCTTGTCATCTGCTTGTCTTAGACCTGGTTTAAAGCTGTTCTCAAACCAAGGAAGTCATTTTACAGCATTCTTAAATTTGTTGGTGAAGAAGTAGAGTTGTGAGAGTGTTGAAGGACACCCTCACTTGGCAAGCAGTACAGATAGTTAGGGAAGTGGAAGTTTGTAGGTCTTCTCTTCAGCTGTCAAAAATCAGTAGTAACTGAATGCAGTGCAAGGCAAGAGAGCGGTCTTTATATTTTATTAGCTGACCAGTTTACTGTTGATATTGATGAAACTGTTAAAGAACAGCCCTTGGACATTCTGTAGATAGCGCGCTAATTTCAGTGGGATTCTCTGCTTATCACTGCTAAAGGAAATAAACATTTTAAAGATAAAATATTAAAATTCAGAATATATTAAAATCTAGACTTAGAGAAAGACCTTCTTTCCCTGCTTAGTTTCAATTATTATGAAGCAATGTGACTGAATTTTAACTGTTGTAGAACTTTTCATATTTTTTTCAGGTATAGGTTAGATGTTTTTGCCATTAACGATACCTTCTTATGTTCTTTCCATTAAATTGCTGTCCTGTTCTTCTTGGAAGGCCTAGCTTGCTGCTAGGACACAAGGTTGTCAAACATGATTGCTTCAAAAAGGATTATTTTTCACTCTACGAAGACTAATCCGGACCCCTCAAAGCCTAAGTTGCTTGGGGAAAAAAGGAAACAATTCTTCATCAATAGTCATAATGTCTCCCAGACACATGGAAAAATGTGGTGCTGGGCAGATCTTGAACACAAATTGCTGAGCTTTAGCAGTGTGTAGGCTGGGAAAAAAATGCAACTGAGTGCAATGTCACTCACCTATTTTTTCTATATGACTGTTCCGCAGTACCCAGTCCCAGTAGTGCAACACAGCAACATACTGAGAGGCTGACTGTAAACTGAAATTTCTCTAGTGTGTGGTCAGTTCAGTTCAAACAGCTTTCTACCTGGAAAACAGTATTTGAGGAGTTTGTTTCTTAACTCCCCAAACAACTCCCTGTCAGAATGGTTCATTCTCCCCCACCAGCCGCATTCTGCAAAAGAACCCATGGAGATTTTAAGCCATTCCACTTGTGATGTCTACAGAAAAACGTATTTACTTGCAAGAAAATAAATCCATAGGAGAAAACCCCAGCTGCGCGTACTGACATGTGCTCTTGTTCCCAAGTCAAACATAGAGCGATGGGATATTTATTCATTGTAGAACATAACATATAATTGAACTTGTCTGAGGTAAGGGAAAGATCTTTTTTCCATAGGAAACAATGACTATAGGAAGTGTTTAGCTATATCATGAAAAATAAGATCGTATTGCTTTTTCTCAGCTGCAGATCCTACAGCAAAATAAAATGTTTTCCAGATCGTGAGATGAAGATCCAATGTCAGTCATCTTCAGCTGCTTTTTTTTTTTATGGGAACCTCCTCCAGTTTCCCATTATTTGCCAAATATCTATCATGTATGTCTCTTTTGCCAAGAACAAGATAATAGATAACTTCAAAAATCCATAAAAGAGTGATACATTCTTCTTTGATGAGTTTTTCCTTTTAGAGAGAAATATTCCTTCATTACAAGGAGGATGGAATTTTCGGGAGAATGAAATGCTTTGGTTTATATGTAACAATTTTTGTTTGGAACATGAGTCTACCAGATATGTGGGGATGTTTGCCTGCCACATAGCCACAGACCTATTTCTCTGATATTCAGTGCAAGTGTTACTTTTGATATCTGTGTTAGCAGGTCTGTTTCTGCCATAGGCAAAGCTTTTAGTGCTGCCAAATAGGTGTCCCTTAACTTCCTTTATTAGACTCTGCACTATTTTGTTGCTGTTATCCCTGAAAACCTAAACTGAAAGAAATCCAAATTGCCCTAAAGAAAAAGAAAAAAAAAGAAAAAGAAAAGGAAGGCGCACGACGTCCAGAAGTTGTGGGAGATTTGAAATAACTTGTCAAAGAGACGGAAAGTGGGATTCAGGAGAAGACAGAAGCAGAAACTGACAGTAAAACTAGGAAGGACGATGGGTTTGATGTGTGAGAGAAGCTAAGACAATTTGGTCAAAATGAGGAACACATGAAGAGAAATACTAGAAAAATGGAATCCAAAAGGGTTGTGGAGGGAGGCACAGGCGAGAGGGATGTGGACACAGAGATTGGTTGGAATAGAAAATAGGCTTGAAGAACCATTAACCATGAACAAAGGTTTGAAGACTGGGGTCTGAGATGTCAGAGAGCAGCCCTGCAGAGAGGGAGCTGGGAGTTCTGGTCAATGACAAGTTGAACATGAGCCAACTGTGTGCCCTGGCAGTCAATAGGGCCAACCGTGTCCTGGGATGCATCAAGCGTGGCATTGCCAGTCTGTCGAGGGAGGTGATTGTCCTGCTCTGCTCTTCACCGGTTTGGTTCCCCCGTTGAGTACTGTGTACCCTTTTGGGCACCACAGAATAAAAAGGACATCAAACTACTGGAGAGTGTCCAGAGGAGGTCACAAAGCTGGTGAAGGAGTGACTGAAGTGAAGGAGTGACTGAAGTCACTTGATCTGTTCAGCCTGGAGGAGACTGAGAGGAGACTGTTCATAGCTGTTTACTGCCTTCTCATAAGGGAGGGAGGTGAAACAGATGCTGATCTCTTCTCTCTTGCAACCTACGATAGGACCAGAGGTAAAGGCAGGAGGATGTGCCAGTGGAGGTTTAGATTGGATATTAGGAAGAGGTTCTTCACCCAGTGGGTGGTGGAGCCCCGGAACAGCTGCCCAGGGAAGCAGTCATGGCACCGAGTCTGCCAGCATTCAAGAAGCATTTCGACAATGCCCTCAGCCACATGGTGTGAATGTTGGGAGTGTCCTGTGTAGGGACAGGAGCTGGACTCGATGAGCCTTCTGGGTCCCTTCCAACTCAAGTAATTCTATGATTCTATAAGAGGTGCCGTGGGAATGGAAGGGGAATCAGATGCGACTTGGGATAGAAAATGAAGTGGAGTCAAGGAGACATGATATGGAAAGACAGAGAGAGAGAGAAAATGAAATGTGAGTGGGTAGGATGGAAGTGTAAATGGGATTTAAGAAGGTGGTTGGCGGTACATGGGTGTACTAAGTGAAGAGATTCAAAATAATTTCTGTATCTCTGTGTCACAACTCTGTTTTGGCAACCACTTTCTCTTAGTATTATCTCTTTGGTCACTGGCCTTGGGTATCCACTGTTCACAGGAAACCCCAGTTGTGGTATTTCTATTTTCTTTGACAGTTTGTTCCTTCCAAGGAATTCCCCCATTCAGTTCCTGTTGGGCCCATCCATACTATTCAGACATATGGAAACTCTGGGCTGTTGCTGGGATAAATTCAAAGTCTGTTTCTGTGATGTTTCAGCAGTTGCTGTCTAGTCCTTGTCCTGACCACTTGTTCCCAGTTTTCCTGCCATATTATTTGCAACTCAAATCTTTTTTTGTTGTGCAGCCCCATAAACAATTCTACCCACATAAAGTAGTAGGGATGGGTAAGGAGGACTGCAAATTATAGTGGCAGGCAGTAATGCTTTAATCAGCACTGCTGTTTATACAGTCTCACTCCAGCGGAAGTCCCATGGTATGCCAATGTACAAGTACTGAAGAAGGTAAAATGTCCCTAAAAATACTACAGAACATGTTCCTATTGTTTTCAGAGGTGGTGGGCTGAGTGATTTTCATCATAGGGATACGTGACCTCACAGACTGAGGAAAAGAAGGCTTCACTGTGCTTTGGTAAATAGCTTTAAATAAGTAGCTTTAAAAGGTGTTGGCAAAATGCTTCATCTTATCTAATACCCCTGATGCACAGAATAACACCCTATCAGTGTTGGTATTGATTCCATTAATACACATGGAGACTGGATCTAGTATGTCCACTCAGCTTTGTTGATAATCGTGCAGGTGTTAATACATTGCCACAGGATGGACTTTCTTTTGCTATACTTCTATGCACACACACAAATTTCCTATACAGAGAAGTTAGTTTGTTTACGAATAAAGTGTACAAATTGAATATGTTTTTCCACTGCTGAGGAACAGCTGATGACTCCGGTTCTTTTAATTTAATTTGAAATCATGAAGGTTGAAATTATTTTTCTTGAATTAATGGATAACTAATCAATTCCTTCAGCTGAATACAATTATATTTCACTTAGGCGCACTACTTAGTTACAAGAAAGTTGAACTGAGTTGAACTCTTCTTCTTTTAAATATGATAGCTTGTTATTGAAAGGGAGGATTTGTTTTTGTATTTATGTTGCATTATTTGTTTTACTAGATTTTTTAAGTAGTTCAAAATAGAATATAAAATCTAAATCTGGAATTCTCTGTCCCCTAAGAATACGATATTAGTGGAAGAAAATCTAAACAAATTCAGAATGCCTAAGAAAGAGCATTGCCAGGGAGTGAAGTGATTATTTTCCTCTATTTGTCACTTAAGGATGCATCTGGAGTACTATTTTCACTTTGAGGCTTCCCAGTTTGAAAGAGACTAGTAAAAATGCCTAGGACTCTGGGATACTTAATACATGAGGAACTGGCCTTATTTTGACTGCACCAGGCTGGACAGAGGTGTTGTGATGTTTCCATTCATGAAGGTTTTCATACCTCTACTGGACATTGCTCTGCACAGTTAATGTATCTCCTGAAATCTCCTCTTCATAGTCTCAGCGTTATAGACATAAGAGATTTTAAAGACAGAGCAGACTATCTGATTGTAAAGTTTCATTTCCATAGTCTACCACCTAGTTATTTAATCCTACATGTTGAAAGTAATAATATGGGCTTGGATAAAGCATATACTTAAAGAAGTATTTGGTTTTCATTTTAAGTCTTCAAGAAGTAGAAAATCCATCAGTCCTGTCTTTCAGGTTCTCATGATCGGCCTTCATTTCCACTAAGAATGTGAATATAATTTTTAACTGGAAGTTTTCAGCTTGTATTTGGTAAAAATGGCAGGGTTTCTATGGCAGGGAGATACAGGGTGCCTTGTGTGGGAAGTAGTGTAAGTGTCCCTCATCAAGTCACAGCCTGCTCTGAAACCCATGCAGGCAACTCATCGTGCCCCAAGACTGCAAACAGGTGGGGGAGTGTACTAAACCATGGCTCAGAAACATTAAAGAAAGAGCAGCTGGAGGAAACATGTAAAGAAAATAAATATGGTGATGGAGCCACACCTCCATCCCTGGAAAGATGATGGAACAACTTATCCTGCGTAACATCTCTAAGCATCTGGAGCTTATTTTCTTTCTTGGTGATTCACCAAAAGGATTGGAACTGACCAAGTGCAACAGTAAGGGGAGTTAAGGTTAAGGATAGGGGAGGACAGGGGGTTTCCCCAAGTTGAGACTCTTTTGCCAAAATAACATTCTAGCAGTTGGTCCTTGGTCTTCCTTTCTCTCTGAAACAAAGAATTTTTCAGTATATTGTTCTTTATTCAGTGTATATTTCCTTTGCAGCAAAGGATGTCTAAATTGTAATCAAGCTGACTACAAATATTTTTGGTGAATCTATAAATATATTAAATATTAAAATATTGATGTCTCTATCACTAAGTCCGCCCTTGAAATAGTTAACTATCAGTTGCCTGTAGCGTCTTCAGTTTTCAGCCTCCCTTTAAAAAAGACAAAGCGTTGCAATATTTGTCTGTGTTGCTATGCAGGAAGACACAGTAAACTTTCCCCATATTTATCTAAACCACCTTAAACAATTTTTGCCAAGATATCTAACCAAGAGCTTATGCTGAGCTCCACATTCATTGCCATTCCTTCTTCACCTTTCATGGGTGTAACTCTTGTCTGCCTCCATGAGTAGATGCGCTCTACATTAATTTTCCTTAAACTTTGCACTTCTCTGCATTTTTAAATTGGCAAAGCTTCTGAAATGATGCAAACTACCCAGTATGACTTCCCCATGTTCATCTCTCTTTGCTGCCCTCCTCATCGGTTTCTTCCCATGGCTATCAGCTTACTTGTAGCTTATGGCTATCAGTTTGCATAAAGAATGAATGACAAAAAGTGGATACAGTACAAGAGAAGGTCAAACATAGTCCTAACTTCACAAAAAAGGAGCACTAAGAAATTACACATTCGTTAATCTAATTTGGCTTCAGCAACAATAACTTAAGAAATTATAAAGTTATGACCACAAAGATAAAGAATTCAGAATGAAGGCAGACAGAAGGCAAAGCAAAAACCAGGCAGTATAGATTTGTTAAGGACAAGTAATATTACATAAATCTACTTTTCTTTCATGACTAAATCTAATTTTATCCTTGAATGGGTTAAGTGGCTAAGTGGATAATGGGAAGGTACATGCGTAATGTGATATATTCAGAGCTTAATAAGGTTTTTCATGCTTTTTTGCATGACATTCTCTTAACCTAATGACATACAACGTGGTTATATTGACCATAAGGTGAGCACAGATCTGGTTAAAAAACTACCTCAGAAAGCAGTTATAATTTTCAATCTAAAAAAAAATGAGGTCATATTTACAGAATGATAGTATGGAAGAAGAAAATAAAATCCAAGTTTTATAACAAAATATCAATATATTACTTTATAAACAACTTTATTGTAAACTTTTATCTTTACGTAGAGAGTAAAAATAAGGTACAGGAAAAAGTAATGTTTAAGACCAGACATCGTTTCTGTTTTCTCTTATTCATCAGATTTTATCAATGTATTTACTGGTCTTGTCTCTAGCATATGGGTGCATCTGCAAATGAAAGATGGGAAATCTCAAGGTACGAAATTATGTGTAGAATGTCAGTGAAAAAAAATTGTATGTGGAAGACATTTATTTGAGGTTTTTACTGTTTTACGTGAATTAAGTCAAATTAAGAAAACCAAGAAAATTATTCTTATGTTACACTCAGTAATCATTATACATGTAATAATTTCTATTAGCTAAACCCAGCATTTCTTGACTCTTATGGAGATTCTGCTACACTTGTCAAAAGAAGGGAAGAAAAGGTTGTTCTTCCTTAGGAAAAGAAGGGAGATATACTTACAGCAGTCAGCAAAAGCCTTTGGTCCTGGTGGGAGGGGTAGACATCTGCACTTTATTAGAGAAGAAAGCATTTATAAGAAGTGTTTAGGTTAGGGAAGAGAACCTTCTTTCCAAACAAATACTGCAACAAGATCAGTTCATACCCTGACCCTTTGCTGATGGGGCCACAGATGAAGGCCTACAAAGAGCCCATTTTGAAGTCACAATATTGTTTTAATACACTGTCTTATGAGCTGAAGAACAATGAAGACAGAGGTCCCAGGAGATATGAAATATTTCTGCTCTGTTTAGGAGCCATGTTGAGTTAGCGTATGAATCAGAGCTTTCTACTGAAAATCCCAGAGTCTGAGAAAACTAGAAGATTAAATTCTGCAGCAAAATCTAAAACTGAGTGCTACATCTGAACCAACGTCTACATTTTGTTGCAAAGTTTTGATTTCCTTCAACTCTGTCTTTGATCCTTGCAATCCCGTATTTCCTTTTGTTTTGTTTTTTTTTTTTTTTTACAGTGGACCGCTGGTTAAATAAGGAATATTTTACAATGGTTCCTCTGTTTCCACTTCTTGGCCAGCCAGAAGATTAAAACTTTCTTCCCCATTTGTGCAGTACTGGCGTTTTTTGTCTTTTTTTTTTTGTAAAAAAATATTTAGTTAGTTATTAATATATTTATTATGGGCAGAGCATTGGAATTGTATTTATTCACATATTAGCTGACAGCTATTTCTTTCATAGTTGGATGCTTTCCTCTTCCTTGCACCCCATATCCAATGCTAACTTCACCAAATCTAGGTTGGGAGGTACAGATATTACCAGAAACATTTACTTTTACAGAATAGTGTGTATTTCATTGTATATATCTGTATTTATTTATATGGTACAGCAATTCACAGGAATATTCTTAATAAAGTAGCTTTCAAATCATGGGAAGTATTGCTATAAATGTTTATAAATATTAACACAGATGAAGTTGAGAAAGTATCTCAAGGTCAATGGAGATAATTTCTATTTTCTAGGCTTGTTCCCATCATCTGCCTATGTCCACTGCTGAAGAGCAGTCGTGAGTATAGATGACCCACAGTACAATTCAGCATGGATACTTTCACATTCTTTTCTTTACCTGTGTAATAGTTTTCTGAACTGACTGTGTAAGACAGGCAGACAAACAGACACACCCCCCATTTCATCTGACCAGAGTGGGAGAAACTTGAATCTATCTATAAACATTTCATTGCATCCATATTGTTAATACAGGTGTAAGCCTATTCAAATGATGGTCTTTTCTTCTGCATGGATCATGTCTTTGAATCTCTGATGATAAAGGCTACTGTCCTCTCTTCTTCTACCTGTGTGTTCCCCTCCAAGTTTTAATATTTCCCTCTATTTCCTCCTCTCACACCTCTGTCAATGGGTCCTGGATTTAATGTTTTATCCCAACATACAATCACTTAATTTGCAGCTTCTAGTGAATAATCTGTGATAAATCAGCCTCTATGGTGGTAACTATCCTGCTACTCGTTGTCTTTAGCCTGCAAATGCATTGTGTAGTGTGATGCTCCTGAGATAATGAGGTAAAGCTCTTACGGTCTGCAGTGCCAGGCCCTCTCTGCTTATGAGCTAATTATTCTCTTGCCAAGAACAGCAACAAATGAAGATTTAATTTGCCTGTAGTCTCTTAAATGGTCTGCTTTAAAAAGATAATTTTCCAATATTGTATTCAATTGTTAGAGGGGAAAAAATGTAAACCACTCCTCCATTTTATGACTGTAAACATGTAGATACACTCTATCCCTGAGCATGCAGAAAAAGTAGTTAGAATTATCTGCTGCAATTCAGCTCACAATTCAGCTCTGTCCTTGGAAAAAGAAAAAAAAGAATATACAAAGAAAAAAAATTCAGAAACTGCAATCACAACTAGGAAGACAGCTAGTAATCATGGTCACAGCTGGCATCCAGCGTGCCCACTTGCAGGTGTTCCAGTATATCAAAGTGTAACTGTCCTGTCCTTCTTTGAAAAGTTCCTTTTGGAGTACAGGTGATTAGAACAGTTAGGAATCAGCCAGTGGCCACCCTGGGAGCAAATGGAAAATCCATAGGAATTAATTAGAAAAGCATTTCTTCTTCAGATAGACATCACATCTCTTCAAAGCTGCCACACTTGGACTGCCCATGACAGGAGGGGTGGAACTAGATGATCTTTAAGGTCCCTTCCAACCCAAACCATTCTATGATTCTGTGATCTCATGAAGCACTTGATCCCTAAGAAAAACAAATTCTTAATTGGCTGAGACATGACTTGAAAACTACTGAAACACAGCACAACCTGTAGGAAAGGAGGTGTGAAGTTTTGTCCAGTCTGAACCTAGTGTCAAAATACTTAGTCTTCATGTACTACATCTGGTTTATAACCCAGAGATGCCCAGATGCTGGGCTGTAAAACAAAGGCAAGAGGGGCTGACAAAGGCGATGACCTGGTCCTGGTTTATTCAATGTATCAGGAGCTATGTCAGCCACCAACAAGGACTGTTCCCATAGCTGTCTGTGCCTTTCCAAATCCATAAGGATTTATCCACAACAACAAGAACAGTATACTTACTGCTGAGCTAAGTGAGACTCAAAACGACATCATAGTCTCATAGAGCCTTGCAGCCTGTCCACATCACAGAACTGCCACTAATGTCTGTAAGAAACCATGTTCTCATGAGCTCTGAGAGATGACATCCTGGACGTTGTCTGTTATCATTGTGTATTAATGAGCCTTCTTTTCCAGTACATTTAGAAAGTCACATATTCCCCTCTGTGTTTTGAATTCAGGAACAGCAAAATGGGGTATTTTTTGTGATATTTGTGAAAAATCTTTGAAGATTAGAATCCTAAGGAAACAAAGTGAAACAAATGTACAAATTTAAATTACAGGATACCTGGCCTTTTTTAGATTTTGGTAGAATACAGAATCAGCAGGGACTTTTTCCTACAAACCACCATGGGGCAGTGTTATCCAAGCAAACTCAGATCACTTCTACTAGCAACAAGTGTCTGGAAGATCTAGGCATAAAGACCTGAACAGACTTGAAAGATGTTGTAAGTAGCTGGCTTGGACAAACATAGCTACATAAAAAAGAAAAAAGCAATCTTCAGCAATAGTATTAAATGTGTTCCTTTGTGTTACGTTTCTTAGGAAGCTCATATTGTGTCCTAACAGCTAATCGCAGGTGTCTCCAGTTGTGATGATGATTATGGTGATGATCATGACAATGGTGATGATGATAATGATGATAATTAACATTGCGTCCAGTAGCTAAGGATCAGACAACAGTAAAGCGAGTCCTGTTCAAATGCATGCTAGAAAGGTGATGTGAAGACATGCAGATGGAGGAAGGCAACAGAAAGGACAAAAGACATGATACTCTTGAGCAAGATAAGCTCTGGACTCAGAAGCTTAAAAGCCAGATTTTGCCAGGTTAGTTTGTATGCATCTTTACAAATAAAAGCTTTGTGGAAAGAGGACAGAATTTTTAAAGATAGCAAAAGTAGTATTTAAGTACAGCTTCTAAAAGCTGTGCGTCACCAGCATGTTCAACTCTTGTTGCTTCTAATTGATGATAGGGCTAAGTACAACAAAATTCTATCCCTGAATTCAGAAAAGAAATGTTTATTTCCTTATTAAGAGATCATGGCTAGGGTCTGGATTTAACCCCTTACTGCTTTTGTATTTGTAAGGCTATCATCCAACCCCTCCCATATTTTTTGAAAAGTGGACATGTAAATCCTGCTTTAGAGTTCTATGGACTTTCAGGCACTTGTTTTGCACACATGCCCGGATGCTTGCATGACAATCAGGTTCACATTGACAATGCTGGAAAATGCTTTCACTAAGCCTATTTGTGCCTTTTCATGTGGTAGTTAGACAAGGACTCATCTGTAGCACACAGACTATCAGTCAAACACAGACTATTTAAGGAAGAAATGTGGAAACCAGAGAAATATTTCAGCAGCTTGTTGAAGATGTTAAAAGCCACAGCCACGAAGTAGTGAATAAGAGCTACCACTTCTCAGTCCCTGCTAATAACCAGGAGAGAAGGGAATGAGCCTCCTCTGTTGGTGAAGAGAAGGAGCTCCTGAACACTCTTGCATGCTTGTTAGAAGACAATGGTAAAGCAGAGGTCACCCCCCACCGGAACTGTATTGCTTTGTATGGGAATAATGGTAAAGCACTTGAAAAATAGGGCTTCTCTGTTGCTTTATTTGAGTTCTGTCTGTAAAAAGGTATTTGGTCTCCAAAAACAACCATTCAGGCCTTGGAAGCCCAAGGCAAAAAATAGAGGTACAGGAAACAAAGTAAGTTTCTGCAGAGTTCTTTGGAGTTGATGAGTTCTCAATATTTCATCAATTGCACTGAAGTTGATTAAGTCATTTGCAGAGTAACACACTGATTCAACAAACCAGTTGTTCTGGGTGTCATGAGCACTTGATTACATGGTTTTTTCAGTGACCTGAAGTTGTGGCAGGTTAACACACTGTCCCAGGTCTCCTTTATACTCTTTGTCACCTCAGAACCCACTGAAGGTGCATTTATATTTGTACTGTTCCAGGTACAACCGGGACTGTGTCTTGGCAGTATCTCTAGACATTTGTTATCAAGTGTCATTTTAAAGATGCACTGAATAATAGGGCCTGAACCTGTTACTGCCAGAAGCTGAAAACACACACTTGTATTCTATTCTTATCTCCCCTCCTCCCATCACAGATTTTCTGTTCTTGCACGTTACTTTTCTTCCTCTTGGACTAAATTGTTCTGAAGTATGGACAACATATATGCTTTAGTGGTACAGACTATTTATTTGATCTTAAAAGCTCAATTGTAATATTCCTGACGTATAGATTTATGATGTGTTTAATTATTAACCATTATATTTTTTCCTTTCTAACTGACATTTCCGTTTAATACGTTCTTTAGAGGTTTTTTTTTAATTGCTTGATGAAATATGCCACTTGGGGGATGTGCTTTTAAAAAAAAGAAGTAGATATTTTCAAGGATAGGTTGCCTGGGCAAAAATGGTTTCCTCATTAAAAATAAATAAATATTGTTGAAATATTTGTTACAGATAATACTGCATATCTTGTTTGTGAGTGCTTCCTCTCCCTCCAAGGAAGTGACGAGCTCTCCTGCTCGCCACTGCTGTTTCCTCAGAGGGAAACAAAGGTTTCTTCCTCTTTCTCCTCCTTCTTTGTAATGGTCCCACTTCAGAGCAGTCTGCCTCTTCACTGCCAGGGCAGTCTGCCTCTTCCTCGCCAGGGCAGTCTGCCTCTTCCTCCTGTTCTACATCTTAGGAGAAACTTCTTCATTCCCATGTCCCAGCTGTGTTCCCTGCCTGCCCTGACTGGCCCGAGGGCTACTGGGCGAACTATCTCCTGTTTAGTTTGTGCGAAGGCTCGTCATTGCTCAGGGCCCCATTCTTCTTCCAGATCACTTGATATAGAGGGCTGTGTTTCCACATTCCATGTGTCCAGAATGCCCCATACTAACTATCATCCCAGCTGAAATCAGTAAGCCAAAACTAGGACAATGAGATAGATTAGATTTGGTAAAACTCTTGTGTTCCAAGTAAAATCACAAGTGTGAAAGAATCTTCATTCTTTAGCTGCATGTATTAAAATAATGATACAATTATAAAATATAAAATATTAAAATGATGATACAATCCTGCATTAATTAGTTTATTACTAATATTAAAAATTGGTTTAAAATTAAGAGAAAAACAAATTGCTCTCTCACAAAAGGAAGCAAAGGTAGATGTTGTTGAGGACTCCTTATTCTCCCAAATTAATTCTTTTTGTTCCTTTTTATGACTGGATTTCACCACTGATGACTTCAGTTAATGTGCTACGTGTTTTCTTCTTTGCTCCTAGGAGCTCCAGATAAAATGAGGTTACTTTCATGGAAACTGAATCCTAAATGAAGTCTGTCCGGTATGTCATTGCATTTAATTTATCACACATGAAGAAGGTAGTGATCGCCCAGATGATCTGATAGTACATTTAGGACACTGCTAATTTGTGGACTGCTCACAAAGTGACAAGTTGGCAAAAAAAATAACATTGTTAAAACAAAAAAAAAGAGGCTGAGCCAGTTTTTCTTCAAATAAATTGTGGATAACATTGCTAGGTCTGTTTTATATTCTTAAAAATCAAACAAGAATGAAGAGTCAGGAAAAAGAGAATTATTAAAATCAATACCAAAAGAAGTTTAGCATGCATCTCCTGTACAAAAATAAATAACAAGATGGCTTTATGATACGACATATAATTTTAAAAGACATTTACAAATAGTACTGGAAACCAAAGACTTTTTAATAATAGCTGGATTTCTGTGTTATAATATCCCTGAGATGGAGTTGTGTGACTCTCGGAGCAAGTACAATGTGGTGAAACACAAGTCAATTTAAATATTTTGAGAAGAAACTAAGAAATGAGATTTGAGAATAGGAAAAAAAGGCCTCATTGTTAACAGTACATTTTCTGTAATGTGATACAGAACACATAAAACCAGACACTTTCTGTCTTGTTCCATCCCAAAATCAAATGGTAACGTTAACATTTATTTTTAAATAACAAAACTATGAAAAGTCACTTCAAACTCTTGAGATAATTAAGTTCTGAACATATTCAACACATTAATTTTTTTTACATAAAATTACTCTGATTTGTGAAACTGTTTTTTTTTTCCTCTAGGATCAATGTTGTGATGTCATGAAAACAAGAAATAATTAAATGTACATATTGAAGTTCTTTAAAAATATTTCAAATTAATTTATTAACAAAAAATAAAGGGAGATAAAGTTTTAAAAAAGAAGTTCCTCTCTTAAAATTAAGGGCATATCAGAGGAACACAGGTAAAAGCAATAGCGAGATACAGCAGAACCCACTCTGTCCAGACGCCCCTGAGGAACCAGCCCCTGGCAAATTTGCATTTGTGGTTTGAACACAACAGAGGTTATGGAACGCAAAGCAGCAAAGTACTGCCAGTTTCCGGCCAAAAGTCCAATCTAATTATGCCAGACAGTGCAAAAAAAAAAAAGACTTCACGTTGTCAGATTGTCAGAGGAAAATTTCTAGCTCAGTATCCCAGGTTGGATCGCTTGTGCCATGTCTGTGGTACATATTTTCAGCTCTGCCTGAATTGCTTTTGCAGAATAGCCCTGGATGATCCATTTGTTTAAAAGAACGAAGTCTTAAGTGTTCTTTAGAAGAATGAACAGACGGTTCAGTTTTGAGGAATGTTATTTAAAAATGTTTTTGGCTGGGCCTCGTGCCTCAGTCTTTAGTCACAGTGAGTCGTATCTGAGTGTTGCGCTGAAATTAGGCTAAACACCCTCTGGGGAAGAGGCAGCTCTTTTACTTAGGGAGAAGCCCTGGGTAGAACTGGACTTGTGATCACAATTTCTCCTTTGGTCTTGGGAGAAGAATGATTTGCTACAACTCTTTACCAAACTCTTGAGTTGATCCCAGGCTTCACTGACCACCTACTGCCTTGCACCTTCTCTTGCCCTTCAGCTCTGGCAGGAGTTAAGTGTTTGCCATCCTTTTCATTAAGGTAGAGAGGTTCATGTCTCACAAGAACCATCTCAAGTCAGCAGAGGGTGCTGGCAGTGCCTAACAGTGGCGCCACAATGGCCGCATCTACCCATTGACCAAATTTGGCTGGAACTAGGACTGAGCACAGTCCCGTGCTTGTTCATACTGCTTCGTTTTTGACTTCTCTTTGAAAAATGGCAGAACTCTTTTAAATTTTTTTAAGAGTGTATTAGAGGTGATAATAAATAGCAAATTACATAAAATAAACAGTAAACAAAAATTAAAGACACACAAATACACGCCATTCACATAGCTCAAGAACTGATACCATTCATTTTGTAAAGCTTTTTTTAAATTGCTTTTCCATGTTTCAAAAATCACAACATGACAGCAGGAGTGCTATGCAGAAAAATTATGGCACTACTAGATCAAAGCAAATCTTATCAGACACATTATATTGGTCTTTTCCTATGGAGGGACAGGATTTGGTCTCAGTGTTCCTTGTGGTTGCCTTCCAGCTCAGGACATTGTATGATTCTATAAATCTATGATTCTATTTCTATAGAAACTAAGGATATCCTTGAGTTGGTGGAATGATGTAAGTCAAATGGAGGAAAAAGGATCGCACATACTGCGAAGTGAACAGGACAGGTGACCTAAAATGGACCAACAGAGTATCCGATTCCGTATACATTGTACTCAGAATAAAACTAAGGCATCATGAAAAGCAAGTTCTCTTCTTGAATGGACGGCATCCAGTTATTTTTCTTCATTATTGTTCTGTTAAAGCTGGTTTAGTTTTAGCTTCCAACCCACAAGACTCTCTCTCTCATTTCCCTTTCCCTGCTTCCTGTGGGAGGGAACTAGTGTCACAACTGCCTGTATTTAGCTACTGATCAAGCCAGGGTGTGGGCCTAACTGTGACAATATGTGAACTATGTCTTCTTCTGAGCAAAAGTGTAACTCAGATTTTGAATAACTTAGCTAGTAATTGACACGGCAGGAGGAAGGAATGTGTGAGGGAAACTACAAAAGAGCCTGGGAAAACACGTGAGAGTTTAGGATTTACAACATCAGGATTTTGGTGATATGGAAAGTCTATATCAAAACATTCTAAAATAGAGCTTTTCATCTTAGAAACATATGAAATAGAGTGTGAAAGACTCTTTGGATATCTAGGTGGCCAAAACTTCAAGATAGAATTCCCTTAATGGATGGTATTTCCATGAAAATTATTTTAAAAAAAACAAATTATGAACATAGAACTTTACTAAAATAGGGAAAAATCATAATGAGAAAGAACAGACATTAGAGGAAGGTTTTTTAAAAAACTCTTACTTCCCTGGTCTTATGACCCCTGCTGAGTTCTTGTAGGTTTATTTTCAGTCCAGCAACTGTTACCAGCTTCCTGAATTGCAGCAAGCTCTTCCCAGTCTCTGTGGGTCCCTAGGACAGGTGTCTCCTTGTAGCACTTACAAAGCCTGACTGCACATCATCTCCGTTCGTAGGCTGTGCTTGAATTGATGGTTTCCTCTTGCTCGTTCCCTTCCCCCTGCTAGCTCACTCTCCCTGCTGAGTGAGCATTTCACCATTTCATAATGTAAAGCTGATTGTTTTCTGTCCTGTCCGTTGAATGGGATGGACGATTACTTTTCTCTCCACTGTCTTACATGATTAGAGACTGTTTTTCCTCACTACATTAAGCAATCTCAATTAATTCAGTCTCTTCTTGTACACTGTATTTTCTAGATTGATGACAATTGATAATTTCTAAAGTCTGCTACCTGTCCAAACTTTTCTTAAAACAAAGTGCCTTAATCACAATGAAACATCGACATTAGATACATAACGCAACATCGAAGTTTAATACTGAAGTACAACTTCTCTATACATAGACTCATAAAATCGCCAGGAGAGGTTTAGGCTGGACATTAGGAAGAAGTTCTTCACTGAAAGGGTGATTGGTCACTGGAATGCGCTGTCCGGTAGGTGGTGGGGTCACCGTCCCTGGAGGTGTTTAAAGAGAGATTGGATGAGGCACTTAGTGACATGGTGTAGTTGACAAGTAGGAGTAGGTGTAGGTGTTGGATCATAGGTTGGACTCAACGATCTCTAAGGTCTTTTCCAAACTTATGATACTGTGATACTGTGAAATCACAGAATCATAAAATCATAGAATCATTGTGATTCTCTAGCCTTTCCTGTAGGTGCAATTTCCCTGTCAAGTACATCTCTTGAGATGCATCAGTCTCTTCTCTTGATGTAATGAAACTGCTACATTACAGAAACTCAATAAAAGAAGACATATATAGGCTAGCTGAACTATAACTTCCAAGACATATGGAACTGCAATAATTTTATTTTGTTTGCACCACATTTTTTTTAGATCAAACTAAAACTTTTACAGCTTTGTCACAGATTTCTTTTCTTAATGAAAAGATTTCATTGTAATCTTTTACTAATTATATATTGTCTTTCACAGGAATGTCACTTTTCCTATACTTCAACACAACAGAAAATATATTTCTGCAGTCATCCTAGTATTTTGCCCTAAAAATCCCTATTCCAAGTAAAAATCCCTGCCTTTGAGAGATAGGAAATTTTAGTTTAAGCTTAAACCAGTGCTACTATAACCCCATACCTTCTAAATGAATCTGGATAAGTTTATATGGAGCATGAGCAGGAGATCACACCTGCTTCTAAAATCTGTGTTAATGAACTTGTGGAGTACTGAATTACACCCAAATACCAAAATATTTGCAAGCAATAATTTTTTGGTAACCTGTCTCCTATGGAAGTGATTGTTAGGACTGCTAGATGCCCACATGGCTCTGGCTGTTGCAAAATGCAACAAATTTGATTTTCATTTTTTGGATGAACGTGGCATAGTATGAAAGGTGACATACAGCCACAGCATTGCCAACCCTATACTTTGAAAACGGTGAGTCATGACCTCAAGACATGAAAGAGCCTTAGTCAAGCCAGAGTTTTGAGTTGTAATTGCTCCACCACTAAAACTGAGCAGTTCTCTAAAACTAGGCATGCCAAAAGACACCGAAGGCTTCCAATCTCTAGAGGTATATTTCAATAAAATCTAAAAATAGTATGCTGGAACATAACATTTCTTTCCAGAGAAAAAAACTCCAGATTGTTGGATAAGACCCGTTAAAAATCTCTCTTGAAAATCTTCCTTTCTCACTTGTATCCTGGCAAGACAGGACTTTCCCTTTTAGCTTTCCTTTTGGTCCAGTAACCTTTGGTTCTGAGTTGCAGAACTCATACATGGTTCTCCTCTGAAGTGTCCAGGAAAACCTTCTCTAGAAGTCCTGTGGTGCCTCTTGACTACTTGGTTGCTCTTTGCATGACTTTCCACTAATCCTGCCTTGCAGTTGGAGACCTCCAGCTGCAGATGTTGATTTTTAAGTTGAAAGAGGAGGAATCTCCTCTCCCTCCTGAGGATTCAGAGAGCAGCAGCCAGAAAACAGCACATGGTTGTCTTTTTCCCAGATTCTTTAGCAGAATGTACAATATGCAGTGACCTAAAAACAAAGCAATTAAACTGCCATACACATCTGTCATCACTTGAAATGATGAGATTTAAGGAAAATATTTTCTGAGCAGTGAAATCAATGATGTTCGATTTCTTGAAGATTTATTCCTCCCTCTGCAGTCCCACACATTTCAGTAATTCCATTTTTCCATTCATGGTCCCAGGGTACACATTACACCTGGTTTGGAGCTGTGTGCCTGCTGATCTGTCAAGCTAGGAAGCACATGCTGTTTGGCCAACAGGAAGCTGAAAAAAAATCAATGTAATAATGCGAAGTTTTGCTTCTCTTTTCTGTGTACATCAGGAACTTTCTTCTAAACCAAACTGATTTTCATGACACTTATGGGATTATTTGTTGAAACTATTTTTTTCATCTAGGTAAAACTGGATAATGGGTTGCAAAATTACTGCAAAAGGGAGGGTAGACAGATGATTGGGCAGAATTACATGCAGAGACACAATTAGATGTCATATACATATTAAAGTAATTTCTGCATTACACTAAATTGAAACACCGAACTACTGGCAGCTTTTTTTTAATTTAGGTCTTGATAAGCCTTTACTACTCACTTTGCTGCCACTTTCAAATTTTAGCGTAGTTCCCTTTAAAGAAAGCTTAATTTAAAGATTAGATTTAAATGTTGCACAGCTGAGTCTGGAACTTAAATGTAAAACTTGTGATGAGGTAATGAGATCTGGCAGTACCTATTGTCTGCAGTTCTGCTCACAAGGAATAAAATCTATCAAAAAATATATGGCTTGGTTGATCCCTGGTTTTCTCTCCTTTCCACTAAACTAGATATATTACTGTAGTATCCAGAGGTCAGGTAGGTGCAAGGATTTATTTAATATTTATAACATGTATTACATTTATTGTTTTTGTAATTCCATTCAAAGACCTTTTTTGCAAACAAAGTTCAGAAGTTCCTGGGATTACATTTTCTGTAGAGTTAGCATTCTCACACAGTAGTTTCACAGTCAGTAGGGAAATAAAATTTTACGTGATTATGTATCATTGTACTTGCTGTTCTGTTAGAGTTCTGGCATTCTCGCAAAGTAAAAGATTGCATCATTATTATACTCAAAATCTAAACAATCGGAAGAGGTTTTATTTTTAAAGAGTACATTTGGAAAAAAAGAGGGTGACTGTAATGTATATCAAGGAAAATTCTCAAAATATAAGGAAGATTAAATAGGAGAAGGAGGGAAGAAGAAGGATATAAAAAGGGTTTTTAAAAAATTCGTGAAGAAGACAATATAGAAGGTTCCATTAGATCCTTGCATTTTTATCCTTGCAGTGCTTCAGAAAATTTGATTCTTGGCTGTTATAGTAATTAGTAGCCTGTTTCTCTAATTACACTTGCATAATAGAGTTTTAATAGAAAGTAAAGCAAAATCCAAATATTGGATCTAAGGCCAGTGTAAATCCAAATGTCATACATCGTTTGAAGACTAGGTGGAAGCTGGCTGCCTGGAAAATATGTAATCCAAGCTCTTCTTTCTCACCTGCAGTGCCTATATACGTGTATGTATACATGCATACATGTACATTACAGGGAGTTGGACAAGAAGTGACAAGTACAATATGATGATATAAAAACCAAAATCCTATCACTTGTTCTTTATTTTTCTGAATAAGCTTGATAATATGAAGCAATACATTAGTGTCGATGAGGTCTTAACTGAAGCAAGTTTCATTAAAATCAATACATTCTTCCTAAGAAGCTTAAATGTTTTCTTTAAAGCTGCCTGAAAATTTTAGTATAATTCTGGTAGAGAAGATAAATTGGAAAGGGAAACATTACATTAAGAAATCACATAGTAAAACTTTCATGCTATGTATTTTGGGCAAAGTAATAAAGCTTGGACCATTCAAGGTCACCCTCTGACACACATATGATTTTTGAGTTTGTATGCTGTTCTTGAAAAAATAATAAGAAAATCTTCACAGCATCTTCACGTTTTTATGATTAGATGGCCTTCATTACATTTCCAGTGGTTCTTCTGTTTCATTACCTCACACACCCTTTTTCTAGTGCAATAACAATATTAAAGGATACTCTTTTACTGCCTCAAAGTTTCTCACAGGTTGCTTGCCGAAATCACGTATGGTACCTGTAGTAGCTAGGTCTTTTTTTCCTTCTAATGGTGAATATGACTACTAATCTTCTGTCCATACTGGCTGTGTAGACTAAAATTTGACTCTTTTAAGACATGCAACTCATGTAGACACTAATCCAGATTAGACAGCAACACCTTATAATTTTAATGGCCATTAATACAGCTCATGTATTGACAATAAACCTACCAACAGCTAACAAAAAAAAAAATCTGCTCTGCTTTCAAATGCATTCAGGATTTTTTCCCAATGTTTTCAGTCTTCTCTATCCTTGAGTTAATTTTGAATGTTGACTAATAACACTTTTCATTTTACTATTAGAAACATGCATACTCTTGCTGTCTTTCTGGCATGCTAGAGAGAAGCCACAAAATCGAACAGAAAGTCCAAATGTTAGTGTAAGCATCAATAAAGAAAGGGAAAAACTTATGTTTGTAAGAGCTGTTCATCAACTAGTTAAAACAAAGATACTGCATACTAGTAAGTGCTCAAAGGAATAAAATTCTGAACTATAAATGTAGAAAATTTCCAATATTATTCTTGTGATGTGACGTAATCAAGCTTTGTCAAGAGTGTAAGATTCCTACATGTCAAGAGAGCTTTTCTGAAGTGAGATGGAAAAGTCTCACAGATATATTTGAGGAAACTTGGGATAAACTAGAATGTGAAAATTAGCTGAATACTTGCTGAATAAAGTAAGAATCAGTGATGGATGAGGTAAAACTTGCTCAGCTACTTCAAACATTTATCAGTATATAATTCTCTCTAGTGACTAGGAATCTGAGAAGCTGGCAAGTGCCTAATGCTAGTAGGTTTTACTTACATAACTAACAGTGTGAGGTATTAAAGGTACTCCTTCTTTTCACTTTTATTCAATTTGGACACCTTGAAACTTTGCAAATACATTTTAAAGAATAAAGAAAAGTGTGCTTTAATAAAACAATATGAAATGTGACATAGATTTATTCTAAACAGCCAAGTTATTGTCCCTGAAGGTAGAAAACAAAAATCAGGGTACAATAAAAGATAATATTCTTATGCCAAACCAATGAACTTCACAAGTTTCTTGTGTAAAACCGTATGATGAAACTATGCTCAAGGTAAATGGATAGTGAAGCTAGATAGATCACATGCATGTTTTGCCTTTTTATAGGAAATTATGTCAGTATGTATTTATCTTACCTTATATATGGCCTAGGCAAGACATAGCTCAAATATGCTGGACTTCAGGATTTATGATCTGCTTACGAGAACATGAATATTGTTTCAAGATGAAGATAAAAAAGGTAAAGACGTAATGTTTATGTTGCATGTCAGCCTTTGTTATTATATGTTCATTATTATCTTATTTGCACACTTTAGTTCTAAGTATATTTCACCTAAGATTCTAGAATACTTAGAAAGATGCTTCCTGTCATAATTTTGTAAATCCAAAGAGTGAAAGTCACAAACTGACAGTTTCTATTCTGGAGACTTACAAAATAATTTTTGAAAAATGGCACACTTTAGATTTTGGTTAGGTGTAATAAGAAACCTGAGTAATTTATTCTCTGTGAAAGTTTTTAAAGAACTGAGGTACATTATAAATTAAACTCAAAGATTCATGAGCCAGAAAATTACTTACCTGGAGGTTTTAGAAAGTGGAAAGCTAGAAATTCTCATCAGGTTCTGCAAAGTCAGAAAGGTGAGACAAGCCTCAGGAGAGGCTGAAGTGATGTGCAGGAGAGATCTGTGTGGCAGAAACACAATGAGCTCCAAGAGCTACTGTCCTGCAACCCTCACTCATGGTAGTAAAGGATTCTCTTTATGCATAACGAGGATGAAATGTAATGAGTACATCTATAAATGCATTCGTTAAGACATATATATATATAAAAATATTCAAGATGTATAAATTTGTCCAGCTTCACCCAGTCTGTAAATTTAAACCTGATTAAAATCCACTCAGAGTATTCAATCCTCTTTTGAAAACAGTGCAATGTAGATACACAGTTCTATAAAATAGGAATATGGAAGTTAATTTTGTGAGATGTCTGTCTTTATGACTTACCAGTCCTAAAGATGAAATATCTGACTGAAGTAATCAGATTTCATAAGAGTAAAGCATGAAAAATTGAGCAGAATTCAATAAGCATAAAATGATTAATTTAAAACAACAAATTAAATTTCTGTTACGTACTCTGAGAAAACCCATGTGAAGTGTTTCCAAAGAAATGTGGACATAGATGAAGTTCAGATGTAAGCATATTTTCTTATGAACATGAGACTTGGCTCATATTTGCTAGGGTTTGTGCATAGAATTTCAATTGAGTCAACATAACGCAGTCTCTAGTTCAAATTAGAAAACAGGTGGAAATTCACCCTGAAAATTTTTGTCCTGATAATTAAATATACAGAACTGAAGTCTAAAGAGATAAGATTATGTAAATGAGGTGTAAGGAAAACTTTGATCAGAAATTAGCTTAACATGACAATTTGAATCCAAACCCTCTACTTTATCAGAGTGACTGAGCTTTGCAGACGTTAAAATCTCCCCTTGAAATAGTGCATACTTTTCTTTTGATTTGGGACAGAGTTACGATTGCGAGGGAGCCCTTAGGAAATAAAAACATAAACAGTCATACACAGTTCCACGAGATTAGGATAAAAAAAAAAGTATGCTTCTTTTGAGATCAGTTTTATAAGATGCTTATAATTTTATAAGAATTCTACACATTTGGGTTCAAAACGCCCAAATACTGTGCAAGACTTTGGCATTTTTAAATATCCAAATCAAATATCTGCCTTCCTGAAATAACTGCTGTGCACCATTGTAGGAAACGAATCAGAGTTGTTCCAAGAAATGATGGTAGTTTTCTTGGAAGTAAAAGAATTGATGACCAAATGCGAATTTTTAAGAAGCAATTGGAGGAATGCCAGTGGAGTAAAAGGTGTGAGGCAGAGATACCTCTGTAGCCAGTGGTCCACTCAAGCTGCAGCAAACATCAAGGGTTTCCAAAAAAGACTATTTTTTTCTGGGAGTACTACTCAAAGTTGTAAGGATTGTACGTTTCTTCCCTTCAATTCCTTTCTTAGGACTTCATTATTCAGATATTCACAGACAAATACCTTTCATAAACATTGTTGGCAGATCTTGTATTCTTTGAAGAGAAGAGTATGTTTTATCTGTATAATATTTTTGGTTTTTGAAGGATAAGTTAGCTGGTATATTGCTCTAATTCTTTGGATATAAATAACAAGTTTGGAATAGACAGGTAGAGTTTGAGTATGTCCAGATAGTGCACATCATTCCAGATGTAGAAAGACAGTAAGACTTAACAAGCCCAGATGAACTCTTTTCCTTCAATCCTATTTACGTAACAGAATAATATTTTATTTTTCAAATTTAACCTTTATTAAAAAGAAAAGAAAACAAGTTACAGGCATTGAAGGAGATTTGTGCTTTATTCAAAACCAGACCGAAACAGTACTAACAGTGTACTTTAATAATTTTAGAAGATTTGATCTCGAGTACTCTAAAACCTTGTTCTATGTGATAGTTATCTAAAAATGACACTAGCAGAAACAGATGTTGTTGGCTTGCATGAAAGGCGTAGGATTGCTCCAGAATAAAAATATAGAAACCAAGAGGAAACATATTTTCTTGGTGCATGTTTTCTATACTTGGCTTACTAAATCGGGATATTATGATTGCCAGACGTGCCTCCTTTGAAACAGTAGATACGGAAAAATATACCCATGGTGGAAAAACTTTAAAGTGACATCACTTGCCACCTGATTTCTATACTTTTGAAATTCCACACAAAATTGAATGATGCAGGTGATTCAATTCCTTTGCTGTACAAATTGGCTGTGTTTTAATGGTACTTGTTTAGAAATGTGTAAATAAGTACTCAGTAAAAAAAATGTACAATTCTGTGTAAATAAAAAAAAAATAGAACAAAGATCAAGAAATAGGTTAATTGTGAAAATTCACTAATAATAATAATTCACTAATTCACTTCACTAATATTATAATTTCTATTCAATATTAATCAGAAAAAGACAAAAGGGCCTAGTGGCATAAAGCTTGCAAAAATGGAGAAAAGGAATGTAGTAACATGTTTGTATTTCTTTAAGAGGAAGTACTTCTTCATACTTGCATAGTAAGTGTCTATTTAAATTTAATAGACAGCTGTAAATGGAGAGAAGCTCCGAACAGTTGTACACAGAGAATATACTACATAATGACCAAAAGTTTAAAATCATGGGCAGAAAAGTTCACTCCACTTAGAAACATGCAAATAAGATATTTGGTGAAACATGGATCCAAAACATGGATAACCGAAGACTTGTAATGCACAGATGACAAAAAGAAATGGCAACATGAACGGCTAGGTCTAAGGGTTCGCTGTCAAAGGGCTGTGACAACAAACAAGGCCAACAACATTTAGGCCTAAGACATCAAAGAAAGATCACGTCATTGTTCTGGGAGATGGAACTGCAACTTCATATAGCCCCTATTTTGGATCTGGAATGCTCCACAGCTCCCAGCATCGCACGACTGGAAACATACTAGCAATCTGGATGCAGTTCAGGAAAGGATCACAGAAATAATATTGGATTCATGAGAAAGGTTTAAAAAAGCAAGTTGAAATGTAACTTCATTAAAACACAGACAATTGAGACAGGAATGCTAGCTGAAAAGTTAGGATGTTTTTGTCAATTATGCGTGGCTATGGAAAACAACAGGAAAGAAAATATTAGGCTTTTTGGAGAAAAATTATTTCAAGAATCAGATGTAATTGGTGTATGTAAACCATACAGAGACAGTCTAGCACACTTGAAACAACAAAACAATTACTAAAAGCATAAAACAATCAATTAGAGAAGAATTTAGAGGACATAAAACATTTTTGTACTTCTGACTTTATGACATTTGTCTCTGGAAAGGACATATTAGCATTATTCAGGAAAGCAAGAGGTCTCAGTTGTTGTTCCTTTTGTTTTAACCTAGGGCTAACCACTTAAAAGTGTTATTAGCTGTTCAGAAAGAGAGATCAATTGTTCTTTTCTAAGTTTTTAAATTAATGCTTATCTGGAAGAAGCCTATGTTATGAGCCTATGTAGGGACTAGGAGAAAAAACCCCAGTCTTCATGAGAACGAAGCTTAACTGATAACATATGAGGATGAGCTAAAACCAAACGTGTAAGCATGATCAAGAGAAAAATGTTTTTTTCAAGGTTTAAACGACAAAGGATCTGTACATTTAAGTCTATAATCTATAGTACATACCACAGTCCTTTTCCTTCTGGGAACTCTACAGATTCTGGTGGATCAAAGTCATCTAGAATTATTCTTCAGGCAGGTGAACTTTTCTGATGCTGTGGTCCGTGCTATCCCTTCTTTGTGCTGTTCTTGTAGAGAAAGTTCTCCAGTTGATGTCTGACTTGGAGACTGATAAATCAATTCTCAAGAATTGCGTGTGTGTGAAAATATATGTTGTTAATGCTGTGATATCCTGCCACTCTTGGGTTAATATTAATTTTTCCTAATTTACTTATTGCTTTCCTTCTGCTTAGTAGTTATCTTCTAATTTACTATTATGATGTGGCTAGTAATAAACAGGGATGTTGAGGTAGTCAGATACTGCAGGATGTTAGAGATAGTATTACAAAGACGCCTGATCCTTTATCTCAATAAAGTAACACAAAAAAATAACCTGTTTACCTGTACCTGTTACAGCTGCTCTGTAAACACAAGTTATTATTAACACAAAATGATCATATCTGAATTACAAGAGTGACTTTTAAGGAAGTTTATCAGACTTGTTTACCAGCTATTTGCAGGTAAATAGGCTTAATGTAGAAATAGGTAAATTTAGTTCAACTGAACTGAGGTGTTTGATTTGTTGTTGAATTTGTGAAACTGTTTGTGTTGAGTTCCTTACAGAATGCAGGATATTTAACCTTTCTGTCCTTCCTCACTATCTCTTTTTCCTCCATGGACTTGGTCTCTCACATAATTCCTGAACCGTGTAGCAGCCATGTGCTGTAGCTCTCCTCAGGCTGCTCCCTGATCATCACAATCCTGATACTGTAACTAATTTGAAATCTTGTATAAAAATGAAAATTAACTACATACAACCTCTTTTTACACATCAACCTTGGTCTACTTTTGTCATGTACAAGTATCTGAAAATAGCTGATAATATTTTATGGAACAGAATGTTCATATTTTAAAACAATTTATCTGCTTACTTTAAAGCGTTATGTTATTTTAGCTTGAATTTGTCCCTGGTCTCAATAGAATGAAGAGAAACTAGGAATTTCTATTCCCACAGAGAGAGGTAGAATAGGTTTACATTTTTCATAACCCTTAGATTAGTGTCAGAAAATACAGGAAAGACTGTAAATCAAAAAGATTAGGTCTCATACGAATGAACTTTGATTTAGAAATGGGTTGCAAGGTCAAGTGGGATAAGACTATTTGCACTAACAAATTTTACCTTTTATTGAATACTGAAGAGTTATGAAGCAATATTTATAAAGAGCATTGCTAGTATGTCTCAGTAGTGCGGTATATTTCCTCCTAAATTCCCAGGTCAAAACATTTTTCTAATCTCATACAGAAAAAACAGTAACATTTAATATTTTTGGCTCTGCAACATAATTGTCTAAAGTTTGTCTTCTTCAGTTCTTCAGTTATAGTTGTCTCATTTTAGGCTGTCTGGAAATTCTCTGGCTCTAATTATACTGCTATGGCCAGATAAAACAGGTGAGAGTAGTCCAAAGAGAAGATGTTACTTCTCAAAGCATTATAATTGTTTAGTTGAAATGTTCTTCCAGCATTCCATGTTTCAGAGCATTGCTAATAAACATTTAGAGGCAGTATTCAAAATGTAGCGGTAAAATATCCTACAGACATAATATTTACTGCTTTCTGAGATAAAATTAATGGATAGCAGGCACTAGAAGACAATGCAAGCAAGGCTTCTTAGTGCTTGGAGCCTTTTCTGTGCTATTAGGGTTGGTTTAGGTACCCAAATCCAAAAATATTGCTTTGAGTCTGAGGTTTGTCTCCAGTGACTCAAATTTCTGCTACAAATGATACATACTGGTATTAATTATACAATATTTTACCTCTCACAATACCATTTATCACACTCTGGAGGTAATAATACCGAGCGTTTCCAATGAAATTGGTTGAATAAAAAGGCATTTGATACAGTTATTATTGTCAAAGCCAGCTTACTCTGCCAGTCATGGAGCAGATGTTAGTGAGGGAGCTGAACCTGTCTTCCAGTGGCTGGGCTTCCTTAGGCTCCATTCTCCATATGACAACATTGAGAGGTAAAAGAAGAGGCAAACAAGGCTCAGAAAGTGTACTTTATACTTCCATTCTAGGGTGTGACAGATCATATTTTAAATGTGCCCATTGCTGGCTATTAACCACTTGGAGAACACTTGGAGTTGATGCCTTCCTGTTCTGGAGTCAGAAACAATTAAAGACAGAAACTTTCAAGAAAGCATACATCCATTAAAAACAGCTGAATAAAATATCTGAACATTGACTAAACGTGAATAATGCTTAGAATTTTTTTTTCAAATTAATAATGTCAAATATATTTTTAAAGGTTTAATACATCCTTGCCAAAATAATCTCTACTTAAGATCAAAAGGAATTTTACAAATCAAGATGTTTATAGCACCACTGATTAAGAAACACACAAAAAATCAAAATTATCTAAATAAAATTATATTTTTACTATTTTTACAAATTCTCTTTATGATCATCTGCAGGATTTAACTTCTGAACTGGTTTTGATCTAAGAATTGTGAAATATGCCAAACTGTGATATGGCTTTGCTGTAAAAATATATATACAGTAGGCATGTGTAGTCACAAGAGTTTAGGTTTAAAACAAAATGATTGTTACAAGGAATTCTCAGCTGCTTTTAAGAAGTAGTGTCCCTTTGATCCTTTTTCTTACTAATACTTTCCTTACTTATACCACACTACCAGCTGCTACTTCAACAGTCTGTATTCTATACATTACAAGTTGAACGTGTTCTGATGAGAGAGTGTGCAGTTCTTTTGGTGTGCATCAGGGTCTTACAAAGTACAGCTCCTTGTGCTCAGTGGACTGGAGTAAAACGGTGCATGTAGACAATCTGTATTACCAGCTTATACATGCATTACAGCATCTGTCATTATTGGAAAGAGTTTGGATTATTTACAGGGAAACTGTCAGTTCTGTAAGACAGTATAAGGGATGTGTACTTGCTCCCTGATTTTCTCAGATACCCAGTTAGTGACTCATTTCCAGTTTTTGATGGTGTGGTATTCACCATCTGTCTTCTTCTCTGATGTGGAAGAGCAATCCTGGAACAAGGCTTGTCTTTGCCCTCCTTGTGGCCTCAAGTCCTAGTTCACAGAGGCAATAGAAGATAGTGAATGGCAGTAAGATGTGAGGTAAGCACCACAGTGCATATCTTAGTGTTAGCCGGTATATTATGTGCTGGAAGTTATAGTTTCAGTTGAAGCTTCTATTTGTGTTGTTGAGGAACTTCCTAATGACTGCCAAAGTACCGATTCATCCTCCAACTCTGTAATGCAATATATCTACTAATTCTTTCCAAGTCCCTTGGAGGTACCAAGTTGTAAAGCATTCCAGTAACTAGATATCCAAAGTAGTAATGGCTGTTCTTTGTGCTGCTACAGTTTGTAGTTTAGGGTGAAAAGGAGATAGAGCCTGCTGGAGACAAAGTCACACAGTATCACGCAGTATCATAAGGTTGGAAAAGACCTTTGAGATCATCAAGTCCAACCTATGACCCAACACCTACACCTACACCTACTCCTACTTGTCAACTACACCATGTCACTAAGTGCCTCATCCAGTGTCTCCTTAAACACCTCCAGGGACGGTGACTCCACCACCTCCACAGGCAGCGCATTCCAATGGCCAATCACCCTTTCAGTGAAGAACTTCTTCCTAATGTCAAGCCTAAAGTCATGTATGCCAGCACCAAGTGGAGATGCTCCCTCTCTCCCTGGGCAAAGGGACTCGATGATCTCAAAGGTCTTTTCCAACCTTATGATACTGTGATACTGTGACCAGGTTGCCTGGCGTTTGGTTCAAGTTCTAAGCACGTGGTGTGGATGCAATGGCAAGAAATGGTTCCAGTTGTTTTGAGAATCACAAACCAGCCTTGCGGCTTGCCTGGAGCCCTGAAATTCCTAGTGTAGCTACAGCAAATCCTTTGGCTAAGAATAGCTATGCTAGGAAGCTTCACAACAAAGAACCTACAGTCAACTGTGGCTGCAGGTTTTTCTGCTAGGCACAACTGACTCTGTAATGCACGTTTGTCTGAACAAAATCTGATTTAAATTGTAGCTGGCCTGCGTGCTTGAGGAAGTTTCTTCTTCAGCAGATGGCAGTAATGTTTTACATTGCAGAGTTAGACATTTACTGAAAGACACATGCTAACTGGATGGTAACCATGTGCATCTCTCGTTAGTATAGCACTGCCAAAACCTTCCACTGGCCTGGTATGCATTTGCGTATTGAACTTTAACTTTAGGTCCAGAATGCAAAACAGAAAGGGGCTTGTACAGATTTCTCCCAGTACGTTCTAGTAAACTTGACACTGCACATATTTAAAAGCCTGGATGCTCAATTAACAGCAAACACTATAAAATCTTTCCTCAGATCTGCTCACCAACTAACGTCAGCCAAAATCACTGGTTCTGCAAATGGGAGATGTCACTGGGTTCAAGAAAGTGCAGAAAGCACTACAAATCTCTTTCTAGATTTTCAAATCATGTACTGTCGTTGTGTAATAAGATTGCAGGATTTTTGAATCCTTTCCAAGTTCTGATGTTGAGTGTAATTTTGACCTTAGACATGCATACCACATATATAATCAATATATAATGCATTTTACACACTGCAAACCCAGCTTTAGAACTGAAGTCATAGTCAAACAGAAACGACAAGAAAAAAATAGCATGGGCCGTAAGGAGCTAACAGATTTTGAAAAAATAAACTCTGATGTAGATAACTAGCATATCTTATGGCAGAGAAAAAGAATGTGCTAAATAAAAGTCTGTTTCGAATTCTGTAACAACACTGATAACCAAAAATAAGAACAAAGAAACTCATGACTTTAAATGTTCCTCTGTTTCATACTTTCATTTTTTACATTACTATAATGAAGAAAATTTAAGAAATGGAGAAGAGAGCGGCCAGAAAAAGAAAACAAGAGACATCACTTCAGCAGATGGGTTCACATCTTCAGTTAAAACCTTCCTTCCCTTATACTAGAAATGAATGGAATATTTTTTTGCAGAAAGATCTATAGAGTATTTAGGTCAGGTTAAATGATAACAATTTTGTTCTGTACACTTTGTACTTCTGTTGTAGAAAAAATGTAATACTATTTGTCAGCAATATGGTGATTCATGAGACTGAATCTTAAACCACAAAAATCAAAAGCTGGAGTTGAAAAACATTATATAAAACCAATGGCCATTTAAATACTTACATGCTAACAGCATAGTTGTTTGCACAGAACTTTGGCAGCTGCTTTTTAAGGAAAAGGACAATAGTGTAATTCCTTTCTTCTTTAGGGTCCATGTGGTGTCCAAATTCAGAGTGTGTGGGGGGAGCAAAGCGTTCCAAGGAGGAGCTGGTCATAGGGTTGAAAGAAAGATGCACTGGAAAGATCCTCATGAAAGCAGCAACAGCAGGGCTAGGGGCAGGGATTAATTGACACTGATGGGGTTATCAGAGCCTCTTCCACAGATTTCTGCTTTGGACTTTCCCCTACTCTGCAGAATGCATACCTGTTTGAGTCTGTTTCTGCTTTTTCCCTTACAGACCTACAAGATTACAAAAGAAAATGCAACATGAAGATGGATACCCTAAACAATGCAGCTGTGCACTTCTGTATGTACACGTTCTTGCAGGGTGTTAATGCGAGTTTAACATCTCTGTATTCTCATAAAGGTTTCCTTGTTTGAGACAAATTATTTGATTAAGCTAAGACACAAGTATGTTCAGAAGAATGATCAAACACTGCAGAAAGATGTCCAAATAAATAAGTAAATATATAAAAAAATAATTGCACCAGGGCATAAGCAAAACACCCTGTTTGTAATCAAAAAAGCCCCACAAGTATGAAACTGTGTTTGAAAGGGGGTGGGGGGAGGGGAATAGGCTTTCAAACGAGGTGTCCTGCTTCAAGGAGTCTGGTGCTTCTGCCTTGGGGTGGGAATTCCTCACATGGAGACCCAAAACCAAGAACACCCAGACCAGATGGAAATGTGGGACAGGGAGTGAAGACAACCTAGCCAATCCTAGCTGCCTTGGAGGAACAATTGGTTGCTCAAAAAGTGTGGGCTTAAGACTGAATTATAAATGAATAGGAAAAAACAATAATCATTGAGACATGTTTTACCTTACATTTAATAAAAACAAAGTTCTACTTTATTTGAAAGGATTTTCTTTATTTGAGGAAATAAGTAAATAAAACTCAGGCAAAATATTAAAATATGTTGGGGGAAACAAACTTTAACAATTCCACATGTTTTTTAAGATATTGCTAAAAGCTGCTGAATCTGCTCTAATACGGTATAACGTTTCTTTGTGTATTGTGCATTGCTCAACACCGGCTAATTCAGAGTATTCTGGCATTCTAAAACACTATGTTATTTTGTTTTGTTTAAAGCTGATATACCATATTTTGTTGAGTGAGCAGACATTCTAGGAACAATTAACAACATCAATATTTATATCACTATTTGGTTTTGGCTTATATTTATTAAAATGATAGATATTTAGCATATTTGAAAACCAAGTATTTTCGATATCTAACTTCAGAAAACTATGTTTGGACATTTTAGATATTATTTCATTACACAGTAAATAAAAGGAAGAGTCCACATTATGAATGCAGGATTCCATATACAGCATGTAGCTCTTCGGGTCTTCATTCTTACAAACGTTTCTCTCATACTCAGTTGATCTTTCTGGTGGTTTTCAGTACCTAGCATCTTAATGCCTAACCGTTTTGTGATAATCCAGCAATGACTGGAAAGAATTGACTCTTTTCTTGCTGATTGTAAACAACTCCCCCCAAAAGTAAAAGCGATATATATGCACATATAAATTGATGCTTGTAATTAGGACACATTTTTTCCTACCTAGGCCTATCACTTCTCTTAATCAAATGTCTTTCTTCATCAAATTCTGAGTAGTCTCATACAAAAGTCTAGAGAGAAATATGCTTGGAAGAAAATAATTCCAGCATAGGAGCAACTAATGTGGAGTTACTTGGGGGAAAAGAAAAGGAATATAAAGAAAGATATTTTGGATATTTCTAAAGATCTTAGCACAGTGGTACATGAGTTTCGGCTGGAGCATTTGGGGCTGCATAGTGCAAATGATAAAAAAAGATAACTGAGAAAGACTGTTACATAGCAAAAAGCCTAATTAAAGAGGCACGTCTTGCAGTGTCATTGTGTTTCACTTAGCAGCTAACTAAACTAGTTTGGACTCAGTCTGTTTTGCGGTTAATTGACATCTTGAACTCATGACCCTTCAGTGCATGCTTTGTCCTAATGAAAAAAAGATTTTCAGTCTCTACTACTGCATCCAAAGACTATATTGGCCACATAGTCAGTAGCAATACTTCTCTCAGCCATCTCCAGTTTCATTCCTTACAGCAAAAAGAAGCGTTTTTGTACAGTTTTAAAAATCATCATAGCAAATTTCCAAAGAGTTGAGTCTTTACAAAGCACTTGAGTTTTAGAGAAGGCAGTAAATATATCAGGCTGTAATAGGTTAAATGCACGTTCAGGAACAAAAGTGAAACTTGTGTAAATTATAAGATTGGTCACCTTTTTAATATACACTGGAATCTCAGTTGGTCTTTTAATGGAACATGTGGGGCCTAGATAGCCTCTAAAAACAATAGTAGTGAGGACAAGGAATTTCTAGTGATACAGTTCTAGTTATGATTTCCAGTGGGAACGCCTGGACTTCCTATATTGGTATATCAGTTTGTGGAATGAGAACTGTCTATTTATTTACAGAAATTTATTCATCTTATGCAGTGTAACCCACTGAATAAAGGGATTATACTTAACTTCACACTGTCAAAACCCTCCAGCTTTTAGGGCATTGGTATTTTGAACATTCAAATGACTGATAGTTTCCATAATATTCATAAGTGATTCTGCACGTTGATAGATTATTCATCTGAGTTGTAAGTAGGTGAGATTAGCAATATATCTGTAGGGATTTCTGTGCTGAAAAGCTCTAGAATTTGTCTGCATCTGAAAATCAGAGATAATGAAGGCAGTGAGAAATACACCTCCTAACAACGCTCAAAAGACAGCAGAACTTAGCCGGCAAACAATAGGCAGAAAGACAATAAGAATACATATCTGAAAAGATGAGAAATGCTTTCAATCCCGCCCCACACCTAGGCCCTCCTCAAAAACTCCCTGGCAACCCTTTGGAAAGATTCCTACTGACTTTTGGATGCTCTTTTTTACTGATTTTTTTTTAAAACAATTGAGGTCTGTTGCTTCTGCAGTAAGAGGACTTTTAAATGTGTTTAAGTGATTTAAAATGAGAATAGTAATACAATATTTGCATGGAAATAGCTCTAAAGACTCCGAAAGACCTAATTGTCAATCATACCCGGGATTTGGAAATTAAACAAGACTTTCTGTGATGCAAAAGCATATTGAGCAATTTGGCTTCTACTGGCTTTATAGAGCCCTCGAACCCTAAACTCAGTGGATGTAGATTGTTTGGATTCCACTGAACCTATGCTACCTATTTATGCTGTGTGTTAGGAGTTTCTAGGAAAACACTTAGAGGAAACTTATAGACAGTTTATTAGGAAAAAAATTCTTCTTTTCTTGGAACTACCCATCACAGTTTAATCCTTGCTACGACTGTCTAATGATGTATTTAAAGATCATTCTTAGTTGAACATTATTTGCATTTTTTCCTTTAAAGCCTTTAACCTCATTCATTCCATATTTAATTTCTATGGACCTCTGCTTCAAAGAAAGTGTCTGCAGTTAGTCTGATGATAAGGCAGGAGACAGTAAACGTACAAGTGAAAAAAAAAATCTTGGAAGTCAAAAAAGTATTCCTAAGTGGGGATCTGCTGGAGAGCTCTAATACGCCGAGGAAAAGCACTGCTGGAAAAAAAACAGGGAAGGAGAAGCAGGGACTGGTGCCAGGTACTGTAAGGGCAAAGGCTCGGGATAGATGTGCAGCCAGCAAAGTGTCAGTGCCATTGGTGTGGAAAGCTGCCACTTAAAGCTGTGATGTGGCAGGGGATCAGAGACAACCGCTGCTGCAGCTCCGCGCAGGGAAGAAACAACATCACATAACAGTTGGGCTCTGTCACACAGTCTTGAAGATTTGCCTGGGTTGTCAATCAACCTTTTATAAAAATGTATTATGACTCCATTCTACTTTTTTTATAATCTGCAGACATTTTTGAGAAATAACACTTTCTTCTTCCTTTCCTCCCTGAAATGGGAAGCAGGAATCAAATTTACTTTTCATTTTTCACAAAACTATTAATTTTCTTTTGACTGGATAATCAAATAAGAGAGATTGTTTACGCTGGTTTTACAACATGCATAGTTTTGTGTGGATTAGTGGAACCCAGACAAGGAAAATGCATTTCCATAGGCTTCCAAATGGCAGGGCATTTGTCCAGATTTGTTTATGGTAATCATTTCTGCTGACGTGTGGATTTGTATGCTTGAGTTTTTGTTTTAAAAGTCAAAGGCAGAAGCTGACCTTGTTGTCTTGGATAACTAATTGAAATTATGAATTTTGTTTTCATACTCAAACGTCTTCTCCAATGCCTCTCATTGTCATTTGGGACTGATTTCTTTTCTTCCATTAAATACCAATGGAGAAGGCCAGCAGGGGTGGGGTACGATTATACCCAGCATTTTATTGCTTTGTTTGTGAAATTGTTCAAGACTGATTCAGATTATTAAGGTTTTAAGGGCCTGAACTTACATTCTTTATTTTCCACTGTGGTCTATGGCAGCATACAAAACCGACCAGATTTCAGCTTTGACCTTGAGCAAGAATAACTATAATTTCAAAGTTACTTGGCAGTATATGACAAGATAAAAGAACTATGCCAAACATATTAATTAATAATATTGTACAGAAATAAACATTTCAGTATACGGATAAGAGTGACCACAAAACTTCTATGTAAATTCAGAGGGATATTGGACACAGTATGAGTTTAGTGCATCTCTGGAAATAAGAAAGAAAACTACAGAGATGCTTTAAACACTTCTATGAAAAAGTCTATTAAGATTGTCATTTTTTAGAAAAGACCTGCAGGCTTTTGAAAGCCTGACTGAAAAAGTGAGTGACCAGAAAAATTCAACATATTTAGTTTATCCAGGGCAAGGTTGAAAAGTTCAGCAGGAATCTCTTGAAAAAAATTATACATGACTCATGAATCTAAGAGAAAAAGGAAAACCAAGCTGTACTCCATCTATTGTGTAGGTAAATGCTTTAATAGAGTCTTAATTGTTAATATAAAGTTAAACTAACTCTCACATAGAGGGAAAAGCTTATCACTTTCAAAACTCATCACTCACTGTCCAACTACTGTTGGTCAAAAGCTGAAACTGGATGCTATTTAGACATGCTAGAAGATAAGAAAGTTTTCAAAGCCAGAAAAAGGAGTAATGGAGAATATGTATATTTAGAAATGCGCATTTTATGTAAATAAATACATCTATATTTGTATACCTAAACTTATAGGTATACATTTTGCTTTTCATTAATAACGCTGTAAACGTGGTGTTTACGTGACATTGTCTCTAGAAAAATTATAATTCTATACTGTCTTCAAAGATTGTTCTTAGCACCTGTCAGAAGTAGTAGAGGTACACACATATGTAAGAGACTATTAAGCTTAGAACAGGTAACAGGCAAAGTTTTAAGATATAGCACTACAGACACTGTCTACTTAGAATGTCAACTGAAAAGTTACCAGTATTAAAGTAATTTCTATTATATATAATTTGTTTTAAAAGAACAGAAATTGCCTGCAAAACAGACAACGCTTGATCACTGTATACAGCTTAATTATTGACTGTCATCTTACTTTACCCCATATTTACCAAGTTTCACCCCAAAGAGGTGACCAAGTATATATGGAAAAAGCCTGTTATTTTTCAGTTTAATATAACACTAAGTAGAACTTACAGAAGGAAAATATTGATTTTTGAATGTTTTTCCTATATTTTCAGTGCTAGATTATTGTAAGGGGGCTCCATACATTTTTCTTTGTATTTTGACATTCAAGTTCAGAGCTGGTTACATACTTGAATACCAAGAGCCAATAAAAACAACTAAATCTGGGATACATTAAGAGTCTAAAGGAACGGGAACTGGAAAAGCTGCAGTCATTGTGCATGACTGTGATTTACTGTAGCTTCAGGTTTGGTTGTAAAATTCTATGCTTATCATGAAGGGTATTATGTTATTCACTATAATCCTGATAATTTATCAAACGAATTGAGAAGCTATTCATTACATGTTCTAGAGAGAAGGGCCCTTGCAATGTTTTTTCATTAGGTCTGAATCAGATGAGTTCATATTTTAATGTTGATTTAACTTCTGTCAGATCGCATATTGCTTTACACTTGTGAAGAGTTGTTTTTGCTATTTTACTTTCCTTGTATTTTTTGAAAGGTTTTCTTAATTCCTTTTATATCTATCATTGAAGAAGAATGTCTGTAATCTTTTTCATTAAGGTGTTATTTACTTTTACTACAATACTACATTAAGTGAAAAAATGTTTAGGACTTTCTTTGTAACATTACCATATTAAAAGAAAATGGGGTACAGGTTTAATAGTTTTCTTGAAATACCTCTTTTCTTTATTGGAATATATAGGTATGCATTCATGTTGTGTGTGTATGTGACTCTCATATGCAAATAACTCCAAATTCTAAGTTAAATGATTTTTTTCTTTCTGAGGTACTGATTTCATTACAGTTTCTATTAACAACATAATCCTGAATGTGAAACAACACGCTAGTTTCTCAGGATCTGTTGTGGATTTCATATCTTCTTGGAAGATAAAAAGTGTCAATAAATGAAATAGTATTATATCTAAAAATAAATTCTGAAAATAAAATATATATAAATATATATATTTCTACATAGAACAAAAACACAGCTTACCCTAGATTCTATAAAATATCTGTACCCCTGTGGCAAGTGCAACCACCCTGACAAGGACTCAAGAAAGACAAGGAGCCAATAAAGTTTAGGGCCTGCCAAGGACCTGACAAAGACCTTGGCCTGCTAAGAAATAATGAGCTGGCCAAAAACACAGACTCCTGGGCTTTCTGGCTGTTAAAACTTGATTACCTTTTTCAGGGTTCAAGGAGGAAGATATTCTTTCACTGCAGAGAACACTACGGTCAACAACGAACTGGCTGAAACCCCCGTCTTTCCCTCTCCCTGGCACCACCAGCATGGAGGAGGTAGAGAACTGTTGCCAGGTGCACAGTCCCAGAAGAAGTGGGTCCCCACCCAATTAGAATGACAACAAGTGGGGTCCCTCTGGAGAGCCAATTTAAGCCAATTTCTCCTCAGAGTTTCAGGCCTGCAGTGAGGTCTCTCACCTTGGATTAGGATGCTGCCCAAGGTAACTTCCTTGGGATTGAGTGCTCTCACCCTCCTTTTGGTGAGGGATTATTTCCTCTGGATGTATCCTTGAGTGAGCCCTTTGGGTGAGCAATTTTATCATCTAGGTATCCTTGAGAGAGATATTTCTTTTTCTGAGTGAGTGACTGTACGCATTTTGGGTCATCCTTTTAAAACTGCGAAACATAGGAACTCTTAAGGCAGTTGTGTAGTAATACTCCTAACTGACATCTGAATTTTTGGTTTATTTTGGTTTACTGGAGTGCTAAGTAAATCCTCATTATTTTCAGTGACTGTTTGTCTGTTTTGTGGGTGCTTCTGTGACAATGTCCTCTATTTATCTAGGTGTTCTAGGCTGTATTCAACTTGTTTTATTTTTATGAGATTTAGGAAATAAAGGGAAGTTCACCTGTGCCTTATTTATATAAAAAAAAGAGAAAAAGTAAATCTGGAACTTTACATGACGCACCTAATAAAACATAGCTCTAATTGTTATTCTGGAATATTTCTACACTAAAAAACTGTGTTTGCTTAGCAACTTCCACCATAAACTCAGTGACTAACATTCTTCCAACGATTTTTTTCTCATACCTTCCTACATGAGTGGTGAAAACAATTGAACCTCTTAAAGATATGGGTTTAGGCCACTTCTAATTTTCACTCTCCATAATAATCTCTCCATTTAAAATCACATTAAAGTCTTTTTCCAATCATCCATGCTGGTGACATGACATTCTTTCATCTCCATATCCAATTTTTCTCAAATTGTTTAATTGCTTAATTAAATTTTATTTGTTCTACAATTCTATATTTAGTTTAAATGGTGTTAATTGAGCATCGAGAAGGAAACTGTTGGTTTGTTTGATTAAAGATATTCTATATTGCCACAAATTTTGCCTTTGATGGCCTTTGGTCATCATTTTAAAAACCCCAAACCTTTAGTTCAGTCTTGCTTGTAGTGCAAATCTGTCAAAGCAACACTGACAGTGCAACCCAAAATCTAAAGAAACTGTGGTTATCTTGGCAGGAAACTGTCTCTGACCTCTGTGACTGAAAGCCATGTCATGAAGAGGATAGCAAATGCCAGAGCAGCTTCACAGAGATTAAATCATCGTATTTAAAATGAAAGAAATTATAAGGTTACAAACAAAGCCGTACCACACAACCTGTACCACACAACTCTCATTATTGTTCTTGCTGAATGCGTGCAAAAATCAGTGTGCGGTCATAACACCAAGGCTTTTGATCAGTCCTATATGGAAGTTCTTCTTGTCCTGTTCTTGATACAGCAGGAATCTGGATAAGCTCTGGAATGAAGTTGCATAGCCTTGTCAATTTTTTATTTTTTTTTTAATCAAACCATGCTCCTGCAGGCTTGGCCACGCTGGGCTGGGTGTAAGGTACACATTGACTGCAAAGGCTGTTTTAAACATATAATTAAAATGTGGTGAGGAGCTGGGAATTAAGACAGTGAAATGAAGAAGGACTCAGTCAGGGAATGTTGCATGGCATCATGTTATTTTTAAAGGGGGGATTACAGCTAAAGTGTTTGCTGTAACAAGGAGCAGTACCCTCAGAGTCTCTCAGTTAAAACCAAATTAAGATTGTACAGGAAACTAGTTATGTCTGTGCACTGCCAAAGTGTTAAAAAAATCGGGCCACTTCCTCAACAACTGGATTGAAAAAGCTAAACTGCCTGCATCGTTGGGCATCTATTATCGTGTTAGCATCCAAATGAAATGGAATGGGAAGTCTCTACTAGAACTCTTGTTATCAAGGGACCATGGCACCACAAAACTTGGCATTTCCATCAATGTGAAAAGTTGGAAACAATAGAGTAATGATGATCAAAGCATATGCACTCAAAGAAGAAGGTCTGGTTTCAACATTCCTCATCTCTGCCTGTCTTTAGCAATTTTCCTTCTCAGAATTCTTACAGAGATTTGAGAAAAGAAAGGAATTGCCCGTGCCTTTCCAACATCTAGTCCTCCCAGGAAAAGAAAAATGTATAACTATTAAATCAACGCTTTCTTGAACATTGAACCTCTCTTTGTGGGCAGCAGAACTTCATCATTTGGGAGCAGTAGAAAAATCTTCCGTTAATTTGATACTTTGCACTTAGAATTCTGACTGATCAATCTATAAGCAAAAGACATACTTGATTTATATTGTAAAAAGGTTGTTTGAATTAAAATAAGTCATCTATTGTGATTTACATTTAATATGAGGAATATAGAAAAAAATACATACATTTTTTCATTTATTAATACCATGTCAGAATATTTTTCTACAGTGAGGCCAAGATTCAGAAGGTTCTTTAGGCATTTAATTCCTATTTCACCACCACAGGATTTTATCTATCGAGCACTTCAAAGATTCTGGTTTCGGCTCACTCTTAGTTACATAGGACCCTGATACCTTTTTGGCATTTCAAGTTTTCCAGAAGAGATCGCACAATGCACATTCACATGTAACATGTACCTGGCTCACAGTTAAGTCTCTGTGTAGTCCTTCATGTTCCTTCATAACTCCTCTCAACTAAATGTTTCAGTCTTTTTTTTTTTTTTTCCAAGCCGGAGAACTTCTTTTCTCAATAACTTACAGATTGTGTTCCAATCTTGAATCTCACAAAGAAAGAAAGGTAAAAAACCATACTACAAGACATATCTGTATTTTCTGTGTTAAGACTAATTATGTTTCACATTTATATCTATTTTTCACTACAAAAGTTTTAAGTTACACATCATAATAATGAATACACAGTACTGGAAACATGCAAGGAAAATGAAAACATTTCAACAGTATTTCACTTATTTAAAAAGACCTTAAACTGAAAAGGAAATTTTTACCATACACTGTTTATTGTGTCAAAAATCGTAACGTGTTCTGACATGTCTATCTGTGTTATTGGCCAACTCCCTTTACAACAGTTTTGGATGCATCACTAATGTTTAAAGAAATCTTTAGAAATACATATATATAGAATTACTTTTTAGAAATATGTTTAAATGTAATATTGCAGAATTACTAGATGCAGCAACTGCAGCAGCCTTTTTTAAAGATAGCTCTCACTCAAAACTGTTCACTCAAGCCCAATTGAATTTTGCACTATGGGATTTGGAAAAAAAGAAGTTCTAAGCTTTAAAGGGAAAAGTAAGCAAAACATAGTTTTGTGTAACTAAAGTATACTGCATAATTCACCTTCTAATAAATTACATATCTAATGGAAAATCCATATTGTGTACATCAGTTTAATATCTGTTGAATCACTGTTGTTTTTATAGCATTTTTTGTTATATCTTTATCTGCGAGCACATGGAATTTCATACCTCAATCTAATTAGCCCCATATGCCTGTTATCCCTCCCACTTCTTTGTTTACTGTTGTACAGTTCATCTGAATGCCCAAGTTATCTGACAGTGCAAGTGTGCTGATGATTTAATGTCATAAATCAATATTTTTAAAGCAGTATAGAGTACCTATGATTTGAATTGCATGTGTAGACTACGTACTGAAACAATAGAGGAATTTTGGGTTAAAAAACATAGCTATCCATATATAGGCAATGTTCAGAGATCCAGATATGAAAATATTTTTTGTGACCATCTCCTCTGTCTCTGCCCATGCACAAGACCTTTGGCTGTCCCAACTGTCAGCACTAGTATTAACTACATTAACCTTAATTATGTTCTAAACTCAAGCTGTACCTAGGAAAAAGTCATTCATGATCACAATTGTATACAGAGACAGACAGTTGATCCTGAAGTATGAAGACTCTTTATAAAGGAGTAGGCTGCTGGATGCAGCTCATATAACTTTGTCTTGTAACTATTCTACAATACCAGGCATGTGAGTGAGTACATCATGCAGGGCAAAACCCTTGTGGCTTGTTATGCTTCTGATCATTTATTCAGTAATGCTGTATGATACATATTCCATGGTTCCTGGAACTGTGTCGTTTCCATGGCCTTCACAACCTCCTGGAGTTAATGAGATCTGGGAAAAACTTGTTTACTGACTTGTAAAGTAAAAAAAAAAAACTCATAGGAAGCTCAAGCAACATGAAAAGTAAGTGTATTCTAAATCTATCATGCATGCTAGATAATAATATGCATACTATATAACTTTTTAATGAATTTATCAAACTAGACTACAATTTTTGGAATTTTTACTCGAATGGTTGAGGTTGAAGGGGATTTCTGGAGGTCATCTTGTTCAACTGTCCTGCTCAGTCAGTTGCTGTGGACCACGTCTATGACACAAACATGAAACATGTCTGTATTCAAACAAAGTACATTGTAGTCATCCTTAAATACTATTTTGATGAGTGAGGTAAAATAAGAGTAGAACTATTATCTCAGGCTGTAAGCTTCCTGGAGAAAAGATTCTCACACATAGAGTAAGTATCCTGTTAATTTTAATGAATTTCCTTGGTATATCGAACCTTGGAATATAACTCTTAACTGCCATTAAAAAGAGTAAATGGAAGAAATTTTAAAAAAAAATCCATTACATAATACTAAAACCATAATGAAAAAATGAGATAAAGGGCCTTCTGATAAGCAGAAGAAGCATCAGAGACATTTTCAATGCAAGTCAGTTCAATTTAAGCATCTAAAATATGTGTGAAATTTTCCCTTTCGGGATGTGATGATTTGGTCTGCTTTTTGCTATCGATTATGTTAATTTTTGAGAACAGGAAGTCTTTACTGGATGTTAGGTTATGTGATCAAATGTTCCCACCGCCACTTACCATGATGAGCAGGGGAACATCAACAACCTCCTCATAGACAAGAGCTTCCCAGGCAGCCTCTCCCAGTGATACCCCAGGACATGAGTGGTTCAAGGCCCAAGGTCCATGTGTACACATTACCTATGTGGTTTTTGATGGGGGGGCTGTTGGGAATGTGTGCTTAGTCTGGCCGCTGCCTGGACCTGGGTACTGCCAGGGTGCAGGGTTCGTTCATGGTCCATGTGGGGCTAGGGCCTGGGAGCAGGGTTCTCCTGGGATGAGCAGGGCAGGAGGAACTGGGGGCAGCCCCAGCCCTCGGCATCAGGCACCAGCCTGGGGACAGGCCAGTACTGGGCTGGGACACAGGCCCACAGGTGGACTGGGCTTGGCGGGGCCCATAGCTGGGCAAGGGAAGGCTAGTGAGTGCTGAGGTCTGGACCTGCTGTTCTGTCACTGGGGTAGGGACTGATGGCTCATGGGAGCTTACATGGAGCTGTTTGCTTTGCAGCTCCTATTGTAGTTGTGCAAATCACATGACACTGAGCTGTGCACTGGTATTTGGGGAATGGACTGATGACAAGGAACCGTGATTCATGGCCTCTGCTTCAGATGCAGGACACGTGTTCCCAAATTCTGAGCTACCATGATGCCATCTGTTCAAGGAGTACATCTGATATTTACAGGAGTCTTGCAAGAAATGATTGCTTGAAAGCAACTTCAGTGATGCTGAACCTACTTTTGAATTAGCTGCATTCGTTGCCTGGATGTCAATATAGTTTCCTCAGGAAATGTAACAGGGCAGGAGACCAGAAAAATACCTGTGGAACCTTTATTTACTGATCTGACACATCCCTAGATGGTGGAACACAAATAATAAATGCCAACAGTTTAGGCTCTAAAGGTCTGTAGGAGTTTGAAGATCAGTTTGTATTTTACATAGCGTCAACATTTCTGTCTGAACAGCCTATTCACTTCACAAAATCCAAAAATTCTTTTCTGAAATGTACACATATCATCTCGGTCTCAGAGAAGGGAATGTTAGCCCTTGGGTGTAATGACTATACTTCCGCTCAAAGTGTTTACAGGATCAAAATGGGGAAATGCTAGGGAAGATCCAGGAAATTTCTTGATATCCTCTTAAGAATACATGTTTTTTTCTCCTAGTACATATGTATGGGAAAATGAATTAACTCTAATACAACACAGCTAGAACAAATCAGCTTCACAGGACAGTCAGATGAAAGCTGGTTTCCCTATACACGCACATCAGATCTGGGTCTTCAAATATTTTACACTTTCATTGTCTAGTAAGACATTACTTGTGACACTGGCTGTGGTAAAACAACAGTCATGGAAACACCACAAACAGTTTTTTTATTGTTTCTTCCATGGATATCTTGTAGAAAGATAAACAGACACACAAACAAGATTCAAATTCCTTTTGAAATTGTAATTTGGAAAATATTGTATCTATTCCTTTCTGAACATTAATTAATGATCATTTTAATTACAGTTCTCTGAAGGAGTGGGTCTCACTACATACACATTTTAAAATATATTCCTGTGATTTCCTATTCAGAATGCAGTAAAGACAATTCTTGTTAATGAGCAGAAATGTTTTATGTCATTGTGGCACCACAGTTGTGTAATACTTAGTAAATACTTGGGAACACCATAAACATTAACTTCTTGTTATTGTTATCCAAACCTAGGATTAGTGTGATCCAAACCAGATGAATGAGGAAAACAGCTACTGTTTTAAATAGTTCACTTGTACATTTTCCAGGCAGAAGACAAACTAGCTGTAAATCATGGTTGGTCAGTTTAACGTGGCTTTCAGAGTCCCACTAGAGTAAAATCAAACTCCAGAATCATTAGAATGTAATATTTTCCATGAGTGTGGTGTTAACCCATCCAGAGGGACAGAGAAGCACAAAATATATGCTGCTTTAAGCGTCATTGCAGATGATTCTCATGTTTATTAGAATGTGAAATACAAGACCGGTTGAAAAGTTGATAATAGCTTCATATTGAAAAGGTCTTTACAAAATAGGTTACCCTGCATCGTTAATCAATACTTTATAGTGTGTATTATGTGACTGTTCTGGAAGGAAGGTGGTTATATTTAAGCAGTTCATACAATGAAACTAATGAAAATTATTCTGTTCTCACTGTTGTTAGCTCAACTTTATCATAATTCCAAAAAGATGAAGAACTTTTCCACACAAAAAAATTTACCTTTATTTGGCATTCTTACACTTAGTTGTTGCCTTGCGATTTCATAAGCCCACAATTATATTGTATTTTCTGCTGTCTTGCAGGCAGTATCACTCCTCAGTTCAGTTACTCTTCAGGGTGGTAACTAACAGACTTCTCCTTGTCTGTCCAGACAAACAGACCTGAAAAGCCACTTTCATTGCTATAAGGTCTGTGGTAGACTGAGGATTCTCCTTCCTGGCAAATAAATATGTTTCCACACCAATTGACCACCTTTGCATTTGGTAACTGATTTTCAGTGACCACAGTGGTCTTTTCTTGGTGATTGAATCATCTGACCTGAAGTTTTGTGTGACATGGTATTTCATCTAGTCCTATGCTCTTCACTACACAGACATATTCATCATTCAGCTGATTCTGATTACTAATTATATAATTTCTTAATTTTGTTTTGGAAATGGAGATAAACTCACTGAGCAGCTTTTCCAGGACTCAGATACGTCTCTTTTTGAAGTCCCATTTCACGTGCTTGAAGACATGCTACCAAAAAATATTGCTGAGCTAAATTTACTGTATTTACTAAAGCTGCAGATCAATCTATAGTAACCCTTAGACTGTCCAGGCCTCCACCTTTGCTACTCCTAGGAAATAAGAAGTATGTTTTCACTGTGGTTTTAAGACTATTTTGAAAATACAAACATGGGAAAATTTAAGTTTAAACATCTGGCCTTCTGCTGAATAATATTAAAAGCAAATTCTGCCAGATTCCCTTTTCTGTTTCATCAGGACATCACTAAGAGTCTCTCTGGAAGTCAGTGTACTTATTCAACCCACTCAGTTTCCTTGACTGTGAGGTAATTCCTGTGCCACCTGTTAGGAGTTAAGTTCATCCTCAACAGCACAACAAGAATTTAAACTAGCTGCAATAAAACATGTGATGTATCTGGATTGTCATTAACTTGAGTAAAGTTGTTGTGCCTTTCTCACTCCTTGCAGAGCATTTTTGTTCTTGAGGTCTAAATAAATATTTTGGAAAGAAGATTCTCTTAAGTGCCAAAAGCAGCATATTTACTTGCTCCACCTCAGAATTCGATTATGGCAAAAAAATTTTTCAATAAACAGGATGTTGAATTTAAATTTTCCCTTTATTTGTGGTTTTATTATGCTGGAAAATATTCAAAATACCCACTCTAATACAATATTAAGAGGTTATTCACCAACACGATGATGTTTCCATGAATACTCTCTCAGGAGTAATCACACTGTCTCACTTAGGATCTTCCACATTATCGAAAGTTAAGACTTAGATTAAAATGCTTTGATTCAGCTTCTGGAGAAGATTAAACAGGGGCATGTGGTGCCATTTGAACTTTTCTGTTATATTCCAGGACTCAAGACAACAGGTAATGTTTAGAGTTGTGGCTTTCTGCCATTTTCTAGTGGCAAAACTAGATGAATTGTCTGAAGCTGCTAATGTCTGTGAGTGAATCTCCTTGTTACAGCTCTAAATGCTCTAAAGAAGTTCTTGTTTAAATATAATCCTGTTGTGGTCTGAAATGGGATGCTGTTAGATATGTGTATTTGAAGTGGTTTTAGATATCATTAAATCCTTCACTTTGAAGGTGGCTTTTGCGAATGAAGCATGTAATTAGTTATGGCTCTTAGAGTATTTCTTTTAATGACTTGCAAATATATTTTCTTTATTTATTGGTGATTGCTTCCTTGTTTTTGAAAGTGAATATTTGATTTATCTTTTTACTATTCTGCCCTCTTACAATTGCCTTGTGACCAAAAAGAGTCATTTGCAATTGTCAATATTTGATTTAATGGATTTTAATACCTGCCAGTGAACCTCTTCTAATTTTTTTACATCTTTCTGGGATTAGGAACAAAAGCTAAGTCAGAATACCCAAAGGAACTAACATCAACTCACGTAAAGGCATTGTATTTTCAGCTTTATCCTCCACCACATGCTTAATGGTGTGTTTACATATTGTTTAAGACATATTTTCGTTGACATTATCTTATCTCCAACCAGCACCAAATCTTTATTTTGGTCATGAATTGTTATAATAAAATTGACTTGTGTGCACATGTACAGGTTTCTGGAAACTTTACTAACTGATATAATGGAGTAAAGTGATGCTGACACAGACCTAACAGGCTGGACACATTGACCTGTCCTTTTGAGATTGCTGATATGGTCCAGGTATATTGATGAGATTTCATTGCTGTGGACCTGACAGACTGGACAAATTAGAATTTTGTTCTTGCAAGATTGTCAACGAGGTTTAAGCAGATGTGTAAAATATCCCCCCTCTGTATTCTCCAATACTCTAACTCAAATTGTGACAATAATATCTTAAAAAAACTTGCATGAATATGTATTTTGGTTTGTTACTTTTGATAAAGTTGACTTTACAAAAAGAAAAAGAATGTTTTATGTCTATTACTTAACGAGAACTTTCTGCAGGATATGAAGTCTAAAATTTAGAATAAAGTACATAACTATAAAGACTATATTGTTTTAAGATTTTTTTAAGCTTTTTTTTAAGTATCAGTTTTATTATTACATTTATATACAGATATTGAGTTTTTTGCCATAGAAGAAAGTTAACTCATCTATTACATAAGAAGAGAATAATCTATGGGATTCCGCTTTTATAAATGAACTAAACCCATAAATTAAAAAACTGAAATCCTACAACACTGAAAATAGTTTTTAAACTGACGTGATTGAATGTTAAAGAAAATCTAAGGCACAGTCAGTCCCAGAGTATTTTCTTAGCCCCTCAGGAATGCAAAATCCATGTAAGTGCAAAAAGAACGTTAATTTTAATACATTAATTTCAAAGGAAAACTAAATAAATCTATCTCATTTAAACAAATTACAGTCAGGTTTCTGTTGGATTCAGTACAATATTTCTTTTTTAGAAGGGAAATTTTAATATGAAGGGTTACTATACTTTAGGAAAGGCATTGGCTATAGCTCATGCTCTGTATTGGGATAAATGGTGATCTTTGCAAGAAAGAAGAGCTAGAATTACTTAGTCTTTAAGATTATGTGTTTTTTACACAGAAGCATATCTAATCAATGCATTTTTACCAAAGTAGCTTTAGGTCTTGGTAGGCTTCAATATCGATGCAGAGTGAGAGCAACATAGCTAGTTCATCTACTGAAACACATTTATGAAGCAAATGAGGTAGAATGAATCACTGATGTTACCTATTTACATAATAAAATCAAATCCTAATCCACCTCATGCGAAAGAATAACATTCCTAGATAAGTATGGCTTTGAGTTCGTTCAGTTGCAACTTATATCTGGGGGAAAAAAAGTATTATGGAATATTTCTATATGTTCACAGATGCTATGAATTAATGATTACTGTTGAATTTTTATCTCTACAAACTAATAACGTAGAAATTGTCCTCTGATTTACACAACCAAAATATCAATTACATGAGAGATGTATTATGCAGAAGAGGACTATATGTTTTTATCAATCACACCTGTGGAGCATTTAGACCACTGTTCGTTCCTACATAAATTTTGACACCACCTCGGCAATTCTTGAGTTATTGGTGTTTATATAGCTATAAATATAATTCTTGTATAATTTGTAAGGTAACTTCTTAATTTATAAACTGCATTAATTTTAGTGATTGGATTACTATTAAGAGTTCCATGATGGGTTTCTTTCTAAAAATGAGCTAATTGGTTAGAATTTTGTGGCTAAATATATTGATATTATATACTGTAATTTGTACTAACATCCTCTGAGAGATTGAAATAGATATAGTAGAATACACCGTATTTGTCCATACAGTAGTTAATAAATGAATGCTTGAGTGATGTGTTCATTCTCCCATACTAACATAGGTCTGACATTGCAGAGGCTGCAAAATGAGTATGAAAGTGTTACTTTTTATTATCCAAAGAACCAATGCTGCCCCCAAGCTGGGGAATTTTTGAAGTCAACTGCTTCTGTGTAAAGAAGACGCTGGAAACCATTCTATGATTCTGTGAAATGCCCACCATACAGCCACTCAAGACTCCTCTGATGGTTTTTGTGCTAGAATGAACTACCTGTTTTTGTGCTCAGGACCACAGTATAGTTTGTACCTATATGACTAAACAGTTTCCTTTCCCAATACAAAATGCCCTTGATCATATTGCCCATTTCTAAACCGTGCTCAGGTATCACCAGACACACATTAAAAATGCGCCAGAGAAATTGATAGCAAAGAAAAATTATGGATATTTCCATGTCAGTGCTTGAATCTGTGCCATAGTTTTTCTAATTACTAATAAAGATGCAGACTCTGTACCCTGACCCCTCAGATATATCTAAATATATTGCTTTGCTTAGAATCACTGAGCAGGGAAGAATGATCAGTTTACCTGTATCTTTATTCATTTATCATAAAGGAAATTATCTTCAGATAATTTTTTGTGATCATTAGTATGCCTATTCTCTCAAAAAGTTCAGCTACGGTTATTTTTAAATGTACGAGAGGAAAGTTTTTCTTATCATAGCACTTTCTATGGATTGCATGTATGTTAAGCCTAACTCTTTGAAAAGCTCCCTTCTCCAGTTTCTCCTAAGGAATTTTCTCTTCGTTCCCTCCTTAAAAGTTAGCTACTCAATTCACAATCTGACACATATGTCAGAATGAGCCAGTATCTCTTCAGCTCCTAGCATTTGTGCTAGGATAGAAGGCACAGCAACACTTAGGGGTCACAGCTCAATGTAAGTCAATTGGTAGGGATTTATTTTGTTGTATTCACAGGTTCCTTTAAAAAGTCTTGAGCAGGTTTTCCTTTCTGTTAATCTAAAGAAGCATAGATGTCACAGAGACAATACTTAATACGCATTTATTCTTGGGGGGAGGTTTCCATTCAATTCTTGTAGTGTTGCTGTACAGCACAATTTCCTTTTGCTAAACTGACTTATATGGGACAATTTGGTTTTGGAGATACTGATTGCTGACTCCTATATGACTGACTAAAGAAGAAAAATGAATGATGAGATTTTAGTGACGATGTATTTACACAACACTGCAACTCCATAGAAATATATGGCCTTGTGTTTTTCATTATTTCCCATGGAGAAGAATTCACATATTTATTTCCAGTCACATTCCATCAGTTTTTCCCCCAAATTAACACTTATTTCCTCTGGTTAGATGTTACCATGTTCATTCTCTGAAGTGGTATTTTCAAGCTATCCCTTTGTACTTAACAATTAACAGATAATTCTATCTATGAAGAGTTCATTCAAGGAGTTTGTTCATTCTTTCATTCAAGTATTTTTGTTAGTAGTATGAAATCTCACTGGTACAAGTAATACTGATAAAGGCAGGTTAGGCTAAGGACTTCTCCTTAAGCTTTTGCAGGAAGAGAATTAGTGAAGAATGAATCAGAGCTCTTTATAATCACAGGTAACATGTACAATTAATTGTGTCCAAGTTCTCATTTGAGGTCACCATACGTGATTCCCCTGCATAAGGCCTTACTTTGTCTGTCACACATTGCATGCACTCTTATTCTTTCACATCATTGCCTCACTTTACCTATATGTACCCCAAACACCTGTGATTTGCCAGTATGTCCTCCATCAGAGCCCCTGACCACATTTGCCTCTCAACATCTGTGCTGAATTTGCTGCAAAAGCATGTTATTCCTGGAAAATAAAACAGGAGCCATGATCATGACCAAGAACAGGTCTCCAGCCAGTGAGAGCAGTGAGAGTTATTATTCAAGGGTGGACTGCTGTCATTCTTGGCTGTGGACATGGATTACTGTACCACTGATCCTTATAACCTCACACCCCTCATCTGGATTTGGCAGGAGGCTCAGCATACACTGCGTACAAGTGACACAGCCATATCTCCATTTCTGAAATCATCCTAGCGCTAATCCTAACTGTATCCTCTCCTCAATAAGGAAAGACCACCACTGACACCAACTATCTTCCTAACAACACCAATACAGTGTGAAACTGGTGCAGCTGCACAGCAGTTAAGGACCATTGCCACTTGCCTTGCAGGTCAGACAGTTGAGGAAGCACTTTCAGTCAACTTATTATTTGATTCCTAGAGAAGGTGGAAATGATTCCCCGCAGTGAGGATAAACAACTATTCAAACTTATAATGGCACTTCAAAGCACAGAATGGCACAGTATGCCAAATAAGTCAATAGCTATAGAATACAATGAGGTAACGCTTCATCTCCTGCAAGTAAAAAAACCTATGGTGAGATTTGAGTAGATATTACTTTTCACTGTAGGAGAGTTCAGGTTACTCTGCTGTTGCATTGTTTATTGCAATATGAAGTCAAACCTTCCTCAGCTCCTTACTCAGTGGTCTTCAGGGCCTGAGTTCAGTGCCTCGCACTGATTTGTGAAATGCATTTGTAGTTTAAGGTGTGCTTCAAAGCCCCTTCAGACAAAATGGTAATCTGATTTAAGAAACTTTACTCAAATATGCCCAGCTGACCTTTCTCAGTGTAAGACAGTCTAAGTTACTTCCAAGAAATAAACCTTACCTGAAACTTGAACTGGTGTTGAATGTGATCAGGAATTTATGTTTTCTTATTGGAAGGATGGATCCAGTGGCAATCTTTAGAGTTAGGATTAGCTTTGAATTATATTTTGGTAATATAAAATCTGGAAGAAGTCAGTTAATTCTTTTCTGCCTGCAAGAGTTCGAAATAGAACTGATGTTTGTCATCAGTGGGATTTTTTCCTTTTTTAAATTTTTTTTTAGTTTGTGTATGACTTCTTGTCATATTTACTTTTATGTTGGGGGTTTGAAAATCTAAAACTGAAGTCTAGTTTTGTCCTTGAGACTGAGCAGCCTTCAAAGAGAAGACTGAAAAAAAGTCTGGAGTCAATTGTGGTCAATAGATTATGTTCCCTTCACTGGATGGGTGGTTCTCTTGGCTAGAATTATTTTTAAGGTTAAGGTTATTTGGGGGAATGTGATGACTGAAGAACCCATTTCAACATCTGGCTTGCCCTCAGAATAAGGAAGAAAATTGCTGTTTTAAGCCAACACTTTGTGCTCTTTTTTCTTATGATTTTTTCCATGACCTTGGTTAAGTTCATCTATGTTTGGGCTAGTGTCTGGGATTCTATAGATTGAAGAAGGCAATTAAATTCTGGATGCTACATGTCTCAAGATTAAGAATGTTAATTAAGGATTTTAAGGTCAGCTGATGCTTTTTGTCCTGTTTGTTGGATAGTCACAATCTCTGACCATTACTGGGTTTAGAATTAGGCCTGGATTCAGAGTTTGAGTATTGGAAAGCATAGAGGTCCTTTTAATATTTGAAGTTGCATGCTCTTCAGCGTTGTGAAAGGGAACTCTATTACCTGTGTATTGTATCTTTCTAAATATTTTTCCAGTCTTGTTTGTATCTTGTTGTGTTTCTTTTCTGGGCAACAATTGCAAGTTATGTTCAGGAAAGGGTAGCTCAGGGTGGATATTCATGTTATGGCTTTGATTTGGCTCAAGATGAGGTTTGGCATGTTTTGAGAATTTATATGTTGCATATTTCCGTGTTTTTTGCTCTAAGATTTGGAAACTAAGGGTTCAGAAAGTGACATGTTTGATTTGGGTCTATATGTTTTGGTCTACAGCAAATATGGACAGCCAGGGAAGATTAAGTTTAGACTGGTGTCACGGTCCACTTGGTGGACATGTGATTATTTGTTTATCTTGATCTAGAAGCACAAAATTAAGGCAACCAAAATTCCAAGGGGTTATAATTCAATCAATGAGTATAACTTTATTATTTTGCCCATAAAGCGGCACATGATAGACAAAGTGGAGAAGAGGGGAAAAGAAAAAGGAGGAAAGAGGATTATAGCTACCACCACGGATCCAAAGGCATCCCTATGGTCCCAGGTCCTGAACAGCGTCCTGCTGGTCCTCCATCGTGATTTGTAATCCTTTGGTGGGAAGATCTCACGGGGTTCAGTTAGGAACCATCTTTTATGCTAAGCAACAGCACCTCACACCTCCTCTCTCCCATGGATTGTGGCCAATCTCCACCTTCATTTTGCAATCCAGGCTGGACTGCGCAGGCTCCAAAAGTTCTCACTTCTCTTGCCAGAACTGAACCACGCAGACCCCAAAAGTTCTCACTTCACTTGCCAGAACTTGTCTGCGCTTGCGCCACCTCATGTTCAGGGGTCCTCTCGTGTCCTTTGGGTGACCTGAAGACCCTCTGCGAGTCTCTGCGCATGCTCCTCTTTGTTGGCTTCTGTAGCAGAGAGGAGGTGGGTCAAGCTTGCTGAGGCAGCAGGTGGAATCTGTCTTCTGGGCAGCCATACGGCCTCATCTTGGTTGTTACTTGCAGTCCCAGGTATCGGAGATTACTTGTATCATGCAATTCTTTTCTCTCAAGGCTTTTGCTTCTTGGTCTCTCTCCAAGTCCCTAATGACGATGTTTAGGCAAACACTGTTCTTCGGATCGACTCTTGCAACTGGATAACCTAAAGATTGAAAGAAGAATCACAGAATCACAGACTCATAGTATCATAGAATGGTTTGAGTTGGAAGGGAACTTAAGGATCCAGTTCCAAGACCCCTGCCATAGGCAGGGACATCTTCTACTTGATCAGGTTGCTCAAAGCCCCATCCCATCTGGTCTTTAACACCCCCAGGAGCACAATTTCCTTGGGCAACCGGTTCCGGGGTCTCACCACACTCACAGTAAAAAAATGGTTCCTAATATCTAATCTAAGTCTCCCCTCTTTCAGCTTAAAACTGTTACCCTTTCTTCTATCACTGCACTCCCTGATAAAAAGCCTCTTCCCAGCTTTCTTGTAGGCCCCTTTTAAGTACTAGAAGGCTGCTATAAGGTCTCCTCAGAGCCTTTTCTTCTCTATGCTAAACAACCCCAGCTCTCTCAGCCTGTCCTTATATGGTAGGTGCTCCAGCCCTCTGATCATCTTCATGGCCCTTGTCTGGACTTGCTCGAACAGGTCCATGTCCTTCCTGTGTTGAGGACTCCAGAATTGAATGCAATACTCCAGTTGGGGTCTAACAAGGGCGAAGTAGAGTTGGAGACTTATTTCCTTCCACCTGCTGATCATACCTTTTTCTATGCAGCTCAGGATACAGTTGGCTTTCTGAGTTACTACTCAGACTGTTTGGTCTTAATAGCTGGAAATAACAGCATTGGGCTACAGATGGATTATGATTAGGGTAGACAGTATAAAGTATGAAGAGCCATCTTGCTTATGAGACAACATAGGATCTTCAGAGACTGGTACCATAATTGTAGATGGTCTAGTTTAGAGTTAGGCATAAAAGCTGGATAGAACCCAGGTGAATTTCCTGTCTCAGAACATATGGAGTTAAGGACAAGACTGGTATCATAGAAAACTGTGTGTTATTTCCTCTCTCACATGCAGAGGTTTGTTCCCTAAGTTATTAAAGGTACTTGTTTGGTACTAGTTCAATTATATTTATATAATGTAGATAAATATGTGTTTTGTCAAACAATCAGTTCCGATTGTACCCAGTATATATGTTAATTCCCTTCTTGATTCTTTTGATAGGTTGGCTAACCCTGTCTCTCTGAACAGAGTTCAGCTTCAGCTCAAGAGATATGTATCTCTACAAGTTACTTTTTATCTGTACAGTCTGTTAGAGATAATGTGGGTAATTTTTTGATAGATTTGTCTCCTTCTGCTCTAAACACCCCTCAGATTTCCTTATGAATGCTTCATTTCTTGAAAAAAGTTCTCATTGTTCTAGAGAACAAGTGCTCTCCTTTTATGCCCTATAGGTCTCCTACTTTCCTTCCCTTGCAGTTTATGATCTCCCTCGTGCTTGTGAACACAGATATAGATATGCAGAGACATATCTGGCACTGCAGAGTTTATTTAAAAGATTCCTTCTAAGAGGCATGTCTGTCTTTTACATGACTTTCTATCCTGTACTATCCTCACTGACTGTGTGAAGTGTCCCTTGGTCTTCCAGGGAATCCTTCAGCATCCAGGGTTATGTTCATGAGTAAATGTCTTGCTTTCTCAGTGCAAGTGGCATGGCACCAGTCATAGCCATAGAGCTCACTCTTCCCTTTCCTTTTGCCCCTTGGTGTAAGGCAGCCTCATCCATTCTCTATTTGGGAACAATCATTGCCTCACATTAACTGCTGAGCTGTACTTGCACATTATTTGTGATAATAGAGGATGGTACAAGCAAACCCCACACATGTTAAGAATTACATAATGTGGACAATTTCATACCAGCATTCCACTCTAGCCTTATCCTTGATTAACTTATTAGTATAGACACAATCCAGGTGTTCTTTCATACAAAAAAAACCCCTTCTTTCCTCTTCCTGTTATTCAGTGGAAATCTATCAGTGGTAAGAGACACTACGCACAAAGTCATGATAAATTCTTTAAGAAACAGCTAAAATAAAAACAAGAACTTGAAAATGAAGGAAAAAAATAAACCTCAACAAAAAGATAAAGACAATGGCTTAAATGCTAATCCTGTCAGCAATTTCAGATTTAACTCCCACCACAAACTACTCCACGATCAATGAATTACACTCAAGGTGAATGAAAGGAACACATGCAGACAAGGTAGGAATTTGCTTTATTTTGTTGCAAGTTGGGCAAGGTCTCCAAATATCTTTTATAATTATCAATGAAGAATGCAAATGTGGCGTAATTCCAAAGGTTTCAGTGGAATGGTTTTAAGCATGAAAACTACAGCAAAGCTTGAACCCAAAAGTCTATCTGTGGTAACAGTGAACATAATAATAAAGGCAGTATCTGCTATTGCACCCTGACAAAACACGTGCTGAGGATTTGTTTTGGTTAGAAAATAGCAACAGTTTATCTACAGCACTGCAAATTCAGACTTTTAGAATGTCGGAGGCAAACATATTCTTTTGAAAGAATACTGTAGAATACATAGTTTAATAAGGAAGTTTATTTCAACACTGCATTTCTTTGATCTTCCTCATACTTTCACAACCTCATTTTTTCTTTTGTTTCTTTCAGTCATGAGGTCATAAACCCATATTTATGATGACATTTGTCTTTTGCCACGGAATGATTGGTATGTCCTGGATTCAATCTTGTGGGCTAAACATGAACAACTAAGAAAAAAACTGTCTGAAAGAGATTTCATATTTTTAAAAAGAAAAATACTTTTAGTAATAACTAAATGAGAAAAATAAAATAAAAACAGATAAATGTTAATTTTGAGATGTCTGAAAACACTACTTATGTAGAAATGTTATAAAAGTTTTATTTTGTTGAGGATTATTCTGCAGGATTATTACTTTTTCAATATGCTATTCTGAAAGACTGAAGTATATGCTATTAAGAGTATAGAAGACTCGTAACTGGGCTGAGAAGTTCATAAAGACCACAGCGGCAAAGCCTCACTCATATTAGCTATGCTGAAATTCATCTGCTTTCGTGTTCAGTGGTCATGTTGTTTGTATATCCCTAATTGTTAGATATGTTGACAATGGGCAAAAAGAATTTTTTTGAATTATTGTGAAATACTTGAAAAATTGAGTTACTGTGAACATTATGCAACAATATTTTCAAATTCAGAGTGAAATGGAAAAGTTCAAGAAAATTTTCCAGGTAAATTACTGATAGAAATTGAAGTTTGTAGATTATGGTATAAGAATTACACTGAATTATAGAATAGGAAGCCTTGCCTGTTTCGAATGAATATGACAACACGTATATGTAAGTAAAGAATGGCTGTCACAGAAGAAAACTGTGATGATTGTGTGTTCAGGCTATGGTTTTTGATAACAGAGTTGTATTTTAATGAGTTTGCCTTACTGGTCATGTGTACTGCTTTTATAGTCTATTTTCACATACAAGAGCTGTGGTCATCTGCATATCCCACCTACCCTTGTATCAAACATAGCAGCAGCTCTGTAAGAGGGGGGTCTTATCACGTAAGGCCCCACTCAGCATTCAGATGAAGCCTTAAAGTCAATTTTTTCCATTTTTTTCTTAAAGTGAGAATGTTGGGTTTATTTTGAAATTGTTATTTGTGAAGTTCCATTTAAAAAAAAAATTATCTGAAACAAGATAAATTAAATAAAACTCAGAAAACTGCTGATGGAGATTAACTGAACAAAAATCACACAATATGTGCCTCTCAGTTTGCTCTGTTGAATCTTCTCACAGCTACAGATGCTGGGATGGGAGTGTGGATTTATACACTTCATTTGACCATGAGACCCTTGCCTACAAAGTCTCCTTGCTCTCAGAGATGAAATGTTAGTTTGAGAAGTCCTCCAGAAACCTCCTGTAGTCAGCTTTCCAGCACTGACCTTTAGTGTCTTTCAGAGGTGAAGAAGATGGCTAATAATGATTAATGCCAGGAACTTAAATTTACATTTATATTTGCATTTGTATTTACACTTGAACTTACAAAAATAGATATATTCACTTATGTTTAAGATGTTATTATTCTTATTTCATAATGTCTTTTCTCTGGGACGCCTGCAAAATGTGTAATGCTCTGACTCGATGATCAATTTCCTTTTTAAATTCTTTTTAATCTATTGCAAAACAGAAATTCAACCAATGTTATAATAATATTTTATCCTCTTCTTAGCCATGCTTTACTTTTGGCTTAGTTACATCCCTTGCAGTATTAATAAAACTAAAGAGAATTGAGATTTATTGATGTTTCATATTAAAAACCTTTCTTTCCATTGACTTGAATTCTTAGCACCTACTTACACTTACAGAAAGACTGAAGATGTCTGTGAAATCAGGGACAAGATTTATAACACTTCAGACCACACTGTTCTACTGATGGAGAATGGTACTAGAGCAGGAACTGAACAAGTCTGTAGGAAATGCCTTTTAAGAGGAAATAAATGGATTTCACACCCACATTGAACTTCTTGTGCAAGGTTAAAACATTGAATGTAATCAATTGTCCAAGGAATGATAAATCCACTACTAGCAGTCTGGCAGATCAATCTGTGCTCTTGGACACTTACTTTTCTACAGTTGAACAAGAGTACACATCTGCAGTCTCTCCGAGAGGTTTTCATCTAATATCTGCTATGAAGATGGCTTGTAAAGCGAGCTGCACAGGATTCAGATTTCCATCCAGTAGGAAACTCCAAAATGAACCAGAAATTCTGATTTTTTTTAAAAAAACAACCAAAGAAACACTAAAAATTTATTTTACATGACAGTAAACTTAATTATGAGAAACAGACCATTCCAGAAGGGTGTTAGAACAGAATTCTTATCAAGATATTTTTCTTTTTCCTAAACGAGATGCTTGGTTCCTTGAAAAATGTTTTCAATAGACGAGCAGTTTCCTGTAGAAAAATATTTAATCAGCTCCATTGATAAAAAGCATTTTCTGAGAAATGAAGTCTCATGTCATTTTTGGATTGAAAGTAACACTATAAATGGCAGCCAAAACAAAATCACTGAATTGTAATCCCAAAATCACAGTGCAATAACCTGCAGGTGAGGCTAAGTACTGAATATATAGATGTGTAGCTTCCAAGAGATATGAAGGATAAAGTTTTTAAGGCACACTTTGATAGCTGAGATGTGTATTCTGCCAGTTAATTTGTAACATATTTTTAAACCCAAAATAAAAAGCTTGGCATTTGAACACATTTAAATTCTGTGTAAGAAGCTAAAATGAAACAAGAGTGGATTTCAATACCTACAAGACAATCTGATTTCATCCAGATTGATTTTTTTTTAAATATTAGTCAATAGAGCATATATATGGTCAATCCCACAGTGGGAAAGCAGCCTCAGATGATAAGTTAGAAAATATAATAAAATAATGAAACTTTCAGCTGATGTGTCCTACTAGCAGATTTCATATGCTACCTTTTTTCTATAATTCATATCTGAAACAAAACTTTAAAAAATGAGGTTTTGTATTTTATTTTTTTGTATACGCAAGCACTCATATCTACTTACGTCTACTTAGGACTTCAGGAAATTCTCAGTCAACAGTATGTATTTAACAAATGATTTAACTTAAATTAAGCATCAGAAATGCCCAAAGTTCACAAAAATTACCCCATTGAAAGATTCACTTTAAAGTCAGCAATGCTTGACTAGAGCCTAGGCATTTCCTCTTTCGTTAGGATTTTCCTTTCTGTAGTGTTCAGAGTAGAATTTCTAACTACTGTTCCTTCTATTTTCTTGGCCTACTTCTTGTATTTCATTTTCACTTTCTGCTAAATCGTTCAGCTTTTTACTACTGCTGTGTAAATATCTATTCAACCTTTCTGCTTGCAGTTGGTGGAAATGTATATTGCTGTAATACTATCCTCACAGACACATCATGTTTTCCCCATATGTGCCCTTGCATCCTGCTAAGTTTTAGAGCTCTGTAAGGCTGAAAATTTGTTCAAAGTTTGTTTTTTGGATCTGGTTTTATTTTTAGGTATAAAAATAATTCAGGCAAACAGTCTGGCTGTTCTTTACACATCTGCCATTGTCTTCTGTGAATCTTTTATGTCAGGCACAGCGCTGTCTCTGCCTGAAGAACAACAGAAGTACATTCCCAGAAGATTAGTATGTGGTGGTGGTGTATAAATAATTAAAAAGGGCCTTCAGTGACAAAACGGAACTACGCTAAATTTTCTCATAACTAATTCTTCATTGCCAGCAGAGCACTAGCATTTGCCCATGTGGAAAGAATTTTCCTTGAATCCTGTCAGCTACCAGTGCTCAAATTGAGCCTAGAAACTTGGTGGGAAAGACACGTGAACTTCTGTGAAACATAAACTTGTTCCATGTTTCAGACACTTAAAGAACTTTGTGTATATAATGCCTTCCTCGAACATGTTATTCCTGGAGAAACAGAGTGTCCTTGACTTGTAAAACTTTGCAGTTTTTCTTTTAACAGACAAAATTAATGAAGAGTTAACAACCAAAGGCTTAGTTTTCCATTACAGAACTGAGAAGAAAACAGGAACAACATCGTTAACTCAGTGAGACAGCACATACCTGCAACACTTGACCTATCTCTCTGTTAGGATATTTCTAGGCATGGCTTGCTCATCTTCAAGTAAGGATTGCTCTGTTCTTGAGATATATTTTTCATCATAAAATGTCCTTAACTTGAACTTTTGTTTCTTTCTTATGTCTAATTGTCATCTCATTACTGTTGAACACACATACAGTTTCAGCATACTGTAGGAGCTGTGTTCCCCCTTATATTATGATTTAGGAAGAAGTATCATCAGGTAACTGCATATTTATGAGAAGGCATATAAAACTTCCTTTCAGTCTCATTACTTTATTTCCTACAATACGCAAAAACATTTTGGAACACAAATCGCTCATCTGTTTTTCATTCTTGCTTAGGAAGTCAATTGAATTAGAGAGTTAGCTGCCTGCTCCCTTCCCAAACAATATGATTTCCACTGTGAACTCTTTCCCCCTTTACTTTGTAAGACCCTGAAAAACGTGCAGGGGGAAAGGTGTTAATTGTACAACTGCTCAGTTATGCCACATATTGTAACACATCGTTGGCTTCTCATAGGACTCCCTTAAAATATACCAGTGTTACAGATCAACTATTTAACACATTAATTACTTTGTCCAAACAACTCCCTTCCATCTGCCTTGTTATTGACTCTAAATCCTAAAACTACATCCTTTTAGTTCTCACCAGGGATAGGCAGAGCATGCAAAACTTCTTCCTTGATATAAGAAGAAGTAGGCACTTCTAAGAGCAAAAAAGATTAAGTAGTAGTCATCACCTTGTATAACAAGACATAGAAAATTTCACATACAACCTCAAAGAGTAAAAATTAAAAAATTCAACAAAAGTAGGCAGGAAGAAAAAAATTATGTACCTCCGGCATCGTAGTTTTATTTTTCCATGTTCCTGTTTATTTATAAGGGACTTTTGTCATGTCCCTTCAAAAGGGCTGGTGGAGAAATTGTTGTTATTTACACTTCATGAACACCTGGAAGACTTAATATTGGCTTTGCAGAATGGAATTAGGAAGAGGGCAGAGATTATTTTCTAGAAATGGGGGGACCATAGTTCTTCATTCAAAGTAAGCTGTTATGTGAGTTAGCAGATGAAGAAACGATAACAGGCAAAGATGACAGGGAAAGTGAGTACACTGTAGCACAAGATCCTGAAAAAAATTGAGAGGGTAGGTAATGAGGTGAGATGTGAGGAGCACATAGATGGAAATATTGAGTCAGGTGGTGAATTAGTAAAGAACCGTGTGGAAAAAAAACCCACTATACCGGGGATATTCAGTGTCTATACAGCACTGGGTGCAAGCTATTGCCCTTGGAATGACAGGAATGTGAAAAAATTTGCCAAGTCTCAAAACACAGCTGTTCATGGCAGTTACCATGAGAATATGCCTTGGAATGGGATCATATAGAGAAGCTGTTAATGTAGGGCCTTTGTTATCTTATCATAGAATCATAGAATGACCTGAGTTGGAAGAGATCCACAAGGATCATCGAGTCCAACTCCTATCCCTGCATAGCATAATCCCAACATTCACACCACGTGTCTGAGGGCTTGGCACCATGACTGCTTCCCTGGGGAGATCTACCATCCTCTGGGTGAAGAGCCTCTTCCTAGTATCTAACCAAAACCTCCCCTGACACATCTTCCTGCCATTCCCTTGGATGCTATCATTGGTCACTAGCAAGAAGAGATCAATGTCTGCTCCTCCTCCTTCCCTTGAGAGGAGACAGTAGACAGCTATGAGGTCCCTCCTCAGTCTACTTTTCTCCAGACTGAACAGACCAAGTGACTTCAGCCTCTCCTCATGTGGGTTCTCCTCTAGACTCTACATCAGTCTTGTGGCCCTCCTCTGGACACTCTCCAGTAGTTTGATGTCCTTTTTATACTGTGGTGCCCAAAACTGAACACAATATTTGAGATGGGGCCTTACCAGTGCAGAGTACAGAGGATACTTTGCTGTATTTTTGTAAGCAAATATTTGTTAATGAATATTTACAGAAAGATGAGACAGATTTTAATGTTATTTTTCTCCAGTTGTGTCAGAAACCTGTCTTATCATATTTTCTCAGGGGCCCTTAGTGGCTGCTTTAGTCAGCAGCTCTTCTACCCACCTGTTTCATGCTGCATTGGCTGTACTACAGGTTCATATCTGACAGTGAGTAAAATTCTTCAAAAAGTTGGGGAACAGGAGATCCAGGTAAAACCCTTGTGTTTGTCTGATGAAGTTACTGCATTCTGAGAGCTTACTAGCAAGATCTGACCTAGAAGAATTAACTGTAACTTCTATATACAATTGACAGAATAACTGGGAATAGCTGGTGAAGACTTTGGGAAAAAGAAGTAGCAAAAAAGGATGTTTTAGTACCAGAGGAATATGTCTTCTGAGTAATTTCCAGTCTGTAAGTGGAAAGAAGGGAGCATTTCATGTCTTCTTAATACTGTGATATTGTAGACTAGTTGTGACTAGAAAGCCCTGTTAATGTTGGCTAGGACTAATCTTTGAAAGATTATTTGTGGGGAAAAAGTTTTATGGAAGGTTATAGATAATAACTATAATGTGATAGATTTGATAACATGGTTTCTTGACTTACAAGGAAGTACCCACCAATGCTTTTCAGTTTTATGTAGCTAGTACTTCCAAGACTTGGCAAGGTTTGTCAGAAAGTTGAGGAGGTTGGAAACATGATTTATTGCACTAAACTAAAGATATTTAATAATCACGCACGTTTTACTCACAAAAGCTTAGGATTAAGTTAAATGTTGAAAGTTATCCCAAATTTCTATAACAGTTGCTCTAGATGTGCACCAAAGTTTTACAGGTCCTTTAAGACATGATTTCATTTAGGCTGTTCTGTGATGATTATTGTGTTGAGCATATTTTTGTATATTTATATTCAGATTTAATGTCTTGGATTGTATTGATTAAATTTCTTGTGACGTGAAGAATTATTCTATTTGCCTTCTTAAAATCATTAGCGTGTGGTCACCAGAAGATCATACTGTAACTATAGGTCTTACTAAATGTGAGCGATGCACCTCTAGTTGTCTTGATTAAGGAGCACACCATGCTGTTCTAACCCTTAGGTGGACAACAGTGGCAACATCTACTTCAGGGCAGCCCCAGCAGTTGTATACTCTGTTTTTTCAGATTTTTCCCCCCATCCCCAGACAACTTCTTATCCTGGTTCCCCTCACTGGGCCTAAACCTGACCCCTACCTAGGGGCTGATGTTCTGGCTCAGTCTTGGCTTATCGCTGTCCCCAGGGACTTGCCCAATGCCCAAGGCTAGGGATGTTCCTGGTGCACCTCACCTGCCTTTCTCCTGAACGAGGTAGTGGGACAGGCCCTGGCTGCCACACCCTACCCTGATGTCCTGGAGCAGCTCCCACTATTCCCAGCATTCAACCCACATGGAGACCAAGGCCTCTTGATGAGCAAAACAGACACATAACAAATGCAAATTTCCATCTGAATCTTTTCTGCACGTTCTATGGAGACCCTTCTGTGAAATGTTCTTTGTGCCTTGGTTTATAAACTTGTCTTCTAGAGTAATAAAAGTAAAACTAAGTTATAACCAAAGTGAATTTTACAGGGAATGGGGGAAAAATTACTTGTTTTACTATTAACAGCATGAAAAAAATCCAATGTCTAAGCAAAGCTGAGGAATTTATATATTGATTACTTTAGACAAGCTTTGAAAAAAAAAAGTCTTGAGCCAAATGAACAAGTATAGAGAACTGTACACTCAATTTAATCCATATACTCTCTTCCAGTAAGGAAATGTATCTTATTTGCTCTTCTCAGGACACCCATGTTGTTTTTTCTGGAGCTTGTATTAGTCCAGGTGTCAGCTGCTTTTGCTCTTCCTAGGCTCAATCCTTTTGTGACTGAGATCTCTCCAGTTCTTGTAAATCAATTTCTATATACACATTTCCAATAGAGCATTACGGCAGGAGATCCCTTATTTATGAATAGAAGAATATTATAGAATGTGTATGTCTCCACTATGCCATATAGTATGAAGGCTGGGTAATGCACCTTGGCACTGTTCAGTTTAACATGGAGGCTTATCTCACCTCTGGCTAGGAAATTCTCTTTCCAGTTCATCTTAAGTATCCCAGAAATCCAGCAGGATTTGAAACAAAAAGATCTGAGTGAGTCTTCCAGCATACGTGTTCCAGACCAATGTCTTCCATGATGGCATACTACTTCTGACCCCAAATCCTAGATAGTTTCATAGGGATAGTTTCATATCATTTCTTCTAATGTTTATTAAAGGAATATTAGGTGAGAAATTTTCACTTCTTTATCCCTTAATAAAAAGCCTTTTACTCAGTATAATACTTATGGCAGGATCTTATATTTAAATGGTAGAGCAAAAAGAGTGATTTTAACTGTTTTCATGCTTGTGGAAAAGAAGTGACTAAATAGGTATTTTCAGTGTCAGAAATGTAAAGAAACAGGCTAAAATTGTCATTCTATTAAATATGCTAAACTCTGTATATTGCATAAATGATTGTTTGAAACCTGCTCTTGAAAAACTGACATGAAACACAGCTTGTGCTTATTTTTATCTATTCTCAAAGTTATTATTAGTACAGGATCAATATTGTGTACTCTAGCTAGAAAGATGTAGCTTAAGCTATAGAAAGAATTTAGTGCTGTCTTTCCAATTTATAGCACTGAGAGTTCTCTGCTTGCTTGTTGTGGAGTAATGTTAGGGGCAACCTGTGTTTCTCAAATTTGGTTTTCTGTGGGTTTTGTTAGTTTGTTTATTTTAATAATGAACTGTAATAGAATTGTTTGGATAATTCTGAAATCTTTAATTTATAATCAGTGTTCTGAATGTGGTTTTAATTTTTAAAATATGATACCCACTCAGGTCACTCTCCTCTAAGTCTCATGCAACATCTCCTGTTATGAGGAGAGGCAAACAAAATATCAGTTTAGGTCCAGTACTTTAAAAGGCAAGACCGATCCTGTAAACCATTACTTATAAAAGTACAACTAATGACTTCAGGTTTACCTTTTTACATCACTAAAGATGACATAAGGGTAAAGTTTGTAATAATATAAAAAGATCTAGAAAAATATCTGACTTGAATAATCTTTGAGAATAATCTGCTTTTAATTAGTATCTCTGAAAGGCTCCAACCCCAAGATGAACAGAAACATACCTAGAAAGAATGGTTGCTTTGTCAGCATCCCATTCGTGGTAGAAAGTTTACATTTCAAGAGTACTCACAAGATAAAGAGCTGGAGTGAAATAAAAAATAATATTTGATACAAGTGTGGAGATTTGAAATTTATTTTTTCAAATATTTTCAGGAAAGGGAATTGTGGTGAAACATCTCTTTTCTGGTCAGAAAGGTCAGCTTTTGAATTCATGTCATTTGCCACTGGAAACAGTCCAAGAATCTACCCTGAATACTTGAAATCTCTCTCTGTAAATGTTGTAAAAATCAATATTTCTGTGCAAAACATCCTGGCTTTGATGTTGCTGTTTGTTTTGACCAAACACAAACAAACTAGTTATCGGACCTACTGACTAGTTCTAGTTAGAAACAAATCAAATGGGAAAGGGATGGGAACTTTGAAATAAGCAGTGTGGTTTAACTATTCCCCATGAGGAAGCGTATAAGTGGGAGTCAGGGCCATAGACAGTAGTGACCAATTCTGTGATCAAATTTCATAATCATCACAGATGACTTCCTACTGCACGCAATTCCTCCTGCTGCTTCTAATGAATCATAATTCACTTTTAAGCTTTATAAAATACACATACTGACACATGGTAATTCATGTTTATTGTTGTAGTTTGGTCATACAAACAAGGGCAACTTCAGTGAATTGAAAGTTATCACCAGAGTGCGTCAGGCATCAAAACGAATAGCTAGAGTTGAGTGTGTTTTCTTTTTTGTCTAATATGCAATGGCTTAGAACTACTGCACCATGGAATTTTACTGAAAAATGTAAAATTAAATTTTATAGAGAGCTCAGTGGGGTAACACATTCTTGGATTTTATTGAAGACTAACATTGTCCTCAGCTTCTCAGGTACAGTATGTTTCAGTGACCCCTATATTATTCCAAATAACAATTGAGAACAGATTCTGGTGAGAGTGTATGTAGCATTTATTGTCCTCGGCAAGCCAGTACTCCAGACAGAATTTCTCAGTTTCTCCACATTAAAAATGCTTTTGGTCTTCAATCAATGTTGAGTCAACTCTACTTAGGTTATGCAAGATGTTTTACAAGAAATTCTGTGCATTAAGCTAACAAAATCTCAGCGTTTAACTAGAGGCAGAGATCAAGCTTATTGTACAATTTATTCTGCTAAATGTCAATGCTATATAATGTACTGTCCCATATGAGCCCTTGTTCTAAAGTACGTTACATAAATTTAATAGTGGCACTAATAACACTATTAACTGATTTTTTTGCAACACTGAGCATTGTGCTTTGTACGTGCCGTTCTAAACAGTGCTAATGCTATATAATGTTCTTCAGTGGACTTTGTTTCTTTCTCAGTGTCCCCTTCGATGTGTACAATAAGGTTGAACAGGTTGGGAGAAGAGGATGGAGTTTCAGCTGGCCTTTGGAAATAAGATACAGCTGTTTCCACGTTTTATGAATTTCCGAGTTATACAAGCAGTTTTTCATGACACACATAGCTTCATGATTTGCTTTTTTGTGTGACTCTGCTGGAGCAGAAATAAAATTGTCAGGGACTTGGATGATTTTGACTGCTGCTGGTAAGCAGAAGGGACATTTTTGAAATAAAGTGGCAAAAATCATCAGGAGCACATCATAACAAAATGCCAGGCAAAGCACAGAAATTAATCCATAGATTAAGGTCTGATCAAAACTTTGCACAGAGCCTGATCTTCCCCCAAACCTTCTCCTCCTGCTTTTTTTTTCCCAGGAGTTCTTCTTCTGATCAGTGAGGAAGTAAAGCAGAGAGGAAATAAGGATAGTTTTAATTCCTAATGTGCTGGATATCTATTTCTAGTATTCTAGTATTTCCATTATTTAAGGTTTCCTAAGAAACAACTCTGGGAGTCCTTACACAAGCCAACGTTTTACAATAATTTCAAATATATATGAATAGAGGTTTGTGATACTAGATTGTCCGATGTGTCTGTGTCCTCCTTGTTTGTGCTAGGAGAAACTCTGCTTGCAGTGGCCCCGTAGGGTACTGTGGTGTTTTCTTTACTCTGTGGAAATCTGTATGCACTGACATGCTAACGTCATATTAATGCCCTTCAGACCTCCATGGAGACTCCTCTTCCTGCGATCTCTGACTAGCACTCTGCTGGAACCATGCCTATGGCATTACGAAGGCTAAAAATTAGACAGTCTTGCTCTTTCTGAAAGAAGAAATTGCAGTTTTGCTTAATGAAGTTTATCACAGGCGGTGCTGTGTAATAAGAGAAACCTATCTAACTTTTACCTTTTTATTCTACTTATATTTTCAAAGTATGCAACTTCTTGCACTGAGACCAATTAAATTCTAGTTAAAGGAATTCCCATAGCACAGCTTGACCTCAGAGACACTTTTACATTTTTTTCATATTATTTCCCATTTCCCAAGTGCCCTTCTCTGCAGGACCACCAGGAGGATCTTCTGCATGTTAGGCTGCAGGTGGTTAGAAGAAGAAAAATGGGGCATAGGCAAGGGAGTGGAGACAGATAGCTGAGGCATTTGTGGGACAGGGCTGATTTTGTTCCGGCAGTTTCTGGAAACTCTTAGCTTATGAGCCAGTCTCTTGTCGCTGAGACAGCCTCAAGCACTTTTCCTCTGCCATGCATACTGCTTGCCAGGGGCATGTAGCTTTGTTTCCAAGAGGTATTTACTTTCTCTCAGCTTATGTCAAATGTTACCAATGAAAAAGGAAGCGAATAGAAGATTTGTATTAACTGTTTAAGGAGAAAATCATATTTGCAAAAAGCCTAAAAGGATTTCTTATTTTACCCCGTTTATATATGAAAATATTGAGTAGCTTACTCATAACACATTTCTAAAGCAACCAAATAATAATCTCTCTTTGGAAAGACTAGATAGACAACTAAAAAATACTTTAATTAATAAAATTGTTCAATCAATGCTGAGATTAAAGGGGAGAAGGAGCTGTGCTTTTGCACAAGAGGCTTTGGTGTTGTGGTGCAGTGTTGAGTTTGGGAAGACTTTATCAGCTAGATATGGGAACAATAAAAAGAAAATAGCAACATTTGCAGAAAAGCACATTTCTACAATGTAATAGGAACAGCCAGCCTCGATTCTTTCTCAAAAGAAAATAGAACAGAACAGTTAAGGTCAGAGATGAAACCACAGGTATGGGTTTGTGGTATGTCTTAGGCAGATGTGAGCTGGTTCAGGAGAACGGTAACTAGACATCATGTAATAATGCTGGTTCAGCCCAGTTCCAAGGTAATACATCTCAATCCACAGCAAAGGCCTGACTGGAGCTTTAGAGTTACCAGCAGTGGCTCCATATGCAGATGACTTGGCATACTGTCAAAATGACCTTTTAAAACAGCAGATAGATGTACTTTTGCTCCAGGAAATCATAGGTGGCACTAACTGAAATTTTGGTCCGTATTCTGCCATTAGCTGTACACTTAGAAGTTCTTTTCAAATCTAGGAAACTACTCAGCTACCTGTGTCTACATGACGTGTGTTTGAAGAAAATATTGGGCTTTAGTGGCCTACCAAAACAAAACTCCCTCTCCCTCTTACCTATCCTTTTAAATATTCTGCCTATAATTCTGACTATTTCAAAGTCACTAAATTTTACTTTTGGAAAATGGCTTCTTGGGAGCCTCAGTTGTGGTTGCAATTTGTCGAAAATCTTACCATTTTTCTCAGTGTGTCTTAATACCCTGTCTTTGTGTCAGGCTGCAGAAAACAAGGAAGTCTTTTACTAGCAGGTATGTAGGACTTCATGTATATGTCCATAGGATAGCTGGGATTCTTACATACCAGTATCCTAGAAAAAAATACCAGTGACACTCCTACAGGATTCCCCTGAGTGTATATTGCTTCAGCTATAACTCAACTATCTTATTTAACACATAATTTATCAACAAATAAATCTGTTACTTGGAAACTGTTTGTATTCCTGCGTTTGCCCTAATAGTAATCCTCTTTATTCATTCTAAGCCACTGGCAAAAATATGTTCATAATCCTATGCTATCATCTTCAGTACAGAATCTTTTAAAAAATTATTGATCTGGGCTTTCATTGGCTTTCTGTATTTCTAATTATGTTGTTTTCTGTTATGCACTGAAAAAAGCCATTAAATATGTCATTTCTACTTCTTGAAAATGAAAGTCGGTCTCTTTTCCTTGGGACGCTGTCCTCTTCTGCTTAAACAATGAGGCTAAGGAATAGTTCAAGCTCCAGGCAATGTCATTATTATCTACACAGTGCTTCGCTTTGAAATGTCTCATTCTCCACTGTTTGTGGTTTGTTTCCATGCCTACTGCGTACATTACTGACAGGAACCTACATCCCTCTGCAAAAAAGCATATTTTATTTAACCACTCCACAGTTTCTGCTATTTCTCATTTTCCTTTATGCAATGCCATTTGTTTTAAACTGGCATATTCTAAATCCTATTCAAAGGACCATTTCCTTTTTCATCAATTTGGAAATTGAAATATGCCACAGTCCAATAAGCTGTTCCATGCAGCCGGGCTCAGACCTGCATGTGTTTGTCGGTATCTTCGAATGGGTAATAAGCTGTATCCTCACAAAACTGCTTATATGGCTGGTGCTAGTGTCTTAGGCAGGAAACAATTCAATTTCACAAAGGAATAAAAAATCCTCTTTAATATCAAGTTATAAATATTTCTGCTGATATAGTTACCATTGTAGGGCAGCACTTTAGCTAACATAGTCGCCAAAACTTAACCTCCCACTGGCGACAACAAGTCCAAGCTGGTATGATGAGTGCTGCCATTGTCATAAGCCATAGAAGTAAGGGGCAACCCTGGTCTCTCAAGCTTGACCACCTCCACATTGAGCAGCTACCTGGCATGACAGGTATCCTTCTCCAAACCAGTTTTGAGATACCGTTCTCCCTGCTTTGAGATTTGGCACAGGCTGGGGCTGTTCCCAATGAGCAGTTTGGGCACTGTCAGAGTGTTTTGGAGGTTAAGAATTTGACCATGTAGGTGTGGCCAACTAATGCCTTGTGGCCAAAGGATGGGCTCTTGAACTGTTTAAACTATGAAGTTGTTTTTCTTCAATTTTATTGTATTTTTTTTCTGCATTTCAGTTCTCAAGTGAAGAAGGAAATACAAATCACCTTTTTGCTTAATTTTCAGTCCTGTTTCTTTATGTCTAAGCTCCTTGTCTTTTTCTTACATGAAGGAAATGATACACACAGCTTACACATGTTGCATAGATATACAATTTTATGTATAATTCCTAGATCATTTGCTTATAATCCCTTTGAGTATCCATGCAAATATTCTAGCTTATTAGATAGTAATGAATTTGTCAGCTGGAATATTTATTTACAGCATAACAAACTCTGTGTAGCTATGACGTAAGTACTTGGAACAAACGAACCATTAGTCAAGAAAGCATCCTGACCTTCCCTATTTGCGTGGTGCTGTTGTTCCCAAGGCTTCTGTATTTAATTTCCAAGTCCCAGTTTCTGACTTCTTAGGTTAAAAGCTGTAGCCATAGTTATGGAGAAAAGTGGATGGACTATGAAAAACCACTTAATCCAACATAATTATTCTTCATAAAAACTGTACTTAAGAAGTTGATGGTTGAATGACATTCCTACTACACATGCCATCATAGTAAATGATAGCTTAAAATGTAGCCAACAGTGGAGTGCATTAGTATTAGATGCTGTATGACTGGACTAAGATATTTATCATTTTAGATGGTAAGTAACAGAAAAAAAATGGTAAACAATATGTGATCCATATGTAATAGCTGCTTTCCATACAGAAAAATGAGCATATTTCTGCCCCTGCAGCCAGAACACAAGAAACCCGAACACAAAATAAGAGAGCAGAAGGAAGGGTAATTTTGATTTGGGCATCTGTTGTTAATCATGTGCATCTATTTTCTTAGGTGTATTAGTTTTCTCCACCTCTGCTCATTTTTTGTAGAACTGGTAGCCCTTTGGGTTGGAAATTTGAATTAACAGCGAGACAAGAGGACTTTTGTACCGTGAAGGCCTTGAAAAATATTACAATTTGCACATTATTATTTGGCACTGAAGGTCATAGCTTGGTGGTCTCCATGAACAAAAAGAATATAAATTTTGATTCAAATATTCATAAAGAACGAAGAAAAATAAATAAATTAAATAAATAAATAAACAAACAGGAAAAGACAAAAATTTACCAAAAATGTAATGACATGTAGTATGTATCATCCTCCCTTTTCATCAATACAAATTCCTTACAGCTAGTCTTCCCCTAAACTAAGAAAGGTTTTATGACACTCAGAAAACCTTTATTTATGCATCAGAAAACATATGGTTTCTGTCTGTAACCCCAACCAAATCTTGATTGTTTCTGTTCCATGCAGTATTTCTTTTTAAATTCAGAATTCTACTCAATGTAAAAATAGTCATATTTAAGAGGAAGTATAAAAAATGTACCTATATTTTATAGGAAATGTAGATTTTTTTTGGTTACCTGGTGAGGTAATGTCGGAAATGAAGTGTGACAATTCTTTTAAGGCTTATTAAAACTGAAGTGGAACGTGACAAAGACTTGCTTTGAGATAAAGCTGCACAGCCAAATCTGTAGGCTGTCCTTGGCAGTATATTTTTTGAACTTCTGACTGATAACTTTCCTTCCTTCCTTCCTTCCTTCCTTCCTTCCTTCCTTCCTTCCTTCCTTCCTTCCTTCCTTCCTTCCTTCCTTCCTTCCTTCCTTCCTTCCTTCCTTCCTTCCTTCCTTCCTTCCTTCCTTCCTTCCTTCCTTCCTTCCTTTCCTTCCTTCCTTCCTTTCCTTCCTTCCTTCCTTCTTGTCAGAAAGCAAGCCTGACATTTCTAAATGCCTCTTCATGGGGAAGAAAACTTAAACTTTATGGAACAGAACAGAATCATAAGTTCTAGAAGCTAAAGGGTAACTTTTTACCTTCCGTTACTCTGTCAGCCATAATAACTCTTCCACTATCTTAATTGCTTTGCTAGCTCTCATTTTGTCCAGGAGCGTATGAAATATAATCAAAGGGGAAAGTGCTGCTCTTCAGCATGTTATGAGAATGCCAGTGCTCGATTAAGACTGTGTCACTAACTTGTCCCTGAAGAGAAGAACTATATCTCCTCTCCAGCCTTCTGTTCCTTCCCTCCCCCTCAATACATGTATTGAATTGTCATTTTTACTCTTATTTAGACAAGCTATCTCAAATGTAGCACATAATCTCTGATTCTCATTCCTGTGTAACATCCTCATTTGAGGTAAATCAACAGCAATCTGCTGCTGCCTGCAAAGCTAAATGAGTCTTTACTTGATAGTGATCCAGTTTGTTTGGTTTTGTTGAGTAAATAGGTAAGGATCTAGAAATATGAAAACCAGAGAGATTTTCTTGTTCCGATGTTTTTATTTGTAACGCTGCTGTATTCTTTGTATGTAATCTGTATGAAAGCAATCATGCTTTGAGACATGCACTGGATACTCTTCTGATAGAACTTTTTGTCATATTGTTTCATGAACTTGTCGATCTCAGTAGCACTCCTATAAAACATTGCTGTTTGTGAAATCTGCACTAGAGAGCAAGGACAAACGGAAAGAAGGGAAAAGGAAGAGGGGTTTTCTAAAGTCTTTTTCCAACAGTAATGACTTCATACAATACAGCAGTGATGGCCTGTAGACACATTTAGAAACCTATATTTAGACTTATCTCAAATGAAAGTCTACATGCTCAATCTGAATCTTCTGTGCAAACCTATGCCTTTGCCTCCATACAGGCAGCCTGATAGCAGCAGATTTTTTTTTTAGTCTTTGTCTCCTACATAAATTGGACCTTCAGGGTATCTGTGGTCTTCTGCAGTCTGTGATGTATTGAAAGTTGTGAATACATTCTGCAACAGAGGGTTAAATTTGGTATTTTTTTTCCCCACACTAAACCCAAACATTGTCAAGAAAATGTCATGTTACTGAAAATAGTCATATAGAAAAAAACCCCACCTTAATTTATAAAACGATATAATATAAAAGACATAACAATGTGTGTGTCTTTGCTTGGAACAAAAAATATATGTCATGAAAAAGATATTCACTGGTCAGATACAGTTGAATTCTATTGGGAAAATGCATGGATTTTAAAGTCACTGAATTTAGCCCTTTAAATTGGGTAAATATGTAAAATAATATAATAACCTTAAAAATAAGCATATATAATACATAGAAGATAACATTACATTAGATGCATAAGATTACCCTGACAAAATATATATATTATACTTTTCAAGTTTAAAGCAGCTTGATAACTCCTTTTTATTCCTTTCATAAGTATTTCTTGTTGTTTACATAATTTATGCATTGCTGCTTCTCTTCCTTTTTTCCTTACAGAGAAATTCACACTTCCTAGCATAGCTGGGAACATTGTCTCCCGTTTTTATACTAACTGTTATTAGTGAGTTGTACTGTGATAGAGAATAGAAGAAGAGAATCAACCACTGACAATCAATTCGCCATAATTAGAGAAACTCCTAAATTTCCTTGTTGGTTTCTTTAGCTTGTCATCACTGATTGCTAGATCTGTGAACAGACACTGCAGGAAAAACAACATTCCTCTCAGTGAAGATTTCAACAAAAAAATGTCTCTTGGCTTTTGTCTTATGATATTTGAATATAATATTCCCAGCCCAAAGACATATCTGCCCAGTGACTTTAAAGAATTGGTCCTAAAATATTATACATGAAGTAAATCCTGGGAAATGTGGCTAATGTAGAGTTGAACAGGAGGGTGCAGATGAAGTTTCCAGGACTGGTGGTGAGCACACCTGCTTTGTGCCAATGGCTGGTGAAGATATTCACTGGAGAACTATTATGCATCTATCTAAAACCAAAAAAGCGATTCCTCAGATGGCATCTAACCATCGAGAGTCCTTTACAACTTGGTTTGCTATCAACACCTTCCCTCTCAAGTATACTAGTTTGGCTGTTGCACCAACATGGCAACTGCTGTTTTATTTTCAGCACTTGAAAGTCTTTGTAGAAGAGAAAAAAGTATTTCAATTACATTTGTTTTTCATTAAGTAAATTTACCTTGTAGCTTCATAGAAACTAACTGCACCAAGCGCTTGACCTCAACAAGGACAACTAAAAATGAAAGAGATGTAATGTCATTAAGTTCATTTCTTCTGGAAATAAACTATATGATTTTTAAGGAAGGTTTTTTCCAATCCCTGTTATTCTGATCTGATCCCTGCTGAGGCCTTATTACTTTCCTGTCCAAGGAGGCTCAAAGTTAAAACATGCTTTTCTGTGGAGAAAAAGTGTCTCCTCTCTGCTTAGTATTAGGAAACAACACCTCCTTTTTTTCCTAATTGTCTATTCCGAGTTGAATTTCCAAGTCAGGTTTACCCTCAAACCAAATTTCCATATGTTTCAAACACCTGTCCTGGATCAGTGCCCTTTGTTGTGATCATTTCAAGAAATTACCTCTAGGAAAAAAAATTAGTTCAGTAGAACTTTGATATTAAGAAGTAACACAGTTGGCCAGTGTCTCAAAATCACAACTGGTAATCCATCTTCTAGTCAGCACTGAACATCATTTATTAACCACACGTAAGGAACATGTATATGATGGAAAATCACCTGATTATGGTCAGCAGCAGAGGATTCCAAAACCAGTGGCACTTCAAAAAAAGGGAAAAATTATTATACTAGCAGCAATGTTAGATTCCTTCTTCTCAATAATACTTTCAACAAGACAAACTGTCAATAAGTAGATAACATTACATCATAAAAAACCTCTTAAATTTATGGCTGCATTATAAGAAGCCAGAATTCATTGCCAAATACAGTATATCAACTGTTTAACTGTAAATCAGCTTTATAGTTTGTGTGTGTTAAAACCATTTCTTCAAACTGCAAATAACACTTGAAATGTCCCCATTTGGCAGTAACAAGGATGGGTTTCAACAGAGAGAACACTGGGCCAAGCGAACAAGTTCTGAAGTACATTTTATGTTCCACAAAAGCTCAACTGAAGAGAAACTGATGAAAGTGTCTAAACATAAGGCACTCATGGACTAGTGTATTGTTTAGTTACTGTGTTTGTTTTCCGATAGTTCAACAGTTTCAACATATATATTGTCTGAGCCTGGAAGGAAGAAGGTTGTTATGTTCAAACCTTAAAATGAAAGGAACCCCACAGACTCAATATTATTCATTTACCTGTGTGGAATTATAAATTTTTGGCACACTTTAGTGAATGGAAAAATAGGTGTGAAAATCAGAGAGTTATCCAAGATCTGAATGCTAAAGAATGGATTGTTGTACAACATTATAAGCAAGTGTCCAGGCTTAATTGAATAAGATATTTTGCAGATCCTGATAACTGCTACAGATTTCTGGTTTTAAGTGTGTGTGTTTAGAACCTAAGCTTCATTATCTTATTTTTTTAAGAGAAAATTTAAATAAATTGTTGTGGTTCACATAAAAATCCAAAATTGCAATGAATTAGCTATTTAATTTAACTTTTCCTAGTATATAGTATAAGAGCTTTGGACATAGAAATGAAAAAGGGAAGCCATATGCAAAGATATTGAAGAACAAAACTTAATTTGGCTTTGGAGAAGCTGTCTTTGGAGACATCCAAAGAAACACTTTGCAGAAATATGTCTCAGTGTTCTTTTCGATGGATATACAAGATCACGACCACCAAGAATTGATTGTGTCTTACTTCGTGAAATTGTAACTAGTGATGTAAAATTAGATGAAATAAGAAAAATGTACAAAATTCAAGATGAGTAATTTCTGAAAGAAAACATCTTCGGAGGTTCCCATTACATACGAATGAGTCTTGAAGATGGCCTGCTGCTGGTAGTAGAGGTACATTTATATCTGGTAATATGCGAATTAACATGTGTAGATCCTGCTGACACATTGTAGATAACATAAGAGTCCATATAGTATTCTAAGAGAGCAATGGGAAAATTCAGAAAAAAATGTGTTAAAAGAAGAATGATTTTGTATATCTGGACTATTTCAGGAAGAGATGACATAAGGCCCTTAAAATAGTACTTTTCTATTTTCAGGTGTCAGCGGTAATAAGATAGTTGTAGAAACTTAAAGCGTGTTTCAGGTTTATTTCAGTGAATGGTTTGTGATTTTCTACTATGTATTCCGTCCCCTACATTTATAGATTTTTCAAAAGATTTTGAAGTTCTTGAACAAAACCTAGCATATTGTTGCTGAAAATCTCAAGACAGTGTGTGATTATAGTCTAAATAAACCTGTGTATTTCTAACATTCACGTCCAAGCAGTCAATTGACTCCAAAATCACAGGACCCAAATTCAAAGAAGATTCAAATAAAGTTCTACAGTAGGATCCATTTTCTGTTGCATCACAGTTTCAGGATATTTCAGTATTTTTATTTTATTAAGACAGGAGCTAACTCTTCATGAAAAGCTATGCAGTTAGAGTTGATTTATCCCACATAGATTCATGTTCAGTCTTCTCAGCTACTGCCTTTCATGTGTTTAAAACTGCCTTCCCAGGGGACTAAGTTCTGCAGTCTTCATGAGGATAGGCTGAGTAAGTGTGTATCTTCCTGATTTTCATCATTGCCCTTCTCGAAGATGATTATGATATATGTCTTCTTTCTGGTGGTCAGGAAACTTCTGCGATTACTATCACCTTTCAAAGATTATTGAGAGTGGCTTCGTGATGACATCTACAAGAACACTCAGGGATGCATCTTGTCTCATCCTGTGGACTTGTTCATGTCCAAATGGCTTAAGTGTTCCTTAACTGTTATCTTCCTTAACACTGACTGATATTCCCACAGATTCTACAGTGCTACAACATCTCAGTATTTCCATTGATGTCATAGATGTCTGACTGTGCATGGACTCTAATTCCTCCTACTTATTTCTCATGTCCATGTATTTGTGTACAAACACATGAAAGGCTTCATCTGTACTGGGGTGAGAGAGATGACGCTGTGCTTTGAGTATTTCCTCTCTATTTTCCCTTTGCCTACTTTAGTTTGTGCACCATCCTCAATGTACCTAGTTTAAAATTCCTCCTCATCAAGTTAGCAAAGCCAGCTGGCAAATATGCTTGCACCTACCTTTTTCAGATGGATTTCACATCTCCCAGTAGTTCTCTTTCCCTGGTCACAGAAGCCAATGCTTTGCCTGCAATGTAGGCCTTGCAGACAGGTGTCGATCTGCATGATGCATCCACACCTGTGTCCCTCACCCTATCTGCTAGAGCTGCTCATTCCACTCACACTTTCCCTTGGTGTTTTCATTGTTTGCCATAAAATGAGTTGCAAAACCTTGAGGGTAACTGGATCTTTCCACAGCTCATGCATCTTTCCACGATGCAGCACTCCCCCCTCCCATAGTGCTCCACAATTACAAACTCCCCTCCCACACTGTGCTCTACAATGTTCCACTGCTCTCCTGCAAGGTAGTTCTCCAGGAGCCACATCAGGGGCAACAGTAGAGCTAGGTCAGCCAGCCAAGGGCCTCCCAGAAAAACATCTATGTTCTTGTATGAATGACAAAATTTCTTCACTGAAAGGGCTGTCAGGCACTGGCACAACTGCCCAGGGAGGTGTTTAAAAGACGGGTAGATGAGTTTTAGGGATACGGTTTAATAAGTGGACAGGTAGGGCTGGACTCGATGATCTCAAAGGTCTTTTCCAAGCAGATGATCCTATGATTCTGTGTATGGATGTATGATTGATAGATAGTGCTGTTTCTCCTCATACATCATTTACTCCTACCATTGCTGCAAGAGGAAACAGTGTCACTTCTATGTGATTTTAACTGCATGTCCTCTGCTAGCTTTCCTAACCACAGGTAAACTTCAGCCTTTCCTCTTTTGTGCACAGCAAGCAAAGGCATCTTGTAAATCTCTTTGGTTATGTTAGGGTTTCTTTTCAAATCTTTTGTAAAGAAAACACAATTTTTTTCTCATTGGAAGTTGGTTAGAGTTCCTTATGGCACCTTAACAAACTAGAGATCCAAAATTCTGTCATATCCAAATTTACTGCCTAAAATACTAAAAAAAATAAATCCATTTCATGATTCATGTATTTTGCAAGCAGACCAAAACTACAGAAATAAGCCAAACAAAAAAACAGTTAGCAGATGCTAGGCTTATGGTGTACAACATACAAATATTTTCCTTCTGAGGGCACTTCTATTATTTACAAAAGAAAGTTTAGAAAATAAGTAGTGGTAAGCTTCTGGGTTGCTAAGGATTCCTAAAGACTGAGCTAAAGATTTTAGTTTAGTCCCCATAGCAACTATTTGGAGGGGGCCTCACTTTTCTTACAATCATCTTAATTAGGTACTTCACCGAAGGTAAAAAGCCCGATGTATGAAACATAGAATGTATTCCTACAAGAAGTGATCTGTAAAAATGATAAATTTTTTTGTGTTGTTATAAAGCTCTGTTTAAGAGGTAGATTTTTATGTTGAGGTCCAGATTTTTACAAATTTATTGTGTCAAAGTCGCTACAGGATTCACAGAAGAGTGGCTGTGCTGACAATGAAGTTGCCCTGTGCTTATCTGTGCAATTGGAAGCAATTATTTGTGATTCTTTACCACTCTGCAGTAACTGCCAGAAGATTAAGAAATGTAGCATACGAACAGCAAATATTCATCCGTGTCTTTTCTCTCCCTTTTAAAATAGTTCTCAAAATACAATAATGAATAGTCCAAAATCACCAAGTATCATTAGAGTAAATAATAGTTTAGAAGAGAGAAATATAGAGTCTGTTCCAGGACTTGAAGTCTGTTGAACTTTACATATATAGATCCTTTTGGACAACTAATAAGTTTTAGTGGATTTAGGAACACAAGAACATGGCCAAAAGAAATAAATGGAACAGCTCCAAGGCATTTGTAGTAAAGGTCTTTGGAAACTGTGTGAGAAATACATTTCAGTGCCTGCAGCTGAACACTGATGGCAAAACATACACATCCCAACGATTTATGTCTTTGCAATAGAGCACGAGAGAGAAGATCAGCGATAAAACCCTAGAGCAAACAGTATAGTGTGTTGGCTGTGGAGGAACAGTTACAGGCAAGGAAAGGGTCTGTTCTGACACCACTGACTTGAGAACGAATCCAGGAACACGTTAGCAGGAGGATTTTCCATGACTCTGAAAGGTCTGCAACTTCCCACAGCTGCAGCATTTGTTTGAATGACACTTGTTTTCTGAGTGAAATTACTTAGTAAAAAGGCTGTGCAAATAACAAGTTTATGGCAGAGATTTGTAGCCAGGGTTCTTTATGTAGCTGAGCATCCACAGCTGTGACAGCAATCATGTGCACAAGGTTTTCTTTTCCTTGGTTAATTGTTGTTATGAAATTGCTTCTAAAGTTTGGAGAAGTCAGTAGAAAGCAACTGGGAGTAAGGAAAATGGTCAGACTCACTGGCAATTAACGAAACAGAGCTAAATGTAAACAGCACAATGTAGGTAGAGACATTTGTTGCTAATCTCCCTGGGATTCTTCATAAAATTACATATCCTTTTTCACGGGGTAATGCTCTGAAGTAGTGGTTTTAGAAGTGTTTTTCTGAGACCTAATGCATCGAAGCAGAGACAAATGGGCTTGTAGCAGGACCAGTGCAGGAGGCACTAGCAATGGCCATGCTGGATCACTGAAAAAGAGGTTTATAAGCTCATCACAAAACAGGTCGGAACAAGACTGCTAAGAGTCCTGAAATCTACCTTCTAAAGATAACTGGTTCTTTTTTTCTGGCCTAAATGCTAATACCATTGTGATGGTTCATGCAAAGAGAATGGAGCATGGACTGGGTAATGAGTCCGTGAAATACTCAAAAGGGTCATATTAAACATTATTCTTGAAGTCATTCTCTTTCCTGTTTTGCTCTACTCAGTTTTTCTTTATATATTTCACCTTTTTCTTCCTCCTTCAGTATTTAAATACTAGTCCTGCTGTAAATGCAATACAATGCAATGCATAAAGCAGTATTCCATGCTTTAAGATGAGAGAAGTCATGTTAGAAAAAACCCAGTCTCCTCACATCTCCATTGCTTTGTCAGGTACATATTCCAGCAGGAATACTCTGTTTTTCCATACTTCTTTCCATTTCTTCTAACCATAATCTAGAGCTACTTTCTGTTAGAAAAACTTTCTTCCCCCCAGTAAACACTGTGGATATGACAAAATGTTGTTTGATGGTTGGATACTGGGTGGATAGACATATGACATTAGACATGGTAGACCGATATCTGATAAATGCTACAATTGTAGGAAGATGTTCTGCTGGAATTAGCAAACAGCTGTTCTACACAAATTCGAAACAATGGCTTCCCTGCTTCCAGTATTCATAGGGTGGACCTAAATTTAGTCCAAAAAAGTTAGAAGTACTTTGTGAAACTTGATTTTAATAACTTACAAAAGATAAAATTATTATCTCTTACAGTCCTGAAGAAAACTAAGGTCAAAGTAACACTGGCATATTGTACATTTAAAATCCTGTTCTAGTTTCACTTTGCTCTCATTTTTAAGCTAAATGAAGTTGGTACCACACTCTGTAAGCTGTTTGCCAGATGAAGACAACACAAGTGTTAAATTCAGCCTTGGAATGCTACCTTTCTTTGTTCTCTGGGTGACAATTCAGAGCAGAGCCAAATTTTAAGCTTTCCGATTTTTCTCTGTCACTACTTACTGTAGGGGGAGTTTAGACTTTAACCTCCTGACTATCCCTTCCTTCGTGCAATCTAGTTTAAGCATACAACAGGTTATTAAATTTCCCCCAGGCACTTTATGCTTGAGCCAAATAGCTTTTGTTTTATAAGAAAATTCTTTAAGAAAGACATCCTGCCTTTATTTGCAGAAGACAAAAGACTGGAAATCCATCAGACCTCTCCTAGTTTATTAGAAATAGACAGTGAGCTTCACTGTTAAAATGTTTGGTGTTTTCACCTGTAGTAGCTGGGCTTAGAGTCCTTCCATCACCTTTCTTTACCTCTTTCTGCTAGATTGAAGAGCCCTGTAGAGTTTGATCATATCCCTCAAGGGAAATAATTGTTCCACCTTTCACATGGACTAAGCAGAAAGCCCGTTAGCTCTTCCTGACACAGTATCAAGCTGGGAGCTGTGAGTTAATTTTGTTCTAGTCTACCATCCTTTCTCCAGTCACTGCTTTCTCTATTTTATGTATTTGCCCTGTCTTTCTGTTTTCTTGATTTAGAACTTTGTACTTGGATTTTGAGTGGGGAATTTGCAAAATCTATTCTTACCTCTTGATAAATATGTACTTAAGGTCATCGGAAAAATCATCGTCTATGTTTGATGTGTCATCTTCTGTATTTTCCTTTCCACTAGTCTAATGTTATTGATAAAGCATATCAGCAATTATTTAATATTGTAACCCTAAGCATTTGTGGAAATTCTGTACAGCATCTTCTATATGAAATGCTCTAAGCTCTCTGGTTTAGTACCTATGCTACTGTAGTAGGAATTCACAAATTAACCTGAAGTTTATATGTGATTATTTATTTTTTTCTGGGTTTGATGATAATACCAGCTGCACTTGGTAGTGTGATTTCCCTTAATTTAGGTTTATGTTTCTAACCAAGATGATAGAGACATAAAGTCTGACTGTAAATTTTCAGTCATGTGAAGCCAGGTCAACTTTTGCATCATTAAGCAAGAAAAATGAGGTATTGATCTCCCAAGTCAGCAGCACTGCTCTTGTCCATTTATTCACATATTGTTAAGAAATCTTTAGCCAGCTGTGAAGGAGGGAAGAGATTGAGGTGTCTTAAGGAATACAAGCTAGAAGGAAACTATCTTTATGCCAGTGATCCTTCACTGTTATCACAGAAAGTATTTTGGGGAAGGCAAAATTTGGAGCACTCTGAATTCCTCCAACTTTTAGCAAAGGACCAATGTCTATGTAATATTCCCAACAGAACAATTTTTAGCAACATTTACACTCAAAAGTGAACCAAGCTAGGGCTGGTTCTTTTCTCTCACAATTCTTTACCTTTGAGCTTGTTGGATTTGCTTTTGATTTACACTGATAAATACGTGAAGACTGAAGGTACCAATGGGATTTTCATAAATTCAAGCACCACTTCCATGAGTTGAACCTACAGAATACAGCCTTATAAAAGGTACAAACAAGGCCATCTGGAGGGATTGATCTGAAATCAGACAAACTGCTCACCTATTAAACTTGATGGAAAGTGGTTCCAGAACAAAAAATATTGTCAATATCCAAAGAAGAACTTGGTCATTATACAAATTTTTGAAGATATCAGTTTCAGTACTGTTTATTAACATTTACATATTACTAATACAGTTGTGTAATGGACTGAAGATTCTTCTAGTTAATTAACTTTGAGATATTTTAATTATTTTCTCTATGCATCTACATAATTAGCTTCTTACTGTGCTTAACTTGCTTGGTTTTTCCATCAGAAATCTCTCCTGTCTGTTCTGGACATGAAAAGAACACAGATATTAAGCTTTGAGAAAAAAACAGAATTTGTCTAAGTAAATGTGACTTTAAAGAACTAAAAGAACTATGGAAAATTACTGGTTTTAGGGAGTCCACTTTAGTAAAATATTTTATGACATTTTACCTTGCATTTGCTAACTTTTCATGATGTTGAAGCCTGGAACAGCATCTGAACATACTTTTTTCTCTGCATGGCTCCTAAATTACTCCAAATACAGGCTTTGTTGTGTTGTAGAATACAGAGCAAACCCCGTTACCATTTCATGTTAGAGACTGAAATATAAAATATAAATATTGAGAAATATAGAGATATATATATATATATATAAATTGACTTTTTTCCAAATGGCTTCAATGTCACTGGTATCAGTTGCAAAGCCTTCTTCCCTCCCATACACCTCTGGCGTGTTATCAATGTTGTAGATCTGTCATAAGAGGGTAGGGATTGTGCAAAAAACAGGTACAGACATAGTTCTCTAGCACTTAAAATTGTGTATTGTTACATTTAAATTCATTATTAAGGAGTTTTAGTGGCTAAGCAGCCAATTCAGTGTTCATAGGAGTAAGAGAAAACTACTCTGAAGTAGCACAGAAACACTGAAAAGATAAATTATTTACACAGTTCTTATTTCATTGAAATGTTACACTGCTGTCTTACCAAGAATTGACAGCAAGGTAAAAGATGACATTTATAGGTTAGGATAAAGCTATGATGAAGTAAAACCCTAAAATCCACAACAAACATGTTTGCATTTAGGGAAAACAACTTTTAAACTGTTCAACTCTCCCCTCAGATGTTTTTCAGAGATGTGTCCTCTCAAGACTGCAAATGATTTTGCAATTAAATTGCTTTTATTGCGAGACAATGAGATCACCTTAAATGAGCTCAGTTCAACACCAGCATCACAGTATCCCAGTATCACAAGGCTGGAAAAGACCTTTGAGATCATCGAGTCCAACCTATGACCCAACACCAACACCTACTTCTCATCTAAACCACAGCACTAAGTGCCTCATCCAATCTCTCTTTAAACACCTCCAGGGACCTCCATCACCTCCCCAGGCGGTGCATTCCAATGGCCAATCACCCTCTTAGTGAAGAATTTTTTCCTAACGTCAAGCCTAAACCTCCCCTGGCGAAGCCTGAGACTGTGTCCTCTTGTTCTGCCACTGGTAGCCTGAGAGAAGAGACCAACCCCTGCCTGACTACAACCTCCCTTTAGGCAGTTGTAGAGAGCAATAAGGTCTCCCCTGAGCCTCCTCTTCTCCAGGCTAAACAACCCCAGCTCCCTCAGTCGCTCCTCATAGGGCTTGTGCTCCAGCCCCTTCACCATCCTCGTCGCCCTCCTCTGGACACACTCCAGCATCTCAACATCCTTCTTAAACTGAGGGGCCCAGAACTGGACACAGTACTCAAGGTGCGGCCTGACCAGTGCCGAGTGTAAGGGGATGATGACCTCTCTAGTCCTGCTGGCCACACTGTTCCTGATGCAGGCCAGGACACCATTGGCCTTCTTGGCCACTTGAGCGCACTGCTGGCTCATGTTTCCTGTCCACCAGCACTCCCAAGTCCCTTTCTGCCTGACTGCTCCCCAGCATGGTGCAGGAACATCTGTTGGGCCCTGCTAGGCGTAGCTTACAGAGAGGGAGGCTTGACCCAGCACTTCTCCCTTGGGAATTCTGCTTGGTGTCTCAAGGGCTACAAGCAACTTAGGCCTTCCTTGGCCCACGCTTCCTGAAAGAGATATTTTAAGGAGCTTAGGCTACTGCACGTCTCTCTGAAATACTTTCTGTGGGGCTCCTCTATAATGAGTTTTGCCAAAAGAACCAAGGACTTCAGAATAAATGCTTTTCTAGGAAATAAACCTTAGAAATTCTTCCATGAACTCTGCTAGTAAAATGTATTTTAAAAGTGCTTCTAGTTAAAATTCTCTCAAAAATAAGGGGTAAAATCTACAGCAACTAAAACACAACATCTTTTCCTACAGATACAGAAAATAGAGCTGTATGAGACCTTATAGAAAACAAATATGGTCATTCAAATGCACTTCCAAGCATTTTTATATTCTTTCCTTTATTACTAATAATCATGTTCTTTCCAAGGTCACCTAGGAAGACAAATGATTGTATCAAGGATTTCTATAGAAAAGGGATGTAGAGATGAAGAATATCTGTTAATACAATTTATGAAGAGATAGGTTTTGCAAGTGTTCCATATTATACATTTGGATTTCCAAATCTACATCTAATATTTTTTCTTTCCATAGTGAGCATGGAAGATTACTCTTTATTAAAATATTTTGAAAAAGTAACTCTGATTGCCTTGCCAAAATTGAATATGAATTTTAAAACAGAGAAAACATTCACGTTTGCTGTAAGAATTTGTATCTGTTATTTTAAATGTCACAGGCTTCACCTTATTAGCATGTACATACATCCCTCAGAGAGTGATTAATATATTAGAACAAAGATTTTTGATAGTTGGCACAATAACAATAGGCACAGAAGGAGAACCTGAGAGATTTTTGTTTTAAACAGAACATTAGGGGATGACTATCTGCCTCCTATGAATTACCTCCCATATCATTACATTCCGGATTAAATTCCTGGGCTTGCATATTATCTCTAAAATCTATGCTAAGACTTTGCTTCTGAGGAAAAAAACTTGCCAATGACATAGAGATGTGTAACACAAGTCACTTACAACTCTTCATGAGTGCACAGAACTAAGGATTTTAAGTCAAGACAAATTTAAATGGTTGCTAAATGAAATAATTTGGTTAACATGTATACTGTGATGTGACATGTTTCTTGACTTATTTTAATTCAGATCAAAATTAGAATTTTGGAAAGCTGGTGGAGAATTTATGAAATCTAGGGTTATTTCTTGATATAACCTAATTCATAGTCACTTAAAAATTTGAATAATATATATTCAACATCTGATATTGTAGAATAAATGTAAAGAGAAAAATATGTCATTTTACCCCCCAAAATTCTTTTAGTCTCACTTTCACTGTGATTGTGAAAAGTCTGCTCAGTTTGCATATGTACTTCCATAACACCTCCTGGTTATATTATTATTATTATAGCACAGATTCTTCAAGAAATAACCTGGGACATTCTATGTATCTCCCAAGAAAGTGACAAAATATAACAGGCACTTGAGTGTTTTGTTGTTTGCTTTATTTTTTTTTTCTTTTAATGACATGAAACATATTAAGGTGAAATAATAAAAGCTCGCTACTCTATGCAACAAAAAAAGTGTTCCTACCAAAAGAACTTTGGCAAATTAAGTTGGCTTTATATAAGCTTCTTGTTCACTCTTCCACATTCATTCTGCTTATTTTGACCAAAAAATGATCCCAGAATCAGAGAATTTTGGCTGTTTACTCTATTTGACATCACTCATAATATTACCGTATTATACACTTCATTCAGCTTCTCTGATCTGCGGGAGTCTATTTTTTATTGTTTTCCTATTGATCTTTTTCACTTGTGAAAAACGTATAAAATATGTGGTCATGTATAAGACCATTATATCGGCTTTATTTCTAAGTATGTGAATGGTGGAAAGTGATTTCTCCCTCTCAACAAGTTTATCCCTGAAAATAACTACGTATATACCAAAGAATTCAGTGATGTCTGGGAAAGAGATACAAACTGAAAATAACTTCATTTTTAGTGAAAATCAAATATAGAGAAGTGATAAATTAAGTTTAAGCAATACTTTAATTTAGGGTTAAGTATAAACTAGTATTAATAGGATACTTCTAATTGTATCTTTAAATAATATTAAATAGTGAAAATATATAAAGATCTTCATTTAGCTTGTTAAGATCCTGAGATTATAAATCCCATTCTACGCTTCTATCAAGTAGGATATCTTCAGTAAAAAAAAAATAAATTGAAATAGAGCCTGCTCTGTGTACTCTAAGTTCATATTCCTTCATCCAAGATACATTCCACACCATATCCACTTTAGATCAGACATTTCTCAATCTTATATTAACTATCAAAATAGTTTGGAAAGCAAATTACTGGTAATGGTGTGTTTGGCAGCAAATAACAATTGCATAATCAGCTTTCATTTTCCATTGTCCAGTGATCTAATAGAAAAGGCATTAGATGCCATAGGCTGTTATTTTTTTTCTTATGTCTATTTTCAAGTTGTTATTTAGTATAAAGTACCCTTGAGCAAAGGTAATAAATAATTATGTTCTCAGGTAATTGCTTTAGTACAGTCAGTAAAAACACATGTTTATAAACTGTTTCCAAACTTGTTTCAGACTCCTAATTTTTTATAGGTCACACATGACCAAGTATAATAGTACTGATGACTAGGAATAAATAGTTTTGCTATGGAATAAGAAAATTTCTCTGGCAGCTTTGTGCCTAGCCTGTTTTGTCAGACAAGAAGTATGGGTTATTCCCCGAGTTTATTCCTAGTGTTTAAAAACATAACAAATATAAATATGCTAGATAGGAATGTTGAAGGAAATCTAACTGACATTCACAGAACAACCAAGCCTCAGATGAATATACACAGGGAGAAAGGCACGAAGGCTGGAAAGCAAGACAATGTAATACTAGTTAAAGGTGGAAAATGAAAATTTTAAGAAGGGAAATTAAAATGAGAAATTATATGGGTTGTTCATACATTTCTTTCCCTGATAAATACATAAAGATGTGAATGGCATGTATTTTTCTTGTAGTTTCTTTTTCCATATGCTTCTCCCTTCTTTCCCACATCCTTGCCTCCCTTAAGCTTTACAAAATACCTTTAGACCTTTCCTTCTCCTCCTGTTTTTTCCAGGCTTCCTCTGCTTCCCCAGACTAAAGCTTCCCTCCATACACTCTTCTTCAGATGCTCTGTTCAAGAAGTTTGCTTTCACCATCGAAATTCAAGGTCCTTATCCCATAATCCTATCTTGAAACCATAAAATCTGAGGCTTCAGAAGTGCCTTTCCATTCAGCTACAGATATTTTCCCCCTACCCTACCTTGTTGCCAGCAGCTAGCTGATGTACCTGTAACAAACATGCGTTGTTGAAACCCTCCTTCTTTTCTGAACATAGACAGTAAGTCTTTTTAAATTAAAGCCATCTCACATAACTGAATTTGGTCCTAAACAGTGCAAAGGTCACTTGTATTCTGCTTATATCTCATATATGCAGAACTATTGCCTAAAATTAATTTATACTGCACATGGCTCCTTGAAGGATAAGGATTAAGTGAAGCAAAACACAAGGAGACCTTTTCTTGGCTCAGAATTAACATGTTGAAATATTTTTAGATGCAAGAAGATAAATCATTCAAAACTTAGATTTGAAATTTTCAGGCTGGGAAAGAAGACAAACAAGATGTCCACTTAATTTACTCAGGCTGCAGCTGGCCTAGGTATAGAGTGACATACTGGTCTTGGGTAACTGAAGGGCTAGAACAAAAAGAGTACATTGTTCAAAGTGGGTTTCAGTTATTTATTACTAAATACCTTTTAAAAAAACTCTTCCTAAGCCAAACCTAACCAAAAATAAACAATACAGTTCAGACAAAGAGAGTATGCTAGAACTCTCTATTGCATTTTGAATCAATAAGAGGTCTAAGTGCATTGTAAATAAGATAGCACTTAAATTGCAACATTTTCAATCATTCATTCTTCCTAAAGTCAATGCTTCCATCTAACTGATCTCTTAGGCAACTTTTTTTGATTATAGCATTTAAAGTAATTGCTTAGTATTAAAAGAGAACTTACCTATATTTAACATATTGAAGTACTATTTATATATACGCTTTTCTGTGTTTTGTTGTCACTTAGGTTAGGTTCACTGCTAATCGGCTTAACGATCCTAGTAGGGCCTGTTTTCTGGCCCTGAGGCCAGCTGGCACAGTTTGATGATACTACTAAAGTCCCTTGGTTTCCAAATCATATTTGAATTACCTTTCAGGAATGGCCTGTGGCCCATTCTAACTCCCGATCTGTGTTAGGGAATTGTTATTAGATGTCCCAGGCAAAAAAATAATGATAAAAAAAATAATAACTAAAAAACCCAACAGCAATCATCTGACAGATTATTGCATTTTAAGAGCATAGTAAAGTTGAGTTCCAGTGTCTGGTTCTCTGCCATAGCAAACAGACATGACTGAGGAGTACTAGAACAGGAATCATTGCTCCAGTTACGTTGTGCAGACATATGACTTTCAGAAAGAAGAAGAATGATTTTACTTCTGAATCAAATAGAAGCTGTGTTGACCTATGCAGTTTAATAGTTTTTTATGTTAAAAAACAAACAAACGAAAAAATTGAATGGAAATTATAGTAGAACTGTCTATCCTAGCTGGGTTTAATTTTTATAACTCAATACATCATTGGTTCGTGCTTTGGGTGTTTTTTGTTTATTTGATATTTAGCAATGCCTGGGATTCACTTAAAGCTGCAAATATGTTAAAAACCAGTGCACTAAAGGCAATTTTTGAAACTAAAGTGAAATGCAATCTTTGTCCTGTAATTTCTTGCAGAATCTGCAAAATTCACAGAACTTTACTTGCTTCCAAACCCTCCTGCTCACTAACATAGGTCATTGAAAAAGCAAACAAGCCTGTTAAAATAACAGGCTTCCCTCCAGCATGTCAACCACACCACACAGCTTGGTGTCGACAAACCTGCCAAGGGTGCACTCAATCCTGCTCTCCATATCTCGAACAGTGTTAAATAACACCAGTCCCAATACCAACCCCTGTGGAACGTCACTCATCACTGGTCTCTACTTGGACAGTGGCTTGCAGATCACAACCCTTTGAGTGTGAACATCCAACCAACTCCTTACCCATCAAGAGGTCCCTTCATCAAATCTATGTCTCTCCAATTTAGAAACAAGAATGTCATGCAGTACAGTTTTGAGTGCTTTGTACAAGTCCAGGTAGATGATGTCAGTTTCTGATCTGTAACCCTGTCATAGAAAGACACCAAATTTGTCAGGCACAATTTGCCCTTAGTGAAACTGTTTGTTGTCACCAATCACCTCCTCACTTTCCATGTGCTTCAACACTTTCCAGGAGGACCTGCTCCATCACCTTGCCAGGCACAGAGGTGAAACTGACCAGCCTACAGTTCCCCCGGTCTTTCTTTTTTCCTTTTTTAAAAATAAGTATTATGTTTCCCCTTTTCCAGTCAGTGGAAACTTTACTGGACTGCCACAACTCCTCAAATATGTTGGAGAGTGGCTGAGCAACTTCATCTGCCAGTTGCTTCAGAACCCACAGATACACCTCATCAGGTCCCATTGGACCTGTGCACCTTCAAGTTCCTTAGATGGTCTTGCAACTTTGCACCTACAGTAAGCCGTTCTTCATTTTGCCTTGCCTTTGCCTTCTGTGACTTTGGCAGCATGAATTGAGCCCTTGCTGGTGAAGACTGAGGCAAAAAAAGTCAATGAGGACCTCAACCTTCTCCATATCCTGTGTCTCCTGTTTCCTTCCAAGCTTTCTTGTTGTCCTTGACGTCCTTGGCCAGATTTAATTCTATCAGGGTTTAGCTTTCCTAACCTTATCCCTGGCTGCTCAGAAAATTTCTTTGTATTCCTCCCAGGCTACCTATCCTTGCAGGTAATCTATTTAATAAACATAATAACCTATTTCTTTTATCCATAATGTGAGTTTTGGTGCTGCTGCTAACCTCCTTCTGATACAAATCTGACCATAATATGTTTAGTCTCAGAGATTAAAAAATACTAGGAAACATGACCCAGAAACCATGGGGCTATAAATATTAAAGCTATTTTGGATTATATTAAAAAAACAATCAAGAAACAAAATAAAACAAACTTTGGCTACAGAGTTTTTCAGAGAACACAAGCTCATAACTTTAACATTTTCCTTAAAAGCATAGGCTTAGAAGTGTAATGACCTCAATGAAATAAAGATTTATTTGTAATCATTGCACGAAACAGTTTTCGGTGATAGTAAATGACATGAAAGTCATGATTAAATTGTCAGTGCTCACTCATAATGCTGTAGCTTCCTCTAATAAGACAAACTATGACTAATTACAGTAAGATACTTTCAAGTGTACATAAAATTCTTGGCATTGTACAGGATCAGAGCAGTGAAAGAAGAAAATGCTTGGTAGGGCTGCAGCAGGCTCTCAGCTCCTAGAGCTTCAGGAAGCCATCCAAGTGTGGGCAGTGTGTGGTAAGATGAAAACTTAGGGAGGAGGCAGTGCAGCATGCTACTGTGTTACAGGGTACTGGCATGGATGAATGATTTTAGGAAAGAGAAATGGATGAAAGGTCAAAGGGAGAGAGCAAGCTACCTACAACAGGTTAGTTAACTGAGAGAAGATTTGCATAATTTAACATCCGAATGTTGAAATTTATCCAAACTAAGTTAAGGAGTGGAACTTTAGGAATCAGCCCATCACAAGCCCAAATCCCTTTCTATGGTATCATAGATACCTCCATGGTAACAAAGAGTGATGTTGCAAACGAACTGATTAGCAGAATTCATACTTTTAAGGCAACAATATTTGATGATGAATGATATAGGTAAGTCTAGATTTAGAAACATAGTTTCCGAACAGAATTTTTCACAAAATTAAGATTTCAAATTTCACAAGAGGCATCTTTCAACCATTTGAAATAGCAACTGGATTTTATGTACAATTCTTTCTTGTTCTTAAAGTTGTTGACTAAAAATAGTTCATGTCTATTTGCCTACCTTTTTCTGAGTGCGTAATAGACTTTTGCTTTCATATTTTTCTCTGTAGCTCATTCCATGTAAGGAATAGTTGAAACTCTAACGCTCAAAACTTTATTTTCATAAGAAGGAAAATAAAATGGACCCTCTTTCCATGCTTGTAGTAATGGGCACTTCTTTTCTGGTTCCTAAAATTGCTGAGAGGCAACTGGAATGATGCCTGAGCCTACCACACACTGGAAACCTTTTAACTTATTTTCTTACTGGCAAAAGCCTCTTTTCCCCTCGAGGGATTCATTGGGGACTTTCAGTTTCATGCTGACCGCCTTTGTTTCTTTATCTCTCCCTCAGTTTCATGTTGACCGCCTCTGTTTCTATGTCTGTCCCTCAATTTCTCTTCCTCTCTGTTATTTGTGGGGGTTTTTTTGTTGTTTTGGGTTTTTTTGTGAGAGGGAAGAAGTCTTTCTGCTGATCTTTTGCCTTGTCGCTAGTATTCAGTATCTTCCTCTTGTTTTCCCAGGCCTAAGAGATGCAGCCTTAAGACTAACGGATTCAGAAACCTAAGAGGTGCAGCATTAAGACTGATGGATTCAGAAAATACTGAAGGTCACTAAAAAGTAGTGACTGCACTACAAGGAGCGCTCCCTGTTTGGAACTGAAGGTGAACACTGGGGTGATTTACTCCAGCTGTCACTGCACCCAGATCTTTTCTTGGATGTCCAAAGGATGCCTGCCTCCTAGGAAGAGCTATATAAAGTAAAGGTGCCTGGAGCAGTGAAGTGACACTTGAAATTAGAGCCTTTGAGTAAAGGGTGTGAAAGACCAACCAAACTGGGAAACTTGGCAACTTTAACAATATGAAACATCCTTGCATAAACAAACCTTGCAAAACCAAGTATGTATTCACCTCACTTGCTGCCCCACAAACTCTCTGGATGCATATTTTGAGGCACACAACCTGAAGAGCATATGCAGTCATATATCTGTTGTATTGCAGCAATCTCTGCTATTTTACTTTTTCCCACCTCTTTTTCACCTTTTTACGTTAACATCTCTTTGTGTTGCTCCAACTCCTTTGTCTTGTTTTTGTGACCCATGCAAACAGATCTATTTAACATGCATAATGTAGTGCTTGATTCCTGGATATATTCTTATAAGTGCATCTGACCCTTGTGCCTTGCTTGGATTTGTGTCTTTATTATGCCAGAATGACATATTGTATATTATGCATAGCAACATGAATTGAGCTATGTATGCTTTTTTCTTTTTTCTTTCTGTAAAAACAACAAAAGATACACTCTAGGACAACAGTAAATCTCTTTGGAAATTCTGAGTCCTCAAAGCATTTATTTTGCCTACAGACAACAGCAGCATTCAAGCCACTAGAAATTTGAGCTGAATATATAAAATATAAAATATATTAAATGACAATTACACTTTGTAATGTAATTTAATCTCTCTGAGAAATGTAAATGTTCTTTTTTTTGTATATTCCATAAGAAGGAAGACGTGCATATGACAGTTAATTTTCATTTGAGTATAAAGGAAGCACTTTTCTTGGTAAAAGGAATATAAAAGCTGTCTGAGAGAGTATAAAAGTAAGAATGAAACCAGCACCATTGTCTTATTTCAATATCTCCCTTAGAAAATATCAGATATGTCTCCAAAATTTATCTGCAATTTCTATTAAAAAAATAGCATTATACACTTTTCACGAAGCTCAAGATTTCATTTTGTATTAGAATTATTCCACAATAAAAAGCACAATATTGAAGTTTTGTTTTACTTGTTTTGAGCCAGACCTTACGGACAAGGCTGCTCTGCCTTCTAAATTCGCAGCATTTGCAGCTCTAACCTTTGGGGAAGCAGCTTCAGAATACTGTTAGAGATGAGTCAATTGACTCAAAATGAAAATAAAAACAAAATTTTTGATCCCATAGTTTCAAATATTACATTCACAAATTCATTCTTCTTCCAGAAAAGTATCATCAAGAAATTAACACAAGAAAAGTGCCAAACATGCAGAGGAGACACTCACATCTAGAAGTTCTGCAATGTACATTGCCGGCATTTTCCCTTTATTTCAGAAGCCAATGAAAATGGGCCATGAAACTCATTATAGTGAGAATAGAGATGTTATTAGCTTACAGATTTTTTATTTTTTTTTACCTTTTCACAGTGGTTCTCAACCAAATACAGAACATACCATCTAGATACTTAATGTTGCCTTTTGCTTATCTGCTCAAAGTAGTTATTTCCTCCCATCTTCAAATCCAGTCAAGTTTCTGTTTCTTTTATTGTCGACTCCGTAGTTAAGTCAACTACTGATACAGTTTGAGACAATTAGTATTGTTCTGGAGCCGAGACTTTCCAATTGGTGCTAATTTTTGTCTGCCAAAACATAGTTTAGCACATCCCAACTGGGACAGAGATGAGGCATGAAATAATAAGGACAAAGTAGAAAGATGTTCTCATGAACTTTCTAAAAATCAAGTTAATGAGAGGAAGCGCAGAAACCACTTAACCAGTCAAACATTCCTGAAACTGAAATTCAAGAACAATAGTAGCAATAATCCAGACTGCAGCTCTGGAAACTTGAACCTGATTGTTTTAGTTTAATTTGTTTTATTTTCCCAGGCTTTCATTTCCTTTTGTTGTTTGTTTTTGGTTTCCCTCCCATATCAACTTTTGTGTTTGCTCATTTTAGAAAAGACGTATTTTTGGTAACATAAATTTTTTGTTAATAGGAAACATTTTCGTATAAGACTGCTACAGTGTGAAGCAATAAATCGCTATTTTTATATATATAGGGTTCAAAAGCTCCATGTACTGTGTCTGAAAACTCATTTGGTGTTTCTTCTACTATACAAAGAATTATAAATCAAATGCCTGCAAATATAAAACAGAAGAAAAATAGAGGCAGAAAGCATAGACTTTTTTTTCCTTTCTGCGTGTTACATATTTTTAGAACTTAGAAATAACAAAATTTGCAAAACTAATTTCGCTAGGAGGGCAGTTAAAGGGTGATTTGTATAAAACTGAACCTGTAACCACTGAAGTTCCCTACTATTTTGCCCCACAGTGAGATCAGGATCCGCAGATTGTCTGCACCAAGCATTAAGAGCTAGTTCTGCATTCCATCAAATCACTGTCTACAGTAAGTAAGATCTTCTGTGTGATTTACAGAAGCAGTAGAACTTTGGTCAGGTTTTTTTCTACTCCAAATCTTGAATGTAGCAAACTGAACCTTAATTGTTTTGTACTACAACTCTATATTAGAGTCGTAGAAAGGTTTGGGTTAGAAAGGACTTTTAGGACCACTTAGTCCAACTCCCCCGCCAAAGGCAGGGACACTTTCCACTAGACCAAGTTGCTCAAAGCCCCATCCAACCTGGCCTTGAACACCTCCAGGCATGGGGCTTCCACAGCTCCACTGGGCAATCTGTACCAGTGCCTAAACATTCTCATAGTGTAGAATTTCACCCTTATATCCAATTTAAATCTACCTTTTTTCAGTTTAGAGCCATTACTCCTTGTCCTATCACTATGTGCCCTTGTAAAAAATCACTCTCCAGCTTTCTCATAGACCCATTTTAGGTACTGCAAGGCTGCTCTAAGATCACCCTGGAGCCTTCTCTAGGCTAAATAGCCCCAACTCTCTCAGTTTGTCCTTGTATGGGTGATGCTCCAGCCCTCTGATCATCTCTGTGTCCCTCCTCTGGACTCACTCTAACACATCAGTGTTCCTCTTGCTCTGAGGACTCCAGAACTGAATCCAATAATCTGGGTGGGGTATCATGAGAGCAGAGGGGCAGAATCATCTACCTTGTGTAGAGGAACTTTTAATCGAGCAAGGTTATGATGTGTTGTATGAGGTCTGTGTGGCCTATGTGCACAATCCAGCCTATACTAAGGATGGCAGTGTCATTGAACTGACCTTGAAGGACTAAGAATAGAGAAGTAAGCAGTTTTGCAGTCAGTAAAAGAATGTTAAACAGAATGCCAAACCCCAAGCATAAAAAGGAGTGGACAAATGTTTAGGGCCAATCCGCTTGTTATCTGTGACCGCGTGAACCCTTGTAAAAGGTATATAATCTGAGCTCTCTTGGCAATAAACGGAACAATACCGTACTTCTATGAAGATTGCGTATTTATTTCCTGGTTGGCAACCCCTTCACCCTTGACCTTCTGGTCACACTTCTTTTGATGTAGTGCAGAATAAGGTTGGTTTTCTGGGCTGCAAGCGCACATTTTCAGCTCATGTCAACCTTCTTATCCACCATCACTCTCAGGTCCTTCTCTTCAATTCTACTCTCAATCCATTCTCTGCCCAGCCTGTATTTGTACTTGGGATTGCCCAGCCCCCTATGCAGGATCTTGTACTTGGCCCTGTTGATCTTCACGCTCGTCACACAGGTCCGCCTCTCAAGACTGTCATGGCCTCTCTGTATGACATTCCTTCCCTCCAGCATGTCGACCACACCACACAGCTTGGTGTCATCGAGAAACTTGCCACTGTCCATGTTTCTGACAAAGAAGTTAAAACAAGCCACTGGTCTCTACTTGGACATCAAATGGATACACAGCTCTTTGAAAGTAGCCATCCAGCCAATTCCTTATCCACCAAGCGGTCCACCCATCGAATCCATATCTCTCCACTTTAGAGACAAGTGTCTGATGCTTTGCACAAATCCAGGTAGATGATATCAATTGCTCTTCCCTTGTATTATTCTGGCAATGAATATCTAACCTAGCATCTCAAACTCTCTCTAGACCAGTTTTAATTTTTTTTAAGGCAGTGGTGAAATTCTAGACTAATTGTGGCAACAGTAGTTGAGTTACTCATATTATATGAATTACTCATATTACATCGTGTAAATATGCAGGCTGGTGGACTGAAGGCTGAATAAGAAGAGCTGTCACTCCCTAGAGAGTGGAAAATAGTCTTCCCACGAGTGCTGAGGGCAATAGTGAAAAACAGAGGGGAGTGGTGGCTAGAGTGGGCCAACAGACAGAAACAAGTCCAACATCCACACTGCTTGGCAATGGCATGTGACACTTCTATTAATAACAGTTGAGTTATAAAGTTGAAGGAACGATATGAGGTCATTTGTATTCTGGTTGTGAAAAGCATAGGCAAACAATTTTCAGAGAGCCTGGAGTAAGGGTTTACAGTGTGATCTACAGCTGCACACTGCAGCCTGACATGAAGAAAAACTGCACAAACAATTCCAAGATTTTTACTTTTTTTTCAAAAAAGAAAACACTCCATACTGAACATGTCAACTGTGGCATGAATGCTGAATGCTTTGTGCCTATCAGTGTCTCCTTTCTCAGGATATGAAAAACTGCCAGAGGCTTCTGTGCAAGAAGTGGCGCAGCAGCCATTGTAGCAACAGAGCAGGAGTCCAGCCAACAGAAGAGTGGATGTTAAAGCAGTGTGGTGAACCTGGCTAGTTTAAATGACTGTGAAAGGACAAGGAGGATGATTAGAAGAAAATACAGAATATTTCTGGAATACCAGAAAACTTAGCTAGAGATGGTTTGCGCAGAATTGGTGAAGGGGAGCAACAGCAATCAGTAGCAGCAGCTTTGGGCAGAAATAGCAGATAGTTAATTAGAATGGGAGCCATGTAGTGAGGCTCTCCCCTCCCTGAAGCCTCAAATGGGGCAGGCTGTTGAGGGCCTCCAGAACTCAGCCTCTTCCCTTTCTCAGGACAGCCAACAGTGAGAGAGCTGCAAGAGGGAAAGGAAGGATCTTCCCAGTCACAATTTTCAGAAAAGGACTTGGTTTTGGACAACTACCAGACAGCTTTGTTGAGGTTAATGGTAATTTGCCACTTGTGAATTGTTACTCCATTTTTTTCTTCCCTTCTGCCTTCTGTAGACCCAATGAACTCTGACTTATTTAAATCTATCTGTTGAACTTACTGCCTCTCTAAGCATCCAGAAAATTTAATTTCCTAGATCTTTGGAAGCTCAAGTAAATGACTTTTTACATCTCTTGAGAGATGAAGACTATTAAAGGTGGATGGGGAAGAGAAATAAAGCAGAGGAATGGAGACTTTAAATGTGAATGCTGCTCAGATTGAGGGAGCAAGACAGCTTTGAAACTCTTCCTGATGTCGTGGTGGTCATGATTTGGCAGTTCATAGGTATGGATTTGTGCAGGTATGGGCAGGTTTAGCAGATTTGTGAAATGGATGCAGTATGGCTATATTTAATTTATTATCTGAAAAAGCAACATTTGGTTTCTGTTGACTGATGACACCTTGTCTTGAATGTCTCTGACTGTTGTCAGTTGTATTGCAGGCAGAAGGAGCATTTGTTCCTCCATAGCAGTGTGGGAAAAGCATGCAAAATAGTTGTATGGCATATAGAATTCAGGTTTTCTATGGCACAGAACTGTGCATATATTTTGCATAGCCTGTGATAATAAAAGAGGTCAAGAAGACGTTAAGATTAAGCACAAATGCTAAAATATGCAAGATTGCAAAATTTTGCAACATAAATACAATAATTGTGAATAAAATTTAATTCATGGTATGTTCACTACAAAGCCCACGAGCATGCACAGTACACATTGATGGTATTGACATTTTTCTTCTTTGTTCCAGAAAGGATTCTTTTCAGCTGAGAGGATATGGAAGGTCACTTATATTGGATTGCTGTGATCCTAACTTGATCTAAACTTTAATACCCTCTCACTGAGACCACATAAATGTTGCTCGCAGGAAGTGAAACTTGCAGTAAGAAAAATGGTGAGTTAATGTGCTTTTTCTGCCTAGGTCACTAGCAGTGATTACTTCAATGATCTCATCGCAGTCTCAAGTGGACATTTATCTCCATCAGAAACAATTTCATTTTGACATGTTTTGAAAATCATGTGAAGACAACAACTGAGACTGGAACTGTAGCCATTCAGTAAATGAGAGGTTGTTTTGATTAAAATTTATGATGGAAGAATATTGTATAAAATACAGTTCTTCCTAACACAGAAATAACTTTTAGAATGAGTTAAGCTCATTGATTCTCCTTGTCTCATATAAATATATTTAATTTAAATAGAGGTGATTCATGACCTCTGCTGGATCAAATTAAGGAAGATAATTTGGTTTAGATCAATTTAGCTTCATTGACTTCAGTAAAGTCACACTGACAGTACATTAGCTGACTGAGTGGGCATGTATCTGAATCACTCATACAAAAATTTTGTAGTAAAGATAGATGAAATACATTAATATGAGTACCATTCCTCATTAAAGACCCACTTGTGTTCAATATGAGTGTTTTGGACTGTTGCCAATATTTTCAGTGGATCCAAGATTAAATCCTGTGAGGTAGGTGTTCAGTCAACTCTCCAGCTGAAAGCCCTGTGCATGACGGGTGTGTGGGGGCTGGTGGGTGAGACCTGTGTTCCTGCTGGGGCTTCTTCTGGGTGAAAGCCTGACTAGGACATCACTTCCCAGTTCAAGATTCTGCACCCTGTCCTTGTCCACTGCCTCCCAGCATCCTGTCTGGAATGAAGGCACTGGCCCTGGAAGTCGACGCTTAGATTTTGTTTTTTAATGGTATAGTAAAAACTAGACACTTTAATATGAAAGTCCACTGTTAGGTGTCTCCTCCGTACTGTGCCCAAGCCAAACTCAAAGCTTGGCAGTGGGTAAATAATACTTAATAACTCTGTGAATTTTGTGTAAACACATACATATATAGTCTTCTACTTACTGAGGGCACAACTTAAACCCTTGCATATGTTTTATATTCCAGTCCTGTAGAGAAAGTCATGACAATAATTAAATGGCTGTCAAAGCACATGAAGTACTGAAACACAAGTCTTCCGAAGCAGCTATCAGCTGTAAATATCTCAATTGATCATATTACATTCAACATTACAAATAGAAAATTAGTTGACTTCCTTACCTTGAACATTTTCCTTCTTAAAATAGCACAACACCATAAAACTATTCTAGAACAGGAAGTGAAGTCCGAATAAGCACTTACTTGCCGAAAGCTACAGATAAGCTACATAAAGAACATACATTTTTCCCTCGGAGTGGTGGGGGGGTAAGTAAGGTATGTGCGCTACACAGGTAAATCTTGAACAACTAATTTGAAATAAAGTAGTGACCCTGTTTCCTCTTGGTAAATAAGCTCTGGGGTTTAGAGGGAAAGTTCATATCTTATTAACTAACTAACTAACTAACTATATTTTTCCCCTACACAAGGCTATTTCTGTAATAGCACTCATCACAAATGTCTTAAACAGGGATAGCTATAAGGTAACCCAAATAGGGTAAGGAGACAAATGTGTGAATCCTGTGAATGACCTATCTTTGATGTGCATGAGCTGTTGTTAAAAAGCATTTTTGAGACTCTCTCATATTAAAAAGTCTTTTTTTTTTACATTTCAGGAAAAAACAAAGAACAGGGAGAAAAAATAGTAGCATATACATAAGTATAGGAACTTTCTGTTGTTTTTTTTTTAATATTGCTTGTGATGTCAGTTTGTGTTTAAATTTATCCTACTTTGTGCCAATTGTAATATGTAGTCTAGAGCTAAAGAGTTGCTATCTGAGGAGAAACATGAAAATAAGGGTGGAGATAGTTATCTTCCACATTTTGTGTCAAAACATTAGAAGCTAAAGTATATCGTGAAAATATATATACATTAGATAGCCTGGAGATAAATACGTCTAATGATTTAGTTAACATCTCAATTATTCAACATCCCTCTTTTCTTTATTAAGTTATATGGATTCTGTCTGCTAATAAAGTATTGGTATGTATTTGCTAGAATATTTATATGGTATTCTTTAGAATCTGAGTTTATTTCTTCTTGGTTTTGAAGTGCAAGCATGTGATATTTCATATATTAACTTTTATCATATTAGTGTGACCATATAGAAATATAACCCCAATTAAATCAGAAGTGCTTAACTGGCTTATCTTTATTTTACTGTCTGCAAGGAAAACTAGATTCAGACTTCAGTTAAATCTGCTATTAGTTCCTAAGCCTATGAACACATGCAACTTGACTTGAACTGAATCAATAATGAACAGACAGCTGCAGGTAAGAATAGAAGATGGCTATAGTGTATTTTCAGGCAAGATATACCCAAAGATCTTGTCCCTGGGTTGAGTTTCCTAAAAGCTGAATACATCGTGCCCAAATATATCACATAGCTGCAGAAGCAAAGAAGGAAGAAACAAAGAAGGAAGCAAGGCGTGTTTTACTCAGATAGCAGGCATGGAATGATTCTCCAAAAAAGCTGGAGAAAGGATTAAAATACCATTTGTAAAATTTCTCCAGAAGTAAGGAGCATTTGCCAGCAAACCCTAGCGCTCAATTTACTGTCTGTGCATGTTCAACAAAAGGAAATTGTCAGGTGGTTCCAAATTCTTTGAAATTTCCAATAACAAAATGTCATCTTTTTTGGATTCAGATTCAACAAACAGCTCTTCTGTGAACTAAACCGTGAATATTCTTGCTATGGTTGGTGATACAATTGTTTGTATTGAAGGATTCTTCTGTTATGGCTGCACATGGTGTTCCTTTTCTGTTTCAAACAGCAAACTGTTACTCCATTTTCTTTCATATAGAGCTGATTTCACTGCCAGTGATGCAGCCACCATCTAAGTCCGCAACATCCCCAATGCCTCTTCTATATCCTGATTAAGTTAATTCCCATAGCGTCCAGCACCTTAACAGTTTGCAAAGCACTTTAGGGCTAAAGAAATAGCATTATACGAATATATGTCGCCATCATATTGAGGACACTTTTCTAAACTGGTATGAGATAAACTAGCTTAAAATAAAAACATTTTTTCATACTAACTGCAAAAGGAATTTAAGTGTGATTTAAAAAAAGGCAGAGATGTAATTATGTTTTGAGAAATCAAAAAATTAGCCAGCATAAAAATTGCAGCATGAAACCCATTACAAAAATAGATGAATTGAGAAGATTGATTGACCTTGTGTGCTTTTCTAGCAACCCACAGCTACATGAATCATTTCTTACAACTTGGTATTAATTACATGCAAGGCTCAGAGGGTGATTATTACATTTCTGTAGAAGTTAGTCTTCTGCAGAATGCAAATGGCTAAAGTCAGTTGCTCTGCAGAGCTATAGTCTCTAGAAACTGTATTTTCATTTGAAGATCTGGGTGCAAATTTTGACACTCCTTACCACTGAACTAATCTGAGCTGCAGAGAAACCTTTTTTGCTGTTGAGCAAATGATGAGAGTGTGATATTACAAAATAGTCACAAAGCATTGAAATAAACTTGAAAGAGCATATTATGCCCCTTCTGGAATGCAACTGAAATTCTCATATGAAGTGTAATGTGTCATAAGACATGAATTGAGAGAAACCAGAACCTTAGCTTTACTGAATCTATTCAGATGGCAAAAACCCAAGAGGACCTACAATAGTTGTCTGCAGGTTCTATACAGAATATCTGGTCAAAAAATCCACCTGAAAGCATACACAGCATAGGAGAATGAGGGGCCAAGTAGGGGTGCTTTGATCATTTAATAAAGTAGGACAATATAATCATGACAAAAAACCCTTGTTCCGAACCAGAAAAAGCAGAACCTTGTCCTGAACTGTGTGTAGCCTTACGCAGGTCCCCCTCCCGCTGTATAATCAACTCAAGAATGAAGTGACCCTTTATATCATGTGTATTTGGTTTCCTTCTGGTAGGGAAAGAAAAAAATACCGTTCCTGGATTTTTTTCACCAATTGAAATTCCTGTTTTCTGAATACTTCTGGCGCTTCCCTTAATGATTTAATCACACTTGAGTTTAAGTGAAGATCAGAAAATCACACAGCTGTTATCTGGAAGAGACCTCGGAAGTTCGTCTTATCTACCCACTGCCTCTGACAGTGTAAGTTTTGTCTCTGCTGTTCCTAACAGATGTTGGAAATGTTCCTAAACATTCCTGATGCTGAAGAGCCCACAGCATGCCCATTTTTTTTGCTATACTTTTAACCCATCTTTTTCCTATTGCAGCTTGGGAACATTACTTCTTAACATGTTTATTAGTAGCCAAAAAGCATTTAAAGGAATTTACGTTGTTTCTTTCATATTTATATTCCTGGCAAAAGAAACCCCAAACAAGCCCATGATTTTTTCTCTACCAATTGAATCCTGGTTTGCGATATGTATTAGGACTTTCTACTTCTGAAGTTTACTTCCTGTTTTTCATGCATTGGTGTAAAAGTATTTATGAATAACAGCTCATGCATTATCACAGTTTCTCTCTCTTTTGTTTCTGTTGTACAATACTTCCTCCCACTACCTTTTAAACTTCTATCCTGTTAACACTTACCCAAAGAATTTGCTCCCTCTTCCCTCAATTCTAGTTCAAAACATTCCTTATTACATTTGCAAGTGTGCAAAGATACTCTTCCTCATCTTCTTTTGGGGGACTCCACCCTCACTCAGAGGTTAAAGCATATCATCCCGGGGTTAAGGAAAGCAAAGTCCTGCTGCTGAGGTTGTTGACATGGCTGTATTTGCCCTCAGGCTGTGTTTGTCCCTGCTTGAACCCTGAATTTTCTCGTGGGAGGACTGATGAGCGTAGCCCCTGCTGATGCCAGGATGCTGTAGTCAGTTGTGGTCTGCTTAGGCTCACTCCAGCCAAGTCGCCTCCCTTCGCATGAAGAGGAAGGTGTACCAGGAGCCCAGAGGTGTTTCTTGAGGCTGTCAATAACATTTTGGGTAGCCATGCACGGGGATGGGAGACAGATGGGTCTCTTCGCTGCCAGCAGGGGGAAGTCACAAACTACTTTTATGGTTTGATTTTCCTGCTGATAAAGAGGGCGGTGAAATGTCCCAGTATTTTCTTCCTCTGTCACAGGCATTACATCTCCCCTTGCTACCTAAGCTGCATATTTGTTTCTGGAAGAATTAAAAAGGAGCAAAAGCCTTCCTCGGAAAAGATGAGGTAGTCATTACTATGTAGTGTGATTGCAGCTTGCACAAACGTTTCCTTTCATGACTGACTTTCAGGCTGTGTTCTAGATCAGAATGTGATTTAAAATATGTGTTCTGGGTAAAGCACAGATCAAGCACTTGGTTCTTATCCTTTATCCACAGACCATGTGTTTCTTTCATATTGTAAAACATTCCACTGGGAAAATAAAAGTACCTCTGCATGTTCATATTCAATTTAAAAGGTCATTAATGAAACATTGCCACTGCAAAGTTTAAGTAGCAGAATAAGGACGTGTGAAATAAGAGCTAGTTTATGTAAATTTTTATTTTATTTTCTTACTGGAGTTTTCATGTCAAATATGCCGTGATGGCATTCTTAAATACATAAACAGTATTGATTTATTGGAAAAAATACTACACAGGTGATTAAGGTAGCTAAATAACACTGACAATACATTGAAAATATTTATGTAAATGAATATGAATAATTTACTCTGTGATATTTGCAACAGACAATCTTTTGTTGATTATGAGTTCACAGAGTTCTAAGGTTATTCGTAAGAGTATTAATTTTCCATGCATTATTATAAATCGTCTAAAAGTTTGTCACAGAAATATTTTTTATAATTTGCAGGTTTTTAAAGTAAGCATTCTTACCTATTAACTCAATAAGCAGGAGTAGTATATGATTGAAGTGATTAGTCACAGCATCTAGAAATCAATCACATGTAACTGAATTGAGTTTATAAGTCAAGAAATCTGAAAGCTGAAATGAATCTACAGCAAGCATTATTTGAAAGTTAAGCACACAAAATGTATGATGATATTGATCTCTAGCAAGAAAGGATTTGCTGACCCACAAAAAAAAAGAGTTGATTTTTTTTAACGTAGTGTGGCATTATTAATAATTACATTTCCTCTTTTGTGTTTTGGATTTTTGCTGTTGAGAAGGGATTTGAGGTTGGTACTTCTAATCTTATTCTTTCAAATTTTCATTTTCTGAATGTTTTTCAGTACCAAAATAAGAATGACTGCAAAAGAAGGACCCAGGTGAAAAAATGGTTTATGACAGTATGTTTCAAACCTTAAGTGAGCAAACCCAGGCATTAAGGGGATAATTTCATATTTTGTTATGGATCTGTTTCGTTGAGAACACATATCATTGGTAAACCTGCTTGATTGCTATGACAGTATTTCCATAGTAGAAGAACATGATGTGGTTTATTGTAAGAATATATTTTTCAGAACACTACAGAAAGGATAAAAGTAAGTGCAGAAAACTATTTTTTTTAAATTATATCGAGTTCTCTGCTGTCTTGGAGATCCAGCTTCATGATAAAAGCTAGTGCAAAAGTCGATAGGAGTTTACCCTTTTCAGCAGATATTTAACTCCTTGTGAGACTGTGACACCCCAGGACAAACAGTGCTGTAAGACAGAGTAATCAGTATCTCTCTTCAATCCAGTTTGACTTCAGCTGCATCTCTTGTTCAGCATTGCCAAAATACTAATAAGCCAATCTCAAATATTAGTTTTAATGAGTCACTCATATTGTTTGCATAGCAGGTCAGATAATTGTTACCTAATTTATCAGTATCTTTGAATTAGCAATTAATCTAAACAATTTTTGAGGCAGTGTGAGCAGATAATCTCCAGTGTTACAGTGGTGTTTTCATACTGTACACAGTGCTCTCACTTTGCTTTCTGTCAATGACTTAATCCATGTATTTCAGATGGACTCTTATTTGCAATGATTTTGGCAATAGGGAACAAATACCAGGAGAAAATATTTTTGGCATCATACAGCTGTAATTAAAACAAAGTTTGTCAAGATTTTTGTACATTCTTGCGGTTTTCATCCTTTAAGTTCAACATGATCTGGACCTACCCTGCCAAAACCAAACCAAAAAAAGAAAAAAAAAGGAGAGAGGGAAAAAAGGGCAGGGCAGGGCAGGAAAGAGAGGTTAATTTTTTTAGCCTGAAAGCTATATATGAAATATAAGATAAAATACATCAAATTCAATAACTACACAGAGACAATTTCCACTTCTTTAGAAGCGAGTCCCATGATGGGGCTGTGATATTCTGGGTACTGGTGAGGCATGTGGTGTTGAAGTGATGATGCTGATGAAGACTTGCAGGAAAATTTGGAGAAGCTGTCAGATGCATGATGGCAGCTGAGCAGGACACTTCAAGGGACAGGCAGAAAACACCTGATGTGGTTCATGGGAGACAAAGGTGGAACTGGGCTCCCTCAATGTCACCGATGGTGAATGGCAGTGCATTCCTAAGGGTACGTCCCATGAAAGAACAGGTCAGGCAGTCTGGCAATGAGAAGACCAATCTCTTCTGCTCTTCCTTTCTCAACTCTCCTTTAAGACTTTTTAAGATGTGTGCTGAAAATGTAATACTCCACAAACTCTATCATTGCTTTGCTAAGGTACCTCAAAGAAAAGAAACACTCTGAAATGCTTTTCCCATGTTGGAGGCTAATGGACTTAACATTCTTTAATATATATGAGTGCAATAAATTTTATTGATCCATACTTCATTGTTCTGAACAGAAACAACTAGAACACTTCTAAACTCTTGTTATTAAATTTGATAATATGACTGCCTTTCAAAATATTCAACACCTGACATCCTTTGGAGTGAAAATCTCATATATATTTTAAAGTATTGTATGAAAAACAGAATGCAATTTATGCTGTGTCCACCACACAGACCCCATTGTCCTGGACCTGAAAGGAAACAAGTAGACGGGGGGATGTGGTTTATCTAAGCCACACATTAATTGAACTTGTCTGGGAACTGTGCAGCAGCAAAATTCACATTGGCTATCGTGTTTCTTTATGGAACTGCTTCCACTCCGTAAATAGCTGACTCTCCCTTTCTTTGACTGGGCCCCTAGCACCTTCCCTCACACTAGTGGCATTTCAGTTTGGTTTGGGGGTGTCTTCCTCTTTGTCTCCTTCTAGCTCTAATTTAGGAGGAGGTTGAGGCTTTCCTGTAAGATGAGCCTGTGTGATGTCCCTGAAACCTTCTGCGTGTCAGCGTCTGGTTAGGTACCTCACTGTCTCTCCTGCTTTATCCTTGGTGGTCCATGGACCAGAGAAATCTTGTACTGTGAAGGCACCTCAGTGACATGGGAAATACTCCTTTCCAGTTTTCCCAGAAAGATGATTAGAGCAATCTCTGCAATCGGTGCCAACACCACATCTCTATGTTAAGCTGAAGGCTGAATAGCCTACTTGGGTGTGACAGGGTTTTATGATGGAAAAAAATATTTCAAGACTTTCTCAAAGGCCAGCGGAAAGCTATGAGGTGCCATTCATCTGATTGTTCATATTGTGCTTCACACTTATTTCAAATCCAAAAAAGCATGAATGCTTAAAGGAATAGTTATTCCTTTTTTTTCTTTTCCTATCTGTCTAGATAGTTTGCTAACATTTAAGTTGTAACATTTATTTTTATGTTTCTGTGACGAAATTTTAATACTAAAATACCTGCACAAAACTTCCTCACTTCGGTATGCTGGTGAGTTTGCAAAAGATGGTTGTTGACTGTGAATATATTCTTATTTGTTTGCTGCAGAGAGAACATTTTAATGACTGGATTTTTAATTTGAGAGACACATAGCCTTTGCTCATGCTCTTGCAATCAGATTATAAGCACGTAAGGCATGAGTAAGTAATCAAAGATGAGTCTCATGAAATTTGGATCAGCATAAGATATTTTTTTAAACATACTGAGCTTGTACATACTATTTGCTGTTTTCTGTAGATGTGAAGGAGTCTGTGCATGTGTAAGTCAAATATAGGAGGAAAAGTACCCCATTATGCTCATCGTCGAATATGCAATTAAAATAAAGAAATGATATTTGCATTGGAAACGAAATGTTCATCTTTTAAAGTTCTGTACTGTAATTTCCATAAGCTGGTTAGTGGTGAACAGCTCTCATCTGGAATGCTGACATGGTGTCTGCTGTCAGACATCTTTTCCTAATAAGGTAAATCACTCAGTGTTGAGTTGATCAGACTGAATTCAGGGAATGATCTCCAGCATAAGCCAAAAGACACTAGCAAACCACAGGTTAAAGTTCACACCCGCCAATAATATCTTGCCTATCCAACAAGAAACACAGTCAGGGTGTATTGGTTACCTCTGACAAAAGCTATATTACTATTTTTAAATGACAGCTTTTCTTTAGAGCAGTCATCTTTCTGTCATCTGAGAAGTTTATCTAAAACAGATGGGAAATAGCCTTACTGTTTTTCCTTATTCTGTTTTTCCTTATTCTTTTCTTTTAAATTTCATTTCTTAGGTGTAGAATTATTTTGTTAGAAACAAGGAAATGGTCTGACTTCTGCATATAGTCTGTTCTTGTAAATTGGTCCCATCGATTCTCTGGTGTTTCTTGAGATTATTACAAAGCACTACACCAAACAGTTATATTGCGTGCTCTTTTCAAAAATTTATTGGTAGCTTGTATTTAAGCAAGTGTACAAGTAGATCATAAATATTATGTTATTCTCTACGACAATATACCCATGTGCAAGATGTGACATTGCATAGAAACAAATAGTTCAAACTTGAATTATATATAGGATATACATGGGTCAATAGAGGTATAGGTATGTGGGGATAACTGCAGATCATAAAAGGATGTGAGCTAGGCTTTTCTCTGGCTCCCTTCAGACTAACAATTATTTATCTCTCTGCCTCCCTACCTGTGTCGTATCTGATGGTTTTACAGTGCAAGGCAGGTTGAATTTTCCATATAAAATTGAGGTCAGAGTGAAGCTGACTACTGAACTGTTCAAAATCTCTCAACTTTCTTCCTCTTAAGAGTAAAATCTTATTGTTTGGTTTTGAATTCTCATAAAACTTGATTTTCCCTGGTAAAGATTTACAAGAAAAGTCCATTAGTACCATTAGCATAACAACCATAATTCTGTGTTTGGTTTTTGGTTTTGTTTTCAAAGAGCAAGATTTGCTCTGTGACCTTTGAAGGTGCCTTATCACCAGGAGCTAGTGACAACTTTTAGCTCAGACTGCTTCATCCTCAGCTCCAGCATGGCTTCTGGCCAGTATCATCCCAAAGCAGAGCAATTATTGAAATTACTTATATGGAAAACTGCAAAATCGGGCCTTGTGAAATTCCTCTGAAAAATGTGATTCATGTCTAAATATGTGCCAGAGAAACATGGAGAGCCAGGGAATGGATTTAAGACTCCTTTTCCTGGACTTTTAAGAAAGCGGGGCAAAGCACAAAATATAGACTAGAATGTGACCTTAGTGCACTCAGATTTAAGTGCACTTGATTTAACACTATCATTAATATGGTATTAATTAATGCCCTAGATATTAATACAGTACAATTAATGCAAAGACATTCATTTCCACACCAGAATCACTATGCTTATGAAGAAGCAACAGAAATAATTCCTTTGCAAGCTAGAGGGAAAGGAAATCTTCTAAGATATTGTTACTTGTCATCTACTCTTAATGAAAATGGAAATTCTGCTCTGAGACTTTAACACTTTGAAAAAAGAGGCTTTAATGAAATCTGAGAGTGTCAAACCAAATGAGAAATGGAATAATTGAAGAGACAGCATGAAAAATGAAGGCTTAAACAGGGCAAAATAGTGCTTAAATATGTGCAGATTTGGTCCACTGCGTTTCTTCCTGTATTATTTTGTGTCTGTCTTTGGAATATGAAGAGTTATGGGTGGTTTTAATAATTTAAGCCAAAAATAGCTATCTGCATCCTCAGTTAAATAAATCATCCATAATAAAACACAAAATATTTTTGGTACTTCCTTTATAGTTTTCACTCTACAAGCTACTTGAATATCTTCTCAAAGTTGTTGTATTCAAGATAAACTTTCTGGAAGAATATTGTTACCTCTAGAAGAATTCAGAAGAAGATGTACGAGTATGGAAATTAAGCATTTATAGTACCTCTTTCTAGGACATTGTACCAAGATGTTTATGGGATCCAAAACAGGAAGGAGATCTAAATAATGCTGTATATGTGGTGTGTGGCCCCTGTCTGGATGCCAGGTGCCCACCAAAGCCACTCTGTCACTGCTGTCCCCAGTTGAACAAGGGAGAGAAAATATAACTGAAGGCTCATCGGTCGAGATAAGGACAGGGAGACATCACTCACCAACTACATCACAGGCAAAACAGGCTCAGCGTGAACAAAAAAATAATTTAATTTATTACCAATAAAATCAAAGTAGGATAATGAGAAAGAAGCCCAAATCTTAAAAACACCTTACGCCCCTCCCTCCCTTCTTTCTGGACTTAACTTTACTCCTGAATTCTCTATCTCCTCTCCCTCAGCAGCAGAGGGGTATAGGGAATGCGGGTTGCAGTCAGTCCATCATATGCTGTCGCTGCTGTTCCTTTCTCTTCAAGAGGACTCCTCACACTCTTCCCCTGCTCTAGCATGGGGTCCCTCCCACAGGAGAGAATCTTCTTTGAACTTCTCCAATGTGAATGCTCCACTGTCAATTCCTTCCACGGGGTGCAGTTCTTCAGGTACAGACTGCATCAGCATTGCTCCCTCACGGGGTCGCAAGTCCAGTCAGCAAACCTGCTTCAGCGTGGGCTCCTCTCTCTATGGGTCCACAGATCCTGCCAGGAGCCTGCTCCAGCACGGGCTTTCTGTGAATTCACTGTCTCCTTCATGTATCCACCTGCTCTTCCTTGGGGTTCTCGATGGGCTGCAAGAGGATATCTACTCCACTGTGCACCTCCAAGGGCTGCAGCTTGCCTCACCATAGTCTTCACCACAGGCTACAGGGAAATCTCTGCTCCGGCACCTGAAACATCTCCTCCCCCTCCTTCTTCAGTGACCTTGGTGTCTGCTGAGTTGTTTCTCTCACATATTCTCATTCCTCTCTCCAGCAGCAATTGTGCAGTTTCCTTCCCCCAACGCCCCTTCTTAAGTATGCTCTCACAGAGGTGCTACAACCTTTGCTGATGGGCTTGGCTTTGGCCAATTTTTGGAGCTGGCCAGTATTGACTCTATGAGACACAGAGGAAGATTTTAGCAGCTTTTCAAAGAAGCCATCCCTGTAGCCCTCCCACCACCCCGTCCCCTCCGCCCCTTTCCTCCTAAACCTTGCCATGTAAACTGAACATGATGTGTATACTTTTTTTGATCATCAGTCAGCAGGACCAATTCTATAGTGTGGTTCAGCTGCAATTGCACAGCTGTGTGGTAGCAGGGAGGACACAGCAGGGAAAAGGAGCAAACACTTGGTACTTGTTCAGCCATCTGTTCAAAACATCAGCTTTTTCCCTGCTTCTGTGCATTGCACCCCTGAGAAAGGCTGTGGTGTTGTGAATGGATTTGTGCATGGGGTTTGTTTTGTGAATCGGTGTCCAAGTGTCCAAGAAACAAATCTGCAACTTTCCTTTGAAACAGAATTTCAGTGTTATGTGTCATCTGTACTACTTGCTTCAGTGTGAGTAAGATCTTATTGCTTCCTCTCCTAGAACAGATGCCCAAGGTGAACACTTGGTCAAAGATAAAGATACTCAGCTTCTTTTCCCGTGAGGCAGAAATGTGAGGATGGATGCTACTCCACAATAAAATGAATCTGAGCTTCAGGTTTTTCAAAATATCTCTTGGCTTTATGATCTATGACTTAAACAGAGAAATAAGGGGAAAAAAAAGATTAAGTAACAAAAGATCTGAAAGTACAGTTTAATATTTACTTTGCATATTGTGGTCTAACTATGATTTCTTTTAAATTATATGATACATTTGCCAGCTAAGTAAATTCAGATTCAATTTGTATTGTTCACTGCTAATCTTACATCAAACAGACATACCAAAACTATAACAAGTTTAACACTTGGAACATCTTGACACTGAAATTATTAAACCTCTGCAGAAAGCAAAATACTCAAAGCAAGGAGGAAGTAAGAATGGATCTCTCAAAAACTGTATAGGATTTGGGCAAATACATGATAAAACGGTTTGCTTACGATCAGACACTAAAAATGCATCTTTAATCAACTTTTCCATAAATCCTCATATATATTAATTTTGTCTGTTATTGGTCAGAATACTCAGAATACTTATTCATTTTAACAATTACTTAATACAAAGCTGGATATCTTTTTTCCTAAAAGATCCGTTTGTTTACATAGCTTGTGGCTTCCTGTCATAGCTGGCAACTCAGTTCAAGCTGGGAGAAGCCTTCCAGTCCATATAAATTGGACTGGAATTGGGCTGCATTGGACACTGATGGTAGTTAACCCAGCAGACCTTTGCAGTGAATAGCTAAACACTATTCAGTATTAATTAACTATTCATGATGATGATATGCAGTCATCTGCAGACTAGCATACAATTTAAGTTTTACTGTGAGTGGACAATTACAAGGAAATGGTGATGTGCAATTTTCCTTTTATTTTCACATTTAAAGCAGGGGTAATAAGCAATTCTTTTAATTTGATTTAATTTATTTTATTCTCCAATAGTTAATTTAATCTAGATTAATTCTTTCTAGCAAAGACAGTTTAACTGAGTTGTCCTACATTTTGGAGAGTTTTCATATTACAGAGCTTATACTCAGTCAGCTGTGCCTCCTGCCAAAGAGTCAGCTCTGAATGTTCATCCACCCTACGTCAAGGCAGCAGTCGCAGTCCACAGCAGTGGCATGGCTTTGCCACCACCCTGTTTATCCTACTGTGCTTAGGAAGATCGTAACCCCACCTGTGGGTTTTTTGGTCTAAGGTGACGTTCTCTCTTTGCATGGTTCACAGGAACCAGAGGGTTTGCATACCACAGTGCCCAGGTGCAGGTCCTGGGTGAAGGAAAAAGCCAGATGTGACAAAAGGTTGTGGAAGTGTTGACTAGTAGTAGCTGCTGCTGCTGGAAAGGATGGATGGGGACACAAGGGAGAAACTATGAGGGGGAAGGAGGTCCCAAAAAAAGCCATCCCATAAAAATTTCCTTCCGATCTTCCAAGGAGCAATAAACCCAAATAGCCAGATCTCTCAGCTCCAGTCTGACCCTTTCTCTGCTATTTCCCTTCTTGTGGGTGAAGATTTCCCCCTTCATCTTGAACCAGCACAGTACAATTTTATTTATGTTACTGAGAAGGCTTGAGTTGGCTATGAAAAGTCCATTTTTTCCCCTCAAAAAATACAGTTTTAATGAAGCAGAATTACTTGGCTTTTTTTTTCCATCTAAAAATCTGTCATAAAACTGAAATGTCTTGAGAAAGCTTTTAAAAAATCCTTTTTAAAGAAAACGATTCTGTTGTTGTTGTGCTTTTTAATGTTTCCTTTTCTCTTTTTTTTAATTATTTTTGTTTAAGTTTTTTTTTCCAGAAATGAGAACTCCACTTTGGCTTACCTAAAGCTGCTCAATCCTCTCTACAAACCACAGTCCATCTGACGCTGTGTTACGTAAACTGCAGACCACGGAGGGAAGAGGCACAAAAAGGGAATTTATATTTCTCTGTGACAGTTTTCAGCACATGTTCGCAGTTGTCAGTATTTTACCTTCTTTTTATTCTTGCTTCCCTGGAAAAACGTTTTTGGGAGGTGGGGCATTTTCAAACAACAAGAAAGGTAATATCCAGACAGATACTTCACAACCAGTCGGATCAGATTGTATGTAAATTAAGTAGTTACGCAGTGAACTAATAACTTTTACAAATGACTGATAATAACACTTAGAAATTCTTGGAACAGCCCTGCTGGCTGAAGAGAAGTAAATCAAACTGAAAAAGAGAAGACAACCAGCATGACAAATAATGTCCATTCCTTTCCTCAGGAAAACACTTCCATTAATGCAAAGTAGAAATAATTTAATAGTGAAAATTTCCAGAAGGGTAAAAAGTAAATAAAGGACAAATTGTACCAGGAAAATATGACTGGTTGATTTGACAGCATTACAGAAATAGTCAGATTAAGAAAACATTCCATTTGAGGGACCATTACTTGGAAGTGATTCGATTCGTAGTTTGCTTTTGTTTTGTTTTTCTTTCATAGCATTTGAGTCAAAAGGGATCACTGGAAAATCCAGGCCATCCTCCTGTTTGTGAAGAGATGATACATTTCACCCAAAAGCTTATGTGTAAAACCTCTTGTCTTTTTTTCCCCGTGTCATTCCCTTTGTTTGGGTGACATGTATTCAGGATTACCTTTAGCTTTGTGCTGAAGATGCAAGGGAGGTTTGTTCCTTCATCCCCTTTGGGAGTTCACCTCAATGGTTTTTCATTTTTGCTCAAAAATATCTATCTTCACTGGTTTTTTTTTTACTTTGATTATCGCTGACGACATGACATAATCAAATTTTTAGTGAAGTATTTACTAAAGGAGTAATTTTATTTAACCATAATTTAGACAATCATGACTAGACTTATTTATAAACTCTGAAATGTCGATGTTTGTTAGGAAAGGCTTGTTTCTGCTTTCCAACCATTTTTTTAATTTCAAAACAAATCTTCTCAAATATTGTGCAACCTCTTCTATTTTCAAACGCTATTCTGAATCCTTAACTCAGGTTACATTTCAGTAAGTTTCACAAGCCATTTGCAAAGAGAGGCAATACTTTGCTCCAAGCCCTACTTGGTCAAGAATTTATGAAAAAGGGTAGGAGAAGAAGAGACTGAATGTGAGATGTTATGCCCAAATTAGTAAGCAGTCTCCTGGAATCTGAGAGTCGGGTTTAAATGCTTGTGTTTTATTCAGCTGAGAGACTGGAACTTGACCATATTGTAGTTCACACTCGCCTGCTCTATTAATTGCTGTTTATAAAGCAGTTGCCTTGTTTCTGTCTTTTGGAGCAGTTCTAGTTTCCAAACGTGATTGACTAAACACTGATGTTGAGGCTTGCTCTCTCACATCGTAAAGAGATGCACCGAGGTGCACCACCTGTCAGCGTATTGTTCCTCCTTTTTACAGCAAAAAATAATCTTAGAGACATATCATCCCAATTAAAATATTTCACTTTGGTGAGATATCTACATGCTAGAACGTAATATTGAGCATTCCAGCTGTAAGTTAAAATGCAGTAGTTTAAATGACAGTGCAGAAGAGATGGACTCATAAATTTCACCTCATACCTAAGTTAAGGGAAAAGGGCAGCACCCTGACATGACTTTGCAGTAAATTAGAAGAGGTAACCTCTCAAACTGTCACAACAAGAGACCTTTTGTTTACATGACTATGCACTGGGTCTCATCCTACTATGGAAAATATAATACAATTTTGTGAAAGCTGAAAGTTTTTATAAGAAAGTGAATTTGCTTTTCCTTAGACTCACCTTACAATTGTTTCTCTACTTAAACACACTTTTATCAGAATTATTTTTAATAATGAAAGACGACTGGCAAACAACATATGTAAACACAATTTCAAATCTTTCTTTAAAAACTTTTCTACTTGATTTCTCACTTTTTAAAGAAGAGAGGTTCCACCTTCCTGGGGAGCAGGCCCGTGTTCACATGCAGAGAGAATCATAGAATCACTAAGGTTGGAAAAGACCTCTAATATCATCAAGTCCAACTGTTAGCCCAGCACCACTATGCCTACTAAACAGTGTCCTGAAGTGCCATGTCTACAGATTTTTTGAACACCTCCAAGGAAGGAGACTCTACCAGTTCCCTGGCAGCCTGTTCCAGTGCTTGACCGCTCTTTTGGTAAAACATTTTTTTTCATAATATCCAACCTAAATCTCCCCTGATGTAACAAGGCCATTTTCTCTTGTTTTTTTGCTAGTCACTTGGGAGAAGAGACTGACATGCACCTCACTAGGACCTCCTTTCAGGTAGTTGTAGGGAGTGATAACATCTCCCCTCAGCCTCCTTTTCTCCAGGCTAAACAATTCCAGTTCCCTCAGCCACTCCTCATAAGACTTGTGTTCTAGATCCTTTACCAGCTTTGTTGCCCTCCTCTGGATACGCTCCAGCAACTCGATGTCCTTCTTATAGTGAGGGGCCCAAAACTGAACACAGTGTTCAAAGTACGGTTGAACACAGTGTTCAAAGTACGGTCTCACCAGTGGCAAGTACGGGGGCATGATCAATTCCCTAGTACTGCTGGTCACACCATTTTTAATACAAGCCAGGATGCTGTTGACCTTCTTGGCCACCTGAGAATACTATTGGCTCATGTTCAGCCAACAGCTGACTGGCACCTGCAGGTCCTCTTCTACTGGGCCACTTTCCAGCCACTCTTCCCCAGGCCTTTAGCATTTCATGGCGTTATTGTGACACAAGTGCAGGACTCAGCAGTTGGCCTTGTTGGATTGCATACAGTTGGCCTTGGCCCATCGATACAGCCTGTTCATGTTCCTCCACAGAGCCTGCCTGCCCTCAAGCAGATCAACACTCCTGCCCAGTTTGGTGCCATCTGAAAACTTTCTGAGGGAGCACTCAATCCCCTCATCCAGATCATTGATAACGATACTAAACAAGACTGGCCCCAGAACTGAGCCCTGGGAAACAGCATTTTAGATTGACCACAAACTGAATTAAACCATTCCCCACAACTCTGAGGGCCTGGCCATCCAGTGAGGTTTTTTTCCAGTGAAGAGTACACTTGTCTAAGCCATGAGCTATGGAATCAGCAAGCAGGGAGGTGGTAACCTATGTCAGCACTGGGAGGCTCCTTGATCATGAATACAATGCTTACCAACAGCCATGCTTTGGAGGTGCTTGGAAAACATCACTTCGTGCTCAGGCAAGATGATATGAACACTGGCACAACTCGAGAAGGTGTTGAAAGTTGCTGGGCTGAGGAAAAGCCTGCAGTGAAGGGCGAGTCCTGGACAGTGGAGTACACAGACAGGAAATTGGTTTACTAACTTTCTTGCTTCCTCAGAAGAACTGAGTTTTCTCTGTTTTCAAATTTATGAGTTAGAGTGTAGAAGGTCTTTAAAGTTATTTTGTTTGCTTTATATTGGTCATTATGAAAAAAGGCATATAGGGTCAACCTCAAAGCTCTGTCAGACATGCACGTAGTCTGTACTTCATGTACCCTAGTGATTTAAAAGAATTTCCTTGAAAATAATTTCCTCTAAAATAATTTCCTTAGATAATCCTCACTGTATATAACCTGAAGTAGGAGGGAGCAGCATCAGAGAAACTTTTCCAGGATAAAATACCCGCTGTACCTCAACATGCCTAATTAATTCTAATACTTAATAATGTTTTTTATATAACTAACAACAGGGTAGTAAGTCTGAAAAAAATAAGTCAGGAAAGATCAACCACTTATATTACACATAGGGTCAGATTAGGTGATAGTAATAGTCCTCTTTCAGCTACTGAGTCTGCTATCACGGAGCTTTACAGCTATTCAAGATGTGAACTTGTCTGAAACCTTTCAAAACAAGCAGAACATAAAAAAAAAAAGAGAAACAGCTTGGAAGTAATTTGTTGCTTTTTACTTTTTCCACAATTTTTCCTATTTATATCTAATGACAGAAGGTATTAAGGGCTTGAACAACTTGGTCTAACTTTGAAGTTGGCCCTTTATTGAACAGGGCTAGATAAGGTGACTTGCAGGGGTCCTGTCCAAACTAAATTGTTTCCTGATCCTATAACTCAAATTGTCTCTTAGTCAATGAATTTACTATTTCTCACCAAAATTTCATGGAATTAAGAAAAAAAGCACCATAAGTTACCCAAAATAAGAATGTGTCTTTTCAAGGCTGTAGAGTGCTGAGTTGCCTCACACAATCTGATAATTTTTCATCGTTAGAAGTCCAGTTAATGTCTGTTACCTAAAAGAATCTAGGATGAAAGAAATCTTAAAATTCTTTAGGTTAATAATATATTTACTTTGAAGCTTTGTTCTTTTATTAGTACAAACTCAGCGTACAAAGAAGATGCATGTTCTCCTATTGTCATTGGTCAGAATTCAGCTACACATTTATACTATAGTGTGCTAATTACAAAAATAAAAGCCCATGAGGTTGCCTGAGTGATATTGTTTCAACCAAACAGTTCAAAGCTTTTATGGTAATCTATGTCAAATATTATTTCCTTCATTTGGGAACTAGATGCATGATAGATTTTATATTCCTTGTATACCAGAGAATTTTCTTCTACTGGTTGAATTTTTGCTACCTAGATTGACTAATCTCTCATCTTGTTTGTTTGATAAGCCTCTATATATTTCTATTTTTATTTCAGTAGAAAATATTTTATATAAACTACTGACAAAAAGCCTTTTGTTTTCTCTATGTGCCAGTTTTTCACTGTATATCCAAAAATACAATGTGTGAAGGGTAATAATCCATTTAGTATGTACTATTGCACTATTCACTTATGACACATGCCAGACTCTTCTTTCACTTCTGTTCTGCATCCTGTTCATCTTTGCCACAAACAATTTGTAAAAGTTGATAAAAATACTCCAGACTTTTTATTTTTATGATTTAAACCTGTTGCCTAAATTTTCAAATATTTTTGTTCTGAGATTAACTCTAAACTCTCCTTAAATCTTTCTTCTGCATCCATATTCATTCTCCTCCTTTCCAATTATAACAAAATGCACACTAGGGTTACATTCAACAGCAACAGCAGTAGCACCCCTGTTCAAGGTGATTTCCCTAAAGTTTCCATTCCAAAGCAAATTTCGGACTTTCTCGACCATTTAATAAAAGTGCTTTGAGCATCAAATGTGTTCTTCTGGAACTTGGCTAGGACCAAATAGTTGTTGGTTTCTTTGAAAAACAGATCTAAATTCCTTTTAACAAGCTGATTTTGAAAGGAAACATTAATTACAACTGTTTGTAATCCATTTTTTGCCACATTTTACTTGCAAAGCAACTTTCTACTTACACTCTAAATGAAGCCTGTTTGAAAGATTGTAACAAGGTAAAATGTGTGAAATTAAATGAATAACACCAAAGTGAACATTCAAGGTCAAATTAGGAACAGTTAAAAGGCTCCAGTTTAATAAATATCACTGAGGTTCCAGTAATGAGCTTCACAAAACTGCTGAGTTTAATAAAATTTGCCAGACCCCCATCTAGACTCCTACTTTCCAAACTACCTACAAAACACCCACATGTTGCTAGAGAGCAACACCTCAGAATAATTCCACGTGTCTCTGGGTAGCAGCTTGGACCTCATAAATCTCTTTTATTTCAGCTGTTTCAGCACTCCTGCTGAAGACCTTAGCTAATCCAGAGGAACATGCAAGTTTTCTAATCTGAACACAGTGCTCTAATGATCCCCAATTTGTCCTCCTGCAAGAAACTGTCTTCCAGTTCACAGCAGGGCTGCTCTGGGACACGCCTGTTTCATATCACAGTATCACAATATCACAATATTACAAGGCTGGAAAAGACCTTTGAAATCATCGAGTCCAGCCTATGACCCAACACCAACACCTACTCATTGTCTAAACCATGGCACTAAGTGCTTCATCCTTCAATCAGGATGAGTAGCAGAAACAAAACATGAGGGTCTTGTTTGTTCCCCATGTACTTCATGATGTCCCTAAGGACTTTTTATTGGTGTGGAAATTCTCTACATAGTTTTAACAAGAATATGTAGGGTTTACTTTGAATTGTTTTATGACACTAATAATGTCTATGCCTTTTCCTTCTTTGTGCTAAGCACACAGTCAAGTTATCAAAACTCTTAGCAAAAAGTCTAGAACTAATTGCTCGTATTGCTATTTCTGCTGCTTTGATTAAAGGTCAGATCACTGAGCTAGCATTTAAATAATTTGATTATGGCTTCTAGAAATAAGGAATTGAGATGGAAGTATAACTAAAAAAAACAACAAAAAATGAAGAGAAAAATCAACATTAACTTCACTGTTTGAATATTTATGTACTTCAACATATATTAGTCACTGCGAATGGTCATCACCTTGTGGAGTAAATAACACTATCATCCTCACCATCATGATTTAAGTTGTCATTTTGAGGGCGGTTATTCAGGCAGATATAAATGAACTCTGGAACTCAATTGATGAATGTGAGACTACAATAACAAAGACTCTCCTTTATAGTAAAGTATATAGTATAGTAAAATATATAGTATCGTAAAGACTGTCATCTATAACTTTTACTCTACCTTTCATGAAATAAATGGCTCCCATTCCCTTTAACACGAGTATACCTTGCCTCTCCATTTACTTTCACTGACTTATTAAGCTAAATAAACGGAAAAGGAACTAAGAGAAAAGTGACCTGCCCCAAATCACACAGGAACACTGCGAAAACTGGAAATCAAAACAGTCTGCAACAGTTAAGCAGAGAGAAAAAAATCACATATGATCTGAATCCAGCAACAATTCAATTACTATCGTATGTATACAGTGACTCAAAACAGAAAAAAGGCAGAGCAGAAAAATAATAGAGATTTACCAAACTAAATGTGAAAGACTATGTCTGAAGAATGTGTTTAAACCATGTTATTGATTTTCAAATTAAAAAAACAGTTGTAGATAATTATTCTTTTGTAAAGGCTTTTACTAATAAATATTGAATGTATACTAAGTTAAGTTACATTGTCGTTTTTATTCCTTAAGACAAAACCTATGAAAAAAATTAAAAGTTATTCTCATCCTGCTTGGTATGAAATCACTTACTGCTGGGTAAAATACGAAGATAAACAATTCAATGTAAACCATTTAAAAATAATTTTTAAAAATTACATTAAAATCTCTATTAACTCACCATTAGAGTAAATTAGAATACATGGTAAATGACAATGAGAGTGAAATGAGTTGTGGAAATGAGTTATAATGAGTGCATAGCAACATACAGAGGCAGAAGTAACTAAAAATACCCTAAATAACTAAATTAGCTACCTCCATAGTGCTACCCTGTCTTGACTACAGGGTACTGTTCTCTCCTCTGCATTTCAAAAATGCTGAGGTAGAATTGAAAAAGGATTCAGAGAAAGGAGATGAGGGTGACAACGAGTCTGGGAAGCTGCCATGGAAGGAATAATTCAATAAAGTAGGTCTCTTCATCCAGGAAAAGAGACAGCTGGGGTAAGGATATGAGAGAGGTCTGTAAAATCTCAGAAGGCACAGAAAGCATGAACAGAAAACAGTTGTTCCTTGCTTTTCATAATATGGAATTTAAGAGTCATAACATCAGATTATCTGCTGTCAAGCTGCAAAATGGCAACACCAAGTATCAAAATGATGGAATTTATTTTAAGACTATATGGATGTCAAAAATTTCTGTTGCTTCAGAATGCAAGTACACTGATTCATACAGAGAATAAATCCATCAAAGGCGGGCTGGAGGCCATCTAAACCAAAAAAGAGAATTTAAGACCTATTAATTCTAGATCTGATCTATCCTAGATGGTTAGCATATTTTTGAGAAAATTAACTTCTACCCTTGGCTGCATACCTATTGTTGTTGGTATCCATTGGGATTGACAGCACTGTTGTGGAAAGTATGACTATGTGATATCAGGTCTATGTGAAACAGAAATTTTGAATAAGTTGCTCGACATTGCAGTTATATTGAACAGTACGCAAAAAGATATTGAGAAAGCTATTAGCATAAATGTCAATATTTTCTGAAATACTCAAATAAATGTCCTCTAACCATGACCACACTCATTGATGTAATACTGTCTGAAAACTCTGCAAATGTTCATTCTCTTCAAGCTTTAAAATGTAATGAAAAATTACTTTTCTACCATTCCTGATGGAAACAGGGCTTAAAATGAACATATTATTGCCAAATTGACTAATGTTTGCCCAGGTAGGAACACTGTTTTGTACACAGTAGGTCACTCTTAAATAGATAATTCAACCCAACATCTGAATATCAGAAGTCATCTGTTTAGTGAATTATTAAATATCTTAATGAAAAAAATCCTTACATTTAAAGAAAGAAAGACTTTGCAATCCACTTCTGGATACTGAGTATGAAGAAACTCAAATTTCAATACTGCAACTATTAGTGTAATAATATAAACTCGTGATGGAATCTTGAATTCTGAGTTCTGTTTTGTCAAGCAGTACGGTTATAATAGATAAGAAAAAATAGAGACCAAGGCAGTATTGGGAAGAGATAGAAGAGCACTTCACAAAACAATAACAGATTAAGAACTTTCATGTGGGAATGAGATTTCAGAAGGTAGGTAGATAGATCAATTGATCAACTTGAATATTTTAGACCATGAGGAGTCCGAAAATCACCAAATATATACCAAAAAATCTACACCAAAAACTCTACAGCCTTGTAGTCCAGTAAATATGGTGTTGCCATTGTTTGTAATATGTAACAGATTTTTGTAAATCTCTTAATGACATAGGTATATCTTATTCTTAGTTATTTTAATCATCAGCTTCATAGAAAATAATTTTAAGGACATTTCTCGTTAGTCTTTCACTGTAGTGCTGTGGTTGTTTTTCCTACCCAGTTAAAGATGTCCAACCAATTACATACAGATGATGTTCCAACAAAATCAAACTACTTTAGTTACTCAAAATTTCAATATTCTCTTTAATATTTCTTCTGTGTTTATCATCACCTATAACTGGCCCTTCTGATTTGATAGGTCTTTATGAAGATCTTGAAACAGGAATTAACTTCTGGCACTTTGACAGATTTTGTAAAGGAAAGTCAGTTGTTGTGTAACCCTTTTTAATTACGTGAACATATGCTAAGTAGAATAAAAATGACCTATTTTGTATTGTTTTTTGCAGTTTGCTTCTTGTTATTATTAGGAGAATAAAATTTGGCAGTAGAATGAGGAACTCCTGCTTCTTTTTGTATGGTGAAATACAAGCCTAGTAAAAAGGGAAAGATGTTTTAGTGCTTTTGAAAGAACACTGGAAGAATACTGCACTTGTGCCAGCATTTCCTGAGCCCAAAAGATGCATACAAGTTTGGATAATGAAACCACTAAAAAATAGCTCAAAATGAATTGAATCAGTCTCAAACTCAGCCAAAATAAACTGACTGGCTTTAATGATTTTTACCAAATAATGAGCAAAAGGATTCTTTAGAGACTGCTTCAGAGAGAGAAGAGAGGGCAAGGGTTAGTATTAGTGTCCCACATTCTCCCTCTTAGCTTGTAAAAACTTCCTATGCCAGACATCTGTGCACATGGAAGAAGGGGCTACAACTAGGGGAATCTGTTTGTTTTCTTCATTTAAGAAGAATACTTTCTCAGAATTTTAAATTCAGAGAGCAGCAACACAACTTGGCTAGAAAACTTCGCGCTTGCTTGAATTTCTCTGGAAACATTTATGCTGCACTTCTGAAAAAACCTCACATACTTGGCCTACTGATAGACTTGGGCTAAGGTTGGAAGCATCAGTGGGGTTGATTTGTGGGCTGTACAGTGAAGCAACTGCCCCCTTTTACATTTCCTTATGGTGCTCCAACAAATCCATCTCTCCTAAAGTCTCATGCTACTTAAAGTCATGGAATGATGTTGTTACAGAAGGCTCTTGAGTACTCTGATTTTTTTAAAATGTGTTTTTTTACAATTTGGGACACTTCAAGGGTAAAAAAAAAAAAGAGAGAGAACTCTTCCAGAAACACTCCCTGTGTCCTGAAGAGGTTTTTTCTACAAAGAAAAAAAAAAGAACAAAAAACCCCAGTCTCTCAACTATCAATTTACATTATGTTTCCAATTATTTTTAAGAGATATAGCAGTAATATCATTCTGTGATGTCAGAAGCTGAAAAATTATTTAATTCTTACTGTAAATTGTGTATTAGAATTCTAAAAGGCTCCCGCAAGAATTTATCACCTAATTAAATTTAAGGAACAATATTTCACAGTTGTTTTCTGTTCTGGCGGTTCTGGAGATGTTTTGGAGGGTGGCTGAAGATTTCCATCACAGTAGCCAGAATCTGTCTGATTTGTAAGATTAAACTGTTAGAGTCAGTTATCTCAGAGCATTGTAATGACATTAATAAAAGTGATCTCACAGAGAATGTTCAATGTAGTTGTCCATTATACCACATTTGTTCCATAAATGTGGCTTTAAGAATGTGCTTGTTACGGACACTTAGGCAAGCTTTAAAGTTTCTTAATAAAGGAGTTTTACCTTTTTGGAGGACTTCTTTGCGTTGTTAAAGGTTCACTCTTCTTTATCATTTTTTCAGATTTTAGGGGAAAAAAGACTATGAAGATGTATAATGAGCTTAAATAATGAAATTAATTCAAATGTTGTGAAGACAAATGTCAATGTTACAATATAGGAAAGTAATGTAGTTGAAATATGCACCTAATTCTTACTCATAGCTAGTCTTACATCCACATCACAAATTGTAGTACTACTCAAAGATATTTTTCAGAATCTAAAGCAATGAGAGAAGGGAAATAAAAACTGTGCTTCATTAACAGCTTATAACTTCTGGATACATTATGCCTGTACTTTCTAAAAGAGCCAGACTTATGCATAGTCCCACCTGCTGCTTACAGAGAAAGCTGGCATTGCCCTTCATTTCCACAACAAAATGTCCCTAAAATTTTGCTGATACTTTATATTGGAGTTCTAGGATACTGTTAATGATACTGATATTGTCTAATCAGAATGAAGGTGACTATCTGGATAAGTATGTAAGAGTCAATAACTCTGAATACACATAATTCGTTTAGGAGAACTTTGTTTTGATTATTCTAAAGGGTGTTTCATTAAGATCTATAGCCACACCGAAATTTCAGCAACAAAACCTGTGCTCACCTTCTAGATGAGAGAAATAAGATTATTCCCAAGCAATGAAATTTTAAAGTACCATTCAAATAATGCTGCATATGTTATATACTTATCCCACTAGCACTAAGGGGAAATTATTCAGAGCTTTGTAGATGAGTTGTAAGCAAATACTTCCTAAAGAAACTTGATGAATATATGTACTTAGTCCAATCTAAACTGAACATCTGCACCTTTTAACTAATTTCTTTCTTTGTGACATCTGGAAGTTCAAAGCAATTACACATCCCCATGGAAGCTAAGGCTTTCAGCTCCTAGGGAAACCACAGAATGGTAGGGATTGGAAGGGACCTCTGGCGATCATCCAGCCCAACGTCCTGCTAAAGCAGGTTCACCTACAGCAGGTTGCACAGGAATGTGTCCAGGTGGGGTTTGAGTGTCTCCAGAGATGGAGAGTTCATATTCCCCCTGGGCATCCTGTTCCAGTGCTCTGTCACCCTCACAGCAAAGAAGTTTTTTCTTACATTAAGGTGGAACTTCCTGTGTTCCGTTTTGTGCCCATTGCCCCTTGTCCAGTCTCTAGGTACCACTGAAAAGAGACTGGTCCCATCCTCTTGATACCTGCACTTGAGATGTTTATAAGCATTATCCCCTGGGGCAGTGTGCCCAGCCCATCAGTTATCTCCCATATACCTTGTGGCTTCATGGCTATCTGTCCCTATACCCTGCCTGCCTATAGGTAGTCTCCCTCTCATTCCTCTCTTTCTTCGAAGCCCCTATAGAAGACACAGGAGTTTCGTGTTTGAGAGGAAGCTGGATGTGCAGACATCCTCCAGATGTTTGTACACGAGAGGGCCAACAGCTTCATTCATATTCCAGTAAATATCATTATGGCAGGAAATCATCCAGCTTCAGGGCTTATATACAGCTAGCAAGAGGGAGCATTTTCAAACACATATCAAGGAAGAATGGTTACAAGTAACTTCCCCTTTTTTCTGAAGAAAAAATATTTTTCTTCAGAAAATTGTAACCACATGTAATTCAGATGAGATCCTATAACGCAGTTGCCTCAGGAATACAAAGTTTAAAAACTTGTGCTCAGCAGGTAGAGATCCAAGTGTAAACACCTGCTAAGAAACTACATTTATAATTCAGTGAGTGTAAATTCCATACAAATTTTTTAAGGCGCACATTTAATAAAACAGCTTCCCTACTGCACATTAAACAAAGCATATGGAGGAGATTCAAATAGGAAAAAAAAATCCTACTCAACTGTTATCTTCCTTCTAACAAAATGAAATTCTGACGTTGGTGTGTCTCTCCTAGGAATCATAAGAAAAGGTTTTTAACATTTTGCATTCCAGAACTGTGGAAATATATTTTGTAATTTAATTTCTTTTCTTAGTTATTTGTAGTACTGCCATACAGTAGAAAATTCACTTCTTTCTACAGTTGATGTGTTTGCTGAAATTAACAATTGAACAGACTAGTTTAAACTCTATCTGGTTTGCTACTGCTTGTTGAAGAAACTCTAAATTGCAACAATTTTTTTTTATATTGTTCTACATAATGTCCAGAATGTCTTTCAGCTTGCACCATATTTCACCCTATTTCATAGCTGAGCCCCAAAGTTAAACCGAAAGATGACAATTTTATGACATGTTTATGGATGCACTAAACAGCTTAGAAACAGTCATGAAAACTGTAGTTTTCTCTTTTTTCAACTGAGGAGGGATGTTTTAATTGATATGATGCAGTTACCTAATTTGCCTAGAAATAATCTGTAGGATAAATTGGCTGGCTTTACTTTGAAGTAAATCTGCACTACAGAAGTTATCTGCGTTACAGATAACTGCCCCTCCACACAGAACAATGCAGGCAGTTTGCAATCTGTGTAGTATGTGTAGCTGTGTAAGGGATTAGTGGATTAGTTCTTCTATGTCCTTTAGAAGTCATAGAGGAATGCAAAGAAAACCCACATTTTTGCTTTGTTGTTTTCAGTGAGAAGAACTAAGCACTTGCTTCATATAGAGAAATAATTAAAGGCAGATTTTTAGAAAATTGCAATAAATATCTGTACAAAACTAAAACAATATTATGTATAAGCTGAAATTATTTAAGTAGATAAGACTTCAAAATAAAAACTGACTATCTGCTTTCTTTCCACTCACACAGTGATGTTTATCTGTATACATCAGTTATCTTTTGGTACATTTGGGGTTTAAGAATAGCTCACTTGCACTGGTAATCTTCTAAGCAATGTATATGAAGAGCTATACAAACTGCTCCAGATTAATATCACATGCTCTGTATCTCTTGCTTAGAACAAATACTTGTTTTCAAGTAAACTTATTACCTCTGGCACTAGAGATATGGCTAGAAATTGCTTGTCTCTACACTCGCAGTGCATAAATTCATATACTTTTTTTTATGCTGCTGAAAAACAGTGACATAGATGCAAGTGAGGTCAGCATAGGGGATTTTCTCTAGATCTACTGCCAGTTTAAGAGCTACCAAAACAGTATGAGGCTTTTTAGATTTTAAGCCCTCAATGCTTGCAACCCATCATTTGGCCTCCAAAGCACGTCTTGTTTGATAAATGTAGTCCCAACAGCTCCAGACAATGACATCAGCACTGTGCCTTCCTCGGTTGTTCCTGTCTGGGCTTCAGCAGTGAGAACAGTAGTAAGCTTTTAATCTATACACGTCTTAGTGAAGGTCACTGAAGTTTCACTCCATTAGCCTGTCAGGCCAAAGCAAAGTTCTGTTGCTCTGCCCAGACACATGAAGTTAGTCCAGGTTTAGATATTTAGAGAACATACTTAGCTCTTTGGAACATTTTGTATTGGCATAATAATTAGAAGCTTACCTTTGTGACGATTCAGTTGTAGCCTGTTGTACTATTAGACAGAGACTCTACAGCGATGCTAGAGCCCCCATTAATTTATTTGCCTCATCAGACAGCTGTTGGATTTACACCTTCTTTGTTTAAAATTGCTTGAAAATGATTGTCCCCAGCTTTGAAAGTCCCTTCACAGCTCTAATGGAACTAACTTTTTTTATTTACTCCAGGCCAAGAGCATGTTGGCTGAGCACACTCTCTTACCATCCATCTCTCAATATTATCCTGAATTACAAGCTGCCTTCCTTTGTCCTCTTTATGCAACTCAATGAGACTAAGGTATAGAGATTTTTGATCTGGATACTGGATTTGATCATTTTGATGCCACCACAGTGAGACTGAAAAAAACTTCCACAGATTTCAACACCAGAATTACAAGCAATGCATGCTTCAAAGACCATTATAAAAGTGTGAATTTATATTCTATATACTGAATGCTCTGGGAAGGACCTAATTCTCCCTTCTAGCTTAGCCTATCACCATGATGTTCCCTCCTAACTTCTGCCATTTGTATGGTGTCTTCCTGGCCACTCTCAGGAAGGAGAATAGTCTTTTCTGTCCAAGTTTACTGAGAAGCCTATCACCTTACTTGGCAGCTTCAGAAGGCGTATAACTCTAGCCCCGATGCTTCCCAAAGCTACTGAAGGATAATGAAAATATCTATTATGCATAGCTTCTCCACAAATATCTCCATGAATCAGACTTAAAACATTCTCCCATTCTCTGGTGTGCTACCTAAAAGCCCCATGAACCGTATGCCTTGCCTGCTAACCCTAGTAATTTCATCTTTCCTACTGCCCTCAGAGGGATTGAGATTCTCCATCCCTACTGAGTTTTATTTTCTGGAAAAATAACCAGACTGAAACTGTGGAAGCCCCTTGAAGGATGAAATACAGTTAGGAGGGAGCAAGAAACCAGAAGAGAGAATCCAGACTACATCCTGACTTGAATACCTGTGTTATAGAAAATGATTGTTAGCAGAGGGAAGGGGTGAATGCATCAAAGATGCTGCAGTGTCTTTACAAGTCAGTAAAATCGCAAGCTTACTTTGAGATGTTGAAGGTCTCATGTTCAAAGCAAGCTCTACCTACTGTATCAATATGCAGGAGCTCCTCAGAGGAAACATAGGTTCTGAAACTGGAGTACAATGCAAGGCCCACAGCTCACACTCATGTCACACAAATACTGCTGTTGCCATTATTTTCAACTTCAAAAAGGCAAAATTCCAACAAAAAGCTATGGCAAGAACAAAAAGCACCTTTATTCTAACCACTTAGGAAAGGGCACAACATGCTGTTGCCCACAATACCCCTTGCAGTGGCAGCTAGATCTCTGTTTGGACAAGTGCTTTGAAAAATATCACTTTTCCATATTCTACGTAAAACTCTTCTCTTAGGTGTGTGGATAGGTAGGGTCGGGTTGAGTTTTGCATCCAGCATCCTAAATAAACCATAACCACGATTAGGCTAGGTTTGTTTTTAAGTTCTTCTGCTGAACTCTTTTATTCAGTACCACTTCTTCCTGTAGACTGCTGGAGCTGAAATAGAAAAGTGAGGTAGTGTGACAAATGCTCTTTTAATTCGTCATTAAAAAAGATTTCATAGATAAGCAAGTACACCAACATATCATTCACCCTCCACAATGTGTTTCTAGATTATTTTTAAAAGCAGAAATTATCCAGGTTATTTAGATATTAAGGACCAAATCCTGATCTGATCTTCATGAAATAATAGCTATAGAGGCATCTGTCCATCCTGTAGTTCTGATGGTTTTACTTCCAAATGACGAACTGCTGAAATAATTATGGATTTCTGATTTACTGTTAGATGAGCAAAATTCAGTTTAAATGGATTTTTCTCCAGGATAAGAGTATCTGCACTGTCTACTTATTGTTTCTTATCATCACAATATCTGTACATATCAGAAACACAGAACTGAACTCTGAAGAATTTTAACAGAACTGTTCCTTATTTGGTGAATAAGGATGCAAAGAAATTGAATTAACACGCTGCTTGTATCATAATGTGTGTGTGTCAGAATTCTGAAATTATCCTATATTTGCTGTATACCAGTTCAAAACCTCTATGCCCAAATTACTATTTCTCTGAAAACCTGGTCCAGGGCAAGTGTCAATTAATGTTACACAGCAGATAAAGAAACTTGTCAACTGCTCAGCTTCATGACAATGCTAGTCATTGTGCTCAGTGAGGAACTAACAGCTCTGTCTTTGGGGGTTTAGAGATGTCTGTTTACAACCCTCGCTTTTTAATTCATTGTTCCAATTAAGCTCAGTATTTTTAAAGGGGCTGAGCCAGTCCCCACGTATAAACTTGGTGGTTATGCCTGACCACCACTTTCTGCCAGCTGCAGGTAGCAGCCAGCAAGAGCCATGAACTGAAGTAGGCTCATGCTGAATCCCAGCTTTCAGAAATAGCCTTGTTGGCCCCAGAATGAATAAGAACAAAGCATCTGCCAAAGAGTCAGAAAGCTATATTATGCCAGCTCTGCGGGTGTAAATGGGAGGAACATTTCATGTTGTGTATTCTGGTTTAGATTATTCAGGCATGGAAAGCACGCACAGTCTGCTGAATGATCCCATTCCTAAATAATCTTACACATTTCTGATATTTCTGCCATGCACACTATCTGAAGAATGTAGAGATGCTTACCTCTTCAGAATTGAATTGCAATTCCTGTAAGAAGGGACATTTCACTAAATATAAATCAACTGTCAAACTGGCTAAGAAAAAAAGTGTCCTAAAATGTACTAGTACATGTTTTGATTAGAATAAAGGAACATTTTATTGTTATACATATACAGACAATTCAAAACACATGCTCTGTCACAGTGTTTTGGGGAAAGATTTCATCAGTAAAGCAAAAGAAATCTACACTTAGTGATTTATTGGGGTGACTGATCAAAGGAAACAGTTTTTGTACTGTGTCTAAGGAATAACTGAATATGGAAATCCTTCTTTTGCAGGTGAACAGGGATAACTGGTTGGTTGACTAATAGGATTAGGCTACTAACATAAAAATTATTGTTTATACCTAAACCAAGATTTTGAAATAGTAATTTTCTGAGCATCAAAGGATCCATCAGGAATAATTTAGATTGAAAGAAACCACACTCATAACTGGTCACACATGTGATATATACCCATAGTTCTGGCCACAGAAATCAACATGAAGTACCAGACTGATTTTGGTTTTGAAGAGTGTGTATATGAATTCCCACCTGAGACATACAGGTTTTTTGAACCTTATGACTAGAAACTAAGAATAATTTTTGAAGCTTTCAGTCTCATTCATTTACCCACAAAACAGAAGAATTAGAAAAAGAAAAACTGCTCTTTGTAAGTAAGTGGGTATTTTTAAAAATTCCTAAAAAGTTAATTTTTATATTCTCAAAGTGCTGAAAGCCAATTTGCTAATCATTTTTACAGCTAATAGAATCCATTTTACAGCTCAGAGAGCTTGTCAAACCAGAGAAATCTAAAGGTCCATTAGTCTCTGCTATATCTGAAAGAATAGGGCATAACTGGGAAGTGATTGCTATAATAGAGACACTGTTTACAAATTCCCTTCTTTAGTTTCAGTGGAGGCTGGATTAGACCAAACTGCTTGAGTTAAGAGAAATCACAAAACTACACGGTAGTAACATTGCACCCATTTCCACTGAGGTTATGGAGCAAGTCTGGGTGCTGACTGACAAATCTGTGCCTGTTTGCCAGTCTCATGTAAAATCATGGGAAGTTAGGACTGCTTCCTTACTCACTCTGTTTCTAATTGAATACTCCTGGGATAATGTTACGGTAAAACGGTCAAGGTATGCACCTGACCTCATTTCATGGACTGACAGAAGGTTGCCCTCCAAAATGGTGCTGTTTTCCATCTAGATACCAAGTTGTTAACAACTGTGATAGAAATTAACACCACGACACAATCCTGATCACAGTCACCCTCACAGTAAATAATGACCATGAGTAAAACCTTTTCCTTTCTGTTACTTTTAGTTGAGTATTTTTCAAACCATTTTTTCATCTTCTAAAGTGAATAAAAAGTGTGGTTTAGGTGTCAGACTGATGTGAAGACCAAATTAGACTTTACAAGGGTCTTACACATTACACAACACAATACAATCATTTATCTAAAACTCCTTTAGAGTAAATTGTTGGACACAATATAGGTAAACATTAGTATGCCTGAAGCAACAGCAATAGCTAAAGATGTTTAACCTTTCTTAGTCCGATCCAAGAAGGGGCAATACTATTTGGTGCTGATATTTAAGAAACCATCTCTCTAATACTACAATTCACAGCTTTGTGTGCTTATTTTTGCTGAGGTTTTCACTGGTGAGGTCTGCATTCAGACCTCCCAGGTTCCTGAGCCTGTAGCAGAGTCTGTGGGAGTAAAGCATTACCCACAGTGGAGAAAGATCATCTTGGAGCATTAAGCCAACTGTGAAAAAACAAGCCCACATAGAAAGATGCATCCAGGGGTGCTGAGGAGGCCGGACCAGGAAATAGTCTGGATTTTATGATAGTAGTGGATTATGGTGAAAGATGAATGTGATGTGAAATGGGAGATTGTAAGAATGTAGGATTCATTAAGTTTAGGTGGAAATTCAACAGGAGATAGCATAACATGTTTGCCAAGATGTGGGACATCCCATTGCTTCTGTTCCTCTACAGTGGAAAGGAACTCAATTTTCCTGTTTGGTACTTTGACCCATAGATCAAGCAAACTGGAAATTCCTTTGCCCATGTTTTTCAAGAATGAGCTTTTCTGAATTAGATGCCTTGCCTCAGTAAAAAGCCCTGGCCTCTGTCTCAAAGGGAATAACATGAAAACATGAGTAATCAGGTAAATCTCAAAAGAGAAGAGAATTCAGACATCTAGCTCTGGGTGTCTCCTCCATGAACATGTGAGAACAATGAATTGTTCCATGCGGTCTTCTAATTCAACCTGCTTTTTTAGAAAATAAGTTCTTCCCCATGGGTTGTTGCTGTAATATGATATTGAGTCCTATGGTTTGCAGGTGGCCAGAGTAGATGAACTGTCAGTCTTTCACCAATTCACAGAATATGATATGTATATTGTATCTTGTTACAGGCTTCTTCTTCCTGTAAGTTGTCCATAAATCAGTCAAGATAGTTATTAGTTTGCCTGCTGTGTATGGTTGCTCAAGGGGTTGTATTCAAAACCATTCTTTGGACTGCAGGGATCTGGCAGCTACTACTATAAGAGTTTATTATCAACATTTAGTATTTGAGTAGTGAAAATAACTGCTTAAATCCCACAGAAAATCTGTTATTGCAACTGAGTAAGAGAAACGGTTTACCTTGAGCATTGAATAAAAAGAATGTTAGGGATTAATCTCTTGGAGAGAAGGGTGGACATGTCTGGAATATACAAACCAAGGATTTAGGGGATCATTCATAATAAACCTGTTATTATCCCAAATATCTGGCTACATTATGGCTCCTCTTAATCAAAAAACAGGCCCAAACTAAGTGCATTACTCCCATATCACTGCTATTATCAGGATGTCTGTTCATGAACAAACTGATATACATGTAAGGCTGAGGGGACGGATGCCATTCACATTGGAATACCTATAGTAAAAGTGTGATCATCTGTCTTAACATAGATGTCTGAATTTCCCTATGGATACAACCAGACATCTCTAGAAGCTGAGTCCTCCTATGACAGACTATGACAGACTTCTTAAGATAGGTCATGTAAATAAGTTTTTGCATTTTCATTTTATCTTAGGTTGACTTAAAGGAGTAGCCCATGTTAAAGCTTCCTCATGAAAGCATCTGATGGCAAATTAAACAACTGAATAGATTAAGAAGTGGCCAATTCAAGCTTTTCCATTCAAGCTGAACATTTCAATGTTTGTTGGCATTTCAGAGATCAAGTGAGGAGGAAATGTGATGCAGTGATCAGTGGCATCTGGGAAATGCGGCAAATTCTGGTACGTTGTGAGGTCATGAAGTCTATGCCAGGAGCCCAAGTGCACCTGAGGTGTTTGTCACCCTAGAAAAAAACCTAAATTTTTATTTTTATAAAAATACTTGATTTGCAAATATTTGGGTTCCAATTGAAGACAAGAGAAGCAGATGAGTAAGAAGGCCATTGAAGTAAGTTCCTGCAGTTGTACAAACCAAACTAGTAACAGAGGGAGGAAGGCAAATGTTACAGATGACCTTTCCAACACTAACTTCCTGAGATACATCTTGTTTGTTACTTGTGTAACACAGAGTAGGTAGAGGCAAAAGGTACCCTGTCAAAGTTTATACATTTTACTACTCAGTAGATTTGTGGATTTTATTCCTCACATTTTATTTTTATTCCCCACATTTTATTCCCAAACATTTGTGCACTTGCAGCCCCAAAAGATAAATATGTCCTCGACTGCATAAAAAGAATGTGACCATCACGTAAAATATGCACTCAGAGAAGGATTTCAGGCAAAAATGATCTCTTTTGAACTTTGCAACTGAGTAAAAAGTCTGTTACTAAAAAAAAATCCCTATAAGCAATATAAGTCTTCATGCTTTTTAGTGATAAGCATATTCAGATTAGCAAGGATTAATGCCAATGACTGACAAAAAAAGAGTTAGGTATTTCTCAAGACTGCATAGTTTTAACCTAAATCAGAAGGTCTTAAGGACAATATACTGCTTACACATTCTAAAAATGAGGTGGAAAATATTTTTCTTAGGGAGGGTTACATTTCATTCCAATTTTAAGGAAGACTTGGATGATCTGAAATTTCCAGCAATGCTGCCATTGATAGAACAGTTGGTGCAAGTGTTAATTTTACACCAGAGTTCTGAGAAGATTTGAGACCTGTTATTTTAGAGGCTTTTATACATTTGTGGTGACATCAGATGGTGCTGAGAACATAGGCCTGCTCTTGTCTTCTCGACTATCATTTTGAAAGCATGTATTTAAATTAATTTTAGAATTTTCATTGGTTTCAGTGATACAGGGTGAGGCAGTTAGGCTGAAGAAAATCAAGAGCAATTATAAAAAATGTCAGTAAAGTAAGAAAGGAACTTTGGGCAAATACTCTATCACAGCAAGTTTCCTTTGTAGAAATTGGCCTAAAATAATAAAGTATATAGATCTGAAAAATAAGAACAATAATAAAAAAAATTCACTGTCACAAAACAGAGAGTGAGCTGAAGGATATTGTCCAGAACTGAGTTATGCAGAAGTATCCTCCTTCAGTACTGGGAGATGCTGCAACACAGGGATGTATAGGTCAAGGAAATGACCAGCTAATCCTTTTTTTTGCCAAGTTATTTAGTGCTTGATCCCTAAAAACAAGCTGACAAGGACAAGAAAGGCAAGGCAAATCCTTCACTCCTCAGTGTCCAGAAGTCTCAGGCAACGGCTAGAAAATCAGTGCAGAAACGCTGTGAGGGCTGAGGGTAACTCCTCTCCCCTGCCTCTGTCTGCCAGCTGTTTGCTATCGTTCCCTTGCTAGAGGCAATCACTCCCACAGCAGGGTCAGTGGAAAGAACTGTCTTGTCTGCTTCAGCCAGATACAGAGTCAACCACTTTATTTCACAAGACCTTCAAAAGCAGGCTCAACTTATGAAATGAATTTTTCACTGACATGTATAAGAATCATTCACAACTTGATCTCTGAGTTCATCTGCAAAGGGGCTTGTCTCCAGTAGAGATATGATTAAAAAAAATGCTTAAGGTTAAGAGCACAAGCATAATATAAATTGATCTGGCTATTTACTGGAGCAGTATCAGCCTTGATATAGTATCATCAGGTATGCCCTGCAAAATCCAGTGTAAAATGACAGTAAGAAAAATCCTAGAAATCAAAGCCTTCTGGTTTTTGCATTTCTAGCTAGTGCTCTTTGCAAAATCTTATTTATTTGGCTTTATGCCTTTAGGAATTGAAAGAATAAGACAAATATTTTTTCAAAATATATAATGTACTAAAAATATGCAAACAGATAGCAAATAGTGCAGTGTTTTCACTAAGATTATTTCTTCAGTGATTAATTATTTCTAGGCACATACTAGAAAGAATATGAATCATAACTTGTTATTTATGATTTATGAAGCATTACAGGTGTTCATGGTATTGCACTACCTGTGTTCCTCAAAATAAAGATATATAGTGTAATAAATTCCTGGCTGTAAAAATGATCATTCATGGGAAAGGATATGTCTAAAGTATTAATATTTGTATTAGGATACAATAAGGATTCAATAATAAGGATTCAATAGTCTCTTGAATTATCTATGAAAACTAGTCAGGAAGAAAATAAAGAAGAGAAAATGAGCTGTTAGCATCGACCCACTGTATTTAGAAGTCAGTGGGGTGGTGCGACTCACAGCTTCTCACTCCAACAGTTTCACAGTTCTACAAGAAATTGTTTATCCCTTTTTGGGTAGGTTTTGCTAATAGGCCAAATTGTTCCAATTGTTCTGCAGTAAAAATATTCCCTGTCTTGGGAGAAATTGTTTTCCCCATTTTTGCAAGTAATTTTCCCATTTTGATGATCTGTGAAATAGGCATCATAGTCTGTAAATTGCAGAATCACTTTACTGTTATTTAAAATGCACAGTGTGTTGAAAACATGGACTATTTCTAGGCTGTGTTCGTTTTATTTCCAGAAAATCCCTGAATCCAAAAACCTCAATGATGAGGAACTGCTGCTATAAACAGACATAAAAACAGGGCTCAAAATGTGGCATATTTAAGGGGAGAGGAGAACTCAGCCGTGCAGCCTCTAACAGAGAATTACATTTTCCCATATATTCCTTGAGGTTTGCAGGAAAGGAGTGGTTTTAATCCACACACTAGTCTGCATGGGACCTAGAGACCTGCATAACCAGTGATGTTATTGCATTTCCAAAGCTCAGGATAGCATGTTTATTAACAGGAAGATTTTATTCTCAAGCACATGACTGGAAACTCGTAAACTGCTGACACTACCATGTACTGTTGAAACGTATCTGTCATCAGTGCTTCACTGCCATTATTTTATCTGCTCTCTGTGTATGCTCTCTGTATCTGCTCTCTTTCTAGGAATGTATATAGCTCTTTGTGGGAGGCTAAAATAAAGTAACAGGTAACAGTTTTTATCTTTTCAGGTAAAAAATACCTGTTGTATCTTACCTAACCAACAGTGGGCTTTATAGTATCTCTGCTTCCATTCTTTTCCTTTGTAGTTCATGTAGTCATAACATTTCTGTAATTTTCTCCCAAATCTCAAGGAAGAAACAAAGAATAAGAACTAATAACAGGTAATCCTGTATAAGAACCCTAGGTTATTACTCGTACTTTCATTTGGTACCACAGCTGAACGTGGAAAAGTTGCTAGCACAAATTATTCTGAAATTTTCTATTTGATTACTTCTGATCTTCACCCTCTCGACTTCCCTGAACAATCCCATCAGTTTACCCCGTTCTCTGTAATCCCTCAAACCCATTACTTCATGACACAACTAGCATCATGTTCAGGCTGCTACACGATGTCTCACATTAAAACCTTCTGATTGCTGTATTGGTATAATTTTTCAAATACAGACTAGTCACTGGGGAGGTTTTGAATCCTGGAGACCAATAATATTGTTCCACTAAGATGAGAAATTTACTCCTTTCTTTCAACATCAGAGTACGGGAGGTGTTACCCCTGTCTCGGTCTAGCTCCATTGAGTCTGTCTCTGACCTTAACTATTTTGTTTGTGAAGTAGGAGTTACCTCTTTTTTTTTTCAGGCAGTCCAATAGGTGGAATTTCTCCTGCAGAAGGGAGGAGATGAAAGCTTCTTATCCTCAGCAGTGCTGAGAGACTGTGGTGGCTGGTAGAAACACAGGATGTGAGAAAAAAAATAATCTCTGGGAAGGTAATTAAGCAGGTTACCCACAGAGGCTGTGCAACCTGACTGCCCCAAACCATTATGTAATCTGGCCTAACTTTGTTGTTGACCCGGTTTTGATGAGCAGATTGGACTGGGTAGCTTTGAAGATCTCTTCCTGACATGGTGCTACACAATCACACTTTGTGTGTCCCAGTAGAGCACTTTCACCATCAGGTCATGAGTATCATTAACTAAAACACTCTCTGTGCAGCAGAGTGAGAGCTCTTTCCACTATAGCAGAGTCACCCAGCAACTGTACCAAGCCTTCCATTGCTCTCTCTGCAGTGGCTCAGCTTGAAAAGGCAAGGTGGGTTTTTTCAAAGGCACCTGCTGGTGCAGCCATTGCAAAAGAGCAGATGATTATCATGTCTTCTACTAAAGATTACTTGTTAGCATTGTATGACGGATGTGTTCCACCCCCACTCCTTTAACTAAATCAGCAGTGGCTGAGTTCAGGATCCAGAGGAGGTAAAGGCCTGCCCACAGCCAGGCCAAGAACTCCTCTAAGGAACCCACAAGGAGCAGAGCGACACAGCGCACACCCAAGGAGCCTGTTAGCTCTGTTATATGCAATTTGACTGCAAGTCAACCACTCTTATCCCATAAATATGACAGCCTAAGTGAGCCTTCTATGAGCTCACCCTGCTAGGCAGTGTGGCTGTGTGGTGATCTTCCCTTGCGCTGGGATGCCTCTTAAGGGTGCTCCTCAAAGCAATGAGATCTTTTACTGATGACAGATTGCTGGTGAGGCCCATTTCATAGAATCACAGAACCCCATGATTGGAAAAGTCCTTTGAAATCATCAGGTTCCAACCGTACCTGTTCACTACTAAACTGTGTGCCTGAGAGCAACATCCAACTTTTAAATACTTCCAGAGATGGTGACTCAAACGCTTCCTGTGCAGTCCGTTCCACTGCCTGATAACCCTTTGGCGAAGAATGATTATGTCTAAACTGAACCTCCCCTGGTCCAACTTGAAGGCGATTGCTCTTGTCCTATCACCTGTCACCTGGGAGAAGAGACTAACACCCCCTTTGCTACAGCCTCCTTTCAGGGAGTTGTAGACAGTAATAGGGTCTCCCCTCAGCCTTCTTTTCTCCAGACTAAACAGCCTCAGTTCCCTTATTTCTCCCAGAACTGAGAATTCTGTCATCTCACGATTGCTGTGCCCCACGCATTCTCCAGTCATCATATCTCCCACGAGGCCTTGGAGGACTTGAACCATTCTTGGATGGCAGCTGGACTACATGACCAGGCAAATCTCCTCTTTAACAGAGATTAGTTGTTTAGTCCACATAAGAAATATTTTAAATTGAAAAAATAATTTAGAGTTATAATATTGTGTGGTTTAGTTTGCTTTTTCTTTTACTTAGCTTTTTTAGCATGAGTAACCAGGTTTTCTCTGAACCACTAGACCATAAGCAAGGAATTTCTTGTTAAAGCTTTTCCAAGCAAGCTCATGATTTTCTATAACATTTGATAGCATAGAATCAAAAAGTGTTATGAGCAAAAAATTAACGGATGTATCTCATTTCATATACCTTGTGATTTGTATTTGAAACACCTTGGAGTAAAAAATAAACATGCCTGTACAGAAATGAAGCATTTTCTGGAAGATTCTTGAGCTTCACTAAAATGTGTTGTTGATTCCTTTATTCCTACGCATAATGACATAACACATAAGGCATTTATTTTCACATTACTATATGGTTAATGAGAGACTGGATCTATTTTGGGGCCACATGTTGAATTTGTTTAGTGGTATGACAGGCTGCTTATATATAGATCACTTGAGAGTATTGTGACATGAACATGTGTTATTTCTGGTCAGTAAAGAATCAAAATAATACAAATTAAGAAAGATAGCTATGAAATATGAGAAAAGAAACATACAAATGAAAAACATGACAACATAAAAAAAAGAGATAAAATAAATCCCATGGTTCAAATGTTCTTGGAACCTCAGAATTATTCTCAGGTTTCTTGGGAAACATTGGTTGTTCATTTCTATGAACACTAAATCTAAGGCTACATACTAGTGAATGAACCAATCAGAGGAAAGGACTGTTCAGTGGCACACAGATGTCGACATTAAAAACTTGGTAGCTTAGTTTAATCCAGCTCAGTTAAGTCTTTAATGTCTGGCTGCATCTGGGGTTTTGCTTTCTAGCAGGTATTTTAGAGGTGGATATCCTGTTCAGCTGTCCACATGAAAGACAGCCAGGTTATGCCAGTTGACCTCAGGGCAGAGAGCTGCCCCTAAAATATGTATGCTATTTGCTAATGTGTGTGTGCTGTAGGGATCTAGGCACTAAGCAGAGTTTGGCTTCTGACTCATTGTTTGGCTCATCAACAAGGGTCTGGAAATTCTGAAAAGTCAGTTACTACTTTTGGTGTTGCCTTGTTCTAAGATACAGAACTGGACCCTAGGCTGGCTTCTAAAACTCGAGCTTAGACACTCCCAGGTACCTGAGATACCGAAATTGCCCCAAAGGAAGGGTCGATGAGCTCCTTCCTAACTGTCCATTGAATATGATATTCATGAATGTGCTTTAGCACCGTCTTCTGATTCCACTGAAGAACCAAGGTGCTAGCAGGCTGGCCTTTGGTGGTGGTCATGGTGGATTGGTTTTTTTTTTATTTATAGTCTTGTTGGGTTTGGGGTTTATTTTTTCAAAATGAGTGTCAAGTCTAATTTCTGTGAATAGAATTTGGGTTGCTTTTCAACTAGCTTGAATGCTGATGAACTGTAATTAGACACACATGTATTACACAGTACAAATTTTCTTCAACTGGAAGAATGTCACTCAGGACAAGCATACAAGATCCTAAACAAAAAGTCTGGGACTAACCTTATAGCCAGGGAATCAAGAGTAGGAGGGGAGAGACAAAGATGTCATTACAGAACATTTTCTAACCTGTCACAGTGAGACAAGGCTCAGCTCAATCACTTCATTTAGCACGAGTGGATGCGTGTTCAAATATAGATGCTTTCTTGTCTATGGTCAGAAAATGTCAGCGTGCAAGAATGAACAGTGAGCTGATATCAAGACAATGTGCCAGCCCACAACACTTTGTCTGTAGTAGTATTTAGTTAATAACATCATCGTGCTTGAACACCCACCCAAGCTGGTGCTAAAAGGAACATATTTTTTTTTGATAGAAAGTGTAAAGTCAAAAATGATGGAGATCCTCAACATCCTTTCAGAAAATGTTCTCCAGAATTGCTTTGAGCACTGGCAGCACCATATGCAGCTCTTTGTCAAATCAGAAGGAAACTATTTTGAAGGTGATTGTAGTTGATTTTTGTAAATTGTTAAATAAAAAGAATTACAGCCACAGACATTTTTTTTTCGTATTGGATCTCATATACCATCAGATGCTCTCAGTGAGTATTGGAGATTCATAACAATGAAAAGACCTGTAGATTGATAATAGGTCCATATTGTCTCTGTGTTTCTTTTACCCTCACTGGTCTTTATTCATAGCCATAATGCCACATGTACAGCCTTCTATCCTTGATATTTATTCATGTGAATCTCATGTTCTCATTCACCTAGTGTAAGTATTCTGTTGTACTCCCCTTTAATTTTACTCCTTTGTGACACAATATATTTTCATGTACTTTTCTCTGAACTGTTTCCTTGCATATCCTTCTTAATCAGCAATGAAAATACTGTAGGTGAAGAGCAGGACAATGATTTCATACTTTCAAAATGCTCTCCACTCAGAGGAGGGTTTACCACACTGACACTTGCTTTTTCATTTTCTAGAGTAATTAACAAAGAAAGATGTCACTGTGAGCTGCATGACACCAGCAAGATTCTTAGGTGGGTGAAACCCGTAACAATTTACCAGAAACATAGATTATAACTCCTAGTTCCATTGGTGTGTTCACACTGCCGGGGACAGATTTGTTTATTGTAAAGCAATCAGAAATCCAGACCTATTTTAACTAAAGAAAGTGTCAAATATATCTAAGTAAAAGAAAACTTTACGTCTCTAACAAAATGTCTTCATAACACTACATATGCCTTTTTCAATGTAGAGATTATTTGAGCTAGAGACTTAATATGATAAAGGTGACTAAGAAAAGACAGAAAAATAACCTGGCTGTAGAAAACTCTTTCATTTCTTTATGTGTTGGACATTTAATTGTTGTACTTCCTCTGATCTTGGTTTCACAGATTTTTTCATGGGACCCTAGAAATGATAATGAGGATATTCTGTGTTGATATTGTCTTTCTTAGTAGGTTTCTTCTACAATATTTATGACTAATATCCAGAGATGCCACATGTTAGACTTCTTGTTATTTAACAAACAGGAAGTCAGTACTTTTAGTAGCAAAAAACCCTTTTGTACTGAGAAGCTAACTCCACATTTTCTAGGTAGTTGTATTTTTTTTTTTACATTGCTATTATTTTTGTCCCATGTGTAAAGTTGGGGTAGTAAACTTTTTTATGATGAACAGTTTTATTAGATTATAAACTTCCCCGAGAAATGTATGTGTTTAAAGGCCTAAGTTGGCACAAGTAGCAAATTTGCTCCTTCATTTGAAGAGCATGTACTTACATACAAGGGTTATGAAGCCATCTACATTCAATATGAAGCAGTTCAGAACAACTCAAAAAATGACTAAAGATCAGACACTCTTTCCTAGAAACTGGGAGAACAGCAACAAAATAGTTAGCAGACTTCGCATTCCTAGCTGAAACCCCCAGCATTTGCCTTGTTCAATACCTTATCATCCCAGGCCCAAGGAAGAGAGTATTCAAAAGGAGTGACAGATCCAGTAGGATTTCTGGCAAGTCATTTCACAGTTCTGCACTGAAGTTTCCTCCCCAGTTCAGTGAGATAAAGACAGTCTTTGAAATACTTTTGTGGTCAATGCAGTTAGCAAATATAATCTTCATAAAGATTTAGTATCAGTTTCTAAGAAATAATTGTGAGATGATGTTACCACTTTCTTTTCACATTGATTTTCAACACTGTTGGTATATGAAGTTAAAAAGCAAATTCTACAACCCTAAATCCCACTGAGAAACAGCTGGTTGTGTGAGTTGAGGAGTCCCATACCTGTCAGTCTTCTTTCTGGTTGTCAGTTTCCCAACTTTCCTATAAAGTAATGGAGAAAGCAGCTTTTACCCTCATTTGTTCCTAAACTTCCCATAGAATCTGTAGAATTTAACCCTAAGATAAAGAAAATTTGCCTTTTACAAATTCATACATTTTAAGGCAATAAAACAGATCAAAGAATTCTTTCTAGTGTTTCTATATTAAGATCATAAATTCTATTTGAACTAAAACTATACTTCTTAAAAAGTCAGTCTGTCTTGATTTAAACAGCTTATATAATGTAGAAATCCCTATGTACCCTGAATAAATCTCACAAGTCAGAGTCCCAGTGTGGCAATCACTCAGAATAAGGAGTAGAAAAGTTAAAGATTACTTAAGAAGTAAAAATATGGGTAGGATTTAATTGTAAAAATATTATAGTAATGAAATTATCAATTTCTGTCTTCTGAGATAGAAACAGAGTTGAATTAATCTGTTAATATCAACTGAAATAAAAAAGAATCATATCAGAAATTTGCAAGGATCTACACAATTTCATTATCTCATCCATTTCTGGTCAATCTATATGTAACTTTAATGATTTTGGTATCACACATCTCAGCTGTTTTTCAGAACTTGAGATAAAGAGATAAAAATCTTGAGAAATCAATACAGAGTCACTGAGAAAAAAATAGGATGAAATGGCAGCTTTCAGTAGTATTCAAATCTGCTGAAACTACTCTCAGATTTTAAAATGTCTGATTAACCTGCTTTGTCGTTTTTGTTTGTCTTTACTCTTCAGGCCTTTGGCCAGGCCCTGAGGCTGAACAAGCCTTTGTGCAACATACCTTATGTTTATGACATATTTAATAAAGTGTAGTGAAATGTATAACAATTATACGATTGGTAAAGTGAGCACTTTCAAAGCATGTTATGTTTGACTGTTATTTCAAATCTTGCAATTTAGACCATATGTGACCTAATAACAGGGACTTGAGCACTAATATCCACTCATTGTAGCCTATTTCTAAATATTTTTGAGATGTGTTGAAATGCTACAGGACATCGCCCTTCAGAGAAATTACTAAAATAGGAAGCATTACTTGCAAAGGAAAGTACCTAACTTGCCAAATAAATGGAGATTCCAGCTCTGTCAGCAAGAGCTTTCCTTTCTCCATATTGATATGGTGAAGAGTTTTCCATAGGAGTCACAAAGGCAGGTCCTTTTTAAAGACTAGTGTATGCACTGTGTCCATAGGGATGGCATTTAAAAGCTAGAGGCAAAGAATCCTCTATTAAACTGTTGAGTAACAGTATGCTTAGAGTACCGGAAAACTATATTTAGGCCCATGGATTAACATTGCTGGAGACATACATTAGAGACTAGGTCCCTGACCATGGATAAAGATATCCCTCATTCGCCAGTGAGGCTATTCTACCCCTACTACTGGGTTGGGCTGCTCTATCTTAAGTACATCTCTAGGGTGTAGTTGAAGTGCTTGAGTTTTTTTCAGCTGAATATGGGAAAGAAAACTAGTTCTTGGATTTGTTTGAGCATCTTCTTAGGCTGTAGCAGTATCATTCTCCCTGGCAGTATTCTTGGGTGATACTGCACTTGTATGAAAATTTCGCTCTTTTTTTCGCTTTCCCTCGTCCTTTGATTTTATCCCTTTCCCACTAAAAATCTGAAGAGCTAAAGATTAAGCAAAATGGAAGTGACCTACTTTTATAATAAATCTTTGCAGTTGGAGGAAGATGGGAACTTGATATGAGAAACTGTGACTCTCAGATATATCTCCTGACCTAAGACTACATTGGCACAGTAATTTTTTTGAGGTTTATTTTCCTGAGTTTCTGAAACCTTGGGAGTTTCCAGGCAAGACAAATTTGTTGTGATATTCCTCTCCAGAACACATGACGAAAATCGCTTCTCCAATACTGGTACAAAGCTTGAATAGGATCCAAACCCTGAATATCATATTCCTGGATATGCAGCCTCACTCCTAGAATGTTATGAAAGAAACATGCTCCTCTGGTAAGACCACTAATATTAATTATAAAAACATGAGTCATGATGAATTAAGTAAATTCACAAAAGATGATTTGAGGCTCTGAGTACCGAAATGTCCAAAGTGTAACACCGAGCCAGATGACTAGGCCATGCCAAGGAAAGGGATTTCAGATGTACTTCTCTGTATTTCTCCTTCGTTAGCTCAGAGCAGCTGGCAGTTCAGAGTGGCTTTGTAACGATCAGCTTTTACAGATGTGTGGACAACAGACAATAAGCTACAATAAGCAGCTTATCCATGCAGGTCAGCTACACACCAGTGCAGTGGGATTGTTTCTGTGAAAGACCATCACGTACCTACATCAACATCCGAAAAATTCTAACCCTTCATTTTATCTCTTCTTTGACCTTTTTGAGGAAGGTTTGTGGGATGGAAATTTCCTATTTTGGGACCTTCCCTAGTGTTCTTTGTTCTGAGTTTCTGAAGTGAACTTTTTTAGAAAAAAGTCCTGAAGTTATCACAGGACTTACTGATATGCATTGTGCCAGAAGTGTGGCTTCATCTCTTTTACTATCTAGAATATTTAAACTGTTGTGTAGGATAAGAAGGCCAAAGCCAGAACATTTCTATTTATTTTTATCTGAAAAAATGGATTCAAGTAGAATTTCTCAATAAGGAGACATCTGAATGTATTTCACCTGAACACTTTACAAAGTCCAGTTTCAGTAAGTACAGTAGGAACTGGACAAGAAGCAGCAGCACCTTTGTTCACACTCTCAAGTCTTTTTCAGTATAATTCATCACTTGACTCTACATGTTTCTCACTGAACTTTCTTTATGGCTGCATTTCCAGTTTTCATCTCACTGTTCTTTTGCACTTTCTGCCCCTACTCTTTCTTTATTCCTGCCTCTTTCAAAACCACATGAATCAGCAGAGATGTAATCACATATTTTAGTAATTTAGGTAACAGCAGAATCAGAGAATCACACAGAAAAAGTCACAGAATCATTTAGGGTAGAAAAGGCCTTTAAGATCATCGAATCCAACTGTAGACAGAAGACTGCCAAGCCCACCATTAAGCCCTGTCCCTAAGCACCACAGCTACATGTCTGTTGAACACCTCCAGGGATGATGACTCCTTATCTGCCCTCAGCAGCCTGTTCCAATCCTTGACAATCCTTTCAGTGAAGTAATACTTCCTAATATCTAGTATAAATCTCCCCCTGGTGCAACTTGAGGCCACTTCCTTTTGTCCTGTCACTTGTTACCTGGAAGAAGAGACCAACATCCACCTCACTACATTCTACTTTCAGGTAGCTGTAAAGAGCAATAAGACCTTTCCTAACAATGATTCTTAAAACAAGTTACAACAGTCATAAAAGGTTTACTCTATTACTCTTATTCAAATAGATTTCATGTTGTTAACTCAACAATCATAGCTAGTTATGTGACTTAAAAGTGATGAAAATTACTGCATAATAATGCATCTCATGATAGTCTGTATGTAATGATTTATAACTGTATTTATTTTTCTCTGCATCCTCTCCACCCAGTGTGTCAGAATCACATTAGAACATGTAATAAGTAACAAAGTGTGATATAACAGATTTTCAGGTAAAAAAATCTAGTTAAATGATTGCAATTCTCATTGAAGTATTTACATCTCAATTTTTCAGTCAACATTTTCGGTAAAAGTTATTGTTTTGCATGACATGGTACCTAGAAGAGTTAATGTGGTAAATAATGCAACATAATCATAGAATAGTTTGGGTTGGAAGGGAGCTTAAAGATCACCTAGTTCCACCACCCTTGCTATGGGAAGGGACACCTTCCACTAGATCAAGTTGCTCAAAGCCCCTTTCTCCAAGGATGGGGCAGCCACAATTTTCTGGGCAATCTATTCCTGTGCCTCACCACCTTCACAGTAAAAAATTCCTTCCTATATCTAATCTAAATCTACCCTAATTCAGATTAAAATTGTTACCCCTCATCCTGTTGCTACAATCCATGGTAAAGAACCCCTCCTCATCTTTTCTGTAGGCTCTCTTAAAGTACAGGAAGGCTGCTATAAGGTCTCCCTAGAGCCTTCTCTTCTCTAGGCTAAAGAACCCCAAACCTCTCAGCCTGTCCTTGTGTGGGAGGTGCTCCAGCCCTCTGATCATCTTTGTGGCCTCCTCTGGACTCTCTCTAAGGGATCCATGTCCTTCATGTCCTGAGGACTCTAGAACTGAATGTGCTACTCCAAGTGGTGTCTCATGAACGCAGAGTAGTGGGGATAAATCACCTCCCTTGACCTGCTGGTCACACTTCTTTTGATGCAGCCGGGGGTACGGTTGGCTTTCTGTGCTGCAAGTGCACATTGCCAGCTCATGTTGAGCTTCTTATCCACCAGCCCCCACAAGTCCTTCTCTACAGGGCTGCTCTCAATCCATTCTCCACCCAGCCTGTATTTGTGCTTGGGATTGCCCTGACCCATGTGCAGGACCTTGCACTTGGCCTTGCTGAACCTCACGAGGTTCACACAGGCCCACCTCTCAAGCCTGTCAAGATCCTTTTGGATGCCATCCCTTCCTTCCATCATGTTGACCACACCCCTCAGCTTGGTGGATTCCCACTGTCCATGTTTCTGACAAAGATGTCAAACAACACCAGCCCAAATAAGCCTTTGATAGGCCTTTCCAAATTTTTTAACAAGATCCTTTATTGGAGTATGGATAATGACAGCTTTACTGTGGAAATGGCTGACTTTGCAGTTGCAAAATACATTCACATGTTCTTTTGCTTGAAACAAGTTAGGTGGCCAGAATGCTTTTTGTATGTTTCTCTTATGTATGTCCAAAGTCTGGCCTTAGCCTCAGAAAGCAGACAAAAACAATACTGAAAACAAGATTGAAACATGGAGCAATTGAATTCGCAGATGGAGAGTATCAGAACTACTTCTGTGTATCATGAAGTAGGGAAACAAAAAGTTAAATGGCAAATGGAAACAAAGTTAAATGGCAAAGCTAAATGGACTGGAAAACATTTTTCCCATTTAATAAAGGAATGCAGACTTTCCTTTAAAATATTACACAAGTCTTTTGAGTAGATGACTTGCTTTTGCCTTCTGGAGACTCCACTGAAATGGAATCTCATTAAATTTTAATTGGATGCACCTTTTTATAAAAGAAAAAAATATACTTCAAAAAAATTTTGACACATCAAAACGAAGCTATCATTATAGCCCTTGAGACAATGTATCTCTACTTTAAAAGTAACATGTTAAAATATTGAAGGGATACTGTGAGTCTTATTTGTAAGACTGAAGGCTTTTGTAATAGAACTGTGATGGTTATATTTGTACAATGAAACAGAGCGCCAGGAAATATTCCCAGTTACAGAAACTGGATTGTCTACATAGCTAAGTTATTAGAAACATTAATGGTGTCTTTTTGGTCTACAACAGCTAGCTCACTTTCTGACAGTTCCTGGTGAGGCTCAGGAACTAGACAGACCAAAGATCATTCCAAACAGGTTGCTTATGTCCAGCTACATAATTTCTCATAGGCAGTTTTGGGCACAGCCTATTGAATTTGAGATAGCCTCATTGCCAAAAGAACAATCCCAAGCACATTTAATTTACTGATATTGATATAATCATCATGTCTATCCAATACTTTTGACTATGTGAAGAGTTTAAGCCCAGCTGTTACCACAGAGATGACAGAAATCATCACTTTTTACAGAATTGGCTTCTGTTTCCATGCAGGTCCCCCTAAAAGAAGCAGAGTTTTCCGCCCCTACCCAACAACAATCTGAAATTTCACAGCTTTCTCACCTTTGGACTGAAGTTTGATTAAACCTGATTAAAATTGCCTATTTGTTCTAAGCAATTGGTGCTATGAAATGCTACAACAATTTCTTTCTTGGAGAAGTTCTTGATAAATGTTATTGCTTCAGCAGCCTCCTTTAGATAATAATAAAAAGAAACCAGTTAAGAAATGGACAAAATCTTAAAAAAATATGTATACTTATAAACCAGCAGTCTACACACTTGTTGCCAACTAATGAATTTCATGTGTTTCTTCATAAGATTCATTAAAAAAATATCATTAGATGATACTCATCTTTGGAGTCCTAGTAGCAAAAGCGCTTCTGAATGTCTTCTTTAAGCCAGTCCAGACCCACTACTGTTGCTGGTTTGTCGTACATGGAATACTTCCTCCATTCTGCAGCTCCTTGCTTAAGGAAAATTGTCTTTTCAATAGACATCAGGGTTCTGAGTCCCTTTACTATACACCTTCTACAAGCAGGGATAGATGCTCAGCATCCTTTCACCAGTTACCTAGTCAAGACAGAACTTTGGGGCAGCCAACATTCCTCTGTGTGTCACAGCGATGAGGATGTGTGCTGTGCTTAGTCCAAATACCTCTGCAAGCAGAACTTTTGAAAAGATAAAAAAACCACTATATTGAAATAACAGCAGTAATGCTTCATAAATGCTTCACAAAGGTAATGATTGGAGACTTTTATATTGTTTTGAGCACTCAGTTGCTCAGAGAAAGTGGGTAAAACGCCATTACTCAACAATTTTATACTAAGATGAATAAAGTGCTAAGAGATTTAGTGTAGAGAACAGTTTAAAATTAAGAGGACGATCAAGTACCTGACCTTCTCCATTTCAAATATCTGCATTATTTTGACACAAATATCATCATATTTGTCTTTAGTGCGATATTAAAATATCATTGTAAAAGATTCATTATGACTTAGGGATGCTTGAAAAGATGGGGAATCAGACAGAATTTTTGACAGGTGTATGAAAATTAGTTTTGGAGGAAAAATGTAAATCAATTTCTCTTACAGAAAGTTCTAAGTTGGTTTTGGTACTCTTAAAGGTGTTTAGATCTGCTAATAACCAGATTAATTACAAATAATTTTTGAGATGATAGTTGAGAAAGATGATTTCTCAGAATTTTGATTGTAATTCATTCTAGCTCAAAATAAGCTACTTTTGTGGCTTATGTGTAGGTTTTGGTTTTTTTTTAAAAAAAGGTACCTACATATAAAAGGCATCCAGCTTGCAGCAGAAAGACCTTCTCACTTCAAGGTAGCATCTATGCCTAGAAAAATATAGACTGAAGAGTAAGCAGAAATGCTGAAAGTTCTGTAGTTACCAACAAGAAACACTTTAAAACAAATACCTCACAAAAAGAAATAGTTCTATATGTGCTATAGTAGAGTTCATTAATGAATTTCATAGAATCATAGAATGGTTTGAGTTGAAAGGAACCTTTAAAGGTCATGTAGTCTGACCTCCTTTCAGTGAGCAGAGATGTCTTCAACTAGATCAGGTTGCTTAGGGCCTTGTCCAATTTCAACGTTGCCAGGGTTGCTATCACCTCTCCAAGCAATGTGTTCCAGTGTTTTACCACCCTCATTGTAAAAAATTTCTTTGTTATATCTAGTCTAATTCTACCTTCTTTTAGATTAAACCCACCACCCCTTGTCCGATCACAGCAGGCAAGCCCTGCTAAAAAGTTTGTCCCCAGCATTCTTATAAGCCTCCTTTAAGCACTGAAAAGCCACAACCAGGTCTCCCTGGAGCCTTCTCTTCTCCAGGTTGAACAACACCAACTCACTCTCTCAGACTTTCATCATAGAAGTGTCCCATCCCTCTGATCATCTTTGTGGCCCTCTTTTGGAACCACTGCAACAGGTCCATGCCTTTCTTGTGCTGAGGGCTCCTGAGATGGACAAAGTACTCCAGGTGGTGTCTCACGAGAACAGAGTAGACGGGGCAGAATCATCTCCCTTGACCAGCTGGCCATGATTCTTCTGATGCAAGTCAGGATGTGGCTGGTCTTCTAAGCTGCAAGCACATATTGATGGCTCATGTCAAGCTTTTCATCCCCCAGAACCCCCAAGTCTTTTTCTACATGGTTACTCTCAATCCTTTCAACCCTCAGCCTCTATTGATACTGGGAGTTGCCCCGACCCATGTGCAGGGTCTTGCACTTGGCCTTGTTGAACTTCATAAGGTTCACATGGGCCCACTTTTCAAGCTTGTCCACATCCCTCGGGATGGCATCCCATTACTCAGGTGTGTCAACTGCACCCCTCAGCCTGGTGTCTGCAAATTATCATGAAATGTTTTTGGAGTCTCAGTAGGGTGTATGATAAAGTATGAAGTCGGTGAAAGGGAAGTTCTATTATTTTAACAAAACCTTTGAACAAAAACTGTCTTCTTAGGCTACAGGTTTCCAAAGAGTGTCTTGAGTGTACCATAGCTAGAACTTAGAGTACTGATGATGCTTTCATCTGTAACTGGAAACAAACTCTAGTAGGAAAAATAATCTGTTATTAGATCCCTGACATACCTCGGCTTATTTAGTGATGATGATGTGAACTCTGAATGTCAAAGACTATTTTAGATAAGGTTCTTGCTGCTATTACAATATCATATTTGTGTGTATGAATATGCCCAGGTATTCCTTCCAGGGAACACTTGCACAGATGAAGTAAATAGAGGAATCAGCTCAAGGGATCATCATAACAACTGTCCCTCTCTATATATTTCTGTGTGTAAGTGTGAGTGTAGCCCCTCGCTCTACCTGTCACAATTCAACATAAACAATCAAGTGTAGTTAGTATAAGACGCACTAAGTCTAAGTGTATGCTCTTGTGCTCCCAATCTTCCTACTTTACTCACAAACTGAAATTGAACACAGTCTTAGAATTTACCTATTTGTCTTCTTGCAGGCTGTGATGTATTATTTTTGCAAGCCAGATTAGCAGTAGTATAACTACCTCTTGAATAACTTCTTAATGCAACACAACTACATCACTCCAAGGCAGGTATATGTTACATGGAGGCCATAGGAGGATTCACTAATAAATTTGATACTTATAAAAGTACACAATAAGAGATGAACTGCAATGTCACCCAACCAAATAAATAGTATAAACAGATACTGTTTGGATGACGAACTTTAAATATGTCTACATGTAGTTGTTTACAAGAAGTGTGTTGATTTAGACTTAGCATTGGAAAATGCAATTGAAATGCTAAAACCTTAACTGGGAAAGACAATACTGTCAAAAATTAACATCTGCTTAGCACTGTAAAATTATGGGAGAGGTCCAATAACACAAGTTATGTCAACTGTTAATGTTTTGATTAAATCAGTGAAGACCAAATGTGTCTGACACACTAGTGAGTGATGTCAGAGAACTGGGAGGTAAGAAGAGGTAAGGAAAGTCAAATAAATAAAAGCACCAATAACTATGGTTTGAAGTCCTAAACTGCTGACCTCACTTCCAAACAATGACCATACCACCGTTGGTGTTTCTGATTGAATCAGTGACTGCAGACAAGCCAGGTCTCATAGGCAGTATTTTGTTTAAATTCTAGGTTTATTTTTTGATGGTCACTATGGTGCATTTCTGAACTCTTTACGAGATCAGGTCCTTGTTATGAACATTTCATGGTCCTCTCTGAGCCATTCACTTTAATTATATTATTAATTATTAATAATATAATTATAATATAATATATAATAATATACTATTAATTATAATATAGCACAGAAACTGACGTGTGGAGAAGAAAAGGAAAAGGACCTCTCATAGAGCAGCACCTTAATCTATCACAGAAGTAGGGTGTGGCTGCGGAAAATACATGAGCGCAGGCTTCTTGGGTGGGAAGCATTCTTCCCAGTATAGACGCAGGCATCTTATTTTACAAATAAAAGGATAAAAAGTCTAATCATATTCTGGACTATCCTTAATCATATACATGTCTGAATCAAGAAAAGACCTATAATCTTTGGAGGATTTAAACCCAGCAAGAGCAGTTATTTTTGCAAGTTTAATTAACTTTTTTCTGAAATCCTTTTTAAACTTAAAGGGAAACACATAACAAAATTTAGGGGTCCTAATTTAGGACATACCTGCAGCTTCAGATTAATAAGTGAGTATTTTAAATCCCCAGAAAGGACCTCTGAAAATATTAATTCATGTAATCCCAAGACAGATAGAATAAGTTTCTGTTAAGTGTCAACCTCCATTCACATAATTCAGGAGACAGGCTTGCAAAGTATGTTTGGTTTTACTGCTTGTTTCAACAAATTAATGAAAGGACTAACTTCATGACTGCAGTTTTCTTAATTTTGCCACCAGGAATGTGCTGAATTTCTCATGCAAACTTCTTAAGAAAGATTACCAGTTTGTTAAAGCTGCTCCTATAATCCCATGGGTCAGACTGTGAATAAAACAATCACTGAGGCTGTGCCTTGCTAAGCCTTTGAGTCAGGAAGCAAGGCCATCACTAAAATTAACAGACTCCCTTCTTGCTCCTTGGACCCTTCAGGATTTAAAGACTTTTTATTAGACTGTTTTTGCAATAAGAAGAAATTAACAACGTATCCAACAAAATTCTTAAGTATAGGCTTTATTTACATTATCTGAGTGTTGGTCCTTGAAAGTGATACTCACATGAAAGTAAGCATATGTTGAAGGATTTTATTGAGTTGAAGTCTCAGGATTCTACCCGTGCTGTTCATGATTAGTATTAAACTGCCTCTGGGATCATTTTGCTTTATAGAAGAGGAGTCAGGATGTGATATTTTCGAAAAGAGACAACATGAACTCTCCTTTTCACTGCTTGTACTGAAATCAGTAGTGCAATTGAGTTGAAACTCTGTAGTAAATTCAGCTTCAGTTTTCCAAGATGCAGACTGCACTAGTCCTGAGTCGCTGTATACTGTTTCTTCACATCCACAAAAGCTGACACTTAAACTGTGCAAAGCATGCTTGCCAAACCTACCATACATGCGTTTAGTAGGAATATTCTAGATAAAACATTGGACAGCTGTCTGTCAACACTAATATTTTATAATCATTCCTTGCAAAACATTTCCTATCATCTAGACAAATAATTTCTCCTTTCTTTTTTTTTTTTTCTGTTGCAATATGTCCAAAATTATGTTCTAATACACTTCAATTGAATTACGTTTTGGACCTGTCTCTGATGTGAGGTCTTCACACCTGTAGTACTGCATTGCACTGATCTTTTTAAGGCTGGGCTTCACTACTGTTTGCTAAAGTAATTATCTCTTCTTTTCCGGCAAACTGAAACTAAGCTTGTGTGCCTCCATCTTGCCAGATTTTTTCCTTCAAATTTCTTTCTGACTTTAGAAATCTCTCTAGGCTTGGGCCTCCAGTATATACGATCGGGTACAGTCTATCAGCAGCTGTCAGAGGTTACACACCCCTGAAGTCTGTGTCCTGCTGCTGCTACCATCTCCAGTATCCTTAAGAGCAGTTTGAGGGATCCCAGAACATCATTTTGATTCTGCCTTCCTCTTGAGGGGAATGTTGCCCACTGCTCACAGCTGCTGTATGAGTACTACAGTTACACAAGATCAACAAACCTTATTGTCACCAACATTTAGTTGTTCTCTCTCATTGGCAGTGACTGAAAGTCATGGGTATGGAACTTTCTTGTTTACAAGCAAAACCTGAGATCCTCTCAAGTGTCTTATCTTGCAATGGTAGGTATTGGCAAAGCACCCATTTTTGGAGACAGTTTGGAAGACCAGAGGATGAAAAATACTGATTCATCCTCATCTGAATCCAAAGACATGAAGGCTGTAGGTAGCAACTATGCTTTACTGATTGGCATTTCTGTAAAACTATTAATGTATTAAAAAAAGTGTCTCGACCAACTCAGTAGGAAAATTGATAGTATTATTTCATAATCTGCCAGTGTGAATGGAAAATCTGTAAATTTATTTGCAAACATGTTCTAATTACATGTAATACCTTCTTTCTTTTCCTTTTCAGGAAGCTTGTACCTGTTTGTACTGGCAACCCAATTGTGTAAATTACATTGCATGGACTGGATTACTCCCACACTCTGAAAGCCAAATTGTTGAGATGTCCAAAAAAAGTCATTCTGACAGCCAAGAGCAAAGTGTTTACTCTTTTCCAAGGCAGAAACACAGAGCACCTGCACTATTCAAGACCTTTTTCTTTCACGCAGGGAATTCGTCTCTGTAAGAATTGCAAAAATTACCACAGAGTGTATCAGAGCAAGGTGTTGCAGGTGCCCCTCAGACCGTTTCTCCATCAGAGCACATCCCAGTCTCTCCACTGAAGCAGCACCTTCCATGCCAAATGGGATGGGAGCCCACACTGAGCTCTTACGTCAGTCTGGCTCCTACACATCCCCAAACAAAACAGTCCAAGTTTACAATGTCTGGCAGGCTTATTTACACACTGAAGTGTACAGCTCGTCTATCAGTTTCATCACACAGCTGTGGAGTCCTTGGGATATACCAAAATAAAATCACTGCTGGAGTGAGACTGGGATAGTCTCAGCACAACCAGCAACACACTCAGGTCAAAAACCATATGAGAACAGCTTGATGTCTGTTTTGTCTTTTTTTGTTATGGCTTTTAATTACAGATGTGTTGGCTTTCCCTAGTTCCCTTTTTTACCAGCCTACTTCTCACAAATTTGTGACAAGGAGCAGGAGATGGCATGACTCCCAGGAGCAGAGGAGAACTGGCACTCTGGAGGGTAGGCAGGAATGTGAAAGTGGAGGCCTGGGGATGACAGCAAACCTCTCCCACAGGGCACCCCTCTGGGGGTATGATGGGTAGAGTAGTGCCTTGTCATGGTGTTTAAATAGAAGAGAACATTTATATCCAGTCACGGCCTTTAACCTTGTGTGCACAAATTTGATTGGGAAACTGCGCTTAATAGTGGAATCCTCTTGAAATTAGAAGGGAATCAAACTTGGGGTTTCGGAAAAGCCTATGTGGAAGACTGAAATGCTGTTTCAACTTCTCGAATGCTCAAAATCTGGGAGGTATTTGGATGCAGAAATATTTTTTCAGCTTAAACAAAATGCATGACAATGGTGGTCTCTCTGCTCTCAGGCAATTTTTCAATATGAACAAAGAACGCTGTTCTTCCAATTCAATATTGAAGATGGAACAAGAGTATTTATTATCGTCTCTATTACACATCATAGTCATAAATTTTTGAAAGCAATGGGAATATATATGCATTTTGGAGAAAGTCCTCCAGGAAGGAATTTTTTGGATCATGGCTAAATGATGTGAGAAGTTTTTACAGAGGCCAAGAGGCCCTTCTTTTTTGGTTCATGAGAATGCTCAGTAGTAGAAACATCTTCTGCCAAGCTAAATGACCTTTCAGTAAACTAAGAAAATAATACAAGTAAGGAATAAAAGTCTTGTAGACATCTGAAATCTACAAAGATACACAGAGAAAAATCCTTATTTTATTTTTTAAGAACACACTCTTTGGCTGAGAGAAGCCCGTAAGCATCTTTGTATGTGAAGAGTCTGAATGAACCGAGCAGAACTGACTGAATTCTGTGTTTTTTAAAATGCTTTTGCTGAACATTGTAAAATGGGAGATGATTCTGTCAGAGTTCCTTTCTGCTTGAAAAAGGCACCACAAGATGGCACCTTCTGAAGATTACTTATAACATTTATTTGTTTATAAAAAAATATTAAGGACTCTTGTTGCACATATGGTGGGTATGAATGAAAAATGCAACAGGGACCAAACAATAAGATGAGGAAGCATAATATAATCTTCTTCATTTAGAAATATGCAATCCATGACTGAAAACATTTATATGCATGTTTAGCTTTGTGCCTAACCCAATAATTATAGTGTACATATAAACGTTACATATTTGTAACTAATACCAGGTTTTAAAGCATTTTTTTGAACCCTTCATAGCAGATTTGGGAATAAGATGCTGAGCCTCCAAAATCTATTCAGCTCACAATGATAGCTACAAAATACAAATATATCCCAGTTCCTTTAATTAGAAGACCAAAATTTTATTTTGATGAGTGATTATAGATTTAAATTAAAATGTTGAAAATTCTGGAGATACTTTGTAACTGATAAGGAGATGCAGACAAGAAACAAATTGTTCCTTGCTACTGTAGCTTTTTCTCTGTCCAAATAATGTAGTTGTTAGGTACGCAGACACAAACACATCTCATATTTTGCACAGAAACGGGGTTATTTTGTACCCAAGCACACTTCTTGAAGGGCATTTCTTTTTTTTTTTGCTCTGAACAACTATTAGTAGTGCTGTTTTAAAAAGTTCTTTTAGAAATGCTATCACTTTTAAAGTGTCTGAAAGAAGTTCAAATATCACCTTCCCTAGCAAAACATTTTATCAACAGAATTGTATTTGGTAGGTGTGCCTTAAAGCATTACTATTTAACCTCTCTAATCTCAGCGTTTACTGATGTCTAATCCTTCTGCTGAGGGAAACTCTCTACCTCCCAGTCACAGAGCAGAGGTGGTTTCGGGTACCAGGGTACCAGGGGAGGCAATGGCCAGTGGATCAACAGGCCAGAGCTGCACAGTGCTCATTTACACAGAAGCCTCTGTTGGGGTGCAAGGGATGAGATCTGTGTCGCCAGAGTGCTGCTGGCAGCGATTCTCAGTCCATGGCTCCCCTAGAGCAAAACAAGATTTAACAGCTTGCTGATCTTGAGGCTCCTGAGATGGAAGGTTGGGGTGTCAAAGCAAATCTAATTACACACTGCCCTGGTTTTAAAAACTGTCCAAGGAGACAAGTAAAACAAATGGTTTGTAGTGACACTTCCTAGGTAATTGACCCCTGGAGACTGGCACACAAGCCAATGAAACACACTGGAGTCCCTCAGTGTAAACCATTTGAAAGACCTTTTAAGCCAATAATATTAAGTCATTGAATAAGGATACAGTAGAGATGTGGTTTAAATGATATATGCTTTACGCTTCCACACACAAAATTGTAGCATAGAGCACTTCAGAACATTATCCCTCTATGAAATCTGTTATATTAAATTTAGACAATAGAGAAGATCCTTTACCTAGTTATGCAATTACGTTATGTTTGAAATATTTCAAAAACAGAAGATTTTTTTTGCTTCAAATTATTTAATTGAATCTCTCAGGTTTTAGCACATCCACTTGCTCTGAGGCTCTGTCAAAAAAATCCAATTTCTTCATTTACTAGCCAAAATGTTATTGGCAAATTAACTTTTCTAATATTATGGCATGAATTGAGCAATAACAGTTCAACATAAAGCAAGTTTTCTGAAAATTAGTTATTTCATTATGCCAGCATTTGTAGAATGATATTCTTATAAATTGTAATTTTACTTCCCTGCAGGTCTTTACAGATAACTAAGATAAATCGCTGTTGCATGTTTTTAAAGACATCACATTTTCAGATCAAAATGTCATACACATTTTAATGCTGATTATTTGCCACATGGTTGAAACCACACAGCCAACAGTTCTTCCTTATGATTAACAGAGATCTTATTTGCAAGTATGGAATTTGTAGTTTCTGATATTGTGATAAGATAACACATTTTCATTTGTGTCAAGCACTATAGACAAGAAGTATATACATACCTAAATGACTAATTGAGACAGAGGAAATCTGCAAAGGCAGGAGCCACAACATTGGAAAACAAAAAGTGGAAGAGAGTATCTAGTATAATCTGATGTTCCTATCAGTTACACTGACCAGTTCACAAACTTTTAAATTATGTCAGCCTGTAAAAATGGATTGCTTCACTTTCTAGGTAAGGCAGTGATATGTGAGTTCACTGAACACAATGCTTTTATAATAGCCATTAATCTTTATGGAAAAAAATACTGTGTTCTCTGGAATGCACTGCACCCATTCTTCCTTGAAGTCTCATCTTTGTTCCTAGTAATTACCGTTTGTTTCTAATTTAAGACATTCTATATCAGTGGCAAATACTATTCAAGCTTCTGTACACAATATGAGATAAGATAGTTAATATATTTTTTTATAGTAAGGCCATGTTCCTAAAAGCAATAAATAAAATTCAGCTTGTAAAGCAGAATAGAGTGTGCTTCTGCTGATGGCATTTCAAATAAAACTAAGAACAATTTACAGATCTTGCTGCGAGCAGCCTTTATATTCTGCTTGTGAGTATGTCGATTACAAAAAGTCTTCATAGAACCAACTTTGTTGTAAGAACAAGAGAAAACATAATCCCTATATCAACACTTTTTTTCCTAGCAAATGTAGTTAGTTAATATAAGTATCATCACGCAGCATAGGAGTCAAGGTTCAGTCCTGCAAGAAAAGATTGGACACTTATTGAGAAAACTCCAAGATTTGCTCTTTCTCGTCTTTGGCTTTTAAATTAAATTGAGCATCTCAGAACCTGTATTTTAAAATAAATCAGATCACTAAAGGATTAAACTGTAGCAGCTTTTAAATAAAGGTTTTAACTTCTTAACTGATTGATGTACTGGGTGAAGCTTTGAGGAAAATATAAACCCTCAAAGAGCTGCTTCCTTCTCTGCAGATTTCAGGAGAGATTCTAATTGTTAAAGAAAACATTTCAAGAATATGAACAGCATGGTTTTGGAGGAGTAGGTGGTGCAGTGGCTGTTCTCCCTTGAATACAGTTGGTCAATACTTCTGAAAAAAAAAAACCCACTTCCTCTATCCAAAGAGCCAAGGACCCATGTTACTCTGACATGTCAGGTAATTCTGGGGCCTGATTCAAAACCCAACAAAATAAATGGAAACAAGCCAATTTAATTTCCCAGTTGGCTGAGTTGAGCTACTTTAGTCCAGGTATCTCATGACATCTACAATCTTTACACATACAAACAAAAACAAAAAGGAAAGAAAAGAAAAAAAAGACAGGACTGTCATAGCATCCAATTGACAAGATTTTACTTGTTCTAACAGGTATATTCATTTTATATATGTCTAGAATGCCACAGCTGTCCTGTTTTGATGTGCTGATGGTCCTCTGCTCTGATTGCACCTTGCCTCCCATGAAGAAAAGAGCTCCAGGGCCTTCTGCAGGATCCTTTCTTTTGGCAACATTTTCCAGTGTTCAGAGGCACTGAAATATTGCTCTTTGGATTGGGGCAATGACGAGTAGGATGGATAATATGCATGGGTATGGAGATAACAGGTGTTTGCCAGCCAACATGTTTCGCTTATTTGTCCCAGCTTGACAATGAGAATATTTTCCTAACCTGATGCCAAAGCATCATTACATCTTGGCTTTTCTTTCTTGATCTATATAATATAGCTTTGGAGAATTACAACCGTAGATAAAAGAGTTGTTTGTTTTGTTATTTTTATTACTGACTATGAATACATGGAGAAATTAAATAACAAGGAAAAGGAAGGGATATCTCAGTTAAAGAATAATGTTGGCACAAGAACTACCATGCATAAACCAGCCAGAAAGTTGGTCTGGAAACCATAATAATTCAAATAATCAAAGCAATAGTATTCTGTAATTATTATCTTTCCTGGGGCTATAGTGCAGACTAGAAATATAATAAATTTTAAGAAATTTATGAACAGCTTTAGATGAAGTTGTTTCTGAAGTATCAAGGCATTTGAATCAATGAGACGAGAAGTACTTTCAGTACTGGATCATAATATCATCAATTAAACTACTGCTGCTCTACTTTGCTTCTTCAAGTAGCAATATGGAGCAAGAAATTAATTTCATGTCTCTATACTCAATTCTCTGTTATCCAATATGTTTTGAGATTAAGTTATCCTAGACAATGGTAGACGAACATGTTAGCCACACCAGATTAAGGATGAATCTGGCAGAAACTTCTGCATTGAGCTTACTCCATCCAAATTCCAAGCAAATAAATTCTGACAGACCAGAACTCAGCCCTGGAGCTCCTGGTTGCCAGTGTTGCACTCCTGAATATTTCAGGTTGCAGGGAAACTTAACATGGGCAAAACAGTCCTTAAAGGTATGGAACCAGTACCTCACTTAATGCATTGCCACGCTTGAAAATGCTGGGGAGCTCCATGTGGAGATCTAGGCAGCTCTGCAAGACTGAGCTTCTTATCTCTGGCTTATCGCCAGTCATGTCAGACCATGATAACTTGAAAAAAAGCATCCCAGCCTTGCCTTTTCCTGCCCTGCATTGCAGGAGCTGGTTTTGGCCCAGTGCAGAGCTGTACTTGACCTACCTGTATGTAGCTACCAGGCTGTAAGAAACCCTCTCAAAACACACCCTTTTGCAAAGAGGGACGCAAACTCCAATGTGGTCCTTCTGGGCTGAAAAACACCTGGGTCCTTTGCAGACTTTTCTGGTGGCCAGCGAGTACTGTTGGGAACAGATAGTTTCATTGCCTACAGATAATAATGTGATTATTACAATTATGATATATTGATAATACGGAATACATACATTACCCGTCACCCTGCACACAAAATTTTAAAGCTGATAGACATTCAACTCCCTCTAAAAAAATCTTAGATTTCCCTTTTGTGGTGTCTACCCACTGCCACAGTCTTTGTTTCTCTGCTCCAAATTTTTCTTTTATTTTGATCCCCTTCCTCCTTTCTTGATTCAGTACACAGGATAGATGGATGCAAAGATGGATGGTGCACATGCCAGTATGCACAAACACCCAGTATTTTTCTTCATTGTCTAGCCTGAGAAAATGAAATTGAGAGTTCTTTTGAAGCATTATTTTGTATAACTATTCAACCACATGAAGACACCTGTCAAAGAAAGTTTTACATGTGTGTTTTACATTTGCAACATTATAAATCTCTGACTATACGAACATAGAATGTGCCAGAGAACCTGAGTCCTTCCATACCCCTCATCCCCTAGCTGCTCTCAGTTTGTTTCCAGTTAGTGTTGATTAAAGTTCAAAAAGAATTTCCTTTCATCGGGAAAATCTCTTACTGTTTTTAAAGGTTGTCTCTACAAATCAGAAAGAAAACTTATTTTTAAAAATATTTCTTTTGAAATAGCTTTTGCTTTCCCATAGCCAATTCCTCTCTGTGGATGAAGCTGCCTGGAAGCCTTGAGAGCCTTGGCCCTGGGACCAGAAGATAGATGCTGGAAGCCGAGGAATTCCCAGCCCTTCCATATGGCAGAATTACTTGTAAATGTGCATTCTGGAAATTCAGGGTTCCTGAACACGATCTGACAAAAGAAATAGTTTTACTGGCAGAAGTCCTAGCTGGCCCTATTTTTACAGGCAATTCAAGGGACTGGTCTGAACTTTCCAAGACAGCAGGTGACTGGAGATCGTATCTCTGGTCAACACCCACGAAGCTGTCTATTAATGAGATTCAAACTGAAGAGCGGGTCTGTATTTCTCTCCCTGGGAAAGCAGGTGCTTAAAGGTAGTTGACTGGAAATACTAGGCAAAGACAATAGCTGGGCATAATCCTCCCTGGAGCTGAGCAACCTCTTCTGAAGACAAGAATGCTAACTTTGGCAAATAACCTCTCTGTCCTAGGTCATAGACAAGGGATTCATCCTCAGAGCTCGCTCTTCCCAGAGGAGTACCTTTAAACTATACTCAGACCACAGAGCAGGGGCAATCTCCAACACAAAAGGAATTCCTGACACAAAAGTGGTTAACAGCTTGGTGAGGTGGAACGGGATTGTCCTGCACAATGAAAGGAAGAAGAATGGTGGCTGTAGTTCCTTGTTGCTACTGCCCAGCATGGGTCTTCTGCCACTCCATCATTTGTAAGTGCTTCCATCCTAGGCAGGTCAGAAAACTCCTGAGTGTGTCTCCAGGGGTGGTTAACGCCTGACAAAAACTAACTGCTGGGGCTGTCCTCTTGCAGGTAAAGTTTAGCTAAATCAGCTCTCAAAAGCAGACTTCAGTGCTATAATAGGAGAAGATTTGAAAAACATGCCCTCATTTTTTCATCTAGAGAGGATGCGAGTGCTACATCTGTGAACTGAAATTAGTAGATCAAAGGAATAATCAAGGCAGCCGTCTCTGTTAGCTAAATAATAGGTTTGTGAAGCTAAAATTTTTAAACAAACCCGACAGATTTTTATGCATTTCCACAAGGAGGCATTTTAACATATGTGTCTAACTGGATTCATCTTTGGGAACTCATGAAAAATGATAGGTAGATGGTTAACAGTTGGTGCCAGGATCAACATCTTTTCTTTTCCTAGAAGCTGAATATTTAAAGATTTTGCCATCAGAATGATTTATGCAAAGATTTATGGATCCTGAAAAAATTGGCTTAACCTATATTATTCCTCTGTCTTTGGAAATTTTGTTTTTAACTGACTTTTTTTTAATATAAAAATAGTGAGCACTTCTTCATGAAGTCCATGAGACCATATTTTAAACCTACTCATTAGCTCTCTGTTCTATTTAACACTTTTTACAGATTTTTTCTAATACTTATTGGTGGATTATCTGCTAATGTACACAAACTGTTTACAGTAGCAATAACACTTTGATAAGTAATGAAACCTGATTGCATGAAATCTACACACTCAGAGCTCTAGAACTTGTCACTCAAATTAGTTTTCTTTCTCTGGCAGCTGTTTCTGCTTTCCCTCACCTCAGCAACAACGCCCTGCAGAGCATGCCTTGATTAATCTGATGTAAATAAAATTAGAATTATATCTTGATCTATTCGTTTATAAAGGTATTAAGTCTATTTATCTATTCTGAAAGATTTCAAAGGGAGATAAGTGTGGCAAAAAACTTACAAATAGTCACAGTAAGTAAGACAGCATTTTTGCTTTGTCAGGCGAAGATTAATAGTGGTCAGAAGTTTATCACAATTAATATCAATAATAAAAAAAGAGGAACTGAAGATAGACTAGGAAAAAAAAGATATGAATACTCATGCAACTAAGATGTCGAATCAGCTGGCCCTGCTGTGCTTCGTCTGAGGACACTTACAATACTGACTGAAATAATTTCCAAGCTACCAGTGGTTTTCTTTGAGAACACACAAGAGAACAGTGGAGTTCTGAGAGTCTGGAAAATGGCAAATATAGAGCCTAACTTCATAAATGGGAAAAAGAAAGAGTTGGGGACAAGCAGAGGAATCATCTTAACTTCAGTTCCTGGAAAAGTACTGAAACATTAACCAACTAAACTATTTGTAAGCGTTTGGAAGATAACTCCAAGGTAAGAGCGAGCCAATGTGGACTTATTGAGAATAAACCTCTCCAAACTCGCTTCACATCTACTTATGATGGATTAGGAGGCCTTGTGGACAGAAGAGAGTCAATAGATGCCAGATGTCTCTCAACTTTAGTCAGAATTTTGACAGTCTCTCACATAACATTCTCATAAGCAATTTTAAGAAATATAGTCTTAGCAAACTACAGTAACATTAGTGCAAAACTAAAGTAAAATGGAGAACAGAGTTTATATTTGTCTTAGATGCAGTGTATGTGTTTGGATAGAGAGTGGTATTATTCTTCGTATGGGTAACACCAAGTTGGCTTGATCCTTAAGCACACTAGGAGGCAGTAGCACAAACCTGACAAACTGGAAACACAGTCAAAAAAATAAGATGTTGGCCAATAAACATTCTTAGGCATATAGAACAGTTTGTGTAAATAATATAATCAACAGCTTGGGTAGCAGTTCTTCAGGAAAAGCTCAGATGGTTATAACACACCACAAACTGCAAGAAAAAATATCGTGGCTGGGGAAATAGGCATATACTTTGAGACATATAAACAAAATTTAATTTATAAAGTATGTCTACTCAATATGATAAGAGGTCTTTATATATAGACCATTTGGAAAAAGTACAAAGAAGAAGAATGATTACAGGTCTAAAAAGTATAATCTATGGAAAAATAATGCCAAAGGAATTTGGAGTGTTTAGACTGGAGAAGGGGTGGCTGGAGGGGGTGACAACACTCTTCAAATAAGTAAAAGGTAATAAATTACACAAACTGTTCTATCTGTAGCATGCTGAGATTGTAGGCGTTGTAGCTCAGACCCAAGTGACGAAACCCTGTCAGTGAACAGAATAAGGACTGGAACAGGCTGTCCGAGGACATTGTGAACTTTCTGCCACTGCATATTTTGAGGACCAGAGTTAGGCAATCATCCATCAAGAATGGTTTGGATATATCCAGTCTTCTTGTGGAGAAGGACTTCGTGACTCCATGAGTTTTCTTCCACTTTGTTTCCTATGGGTTGTGGTAAATACAATATAAAAATAAAACACTGTTTTGGTCCTTTAAATATAATATGCGGAAAGTTCTGAAACTGGAGATTTTCATAGTATCATGTTGCTAAAGAGAACGCATTTCAGGCAAGAAAAATGGGGCAATTCAAAACATCCAAAATGTCTTCAGTACCTGCTGTGTTACACTTACAAAGAAAACAAAATGTTCCCAAACTAAAGAGCACAGCACATAGTTTGGTTAGTCCATTTGGATGTCACTTTCAGTGAGAAGTTTTGTATCACATACTTAGTAATAGTTTCTTATAAAATTCTAGGGGTTTATTAACCATCAGTAATAACTGGACTGTGTTGCTGGGGTAATGCCTTGTAACAAGGAGTCACCACTCCAAGATCACAAATCACCATAAATGATGAGAAGCAATATTAGTGGGAAACCTCTGGCTCAATATTTCACTTATTTTTTTAAGTGGGTTTTTTCATAGTTACCGCAGTACGTAACACAATTATTAATGATTATTACATCTTTTATTGCCTTTGTAAAGTTTTACTGAAGTTTATAATGCGATACAACACATTAGTGCAACTACAGTGTTCAGCCTTCAGAAGGGAGTCAGCGCCCTGGCAGCAGAGGAGATGCTGGGACCCGTGTCCCTGAAGCCTATGAGCTGGCGGCTGCAGGGCAGAGGTCCCTGCCTGCCCACCTGACCTGCTGCCTAGGCATGTTTGTCGCATGCCAGGAGTTTGGATCATGGGTGTTTTGGAGAGGCTGATGAGTCTTACCCAGCCCTGGGACTGTTGTCCCAGGAGCAATGATATTGTCAAGGGCAACCTGGGCCATATCAAATGTGACTGTGTGGCTCAAGAGGTGACAGTCAAGGCTAAGGTGGGCCTACATAGTGTCTTCACAGCCTGCAGATGAGACTGGAGGACTTGAGGAGGACTGGATCCTGTGAGTAAAAAAATGACTTCCCTGCTGGTTTTAACAACAAGGACCCAGCTTTTATAAGCATAGTACCTGCTCTGAGGACCACAGATTTCTTGGAAGAGAAGGGATCCACCAGAGTAAGTTGAAGCAACAGGCTGGCTCCCTTGCTGAGGAGAGCTTTAAACTAGGAGTGACGGGGGGAGGAAGGGGAGGAGAGGATAAGTTGGAGTAGAATCATTGTAGGAGACTCTTAAACTGGACACACACAAGTCCATGGGACTTGATGGCATGCAACCATGAGTGCTGAGAGAGCTAACTGATGTCACTGCAAGGCTGCTGTTGATTATCTTTGAAAGGTCATGGCAACTAGGGAAGATTCCCAAGGATTGGTAAAAAACAAATGTCACCCTTATCGTCGAGCAGGGAAAGAAAAACCATCTGGCGAACTACAAGCCTTATTTTAAACCCCAGTAAGGTCTATGGAATTAAGTCCCCTGAAACCATTTCTAAACAGATGATGGACAAGAAGGAAATTGGGAGTAGTCAGCATAGATTTACAAAGGAAAAATTATGTTATACCAACCTGACAGCCTTCTATACTGAGGTGACTGCCTTGGTGGACAAAGTGAGAGCAGTGGATATTTTTGACTTAGGTAAGGCTTTCAACACTCACTGTCTCTCATAACTTTCCCACTGACAAAGTGATGAAGTACAAACTAGGTAAGACGGTAAGAAGGATGGAGAACTGGTTGAACTGTTGGGCTCAAAGGGTTGTGATCCAGCTGGAGGCCAGTAACTTAGGTTGATACTGAGGCTAGTGTTGTAAACCTCTTCATAAATGACCTGGATAAGGGGACAGAGTGCACCTCCAGCAAGTCTGCAGAGAACACAAAAGTGGGAGAAGTGGCTAATACACCAGATTGGGTATGTTGTCATTCAAAGGGTCCTTGGCAGGCTGAAGAAATGAATTGTCAGGGATATTGTCACGTTCAGTGACTGGAAGTACAAAATCCTGACCATGCATGGGAACAATTCCAGACCACAGGAAATGATGATGGTGCCCAGATGAAAAGCAGCTTTGCATAAAAGGACCTTGAGGTCCCTGAAGGCGTCAGCTTGAATGTGAGCCAGTAACATGCCTTGGTGAACAGTGTTTTGGGCTGCGTTAGGAAGACAGTCAACAGTAGGTCAAGGAAGGTATTCCTTGCTGCCTGCTCAGTGCTGGTGAGACTCATCTGGTCTACTGGGTCCAGTTATGGGCTCCTCAGTGCAACGTGGAGTCCAATAAAAGGCCACTACGATGATTAAGGAACTGGAACACCTCTCCTATGAGAGAGCTGACACTGTTCAGCCTGGAGAAGACATGTTAAGGGTGTTTTTTTCAATATGCCCAAATAGCTGAAGGGAGGGTGCACAGAAGTTGCAGCTGGGCTCTTCCCAGCTACAGGACAAGAGGCAGCGGGCACAGACTGAAACACAAGATTTCTCCTGAGCTTCAGGAAAAAAGTTTTTCTTAATGGTATCTGAGCACTGGCATGGAATGGCTGTGGAGTCTCCAATAAGGAGATATGAAACATCTGACTAGGCATGGTCCTGAGTAAGCTGCTCTAATTACCTCTACTCTTAACAGTGTGGCTGAACTAATCAGTATCCTGAGATTGCTTCCAGTCTTCTTAGGAGAAGGATTCAGTAACTTCAGGTTCAGCAGCTTTCTCATTTGCAATTGAGTATATTAGGATTTGAAAAACAATTTTTTATACCTTATTAAATTGATCTTTTATTATATTTATATTGACTCTTGCTTTCTTTTTGCCCTTAGAAATAACACTGTAGTTGTTGAAAGAGGTAATATAAGATCATAAGTTTAGAGTTCTCTTAAAAATATGTACAGCATTAGACTCAACCACTCGGCTCAGAAGAGACATTTCTGATCTCAAGGATTGTGTCAACTAATTTGTGACAAATGTGTTAAAATCTCAAAATCCATGAAGTATCACTTCACAACAGGATGACATTGAGTTTTAACCGTGTGTATGAGAATGTTCCCTTTGGATGTTTCCATTGAAATTTGTTATCTTGAAAATTCCTTTATTTTAGTTACAGATAAAATTCTCACTCCATAACTCAGCTAGTCCATGGTGCTTATAATCGGTAGGAAATGCAGTTTTAATTCTCTCTCTATTTAAAAAGATAATATCCCAACCCAGAACACATTAATCATTAAGAAATGTCCTATACAACTGGTATTAAATCAACTTTCATAAACAAAAAACTTAATAAAGAAAATATTTTATTCTGTGGAGAAAAAGTATAACAGAAAAATAGAAACAGAAATGTATAAAAGAAGATGAAATCTAAAACAACTTGGGAAAGAGTAGGATGCTATTTTGAGAAGGTGCAGTTACTGACAATTGAAGCAAGTTTCTTAGTTGCAGGAAAGATTTGCTGTTATGAACACCCCTAAATCAAGACTGAGTGGCTTTCTACCATAGGTAGTAGATATGATGAAGCAATCTGTAGATGCATAAGTTAACAATTTAATGTGCTGGAGGAGTTTTATGTGATGTAAATTTGCCTTTGGGGTCAATTTCAAGATTGAAACTGTTTTGTCCTAGTGAAGGACATACAAAACTGTGCCAACAAGGTCACCCCAACTGCAATATGAAGACAAGATCTTCCAGTGGTTAACTCTATGTATCTGTGTTACAGACCCAAGACTACTATCTGGCAATAAATTCATTACCAGAAAAGGTATTTGTCAGAACATGGTCCAGGAATCATAACAGACCACAGTAAATTAAACCCTCTTCATTTTCTCTTTATGCTTTAGAAGCACCTAGTAAATAAAATGCCATAATGTATTTGATTCTGGAACATAAACCAACTGTATTCACAATAGTCTTCAGAGACTTCTTTCATGAAGGAGGAGGGTTATGATATTTTCTTATTTTTCTTTGACAATTAATATTTTTCTGAAGGTCCAGAATGCCATGCAAGACCTTAAATTTATTTCTCATGCAACCTTGTAGTGATTTCTGTACATCAACAGTAGTAGATTGTATTATGTTACCCGTTAGTCATTGTTCTATTACTTACTGTGTTCAGTTTGGTACATATGTCTTATGGAGTCATCAGTGACAAGTCAGGATTTGTGAACAGTGCTTCTTATGAGATCAGCCAACAACTTCTGTGCCATTACAGCAGTGTTATTTTAGTTTCATGAGTGACTGTAAATAACTCTGTTTGAATCACCTAATTACTACCCCATCATTTGCAAACCAGATTTTCTGAAGGCTTTCAAGTCTGACTTCTAGTGAGACCATATCTGATTATTAATTTAAAAGTTTTTGTTTCCTTTCTTTAATTTGAAGTTATTCTTCTGCAAGCAAAGCAAACAAAACACTTTCCACTGATCTTTCTTACATGGCATCAGTAAATTATTTTAAAAACCTATTCAGAAACAGATTGTGCAGAAGTGATGTTTCTGTTCACACTTCTTTTTGTTTCCTCACAGTGTTACAACATATCACTTTTCTTAGTCATCTTCAGTCTCCCTTGAATGACTTTTTAGACAACACAGTTACTGAAGACATGTGATAGGAATATGGAAAATCATTCAAACTTTTCCAGGAATCTCTTTACTTTTGGTACTGGTATTTAAAATACAGCTATTATTATTAGTCTCCACTTAGTCATTTACTCAGACGAATACAATTTTTCATTAATTTGCACTATGCTATTCACCAAGTATGTAAGTTCCAGTCTAGATAGAATAATGTTTTGGGGTTTTATTTCCTTGCCATAGTTTGAGAACTGTTTAATATGCTCCTCCTGCTGATCCAGAGCCAAATTTCAAGGTGTGGCATCAGTTCCATCTGCTAGCATGTCTGCCATTTTCCTGTAAAACACTTCTAATGCACCTGAAATACCACAAGAAATTTTGTTATACAATAATATACCACATTTACTTATGAGTGATGTGAAAAATATGTAAACAAGAGAAACTGGAAAGGCAGTGTTTCCAAAAAAAGAAGGTCAGATTCTGACACCAACTGAACAGAAAGTAATGATCTGAGTCATGCAATGAAGCATAACCATCTTCCTAGTGACTGGGAAAGTTTATAAGCTATATGAATCCCTGGCTGATAAACTCAAGTCCTAGTTTCCCTCTGTCCCTTAGAAGCATTGTGATATCTAACATGTGGTAAAGAAAAACCATAACTTCTGCACAAATGCAGCCATTCCTCAGCAAGTGTTAAAGGTTTAAACAGAAGAGCAGTCAGCAAATGCAGATAATCAAGCAGATCTATTTATTTAAGAAAATGTGAAAGGAACTGGTAAGGAATCTCCTTCAGATGCAGTGTACAGAGGCCATATAGAATCATAGAATCCTAAGGTTGGAAGAGACCTCTGAGATCACCGAGTCCGACTGTACCTGCCCACTTACTAAACCATGTCCTTCAGAAACTCATCTACCCGTCCTTTAAACACCTCCAGGGATGGCAACTTCACCACCTCCCTGGGCAGCCTGTTCCAATCCCTGACCACTCCTTCAGTAAAGAAATTCTTCCTAAGGTCCAGTCTAAACCTCCACTGGCACAACTTGCGGCCATTTCCTCTTTTCCTATCGCTTGTCACTCGTGAGAAGAGCCCAGCACCCACCCTGTCACAACCTCTTTTCAGGGAGTTGTAGACAGCAATGAGGTCTCCCCTCAGCCTCCTCTTCTCCAGGGTAAAAAAGCCCAGTTCCCTCAGTCACTCCTCATAGGGCTTATTCTCCAGTCCCCTCACGAGCCTCGTTGCCCTTCTCTGCACACGCTCCTGTACCTCAATGACGCCAATATGTGGCACTGGCACCAGGAAGACTTGCTGTGTAGTTAGGATATTTAAGAATTCAATCACTTAATCTTGGTATCAAAACCAGAATCTCAATCTGGACCTCTATTACTCAAAATCTTGTCCTGATGATCTAACAGCTATAAGAATATTGATTGTTTTCTTGCAGTTTCTACTTTGTTCATTACTAAAACGAGTTCCTCATCTACTGGAGCTGCTTTAAAATGAATGACCACAGCCTCAATAAATTACAACAAGTGAGAACCTGGCGGATAATATTTAAACAGAATAAGGCTGTTACCACATTTTTCACACAAACATGCCTAACAGTACATAACTTACTTTTCCTTGCCTTTTTTTAAGACATAAATAGAATTAGAACAGCTTTTGCAGTTCTCCCTCTTAATTAAATAGCACTATTTGTCATTATGCGCCACTGAAGTTATGGATTAACTGATGAACTTGTCAGTGACTGACATCTTCTTTAATACATTAGACAACCATACCTGTCCATATCAATACTGTTATCAGGCAGGTGCTTTTCTGGGCATGTTTCCTGTATCAACATGCTGAACTATTCTACTGCTTTCCCAGTGGATAGTGGAGGAGTTTCTCTGTTCCGGAAATTCTGGAAGAATTTTTGAGATGTAGCATCTGCTTAATTTAATGCATCCACATTAGGATGTAGAAGTATTACCAGTCTTACCCAAACAGCAGACTCAGCATGGCCATTTATCCTGATCTGAGGGATTCTTTGATTGAGAGATTAGTTTGTGCAACAAAAGCAAAGTTGAGGAGTAGCGCTAGAGAAATGATGCAAACTGCTTCTGCCATCAAGGCATAACTGAGAGAACAGAAGGCTGTGAAATGATTGCAGATATATAGACGTTTCTTTTTTTAATGTCCAAACTCTTGACAAACTGCATTCCAGCCTAGAAAACACATCATGTATTGTTTAAGCTGCCTTGAATCCCTCTGGGCTACAATAGCCACATATATTTACAAGTAATATATCTGGGGGGTTACTTTCTATCTTAGCCAGTCACTTTGAGTGGTTTGGTAGTTAGGATGAGGCTACAAAATCACCACACCAAAGTCTGAGGTGGTGGTTTTCATTCTCTAGTTTTTGAAGCTGAACTACAGATATATGTCTGGCTAGATGCACACAAATAGTGCAAGCCAAAAAAAGATGAAAATATGCATTTTCAAAGTCTGAAGTGATTATACAATAATCTAGGGAATGAGAAGATAAACTCCAGCCAATAGTAACTGACCTTAATTCATTAACTACTGAACAGAATAACGCATACACAATCACTGTAGTTGTTTCTGACTGATGCAGAAATCCAGATAGCCACAAAATCATTGAAATACTTAGGAATGTGTCCATCTGCATCAATCCTGGCAGCCTAAGCCTGAAAGGGCAACCTTCTAACTAGTGCATGAGGACCAGAGCAAAAACGTCATCAAGGAATGCTTGGCAATGATTTCAAAGCGATTTGGGAAATAGCATGTCTGCATAAGTAGGGTATTTTCAAGGACAAATCCATAGATGTTAATTTTACTGCTGACTTGTTGAGTAGTTTAGTTTTCAGGGGGTCCTTTCAGTTCTCTGTGATACATTTGTACCATCTGCACATGGGGATTAAAATGCCTCTCCAGAGTGCTTTCAGTGTGCTTTAAGATCGATGAGAACTGCAGAGATGATTTGCACAGTACTTACCCACAAAAGGCTCCTGTGATGCCATGCTAATCGAGGACCTATTCCAGACAAAATTTCTTTCATGAATTCCTAAAAAATCTACTAGACAGTTGAATGTAAAACCTTACCCTGTGAAAAATTTGACCATGTGAAAACAAATACTTTTTTTTTCCTTATGGTGTCATCGCTTGAGGTTTCTTTAGGAACAAAAATTATAAAAATATATGCGGTCTTCGAGCAATTTCTCCTGACAGAAATTGTCACCTAGGGCTAAGATCAGTGTTTTAGCAGTCTCCAAGTTCTAAACTATGACAAGAACATGCTATTTATATATCCTTAAAAGACAGATGCACACAACTTAGCAGGTGAATATGTTATAACAACATATGGCACATACCATGAGATGCTAAAACTCACTAAGCAGATACTTGGTGGGTATCAACTTGTAAGAAACAACTTTCCACACACAGAAATACCTTGATGTTTTTAAAGTGTTCTTTTAGCAGAAAAAACTTTTATTTGAATCATGCAAAAAATATTTGTTCATGACATAATGATGGCTCAAAAGCAATGAGGTACTTAAATGTGGTAGTAGGGCCAGCTACAGATTTATGGTAAGCACTAGGAGAAACTCTCATCCATTACTGTCAGACAGTTTGCTCACAAACTAGATCATTGCACAGGAGAGCAGCTGCAGAGTTTTCCTGTTTATGCACAGCTGCATCCCGCCTCTAATTTATAAAGAGTAGCTCTTTGCTATTAATTTAATGGTGGATTGTGTTATACTAGCCAGATTGCTTTTTCAGTTTTACCGGTGTACTAGTGCAAAATTCACACAATGCGCTTGAAATACCAGCAGTAACTGGGAAATTTAACAGATTTTTCTTTAGACTAATAAAACCAAGAAGCATTTAGGATGTCCCTGGTTTAATGGATACAGGGTATTAGAAGACTAAACTTGATGACCGAATTTACCAAGTAAGTAAGAATGAGTGTACCTCTTAAAAAAGTTCTCAAAATTCTCAAAATTTGTCTCAAAACCAGCATTTCACATATCCTTGTTCCATTATTAATTCCAAAAAAAGACAAAATGAATATTTATGTCATTTAAGTCTTGCCAGATACAGTTTGTGCATGAAACTCTGGCCTATTTGTGATTTCAATAGTTTCATCCCATACCCTTGATGTGTTGTAGCTTGATCCGACGTATATCAGAGCAGACATAAAAAAACCAAAACCCAGGATATTTTTCTCCATTAAAAATGTGTTTCTGTTTTCTAAATTTTCCTATATTAAGTGTAATATTTCTGTCAGTATTTGCCGAAGTGCACATAAAACTGATTAATAGAAAGTGTGATTATTTTCGAAATCTAGCTCTAATCGGAAGATATCACTTCATATTATTTGGATAACATTTCAGCAGCAAATAGTGAGGTTTCCGTAATGGAGAAAGAGCGTCAAACATGTGCTTTGTAGACTTGTCAACAAAAATTATTTTAGTAATTGTATTATGATCAGATAATAATAATACACTTGGACATAGTTTTCAAGTGTTCAGTTTCTGGGTGTCTCACACAGGTCACCCAGACCTTCAGAATGCTGTACAAAACTTGAGAGCAGATAACACTAGAGAAGGGAAACTAAAACTGAAGGCATTTTCCAGGAATATAAGGCCATATGTAGGACACTGGCACAGAGCACTGAAGCTTTTAACAGGAAGAGGTGATAGATCTAAATGTCCTAATGCAGCAGCACACAGAGACACCAGCTTGGATGTCAGGAGTTGTAAAACTACGTTAAGTAGCAATGGACAAAAACTAACCTGGCTGAGCAAACTGAGCCTAGCACAGCCTGGCAGCTTTGCTTAAGAGCTGCCAAATCACTCCTAGTTTACAGACTGCAGAACCACCTCTGGAGACCATCTAGTTTAGTCCAGGGTCAGCCACAGCATCTTGCAAATTTTTGCATCCAATTAGATTTTGAATATCTCCAAGGGTGAACACTCCACAACCTCTCTGAGCAATGTGTTTCAGTACTTAGTCATCTTCACATTAAAAAAACCCACCTTTTTCTATACCTAATGGAATTTCCTGTATTTCAATTAGTTTCTAAAGCCTCTTGCCCTTTTACTGGAAATGCTGGTGAAGATCCTGGCTGCATCTCCTTTACTGGCCCCCAACACCGTATTTGTAAAACCTACCCGGAGTCTTCTCTTCTTCAGGCTGAACAGCCACAGCTCTCTGTGCCTCTCCTCGTTTCACATATCTCTACACAACACTGCACTGTACTTCCTAGCATAGCTCTGCCCTGAAGGAGGTTTTCTTAAATTGCGTCTTACAAGGATCGTAATTTTACAGACACATACGTCATGGTTACTAGGATTCATATACAAGAATATTATAAATCCGTTTTCTTAAAATATCAAGAGAACATTATGTGAAGAGGAAGTACAAGTTCAAGGCTCCTGTGTTTAACAGACCTGTAACAGCAGGCTGCGCTTTCCTGAGAAATGTATGTCTGAGGCTGAAGATAAGGTTTTACTCCATGCACACCTGTAGCCTCCTTAGTCCCATATGTTAAGAAGATGTGTTGTTTGGTTTGGATTCTTTTTAACTGATGTCCTGAAAACTCCTTTTCTTTCCACCTTCTTTCATTCTCTGGATTACCAACCCTTTCTTTAAGCCACTTCTGGCTGTGTCTTCTGGATAGTGTTCAGACACTGGGAAAAGAACAATCTATGCTGGTTGGTTAAATCTTTATTGTTCTGTCTCTTGGTTTCAAGTCCATGTTACGGAGGCCTTGAAATGCATTTCAAGCATGTGTACTGCATGCGAATGAATGAGGCTGGATGGGCAGTTATCCAACAATGACTGTGCCTAAATGTAATTCCTACCCTAACCACTTCATTTCAATGTTGTAACAGAAAGGCGTCCTGTTGGCACTGTGCCATGACTTAAAAAAATATGAGTCTAGTTTCAAACCTTTGGGGATTTACAGTTCCTACCATTTTTTAGTTGATAGATGTCAGGGCTTTTTCTGGCAGTACCCGTCCTAACCACAATATTGTGCTTCTGTAGTCCAGCATAATGAGGCATTTCTTATCTGCTCTGGGCCCCAGATGCATGTACAGAGTATGCTGGTGAATGTTATCAAAGTAAAGTTAAAGTATTTATTGTGTTTATTTGAGTATGTGAAAAAGATAAGAGTCTTGACACAAAAATTTCACTTTCGACCGTAGTGCTTAATGAACTGACTGAAAATCATTGCAACTATTGAGCTCTTAGCAGCAGCATGCCTCAGCAACTGTGGCAGCTTCAGTACTTATCTGAAGAGCACACGACGCACCCGGAGGCAAACATCCTTGACCCCAGAGTATTTTTGTGGCACAAGACCTTCACTCTGTAGCACGGAATTCCTTCAAAATTTAGATATTCAACAGCTGGATCCTCGCTGCCTTATTAGGAATGTACTCAGATATTATATGGCCAGTAAAGGTAGTAAAAAACACAGTGAGGACCATTCTCTGGCCATAAGATCAATAATACAACCTCTTTACTGCCCCCCAACTGGAGCTTTATTCCCCTCCCGAAGTAGGGAGCACCCATCCAAAACTCATACTGGGAATGGAGCCTGGCAGGGGCTGCACCTTCAGCTGTGCCCAGCAATGTGTGAGAGAGGGACACTAGCACAGCCCGGGCAGCGTGTGGGCTGTCAGTTAGTAGGGCCAGCCAAGTGCCAGGACACGAGCCTGTGCTTTGAGTTTTTCCTATTTACTAACACGGGCTGTGACATGCCAGCTGTTACAGCCTGGCCATAACAGCCTGATGGCTGATGTGAGGATGCGTTGTGCTGACGTTGCAAATCCCAGGCTGTCTTCAGAGACAGGTATGTCCTCCAGATGGCTAACACATAGCCTTCCCAGCAAGCGGAGAAAATACTGGAATAAACTTCTAAGCTGTGCGTCATGGAATTGGACATCCTCCTGCTCTCTGCACCAATAACCTCAGTTTCTGCCTCCATCCTGGCTGAAGTGTACACACAGCCTATTCCTTGGCACCTCAAGCACTGTGCCATCCCTCACTAATCATGTTTACTTCTGTCTGTTGTCACTGAGCAAGGTCAAGCTGTTCTTTGAAAAATATGAAATTTGACTCGTAAGGTCAGAGAGCTCTTTTCTGCATGTCAGTAGCATTAAACCTGGTTTGGAAAGTTGTTCCTTTTTTCCCTTGATTGTTGCTCTGTCATAATTTATATAGACATTTTTACCATTAGCAATTTTAATTCCTCAAATAATTATTAAACCTTACAGCAGTACCGTAGTTTGGTTTCCATACCCATCCATGCTTACAATCCCTTTTGCAAAACACATCACTAAGATCCAGTTATTGGAGCATGATTTGTACATTTGCTGAGAAGAGATTGGAGCATGACCCCAGATTAATTTCACACAGGCTGCTGAACAAGTGACACATTTCCCACACTGATCAGAACTGAAACAAAGCCATTAACTGAGGTGCAGAAGCTTCCAGAGTCTGGTGCCGTTTCAATGAGTCATTCATCGTATAAACACTTGCACGCTTAGTATAATTGTATATTTTTATACACGCATATACACATACAGCTATCTATATGGACACAACGTGTTTATATCCTCAACATTAGTGTGTTTTAATCGATTGTTCATTATGACTCTTGAAATCTGACGCTTTTCCTGATGTAATAAGACATAAATACAAATAGTCAAAGAATAAACAAATAATACTATAGAAAGAAGTATTGTGTATTTAAAATACACAAACCAGAAACTGTATAACAGGCAGATGAATTTTAAAAAAATCTCTAAAATTCAGGACTGGAAAGGCAGCCACCGGGCCTTATGGGACTGTCATCACTATGCATAGGCTTTCCTTCCTTCTCTAGCACATATGGTCCTAATTGCTGCTTTGGCAAGACCATCAAGCTGGATTCTTCATGAACTGGCTGTAACATTGGCAGACATTTACTCATCCACTGCTAACAGTTTTTAATGGAAATTCTGTATCCATTCATGCTAGAAAAATGCTTATGTTAGAACACAGGAAAATTGAGGAGAGAAAACCAGATATCGGTAGCTTTTCCAGCTACCATTAGCTACCATTAGTAGATATTCTACTACTTCATTAGCATTTATCGTATGAAATTTGAAGACAAAACCATGAATATGATTGAACATTAAAAAATATTTTGCAGAACTGCAAGTAATTTTGACCATATTTCTGATTCAAATATGCTGCAAATTGAGGATTATACAGCACGTGACTAGTAATTCAGAATTGTTTAGACCTGAGTCAAACCCATGAGCAATATACACTGGTAGTACCTTTATCCTTGCAGAACAGCAGCTGCCACATAAGATGACTAAGACACAGATCCTTAGGGACATTTAAGCACTTCACTCATGGTTGTTGTGCATAATATACATGTTGGACCATGTTGGACCATTCTCAATTAAAGCCCGCACTTGCCTTTGTAACCAGGAGTTTTCCTGCACTTCACAGCTCCAAACACTCTCCTGATACTGAACACTGATTACCTTGTCTTTCCTTGGTCAGATATTTCTGCAAATACAAGAAGATGGGAAGTAGAAAGAGAAGTCAGTAATCTTTCAGGTCTGTGATCTGAGAGATTACATTCAAATTTCTGATACATTAAATTGAAGTAAAAGCTCATGTCTTGTCAAAATAGCAGAAAATAAGTCTATTGCTGAACATAACAGTAAGTGTCATACAGAGTAAGTAAACATAATTAAGACTGATGAAGAAATATCAGTGAGGTTGAGGTGAAACACTAGTAATATGTGTTTAAAAGGGTAGATTGGGCTGAAAGAAATTTACAGCTGGAGCTCCTCAAGGACTAGTCTCCAGGCCAATATTATTTCACTTTTTCAAGGTCGAACTTGGAACAAGAACTAAAAATGGTCTAATGAAATTTGTTGATGATATAAGCATTGTCAAATACAGAGGTGTGTACATATATATATAACCAGAAAACAATCAAATTGAAGTAAAAAAAATGGGATTAAATTTGAAAGTAGAAAATTAAGTTATACTCTTATAGATCTGAAGCAGAAGGGTGTGCCCACCTTTCATCCATCAGCAAAGATACAAAGAAGAGAGGATCAGGGTCTATGAAAAAGTTGCGCACTGTCTTAGACACATAGTGATTTTCCGTACTGGGGAAAGGTGAGGGATCCAAAAGTCCATTCAGCAAGGTATTACCAGAAAAAGATGTGTAAGTAATAATGCATTTATGTGGTGAAAAAAAGGTCACATTGGAAGATGTGCAGAGGAAGGCTACCAGGATTTGCAGTAGAGAGAAACTATATTTACAAAGGAATGGTAAAAGAGGTTTGTTGCATAACCTAGAAAAAACACTTTTCAATGGGTATGATTCCTAAATGTAGATGCAACAGATGCGCAAATTCCAATAAAGAATGAAGCTTTCTTTCTTTTTTAAGGACAGCATTGGCAAATGAGTGTGAAATGCTAAATTAATACTTCTTGATTAATGGATAAAAAAGACTGTTTGGCAATAAAAGCAGTGAGGCTCTTACTCAGTCATATAGTCTCTTGGGTAAAATAGGTTTAAAATGCACTTTGATTGTTACATAAAACAGAGCAGAAGACAGATGTATCAGCTATGCCCAGGTGCTCAATTCCATGCCTTGGGAGCAGAGTGTGAACTGAAAACTTGGTTGCCCACGTATCCTCAGCATCTTTTGTCAACAGTGATCAATCGCAGTTTGTTTGTCCCCACCACTGCTGAACATGTAAATGTAAAGCTGTTATCTTATCCATTGAACGTCTGTAGTTGGTATTTCCGTATTTTGTTCTGACATGCGCTCTGGCCTCTGTGCAAGATTAGACCATGCAGTCAAAATGGAAAAAATGTGCACACGTAGTGGTCTTAGACATTTGACTCCTTTAAATAATCTAGACCAAAGCAACTTGTCCAAGATAACATGGGAAGTCTGTTGCAGAGTAGGAAATCAAGTCTAAACGTAATGGTCATCTTTCTGTAGGAATTCATTACAGACCCAGAAGAACTAAGTCCATGCCTCTTTGTAAGGGCACTCTTATGTCTTGGATGAGAAATGTTGCCCTAGGTGTGAAAATCCTTTTAATAATATTGTGATAAACAGATTTGTTTCCTAGTTAAATAAACTGTTCTTTTCCAACAAAATACACTGTATTGAAAATCTTTCAAACAGCTTTTACTCCAACACCCTAAACACTGGGGTGTGGGCTGCTTTGGAGAACACACACAATTGTCTCTTGTATTTGAAATTAAATATTTCAAAGGATGTCATTCTTATTTTATTATAAAATGAAACCAAATGTTCAAACTTTAACATTTTTCTTAACAGAATATTCTTACTTTCCATCCAGGAACATTCCAGCTGCCATTTGATTCACTAGGCCATGCTTCTTATGAGTAGATGAAATTAAGCAAACTACAAAATTCTCAGCAAACCTAGTATCAGTATTTCCAGCTTCTTTGTAGCCCAGGCTCAGCAGCAGCTTCTTAGCAAAAAGAAATTGGTTATTTAGGTTAAATAGAATGAAATATTTGGTACTACTATTTCTTTTTAAGCTCTATCATTCCTTTTAGTCACAATTACTTTTCTAAGGATCAAATCTAAACATAAAAAATGAAAGCACGATACAAATCTTCAGAACTCCTAGAAAGTTATACTTTCTGACTTCTCTGTCTCCTTTTATTTGTCCTCCTTGCCTTTACCTCCTTATAGATTTATTGTCAATCATCAGCTTTTTATTATCAAAAGGTGAAATGAAAGCATATTTAGTAATAAAACAATCCTACCAATACTTAAGTAGAAAGCCGCAGAAACATTGAGTGCTGTGTTGATGTACAAACTGAATATCAAAGTCTGATGAGTTGCCAGCAGTTAAAAATCCACTTGCACAAAGGGAAAGAAGAAAATTGTATTCTATTCTGTACATTAACTTTTTTTACAGTCAATCCTGGACCTCTTGGAACTCACGAAGGGATGTTGTTTCAATGAAATGCTTTCAGCCCCACAGATAACTGACACCTTCTGCTGGTCACCCCTTTCATCAGGTCTTACTGGCAATGGTGAGTTGTAGGTATTGCATCCTCTTCCCTCTGTTTTCAAAACTTAGTTCTTCAATGGAAACAGCAGGAAAGCAACGTTTACACTTGTCCAAAGCTGAGTTTGAGAAATCTGAAATAATCTCAATGCTGTGTCTTGAGACGCTTAAACTGCCAGCTCAGAAAAAACAGAGGCTGTCCAGAGAAATACATCTCTTTGACTTAACAGTATCACAGTATCATAAGGTTGGAAAAGACCTTTGAGGTCATCGAGTCCAACCTATGACCCAACACCTACACCTACTCCTGCTTGTCAACTACACATGCTTCTACATCTGGACTGGTGGAAAATACATGTGCACATGTAACATGGCTGACAAATTCCTATGAGAAAGGTGACTTTTCTAGACCCATTACAGATGACATAGTGGTGTATCTACTTACAGTGATATTGAAACATTATACTGGGAAATAAAACCCCAAAGCAATGCCCCTTAACACCTATGGTCACTCTACATCTAATGGAAAAAACAAAGGTATCCACACACAAGTAACACACTTTGCTCAGTTTTGCAATCACTGCTGTGGAACGTTCAGTGATACACAATGGTTGTGTATTTTATGGTCGAGATAACCTAATAACCTAATAACGTGGGAAATGTATACAAGTAGTGTCCTCACAGAAGAATAAAAAGGGTTCAAAAATTACCTTCACTCATAATTGCATTGATGAAAACTTCTCAAGACAATTTCTCTTATTTTCATCTGTGTTGAAACCACCATAACATCAAACAGAATCATAGAATAGTTTGAGTTGGAAAGGACCTTAAAGACATCTAGTTCCAACCCCTGTCATGGGCAGAGATGCCTTCCAACCTGGCCTTGAACACCTGCAGGGATAGGGCATCCATGACTTCTCTGGGTAACCTGTTCAGGTGCCTCACCACCCTCACAGAAAAAAAATATCTTCCTAAATCCATCAGTCTTCCTAGATAAATGCACTCCAGGAATGTCCTGGATTGCATATGCACTACTGTGCTGACCCTCCAACAGATATTAGAGTGGTTGAAGTCCTCTGTGAGGACCAGGGCTTGTCAATGTGAGGCTGTTCCTATCTTTCTTTAGAGGGCCTCATCTGTTTGTTCCTCCTGTTCCTGTAGCCTGTAGCATACCCCCGCTATAATGTCACCTGTCTTTGCCCTCCCTTTAATTCTGAACCATAAGCTCCCAATTGGCTCGTCATCCATCCCCAGGTGGAGCTCCACGCACACCAGCTTGTCATTGACATAGAGGGTTACACCTCCTACTCAACTCCCCTGCCTGTCCTTTCTAAAGAGTCTGTATGCCCTCCATTCCAACACTCCAGTCATAGGGTTCATCCCACCCTGTCTCTGTGATGCCAATGAGATCATAGCCCTGCATCCTTGTGCACGTCTCTGACCCCTCTTGTTCGTTCCCTGTGCTACATGCGTTTCCAAAGAGCCACTTCAGTTGGGCCCTGATGAAGCTGACTTACTGTCTGGAATTTCTTTTTGTTGTTTTTCTAGTGTTTTTATGTTGACCTGTGATCCTTCTTCAGGCTCTGAGCATCTGTTGCTGGAACTGGCATCAAACTGGTAGTGAGTGGGATGGACTGAGCTTCCCCTCCCCTGGCAACTCTAGTTTAAAACCCTTTTCACCAGGTTACCAAGCCTATGATCAAAGATGCCCTTCCCCTTTTCCAATAGACAAACCCTGTCTCCCCCCAGCAGACAAGGTTTCTCAAAGTGAGTCCCATGGTCTAAAGAGCCAAATTGGTAGCTAAGTAGCCAAATGGGTAAATCAGTTTCCAAAATATGGTGTAGCTGTGGAATGTAACCAGCTGTGCTGCAAAAAATGGACAAAGGTTGTGGTTAAGAGAACCTCTGTAGTCAACACTCATCAGCATCAACTGGGAGCTAACACTCATGCCCTCCAAGCTCACAGCTTGGCCTTCCAAGTGGCTGAATATCTTTGTCAGTGTAATAGGGTGGTGCTGAGTAAATTATACGCTGAACTGGTAGCACTGCCTAGTATTAAGACTGCAAACATTTCCTGTTATAAGATCTAATTGCTTATACTTTTGCCAAACTAACTGTTTAGGTTGAATTTTTCCATGCATGGCATTTGCCTTATGAAGAAATCTTCTGGAAAATTTCGGCCCAAATGTTTCTGCTATGAAGCAAGAGGAAAACACGCTATTTTTTTCTGTTAAAAACCCCAATCCTGTAACCTTTACTTTGGCCGCTCTTGTGCCCTCCTCATATGTTGGAACAAATGATGTCTGACAAAAGAGAGGTCTGTGTGTCAGTGATCTGCTTTTCACTATCTCTATGAGAAACCACCCACATTGCAGATCTTGGAAAAGTCCAATTTGTATGAATTTTCTAGAAGTGTGCTAAAACTTGACCTCCTAAATCCAAGAAGATTCAGTTCTTACTGAGGACAGCCAGGCTCCCCTTCTTTTCTGAAGCTGTCTGTCTATATGTCATTCCCATAAAATGGTAGGCTGTGCTGCTTCTCCTGTTGTTTGAATGGTTCATTCTCTAACCCCAGCATGGGACTGTGCTTCATCCCACATGTACTTGGAAGATTCTGGAATTTTCGTAACGTTCATTTCCAGGCTGAGATGAGGTCAAACATTAGAAGAGGTCTCTTCCAACCTTATGATTCTATGATTATAAGGGAGAGAAAGAAGCTCCTGTTTTCTGTGCTGTGAGTGATCCACCTGCTGACACCCAGCAAGTCACAGGAGACACTCACTGGTATCCCTCACTCCATTAGCTGAAGCACTAAAATTCGGGGCAGATTTACAAGTGACAGAGAAAGGCAAAAGACCTGTTGCCAGCAGGCAAGCTGCATTATACAGGAGTCCACATATCAATTAAGAAAAAAGTGGTAGGGACTCACAAGCTGGAAGCAGTCTAAAATCTCTGATCTAAAGCTTGCAGCTTTTCTGACAGTCCATATGACACCACACAATGAAATTTATAGTCTTCACTTTGCTTTCTGTACCCTAAGAAAATTGTATAAATGTGGTAAAAAAATAACCTACAATTGCAAAGTCAGATTTTTAGCCAGTCATCTCCATTGTTATTCAGTTTTGCTTGTCTATCAGTGTAAGCTTTCCTTATGCACTGGGACAAGGATTCTGTATGAGAAATTGTAAATGATGACTGAATTGACCATCACCTCCTAGCACATAAGCATAAACTGGGCAAAAGTTTTCGGCATTTCATAATTTTCAGTAATTTTGCAACTTAAATGCAAAGTTTAAGGCTCTGCTTTAGTTGGAACTTTTCTTATATCTCCAAATAATAGACCAAAAGAGTTTTGAGGAAAAAAACCACAGGAATCAGAAATGTCCAAATATTAAACTGAGTACATGACCTTAATTCTGCCCAATGCTCTGTAAATGACAAAACTTTTTTTTTACCTGGCAAAACATTATTTTAAGACATGGTTGTCAAACTCACAGCCAGTGGGACAAAACCAGCCCTCTACCTTATTTTATCCAGCCAGGTACCTTGTTTCTACCCAGCAGCAGCGCCGAGATCCTTGCCCCTACGCTCCTGCCAATGCCATGTGTGCAGCGTGTGTGGTGCGCATTACGCTGCAGGAGAAGGTAGACCTGATCCCTGGTGAAAATGAGTTTGACACCCCTGATTTTAGATGTTATGAAATAGTTCTGAATTTCTCTTACCTAATGTACATGCAGTCTGAGACTTTTATTTCTTTTCTTCTTATTTGGCCACATTTGTCTCCCTGGTTCATCCAATTCAACATCTACCAATCATACATTTCTAAGAACACTGAAATTCATGGCTTAAATTTGTAACAAATCTTCTATCACAGATCTAGATGGATCTACTTTGTGTAATTGTAAACTGCTTTTGTTCTGCAATCTTTCAAGGCTAAAGAAGTATCAGAGTAGCGAGGGGAAAAATAAATGTGACAGACAATGTTATATAAATCCTGTATGAAATTTATATTAACAAATATACCACTGAATATTGTAATAATAACAAACACATTTGAAAAGTATTATGAAAAACTTACTGGGTTTTATGGCAGTGAGAACAGGGAGCTCAGTGGTGGTTTTTAATAAGAATTTCAAGTGTCTGTTGCCAATAAATGTTACTTATAACTCCTTTAAAAATCAAAAAAATCTGTGTCCATGGGATATATGTGATAAATGATAGTGGGATACAAACCAGTAATACAGTTTCCTAAGCTAGTGATTACTGAATATCTATCATACAATCACAGAGTCGTTGAGGTGTGAAGGGACGTCTGGAGGTCATCCGGTCCAAATCCCCTGCTCAATCAAGAGCCACCTAAAGCCAATTGCCCAAGCTCAAATTTAGACAGCCTTTTAATATCTCCAAGGATGGGAACTCTATGACCTCTCTGGGCGATCTGTGACAGTGCTCAGTCAGCCTCATAGTAAATAAGTATTTCCTGATATTCAGAGGGAACATCCTGTGTTTCAGTTCGTGTTCATTGCCTCTGATTCTCTCACTGGGCATCACTGAAAAGAGCCTTGCTTTGTGTTCTTTTCATCTTTCATTTCATTTTTAAACAAACATTTAAAGAAATGGGAATTTATTTTTTTCTCTTAGAATTATTTTTTAAACTTCTTTATGTGCAGAGTTTACTTCAGCATTTTTAACAAAGTTATTGCAAACTAGCCTTGTGTCTAGAAAAATTTTTTAATCGCCAAGCAAGCAAAGTTTTGAATACTGAGAAGCCAAATGAAAATGTTACCAAATCCCCAAAAATTGTGTTGGGTCTGGTTTCTGCTTTCTAGAATAACAACAGTTGCCACATAAGTGCTTAAACGTGATTTTCCTAAATTATAAACCAAAATGTTCTAAATTACACTTGCATATGACCACTTTGCAGGCCCAGAAAGCCATTTCTGACTGAAATGAAAACACTTTAACACTTGATTTGCTGTTGAAAGGGACTGTAAACAAAGACGGTCACAAAGCACTCTAAACACAAAACAGGCACCGCTCTATCCTCTGTGGCCATTCTCAGATTTATTTTCAGCAGTATCTTAAAATAACATCAATAAATCACAACAGGCAGCCTAAAATTTCCTATGACCCTCTCTTTTCCTGAGAATTTTGTATAATGCTCTTTAAACATGACCTTGTTTTCTATAGCTTCCAAGAGACATTAAATTATTTTACTCTCGAGCTTTGAACCTCATACCACAGTGCTTCACCCTGCAAACCTAGCTCATCTACAGCAATTGCTGGATTATAATTGGGTTCATCTGTTACTGGCCAAGGAAAATCAACCCTTGTGGTGAGCCAGCATATCATACAGGCTACTTGAGAGGTGGAGATCATTCCAGCCTCGACAAGAAGAGAAGGCAGTACTGCAGAACTCACACTTGAATCCCACAGTCCAAGAAAAGTAATGGAGTGACCCTCTTAAGCATAATAAGAAAATTTCAAAGCGATCCAAAGGGTGGGGCATTGATTCTTTTGAGATAATTGGTAAACTGAAGCAGCTATAGAAGAATGTCTGTTTTTTAAGTCAAGGTGTGAGTTTGTCTTATTTTTTTTCCTTCTGAACTGTCTAATCTACAAACAATTTTTATTGATGACCTTGATAAAACCAGTGTTATTGCACCCCTGTGTTCTAGTTTAGTCTAGCAACAATGTTATTTCTGTGTAGCCTAACAAGGACAGGGTACGTGTTCTTTTGAGAATGATGAATGAACCAAAGGAGGAAAACAGTAAACTTCCAGTGTGTCTTTTGAAGGGGTGATCTGCAGTCAACCTCATTGAAGCAGGAATGATGTAGGAACGAGGCAGGAATGACAGGCTGACATAGGGAACATGGACACTCTTATCTACTGTTGTACCATGCTGTCACATTATTTGAATGACAATCAGGACCTGTTTAGCAAGGAAAAAATGGATGTTGAATGGCTTCTGCCACAAGGAATACAGGCTTTCATCAGTTTCACTAGTCTTTGTTTGGTTTCCCTGGCCCCCACTAAGATTACTTCTGTAGCCACGTTTTGCTGAAAAGAAAAAGTGCTATGAAAAGAGTTATGCAATTTGATTACCTGTGAGAACAGACAACTTAATTCAGTAAATCTCTTATTATTTGTTGCTGTGTCAAGCAGGCTTACTTGATGTTCCAGACATCCATCTCAATAGGCACTGGTAACCAGATGCAGAGTACGTATCTTTGAGTCAATAGAAGAAGATGTTTCAGCTGTTAACAAGTAGTCATAACAATAATTAAAGTTCAAAATTTTTAATGAAATTATGTTAAGAGTAAACTCACAACGTTCTTCATAGTGGCTTCAGTATTTTAATTGTCTCAAACATTTGACTTTTTAAATTAAATGTTATTTTTATGTGGCATGTGAAGACAAAGCCATGTGGAGTCTCTTTGGGTTCATATGTGACTGAAAGGCAAAACACTCTGAGGAAATGAAGGGCAGCAAGTTAGTTTAGTTAGATAGAAGACTACTCTGAATGCCAGAGCAGTGTTTGCCTTGGCTAGCATAAAGTGTCCTTTATTTCTCACGTATCCTTTATTTCTTATCCACTTTGATTTCTAAAGGATTGATGGTTTTCGAGGACATTGTTGCATGTGTCAGTATATACGGCACAGAATCATACACTGAGCTAGAGGATGGATGCATATTAAGGGAACATAACTCTTCCCCTGGTCTGCTAAAGGAGAAAAGGCTCCCAGTGAAAAACTAGCATGTAATCACACTATCAAAGACTGCATCCCCAAGCACATTTAATTCTGTTTTTAACCGCTTGACTTTGCAATAATATTCTTTTGAAGTTTGAGTATGTCAGTAGTGCACATGTGGGATACGTATACTTACCATGAGTCATCACAAACACATGTCATTTAAACCATTAAAATAATCCTGAGGAAATACGTGTAACTGTGTTAGTGTTCAGTATATATACCAAGGAGTACATGTGGTTTTACCATTTACGAAGAAGATGCCATTGTTGTTACGTAAAACAGAAAGAGTTTGCATCTGTAGTATTACTTGTATACATATAATCCAACCTGGGGTTTAGTGGGTTTGTTTGTGAAAATAACTGTGTATTAAATCCATCCTCTTACTTTCTGGAAAGGATTAAAATTATTTCAACAGAAGAGGGGAGTTAAATTGCTCTGTGGCTCATGAGGAACAAATACTGCCAGTTGAAATGTTTGGCAGCTCAGCAAAGGTTGAAATACCAATACCAACCACAGGCATCCATTTCAATTTGCTCAGGATACTTCGTTGAAGAGGAAAAACTGAGGAGTTCTCTTGAGACTGACTTTATAAAATGTTTCTTTTTAAAAAGAAATCAATATTCAAAGTATTTTACTGTCACAACCCAAGTGATACATGATTAAACAGTTCAGGATCATCACGGTCTTTTTATTACATCTTCTTTTGAAGTGCCAATGCAAAACTCTGGGAATAACATCATGAAATACTGTGAGAACACTGTTTAATTTAAAGGGCAGTGGCTGGCATTAAGAACTTTTCACTTTTCTTTTTTTTTTCAACTAATAATTTATCAGAAATAATAATTACTAGAGTGATATTATTCAGACAAGGAAAGAGTTATACAGAGCTGTTACTACTTTAGTAGTGCTCAGCTCATGATGAGGAGTCCCATTATCCTCTGCTCCCCCTGGGTTATCTTTAGTTGTTCAAAATCCATGGAAGTTCATGCAATACCACCTTTATATACCAGCTTCCAGCTCTTAAGAAATACCAGTTCTTTCGGTCGCTGTTGGCCGTGTTCCGTTGAATGAGTTCCACTTCAGCTACTGTACTACCTACTACTTACTTCTGTAATGGTATTGTTTGTTGTTCATGGAAGTATACTGTTTTATTTTTATATTAGTTGCCTTAAATACAAATAATAATACTGTTTGCTCTAATTTTCTGGCACTCCTAGTGGGTGATAGCAAATCATTCTTTCAACCTTTATATTAAAATACAATACTGGCAATGCTTCCTCTTTTAATCTTGAGAACTGTAAATTTTCCCGAATTCTCATCTTTTACTTAGACAAGATTCCTCATGACATCAGTAGAACTCTTCTCTTGGAAAAGCCTTTGGTCCTCAAGGCTTTCTAAAACCTGGGCTTGGTTATTTTACTGCTGAAAGTAATCCTTTCAAAAAACAAATGGAGACTTCCAGTATATGGAAAGCAAGTAGTGTTTTAGTCTTGGAAATCATGCTTGTCTGTCTAGTGGATTTGCTACCAAGTAGTATACTAGGTTATTAAACATAAAATTCAAGTACTCTAAAAGTCTGACAATTGCTTTTAGGAATTGACATGTGTTATAACCAACCACACATTACTTCATAAAAAATAAATTGAAATAACAACATATTTCACTTTTCAAACATATTACATTATCAATTATTAGTTTTCAAAAACCCAAAACATTGATTTTTTGTTGTTGTTGTTAAATAGGGCTATATTTCAGAGTTACATTTTGGTTTTATACTTCAACCAGGACCACTCATGCTTTTTAGCAGAGAATCACGCCTTTATAAACAATAGCTTGTTCAAAAAGATGATTTCACAGTTAACCTGATTTACGTTTAGCATGCTGTCCTGCTTCACTTGCTTATGAATTTGAACTTCGATCCTCTCCAATGGAGTTGAAGACATTGGAAAGCTCATCTTTGCTTTCTTTACCCCAAAATGAATGTTTCATTGCTGATATAAAATAAAACTTTTCCTGCAATGGAGGTGAAAATGGTGACAAACATCTGTAATTTCATAATTAAACATAAATTTAGAAGAGAAGTCAAACTTCAGATCCCTGCTCCAAAATACATACAACAGGGACCTTTCCCTGCTCCTCACGTTTGGAGTCCCTATCCGTTGGACTGCTTTTTATTTATGAATATGACAAAAAAAACCCCACTGGCATACTGGAATGTCTTGAGTAGAGATGTCAAAACAGTCAGGATGTTGGAGCACATGAAATTAAATGACAGGTGGAGGAAGTTTACTTTGTTCCTCCTGGAGAAGAGAAGGTTTTGGAGGAGATCACTGAAGAATCCCAACTCCTCTTACTGATGTACTAAAGAGCATGGAACAGAGATATGTGTTTTACAAATTGAGTACTTCATAATATGTTTAAAAGCAATAAATATCTTATTTCAAAATGTAGACATAGTGCAATGTATAAGTTGGTTTCGTATCCAAAAAGCACATTCAGAATGTCTCCATTCAGCCTATTGGTTTTGATTTAGTGTATTGTGAAGACCAAGGGAAACACAAAAAAATTGTCTCCCTCTGTCTTCTCCGATGTTTTTCCATGCCAATAAAACCGACCACCTGCCAGTGAGTTTGACATTGGCTAGTGCAGACAGCCCTTCTGAGCTTGACAACTTCAGAGTGCCATTAAAACAGCAAAACCTGAAGACCCACTCTGTGTAAAATATGCTGAGGAGAGAAATTCCACCTAGCTTACCCAGAATGGACATTATTCACATCTTTGTTTTTGAAACACAGACTTTTAGTTCTAAGGCATGGAGCCAAAATGGAGTGGGAAAGCTACTACATAATTTAAAAACTTCATACATAGGACTTCATATATAGTGAGCAAGAAACTGCCAGCTCCCTCTAACCACTGTTTCTCTCTTTTTTCATTCTTACTTTCCTTCCTGCTGAAGTGGGGCCCCTGGCTGCACTGAAGAAAGAGAAAAAAAGGAGAGGGAAGAAGAAAAAAGAAGAAGAGGTAGAAGAGACAATTCCAAACAGCCACGTACGGTCTTCTCTCTCCATTTTCTTACCCTTGTTTTGGTACATCAATTACTTTTGCCAATGAGACAGCAGAAATGAACTGCAGAGCGTATTTTCTCTTTCAGTCAAATAAAATTGCTCTTTTCACTTGCAAATAGACAGGAAAAACAATATCTTCTAAATATAAGTTGGAAATTCCTTAAAAAAACCTGAGTGTACAGCGCAGAGGAGAATATAGCTATTTAAATGGGCTGGATGTGAGCAGTCATGGTCAGCAAAAGATACTGCAATATTCTACATGAGGGACTATTCAGTGTTCTGGCACTGTGGTGGCCCACATAAAACCAGTTCTCAAATGCTCAGCAGGAAGGACCGGTGCTCCTGTTACAACAGCCTTGAGGAAAAACGTTATATAAATATGCTTTTACATTTATTGAACTGTATTGAACTGTTTACAGCAGGACTATATGCACGAAACACAAATACCCTCCCACACCTTAACCTGGTTTGGAAACTGTTGCTTTGGACTGAGTTCTCCACCACATTCAGTGTGGACAGAGTTCTCCACCACATTCAGTCCCAAACTGTCGCTGCTAGGCAGTGCAAGGCTTGCTTAAAATGATCGTGTTGTTATATGATGGAATTTGGTATATCACTTTGATGAGAAACTAGTTGAGTTATATACAGTGAATATGTTCTTTCCATATTTATTAATTCAGCCAATATTTAGAGGGATTTTTGTCTTTTTTTTTTTAAACTTAAGTGAAAGCGTTCTTCCTGAAAATACTACCATTATTTGTTTTATCACAAGAACATGAAATTAAACCATGAAATACACCGTTCTTAATCAAGAATTCTTGAATAATTGAACATTATTTTGGCATTTAATGTCAGACTTACGCCTTAACATTTAACGACTATCTTATTATGTTTACATACTTGGAATGTCCTAGAACTGTGTTATTCCATGACATATAGCACGTGTTCTTCATGTCTGTAACCTTTTGTTTTTTTGATTAGGTTATGTCTTTTTTCCCTTATCAAACACAAAGCACAGAGAATTATAATGAAATGCCTAGGGAAAAGCTTTCATCAAGTGTCAGCAATTTATGGAGACCAAGTTGAAAGTGAACATAGACAGAATTATGAAAAAGCAGCATTTTTATTGGAGCATTTAAAACTACTGAAGCCAACATTCCTCCACTTTGGTGGAGGTGGATTTGTTTCCTGCTCTTATTTTAGTATCACATTTTTCATCCAACAATGCTAAAATAGCTCCACACTTCACAAATCCTCTACAGTACAATTCTCTTCCTCCTCCTCTTTACTGGCATCAGTGGTGGACTGCTTTGTCTACTGAGAATGGGATCTACTTAGAGAAAAAGAAAGGGACACCTTATTCACTCCCTGAATTTTCATTTGGATCATCCCAAATGATTGTTGTAGTACTGATGTATAGAAGCTGAGATGAGGGGAGGAAATGTTACACTTGGTGTAATTAGATACCACCTTTAAAATATATGCATGGAGTACGAAATCAGCATTGTGTTACACAGCAGGTGTCCTCCTGTTGCAATTGAAAGGGGAGCATTTATATCCTTATAGGGGTCACAGATGTGACCATAACCTAGTGTAGAGATGTTAAGGCTAACTGAGAATCCTGTAGGCTGCTGAGGGAACTAAGGGTGACACAAAAGAAACAGGAGGCAGCAGATTCTTCTATTGTTTGGCAGAGCTACTGGATGCATTTCAGACTAATTATGCTTCAAGTTAAAGCTACTTTTCAAGTGTTGGATGTCTGAAAACCTAAATATGGTTTCCATTTGCAGAAAGCATTCCAGACAGAGGTATATTCTGTAACGTTAAAGGTAATTTGACATACGGTAAAAGAGCCTACTGGCATCAGAGGGGATGCACATTTAGGTCCTGAAGGTCAAAGAAAGAACGATGTGATGCTTATTTTAGATCTTGAGATTCATCAAATCCTAGAAATGTTTATTTCTTACTGTTATTTAGAGGACACTGAGGATATCTAGACATACGTATTTAATCATATGAATCTGTCTTTTGTGTAATGATGAATGTTATTTAAAGTGAGTGTCAAAACATCACAGGAAAGATCATTTTTTCTGTTAGACTAGCATATAGTCTGGTTGTTAAGCCATTTTTTTGAAATGAGTAGAACTGTAGTAGTTCGACTTATTTTTCCAAGTGTGAGTGAAATGTCTGACCTTGAACTAGTAAGCAAAAGGGAAAGGAAGAGAACAGCAGCAGTTCAAGGAATTTATATTTTGTGAATCCTCCCTTCTTTTTTTGTTTAGAATATATAAAATGTTTCATCTTGGGCCAAATGCAATCTGTTGTATTTTATTAGACTATTTTTACTTCATTTTCATTTCAGCAAGGATGAAAAATAAAAAATATTTATAGTTTCAACCACTTTTTTTTCCAGCTTGGCTGTTAAACAGAGAAAGCACCTATTCAAACAGCTATAAAGACCTGATACTGATCTCATAGCAGACTAAATCAGGAATTGCTACAATGAAGTTATTTGGGTATGTTGGTATAAAATGATACTATATAAGTGAAAATTAATCAGGTCTTGATAATAGTCCTCATGTAGAAGAAACATGCTGAAACCTCATCTAGACAGGAGGAAATTAGTAGCAAATCTCATACCAAGAAGGTATTTCCATAGACTGTAACTGTTCCAGGCAAGCTCCCATGTGAAAACATTATTTCAAAAAAAAAAAAAGCTTTATTCCAAGCTAAAGCTAAAACTAAATCACCTAAGCTGATTCTACAATATTATTTGTAAAGCAGTTATTCTAGATTAGTCTTTTTTTTAATGCAAAACTAGTGTCCTCGCAGGGAGCCATTAGATGATTATTGTGAAGAAATTACTTCAGACAGCTACCAGACAATGCAGCCCTTACCCAGTACACATTCCTTCCCTTTTTTAGTGAGTGACCATTTTCCCTCTTCTGTGATGGTCACCAAGAAAATGAATAGAACTAGCTGACAACTGTTCCCTTGCTTCTTCAAGCATTAAAAAGTTGTTTACACACTGTGAGGCCTAATTACTCTTATTGACAAGCTAGCCAAGTTTTGAAACTCATTAAAAACCCAATGAAGTCCCTTTATTCTTTCAACCTGCCCTATACTTACAAATGCGTGTTGTCACTCACTCAGACCTTGTACTGTAACAGAATGAATATCAGTGTCGGCTCCAATCCTCCAGACACGGTACAAACAAGTCATTAAGCATGGCAGGGGACTGAAAAGACCTCACTCCTGTCAGCTGGACTGATAGATACTGTGGCAGAGTATTTTGACGGCTACATAGGCTACTCACAAAAGTAAGGAAGCGCTACTGGTGTGCACTGGCAGGATAAGTGAAGGTGGATAGAGGGAATAATTCAGGAGAATCCAGCAAAGAAAACAGATGTTTATATCTGGTTTAAGATATGGGAGAAAATAATGAATCGTTCTTAAAATACTACCAACAATTAGGAAAATAGCAGAAAAAATATTGTCTTCTTACACAAGAAGTAGAGCTTATATAAGAAAAAGGAGCAAATGAAAAATAGCAAATGAAAACTGGGCCTCCGTGACAAAAATTTGGAGATCGAAAATGTAACAGGATAAGGAAATAAGGAAAAAAAACACTGATTCAGTTGTAATTGAGAACAACTAAAATAGTGCACGTGTTAACATTTTCTTGCATCTTAAAGTTTGGAAGAAACAGACATTTTCCTCAACAAGGCTTCACTAAGGACAAATCGTGTCTGACAAATTCGGTGGCCGCCTACAATGGGGCTGCAGCATTGGTAGATAAGGGAAGAATAATTGAAATCATCTATCTGGACTTGTGAAAAGCATTCAATACAGTTCTGCGCAACATTCTTGTCTCTAAATTGGAAAGATATGGATTTGATGCATGGACCGCTCAGTGGATAAGGAATTGCTTGTATGGTCTTACTCAAAAAGTTGTGGTCAACGGCTCAATCTCCAAGTGGAGACAGGGGACCAGTGGTGCTCCTCAGTGATCGGTATTAGGACCGGTGTAGTTTAATGTCTTTATCAGACACATGGGCATTGAGATTGAGTGCACCCTCAGCAAGTTTGCTAATGACACCGATGTGGTGTGGTCAACATGCTGGAAGGAAGGGACGCCATCCAGAGGGAATCTGACAGGTTTGAGAGGTGGACCTGTGTGACTCTCATGAAGTTCAACAAGGCCAAGTGTAAGGTCCTGCACATGGGTCAGGGCAATCCCAAGCACAAATACAGGCTGGGTGGAGAATGGATTGAAAGCAGCCCTGAAGAGAAGGACTTGTGGGGACTGGTGGATAAGAAGCTCAACATGAGCTGGCAATGTGCACTTGCAGCACAGAAAGCCAACCGTATCCCCGGCTGCATCAAAAGAAGTGTGACCAGCAGGTCAAGGGAGGTTATTCTTCTCCTCTGCTCTGCTCTAATGACACCCCACCTGGAGTGCTGCATTCAGTTCTTGAGTCCTGAACACAAGAAAGGCATGAATCTGTTAGAGCAGTCCAGAGGGCCACAAAGATGATCAGAAGACTGGAGCACCTCCCACACAAGGACAGGCTGAGAGAGTTGGGGTTGTTCAGCCTAGAGAAGAGAAGGCTCTAGGGACACCTTATAGCAGCCTTCCTGTACTTAAAGGGAGCCTACAGGAAAGATGAGGAGGGGGTCTTTATCAGGAAGCGCAGTGACAGCATGAGGGGTAATGGGTTTAGGCTGAAAGAGGGTAGATTTAGATTAGACATTAGGAAGAAATTTTTTACTATGAGGGTGGTGAGACACTGGAACAGGTTATCTAGAGAAGTTGTGGAGGTCCCATCCTTGGAGGTGTTCAAGACCAGATTGGATTTGTCTTTAAGCAACCTGATCTTGTGGAAGGAGTCCCTGCCTATGACAGGGGGTTTGGAACATGATGTTCTTTAAAGTTCCTTCTAACCCAAATCATTCTATGATTCTTACACGATGATGGTGTTCAGTGTCTGAACACTCAACATCTACATAAGTTTTCCAGTTGTTAAGAGCAATTACTGGATTAAATTACTGATTTTCTAACTATTTGTTTCACTGAAAGATAGAAATATTATAAACTTTTGAAATGGTTGTGACACTAGTAAATATTTTCTTCTAGGAATAAAGAAAATCAGAATCTTTTTCAAGCAGTTTAATTAACATTTCTTAATAATGAGTCACAAAAAGGAAAATATGTGGAAACTTGTGATTCATGTCAATGGGTAACCTAAAAAGAAACAGTTAAATATGTTCTTAGAAATTATTTTTTTTTATTTCACAGACCTATCAGATGATTCTAGTTTACATTCTTTGAATATGCTAAAATTGCACTGATTTATACCAGTTGACAGCTGCTCCAGTGCTCTGGAAATCTCATTCAACTTGTTCATGTCCACAGGATTTTTCCAGAAAAATGCATTATCTTGACATTTTCTAGGCCTTCAATATACATAAAAATAGAGGCAGAATCACACATTCAAGTTTTATATCTGCTCTTGTAATTTTAAGAAAAATAAATAACTATGAATCATTCCCTTCTGTTGCCAACTTGAGATTTTATTAACAAATTACAATATAAATACACCTGATCTAACACCTCATGCTACACTGGTGTGAAGATTTAGGGAGTCATCACAGCTAGGATTATTGTGGTTACATTGTTATGAAACTGACTTTAGATTCTGTCTGCACCACTGACAGAAACCTTACATTTTGGAGTTCTCTCGTATTGACTGAGCCTGAAAACTTTAAGGCACAAAGTAAGCTGTGGAAAAGAAGTTAAATACGTATTTTGACTTTCCATTGCTTGTATGAACCTGCTATTTTTAAGGCCCTTTTTTTTTCAGCAAGAAATGCCTTCCCAGCAAACAATCTATCCTTACACAGGAAAAGAAAGAGAAAAAATACACAGTTCAAATGCTTTGAAACTGTCATGTATCTTCAGCTTTTACATAGACTGAGTTACAGAAAATTCTGTTAAACTTCTAGAATAGATAAAGGCCACTACTTTCTTAATAAATACGGTCAATTCCTGTTTCAGGCTGTCAACAGGCTGCTAACTACAAGTTACCTCATGCTGAGAGCAATGGTGTTTGGTAGGGATGAGTGGTCTGAGGCAGCTGCATGATCTTGGGTTGTACATAAAACAGAGAAGGGAATAGTAAAATTTTATTTAATTACTATATTCGTCACTTCAGTTCTCAGCAGTTTCTGTCATCACTGACAAGAGACCATAGGATGTTTGGTTTGAATTCCCTTAAAGTGCTTTTTAAAAACCTACAGGCATTTTGGTGTGAGCATGTCTGTAACACAGTAAAATTAGTGTCAGTAATGCTTTGAAAGTGGAAATTAATTGAATTCTCATATAAAAGAATGCAGTGTTTCTCAGTGAAATGAAGAAACCTATTTTGCGTAATGGAGTGCATTACTGATATGAAATACTTGGAGCTTATTCCTAATGAATGTAAACAAGTTCTCTTCGTACTGTACAATTGCTGTTATTCTGAGTGCACGTTAATGGACAGGGTGGGGGGGGTTTATTCAGTCATGAATCAGAAAAGTGCTTTTTCTTCACGTTAAAATTTTATTTTTCCAAAGTCAATCACAGATTAGTTCCTATTTGAACTTTCTCTAGAGTTTACCAGATGTTCCGTTTGGATTCCATGTTACAGCATCGTGTTCACTGGAGTTTACAGACGGGCTTTCCATTGAACTAATGAAAACATAATGAAAACCATATATGTATTTAGCATTTGAAAGTGCAGTATAAAATAATGCTCTCTGTTCCTGTTTGTCATTCATGCTTAAATAAGCAGAGCATATGCAAGCCTCTAAGAGGCATTGTGAGTAAGCAAGCAGTCAGAAGATCTTGCTTCTCGTCTCCTACTATGTATATATTTGCCCTCTGCTATCTTATGGGAGCAGATAACTTCACTTTCAGAAGTGCCTGGATTTTGATTCTGTTTCAGCTAGGAAAATAGGAAAATAAGAAAGCTGAAGGTCAGAGAAGAGGTGTGTTCAAAAGCATGTGTCAAGAGGGTCGGTTGAACTGAAGGGTTACTTGATACGATCAGAGAATATTTCAGAACAGAAATCAGTAAGGAATTAGGAATAAACATTTTAATCAGTTTCTGTTAACTAACAATAGCAGGCAGACGGCCTTGAACACTATACTTCTTACAGTCTGGTGTATATTTCACAGGCACAGAGGGCTTTGCAATACGAAATCTAACCAGAGGCCAGTTCCAAATGGCTCATACTGTTCAGTGGCTGCGTGGCTGGAATACATTCTCCGTGGGCAATGCTACAATATGGGAAGCATCTGGTATGAAGAAGGCCAAGGATGATATTCTGAGAGAGCTGGACAGGCTGGATAAATGGACACACAAGAATCTCATATTTTTAAAAAGTAATACATGTAAAGTCCTGCATCTGGGATAGAATAACTCCATGGGAAACTAGGGTCTGGCTGGAAAAAAATCCACTCTGCAGAAGACGACTTGAGTTCCTGGTAGTCTAGAAGTCAAGCATTAATCAGCAATCTGCATTTGCAGCAACGAAGGCTGATGCTATACTGACCTATGTTAGCAAGAGTGAAGCTAGTAGATAAAGAAAATTATTAGTTGTTTATTTTCTTCTGTTCAGCCCTTGTGAGGTACATCTGAAGGTGTCCAGATTTGGAATCTTCACTGCAAGAAAGTCTTTAAGAAACTGGAGGATCAAGGTCAAGATCACCGTGAAGATTAGGAGACACATGACACACACAGAAGGATCGAAAGAGCTGGCTTTGTGCTTCTTTGGGGAAGAAAATATTAAGGGAGAATCTTAACCCTATCTATCAAATAGGAGGTTATAGAGGTGCAGCCAGACTTTTCTTGAGGGTGTACGGTAAAATAATGAGGAATGACGGCCACAAGCTGCAAATATAGATAGCTGTTGGGAAATAAATTCTCACAATAAATATAGTCAAGAACTGAAATGAATCATCCAGAGAGACTGAAGAACGTCCATTGAAGGAGGTTCGATTGAACCTCAATTGAAGGTGACAGAGCAGCCTAATCCAACTAGCTTCAAAACTGGCTCTGCTTCAGAAGTCCCTGAAAAATGTATAAATGATTCTGTAATTCTTTTTAATGTCTTCTAGTGACACTTTTCTATTTACAAAAGAATATTATTAATACTGAGGAAGCAATGATTAAAGTCAGTATTAATAATTTTGCTTTTCTCTGTCTCCAAAGGTACTCTGAATGCTCCCTAAGGAAGACAGTAGTGTTTTGAAAGCCGACTAATGAATTCACATTTGAAAAGGAGGATTCTTTCAATTTGAACATTTTTGGAAAATTCATTAAATGTTCTGCAACCTGCAAATAGCCGCTGACTATCCAAGTGATTAAAACGGTGTATCTAACAACCATACTGAGCAGAACCCATCACTTCATTGCTGAAATACTCACATATCAACTGTATTCTCTTTTCTGGGCTACTTTAGTTCCCTGGTCCTACAACACCTTCGGGCAGGTGCGGGCAGCCAGCCTCCAGGGTACTTCACCAGCTCACAGGCTCCAGTGTTCCTCAGCAGGCTGTTATAGAGCGAGGGAACTGGACAGTACAATGCATTTCAGGAACATGGACATGTTCCTGTAGCGGAAACAAAGAGCTTGATTTTTCATTGGGAAAAAAAAAAAAAAAAAGCCTTTTCTAAACATCAAATCTTTTTTGCAGAAATGAAATTAAACTTCCTAGCCATCTGGTCTTGACTAAGCTTTTTAGTCTAGTCACAAGACATGAAGTAGGGGCTGTGTAAGCCTAGGAAGGCTCATCTGAGACAGAGTTGTCTTAAGATTTTCCAAAGCAGTGAGTGTCCCAAAGACAGCACAGGTGGCAGAAAACTACTTTATCCTATTTTTTTAAAGAAACTGATGACTCCATAGTACATTCCTACCACATCAACTCATGGAAAGACAGATGACTTGAGAAAAATCATGAAAGTGAATGAATATTACAGTTGTGCTGCATTCCCCGGAGAAAACAAATGGTTTTGGTGTTCTCCAGTCATGGGAGTATGTTTAGGGGAAGTGATCACATCTGACTATATATATCAGCGTCTGCTCCATTATTTACAACATTTTTTACTCTTCTTTATATGAAGAGTAGGTTGTGGAAATTATGAGGCAGTATAATATATAGTGCAGATGACACTAAATATGATTAACATTTAAATCATTGCAGCCTGACAACAAGGATTACCATAACAAAGAGATGAAGAAGTGCAATGCCTAAATCAAGTCCAAGCATCAGTCTTTTTAGATCTCAACCAGTTCTAAAGAGAAATACACACATGTGTTAGTCATACGTCTGAAATACAGACGTGTTTGAACACCTCTGAGAAAACAGATGACGTTTCTGTATTCAGTTGGGGTAATGGAGTGATGGTATACGATTTCGTCTATTAGCAAGGCTCTACTTCATTTTACCTGCATCATTTCTCCCTTCCTTTTAATCTATTTTTTATGTTCAGTATGTAAATTACTAGGGCCAAGCCAAGAAAAGAACACAGAACGGGAGTAGGCAAATGGAGTTTCTACCCTGAAAAGCTAATTCTCTAAAAAAAATGAAACAAAATCCCACAAAATAAAGATGTGTCTGTAGACAGAACATGCAAGCAGATCAGCTCCAAACACCCAATTTCAGAGCATTAACTACTTTTCTTTTGGTTTTGTAGTTTACATAGGAAGGCAAGATTGAAAATCATCTGTAGAGTGCTTTGTTAACTGGAAGATGGTGGAAGGTGTTGAAGATGAAGAAAGACAGGAAAAAGAAAATAGCACAAGATCTGGCATGCTGAATGTGAAACCTACAGTGGCAGCAGTGCCTGAAGGTCCCTGATGAAGATGACTGCCTGCTTCTCTTTCCCAGTCTCTTTCCTGAAAGTGGTCTGAATGGGAAGAACGGAGGAACAGTATGAGACTTACTTCAGTAGAATTTGTTCTCAGGTGGGTTTAGGTATGTTTGACTATTCAAAGACTTCCCTAAAAACCAGAATCGTCTCAGTTCCTGTTGGTGCCACCAAAATAATAGAAAGAAGATGTCAATGTACATTAATGTATGACTTACTTAAATAGGCTTTATCTTATTTATAGCCTTTCCTTGATTGGTATATACCATATATGGGACATTCCTTGAAGTACAGTGTGTTGTACTACCAATTTTATGTGGGCAAGTAGTAATAATAAGACCTCTGAACTTTCCGGCCATATGTAGTATGGGAAATGGGAATAAACCAGAGTAACATGGGAAATAAAATGTCATGGGAAATAAAAAAGAGTAACCAAGCAATTTGTATTGCACAAGCAAGGAATAGCTTCTTCTTCACAACCAGGCTGTCAGACTTTCAGTCATAGTACAGGGCACTTCCTGCAGCTTGCTCAGTGGTTCTCAGTCTTCTGAGCTGTTTTGCTCAGCCTCTTCTTTTACTGTAAAGACTTTTTTTTCTTTCACTTTAATGATATTTTACAATATTTTACAATATCATTAACATCCAGCTGACTATATTTAAGTGTTCTTAGCACAGAGGAACCCAAATAAAGCTAATTATTCTTTATTTTTAAATTTCTTTTCTGGGAATTTTTGCATCTCCATACTTGCCAGAGTACCATACACAACATTGTCTCAGATTTCTTTACTGTGTCTCTTTACAGTATTCACATGCATGAATTAATTACAACTACTTGTATAGACTTGGAAGCGGTAAGAAAGAATGAGGAAGAAAGTAACACATTGCCTTCTCATTGAAGTTAAAAGGAATCTATGTACTCAAAATATTTTCATCAATATTCAGGTCCAAAGAATCAGTTATTTGCTTCAAAATGCACCTAGAGAAAATAATCTAAACTACGCTTAGGTATACACTGAGCTCACAGCTAGTTGTTGAAATGCAGGAGAGACCTCAGAGTTACCACAACCAATCCAGTAACAGAGGATGCTAGGGCCTGCAAGGTTGCATCACAGGCAGTAGCCAAGCTTGTGTGCTCTTCTGTTGCCAGAGACAGAACTGTTCCTTCGATAGGCCACTGGTTTGTCCCTGTCAGGCATTTGTTATCCTCTTGCGAAGGTACAGAGGGGTATCATATCCACTCCAGGAAACTCGGCAAATCTGGAAGAACTTTGTGTCAAAACGGCTTATGGTTGACTTATCTATGTCATTGAATCCTGGACTGTGGGTTCAGGAGTGCCTGATGCCTATCATTCACCCACCATTGTCTCAGTGTTGAAGCTTCAGCAGCTCCACTGCTTCATGCTGGCTTCTTTATCCAATGTGCTGAGTCGTCTGTGGTGGCCTCAGACTTCAGCTCCGGCATGGCAGCAAACTTTCTGTTTAGCAAAGAGTCACTTTAACCAGACTACCTTCAGAGAGCTGAAACAGGTGATGCCTCATGTGAACGGGCACTCTGGTTTGATATTTACACTTCTTCCAGACATTATTCCTGGAGAAGTACATTGCAATGGGCTTCTAGTCCAAACAGGGACTGCACCTTTCCTTTAATCTCCTGCTTGACATTAGTGCCAGCTCTGCCTTCCTCTACTATACAGCCTATAAGCCTGAGGACCAGAAAAAGAAAATCCTCCATTACTGTACTTCTTCTCCTCTCAGAAAAGGAACAAACATTCTAAGAATAATGGGGCAGGCTCACACAGATTGCTTGCACAGCAAAGCATGTCTGAGAACCCCAGAAGTCATGAAGTTACAGAGAACTTATTGCCAATTTGATGCTGCCCCTCCAAGTTAACTGTGTAGTTTCTTCTGTATGTAAAATTTGCTCATGACAATTATACGAACATGAAAACAGAGACAATCACCATTAGATAACATTTCAAACTTCATCATTTAATCAGCTTCTATTGATGACCATTTTAAAGCATTTGGAATATCTTCACTTTTGGGGTTTTTTTCTTCCTTCAGAAAATCAGCTGTGATTTTTTTCCGCATAAAGCGGTAGCAGAGTGGAAGCGCTGCCTGTGGTTAATCTCCTATTCTTGATCGACACGTATGCTATCCCTTAGCTCACTTGGAGACAGCTTGCTAGCCAGGCTAATGGGATTTCCAGACCTGCTTCCTCTCCTTATGGTTGCTGTACCTCAAATACCCTCAGAACTCCCAGAAAGCATCCAGAGAAGGGATTGCCCTTCAGAAAAGCTTATCAGAAAAGGAGTATAAGGAGGAAGATGAATCTGAATGTGTATTTCCCTAATTTTTAAAGAAAGGCAGTGACCTGTCCATCTACAGGACTGCTCTTTCTCAGCTCTAGCACAAGCCACTGGTCACAGTTTTAGTGCTGAAGCTGTCAGCTGATAGTGGTTTGAGCAATGCAATCAAATGAACCTTAGAACATGTTTTCCTGTGGAAGATTTGCACATTGAAACACATAGTGAGAAATCAGGCTGACTACATGCCAGCTCACCATTGTACGGAGACACAGCCAGAAACTCAAAATTACAAATTAGTGAGGGTTTGTGAGGGTATAAGAAACAGACAGCAGCAAAAGAGGTACTGATTTTGTACTAGAAATTTGCTTTCAAAGCTTTTCATAGAGTTGGAAACTTTTAACTATTCTATTGCATATTTTCTGCACGTATTTCCTGAAAAGAAAGACTTATCATCAGTCATTAAACGAGAATCAAAACTAACTGAAAAATCTGAAGCTACTATACTAACACGAGACTCAAGGCACAGATTACATTTCTAGCAGTGGATTAAATATGTGTCCTAGGTTGTATTCCTTTATGCCACCTAAAGATCTGATGTCTTCACTTACCGAGCAGCGCTACAAAAGGTAATTACACAATGATGGCTGATAGTTTTTTCATTTGGCAGCTCTTAAAGGTCAGCTGGATGTCAACTAGCTATATGGACAAACCCACACAAAGGAAACAAACAAATCCCTGCAACCACTTTAGTCAAGATTAAGTCATGATCTCTCAGAGGCATGAAATACATATTTCCAGAAACAGTAGGTTGAGACTCAAACTTGTGAATTATCTTGTCAATGGAAGAGTGGCAAAAGACTGAAATTCTTTATGAATATGTTACTTTCATAGATATGTAGCCAAACAGATATACAGCAAAAAAGCATAGAAGTATTTTTAACTTGCAAAGGGTCTTTGTAACTAGCTGAAAGTCTTCTTGCACAGTTCTTTATTTTAATAGCACCACAAATTATAGCTGACGCTTCTACTGCAGCCTGTGCTGGCTTTTCCTATATGCATGAAATAGCGCCAAGATATCAAAAAAGTCCACGTGAACTTTCTAGTGGGTTCTGGTCAACTGCAGCTTCTCAATAACTTGTTAATTCTGCAGGGTTTCTTTTCTCTATTTTTCCAGTGACAAATGCAAATAAAGAAACGTGCTTGCAGTCATGCTCATTTTTATTTGTTTAGATTATTAGAGGCAAAATATTGAAAGCTTTCAAAACTAATATTTTGGGAAAAAAATTACAAAATACTCTTAGTAATATTAAACAAAAGGAAGCACTAACATGAGAAATCACATATAGTTAAACTGTCTTGCCTTCTAAAGCTTTTTTGCCTTTTAAGGATTTTAGTTATTCTGGTAGGCTTGTTTTCAGTTGGTGCTCCACACTCTCATGTGTATGCTTATTCTTGAATTTTCAACATATGTAAACAATACTTTATATTTTTTTTACTGTATCTTCTCTTCTTTCTTTTCATATATCTGCATCTCTTCTGAAGTCTCAGTCTTCAAAACTGAATTTTATTTTCCAACTGAGGTCATAGCAGCTGTGAGGACAATAAAATATTAATTTTGCCTTGTTTATGTACCCTTTTTGGAATAAGATCACATTTTTGGTGTGTTGAAACCAATCGTATTTATGTTATGTTATGTTATGTTATGTTATGTTATGTTATGTTATGTTATGTTATATATAGGTGGATGTTAAATTACATTACATTAATTAGCCTCATGTTAGACAAGAAAGGTGAATTATCTTGATTGTGTGGTGCTGATCACGGTATTGCTACATGGTGTAGAAAGGGCTGTACTTTCTAGAGTGTAAATAGTCTAGTTAGTGTGGACATTGTTACCTGCAGACTCAGTGGGCGGGGGAGTATGTGGATCAAAGAATAAGTGAGATTTCCTTCATCAGACATTTTTCAGAGTGAATACGTCAGGTTTTATCTAACACTACCTTAGAGAAGGAGACTGGCGGTGGTAATTCCTGAACAATCTTAATTTATTTGATTCTCTCTTGTGATATGGCCGGAAAGGAGCTGTAATTCAAAATTGTCGGTTTTCACTCTTTTCACTTTAACAACACTGTGCCTTGTGTAGTATTCCTGGGGTCACGACCTCCATGTTACGTTAAGGGAGATGAGGTTTAGACAGGAAAAAACATACTTTCAAAGAAGATAGGGGCACAAGCCTCTACAAGGCAATGTGACACAGTGATGAAACACCATGTGATGCTGCAATGACTATTAGAATTTTTCCTGATGATCTGTCAATCCATATGAAACATTACCAACATTATGGTAGCATTGAATCAGACAGGCTTAACTCAGATTTGTAAGTGTAACAGATTTCAGCTGAGAATGCCTCTGTGCCTTCACAAAGGATTTCAAGATATATTTCAACATATTGCTTCTCTCTGCATTTGTCAGGTGAGCTACTTTGGGTTTGGCCTTTCACATATACAATGAAAAAAATGTAAGCACTCTATTTATAATGCCTGTGTATAGACCACAGTGTTCTGCTCAATCCTTTTCGCACAGGGAAGCTGAGACATATTTAACCCAATTAAGAGAAGGATTGACATGGCTTTGAGTATGATTATTATTCTAAGGTAAAGATACAGGCATCTGGCTCCCTGTAGAATTAATGGAAAGCAGTAAGTACCTTCATCTCATTTTATGGCTCTTTGGTTATATGCCTACTGTAATCACCATTGAGTGAACATCCCTTCTGAAACAAAGAGATGTATAGTCCCTGACAAAAGCCCATACTAGAAGGATTTTGGAAGCTAAAAGGAGAGAACAGAACCATATCAGTGTTCAAAATAAGGTTTCTTAAAAGCTTCCAGAAATATTCCCTGTTCCATTAGAAGAGACAGTTTTGAAAGACCATATTTGTACCCTCAAATTAAATTTCCCACGTCCTGCTGTGAATACCATTCCTTTGAGAAAGGAACCCTCAGGCTTGTATTATTGGAATCAAATATTCAAGAAAACTGATGGGGGGAAGCGGAGGCGTCAGCGGATGACAGCTTGCTTAACCCAAGTGCTAGATGAAAAGCAAATGCATTAAGAGCTCTGACGTCAAATGACAGGCGTCTTTCCAAGAAAAATTCTGTCAGAGATTTCTATAAATCAAAAGACAGATTGTGAAGCTTTTTATTGGCAATTGCACTTGTTCATGAAGCAAGATAAATTAACAGGGAGCAAGAAGGTAAGCCAAAAGGCATCTTCATTTTGCAGACCTTGCTTTGGAATTTCCTGAACTAACAATCGACAGTCGTTAAGAAAATCCAGGGATGCTATATTCACTATTAGCTGCAAAGAAAATTAAATTTCAATCACAAGTTCTTCCTAACTAGATGTTTAAATGTAATTCAAGACAAAGGAAAGTATGAGGAAAAGGTGCTTTTTAGCCAGCTTTGCACTTCTCTAACAGTGGTCACAGCCAGTACCTTAACATCAAGGAAATTTAGAGCTGTTCTAAACTACTTATGTCTTTGGATGGCTTTCTCTGGGTATTATGGTAGCACAAAGTTCATCCAGGAATGCCAGTTGTGTTCTTGGGTTCAAGAACTCTCTGGAGACTTTTCCAAACTGTCGCTGCTATGACAATTGGAAATCAGACAAGTGTTTCAGTAACAGCAGTTCAAGGGACAGTCTGTCCTCAAAATCACTGCTGCAAATACAACTTTATTTGCCCAATTCTAGATTGTTTCTCCAAGAGAGAGCTGACAGAACTCACAGACAGTAGATAAACGCTACAGCCAGTACGTCAGTAATTATCTTGATGAAGGGAAGATTTATTGGGTTTTTAATGTCTATTCAAGCCTGACAATTTTAAAGTACCTGAAAAAATATTGTTACGCAGTTTTCTTAACACTGTAGAATAAATAATCTCAAGTCCACATTTTTTTCTGTTCGAAATGACTTCAATAAACAAAATCTAGTAAAGAACTAGTAGGCAGACACTGCCAAAGTGTGATTTATCTTTTCCTCAGATAGATACCCTCCCAAATAGCCTATGTCTCTTGATTACAGAAAGCTACAGAGAAAACCTGAATCAGGTAATGAGTTCCAGGTCTCAGATGTGGGCTTTGGACTATTTATCCTAGAAGCTACTGATGGAAAAAGATCACACCACTGCTCTCATGCTTACATGTCTCGGGTATACCTGTTTTTTCTCTGATGAGTTACATTTGAGCTGGCAGTGTCATGGTTGCATCTGCTTGGTTCTGTGTAAAAAACTTAAAATTTTTCTTCATTTATTCTAAATAAACAGAAACATTTGCATAATATTTTTACATTTACATGGTCTTCCCAATTATTTTATTTTCATCCAAAATAGTTTAATTTGTTTTACATAAATTAAAATTCACATTAGGAAACAGGCATAATGCCTGTAATTAAAAATTGTTGGGTTTAGGAGATCATTATTCTTGAGGGAATTCTCAAACTCAGCAAGAAAATCCTTACAAAGACTCATTGCCCAAAGAAAGAATGTTCATAAAAAATAACAAAAGTAGAGGAAAGTTAAGAAAACCTTGACATAAGCATTCAAGAAATTATTTTTAGTATAGAAATTTTCTTTCTTGTTATTTTTATATTATTATTATTATTATCTTATTATTGTATTATCTATGAACAATAAATCTGTTATAGTTAAAATCTTAATGAAGCTTCATCAGTTAATCTGTTAAGAGGAATTTAATTTAATATAATTTTAAATAAGAAAAAAACAGGAATACTTTGGTTACTTCAGCTGCCCAAGCACTCTAATAAGGTATTTTCTACAGAACAGTCTCTGTGTCCCTGGCATTCTTGAGTTGATCTGGAGTCCTTGAGGTGGGTATGGAAACTTCCTAGGTCCTACCCACCTGTTCAACAACACAAGGAGGTGGAATAAATTACACTGACTTAGCTAGGTCAACAATACAAGATATGAATCAGAAAATGGTGTAATTTTTGGCCTTCTGTTTTCTTGTTGAGAAATGATAATGTTTGCAAGAGCAGTATCCAAACTATGATCAAGAGCCCTGCTGAGAGGAAGAGGCAATTTTTATTTTTTGGAACTGCTACCTGGAGCATTAACATTCTTCATAGTTTATTAGACATTTTTACCTTGGTTGTAAAATATGTTCACTGTATAAGTCTGGTAGCAATGCAGTTTTTAACTTTAACACCTGCGGTTCTAGTGAGGGCTTGAAACTTATTGTACTATGATTTTCTTGGACAGATTATTTCTACCAGAATGGGTTAGATGCTTCCAGTCAACAACAGGTGATAATAAAAGCCCCTGTGTGTTGATGCTGAGACAAAAGAAGTCAGTGGAAAGCAAACTTTGGCTTGGATGGCATGGTGGGTGAAGGGGAACTCTGGTTCCCATATACAGGTCAATTAATTCCTCTGTACTTTTGTTTGTTTGATATAAATACATAGAGAATAGACATAAAAAAACCCAAACAAACAAACAAACAAAAAACCAAGAGAGAAGGCAGATCAAGAAGAAGACTAATGTTTTATCCAGAATGGAGAATGTGTTCCTCCTCGCTACCACCATCAGCAATACTGAAAGTGAATGATTAGTAAAATGTAGTAATGATAATATTGCTCTTCCCTACAGTTTGTATCTACACTTCTCTTGCTTTAAATTTCGCTTTAATTTCCCAAGCCTATGAACAAAACATGTTGCAAAACAATTACTTTTCGCCTGGACAATTAGCAGTGTTGCTAAGCTTTTGGAGGTAACAGAATGTCAAAAGATGTTCACACACTTACACACATAAACCCTATTCAGAGGTGTCCAAGTCTGCACTGATATTTACAGCCTTGATCTTTCAGCTATTCAAATCCAGAAGATGCTGAAATCCACGCACTTCCCTTCCAATCTGCTTGGCTGGGAAACTGCAGATGCACAGGTGATGCTCAGCATGATGCAGGCTGCAGACGGGGCATACACAGAAGCTCAGGAGCCACAGCTCATACAAGGCATGAGCTACCTTTCCCTGGGCCTAGATATCAATGTCTAGATTTGAACTGTTTTCCAGACCTCCAGGCATCAAGCACTACAATGCTGATACGCTTATTTCCTTTTGAGGTTGCAATCTTCAGTAACCCACACCCTCCTGAGAGTTACAGAAATATAATTAACATCCCAATTGCACAGATAAGGTAGTGGTGTACAAAACCAAAGCTGTTCTCTAAGTCTTTCAGGTATTTAACTTTCAGCTGTCACGCAGGAACAAAACTGATAGATTGTTATATCCTGACCACAGTGTCCTACTCTAGCCCTGTGAATTAATATTTTTTTTTGGCCTATGGCCTTTTTTCCCAGGCATGAGAAATTTATTTCAGCCCTTTTGGGGCCATTGACTTTACATTAGGTTTATGAATATAAAGCAGCTATCTGAAAGACTGTGCCTGAATGCCCTCAAAACCTACAGACTACTCTGCTGTGGGCTGAGCACCTTGCAGCTGAGATGCAGATAAAGCTCTCTAGAGTGATCAGTGCACTTAATTTTAAAGCTGCTTGTATGACAAATTGGATGTGACAGAGCATAGTTTGCCATTTCTTACAAAATTATTTTTTCACAATTACTACCTCAGTGCAACCAAAACACTACAAACATAAAAATGCTGTAGCATCTTTATCATCTTTACCTATTGTATGTGCTTCCTCCATACTAACTGCATTTTCCTAGTAGCTGGGATCTAACTTTTTTTGCAGGCAAGCAGTAAGAGTTTGTGGAATATTAAATTATTAGAAAAATGCATACAAACCAAATTAAGCATGCAAGAAATTGAATAAATAGTGGGTTTGCTTCATAATGAAAGCCCACGGCTGATTCAGAGGAGTTAAAGAAGATAAATGGGAGGGAAAAGAAGACTGTAATCTGCTTAACTTGGAAGTATCAGCAGCTGTATAGCCACAAAGAGAAAATTTCTACAGTGCAAGTTCATCACTGTCCACAGCACCTGAGTGTAACAAACAAATGGTGAGTATGGAAAAGAAAGAGATTGCCATCTTATTTGGGTCATCTTGTTCTATAAAGCAGTTACTTACAGAGCCAGATATAAGTCATTGAGGTCTTTGCAAGACATAAGTAAGACACAAATATTTGTATTAAAAAACCCTCTTGGTTGCCTTCCTCCGTGTAATCTCCCAGAGTTAACATATGCATGTCTTCTGAAACATGCATGGCATGAAATATTGCTACTCATGCCCTTAAATTCTTACAGTTCAGACAATTTCCTAAATTCACTATTTACTTGCAGCAAGGGTCTAGTATCAAAATTCAGCACTCTTAAGTCTGAAACAGATTGGACTTTGGTAAACTGTTTATGTAAACTGTTGCATTTGTCACAAAACTCTTGGTTTAAGTACTGGAATGAATGCTGATCTGTGTGGAAATTTCAGCAAATAAGTTTGATTGTGCCCATATAAAGCATTGGTGGGCTATTGTGAGGCCCAAAATGTATCCTTACCAGCACTTCACCTGCAAAAGAGATCAGTCTCTTCCAGATAAGAGCTGAGCATTTTTCCTGGCTTGTTGGGTCTCTGGCTGAGTCCTTATCTATAATCCTGAAAATTTTTCATACTTTTATGAATCTCTAGAGTGTTTCAGGCAGCAGGTGATGTTTGTGAACTACTGGATATATTGAATCCACTATTGAGTAAAAAATAGGCCATAAAATATAAATAGACATTATTTAAAAAGTTTAAGAATGGTATTGAAATAATAAGCACATTAGGATGGATACATATTGGGATGGATAAAAAGCTGTTCAGATTATCAGACTCAGAGGGTGATGGTGAATGGGTCATATTCAACGTGAAGGCTGGTAACAAGTGAAGTATCAAAGAGGTCACCATTGGTGTGGTGGGTTAGCCCAGGCCTGCAGTAAGACACCCACCCAGCTGCTCACTCACTCCTCTCCTCAGTTAAACAGAGGGAATAAGTAAAATGCAAAAAGTAGAATAGAATGTGGCAGAACAGATTAATTACTGATAAAATAATGTTCAGTCCAAAACACCTTTATAGTCTTATAAAAACCTTTACATTATTTCAAAATGTAACACTATTTCCCAATTTAAGGAACATACTGAAACTTTTATCTCCATTGACAAAAGCTGCATCTTTTCTGAATAACATCTTGTCTTTTTAGACCCGTTCCTCTAAAGAATCACATATGTCTACCACCACCTTTGGAAGCAATATTGAAATCCTGTAATAAAAGCAGTGGGCAAATACCAAATATTCTGTCTGTATATTCCTGCTACATTTTTTCCTGCAAATGAAATGCAATCAACCATTTTATTTTTTCCTCCTGTGAATAGTTTTAAGTTTAGAGAGATTTTTAAGACAAATTTAGCTGTAGTACTTCCAGGTTGTTCTTAGATATGTTGCAATCTCTTGGAAGTTATTTCTTCCCTAAGTCTTGGTCTGAATGTTGAAATCTTAAGGCGAGCACTGAAATGTCGATATAAATATTTACATACCAATACTCAAAGCCTTCCTTTTCCTTATATGGTTCATCACAACTTGAACTGCATAGAAACTGTAAGAAACCAGATGTTTTCTTGTCATGGCCTTATTCAGTACAGCCCATGAGCTCTTCACTCTCTTTGCAGAGAGAGCTGGCGGCTGGTTACACTGTCAGATGTTACCTTGAAATTATACAGCATGTTCTATTCTTCAAGCCTACCAAGACTGTGATCCATTTTGAGAGAGGAAATGGAGCTTTTATCCCTATTACGTGCCATTCACTGGCAATTGCCAGAGCCCTCCTTCACCACTGTAGGACTAGGAGTGCCAAAATAAAGACAGTCCCATGGTCGTGCTCCTTAATACCTGTGTGTAAATACCTGGTCATCTGCAAGTGTCTCTTGGTTTCTCCTAGGAAGTCTGTGATCTCAACACGTGTAAGTAGTCAAATACAACATTGCTGTATAAAAGGATTTTTATTTTATGTGTGTCATATTATTTATGATGTAGAATTTTGATTTAAATATGCCTGAAGATTTGTGGAAAATTGTTAAAGCAAGACTGTTACTGAGGTATTTGTATGACTGTAAAACTCATTGTTTACATAATAGATAAGGTAACTACAATAAACAGGTACAATGAAGAATTTATTTATCAAAGTGTAGATGTTCTTTGTGGTTTGCATTTCTACTCCTAGAAATTCTTGATGCTATCAAATGTTCTGTTCCCAGCATATTGTGGAGAGAATCTGCTTCAGAAAAAGTTGGCATTAGTTTTCAGCTTGTCTTGGGTTCTGGCACAAATACACTTTGCTACAGGAAGGATTTTCCAAGTTTAAGAATCCAAGGAATGTATATAGTTCTGACAGAATTATTATGCTTGCAACACTGCATCTGTCTTAGAAAGATTAACAGCATGTGAGTTCTGTAACATGGGAATCACAGAGTTTTATGATAATATACATATTTTTTCCCCTTTTGAATTCTCTGGTAAAAGACTCTTAATTTGTGCAACACTTTTGAGTAATGTTCATATTGTAAACTATATATGTCAACATTTCACAGCCCTGTCAGTCTTTGAAAGTTTCTTTAACTGGTCTGACTTCGGGTGAATACATCAATTGCACATGTGGACATAGCCAGAACTCCTGCAAGGTCCTCCCAAACAGCTGAAGTAAGTTTAAAGATTTTGATAGCTGGTGTCCAAATGAGATCTGACATGTGACTTATTTCATCCGTGTCACAGAAAATATAAAGTTCACCTTAGTTTAGCCAGGATGACCAATACAAAGTTCTTCCCTGCTCCAGTTATTTCTGGAAACATTTTTGTTCCTACTGGAAACTTTTTTTTAAAACCCGTCTTTTTACTTTGCACTCTTCTTCATGTCCGATTGTCTTACTTTCCTGAAAGATGGAAGTAGCCACAGTCACCCTCTGACAAAACTATCCTTAAGATTTTTTCTCTCCGGAACTTTTGCAGCAATCTTGAGCCTACGGGGGGAAATTGATTCAAAAAATAGACTTTGGCTACGAAACAACAACAATGATAAGAAATGTCTCTTTCTACAAAATGATGCTATAAAAAGACTTAGAAATAAAGCAGCAGTACCTCAACCAGGCTGAAGGTCAGCTTTTCCTTTGCTGCTTGACATTTCTATCGCTGAATACAAACAGCAGTGTTGGATGCCTGACTATTTTCCACGAAGAACATATGCATTTTTAACTACATTTGAAAAAAACAGTATATGCTGGCTCAAACTAACTACTGTACTGCCAGCATTCCTTTTCTTTCACAAGGTAAGTAACACCCCTAGAAGCTCAGAAGTGCCAATTTAGCAAAGTCAGCATGATCAACATTTTTGGTATGTCCAGTGATCTTCTGGCTTATCTTCAGTTAAGACGCTAGTATTTGTCATCTTAAAAAGCCAAAAGATCAGTCTTAACACCATGTAACAAACTTAAGAAATACCTTGACCTGAAAAAGTTTTCTGCTTTTTCACTTGATCTGAAAAATATGCATGTGCGAAACCTATCAAAGTTAAAGGTATTTCAACCGAATGTTTGGTTTGGGTCTAAAGCCCATTTCTTATACAAATTACACTGTTTTTCACAACTTCTTTTGAATATGCCCCGTTAGCAATGTATTTAATACAGCCCTCCATCATTCTGTAATTAATTATTCTTTTTTCCTGGCAGTGTTCCTTTTTTTTAGTTTCTTTCACCTGCCCTGTTGCACACATAGCCATGGCATTCAAATCAGTCTCCTGAAGGCTGCTAAGCATTCAGTGAGATAAGAGGATCTGGGTAACTACATGTGGTCTTTCAAATTGTCAGTGGTTACTTCATTTGGAAACTGACATGGGAAGACTGTAGACAGGAGTCCAACACCAACTGGAATAAATAAAAACCAAGTAAGCAGTCTTACAGAATCTAGAAAATGGGTTGTTGTGGTCTTCCAATCCATGCCTCAATTGCAACTAGAAACATTAATACCTTTGTCAGTCCTGACAGAAGTTTGTCTAAATCACTCTTTAGGACCCCCATAACTGCAGGCATTCCCCAGTTTCTCAGTTTCTCCAAAGAGTACTTCTATCCTTATGGTAAGAATTTATCCTGGTATTTGAATTGATTTTCCCTGCTGTAGCTTGTATCATCTGCTGTGGAACTGAACATATTGTTCTATTTGTCTTTCTCAAATTGTATGTATTTAAAAATTGTTATTAAATGCTTCCTCCTTTCTATTATCTTTCACCCATTGTATGTCAAGCTTTCTAGATGTTTCTGGGTTTTTTACTACACTTTTCCCTACAGAGTCTTTGTTTGGTCTACACTGATATACACTGCAAAGCATACTAAAAATTAGATGTAGATGAAACCTTACTAATATTAAAAAAGCAGAATATTTTTGTGTCTCTTGGAAGTTAATCTACAAAATATCCTAGAACATTATTACATGACATGGTTCAGTCATATTCAGACTGGGATCCACTCTAACGGCCAAATTTGTTGAAGAGCAGCTACTTAAGTAATTGTTCCCCTAGCAGATCAGGATTATTTTTGCCTAAATTATTACTTTGCACTTGGCATACAGAATTACATCCCTAATAAATTTAATTCTGTTCCTTTAGACTCTTCATTTTGTCTTTGCTTTTTAAAAGCATATGTGAGACTAAAGCAAGTGTGATTATGTGACACTAAAGCAAGTGTGATTCTCAGTTAATGAAGTGACTTCTGTGACCAGTTCAAAAGACCTCAAGGATTGAAATATTTATTACCAAGTCTTGCAGTTTGAGAGGTTACTTAGATTTTAGCTTATCCAAAAGCAAAAGAGTAATAACTTGCTCCTATTTTCTACATATAATTAAGAAGTATTTGTCTGCTCTTTCAAAGTTCAATGTTGTCCTAACCCTTGCCATTGATAACTCTGCACTAAAATACCGTTGTGAGCTTTCTGAATGGTTATACTTAAAATCTTCTTAAATCTAGGATCGGCTTTGGTTTAGTAGATTTTCTAAACTTGGAATTGCACACAGCATCTCTGACTTTCACTAATTGATTTTTGACTACTAAATGGAGTTAAAAGTGAAACACTAGGAAGAATTATGATAGTTGTGAACAATTGCAAACAATTTACAGGAAGAAAAGTTTGCTATCTTTTTTCTCCAAAAGACTCACTTTCAGATACATTTTAATGTTTATCTAAACAAATGAGGAGGCACAATTTTAATAAATATGCATGATTTTAATAAAAAAATATTTGGTACTTCACTAGCTCCTTCCCTGTTTCCCTGAGATCCCCAGATTCTTCTGTCATGGGAAATGCCCAAATCAAACACTGTCTTGTAAAAGAGATGCATGTTTCCATATGATCTTCTTCCAGGTACTCCAATTTAAATTCACTTCCTCCTCTAGGTTCCTTTGAACTAATGGTTTACATCAGTCTGAGTGCTGCCTCCTCTATGGAGGAGAGGTTTTATGTTTGGGAGGAGAGGATAAGGAATTCCATCAACTCCTGCAGCTGCCAGATGAGACCAGTACACTTTCTAGTCAGCAATTTATCTGCTGGAGACCTGATGAGACCTCATGTTCTTAACTGAACCACTGTTTTCCCTTTGTTCATCTTGAGTATATCATCAAGATTAAAAGTTTCTTGAGTATATCGTCAAGATTAAAAGCTTATAATGGAACAAGGAGCACAACACATGTACCAGATTTGGTCTCTTGTTCCAAAAGTTAGTTAAGGTTTTGAATAATTTAATTTCTTAAAGTTATTTTGTGAGTGCACTACAGTCTATCAAATTCAATAAAAATGAAAGTCGTCAGAGTCAGGCCAAATCTTGGAAAAAAGCACCATGTATCTTTCTTGTGAAGTTTTTTATTTGTTTATAACATCATGATGATGAAAATCTTCAGTTCATGTCTCCTGCACATTGGAGTGCATGTAACACATTTTAGCTATGTAGTTCGAGCAGCTGTGTCAGAAAAGTATAGATAGAGGACTGAAGGCTGAATCTCAGTGTGACCAAGACCATATAGAAGAAATTCTAGGATATTTAAGGAATACTTTAGCCTTATGAACAAGCTCTTAAGCCTTTAATTTTGGAACCACTGTCATTCTATTGCATCTGGAAAAAGAAATTTGAGGAAAATATTAGGAATGGAAAGCTTAAATAAGGCTAAATTCCAAAGATACCAAAAAGCTGGCTTCTTCAGTTGTCCTCTTCCATGAGAATGTGAGTGCAGTGTGTGTTATCTCTTGTTGAACCTCAGGAAAGCATATGAGTTTACCAAAAATTCCATAAGAAAATCATCATTTTGCCCCACTTTTTTTTTGAAACACACACAAGCAACAAACATAGTACATTCCCTGTCCAAGAGTTGTAATAGAAATATTCAACTGCACTATTTTAACTCAGCATACTTAACTGTACATTAAGCCCTTCAATTACTGCATTATGTACCTCTGCCATGTTTGGGCTGCAGAAGGAAATGCAACCTTTTCAATTGATTGTTGAGGGAAAAATGTTTGTGTTTTCCTAACCAATTTAATGCTTAAATGTTACATTTATTTTGAATAAAATTTTGTCCATTTTTACCATTGTAGGAAGATTAATATGGAATTTCTTGTGAAAATTACATTTTCCTGTTGCCCAGAATAGAAGTTTTAAAGTTACATTTTATAAAGGTAACCTTATGATTTCCTCCAAATTAGAAACCAGAACAAACATCTTTTAATGAATTAAAACAGCATGCCTGGGTTTCTTTCTTGTTTTATTTTATTACAGAAACACGGAAAAATGTCTTGAAATACATATATTTATTTACTTCCAAATTAGTAACCTCAGGACCAGCAGAGGGGACTGCAAAAATATATGGTCATAAGGTAACTCCAACAAATGTTAGTCTGTGTGCAGTGTGTTTATGTGAAATTCATCAGGAACTGGACACAGAGGCAGTAGCAGCCCTGTCTATGCTCTGTCCTAGCCAGAATGAACCGCACACAGAAACTCAGTTCCAGTTTTCCTTCCAGAATTCAGTGTCTCATGTTCTCTGGAATGAAAAAAATCAATAGAAGGGTCATGTCTGCAGTTGGTAAGAGTATTCCTTTCACCAAATAATGAGCAAGAGCAGAGGAGATTCTCTTTCCAAAAGGAACACATTTGCTTTTTCCAGAAAATACCTCATGAGATTCATAATGAGATTTTTTTTGTATGAAAGACCAATCTGTGAAACAAATGACTTCTGCTTATTTGACTGAAAAAATAACTAAGACCCTAAAAATGAAACAGCAGAAAGAAAATTCCTATTTTGGGGGCAAGGGGTAGGGAGAGAGGCTTCTCCTCTCTTGCTCTGGTGTGTGGCAAACTACCAACTGCTAAGTGCTGAACAACTGAAAACATGTGTACTCGTTGGGAAAGAGGCTGGTGGTGTTGTGAAAAGGTTTCCAACATGTACTCCTGATGTTGACTCCATCAGATGCACAAGCTTGTAAAAGTGGAACCATATAAAAGGGAAGACTGCAATTATAGCTGCTGTCTGAGTCTAGTGAAGAGCCAAGATGTTTCAGGTGGTTTATCTCCACATAACAGGGTTATGAGTCTCTAATATCAACAGATATTTTCCACCACCAGGGATGAGCTAGTGGGCCGTCCATGTATGTGTGGTTTTTCAGCATGACATTTTTGTCTTGCACCTATTTTAATGTAGCACTTTGTTCTTGTGCACACAAACATTCTTCCAGACACTGGTTAAACAGGAATGTTCATAAGAACACAAGAAGAGGGGAAAACAGAAATTAAAAATAAAGTTCTGATTTTCAGTTTAAGCACATGTTAAAGTTGGGCCAGCTACTGGGAGTCCTAATAAACTGGACTGAGATGAAATTACTGTAAACAGTGTATGGACTCCCTTTATGTTTCAAGGCCTGTGGAAAGATATTACTACAGGGCTTTCTACTCACTAGAAGGTCTTTTGAGAATTCCTTTTTCTATATGGCAAATTTACTATGTTTGTACATATTAAAAGGCTGGAAATTTCTATTGCATGCCAGATAAAACTTTTGGAAAAGGTACTGGAAATAAATTTGGAAGGTATTTTGTGGCCTGGAAATAGCTACAGATTTTAATTGCCATATATATATATATTTTAAAAATGGAAAATAGGAAGAAAAGACCTACCTCTCATAACTGTACATGATTCATTAATAAAAGAACAGTTGTTTCAGGGACTTATTTACAACATGCTTGTAAATGGGCATCTAGCAGATGCCTAGGTTAAGAGACTGGGCTCCCTCTATGGTCAACACAGAGAAATATACCTCTGCAAAGAGGACTGCTATTATCAATTAATTATTACCTAACTTTGCAGCTCTGATTTGTCCTCTTCAGGCTCCGATCTTTCTCCTTTGACAGTACAGATAGTTGATTTTGAATATCCAACAACCATCTCTTACCCTTATATGCTGGACTGTAACAATGAGAAGTGTTGTCAGGAACAGGATATCACTTATGTGATGGCCATGATATAACTTAAAGTAATGCCTCCATGAGGCATAAGTAGACCACCTTGTATGTTTACCCTTTTGTTTGTTGTCCTCCAAGACAGCATCCTCCATGATATGGAGAGACCATGTAGAGAAAGCAGGAAGAATCAAACTTGCTCTGTATTTTGTTTCATCTCCTTAAATTTGAGCATTTGAAAAACAATTCAAGCTTGACGGTGTTTCTAGACATTTTCTGATTCATGTTAATACCACACCTTTTTGCAATTTAGTAGTATTTCCTGTAGAAATATCAGAAAACATCTAAAAATCCAACTATGCATTTAGTCTGATGGACAGCAACATTGATGGTGGAAGCAAGTAAAGAATGATTTCCAATTGTGAAAAAAAAGTGTCATTAAGAATCACCAGCAAGACCCATTGCCATAGATGGGAGAGAGGGACTGTGCTACACAAATCTCGGGCTACTTGAGTCAAGGTCCTATTTCTGCTTTGCATTTAGAAATATAGTTATAATGTTTGTTACAGAGCACTGAAATGATCTTGCAAGTTATCTGTGATATTACTTAGGCACAGGCCTGAAAAACAGATTTTCTGTTCTGCTTAAAGTATGGGCTGAGAGTTGTATTGTACTTGTGGGAAAGGACACAGACATCGTATTTGTGTGCCTCATTTTTATCAAGGGAATCATAAAGCATCTTAACACATTGTGCTGATGGCACCCTGATGCCTAGATTGATTATGGAAATTGGACTTTAAATCATGATGAAAATTTAGGTTAGATTTTCTAAAGTATATATTTTCAAGAGATTAAGCAAGCTGCATTTTAGTTTGATCCCATATATCTTTCTGTCCCTCATTTTGCTCTTCCTGATCCAGATTCTGACTCGTTTAAGCCTTGATTTGTATCTAATTTTATAAATATCTCAATGAATTCTGTAAAGGACTTCCTATACTAAGCATTTAAAAGTCATAAAGAAATAAAAGCAATAACGATGACAATGTGACCATGTAGTTTGTAAAACTGTTCTGTCATGGAAGCAACTGTTTCTCCTAGTAAAATATTGTCTCTTGTCAGTCGACTTAATTATTATACTCATGATGACTAAAACTATAAGCACCAAATATGAATGCAGGGTTATTGAGTACAGTCTGCTGAATTTGATGGATTTAGTATAGAAATATAGCAATTCTCTTACATTTGACTATCCCTATTAAGGAAAGAGAAAAAAATAGTTGAAACATTGCAAGGAGATCCTTATTTGGAACCAAAAGAAGTTACATAGCAGAGAAAAAATGTGTACAGACACCAGAGGTCAGTGAAACCTATCTTGTCAGCAGGGATGGAGCCGAAGAATAGGACAAAGGTGCGACTTCATCCAGCATCTGAAATTCATTATATTTTCAAATGTAAATTCCAACACACGTGGGGAATTTGAGCTCTGAGTCTGTATGATATTCTGTACTTATACCCCCTCTCTCAAAGTCATCTATTATTTTTTAATGCTTTCTTTGCTTTATTTTAACCTTTTCTTTCACAATGATGCTCATTTGAACTAAATACATGTTACATAGGAATTAACAACATGCCTTCTAATACAACTGTTAAGAAATAGAGTGTTACATCTTAGCCTGAACCTGCAAATACTATTTTAAGAAGTGACTGGAACACAAGAAGTGTATTTTTCTTGTTATGTATAAAATTTCACAAATTTTGTAGTGTTCTTTTTCATACAGCTATGTTTCATGAAGTATTATATCCCATCTGCTTAAAACTGACCACAAAACAGAACAAAGTCACAGAGAGATCATAACTGGAATGTCACACTGCAGAATAGGTTTCCTAAGGTATTATGCAAAGTTCTTAATGCCCTGTTGTTTCTTCTTCAGCTGTCATCCTCCCTTTTACTTGATTTCTTTCCCTCTCTTTTTCACTCTTATTTTTACAAGTTTTCTTATGAGAAAAAACAAATCAAAGAGATTTTAATTTTAATCTAGCTTTAAAACTCCAGAATATAAGTGAATTTGAGATCAGGTAAAGTTAATAAAACCCAGCTCTAACAGGAATCATTTATGATAGTCCTCATTTAGGTTTCTCCATGGTTTCCTGTTTAGGAATCTAGCTGTCATCTTTCATCTTCTCTTTTTATCTAGACTGTTCTTTCACTTATCTTTAGATGATGCAAATCACTGTAGTTCCACTGAAAGCATCTCAATTGCACTAATTCAAAACAGCTGAGATTTTTTCTGCCCTCTGCTCTGTACTTATTTGGGAAAAAAAGTGTTTAAGTTGCTACTTTATACTTTTGGTGCTTGGACATTTACTCCACACTAATTTCACCAAACAGATTTTGGGGTTTTGTTCAAGATTTCTTTTAATTTTCCTACAGTTCAAGTATACACTCCCATTGCTCTTCTGCTTTTCTCTATTAAACATTTGCTATTAGAAGATCCTGTAACTCTGTAAGGTAGCTTCTTCCTCTGGGAGGAACCAGGCCTCTGTAATAGTTATTATGTCCTGTCTTTCATTTGTGATGCTTGTGCCCACCATTGAGCTTCTTTTTCAGTTTGCACTTACTTAGTTAGAAATACTTAATTTATTTTCCAGTTTCCTCAAAAATAATCATGATTGAATTTTTAGGATTTTCCTTATTTTAACTCTGAATTCTTTTATGTATTCTCTATAATTGCAGTATTAAAAATATTTACTCAAAACAGCTATCTTCATCTGTCTCCCTGTTAAAATACATTTTTTTCTTCTCTTCACCAGAAAGAATTAGTTCTGGCTGATTTTGTTAAATTCTTTTTATCATCCTTCTTTTCTCTGATCCCCGGATGTGTAAGCAGGCATATAATATTCATTATCTGTTGCTTTCCTCAATGCTAACACACTGAAAATGTCATGGCCAAAATAGAGCATACTATATACAAGAAGCTATTAATTTATTACTAGTCCAACTCATTCCTTAACAGTAAGATAATCAAAAGCCTTATTTAATTAAAAAACAATAATAATGCAGTTTAACTTGTTGCACAAAACTACTCCAGTACCTACCCCTTTCTTATGATATTAGGATCCCTGGGTCCTAATCTTGACAGTTTGTCTCTTCCTCAAAAAAGTGTTATGATGCTTACAAGAAGTTGTCAGCATCTCAGTCTTTAGCAGTACAAGTGTGATGCTTGTTAGGAGAGTTTCTTCTCAGGAGGTGCACAGTGTCAATTGTGATGCTACTTTCCTCCTTTTTCTTAACTTTTTAAGACTGTCTGCTCACATGTTCTTTTTTTTATTGGTTCCCAGTTATTCAGTTCACCTATTCTTGTTATTTCTAACATCTCTATCCCTTTGTTTTTTCTGACTCACAAGGTTGCACTCCTGCAGTGACTATAGATTGACAAGTCTGATTTGTGTTGACAGTTTGGGAGATCTAGACTCACATTGAGCCTGTGCTCTTCTACACTGGATCTTATTGTAGTCATATGCAGTTCATTCCATACAGAATAACTGTGTCATTAATGTAAACCGAAAATAAACTGCAGCAATCTTAAACATTGGTTACCTGACTGCTTAACAGTTGCTTCGACAACTGAAACAAGTTAACATCAGCTCAGGCCAAGAAAAGCCTGGGCAAATCCAGAGATTTGAGTCATCAAGCTAGTACAAAAGACAGAGTAAGGACACTGAATTTTGACTTCTTGGGAAAAATTATTGTTTATGGAGAATAAGCAGTTTTATTCTGCGATTACCTGAAATGGCAAGCCAAAATTAATACTTCTACAAGCTGATAGCACAACCTGATGAAAGTCAGACATGGACAAAAATTAAATAAATGCTACTTCTTTGCGTCATCATTGTACAGGAACATCTGCTTAAATCACGTTGCCATTGAGGACCAAAACTACATGCGCAAAAGCCCCCTCATGATAGAGTGAATTAGAGGATGGAAAACAATCCGGTACTTTCCCCTTATAAAAGCAAAATTTAGCCATTCTGAGATGCCAGGAAAACAGCTTATGAAACCAGAAAGCCTTGAAAAGGGTACTGAGGATTTGAATAGCTCCAGTATGTTTGGTATACTGGCAGCAAAACGCCTTTTCCACCAGAACTTCTGCCACAGATCACCACGCTTCTTAAGAAATACGGACCACATGAAGCCACATGAAAGCAAGTTTGAATTCCAGTGGAGAACTTTTAAGCAGCAGAGAACAAATGAAGCAACCATAAATTATTATTCTTATGTGAAAGAATGGGAAGTATAGGTCAAGAGCACCACTTTCCTCTCTGCTTTAATGACCACAAATCAATTTCCTGGCACTTCTCGATGAAGAATTGTAATTCCCCTCTTCAAAAATGATTGTCCTGGTCTACATCCAATTACCACACTCACTCCAACTGAGATTTATGTTCTTTACTGGTGACTCTTTCTGCACTTCATAACATTGAGTCAGGAATCTCTGCAAGATACCAGGTCTGCCTCTGCAACAGATCCGTATCTTCCTTTGATGGCACCAGAATACTGCAAGCAACCTTAAAATAAAAATGCTGTGTTACAGGAAAGCATCTTCATGTCTTCAGAAATCTATTAAGTGAATCAGCCTAAGTTTAGCTACTGAAGCAGTGAATCATTCTCATTCTTTTTCATTCTCTCCAGAGCTATTAAAAGCAAAATGAAGCTCTGATTTCAATGCAACTTTGGCTGCACTAGCATTCTTGATACGAGATCTATACAATGTCTATAGAAAAACAATAGCAGTTGGAAAGTTGGCATTAGATTTTATGTTTATATTACTATACAGAAGAAGATCTATTTTCAACTTCAAGAAAACAGCTGCCTGATTAAGGATGACATTTCCACGCATCAGATAAAGTGGGTTTTGATGTCTGAGGCCATATACAGGGTAAAAAATCCCCACTTCCTCACTGATATTTCTGTAGTGTTACTGCCATGACTACAAAAAGGAGAATATAATGGATTAAATAGCTCCAGGTTTCTGCTGCTGCTGTCTAGGAAAACAGGTAACAACTCCAAGGTTGGAGAATAAAGGCAGAACAGCAACAGATGGAAGAAAAATGTTACCTCCCTTATTTTGGATCAGTTTGTCTGGTCATCTTTACCTTGGTGCAGAGACTTTATGAAAACAACATATGCAATTTGAAAATGAAAAGAAATGTTATTTGATTATCATTAAAAAAATATTTAGGATTTGATGAGCTGTTAGTCTAAGCATCCAAGTGTTCAGCGCCTCAGCACAGTTCTCAGCATGTCTTTGCTGGCTAGGCAGGAGGGGAAAGTTGGCCTTTCTGGCTTCTGGAGACTTCTTAATCCTGTTGACTTGCCATTGTCCCCCAGCTTCATTGACACTGGTGACTGATATTTCAAGCCAAAACTTAACCAACCTCAAGCAGACTGTCCTATTCTTTCCATTAGTATTATATATCTTTGCAAGTTGGTATTTCTCCTTTTGGACTCTTAGACTACTATTGGTCTGGACTCAACAGTCTCACCTTTATCTTTCTTCGCTTTTTACAGACCCTCTCCCAGCTCTTTCTCATGACTGAGCGACTTATTCCACAGTCTGAGGTCAAGTGACACCACTGTGGCTCGTTGGTGCCTGAGATCCTGGGCTGGCAAAGGGGGAAGGTTGCAGAGGGGCTTATGGAGACACTAAGGAGAGATAAAGGTGCAAGAACAGAATGTATGTTGAGCCTCAAATATTTCTTGCTAGGTCTATATGGATTCAATGAGAATTTGAAAATATCATGCTCAAAAGAAAAACCAAAAACCACAAATAGATTCTGCTGAGAAGTCTGCATTAAGTTCTTCCCTTTATACTGAAAGAGATTAAGTAGGTTGCAACTGAGCTGTACACAATGGGATTTTTTTCATTTGTAGCACCTCACAAGTATTGATAAACTTTCATATTTTGCATTTTGCATCATTCTGTCTTCATGAGTAAAAGCATAATTGCAAATGTTCATTACAGTGATCTCAGTTTAGCATATATACACTTCAAATACAGCAGTTTGTAAAAGCTTAATACAGTAGGGAGAAAGTAATATTTAGTTCAGAAAGTTTTGAGCACCCTATCCGTTGCCTGATAGGTAGCAAACCCATCCAGCTACATATTGAACATAGTTTGATTAATATACTCTTCTTTTTAGGTTCAAACAAACTGACATTTTTTTGAGACAGTTATGTTCTCTCCTTTTTTCTATTAATTTTCAAAACTAATTGACAAGAAATGCTTGAACATATTTCAACCCATCTATTTTATTTTTAAGATGTTTATCTGTGTATTTATGTTTCCAGGTTGTTATATTACAGGGAAACCTTCCATATGAACAGCTTTACATAGTAATTCACTGTTACCCTTATGACTCTGATATGTGGTATACTTTCTGATCGATAGAAAACTGTTGAAGTATGAGTAATCCAGATACAAATTTCCAGGGACAAGGAAGAAGTGAGAGGATTTCTTATATTCTGTGAAAGTTTTTCTCTCCATAAAAGTCAAAGTGAATATTTAAAGCTTTTGTTCATTATCTTTCACATGAGGAAGATATTACCCTTTATCACATATATGCATATCCTACACTAGAAAACACCTAGAATTATTGTTTGAAGTACCATGATAAGTGTGAGGCTGCAGACTTTCTAATCAGAACTTAGATTTAATTTCATGTTGCTATATTTCATTATTTACATGTGCCTGTAGGGAAATTCAGTCATAGCTGATAGAGCTGTGTACATAGACCTGTACACTTCTTTTATTGTGCACTACCTGAAATCCCTATGAATTTTCTTCCATTTTGGCATACTGGTGTGGTCACTGGTGTCTATATTTCTCTACCATTTCATCTGCCAAAAAGGACAGAGTATCAGTTTCCTCCAGTTCTCTTCCTGGCAGCATTTTGAAGTAAGAAAAGCATTAGTATCTCATAAGAAAACTGTTCTAATTCCTGTAGAAGTGTACATAGGTTACCTGAAAATACTGTGGCCACTGCGATCACTTTAATTAAAGAAAGATGCTCTCTAAAAATACCTTTGAACCATACTTCATTCTTTATTTGCTGAACAAAACAAAATTGTTTTTAACTGAGTCCCAGACCCAAAGAATTAAGCCCATATTATTTCTGTTTATAAACAGTTAGTCATAACTATTCTCAGCCAGTAAACCTCCTGATGTTAAGAGGCTGAAACAAGCACACATTAGCCTGCACCAGCTACTGCTGCTCTCTTTTGGCTTAACAGCTGCTGAATATTCAATTTTATTGCAAAAAAATTGAAGTGTTTTATATTGAAAAACTAGTACAGTATCACATTTACGTAATTTTTCTCACTGTGTTGAAATTCAGTGTCAGAAGTAGTGTCTCTCCTTAGTAGCTTTCTAAACTTATCTTGCCTCTCTTCACACGTTGCACAGTAAAAGAGTGCTTTGTGAATATTCTTTAAAATTACAGAAATATTTATGGAGCATTTGTAACATTTTAAAGTTGTATCTTCCTAGATAAATCCAAGATTTTTCTATCAGTGATAATTCGGTGAAAACACAAATTTGTAACTGTAAGGAAATACTTCCAGAATGTTTATGATCCCGTCTTAATTTTTCTGCAGTTGCTAGCTCAACATCACATAATTGTTTGCTTTACTTCTTACGGAATTTTGCTCCTGGCTTTCAATCTTGTTTGCTTTGAGTTTATTATCCTCTGCAGGGCAGCACTAAGGAAGGTTTGGTCCTGATCAGTTGAATGAGCTGTTAAAATCACAGCCAAATCCCTTATCACCTGTTAAAATCCCACTTCCGGTCTGTTCTGCTTCCTGCTGCTGCCATTTCCTCTCTTGTAGGCCATGCCAGGTATTCTTGTCTGAGAACGCAGTGCTACTCCAGAAGTTCATAGCCTTGAGAGATGGGAAGAGGAGTTTCTTTCCTGTCGCCTTCTCAAATAGCCCCTACCTCCTTTTTTCAATGCAACCATTGCTGCCCACCTTCAGAAACAGCCGGTGCTGAGATAACATGGTGTGTCTGACAATCACATGGCGATTTGTATAGTAAATGTAAGCAGACATGTAACTCGTAGGTAACGTTTTTAACTGGGAGTCATTTGCATTACTGTGCTTATTCTATACAATACAACTCAAATAAGCATAAATTCATTTTCATTTTAGAAATCTGCAAAACCTTATTAAATCTCATTTAAGGAGGACTACAAAGGTACAACTGTTCTTTCATATGGATGTGGGTAGGTAACATGGCTTCTACCCACATGCCGTGTGCAAGGCAAGGAGTACTACCAACAGGTAAGGGGAATAGCGTGGGAGTTAGAATAGTTGTTTCAAATTCCTGTGACAAAGACCATTTCTAGATATTAATTTTGAATTTATGTATAATAACACTCATTCACTTGCATAAATTGCAATCCTTAGACAATCAATACCTGTAAAGGTGTTTTAAATTACTCAAGTAGAAGTCACTACATTCTATTATATTCTGTTAGTTCTTTGTAGTTGAGTTTTATTGCTACAATAATATCTTCACCTTTGATTCCAAGTATGGTATCTTAAAATGGCACATTTCTCCTCTAATTCTCTTCTTTCACTCTTGAGTTTGCTTGGATTGGTGTGTTTAAATAGTTCAAATAGGGAAAAAGAGTAATGTTTTGACATTTTGGTTTTTTGAACGTGCTTTGGTATTAACTAGTAGCAGAAAGCTTCCTGTGTTAGGCAATAAAGCAAAACATTTTTTTCCATAAGTGGAATGTCGTGTATTATCAAGCTGAGTTCTCCCTGGTTCTAATAGTTTTCCCATGTGTTTATTTAAGGGTCTTACTGAATCACAGCTCAGATATTTTCAACCCAATTTATTTTGAGCCTTTTATTCAATTTGGGTGAGCTGTAAGCTTGAATCATTGCTATTATTTATTAGTATGCTGCTTCAGTGATACATACGTGGAACAGAATATTTAATATTTTAATTGTTTAGATGGCATTTACCAGAAAAGTCATCGCAATTTAGTTAATAGAGAAGTTATTTTTGATATTCTGCCTGTGAAAACACAGAATAAATATCTCAGACGCAAAAGTGTGACACATTATCATTCTTTGTTCATATTCTGTAATTCAATTTTTGCATGTCTTCTACAGAAATGTGTGGAATAGTTGAATTAAAATCCATACTCAAGTTACATTTTACACACATGCAACTTAAGACATAATATTTAAATTCTGTATTCTTTAGGTAGTGTTTACTTGCTTGCCATATAAACAGTGTTATACAATATGATCAGGGTTTGTATCCCAGAATTTGATGTTTTATAATGCAGACGATTTTTCAAAATGTTATTGGCTCTGTGAGTTTTCCAGGAAATCCTAAGAAATCTTCAACTCAAAACCAAAAAACTTTGCATTTTACCTATGGTTGAGTTACTCTGTAAGAAAGTTTCTAATCATATTTATCCCTTATTGACCAGTACAGTATGGCCTCAATTTTATAACATATTTGGATGGGTTATCTCCTAGTTGGAAGCAGCGTGGACACACATCTAGGAGTCTGCTCTCTGAACCGTTTGTAATTACATTTTGCACATAGTTTTATTAGAGCTTTGGATAAAAATGGAAAAACAATTTCTCAAAATACACAAACTGTTACGTGTCTGTGACAAAATCTGTAGGGATCCTTGCAAAACTACTACATTTATAGTTTTTTCAACCTTAATAAAGTTAAAATAAATTGGAAATGAAAGAGCAATTAAAATACAGCAAATACGATAGCTGTATTTACAGAGAACAACATAGATGTATATTGTAATTCTGTGTCCTACTTAAAGGAATGACATATCTCAGCTGTATTCTAGATTGTAAGTTATTTTCAAAGGTCACTTCTCTTTTTCATCCTATTTGAAATCCTATTTACTTAGGTCCTTTTTTCCTTTGTTTAAGATACAAGTATTTGGTTATTCAGGGAAAACATAAGATAGTCTCAGAGACAATATTCATGAGGGTTAATCTCTTCCCCAGCTTCTTTAGGCAAAAAAAACAGACAGATTCCCCTTTGCAGAATGACTCAAGAGAGGAGCTTAATTTAGACTAGTCTCTGTGTTTAAAATTAGCCATTGTGAATAAGCCTTGTTTATCCACCCCTACTAGTTCTGAGATTATAACACTCATGATCTTTAAAGGTCCTTCTAGATGATTTTTAAATATCCTTTCCAAACTAAACCATTCAATGATTCTATTAAAGCTTAAAAACAACCGCTCTAAAAAAAGGAACTAAATACTAGCTCGAAAGAGGCATATTCACTTACTACAAGCATAGATGTAAGTAATAAACACGCATAATACAATACTTACAAAAAAAAGAATTCAGCTTTATCTGTGATTTATCTGTGAGACTGATTGTTCATAGTTTGTCAGTGCTGAAGCATTCAGTCAGGCTGGTCTAGAGTCATAGAATCATTAAGGCTGGAAAAGACCTCTAAGATCATCAAGTCCAACACCACCATGCCTACTAAACCATGTCATGAAATGCCACATCTACGCATTTTTCAAACACCTCCAGGGATGGTGACTCTACCACTTCCTTGGGCAATATGTTCCAAAGCTTTACCACTCTTTCAGTAAAGACATATTTCCTAATATTCAATCTAAACCTCCCCTGGCACAGCTTGAGGCCATTTCCTCTTGTCCTATCACTTGTTACTTTTCAGAGAGAGCAACACCCACCTTGATACAACCTCCTCTCAGATAGTTATAAAGAGCAATAATGTCTCTGCTCAGCCTCCTCTTCTCCAGACTAAAAAAACCCAATTGCCTCAGCTGCCCCTCATAAAAGGCTTGTGCTTCAGACCCTTCGTCGCCCTTCTAAGCACATGCTAGAGCAGCTCAATGCCTTTCTTGCAGCTAGGGGTCCAAAACCAAACACAGTATTCTAGGGGTGTCCTCACCAGTGCTGAGTACAGGGGGACATTCATATCCCTAGTCCTGCTGGCCACATCATTGCAGATACAGGATGCTGTTAGCCTTCTTGACCACCTGGGCACACTGATGGCTCATGTTCAATCAGCTGTCAACCAGAACCCCTAGGTCCTTTTTCACCAGACAGCTTTCCAGCCACTCTTTCCCAAGCCTGTTGCACTACATGGGGTTGTTGTAACTGAAGGGCAGGACCCAGCACACGGCCTTGTTGAATCCCACACAGCTGGCACCAGACCATTAATCCAGACTGTCCAGATCCCTCCTCTGGAGCCTTCCTTCCCCTAAGTGGATCAACAATCCCACCCAACTTGTCGTCAATTGCAAACTTACTAAAGGTTCACTTGATCCTCTGATCCAGATAGTTGACACTGAGCCCTGGGGAACACCACTTGTGACTCCCTGCCAACTGGATTTAACTCCATTCACCACAACTCTTTGGGCTCAGCCAGCCATCCAGTTTTTTACCCAGCAAAGAGAACACCCATCCAGGCCTTGAGTAGACAATTTTTCCAGGAGAATATGGGAAACGGTGTCAAAGGCTTTACTAAAGTCTAAGTAGACAACAGCCACAGACTTTCCCTCATCTACTAATTAGGTCAGCTTGTTTCAGAAGGAGATCAGGTTAGTTAAGGAGTACCTGCCTTTCCTAAACATATGCTGACTGAGCCTGATTCCTTGGTTATCCTGTAAGTGCTGCATGATGGCTCTCAAGATGATCTGGTCCATATCGTTCCCTAGCACCAAGGTCAGGCTGAGGGGTTTGCAGTTCCCCAGAACCTCCTGTCCCTTCTTGTAGATGTGTTCTTCCTTAAGCATCAAAATGAGGCCATTTACTTCTTTTGTGTGTTGATTTAGGCAAAGTTTTGTTCTGAACAGCTCACATGAAGGCCAAGCTTAATGTGAATCCAAATTTGATAGTTATTTCAGTAGCAGTCACCTCATTTATTCTGCAGCAGGAAGAATATAGACAACAATAGGTGAGAAAGAAAAAAGGGTAAATCCATAAGAAATCAGTTGGCCAAACACAGCATAGAAAGATGTGTCACCGGGGAAAAAAATATTAAAAATTATCTCAGTATGTTTTCCTTCTTTCTAGGAAGATTTCATAAAACATAAATATTTTACACAATGTTTCAGAGAGAGCCTGTGCACAGGTCAGCCTTTTTTCTCTTGCACGTGGTCATTTGATAATCATCTGCTACAATTGCTTCACAGTAAATGGTATTCTCAAAAATGATGTTCCAAGAAAGAAAGCCACTTGCTGTTCTTGAAATGTCATTCCAGATAAAGCAATTCCAACTCAGTAGTTCATGAGGCATCCAAGGCTACTTATTTACAATCACTGGAAGTTAGTATTTTTTGCCTGTAATCCTTGTGCAAGCTGGACTGATGCTATGCCAGTCTGCAAAAAGACTGTGTTGAGATGATCATGAGGGCAATGTAGCTTTCCTTACTAGGAATGTCAGTGGATCCCAGTGCAGGGCTGTTCCTGGGAATTCTCAAGGTGCCAAATACTTTTTGACTGGAGGACATTAGGTGCCTATTCTAATTTTGTGTTTCAAACGCGAGATGTCTGTCTTGTTTTCCATGTGCAGAAGATTCCACAGATCCCTCAGAGTTTTGGCTGTATTTAGAGAAAGAACTGTAACATCTGTTTATATTGTCAAGTCCAGTGACTACTAAATGCTGAGCTAAGCTTTACACTTCCTGCGAGGCATTCCTTTCCAGTATGAACTTGCATCTTCACAGCACTTGTTTTTTCAGGAAAGGGAATATTCCTACTTGCTTTCTTCAGAAATCTAGTTTTTGACAACTTTAGGAGTTGTTTTAAGATTGAACAGATTGTTCCATGTTTATCACATTTAAGTAACCTTATATTTCAAAACAACAGCTCAATCAGTTCATTACCCTCCTGTGACTTAATTCCCTTTGAAGCACCTATGTTTAGAGAAAGTCACAACTGAGTCAGAAACAAAAACTTCTGTTTTCAGTCATGATTTTTCGAACAATATTTCATATTAAAACATTCTGTCTACTTCACAAACACAGTGAAAGGGAGGTGTGGAATTTTCAGAAGCCAACTAGAACATTTGGATACCAACTTTCCATTCATTTTAATGGAAATTTGACACCTTGACCCTTCAGGTATGTTTGAACATTTTCTCTTTACAATGCACACTGTAGAAAACTCGCAAATGTTTTACCTTAGAAATTTTTAAGATTATTTTTCATAAACCACAATAATTTTGTTATGTTTCACATTACTGATGCCACCTAGAAAACAGAAAACAGGTTTGTACAGACTACAAAGATCAAATCACATGGAGAAACATATTTACTAGAAAGTATTAAGTTCATAAGACTATGAAAAATATGGATATTTCCTAGAGACACTCTCCTTGCCTTGGAAGTGCCTCTAGTCTTAGAGCAGAAAACGACAGACATATAAGAGTTCTCTAGGCTGCCATCACTGTTCTCTCATCTCCATGTTCCCACATGGCTTATGAGCACTGCACTCTTCCAAGAGAAGCATTGAGAAATTTGATTTAGAGCAGGACCTACAGCCTTCCCAGATCCCAAACCTGTGTCTCATTCCTTGGCTTTTCAATGCTTGACTTGTTTCACTGTCAAGAAATTCTTCTCTGTGAAAATTGAAGCGATTGACATTAATATCATTGCACCAAAAAGTTTTGGTTATGATGAACAAAGTTTCTTTTCAAATATAAAAATGTCACATTAATCTACATCACTTTTATGCAGTTTCTTAGAGAGAAGCAGTAGGAATCTCCTGCATGGCAAAGAAATAAAGGAGTAAGTGTACTGTGAGCTGTAAAACTTGCTCAGCCCATACTCAAACATAGAGATGATTATGCTATACGCATAATGGGCTTTGTTCTTTCTTTGTTCTTCTGCAGAGGAGTATGAGTGCTCTGGATGGGAAACGATGTGTGAAATGGACCTACCAATCAATATGAACCCTTACTCATGCCTGAGTTTAATCGCAGCTGTTTTGATTTGGCTCTGGTTTAGCTTACAGTGTGTCATATATGTCAGATCTTGTAAAAGGCTTCAGTAAAAACTAGGAAAGATGCCAAGAAAACCAAGTGAAATTTACAGCCTCTCCCAAAGTGATACTGCTGGTCCTACCCACACAATTCACAGCTCTCCTTCACCTCTACGGCTGATTTCAGTATTGGAATTTGACTACTTTTCTGCTGCTGCATTCACACAGTTCAGTATATGCTTGATGGAGATAAATACTAGAACTCTGGTTTTTGTACCATAAATGGCTCTTAGTTCATTACCAGTATTTACCAACATGTTGTGCTGCTGAGTCAGCGTACTTAGGGGAAATATTTTGACATCTCTTTAATGGTGATATATGCAGGGTAGGAGTATTCTCCCCTCACAGATATAACAGAGGAAAAGACTTCATTAGTGAAAAACCCATAAATGTTCAATGGCAGCTTATCGGAAGCCTCGCACTTCTGGCTATCTGGCTGCCAATCAGTCTGCATTCACTTAAAACTCTTGGCCTCACCTTGGATCTCAGATGTAAGCCTGGATACATTCTTTTGACTTAGTGAAAGCTTATATCCAACATTCAATTACGCTACAGCTGTACTCCTTGCTACCTCACACTCTCACACAGGGTCAGCCTGACACCTACATGCTCAGGACATACAAATGTCTTCCATTTGTTTAACCTTTTTTACAGACATCACTAAAAGTCATCCTAATTCTTCATTAGACTTTGCAGATGTCATCAAGTGCCTTTAGGAAGTGACTGTAATGGATAAGAAGAGCCGCTATTGAGTGAAGCTGTCTTCACAGTGTCACCTATTTGCTGGCTGTGATTGCAGCTCAGATCTAAAGGATGTTGGATTGGCCTCAGGTTCCAGTTAAGACAATGAAAATGTTCCTTTTAACTTCAGTGAACTTTTGATCAAACCTATTAACCATAAAATAAAATATTTCTCTTGTACAGACACAACAAGAACTTATCGCTTGCTTAGCTGTTTTGTTTCTTATGTTTCGTATTTCTTATGTTCACTCTTAACAAGGTTTTGTAATATTGCAAATGTGCAAACACTGCTTCAAGAGGTTTGTACTATTTGGAAATACAAGTTTCCATAGAAAGATTATATGACATGGTGCCATGTTTCTTGTTTCAAACAGATCTTCAAAGAACACTGAATAAAATTAATGAGTGTCTGCAAGAGAGACCAGTATGCAGATCTTTCACTCACCTTTTTCCTTTGTTCACAATATGTATGCCTCCAACTATACAAGGCAGAAATTTTTACTATTCTTAGTAATCTCATGAACAATGAGAACTAATCCTGCAAAAAATGTACTTAATAGAGGAAAACGTGTTTTCCTGCAGACCCTGGTTCACCTGCAATTCAGAAGAGAAATAAACTGCTAATTTCTTCAATCTTTCTTTTCTCTGTTGTGCGTGCTCAGACTATGCACTCCCTTGACTGGCATTAAAACTATTTAAATCCTTCAAATAGCATTCTGACTCTCTGTGCCCACTAGTTTTGTGCCAAAATAAATGTGCTGTTATCCACCAAGTGTAGCTAATGAGCACCTCAGAAAGAATTCAATGGCTTTGAAAATGAACTTAAAAAAAAAACGGCCAGATGACTGCAGCAAAAAAAGCCCTTTCCCTTCATTCACTTTTTCCTTGGGAAGCTTTCCTTCACCTCATTCTTCGTCACTTCAGTTGATTGTGTCCATGCTTCCGCATCCTTCTGGGTTCATTGGCTTCCTTTATATCAAAGACATTTTAGATAATGTCTGTTTGCCAGCAAACTTATGAGAAAGACATAAACAATAGGGGTCAGGAAATATTATTTAGTAGAAAGCACAGCAATAAATTAAAACAAATTTCTGGCAGATTGGCAGTGTAACAGGATGAAGCAGACAGATTAAAAGATGTGAAGATAGAAATAAGCTATGATGATAAAATGAAAATTAGCATCCTTTCAAATAATCTCCGTGATCAAAATGATAGCAACCGTGCCCTCAATGCGACCTCTACCCATATTAAATGGTCATTGTTCTTCTTCTCTCCAGAGCATAATTACCCCGGGGAAGTCTAAACTCAACAAATGAGAATGCTCCCTGGCTGCCAGGCGTGGGTGAGCACTCCAGTGATGCCCTGGCTGCATATTAGGATTTGGTGTGGGAGTAGAGCATTCATCCTGTACATGCCAGCTTCTGCTATAAAGAAACACAGGCTTACGGCAAGAGGACTGTAATGCACTGCTATAATCTTGCCAGCAGTATCAACAGAGACAGAGTATTTTTCTTTCCCTTTTCCCCCAGCAGTTTGTCCTGAATAAGAAAATAAGATTAAAAGTAACAGAATAATTGTTGTAATGGGCTACTACATTCTGCAGAAAGTATTGTCTGTCCGTCCAGAGGAGAGCAACGAGGATGGTGAAGGGGCTGGAGCACAAGCCCTGTGAAGAGCGCCTGAGGGAGCTGGGGTTGTTTAGCCTGGAGAAGAGGAGGCTCAGGGGAGACCTTATTGCTCTCTACAACTGCCTAAAAGGAGGTTGTAGTCAGGCAGGGGTTGCTCTCTTCTCTCAGGTGACCGGTGACAGAACAAGAGGACACGGTCTCAAGCTTCACCAGGGGAGGTTTAGGCTTGACATTAGGAAGAAGTTGTTTACTGAGAGGCTGATTGGCCATTGAAATGCGCTGCCTGGGGAGGTGGTGGAGTCAGTGTCCTGGAGGTTTTTAAGGAGAGATTGGATGAGGCACTTAGTGACATGGTGTAGTTGACAAGTAGGAGTAGGTGTAGGTGTCGGGTCATAGGTTGGACTCGACGATTCCAAAGGTCTTTTCCAACCTTATGATACTGCAATACTGTTATGACACTCACAGTCCTGAGATACAATACAATTTAAGAAAATAAATTGTGAAAAATGAAAAAAGAGATACTGTGATCTAGGAATAGTCACTGAATGAGAGGTGTGGATTCCAGCTGGTCAAACTTGTCACAGCTTCAGTGGGCTTCATGGATGTGTAATAGCGTATGTGAGGAGTTGCTCAAACTATTACTTGAATGAGTAATAAAAACATAATATTTTTTTGGTAGTGCAATATTTGTATAGGAAAGTGCAAATCCTATAAATGGAGGGTGCTGAAAAAATTAATAAAGGTGAGAAATTTAAAATGTCAGATTTATTAAGGCAATGGCAATGACGATTATACTCTAAAGGAAGTGGGTGACAAAGTATGCTGAATCAATGTGTGGGTGTTTTGAGTAGGAAGGTAAGACTACTTTGCCATATTATAAATAGACTGGAAAACTGTGAAATTAAAGTGAAGATATTGCACATGTCAGAAGACTGATGCAAAGGTATACACAGAAATGTGCACAGAAAGCAGAATGGACAGCTATGTCTTCTGAGTACTTTAATTTTATGTTTTTTCTTATCCTACATGAACACACAGAGAAAAATAATATATAATTAGGTAAAGGAGAAACTCATTCAAGACGTCTTTCAAACTCAATATGCTTTTGCTTACTTATACAGCTGCCCCAAATACTCTTCCTCAGCCTGTTTTCAATCAGATCTAAGTCAGTTTGAATTGGAAATGAAGTGTAATGAGATATAGAAATGTTTCTACAAATATTTAACCTCAGACTCCAGCAAATTTCTTATTTATTCTCCTAATTCTGAAATTCTGTTTATAAACTACAACGAACCATCGGTTGTATCTCTTTGTAATTCTATTCTGCTCATTTCTTGTGATTTTTACTTTCTGGAAGTTAAAAACAGCTGGTGCTTTTGGCTATTTTATTTTCCTTGTTCATGACATTTCTCAGAAGACACGTCTCTTCAGGGTAATCCCTGCCTTGCACCGACTTCCATCTCAAAAGCTGACTCAGTAGGCCCAACACTCAGTCCATTTCAGACCAGGGACTAAAAAGAAAAACAGCGTCTCTGAAACTACAGTCTTCTTGATTTATTCAAAGGACTTTTGTGACCAGAGGAATCTATTAAAATAGAACATAGTACATGCATCAGTATAACCTAAACATGTTCTTCTCTTGCAAATTAAGAAAGACTTCATTCAACATAACCGTCCTTCACTGGACAGCAAGGTACTTGCATTCACTGCGGTTTCTGCTTCTGCTAGCATCTTCCTCTCAAAGCTTAGGTTACAATAGCTAACTCCCTGGGGGGAGATCATTTTTTGTTTCATCTCACGATTCTCAAGTGTATCAAAAAGTTGTCACTTGGAAGCTAACCCTTCACAACTTTGGATTATAGTCCCTTAAGCATTAGCTGAGCTATGCCTTATCCATATAGTGTGCTGCTTTCTTGGTTCTGTCTCTAGAGCCTATTATTAAAATGTATGTGAATATTCTCATTTTTCTGGACATTAACATAAACAGGTATAGCTTAGCATGTCCACCTTTATAAGAAATTAATGTATTTATAAAGAGGATACAGTTTAATCCTGCAGTCTCCTCATTTTTACTTCTGCAGGCCACAGGTTTGTAAAGATTTAGGCACATATTTAAAATGCACTTACTTACTTACTAGCAACTCCGCACCATTTCAAAAAATGGTGAAAATATTAAAAAGCTTTCCAAGGTGTTTGCTATATGATACATGCACTTGGAAACAAAGGTATTAAACTTTGGTTGACCTTGGGGGCAGCCAGAGGCTCGTGGCTTAAGACACCACTGCACAGTATCTTGCATAAAATCCTTTTTCTTGATACTTTGGCCAGATTTAATGTTGAAGTCATTTAGTGATTACTGATGGTAATTAAGGGGACCTGAGCAATCGCTTTCACCAAATATATATGAAAAAAATCTTTCAGCTAAATGTGTACCACAGCTGATGAAGGTTCTTCTGCACCAACTAGGAAGCATTGATCTGCTCAGTCACCAATTCCATTGGATGAGCTATGCTCAATCAGCCTCACCACCCTCACAGGAAAAAATTTCTTCTTAATCTCTAATCTAAATCTCCCCTCTTTCAGTTTAAAACTGTTCCTCCTCATCCTATCACTACACTCCCTGATAAAGAGCCCCTCCCCAGCTTTCTTCATCTTTCATGATGGTATCAAAATTTTCCTTGCCTCAAGACAATAGTAATATTTAAGAAAATGACCTCTGAATTTAACTTCTTTTCATTTTTTCTTTATGTAATCAAATATATGTAAAAAGCTACAAATTGCTAATAATCTTTCAGTCTTGAATATCATTATGAATGTAGTTGCCAGCTAAATCACCAATTTCCATGTGGTTTGAGAAAACGATTATGTATTTTTAATATTTGTATCCTTTTATGTTTGGTATACTGCTAAAATTTGAAATTGTCATTGAAGACATAAATTTTAAAACATAACATACACACTCCTTGAAAGAGCCAGAAAAAGTAGTGATCTCATTTTAGAAATAGTAAAACTAACAAGTAATTTCACTAAATCCAGCATCAAGTATTAAGTGATCAACAGCTTCATCCTAGTAGCCAGAGAAATTTTTGATCAGTTTAAAGCCAATTGAACATCTGCTATTGTTAGGCTTTTATCCTGAATTTAATATGACTTCAATCCTAATCCAGCGCAACATTTTAGAGCAATCCACAATAAAATGCCTTTCCTCTCTGTAACTGAGGATATCTTTTCATTTTATTCTGGTTTTCAGTTGTCTTATGGAGGTTTGATACTGTTTAAAACCATAAGATGTACCAAAATTGTCAGATAGAATTTATGGTACCTGTCAGTAAGTTATTTCATTCCCATCATAAAATACCATGCGCTTGTTTTTCTATCTTGCTCTCTCCCTATTGATTAGACTGTAGACAAAATAAAAATGGACTAGTGCGATAACTGCTGTATTTTTCTGATGCAGAAAAAAACCCCACATTCAGACAAATGTAGTACAAGTGCAGGAAAAAAAACCCAGAAAGCTAATTATTGCATATTTATGATATTAGCAAAGGAACTTCTCCTGTAGATGCAGAATTAGCTTTCAAACCAGAAAAGTTTCGGCACGAATATATCTAATGATCCCGTGAGCAGGTTCAACAAGCATCCCTCATGTTCTTGGAATCTGGCTCCCTGGAAGTTTCCTCCTTCAGTATTGCTTTCTGTCCATCTTCATAGGAATGTAACACTTGCACAAAAAACCCGAAAGGTTTCTGCTAATTCATGTAACCAGGAAACAGAAACAGAGTTTCCTGTACTGGACTTGCATACTTACAGTCCATAGCACTGTGTAACATCATGGATTATTAGAACCATTTTGAAACATGAGATACGCTGATGCTAATGCGTGGGTGCGGGTGGCATAATAATTATCGTCTTAATACTTCTCCCCCACTTGGATGCAAGAATTCTTCTACACTAGTAGTAATAGTCCTTTAACCTAGAAAGCGTCTCTTGCTGTGCGATAGTTTCCCAATGCCTGAATTTCCCAGCAGATATGGGGAACCGATTTGGTAAAGGAAAACTTTTATAATAGATGTATCAGTAAAAACAAGGCAGCCTCGTGCTCTTCTTCAGTCAGAGTCGACTACAAGAGTGGCAAGTGATTTTATGACCTTCTGGGTACCCCAGGGACTGTGGAGGCCTCGTGAATCTGCAAAGTCTCGATGAGCACTCCAGGATTTGTTTTGCTTTGGCCCAGAGGGTAAATGAATGAGGAAACTTCACAATGCAAGTCTGTGACCACTTCCTTTCTCTTGGCCATGCCTGCACTTTCTTCCCAGAGAAGGATTTTGATCATGCCCCTGATATAGGGCTTTAGATTTTGGCTCTCCAGCCTATAACCTACAGTCTTAAAAATAGAACCGAATCAAAAACCTGCCAATTAGTCAGAAGTGCACTGCTTTATTTACCATCATTTTCTCTCCCCAAAAAGATTTCTTTGCAACACGCTCATCTGTGTATTTGTAGCCTTCCGTGTCTTATACTTTGGAAATATCATACTGCTAGGCCATGTTTTAGTGGTGTCATATAAAAAGGCCAATATAAGCTCAAATCAAAAGTAAGACGAATGTGATTCAAAAGCATCGGTAATAACAACACTTACGTTTATGCACCAGTGGGAATTCATGCATAAAGTACGCTCCATAGCATCAGAGGTACAGCTTTCTTGGAACTGTGAATGGCTGCTGACCATGCCAAAGGCTGCTTTATGTCAGAAGGTTTTTTGTACAATTTTCTAGTACAATCACAAATAACTTTAAATATAATTTAAATTAAATATTTTTAAGACTCCATAGTTAAAACAGCCTAGATAGTACTTTTTTTGAGTACAGATTTTGAAGGATCTTGAAATTTCAGTCAATTGTAGCCTGTCTTCACAGAAAAGGATCTTTAAGGTCTCGGTAGGAGTTCTAGTGCATTCTGATATATTGCTTTGATATTTTCAAAGCAAAATTTTCAACCCTACACACCACATTTTTTCACAGAATATTCTGGAAAAAATATTGTCCTTCTAAACAAACTTGATTTTAACAATATTTTCCTGAAAGAATATTAAATAATCTTAAGAAAATACCCTTGCTTTCACACAAAAGGAATATATCTGACATACCCACATAAATTTTCTGTAAATGTATGGGGGTTTTGTTCAGCTTTATAAAAGGAACTTGCTTTGTTAAGGGGGGTGGGGGGGATTTTTTCATTCTTTATGCCTATCAACCTACTGCTTTTGAGAGGTTTTCATCATTGGAAAATACATCTAATGCTGCCAAAGGTCAAAAAGAAATTGCCATTTGATGGGTGTTTAGTTGGCTGTGTGAAAGAATCTGCAATCTCAGTTTAGCTCCCAGTCAACAAATGTCCAACACAGCTGTCATTAATTAGCACACTCATTGGCAGTCTCTGTAGAGAGGCCAAAGGCTAATGGACATGGAGGCTGACCAATTTTCTGAATTTATTAGTCATTCTGTAGAACAGCCTTCTCAGTGTGAGGAGGTGAACACGGGTTCTTGCTGCTGCTGCTAAGGCAGTAGGCTTTCTTTGGATAAATAAAATCAGTTTCCAAAGCTCCCAATCTGGCATCTTTCATACGTGTGAAATCCCAGTCAAAAGGAAACATTCGTACAAAGAATGACTTGACGATACGCTGTTTGAAACAAAGCATATTAGCACTCATGCTGAGTAGGTTATATCTGTTAAGTTTCTTTCCAGAAATCTATTTGTTAATTAAAGGTTCCTGTTTCTTTTTTCCAATATTTTTTTCAAGTAGATAAAGACATCTTCTGCCAAATACTGGTTCTCATTCTGTCATTCAGCTGTCTGTAATTTCTAACACCCTTAAACATGCTGATTTTCAGCATTTATTAAACTTGATGTGCACAAGACTATGTCTGTGTAGATTAATCCATTCTGAAGTACTGTGTACGATACCTCACATGCCCATTCATTTTCTACATTTACTTCTTTATAACCAAAATTTTCAGTACTATTGATGAGCCTGTTTACAGGAAAAAACAATTTATACTCCCTTCTGCTCTTATATCAAACAATTTGCTGGCTATGCCTCAACCAGCAGCAAAATATTTGTAACAGGGGAGAATAAAAAAGAAAGAAGAAATGCTAGGGTTTTGCATTGTAAGTACAGTTTGCAATCATGGTATTACAGAATATCCACCCTTTAACTTGTCAGCTGAACTAGCTTAATATGGAAAAAAGTAGACTATGGAAACAGAGATTAACTAGAAAACACACTGATGTCATTTCTTCCATGCATACTCATATTTTAAACTGTGATGCTATTGTTTTGCTTATAACAAAAATCCTAAACTGAATGCAAAACAATACTCATTCACCAAACATACGTTGATATCACAGTCTAGAAGTAAAAATTAATTCATTAAAAGCAAAGGATTATGTTACTAAATATCTTACTAAATTTCTGTCTGTTTGATGAACCTGAAGGACTCATATTCACTGATTAGAAGGCATATACATCTGTGCAAATAAGAAGTAGACATTTTGCAAAAGAATATTTCATGTTCCTTTCCAATCAAATTTTCTCACTTTAAAGATACCTTTTAAACTTAAAAGAATTTGTTTCTATTTCCTTTTATAAAAACTTCATTTCCAGCTTCATGAGCATTAATTCTATAAGAATCTTTTTGGCTTAAATCAGCTTCTGAATTGGACATACTCAGTTTACTTTTGCTCACCAAGCAGAAAATTATGAAACCCTCCAAGTTTTATTGAAAGCATTTTTTTTTGTTTATAACATAGTTGTACTGCTTTTAGCATTTGTGTATGCTTTGGGCTGTCAAGATTGCTTTTCATTGCTCTAAAAGTACTTGTTTATTTACACTTCCAATAGTTTGACATTTGATGTGTTGAATTTTCTCTATGGAAAAACATTAAAGGAAAATGACTCACAGTACGTTGCTCTTGCATATTTTTCCTTCATAAAGCACATTTTCATACATAGCAGAGCTCTTGATAAGGTGGAGTCCATTAAGCACAGCATACAGTTACATCTTTTTAGCCACTGCCATACCACGTGATAATATTCAAGTACGGGGTAATTTATCACTGATCACCCACTTCAGTCTCTCATAAATTTGTCCTTTAAGACTGTTCTATTTGAGTGCCACATAAATACATGTTTTCAACTTAAAATGAATCACCAGTGAGGAAAACATTTCAAATCAGCTGAAATAAGCTTGATAACCTTTTTCATCTGGAATGGATATATGCCAAACCACAACACGTGTACTTTTTCCTCTTTGGTAGACACAGAAGTTTTATAACTATTTTATCAGGTTGCATGAAAGTTATGAAAACAAACAAAGAAAAGGCAAGTTATCTTTCTTTGCATGAGTACGTATGAAACAACTGAGCTTCATCTAAGAATGGACACACTAATCCAAAAGATTTTATGTGTGCCAACTATAAGAACCTGCATGTCACAAACAGTATATTTGCTCAACTTTGTTGTAACATACCTGTTAAGAACAATTCATAAAATTACAATTGAGAATAACTGAGCATTTACATAGATAGCCCCTATCTTTCTCTCTCTTTTGCCTTCAAAGCTAAGAGGTTATGTAGTGGTCCATGACAACAGCAATCTGCTATAATTACAGATGGATTTCACAGAGCAGACAGTGAGACAATTAGACGTGAAAAGAGACGACAGCAGCAGTTTCAAAGAACAAATACCATGTACCTCATCTAGGTCTGTCACTTGCCCTTTATATTTTGAACTGCTTGAGGTTTTTTTCTTATGATATTCTCAAACTTTCTGGTTGCTTTACTTTCAATGGTTGCAACTTCAACAGCAAGATTTCAACATATCCACGTGTCTGTTCCAAATACTGTTTTCAAGGAGGAAAACAGTCTAACCTCTTCTCTCCAAATCTGCATTTTCTAGGGATGGTAGGGATGATCAACGCAAAGCTTTTTTCGCATTCCAGAGCTGCAGACCAGGACCCTCTGCCTTTCCATTGCTTATATACCAGGTGAAGTATTATTCTTCTTCCTGTTGCATTCATTAGCTATCATTTTCTTTTGATGACAAGAGTTGTCCGCTATTTTAGATGCATAACCACTGGTATCTTCTTACAAATTAACCTATATTTGAAACTACCAAGGGCCTTGCCTACACAATGAGTTGCACAGCTTAACCAACAACATAATTTAAAATAATTTTACTCATGTCTATGTACCTGGAAGTCAAACTCAGGTTCCTCCTGTCTGTCTTTTCAGTTCTTGCATATGTTGAACCACTATCTGGTGATGATGAATTCTCTGTGGTGGTTGAAGAAGATAATCACACATCTAGCTAGGTCTTACATTAACGTGCAGAAGTAAGACAGGATGAATTCAAACATCTCATTGGTTTGAAACCATTTTATTTCCACTGAAGTTACATTATCTTCTAAAATTATTTTGGGAGTCCTTTCTCAGGGGCTTGTACCAGGTTTGCACCATATTATGTATTGCTGTAGATTTACAAACCAACAAGGCTTACCGAAAAATATTTCTTAATACATTTCAGAGCAACAAAATAAGCAAATAAGACAAAATATTTCTGTCATTCTATCACAACATATTTATTGCACTCTAACACTAGTGATTTCAATATTATAATAGCAAACCATGCCTGTTTCTAAGGTGTTGAAATACATTCTTCCATGCTGAAAGAACAATAGAAAATTTCACAAAATAGATATCTTCCCATTTTCAATGTTGCTCTCCTTCTTATTTTAAATTAAATTTAGCCCAGTCATTTAAAGGATTTGCCTTTTAAGCAGACTCTCCTGCTGTAGCATTGGACAATCTTTCCAAGTCACCAGCAATTGAGTTACCATGCCTGCACAACTCAGTGGACCAGCTAAGCCAAGCTAAATGTTATGAGATAGAAATTATAAGATTCTTCAACTCCTTAAGAAGTCAGACAGTAATTACAGTATCACAGTATCATAAGGTTGAAAAAGACCTTTGAGATCATCGAGTCCAACCTATGACCCAACACCTACACCTACTCCTACTTGTCAACTACACCATGGCACTAAGTGCCTCATCCAATCTTTCCTTAAACACCTCCAGGGATGTTGACTGCACCACCTCCCCGGGCAGCGCATTCCAATGGCCAATCACCCTTTCAGTAAAGAACTTCTTCCTAATGTCAAGCCTAAACCTCCCCTGGTGAAGCTTGAGATCGTGTCCTCTTGTTCTGTCGCCGGTCACCTGAGAGAAGATACCAACTCGTGCCTGAGCTGTTTAGCATCATAACATCCAACACTGATGCTTATCCAACCTATTCAAAACAGCAGTCCTTCTGCTAGTGGCATGTAGGACACAGCCTCATGATCTGAATGCACTTTGGTGAGGATTAGTAAAGCAATTTCATCCAGGTTTATACCACAATAATACTTAGCCTATTAGAAACTGTATGAAATAGGTATTACAGTAAAATGCAGGAGTTTCCCAGGCTGTTGGATATTATACCCATGATTTTCCTGTAATTTATAGTAATAACTTGCAGATATGCCACTCAAACTACATTTCTGTCAGATCTCATAAGTTCAACAGGACTGGTTCTGATTAGCTACAAAACCAGAAATCTCACGGGGGTATCATTCATACAGTATGAAACAATGCTGACAAGTCAGGCAGTGACTCTTTTCCCTTTGAATCTGAAATGAAACAAGGTCTCTCAGTGTGTAATGTGCCATTGTGCTGAGCCGGTAACACCTGAAGGAGAGAGATTTTAATTTAAATAAGTAACTTGTGCTTTTTTGGCTCAGTTTCAACTGGATATAATATTTTGCTTCACATCCCCCTCTCTAAAGAACTCCTGTCAAGGGCTGGAGCTCTTGAAGGGGTAACAGTGCTGTATCCTGAGGTGGCCTGAATATTTGCAGGCACTCTGCATTTGGTGAATCACCAATGTTTTCACAAAAATGGGCCAAGTGACCAGATAAAAATGCATACTGTCTGACTGATATAATTTTTAACTGAGTATGGCCATGAACCTTTGCTATTAAATTAGTTACCTATAACAACGGTCCTTTAAGAACTTAAATTTCATTGTGTCGTTCAGCTTAATTTTTTGCTCTGCTGCTGCCTCACCAAAATCGATTTGGTATTGATACTGACTATATTGTGCCATCATCTACCTTTGATCACCCAATTCCTTCAAAAATATGGCTGCCCTGTGAACCATAGGATCTCCTTTTCTGTAGATAAATGTAAATCACAAGGTCTTTGATGGGCAGGCAATAAAATCAAGACATTAGATTAGACTTTGCATATCCATATCAGCAAATGTTAACCATATCCTACAGAACTGAAAGAGCTTATTTGCTAAGTTTGTTTCATTAAGAAGGAAGTAAACTACATCAGAAATGAAAGAATAAGTACACAAAGAGCCAGATCTGGTATATAATCTCCTTTCTCTTTCACAGAAGTGTTAAGCCAATGCTAGGGCTATCACCACTTTCATAGGATAAGTAGACGTATTTGCCTATACGTTAAAGACAAAGAAGTGTATGAGTGTGTAGCACAGAGAAAGTGAGAGTGAGTGAGTGTGTGTGGGCACGCAAGTGCCTACGTGTCTGGGTGCATGCATACATTTCCATACAGACGTGCCAAATATATAATTGGCTAGCTGGAGATCTGTAATTTTCAAAGAATCTGATAAAAAGGTAACACAGAGATAACAGACAGGTTTAGTACATGAGAAGTCACTGCTGAGCAGCAAAGAATCTTCACTTTACAAAATTTATCATTTTTGTCAGTGACAGAAGTGAAAGACGACAAGTGCTGAAGACCAACCTAGTATCATTGGGTTGGTGACACAGGACATGCTGGATTGCTGGTAAATAGGCAGAAGAAAACACTGAACAATCTGACACCAAAGACTGAAGCCATAGTTATGGAATGGTAGATTTTACCCATGGTTGCAAATTACGTTTTTGAGCAACCCAGATGATGTTGGGATGTAAAGAATTAACGTGATTTTCACCTTTATAAAAAGGGAATGTTTATAATGTTTCAGCTTTCAACAATGTGGCAGCAGAGAGGCTACATTGCATCCACATCAGGCACAGGTGTAAGTCCTGTCGGAATATTATGGACAGCTGGATGACCACATTGTTGTGGTTAACCCTGTTAGACAGCTAAGGCACACATAGCCACTCACTCCCTCCCTTCCCAAAGGAGAGAATCAGAGCAAAAAGTTGTGCTTGAGATAAAGACAGTTTAATAGGTAAAGGAAAGACTCCACATCCAAGCAAAGCAATTCGTTCACTGCTTCCCATCAACTGGCAGGTGTTCAGCCATCTCCAGGAAAGCTCATGTTTAAGGGTTACTTCAGAAGAAAACCAGCATAATTCTGAATGTCTCCTTTTTCTCTTCATCCTCTTCCTGAGCTATTATTGTTCAGAACATCATACGGTATGGGATATCCCTTTGCTCAATTACATTCTGCTGTCCCAGCTGTCTCCTCTCCTACCTTCTTGTGCACCTCCAGCCTACTTGCTGGTAGGGAAGTGTGAGAAACAGAAAAGTCCTTGACACTGTTCAAGCACTTCTCAGCAATAACTAAAATGTCTTTGTGTTATCAACACTTTTTTCATTACAAATCCAACACATAGCCCCACACCAGCTACTATGAAGGACATTAACTCTGCCAAAATCGGCACACACATTTAAGGGAAGCTGTTGTTAACTCAGATTGCTCAGGTAAAAGCCAGAAGAATGACTGGGAGGACTAGAAACAATATTTCACAATGAAGAACTTGGAGAGACTGATATACTTAGTCTAAGAGAAGGTTAGTGTCCCAGTCAAAAAGTTGACATGGAACAATATTTTTCAATAGAGGATTCTTTGTCAAAGAGACTTGCAGCATCAGAACAGTCCTTGAATGGTAAAGTTAGACAAATTCAGCTTAGGAAAAAATTGGAGGCTTGTTTGAAGAATTTTTTTTTTTCTTTGAAGCTAATTTATTGTGGTGATGTTTTGCTAGCAATTTTAAGAGACTTTATGAAGAAGATTTTGCTTAAAGCCATGTTCTAGTTCAAAGTAGAGAAGGTCTAAGTCTTATGTGATATAAGATATCAAATCAAATTATCAAAGTGATCCCTTCTGACATTCTGGAAGTTGCATTTTAGATTCATCCTTTCTACAAGTAGTTTCAAAAGTGCCTAATATCAACATTAAAGAACATCTGAAAAGCTGAGCTTTGCTTACCTGCAGCTTTACAATCCAGAGCCAAAGAACATATGGCTGTGACTCTCCTGTCCTTTGTTCATGAGCCAGAGGCAGGCATGAACACATGCACAGCACATATTTTCAGGAGTTTTTTATCTGTTATTGTGTAATCATCTAAAAAGACCTTCTTGTAGACGGTTTAGCCTATCAGGAGATCAATAGTACTTTTAGCTATTTTAAAAAGAATTCAAAATAACAGCCACAAGCTGCAATGCAAAACCAGCTGAGGAAAGAGAAAACCAAAAGGAAATAATATGCTTTGAATGCCGTAACAAAAGCCATATCCCACTTTTCTGATCTGCTTACACTGCACTGTAAAACCAAAATAGATGTGAAGTTTCCAAAGCCACCTATAATATTTTACTTCATCATATTCTGTATTGGAGTTTTATCACTATATTAAGCATGCAGCTTTTTATAACTGTAGTGATAGTAGTTAAATATATATATAATTAAATAATAGTTTTAGTGCTTTAATTTTTAAAGCAACAGAAGCTATGTTAAATTTTAAGATGTAAATATAACTCTAAACTTGCCTCTGAGCCAAAGAATATTTAGTGGTCTCTTCTTTTTTATGATTCACTTTAAAGAATTAGAGTGAGACTGAGCTACAGATATTCTACATATAGGTATTTACATGTGTGCTAGAAATGCTCCAGGGCTCTAGAAATTCTCAAGACACCGAGGTTATTGACTGGCACCTGGCTGCCCCACGTCTCTCATAAATTCATATCTGGCAATCTAACATGGATATATCAGACATTTTTCACATTTCAACTGAAATTACTCCTGAAGCTTATGCGAGAGAAACTGAAATTACAAGACTGCTTTACAGTTGCTGGAGACCTAGCATACTACTCAGCCAGCTGAACTTAGACACATAGTGCCATTTGATACTCTATAAAGTACCTTGCTCATCTACACAGTGTAGGCAGATACAATACTGGGGATATGTGGAACACCAAAATTTGGTACCAGTTACCTCAGTTTGGACTGAACCAAGTGCCAAGTCAGCACAGGAAATGTGAGTAAATTTATTTGATAAATCACTAGGAGCAGAACTCAATTCAGCATCAAGACACATAAATTCAAGCATCTACATGTAGATACATAGTGACATGGCAAATGTGAGACTTCCTGTTATTGTCATCGGAATCTAGTCAAGGCAGCCAGTGGACCTTAGGAAGAAGCTCACCCTGAAGCAGGCACTCAGTGGTTAGTCTACTAACAGCTTTCTAGCCTCCATCAAGGCATCATCTCTGTCAGTATCTATCGCTGAGCTTCATTTTCCTTAACGGGAGCTCAGGCGCTTACAGTGTCAGTAGTACACTCAAGGGCAGGTCTTTGGATTCAAGTATCTTATTCTTGAACTGAATCATGCCCTGGATCTCGAGTTAGTTGCTTAAGTGCTTGGGATGTCTTTGCATCTCCCACACATGTTCTAGCTGCCAGCTGGGTGGATTCAGTTGTGCTATATCCCACAACATTAGATGGACAATATAAGTAGTACAAGGCTTCTGATTTCAGGTAACTGGACTAGACCTAGATGTTTCTTTTAAGGTGACCTGAATTAGCTGATGCTTGAAATCCCAGTGAATATGAAATTTGTACCTTCCTAGAAATCTATTGTCTCAAAATAATGAAAGAAATTCCATAGTAATATGCTTCCTGTAGAATTTACAGGTATATTCAGAACACAATGATTCAAAAAGTTTATTTTATTTAAATGGAATTCTGACTGGAATAAGATCAAGTTCAAATTAAATTCCTCTTGATATTCTGCCAGCAGGCTCCACTTCCAGGTCCATCATGCATTCCTACAGCACAGGGTGAAGAGCTTTCACCTTCCTTGAGAGTGCTGATATCATTTGCTTTCACATTTTTTTAATGAAAACTGCAACCAAGCTTAAAAATACAGAAACCATTCAGGAAACACAATTACTTTTCTCCATGTAGTTCTGCTCAACACCTTGTAGGAATGTAACCCAACAACAGACAGAGAGTATTTGAGTTCTGCTATTTCCTGTTTGTCTTGAGTGACTGTCATAAAATAAGTGAATGATAGACAAATACGCCTGCAAAATAGACTGGAAATAGGCATTCTCAAGGGATTTCTAACATCTTTGGCTTCCCTTCAGGCTGGAAATACCACTAAAGCAACCTTCCGGTGGTGTTTATATTTCAGAACATCTGTTTTTACTACCTACTGGAACCAGGAAGTTTAAAGCACATCAAAATGAAAAATCACCTCGAGAAAGTTAACCAAAGCACCAGAGATACAAATCAAGTTTTAAGAAAGATTAAATTACATTGTTATTTTAGCCTATGTACTCACCCGCCCCTAAATATTGGTCCTATTGCTTGAAACCTCTGTTAAATATGTAAATAAGCATAGTACAGAAGTAAGGGCCTCATAATAATTTCCAAATACTATTTTTAGTTAATGTTTAGTAGAACATCATCACTTTCTATTTATAAATGGCAGAAATAAATAATAAGTAATAAGTGGCACTCTCAAATCAGTGGCAGGATAAACAGCAATGAGGGTATTAAACCCAGAGGTTTCACTTCTATTGCCCTCCTAATCCTTAATTATATTCTTTCTGTCACATTTTCTTTCCTCTTCATTTTCTACTCACACTATTCAGTAGAGAAATGCTTACTGAAGTTTGTAATGTAAACAAAACTGTGGAAAGTAACAAAAAATTATTAAGGTAATCTTACTCTCTTACACGATGCTGGGGTAAGAAAACAATTTACAAATAGCTCAAAGCTTTTAATAGAGATTTCAATTGACACAGAAGTGCAGTAGATTTAACCACATATATGGGAATTTATTGTCTTTTAATTGAGATCCTTTCTTAGAAAATTCTGGATTCCCAGATTTTCAGTTACTTGCAGGAATCTGTACACAATATAAAGTTATTTGTAGTAATAATGGGTGTAAGAAAAGTCCCCAGAGAAGAAAACGTAAAAAGAAAAATGTTTCTCTATAACATTTACAGAAATTGTGATGGTAACTATGTTTTCTCATCTAAGAATTTTGTTGCATTTTTCAGTCAAATATGTCCACCTTTGGAGAAAGATTTTACAGAGAAGAGGACCCCAAAACCTTTAATAATTTCTCTTTAGGTTTACTGTCATGAAGTTCTAAGGCATGATCAACAACCCTTTAAGATATTACAGTGTCTAAATTGGTTCTTCTCCTCCCACAGTCAAGAAGCTGAAACCTATGCACCAAGCCAACTCTCCTTGTGTTTTCTCTTGGATTGAAAGAGAATCCATGAAAATGTTGGTAGTTTCTTTAAAAGAAATAAGTGTTCCAAAACGCCAGCCTTGATTTTTGTTCAGTTTGACCTAGCTATGCCAGATGCTGTAAGGGAAGCTGTTTCTTCCCTGTGATGAATACAGTCTCTCATTTTGATAACCAGTGTCATCCGCAGCCTGTTGGATATGCTTATGCCTAATCAGAAAATAGCCTAACTAACAGGATACACCAATAAGGTAATTTTCTCAGTGGAGGAAACTTTAAATACAAACTTCAGTGTTAGTTTTATGGATATTTTTACTACTTATTTTCAGATTAACTTACTGCATCACTGACACAGTGGTGGAAATGCATTTAAATTCCTAAGCTTGTGTTTTGTCTGTGTAACACATAAAATATGCCTGCTTAGCACCCAGGCAGAAATCTCTGTGAAGCAGGAAGACTCATCTATGCTACAATCACGAAGCAGGAAATTTTCTAGTGCCAAGATAAAATATGTCTCCTTGACACACACAACGAAATTCAGTATCTCATCTGTACTACTTTCACCTAACACAGATTTTACAAGACACTGAAATATCAGCTTGGTGTGTGTGAATCAAAATACGATTCCTTTCACTGCCGTGTCAATCCACCGTTGTTATGCTGTAAAGTTGCAGCTGTGCTTATGCAGGCAGGCCTTTCAAACACTGTCCGTAACTGAAGAGATGTGGCAGATATTCCAACTTCAGTGAAGCAATTTGACTACTGTTCATCCGGTACACATGCATTTTGTTCTTTTTGTGGGATCAGAATACACAAAGGCCACAGACATTTCTGAGGTTAGTGGAGGCTGACAGAGGAATAGGAAAAAGCTGGCAGAGGAGGAGGATGTATGCTATGGGGATCTGGGGTATTCTCCACACACTTCTGTTGGAGCTCAGTGACAAACTGTTCTTCATTATAAGAAGACTGGTGGCAGTGTGTGAAGTTACAGTTCAGGAAGCAGCTCATAAATGCCAGCTGAGGCATAACACTGCCAAATTGTTTAAGCTTCAAGAATTTGACAATGTCATGCCTTAGCTGGCATTTATATCTGAGAAGCCACAGCCACCTAGATCATTAACAGTTCATTGTCAAAGGGGGGAAATTTGAGGTTAATTTTCAATGTTGTTTTGAAAAATGGTAAACTTTCTGTTAATAGAAAGATTTTCAAACATAATTAAATTTGGTCCAGCACTGAATGTCTAAGTCGTTATTTGTGTATTGCCTTCTTTCTCCAGCTTCCTCTCTTCTTTTCCTTCCTTATTGTCTCTTGTAATTCCGAAGGGAATGGATGAGAAAAAAAATAAAGCAACAGTGTTCATGGAATAATTCTTTTTCATTTGAAGGCACAAGGGAACTATAATGATACATTGCTGGCTACCAATGTTTCAGAAAATGTTTGCAGAGATTAGCAGACATGATCACGTAATGGGTAAAAATTGAGAGAATTTCTACTGTTTCAAGTAGAGAATGGTTGCTAGCTGCCCATGAAAGAGGAGTGTTCCAGCAACAGAATAATAGAAGTAAGCAATACATAATCTCTTAAGAAAATCCGTTTACACGGACATCTTCCTCATCTGTATCTCTCTTTCTTGCTGAAATTCTTAAAAAGGTGGACTGAAATACATTGTGCTAGGGCACTACTGGGTTTCTTCACCAAGGCTGGCCTTTTTCTGATTTGGAGATGGATTTAGAGTTTCCATGTATACAACAGCAAAGTTTCAGTAGTGGAAGACTGCAGGGGTGGCCTCTCTGAGAGGAGACCAGGAGCTGCCCCATGTCAGACAAAGACTCTTTCAACCACTTCAGAGGTGGACCCTCTTCTGGGCAAAGCTGAGCTCGTCAGTGACACTCATGACGCCTCAGTGGAGCAGATATCCACACCTCAGTGTGTGGAGGATCTCACACTGCAGTGAGTGGATATGCCTTGAAGGAAGATGCAGCTCTTGAAGAGCCCACACTGGATTAGGCTCGTGGAAGGTGCTGTGGCCTTGGTAGGCTCCTGGCAGTCAGTCAAGATTAACCCACCACAAAGGCACAGACTGATTGATAGATTGATTTGCTGTCATATTTTATGGAGATGAATGAGTTAGGTTTTAGGGACGAGGAGGCTGAAATCTGCCTAGACCAGAATATAGATGTAATTGTCTGAATGTGCCCCTGAAACGCTGTCAGAGTCCACAAAAATCACCTAGACACTCTAAACCAGAAGTGGTCAGGACTTTTTATAGGGGAGTTTACTGTCTGGTAATTCAATTAAAAAGAATAGAAAGTAATTTTTCTTATTCTAGTGCAATTCCCTTTGTTTCATAATCCAATGTAAAAGAACATTATTAAACCTTTTACAAGTAGACTTTTGGTCATTTAAAAAGGCAGTCCCAGACATTCTTCTTCAAGGTATTAGAGACCACAAGAATGTGTTCTTGTCTGAGGTCCTGATGGACTTGTATGTGTCATCCTTGACACTCAGCTTGGCTGAAATGACACAAAGACAGGAAGATGATTCTGGCTGTAGAGCTTATAAGTACAAAGTCTGACAAAAAAAATCCCAAGGCTAACTCTATAGCTTGGGAACCAAGAGCCGGAAGGGAGAAACAAAGAGATGGCTATAGAACAGGTTCTAACCTGTTACAGTGAGACAAGGTTCACTTTGATCATTTCACTTAGGATGAGTGGACGCATGTTCAAATACAGTTGTTTTCTTACCTTGGTTGGAAAATGTTGGCGTGCCCCAGCCCACAACATTGTCTGTGAAGCAGTTTTTAGCTAATAACAACATCATTGTGCTTGAACACCCACTCTATTTGCCATACTTGGTTCCCGCTTCCCAAAGATCAAATTGGCACTAGAAGGAACCCATCTTTTGTTGGTAGAAGGAAACCGTTTTTTGTTGGTAGAAGGAACCCGTTTTTTGTCAGTAGAAGGTATGAAAGCAAAAATGACAGAGATCCTCAACAGCCTTTCAGAAAATGATCTGCAGAATTGCTTTGTCTGTTTCAATTCAGGAGGGAATGTATGCCTTCTTTTGCTGTCATATTCAGTCTCCCGATCAATCTAATTGTTGTTCACACTTCTTTGTTTTATCACCTGCCTAGAGTAACTTTCATCTGCTCTTCAGTTGTCACATATGCCCTAGACAACAGCCAAATTGCCTGTAGCTGGTCATTTTTCTTGTAGCTATTTTGAGCTCAATCATAAAGAGAACTATTCCCCCAGCTTGCCAGGCCTGTCAATGAATGTAGTGTTCTCTTATGAACTGTGTAGAGGTAAACTCTTCCTCAGAAGTTTAATATAAGAGTGTCTTTCTATGGAGTTATTTTTTCCACATCCTGACACCAAAAGTCTCAATTAACCCGTCTAGAATTTGTTTTCTGTGGGCTTCCTCAAATATTTTTGGGAGGGGCTCTCAACTTTGCATCTACCTCAGACCCTGCTAGGAAGAACTTGGTTAACTTCATTCACCAGCCTCATTTTTTGCAGTGTTTCCAGTATTTAATTCCATAGGCTGATTCCTTCTGGTGTCGGCATGAATATCAGACATGCCACCACTGCATGTCTTCTATTAGGCAGATGGCAAGAATGGTGGGGATCCTAGAGGAAAACGTAAAGTAAATAGGATCCGGTTAAGACTCTTTTATACCATGCGCTAATCTCAGAATTTCAGATAAGCAAGAAACTTAGATTTAATTTCTTCATCTATTTTAAAAGCATAGATTCTTACCTCACCATTCATGTCAGTATACAAACAGTACATAGTTGACAGATTGGGTACATTTATTACATAATTACAATCTAAATATTTATTCTTGGATCTTACTCATTTTCCAGTCCTGGTGAAAATTTCATTCCTTTTGATCAGTTTATGGGATGCAGTCAGGGAAAGGAAATATTTTAAATTTAATTTTCCTAATAAACACAAGTATAATAACCTACTTTTCTTGCTAAAAATGCCATGACAAACATGACTAGTTGCATTAAAATAAATCTCCTATTTTAAACTTCTTAATTTTCTAGTATTTTATTTTCAAATTTTTCATTCTAGCTCTGACTCTTGCATAGACTGGAGATACTGTGGAGTTACTTGGATACACAACTTCCAACTATTCCCTCTCAATGTACACATTCTACACATATTGTTGAATTTACAGGAAATGTAAAGCTGCATAAACTGTACTGACTTGTAGATTCTATAAACATATTTGAGATATTGAAGTTTTATATGATGAGAGGTTCTGTGTGATTAACAGATCATGAGCATCTGATTTCATTATCTTTCATGAATATTATATTGAAAATATGAATGACATTTTTGTACGTGTTTCAAGTAAATTTTACCATCTGAATCCAATTCTGTACCACAAACTTTGGTGAGCTGGTGAAAATTAAAGATTAGGTTTCTTTCTCCCGGATGTAGTGTAATTCTCCGTGCTTTGAACTGGTTTGGGTTTGGATTACCAAAACTGCATATTTAGTCTTGCCAAAATTCTACTGGAAAAAGGAAAATAAAAATGGACAGGCAGATCACAGCAAACGTGAAGTTTTATGTGCAGACTTTAGTAAACTAAGGAGGAGGGATGCCCTTCTCTGCCATTTTAGGTAAAATGCAAGATTTGCACTGAGGTAAATACACAGGGAATTCTAGGACCTGTAAGTCTGAGAAAGCATGAATGAAAGCATGAAGTATTACAAATTACGCCCAACAGCTAAATTCAATGAATACTCTATTAGAAAGGACACTGTTCACCTCCATTTAGCCCTGGTCAAGCAGTCTGTATTGTTCTAGTGTGAATAATTGTCCCTTTCAGGATTATATGACTCAGTATTGAATTCAATATCCCCTTTATTTTACCTTTCCTTCAGTGACTCCTCTTACTCTCTGCCCTTACACTTCTCCACCCTCACTTTTCTATACTTTGTCTTTTGCTTCTCGTCATCATTATCTGCATGTGGTTTTGCAGAGGTGGTTTATTGTCTTAGAGTCTGATAAAATATCCCATCATTCTGCCACAGAGTTCAGGTGGAAAAGGGTGTACAAATGAGATTTTAGGGAAATTCCACAAATGAGAGACTTCTGTTAGAGATCCGTGATCCCCGTGATTCCAGTTATAAATGGAAGTTGAAGACATACTCAGCTTTATTAATGGTATAAATTGCTGCAAAATAACATCAAATCAGAATATTACATGAAGGATGGCCTGGAAGTAATGTTGAACTAAAAAAAAAATCAGGACTGAACACTGCAGAAATTTGAATATTGGTTACTTTTAATTCAGTGATAACATGGTTTGTCTAACCCAGGAAGAGAGGGAACACAAACTACAATTAAATTTTCCCTTAAGAACATTTTTCAAGTTGATACCAAACATTTGGGGTTTGAAATCAGAAAAACCTAGGAAGTCATGTGACTTCTCAAGAAACTTTATTTTTTTTGATCAAGCTGGACAAAATTGCCTTGAAACTAAAAACTGAATTATGCTTCTTCACTTCACTTCTTTGAAAGTCTGTGTTAGATTTATTTTGAAGGAAAACTAAAGTCACCTTCACTTTTACTCAGTTTTTCCATCTAAGGAGTCAAGACCAGGTCACGTTACAAACTGAACAAGCATTGTGGTTTGATTAATTCATGTTTTCTTGTGGTCACACTAAAAACCCCACCGCACTATTCAAAAGATTCAGTCAATGAGAACTACATGTCAGAATGAACAGTATGGGTATTTTTTGTTAGATTATTTTGACAAATCAACCTGCACTTTACCTTATCTACTTAGCTGTACAAGGGACTCACGTTCACTTCCACTAGCATAAATTAAAACCATAATTTGCAATTTTTTGGTCAAAACAGTTGTGTGTGTTTAGTTTAATTGGCCACATTTGTCCAGTTTAAATGCAGCCATAAGTCAAAGATATTTTTACTGCCTTAAAGGGAAACTGTACATGACTTAATACAGGCAGAATACTTTTAGTGATATTCAGAAAAGAAATCAACTGCACCACTGAACAAGAGCCAGCAGAATGTAGGGCATGTGGCATTTCAGTAGAGAATTAACAACTGCTTGTATTTATGCACTAACATTGCCATCTTCTCACACAGGCTCACAAGCGCTTGGCTTCTTCTTCCAGATGCCTCCCTGGTACACACATCCGTATCCAACCACATGTGAAAAATGACCAATGTTATCTCATTCACATGTTTTTTCATTTCTAACACTCGTTCTGCTCTCCAGGGAATACTGCTGTTATATTTCAGCCTGGTTTATATCAGTAGAGTCATAATAAAAATTATTGCTTCAGTCTGAGAGTTTAAAGCGTTTGTTAAACATAGCTAATGATGCACGACTGCATGAAAACTAGATTCTTCATATCATATTTCAGGTGGATAGTCTGAAAACATATTTCAGTAACAGTCCCTATGCCAACACACAGATCATAAAACCTTTCTACTTACTGCTAACAGGAGTAGGTTTAGAAAGTGCTCCTTCTCCCACCAAATTAATGGACAAAAGTATATTTTTCTTTAGTGATCCACGGTGATTCAGGTTGCTAAATAACAAATGTACTTCTTTCGGACTTAAATAGGGAGACAGAGTGCGAGAGCAAGAAACAAGCAAGAGACAGAGAGATTACCTCCTTTTTTTATTTGTGGGCTAAGAAGACAAGAAGCAAGTACAAAGGTCATGACATCAAAATAAAGAGGAGAGGTTTTCGGTTTTGGCTCAGACTGATTCTTCTTTAAACCTTGGGAAACTTTGAGTCTTAAGCCCTTATCTGAACATCTTATAAGTTTGGTGCTGGAAGGATAAATTCCCTCAAGGCTGGACAGGACCATGGGGGAACCAGTAAGGAAAAGATTTGTCCTTATGAAGACAATATCACACTTAAAATCAATTACTTCTAAACAGTTAATCCCCGGTTAACAGCCACAAAGGCAAACAATAAGGCAAAGATATTTCTTCCCCAAATCCAACATAAAAGTGTCAGGTACCTTTCAGTGCATAAATAACCAATTTTACGTTTAGAAATCTCTATGAGCACATACAAAATCTTACAGTCAGTCAAGGAGCTCACAGAGGAAAACAGTGCTACTGAGCAGAACAAATGATGGGTCCAAGGACTTGCCTAAAACCTCATTTCTTACAAAGGAATGAAGCTAATGTTATTCTATTGGGTTTAAAATGTGGTAATCTTGTTTATATTGGTTGCCTCATATTCCTGTTCAGTGGAATCTTCAAATGGCAGTGTACCCTGACTTGAGACAGATGACAAGTGCCTGCAGGCTGAACTATCCTGTGGACGTGCCCGTCTCTCCATTCACCACAGGCAGTGCTTAGGCAACCAGCTCAGAGTGCATGCCCTGTCTTTTAGATGGCTCATGTATAATGAGATGAACCTTGACCATGATCACTAGTTTGCAAGCCTCCAAAGGGGCAAAAGCTTGCTGAGCTGTGTATTTATAGTGCAATTTAAACCCTTCCCCACCTTGTTGTTCAGCACCTGACTACCAAAGGTAAAGCTTCACCTTTTGTGTCAATCAGACAAGGATCTGACTTTCGAATCACTGCAGCTTGATTTTATGATATATGTGTTGACCATTTGGCTAGTATATTGTACGGAACACATAGCGTGACACAAAACAGAAACTGTGTGAGTATTTAGCTTAAAAGATCATTGGAAATTTGAGACATTGATGTGCAGTCAGTGCTATAAATAGAAACACAATGCTGCACAACAACATGCAGATCATATGGTTTGCACCATCCCTTTTTAGTAAGAATTCTATTTAACTTAAAGTCTGAGCAGTTTATTATTACTGTCAATGTCTGGCAACAAAGAGAAGCAGCATAATCCTAAATTAAACTCTTCCCATCCCTGTCTCCTCTAAGACAAAAGCGATCATGAAGGACTCGGTGATTGTGAAGGACTCTGGTCACTGTGAAGGATCCTCTTCTGGTTCTTCCTCCCACACTGAAGTAAGAGCTGTTTCTCCTTCACTCTCATCACCATCGTCATTCTTGCTAACTGCCTTTTCAGGATGATTTTCCTCCTCTCCTGAAGTTTGTTTGTATTTCCTCTTCCTTATAGGAGCTAACTGGCACCAGTATGAATTCAGTAGGAGTGTCCGTAGTCTGTACAACTGTAGTGTTTGTGACCACTAGAACCAGTAGGAATTGATTAAGCATATCCATAGTAGCTATCCAAGTACTTGCCTCAAACGGATCTAGTTCATATTGAGTGGCTGATTCTCTGGTAGCCCTTGGTATAGCTACAGTGTTTGTGGCCACTGGCACAGAATTAGTTCAATTCGCTGACTGTGTAGCTGCTGTGCTTGTGATGGCTGCCGCGGTCTGAGTAGTTGCAGTGCTCATGAGGGCTGGTACTACTACTAGTGGGTTGGGTTTCTGAGCTGTTGTGCTTGAAGTGGCTCGTGCTGTCTGTGTAGTTGCAGTGCTCACTAGGCCTGGTGCTGTCTGTTTGGCTACAGTTCTTTCCTGAGATCCATTGGCAACTGCATTGTGCAGGTTTGTTATCGAGGCAATACACTCGGCAGAAGCTGAGGCATAACTCCTACGGTAACACCTCACTAATCTTATCACATACCCCACCTGCAACACATTAAATAAATTCAGTAATAAATTCAGAAGTGTTATTAATGACATAATGCTATTTTACTCAAAATCTTGTGGAATCAGTTCAGTATAATAGAGGGAAGTGTAGTTCTCCCAGCTTAGCTCCTCTGGCTGGCAGCCAAACTGACTGTCATCGCAGACAAGGCCAAAAGTGTAATTAAAAACAAGGCTCACTAAATAACACCCAAGATTCTCAGGTAAGGCCACAGCTATGCGTATCACAAGGTCTATTACAAAGAGGCCACAAATAATGAATATCACTTTTATCCTGCACTTAAAATTGATAACAGCCAGAATAATGCAGAGAGCAAGGAAGCGGTAACACATCTTCTGTCTCACACACTACATTGAGAAAACCAGCTACAAACAAGATTTCACAAGGGCTTCAAACAGTATTATGAACTCAGAATTCACTGGGAAATGGACTATTATACATATTACCGAATAGATCATGCTTAGGCCATCCATGATGTAACAAGCCTTTTCCCACGCACCTACAATTGATAACATACAAAGTAAAAATGAGGGCCCTATGCAGATGACCACCACAGATCCCGTGATCCATGTGTCAGCCATTAACATCTGCATCATTACAGTGTATATTATCATTTTAATCGACCGTCAGAAAAGTATTTCCAAGAACAAAAGGTAACCGTTTTCTCAAAAGCAGCATAAAACAGCTGTCTGTTTTAACATCCAGCCCTTCAGCACTCAAGATAAAAAAAAGAACTGTAGCACTTTCTATTTGTACTTTTCAAATCTCATCCTGATAAGCAGCATGAGGCGTGCAGTCGTGGCACTCTGCCAGTTGAACCCTACCAGCAGAGTTGGCCAAGGCTACCGGCTGAGCTGCTGCGTGCACTGAGACTCACAGCACAGACTGTTTTTTCTCCAGTCCTGACTGAACTACCTCAGAGAGTTAGGTGGGCAAACATTTCAGAGTGGCTCAGAGGGATCCAATTCAGTTCAGCTCAATTCACCACCCTGCGCTGGGCACTAAAAACCTGTCATTGTTTAGCCCTGGCCCAGCCAATTTAGGCAGCTAAAACTGAGCATATGTCACCATAAATGCTGCAGAAGAGACACGAGGGAATGGGTCTGCAGCAAGGAGGGAACTGGATTCAGGAACACACGGATCTGGGATCAGGGGCAAACAGACAGATGAGGTCCTCATTGGACATTAGCCATGAAAGAAGAGAGACACCCTTGTAATCTCTCAATTTCATACCAAATATGACATATATGGGATGGAATACTCTGTTGGTCAATTTGGAGTCACCTGTCCTGTCTGTCCCTCCCCGCAGGTGCAGCTTTTTTTCATCAGCTCAAGGATGGCCATGGTTACTATAGGAATAGTAATAAACAATGGCCTTTCTGTATACCAGTGCCCCATGTTATCATTTCTAGAGACAAACACTGTCTGAAAAGCATGCGGTTAACTTTCAGAAAATGAAATTACTTAGACGAGACCTAGCTGAAATTAGAAAACTGATTTCTGTTTTAGCTCGAACAACACAAATGTTGTGCAAGATGTCAGCTGGTGTCAGTTTGGCAAGATGTCAGCTGGTGTCCATTTCTCCATCTAAACTTCGTCTCTGATGACTAGCTCTTTTAGATCCCAAAACTAACCATGACACAAACAGATCATGTTGTCTTTAGAGATAAACTCATAAATGTGCTACATTGTCACCTAATTAATCTCGGTTTTGTTTATATAAATGTTAAGAAATAATTCCTCTTTCCATTGAAAGAATCTCAAAGACAATTCATAAAACATTCTTCCTACCCAAGGAGCTAGATATATTTGATGTTAAAATAGCAGATATAAAGTAAGAAAAAACATAAAGGTAAACTTTTCTTATATGTGTCATAAGAACACTGAAAGTTAGAAAACAATTACTATGATTAGATCAGAAACACAAAGAACAGAAAGATAAAAGAAAAAAATATGGAATTTTTCTTTTTATATTGCATTTTTAGTTCAGTTTCACCCAGGGACACATACAATAACAAGTTTCGTCATCTGGTGTTTTAGGATATTTTGTACAGCTATCCATTTGGTCTCTGAGGAAAAAGAGGATCTGTTAATTTTCCATATTTGGATTAAGCTATTTTTGATAACCTAGTTAGTCATCATAGTTGCCTAGCATTTTTTTCAGTGAGTCTGAGAAATTATATCCAGTTCCAGACTTCTAACTGAAGAAATAAAAGAATCACTCCATATTTTGCTGTGACTCTCAGGACTAGACCCTACAACAGAGCTAAGTCAATATCACATCCAGGATGCATGGAATGAGCATTATTGGAGTATTGGGAATGTGCCACACAGATAACTCTACACTTTAACCTAATTCTAACCTACTTCGTCATCACTTATTCAATCATAAATATTAATATTAATGACAAATATTGTAGGAACTGAAAACTCAGACTACTGCAGATATACTGTGGCTAGCATGATGAAAAGATTCACTTTTTTCCTTTTTCCAAAGATTCTTACCTCCTCCTAATAGTCCCTTTGAGGCCACTGAACACCAGATCTTACAATTCTGAAAACATAGTGATAAAACCTGAGTCAAGGCTTCCATTAACGAAGAACATATGACAGGATGAAATATCAGTACAAAATAAATATGAATAGTCATATAAAGAATAGGAAGTGTTGCCTCTGACAAATATCCATTCTGTCCTTTTTAGCCATCCAGCAGCCAGTCTTTCAGCTTTCTTGAATTAGCAAAATCACATGCAGTCCTTCAGGAAGGCAGAAGACTCTCTTCCTTATCTTCCATTCTTCTACAGAGGATCTCATGGAAACGTCAGTGATTCCTATATTCAGACGTTTATTTTCTCATTAAGGATAACATTTATTAAAGATCCACTTGTTGATACAACAAGATAAAGTCCATTCTAAGAGTTAATTTCTGGTCTTTTTCAGGAAAAGTACTCTTTTCCTGAAAGTACTCCTTACTCTTGAAAGTTTCTGGTTCAGATCTCAGTCTTTTGCCATCACATGGATGGGATCAATTGACCCCTCTGAGCTCTCATGTGTTTAGTACTTCAGTATTTTGGCTCTGTGATTCCAGTCAAAATCTCAGCTCCAATATTCCTTATTCATGAGGCCCTATCAGTTAGGAATAAAAGGTCCTAGACGAGACAAAGAACTTGCAGTAACAGACTTCACCCTGTTTACAGCATGCTGTTGAGGGAATTGAGCCTAGTTTCTTGAGGCATTCATCGATGCACCAATAACAAATGATAAGTCTATAAGCATTAAGTAGGAAAAAAACAATTGTCTTTGTCATACATACCGCTTTACCACGTGTCTTGCTTGTCTAAGTACTATTGTGTCTCCTCAAAATCACATTAGGCATCTGACATGATGTATGTATATAGTTCCTTTACAGCTCAACAGAGGTAATTAATCTAAAAGATGTTGAAGCGGAGGTAATGTCGTCACAAGATCTGTTGTTACCAGTTTTACCTTTACACACTGCTCTACCCAGAAATATGCTTACCGAACTCAAAAGATGCTGGAAACCAGACCCTGCTGAGAATGATCAGATGGAGCTATTTCTGTTCTTTTGCCTGTAATATCTTACATACCCTTGTCCATATACGTGATTTTTCTAGGCCTTTTGTAAAATATGGCCCTTCGGGGTGAAAAAAAAAGCAGTGCCACTATGGACTTTACTTGAGTTTCTTCATGATTTACATTAATCCACTACCTGCAAAACTATTGTGCTCTTGAATTTCAACAGTGCTTCTCTTTTTTTCACTTGTGTTCTGAAACGGCGTTTCACATTATTTTGCTGCTTGCTCTGAGCAAGTTCTGTAATTTATTTGGTATTGTCAAATGTCTTGCTTCTCTGTTTGTCCTTCTCCTTTCCCTTTTTTGCCAGGATTTCCTTAGTTTATTGGATTTTTATTCAAATGAAATGTTTAAGTGACTGAGGTTACAGAACCACAATCTTTTGGCTGAAACAAAGTCTAACACGAGCTCAGATCAAATAGCCCAAAACCATTAAAAAAAGAGATGCATAATTGCAGCCATGCTCAAAGAAAGATTTTATTACACTCTTGCCATTGCATGTCCAATTACTTGCTTATTACATATCCTGTCACATCAAATAATGACTGTGAGCAGTCACACCTAACATCTCCAAAACAAAGATTTTTTGACTTGTGCATCACTGGACCAGGGCGAAGATCCAGCAGGACATATTGTGTTTCATGGGCTTCATGTACCAGCCACGTTATTTTTGAATTCTGACTTTTGTCAGGATGTTGTGACACCTGGTTCCAATGAGCTCCACAAGTGCAGCCAAGAAGAATGCGGTCCTTTGGGAGCTTAATATGTTCTTAGGTGCAATAAGTGTAATAAAGGAACTCAGTCAGATTTCCCAAGATGCATTTGAATGGAGTATTAAACATTGCTTTTTGTCATTCAGACAAAACCACACAAGCTATGCATAAGAGGTAACTTTTTCATACTGCTGCTTTTTGGATAAAGTACACTTTCTGTGGAAGGCTTTCCTTTTCCTGTTATATTATTGTGATAATTTTTGTGATTAATATTGTAAATGTCTGTGTTTCACATCAGCAAGGTCAATGTGAAACTCCTACTGCAAACAAAAAAATTAATTTTCCAATATTTTAATCTCAGCAACTTTTGTAAGCAAAACCATTATCTTTTCCGTATATTATCCTCACGTAATTATCCCCACGTAAAAAATATATATATACAATTTCTAAAAGAGTATTTTGAGTTTCATTTTAACTTTTTACCTTCAAAATTATATAAAAAATAAATATCTTTAATCTCTTTTAGATGATGATAAGAACTCGGAAGTTCCTTGCTATGTTTGTTTCTTCCTCTCTTTCTTCTCATGTATTCATGATCAGTGCTCCTCAGCATAATATGAGATGTATAATAGTTACAGAAGGAGCAGAACACCAATGTGCATAAGAGGAACAACAAACAGCAAATATTCTTTGCCCGGCCCTGGTTTCAGCTGAGATAGAGTCAACTATCTTCCCCTATAGCTGCTATGTTTTAGAGCTAGTGTGAGAATAAAGTTGATAACACATATTGTTTTACTTTCGCTGGGTAATGTTTATATTTGGCTGGTTAGGGCAGAGTTAATTTTATTCCCAGAAGCTGCCAGAAGTGTGAGAAGAGTGTTGATAATACACTAATGTTTTCAGTTGTTATTAAGAAATCAAGGATTTTTCAATTTCCCATGTTTTTCTGGTATACAGGTGCAGAGCCAGGACAGCTAACACAAACTGACCCATGGAATAGTCCATACTATAGCACCGTGCTTATTATTTGTCCAGAGTAGTAGTGGCAGGCAATCCAGATTCCACGTTCGGTGCTCCACTAGCTCCTACCATTGCACTCATTGCGATTTCTGTGCCCTTTGCTACAGCTGCACTTGCTGAAATCACTGCTCGGGATGGGCTAATTATCAGGCAATGAGTGGCTGTATTTTAATATCTACAATGATGATGATGATGATGATGATGATGATGATGATGATGATGATGATTATTATCATCTTTTATTGTTCTATTAAAACTCTCTTTTTTTCAGCCCAAGAGTTTTCTTTTTCTTTTCTAATTCTTCTCCTCATTCTACTGGGTGGAGAAGGTAGAGAGAGCTGCTGTGTACTTTATAGCTTCTGGCTAAGGGCTAAATGTCTCTTCAAGGTCTTACCAGATCCATAAAATTTCACTGTAGAAATGCGGTGACAAGAACATTTGTTCTATATGCTTACAGGTAATATTTCTAGCTCACAAGCTGTGAAATAAAAAAATAATTCAGTATTGAATTCAATATTGGATGAAACATCAGAGAATATGCCATGTGCTTTCAAGAGTCGCTCTCTCCTAATTGTTATGGACCTTAAAATAAAATACAGAATTCCTATGGGATTTAAAACTCTTCCCTGGGAACAGTAATATTAGTAGAACAGAGCAATTGTAGAGACATATTATCAGGCATAGGCAGTGAAACTGCACCACTTTCAATGATGTTTTTCATGAAGACCAGTAGACTGGTAGAGGATAATTGATTTACTTCCTAACATGTCTCCATTTTCTGCCTGAGTCTTAACAGTTGACCTTGCTTAAGACTGAAGTTAAGAAACAACATGGTTTCCACAACCAACAAAAATGCAGCGAAAGGCAATTTTGTGCTTTATTCTTTCCAGATGCCACCAGTACCATTACAAGGTTGTCCCAGTGCCAATTAGCTCTCTGTACCCAAAGACAGAACTGACTGTTCCATGAGACACCAGTCAAGACTAAAGCCATTCTCTGGTGGAATACTGTACAATATTCAAGAATGTTGCTGAGAAACCTCTTGTTCCATCTAAAAGTATCAATAGATAATTGCTAATCAATAGATCATTGTTAATGCAGAGAAGGGGATGGTTTAACTTGGATACCATAAAAGGTCCACAGATCTCTCATTTTAAAAAGAATTTTTTCCTGTACAAGCAGAATACAAAATTAAACTAAAATATTCAATAGCAATGACTACAAAATATATCTTTTGTTGCTAGTACTCACCTTCTGAATGAACTTGAGGATTTGTTCAGTCTTATCTGAAGGGAAAATTCACATATAAGTTTTTTCTTAGTCTCATTGAGAAAACAAAGTAAAAAACACTGTATTATTTCCTCACTGTATTAGCTCTAATAAATAGCATTTTAAGTGGTGCTTCACAGAATCAGAGCACCTTTCTTTCTGAGACAATAATAACAGGTGAGCATCTTCTGGTGTGAAACAGCTAACAGAGAATGATGTCAAGGAGCTTCAGAGAAGGGAGAAGGGAGCAGTAGAGATGCTGATGGAGTATCAGTGAAAGGGAAGAAAATCATCAGTGGGGTGAGAAAGGGATCAGGAGCTGGAAAGGTCAAAAAGACAGAACTTCAGCAAATATTCTATAGCTACTATAGACATGAAGTAACTTGTAAATGAGCTAGCTTCAAACTAATTGGATTGTGTGTGACTTGCAGCACAATACAATAACAAGCATGCTGTGAGATAGTGTATTATTTCTCAAGAAGCTTTAGCAACTTATTTTAAGATTTATGTTACAGTAGCTTAGCCTGCAGTATTCACTTGACTTCCATCAGTGTAAGTCTTGTATATCAATACATTATGCTGCAAATACACCGACGGAGACAGGAAGCTGAAGAATCTTTTTGAATGCAAGAGATGACCAGTGTTTCAGATTTAAAAAAAAAAAAGATGCAAAGAGAGGAAATATTAAGAAAGGTCATGACTTGAAACAGATGTTTTCAACAAGGAGGATGGAAATTTTTTTAGGGCAAGGCAAAAGATGCAAAAATCATTCAGGGAATACTCATGGAAGAAAAGACAATAGGTGTTGGATAAAAATGTCAGATGAAATGGTATTGAAAAGATGAAGAATTGAGAAGATGGAATGAAATTGCACTGATACGGAATTGTACTATAAAATGGAAATTGGACTAATAAGAAGGAAGCAGCCCAATGCTTCCACCAATGTGACATTCAAGAGTTGGACTTCGAGAATAAGAGAGGCTTCACTTAGAGGAGTGAGTTACATGGGCACTACCTATTACAAGAAACCTCAAATGTGATGTTATTCACATGGTCAAAAATCAGGAAATCTTCACATTTTTCTATTAAATCATCACAAATGAATTTTGTGGTTGCTGAAAAAAAGTGAAGTTCAGATGTACCACCCAGTTTCCAATGAAATACAATTGCCTAATTTTCCCCAGGAAGTTTGCAAAAATGTAGAAAATTCTAAAGATTTTCCCAGTATCCCATAGCCAGCAGAAGGTACGCTTCATGTTTGAATGCAGAGTCCAAATTCATGGAAGTTCTTGGGGCATATGAAGAATATATTTTGCCCCAGGTCCTGTTGTGTTCCAACCCATTCGATCTGTTCCTTAAATTTGGTTTTCTAACAACACAATACTTTAACATGTGATACAGTTTCATTGAAATACTATGAAAATTAGTAAACCGGTGTCTTTAATGAGGCAAAGTTCTTTTAGCTTCAGCCGTTAGGCCTAGTCTTCATATTTTGAATAGGTAAACTGCAAACAAAATAAGCACTGAATTAAAGCATACCAATTAGTGTGTTAATCCTTTCATTTTGCATTTCACCAAGTACTTTATACCAAGTAAAGTTAAACTTTGTGATCATTATTTTAGTTTGGTTCACTCAGGTAAAAAGAAAACAGAGGAGTAATCCTTCAGTCATGGTCTTAGTCATCATTGTTTGTCACATGCATCTAAAAAACCAAGCAAAAATACTAGAAAATGAAACAAAGCAATACCAAAGATAGAAAACAGATAAATTCAAAATGAGTTCTGTAGCATCTAAGTTTCTTAGGTTTGTTTTGAGTTTGTGGAGGTCTTTTTGTAATTTGGGCAGATGTTTTCAGTATGCAACAGATAGATTCATTGTGTGTTTGCAGAAAAATACCGATCTTGCAATGCTCTCTTAAGCAACAGGTAAAGCTACACTTAATAAAACTAATATTATAAACAACTTAAACCTTTTTGCTTTAGTGAAGTTATCCAACCAAGGAAAGGGAAAGGAAGGGAGAATTTGCATTCCTAACACTAAAAACTGACTGAAAAATTATGCATTTTGGGGCTGGAACACTATTACTGGACTTGATTCTTTTTTTATTTTGATCTACATATGCCGAGCTATTGCTTCATACTGAACTCAGAATGAAAGCCCCTCACAACCAGAACTCTAAATTTTAAGACTCCATTTCGGTGGTCTGTCTTGAAATATTTTTCTCCATTTGTTGCATTAAGACAAAGAGATTTTACAAAATTACATGCTGGACGTTAAAGATAAATTTATCCAAGAGACAAACAGTCTGAGTTTCGTAGCTATATGTTTTGTTTTTTTGTAAAGGCATGAATTTGAGCTGCTAAATAGATTCCTGAAAATGTTTCAGGTGATATAAAATTAGTAAGATACATATTATCTCCTGAGCTAATAATGAACTGAACAGTCCTTGTTAGTTCTTCCTCATACATATTTTACAGGCTATTAATTTTTTTAACTATGTGGTTTACTTACACACAATTCATCAGCAATCAATGTACAAAACCATGGAATCATAAATTCCAATATGCTTCCAGTATGTCAAGGTTTAATGCCAGCAAGGAAATTCTCTACTTGTAGGTGTCTAAAAACAAGAATAGAGGGCAAAATGCCTTCTAGAAGACTTCTAGACTGAAAGGCAAAAAGCCAGCATGAAAATCAAATTGATACCAATTCTGAACATAGTTCTTCTGCATCTCCAATGCCACTCCTCCCTCTAGTGTGCTAACATCTCTCCAGAAGGGAATACAATTTAAAAATACAGCATAAAACTGCATGTAGACATATATTTGCATTTGACATGAATACATTAGGTCACACACCATTGGTATTGTATCTATCACCCTTATAGGTCCAGTACTATAACATCCCCTTCAGACAAAATAAACATAAACAAGCCAGATAACCCAAGAACATTGTTAAAGAAGAGTGGTTGTTTGTATGTAGTGTGAAAAAACAACTGGTTAGAATTCTGGACAATATCCCAAGCTAAGTTAAGTGAAATCAGCGGAGTTTTTAGTTCCAGAAAACTGCTAGAGTTTCTCAGCTCGTTCCTGAGGCAACACATGCTGCCACATTACTGATCCCCCGTTGTTCTCTCCCCTACCCTAGCGAGGTCCTGGGTCTTTTCACCACACAGAGCAATCAAGGACCCGTAAGCTCAAGTTCTACCCTCTATTTAAAGTGAAGTTTTGTGTGGAAGGGGGTACAGATGAGGAGATTAAGGTGCTTCTTTATGGACTGTTGATTAACTAACAGCATTGATGCCAGTAGTACCTGACAGAGATTATCTTAGCAGGATATGAGGTGGTCAGGGAACTGGTTCTCCTCATTGATGTTTGACTTTATCCTTGTGGATTACACCTGTGAGACTGGTGATGTTTATGCTGCCATATATGGAAAGATACAATGACACAGAGAGCAGCCAAATGGCTTTGTGAGAGGCTTTTTGCCTGTGTTATTGGCCTGGAAAGGTTTCTGGCTATAGCAACTGCCTACAGGCAGACTGGAGTGTATGTGGTAGTCTAGGAATAGTGACATTTTTCTCCCTTCCTGTTCTGCCATTTCAGCTGTATCACTTAGCTTTCTCCTCCATCTCCAAAACAGGAACGTCTTGGCCAAAACATGGTGGTAGAATTTAAATTTTGCTTCCAGGGTTGAGGAGCTGTGAGCTGCTGTGCTGGAAAGACAGTTTACTGTGGGACTGCCTAGCGACTACAAGTCAAATGATTCTTTCATTTCATTTGCCAAACTCAAAATGAAAGCAAAAAGAATTCTTTTTGAGGAGATTTACTGCAATAATAACACCACATTGAAATTGGTTGGGATATGACATTTTAAACCATAGAAGATTTCTAAACTCTGTAAAGCCATGGCAATAATGCAAACAATGAAAACTGCCATAACATGCCAACTCTCTTTGGAACTGATACTTACTTTTAAACAGTCTCAGTTTCAGCCATAGTGACCCTGCTTGGTTAGGCCATTCCAGGAACAGCTCCTGTAAAGTATGTGACTTCTTGACATCTGTTTCAAATTTATTTTATTTTCTGAGTAGGCTGAGCTAGTGTCTGTTCAGATTAAAATAACAACCAGAGCAGGTTTTACCTACATTTAGACTTACATTTCTGACAGCTTAATCCCCTATATTTCTGGAGGGGTTTTTCAACTGGTTTACTTTGGAGGAGTGAGTACAAGTAATCTATCTGGAATCTGGAAACAACCATCTGAAATTGTAACAGGAAACATACTTATAAGACAGTTTCCTCTGAATTGACAAAAAATAAATGAAAACCTAAATATTACTTGTTCCATTCTTTAAAAATGGATCCAAGTACATAAATTTCCATTGTCTATTCTTGTAGCATTGCATCTCATTGTTTGTGCAATGATTGGAGGCAGTTTTCTATTTTAGCTTTTCATAAAACTACACAATGATAATGTTTTTCTCTTAATTTTATATACAGAAGGAAATAATGTAAGAGCACTTCTCAAAAAAGTTATAGCTGCAAATTTGAACATCAAAATTTAAAAGATGCCAAAATGACTTTTACTCAATCATCCTTACTTTATTCCTCTCATATATATGTAGTTCCTTCTATCTAATGACCATTACCAAGAGGTTGCCCAAAGTTTCCTAAGAGATTTGCAGCACTAAATTTGTGAGATTAAGTCAGCAATGTTGAGAGGCCACTGTAAATATAGAAGCAATGGAAAAAAGCCATTACCTGGTGTTCTGGAGGCCAACACAGGGCCAGCGTTGCTCTGAAAAGAGCTGTGGTTGAGGCAAAAAGTGTTCTGATTCACAGTGTCCTTCTACAGATCTCATTAGACTTCTACTCCTTTGTGACCCCTGTTGTAATCTAAGAGCTTCTTCCCTAAAGAAGGATCAGTTAGAAACAGCAGGGGCCCTTTTAGAAGGTGAGCACATCTTACTGCATCACTGGCTTACTTTTGGATTTACACAGCTCTGTGAATGCAAACTGATTACAAACTGCTCCTTTGTTTGTTACTTGGACACAAAATCTCCCAGATACAGGCCCCAAGTCAGAGTGGGAATAGGAGTTACGGTGCTTTACATGACATACACCTTTCTTGAATCTGCTTGCTTGTTTGAAGCAAAATCATATCAACGTGCTGAATATTTTTAAATAAAAATTCAGAAATAAGCATAATTGCTAAAAACAGTGAGTGATAAGAGTTACTAAATTCCAGGACATTCCAGAATGTGTTTACAATTTTCTAGTGTCCAGAGACAAAAAAGAGCTTCCAAGAACTAGTCCCCATCCTGTCCCACATATTGATGCAGCACTCCAGAATTAAAATATTGGTTGACTTCAGTGGATCTATTATGTCATTCCCAGATCACCTTTGTCTCTAGACTATATCTTTTACAATCTTCATCTGACACCTGCCTCTGACTTAATCATTTAGTATCCAGCATTTTTCCCATGTAACCATATGCACTTTGTTTATTTTTCCAAGCTTTTCTCCAAACAGTTTAAATTGCTTTCAGACTTTCCATCTATACTTGCGGAGCTGGGATGTTGTCTTTTTTCCAGCTGAACTAAGAAACATCAAGCATACTTTTTTTCTCCTTCCCTCCATTTCTCTGCTCCAGGCTAGAAATGTAAGCACAGAACAGATTTTCTTACAAAACTCTATCAGAAGATTTAGAGGCTGACAGGCCAACTAGCCCAACTCCTGGCACTATGTTTTAACAGGTTAAGTATTACTTTCTGGTTTACTCGTGATTAAAGACACTAATGAAATCAGGAAAGAAGTTTGGAGCCATTTGTTCAGTCTGTACAAAGAAGCCTAGAATTCATCTGGCTTGTGGACTGTGTTTATTAGGAGCTCATCTGCACACCTTAACTGGTAACTGTCTTTTCATCTAAGTGTCACTGTTCTCCAAGGAGGATGGGATGTTGCCACTGCTGAGCACAGCTCACCTCCGATAGAGGTTCTGTGTTCTCACAGGCGTAGTGAAACTTCCTTAATTTCAATGTGCTGTAGACAAGATGCCAGAGGTACGGTCCTGAAGGTAGAATTTGCTCTCAGGAGGACCTTCTGTTTTTTAATTTGATTGCAGTCTTGGATTAAGTTTAGTGTGGGAAAAAACTATTCAGAGTTTTGTGTACATTTTTCCTGTTTGGCTTAAGGAGACTCTGGAGTCTGGAAAGCTGCTGCACAGCTTGCATCTATCACTAACATTCCAGAAGTAATTAAAGGATCTCTCTACAAAAAAAAGAGAACTGAATGTTCTTAGATCTTCTGACCATTTCTTCCATGTCATCAATAACCCCAACTATTCTTTTCTTTTTTGTTAGAGTAGTTCTTTCCACTCTTCCCTCACCTGTATCTAGCACAGACCACAATCCAGATTTTTCCTAAGGAGCTTCCAGTCTAGCCATTTTTCTATAAAATCTGGCTGTAATTTATTTATTCCTCTCCTAAGGCCTCATTTCCTCCTTTTTCCCCACTACTGCATTGTACAAAAGATGATGTAACATGTCTATTTTTAACCTCAGCTATGTCTGTGACACAGTTCTTTTTTAATGCTAAAGGACTTAGCTACGTATGTTAGCTTTTTCCAGACATAAGTCTATTTCTTTTCCTTCTTCTGCCCATCAGTATTTTCTCAGAAACTAGGAATGTGCCCTAAATGCCATTTTTTTCTTGTCCTCAGTGAACTGTTGCCACATTAAACTATTTGCTATTATAGATATTACAGTAAGACTCAGGATCTCACTGAAAAATAGTCTCCACAGTGCTTTTTTCAGTACAAATGCAGTTCCTTCTCTAACAGGCTTTAACTGCTGAAAAGACAAGAGAAAAAAGGGCAGGGGAAGGAACAGAATATGCAGAAGACTGAGACCAGTGATGGTACACAAACAGCTGCATTAGCTCCTTTTCTTTGTTAATTCCAATTGTGTCTTCATTAGAAGGGGAATTCATTAACAAGAAAAGGGAAAACAAGACAAGGCAAAGGAAAGGCAAAACAAGGAAGAGAGTACTTCAGAGGAAAGCTGTATGTCGGTGACTGTCTGGGAATCTGAAGGGATTATACAGATACCAAATCTCAGAATAGGTGCAACTGCCTTTAAAGACTAAAAATAGCATCTGAGTTGTAGTTTGCATTTTCAGACATGTATATTTGCACTGCTTCCATTTTGATGTAATGATAATCTTTTCCCAAAAGGAAGATGACCCACAAGACATACAAGGTTCAGCTGAATTTGGCATTAAAAATTCTGTATGTGTTATAAATTGCAGTCTGCATTCTAGCAGCAGGGCTACTTTTGTTCAGTGCTTGGTGGTAGTAGAAGTGGTTTAGGAGACGATAATGGCTGCAAAGGGGCTGTGAAGTAGCCATAATATCACTGTTCACTAGCAAAGCAAGCATACTGGTCTCACAAATTTACTGAAGTTTCTGTGTTTAGGCTCTGTGCACTAGTTTAGATCTTCACCAAAATTAACAAACCAAAATTAACAAAACTGACTACAAAAGTGCACAGCAAATTACTATTGAACTGTTCAAGACTAAGTACAAATCAGTGTAAACCTTTTTATTCTTCTCCAAGGCCCTCTCCAAATGCCTGAGCAGTCCTGCACATGGACACCTCTGAGAACCCAACTGAGGGGAAAAGCACAGCTCCCTGAGCTGAGCCGAGCAAAGCTCTCGATTCTTGAATACAGATGCGTTCAAGAGAAGCACAGAAGGGCATTCTTACTTTAAAGCTTATGACCAATCCCATGAAAATCAATTGTGATTAATCATATTTTCAAGTGCTTCTGGGCCAAGTGTTAAGCCAAGGATTTGTCAGTTCGAATATCTAACCTGATCTCCACTAGTGTCTCAGGAAGTAAGAAATTACTTCTCAGCAAAGACAATGACAGACCACACAAAGTCAAATTTGAAGTACAGACAAGAGAGTGCAAAAAGACAACCCATAGAAAAATGAGACCTAGTATAAATGAAATAAAGAAAAATTTTGAACTCATACATGAGCACAAACATAATTTCATTTTTCCTAAAATATTTAATCAAAAATTCACTGATCTTTTACAGAATTACCATAAATTTAAGAGTAAAATACCATTTTTTGCTAGTTTATTACTTTGTATTTGCCAAAAGCTAACGATATAATCAGCAAAACGGAAGTCCTCTGCAACTTTAAATGAATAAATAAATTAATTAATACATTAAATTAAGTAAACAAAAAAAGAAGCAAGAATGACTGCTAAATGAGTAATCTGAAATCATCCCAACTCTAAATTATACTAACTTTATTACTAAATGCAGGTGTTTTAAGAGCAGACATATTTTACAAAAGGACCCAATTGTCAATTTTGTAAATGAATCAAATTAAGTTGGAATGAAATATTTTTCATTTAATCTTTCCAAGAGAATATTCATCTAATGGGCAGTTGGCATATCTCCAGTCATGAAATATCTATGCTCTTCTTAGGCCAATAGAGTAATTTTTTTTCAACAATCAATACAGTGTATGAGCAAACGTTCTTTTACATATATTGAACTTCAGTGGTTTGTCATCAGCTAACAGAAAAATTCAGGATGACAATGATTAATATAAAATAGTGCAATTCAGCATTTGCAAAAAGAAGCGAGTCTGATGTTCAGAATACTTTGAGAAAAGATGAGACAAAAGCTGAATCATTCACAACACTTCTATAAAGTTTACTCTGTAGAGAAATACACATATTCCAATGTAATATAGCTATGTATTTGCCACCAGTCAGCCAATGGGAAAAAATAAAACATCAGACTGAAGACAGAAGAAGGGAGCACCATTGTTAATTTATGTATTCATCTGAAAAATCCTCAAAATTTAATCACCTGTTCTGTTCAGTGCCTATACATGGCTTTTTAGAGGACTTTCTCTACAGTTGTTACGGGGCTGATGTGAAGATGACTAGCCTTCTCTTTCACCCTAATGTGTCTTTAGACGATGGGAGTTTTCCTGATTATCCTGTCTTAGACGTTATATATCACTTTCTGTGTCAATAACTAAAAATCTATTCAAAACATAATACCTCACATCGGGGATTTCTGGTGTCTCATTACTAGACAATTACTTATTTATATTCATTCCCATTGAAATTAATATCATGGTATAATATTCTCATGCTGTAAATAATAGTTTGCCTATTCTTTTTTTCAGAAGTTATTTTTTAGTTCCTTTGAGAATAAAAATATGTAGTTTGATATAGAAAGCCAAGGAAAGAAAAACTTGCTTTGTTACCTGATACAGAAATCAAATTAAATATTTCATTTTTAAAAATCAGTAGTAATTTATTACTGCTTATTAAACAGCAGAAAACTACCTGTAACTAAGAAGGAAAGTTATTCCCAAAGAGGTTCTAAGTGTCATAGAAGGGAAATCAAGCTGAACTCTCTTTCCTAACCTCTTTTACATTATATATGTATAGCACCAGAATGCATATGCTATCGCACACACCTACAATATCTGCCTAGAAAATAAAATTTGACAAATGACACCATGTGCAGTGATTAAAAAAATACAGTACTTCATATATTTCCTCTTTGTAGCCAACTTACACTTTGCAAGATGAAGACAAACCATCAATGCTCCTTCTTTTGTGTCTGTGATTATGTCAGACTGTCCATCCTGAAAGAGTAAAGAAGACATGCTAATATTATTATGTGACTCTCAAGATATTATAATACCAAATACGTCTGAGAATATGAACTCCTGGCTGTGCAGACCCAAATTTTACCATAACTTTCTTCACATTTGTCATGCAATTACAAGTACTTTTCATGCCCAAAATAAGTTACTATGTCATAACTTAAGGCTAAAAAATATCAGAGTTTTATGCCTATATATTCACTGAACCTGCCAAGAAGCAGAGGTCATTCTGTCATATCAGACAATGTTCTAGAATTAACTAATAGACTTGTGCAATTTTTATACTTAGTAGTATAAAAGGGAAGATTTAGATTAGACAATAGGAAGAAATTCTTCACGATGAGGATGGTGAGGCACTGGCATAGGTTGCCCAGGGAAGCTGTGGATGTCCCCTCTCTGGTAGTGTTCAAGGCCAGGTTAAATGGGGCCTTGAGCAGCAGGGACACCCATGGCACGGTGGTTGGAACTAGATAATCTTAAAGGTTCTATGATTCTATGATGCTGTGAATCTATGAGTTGATTTGAGATCTACCAGAGTCATCCAACTTGAAAATCACCTGTGTTATCCCTGGACAAGAAAATGGGTAGGAAACTGATGGAGAAGCCTTCTGACATTGTAAGGAATTCCTTCTGTTTCTTGAGTAATAGAGGAAGAAGATGATAACTTGTTTTACGTGAGGGTAGAGAGAAATGTATGATTTGGGTAGGGTAATATCGTTACCATAAGGAGATCATTTTTCAGATCAGATAGTTCTACTCTGTGCAGGAAAGATTAGCCAGAAGGGTTTTGTAGCTACTTAAATAGAGCAGAATAACAGCATTGTCATTATAGGATGTACTCTAATCTATGTACATGAAAGTTGTAACATCATAATAATAAAAGCACAGAAAGAAGATATTTTTCTTTAATATCTATATAACAATGCTTAGAGTCTAAGCTTAAACCACTCCTTAAACCACAGCTGAGATGAACTAGGAAGAAAAGCAGCGTTGCCAAAAGAGACTTCGACTCAAGGGATCTTTGTTGGACATGTTGAGTAACCAACCATGAGCAGACAGCATGAGGTAACTCAGTATTTGGGCATTATTCCCATTAGCAGAGACGTGACAATTACTCATCTAAAAAAAGAAACTATTGATCTTAATATAGTTAGATTACAGTTACAAGAATGGAAGAGAGTACTAATACATTGTCAGCATACCTGAACCCTGAAGTGATCACTTTTACCAAATTTGCAGCAAGCGATGATGACTGACAAAGCACATGTGTTTAATGTGGAGTGTTTTAATAACAGCCAGGAATTGTTTATGAATATCCTGTTGGATATCCCATAAAACACAATTCCAAGGACATTAAAAAGCTTATTCTGGGTATGCAGCCAGCCTACTTACAAGAAGATGCTGAAGGCCTGCTAAAAGAGAATGGAAGTTAATATTGAGAGGACTGGATTACAGGTACATATCCATCTAGATGGCTCTGGCAAAAAAAAGAAAAAAGAATTACAATGGAGAAATGGCCAATAGACATTTATGTGCTGGAAGTGGAAAGAAACATAAGGTTGTATGTATCCCAGATGCTGTTACTGCTGTAATAGCAAGTCTGCCATGTACAGCGAAGAACAATGTAAAGGCACATCTGTTGAAATTAAACATTTGCAAATCAACAGGCCTAGATAACTGACACCCAAGAGCCCTAAGAATATCATCTGGGAGCTTTCAGAACAACTCATGCAATATTTAACAAGTCCTGGGAAACTGAAGACATTCCAAGGGATTGGATAACTACAAATGTAGTTCCAGTATTTAAACAGGATAAAATGAATAATCCTGTGAGTTACAAATCAGTTAGCCCAATTTATAGGATGGCTAAAATAAAGAAATTTAAATACATTCACAGATACATGAATGAAGATGAAACTTGGAATTGAATTAAGTCACTCTTGTTTATGGACAAAAGCCATGTCAAAAAAAAATATTGTGGTCTTTACTGACAGCAGCACAAATCTGTTTTCCAAAAGCCATGGCACAGACATAGTACAGTTGAAAGATAGCACATTCTGATATTTTATAGTCAGTACTTGACTTATTACTGTATGACATTTTCAATATTACATTATAAAGTAATAGCAGAGCAAAAATTAAATTACTTGAAAGCTGTCTTGTTGACGAAGTTCAACATAGGATTTTAAAAGCTCATATATAAAAGAGGAAGGATTACTAATAAGAAATGTTCCTGGATCAGTGCTAGCAAGTATTTTTATCTCATTAAATCATTCTGGTAAAAATAAAAATTAAAAAATATGGAATGACAGTAAGTAATGAGGACAAATAATTGACAAAAGCACTCTAGATCATTTTCTGAAATGGTTGGAATGAAACAAGATGTGTTCAACACAACTAAACAAAAGCAGTACTTCTGGGAACACACCATGTGAACTGTGGAGCAGGGTGCGTTGTGTTCAGAGTAGAAAGCGGTGATGCAAAGTGAGATGTATGGGACTGTTACGTTGGAAATGCTCAGTTCGCCTATCTTGAGCAAATCAGGATGGAACTAGTTTATTGATTTATTAATCACATGTAATAAACCAGTCAACAGTGAACTATGTATCAGTATCAACTATTCAGCATAAACTGGCAGACCCTGAAGCGGAGACGTGGATGCTCCAACTGTGCATGCACCCCTGCCAATATCCCACTAAGGCACCGCTGTGGACAGGTGCCCTGTGTGCTGCCCAAGGAGGGTTTCCCCCGATGTCACCCCTGCGCTGTGGGATCCCTGGCTGGGTGCAGGCTCTTCCTGTGCCCCACAGGGTGCTGTGGGGCTGGGCCCAGGCAGGGCTGGGGATGCTGTGGGGTGAGGCCTGGTTGTGACACCAGAGTCATTGCTCCTCCTCTCCCTCCAAGGCCTCTCCCAATCCCCCATTACAGACTTTAATGCTCTTGTGGCACTGCATCCTCAGTTGACGTCTTCTTGCCAAAGTCTCTCTTATTCACTGAACACTCTTTCATTTGCTTGTTTTCTTGCTTTTTAACATAATCCGCTAAGAAAAACTCCCTCTCAATTTTGGGTGCCCTGTCACATTTGTTGTTACCCTCCTATACCAGGTGTTGTCATCAGGCCATTTTGTCCTGGCTTCTGTCAGAGATTTCAGGAGTGCCATTAAAATGGACCAGAATCACAGAAGATCTTTGGCCATGTGTGCCTGAGGCAGCCCAACAACAGATGTGGGATTAAACTCTGAAAGGGTTGTCCAGAAGCCATAGCAGATGGACATTGGGTTGGAATATTTGAGGGAAACCAAGTATAATATTTTGAAAAACATGAATTTTTTTTCTGCTTTCATTATGTGGGGGCAGAGTTGAGATGGCTGGCTAGGACAACCCTTTCTAGCACTGCAATGCTGGAACTGTAGTCATGAATTCATGTCTTTATAGCCCAATAATACTTCTGAATAAATTCTTAGGTTCAGAGGGTTAGTAGTAACTGTGAAAGATAATGTATAAATTCAGAGAATTTTGATTAAATATTTTTGTATCTTTCTCTACAGAATCAGACATTGATTAGAGTGCTAAACTTAGACTTGAAAACTGCAGCATCTTGAGAAAGATGGATCAGTGTCCAGGTGTGCACGCAGAAGCCTCCAAGGTGCCTGACTGAAGTATGCTGCACAAAATGTATGCTGGTTACTGATTCTCCTTTTTTGAAAGGAGGTTTTTTTCTTAGCAAGTTTTCATTCCTTTAGCAGCCTGATTCATCATTCAGTGATCATCTAGAACCTCATATCTGACTCACTGACACCATTTATATTGATCTTAATTATTTTGCCACTATCAATGGAATATAGTTTTCTTTGGTTTTTTTTGTTAAAGTCTACTGAAGCTTTGCCAAAGATAATGGTGTATTTGGTTGAAATTATCTGCTCTGAAATATATAGATTAAACGTAAGAAAATTTTGAGTTCTTCTTGATATTATTTTTTGTGAAAATTTCTATGAAAACTCCTAAAATCTGAAAATAAATAAAAAAGCCTCATGGAAAAATAGACCACTAAGCTGATGTCAGAAAATAAAAGATGCAGGAAGCCTGGAATCTAAATCAGAAGAAGAAACTGCTCAGTTTCACTTAAATGAGCAGAGATGGTCCAAGCGAGCACTACTTTTTAATAAAAACTTTCCAAGTAAAAATAGGGATTATGAACACTATGACGGTGGGTCGGGTTATTTTAATTCTACAAGAGCACATCCTCATTTGAGACATAACCAACAGCCCATTAAAATTAGAGGCTTTGTATCACTCACAAAATCATTGGGCATAAATGGAAATATTAATTATTAATTCTGTAATATTACTCTGTATTTCAGTAACAAGAGTTGAACAGGGAAATGCCAAGAAGAAACCAGAGATCTCATCAGCTATATGATTACAGTGATTTGTGACATGAAGGGGAATTGCAGTAAGGAGCAGGCAACAAAGAACAGGATGTGTTAACTAACCAGCAGGATAAATGAAATACTTGAAACTAGAAAGTATCAAAAGAAGAAAGTAGAAGGAATAATTCTCTTTTTGCAAGTCAATAAGCGATACTGGAGTGAATTTGTATAAAATTCTGAATTTCAGTCTTACACTTTTAGCTGAGTGTAGCTATTTCATATCTTAAAATTTTTATTTTAGATTTTCCTCTAGAGAAAAAAAATACGAATAGCAATTCTGTATTAGTTAAGACAATCAATGTTATTATATGTTTAGTCTATAGGAGCCTACTGATTTGGGAGCATTTAATCTTAGCAAATAGAGCTTCAGAACCATCATAGAAGTATGTTGAATTCCTCCTGTTAAATCCTAAAAGCACAGATAAGCAATTGATGGGGCATTTCTTCCTATTCACCTATATTTTATTGTAAATCACTGAGTTTTGTCTGTTCTAAATTCATGTTTAAAAACACCTTACTATCTTTTTCTTGATCAGTCAACAGTGTTCTATCATGTGTCTCATTAATTACTTTATAAATTCACTTTTTATTCACATGCTTCAATATTTACAAACCTCTCATTTTTCAAGTGTTCATTCTTCTTATTTCCCTCTTTTTAGAAGAATGGCTTCTTATCCAAAGTAAATTGTTATAGTTCTGTTTTGGGGATATTTGTTAAGATAAAATGGAAAATATTTTGTTTTTCAATGCTTTTCTCTACTCTAAGAACTCAATTGTTTGTGCTATATTTTGTGCTATAATCTGTAAGTAGCCCAATATAGAATAATTGGTCTATAAGAAAAGAATGCTATTGAAGTATTTTTAGATCCTTTCTCTGCAATGCATACAAGAGAAAACCTAAAGCTACCCCTACCCTGATGTGGAGTTCCAAAACTGACTGGACTGTTTTAGCTGACATTTACATTGGTGAAGCTAAGTAATGTTGGTGATAGGCTACCTGCATCCATTCAACCTGCCCAGAGGATCTCACAACCCCTTGGTGAATATTCCAGTTCTCCCTTTCTGTAATACACTTTGCTTCAATTTAGGTCAGTATATAACTGCAATTCAAATTCAGCCAAGTTCAGCAGCAACCCTGAGCTCTACATGATCTGAGCAGGCTTTCTCTGTGTGGCTCTTGGGGAGGGCGTGATGAGACTTGGACCTTCTGTCACCACTCAAGTCACTTGTACCAAATGGAACCAGGCAATCAAACAATTCTTGATTAATATACTGAGAAAAGGCAGAGTTGTCCAAGCAACAACATTTCACCTTCCCACCCAGGTATTTGTTGCAATTTTGTGCTAGAGAGAGAAGTATTCCAGGCAGGATTACATCATCCGGTAGAAACACGATTTCCAGGAATGGGTCCAAAACATTTGGCTATCCTCAACAGTATCCCCAAGGCCACACGAGAGTTCACTAACTGTAGCAGGGAAATAGGCAGGATACGCGTTGTCTGACAAACAGCAAATATGGCAGCTTGAATTGTAAGGATACTCACTCATACACCAAGTCTTTGCTAATCATCATGAAAGTTTCTTGCACTATGATATGTTACACTGGTTGAGTGTTTGACATCTGTTTTCGGAACCAAGGTGCATTAACACCAGTGCAACTTTATTTCATTGTGAACAACTTCATCTACACATACACTTCATTTCTAAGTGTTTAGTTAAAGTATTCCTGTCAGATAACTGTTTAACCAATCCTTAAAATCCTCTAACAACATAGACAAGTACCACACAACCCTTTTAGGCAATGTACCTTGGTATTTCACTAACATTAGAAAGTCTTTCCTAATGTCTAGCCTAAGTCTCCTTTGTTGTAGTTTAAGCCAATTATTTCTTACACTATCCACTACTGATACATTCCTTTCCATTGTGCAGTGGCTTTGTAGGTATTTGAAGTCTGTTATTACGTCTCACATCAATCTTCCCTTCTCTAGACCAAACAACTACAATATTTACATCTTTCTTCATCCATTATATTTTCTAGCCCCCAATCATTCTCACTGTTCTTCTCTTTCAAAACAATCTACACCTGTCTTAAAGTATAGTCCTTAAACTGGAGACAGTGTTCCAGCTAAGATGGGGCTAATGCTAATATAGGCAGAGGAATTTCTTAGTGTGTCTTACAAAAGACGTGATTTTCTATACAGTCTAGTAATCAGCTTGCCTTCCTTACTACATGCTGTGATGATCCACTACAGCCCTGGGATCCTTCTCTGCAGAACCACTAGGCAGTTGTCTCACATCCTGCATTTATATAACTGACAATTCCCTGCTAAATATAGAGCTCTTTACTTATTCTTACTGAATCGTATTATATTTTTCTCCTATCTCCTCTCTAATTTATCAAGGTCCTGGCTAAATTCTAACCATGTCCTCGAGTGTGCTGTTCCTGCTTGGTGTTGTCTGCAAATATAATAAAGATATTCTTTCTTCCATCATTCATGTCATTAACAGAAGTGTTGACTAGTGCCAGAAACATTGTGTAGTCCTGGACACAGGACAGAACTTCCTTCTTTTATAAGTGGATTGACGGTCAGCTTCTTTCACATTCGGTCGGGATAAACAGGTTAAATATCACCCTAATTGGTTATTACCACTAAACCAAATGTTCCTAGGCAGAGTTTTCCTTCATACTTTGTTGGTGATTGCACTGCATCTCAGACTTGAGGCTTCTGAACTAAAACTTTCTACCTGTCTTAGATCCATTATCAAGATTTGCATACCGCGCCAGCTGGACATCTTTTCCATTTTTGAGATCTGAATGCCTGTGAGGCTGATTCGGACATTTGGCCCTAGATTCTGAAATTTGTCTGCCTGTCTTTCAAGAAAATGTTTTCAATGCTTCCTTTTCTGCTGAGGCATGTCTTGTCATGCCTAAACCTTCATGTAAACAATTGTGCACTTTTATATATTAGATTTTCTCCAGTTATGCTACTTTTGCTCTAAAAGTTCACAGGTTTCTTCAAATTGTTGTTGACAGATTAAATTACCTCTTAATACAAATCAAAGCAGATTAAGCTGCTTTGCATTTGTTCTTCTCTTCTTCTCCAGATCAAAACATCAGACATTACAACTCTCTACAGCATAAAAAAAAAGTGTTGCTTTTTGAGGTGTTTTTTCTTTTGTATATTCTAAATAAAGAATCCGGGATCAAAAGGAGTTCCAGTAGGATATTTAGGAAAGAGTGAATTCTAATTTTCTAAGAACAGCTCTCAGAAAGCTTAGGTGATAATATTTAGCACAGACCACATCACCAGATATACATTCTTCTTTGTTTATTACAAAGATTTCCATTCTTTACTTTTTTTTTTTTAGTATTTTGAAGTGAATGTATCTGTACATATACATACATAAACAAAGACTTCTGGTTTTTGTTTAAATAATGCCCAGCAAGTTTATTGACACCATAGGTTTCTGTGTTTCTTTCTGGTTTCTAAATCAATGCATGTTTTCATTCCTTCCATTAGTTGAAATCTCACAGAATTATTATTCATTTATGTACTGTACAACATCGTCAAATCTTCTCAGTCTTTCTTGTTCCTCACCATTTCTCCCAGCCCGTCAATGACTCAGAAATTGATCTAAACTTCTCCTAATAACACAATAAATTTGTGATTTCTCATTTTCTATTGCCAACCTGTGTAGCTGATAGTAGCAGGGACAATTACACTATTGTGAGACACTAGACTTCATCTGAGGATTTATGCAGCTCTGAATAAAACATGCAGCTGTAAAAAGCACATACAAGACCTCCAGAGGGTAATTCCAAAGCCTAATCAGCAGCTCAGACTAGAGCAAGGGCTTCAAGATGAAGCAGGATGTTAAAATTTTCAACTGCGAGTTTAAGACCAGGAAGACCAAAGAACCAAGATATTCATCCTGCTGAAGGAAGGGCTTTTCCATGATCTGATAAGCGAACAGGAGACATGACTTGCTATTCAGAACTTGGCTATGGACCAAAACATGATAAGAAGATGAAAGAGACATATGATACCTAGCCCCAAAAAACATTAAACAGAGCCTTTTACAGCAAGTGGATTTGGTGCTGAAAGATTCAGAAAAGAAAGAAAGTTTTAAAACCACTAATTAGTCTTTCCACTCTTCGCAGCTTAACATGACAAGGAAGCCATAATGAGATGAACCACACAGGAAGACAAAGAAACCTGGAGCTGACTATAGATTATTTTATTGGCCTTGAGCAGCATGAGCAGTAGAGAGGAAATGTCAGGCAAGTGGGAATTGTTTCAGAAGGCTAAAAGTGAGATGGCTGCCAAGGTATTTCCGCAAGAGAGAGCAAAAGTGGAATTGCTGGAAGGGGTTCATACAGGTGGCATAATCCCACAGATGATAGCATTCAAAAAGGAAAATTATTTTCTTGATTCAACCTCGCAAATTTGGAGAATTTTGAAACTCAAAGTGTATGCTTCAAAATTACAGAAAAAACCCCTATAGCATCTTCTGAGATGATACTTCTGTGACACTTCATGCAAATTGAATGGCTCCTATCGCAAAATCCAAGACAACCATGACAGATGTACATGCTGGATAACAGAAAAGATGAACTGCTTAATGTAAACCATTTGAGGAACTCTGAGCTCTATTCCCACTAGCTCCCACACCTACAATAGAGTTGAGTACATGGTTGGAATGTAAACTCAAAACAGTACTAGCTGCCAGACAGAGTTGCCAGACCTTACATTTCAGACTGAAATATTCTCTAGTGGCTCAAATACAGGAACTAGGAGTTCTCAGATTTAAGCGCCCTGCAGGAAAGGACATTGAAAAGCCTTATATTGCCTTCATTTCTAAGAAAATGCCCAATTCATCAGACTATTCTGAAGCATAGCCTTTGAAGATATTGGAGCTAGGGGAAACTGTGTCTCCAATGTAGAAACTGTGTCACTCCGCAGAAATAAATACAAAGAGTATGCATGAAGCAGAGATACAAAATGGAAACAGGGTATTCCATTACAATACTCTCTGGGAATTCCAGAGTTTTTTATGGCATGAGCTCTACATCAAAGAATCAGTAAACAAAAGTCACAAACGATGCAGACAATGAGGGAAACACTTTGCAAAGTTGTATAGAGCTCAAGGCACATACTAAACTCCTATGTCTTAATATACAGCAGAAGCATTATTTAGCACAAATATTGGCACAGTCCCTCCTGTTTCTTATATTCTGTGATCTGTCAATAGCTGGAAACTTCAAAGGGAAACTCTAGCTTGGTTTCTTTACTTAACAATTATGGCTTCCTTCTAAGATACCGTTGAAACTAACAGAGTTTCTGCCCCAAGACAAATTGCATTTAGCTACTAGCAGAAAATATCTATGCCCAATGGGACAGTGTTTTGAAATAGTAGGAAATCAACAGGAAGACAATTAGGCTGTTGTGATTGTATGGGAGGTTTCTGATAGATAAAATACAATCTACTCATCAGTGTTTATGTGAAAAGTATGTTGTGTTTCTGCTATTTGTTTCTATGACTGATTTCAATTAATTCTGGCAACACGAAGACAATTTATTCAGAATTATGTGGAGTTTCATTTTTCCTGCCAAGTAAGTTCTCTTCTTCTTTTCTTTTTTTTGTTTAATTTACCTTTAAATAGGTTCCTTAAAACTCATTGTTAGATGTACAAAAGTAAAAAGAAATACCGATTTTCCTAAGACTATTACAACCCTTACGCTAAAACAGAAACCTTTAGAGTATTTGTGTTCATGAAACACCAGTGTTTGTTTGACTTTTGTTAGGATCTCTTCTGGGCTGAAACACACTATGACTAACACGATGCCTCTTTCTAAGTCATCTTACTTTCAGCAAGAGATTGATAAATAAAGAATTCAGAAATGTTGTATTTGTGTAGCTCAGAAGTTGGATTCAGCTTTCCAAAAATGTCTGACCTGTTCCAGGCCAAATTCACTATGTAGGTGCTAGTTTAAAAAAAAAGAAATATTCCAAAGGCAGCAAACAAATGAAACCCCTTCAAAAAACAGAACCACAGAAAATCAACATTGTATATTTTACTAATATATTTCCATCCACTACTTTTACCTGAGTTTAAGGTTACCGAGGTTCATTATGAAATTTCACTGCCGAAGTTCAGTTTTCTTTCGCATTGGTAAAGAAACCCATAATCAATGAAGCTTAGGTTTTTCCACATCACTAATGAGGAAATGAACACAAACCAATCTCTGAGCTAACTGCTGAGGAACTCCACTGTGATTTCTAGCCTATTTTTCCCCTGGACAACCTATCTCCTTCAGAGTTCTCCTGAAGACACTTCTTGTCTAACTCTGGTCCAGTGCATATATTCTTTGTGGAACTTTATTGTTGTTGTTAATGAAGTCCACATAGATTGGTTTAATACTTGACGGAGGGGGACATGACACCTTGAATGTTTGTTGTCTTGTCAAATAAGCTTTTGGATTAGTTTCACATAAATCCATGGTGCTTTAAAACCCATTTTCCTATGGTCTGCATCCTTTCTTTCAAAAAAAATGACTTAGAAACCAAAATATAGTTTCTCCTTAAATATAGATATTTTTATTAATTTCTTTCCTAACAGTTTGCTAAATAGCCTATTAGGCACAGATACAGCTGTTTCTTATTGACAAGATCTTGTGAAGCTGGTGATAGCAACCATACTTATGAACAAATTCGTCTTGTAAGGACAAAGATTGTAGGGAACAATTGTACCATAGCCAAAGGCAGTTCCATTTAAGTTCTGCAGAAACTGAGAAGGAATCATTATACTTGAGAAAGATTTCATTAGCTTTGAAACAATAAATTTAAATCATGTGAGATTTAGAAAAACTCTCAATTAAATCTCATGACATGCAATAAAATAACAAGAGCTGGAAAAATCTTGATCCTTCTCATAGACTCTAGATAAATAAGAACACATGTGCATAGTATAATTAAATTGATTGGGAAGTTTATTTCCCAAGAAATCATTCTGAGAATGAGAATCAGACACAGACCCCTTGAAATCTTATTGATTTTTGAAACAAATCGAACATGCTTTAAAGCTTTTTCACCTCTGAGGCCTTTCTAATTATGCCAGGTTGGACACAAAAAAACCAAGACATCCTATAGCTTGGGAACCAAGAATGGAAGAGGAGAGACAAAGATGATTACAGAAAATATTCTAATCTGTCACAATGAGACAAGGCTCAGCTTGATTTCTTCTCTCAGTATGAGTGAAAGTGCATTCAAATACAGATATTTTCTTACCTTTAGTTGAAAAAGACTGTGTATAAGAGTGAGTAGCAAGTTAATATCAGGTTACTTGTGAAACTTAAGAAATCCATGATGGAAACTACAATTATTGACCAAGGCTAATGGTGAAGAGATTTTATTTCCTCCAATGCTTCTATAATAGAATGGACCAACATGAGTTCTCTCCTTAGCTTAACAGACCTTTGTTACACAAACGACTAACATAACAATGACTTCCAGCACCTCCTCATTGTTATCCATGCTGCATGCATTGAGTTGGGCTGTGGGCTATAACAAACTGTGAAGCAGACAAGATAAGCAGCTGGCAGAAGCCTCACAATCCTTGTAGTGGACTTCAAGATACCAGCTGTCTGATGGAAATACTATACAGCAGAGAGGAAACAGTCTAGGAGGTTTCTGGATTGTGTGGAGGATGGATAACTTCTTGACACAGCTGGTGAATGAGTCAACTAGGGAAAGTGCCCCGCTGGACCTGGTGCTCATGAACAAAGAAGGACTTGTTGATGTATTTGTTGGAGGCTGCCTTGGGCATATTGAACACACGATAGAGTGTTCAGTTCTTGGAGAAGTGAGAAGCAGAGGCAGTAAAACTGCCATCTTGGACTTCCAGAGGGTAGACTTTGGCCTGTTTAGAAGCCTGGATGAGAGAGTCCCTTGGGAGGTAGTTCTGAAGGGCAAAGGAGCCCGGGAAGGATGGACATCCTTCAAGGAGGAAGTCTTTAAGGCACAGAACCAGGCTGTCCCCATTTGCTGAAAGATGAACTGGTGGGGAAGAAGACTGATCTGGCTGAACAGAGAGCTTTGATTGGAATTCAGGAAGAAAAGGAGAATTTATGACCTTTAGAAGAAGGGGAAGGCAACTCAGGATGGTCGGAAGGAGGTTCTCATGAACTACAGGCCTGTCAGCCCAAACTTGATTCTTAAAGAAGATTATGGATCAGATCACCTTAAGTGTCATCACATGGCACTTACAAGATGGAGATGAAGCCAGCTGATCAGGCCCAGTCAGCATGTGTTTATGAAAGGCAGGTCCTGCTTAAACAACCCAGTCTTCTTCTATGAAAAGGTGACCCACTTAGATGAGGGAAAGCCTGTGAACACTATCTACCTAGACATTAGTAAATCCTTTGACATCATTTTCCATAGCATTCTCCTACGGAAACTGGTTGCTCAAGGCTTGAATGGGCATATTCTTTGCTGGGTAAAAAATTGGCTGGATGACTGGGCCCAAAGGGTTGTGGTGAATGGAGTTAAATCCAGTAGATGGCCAGTTACAAGTGCTGTTCCTCAGGGCTCAATGCTGGGACTGGTTCTGTTTAATGTCTCTATCAATGACCTGGATGAGGGGATCAAGCGGTAAATTTGCATGCAACACGAAGTTGTGTGAGAGCGTTGATCTACTTGAAGGAAGGAAGAAATTACAGAAGAATCTGGACAGTTTGGATCGATGGGTCAATGCCAACTGTATGGGATTCAACAAGGCTACATGTTGAGTCCTGCACTCAGGTCACAACAACCCCATGCAATTCTACAGGCTAGGGGACAAATGGCTGGAAATCTGCCTGGCAGAAAAGGACCTGGGGGTGTTGGTTGACAGCTGAATATGAGGCCACACTGTGCCCAGGTCACCAAGACCAACAGCATCCTAGTTCATATCTGAAATAATACAGCCAGGAGAACTAGGGAAATGATTGTCCTTCTGTACTTGGTGCTGGTGGGGATGCACCTGGAATACTGGGTACAGCTTTGGACCCCTTCACTACAAGAAAAACATTGAGGTGTTGTAGTGTGTCCAGAGAAGGACAACAAAGCTGGTGAAGAAACTGGAGCAAAAGTCTTATGAGGAGCGGCTGAGGGAATTGAATTTGTTTAGTCTGGGAAAAAGGAGGTTCAGGGGAGATTTTATCATCCTCTACAGCTACCTGAGAGGAGGCTGTAGCAAGGTGGGTGTTGATCACTCAATAGGAGAGAAAATGGTCTCACGTTGTTCCAGGGGAAGTGTAGACTAGATATTAGGAAATATTACTTCATGGAAAGGGTTGTCAAGGATTGGAACAGGTGGCCCAGAGAAGAGATTGAATCACTATCTATGGGAATATGTAAAAGACATGGAGATGGGGTGCTTAGGGACATGGTTTAGTGGTGAACTTGTCAGTGTTAGGTTTATGGTTGGATTTGATGATCTTAAAAGTCTTTTCGAACCTAAGCAATTCTATGATTCTTTAAAAGGAAGCTGTCTGTCCACTGGGACACCTCTGAAGCCTAAAACAAAGTTTCGTGACAACTACATGAATCAGTTCAAGAACTATCAAAGGTGTTGAGTCTCAGCCAGGGTTACTGGAAAATAAAGAAATCTATGAAAAACTGTATATTTAGGGAAGATGGAAGAAGATCTAGAGGGAATTTTAGTACTCAAAAAAACAAAAATCTTTTCTTAAATTCAAATCAGAAGGCAACTGAGATTCTATCTTTTGTGTGGTCGTTTAATCATCTTTTAGTTCATCTAGCGTACCTATCTATATTAGATAGCCAGCACACCTACAGTTCCTAGCCTCATCTAGTTGAGTTATCATGTGTTATCATCTTCTGCATTGATTTAAATTCCCTCTCCAACATGAAGCTGCAATCCAGAAAGTCATTGTTGCAACTGTGTCACTTGCACATCCTTATGTCTGTGGTGGTACAGTATATTTCTCTGAGATCAGCTAAAGAACCCATGATAAGTTTCTTCCTGGCTTAGAGAGTTCACCTTCTCTTAAGACTAACTTTTGCGTATGTGATCTATTTTGCCTGAACTATTAAACGACATATTGTGCTGGAAAAACACTCACTATTCATACCTCTTGTTGATGCTGGAACCAAGCACAGTAAAAGCCACAGTGGCAATGAGTGCTTGATTTAACATTGTAATGACTCAGGAACTTTGCTGGAAAGGCGAAGAGGTACGGTTCCAGCCATTGTTCTCGTCAATGTTTCTGGGGTTTATCCAGTGATGATCTGAAGTAAAATGCACAAACAGTTCTGGGCACATGGCCCAGGAGCCAAACTTTTCCAAAAGCAAAGTGAGCTCTTTAAGCACTATGTTAGAAAGCCAGTCTGCACTTTTTGTGCATTCCTAACTGTGTCATAGCCCAACACCACCCAGAGAAAGGACTATTTGTTATGCAATATATTGGGTGATTCGTGCATTTCCTGGCATGGAAGTCAAGTCTCTCACTTCCTGGACAAGTGCTCCAATTGTATGACCAGTATCTAAGAGTTCTTTATTACATATTGGCACCTGGTCACCTAAATCCTGTAAGCAGTTTCATGCTCTGAAGTGTAGTTTGCTAAGATGTCAAAGTTCCTACAAAAGGTGAGTTTCATGTACATCCCTTTAGGGATCTGGGATGGGTGGCTGACCTGGCATACTAAAACACAACAGAAAATAAGGGACTAATTTCCTTATGTGTAGGAATTAGGCCTCATTCGTTGCAGGTAACATAAGATAAATTACCACATCTAGGAACACTTCTCATTTCAGAAATTTCTGTGTACCACTATAACTACCGGGCTTTGTGTCTTAAGGTCACCTTGCTAAATGAAATATGTCAGTTCCTTAAAATGAGCTTTCCCACAAAAAAAGATTTGTCTGGAGATATAACTATAAAACCATTCTTGAGAAAGCAGCATAACCACTGAAATGAAAATCTAAGTTTATTCACTTGGAATCAACGTCATACTTATTTTATGTGGCAGCCAGACACAATAGCAATATATTTGACTATAAAAGGTGTTACATAGCTAGCTTTTGCCATACTTCAAATGCAGATTTGTGTGTCACAGTGAATAGAGAACTTCACAAGTTCATCTCTGCTATGGACCATGTCATCATTCATTACAACCCATATGTTATGACAAAAATTGATTAAATAGTTACGGTAATTGATATTGTTAGCCAGACTCTTTTTTTAAACAGACTTTTCAGCTATCTCTCCCACACTCCATTTTCCACTCACATATAATAGCAAGTCTATGACCCTAGGAGAATCCATTTGTTCCTGTGGTTATGTGGTGGTCACACCTAAGAGAAAGAAACATAAAAAATTTCCTGGATCCAACCAGCAACTCTCTTTTGAGAATGCTTGGAAATGGTAATTAAAAGTAGGCCAGAAAAGACTTTTTCACTGTAACAAGTATGAATTTCACTGTTTCAAATAAAAAAGCCTTCTAGAGACCACAATCATGTCCTTCCAGTAACATTAAAAGAAGAAACAATTAAATACCCCTTGTTGAGCAAAGAAAAGGATATAATGGAAGCCATGGCTCCAACCAAACTGAAGGAAAATATAGGACTCAGGAATTAATTAGTGAAGCTATTTGTATTCATTTGTCAGAAGGAGATGAGAAACAGCATACAGGAAGAAACTGAGGAGGCTTCAAAACAATCAGTGAGAGTGTAAACTTGAAAGAAAATAGTAAAGTGGGAAAAGGATTTTCTTGGGTAGAGTACTAGCTAGAGAAAGTTAGACTGTGAAAGCAAAGCTGAGGAATTCCCCTTATTCTTACTGTGTTCTGGAAAATAGAGTTTTGTGTATGGAAATTGGCAAGTTGTCACGTGTAAGAAACAATTTATCTTAAAAGCAATAAACAAAGCTCCCCAATACTCGCCAGTTTCTTGGGCCAAGTAAATGACACTGCGGTATGGTTCTTCTGGGGTTTTACATTGTATTTCCTCTTCTGATTCCTGAACGCTATGAGATTGTTCAGTCTCAAAGTAAATTCTTGACATGTGTGTGACTCGAGCTTATGTCCTTCTGTCATTCTTCCACAGCTGAAGAAAGGAAGTGGAACCACAATACTCTTCTTAGCTCCTCTGCTTCAGCTCCAAATGAAAAGGTTGGAACGGAGCTTTGAACTATGACATAGGCTGAAGTGAAAGGTTACAAAATGCAACTTGGACAAAGAGGATGGTTACAGAAAGGGTTTCTCTGCATATCTGTTACAAAGAGAAGAAAGGAGTGAACAGAAATTTTTCCACTTAATGTTTTCACTTCAAGAGACTGAAATATAGACGAGTCCTTCTTTCTGTTATTGAATAATATAGAATCACAGAATCATAGAATCCTAAGGTTGGAAGAGACCTCTGAGATCACCGAGTCCAACCATGCCTGTCTCCCTACTAAACCATGTCCCTAAGAAACTCATCCACCCATTCTTTAAACACCTCCAGGGATGGTGACTCCACCACCTCCTTGGGCAGCCTGTTCCAATCCCTGACCACTCCTTCAGTAAAGAAATTCTTCCTAATGTCCAGTCTAAACCTCCCCTGGCACAACTTGCAGCCATTTCCTCTTGTCCTATCACTTATCACTTTTCAGAAGAGCCCAGCACCCACCTCTTCACAATCTCCTTTCAGGCAGTTGTAAACAGTGATGAGGTCTCCCCTCAGCCTCCTTTTCTCCAAGCTAAACAACCCTAATTCCCTCAGTCTCTCCTCGTAGGGCTTATTCTCCAGCCCCCTCACCAGCCGTGTTGCCCTTCTCTGGATGCGCTCCAACACCTCAACGTCCTTCTTGTAGTGAGGGGCCCAAAACTGAACCCAGCACTTGAGGTGCGGTCTCACCAGTGCTGAGCACCAGGGGCACAATCATCTCCCTGCTCCTGCTGGCCACACTGTGTCTGATACAGGCCAAGATGCCAATTGGCCTTTTTGGCCACTTGGGCCACTGCAGGCTCATTTTCAGCCAGCTATCACCCAGGATCCTTAGGTCCTTCTCTGCCAGGCAGCTTTCAGGCCACTCTTCCTCAGGCCTGTAGCGCTGCATCAGGTTGTTGTGACTCAAATGGAGGACTCTGCACTAAGGTGTGTCTGTCCATGCTGATGGCAACCAGTTTCTCCAGCAGGATACTGTGAGAAACAGTGTCAAAGGCTTTATTCAAGTCCAGGTACACCACATCCACAGCCTTTCCCTCATCCAGTAAACAGGTAACCTTGTCCTAGGAGATCAAGTTGGTCTGACAGGACCTGCCTTTGGTGAACCCATGTTGACTGGGCCTGATCACCCGGTTGTCCTGTGTGTGCTGTATGATAACACTCAAGACAATCAGCTCCATGACCTTCCCCTGTACCAAGGTCAGACTGACAGGCTTGTAGTTCCCCGGATCCTCCCTCTGATCCTTTATGTAAATGGGCGTAACATTTGCTAGTCTCCAGTCAAGCGGCACTTCCCCAGTCAGCCAGGAATGCTGGTAGATGAGGGAAAGAGGTTTGGCGAGGACCTCTGCCAGCTTCCTCAATACCGTCGAATGGATCTCATCTGGCCCCATGGATTTGTGTACGTCTAATTGGCGAAGCAGGTCTCTAACCATGAGCAGTTAAAGCCCTCCTCCTGCTCCCAAGAAATTCGTGAAGATCCCATAGAATTCAGCTGTTAAAGATCAAGTTTCAGTGCCTTACAAGACCAAGATTTTGGAAAACTGACATTTATCAAGATAGAAAATGCCACTGATGATGATGACAATGAACTGCATCTAGGGCACCAGTCTAGTATTTGAAGTTTGTCCTTTGTACCTAGCACTTTATCTTGTCCTTGAAAAAGCTTCAACCCCTCCTAGACAGATGTTTATAGTTCCTCACTATAAATATAGTTGGTGCCTTTTCTGTAAGTAAAAGTTGAGGAATCCCAGTCAATTCAAGTTTCAAAATGCACTAATGAAAATTGGTTTTGCTTACACTGGGCAAAGCATTTACGGTAATGTCACACAGACAACATTTCACTAATCTGTGCGTGAGATGTCATTCTCATGTGAGACTGTTGAAAAGTTTATTTAAAACCACTCTATTGTCCCTGCCCTTTTTATCAGATGCTATATGAAAGGACTAGTCAAATGACAAATATTTACCCTCCTTTATTCTCAGGATCTACTGTCTCTTTCTCTCATTATCAAGAGGTTGCCTTGGATAGTTCTTTAAATGTTATTGGGTCTCTAATTTACCTCATTGTATTGCAGAATTGCTTGTCAAAAATGCATATTGGCTAAATTGAAACACTGTAAATTATGTTGTAAATGTTGCAGAGGAGGATTTAGAAGAAAGGATAAGAGTGACTGCAACAAGGACAGAATCCTCTGAGACTAATTGCATGCACCAGTCACCACCACCATTAGCAGATTTATTACTTCATTCAGTTATTTGTGCTTTCTATAATTACACAAAATAATGCATGATACACTGCCCTTGTATAAGCTATACTTGCAAAAAGCAAAATAAAAAACCCCATGAAGCTAATTTTGGAAAAGTTGTCAGTTTCTTGCAAAATTTAACTCCAGTGTTGGTTCTGTTTAGAGAGTTGTGGCCCATCATGTCATTTCTATTTCTTAACTATTACTGTCACAATTACTAATAATGAATTTTAGGTTGTGGCCTCTATGAGAAGGAATACTGTGGTGCAATATAATAATGGAATGGGGGAGAAATAATCATTTCAGTTGGTAGTGATATGAGCATGTTAAGATGATCACATGTATTACTTCTTTGGCAATTAGGAATTCCTGATCAAAGACAAGTCCATACCACAAAAAAGTGATTACTTGCATTTCAGATGAGATGATAGATGGTTAATTTAAAATAAGCTGGTTTGCACTTTTCATCCAACAACAAATTAAAATAGAATTTGATTTTAATAATTATAGGTTTCTGCAGATCATTCATCTTGGTATGCTGTGACAATTATCCTTTGAAGGTAAGTCAATTAAATTCCCTGCTCAGCAAGCATTCAGACAACATTTGCTTCCAACTTGTTCTTGCTTGTGGTCAGGAAGAAACTCATCAGGGTTAAATTTGAAGATTTATGTGCTGATTACTATTTCAACCAAAGTAACACACTTATTATGGAATCCTCTTTCATTCTCTGTACAAAAGAGACTTTTCTCTGTTCAGACTAAAGTATATGTGATTAAGTCTCAGTTGATACAAATTTCTCCTAAGTTTTGGCCATGAGTCAGGAATTTTTTGTTGTTGAACTGAGTTTGCTATGGAAGTAATTTTATTCCATTGTTTCTTTAGATAAAGGTGATGAGTAACTTCAAATAGCTTTTACACAATGTTTTTTTCTCTCTCCCTGTCTGGTAAGATTGATAATGCTGGTACCAGCAAAAAATGGAAAGTACTTTTCTTGGTGTACCACTGTTTTTTTTCAGACACCTTCAAAATATAACTGACTGATTACCTCGAAGATGAGTAATCAGTCTCCATACCTTGAAAACAGAAATCAAAAATGAATGCCTTCTTTCCTTTTCATCTACAATTTAATTTCTCTTGAACCAATGGCAAAGACACGTGTACAGGTGAAGGGTTGAATATCTTTTGCTGGAGCCCTACTCCTCAATGACAGACTACCCAAGCAGGGGTCAGCCTGGCCGCATCTGCATCTAATGCCATTTTAGACCACCAGAAATATACCATTTAGGATCCAGCTCCATTCCAGAAGCGCACAAGCTCTACTCCTCTTTATCGTATATTCTAACTTCATCTTCCTTACAGCAGTACTGCTCATAAGAAACTTGAGATAGTTACAACATGTACAGTTATAACATGACATCTAGACCCTTTAACCTGAAAATGTAATTTATGTTTTAATCTAGGTAGTAAATTCCTATATTTTACATTCAGACAATGGAGGTAGATAGACACAGATCTTGAAAGAGAATACTATTACTGTATATCTCTGTATAAGCATCTAATTTACAGAGGTTGCAAGCAACCCTAAGTTTAAAAAATATAATTCTTTTCTCACTTCAAGAAACTGGGAAGAAGATTGAGGCATAAATATGTTTTAAAACTTTTCAGAAACTCAAAACATTTAGGTGAATATACAGGAGTTTTTCTCTCACTCATGGGGAATACGTCCACCAGCAGTGACCTAAAACTGGTAACGGTGTCCAAAAGGAAGGAATGCATCAAAGGCAAAATTCTTCAATAGGCATTTGAGGAACAGTTTCCCCAGAAACCATATTTTCACAAAATGTAAGGCAGAAGAGACTTGTTCAATATTTCATTCTCATTTGGGCTATGTGAGTATCAAATTAAATATTTCAATAACACAAAGAAGTAAAATGTCTTTATGTGCATATTTAATACAGAATTTTACTTCAGTTTTATTGCTGTATGTGACCTTTAATTTCCTCTGTTGCAGAGGATTTTTTTAAACATTTATTCAGCAATTCAGCTATAGCACTGAGTGACGTGATATCAAATCATGAAATTCCTAAAGACTAGTATTATGAATTTGTTATAAAAAAAAAAAAGATGCTTTTTTTATCTTGATCGGTTCTGTTTCCATGAAGAGAGACTAGGCACCCAAGAAAAAACAGCCTCATCTGATTAATGTGCTTTACTTCCACCATCAAGTACCCAAAATTCAGACCTTAAATGAAGAAACAGAACTTCTAAAACAACCTTAAAAAATTCCATGTGTGAAATTTGAATGTACTAGAATCTAAATCCATGGCTCTGAATCCAGACATCCAGATTTAGCAAAATACTTATTTCTCTCTGTTGGTCAAAACTTGAATCCCTCTCTAGCGCCAACAATTTTTGAAGTGTATTCTTCTACATATTAAAGTGACAAACCGTAATCCTTCTTCCCTCTGACCCTGATCTACCTCATGTCCAATAAGCAATCCATTTTTTACTGAAAGTTTACTTAAAATTAAAAATAAAGAGAAACTCTCAATTTATAGAGAAAAAAATAGGCTTATATGCCCAAATAGTCTCCCCATTAAAATTTGTGAGATGTTGGCTACAGACTAAATAGTCATGGATTCTTTGCAATATGATGAATTTCTGCTAGAAAAACTTCAGTGATAAGAAAGTATTGCCTCTGTCTCATACGTACTGACTGTCAAAAACTTGATATTTATTTAAAGCTTACAGCATATAATTTAGAAAATGGGTTCTTTCAGAGATACTTGGCATTATATCACAGTGTTTCTCAATTTTTTATATGAAAAGACCTGTATGTGTCATCTTTATCATTTAACCAATGAGTAGTTGAGGTAAGGGAATTTCAGTGTAGTCTAAGTCACAGTCCAACAGTGACATCCCAGGTATATTGTTGTCCTGTCCTCTGCCTGGACAAATAAAGACTACATTGTAATGTAGACTGGTAGAAATTTACATATGCAGACAACTTTTCAAACTTATTTTATAAGGATGGGCTATATAGCTTGCACTAATTCTCAATGGTCAGAGAGTTTTTTTACTACATCCAAGGTGAAAATTCTGTACTTCTCTTTCTGTTCCCAGGGCTGAGTTTTGAAGAAGTTTGTTGAACTCATGTATTCTGGAGTTTTAAAGGTAAGACACTACCATATGGAATAAATAAATCATAAAAAAGAAAGGAGGACACTAAAAAAATCCAGAAATGCTGAGCTTATGCAGAGCTGGCTCACACTCAAAAAAAGTCAATATTCCCAGTGACTGAGATTTCATTCTAGAAACTACTGCAATCGCATCCTTGATTTCTTATATCCTTGAAAGGATAATGGAAAGAAGTGAGTTGTTAAATGTAGGAGCATTTGTGCTAAAACATGTCTAGGCAGATGCTAAAAGCTATGGAGCTGACAGAGAAAATATATAACTTTAAACCAATTAACTGTTGCCACATTACCAGTTTATGGACTCAACAACAAATGAATTATATTGTGTAGGAATTTGTTATGCTTTTTTTTTATTAAAGATGTTTTCATAAATTTCTTTATATTAATTGCTATAACATATAGATCTCATTTGCATTTGGAAAAATATATTTCTTAACCGTATAAAATTTACTTTTGACAAAATACTTTCTGACAATGACTCATCAGAAAAATTTGATGCTATCCTGTGTTCTTTCCTCAAAAGGCCTCTTATTTTTGTGATTGCAATTGTCCTATTCCTTAGCTGTTTTCATTTCTAAGGACAGATTGTTGACAATGCTTTTTTTCACAGTGGGGCTTCTTTTTTATAGTAGTTGGAATTTGTACAGCAACCTGGCATCTTTTCAGCTCAGTGTGATTAGAAGGCAGCACCAAGCACAGTGTACACAGGCAGAAAAACTAACCCCTCAAATTTTACAGATAAATAAACAAATTTTTAGAACATTAAAAAACAAACCCAAGGCAAATTCAAACTGAAGTGGATGTCTTGTCTAGTAATAGATCTTCTTTATCTGCCAACACACAGAAGTCTCAGTGATTATATCAATGACCTTATCAGACTCTATCTGCTATAGGCACTCCGAGAGAATTGCCAGGATCAAATTAATCCATTTCCTTCAATGCAGCTGAGGTGCAAAGCCCTCTAGGGCATGTAGGACACTGCATGTCCAGGTATGTGAAGGCAGGCAGGCTGTATGAGGTGTGCACTAGATGCCTGCAAGGCAGTTATGAGTCATAAGACAGAGATGGATTGATATAAGACATCCCAAGGTGTCTTAGTCTGGCACAGACACTGCCAAGGGTTATAAGAGCTCTTCCATATCTAGATATTGTCTACCGATCTCCCAGGCTTTCTTTAATACTTTTTGGCATGACCCTCACCTCGGCAATTCCAAGATCTTCGATTTGAAGACAGACGTGTGGAGGCATCAAAAGAGAGAACTCTAAATACTAGTCCCTCCCTAAATGAGAGCAGAAAAGCAGTATCTAGATAGGGAACAGTCAACATAGGAAGCAATCAGGTTGGTGGCTCAGGAGGGAGATCCAGGAAGCTCCAAACAGAGGAATAATTCAATCTCTCTTTTATTTTTAACATACATGAAAATCTTCAAATGTGGGGGTAACTGCTGCTCTGAATAGAGTAGCTTCTGCAGGGATCGGTGGCGGCTATTCTCTGTGTATTTCTTCCAGCTAATTTTGCACTGCCTTTTGATTATTTGCTATTGACTGCACTTCATTCATTGCTTAAGAAAATATTGAGACAGTGTGAAAACTCAATAAATCCAAGCAGTATCACACTTAAAGAACAAGTTGGTGATCAAAGGAACCCATTTTGTCAATAGAAAATGTGAAATAAAAAATGACAGAAATCCTCGAGACCCTTTCAGAAAATGATTTGTGAAATTGCTTTGAATGTTGGCAGCATCATAGGCAGCTGTGTGTCAACTCAGAAGGGAACTATTTTGAAGGTGATTGTAGTTGATTTTCTTAATGTGTTAAATAAAAAGTTACAGGTACACTCTCAGGTTTTTTGATGTCAGAACTAATATTTCACTAAATGACCTTCATGTCTTTGACTTTCTAAATGCAGGAAATAAGTACACAGATAAGAAGACAGAGATTATCTTTAATTACTAAAACATCATCTTGCCTTCCTAGACATTATAAAACTGTTCCATGTTATTCATAATTCAACTAAGACATTGTTCACTAGATTAATATTTAAAAATCTTACTTCCTCAGGTCCATCCTTTCAGTCTTTGGATATCTGCCACAATTTCTCTTCCATGGGATCATGATCTGGTACTGTTTTTTCCTTTTCATATAAATTCTTGTCAAGCACAGGTGCTGTCCCAAGTTCAATTCATGTCATCACTCTGCTCGTGAGACATCAGCAAACAACGAGACAATTTAGAAAGACAGCATAATTTGGACACCTGACTATGTTAAACATTTCCACTTATCTAGCAAGCAAGCCACAACAATTCATTGATGAATATGCAGCTTTGGATTTTTTCAGTGATAAATTATGACCTATATTACTGGTATTCTTGCATTGGTTATCTCAATAACATCATAAGGCAAACTAGACACTGAGCAAATAAAAAACAGTAGAAGAAATAAGGCCTCAGTGTTGAGAGCTCAGAATCAATGCTCCTTTTATCTGTTCTCTAAAACCCTCGTAATGTTTCCACCACAACTTAAGAAATACACCTTAAAAAAATGTAATCTAGACACTAGTCAGGAAAGGATTGTGTTTATCCAGTACCTACCAGGGAAATCAATGTTCTGGGAAAGATAAAGATTAGATAATCTAGTAGGGTTTTATACTTTCTGCTTTCAATCATACATATCTCCACTATATTATTTAACAGTCCGTTGGTATTACAGGACAAGGCTATAAATTATTCCAAATCTCTTGTAAAAATACTGTTATTTTCTGGAAATAAAACAACCTCCACGTTTCAAATCCAATTTGGGTGAATTTGTTAATGACGAGGAACAAATATGGGTACACTTTGTACCAGCTCAGACGTCTTGCTTTGGAAAATATATCCAAGGACATAAATTTTAAAGCTCCCATATTTTTTGAATATAGCTGTATAAATTCTTTGGCATGGCTGACATGCCAGTAAAAGGTCAAAAGTTAAAAGTTTAAGCATAAAAACTAACAAGAAAGCCTACAGAGTTCATTAAATTCAATCCTATCCTTGTAGATAGGATCAAATATTTTATTTTTTTGTTTATTTTATTGAATGAGAAAATGCATTTCTCATAACCAAACAATTATTTTTTAACATGAGTCAAAATATCAAGCACTTCCACATATGAGCTCATACTAAATAAACATGAGGCACAAAATAAAGCTGTTTCTGTTTTTCCTTCATATGTTACCTATAACTACACAGGCCTGTCCCTTGTGCTTTAGCAGTGCTGATCCTACCAGCCCCAAGGCGAAGGGAAGTGATCCTTGGCAGACAGTACCTAGATCAAATTCTTCCCTTGATTTCATATTCTAGGGCTTTCACTGCAAGAGTCTGAGCGGGTTTCTTAGACAAAAAATAAAGGCTCTTAGGATGTTCTTTAGCCTATGTTCTAATGTTAAAGAGGTTATCATCTCTGTCAAGAAATAATGCAGTCAGGTCACAGTACTCATTCTAGGCAGTTTGTTTGAGTACAGTATGAGTGACAAGAGTTTGAAAAAGCCAGTTTAAGCAGGAGTACTGAGGCCTGATATACACTGAGCACAGTCTGACAACCCATATAAAAAGAACATAATTAAAGAGAGATTCTTGGGAAAACAAAAAAAGATCCAAGTCAATAAACCTGAGTTCTGAAAGCAAGAGCAAAGGAAACATACATTAACAGCTTAGCATGGTAAGAACATCCCCTCCATGAGGAAAGGATCCAGGTATAGAAAAGAAAAGGACAGGGAGAAGGTTTCTCTGATGTGATTGTTGTTGTGTTTTGGTTTGCATTTTTTTCCTAGAAAATGAATAAAGGCCTTTTCTGTGGAAGAAAATGGGTCTTAACACTGTTCTAAATAATTTCCTGGGAATATTTCCACTATTCTAACTGCTGGTCGTTCGACATGTGTGCAAAGATAACACTTGGCATATCCAATTGATATGCCCGGGAGCTGACAGAAAGCTAGCTGGTTTAAGCAGGGCTACATGACTTTGCACGGACAGCAGAGTAAGATTAAGGGCTGTGTATTTATGCTGCTACTGTTTCTTCTTGTTCATACAAAATATTAGACTGTTCTGAAAGCTCTGGAACACTTTGCTAAGTGTTGCCAAACTCAGCTGTTATTCACTGGATGCTCTGCATCCAGTTATGCTGTACTGAAATTCACAGAAATTATTGTGATCCTCCAAATTTACACCTAACTTGCACAAGCATGAGGAGGTCAGAAGTACGGAAAATTCCAGTCTAGAGAGTAAAAGTTTCCAGAGCAACCAAATGTGTTTCAAGAAGAAACCATTCCAAACACTCAATACATTGCTTTTCTTGCCATCCCAACATCACAGTACTATTAATCTCCATACTTTTTAGAGAGTTCCAGAACACTGTTCCATACGTGTGGACATGCGTATGCCTTTCCTTCCAGTGAGTGAATTCCTCAGATCCTGATATTCTGTCAAATGAAGCTGTTGAACCTTTCCTTTCTTTATTTTCTATTTATTTTTCCCTTTTTTCGTCTTTTCCTTTCTCCTTCTTTACTTCCTTTTTCTCTATTTTGTTTTTGGTTTTGCTTTTCTTTTCTTCTTCTTTTTCTTCTCATTTTTTTTAAACTTTTAGCTAATTATCAATATATTAAACTAACAAATATTTTTGTATTTTTTTACCTGAATAGTGTATAGTAGATACAAACAAGGCTTATAATGGACAGAAATATATATAATTCAATATGAAATGCTGTTGGATAACATAAGTGTAGTTCTATCAAAAAGTGAGAAGCACTAAATCTTAGCCTTTTTGTGGTATTTCAGGATCAAAGAGGCTTTTTGATCACCCTCGGTAAATTAAGTGATGAAAAATGACAAATGAATCATCAGTGAAAGAACGTCTGCAGTCACATCACCTGTGTTCCCATTGCAGATCAGCCCAGTTGCAGCCGTGTGGTTGGACAAGGCTCCTAGGAACAGCACCAGAGCCTAGGCCAGGTTCTAGGGAAGTTCAATGCACTTTGCTCTTTCTAAGGAGTTGCTTTCAAGGATGTACAAAGACATTCCCATTGCATCTGCTGCTGGTGACAGAAACCACCCACCAGCTGATCCTTGTTTGGTTGGTGTCACTTTGCTGAGAATAAAAGAAGATGTGGGCACCTGTCTGAGCAAGAAATAGCTCAGGATGTAGCATGGAGCCCAGGAAAAAAGAAAGACAAATTATTCAAAGTAACTACTTGCTTCTAGCAATAAAATAAAAGATTCTCTTCCAAATATATTTCTAGCACAGCAAGCATGAGTTGGCAACATGATTCATACTCATAGAAGCTGGATTTGATTTTTTGCTTTTCAGTCTAAAATTATCCCCCTCCAAATTCTCAAAAAGTAACGTGAAGGGATCCACAAATCCCATGAGCTGGTGCTGCCAGTCCCAGCCCCATCAGTTACCATGAACATGAAACTCACCTGCCTAGAAATAGAGTACAAAATGTTCTTTCAGAAAAAGCTGTGCATAGCCAAAAGCAAACAGAAGAAAATTAAATGGAAAGAAGTCAAGGGAAAACAAGACATTAAGTAAATAAATAAATAAATGTATAGCTCTAGAGTAAAAGAATATGCTTGAGACTGAAAACAGTAAAACATATTTGGTCTGTGTTGTAGAAAAAGGACAAGAAGTTTTTCAGACATATAGTCACCAAAATTTCCTATGGAAATGTGGATATTTACATTCCTTCCCCCCCGCTCTCCCTTTTCTGGTGGGTATTTCACAGTTTTTTGGACCACCAAGCAACAGAAGCAAAGATAGTAGTGAATGACTCACGCCAGACATTTCTAACCTATTAGTCAGATATCTGTTACGGGAATAAGTATTCCTTCTGTGCCTGCCTAAATGAAAGACGTGTCTGATGGCTCATGAGGGAACGTATGTGATATTCAAGGATTGTGGGTTTTCTCCAGTAAATGTACGTGTCTTTCCAGGCAGAGGTTCTCAGACTGTGCTGTATGTACTGCTAGTCGTGCTGGAAGAGTTTCAGACCAGTTCTGCACATGATGATCCCCAAATCAAATAAATTCAGGAATCCTACTTTAGATGAAATCACTACAACTTACTGGTGGCAGCCAAGTGAGCAGATCTAGCTCTGTCTGTATCAAACCTATCTGTCCAAGGGGAACAAGTTCACACCTGAATTTACCAACCGATCATCAGTAATTGCTGATGTGGACATAGGTAAAACAGCTACAGAGCAATTGGCTATCTAGATCACTCTTGGGTAGTATTTACCTGTGTGGAGCTACTCCCATGATAATTCAGTTAAGAAGTGAGACGAAGAGAGGATAGTTCTGGTTTAGGAAAGCAGAGGGTAAGACAGAGCGGTGATGAAGATAAACGTACTAACTAAGGGAAAGATCACAAAAGAATTAAAGAGGTTGAAAATGCCCCACCACTGTGTATGCTGTGTATGCACATTACTTGGCAGAGAGCCACGAGCTGTCTCTGTGTAGGAGGTACTCCAGAGAATAATCAGAGAACTCCCATTTTGAGGCTCTGACCTCAATTAATTTTTTTCCATTTACTTCAAAGAGACTGATCACATGCTTGGAATTAAGCAAAGACTAAATTGGTTTTGTCAATCAGGATTCAAAATGCTAAATGGTTAATATGTGTTTATAGCTTTACTTATTTAATTATTGGCTCACTTACTGACTAGCAGAGTCATGCATATTCAGTCCTACCTACTAATTCAGTACTACTAACATCCCCTTGTGACTCCTAGATTTGTTCTTTCCGCAACTGAGACTGTGGAATTCAGACTTAGCTGAAAACCTTGCTGCACGTGATTGGAGTAATCCAGTCTTCTTTTAGGACTTACAGAGAATTGCTACTGGTATACTGGGAACCATTTCCAAGAGAAAACAAAGAGTTTGGGGTGTTATTTTTTCCTTCTGTTTGTTGCTCCATTCACTTGCAGGATCCTCTGCATGTATGTTAAGGATGCCGTGTCCTGGTATGTCAGTCAGCTTTTATATCAAGGAAAATGAACACTTACACCCCACCAATTTCAAGAGGAAGACCAGTAATTAGTGCAAACAAGAATTCGATGATGGTTTGAAAGCCAAGTATAAGCACATTCTGCACAGTGAGTAAGGCCAGGATTTGCATCCCCCAGCTAATTCACATGGGTGAATTATCTCACAGAGAGCAGTTATTTATGTTGCTAATCAAAGCGAGGAAGCAGCATGCAATGGACCCAGGGGATGAAATCTTGCACTTTTATTTCCTTGGAAGAAAAAGAAGAGTGGAGAAAAATTCCATAGAGAAACAAAGGACTAGAAGAGATTATATGAATCATCAAGTCTGTCCCCTTTCCACAATCAGGTAACGTACTACTGGATCAAAGCAATCTACTCTTTCCCACACTGCAAAACCCTCAGAGTATTTCCCAACATCTTATAATAATTTCCAGACCTTTACTACACAAAGAGTTGTAGACGATATTCTTGGCATCTCCCCACATCAGAGATTTTGTACTTTAAATAAAAGTGCAAAGACCCTTCCTAATCAGAACTGGCGAAAAAATATCTTTCCTGAACTCATCATGGTGATTAATCTATCTCTGGTTACAGGAGCAAGATGCAGAATACAGGAATGATAGTAATGTCTTCAGCCTTTGCTGCCCCAGATCAGTGTGAGGGAATGAGAGGTGAGGGAGAGAAACCAAATCTATCCCACTACCCACCACCTGGTGTGAGGCGAGGGAGTTATGTACGAGGTGAGAGAGTTATGGACAAGGGAAAGGCTGTGAATATAGCGTACCTGGACTGTAGTAAAGCCTTTGACACTGTTTCTCACAGCATTCTTCTTGAGAAACTGACTGCCATTGGCCTGGATAAACACACTCTCGATGATCTGGATGAGGGGGTTGAGTGTACCCTTAGTAAGGCTGCTAATGACACTAAGCTGGGAGGAAGTGTCAATCTGCTTGATGGTAGGGAGGCTCTGCAGAAGATCTCAATAGGCTGGATTGATGGGCTGAGTACAATGGGATGAGGTTCAACAAGGCCAAGTACTGTGTCTGCACCTGGGACAAAACAAACAACCCCATGCAGCGTTACAGGCCTGGGGAAGAGTGGCCGGCAGAGAAAGACCTAGGGATCCTGGTTGACAGTCAGCTGAACATGAGCTAGCAGTGTGCCCAGGTAGCCGAGAGGGCCAATGACATCTTGGTCTGTATCAGACACAGTGTGGCCAGCAGAAGCAGGGAAGTGATTGTGCCCCTGTACTCGGCACTGGTGAGGCCGCACCTCGAGTGCTGGGTTCAGTTTTGGGCCCCTCACTATAAGGATATTGAGGGACTGGAGCGCATCCAGAGAAGGGCAACAAGGCTGTTGAGGGGGTTGGAGCACAAGCCTTATGAGGAGCGGCTGGAGGAACAGGGGCTGTTTAGTCTGAAGAAAAGAAGGCTGAGGGGAGACCTTACCACTGTCTACAAGTGCCTGAAAGGAGGTTGTAGTGAGGTGGGTGCTGGTCTCTTCTCCCAAGAGACAAGCAATAGGATGAGAGGAAATGGCCTCAAGTTGTGCCAGGGGAGGTTCAGATTAGGCACCAGGAAAACTTTCTTCACCAAAAGGGTTGTCAGGCACTGGCATAGGCTGCTCAGGGACATGGTTGAGTCACCTTCCCTCGAGGTATTTAAAAGATACATAAACAAAATGCTCAGGGATTTGGTTTAGTAGTGGACAGGTACGGTTGGAAGGTGTATCGCCTTTGGAAAGAAGGGCAGGTGAGTCGGGTTGTGTTAAAAAATATTGTCAAGTCGTGTAGGAAGAAAATTAGGGAGGCAAAAGCCCAGCTGGATCTTAAATTGGCCACTTGTGTTAAGGACAACAAGAAGTGCTTTTTCAAATATATTAACGGCAGAAAAAAGGGCAGCGACAACCTTCAATCCTTATCGACCACTGAGGGAAATATAGTAACTAAAGATGAGGAAAAGGCTGAGGTGCTTAATGCCTTCTTCACCTCGGTTTTCAACAGTAAGGCAGATGGTTCTCTGGACAACTGGTCTACTGAAGCGGTGGATAGGGGCAGGGTGCAATACAGCCCCCCTGTCATACAGGAGGAAGAAGGCAGAGACCTGCTGAGCCACTTGGATCCTCATAAGTCTATGGGGCCTGATGGGATCCATCCTAGGGTGATGAGAGAGCTGGCGGACGAGCTTGCTAAGCCACTTTCCATCATTTATCAGCAGTCCTGGCTCACTGGAGAGGTCCCAGAAGGCTGGAAGTTGGCCAAGGTGACGCCCATGCACAAGAAGGGCCGTAGGAACGATCCAGGTAACTACAGACCTGTCAGCCTGACCTCGGTCCCAGGCAAAATTATGGAATGGATAATCCTGGGTGCAATCATGCGACACCTGCAGAATGAGGGAGAGATCAGGCCCAGCCAGCATGGTTTTAGGAGAGGCAAGTCCTGCCTGACCAACCTGATTTCTTTTTACGACCGTGTGACTTGCCTGGTGGATAAGAGGAAGGCTGTGGATGTGGTGTACCAGGACTTCAGCAAGGGCTTTGACACTGTCTCCCATAGTAGACTACTGGACAAGCTGGCAGCCCGTGGCATGGATGGGAATGTTCTGTGCTGGGTTAGGAATTGGTTGGATGGACGAGCCCAAAGGGTGGTAGTGAATGGTGTCCCATCCAGCTGGCGGCCAGTCACTAGTGGCGTCCCCCAGGGTTCGGTGCTGGGCCCGTTCCTGTTTAATATCTTTATTGATGATCTGGATGAGGGGATCGAGTCCTTCATCAGCAAGTTCGCAGATGACACCAAGATGGGAGGAAGTGTCGATCTGCTAGAAGGTAGGAGGGCCCTACAGAGGGACCTTGACAGGCTGGAGAGATGGGCTGACTCCAACAGCATGAGGTTTAACAAGTCCAAATGCCGGGTCCTACACTTTGGACGCAACAACCCCATGCAGAGCTATAGACTGGGTGCAGAGTGGCTGGAGAGCAGTCAGGCGGAAAGGGACTTGGGAGTGCTGGTGGACAGGAAACTCAACATGAGCCAGCAGTGCGCTCAAGTGGCAAAGAAGGCCAGTGGTATCTTGGCCTGCATCAGGAACAGTGTGGCCAGCAGGACTAGGGAGGTCATCATCCCCTTATACTCGGCACTGGTCAGGCTGCACCTTGAGTACTGTGTCCAGTTCTGGGCCCCTCAGTTTGAGAAGGATGTTGAGGTGCTGGAGTGCGTCCAGAGGAGGGCAACGAGGATGGTGAAGGGGCTGGAGCACAAGCCTTATGAGGAGCGACTGAGGGAGCTGGGGTTGTTTAGCCTGGAGAAGAGGAGGCTCAGGGGAGACCTTATTGCTCTCTACAACTGCCTGAAGGGAGGTTGTGGTGAGGCAGGAGTTGGACTCTTCTCTCAGGCGACCAGTGACAGAACGAGAGGACACAGTCTCAAGCTTCGCCAGGGGAGGTTTAGGATTGACATTAGGAAGAAATTCTTCACTGAGAGGGTAACTGTTCATTGGAATGCGTTGCCTAGGGAGGTGGTCGAGTCACCATCCCTGGAGGTGTTCAAAGAGAAATTGGATGAGGCACTTACTGCCATGGTGTAGTTGACAAGTAGGAGTAGGTGTAGGTGTTGGGTCATAGGTTGGACTCGATGATCTCAAAGGTCTTTTCCAACCTTATGATACTGTGATACTGTGATACTGTGACTTAATGATCTCAAAGGTCTTTTCCAAACAAGTGAGTCTATGATTCTAACATTTTTGCCTCATTGCTCTTCATTTTGGAGGGAAAAATCCTCACATGCTTTATTAAAGACATTTCCTACAGTTCCCAGGAGTATTTCTCCCTTCTCATGAAGTCTTCCTGACATCTCATGTATTACCTTATGTTTATTGCTGCAGCTACACTTCACAGTGACAATGAGAAAAATCAATGTACCAGACCCTTCATCTACAGAGTCATTAATACCAGGTTCAGGCAGCAGATATCAGAGGTACTTTGAGGGCTCAAATGGCTAAAAGATGTTCCAGACCCACTAGATGGTACTGTGGTTGGCTGTCACCAGCCCTTCCAAACCTTAGAAAGACTTCAGCGTGAGCCCAGTAACTTCAATCTCAGCTGTGTGGCTTTGATTTCCAGCTCAAGTCCCTCACTTGGAACCTCACCCAGCTATTCCACCCATTCAGCAATTTTTGGGTTCCCTCAGTCAGTCTAAATTAGTGTTCTTTCAAATAATTACCAGCATTATTATTTGTTTTCTAAAGAAGCTTCACGATTATATTTTTCCAGTTCCTGGATCTTGCCCAAAACATTCCAGAGGTTTCAAGAAATATTTAGAAAGTCGGTAAGTCGGAGTATCCTGTCTGCCTGGTGTGCAGTGCATATGTGAGCACAAGGCTAAAAACTTCAACTGAGCCTCCCAGAAATGCTGCAGATTACAGGAATTTTGACCTGACCTTATCTTTTCATCTTGGTTACACCAGTTCTGCTCTACAGGCTCAGTCTGTATCCCAGTAAAATCGTTTGGGGATGAGGGTTTCCAGTGAGATCACTGAGAGTTGGATAGGGTCCTCTATCAGGTTTCCAAACACTGGAAATGAGTGTGCTGACATTTGGTAAATCTTTCCCCCTTTTCTGATCAAAGTTTCTACCCTTACTGCGAGCAGCATTTGTTGCTTTATGCTCACAGTGAAAACTTAAAGGGCTATTGGGAAAACTGATGTGACTGCCATTTTCAGTTTGGAGAGTAGTACTTCTGCCAAGAACAATTTTCATAGATTCATAGGTTTAGGTTGGAAGGTTAGAGATCACCTAGTTCCAATATCCCCTGACATGGGCAGGGACACTTCCCTACAAGTTGCTCATAGCCTCATCCATAATTCCAGGCATGGGGCATCCATGACTTCTTTGGGCAACCTATTCCAGTGCCTCAGCACCCTCATAGTGAAAGGACATTGAGTTGCTGGAGCGCATTCAGAGAAGGGCAACACGGCTGGTGAGGGTCTGGAGAATAAGCCCTATGAGGAGCTGCTGAGGGAGCTGGGGTTCTTTAGCTTGGAGAAGAGGAGGCTGAGGGGAGAACTCATCACAGTCTACAACTGCCTGAAAGGAGGTTGTGGTGGGGTTGTTACAAGTGACAAGTGATAGGACAAGAGGAAATGGGCACAAGTTGTGCCAGGGGAAGTTTTGACTGGACACTAGGAAGAATTTCTTTACTGAAAGAGTGGTCAGGGATTGGAACAGGCTGCCCAGGGAGGTGGTGGAGTCACCATCTCTGGAGGTGTTTAGAAAACAGGTAGATGAGTTTCTTAGGGACATGGTTTAATAAGGAGACAGGCATGGTTGGACTCGATAATCTCAGAGGTCTCTTTCAACCTAGTGATTCTATTATTCTATGATTCTAAAACAGTTTCTTTCTAAGTATCTAATCTAAATCTACCCTCTACTAGCTTAAAACCTTTACACCTTGTCCTGTCATTGCACTCCCTGATAAAGAGCCCCTCCCTAGTTTTTCTGTAGGCCTCCTTTAAGTACTGAGAGGCTGCTATAAGGTCTCCCCAGAGACTTCTCTTCTCCAGGCTAAATATGCCCCATTCTCCAGGCTGCTCTCGTGCTCCATCCCTCTGATCATCTGCATGGTCCTCCTCTGGACTTTCTAACCGAAACAGGAGTCAAAATCTCTTTCTTTCTCTTCTTCTTTCCTTTCCTCATAACCTACTGTCCCTGCATTTTAAAAGTTTCTCTTGTGTTGCAGCTTCAGTATCATAGTATGCACAGCTTTAAGCTTTGTTTTTCATATTTGGAAAGTTTTTTGTGCCTCCCTAAGTAAAAGCGCTACTTGAAACATCTTTTCTTCATCCTCGCACAATATATTTACTCTAATAAAATGCATTAGGCATTTTTCAATTATGCCATTCAAGATTCAGCAATAAACTGATCTATAAACCATACATAAAATGAAGAAGTTGAACAAATATCAACAATTCCTGAGCCTTGCATATTTGAAGCAGTGTTTCAGAGAAAGCCCTCGTGACCAGGCAGCGCAGATCAGCAAAGCCCTGTGAGGAAGGGCAAATATGCTCATCAAGCTCTAAGTTGCTAGTTATTGCCATTCATCTAAAGGCCACTGCCTCTAGGCATGGTAACTGACTATAAGAGAGCTCTTAGACCTCTTCTATGTGAATGCCATGGCCCACAGGAGCAGGAGATCAGCCAGAGGGAGGTATCCATCTGCTTATCAGGGGCTTATCTGGAGATATCCCTACATACAAACTCTTGATAAGAGATGCAAGTGAAAAGCAACTGTGTAAGACTGGGACTAGAGTTCTGTGACCAAGTCACAGGGTGACTGTAAGTAAAACCCCTAAAAGGGGTTAAAAAAGAGCAAAACATTCTGAAACCCTTTTAATTTTTCTTTTCTTTTTTCATTGTTTCTTTTGTCTGTTTCATAGCTGACTGCCCCAGCTGTGCCTTGTGTGTGCACAAAATCCTACAGTGTCATGAGAAACTCCAGAAATTTAGAGGCTTATCTGGGCACAAATTTTAAGGTTGTGACAGGTTCAGCACAGTACTGTGTCACAGCTTAACAAATTATTAAAACTGGCATTTCTCTTTGCTGGGTAAGAAGATATTAAAAATATTTTTTTTAAAAAAAAAAAAAGTAACCCCCAAGAGAACAGTGCATCTAGTCAGGTTTCAAAAATGAAGATTGGTTTGCTGTACATGGCTTCATTAAGTAGATCTCATACCTGGGCATAATGAGGATTTGTAAGCTCAGCTGAATTTTACACAGTTTGATCTCCAAATGGAGGTTAAAGTAGCTTTAACTTGCACAAACTTGTAATAAAGCCTAGAGAGCACTAAACAATACTATATTCTACATTTTACTTATCCCATAGGGTAGCATTTACTGTAGTGATGCAATTTCTTCCCAATTAACTCCAAAGATTCACTCTAAACATGATGGCTACATCTCACTTCTGTGTTTACTCTACATAATTTTGATGGCAATTTTTTTATTCGCCTTTGCAATTGGCAAATAATTCCTGGCATCTCTGAATATACTTTTTCAGAACTCTAGGTCAAAGAATGGAGTCAAAATACTTTGACTCAGTATTCCTTTATCACATGAATTTACATCTTCTTTTATAGACTAGTTCATAAGCTTGTTTCATAAGTTTACTTGCTTCTTGAGAGAAAAAGGTAGTTTGTGGGGAAAAGAGCGATGAAAAATATATTAAAAAAAAGTGCCATAATATTCACTAGGCCTTTGAAGAAAGCTTTTCACAGATGCTGACAGCTGTGCGAGAATAGTTTGTCCTCAAAGACAGAAAACCTGAACACATATTATGAAAATAGCAGCCGTGAAACATCAGTGGTGGTTTTCCATAAGATGCTAATTGCATGTCTGCCTGTTCACATTTGTTCTGTGTCCTTTTCCACAGCTAATGACTCTTATTTAAACAGTGTAGAGAACATTCATTCACTTCTCTTGCAAGTTCTTATTTGGTCCTCTAATGAAGTAATTAACGTGAGCACGCGATATTACCAGGAAAGTTGGCAAATACAAACCAAATGGATCTTTGATGCTTAGCCTGCAGGAATCCTCCCTGAGCTCAATGTGTGTGTGGAGCTTTTATGAGCAATTAAACTTTATCCCTGAAAATCTTACCTTTAAAGCTCTTGGATCACCTGTAAGAATTTATGGTCAGCTGCAATTAATGAGAGTGTAGAAGCTCATAGGAAAAGCTCAAGGAAGCAAAAAGAACATGAAACAAGTTCAAGTACACTTAACCTCTTCCTTGCTAGAGTGTCACTTTTCGTACTATATTGATGTTGCTTTAAAAAGATGCTGCTTTAAAAAGATGTTGCATTTGAAACTTATTGGCAGGATTATGAGGCAGCACGTAAGGTGCTTTGTCACTTCCATGCTGCAGCAAAAAAAGATAAACTTTAAGAAATATGACAAATGGAACAAGATCTCCATGGGATGGAACCACTAGAAAAAAACTTTTGAACACTACGATATTTAGGCACTGTTTTTAAGAAGTATAAGACATCAGCCATGCTTCTCTGTGTGTGCTGCAATATAACACGTGACATCCATCACCATCCTCTTCCTGCTTTGGCTCATAGCAGTACAGACAATCCCAAGCTTTCTCTGTTCCTTCTTGCATGACTCTTCAGTAGCAGGTTATTGCCCTTCATGCACTCTTCCCTAGAAAGTTGCAATGACTACTTTCCAGCAGTAAGAGAACAAATGAGTTGCAGCCTCCTGTTGTCATCACCTGAAAGAGTGCATGTTTTATAAAGTATGAAAGGGAGTATCTGATCCTCATTAACGTCATGGCTGAATCCAGTCCTGATGGCCTTTGAACTGGAAGAGACAGGACACTGGGAAGCTACATTTGCCCATTTACAATTGTACGCCTGGACACGAGGTCAGACAGAAAGCATATAGAAGGCTGCAGTATGCAGGGAAGGAGTGTTTTGCATCCTCATTTATCCCTGTGCAGGCACAGAGCCCAAACCACAGTCTCACCTATTGCCCTTTAAATACACACTGTCCTCAATTAAACTTGCCAAGGCACTACAGGCCTGGCTATTGTTTCCTTTACAGCAGCATAATACTGCTGAGTTCAACAGATCAAGTGAGAAAAATCAGATCCAGTCTGTCTGCACTATCATTTGTCCATGGCTGTAAACCACAAGTGGCTTCAGGTTGCATCTGTCAGCATGTAAACATGACTTCAGCTGCTGTTTGTCACGGCAGTGTGGCTTGTTTAGAGTTATGTATCTCACAATTACCATTGAACATTCACCACTGCAAAGACGCTGGTGGTGATACAGGCTTGACAGTAGCAATTATGTTCTTTGCCTCTGGAAAGACAACAGGGTGAGCAGTCTCTTCTGAGCTGCTGGCTGCGGTTTCTCTTTAAGCAAACCAGGAGAAGGTGTTGCAGAGGAGATTTTTGGAGCAATGCTTTGTGCATCCTGTCCCAACCACAAGCAAAGCAAGCCCATGTTTTTCATAGCACCATTAGCCTGTTACTCCCTTCATTCCTGCGGAGCACAGTGCTCCCAGAGCACTGACAACAGTCGCTGCTAACCAGTAGGAGAATACATCACCACTGAGCCAGCTGCCTGGAAATGTTAATGCTGCTCTGTGGTTTCTTCAGGACTCTGGGCCAGCATTTACCTCATCAGATATATCTTTCCTTTGTTGCCCTATCCCAGCCTGTGCTCTATTCTCAGCGCAATCTGTTTTCCATGAGTGACGAGCCTGGGGGTTCCCAAAGGTAGTTAAAGGAAAGCAGGATGCAAAATGAAATACTTAGAGTACATGGGAAGAAAGTGAGGAGAGGGGAGGGGGGAAGGCCTGGAACCAAAAACTACACCTGCTGCTGACATGAGAAATCCTGATCACAGGGGAGAGGGCACAGGGGCCTGGAGAGGAGCACAGCGGGACACAGGAGGAGACCTAGGGGAGAGAAGAGGCGAAGATTGCGATTCCAGCTGAAGCTGATGAGATTGCAGAGAAACTAAATCAGAATAAATTTACAGAGCCTACAGAAAGTAAAAATAGATTTTTGTAACCATCTTTTTCCACAGCGACAGTATTATCATCTCTTTTTCACAAGTGGAGAAAGAAAACGTGATTTGACTTTGGCAGGTTTGGAACCCGGGTTCCTCCAGCCCTCAGGCACAGACATAACCAAGAGATTTATGTGTATTACCTTCAGGTGACTTGGAGAACATTGATTAAAGTGACTTTAACTGTGCAAGACTCAAAATTTAGATACCAGATGGTCCCCTCAGATCAAAACTTGGCTCTGATCTCCAAAAAGATACCAAACTAAAAACCACAACAAAGCCCCCACAAAACATACAGTCCTAAAAATGTATGAAAGGAAGCAGGAGAAGGGTAGTCCTGGCTGTTTCCCTGTACGTATGCAGTTTTTGGTCAAGTGTTATTAGGCCCATCCTGTGAATCAGTTGAAGGGTCTGAATCTAGAGCTCACTGGGGTTACATGCATGTTGCCTCAGCTCTGTGGTTTCTGCCTGATGCACCCATTAGTTACCTTGGCCATCAGTATGTACTTTGCCTTCAGCAATGAAAAAACCTGAGGCTAGCTCTCAATTCACCAGCCTGACTCTCCTGATAGGTCAGATGGTCTGTAATGCTCGCATATGACAGCTTGCCCATCCATGGTACATGATCCACTGCCTGTCCCCCTGTAGCAATACATATGTTGGTAATGAAATTCCTGTTCTTAATCCAACACAACCATTTGATGAGTCTCATTAACTGAATAATCCTTTCAGTTTCTAATTTTTCAGAGTCTGTAGTGGATACTGCACAAGTTTTTCTCTCCCTTTCCTCCACGTCACCAACAACAGGGAATAATCTGGTGTAAATAGATAGTTAGTGTCAAAAATATGACAAAGAAGAGAAGAGAGATGCTGCATACTGTCTGAAGCAAACACCATCTCACTGCATTCCAGCATTTGTGCTAGTGTAATGTTGCCTTGAAAACTGACCCTAATTTCATAATGATATATATCAATAGTTCTTTCCTGACAAATGACCATGACTGCAAATAGTAAGCATCTATCTGAAAATGGAAAAGATAAGTAGTCCATACAGCAATTAAGTCTCAAATGGTTTCCTCTTCCTACTGGAATTTCAAAAGAAAATCAGCCTCAAAACACGTTTTACGTATTTCATTTGTGTATTAATAAGGCTATTTCTCAGTAAGGGCTGAGGATTCAGAATATGAGGATATTGATTACATCATTTTTTTAGCTTTCCACAGAAGGTTTCCAAGGAGGTGGTTAACTAGAACTGAATAGACAACCACATTTGTGCTGAATAGCTAGAAAGCAAAGGAAACCGATTATGTGGTTTATAAAAGGTTTTGTGAATTGTGGAAAAGTTATGTAATGGTTCTGCTGAAAAACTACCATCATATTCTATATGTTCTTTATTTCACTCCAAGAATTTTCAAAAACTAATGTCTTTCTTGGGACCTAAATAAATAAACAGATAGTAGCACCACTGTCATAAAATACATTTATAAATAAGTTTACTAGCACACAGCTGCTCTAAACGCTGCATGTATTACATATAAATAAATATTTTTCTACCTCTGACAGGTGGGGTTATAAAAATGGTTAAAACAAATAATGTTTGTTGGAGGGTTTTGGGGGAGGTTGTCTGTTTTTTTGGAGAGAATCACACTAAACCATTCCACAGACACCTTTGGGCTTGCACAGCATACAGCCCCATATTCACTTTTCAGAACTACTTCCAGGGAATGGAACAGATGTGGAGTAGCCATTGCCTTGGAGCTTGACCTGCAGCATAGGCACCTGATTCTTACTATCCTTCACTTTCTACTGATCATGAATCTGTTCCATTTACATCTTCTCTTTCCTTACATATGATTATTCATGTCAGAACTTATTCCCTTTGGTAATTATATTCATCTTCACATTCCCTTCAAGATCGGAAAAACATTTGTTTTGCTTTTCTCTTTCAGTTCACTGCCTGCTTTGGATAAAGCTGGATATGGAAGTATTAAAATACCAGGGGAAAGCCTGCTGTCACAATGAGTTTGATCCAAAGTCCTTTGAAGTCATTTATAAGCAGTGGTTCCCAATTATTGCTTTTGGATCCACCCATGCCTTTCTACTCCAACAAGAAGCATAAGTATTAAAAAGTTTTCAAAAGATTCATCTGATGGGATTACTAGTTTGATTTCCTGACTAATGCTCTCTGAACATTCAGATAAGCATGTCACCACTTGAAAACTCTCCCGATCACCTCAGGCTAGAATTAAAGCTCCTCTGCAGTCATGGTGGTCAAAGTTTCGCAAACAGTGGATAATTTCAGCTTTACAGCAGAGCTACTCTTTGGTCTCTGCAGGCTGAGAAAGGATACACTTTCTTAATTCTAACGCCAGAACAATCTGTCGCTTTTGAAAACATAGTCTTCATTATTTGAATGATTTAAATTCTGGTGCAATATTACTGGAACAGCCTTAGCATCATTTTGTGCTGTAAAGAGGTTTCTTGGACAATTGCTTATTTGTTATTGCCATCTCCTCTTTCTAAAACAGTGTGTTTCTTCCCAGGAGTTGGATAGTTTATGTTTGAAAGGTATCATTTTAATGGAGGTCCTAAATTTTGTATCCATAGTCTTGGACAACAGAAAGACCACACATAGCAGGCAGACACACATACACATATAACACATGCAACTAACTGTTTACAGACCTGGTTTCTTTTACCACAAATGTTAGCTCCACTAAGATATTTGGCTCTAAAAACTTGAACTGCTTTTGGAATATTGTATAGAGGACCTAGAGGATTCAGTAGAAAATTCTTTAAAATTTCATTCTGGATCTGAAATGCTACTACAATCCTAGGAATATTTTCATTTTGTTGGCCAAAATCTGCATGCCTTCATTCATGGCTTGGTCTGCTAAATTCAAGTGTGGTGCCTCACAATGATGCATTCTCTTCCATGTTCCCTTTTAAAACTAAACCCTAGGAAACGTTGTACTGAGTCTGCATGGCATGCAGGAATATACTGCAATCAACTGAGTAGAATATTCAGTAATGGCACAGAATTTTCACACTTTAACACAAGTGCTTTGCTAAGCTGATGCAATCAAGGAAATACTTCTTCCAGCTCCAGATAAACACTGTATTTGGACTTTGCTGGTTTATCTTTCTCCTTTGGAAAGCCCTTTTCTTTGAGACTAAGAAAAGTAACCAGAGTCATTGATAGGGCAGAGCAACAAGGCAGTATCCCTGGTCAGTCCTCTGAGCAATATCGAATGTTTATATACTGTAGGTTCCCCTGGCCAGTTGCTACCATCACCTGTGGCTTTGAACAAGTCAGAATGCAAAATAAAACTACAGTTTGATTTAAAATATTACTTAGATATTCTGTTTTTCCTGATTCTGTCTGGAAAGAAATGTAACAAATATTCTAAAGAACTTGTGACAGCCTGGAACAGTTCTGGTTTTGCACTTAGGAGACTGACCTTTATGCATACATGCATACACGGAGGGAGGCAAACCTCCAGTGTCCACACCAACAGACACAGAGCCACAGGTACAAAAGGGCTATTCACCTTTTCAAGAAGGTCTGTTCTTTGAAGATCTATCTACTCCTGTCCTTTGCAAAAAAACCCACGTGGGAACAGAATGGGAGCACCCTACAGGCTGGAACCAAACAAGGGTTACTAGGTGGAATATCATTTGGCAGTTATCGTCACCTAGAATTTAAATTTTTGCTTTAGTGTCAGTGATTAAAAATTATGCCTGTAGATCTCATACAATACCCTAAAATAGGTAGCACATGTTATTGGACATCATAGATCCACATAAAAAATAGGGGGGTTTTAATGTTACTAGGAAATTCCTGAGCTTATAGAAATGACCATGAAAGAGTTTCCAAAATGTTTTCATTTCAAATGGCAGGAGGCTTTGATCAGTCTACTCTTTTGATTTATAATTGAAGAGTTTCAACAAAAGAAACATTTTTTGTCTAAACAATTTGCACTGCATTCTTGCCCTTTGATAAGGCAGGAAAAAAAGGACATAAGTTTACTTAATTAGCAACTGTATCTTAAAGATTAATAGCTATAGAGGAACAATTAGGTTGTATTTGGCTGGAGACATCTGTTTGCCATATTCCTGTAACTATTCATATATCTCCATCACTAAGTGAATAAAATAAGAAAAGGACAATTTTTTTTAATGTCTCCAAATAACCATGAATTCCTTGGTAAAGTACAGGATAAGCTCAGCATTGTAGACATCACATTATTTTTTTCCATGATATAAACACTTCTTCCTATGAAATAGTATTCTTAGCATTCTCAATGTTTCTGTCTTTGGACACAACAAAAGACATGGTATAATCAGCAGCATCAAAGGTTCTTTCTCACTCACCCTCAATGACATTTCTTATTTCCTTGTTGAGTTATTCTTTCACTTGAAAATACTTTAGAAAATCTTTACTTCTCTTTTTAACAAAAAGCACAGAAAAAAATGTCATCCAACCCAATCTGTTTCTTCAAAGAAACAGAGCAAACAAATAGTTGTTAGCTAATGACATTAAGGAGTGATACACCAAAAGAGCAGAATTTACACCCATGCCTTGTCTTGATTAGGGTGTTCAAGTTTAATCCAGCATTGCCACCACTTCCTACTGGCTCTTCTTCTTCATCAGTAAAAAACCTTCCTTAGAAACTGTTGATACTGAGCACATGGACCCAATTAAATCTGTAATGAAATTTATTTATTTACAGTTTCAGCGCTGTTGTGGTCTCTGATTCATTCACCAAAAGGTTTTCATTTACTGCAAGAGACTTTGTGGTGGAACCCTGAAGTGCAAAACTGAATGAGCGTTTGGCCAGTTACTGGCATACATCAAACAGTGAACAAATTAAGTTCTAAACTCTCTTTTGGTAGAGAATCTCAGTTTGCATTTTCAGACACTTAAACAAGCTATTACTGTGCTAGTTAAAAAGCTGTGACCCATGCTCGTTAGTCTTGAGTCATGGTTTAGGATGAGAACACTTTTTAAATAGTATAATATTTTACATTAAATATACATGTACAGTGAGAATGTGTAATACGTGTAATGCTGACCAAAGATACACCAACCAAAACATCTAAGATAAACTAAGAAGACAGAAAACAACTAAAAAATCTGGTCCCTTTATTCCTCTGTGGCTCAAGGTCACAATAATAAAATACACGCGATCTATTCACACCTCATATTCTGCCAGAAAATGTTTATTATTATCACCTTTAGAGTTAATATGGTTATCCTTTCACCTTTGAGGAAGTTGTAGTTCCAATGGAGTTATCTGAGACAGTTCATTTTTGTTGTAGTAGTGTGTATGATACTGGTTTGGATTTGTGATGAAAATAACATCATTAACACCAGGATGTTTTAGTTATTGCTAAGCAGTGGGTATACATCATCAAGTCCTCTTCTGTTCCTCTCACTGCCCTGACAGCAAGTAGGCTTAGGTGGGCAAGAAACTGGGAGAGGACACAGCTGAGACAGCTGACTCCAGCTGACCAAAAATATATTCTATACTATATGACGTAGTGCTCAGCAATAAAAACTGGGGACTATCAGCCATCTAGCGGTGAGCAATTCTGGGTCTGGATTCTTGCACCATTTGTTTTTATTTGGGTTTTTTAGGAGTTGGGAGGTTTTAGTTCAGGTTTGATTTGGGGTTTTTTTACTTAAACCGTGTTTATCACTTCTATCCTTTCAACTCTGTCCCTCCATGCCGTTGTAAGGGAATGAGGGAGTGGTGTATAATGCTAAGGTGCCAACTAGGGTTAAGCCACAACTGTTCACATAGTAAATGACTAATTCTTGTTATTGCTATTGCTGTAGCATCTTCCTGTGAATCAGAACACCATTGCACTCATAAATACCTTCAAAATGGGAGGTTAGCATTTCATATTGCTATGAGAGGGCCACAATGGAAATAGGTAATGAGGGATCACAAGGAAACAAAACTGCTTGATGTTAATATTATTGGAAGTGGAATTGGCAAACACACTATGCACACGTTTAACTGAGGCAGTAGAAGCCCTACTATTTGAAAGTGCAGGGCTGATGCAGACAGTAGTAGCCTTTCCGATACATCCTGGATGCAACAGCTCAGATAAGGAGCTGTATTTTCCAAGCCCACAAGGTAAGAAAAATTGAAACACATGAAGAAACTCAGAGAAAGCTTCTGAGGATAAAAAATGCTTATTGAGTCTCTGACTAAAGTTTATCTCTGATTAAAAGTCAACTGGATATGTTTAATCCAAATAGTGACAGGAGACAACGAGGAGCTGAAAAGAGATGTGATACATACAGATTGTAGTTTGACCTCAGGTTTCAGAAGAAAAGAAAGGATAAAGGTAGATTGTAACATTTATCCAGAGCCTCAAGGAAAGGAAAGCATGGATTAGGGTAAAAGTCATAAATACCCCTCTCCAGGGAAGCCTTTACCAAAAAGGAATCTGAAGAGGAGCAAAACCACATTACAGGAATAACTAATGAAGGCAATATATTTCAGGTTACATAGACCCTTCCTACCTCCTGAATGGGTAGTGACAGGCTTCATGTAATAGCAGCTTCTGGAGGTTATGGTACCTACAACTGAAGCAGGCAAAGAGGGCCACAAAATCAGCTGCATCAGGAGGCAGCTTGAGAGGAGGTGGCAAGAAATCAAAGCACCAGCAGCAAGCTCTAGCAGGGAGGGAGAGAGGGTATTTCATTTCTAACAGTGCCTGGCAGGTAATTGCAACAAGCTGATCCCACTGCTGTCTGGGGTGCAGCTGAGATATCGCTGACCTACATTGCACACCATTGAAAACGGAAAGCTCTAGCTCACAGTTTGCAGTTATTTGCACTCAAGAGGGTGCACCTCGGGTGGTGATAATTGCCCATGACCTTGAGGATGTGTAAAGAGATTTAAAAGGTGTGATGTAGAAGGAAGTTGTTTAATTAATGAGCAGCTGAAGGCTGGAAGAGAATTTGATTATTCTTTTTTAACCCTTAGATGTTTGGTACTGCAGACTGCTACTACATTGCAATAATTTATAGGGCCCAAACTACCTGGAGACCTTGTAACTATCTTTGTCTCACAGTCAAAAACAAAAGCATCTTCTGCTTACAAATAAATTGAGCAGTGGTAAACCACACCCAATACAACAAATTTTAAGAAGAACAACCAAAGGAATGACCCTGTCCTTTGGATTTTCCACTGTGGTCCTTCACACATTTGTGTATTTTTCTCTCAATTCCTGAGAACAAGTTCCTTCCTTCCTCTACTTCTGCATTTTGTAGAACATCCAACTGATGGTAAGTAAATACAAATGAGAAAAGAACAATTTATTTCTGATTGGAAGTTACTATGAGAGAACTGGTGGATTTAATTATTTCTACACTGGTTATGTAGTACTTCAGCTTCTGAAGAAGCACCCTTTACTTTTTGCCTGGCACAAAGTGTAAACCAGTTATAACTTGTTTTTCCCATTATCATAACTATCTTCTTTGCTTTCCTGAACAGGGTGTTGCATTCTAGTGCCAGAAAGGGTTTTTTTCTAGCTATTTTTGTTCTAGATGGAACAAAGCTCTCTCTCTGTTTGACTGTCTTTCTTTGTCACAGCTATTTTATAAGGTTGTACTGAATGCTTTTGCCAGTGATTTGGGATGGCAGTCTGTGGGGGTGTCGATAGTGCATAGTCCTTACTGGCCTGCACTCTTAATCTTTCATCTGCCTGCCAAGTATAAAACACAAAAAGACTGAGCTGGAAATGCTACTGGTCTCCAGCACAGGAATGTCCGTCTTTGCCGTAGGCAGCTTGCAAAACCGTATTAATTTCTAAGTTTATACTTCTCTTGTTCTTTTTATTTCTCATTTTTCTCCATGTTCTGTTAAAAAAAAAAGGAAGCTACAACAACTATCCACCCACAAGGGCTTCCTCATCAAGCCTCTCAGCTTTCATGTTTCCTACCCTTGACACCAAAGATAGGATTTCAGTAGTTGCCTAGTGGCATCATAGATGTCTTAAAGTCCTGCCGATATGGTATATTCCAGCATCACATCAGGAAGGCATCTTTCCGCAGATTCTGTGTTGTATGTGCCGGCCCCATGCAGATGTGCTTCAGATACTGCAGGGCACATAAATGGCTCTATGTTTAAGAACGTAAATCTCTTTCCAGACATAAATCTTTCTAACATGACACTGGGTGGCAGGGTGTGAAGATGAAAGAAGAGCATGCAAAAGTGTTGAAACCCAGAGTAAATCGAACTGACTCCTTCTTCCTTAGAAATATAGCCTAAACTGAACAGAGGTTTTGAACAAAAGTTACTTCAAGTACCTTCCATAAAATCCTCCTATGAGGTCCTGGAGAATTCTCTCCAAAGCAGAAATAAGTAAGTAGGAGTCTTGCCTTCACAGGCATCGTTTGGAGATCTCTGCAAAGTAGAAGATATTTAATGAAGTTTATTTTGCAAAGAGATGTCACCACATACTTTTTTTCAGCCAAGGAAGGGAAGAGAGCCAAGAGGCTGGAATTTTCAGTGCCTCAAGGTGATGGCATCCAGCCAGCTTCTCCTTGAAGGCACATCCATGCCAGAAGTGCTTAAGCACAAATGGCACATAAAACAGAAACACCCGTCATTATTGTGCTGGAGTTGTGTGTTGATAATTACGTGAAATTTTGCAAAAAAAATGGTGTGCTTTCCTGCCCAGAGAATGTAATTAAAGATTTCCTGTGTGGAGCAGTATAGTTGGAGTGGTTGTGCTAGTATTATCAACAGTTGGCCTCAAAGCACCCAGAGGAGCATTGCTCAGCCATCCCTGAAAACACGAACACACCTGGACAACATTTCCTCCTCCTAGCTGCCTTTTCACACCCACCTCACCCCTGCTCACTCTTGTGCATGTCATATAAGAGGGCTAAACTGCAATGATGCTCACCTAAGAAGTTTTCCTTTCATTTCATGAGTAGTAAGTCTCTGAAATTATACATACAGAATTTTGAGCAATAACTTATCTTCTGTCTTCATCAGCAAGCAGTAAAGCTCTGCCAAGACCCTGATAACAGTTTTGCAAAAGGCATGCGTGCTCTGATTTTGTGCCAGCGTGGCATGGAGCCAGCCCAGCAGATACATACTTCTCTGCAAGAAAGAACCAGCTCAAGCTCTACAGCTCTTTGGTCCATGTTATGTCACAGGACCTCAAGTACCAAGGAACTGCTGCTATGATTTGGGGGCACCTACTTCTAGATGAGGCAGTCTTTGACTTCGGTATGGCAAGAGGACATTTTCTTATGGGTCTCCACATGGCTATGAGTATGGAGTGTACCTCTGTGGCACAGGAGAAGTCCTTGTTTCCCCTTTTCTCCATTTCCAACTAGTTGCAATGACACAGCATTCTTTTCATTGGCAACTAATACAGGAACAATGTCTGGGGACAGCTGCTGAAATAATTAGGATAAACTTTCCCTTCATAAACCTGAATGTGGCTGGCACTTGGGAGTGAAAAATCTCCATCTGCAGAACATTGAAGTAGGAGTTCTAGAGGTGGCACTTAAAACACAGAGAACACAGTATGCCAGAAGACAAACAAAGGTAATGGAGAAGAAGGCCAGGAGCATATTTTTGTACCAGAGAAAAGCTGTTCAGTTGTCTGATCTGTCAAGGCAGACCTAGTTGCTCATAGTTAGGAAGGATTATCATTCATAAGAAAGGCTTATGAACTGAAGAGGAAAGGTATTATATAGCACAGAAGATGCTAATCTGGGCCTCAAGAATACTTTAAAGCGATGAGTAAGAGTCAGAGAAGTTTATGTTTCATCTACATTAGTTAACAAATCACAGCCAGACTTCCTTTACTGTCCTGCAGACTTGATTTATAAATATTGTATGCTCTATTTACTACATGTCTTTGCAGAAACAACCAGTGAAACTAGGCTCCCTTTGGGCTAGGATTCAGGGTATGTGTGTGTGCCTGGGTTACAGAAGAGTATGACAGTACTATAGGAGTTTTGTCATTCATCAAAGGAGCCTAGAAAAGTTGTGTACCCCACAGATGTCCTTTGGAGATTCTAGCTGATGGCAAAGTTGATCAGATTCAGAGGTCATCTTTGTGCCAGACTGCCCAGCAGCATCTGGACCTACAGTAGCTATGGCTGTCTTTCCTACCTGCTTTCTGGCCACATTTCACACAGTGAGCAAAGGACACTTCCCTGTGCTCTGATTGCATCTGCTTCATTGGGTACACATTGCCCAGTCTTCTGGCTGTACATACAGGCTCATGAGTGGCAGAGCTGGCAAAGATGGTCTTGAATAGTGATTTCAGACCATAAAGATCTCTCCACACTACTTCTAACTTCCCAAGCCCAGTGTACTTGGACTCACTAGTGGGGTACAGTTTGTGTTGTGACTCAGACTCTGCATGGGATGGAAATCAGTAGGACTTTTCATATTTGAAAAATAACCTAGGAATTCAGATGAAAAAGTGGTGGCCAGGAAGCATTACCCCTTGGAGTGGACTGTTGGGAAATGACAGAGTTGCTGCCAGGGATTGGTATCTGGTAAATTTTGAAATAATTGGTTCACATGTTGTGTAAATTTTCATTAATAAGGATGTTTATTGCAATCTTCCAACGATTTTTTTAGAGTGGACCAAAATGTGCAGCAACAGGGATTCATTTGTTGGGTTGATTGATTTTTAAAGTTCGTTAAAATACAATGCTCACTTTTTGGAGCTATTTTTTCATGTTGCTGCATGAAAAAGAGGTTATGCCTTGCCATTACAAATAGTAGATTTTTTTTGTTGGTCTTAAAATTCTGCCTAGCTTTCTAACTCCTAGATTAAACAAATCTGGTCTGCCATGCCTCATTCCATCCCATAAAGTGCCCTTGAGTCCTGGCCCAGAGTGAATGCCAATAAAAGGGACTGTTAATTCCCTACAAAGGCCCATCCACACATTTCATTCACAGTGTTGTTCTCAGCTCCATGAATGAAAAGAGCTATACAGAAGTGTATGCACTTTCATACGCACTTTATACATTAAACCACCCTTTTTTTTTTCTAGAATTTCTTCTTAATGAACCAATACTGATACTGAGATACTGATGCTTTTGCTTTCACCCTCGTTTATTCAGAATATTTTCCGAAGTGGTTAGAAATTGAATCATACTTTAGAAATATCCTTAAAGTTATTTAATCTCATGTAGTAGCTCCTTAGATTTGATTGAGTTCCAAATAAAAATATCTCATCCTGAAACATCTTAGGACTGCATCTCAGTCTCCATCTGGAGCTAACGGGACATACACTGATCCAGCTGTTCGTGCATAGGTCAATTCTGCAGACTTTCTGTAAAATCAGTTTTCATTGAATTGGCAGATTAAGCTCTGAATCAGATCCATTTCTCTCAGCAAGCTGATATAAATTGCGAAGAACTTCAGGCATTACCATATTTAGGGCTCAGATATTTAAAAGTTGATCAGTATGAGTTTTATCCATGCAAGATTTTTGCCCAAATAAATTGGACTATAAAGAAACATGTGAAGTAATAATTACTGGAGAACTGATAATTGTTTTTCTAAGAGGAAACATATACAAATACATATTCAAGAATCATCTAGAGACTGACAAAATCTACTACTGGGAATACCATTTAGCACCCAGTGCTAAGGTAAACAAACAAAAGGACACAGATTTACACACAGCTGAATAATGCTGAATACAGTATGACATCTGAATAATGCTGAATAATGAAACTGACTTCTGAAGGATGTTTCGAGGGCCATGGTTAAAAGCAGGTTTCAGGAATGGATGAGACAAACTCACAGTTCTGTTGGCAGCTGTTAGACACAATTTGCAGCATGCCCTCGGTCTCCTGCTCTGCAGCCTCCCAGTCTCTGAGTTCCAGGGGCATGAAAGAGACGATGTTGACAAGGCCCTTTGCCCTTAATTGCTTTCTTTCATCATCCCACAATGGCTACTGCTCGAGCCGGGAAGAGTGGCTGGACTGGGTTTTAGTCTGACCCTCTTCAGGTGCTATTTTGTGGATGATAGGAACAGGGAAAGTAGGCTAAGACCCTCCCATAAGGAGCTGGGACTTTGTCCTCTTGTCCAACATCATGCTGGGGACACCTCATATCCTGCCCTGTGTCCCTCTTTACCAATGAGAGTATAGGAATATTAGTTCCTCACCTCACACAGGTGAGACAGCAGTAAATCCTGCTGGTAAGTGTGGTGGAAACGATGACCACTACATAGCTACTCATGGTGCACAGTGACAGCAAAATACAACCTATTTGCGGTTATCTGAGCATCCACCAAACCCCAAGGAACCCATGGAAAAGGACAAAAAGCCTATATATTGAATGAAAAAATCCCAGGAAAAGTTTAGGGGTCCATGAATTAAGGTGGCTGGGAAAGGCTGGGAAAGCAACAGAATAGTGCTTTCCCTTTCCATCACCATCTCCACACTGCTTAACAAAAATGTGAAACAAATGACCCAGGAAATATTTGCTCATTGTCTAAAAGTTTAGGAAAGATATCTCCTTCCTGGACCCATAAATGCGTATCATAATCACTATAATTATGTAAATACGTTTGTTGAGTAACAGTGAGAAATATGGTGACTCCTCACGGGCCAGAATATGGAAAATAACACAGCATATAAAGCCTTATTATAAATTGTTTCACTTTGAAGAAACAGTTCCATGTCTTGAGCTGCCTCATAGAAAAGACTACAAATATCTATCAATGATTAAGCAAATAACTAAGACTTAGGGTGAGTTTTATTTATCATTCTTCATACAAATACAGAATTGATGGCAGTAAGGATTCCACTCTTGATGAGATTCAGCTCCTGCCAGTTACCATCGGTAAAAATTTCATCTTTTTTCTGTACGGAAGTCAGAATAAAAAAACAGATTTTATTTCTCTCATGCTATAGTAAGTGAAAATACTGATAATTTGTAAGAGAAAAGTTAAACCAGGAATAAAAATCAGGAAAGAATTCATATTTTCAAGTCTAAAGATCATGGGTGAAATTTGAAGTTTTGCTTGTGTTGGAATTGAACACCAGTTAACCAGATCAGGGTCCTTTAGGAGAAGTCATACCAATAATTCCACTCTTTCAAAACTGATGCCTTTTTTAAAAAAGAATTCTATGGAGGATTGGTCCAGCAGTTTTAATTTATAATCATGAGATAATAATAATAGGCAAGATGAGACATCAACCTAAAAATATTTTTTGTGGTAAGTAAAGTGTTCATTTTCTGTGTAGTTCCAAGTTCCAGAATTGAAGAAACTGAATGTTCATTTGCCAGGTTGATGTTTCAGGCTCTTGGGTCTTTATTAGTAACTGTGGAATGTGACTTTCTCTGGTCATAAATCCCATTCTGGAGCCAAGCAGGTTCCCCAGCACAACTCTTGTCAAGACCTGTCAGAAATATTTGTTTCAACACAGGAAAGTTGAGGTAAACAGTCAATTATACAAATTATGCTCTACCAACAATATCTTGATACACACTATATCAGTTCTAAATATTGAGCATGATGAAAAGGAGTTGATTTTTTTTCTGATTAAAGAATTGGTAAATCAGGATTTACAGTATTTACAATCATAGAACAATTCAGATTGGAAGGAACCTCTGAAAGCCAACTGGTTCAACTTCCTGGCACAAAGCAAGGCCAACTTCAAAGCTAGATCTGATTGCTCAGGTCTTGCAGAGTTATAAAAATTCCCCAAGGATCTAGTTCTCATAATATCTCTGGGGAACTTATTCTACTGCTTACACACTCTCATGTCAGAATTTTCCTTGATGTAACTTGTGATCACTGCCTCTCATCCTTTCATTAGGCAACTTCAAGAAAAGTCGGGCTCCCTCTTGACCCACCAACTGGGCAGTTAGAGACAACAGCTAGATCTGTCTTTAGCCTGCATTTCTCCAAGTTAAACGAATAGGTCCTTCAGCCTGTCTTCACCTCTTGTATGCTCGCTCCAGCCCCTAACTATCTTGGTTGCCCTTCACTGGATGCAGTCACTTGCTAACATCTTTCTTGTTACTAGAGAGCTTAAAACTGGGTACAGTATTACAGATATAGACTCACAAGGCCTGAGAAGAGCAGGTTAATCACTTTTCTGGACTAATTAGCTACTGCAGTCCAGAATGTGCTGAGCCTTCATCACTGAAAGGGCACCCTATGGAATTCTTGTCCACTAGGAACACCGAGTCTTCTATAAATTTCCTCCATAGCCTGTCAGACCTCATCCTGGAGTCATTTCCTCCCAGGTGCAGGACTTCCTATTTGTCTTTGTTAAATTTCTTGAGATACTTGTCAGCCTGCATATCAAGGTCCTTCAATGGCAGTCCTATCCTTCAGTAAATTCACAATTTCAGGTAAGAATTTACTGATATTACGATATGAAATCCACTTTAATAATTATCATTCATTCCTAGAGCTAATTCACACAACACATTGGGGCATAGCCATATTCTGTGAAGATGTGTATGGCTAGAGGATTAAAATTACAGTTTTCTTCAGTTAAAGCTACCTTTTCTAGAAAATTTACAGTTTCCTATTGTTCTTCTTTGTTTAAATTAATGAATAAAAAGCAATAACTTTCTTTGCCTCTGGTCAGCAAGCTCAGGAAAAACAATAGGGCCAAATGAAGTCTTTCCACTCACTAGGTTTCCGTTGTCAGATATTTGCCAAGGTTTCAACCACAGTTTCTTGGCTTGTTTATAGCACCCGAGACGCCCATGTGGTTTGTCCACCCAACTACCTACCAGGCTGGGATTAGTTTCTGTGACAAGCTGGAGGCATCTTCAGTCTGGCAGTCACCGGCAAAATGCACTAATATGAAACATTCTGTTTCAACAGCATGTTAAGCAATAGATGTTTCCTAACTTCCTTTTTGGATTGTCAAGCAATTTCTGAAATAGGAAATTCATTAGAACTTGGTTTTAGTTTTGTCAAAATCCTCAAAGTTTTATATCCATCAGTTACTGCATCTGTGATCTTCATTGGAATATTCTATTTATAGTCAAAAAAATCCTATAAAACAACAGAAATAGAATAAAAAGTGTTCTGTTTCCACTGTGATGTTACTTTGATCCTCACTAATACTCTGATATTTCCTTTTCTTTATATACCACCTGCAGCAGAGTTTTCCAAATTTCTATTAAAATGGCGTGTAGTGGCAGGAGAGAGACAAGCTGCAGAAAATCTAGCCGATTTAGTTTAGGGAGGAAAGAACATGTGGTAGAAGGATGGAGAAGAAAGAGTGAAGGTATAAGTTTTTTATCGTAGGTGTAGAGACAATTACAGAGACAGGAACTACTGTTTCTGACACCATTGCTGATAGCAGCTACCGTCTGTACAATGTCAGGACCCAGATGAGAAAATCTGAGAATCTCTGACTTGGAAAATAAAGACACTAGAAATCTTGTTTAAATCATAGAGTGGTCATAACAGCTGACGTAAAAACTGACCAGAGAGCAGGACCAGGACACAACAGTACCATTGCATGAGTTCCACTTTCTGGAACCGAGCCACTTACTGCTCAAGGCAATCTTAGCAAACTGAATAATAAGTTTTAAACCAAGACTATTTTATAGTAATCAGTTCAAAGAAAGAATATTATTTCACAAAGTAGTAGTGATGAACTGCTTGCATCCTACAAATTATTGCCAGTCTGCCAAGAAATCAACAGTACTGTAATTCCCAGTTTACATCCATTCTACTAGCAGAATTTCAGGAACCTGTAGGGGTCTGTATCCAGAAGACTCCACTATGAAATCATGCTGAAGGACTCACAGCTGCTAGCAATTAAATTTGTTAGGTTGGCCTCTTTGAAGGTTGCTGTTGGCTTATCACAACAAACTAGCACAGGTCTAAGATTCCTCTACATCTTGGTGTTAAAAATCTTGTGGGCAGGGGAATGGACTGGGGAATGATTTTTGTACCACACTTTTCTTAGAAAAAATCAATAAGGGACTATTTCCCCGCTTTGGCTCCTAGATGTTAACAAAAATGTATATATTATTAATTTCATTTGCATTTGAACTGAGATTAAAGAAAGGCTCTCTTCTCTTCCCATGTTTAAAACTGGAATGTGATGCCACAATATTTTTTTGTGCATTATTGGTACAAACCAGTGCTTCTTCCTGGTCTATTTGCAAAGTTTCTTCTTTGTTCAAGATGCAATATTTTTTCCAGTAAAATGTTGACATATCATAAGCAAGACGTGAAAACTTCTAAATAAGTATTTTTGACCCTTCTGTATGTGCTTTGATACAATACCACCAGCTTAGTCTTTAGACTTAGTAGATTGTGCTGGAATAACTAATGAGCAGTAGTTTGCCAATGGAACGAGCAGAGAGTGTAGATGTTCAGACTAATACAGCAATAGAAAGCAATGTTGCTTGTTCAAGTAAAAAACTTGTAGCTCTTTTTTCAGCGAGCTTTCTTCATTATTAAGTTTAGTAGCACTGTAGAGAAGAAAATAGTGTCATTATTATCACTTTGACTGTCACTGATTTTCTTGTTGGACCTGAAACATGATAAGTAGGTTGACCAGTAAACCAGGAAAAGAACAAAAGCCTGTCCTAGTGGGTTCGCTTGTTGACTTCTCTGCTTCCTCTGGGATGACGAGGATTCACAGACAGAAGACACAGCCTTTCTTATACGCACTTTTCCTCTGTTCAAATCAAAACCTGAGCTTGTGGGGTATCTGGAAAGAGATAGCCAATTTGAACAGCGAGGCCCGCTGAACAATAGCCCTGGCCAGCCCCACTAATGTATCCTTTGGAAATGTGTCACTCACACAATTTAACCTTAGGCTGTTTCCATGAAACCACACTGCCTTTACAACAGTTTTCTCCACAATTGAGGCCACCCACAACAATATGTGCCTGCAAGTTGAGACTTTTTTGGTAGTTGCTGCGACAAGACCTCTTCCTCTGTTTCCTACCACTCAGGAGAACTCTAACTCTCAAAATGTCCCCAGTGTTACTTCCCCCTCTGAAGTTGATGCAGATGCTCCCAACATGCAAGTTTCTTGTTTTGCCCTGTAGACCTCCATGACATCATGAACATCCTTAATGCAAATGATGGCTCATTCCTTATCTTCCCAGCACATCACTCCTCAGCAGATTGTTTGTTCCATGGATTCCCTTCCCAGGGAATCTATCCCACATGAACAGCCCTAATGGACACTGGCCAATCCCCACTTTTTCTCTTCATAATTCTTCATTTCCTTGTTCATCAGTAGGGGTCACTAGAGGCACCAATGCATCGAGGACAGCGAATCATGCCAGATTTTCATAGAATCATAGAATGGTTGGGTTGGAAAGGACCTTAAAGACCATCCAGTTCCACCCCCCTGTGACGGGCAGGGACACCTCCCACAGACCAGGCTACTCAAGGCCCCATCCAACCTGGCCTTGAACACTTCCAGGGAGGGGGCATCCACAGCTTCCCTGGGCAACCTGTGTCAGTGCTTCGTCACCCTCATCATGAAGAATTTCTTCCTAATGTCTAATCTAAATCTCCTCCCTTCCAGTGTAAAGCCATTCCTCCTCATCCTATCACTACTTGCCCTTGTAAAAAGTCCCTCCCTGGCTTTTTTGTAGCCCCCTCAGGTACTGGAAGGCCTCTATGAGGTCTTCATGGTGCCTTCTCTTCTCCAGGCTGAACAACTCCAACTGTCTCAGCCTGTCCTCACAGCAGAGGCGCTCCAGCCCTCTCACTTGCCTACTCACTAGTAGCACTGCCTATTGGATTGACTCAGATGTTCTGCTGAGACGTAAATATATTTTTGGCATGTTTTTCTGAGTCTCTCTGAGCACTGTATCTCATTGTTTACAATATTCTAGCATATTAGCATTCACTCTGGTGCTACATCAGTCTGTGTAGACTGAGCAGAGCACTAAAAATATCCTTGGGTAAATCAATCCCTAAAAGAGAGTCCATAAAGGAAACAGAACTGGAAAAACAGATTTCCACAAAATACACAGATTTCAATGAAGGCATATAAAACTAATAAAAAGTGAATATCTTATGCCCATTTATTCTCAGGAGCAAATGGGATTTTTAAAATGTATTAAAACATCTGATATTTGCATATAGTTGCATATTGATCTAAGCTGGAGAAGCACATTAAGGCATTCAACTTGGAATCTTAAACGTAGATTTGTACTCTTCACCCTTGACTCTGTAACATGACTTCAGGTCTTATATTATTTGTGCTACGGTTTTAATCTTAATGCAAGCAGCAGCTGAAGTGCCATGCCAAGATCTTAAGTTTTTGTTCTATTAAATTCTGCTAGCTTGGGCTCGAGTAAAATTTACTTTATTTACAACTTTTCTTTGTTCTAGCTGCTGTGGTTCTTTCAGCTGCCAGATTGCTTGAGTTCTGTATTAAATAGTATTCATAATAATACTAAGGATTTGTATGATCATCCATGTATTGAGTATCTTACAAAAAATAACTAGTTTTATTTGCAATAACTAATATAATGTTGCTTTCAGTTTGATTTAAAATGTTTATATTTTCCTCCTATGATTATATTATCCATTACAACTGTTGAGAAAACAGGCTCTACAATAAAATTGTAAGTCATGTTAAAATGAACTGGTTTCCTAAATGTAATATAAGACATTTGGATTTCATTTTCTTCCAGACACATAACTTTTTATGACTTCATTTTTGAAAGATCGTCCTGCGCTCCATCATTCATATTTGTTTCTGCTCTGGCACATTATTCATTACCAATAAATTTATTATAAGATGGAGTTGGGAATCCTTGTATTTTGTGATTTCTTTAATTCTTTTCTGAGTTCATCTAGAAACTCACATGAATATCTCAGTCAAATATAAGCAATTATTTGGAAGTGAGCCTAAAGATAAATCATGAGGTGTAAGCAGAGCGTACTATGTAACTCTTCTTTGGTACCCAGAAGCAGTATAAAAAACAACAGAACTTTATTGAGACATAGATTTTTCTTATATTTCATCCGTGTTTTAAAAACTGTATTATAACTGCAACAGAAAAATTACTATTTTCATCAGTCATTCTTTTTACTAACAAAAGATTAGGTGCCGTTCAGTCCTATATAAAATATTTTTAGATTTATATAAAGTCACTGTTTTATGCACAAAAACATTTGCAGAATGTCATATGAAAAAAGCCACATTTTAGTTTCTCATAAAATATAGGGCATTCTGTTTTATAAAAGGTGGCTGAAGGCAACTTCTATTAGAAGCATCAGCATTTCCCACCACTATAAACCTCACTGCACAGCTGTAACCCTCAGAATGCTTTGACAGTCTTGACCATGTGTGGTTTACAGTTAGCCTCCAGCTAAGGAGTTAAGGTTGCTGTCAGAACAAATAGTGTCAGAAAGCTTTGTTCTTAAAGGTCAAAACCAATAGTCTTTGTGTGAGCTGATTCTAAAGTGAGTTTTGTTCCTGCATCTGTCATCAGCACCCTTTGTGACTGGACAAGTCACACTCCTGACGTGTATTTTAAGGATAATAGTTCTCTTTTGCCTGCCTACTTCCAGTGCATCCTCTTTATGGCAGAGACCATCTCTTTCATGGTGTAAGAACTGCACCCAGTACATAAAACAGAGTTTGCTAATCCCCAGTCAGGAAGGAATTTAACAGGAATATTACAACTCTTCTTTCTTTCTTTCAGATCCATGTTAAATACAAGGCTCAAATTGTGAAACTTCAAAAAACTGTATCAATGGGTATATTTAAGCCGTATCAAATTAGATATTTTCCAGCTCCAGAACCTTTTCTTGAAACTTGAACTCTGTAAACTAAATTATTTTTAGCTTCAAAATTCCACTAATTTATTTTCATTTTTCTTCAGTTTTGTATGCCTTTATGCTTTCAGTTTCTGGCAACATCTATGAGTAACAATGCCAAAGTCCTCTGTTCAAATCATATGTTTCGCCAAATGAAAAGGGGAAAACGCTCAAAATCATGCAAGACAGTCCTTCCTCATGAGTCTTCTGTTCTCATGAACTTTGTAGGCCAATTTTTGAAATGCAAAAGTTCATCTTTTAAGATACATCAGATAAGGAACAAAACTTTTGGAATTCACCCATTTGTCACTACTTCCTCTTCCTTCTGGCAACAAACAAGACTGCTGAAGGGAGGGAAAAACAAAAAAGAAGGGAGAAAAATCCAAAAATATTTTAACATGGAATGAGACAATCCTTGAAAGAAAGTGCTGGAGAAAAAAAAATTAAAGGATGGCAATAGGATGGAGGGAACTGACTTCAGAAGGTGAATTATGGAGAGGTAAAAGGGGGTGCACGACTAAGACAAGTGTCAAAGTGGATAAATATCTGTGCTTTGCCCTAGAAACAAAAACATCTAGTTTAGACTGAACACCTCAGTTCAGAAAGCTAAAGCCGAGATGAGTGTTGCTTAAAATATTTACTTTCTTACCACATTTTTTATTCTTTTTTTTATGCATCAGTAATTATTTTGTTCAGTAATACTGGTAGTATTTAAGGATTTGAATTTTTAAACACTGATTTTTGATAGAGTATTTGTAATAGACTTCTGTAATTGTTACAAGCCCTTCAAAGCTCTTGATTGTAATAAAAGACACTATTACAACTTGTAGATAAACACTGTATATTCAAGTACTGTACTACAACATATGAGAACTTAACATATTTGCATAAAAATCCCATGTGGGAAAAGGGAATGAAAGTATTTGGGTTAGCCTACTTCATTTACATTCACACAACTGTGAACTATCTACGCAGGCACTGCAGTGTTCCGTGAACTCGCACCATGCCCTCTGCACCCCTAGCTATTTAAAGTCTCTTGATATAAAGAGTCTTATAAATTTCCATTGTCTTGCAACTTGGAATTACAGACACTTTAATCGTATGGTTCTCATGTCATCTGATCAAAAGATCCTAATCTTCTGGGTATTCGCAGCATTGCACGACTTTTAGCCACATGACTTTCATCACATTTCGTGGATGTCAGAAGGCTAAAACCTCACACATCACTTTGAAAATGTACTCCTTTAAAGTATTATTGTTAATCGCATTCATGGGTGCCTGCTAGGATTCCTTGCTTTGCTTTCTTAGGCTCACAGCTGGTTTTGATTTTTGTGGACAATGCAAAATCCTGCTCTTCTCACCCACCAGACACCAACCTTACTTTCTTTGCTGGAGCAACAAGTCTATCAATCTATATTTTTTCACTAAAAAAACCCTTTTTATGACTAACCTAATATTATTTTAGTTAATGTTTGGCAGAAATCAATTTCATTTTTATTCTTCAGTTTTAAAAACAACAGAACAATAGTGATTAATGGAAGAAATCCCTTGATGGCAATCTAATACATACACTAAATATGCATTAGTCTATAATATATATATGTCTATATAGAGACATACTTGTAAATCCTGTATATGGAAATAAGTATATGTAGGCAAATGTATGAAGTCTAATCTTTTCTTAAATTTGATTCCAGGCAACCACACAAAATATGTCTGCCTGATTCTCAGGGTTGGTTGTGATCATTTACATTGAGTAGTACACAAATTATAGACGAAGAGTAAATGGCACTGCCTGCTTTCTGTGCTACCCTGTCTAGAAGCAGCCACTTTCACCCTGAGACTTTCTCTCCTCTTCTTTCTCAAAAGACTGACCTCTCTTCTGAAAAACAAGAGAAGCTCCAGCCTACTATTGCACAGTGGCCACAAAGTAAATCTTAACATTGGTTAGCAAGTTCTCCTCTCTGCATTATTATTACTGCTCTTTAACAAACAACAACAAACATTTTTCCAAGACATTGATTTGTGGAGTTGTACAATACTAGTCCATCTTTCTTTTAGGTAGCATTAATATGGGAAACTTAGCCTCTCAAAACTGCTGGGAGGAGCCCAGGAGTCCTGCCTTCAGATGCAGAGCTCCACACATTCTGCTCTTTTTTCCTGTTCCATAGCAATAACTTTCAAATCAGGAAAGTGGAGAACATTACAATCATCTCTCCATTCTAAACAGGCTTCTGTCTGCTGTGAAACAGAATGTTGCATTGTTTGCTGGGATTCCCAGAGATAGGCCTTTATTGGAGATACCTGATCCATGTTGCAGAAATACAGGGTGATGAATAACAGCCAGGTTCCTGGATCTAGCAGTGCTAACAGGGGGTTTATACTGCTGCACCAATAAAACACAATTCACAATAAAAAAAATCTTATCACCCATGACCTTATTTTTCAGCCTGCCATAAGTCTGTGTGCTTTAAGGTAGGCATTTTAATTTCTGCCCTCTTGGAGACAGATTCATCTGCTCAGGTGCCAAGGATTTAACTAACACCACATGAGGTGTCAGGGTGGTCAGCAGGAGCAACAGGTATGCCTCGCTCTGGCCCTCCAGCCAAGGTATCATGTGCCCAGGGAGGCTTTCCTAGGGAAAATTTCCACCAAAAGTACACTTTTTCAGTGAAATGCTGTTAGGAAAGGTTATTCCTTCCCTTAATTACTTCGGCTTTATGCCTAATGCTCAGTGGGATGTGTCGAGGCCTTGCTGACTGAAAAGCTCATGAGCTGGCCACTACTTTGAGGTGCATCTGTCTGCGCTTACAGGGAGGGTGCCAAAAATAGCAAATGTTTAGATCTCTGCAGCCAAGATGTCTGAAAACACAGACCAAAAAACCAGTACTTTTAATATCAAAGTGAGTCAACTCCAACAATTGTCTGAGAGATTAAAACAAAACTTTAGGAAACAAAAATGCCCTTTGGCATGAAGTTCCTTTTCACTAGTCTTCTCTCTGGCCAACAGCTTTTTCCTGGGGCCCTGGGTTGCAACAAAGGCTGAGCAACCTGCATGGGATCCTCTGGAAAGGCCTTCTTCACAGCACCTCCAAGACATGTATTTCTTCCCTAAGCCTCACAGAAAATTTCCAGTGTCTAAATGCTGCAGCCTTTTGCCTGCTGGCTCCTACCTACTGGCTCCATCATGCTCTCACATTAACTGTCCCATCTTCTAGTCCAGATGTGCATACGTAGACAGCCCGAGAGAAATGTCCTCCTCCCAGGAGCTTCATCTGACCTAGAGAAGAGCATCAAGGACAAGGCAAGCAGGGTTCTCCTCCTGCTGCCCAGCCACTCTCTCTAGCAGAAGACAACATGCAGTACATCTACAACAAGGAGTAGGCACACTAAGTGAATGTGCTGTCTATCACTACCACCGTTGCATGGTAAGTAAAAATTTTAAGTCATCTATGTGCATAAAGATGATTAAGTTAGTACAAACACATTAATCCTCTTCCCTTTTTCCTGTGTTTCCTCCTTCAGTTTCTCTTCAAACACTACAACTCTGTTGACTGAGAAAAAGATTTTTTTCTCTCTTGCCAAACTTCATCTTTAACTGGAGATTGTTTACTGTTTACTTGCCTTCGTGATGCATTTTCACACATATTCCTCTGACTTTTTTAAACTCAGCTGAAAAGCTTGTAGTCTTATTTTACCAAAATCATAAGCTGCTTCTATGATCTGACATTTAAATGTAATGGTTCTTCCTGTTTCATTATCTCTTGACATACATACATCCTAACATGTATCAAAGTTTTTATCTTTCTTCTTTCTGATAACAAACTGTTGTTTTCCTTACAATGATCTGTCTCAATTTACTCTAAATTTCTCATACATTGCCTCTGATCTGAAATGTAAAGTTCGTGCATATTTACAAAATTGACCTGTTCGTATTTGGGGACTGAAGCAGATTATTTTATTTTAAATTTCAGGACCAATCCAAATGCTGCAAATAAATGTGCATACAGGATTGGCCAACATTTCAGTCCTATTCTCACAATCCCTCTCCAAATTCAACTGCATACTGCAATTATTACTGGTCACTGTTATCTTACATGGAAATGTAAATATTATTTGTAATTTTCTGCCTTATTTCCATTCAGCTGATCTCTAGAATGGAAATGTAAATATTATTCTTTGTATAAATTTAATCTAATTAGTTTAAATTTGTTCCATAATTTTAATAATAGAATATTATATAAAATTAATATTTTATATTAAAATAGATTAGTCTGCTTCTTTTTGTTCTATATTAAAAAAACAACCAAACAAACCACCAGATCTCACTGCCTTCAGTCTTCTAGGCTCCCTTCCTTGTGGATGTTAAGCCTTCTTCTCCAACAAGTCTAGACCCATCTAGAATTTGATTCAATCGCTCACGTATAGGTGTCAAGTCATAGGTGTCACATGGCACCCACAGGGGACAGGTAGATGTGCCACATAGCCTATGGAGTACTGATATCCTCCCTGAGCAACATCTAGAGGACAGGAAAGATTGCCTAAGACATCTCCAAGGTATTACCTAAATACCTCATAGGTTGCCTAAGTGTAGATGTTGTCATAATAAACTGAATTCCACTTCTTGGTTTCTGTTCAGTTGCACAGGTTTTAGTGCCTACTGCTGTCTGTCATTGCCTGGCCTCTAGCTGCCATATCCAAGGAATGCCTTGCCTAACATATTTACCATCCTTATGGTGCAAAGAAATATATGCCCAATATTATTTGCATCACTCTATGGTATTTAAGACTTCTGCACACAGCTGGCACGTGAAGAACAGCTCCCATGGAATGCCTCATTACGAAAAATTCACCATCTTCACCAGCATTTCTGCCACTCAGCATTTTTCTAAAATCTTTACTACTTACAAAGCTTTTACAGTGGAAACATCAACAGAACAAGGAATGTCAAAGTAAAAGCTAGAAAGCTTTCTTCTACTTCTCTACTAGGGATCATAGAACTCATTCTCAAAAGGAAAGAGCCAAAAACCTTTCACAGTTGGATTAATGAACTCTTTTCCTCATTTGTGATTATTCAGATCATTACTCGTTCATCAGCCTAATACTGCTCTATTCTCATTGTTCCCTATTTCCCTGAAAGTGGCCCAAGAGTAAATTGAAACAAAATAATAACTTAGTAACATAAGTAAGGCTGGTCATTACTTCTAGGCTACCAGAGGGAGTTCCTCTTCTCAGACATAATCAGCAACATTTTCCTCTGATTAGTTAATCCTGGCCAAGAACTGAAAGAAAATACGCACAACTGCACATGCGGTTTGCAGTAAAATAACTGCTTATCAGATATGGCACTGTGTATTTGTTGCTAATTACTGTAATTAGTCATAAGCATTAATGAGGAGTTCTAGCAAGTAACGGTTTCACATACTCTTTTTCTCTCCCCACTGGAGAGTCTTTCAGTCTTTTTGCATCATGTGACTCTCCCTGTCTGAATCTTTCCTTCTTTGATGAACCTTCCCTTTGTCTGATTCGAGGACCTAGGTCCTTAATTTCTTGTGGAAGGAACTTTGCCTCCAGTGTTTCATTTCCCACAGCCATGCTAGGCCCTTTGCTTCTGCATTTTTTTCCCTATGGTCAACTGTGATTACAGGAAAACAGTTTAAATTCCGTGTAAAATTTCATGCAGATGTGAAAATACGTTGTTACTTGCTTAATCATGACAAGTCACTCACAGCTGAGACTGAGCAGGACAACATAGTGTAAACAACTCTAGCAGTTGTGCAACAAGAGAAATGTAGTGTATGAGTCTTGCTGTAGATGAGCTGAAAGCCTGTGTCTTTGCTCCTACTGGTGCTCTTTTGCTGCCTGTTTGCTACTAATAGCTTAAAAGAGGTGGCTGACAAGTTAGGTACAACCAAATAAAACTCCAAAGTCTCTGAGGTGTCTTTCTCAGAAGATATCCTTCCTCTTTCTGTGTCTCAGGTGTGCGCACAGGAGCTGTGTGAGCCATGGCACTAGGCACTAACAAGTCTTGAGAGCTGTTTTATAGTTTACCTGAAAGGCTGCACCACTGGAGCACAGCGTATCACCAAAGCAAAACCATATCTGAACTTGACTGATGATACAGTCTATTCTGAATCCTTTCAGACTCCCGAAGCAACGATCATTCCTACTATTGAAAATGGTACAACTAATGCATCAATGAAAGTAAGCACTCTTTGATTTACACTGTGATAGTTTCATCCACCTTCAGTGTCTCTGGGGCCATTAACAATTTGCACAGAAGATCATGTTTCATCCCAGAGTTTAATCTTTGGAAGGTCTCTCTGAGCCAATCAATTCTTAACACAGTTTTAAACCATTTACTACACCTTCTTATCAAGTAACAATCTTATCTCTTTAAGTTACGACCACATGCATGGTCCAGGACAAATGCACAACATCTGTTAAAAAAACTCCACCACTCTTCTCAGCAATTTCTTTGAGCATTTCACATGGCTGAGTACCAAGGTGTGCACTGTTGCACTAAGGATGTTGAAACAGGTTTACATACACAGAGCTTTATTAGCAAGACCCATAGCTCAAGGTGAACATTACTTTGGGGGAAAATATAAATAAAAAAGCAGAGAGAGAAAAGGAAAACTCAGTGATAGGATCCCACAGGGATACTTGCCTTGGAGGGTACTGTCCAGTGCAGCAGTGTGACGGTGTGACCGTGACAAAGATTTTCACTGTGCTTTTTCAGGAGCGTTGTACACTTCTCACCAGTACCTGCCCAGGCTCTGTTATGGTTGTTCCTGTTGGGATGCTTTTCTCACTGAATGGAATATGCTTGACATATGTTTCATGCAATCAATTACAAAACTTCCATCCATATAAAATATTGGGTAACACAAGAATCATAGAATCATAGAATAGTAGGTTGGAAGGGACCTGAAGGATCATCTATTCCAACCTTTCTTGTAGACGAGATGGCCCAACACCTTCCCAGCTGAATCTTAAAAGTGTCCAATGTTGGGGAAAAAACCACTTCCCCGGGGAGTTTGTTTTAATGACTGATTGTTCTCATTGTGAAGAATTTTCCTCATCTGTCCAATTGGAATCTCCCCAGGAGTAACTTGTACTCATTACTCCTTGTCTTTTTCCTATGACTCCTTGTAAAAAGGGAATCTCCGTGTTCTTTGTAGCCACCCTTTAAATACAAGAACACGGTGATAAGATACTTAAATTACCACTGTTTACTTTGTTTTACATTAATTTTCAGTTTAATACAAATGAAAACTTACAAAGTAAGGGGTAAGAAGTGGATAATGAGGGTGAGGAAGGAAAAGGTAGGGAAGACTAGTAGACTCCCACAGTAGTGGCCGGTCCTTCCCATGAGAGCTGTCGTACCAGTGTCAGAGTTTCTGGATACAAGGCCTTGAAAGCAGCAGCACAAAAATAACTGCATGAGAACAACAGAAAAATAGTGTCCTAAAGGCTTTCAAAAGACGGTGCCAGAAGATCTTAGGTGAGATTCAGAGCTGCCAGAGAAAAGCAGGCCAGAACCTTGCAAGTGGAAGACCCTAAGTATTGCAGAAGTTAAGGTATCTAAGATATTGTGCAACAACACTTATCTCACACACCAGAGTGTCTGTGGTACACTATTTCTTTTTGAAAAATCAAAGCTGAATCTAACTCTGAAGGTTGATTTTGTAAAACTACTGTCAGGACAAAAGAATGAGAGTGCATAAGAGCAGAGCAGCTTCCCCACCAGACCTTAAACGTGTCCCTTACTTTTATGGTAGAAGATTTTTCAGCCTGGGAAATGATTGTGTAAAATGTATTTATGTGTAGATTTTGTCCACACTACACAGTCTCTGGCAGCTCCTAAGTCTGGAGACGTCCAAAGCACAGAATGTTGTCCTGAACATTCTGTAAACATCTGAAGCACATACTTGAGACATGCTGGTCTTCAGCAAATTTTCGTTGGCCCTAAGCTGAAAGGATCCACTATGTTCTGTATTTGAAGCAAATAGAACAATCCCATTCAGATGGAAAAACAGGAGCCTTAACTGCAAAGGACAGGGGGAAAAAAATCCTTTTCATACGCTTAGGATGACAAGAATTTAGCTGGAGTATCTTGCCCAGTTTGAGTGCTGCAGTTTGAGAAACTTTTGGATCAGTTAGGGAGAGTTCAGATGACAGCAATGAGAAAGTCTAAAAAAAGATAACCTACAGGAAAAAATTGAAAGACACCAGAAGATGCACGCAGCTCAGAAGAGAGCAGTAAGAAATAAGACCCTGTCTTTGGACAGTTTCTGTTGACAGTTTCTTCTCTGCCCTACCTGTAAATATCCTAAGATCACCCCGTGCAGACTGCCTATTTTAAAATGTTTCTACAATGCACTGAGTTCCTAAATATCTTAGAACAAATGATAGGAAGTAAGAATTCAGCTTCCTTCCCTATTTCCTGCTGTCCCCTGTAATAGATCTAGTAATAGCTAGCAATCCTTAGTAATATCTAACTTTTAGAAGGACAACATTCTTCAGCTTCTGCTCTGGAATAAAGGATGACGACCTCAAGAATTAATCCTCCACTGCTGTTCTGTTTCTTTGTAAACACAATGATCTGTCAACTGCTACATTTGTACTCCTTGACAAGTGAAGATGTCACTTTTCAAAGATGTTGTTGCTTATTGTCTGGCTTTAATGGCTTCATAAGTAGCCAGTTAGTATGTGAATTTTTTTCCAGTTATGGTATTTGCAATAAACCAGTATGAAATAGTCATAGTGTCAGGACGTTAGGCTTATGGAGACAGCAAAACCCCTTTCACACACTCATTCATAACAATATTCCTGTGCGTGCCATACAGTTTTTCTTCCATTTTTGAAGTTTGAATTTTACCTGTGTAAGAGCATGAGAAACAGACATCATCTGTGTAAAGGGTTTCTGTTACAGCCTAAATAATTAAAAAGAAAAATCCTCCCTTGATATCAGTGGCTGCTGAGAACATACAGCAAATCTGAATATAAGCCTAAAGGTGTGTTAATTTCAATGATTTGTTTGAAATGTCAGTGATAATTTAGGGCATTGGAAACAAGACGGAAAAATTCAATGTTATGAAAATATCACAAGCTGATTAAAATTAAAAAGAGAAAATGCAGAACATATCTTCTTTCAAGGATATTTCACTTTTTGTGTGATCTAAGCCAATGACAAAGAAGCATCCAAGGCCAATGTCTTTTAAGAATTCAGTTCCTAGAAAAATAATAGTAACTTATACATTTATAAGCCAAAAATTCAGAACAGAATTTACCCTTACAAAAGCCTTACTGTAGCCCAGTCTTTGCATAATTATTTTGGCTGTGGGACATCGTACTGAGTGGATAGTAGTAATTTTGGCAGTGTAAACATCCATTAGGGAAATTATAAAAATTATCCCCAAAGCTAAACATTTTAAAAATACTTCAGTTGCCATTCTCTTTCAATTGTGGTAGTTTCCCCTGAAGTCTGTATTTAACTTTCTCAGTCTCTAACAGTCACCCCACAACCTTTCTTATTTAACACTCAGCCAAGGATGTGTCAAAAAGTCTCATGCTAAGACGTCTCTACAAAAACCAACAACTTTGTTTGTCATATATCCTTGTGTTCAGGTACAGATGTATGCGCAGCGGGCTGTGGCGGGGAAGATCAGGTGTATTTTGTTTCCTTAGTTAGCACTGTACAGCCTGTTAGTGTATGATACACTTTGAGGTACTCTAGAGTACCACACTCAGCCGGCAGCAGCAGGTTTTGAAGGTCATTTTTTCTCCCTAACCCTTGATCTTCCCTTCTGGCACACTGAAAATATCTCAGATTCATAAACTTTGATACCTAGAATAATTTTACACGGCCAAAGGTTACCAAAAGGCTGCCAACAGCATGTCTACAGTAGGGTGAATGAAGTCATTCTATTGACTCAGAGCAATGGCGAGAAGCTCGCTTTGGCACATCTGAGACGTTGTGAAAAATCCAGAAGAAAAATAAATAGCATACGCAAGACAGAAAAAAGCTAGACTGTCATACTGAGCAACAGAGCAAAAGCAAAGTCAGGCCTCCAGGTGACAGGACAATTAAGTCTTATTAGTGCCCTCAGGCCCTGATACTTACAGAAGTTAAATCACCCTAATGGAAGAAAGATGTTTTTGTGGAATCAAAGTTGGTTAAAGGACAGAAAGCAAAGTTTCAACAGGGGGTGCTTTGGTAGTTGCTGCTGGGGCCAAGTTTAATTGACATCTACATCAGTGACCTGGTAAGAAGAACACCTACTGAAATCTCCTGTCTAGCAATAATGCTAAGGCCTTTCAAATAATCAAATGCTCAGTGAGATGGGGGAAAAGCACAAAGTGAGTGTCAGTGTAGAAAAACAGGAGATTATATATATAATTAAAAATGTTTACAAATTTAGCTGTGAGGTCTGAGTTCAGCAACTCAGTGTGTAACTCAGGCACTTAAGAGTCATCTCATCTCTCTGAAATGATTGGCTCAGTGTGCAGCAGCAGCCTAAAGAGAGTCATTAGAGATCTATGTGTGCCCAGAAAGGGTATGAAGGCAACATATTTGGCACCATTTTGCCACTGCTAAAAAAATTCTTGCACCTGTATTTGGTATATAGTTTCTAGCCCTCATCTGTACATCTGAAGGACAGATGGGAGATAAAGAAAGTACAAATGCTCTTAAAATGATCAAGATGATGAAGTAGTTGCCACACAGCAAGAAACTAAAAACCCTGGGACATTTAAATTTGGAGAGAGGGAAATTGAATGGAATATTCATGAGTTTTACAAAATCATGATAGCCTTGGTTAAAAAGAACATGAAATTATTTTTCCATAATGCGCAATATTGTAGCTGCAGTCACTCCCTGACTTAGTAGGAAATTAATATGAAATGGCTAAAATAAAGTACAGTTTCATACTCAAAGGTTAGTGAACTTCTAGAACTTGTTGCCACAGGAATTTGTGAAGGCAAATAGTATCAGCAGATTTAAAAGAGGATTAAACAAATTCAAGAATAGCAAACCCATAAACAAATACTTTTTTTGTTTACAAATTGTTCTCAAAGAAAAAAATTATTCTTTCTTCACCGTTCTTTATGACATCCTGATGGTTTATCCTTGAGGAATTTCTGCTGGTCAGTCTTTTGTAAATGGCAGCCTTACAGTTATTTGCGCTGTATGTACATTTGTTCAAACTCCTGTCATTGTAGCTGGGAGCAACAACCACAGAGAGCTTTACAAAACAATAGAGGGTGGAGAGTTTGGAAGCCAAGTAGAAAATCTGGAATAGCATAGAGAAGACTGTTGAGGAAAAATACTTTATCAGGGCCCCCAGCTCAAACCATCCTTGAACTGCTGAATCTATTTTGTATATGCCTTGTTCTGTCGGCAGGCTTATTTCAGGACAAAGTCTTCACATTAGTGTGGTTTGGTATGATATTTGTCTCGGGAAATACCCTGAACTGAAATACCTGGAGGCCAGACGAGTACTTGGGAAAAACATCACACATTGTTGCTCTCTAGGCTTGCCCTTGCTTCGGTTGAAAAGGGTATTGGACCAGGCAGACTCTTGATCTGAATCAGCATGGCTGTTGCTACCTTGACCAGTGATCCTGCCTTAATTTGTATATTGACTAAAGCAACAGAACGTGTTAATATTAACTTCACAATGCAATCCGCTGATGTGTTGAAGCCAGCCAATGGATTATACTCCTTTGCACCAGTCAGCTCAAGCAGTTGGGGGTGTTAAGACTAACATTTTGAAGCAATTTGTGGAAGGGGATGTTCATGTACCGACCCCATGGTTTGTCTGTCAGAAAATAAAAAGTGATCACTTTTTGGAGGTGCTGTGGTAGTTTTAAAAGTGCATGGTTATTTTGTTCATTGCTATTTTGATCCTCTAAAAGTCATGTTTCATGACTTAATATATTGTTATTTTTATTATATTTTAAATTGGCCCATTTTTCATCTGAATGTCGTTATGCTTATATAGCATTCTCAGTATAGCATTTTGTAGCTGATTAAAACACATTCAAATAACATTTTCCTTTAAATCACACTGTTAAATAACTTGCAGACATCTCTATACTTGCACAAGTTCACTTCTGTCTTATATCAAGCCCCGCTATTTCAGACATCAGGTCTTGACAAAGAAAATAAAGTTGATATAGATAATGATACAGATATATACATAGATATAGAGAGCCAAAACCTGGAGCTACTCTGTGACTTGCTCAAAGTTACTCAGGGAGCAGCAGAGGATGTAAATTAGTGCTAGATCTCACAGTTGTTGTCCTGAACCACAACTGCAACATTGCCTTCGCTTTTCTTACCACTTGTATTTAAGGCACAGCTTCCTATATTAAGATCTTCTACAGCCACATTCCTAGGGAAACTCCAGAGAATCTACCTTCTTTGGGCCTTCCTTCTGTGTGTAGGGGTGCTGGCAGACGGGCAGGTGGGATGCAGATGCCGTACATCTGGCTGGATGAGACTGTGAGGGCCCAGAGAGCAAGCCTGCCAAGACACTCCCAGAACCTGCATGTATTCAGTGAATGTCCAAATGAGGAAGGTAACAGAAACTTCTGTAGCATGAGGTCTCTATTTTGGCTCCTCCTCTTCCTTATGCCACCACGATGACCCTTCTTGCTAAACCAAACTTGGAACGAGGCAGGAACACTGTGGAAATACAGTTTTATCCACAGGAGTGTTTTCTAGACTTCCTCCAAGGTCAACACAATGTTTGCTTGCTCTGAATTGTATTGTTTCTAACAATACAGACATTGTTTTAATAATATAGTTGCAGACCGAACAATTACTCTTAACAATGCAAACACTTAAACTTGTTAACTATGCACTGCTGGGGAAGCTAGCAGAGTCAATGGAACTGGAAAACTCTGCCATGTCAGACTCTTTGCTTAGAAGTGGCTCTAGATGCTGAAAGAAGTATTCCCAAAAGCTGATGTTCATCCAGTAACCCCAGCATCTTACCAGAGAGACGGAACTGAAAGCAGTAACCTGAAATGCAACAAATAGGTCATTAGAGGGAACTGTCTTATAGAGGTGAACGTTTGGGGAAAGCAATTTCCCATGTGTAATACAGGCCCTTTCTATACAGTCCCAGGGCTTCAAACCTTTGTGAAGGAACTGCACAAACTTCAAAGGAACTACTGGGACCCTGAGCCCATTGGGCAGCCCTCTGGATTTAGATGTCGAAAAGGGGTTAATCCACCACCCTTGCAGAAGATCAGGTGAGCCATTTCTCTCTCTGATAAAGGGGCTTGAACATTTTTCCCACTCATATAATGCTCTGCAGTCCATTAACCTTCCACATCAGGGCACATCATGTGAGATACATTAAATATTAACTCTGTGTATGTCACATAATATTCTCTATACCCAGTCCCTAAATTATATAGGTGATTACAAGTGCAGATAATGTAACAGTAGGTGCAAAACCAATACTCGTACCAAATGTAGTAGATCCCACTTACCTTACAGTTTATCAAAAAACTGGAAAATCTGAGACAGGACAGAGACACATGTACCCTTTCTTCCCTCACTACTACCCATCTATTCTGCTCATGGGTCTTCATTACATGATTCTCAGAATCAGGTTCTATCTTTTCACACAGCTTTTACTAAAAGATTTAAACTGTGACTAATTACACTTAGTTATAGGATTTTACTAGTTCATTTCCTTCGCTGTCAATAGTGCTACTTGGGTTTACTTGGCTTTAATTTCCAACTGCTTACATTTTCTTTCTTAAGCAACTTTGCTTTTTAAGCAAATGAAATTGATTTGCCTATGGAGAAGTCTGGGGAAATGTTTCAATAACTGATAGGACATGAACAAATGTTAGTTACTGGGTAATGTCCTTTAAACTGTAGGAGGTGATTTTGAGCAACGACACTGAGCTCTTTCTACATTTCAACCTACGCAATCATGCAAAACAGCAGTGACAGGCAGGGACAACATGGCACTTTATGTAGTTCTGTGTTGCTTTTGGGGTGAACTTAACTCAGAAGCTCAAGGAGACAGGATTACTTTTTAAAAGTAAAATGTAAAGTACCATGGAAAAGAATCATAACCTGAGACAGTCAAGCCTTATCCCTCACTGCCTTTTGAAAACCACATCCTGTGATAATTTTGTGTTTGAAAAATAACTGCATTTTTACAAGAATTCCTTAGGTCATCAGTTCAAAGGTTTTTTTAATTATCTGTTATTAGTCATAAAATAAAAGGTCATTTCAGTGTATATGCAAATGCACATAAATATTTGTATGAAAATCATAGCTTGCATGTGTGTGTATGTGTATTTCTGTGTGGAGAGAGAGAACATGATAGTTTTTTTAAGACACGGGACTAGAAGTTTAATTTAAAAGATGTCTATCCAATTCTACAAATTCCCCAAATATCTCAAGGGGCCTGTTTAATATCTCTTTCTGTTAAACAGAAATACATCTCACCAGTTAGATTTACACATCACTTTTATCTCACTTTTCCCGAAGAAGCTGTGCTCTATCTACCAGAGGCTGCTTAAATCCATCTTATATCCAGATGTTAGAGATGTCTCCCTTTTCTGCAGTCATGATCACTTCTCTGTCCAACACAGGACCCAGGATGTATTACACACCTCATCCTCTGGCACTAGAGACTCACTGAGTAGGCATGTTTTTCACTATTGACCTTTATTGATTATTCGTCTTACGGAGATGCTTCGCATGTCAGAATCCCTGTGCACTGCACAGCCACAGAACCAAAAATTGAGCAAATTTGTGCAGAAGAAAAGGCAATAGCTAGCTCTAACATAGGCAAACAACACTTAGTCTGATAAACAACTCTTGCAATGTATAACCAAATAGCGTTGAGTCTCTCTGCTAAAATAGAAAAGGCAAATGCTAAAATTTGTGTAGTTACTGAATCTATTTATATATATGAAGAGTTCCTTCTCTCATGAGAAGAGCAACTTAGGAAAATGCATGAAGATGATTCTCATAAGTATGTGATGGGAGGATGGTGATGACGTAGTGTACTGTTAAGAGCTGACACCCTGGCAATAAGTGGATTATACAACTACCTCTCAGTGCAGGTGGAGAGGACATGGAACATAAAACATGCAGAAGCATTCCAGATGAGGAGCTGGGATATTTGGCAAGCCATTTTTAGGTCAGGTGCTAAAATACTGTAACATGTTAATATGAAACCAAGCTTAAATCACAAAGGAGGAAATCTAAACCTTTCCTTTATCCCACCAGCTATCATGAGTGACGGTCCTACATGGCTTAAATTTCTGTTAAGAAAAAGTCTCAGTGAATGGATCCCTTTTTCAAACTTACATGACTTCACAACTACATGTTCTCCCTCCAAGAACTGACAGATGATTGCTGATGGCCAGTCTAGAGAGAGAAGAGATAGCAGAAACTGAGGAGTGACTGACTGGTGGTTCTTTCTGCTTCCAAGGACACCAGCGAATTGCTTAGTTGCACCTGGGGCAATAGTTCCTCAAAAACGTTTACCCTAGTAGGAGAGTGGGAGGGCTTCTGCAGCAGACTGGATTTCCAAAATGTACAGTGGAGAAAACTGCAGAAGCGACCAGACCTCAGACTGAGGTCTGAGCCTGGCTTGCCCTCCCTGCAGAGAAACAACGTTGTTGCAAGCTAAGGAGGAACCTCTGGTGAGATCTTGCAAACCAGTGCAAAAAACTTCAAAGTAGCCCCATGGAAGTCATAGTCCACAGCTGTCCACACTATTTAAAAAACACTAATGTACTAACCAAAGCAGAATTTTGAAACTAAGCCTCAGGGTCCATCCTTAGTGGCTCTTATGTAAGAATATATTAAAAGCTGGGAGGATAGAAACCAGAACCCTTCACTATGCTTTGTCTTGATTCTTATATGATAAAAGTAGCTGTAAAGTTTTGTTTGATATGACCTAGATATGCCAAGAATAGCAGCCCTATTTGTTCCTTCATTTTTAGGTAGCAAATAAGGAAGTGCAGGAAATGGTCAAATAGTAAACATGCATTAGTGTTCTGGATATACAAAACCAAAACAAAAAAACCCAACCATGGTGCCAAAACAGAGATATGATAGCCTTAGAATTGCTGGTTTGTACACACATTCTAAGACTCTATGACTGTACGGTCCTGACTATGCTTCCAGTTGCTGGCAGGAGAAAATAGCAATGGAAATCCTTAAATTGCCTACGTGACAGATTAAACAGACTGATCTCACAGTAGCATTGAGAAACTTGCTTGCAGACCTAGAGATCACAAGGCCGAATATGAAAGCAGGACTTTACTTGCATCATATCATCATTAAATATGTACAGTGGTACTGAAAAAAGCCAGACATCCAAAGATTGCCTACATTTCCTTCAGGCAATCCACTCCAGATGCCGTCAAGGGATTTCTATCAGTGCCCTGCCTGGAAAGAGGAGTTAGCTGGATGATCACTGTAAGGGCCCTTCCAACATAAAAAATGTCACAAGGACAATATATAATAACTGTTCCCGTTTCAAACATACCTTAAACTACATGGTTCCAGAAATTAAGAAATATTGCTGGGAAAACTCCAGTAATGATGATGTGATTTGATCAGAAAACTATTATGTCGTACAGCAGAAAGGAATTACTGAAAATTCTGCCATGCATATAAAGCTTTGTTTCCACTGACTAATTGTTTTTTCTTGTTGATATATCTCCAGAGAGCCTCCAAAAATGCATTAAATTAGGTTTAAAACATATAAACTTTTGATTATACTTCTATAACTAAATATTGTGGAGATAATATGTCTAGAAGAAGAAATTTTAAATCTTACTATTAAACAGGACAGATTTTTACAAGAATCTTATAATCCAAATTGATTTAGATGTAAATTTAAAAGCCAATTGCTCTTCATTTTAAAGTGTCATTGTGATTTTAGGTAATTCCAGTTGCAAAAAGATGGGCAATTGCGTGCTTGGGCATAGTAAGAGAAAAATCTCCCCAAGGTTTGGGGGCAGTTTAAGCTAATGCTGCAGTCCACCTTGCCTTACTTCTGCTTTGGTTTTCCCAAATTTAGTACCTCAGACGCATGAATGTTTCAAAGATAACCTAATGTTGCACAGAATAAGGAAAAATACATTTTTTCACCAAATGGACATCTATTTGTCTGCTGCTCTGGGCCATGAAGCAGTAGAAGGGCAAGTCATACAGCAGGAGGAGGTGTTGGTACCTGTAGAGAAACCAAAGAGCGGGAGAGAACTACTGGTTAGAGTAAACTAGTATATGTCTTTTCTCTTCCATAGCCAGTGCCTCATGTATCAGCTGCACTGTTCTCTCCCTCTCTCTCCCCATACTCAACCCTGGCTACACCGAACACTTCTTTCACAACAGCTAGACAACAGGAGTGCAGGAATCAGATAAATTGGAAGCTTCCTCCTGTACCTAAAGCTGTGGATAAATTTCAATTAGGTCCACACAGAAAAGGGAAGGGGTGAAGAACACGTAGAGAAAGGAGAAATAGCCCCAGGAAAATCTGTGGTGGTGAATAGAATCAAGTCAAGAGGTGTATCAAGAAAAGTAAAAAGAGTACAGCCTTTTTAAAAGCAGACTTTTTCTGTGGATCCAATGGTGGCACACACAGAAAACAGGAAGAGGAAAGTCAAAGGGAGGATGAAGCCAAGCCTGATTTTTTCTACTAGGAATGCTAATATGTTCCAGACCTAGCTGGAGCAATACCACCACCAACATCCTGGCCCAGGTAGCAAAAAACTTTCACAACAACTGTTTTCAAGAAGATAGATAGAAAATTTTAATCAGATCAATTCTGTACAGAGGCAGTCACCCTCCAGCAACAGAGAAGCTCTTCTAGGCGAGAATATAAAAGGACCCTGACGAGGGACTGTAGCATACATCTAATGGAAGGCTGTGGTAGGCTACAGAATGAGAAATGCCACATAGCTGATCTCTGGATAGCCAGTTTATCCCATCTCAACTACCAGGAAAGAGCTTTATTGAAGAGTTTGGAGGTTAGTTTTAGCTTCAGTTAGTCAGAGTCAAATGAAACTCTTTAACTCTTTGTGTGAAGAGAACAAGAGGTCTCAAGCTTCGCCAGGGCTTAGGCTTAGGCTCGACATTAGGAAGAAGTTCTTCACTGAAAGGGTGATTGGTCACTGGAATGTACTGCCCAGGGAGATGGTGGAGTCACCATCCCTGGAGGTGTTTAAAGAGAGATTGGATGAGGCACTTAGTGCCATGGTGTAGTTGACAAGTAGGAGTAGGTGTAGGTGTTGGGTCATAGGTTGGACTTGATGATCTCAAAGGTCTTTTCCAACCTTATGATACTGTGACATGGGGGAAGAAAATCCTTACTCCAGTGGACTGTCTTGACTGGAAGTTAAGATCCAAGGCTGAGAACACAAGATTGGATTTGTCTCTACACCATTGAAAACCGTTTCTCAAGCAAGAAGACTCAAATTACTCCCATTTTTCAGGATAATAATTTGTATAGACTCCATCTACCCTGACTGTGCCATCGTGCCTACTGGACTGGATTATATGGGCTCAACCTGATCATGGATGACAGCCTTTCTGATTAGGGAAAGACAGCTGTTGTTCTGCTTCTGTTCTCCCAGGACTTACGGTGTCCTAAACTGACTCAGAAAAGGGCAGAAGATCCTATTTCCTGCTCTTTCTGCATACTAAAAAGAACTCTTAGAGCTCAGCCCAGTACAACTGGGCTCGTTTTGAACTATGACTTTAAAGCTCATTTGAGATTCATGTGGTTAGGGTTTATACATGGGAAAAAAGCTGTTTCTCACCCCTACATTCATTCAATGCTCACATATCTTCCCAACCATCCATAAAGAGTCTGAAACATAATCATTACGCTGGTCAAATATGAAAGGCAGTCTTGCAAAATTATACTCACCCACACTGCCTGTGTGAGTCACCTTTTATTTTAACCAGTAAGTAAAGTATTTTTTGTCTGTTGTTGTCATCACTGACGGAACGGAAGAAAGGATGAATAGATTTTCTGTGACTGTAATACATATGCTCCTTCAGTTCTACTTTTCTCATGGCATGTTTGCTATTCTGAAGTAAAAGGGTTTTAATCTGATTCTATTTGATTGGGCTTTTTCAAAATCTGGATGTTTGCTAGTCACGAAGAACACCCAGTGCAAATACAAAAGCACATAATTTAATTTATCTCCAATTTCACTTTTCAGGATTTGATCAAGTAATGAGGATAGCCAGCTACACTTTTGGAGAAATTTTCATGAGTTTCCTGAACAATGACTAATTATCAAAGAGATATTGCCCTCTGTGTTGTGCCCAATTATTGATACACAATGTCTAGCACTCCTCTCAGTAGCAATGGATACACTGGTAACAATCTGAGTTTAAAACTCTTCTGTTGTAATTGGAAAGGTGCAGGAAAACTGGAAAATGTTTCTGTATTCCTGAAGCTGAGATTGATAAATGAAGTCAGATTATAAGACTTCCTTTGAAGAAAGTACTTGTTTATAGTTTTCCAGACACTTACAGCAAGGAACAACATTATCATTATTTTCCTAACTAACATGAGTAAGAGGTTACAGATGCTGAATGCAGTTTGCATCCTATTAACTCTGCCATTGATTACACTAGTCAGGAGTTGTAAATGGATTCTTTTCAGGATTACTAATACAAAACTAACATCAGGTGCAGCAAACAGCTGTCCTTTAGTTCCTCTAGACAACCATCTCTCAAGAAAAGATCAACAAATTCTTAATTCTTTTGGTTATTATTTACGCAATGGTTTCTGCAGGCCCTTTTGTGCATGTAAGGCTCTCTGCAACATTTTACCAATAGTGTAGTTTGCTCCAGTGAACAGAATTCTTCAGGTCTCTTTTATTTGGCTTTTAATGGGAAGAGGGGAAATTCAAGTTTAAAACACTTATTGTCTCTTAAATATTATACATAAAATCAACATGAAATATAACAATGCAATGCTCATATTAGTTTTTCAGTGCAGTATGATATGTTGCACTTGAATAGATTATTTCAGTAGCTAATGCAGTGTTCATAGAAATCTATCATGTGTGTTTTTGCAGCTCCCTCACTGCTTGCATACTTAGCAGTCTTCAGCGTATTTATGGTAGTATATATGTTCCTTGAGTCAAGTCCCTATAATGGCCGTCACTGTACCATGTAATTTCTTCCTAAGACACTCTCAGGCTACCAACTTTGACAGGATTAGAATGCTCCCACAAGATTTCCCTCCCTACACTTGCCAATCTTCTCAAAATTCAGTGTATTTGTGGGTTTACTTATTGCAGAGATATGCTTCAGAAAGTCATTTTATTCCTGATTTTCAGCCCAACTGTATTTACGACCTTCTTCAGAATGGCTCTTCCCCTTTGCTGAGAATTACCAGTTCCTGTCCAATACACTTCTAGCCAGCAAAGTTCTTATTACTTTTTTAATAGCTGAAGAGTTGGGTCACAGGGAAACTCAGTACTCTGGAGGACTGCAGTAGATTGAATAATGGCATCTTTCTTTTTTTCTGTGTGACTTGGATTTGAAAAAGCTGAAACTTTGAACTCTGGCCAATTCCCTGCATTTCCTGGTAACTGCAACAGACACGGACCATTTGTGAACAGCTCAGACCTTTGGACGCCACTTATATACATAAGACCTGGTCCAAAATCCAGTATAGTCAATGGAAAGTCTTCTGGTTGACTTCCATTCTCTCTGGATCTGAAATATTTCATAGGTCTAGAACATACATGCTGTCTTCTGCTGTTTTTTCTCCACGTAGTAACACATACATATTGCCTCTGCAAATCTTTTCCAATTAATCATCCAAAATAAAGACCAAAGTGCTTTAGCACAAAGTTTCCTTCTTCATAACAAACTTTCAAAGAAGCACAGGCAGCAACTGCGAGTCAGCACACCCAATATGACACACCAGTAGGTAGCAAATGTTCACTAAATATAACACGGTATCTATACAGTATCTATAATTTGCAGATTCTCGCTATGAACATGTAAGTTTGTAGAAATGCTGATTCATGTGTGAAACGTTGCAGCAACCAGAATTTCCAAGGAAATTAACATGAGAATTATGTGGGGCTTTACGTCAAGGATGCAGATGCAAATTCTTTTTTTTGTACATAAAAAATAAATTATTTCTGCCAATATATAGTGGGAGTCATTGATTTCACTGACAAAAAAATCTTGTTAGATTGTCAAAATTGTAAAATAATCTTGGGATGTTTCATTAAATGTAAGAATTGAACTGAGCTCCTATAAGGAAGGGAAGTCTTGGCAGACTGCAAACCTCTGGCTCCTTGCACAGCCTGTGAGCAAAAGGAGATTTTTCACTGTGGGCTGTTAGGAAAGGATCTCAGTATGTTTGGGAGAGAGGAGAGCACAGGAACATCTGTGCCTGGTGGAGCTGGACCCTATAGCTTCTGGACCAAACATGAGCAACCTTGCATTAGTAGAGTGTTAGTGCTGTGAACAGCAGCAGTGGTCCAACTATGTTCACATCCCATGTAAAAATAGGAATTTTGCTGCGATGGGTTGTGCCTCAGTATTGTACATCCAGAGCCACCTCAGTAGCACATGAAAAAATTAGGTTTTTTAATAGCAATAGAATGGCCCAGACAGCATCTCCAAATAGCACCTTGAGCACCAGGACCAGAGGAGATGAGCCCCCTTCCCTGCATCCCTGGCCGTGTGAACGCTTAGTAGCCCTGGGAGCTGGGCACTGTATATGCATCCATTGTTGCTCTCCACTGAGGAAGACCTGGCTCTCGCTGCAGGAGTGGGGTCTGGAGGCCATGTCAGCAGTTATTCAGGGCAAGGATAAATGTCTCAGCTAATCAGCCCAAGTAAGACACAAACTGAGTAGATCTTACTGTGAAAGAAATGTATGTTTGTGCACGTGTGCATGTGCACATGCATGTGTGTGGAAGGTCTTTAAGTTTATGATGTGCTGGCCCCTCTAGCCTGTCACTGCTTTGGTTATCCATAATCTGAAGTAGCATCACAAAATAACATTTTTTAAACCATCCAGATTTGTAATCAGAATTCATCATAAATCTGAACACATGCAAAACAAAGTTTCTGAACTCTTTAGGAATGTGAAAATAAGAACAGGGTAGGAAAGCATAAGAATCAACCTGGTTTTCCAGTTGCAGTTACAACACTAAGCAATCGAGATCATTAACCAATCCAGAATAATACTGGATTAATGCTGAGGAAGATTATGATATCATATCAGAAAAGTTAAAATTATAAATAAAAGATCAAAATAGACGATGTCTATAGATATAAAAGATAATGTTTGTTTTTCTTTTCCAATGTCTTCGGAACCCAGCACTCTGCAAGAACAGACTGTACTGGCATGGGGCAAACAAAAAGCAATGGGAAAACCCAGTAAGTCCACTTTCAACCACATAAACAAACTTGTCTCTAGGCATGACATCACAGCCTATAAAAGCCTTCCATCCTAGGGATTCATTCTGATTTAAGGGCACCATGAACATTAATTTTAGGCTTGGCATGTTGAATAACCCCAGGGGAAACAATGAAAACAAGGAGTCAGGACTCTGCTGTATTCATCGATCTGAAGGCAGTGTTTCCCATCAACTAACACAACATATTTCAGCCTTTTTCCTGAAGAGCAGCATAGTTGGAAAGAGCTATGGGGCATAGAGAGTCCTCCTGGCAGTGTCGTGGACTTCTGGTTTATCTTCTGAAGGACCATATGCTTTTGTTTGTTGACAGTACATTGAATATAGCAAAAACAAGGGGGTCCATTCAGATGAAAACCTATAATTCATCCTTTGACATATAATTTATCCCCCCCTGGAGCTTTGTGGTTGTGTTTGTGATAAATCCCATTAATAAACCAAGCTCTGATTGAAAGGCCTGAATCTATTTCTCCAGAAAGAACAATATAAAGATAATGTTAAAATAATATGTTGCATGTAAACAATAATGTGCCACAGAGTGACAAACCACTGGAAGTTACCTGCCAGTGATTCTCCATGGATCTTTGTCATTGACAGGATACTCCTCTAGCAAGCACTTCTTTTAGTGGATAAGAAGATTCCCTCTTGAGTCATTCGCTGTTGTTCCAGTTAGTGCCAGGACCTGTGTCGCAAAGCTTTCTTTAGGTGGCAAAAATCATTTAAAAGCAGAGCATTTCAGTGAGGGAGAAGGTAGTTTTCTCCATTCCTTTTTAGTCCCTTATAATGAGGGAGGAGAAGAAAATGGGACAGAAGGAGATGAATTTATTATTGCCTCACATTTTAGTGTAAAAAAAGGTCTTGTAAACATCTTGCATCCTATGCTGACTATCATTATTTATTTTGCAAAGTGCTGGAAAAAGGCTAAGAGCAGGACTCAGACGAGCACAGTCAGAAATTAGCTATTTTACAAACTTTTCCTTTCATTGCCCTTCATGAGTCCTAGGAAGGCTCTTTCCCTAAAAGTTTTTCCATAAGATTAATTGCCTAATTTTCAGTTCTACCCATGAACCATGTGACTGTTCCGGCCCAAATTCAGGTCTGCCTGAAAGCAGCTCAAGACTGAATGTTTTCAAATCATGGTAGAAGTTGGCCTCTGAGACAAAGCACATAGTTCTCTTGTACGTGGGATCAGAGCTATGAAGTGTCTCATGACCTGAGGTGGAAAATTATGCTGGCCCTGGAACACCAATAGTTCATGGCCAGAAGCCACCTCTGTACATATCAGGCTCACACTCTCTTCCAAAACTGCAGCCACTATTTAGTGCTTTGTCACTTGTTTACACAAAAATGTCCTCTCTGATGGTTCACTTCCGAAAATAAGCCTCTGTTTTAAATGCTTTGACAGTGACTGCATAAATTTACATGACTCATGTCACAATACTTGGAAACTTGCTATGCTAGTGATGGATACTCAACATTTCTTTGAGATAAGTTTGCAATGGGAGCTGCGGGGGAAGGTTAGACTGGCAAGACCTCAAAATCTGAGGAAATCATAAAACACTGCTAATAGCATCTTCATGCTTTATCTCAACAACTGTTATTATAGCATGAGAAATTGTACCAAAAAATTCAAGTAACATTCATTCTATTACGCTTGCCCGAGTGTTTTGCATGCAGGTATGACCAACTTTGCATTGCAGGAATTAAGAAAGAGCCAGTTACTGAACCACAGAATCATCAGACTCTTGAGGCTGAAAGGGACCTCTAGAGGTCATCTTGTCCAATCTCCCTGCTCAATTAGGGCCACCTAGGCCCAGCTGCCCAGGACTATGTCCAGACATATTTTGAACATATCTTCAAGGAGAGATACTCCACACGCTCTCTGGACAACCTGTGCCAAAGCTCAGTCACCCTCACTTTTCCTGATGCTCAAAAGGAGCCTCCTATGTTTCAGTTTGTGCCCATTTCCTCTGGTCCCATCACTAGACACCACTGAAAAGACCTTTGATCTGTCTTCTTTACTCTCTCCATCAGGTATTTATACTCATTGATGAAATCCACCCTTAGCCTTCTCTTCTCCAGGCTGAAGAGTCCCAACTCTCTCAGCCTCTTCCTACAGCAGAGATGCTTTAGTACCTTAATTATTTTAGTGGCCCTCTACTGGACTTTCTCCAGCCTATGCATACCTATCTTATTCTGAGGAGCCCAGAACTGTACACAGTACTCCAGCTGTGGCCACACCTGCATTTTATAAAGGGAAAGGATAACGTTCCCCATCCTAATGGCAACACTCCTTCTAATGCACCACAGGATGCTACTTCCCTTCTTTGCTGCAGGGGCACATTGCTGACTCGTGTTCAACTTGATGTCCACCAGGAGGTTGTTCCTCCCCAGGCACAGGTCTTATAACAACACCAGCTTGCTCCTACAGTGCTCATGATCCCACCAAGGCTCACGGGCTTATGTATGCTCAGTTTGTTTAAGTATTCCCTGACCTGAATATCTTCCACCAATGGTGTGCCTTCCCTGTTGCAGACTTTCCCTCTGCTCTCTGAGACCTGTGATTCCTGAAGGTTGATCTTACTAGTAAAGACTGAAGCAAAGAAGGCTTCCAGGACCTCGTTCTTATCCACATCCTAAGTCACCAGGGCCCCTGTGCCATTCAGCAACAGGTCCAAATTTTCCCTACTCTTTTGCAGCTTATAGAAGTCCTTCTTGCTTTCTTTGAGGTCCCTGGCCAGATCCAAATCCAAGTGGGCTTTGGCTTTCCTCACTGCATTTCTGCATGTTCAGACAGTATTTCTATACTCCTCCCAGGTTACCTGTCCCTGCTTCTGCCTTCTGTATACACCCCTTTTTATGTCTGAATTTTGACAAGAGCTCCTTGTTCATCCATACAAGCTTCCCAGCATCTGTGCTTGATGACCTGCTCATTGGGATGGATTATTCCTGAACTTGGAGGAGAAGATCCTTGAAAATCAACCAGCTTTCTTGAGTCCCTCTGCCCCTTAGCACCTTATCCCATGGAATGCTTTCAAGTAGATCTCTGAAGAGGTCAAAGTCTGCTCTCCTACAGTCCACAGTTATGAGCTTGCTTTTTACAGATCTCCCTCCTCTCAGGATCCTGGATTTCACCGTCTTGCGGTCACTGCAGCTAAGGGTGCCCTTCGCAACCCCAGTAAACCCTTCCTTGTTTGTAAGTGTAAGATCCAGCAGAGCACATCTCCCTGTTGGGTCTCCTATCATTTGGGTCAGGAAGGTATCAACACAATCCAGGAATATTCTGGATTGCTTATGTCCTGCTGTGTTGTCCTTCCAGAAGTTATCTCCGTGGTTAAATTCCCCATGAGAACCAGCACCTGCAAACATGAGGCTGCTTCTAGCTGTATGTAGAAGACCTCATTCAATTGTTCTTACCAGTCAGGCAGCCTAGAGCAGGGACCCACTGCAAGGTCAACCACGCTGTTCTACTCCACCAAAATGTGGAGGTAAGGGGTGAGTGAAAAACTTCCAACTTGGAAAAGGCTTAATTCAGATTACAGATTGATTGAAAATTTGGCCACAACTCGTGAAATTCCATACTGACTCATTTCCAAAGAGTGTATTAAAGGCAAAACACAATTGGTTTGGAAGGAACTAGTTCTTCTTCCAATGGAATTTCCACCAAACTGCAATGTGGCTTTTCCCACAGTTACAACGCACAATGCTACTAATGTTACAGGGTAACCATAGTATAATGTGATGTGCTAGAAGACTACTAAGGAGGAAAGTGAGAAATGTTGGTTGTAAATTTTGACTGCCAAAACTGAATTGATTTATGCAGCTTTAGAAATATGTATAAATTAGGTGATGATCCTGGGGGAAGAATATTGAGAATAAAATCAGATGTAACAGATAAAGCTGAGTGAATTTTAAACTGGAACCAAACGTCATACACTACTGGTATTACAGTAAGATCTTCTCAGATGTTGTAGCTGGAGCCATTCTTAAAACTGCGATTAAATACATGAAATGTGTATCAGACAAAGACATTCTTATGAATCACAAAACACATATTATCATCATGTACCTCATTCTATTCACTCTTTTTACATAGAATGCAAAGTAAGAAAAATAAAATGCCATTCTACTTGGGAAACGCAAGCTATTTTGATCTATTTGGGCTTTGAAAGCACTGGTGACTGGACTGTGCCAACTGTTCATGTAGTAGAGTAACTAAGTATTTCAGAAAACTTCTCTCATACTGAAAATATTTTTTATGAAACTCCTGGTGTTGAAAGTTACCAGAAAACTAATATGCTATGTTCTGACTTACATACAATTGTGAAGCATTACAATACACATAGAAAGTCTATTAAACACTCTCAGCAGGTGATAAAAATGGAGGAGCTCTTCCTTCACTGAGCACTGTGAGATCCACACATTGATTTGAAATAAAAGTGCCCTTCTTTGTGCCCTCCCAGATACTTTTCCCTTCTATCATCTCTAACTTAATATTGAACCCTACCACATTTTATGAGGCCATCTTAGAAATACTTCTAAGAAGGGATAGATAATATGTTTTTATAGGAGGCATCATGATATTATAGGAGGCATCATGAACTCTTCATTTACTCTTATGTGGAAGATGGATCTGTTAAAAAACCACAACATTACTATGCAGAAAATAAGAAAAGTTGCTCTTGTGATGTCTAACCATGTATGGCTGTACTATTATGCATTCAGCTTTAGGGACAGAAAATTAGAAATGTAAAATAAACATCTTTTTATTTAAGGCAAGAATTTTAAATTGGAAGTTGAAAGTCTGAGTAACGCGGTTAGAGTGAAGTTGAGACATATCACATGAACTGAGTCAGAGTCACACAACTGATTGAATTCTCTCATACAGGACCTTTCTTTCAGGAAATCTGTAATATTGCCTTTTACAAAACCAGTGCTAGGCTGAAAGACTAGTGTCTATGTCTGCTATTGTTATCTCTCAATCTAGAACTGAATTCCAAAGAGCATTGCCTAAAATATCTTTTTATAAATAACTGGTTGTAGCTCTTATTCACTCCACATTTTGAGTTACCGTTTCTATATACTAGCACATAAAGCAGGCTACGGCAATGATTATTCACATTTTTTTAACTTTCTATGGAAAAATAAGTCATCCACTTTCTGCTTCAAATAACTGTATTTTTAGAACATGAAGAAATCATATCTGTGCCTCTTCTGCCAGAACCTAGAGAAAGAGGTTGAGTTTTAGAGGAATCGGATAAAGACAAAGTCCAGGTAAGATGGATATGGCCTTAGGTAGTCTCTTTTTCTTCAAACTCTTTATTGTTTTGGCTCACTTATAATGCACTTGGGGCACTGATTATAGTTCAGTGTTTAAGCCTATGCTCTTAATCTATTGCATTGAGGAAACCTTTGGGAATTAATAAGTGCTGCTTTCCCCTTCATATCTTTTTAATCACCTCTAATATCTCAGATTCAGGAAGAAATAGGAGCAACCTGTGACTCTGTAGTAGTACATAGTTCTTGTGTTAGACGGTCTCTTTATGTGATTTTCTTGACCAGTGGGTGGGAACTTACATTGAGCTAGCATTGTTCTGAATCATGGAAACTGTTTAATTTCATGCCACTATCTAAAGTACAACCTTTAATCTTTACTGTACATTTAAAACTTATTATCTTCAAATTTCTGAAAGCTTCAGCTCTTTGGGTAGCAGATTTCTTAAATCTTTTTTTTGAGAAGTGCTGTAGAGGGGAAATACATCTTTCAGATGTATCTTTGAGAAATTGGGGCAGATGTATGAAATGTTTGGTGCTGGTTTGACTCGTGTTGCTACTGAAAATAGATCAGCTAAGGAGACTGAGAAATATAACCTCAGGATACTACCTTGGAGGATGCTCTGGCTGGGATTTTACAATCTACAGGCGTTTTCTGTCAGATATACTGTACACAAGGGCATTGCCAAATAACAACACAGAGTATTCATGGTATTTTGAGGAACTGCCAAAGTAAACAAGTCTGCAGATTACCATTTATTTGATTTTATGCTGACATTTCTCACATCCACAGAGTTTCTATAACTGAAAACTTAAAGACAAACATCTAAGAATGGATACTGGGCCAGGATACTGGCTTTTCAGGGACATACCCTAAATCACCCAAAATTCAGTAATTATTAAAAAAAATTGGCTTTGAATAAAAAAAAATACTTTATCTGTAAGTGGATGTGCATATACATGACATTTATATTATTTCTAAGATTATTTTTCTTTCTGTTTCAAACCTATGATATGGTTTTATAACTTTAGTTATTGACCCATGATGTAAATTAAAATTAAAAGTTATTGTAGTTAAAGGGGTATTTTTTCACTATCTCCCAGTGCACAAAAAAAGTACATGTTCTGTTTCTTGTACTAATGTAGAAAAAATAGATTTGGGATAAACATATCTTGAAACATCTCACCTGGTAATTGACTCCTGTAGCTACATACAATAAGAGAATATTAAAATCTACCCAGGTGACTTCTTGCTTGTTAATCTATTCCAAGAGTAGTGTAAAAGCAGGAAAAGGAATAACAGTTCAAAAAGATACAAAGAGACTTGAAACATACAATACTTGTACAAATGTCAACTATAAGGAAGCCTAAAACTCTGTTCCTAGATCTCTATGTTACATTTTTGGTTGCAAGGCAATAACAGCAAGTCAGATGGAGGACATGATCCAGGAATTCTGGGAACTTCATGAATCTTGCCAGCAAAATAAAAAGAAAACAAGTTTTTGGAATAGCAGGAAGGCAAAGGGAGTTGAAGACAGCAGAGGGATCCCTCCTAGTCAGACTTTTCTTTGCCAGGCTAAACAAACCCAACACTTCCAAACACCAGCTTCTCCAGCCCCTGGACCACCTGGGTGATCCTTAGCTGGACTTGCTCCAGCTTGCCCTTGTCCCTGGGGAGCCTGGAGATGGACAGGCAGGAGGGCTGTATAGAAGGAAACAGCACATAAGCTTCAGGAAGGAAAGAGGGCATGGAAGAAAGGAAGGAAGAGTGTGCAGGGCACGACAAGTTGTCATAACTGATAAAGAGAAAATCCTTACTGTGCAGTGTACAGTAATTCTAGTTTGTTCTGTTGTCACAAACAGAGCTCAAAGCTGCAAACAGTAAATAATGTGTTGCAACTTTCCAGTGGCTGTTACTATGAGACGTAAACAGCAGGCCATTGTAACTGATAAATGTCTCACATTTACTTCAGTTTGGCAGCAGTAAAAGCAGTATTACTCAAGGTATTTGTCAGTTTTATATTCTTAGGCTTACTCAGATAGGAACACTTCTGTCATGATCAATACTAGAGTTCTGTTAACTTATAAATGTCTTTATTTTGCTTAGAGACCAGTAATTCTGGTGTCGTTTACGGCAGACGTCTCTGGCTAGGCACCCTCTCTAATGGAAAAAGATACAGTTTTTTCCTTTCTGGTATTTCCTGAGCATCTGAAGCTTTTCTACTTTCATTATAGCAAAGGAAGAAAACCCATCTCCTTCAGTATTTTTAACTTACAAACTTAGCAGGGATAACAAGCTATGAAAATAAGAGAATTGTTTTGTTCAATATTTAATATTATACAAATAATTGTGATAGTGACTTAGAAGATAACTCTAGGCTGGTTAAAGAGATTAAGTTATTAGTAGCACATTGCTGTCTGAAATTAATAGATCAATGAGCATCTCAATGGGAGCATCCAGAAATGTTACGTTCCCAAATCTTTAACAAATCCTGAAAATCCAGTGAGCAGCATGCATCAATTCCAGGGAGGAATAAACGTGGGTTGCACATAGAAAAGCTACTGTGGCAATGAACGAAACCTTCAAGACATCCTGGGCTGTCTATATATAGGTATGAAAGACAGTGGAAGTCAAACTGGGCATTGAAATATTCTATAAGAACTGTTCAGAAATGAACAGTGGTTCTCAAGGATGAAGAAATTCAGAACAACCAAGCTCATCCAGAAATGAAACTCAGAGCAGTATCTGGGTGACAGATGAAAATAGTCTTGCTGCACTTCCTAAACAAACAAACAAATAAATAAATAAATATTTATTTATTTCTGTTTTCTACATCTCTAAGTTTACAGAACAGGTTTGTTGAACGAAGGCAAGACTATGAATTCAATATCGCTAAATTCAGTGGCAAATTGCAGCTGATCTTATAGTAGGCAGGAGTTCATTTTGCATTTCAGAATCACTCTCTGAGGTGCATTTTGTCACAAATAACTCAACAACCTCACACATGACACAAAACAAACCCCAAAACAACAAGATGGAAGCATATTAGACAGCACAGGAAAAGAAATCAATGAAAATGCAACTGAGCATTTCTTTTCAGAGGCCAGTAACGTGTCAACACCAAAATCCCTGTTTGGGTCTATTCTTTTCAATGAAATGTCATCTAACAAATGTTCAGATGTAGAAAAGCTTTCGAGAGGTTTTCCTTTCATTCTCATCTCTTTTTCTAAAGCATGAAAGTGATGGCTGTGAACCTTTTAACTAGCCCATCAAGGCAGAAGTTTCAGGTCTGCAGAATACTGAAGGAAGAAAAGGCTTTATAACAAACTGTGTTTTCTTGACAGGTGCAAGATGTTCTAATCTGACTCTGAAGACCAAAAATACAAGTACGTTCATACCAGTATCTAACAGAAGAGGTACTCATTCTTATATTAAATGCTGACATGAAAATAATTGTTTTCTCAGTACAATATCTTCCCAAAATGTTTTCCGATTTATAACTTTGGTCTGAGATGCACACAAAAAAAATCAACATAGCATTTCATTTCATAAAGGTAGTGAAGGATCTCAAGGTCTACGTGACTCCTTTAATGTGTTTTCCACAGTGGAATTTACTTTCGAAATTTGATAATACGAATTATTGATCTTAAGTTCTCTATAGATTGATCAAATTATCACTAATACACCTTTATATATACATCTATCTCAAAAGTGGCCCTTCATGGGCTTCATGGGAAGAAAAATCAACTGCTTATTTGTTGGCTGAAACTTTTCATGTCTGGCAAAATAAGTCACTCTCCCTTTCTCTTCTTCTATTATAAGCATCTCTGTGCAGCCCGTGCTAGGGCATTCAGAAAACTATCGCAAAACCACAACAAAAATAAATATGAAGGAAAACACTCTTTCAAAGAAAGCTCTTTACACGCTGTCCTTCACTCCATTTTTGCCTGTTATTGTAGAGGTCTCAGTGGTGAAGCATTACCGTAATGTTTAGCCTTCATAAAACGGTAACGCTGCTCAGGTATTTGTGCAGTTTTCCTATCCATACTATCAGAAATGCAAAGAACTTGCTCTCCAAGTAAATGTTTGCAAGGTATAGATAGATATTCTGTCTTCATTAATGTCCTCTCTGTAAGGTTCAGCCCTATTTTCAAGCAAGCCCTTTCCTATCTGCTTGTTCATATCTACAGGTTCTGCCAAAATGAGAGAAAAATGCATATATAATTAAAATTGAGATTTTAAACAATTTCCTTCTTTAAAACTGCTAGACTATATAAACTGCTTAGTTGTGAATGAGATATTCAGGAACTTGGACTTGATTGTATCTGCTTTGAATCTGTATTTCTCCAGGATTTGCTTGGCTCAGCTTTACAACTTTCCCAGAAGTATCATCAGTACCTCCTGACCCCCCAAAAGTTGTTTCCCAGAGAAGTCCTAGAAATGCTGGCCTCCAACAGCAAATATGCTGTCCAAACATTTCAATTATTTTCTCCATATTTTCGATGAGCCAGTGAAAGTTCTTCTTATTTCAAAATGCACTGCCAGATGGATGCCTCTGTGAAACACTGTGGCACGGGTTTGGGTATCATGGGGTGGGGGTGGCTTACAAAGTACAAATGCTTATCAGCACTTTTCTCAATTTCAGAGATAGTCGTGACTCATACTTCATAATTCTGTACCTGTAGGAAAATACACATTCTAGAGCTGGTATCCATCCTACAGAACTGTGAGCAGAATTCTATTGTTAAAACGTACTGACTACAAATAAGCCTAGGTTTTATTGAATATTTAAATATTTCAGGCCCTGAGATAATCAAATAGCAGCACCTCTATTAAGACTGATTGAAAGAACACAAAGAATACAAGGCATAGTTGGCAGGCATTGGGCATATTTTGTGAACAAATAGAAAAATAATTTAATATGCTTTAAATAAGGTAAAACTTCCTGTTTGGAGGACAGAAGGAAATATTTTTGTGAAGATATGGGCATCTGTTTAAGCTTGTCCTAGGAACACAGTGCCAGAAAAAAGACAGATGGGCGATCAATGCAAGATGTTGTTCTTTTTAAATACAATTCACAGAAACATTTTAATCACTTCTCCAGATTTATACCAGCACCTTTTTGTCTGCCAGACACATGCATTTCTTTATTGCATGTGAAGCTGCAGGACATGTTTTTGGTACTTAACTCTCCGCAATTAGAAGAAAACATAAAAAATTAATGGCTTTGGTTCTCCCTTAAATGTTCCTCAGTTCAGTCCACAATTATTCCCTTACAGTCTAAAAGGCATATGGCTGTAATCAAGATCACTCTTTGAAATGCCATTTGTTTGGATTTCATTTCACTGATAACCAGTCAGGCAGTCTATTTAGTTATTGTATAATTTCCATTTGTGGACATCATCATATATCTTTCAGTGTGGAGTAAATTTCAGTGGTCACGAAGGCAGCCTGCACATCTAGCTTCACTTCTGTACCAGATATCTTGCACGATCTTAAGAAACAGCATTCCAGATTTCCCAACAAAGTCAAAAGGCTTTGCTCCAGGTCCTATAGCAAAAGCTATTTCTACTTCTAAGATAAACCTTGGTTAAGATAACACAGAGTTCTAGGATCACCATCAGTCTACTCTCTCCTCCTCAGTTAGCAAGTGATTTTTCTGATCACGTGTTTTGTTTTTCTTTTCCAAATCACTCATTAGCCTTTCTAGGTAAGGCTGCTCTCTACAGCAATCACTGTGACCACAGCTTGTGCAGACAGATGTGATCTCTTGAGCAGATAATAGCCAGGTCATGTATGGTCCCAGCAGGAAGCAGCTTAGCAAACAGCAGACATTCACTGCCTTAAGCAAGCTATTTACTGTTACCCAGTGCTACCATGGCTACAACACTCACAGCATATGAGAAATTAAAAGTTTGCGTGGCTTTAGGTACGCACTGTAGTTCAAGCAGTTCCTCAGGTGGAAAGAGTCTCTCTCTCTCTCTCTCTGCAACAGTCATCTATCAGAAACGCTGAGAAAGACAGCAACTGAAGCTCACAGCCTCTCTTTCATTTTCTTTACCAAATGCCTTGTAGACTGAATTTGTTAGCAATCTCATTCATACCTCAGCCAGTGGAAGACTCTCCTGCTTACAACTACCCACCTCTAGATACCACAGCCAAATACCTATTTTAAGACTATTGCCATCCTAGTTAATTTTTGGTACCTGGTATTCCCAAATGATTGAGTAAATAACACTGATAGAATACACACACATCAGTCTCACCATGCCTTCCAAAAAATGAAGAGACATATATTACATAATTTTCAGTAGTTTTATTGAAAAATGCCTCTTTCATTTCAGAAATAAATAATATAAGGCAGTGAAATTCACAATTTGCAGTTAAAATATAAAAGCAGCAATTCTATATCAATAGTCTTGCAAACAATTTCCAACTGCTTTTGATAACTAAGAAACATTTTATTCTGAAAAAAAATCCATACTAAATATACAACATAAACATGCAATTCCATCTCTGCAGGATTGACTGCAATTTGGCATAAATGTTACTGTGTCTACAAACAAGGAGATTTCAGGCATTATTAAACTGTATCCAGTTGATACAATGATTGCAACTACTTAATGTTTGTGGTGTTCAAAGGAGATGTATAAGAGCAATATATGCTCTGCAAAGTGTAACTAAGAATAGAAGAAAATGGCAATGACATTGGAAGGAGAGAGAATTTTTTTGTTTCTTTTTCAACTAGACAAGGCAGACCTGTGATCTGACTGAACTGCAAACATGCATTTGAAAAAGAAAAACGTAGAGCTAAAGCAGACAGTCCTTAGAAAATTTGCAGCAGCTCTGGGGTTATTTTTGTTTTGGTTTTTTGGTTTTCTTTTTTTATTTATTTGTTTTTACATTATTTTAATGAAAAGGCAGCACTGGGATAACTGAATGCACATATTAACCTGTATGCAGCATTATATGCAAAAGTATTTTACAAGTATTTCCAGAGCAATATGAAGTCTCTAGGTACACACTTTGCTATCCCCACATAAGCAAGACACAAAACAGGGGGGCGTCTGATATGAAAAGACCACAAATCTATATTGCAAAAGAAATGATGCACTCTCCCTGTGTGTATTTGCAAATGCAAGTATAGCAAAACCAAAAACCACCAACCAAAAAAACCAAAACAAGACAAAGATATTTTACGGTTTTGTTTTTGCTTTTCTTGACAGCGATCTTTTCCAGCGCATGTGCTCAGGGTATTCTGGTGAATGCATTTCAACTCCATAGTCCTCATACTCGTCATCTCTCCTTTCTGACTCCATAGGTACTATAAAGGGTTCACCTTCAGGTTGATAGGGTCCACTTTCAGGCACGTATGGTTCTGGTTGAAAATAGTTGTCCAATTGAACATAACAGTTATCACATGTCTTTGAATCCACAAATACAATGAGAGTTAGTCTACACAATGTTAGTCCAATCTTATTTCCACATAATAAATATATAAATTAATAGTTCACTGGGGGTATTTTTCAGTTTTGTCCATGAATACTTTTTGGTAATAAAATAATAAAAAGTTTAAAACTCATTTTGAATAGCTTTGTATTTATAATACATAAAATATTGCAGAAATAGTCTTAAATTATGCAAGGGACCAATTATTGTAAAAGCAAATAAAAAAAGAAAATATTTTACAGCTACTTCAATAAATCAAACCACTGGACTTTATTTTAGTCTGTGTAATTAGTAGAAGACATGGAGCAGGTAAAACGAACAGGTGAGTTTGGCATATACTAATTTTCTCTGAGAATGGGAAAGTAAGTTTACTCATAACTATCACCAGCGGCAATACACAGTACATGTAATTTTCTCGTGCTGTTCCTCGTAACAAACCGAGTTACAGCTGGTGCTTCAGGAACACCAAAAACTACAGCAAAACAGAAGAAAAATAATTATAAAACTTTGGTATTTATAACTGCAGTTACAAAATCCAACAAGATTACATATGAAGAAAGGCACATGCCCTGACACAGACATGTTGGTAACAAGCAACAGACAGGTAGGTTTCATAAGTTGTAAAAGATGTTATTCCGGCATATAGCAAGCAGCAGCAGGCTTTTATGCAAAAGCATCACGTAGAGTTGTTAACAGATTTTAGTTGATACGGTCCCATACAAATCATTTACAAGCCACAATTAGTTTACTATTTACATAAGTAATTTCTCATTTACCAGGTTAAATCTGTCTCTTCTAATGGCATTACCTTTGATGGTTAGTAGTTTTATAAGCCTCCTTCACCACTGAGGCTTTTAACGGTCTGGGTCTTTTTTAAAAAAAAAGAGAGACTATTTATTTTATTATTGAAATGCAACAGGCTTAAGGAATTCACATCACTGTCCTTTATCTCATTCACAAGTTGTGTTAGTAAAAAGAATCTCCCCATTCTATGAGGTCAAAATGGTTTAAAAACCATATCCGTGGTGAAATATCCATACGGACTCATTTTCTAATAAGCACGTGCGCAAACATCTCAGAAACAGGATTTTCATGTATTCAAACTGTAAGCAGCACTGGCGACTTAGAAAATGTGTTAGCCGAAACCTGAAACAGGTCAAAGATGATGTTAGTCTTCAAAAAAGTCCATCTGATGTGCAAAAACATACTTTCATCCAACTAAATACATAACAGTTAAGCCATAGGCATATATTTATATATGTATACATAGCTGCTTACTAGAAAGGCGAACACTGCTGAAACACAGGTACAATTTTCTTTCTTTTTCATTTAAATAAGAATTTTGTGCACGATCTGCAAAACCGCTTGGCTTTTCAACCAGCAGCACTGCATCTGCGAGTGTATACATACATATATATACACGTATCTCTTTTTTTTCTTTTCATGGGTACATGCACAATACACTAACAGCAAACCACATCCAATAGTAGTATCGCATACACTAATTTTGAGATGTTGCAATGCATACATTTTAATTTGTTAACAATACTGTGGTCCTGCAGGATCCTTGTGTTAAAATATATTAGAATCTTTCCAGTCAGAAATTGGTGGCCACTGCAACCCTTTATTTTGATTCCAGAAGTAGCCTACTGCTTTGAGCTACATCAAAGTGGAAGGCTGATATGAGCCAGGGCTACTTAGAGACTCCATGGTGCTTAACTCGGCAGAAATTGTAGGACAGTGGTGGTTTTCAGTTGTCTGCTCTGTATTAGTGAATGGATTTCCTTTTTTGGAAAAATTTATTTCAGATAGCAATTTTGTATAAATTATCCTGACATCGCTAAAAAGAGACACACGGAAATTGCCAACCACAGTATTCTTTTTATTTTTCAAGAGAAACATGGAGAATTCAACCTTGTTCTGAAGACGATTGGGAGGGGTGGGGATGGAGGGGGAAAAAAGAAGAAGAAGAAAATGGTCACTTAAATCCTATGAGTAACATTATCAACTGCTAACCATCTATGTTTAAAAACAAGACTAAAATATTTAGTTACTAATTCCTAATTAAAGCAAATCACACATAACATCAAGTATATCTGGATCAAAGTCCAAGTGACTGCTCTTATACCTGCACATTACCACAAGGCAGGCCTGCTCACTGCAACCATTTCCTCCTGATTCAGTATGTCCAAGCTAGCAGGACTGTCTCATGTAAAGTAACTCAATATGAACAGCTACATATATGAAGGCTATTTGAGGCAAGTTAAGTTGTTCATAACATACCTGGGAATCCTTGGCCATTGTATGGGATGCTAGCACATTGGGATGAATCACAATATCCTGGTGGCCCTGGAGGACCTCGAATACCCGCATTTCCAGGACGACCTGGTGGACCTGGTGGTCCTCGTGATCCTGTGGAGCCTGGTGGACCAGTTCTAGATTCTCCTTGTGGACCTAATTTTAGAATTGAAAAGTGGTGTGTGTTGGGAGGGTGGTGTTTTCTTTAAAAGCCAGCTTGATAGAAGAGTTAACATTACTGATGTCTAGACTACAGAAACTAGGCTATGTCTTTGGTGACAAAACACTTGCACTTTGTTACTATATACGGGTCAACAGAAAGGAAAACAAAGGAAAACTAGAAATATGACTCATCATTAGTTGTTTCTCTGCGTGTGGCTTATTTAAAGATTTATTCAAAGAAACTGATTTAGTAAGGTTTGAGCCAAGTAAGAAACATCAATGACTTCTCTGGTTTACTTCCCCTCCGTGTAAGTTACAAAGATCTCCAGGGAAACTACTAGATTAGACAAGCACACTGGATTTCAATTAGAATAGAGGAGAACATTAATTCTGCTACCCCATAACCCCAGGATAGATGAGGTAATGTTTTTTTTGGAACCAGTCTTATTATGGTTAGCAGAAAAGTAAAGCTTCAAGTAACCAAAGCTGCAATTTGCTGCAAGCATCTTATGGGTCCTGTAATGGAAATCTATGTTTGGCCTAGTAAACTACAAGCAGAAACGGATGATGCAGCTGATTTCTGCCAAGGCATCACTGAACATAATTGCATGATACAAAGAGCAAAACCAATGGTCAAATCATCTGACTCTATTATCTGGTAACTCTGCATGTAGGACTATTTTGTAGTCCAGAGATAATCTGTAGTTCTGTAAACACAAGTAAAAAATGGAACTAGATACGGCAAAAGTATTGTCTGATAATGCTTATGAAAATATCTGGCAAATATGTGGATAATATAATCCATGTAATACATTTTCACACAAGCAAGTATGCCAGCCAAGTAAATTACAAAATAAAGATAGATACCTATTAGCCACATCCAAAAATCTTTCTAAATTGCCTTTTTTTTCAGGGGTTTCCAGCAAACTCTAATACACGTCAAAAGTGGATAAAGTGGATAGAGTAAAGCATGTTCATTCACTGTATGTAGTCTGGCTTCCTATGAAGAAGTGTTGTCTTTATTTCTCCTACTTTTCTGCAAATCTGATAAAATAAGAACTATTTACCAGGTGGTCCCGGCAAACCGCGTGGTCCTTGAGATCCAGTCCCTCTTTCACCTTTCTCTCCAGGCAATCCTACAGAATAATAATTTTGAAAAAGCAATAAAAAATGAAGGAAACCACATCAACAAATACTTCTTCATGCTCTCTTATTAACATTTAGCTCCTATTATTTAGTATAACAAGGCTGGTTAAACCTTATTTTGTACAGATGTCCAAATGTGCACTGGGAAAATAATTTGGAAATAAATACACTAACCTAAAAACAAAGTAGGATGCAGAGGTAATTCAGAATTAATAAACTTTCTCAAACATAGAAAAGTCTTAAAGATACTTAAAACACCATAGAATCTTATTGTTTTAAGCTACAAACAGTAAGGCTACAAAGGTTGTTTTACACTTCCTTAAAAATAGTTACAATTAATAAGTTTAAGAAAGAGCAAAATTCCTTGATATTTTCTAGTATTTTAAAAAAATTATACAAAAATGTATGTTAGAAAACCCATTACTGAATCTATGCTATGGTAGAGTAGCTGGAATAAGCAAAGGCCACAACGTAGTACAGTACAAACACTCCATGTCATTGCAGTGACCCAAGATAGCTACAATGGGTTTACTCATATGCTCAAACTCAGTACAGAGTTGCTTCCCTCTCTCAGAGTACAGCAAAGAGCCAAGAATTCAGATCTAATTCTTTCAACTCCTACTTCTTAGGTTTGGTAATGACTCATTTTCTCTCTTAATCAGAGTTGTGTTCTGCAAAGTTGTGTTATTCCAAACAGCCTTTCAAGATATAGCTGTTTCATGCCAAAAAAGTTATGAGAATATTCATTTTCCTGCGATATCCTGTGAAACCCTGAGACAGCAGCAAAAATGCCGTTTTGTGTTTCATGAAACATGAGCTAGGGAGAGACAGAAAAGTACTGATGTAATTAACCTTGTCCTCCAAAATATCAGTGTCCCTCAGGTAATCCAACTGGCCTAAGAGGCTACTGCTAGGTGTGAGCGTCCTAGTCTGACGTGGTAAAGGTAAAGTGATCAGACTACTCCTTTGACAGCCTCTGCACTATATCCACTGTGAAATATACAGCTGCCTTGGAATTTACTCACCTCTTTCACCAGGTGGTCCTTGGACTCCAGGAGGTCCTGGGAATCCTGGTCTTCCTCCAGGCCCAGGCTCTCCTCTTGTCCCAGCAGCTCCTGGGGGACCAGGTGGTCCTGGTGGCCCTGGCTGGTTACGATTTGAATAATAATCATTCGGGATTTGATTCAGCATTTGATTGAACCGGCTCATCTGACCTTCAAAACAAAAGAAAAACGGTTCAATAAACCACGTTAAATGATTGGAAAGTAATAACACATTATCTGTCATCTTTAAATCCCATCCTTGTTCTCATTCAATAAATTAGCAGTGAACTGGTATGGAAGATTTAGGAAGACTTGCTGTACTTCAAAAGGTGTAGTTTCACATTTCTATGTACTTATAGAGCTCTAAAGCTACCACAAACACAGTGTAAATTGTTCACGTGTAAAGCTAGCAGCACACAGTCTGTGAAGTCGCTTTCTTAAGCCTTCTGCATATAGGCAAATGTCATTTGCAAAGAAAGGTGCATGACCAAAAGCAACAGCATTGTGTAGCTATGCAGAAAGGAGCCCTTAATGGGGGGAGGTGGCACATCTAGCCCTACCTGACTAGTGGAATGTGCCAGTCTTAGCATAACCTCAATGAGATAAGCTGAATACGAGGTTCAAAAAAGAGATGCTAAACAATCTCCAAAACCACATCTTTATTCATAAGCCTAATACATTCATGAATGTACTTTCCTTTGTCTGTGATGGCTAACTATAAGGCACATTTTAAATAGCAGCCACCACATACATTTTAAAGGACATACTGTCTTCCTCCCTGTACACAAACACTCCTAATGATCCTAAAGGTGTACCTGTTTACCTCAGTCAGCACTTGCCCTTGTCACAAAAATATTATTAAGAACTATTTATGGGCACATTTGTTTCTGTCCTCCTCAGCAGGTCTACTGATAGCAAAAGCACTGCCTCAGGGACAGAGAAAAAGCTCTGGAGCAAACACTTTCATGGGTCACAAATCTGTACCGTATGGCAGTAGAGGACTGAAATTCAATTTGTAGTCCTTATCCAAATAAATATAATTTTTACTTGCATAGCACAGCTGATTCTGGGCACACTATCTACCCAGCACTCATCTATCTTTTCCTGCTAGCAAAGTACCAGCAGAAAGCATCCTTTTTCTCACCAGTTCCCTCCTCCTGAGGATGACATCTTTAATGAGGGAATGTATACTGATTTATGATTAAGATAAAGTAATTTTGGACCACACTGGTAAAAGGAAAGTCCTCTTCCTTGTACGGAATATAAAATTGCACGTGCATTTCCAAAGGTCACAGATTAGTTCATGATCAAGCTAGACATTTGGATCTGGCAAAAATTTAGTGCTACATTTTTTTCCACCAAGTCATTGGCATTGAACAGTTATCAGATCACTCAAGCTCTTCCTCTGCTCTCTAGTCAATACTCATCATAAATTTAAACAAGCAAAGTAATAAATTACTGGTATGAGAAACAAAGCAAGCAACACTGTTTACCATTTATCAGTTGTTCACAAACTTGTCTTGCAACTGCTCGCATCATGTTCTGAGAAGCAATGTCACCCTAAATAACCAAAATCAAACCAAATGTTCATTAGCAAGCGTCTGTGCTTTTAAAGACATAGTGTTTAACTAAGAAAACTGGACTTTAAAGCAGACTTACTCTGTCACCTTTTTCTCCCTTCATTCCAGGTGTACCCTAAAATAAATAGAGTAAAAATAAAACAAGTGAAGGATAATGTTATTCCATCCCACCTAAAGATCCAAGACACACAATTTTAGGAAACATTTTGATTCCTTCAAGAAGAAAGACTTGGTCCTCCTTGAACTTTGCATTTCAGAGATGCCAAATCAAGTGCAGCAAAGACTGGACACGCAATGATGTTTTGTGTATGGTCACACACATTGGCAGATGCAGAAGAAAAAGATATGAAGGAAAAATTCACACTAGGGCCAAAGAAATGGACACTGGGACCATGCTGGCAATTTGAAAGTTGAATTTCTAGCATCACTTTTCTGTAAATGGTGAATGGTCTTGTATGAGATATATGACTTTAAGTCTTAAGCCAACTCATCATTAAAGAAGGTAAGGTAGGAAGACTAACACATACCTAAGAAGGGTAGCTGTCTCCTAGAAACCCACAAGAAACAGATCCCAGGTTAAGTGAACAAGTGCTATGCTGAGGTGGCACATAAGATGGAGAGAGATGCCACTAAGTGCTTATTCTATTTATAAAGAGATCTTCCTTGCTACTTCTCAACCACTTCTAGTCTTTCAATAGTCTCATGGAAGTCTTAGCTTCAGCTGCTTTACAATTATTGACATTTGCCAAGAGCTAATTGCTGTCTATCAGCAATTTCCATTTGTCTTTGCGTACTCTAGTGGATTTTGCAGATTTCTTGGTTTTAAAGAATACTATGTAAGAAGCCAGCCAGAGGGCTGGATTCTACTTTTTATACGTGTATGTGTTTATGGCTGAAAAAACATCAGGTGTACTCTAAAGATGTTTTTAAAAGCTGAACTGGAGATATGCACACACAACCTACTCTGCAAACATGACTTTGTGTGTGCGCCTCTCACACAACATTTTTAGATTTTAGCCTTATGTTTGCATAGCACTGCTAGCAAAGAAAAGCATCAGGAGAGAGTAACCATACTTTCCATAGAAAATGTAATTGCAATGTTTGGTATGATGGATTTTTAAAGATTTTCAAAATAGACTCATAAAATAGATCTCAGAAGGATTGCTTCGGTTTATTTGACAGGATTTTGGCCACAGTAAAAACTGCAGATGCCCATTTAAAGTAAGTAGAAAATCAGATTCAAAGCCATTTGTGTTAGCCACTATATTGCCCATTGAAAAATCTAAAAATCTGCAAAATGTTTTAAAACTATTCTAATTTTGACATCAAAATACAAAAGAAAGAAAAAAAACCAAACAAACAACAGAAAAAAACCAAAAACCAAACAAACCTGCATTTACTGCAAGATCTGCTTTGGAAATTGTCGTGAATAGCCCTTCCAATGTTCTTGGATGCTCACTGTCATAAATGCCACGTGTGCCAAATTCCAGGGCAGTACAAACAAAACATTGCCCAAAACTGTGGCTCCTGAAGTGGCCATTGTGAGGTTTACAGGCCACTACAGTGCATGCAGTTTGGTCACAGCTGAGTACCCCTAAAATCTATTGTAAATTCACCTGCCAGAATGTGTGCAAAGAGCAGCGGAATTTTGTTAGTCAAGCAAAGAGGTGTTACTATGAGTTCAAATAGATATTCACTTGTAGCCTAAACTACTACTTGAATGTAAGGCATATTTCAAAGGTGAAAGACCAGTTTGATCATCTGCTGCTCTGCATAGTCTCCACATACTTACACATACATCTGCTTTTTACTTTGTAATATTTCTTTAAGGAGACTGTTTATCACCATTAACAAAGCAAAGGCTAAGTGTGGGCCACAGCTATTTTTCAGAACATTCCTACAGCACCCGCAATTAATTTCAACAACACGAGTTGACAAATCATTCCACTGAGGTCACAGCAGCTACAATTCAAACGCAGTGGCACTTTTTCATAAACTTCATCAAGGTTTTGGGCAAATTCCCACGGGGTATGCCAGGGTGTGAACGTAGTGTGCTATGTGAGCTTCTCTGCAGCAGTGTTGCATACGTGTACCCCATGACATGCCACAGAGAATATTAGGCAGCTCACCCATCAGTAAATAAGTAGTTGGCTTATGGTACACGTGCATCACGCATAACAGATTATTCAAGCAAAATTAATTGTACAGAATCAAACTGAAGATTTGGAATGGCAACACCATAAATGAGTCACTGGAATAAATTATGCCACCAATGAGACAGTTACTAATGTGTACACAACAAACTCATCAAACTGATAAATAGTCTTTCCCTTCTGTCCTTCACTCTTTAATCTACAGTTTTCGTACTCTGTGAAGTCCACAGGAAAAGCTCTGCTGAAACAGACTGTGGATATGTAAATGGCATAACAACATAAATAAATAACAAGGAAAAACATCAGGAAAACATGACATTTCTATCTGTCATTCTGTAATAATTAACACTGTGGTAAATGCTGATGTTCTTAACCTCTAAAAGAGATGTAATTTGTCTCTGAGTTCAACAGACATTAACATCACAGCCAGAAACTATCATATTTATCTGAAATATCCATTGAATAGAATTCCAGTTTTTCACTCGCACTAGTTTATAACATGAAAATCTAGGGCAAAAAAAATATTCAGATTATTTGGTGATCATCTTTTTGTTTGAAATTTGATGACTTCTGGTATTTTCTGAAAGCATATTAATTTGAAATTATCTGCTGAGTACATATTTATAACACTTGTTCATTGTATTCCCATCCTTTTTAAGGCTTTCAAAGTACAACCTCATCTAATTTTGACCAGAAGCAAACCATGCAGTATGTCTTCTTGTTTATTCACTAGGTAAGTACAAGCACAAGATATCATATTTCTGGTCTAGTATGCCAGTAATATTCTAGTAATTTCCTAAAGTGCCTTCTTTCAATGAATTCACTTGCTAGAGCATTCATACACCAGAACCATAGGCAAAAGAGAAAAAAATGATGCAAACTTAAAATGCTCAAATCCTATATACTGTTTCTGGAAATATTTTTGCTGACCAGTCAAGGGAAGTTCTTCAGGCTGTCTTCAGCCACAGGCCATGTTGGTAAGACAGGAAGGTGCTCTCGTAAACAGAAGCACAACATTGTTCAAAAGTATTGCCAACAAAGGTCTCCCAGATAGAAAAATCCTAAGACCATCCCTTAATTATGTGAGACACAGTCAATTTTACAATTCATTGAAATCAAATGAGCCTCATTCTTCAATTTGTGACCTTGCAAAAATACACTGATTCAGCCTTATGAGTGTAAATCTATAGGCTATTCCAAACTAATTTTAAAGGTTGAGGATTAGAGGTTTATTGTTTAAGTTAACAGCAAAGTTCTTTTTCCATATGGATATTTTAGAAATACAATTTCCAAAAAGAATAATTACAACTGCAATTACTGAGTTGCTATTTGCATCTTCCTCCTACTTGGTTATATTTTTAAATTTCAGTTCATTTTCTTTTAATAGATAAAAGCTTGCAATTTAGCCAACTATTTGCCAGCATTTTGAGAAGCAGCAGCTGCTGTTGACATTCTGTTTTGTTGGTATTCTGTGATGAGGGAGTTACTTAGGGTCAATGTGAGGAAAAGCTAGTTTATGCTGCATGTGAGATTTTTCTGAGCTGTGGGATGAAGGCTGGAGCCACAGCAAAGTTCTATGGCTGAAGGAGGACAAAACAAAGGAAGTTTTGCTATTTTTGCTTTAAAAGATAATGCTCTCAATTGCTTTCCCCAAAAAGAATGTTTGCTCCCCACAAGAACCACTTGTTTGCTGTTCCCAAAGCAGCATCTTTTTGAGACCTCATCTAGAATGCCTGCATAGATGGATATAAAATCAGTGAATACATATCAGCAGAGAATAGAAAATACTCAAAAACTGTGCTTACTGTGCTTAACTTACAACAAACGTCTTCCTTATGTGCTTGAAGTTACCCTCTAGAGGTTTTCACAGGCTGTTCAGTCGTAGTGGCATCAGCCTTATATACAAACATAAATGCCTTGCAGTCTTTCCTGGTGACTTTCTAGATTAATAGTCAGACCCTGTTGTCAATCTGATTTATAAACAAGACAGCTCAACCTTAAGATGACCTAGCCTGCCTATCCATCCATTACATTTTTCACTCTCACACCTATAAAACAACAGTAGTGGAATGTTCTTCTCAGATAATCCAGGTTTCTCTTTTCTCTGTTACATTTATTCCCAGAAAATGTATATCCGTTTCTTCAAGAGCTAATATCCACTTTTAGCTGAATGACTCTTTCTTACTCTTGCTGGTTGTTACCCCACAATATATGTACAGACTACTACTAAATTCTCACTCTCTGTTTGACCAGACAGACAGAGAACAGACATATTAGTTTCCTCTAGGATAACCAGTGCTTAATTCTCAATAGATTTCTTGACTCATTTGTGTTCTTACTGTTCCTTTCTTGGCTTTGTTACTACGTGAAAAAACACAAAAGTTTCTTTGGGAATAACTTATAAACAGATTATAAAGTTAAATTTCCTATTTCCATGAACATTCAGTTAACACTTTGAGTATCAACTTGATCTAGTATAAGTACACTTTGAGGCAGAGAAATATTTACAGCCACATTTTTGGTGCAGTCTGCCTCAGCTTAGCACATTAGTGGTATTTAACAGATCAGGAAAGAGCTCCAATTGACAGTGTTCACTGGAAATGCGTTCATGACACCGAGGATCCTCATAATTCGCATATAACTGTATCTTTTGCCCAAGATGTAACATTCCCTGCCTTGTAGGGGTCTATTAACTGACTTGTGCTGCATATTGCCAACAACACAGATGGTTCAGGTAGAAAAAAAAAAAATAGCAGGATCATGTCATAAATTATTTACTCATTCTATTTACCAGAGGCAATGTGAAGCCTCATTATCTTTCTCCAGGACAGAAAGTTACAAATTCAGGCAGGTTTGAACTAGGGTTCAGGACACTGGAAGCTGCATTTGGCCATTAGGCTGCACCTTTGGCAATTCTAATACTGCATACAGAAGAAAGCATTGAAATTCTGTCCACCAGGAGTCAGATAAAACATCTGTGCAAGGTGCAAGCCAGAGTTCCTGCTGGGATCTGTTCTAGAAACATAAAAAATGGTAAATACAATGCACAGTGTCCCATTACAAGAAAGTGCTATAATTGGGGAAAAAAAAGTATTTCTAACTGAAAGGAAGTCCTAAGATTAGAGTTCAGGAGAACTTACATATGGTGCTTGGACAGGAGTTGATTGCTTTGCTTTGCAAAAGCAATGAAACTGGGCTTGTAGTCAAATTTCCTTCTATGCACATTATTTACCTGCAGAAGATCTTTGCTGCTGAACTTGGTCAGCTATCCAGTGTGCCAGGCAAAGGAAAACTCAAAATACATCTAGTAGTTTGACACTCACTGTGAACAAATCAAAGCACCTTGTGCCCCAGCTACGTCTATCAAGCAACTGACAAGGCAGGAATATCACATTAGCAATATACGTCTAAAGGCTCCAGTGCTTTCCTAAGAGACACCATGTCCTCTACAGCAAGGAGAAATGGAACTTATAGGCTGGCAAATGCAGACTGAATTCAGCCTATGTACAAGAAAATGGCCCAGCTTCCAGGTGCTCCTGGGAACTTCCCCTTCATAACCATTGAGCTGACCAACTACGTATTCTTCCAAATTATCCAGCTGTCATATACACAATGACATCGAAGCAAGATAGAAAGTTCCGGTTGATTGCCAGACATTAAGATACAAGTGATGAACGACTTTCTGTTGCAATTCCTGTCTCCACTCCTGTCTCAAGCACAATTTCTCAAAGATCCTATAAATTAATCAATTTCTCCTGAAAACAAAATTTTTCCTGAAACCGCTTGTGGGAGGCAGCACCTCCTGCTCTTTCTTCCTATTCAGGATGAAAGGTTTTAATAGAACCCACAGAAATGGTCTCCAAATAATTTCAAAATCACATCATAAAAAACATGAAACATTAGCAAAACAGTAGTGATTATGTAATATTATCAAAGATTGTCCACCTTTAGCAGTGTATCACGTTTTTACTACACACACACTAAAATATAAAGACTTTTCAACCATTTTGCTGACCCAATTCTTCATGCTTATGCAGTACAGGAATATAATGTCTTGGCACATAACAGTCTACAATCTTTTTTAGTGGAAACTAGAGACCACAATTTCCAGCCTCAACTATTAAACTTAGCAAAATTACATACTGTAAAAATAAAATTGCTTGAAAAAAAGGCTTGTGGTCTTAGGTCAGCTTGACTGCATTAACCACTGTCATAAGTGCCAGACAAGTATTTAAAGCAAGGAGAAATCTCATATTCATTAACAAACGGTAATTTTAAATTTTATACTATAAATGTATCATTATCTTACCGGTGTCCCACGATCTCCTGGCTTCCCTGGTTTTCCACTTGGTCCAGCAACTCCTGGAACTCCTGGGGCACCCTACAGCAGAAGACATGTAAAACAAATTGTGGAAATCCACAATGGCCTAGGCGCTAATAAGAAATGTGTTATTATACTGAGTGCAAAGCAATACTGAAAATGGCTCCTATTAGGTTGTTGGGTTTTTTTTCTTTTAGGTACATATCAGCCTTCAAAACCTTCCTCCAGAAAAAAACAGGTTTTTTCTTCATGAAATGTGTCCTTTCACATAACATCATGATTTAACAGGCATTTCTAAATCTAAAGATGAAGAGAGTATCTATATGCTTTTGGTATCACAGACTCCTAAAGGAGTAAAAGACAGTCTGGTCTTCTGACTTCATCTAGCAGGTCTGTGATCCATGTAGAAGTCCACAACAAAAAGTCCACAAAAGACATTCCAGTGATACTAGATAAATATGAAAAAATTATAGACCAATAATAGGTTATGGCATAAAGCTCATTTGCACATCCACAAAGGAGCACCAGAAAGACCACGTGGGAGAGCAGGGACATCCTAAACAATGCCGTGCCCTAACAACTCCTGTCTATATAAATATACATGGTGTAAATGTGTATTCTGTGTAGGTGTGCCTACTGGGAATACATCTTCCATCACATTATTCGTTGTGCTGTGTAACATGGAGTTGCAGATCTCAGGCTGTCTGATCCAACATGACATTTGGTTTTTCTCTAACAACCAGTACTGTTTCTAACATGGTCCTACAAAACACAGCTCAGTAGGTTTTGAAGCAAAAAATAATTCTCAAATATTCTCAGCAGGGAAAACTTTTATTAACAGCGCTTCTTTCCGCCAGACAGTAAGTAATAAGCTGATTGGTTTCAGTGAACCTACCTACGCATTTAAATACCATGCCTAAAGAACCAAGTAAACTGGTTCTTGCCTTTTTCATACTGGCAGAAATCAGTTTCAAGACCATTCTTAGAATGTTTGTGAAGCCTTGCTTTATGCTGCTTTCTGCTCAGCTTTTACCAAGAATTTCCTAAATCCATTTAGGATATTAAATAAAAGATCCATTTCATATTTCATAGAAACTGAAAATGTCAATGTGGCACTCTCTTGGCTCAGGTCTCTTATTTCAATGTATATCAAATACAAAATTATATTTACCGCTGGTCCTGGTGGGCCTCTGGGACCTGTGGGACCGTCTTTTCCTGTGAAACCCTATTTGAAAACAAAAGTATGATTACAGATTAAGCTAAGACTGTAGCCTGGCCTTTAATATTACAGAATCACAGAATGGTTGGAGTTGGAAGAGACCTCTGGAGATCATCTAGTCGAACCCCAAATATTATGTAATTGCAGTACTGATTACTACTAGCATGTATTTTAAAACCTATCCACAACGTAAGTTATAAAAATGGCTATAGCGACTAATGCTGGAGAAGGCTATGGAGCAATGAGTTTCAGCCAGTTTAGATGTTCAGCGGCTGTTGATTAACTGAAGATGGGATGAGAGTCTCTCAACATTTCTAAGAAAAGGAATTGTTCTATCCCAGAGGAGCAAGATTTCCCTTTTTGCTATCCTTTCACTCACAGATTAGCTTATACACTTTTATACTTAAATGAGCAATAATCTCCTTCTCAGACACTTTTACTGTAAGAACAGACGCTGAGGAATCCTATTTCAATAATCTACCAGAGCATTCACAAATTAACTTTGATGGTCCATGGCTCAATAATCACCCATCAATCCCATGGTATGTTATTTGGCAACTGGCATCACATGGTGGCCTGTTTTCATTTCCAGCTATCAGCTCCCACTAAGGAATAACTATAAATGCATATATCAGCTGTTAATTTGGTCTGTAAAGGTAAGCCATTTCTTCAGTCATCTCAAAGGCGATACACCACTGTGAAGACAGAAGAAATTTGCTTAGCTGACCTCAAAATAGAAGAGAGGGTTTGCCACAACTCCACAATGAAATTCCTGTACCTTCATTACGAAGACATTTTAGAATTCCCCATCAAAAGAAAAGTTCTTAGCTCTAGACAGTCAAAGTTTAAGGAGCAAGCTTGTCCTTCACAGTAAGAATGGCACAGACAGATTCTTTACAGATATGACGTATTCCAGAAATTGAGACAAGCCGAGTTTCAAAGGGATCCCCTGCAGTGCAACAATGTGTGGAAGACAGCAGGGCTGAGCACCTCAGCAGAGCCCTGCTCAGCGCACATTCTGCTCTGCGGGTGCAGGCATTCAATAATCTAGTCAGAAGAGTGAGCAGTGCAATTTTCACAGAAACTATCTGGCTACCTAATGACTATCTAGGGAGGTTTTCACTCCAAGTTTTTTCCAGTCCTTCCATTTTTACCTCTCCAGGTTAGACACTGATAAAAGGACGCATTTTGAAAAAAGCATTTGAAAATGGAAAGATATGATAAAGAAGGGGGGGGAAGGGGGCGTGGGGAAACCCCAATCATTACCTGATATTTTCAGAAGATAAACTGAGGAAATCTTACCCTTTCTCCTGGAGGTCCCATTGGGCCAGGTGGACCAGGTAAACCTGGCGTTCCCTAGAGGAAACAGGAATAATAAACTGTATCCATGACAAAACAAACATCATTGCTATGGTATTCATCCCACCATGCACTCATTCAAATATTTAACTGTATTCAAAGTTGGGGTTTGGCATTTACAAAAATTAAAAAAACCTTTAGGAGAAACCATTTATTTCACATACACAATAAAGAGTCTTCACTCTTACTCTACTTTTCACTACCATTTCCTTACCAATCCATAATTCAATTTCAAAAATGTTTTTGGTCCATGACTAACCTTATCTGATATATGAAACTAAATCCACAACACCATTTATGCATCTCTCATAAAGTCTTTATATCCTTAATAAAATCAAGGACAAAACAGTAACCAAGGAACAGTAGTTCCGTCACCATATGTGCAATTCAATTACTTTAGATTATCCAAAAAAAGTCCTTTTTGTTTCTCCTCAAAACTCAATCCTAGTTTACAACACAGAAGCCTATAAGCAAGTGAAATTTCATACTGCTTTCTTCTTTCAGAAAGCACAGAATTAATGTCCCAAGACCATCTGACTTCCAAAAGCAGAAAGCAATTAGACAATATTGCTGAAGATGGGTTCAGCAAATGTTCTGCAACCTTTACTTTAAGAAGACATTTAACTGCAGGTGGTCAGAAGTAGAGGGACCTTTCTGGGTAGTTATCAGTGTACTTCTCCTAATCCAATGGTCTGTCTGTCCCTGTTCATTCACAACTGTCTGGACGGACATTTGGCTTGACTCAGTACAGCTGTTCTTTCGCCTTTGCTGTTTTGAATGGTTTACTATTTCCTATATTTCAAATTCCCCAATGTAAGATTATTATGTTTCCAAAACTATTGTTTAGGAAGATAGAAGCAGGACCCATGTCTCCTAGTGATGTCCAGCAGACAATTTGCATCAGGAACAGTGAAAAAAATGACATTAACTTGTCTAAGCATCGACTTACCGATCGTCCTGGTAGTCCAGGCTGGCCAGCATCACCTTTCATTCCTTGACGTCCCTATAATTTTCATAAATGATTTTGAGAGATTCTGAATCACAGATAGATCAGCAATATGCAAATAGAAAGAAAGTATTTCCTGCAAGATACCTAAATTAAGGAATCCATAAACCAACTACGTATTATAGATTAAACCAAGATACATATACTTCTTACCTGAAGCAATACTGATCATCTCACAAACACTTGCAAATGCAGGATGACCAGTTCTCAGATCTGTTTTCATAAACTTTATATTTTAACCAAAGAATTCATAAAAAATGTCCTGATTATGTTAAAATTCAAGCTATTCCTAAACACGAAACACTGAAATTATATTCCTGCGTTTGGGGTGATTACTTATTAAAATATGGCAAAAGCAATCTTAATACATTCAGAATGTAGACAAAGGATTAAGTACTCTATCTGCTCTAAAAAGCAGAATGATAGAGTTACTCAGGCTTTTAAAAGCAAATACATTAAATCAGAAGTAGCCCCTTGCTAAAATACACACACTGCCACCAAGAAATCCCCCTAAGACAAAAGGCTATTTTCTGTGCCTAGATATAGGCTTCCCAGTGCCGCTCTGAACTTTCAGCTACTGATTTAAGCTCAGCAAACAGAAGCTGGGCATGTAAATCTGTGAAAAAGGGTTCAGAGTAATATTGCATGCTTAATTTTCTTGCACCACAGTTTGCTATTTTTGAGTCCTAGAACTTGAAAGCCTAGCAACTCTACAGAAAAGCTCTAAGAGAAAATACGGAGTACATTGCAATGCTTAGATGCTATACTATCACAAACATCCTATGAGCACATGTAACATTCAGGACAGAATGCAGTTGTATTGGAAGAGACTTGTTTAGAAAGAGATTTGTTTCATAATACTACTGCACTGCAGGGAAAAAGAAACATTAGAACAAAGATGCCACCCTCTTCCCAAGGCCACTACCCCCATGGACAGCTCTGACTTCACACACAGTGCCACCCACACTCAGAATGGCCACTCACCGGTTCTCCTGGGATTGACAGCCCATTGGGACCCTGTGGACCTGGGGGACCTTGAGGGCCAGGAGGACCTGTCTCACCACGAGGACCAGGTGGGCCCTTAAAGCAGAAAATTAAAACAAGATTGTAAATGACAACCCCTTAGATATGCACCTACAAAATCCTTTGGGTTATACGCTTAGGGAAAGTCAGAAGCCTGGAAACATATTTAATATTTCAGAACTGTGGAAACAGCTATCCAAGTGACATATCCTTTCATAAACTATTCTGTGATTCATGTTGGCAGTCTCAGGAAAACATATGCCTTCTGGCAGTGTCAATTAGAAGTACTGCTGTCTCCTCCGTACAGGAGAAAGGACAATGATGTGGCAGAGTGTGTATTAACACTGTGACGTATGTCCTCTAGTTTCCTAATGTGTAGTCAATGCCTTTGAAGCTACATATATACGTAAACTGTGCATAGTCTTAAATAGGCAGACCGCACATAAATGACATATAAGCATATTTCCAATTAATTTTTTAATCTCCATTCTTAGCTCAGCATAGAACTAAACATACAAATTTTCATAAAGGTAAGCATGTAGCAACATTATAGATGCATTCCAGAAACATACTTACAGCTGATCCAGCCAAACCCCTTTCACCTCTGGGACCTTTTGCGCCTGGGCCACCCTAAATCGGATATTTGGAATAAAAATACATTTTTACAAATCAGCCTCTCATGTGAAAGCCAAAAGTTTTGAAGCATATTGATCACACTGCTAAAAAGAGTACTAGAATAAAAGATGCATCAGAAACTTCATCACCAGCTTCAGCCTTGCCAGTTTAGCCCATGAAAAATATTATTGTCTCTGCAGATAAAAATTCTTCAATTTATATTCATCAAAATCCCTGTATAACTCTCCAGTAGACTGCCAGACAACTTAACTGGGTTTCAGACTCCTCATGCAACATTTTTGATAGCTTTAAAGTAGAGCTACTGGACTGAGTATAACTCCCTTATATTCAAAGCATTTGGTAGGAGTACATCCATTCCATAGATTACTATCTCTCCACACAAAAAAGAGAGTAACTAATTTATTTCCCTGACAGAGTAAAGAATCTTTCCTTGGAATGAAATCCTGACTCTGTATTTAGGAAAAATATTTGCACAGTCCATTAAAAATATCCTGTACATGAAGTGCAAGATGGTTGAGATGGGGCCAGATTCTTTCAACCCATTATATTAAACAATGAGGAGCTATTCACGGTGATCACACTAGAAATATGGGAAAAAGATTATTATATAAACAAGTAGAGGTAGTAGGAGCTGCCCAGTTGTGGTTTAAACTAAGATGAAAGGAGAACAGATTATTGTGACTTTAGGGACATCTCTCTGACTGACCTTTGTTTCACAAAACCACAGAGCAACACAAAACTACTTCCACAAATTTAAAAATCAGAAAATCCATCTATTGTGAATAGTTCCTTACAGCTGGTCCAGGGGGTCCTGGAGGTCCCACGCTGTCTTGAGTACATGTACAAGCATTTGGAAGAGCTGGGCATTTTGCTTCATCTCTCTGAAAATTCAATCATAACTATTACTGTCCTTTTAAAGAAAAGCCGCAGATACTTTTCTACAACATAACAGCAAGATTCTCTGTTATCCTGTTTTCAACTACAAGTAAAACTCACAGCTAAACAGCAGTTTTCAAATGTTTCTACAGGACCTTTCATATTCTTAGCAAATTTTCTCTGTGAACTATACATGACATTAGCAACAGTAGCACAGGCAAAATCAAATTCATATGCAATTTCTTTTGTTTTATTTATTAAATAAACAATATAGCTATTCCATTCATAATATCTAGGATCTTAAATATCACTGAAATACAAAATGTAACTGACATTTTTTCCACCATTCCTAAAGGACTCAATTCTAGCACATTACAATCTCTCTCCCTCAGACACAAAATGTTGAAATGGAGAGTTGTTCACTGGTTCTTCTGACAAGTGTGATTTAGACATGTTGTCAGTAGGAGGTATAATACAAGGCTAATATTGATATGTTACATTTGCTGTTAATTGCAATTTTCTGAATATCCTACAGTTCATTTATACTTACCATAGAAGGAAGATCGCAGCATCTGTCTCTACTAGTCCAAACCGGACTGCACACAATGTCAAAATTCTGGATTTCTAACTATAAAATAAACAAGGACTCTTGAAAGATACAGGAGATGCTATTTATTTATTAAAAATGACTTCTCAAAAGATTACTTATAAGGTAGTTATCACTCAGACTTTCACTTCTTTTTTTGATGCTGACAGAAAAAGTATTTAAAAACAAGAAACTTTAAACCATAAGACGACAAGAACTTCAAGCACCGATGTTTGCTCTTGTTCTGGGGCAAAAGGTAACCAAATAAAGTGACTCAAGAAATATTTTGCAATACTTAATGAATAATACCGATAAACTTCTACATCAGCTGAGTGCCTGTGCACTTCAACACAACATCTGGCTGAAAAGCTTTTGGACCAGCTCTAAGAACTGCAGTCCTTGGCTCATATTTTAATTCAGATTAATGTATGGAAGTTTCCACTGACATTAGTGGGGAAAAGTTTTGCAGAAAAGCTGAAGTGAGGATCATAGGTAGACTATAAGGTCAAAGCAATTTCCTCTCTTTTTTTTCACCCCAAAAACCAGTGGGGATAATTCTGATTATTCAGTGCAAGACAGACCACAGCACTTGCCAGAATTAAAACCTATTCCTTAGAGTACATCATTCAGAAAAGAAAACAATCTTCACTTAAAGATTATCAATGACAGAGAATCCACAGCAAATAGTTCCAATAACTAACTAGTCTCCCAATTAGAAGAAAAATATTTCTGCTCTTGTTTGAATTTACCTAATTGCAGCTTTCAGCTATTAGGTATTTTGGTTCTGCAATTCTGCTAGAATGAGAAGCTATCAAGACCAGACTTCTCAGTTAAGTATATTGGGTCTTGCAGTACAGATGCTTGAAATCTTTGGTGCAATACTGGTTTCTCAGCAGTTCTTAATCTCTAATCTCTTTCCTCAGAAAATTTCAAAGGCTTGCATTAATGAATGGATTAAAGTTTATTGCTTACTGTTGCTGATCTCCGATCGCCTTTCAGAAGTTTCCCAAGTATTTCAAAGCCATCCGTTGTGATATTCCCAGCCTCCTTAATTGGTTTTTCCAGTATTTCACTACAGTCAATGTAAATCTTAACATTTGATGAAGTTACAACAATATGGACCTGAAAAACAGTTTAGCATAATATTTAGAAAAGGCACATAGGCATATTTACTTTAATACTTTAACGGTATTTCACTGTTTAGGTAATACTGCTTTAAATTTTTTTCCTAGTAATCCTGCTTTACTTTCAACTGGTGGAAAATTCAAACTCAAGGAAAGTCTATGGCATTAGTAGCCTCTTTAATATGTGATGCAGGTCTGTAAGATGAATACTCAAGCACAGATAAGAAGTACTATTTAATATAATAGTTGAATTACAATAATCTATTTAAAAAGGCTTACTTGAAAATTGCTTTAAGACAGAATAAAAGTAAAAAAAAAAAACAAACTAGCTCTTCTTGTTCTCTTCTGATGGCTAGGACCACACAAGAAGATTACAAGTCTGTGAGCTCCCACTGGCTAATAGACTCTGTCTGTAGTTCAAAGGGTAGATTGTTTCAGATCCAGTGATCCAGGGTTTAGATTCCCCAGATGACTCAACTAGAGATATCAGTTTCATTGAGATACAGGAAGTGAGCGAGAAGCCTGCCCAGAAAAAAAGACAAAATAATGGAAGAAGCAAGAGAGAAGTTTTCGTGACAGAAATTTCACTACAAAAACATATCGCAAGAGAAAGGGAAACAGGGAAGACAAGGAAGAGATTAATTATCAGGAATAAGGAAAACCTGGGAGGGAGAAAAGAATGACTGTAACAGGGAGCAGGAGTTTACCAGGAGACGAGAGTTAAGTGTTTGGGAAAAACACAGTAAACCTTAAACAGAGGAACAAACAACAAAGCAAAGGTTACCATTCCAAACATTTATAGTAAGTATGGCGAACGTTACGAGAGTGTATTTCCTACATGTCTATGAAAACAGACAACATTCAAGAGTCTCCAAGAAAGAAACAAGGGCCAAGTTGGATGTGGCCTTGAGAAACCTGATCTAGTGGAAGGTGTCTCTGCCCATGGCAGGGGAGTTGGAACTGGATGATCTTTAAGGTCCCTTCCAACAAACCATTCTATGACTCTATGATTTTAGTAAATTTAATATGCAGTTGATGGAAGCACATCTTAAGACAACAGAAATGTTTCAGTGGCTTTATATACGTCCCATACTGCATATATTTTATATACAATGTTATAACTTCTATGTAATTGTTAAAATATCAACACAGTAAGCTCAGCAGTAAAGAATCCTTGAATTATGTATTTATATTTTAAAGCTTCTGTTATCACAGAAACATATTGCTGTTTGATGACTGCTTAAAAAAACGGCATAAAGTTGAAACAGATTCCCTTAAATGTCCTGAGTCAATAAATGCCTGAGCAATCTCCCGGGAATCTGATCTTTTTTTCCATATTAAATATTTTCCCATGTGGAGTTCTCTCCAAGACATCAGCATAGCTTACCTAAACTATTTCAACATTATATGCTTATGCTTTACAAAATTGGAATTAAGACTTTTGAATCTGCCCTCATTTTTTGTCATCTGAGATTCAGTAGGCATCACAGTTTAACTCTCAGTGCTGCGTATACAAGTCTTGTTTTAATTAACACTCACAACATTGTTCATTGAACATCAAAAAAACAGTGGAAAGATAACAGTGTCCAAATATATTTTGATACTACATACCAAACTTTCCACAAAATAAAATAAGCACTGTGCCAAAACTTTAAATTCACTCATTTATACATCATACACCCAGTCACTGATGATATGTCTAAATTTTACAGGTTAAGTAATACATCAAACAGTTTAAAACTCATTGCAGGTGTAATTTACTAATTCTGAAATGTACCTAACATGGAAGAACTTCTACTGGAACGTTAACCATTTGTCACAAATTAAATAAATGACATCTGCATAGTGAATGCATATTTCACCATTTTCGTTTGCCCAAAACTCAGAAGAGGTGAATACATCAGAAGCCTGAATGGGATCATCAATTTAAAAATATTCAAATAGCAATGTCTGCTGAGTATCGTCAGTCTATTGAAAGAAGAAGCGATACCAGCAGTCAAGAATAAGCAAGATTCCCCCAAGTTATCAACTCAGCTCACTGTTGATTTAATGCCAGCTCTAAATTCCAGCCTGAATCTCATAGCCCAAGCATACATTCAATAAAAGTATGCATCTAGTGTTTAAAGTAAATAAACCATCTCTGTATTCTATCCTGCTACATTTTTTTTCAACAAAAGTATTTCATAGCCATCAGTTGCAATGTTCCCAGCCTCCTTAATTTTTTTTTCCAGTATTTCACTGTAGTCAATGTAAATCTTAACATTTCATGAAGTTACAACAATACGGACTGGAAAAAAGTATTCAAGAAAATGTTAACAGAAGCATTCTCTTTCATTTTGAACACAACAACATAAAGTATCACTTCTGACCATTTCCAGTGCAAGAAGGCACTGAGATTTTAGGAAAGAAAACATACTTTAATTTTTCTCTATGGACCCCTTGTAAGATAATGTTTGGTAGTATTCTGATCTACTGCTAAATGAACCACATCAATAAACTAAGCAAACTATTATCCCATATGTACATCAGCAGAAAGACTCACACTCATTATTAAATTTCCTGTGGCTAACTACTGCAAAACTGCAATCTAAATGGAAGTCTAGCATGCTAAGAATAAGAAAGTAGAAGTCGTCTGTCTGTCCAGAACATTCAGTTATAAATTTAACGACTGTCTCAGGCAGTCAAGATTTTTCCTATGGGACTTGCCAGATTCAGCAGCTTTCACCATAGCTATGCCTCGCAAAATGTTCAAGTGTGCCAAAGTAAATTTCCCTGCACAGTTAGGTGTAGTTAACTGTGCTTCACTGAAAGAGCCAGTAAGTCATCGAATGAAAACCACAAAAATGTTTGATGCTTTGGAAAACATCTTCTCGCATTCTAACAATCTGCCATTTCTTTGAAACTGGACAGCAGGATAAACTACAAAAGTACCTTTTGAAATGTGTTAATCTTACTTTCCTTCCTTCATTCAGTTGAAACTACTGCTATCCTTTATTAGGGGCTAATCAACAGGGCTAATACCCAAGGTTTTTCCAGCACATGACCTGGGGAATCCCATGATGCTATCATTAACAACCTTACTCATAGCAATCTCAGTAATCTCCTGGACACAATCCAGAGGAGTCAGATCAGTTACATGGTGAAAAATCCCAAATACAGCTCTTTAAAATCAAGGCTACTCCAGTTACTCTTAATATTATCAAAACCCAAACTTTTATTTCCTTTCTGAGGAAAAAAGTAAGGGGAATGAGACACTGCACTAAATGATGGACGCATGGTTCAATTTTGGTTAAGCAATATTCTCATAAGCAAGAATTCATAGTTCCAGAGCTTTAAGATAATTAGCAACTGGCTGTTACTCCTGTACATTGTTTGGCATCTTAGAACTGCTTTCTGTTTGCATGTACGAGCATATTTAACTATTAAAATAATACAAAATGCTGTATTTTTATTTCCCTTGTAATTTTTTTTCACCAGCAAGTATAACAAACAGTTACACATAACTGCTAGTGTTGCTGGGTTTCCAGGTTGTTCCCCATTTGCTCTAATAAATGAACAGGGCTCCCCTGTTAAGTGTTGTCAAGTAATTCTGCTAAGCTCTATCACACTCAGAACAACTGCAAGGAAAAATATGACTCTGAATGTCAATTAAAGTAGCAGCAGACATTTCAAACAGACTGATGGCAGTATAACGTGTAGAGAGCTTCAGACCATGGACATGGAGATGGGAAATCTCAGTTCTCACACTGATATCCAAAATGAGGCATGCTACATGCTGTTCCGTGTTTTAATAGTACTTCTTCATGATGACTCACCATTTCCACTAAAACAATATCTATTCTAGTCTTTACTAACAGCTTTTCTCACTTGAGTAGATTAATACATTTTCTTAAAATTCAGTTGTCCTAGTAAGCTGTTGAAAAAAAAGAAAAGCAAAAAGCCAAATGCAAAGGACAAAATAGAGGATGTCTAATGCAGGTGTGATCCAAGCCTACTTCTAAGTATCAGTCACAAAGCTAGTGATATAAAAACTTCTTCATCTATGCAAAAATAATCAGCTGTTAAATAAATTTTAAACACAAGAATAATTGGATTCATAGATTCATAGAATCAGAAGGGAGATGACATAGAAGCAATTTCAGAAATTATCATACGTCAAATTCTGAGGAAAAGAATAGGTTTTATAGTACTGTGTGATTACATTATGTAGTCATCCGTGTTTTAAACAGATGAAGTCACAAAACATAGCGCTGACACCAGCTAGCTTTCCCTGCTTTCAGTGTAGCAGAGCCAGGTTGACAATGTGGCCTTCATTATAAGCAAGTTGACAGAGACAACCTCTTATCTGTATCCTCAAAGGAATGCTGGCAATGACTAGAGATGCAGGAGAGGGCATCATAAAGAAAACAAATGTTCTACTCCAGCCATATTTAGTCATCTGAAGAAAGCTAAACTAAACTGAAGGGAGATAAATGAAAACATGAGAATGTGCATTTCAGCTGACCAAAAATGTTGCAAATGCAACTCACTTTATTGACCCTAAAATATATGTTTAACACAGCAGGAAATTATTTTCTAAATTGTGTTTTAGACAATATGTAGTCTCAGTCAAACATCTCCTGATGACTAGAGGTAAAAAAGCCTGGCAGGATCAAGTTTTCATAATTCAGTCCATAAAATTAGAAAAGTAAGCACAAAACTATCCCTATTACAGGCAGATTCAATAACATGTAAGGAATTCACTAGCCATTTTGACAACTCCAAAAACGTGGGCCTCATTCTAAATCATAAATAGGTTATACAAGTTTTATGGGCTCTCTGTCATTATTGTTGCTTCCTCACTCAGTTTTGAATACTTCGGAATATTTTATGCCCAGTGAACTTAAGCCAAAAATATACCAATACACATGCACACGTAGAAAATATATGCATATCCATGTATTATGTTTGCTAAACATATGAATCTTATTCAATATGCTGTTTACCTCCCCAAATTGATTCCCTGCCTTTTTCTAGAAGTCAATAGCTACTTGTTTCCTGTGGCTATACTTTCTTCTTCTCTGAATCACTCCAAATCACTACACTCCCTCATCAGTCTTTTCTTACCACAGCTTCTTTCCCTTTTTTCCAGTTTCCCTTATATTCTTCCTCTTTTGTGTGCCAGGAATCAGGCTATGATGTCTTGTTCACACACAGCCCTCCACTACCATACACAATCTTGACAAATCCGTGACAAGATCTTGAAAAGTCTCTTTAACTCAAAAATAAATAATAAAAAAAAAGAAGAGCTATAATTCTTGGTTTATATGATCTGTAAATCCCTATGTCAAACTTATAGTACCATACAAAGACTGGATATAACTGACAGTAACTTCTGCTTACTTGTCATTTGTTTCAAAGTACAGTACTTCAGAAAGCAACATTCATAATTTCAATCCTTTACCTTGTGGAAGCTTCCATAAAAGATTTTCTTTACTGCATCATTATCGAAAGTTACAGTTTGTACCTCTCCTCTTGTATCCTTGTTAAAGAATGACAGCACTTTGCTGGCAGCTGCAATAAATGAAAATAATACATTTTATTTTATATGTACTACTGAAAACACCATCCTACCACACACTTATGGATAAAATGTAGCATGCCACTCAAAAGGGTAAGCAAAGATTATAGATGATCTTACTGACCCATAAGTATGTAGATGTATACTCTTTTCTTTTTAGAGGTAATACTGAAGTTAAAATGTATCTTAGCTGAATTATTCTAATTGAAAAAATAATTGATGTACAAAAAAAATGAAAAAGAATGTTTTAAAACTAAAAATATATAACTCTTATACATAAGAATGCTTTGCGTTGGAAATATTTGGGAAGAATGAATGTTAAGTAATAGAATATGTCAATCATCTGCATAATAAGTAAAATCATCCTTACGATCAAGCACAACTCCAACTTGTGGTTTGTAATCTCTGTCTGTAATCTGCCAAATTGCAAAAGGCTCATTGGGAGATTCGGGTAGAAGACGGAATAACAGAATGATAGTGTATGCCTGTGGCAATCCCTCTGGGTGAATCTCCCTGTTAAGACAATATAAGCACATTTTTTTACATGGAAACACGAGGAAAATAAGATCTCCATCATTTGTTCCTTTTTAAATAAAAGACCTAAGAGTAACAGGAAACCACAATATTAAGCAGAACTGAGAATTTTAAACTGCATCCTCAAACAGAAAAGAACTTTGCGATAAAAATCACTGTGTGATTTTTTAAGATGAATTCACAGCCTATCTTCAACTGGTCCAGGCACCATGGTTATGGACGAAGCCAGAATATGACCAAGAACTCTTGCAGATGTATTCCTGTGGCAAGATTCTGCATAAACTACACATATTTTAAATTCCTTGATTATAAGTACAGAAAATAGGAACATAGCTTTATTCTTTTTTCATCTGGCCTAGTTTAGGCAGCAGAGAACAGCAGTTAACTATTGCTGTCCTTCACACACAGATACAATGAAGGACACATTTGATGTATTCCTTGCTACTGGTGATGTATTTGGGCTCCACCTTATTCATGCTGGCTGAGGTTTAGATTTGTGATATTCAGACTCTTAGATATAAAAAAACCCAGAAAGCCACAGTAAATACAAACATGCATTAAATGGCCTCCAGCATTCTCTGAAGGGGAAAGGACAAGGAAAGGAATCTGTAAGGCAGGTGGTAGCTTCTGCTTCTCCTTAACCGTTATAATGGAACTGAGAAGTTTGACCTCATGAACATAAACATAGAAACCTTAAAACAAAGAAAGAAGCTGGTCTGTATTCTAGGAAAGCTTATGTAGCCATACAGTTATGGACACTGCAATAATAGAACAATCACTAAGTCAACACCACCACACAGCACAGTGCAAGAAAGAAAACTTGAAAGTAGATATAGCAACACTATTTATAACTTGGATACCAAGTTATCTCAGCTATGTCACCAGGATGAGGACGCTTTTACTGTTTTGCTGACTCAGTATAAAGTGAGTTTCATTTTCTGGCTTCTCATGAAAAATAAATGACCAGAATACTCAAGCAACTCTACTCCCAGTGCCTGGTTTTCTCTGTACCTTCCTAGATCATAAAAATCCAGGCGTGTGTGTGTCTGTGTGTGTCTCGTTCAACTACCTCACGACAAGTTAAGAAGCATAATCTTAAAAAAAAAGAATAATAAGTAATTGGATTAATAGTGAACAAATTGCAATGGAATAGATACATGTTCTTTGGAGAATATTTTTGGGAGTTCAGTAAAAAGAACACCAAATAAATGCATCTTCCATACAATACTAATGCTATCATCTATAAACTTTATTAATCCTCATCACCTGATTGCCCTCAGTATGAGTCTTTCAGATTTACTTACCGTATTGGCTGGCTGATAAAGGCATTTTTGTGGAGTTTATATGCTACATAGCTTGGGAAAGAGCCTGATTCCAGTGATACGCCTTGTACAGAAGCAAAATGCTTCTCTGTTAGATTGTATGATTCCAGCATCTTGAAACCTTTGAATCCGGAGAGAAAGAAAAAAATAAAAACATGATAGAACTGTAAAAGACACAAATGAATCTATGCCAAAATATTAGACAGTTACTTACCAGGTGAAGTGTATCCCTCCAGGTAAATAAGAGGACAAGCTAAAAGACATGAAACAACATATAATTGAAAACTATAAAACTTAGCAGGATATGAACATGCATATACTTCATAAAGTTTTATTACCAAAAAAAATTGTGCTATCATTAATTATCTGCCAACTTTTGTTACACTTGTAGTACTGTCTTTTGCTCTGTGGCAGAAGTACTGTTAAAATCCTTATTCATCAGTTTTAGTAGTATATTTCTACTATGACAAACTGCATAGAATAAAATATTTGGGGGGTTCATTTGTTAAGAGTCTTACTCATAATAAGAAAGGAGCACAATGACACAGCTTTTCCATGAATATTTAAGGCATGAGTCAGGCTGCATAATAGCTGTCAGTTTCACAAGGAAAAACTGCAGATTTATATGGCTCCTCAGGAGACAGCGGATGAGGCAGTTAGGGAGTACACAGTTGCACATGACAGGCCTGAGAGTTTCTCATTTTTGCCATAGAATGATTTCACTTGAGTAAACATCTGATTTTAGATAATTTTAAACCAGTATTCCACAATGTAGCTGCACCTCCTTAGCACCCACAGACCAGTGGTAGAGACCTGTTGCATTGCCCAGTTCACAATAGACACCCACCTACTGCCTTTAAAAGAGCAGTAGTTCTCACTGACTGTTTCTCTCTTTTTGTTATACCAGTACTTTTGAAATTTGAGACAAGATTACATAAAATGTAATACATAATTTAAAATTTTTCAAAAGTAACTTGCTCCCTTAAAGTCTGTCCAGTCATTATGAAACCTCTCATAGATGAACATTTCTTTTGATGTACCTTAAATGGGATGGTAAATGTAGCAGTATATAAACAAATGTGTTAATTTGGGAAAAGGGAAAATATCATCTTCTACTTACTTGAGGTAGCTGTCTCACACACAAAGGTGACGAGGTTATCTTGAATCTTTTCAAAGGCATCAAAGTCATCCACAATAAATACATGACGTTCACTGGGCTTGCTGGCAATCTTGGCTAGCTCATTGTAGTCTACGTCAGCCACACCAACCACAAAAACACTGAAGCCTGTAAAAATCACACATGTTGCTTGGATTGTAGTAAACATAACTTTAGCATTTTTCAAGCCAATCTTTCAGAAACCATCTCTACCATTGATTTGTCATGCTCCACCTAGTCTGTTATTCGGTCTTCATTATGTGCATATATTCTGAACATCCTTTCACCCTATCAAAGCTCAGGAGGGATTAAACTGATTGTTGCACCTTTCTTTCTAAACTTTCTCCTCTTTCCTTCATTGATTTTTGTGGGTCATTATCCAATCTCACACAGCCTTGGCTACATAGTCCCCTCACTCTTTCACACAAATTATATAATCCTCTCAATTTTACAATATCTCAAACCTGTTCTGTCTGCAAAACTTCTGTGCACACTATTAGTTATCCTATTCTCTATCTGCTACCATCTCCTGCATTTCATGCTGCTCAGTTTAACTTTTACTTTCTTAGGGTGGTACTCATCTCACCAATTTTTGCTTTTCGAGTTAGCAACAAGTCTAAGCTAGTTGTCTAATCTTCCTCTGCAGACAGGTATGGGCAGATTCAGAATGTAATTCATCTCACCTCCCCAGGATATTTCAAGATAGAGGTGTGGTCTGTCAGTGCCGATCTGCTGCTCTCTTCACTAGCCATAAAAGGACCCCACATGATGACCTTCACAGGATCACAGTATCACAGTATCACAGTATCATAAGGTTGGAAAAGACCATCGAATCCCAACTAGGCATTTAGTTGTTAGATGGATTAAGTCAAATGAGAAGAACCCAGACCCTAGAACTTAAATCATATTACTAGGTGTAAAGACAATCGCCATCTTTGTCAGGGTGATTTTCCTCTTCACATCCCTGAACTAGCATCTCCTTCCTTCTATGTCAAGTTTTTATCTCCTGCTGTCTTCTAGTCTTTAGAGAATTCTGTCTCTGACTCCTTTTCTTTCTCCCACCTAAGCCTCCACATGGTAATTTCACCTCTGTTTGCTATATCAGAAAACAAGAAAGAAAAAAAAAGTCCCTCCACAATTCAGCCCTATATAGAAAAAAACGCCTGCAAAATTTCATTGACAAGAAACTGCACAGATGTTGGAAATGTTAGATGGAGACTGAAAGCAGAATTCACATTTACCTCAAATGATAACGCTCTCTTTTTTTTTCCAGAAAGAAATGGGAGTTAATTATACCTCTTTAGACAGTAAGGGTGAACCTGAATTGCTCTTTGTCCAGCTTTGAGCATGATATTTAAGATGTAAAGAAAGGAAAGCAAGTAGAGAGGTGAGCAAAAATGATGAAGCTTGAAAATATGATCAACGGGAAGTTGAAGAAAATGGGTTTGTTTAGCTAAAAAAAAAGAAGATAGTAAAAAGAAATGACAACAGGCTTCAAATATGAAGGCCTGTTACAGTGATCAATTGCTTTCCTGGTTAACTAGGTAAATTAAAAGAAAACAGTAGTTCTATTTTCCTGAAGAAACACCAAGGTGAAACATGAGGCAAAGCTTTCCAACTATTAAGATGGTTAAGCACTGAAGCAGATTATCCATGGAGACTATAGAGATTTTTATGAATAGGTTAGCCAAACATCTTTAAAAAACATTTAGACAGAGCTGAATCCTTCAAATCACAGACGCAGAAAAGATGATCGCTCATGGTTTACATGACAGTGATTTCCGTAAGGAAGTACAACATCTCCTTAATCAGGGAACATGACTACAGGTGGTTCCTGCACTTGAAATGCAAAACTGCTGGGTGCAGGGACAGGAACAGATGATTAAATCCACATAAGTCACCTTCAGCAAATTCAAAGAGGAAGTGCAGTAATTCTCAGCAAAAACAAGTTAATGAAGGACTTAGTTCAGATCCAGTTTCAGTGAGAGCAATTATTTTAACTAGAGATCCACTGGTTTACATCAGGTAAAACATAAAACTCAAAAAGCTAGTCCCATTACATCAAAATAATCAAAGTAGAATAAAGTATATGTCACAATGATCCCTGGGATCCACACAGGAAGGGGAAAAAGAAGTAAACCAAAAACCATGTCTACGGAAACGATATGTATGAGGAATTACTTGAAAGCCTTGGGAAGTTACATTCTTCTCCAGAGAGAAGGCTAGAGAAAAAAAAATTAAGTCTGGCCCAGAGAGTCCAAATTCTTTAAATAGTTCTAAGCTTTTCCCAAAAGCTCAGAATATGTTTCTGAGACCATAAGTGATGAGCAAAAGATTCGCAGATAATTGAAGCACCACTTATAATTACATTGCTTAACTCACAAGGAAATGAAACAGCCCGGTACGGTGAACTGCTTACCAGAGTGCTGTATGACTGTCGCTGCTTTCCTCACCTCATCCTGAGATCGACCATCTGTGACAACAACAAGTACCTTGGGAACACCTCGCCTCATGCCACTCTCCCAAGTCAAAACCTTTTCTTTGATAAAAGTTAGGGCTTTGCCTGCAAAGTGGACAATGAACAAGGAGTCAGCCATATTATCTACAAGAGCGGAAATCTTACTTTACTTTGAAAGAGCAACAGCCACACAACTGAAACAGAACATAAACACTTAGTTCTTCAGCCATGCAATATTAGAATAATGAGGCAGTTTCTGAAAACACTTTAACTTAAATAAATATAATTGCTGCTCAGAAGTACCTGTCTTTGTGTTTCCTCCTCTATACTGAATATTTTGAAGAGCCCCCAGGGCCTGGGCCTTGTCATCAAATGTATTCAATTTAAATTCAGATTTTGCCTCATCACTGTACTGCACAAATGAAACCTGAAATGGAAAAAATCGCAGTGTTCAGTCTCATACCTCCAGAACAACTCTCTCCATTGAAATATGTCTTGTGGCATATTACTAAGCATTAAATAATTGAAAAATCTTTTCTGTGTATGCATGCCTACACATACACACTTACAAAGGCAGATATCATTGTAGCAATGTACACACAACACTTTTCTTTCTCTTTTGTCTATGAAATACGATGTGACTTTAAATACATACGATGAAATTCATGCTATTACTATAATGTTGTACATATGTAGTGCCCATTCTCTGCTTCTGAGGAGGTGTACAGTATCTAGAAAACCTCTTCCAGTTGTTTTTTAGGAAATACAAAAAGAGCTTGGCAATAGAATGTCAATAAAGTTTTTGATATACGAAATTTGGTACTCTTTTGCCTTAAATACTGGAATACAATCACTGAATGTTATTCTGAAATTATCTTTAAATTTAAATATCGTATATGCCTATATTTAATTCTGCTCGTTTACATATTCTGTAAAATTGCAGTATTTAAGTATACTATTTTGATGGTGAATAGATATCTCTCTGTATGTATATATTCACATTTCTTGAAGCAAATTCCTCTTTTCAGTTTTTTATAACCAATTCAAAACCTTTCTCAAGAGGTTTGTGTCTTAAATATTTTACTAAACTTTAGCAGTTGCATGTTTCTGTCACCTATATCATGCCTTCTCTATACCCAGACCAGAGACTCATAGCAATTCACAGGAAAAAAAAATTAACAAACAAACAAATGGAAAGGAAAACTATCCAATATAGATTATAACTAGGAAAGATAAAGAATGTCTGAGACAAAACAAAGTATGACATATATCTCTTCTTTAAAAAACATGTCTAAAGAGTTAAAGATAGGAATCAAAGCCCTAAAAATATACCCAGAAGATAAAAGCCAGTTCATAATCAATCTAAATAATTTTTTTAGCTACTGGGGGAAAAGATTCTTCCACTTAAAAACACCTTCATCCTTCTAACCAAGGAGGATACTTTGCATCTGCAGGTCATTGCAATGCTCCAGGAATACCTTATTTGAAACTCTCTCATGTCTGATATCATTCGCTTCATCTAGTGAAAGAGTAAATACTATGGGAGCCAAGGCAGTGATCTAATCCAGCTTCCCATAAGCAGAAGAAAATCAGTAATGCTGCAATGCTTACATTAAGAAGCCACATAGGAAATGTCTCTGACAGAACCATGATCAGCCCAGAAATCCTGAAAGTTTATTCCTCATTAGCTATTACTATTCAATCTTTAAAGAAGCATTAATTTAAGAGGACTAAATTTTCACATTTTGATACTTTATCACAGTACCACAGTATCAAAAGGTTGGAAAAGACCTTTGAGATCATCGAGTCCAACCTATGACCCAACACCTACACCTACTCCTACTTGTCAACTACACCATGGCACTAAGTGCCTCATCCAATCTCTCCTTAAACACCTCCAGGGACGGTGACTCCACCACCTCCCCGGGCAGCGCATTCCAATGGCCATTCACTTCTTCCTAATGTCAAGCCTAAACATCCCCTGGCGAAGCTTGAGACCGTGTCCTCCTGTTCTGCCGCCAGTCAACTGTGCCCACTGTGAAGTGGACTCATATTATCTATCTTTAGGATGGGATGAAGAGACCTCTGGAAGGGCCTCTCTTGGAGGGATTCTGCCTGCTTACTTAGTGAAGTGGGATTCTCGGCAGCTCAACCAGACAAGGCTAAAGGCAAGACAGTTGGACTCTTCACATGCACAAGACTCCTTTCTTGGACTGAGAAATTAAAGCACAATCCTAACTTAACAGTCAGATTGTTCCCTAAAACAGATTTCTCTTATGACATGGACAAAACCTATCATATAAAAACTAAACAGTATTCCAGTTGCTGATGCTCTATAAAAAGAAATGAAAATATAAAATTAACAGTACACTGACCATATGTCAACCCAGTTTCTCTGCCTGGAGGATTCCCACACACTAAAACTTCTGTCTTTTAGAACAGTAACCTCCTAAGATAGAATGGATTCCCTTTCTACTTACAAAATGCCCAATATATTTCATAAACAATTACATATGCACACATTTACTCTTGCATTGTGCATTAATCCAATAAAAAAAAAAAAAAGACAGCATTCTGAAAGGAAAAATCAGATGTAACTTTAGTAGTTCAGCTCCATCTTCAGTTTCCCTCCAAAATATACATAATGGAAATAATAAACCTACCTGGATTCCAACAGGATTAATCAAGTCAAAAGCTCCAACTGTATTAAAAACAAATTTCACTACTTTGTTGAAGTTATCATCACCAATACTCCAGGAAGCATCAGTCAAGAAAACTATGTCTGCCTTGGCACCTCTGCATACTGAAAGACCAAGAAAAGTACTATTAAATAAAGAGCACTACTTCAAAATTTGAAAATTCAAGTATCACAAACATTCAACAAACTTCTATTACCATACAGTCAACCTGGAAAATGGCTTATGCTCAACACAGAACTATTTATTAAAAACTATCAAAGAAAAGTCCAAGAAATGAAGAAGAGCTCCAGAATCAAATGCAGATGTTTTAAATAACACTTCTTTTCAGAGCAGCTACCGCTGAACATAAGCTGTTTGCTGAGGGCCAGGCTCATGGACTTGCTTCAGAGCTACAGAATATCATAATTTTTACCCCAAATGTATGCACCTTGCTATCCTAAACCAGGAAATTCTGGAGTCCAGTAGATCTCAACAGCAAATGGATGGCATTAGGAAACCCGTCTCAAACTTAATTTCCCTAAAATGCTGTGCTCCTTTTAAATATATCTAAATTTATGAAAAATAGAAGTAAACCCTGAAGCAGTGCAACAACTATGTAAAAATACTGTATAAATCTACAAATAAACATACCATCTCGAGCTGGAGGGATTGTGGGAGGGGGAGGAGGTGTAGGTGGCGGAGTTGGGGCCTCTGTAGGTTTAAGGACTGAAATGAAAAAAAAAAAAAATTGTTACTACATACGAATTATTTAGTTCAAGGAAAAACTCCAGATTATGTATTATATTAGCACACAAATAATTCAAAAGAGGTATCAAAAGCCATTTAGGAGGAAGACAAATTCTGCAGCTAAAACAAGACAAGTTCTATAGCCAAAACTTAAGGTTCACCGTATCTACTACCTACCTGTATGCTCCCTTATAGAGACTGGAGGTCCCTCAAGGTTAGGGGTCTGAACAAAAACAGTAGCATTGTATTCTGTGTCTGGTGAGAGACCAGTAAAACAATGGCTCGTTTCTGATCCACGTACTGTGATTTCCTGTCCTCTGGAACCTATCAAAACAAAGCCCAATGGAAAGAAAGTTAGAACCCACTACTCCCTTTTGATATGTGTGCAAATAGAATCTGTAGAAATTAGAGACCTCTTGCAAGCAGGTTGGAGTAGATAGGACAGCAGTCTCATTCTTGTCCCATAAAAGCTTTTCTAGACCAAGATTAGGTTGTGATTATGTGTTCTGGAGGATACTGGAGAGTAACTACGTTTCAGTTTACATGTGAAGTCCAGGTAACTAGCAGATACTCTCTTATGGAAGTTAACTTGCCAAGAAGCAGCACTCCCTCTTCGCAGCTTTTTCACCACTCAAAACCCAGATTATGTTCAGAGCTTTAAAGCTCAACCAGATGCATCACAGCTTCTGGTGGAGGTTTGCCATCATCCCAAATAAGTGATGCTGTCACCGAAATAAGACAACTATGTTTCCAGAAAATGCAAGAAAATAAAATTCACTTGCCATCAGCTGGGTTTAGCTTCAGTCTGTATGAAGTTGCTGACCGATGAGCTGACCATCGGATACAGAAAGTATCCCAACCCACTTTGTAAGTTGTTAGGTCAGTGACATTCAAGTATACTGTGAACAGAGAAAGAGATAAATTGCTCTATGGAAACCAATATGTAATGGAAGTTAAATTAAGCACATCAAAATGAAAATTATAGTAGCAGCACTGTTCCACACCTTGATCTTTTTTTAAACACTCAGAGAAGGAAAGAGCATTTCTAGTCAAATCTCTTCATTTTCTGTTACGCCCTAGAGATCCCAGCCTCACTATTTACAAAGGCCCAAAGCCTGATAGCCTTCCCAATTTGGGCAACAGCCCGTTTTATGAGTTTTCACATGAAGTAAGTTGAGTTCTTTGTAAAATAAGAAATTTCCAAAAATAGGAACCTGAATCATATTTATGGCAGCATGAAAATATTTTACTGAGTCAACAAAATTTGGCATGCCTGATTAATCTCAACTAGATTTTTAGAAGTTTCTGAGATGACGCCACAAAGCAAAATAATCTTCTTCCAAAAAGCTGAAGTTTTAATCACTGGTCATTCCTATGAGATAAAGGCATAGTAGCAAAACGCCTAGATCTGCTTAGTATGGTTTTATTCTGTAGTTCTCAGGAGACAGTTAAAGATTGACTTTAACTACAACTGGATAAAATTTTAGGAAGCACAGTAGAAAATTTAATATCATCAAATTGTTACTCACACCTGTATTTCCATTACTGCTCCCAAGCTTTAAAGATCTACATCATGGACAGATTGTAAGTATTCTCTATGATAGGATATTCAGACTTTCAACCAACCAGCCTTAAAAAATCCTCTCTTAATCAACATTGTTTCAGATCAGCATATGTATCTAGCATGACTACAACAAAATTATTTTGACTTACATGTAGTGCCTTGATCTGTCAAAGGTATGCTCATTCCAGAATCATACTGGGCATAAACATTCACATCATAAGTAGTACTGGGAGAGAGATTATGTAAGGTGTAGGAAGTCACTTCTCCAACAAAAACCTCCATGGGCTCATTTGAACCTTGAAATGAAAGGAAGCATCACGAAAGTACGAGAGAAATACTCATGACTAGTCGAGCTACAAAACTATTTGTCATCTTTTACGTCATTAATTACATTTTTCGAAAATGAAACACTTTAATTTCTTAAATTTTAGCATATTAGACTTTTGCAAACAGAACATGCACATAGTTTTACAAGCTATTCCGCAATGTTTATTTTTAACTTAACTTATAGAAAAGTATGTTTCACTGTCACATAAAACAAAGGCTCTGAAGGACATTAATACCGAAATACCTGTCCAATACCCATCTCCCATACAGCAGTTCATACCCTCAGAAGCACAAGAGGACCAAGTCTGGTCCAGGGCTTTATCTAGTCACTGCAGCAAATTTTAACTACACAATTCAATCCCTGTAACTGAAGGTAAGAAACACTGTATTTGACAGGTTTTTCTTCTTATAAAATACCTATAACAAGACTTAAGCATGTATCAAAATCATTAAACAAAGAAAATAAATTAATCCTCTAACACAAACATTTCATAATACATATGATTTCTATTCTGATCTCCCATTAGCCACTCACTATTCTGAAAGTGCTATACTCAGAATGATCAGGTTTTCTTACCCACAGGTTTGTACACAATTTTATAGCCAAGAACAGGGGATGGTGAAGGATCCCAGGAAACTCTGAATCGTGTATACCATTCATCAGTTATATACATATTTTGAGGAGGAAGCAGGCCAACTGAAAAGAAAGAAAAGAACACTCTAATTATAGTGACTGTTTCTCAGCCTCTAGAAACTTGAATTGTAACTCTGTCAGGTAATAATCACATCAAAGACTTAACTAACAAAATGAAAACCTAGCAGTGTTGGAGTGTTCAAGGAATATGTGTCATAATTTTTTAAAAAATATGCAATATTAAAACTAATTACCAGTTCTGCCATTTCCAGTCAGTTGTCCACCATCTCCATCTTCGTACACAGCCACAACAGTAATCTTATATGGTGTATCTGATTGCAGTGGTTGTAGTATCACATTATTTCTTATCCCAGGAACTGTTGTCTAGAACACAAAAGTAACAGAGGCAAACAAACTCACAGTCCTGTAACTGATCAATAATGACAATAAGTACAACTAAAAATTTGCTTTGATACTTGGCATGCTTTTTTTATGCCCACAGTAGACAAAGTCACTTGGGATATCTTGAGCCTATAAACAGTTATTAGCATTTGTTATTTTAAATTGTAAAACACTGTGGTGAGTGAAAAGGTAGGTGTAATCAAAAGAAAAAAATTTACACTGCTCCATAAAATGTCCATAAGGCATTGACACTACAGAAAGTAACGTGAAGTATCTATCTCAAAAGTAAGTCCCAGTCAACATTTTCCATTATTACTTGACAAAAATTTTCAGGTGTTTGAGACGTGCTATTTTTATGGAATATCCAATATCTTCTGCAAAGGTCCAGTAGGGAATTTTCAACCACTGAATATTCAGCATTCCCTGAATAATAATAAATATGCAGTAGTAGCATTTAAATAGTGCCCTATACATGCTAGATTTTGACTGGTGACAGTCAGCACTAATTCTGCCATTGACCTCTACAGGATCTGAGTTTGGCCTTGCTATAAACATTCAGAGAATTTTATAAACTTCAGATTAACTTGTGCTATCATTAAGCTGCAAGAAATTAAACACAAACACTTATAATTCACACTGAACCTTATAAAAGCAAGCTAGATGCTGAATCAAAGTTACCATTGCTTTCTTATTAAACACTGCCAACTCTCTTCAATTTATAAAACGCAGACTTATGTTTATTCTGTATCTTAGCACACTGACTTCATAATGAATAGAACATGAAGTAATAGAGGGCTATTCACTATAGCACAGTGTTTGAACTAAATGTCAGGAAGCAGGTTCTGCTCAGTATCTTCTGATTAATGTGTGACTCACATATTTAACATTATTTTACACACAAGTTGGTTCACTAAACTGCATATGTTCTACAATTTGGGGGAAGGGGGGGAAGAGGCAGGAATAACCAACAAAACACCTTTCATACCAACCATGGCTTTTTAGCATTGACAGCAATGACCAAAGAATCCACAGAGCCTGCAAAATGTACTACACATAGAACAGGTATTTTTGTTTCTCTCTAGCCTAAAGAATCAACTGAGAACATCTCAGTGCTTAGTAAGGAATTATAGAACTTACGTATTCATCAATAGGGTCTCCCACAGTGGGTGAATAAATGATTCTGTATTGCTGGACTGGCCCATCAGCATGGTCCCATTGTACAGAAAGGCTGTTTGTGGTCTCATCGAACACCCTCACATTCCTTGGACCACTGCGAGGCACTAGAGAAATACAGAAGGTTACATGGAGCATGATTCTTCCAGTTCAGTATCGTGGTCACTGATTCAAATGCTGCCCTGAAGCCAAAGCTAAAGGCCCTCCCTGAAACCCTGAATAAACATATACAGGTAGATTTAGTCAATGATAACACAGCAGTGCCTGAACGTCTTAAAGAGAACTAGGACCTCAACTGGAGGAACTGAAGTAGTATGGAAGGGAGAGAACATCAGAGGGATATCCAAAGTGAGTATAACCAGCATAACTGTAGCATGTCCCATTTGCAAGTTTCTGGTGAATAAGGGGATTTAACAGAGAAAGTATAAAAGCACCAAAAGAGTGGTGATCTATTATAGCCACATACGCTTATTCTAGAATTAATTTTAAAGAAACCAACCAAGATCTCACAAGACAAATTGTAACCAAGATGTTTTGGTATTTAAGCATCTCCACCAAAACCAAACATCTGGGGAGACTGACATATACAACTGTTATGTAAGACACAGGACTTGAAATACATCATTTTCTTTTGACAGTAGGTTCTACCATTCTTAATGTGCTATTTTTTTTTTTCAAAAAAAAAAATTGCTATTCTCTGCAGTCATATTTTAAAGAACAATCTTTAAACTTTTAAACATTCAAATTAGGCTTACTTCACAAGTGAAAATTACAGTGATGACTATGCATGTACCACCACTGCCAAACAACATAGCAAAAAGCTCCCATTCATGGAGGCCTATAATTGCTTCACATATAACTGAGATAAAACTGCATTGATCTCGGAGTTGCACAGAATGGCTTACACTATTTGTGGTTATAAACAATTTTATAAATTCTTCATACACAAATTTTGACATATGTTTCACAAAGCAAGTACTGACTGCCTCTTACATGTTCTTCCCTGTGCTTGGCTTGGATTTCCTTCTCCATCTGCATACAGAGCTACAACATTTATTGAGTAAGCAGTGTCAGGGGTCAAGCGTTCCAGCATCACATCACGAGTGTTGCCTGGTACCACAATCTAAAACACAAACATTTATAAATATATATGGCACTTATATAAATAAAAAATCAATTTACCATGCCTTGTTACAATGAACAATTTGAATTAATATAGAAAAACTGGGAATATGACTACAGTCACATTTTCCAAGAAAATAATACAAGTTTAAAATAACCAAGTAATATTGATAAAAATTCAAGAGAAGGTGCAAAACGAAAATTACAAATACGTAAGGAGATCTCATTCTCCAACTGTAATTGTTATTTTTTATGCTTTAAATGAAAATATTTCAGAAAAAAAAAAACAAGAAACTTTCAGGAACAGAAATCAAAAAAGTAAATTCTGACATATTTTAATGATATATAAAGTACGTTTTCTAACAGGTACTTGTAGACAGGTTCCCACTTGTGTAAAATAATGTGCAGTTTCACTTTAGCGATGCAAATAAGTCATTAAAAATTCTTACTCTTCCTTACATAAAAACATATTCATCTGTATGTGTAAAATACGGGTGTACATTTTGTGTGACTAAATTCACAGGCTTAGCTTTAAACCTGTACCTATTTCTACACAAATCCAGGAACTCTTAATTCACATCTGGAGGGTAAATTTTTACCCATATCCAGACTTCAGTGTTCACCAAGACCTACATAAACACAAGTCATTTGGGGTAAACAGATGGTTTAGTGGTAAAATCACATAAACTTGGCATCAGGTTTCATAATTAAGCATTTCCTAACAAATATTTGTTGTTTCCTTCTCTCTTCTTAGAAAAAAGAGTTTTATTTTAACTCATCTTTACCTGCAATATGATAAAGGATACTCAGTCCTCAATACTCAATTTTAAATGGGAGAGTCTTATATCTTTTATTTCACCAAATTAAGCAGTTATTTACAACGGACTAAATTCCTGTAGACCCAGTGTTTTCAGCAGGGACACTCCTGGGTGTACAGGTGGCCTGAGTTTATTATTATTGCTCTACACTTATGGAAGGAAGCAATATCCTCCACATGCTTTTAAGGAATAGTATAAAAACTAAATTACTTACAGATTCTGATGGCCTTGGGCCAGACAGTGGAGAATAAGTAACTCTGTATTGCTGTACTGGGCCTGGAGCAGGTTCCCATCGGACATTCATGCTGTTTGGTGTGGGATTGTAAACTTGAATGTTTCTTGGTATTCCTCTCTCCACTAGATTAAGGATAATTAAAATTAAGTCTCGCAAAGTTGCTCAAGTAAGTTCTAGTTTTACTTGAATTTACAACAGTGCTCAAAGGAAGCTAAAAACCAAATTAGTCCAAGAAAAACACAGTACATTTGTTACCTCAGGACCTACACATCTAAGTATCTCAGTAAATAGTCTTTAAAAACTTCCCTGCAAGGTAGCAAAGTACATACATTTATAGTGTAAATTGAAGGTATGCTCACAACAGTTTGTTGCCTTACTGTGGATCAGAGAAGTATGGAAAGTAGTCACAAACTACACATTTTAGCACGTGTTGACATTAGGAGCTCAAACTCCCTGGAAAACTTTAGGTACGTGGTATGGACATCAGCATGGATTAACACCAATATTTTCAAATTGTTCACCTGAATTGTTGCTGGCACTACAATTAAAATTTTACTATTGTATGGAAATAAACAGTAAGATCACTGCACAACATAAGAGCTGAGCTTGCCTGAGATAAGTGAACTGAAAGCTTCCACCCCAATAAGCAAAGAAAACAGAGTAAGTTACAGAGCTGCAACCATAACCAAGCGGGCAAACAGAGCTTCTTACACTTATGTTTTAGCTTCGGGGAAAATAAACTTCCACATGTGATGTAAAATCAATTTCTAATGGTGTGAGCAACTCACATCAAAAATCCTAACATTTCCTTGAAAAGGACTATGTTACTTACAAGTTCTTCCTGTGTCAGAGGTACGTCCACCATCCCCTTCTGGGAAAACTGGAACCACAGTTACCGTGTAAGGTGTGTTGGGTTCAAGGCTCCTCAGAATAACATAGTTTGTGTTTCCTGGTACTGTGGTCTACAAATTTAAAAAGAAACGTAGAAGCATGGTATTTACCTAAACATGCAAAAAGTTTAAGCTTTTTTATATCTCCCTTATTCCTTCACCACATCTCATTTCTAAGCTGGATGTGATAAAAACTTTAGTGAAGCTTGAAGGAACAAGATTCATGGTATCTTCTAGAACTGTCTTTCAAGAAAATTTTATCTTCAACCTAACAAAAATGCTTGTTAAGTTCTACACTCTCCTATACAATCCCTTACAGCTGTCTTCACTTTTGGTCCCAGATCCTGTCCTACTAAAAGCCATAGGAAAACCTTCAGGGACTACTATTTAACAGATCAGAGGCGTTAAAAGGTCACTTTCTAAATCAAAAAAATAAACATTACATAACACTACAAAATGCTAATGACAAGTAGTGAACAGCTCACGTTAGAAAGTAAAACTCCACAGCATTTAAGAATATTTATCATCAGTAGCTCTCCAGATGTTACTGAAGCAGTGGCAATTCATGTACTCCTCATTTCACAGGCACATCAAATTTCACAGATGTGGAAAAAGAAACATAAGTGGGAAAAATAATATTTTTCCTGTCTGCAATGAGGGTTCCTATTTTCATGATTATTTTAGCTCTTTAGCAATTAAGCAATTTTAGGAGATTAGAGTAAGTCACCTATGTGGATTTTTCTGCTTTCACAAATATGATCCCATCTGACTGCCTACAGCCACATGACTTTTTAGCCGCAAAAATGGGTAGAAATGAGGTCTGCTGACTTTATAGCTTTTTGTACACCCTGAAGTCAGTTTTACATTCACACAGACTGCCCTAAGAATAAACAAACAAAAAATTGTGTGCAGTATTAAATCCCTGTGCTAAGAACTAATCACTGAAGGTAGACCCTATAAAATCAAACATCTGTAACACACATGGGAGTAACTGACTTTCATGGAGGTGCTCTTCATTTTCTCCAGGGTAGCCATGAACAGAAAAAAAGTCAGTGCACAGGCAAACACAACCCACTTTGCTCAGCAGTATTCCTCTCACTAGCACCACAAGCTGCAATTTATCTGAGACAGTTTGTGAGGTCCACACAAAGTATTTACCATTTCTTCTGCACCTCCAGCTGTAGGTCCATAAAACACTTTATATTGGCGAGGACTTCCCTCTGCATGATCCCATCGAACATTCAGAGTACTGGTGGTTGGGTCATAAACTAGCAAGTTCTTCACAGTAGTGAGAGGTTCTGAAACACATCAATGAGCTCTAAGAAATATGGAACCACATTCTCTCACCTGTGCCATCATATCATGTCATATCATTAGGAAATTTAAGAAACAACAGGCTTAATAGTTCTTGTGAAATGTTAATTGTTGTCATTGATCAGAACACATCAGTCCCATCCAAGAGCATAATTAATGGTAAATATAGTAAGAACAATTTCTTTCTGGATGCTATTTTGGAACTATACAATAAGTTCATTAGGATTGTTTATTTCATTCCTCACCAAATACATTGCTATGTCTATCTTTCCATTTCAGGGTCAAAAGTAAACTTAGTTAACTAATCTATAGTTAATTCATTAATCAAAAATAGTGAATTGGGGTTTATGCCTGAAGTGTATCTGGTAGTACATCACTGTACTTTTTATCAGCATAAAATGGCAGAGTTTCAAAGTGCACACTGACAAATGTCAGCCTTTGAACTGAAGATGCTGACAGGAAAATAGTAAACTTATACTTAATAACACACGAGAGCCATAGGCCTTCAGAGGCTTTAACATGTTTCCTGAATTGTAGCATAAGACAATTGAACAGATTAAAATGAGGAAGAAGTTCCATAGTAGCCTTCGGGTTTCTCTCAGCCTTAAAAGCTGGGCATCTAGTCTAAGTTAGTGGTCCAGGGTTTCTCTACAGCCAGTAGAGCGAAAGACCTTCTTACTTTAGATACCTGAAGCCCACCAAAAGACAAATGACAAATACAGATGGGATGAATTTCACCACAATAAATTTTTCTCAGCTAATTTGAAAAGCAATACGTCAATATTGTTTTGCATATAATAAGAAGAGCTCAAGGAAGTACTTACTGGTTCTGCCTCGTCCTGTCATTCGTCCCCCTTCACCATCTGCATATATTGATGACACAGTAATAGTATATTGTGTGTCAGGTTGCAGCTTCTGTATCACCACACTGTTCTGCCGCCCTCCAACCATAGTCTGCAGTAAAACAAAAGAAAAAGTCCCTTTTATGCTGCCCCTTTTATGCTTACTTTTATAGTGAAGAATGTAAGCATTTGATATAGAGTGAGAAATGCTATCATACATCATTGTGCTGCAATGTTCTTGTAACTGACACTGAAAAGTAGACATAGAACAACAATAATATTTAGTACATATTCATCTTAGCAAGTTCAGACAGAGTCCAGTGATATAAAGCCAGTATTCTTTAAGACTTTCAAACTTGGATATAACCACAACTATATACCAACTGCTAGTTCTGTGCCAGCACAGAGCTGTTTTTCTGGGCTGTCTCTGACTATATCACATCGAAATGAATGAGAGCCTTTTATTCATTTTGACAAACTTGGAATTGGGCTTTTTATGCACCACTCTCAGGTAGAAAACAAACATGAAATAAATTACATGGAATAAATAGATAGCTAATGTACATTTGATATAATATCAGCATTTTGTCTCCTTGATTTCAAAATTTTTACAGCATGATACTTCAGCTTCTAAAACATTTTTGTTAAGAGTTCAAAGTCATTATAAATCTTTCATTTCAATTTTTACTCTTCTTATAATCCTTTGATCATAATCTCCACCAAATAAAAGATTTACAATGCACTGAGAATAATACTTAGATCTTCAGCATTTGTGAATCATTAGCATTTTGAGTTTTAATTATGTGAAATTACGCTTGCTCAAGATGATCCTTTGTACTTTTAAGACTATCTGTACATCTTCAAAGCTCTATTCAGCTAATACACTTTTCATAACACTTAAAAGCTTCTGATGATGAAGAACTGATAATGAGCAAGCATTTATACATCTTCCCACTTCATAGATAATATTCATTTACAAGGAAACTTTATTTGTACTCAAGTGTACAAACCTCAGTTCAAAGCATAATTGCTTTTAGCATCCCATTATAGCCGCCTCCATATTTTAGCCTTTCAAAACCTCTGGCATTTGGTGTGCACTTTTTGCAGAGTTGTCTTCAAATAACCTGTGCTCTTTTTTGGTGCTGAGGCCATTAAATGTCAGACAGAGAAATAAAAAACTTCTAGAAATTCAATTTTAAATGTTTCAATGATTACACTGCTACTATCTACCCAGCAACTGCAATTTAAACAAATATCACAGTAACAACAAAAGCAGACAAGGAATTACTATCAAATGACTGAGAATTATTGGCAGGCAGACATCAAAATGCCATGAACAGAACAAGAGTTTCCTGCGTGCTCTCCTCAAACAGAGATGTCTTCTCTGACTGCTACTGCTGGACTTTATCCAGCTGTGAATGATTAATTTTATTAAGTCTATTCTTTGCACAAATTTCAACAGAATTCTTTTTTCAGTGCAGTACCAGGAATTAATTACGGATATTAACTAACTTTATGGCTGTTCCTTATTCTTCTAGTGATTTCTCACTAAACTTGCATTCAACTACTCAATTCATTCAACAGTTCAATTACCTCAACTCAAATACACGTTGTTGGGAAGACAGTAAAAATGGGTATGTAAGTATCCAATTGATTCTAAAGTAAACATTCCCAGATACACTTCTTAACATGTATGAACTCCAATCACAGAAAGAAGATAAATGTGTTTTGGTTCTCATCTGAGACTGTTTCTCAAGAGTCATTCTGCACTAACCACAACAGCCTCCCACTGCAGACTAGAGCATTTTTCAGTAGCATTCATTTCTGATAAACAGGCTGACTGAATTACCATTCCCAGGCTCCGTTGCGTAGGCCGCCAGGAGTCAACAGAACTCTTGCTGACAACACAGGGAAAAGTGGCTAATCATACAACACCAGCTCTCCCTATTATTACAGCTGCTCAATCATATTAAAAGACACTAAAATACCTTAAACAGTTCCCTAGCATATATTTTGTATGAATTCATTTTTTCAACTGCCATTTCTGGGCAGTTATTCTGTACCTAGCCTAGTAAGAGACAGTCTCAACTGTCCACAGCATATTCCATGGCAAAATCCCTCTGATAGCACATGAATCACATTAAGAAAACAATGGAAAACTCTGGACTATGGAAGTGGTCATGGTAGTTCATATTATTGATTATTGTGATCATAGAATCATAGAATCATGGAAACGTTTGGGTTGGAAGGGAGGGACCCTAAAGATCAACCTGTTCCAACCCCCCTGTCACGGGCAGGGACACCTTCCATCAGACCAGGCTGCTCAAGGGCCCATCCAGCCTGGCCTTCAACTCTTCCAGGGAGGAGGCATCCACAGATTCCCTGGGCAACCTGTGCCAGTTTTTCTCATCACTCTCATCATGAAGAATTTCTTCCTAATGCCTGATCTAAATCTTCCCCCTTCCAGTTTAAAGCCTTTTCCCCTCATCCTATCACTACTTGCTCTTATAAAAAGTCCCTCCTCAGGGAGAAGGGGAGCGAAGAGTCCCTCCCCAGCTTTCTTGTAGGCTCTTTCAGGTACTGGAAGGTCGCTACAAGGTCTCCCCAGAGCCTTCTGTTCTCCACGCTGAACAACCCCCACTCTCTCAGCCTGTCCTCATAGCAGAGGTGCTCCAGCCTCTGATCATCTGATCATCTTCACAGCCCTCTTCTGGACCCATTCCAATAGCTCCATATCCTTCTTAGTTTGGGAATTCCAGAATTGGCCACAATACTCCAGATGGGGAGTCATGGGGAGTCACAAGACCAGAGTAGAGGGGGAGAGTCACCTCTCTCAATCTGCTGGCCACACTTCTTTTCATGCATCTGAGGATATGGTTGGTCTTCTTGATAACTAGTGACTTGCACTCTCACATGCTGATTGACTTGTTCCTCAATACATTTCAACTTTATTCTAGTTATGTCTATAGATTATGGGATTTTCAAGAAAACAGGCTGTATCAAAAATTATTTTTGCTTCATAAAGAGCATGCTATCTTGGATTTGAAAGAGAAGAATTTTTCTATATTCACTATAAACATAAATCTTCCCCTAGAGGGTGATTAATATACATATGCTTAGAAAATAAATTATTCTAAGGGATTGATTTGCAGACCTGTTATTTAAGGTTGAATAGCTATAGCACTTCAAAATTACTTACTGACTGTTCAGGGCCATCCCCACTGACAGGCTGGTAAATGATCCTGTACCTCTGCACTCGACCACTGGCAGGATCCCACTTCACGGTTAAACTGTGTGAAGTTGCATTGTACACCTGAAGGTTTCGTGGGCCACTCTTTGGGGCTGAGAAATGTAATAAAGGAAACAATAAATATGTAATTCAAGCAAAAAAGCAGGGATAAACACTTTATTTATACTTTTAAGGTTGCATGAAGGCCTATCGAAGAGCAGAATGTATTAAATACAAGAAAACTTAAACTGCAGTGGTTTTAAAATAATAAACACGTGGTAATCTAGTGTTTAGTGTTCTTCCAAGTACACAATAATATTTACTAAATGATCTCAGCTTTTTAATGTCAACATTCTTTACAGTTTATAAGATACCTATGAGTTTTCGTTAATGGTATCATACCTGGAAATTCAGATTCTTACCTTGTGTGGTGATAGGTACCAAGGGTACTAGAAAAAAAGCAGAAAGTTTTCAGAATTCTTGTATGTGACAGCCTTCTGATTCAATAATTATGAATAACAAAATGAATAACAAAATGCAGAAACTCTTTATTTACTCACATGTTCGTTCACTGCCAATGAGGTCATCACTTTCTGATTCATCAGGATAGATGGCAGTCACTGAGATATCATATAATGTATCTGGATTCAAATTTTCAAAGACCAAACTATTCTCATCTCCATTTAACATAGTCTTGTGGAGAAATTAGGGAAAAGACAGTAAATAAATAAATAAATAAACACCCAAATAAATAAATAAATAAATAAATAAACAAACAAACAAACAAGTGGACTATAACTGAGTAACTTTTTGTACAGTAACATCAGGTTGGACTTGATGATTTCAAAGGTCTTTTCCAACCTTACGATACTGTGATACTGTGATCACTGGAAGTGGCTCTAACTACCTGTTTTAGACCTTCTCACTGAATTTCCACTGAGCACAACAGGAGGGCTGGCAAGGTATGGGCTGTTTATTAATTACATTTCTTATTTTAAAAATATACCATCTGAGAGAGTGCCCACAAAATTGTACTGTCACTATCTATTGTTACCTGCTGTTTTTCTGGTCTTCCATAGGGTCCCCAGGTTACTCTATACAGAGAGACATCTGGAGCTCCATGATCCCAAGTTCCTCTGAAACTATTTGTCGTTATGTCTGTGATTCTGAGATTGACTGGTGTTGGCACAGGCTCTGTTATGAGAAAAGGGAAAGTATTCCACAAAATAAAACTACAAAATACAGTTAAACCAAGAAATTAATCAAAGAATTTGAAATTTATATAAAACATTCACCTCTCAGTTACCATGCTTATAATGACTATAATAAAATGCTGTAGTATAACCCAGCCCACCCACACTAAGTAAATCATCCTCCATAAGGTCACAACAATAGGTCACCTGATAAAATAGACATTGCTCTACTGACCTCCGTGGAGGTCACAACTTACATACCTACCCACAACAACTGAAGTCCTAGCTCTTATATTTTGGAGTCAAAAGGAGTGATTATGAACTCACAGAGGTCAAGTTCCTGCATGAGTTTGTCCCAGGTCTTAAAATTCTTTATATAAGCCAAATAAGTCATAACTGAATTACACCACTTATTTAGAAAGAATTCACAGAGGTTAAGGGGGCAAATTATTACAGCCACTGGTAAGAAAGGAGTAAATAAGTAAAAACAAAGAATTAAACTAAAAATAATTTCTTTGGCAGAGCTTTGCTTTATTCCTTACACACACATTCACACAAAACCACCAGCATAAAAGCAAGCAAAAAAAAAAAAGAATCTCACAAAATTTTTAAGTACATCAGCCTCCAAAATGAAAAATTCAGAAGAGGGAAAAAAAAAATATATAGCAAATGCATGTTTTTTCACTCTTTTTCCACATCAGAGTGAAGGGCAGTGACAAGGTAACACCGTTGACTTCTATTCTAGCTCTTCTGGTTAGCTGACTTCTTAAATCATAAGCCTAGATCAGGATGAGCACTTCCCTAATATCAGCTTTCTCCATTCAGTTTGTCACCTCTTTTGTATGGAGGTCTGCTCTTACTGTTTGTGCAACCCTATTTCTTTGCCTCTGTTTTTTAAGATTACTCAAATTTTGCCTTTATGATTCTCTAAAAGTACAGACCGGTTTAACATACTATGGTACTAAAACTTTCCTGGATCAGAAGATCATGTCTCTAATCCTCTAGCTTATGCCCCAGCTTCCTACTCACATTCCTAGATTCCTGTATAGACTTGTTAAACCTTCCCTCTGCTCTCATATTTTCTTACTAATTCTACCCCTATACTCTTCCTTCAGCCCCTAAACAGAAACATTTTTGCTTCAGTTGCTGGCCTTTCACCTCCCTGCAGAATGCAGACTCAGCGTTTACCGTGGTAAAACAATGAATTAATTCAAGATTCCCAGGGATTATTATATTGCAAGTAATGCAAAAATGCAAGCAAAATATTTCTCAGATAGATTAAATTACAGTTCCACCTAAACTCAGTAATATATTGTAACACACACAACTGAAATAGAGCATAAGGTAAAAATAACCTTAAGAAAGTTTATCAGGAAAACTTACGAGTGACAGCTTCTGCACTTATTGGTAGAGATTCCCCTTCATCGTATACAGCAACAATTTTTACATTGTACAGTGTTTGGGAGGAAAGGTCAGAGAGTGTAGTGCTAGTTTTGAGTCTGTCGAGTTCCACCTAAGAATAAAACCAGCGACTTAAGAACTGTAAATTGCTGTATTTCTGACTCTACATTTGATTAAATAGCAGAAATTCCTGTATTGGAAAACAGAAAATTATTTTGCACTAATTTTGCCATTTACCCCTGAATATTGAGTGTCATCTACCAACTCCATTGCAAAGCACGTTGTCTCAGATATTAGCATGACTCGTGGATCTTTCACTACTTCATTCTTTTGGGAACAAGGATGCAGATCGCATCTCCCAAATCTCATTCCCTTACAAAAGCATGTTTAATCCACCAAGAGCTTGTTTAAAAGTACAATTATGGAAAGCTTGCACATAACTCAAAGACATCTCTACTAATGCTCACACAGGTTTTGACAACGAGCAAAGAAGCTAACATACACTTACTCCACAATCCTCTCCTCCTAATTGTAAATTATTCTTAGAGCTTGGCAAGGTAACACTTAGGTAGGAGTAGAAATGGCTATTTATCAAAGCGCAGGAAAATTCCCCAGTCAGTTTGAGGGTTTTCCTCCTCTGCAGGAGAAGGAGGAAGAGAGGAGTACAGAAGGAAATCTAGCTTGCGCTTTTCAAGTTTCCAGTACCCTTTCAAGACAGCAGTCACCATGAACTGATGCTTTTCATTCTCAATGGTGGCTTACAATACTACTTTTACTATTATTTTAATAACCTAGCTCCTCAAAATAAAACTGTCTTCTAGTACTTTCAGAAATTTTCCTGTCATTTACCTCCTTTACATCAGGGTCATCAGCTATTTTGTATCTTAGGATGTATTTTCGAACTTTCCCTGGGGCAGGATCCCAAAGGACATTCATGGTGCTGTGAGTAACATCCTGAATTGTTAAGCTTCTGGGTCCAGGCAAAGGTACTGTAAAAATAATGACATTTTTAAGTGAAGATTCTATTCACGGCAGAGGTGTAGGTCTCTTGCAGAAGGAATTAAATTCTTTTAATGCATTTCATTGAAAATAAGGCAATAACGTTCCGGGAAGTTAACTATTCTGGCCTCTGAATGAGACAGATTAGGAGCTTACTGTCCCAACAATGAACAAAATACCTATAAATTACGTTAGCTTCACCTTTGTAAATTATAAGCACAATACTTTTAAAAGCGTCAGTGCTTAAGATCATAACTTTCAGTGACAAGAGTCAATTTTCAAGTATGGTTAAGTGTTAAACATTTTTTAAGACCATATAAAAATATATACTGCATGCATCGAGCCCAGAAACATGCCTCTGCCAGTAGGAAATCTTTCAGGAAAGATGTCTAAGGAAAGGCATAAAAGAAGGAAGCCATGTTTACTTTTTTTTTTCTTGATACAACATGTTTCCTTAGCACTGTCTATATTTAAGAGAATGTCTGAATTTAGAAATAAGGTTTGTAAGATAATGCAAGCAAAATTGAGACTTTTAAAAACACTATAACCTCAAGATTGTCAATCCAAATTCCTTCATCATTCAAGTAAAAAACTCTTTTGTTCCTCTTTGAATAGTTGGTCCCTTTTCACTAAAATTATCTTTAAGACCTTTTGGACACGTATGGGTGCTAGAAAATGTATAAAACATGTAAAAGAAGGTCTTCTAAACAAGCAGAACATATAAAAGCTGTTGCATCAAATAAAATTAAATATTGCTGAAGTAATAAAAAAGCAAAAGTCAAGATGTCCATACATGTCACTTCCTGGGTGGTGAGAGGGTCACTGGTGATATCACCAAACAATACATAAGCTGTTAAAGTATACTCAGTATTGGGGATGAGATCTACCAGCTGCACCTCATTCACTGATGGTCCAACCCGCATCTGCAAAAGAGAAACAGCACACCATGTTTAAAAACTGAAGAGAGCAATGGCAGAAAAGCAAGCAATGATTTAACTTCAAGGGAATTTTGTTTGTGAGGTTCGCAGTATATTTACAGCTTCCTCACTGATGTCATTGTATACAATATCCCAGTAAGTTCACTGCACTGCAAGAAATACATGCCAGTCTCTTTTGAGTATTATGATAGATCAAGAAAACTAACAACTTTTCTTAATTTATTTTTAGCAGAGAACAGGAAGTGAAGACAAATTCTCTTACCTCTTTCTCTGTGGTTGGGACTGTGGCATTCACTGGTTCATATGTTAGCAAATAACCAGTAGCTCCATCGAGAGGTTCCCATCTCACTCGCATGGAAGTTGACCCAATGTCATAAACATGCAAGTTTCTAACAGAAGAGATCGGCACTGTTAAATAAAAAAATATATATTAATTTACCTCCTTCACCTTCTTCACCTTTCATATTTCACATCCCAGGTAGTACCACTGAAAATATTGCATATGGGTATTAGGGTACATTACGGATAGTAGAAAGGTGATCTGCAAGTAGTGGTGGTTTAAGTGGTGCTTAGTTAAAGAATGAGGTAATACTCATCCCATTTCAAATGTGCTACAGATTTGCTATACACATGGATAAAACTATGTTACAAGTCTGCACTAGAAGACTTGAATATTCTAAAAAGAAATATTTGCTCACATGAATGATCTAAAATAGAACAACATGACTGTCTTGGGATCTGTACTTGTAAAAAGATTTTTCGCGTTTTCTTCTTTGTTTTCTCAAGTTATTAAATAAATATCAAAAACTACCACAGACTTCATAAAAATCATGTACATACTTAAGGGGTTTATGACAAACCTAATACAAAGCAATCAAAGAAATGCAATCAACACTTAACATTCAAAAAAGAGGCAGAAAAGTCACCCTACATTGTATTCAGCATAAATATACCTAAAATCAAACAGGTAGACAGCTAATAGTAGAAATATGGCTAAATTATGCCTCATAGAAGCAATGTAATTGTGTTGAGCTGGCTTTTTTGTTATTCTGACAAAATTAGAATTAATTTCTATAGTATACTGGCTTCCAGAAGCAGGAATTAATTATCTAGCATAAAAAGGAAGGAGTACACGTTTAAATTCCTGAAAGCTGATCGTATTATTAGCTCTGTCTTGTAATTCATGTCAGTTGCTCTAGTCTTGTACAGCTGCGCTTTATGGGCTTGGAAGGAAGCTGGGACAAACATTTTTTACCACACTGCAGTTTCAGTTTGCTAAAATTTTCCAGCCAAGACTTGAACAACCAGTGTAACACAATAGAATTTGGTCATTGAAATTAAAAATGTTGTTTCCTCTAAGAAGAAAGTCCATAGTGCTAATAGTTCTACTGGACAGTTCCCAGATGCCAAACTGGTTGTTAACATATTATTCGAGTTCCCTTTCTAACTTACAAGTTGTTTCCCTGCCGATTAGAGGTTCACTGCTTTCATCTTCAACCACAGAAAACACGTTGACAACGTATTCTGTTTCAGGTTTCAGATCTTTCAGAACTGTTGTTGTTTCCATCCTACTTACATAAAACTACGTAAAAGAGAAGCAATGTTATCCACTGTACAACAAATGCATTTGTAATCTTATCTCTAATGAAAAAAATAACTTCTTGTGAAACTCTTTAGAAATCAATGGTATGGAACAAAAAATAAGTATGGTCTTAATCTTCTGTTTATTTTATCTGACAGCACACCATTTTTTTTGCCAAACAAGTTGTAGAGAAACCTCAGACAGACACTTGTTTTAAATAGAGCTGGATAAATCTAACAGCACTCACTGTGCATCCTGCTTTCACACGTGGTTTACACTTCTATATTATTCAGCAACAAAAGAAAGTGCCAGGGATATATGTTATCACTTCAGAAAAAAAAATTAAACACCCAGGATGATCAAGGTGATTACAGTACATGGCATTAGCAAAATCTTGCAGAATAGAAATACCATCAAGCACTTGAGATTTAAAGTCAGTGTGCATTAAAGTGATTGCTCCAACCTTAATCAAAGGCCAGATCCTAAGGTCATGATTTACTAAGACTAAATTCTCCATGAGTCAAATCTGATTTAAGATTTAAAAGCCACATTCAGAGATGGGAAGTTCAGAGTTAGGTACACAGAGGCGCTTAACCTCATTCTCATTCTACCTGGCTGAAGAGAGTAATGAGCAATTCAGATTGCCCAGAGTCAAGGGTTGCTGATTACTGGCTCTCTGTGTAGAGAAGTAATCACTACAAAATGAATTTGACCCTATGGATTAAAACATTTGGAGGACATGTTTTGGCACAGATTAAAAGTACCATCATACAATGTTAATCTAAGCACTATCTCACAATTTGTACCAACCGCTGTTTTTTTTTTTCTATTAACAAGAAAATGGACTAAAAGGACAGTGAGCCTCCCCATGCGTACGCTCAGAAAATCTCTGCTACAGACTTATTTAAAACAATATATGACATTGGAATATGAACAGAAAGGAACTACTAGAAATACCAGTCTATTATTTTTAAGAAATATATTTCACTCCTGGATTCATGACTTTAAAACAAAGTCATCTTTATGTTCCTACTTTTTATAATTTTGTGTATCATTTACCAAGGCATGACATTCTTGACCTTAGGAGGCTTTTTTCATTGACTGTTATATCACACACAGTACAAAGTTTAGAATGACATTGCTGTGATGTGGAAGTCCAAGATTATTATGGACAATGTCACAGATGAATATACAGTACTAACCTGTTGAGGGCTACCTCCAGAGGTAGGGTAATATTCAACTCTATACCTATCAACACTCTCAGGAGGTGGACTCCATCTCAGTCTGAAAGAACGAGGTGTCACTTCTGAAATAACTAGATTAGTGGGAGGTGGCAAATCACCTACAAGTGGAAGCAAATTAAAAAATTATTAATTTACCCTACATCATCAGGAATAAATATATGACACAAAAAAATTCTTGTTTCTATTTCCTCAGGAATTCTCAAAACAACCATTTAAAAAGATGGCTTATCATCACACCCTCAAGACCAAACAAGCTCCTTATCACTCCTATTCCACCTGCAACACCAGTGTTTCACTGGAGAACCTTCAGCTAACATTAATGTTTTTCCATGCTAGGCTTTGGGTTTGGGCTGTCAGACGTTAATACTTGAGCAGTGTTGCTGAAATTTTCCTTATTGGACGAGTATCGTCAAAGAACCTGCCACAATGAGCAAAAAAGGTGACACGTGGAGCGACATGCTTTGTGATTCTGGGTGAAAAGAAGGCACATCCAGCCACGTCATGCTGTGTTAGGTATAACACAGTCATTGTTGAAAGGAAAGGAAGAACCCCTGCAGGGTAATCCAGGTGGTCTGCACAACTTCCTCACACCAGCAGCTGAAAAAACATCCCAGGGCTACACGGTGTTCCCAGTAAGTAATAAAAGCAAGCACATAAATGGAGAAAGGATGACTTAAGACTGATGTGATGTACCTGGACCTTTCACACTGTTACACAGATTCGTGGTTACATCATCAACAATACTAGCCAGGAAGGAGAAATCTGCAACATTGTAAGCATGGATGTCATCTGGATCTGTTGCAATCTGCTTCAATTCATTTTCATCTGCATTTTTAATACCTTACAGAGAGAATATGAAAACAAAACTTGTTAGAAATGACGGCCATGAAACACAATGCCATGAACTTAAATTCCTAAACACATTCTTTGAATACCCTTTTAGGTACTTAAATGTGTTGCCACTTCCCTGTGCATTTAGCAGATAGGCAGAAGGGAATTGGCGCAGGCCACCTCTTCCTATAATACTTACCAATTGCATAAAGTTCCACTCCCTCATCTCTGAGTCTTCTTGAAGGGGTAACTACATCATCTTGTGATTTGCCATCAGTGATGAGAACACCAATTTTGCGAGCTCTGGGCCTTAAACCTGCCTCTTGTTTGAAGTTATTTTTTAAGATGAAATCCAAGGCCATTCCTAACATGATACAAAGAAGGTAAGCATCACTGTAAACTATTTTCACAGAGTATTCACAGCAAAGGACAGTATTTCATCCCAGTGACTTCACTTGGACAACATCATTCAGTAATTTACTTCCTTCTAAAAGCATTTGGTATCTAGTTGCGGTGCATCATCTAGACTTACCAGTAACTGATACTAGTTCAGCCCTTTCAAAGTCTCTAACCTCTTATCATTTATGCATCCACCTCCTATCTGATCTCCTTTGGCCTCCCTTCTTGGGTCCTCACCTTGTCTTCATCCCAACTCTGACATGGAACTGCCTTTTCCTCTCATTCATCCAACAGCACTCCAAGCTGTGCATCACCTAAGCTCTCCTCCATCGTTTTCTCCAGATTTCCACTGAGTTTAAATGTCTACATGCTATACCTGTTCTCTTCCAAACATACTGAACTGAATAGTAATGCCCTTTCATCGTGGACAAATTGGTGCTCACTGAGCAATACTATTAGCTAATAGAATTATTTTCACTGGAGCTTAAGCAAAATCCTGGCAGTGTGCCGTACCTGTTAGAGTGTTGCCTCCTTTGTATGGTAAGTTGGCTACAGCCTCTAACAAAGCCTGTTTGGTTCGGTAAGCATTGAGATTCCACTCTGTCCTGGGATCTCCACTATACTGTGCAAGACCTGGAAAAAAAACATCATTACTGTTATTATGTGACTGTGTAGAAGTTATGCCTCATTTTCTCTGCCAACATATAAGGACTTACCGATCTGTACTTTATCAGGACCAATATCAAAAACTTCAACAATACGGGTAATGAAGCTCCTTATAGTTTTAAAATTTGGCCGACCAATACTCCATGAGCCGTCTACCAGCAGCACGATATCAGCTTCTGCTCTCGTTCTACATTCTAAACCTGTCATATCAACCAGAAAAATATAACCTTAGCATGATAGCTTTCAACCAGAAAAATACAGCCTTAGCATGATAGCTTTCTTTCCCTATCCTTTCAAATGACATATGTCATGAGTTAGCTTCAAAAATAGCTCTAGTTTTATTCATTGGCACTCTGTCAAGTATGACCTATTTGTGAACATTATTCACACTACTCACTGCTTCCATGGCAAAAGCTGTATAAATTTCTTCATGTATGCTTCCTTTTACAAATAAGCCTTCACAAATGTCAAGGCCAATGCTCTTCTCTATTGTCCTGTCATTATCTATTTTGGTCTTTAAAGATGGTTGACAACTTGATTTCAGAGGTTTTGTAAAAGACTACTAAGCAAACCACTGATATGGCAGTAAGTATTATCAGATTATCCAGATTTACAGTATTTTAGTCTATCATGGCCTGCTAAACTACTATTTAATTTTCAACTATGTAATAGTGGAATTAACAGCATATATTGCAACCACTTTCAAATAAATAGCATTTCTGAATTTTCAGGGGAAAAAGACATAGCAATACAGGTGGTATAGAAGTTTGCACATCCAGGAAAGAAAGGACACAATTTAAAGAAGATATACAAACATAAACACAAGTCAAGAGATAGAAAATGCACAAGAACAAACATTTATATAAAGCTACAATGTTCTGAAAAGGTAGGAAGTGGTTTCAGATATCTTCAGTTTACAAATTACAGAGTAAAATATGCATCATATATTTTCATCACAAGGAAAATAACAAAATATTTGTACAAAACAGATAGACACAATGATTTTATCCACAGCCATTTGGAAAAAAAAAAAAAAATCCTTGCTCTCTCTCGTTTCCTGTAGATTGTGTTACCAGCTGCAATTTTCTGGCTTCCTGCCATCAGAGCTTCTGGTCTTTATATGGAAGAAATCCCATTGAGAAAAATCAGCCACACTCATCACAGTTGAAAGATATTGTGATTTCATATATGCTCCACATAATTGATCCAACACTGTAGACTCATGAATATAACTACTCCATGTACCTGGGGGTTAAAAGCATGATCCTCTTCTGCATAGAAAATATAGATCTAGTCTTTAGTCAGGACAATAAAATCAGATGGGAGTAGGATTTAGGTAAAACCATGTTAGTTCAAAGAATTGCATGCGTAACTTTAATATGGAAGTTAAAGTTAGCTTCACATACAATATAAAAGTTAAAATATTTTGACTTTCATTTTTCTTCCAACTACCATAGTTCCCCACATGGAAAATTCTAGCAAAGTTACCAGACCTAGGGTGACTTTTTTCCCCTATTAATAAATAATGTACTATTACATTTACAGTCCTAGACATAAAATTTACTTTTCACATTAACCATGACTCAAATCCATGCATTAGTAAAACTAATTAGCTTAAAGAATATAACACTGAAGACAAAAATGACAGCTGCATTAATAAAACATAACAAACCACAGTTGGTGCTATTATTATTCTGCCAGACCTATTACAGCTCTACTTTAATGTCACCGATGGCCTGTTATGTAGTTTTCTCAGTTTTACCCTAATGCACTAAATAGAGTGGGACAGCAATTAATAAGTTTCTAAAAAATGTTGTCGATAAAGTTATGCAAAGTGAATATTTTTTTACACAGCCCAGTGAGGAAACAAGGCACCAACCAGTTAAGCGAAAAGAATATTGAGTCAACCGTCAGAAACTTTTTTGTTCTTTATTTAATTCTGAAAGGCCTTCGCAGTTAGGTTCTTTTCCTTCATCAGATTCTCTCTGATGATTATGTAAGCCTTGAAATGGCAGAAGAGAAAAGTCTTTGCACACTAAAGACTTGTTTCTTGATGTCTTCATGAATGAGGACTGAGCCCTGAAACTCCCTTCATCATGTATTATTTGAGAATATGGTGGGCACAGCTATTAGCATGCAGAAGCGCATTAACCACACCAAGGAAACAGCTATCATAAAATTCATAGAAACTTCAACTGGAAGGTTTAGTTACATGGGGAGAAACTCCAAACAGATACTGAAGACCACTCAGCAATTGCATTTCTGAACTGTCTCCTCCTTCTACCGTAAAAAATATTACTAAATAATGTGTATGTTGCATATATACTCAAATAATACACAATAACACTGGGACATTCTTAACTATCAGATCTATCTTCCATCTTAGTTTTAAAGGGAAAAGTCACCATACATAGACAAGCAAAGGGCTAAAGATTGGTTAAAATTCTTTGCACTGCTCCTGTGAACACCCCTGTAGATGAGCCATGATCTCTGTTCAAGAATTTGACCTTATGTGATTTAACACAGATGTGGATGGCTTGAAAATGCAATGCAGATGGCTTTGAGTAATCAGCAAAACATGGGCTGTCTGAGTTACCATCTTTGTAAGATCATCTAAAGGGTGCAGAGGCCTAGAATCATGAACTCGGGCATATTTAGAGGTCATTTCAAACCAGAGGTTATGTCATCAGGGTAGGGAGTACACCGAATCCTGTAAATAAATCTCTATGTACATTAGAAAAATGATAAGGAAACACTGGTAAACTCTTGGCCATTTTTTACCCAAAAAGCTGACTTTTCTTCAATTCAATCATGTTTACCTCTAGATAAAAATGGTTCCGAAGTCGTATCTGAAAGGGTGGTCATCTCTTGTCCCACCAGGGGGCTGCTCTCTCCTCCTTCAAACATTCCAAAAACATTTACCTTATAGGTTGTTCCTGCCCTGCAATAGTTAAAACAAATGTAGTGTAACTAAACTCACTTGGCTCGCTAAATGCTGACACTTCACTTACGAAAACCTCACGGAAAAAAATTCCCCATAGAAAAGAAGGTGCTAAAACATGAAGTCCAAAGATTAGCTCTTCCACAAGACAGCGATGTTTTGGCAATTTAAAAGCTGATTCCAGATTCTATATTTAAATTTACAGCCTTCTTCATTCAAGTAATTTAAAACTAGTATCATGATTAATTAATAATCCCACTTTTAATGTATTTAGGATATTTGCATAACAGCTCTAAACTACGCCTTTTTTAACATGAGGTAAGGAACTTCTGCAAGGAAATTTTAGAAATTCTAGCTGTCTCCAGTGTCCCATTAGCTTTCTCATATGTGAAACGCAGAACACAGCCTCTGCCCACATCTTTGCCTCCTTCAGTTCTGTGAGAAGACAAGTGATGTGGATAATCTTAGAACAAGCCCTGCCAGGTGCCTTTCAGAGACTGCAAGATCCTCATAGCTTATTGACAAAATTACTTTCTTACTTACAGTAGATTTTGCCAGGCATTTCAATCCCAGATCATGATTAAACAAAAGCCTAAGCTAAAGTTATTTCAAAAAAGTAAAACCACATGAATTATTATCCGTACCTAAGCTCTTCCAATACCACTGTGCTGTCATATGGCCCCACTATTAATTCTCCAAGACTCCCATCATCTTCAGTAGGGTGGAAAGTTACTTTGTACCCCTTCACTCGCCCTGGAGCTGGCTCCCAGGTTACTCGGAAACTTGACATAGTTGAATCAGAAGTTTTCAGATTTCGAGGTGGCTTAAAGGGAGAGGCTGCAAGGATGGAAAAAAAGGATTTAAATCAGGTCTGGTTATGGAAAAAAAATTAACAAGTATGCTTTTCTGTAAAAATCTATATGAAAATTCAGCATTAGTGGAAGCCTTAAACTCTTAGTACCTTTCCTTTGACAGAAAGACAAGTATAAAGAGGTGAATAGCAAGGTTTAGTTCATCTGATTTTAGCTATCTAGCTGATAGGTATGTGGGATAAGTTTGTTATCAAGGCTTCCTCTACAATTAACAGACTGAAGGATAGACAGCAATTCACTTCACCTACCTTAAAGATTCCTCTGACCTTGCAATAAATGTTAACTATAGGTGGAGTAACCATCACCAGGCTTTCTCTCTATTAAATATAGACTAGTCTTCTCTTTTTAAAATGGCAACAAGTAGGTGAGTGACATAGACCAAAAGAGAGAAATGTAAGTAGCTTCCTTTCAAACCAGCTTTGGAAAAATCAGAATTTACTGCAGATAAAAGTCACATCCAGCCAGTACTCATTCACCAATATCACTGCTGAAGCTGCTTCCTCAGAGCTGAGGGTTCCACAGGTCAAAGCATGGAAAAGTTGGAAGCAATGACCCTTTTGTAGTAAAAGTCCTTCCCACAGTCCCTCTCCCTTGACACGCTCAGGGCCTGGCAGCTCAAGCAACTTCACCAACTACAGGTGTGGCAGGATGTCAAAAAATAACTCTTCAGAGGAATGGCAGCCAAAGAGCTTGAGGTTTTTAGGTCAAGAGAAACTTCCTCTGAAAACTAATGGCTACCCAGTGCAGGTCAGTACTCACAGACAGAGTGGTTTGCATCACTTCTGCTTTTGTGTAAATCTAAAGTGCAGTCATACTGCAGCAGTGTAATCACAGAGCTGCAAAAATGGGAATTAGAGTAAACATAAATTCACCACTGCAGCTTTGCAGCTTTGGAGTGAAAAGGTGTGGGGGAAAAAAAAATTGCCTTATTCCTTTGCCTATGCAATTGTCTAACTATAGCTGAAAGCTCATAAATATGCTCCGATTGTGAATTCTGCTGAGAAACAGCAGACACGCTCTCCTCACCAGGAAAAATACAGCCTTTCTATCTCATTTCCCCATGATACTCCTCCCCAAATTATCATGACAGCTTTAACTAACAAGATCATTCAGGCTCCACTTACTTCCAAAGAGTGATTGCCACCACGATTATCCATACTGAAAGCATAGCAGGCGTATCAGGACCAGGTGAAAAATCAAAAGAAGCTGGATGATCTGAGATTTATCTCAGTATAATTTTCAAGATTGTTGGTCTAGAGCTCATTAAGTTTTCATAACTCCTTTACATCAACCATATTTAAATTTGAAAAGAAAACTTCCTTCAGTAACTGAGATGCCAATCTCTTCACTGTCAAGAGTCTTCTTTCTTACTTCCTGTCATCATTCTACATGACACGCACTCAGAGAACAGAGAATGGCATGAAGTATTCACAGTGTACCTCACTCATGGCACTCATACATAGAAACATCTTGAAAAAAATTCTCTTTTAATAATGGCTCTCTAACTATAAAGGCAGAAAAGTGACTCTAAATCTGGTAGACTTGATCTAGAAAGCAAGAGAACATTTCCTTACAAAATGATGGACCAGCATCAGATAAATACAAATGGCAGAGTAGAAAATAAGCTTTACTTTTACCACAAAAATCCCCTCACCAATACATAATAAATGTTTTAGCATTTCAGCTTCTGAGAAATAACACATTTTGTCCAAAAGATCATGGTCTCTGAGGTCAGGCTTCCATTGATGACTCTTCAAAATCATCTGCTTCCCGCTTTTATTACCTCAGGTTTTCCACAGAAGATATGGTGACCAAAGAAGACAAATCTAAGTAACAGGATATTAGGTAGTTCTTTAATCAATACCCAGGACCAAAAGGCAAATTATGAAACAATTGCCAACACTTGATTAAGCAGTGTGTTGAAATACTGTCTTCCTCACAAAACACTAACTTCTGGTGACAGTGTTTCAAACCAATTCCGGTATTTTCAACCAGATTTTACAATATATTTACAACCTCAATATGAACAGTAATAAGGTGTGCTCAAGCTATGCCATTGTGAAGTTTTCAACAAATCAAACTCTCTTCTCAACCTCTAGCATTTTTTCTTCGGTTTGCCTGTTAATCCATGATCTTGGCAGACTCCACCATACTCTTCTACATATCACAATTATAAATTTTAATCACAGAACTTCTAATTATCAAATCCTGTACAAGCTTGTGATACATACCTGTTGTTCCTTCTGCTTTTCTTGATTTTCCTTGTCCAAAATCATAAATTGGAACAACACTGAGGTCATATGTAGTTCGTGGCTTAAGACGTTTTAACACTATGCTTGTAGCAGGAGCATTTACTCTTCCAAACATCTGTCTTCCTCCACTGCGTGGTCGGTAGTACACACGGTAAGACAAGACTTTCCCAGGTGAAGGCTGCCATGTAACTCTCATTGTATGTTCTGTCTCATTGTCTACAGTCACAGTCCTGGCATCTGGTGACACTTTTCAATATAAAAATGTGGATAAATGTTTACCTTGTCACATAGCGATATGTTCAGATGTACGCCTACAAAACTCATTCTGGTGTATTAAAATAAATTGCTCCTTTTAAAATTACAGTATTTGACTGTAGAGAAGACACAGGGAAATCTCACAGACCAGTGTTAAATTATTTTTTTAAGTGTTATGGACTAAACAAACATAAATGTGCTTTCCACTACAGAGAAAAAATAAAGGAAAATATAAATTACACAATGACACAGCATAATTGGGAGCTTTATTTAGTCACACTTTTCAGTGATCCATGAAGTAATGAATTCAGCACTCTTAAATGAAAGTGATAAATTATAAAGCTATTGGGTTTTTATGAACACAATGTCCTATAGTTTTGAGTTTACAGCTCTGATAAGCTCTTGGTAAATACCTAAACTGCCAAGTGTTGGGCTCCATACAAACTATGCTGCAAATAGTGATTTTTCCAAGCATCTAGAAAGTCATTCACTACTATTTGAAGGACAGTATATGTGCTGAAATAAGCACATGGACTAATAAAGCGTTTTTCTCTACAAATTGATTATAAGAGGTATTTTCCAGACTGTATAAATGCTACAAATTATCTGAAACTATCTGAAAGGTATGTAATGTTGGCTGTCAGCTGGGATCAGCCATCTAGGTTTAGGCAAAACAGAACCTTCTTGGTATGCCAGAATCGGTCAGTATTTCATCACATGGTAAAGGTAGGCTTTGCAGGCTACAGTATCTTCTTCCAGTCCTAGGAACTGAGATCTTCTAATTGTGCTTGCAATAGAAAGAAGCAATGTTAGTTACCCCTACATCTGGGTCTATTAATAGGCCTGACAACAAGTTCCCTCAGGCAGCAGCACACTGAGAGAAGCAACAAATGATATGGCTAAGCTGCCTACCTAACCTGGAAAATTGTGGACAGCTAATGCTGTTCTCGAAGAAAGAAGGAAGATGTGGGACAGCAGTCTGCTTTGACTCTGGGCAGCAATCACTATTCTTGTGAGAACTTAAGAGCAACTATACTGGGTCAAGAACAAAGGTTAATGTAGTTCAGCAGTCTGTCTCCAACAGTAGTCAAAACAGATGCTTAAGAAAAAGTACAAGAATGTGTAAACACACACAGGAAAGCCATAGACGTGTTGGAATGGGTCCAGAGGAGGGACACAAAAGTAATCAGAGGGCTGGAGCACCTCTGCTATGAGGACAGGCTGAGGGAGTTGTGGTTGTTCAGCCTGGAGAAGAGAAGGCTCCGGGGATTGCAGCCTTTCAGTACTCAAAGGGAGCCTGTAAGAATGACAGGGACAGACTTCTTAGCAGGATCTGTTCCCACAGGACAAGGGACAATGGTTTTAACGTAAAAGAGGGCTGATTTAGACTAGATATAAGGAACAGATCTCTTCTAATGAGGATAATGAAACACTGGAACAGGTTGCCCAGAGACATGGTAGATGTCCCATCCATGGAAACATTCAAGGCCAGGTTGGATGGGGCTCTAGGCAGCCTCATCTATCTGAAGATGAGCCTGCTCACTGCAGCGGGGGGTGGAACTAGATGACCTTTAAAGGTCCCTTGCAATGCAAACTATTCTCTGATTCAATGATGCTTGCCCAGAGCACCCACTCAGGCTTCATCTTCACATGACCCATTTAGATAAACAACAGTTTGGTTCATAGCAATGAACCAAAGCTTGGTTCATGGCAATACTTCATTCATTTCATCTTCTTTACTTGCCACTTCCTGCTCTACAGCAACAATCTATCCCTGGCCTATGCTGCAGGAAAGGCTTGAGCCTGCTTTGACTAACAATACGTAAGTTTATAAAGTAAGAAAAAAGAAGAGCCTCAGGAAAGGTAAATAACAAACAGAAAGTTTGAGGACTGCGAAGACTGGAGAGGGCAACAGCTTAGAAAGGAAATTCATTGATTCTGTGGGAATTTACCACTTTTCCTCCTTGCTTTATCCATAACACTTTTTCCATCTGATTTCCAGCAGTCACACCAAACCTATGAAAGGCTGGCTTCAGAGTAATTTGTATACAAAATCACATCTTACGCTGAAAGTAATTCTTGCTGAACGCAAACCTGCATGAGATAGAAGAGCTTTTCCTTTTTTTAATGGTCAAACAAAAAGCCAGAATGGATGGATCTGAGGTGACATTTTGGTATGGGAGGACTTTTCAGGAAAAAAAAAAAAAGGTAAAGAAAAATAAAGTCCATTTTCTTTAAAACATGATAATTTCATCAAGAATAGAATGTTACAAATGGCAGTAATGTTGTACTATACTCACCATCAGTAAAGGCCTCTCCGTCTACTGGGTCTCCCTCTCCACTGCTGTAGGTTGCATAAACTGAAATCCTGTATTTAGTCTCCGGTTCCAAGCCTTCTAGTATAGCATCCACTGTATTTCCAGGGACTCTCTTCTCTCCCATTGTATCATCATAAAGTGATTTCCATACTATCCTATAATTATTAACTGCTCCTGGAGCTGGTGTCCATGATAACCCAACTGTAGTGTCAGTTATATCTGTGGTAACCAAATTACGTGGTGAACCACGTTCTGTAAGAAAGAAAACAACAAATTTTCTCTAAAATACAGATAGCAAAAGTTAGCAAAGTACAAAAGGACAAGTAAAATGATCGTAAGAGCAAAATCAAAGTTTTCCCACCAATATTACTGTCAGTAGCATATATTTGTAATTCCAAGAGAAAAATGATGGATTTTTCAATAAAATGCCTAAAACAGACTTTAGACTATGAATCCTATATATTACTATGCAACTTAGAATATGCAAAATAAAAACAGCATTATCAAAGACTTTGAATGAAGTCAGTGCTTAAATGTGCTGCAGCTCATTTAGGTAGGTTTTAACTGTCGAGTAAATAATTTTCCATCATTCATTCATCTACATGTGTAGTTGTATTTTTTTTTTTTTTGCGAAGGGAGTGAGTAAATAAAGGAGTCTTTTACTTGATTGAAATAGTGCTTTCCCTGACAACCTTCTCTTATTTAACAGTGTTATTCTTACATTCCAGACTACCTCTTATCAGATCTATCAGCTATTTCACTGTATGTTTACAACTGATTTGCAGTGTGTTTACTTCATGCTGCAGTTACAGCAGAAAATAGTCTCCATCTTTCCCCTCATAAGACTTATACCTCTTTCCTCCCTGTATTTTGTTCCAGCCAGCTTGGAATGAAGGAAACTCATTAGTCTGTGAAACCCAGTTGTCAGCTGAATGCATGAGTCTCACCTAACAGATCAGAGTAATTCCACTGCTTAAAAATGGAGCTCATTGGTCTACAGTGCTGCAGTGAAAGAAGTGCCTCTGTTTAATGCTTAACACACATTTATAACATGTTCAATTTTCCTACTGCAGTAGCTGACTTTTGATGACAGGAAAGGAGTGCTGAGTGGTGGGTTTAATGCAATGGCCTGACTGTAGCAAAATCTGCAAAAGGGATCTATAAAACTAGATCCATGTACACATAGAAGTGCTCACTTCTTTGTGTGTATTCTCTGCAGCCTACAAGACTTTCCTGAGAGACTGCTTAGCAAGAGGACTTAAACACTTGAGGTGGCCTCATGGCATCACAGTTAAGTTTTACTACACTGTTAAAAGTATATCCTTACGTTGTACCACAGCAACCACAGGACCAGAGTCAAAATTCATTGAACACAGAGAAATTCAGTACCTATCCAATTTCCTCTCCTTAGACTCATTGCAAGAACAGACCTCACTGTTTTAAAAAGCCTAAAGCAGTTTCAGTTCAAGACGGAGCAACAAGTTGCTCAAAGTCATATACTGTTTTCACTTTTCATATGAATTTGTCTTTCACTTCCACCACAAATCTGCAACATTTCCAAACATAATTTCAGAGGAGCAAATAGAGCTGCCTGTAGAAAGGTTTCATTTTAAAATAATATCTCATTGCCAGCCCAACTTCATTTTAAGCAATATCAATTGAGCAAATGAATTCCACTTGGCTTAATGATGACTTGAAATATCAATGTATCTGAAAATAATTCTTACAGTACAATAAAGATTCATGAGTTACACAAATTACACAATCAGAGGGTACCACTTCAGTCATGAAACTGACTCTCAAATATAGCTAGTAGAGCATGTAATATAATTCCTTTGTGCTGTGAGGTTTTTCTGATTTCAGTTCATAGTCTTGTGCCATCTCACCATGTTCCTCTGGAGGAAATTCTTTTTCCATCCTCACTCCACATCACTTCTTACAATTTTACTCTTTAAACCAATTTTTAGCCTCACAATACAAACCACCTCAATTTATCACATCTTCCCTTCAAAAATAAGGGTTAAGATAGAGAGATTTTGGTGAAGTTCACTTCTTTATCATTTTACAACAATAGCAGTTGCATATAGTGAAAAAGTTACAGTAAAAAGGCCTGATTCAGCGCATGCTTCATGCAGCCTCACTGAATTCAGTGACTGCATTAAATGAAAGCCAAGGCAGAATCTAAAATCCAAAGACCAATTTTCCTGTAAGCCTGAAAAAAAGATTTGCCTTCAAAAGTAAATTACACCAATTTTTCTGTCTGCTCTGAAGCTTCTACTCCCAAATCTTGGCTTTTTCATACAATAAAAAAAAAAATATTACGGTAATCCAAATGGAAAAAATATGGAAAACCTAACTTGATAGAATGCACAGATGTCTCACAATAAAAACCTTTCTTTCCATATTTTAATGTAATATAAATATACAAGTCACTTTATTTTGGCTACTTTAAAACATGGCTCTGCCACAACATGATTTCAGTATTAAAGTATCTGCTACCACAGCACAATTTTTTGCAAGTCTACCCTTGGACACTACAGCTAATGATATATGTTGGAAACACTGCAAAAATAACTGCATATTTAAAGCTGTTATTGATTAAGTCATTATTGAGGTCATTAAATAACAGAGGAAAATAATTTGTTCGGAATGGTCTGTAATGAACACCAGTTACTGTAATATGTCGGTTCTGAAAGAAATACTCTTTGGAACTAAGTGTCTTCTTTATAAGGCAAGGTAAGAGAGGGAAAAGGGATTGGGATTCCTACCAAACCACTAGAACTAAATGGAAAATTTTTACTTCAAAAAGTTGGAAACTGCTGACAAGACAACTTACCAACTAAAGGAAATTGGACTTTTTTTATATGTTACACTGCAACAGAGAACATTTCTTTAACATAACACACTGACTTGATTTGCACCTCATGTGTGAGGTGGAAGTTCACTGACAGGTTTTTTTTCTGCTTCACTGGATCTTCCACAAGAGTTTTTATATTAGGGGAGCAGCTGTATTTAAGATGCAGTCCAACTGTAAGTCTCAAATTATAAGCATTCATTCCAACAAGTATTATCTAAGCTACTACATTCAAAGTCAAGAAACATATTTATGCTCCACAATAACACTGGTATAATGTAGTGTCTAGGAAAAAATACAATTAGATATATATTTTTCCTTTGGTTTAAAACAAAATATCTAGTTACCTTGCTTACATTTGACACACACTCACAAAATAAAACTACAACTTTAACACCTAAGCAATCTTTCTGTTCTGTGCTCCATGTGTTTAGAATTGCTTGTTGTACACCTGCTTCTTGCCTGCTTGTTTAAACGAGATGGATAAGGAGCGCGGCAAGACAATGCACACTTTAGGAAAGAAAAGTGTTGGCTGGCCGGCTTGCAAGTGGTTAACAGTCAAAAGACTCCTGCTTTTTCCTGACTTGAAATGGAAACTGAAGTGTGCTCACCACTTCATACAGCCCACAAGTCATCAGCAAATGAGTAACCAGAGTTTTTTACATTATCTCCTAGCAGCCATTAGGTCCTATGATGCTATGGAGCACCAAACCAGCTGGTGTAAACCCAGCTGTAAGCCACGGGGAGTATGCACAAAGTAAAAATAAGTGCTTGCATGCAAACATCCAACGGCTACCTTGGGCAGCCAGCAGTCACCAGTTTCAGACTATTAAATTATCTTCAGCAGTCTTTAGTTTACAGATGCAGGCTGGCTACAGTCCCTCATATATATCCACCATCACTCAGTGCATACGTGCTCTCAAAAATTGACTTGGTAACTTTCAGTCAGGTGCTTTTACACCCAGTTCTGGACTTCCGCAAAGTCCAGTTTTCATATTAAGATTTTTCCACTATAGTATGCCAGAAACACAATACAATATCAAAGCAGTTCTCTGTGTCCACTTGGCTCACTTTCCGCAGCTCTCCAGCAATCACTGTTGTTATTGAATACAAGACTGTGAATCAGCTAAAATTAAAATGTCGACATTCGAAAATTCAAATGGCCTTGTTCAAATGGCCTTTCCCCTCAGAAACATTTACACAACTCTAGCTGATTTCAGTGGGAGTTATACATGCAGTTTGGGCCTAAAGTCTAAATAATCTTCTCTTAATTACACAATGCATTCCTAAAAACAGCTTTCAAAATCAACCTGCAGCAATAAATTTCATGCAGAGACATGTTTCATTTAAATTAAGCATAGGATTGATCTAACCCAGCATCCTGAAAGGTCAGAATCAACTAAACAAATGAGTCTTCTCTTGCAGAAGCATTTACCAAAATTTTATGGCCCGAGTCCTGCCTTGTCTACAACGGGATACATCAGGACTATCTCATTAAGTCAGCAGGCTAGGTCACCACAGCCAAGGGTCCAAGTGCACACATCAGATGAGATGGCAGCAGGATGACTTTAAGATTTTACTATAATGGTCAAAACTCTCTTCAGCACTGGAGGCGGCAGTCACTTTGGTCAGCTGATAACCTTCCCTCCAAGTCACGGATTAGATGGATATTCCTGGAGTACCAGCCCTCAGGCACATAGAGAGGGGAGGTAGACATGGTGCATGCAAGAGTCAAGGACTTGCTACACAAAGAGAACACTGACTTGACCCTGTTAGAGCAGGTTTCTTGCTCTTTCGCTACTGGGAACGCAAAAAGGTGAGAAGATGCATACCAGAAGAGTTCTGACCCAAAACAGGTACTTTGGCCAGAGCACTCCTGAGCTCCTGCTCTAGGATAAAGCCAACAGGAATTACTACTCAATCCCTTTAACAGTTTATCTGTCTTTTTCAATAGTGAATCAGTTAACATGACTCTCAACTCTAGAAATATTTTTTAATTATCTATTTAACCTTATCCATCATTGATTTTTTTTCTGATATGTTTTTCATTTCCTATGGAAAACTAAAATAATGTTCTACAGATTATCAAAAGTCAATTTCAAGTGTCAGACTCAAAAATCTTGAAATGCATAATTTTAAAAATGCATGAAATAACATTAAATCTCCAGAGGACACTGAGTCCTTGTTTCTGTCAGGACAGAAGCAGCACTACACAGTCTGGACATTACGTAAAGTCCCTGTGATATGCTAAAAACCTCATTGTAAGAAAATGTCACTTGAATTTGTACTGCTCTGCCCGTAGGAGGTCATTCATTTCTAAAGCATTCTTATGTTACTATAGAAACACAAAAAAGAAATCATTTATTCACCAAAGTACTATCCATTTTCTGACCAAAAAAAGTCTCCCTCAAAAAATCTGCAAAGCTAAGCTCCAAGAAATGTATACAACAGAAAATAACTGAAAACTGAAAAGTGAATGTCATGACTTTTTTTAATGTAGTCCTAATTCTCACAGTACAAATAGCTAACTGTCAAACAGGATGGCAGGACTGGGTCCTGTGTCACTGAAATATAAAGACTCTTTAAAGGAGAAAAGTCTATGACATAACTATCTCTCAAATTTATCTCCTGAATATAATACACTACAATACTTGTTATTTATTCTAAAAATAAGGCAAGAAATACCTACAAAGCTAAGAAATAAAATGAGTTGACGTGTCTGCTAAAGTAGACTAGCAGTTTCATCTATTTCAAAATACCCATGTCCATTTAAAACAACAGTGTTTTTAGCCTAGGAACTTCACTGATACAATTGGAAATACTCTGAATTTTCTCAGTGCAAGCAAGATGGGAATCTGACCACTTAATCTTTTTCTTAAAAAAAACAAACAAACTTTTTTTCTAAATTTCTCTGAAACTTATATTTAAAAGTGTAATGACTCCCCTGCTTAGAGCCAGTGAGTGAAATATTCTTAAAGCTCTTCTGAAATATATGTAACTGCCAGTAAAAGGACACTAATAAAATAGTTCTTCAGCTTTCAAATTTTTCAGACATTAATTAGGATTAAATATTTCTGTAGATTGCTTAATCACTTTAAAAAAACTGCAAATTATGAAAGTTAATCTATTTAGCAGCTAATGTACAGTATGTTCTTTTCATCTGACAGCATGCCTTTGGGCAGAAAAGCAAATTCTTGCCAGATTTGCAACTACCTAAATGGTTTGTTTGGGGTGTTGGGGGATAAGAGTGAGAATCTTCCCTAAGGCATTCCTGTGGGTGTTTCTTCCTTCTTCTTCAATCTGTATTACATATCATCAAATATAATCATCAGTGCTAATTTGTTTAGTTCCCCCAGCTGTCACAAGCCTTGTTCCACCATATGGCAAATGGCAGTGTGCACTGATTTCATTTACTTTAGCTAAGGGGAATCACAGCCAGCAAAATGTGTCTGAGGAAAATTTTTCCATGGCACCTTTATAGAGAGGGCTTCAACCAAAGCTGTCTAGTGATGGATCACTATGTACTTTTGAAAATGAGAGGATAAAAGTGGAGAGTTTTAAACAGCACATATTTTGCACGTGCAGTTGCGTCTAATGCAGTATGAAATATAAAGCTCCAGAACTTTTACTTCCGGATGGTACTTCACAACTGCATATGAAATCAGCCAGTGGCTGAAAGAGGCTATATAAAAGATCAGAACACTATAAATTCCCTAAAGCCTGTGTTACTGAAGAAGGAAAGCATGCTCCTTCAACAAAGGGACAAAACCACTGTCTCCCTTTTCCCACTCCACAAACCCCAAAAAGAAATAAACCCATTCTCTCTGAATAACAATTACCTATATGGTACGGAAGAGCACCCTCAGAAATGAGTACTTTCCTGATTTGCTAAAATCTCTTGCTAAAATCTCCATGTTGTCTGTGAACAGTTCATAGAACTCTGATCCCTTGGCATGTGTTTATCTTTGGGCTGGAGCAGATAGCTATGCAAACAGTTTATGGAAGAGATTATCTACAGTTACGTGGGGGAATATTTGCCTTCTCTGTTTCATATGAAGGAACAACAAAGGTAAGCATATACTTAGCAAAAAGTGAAACAAAAGGAGAAGCAAAGACTACCTAGCTGGTAAATTATATCAAGTGCACAGAATGATTGCTGGGTTTGTGTGGATTGATCTTCCTGAGCATGCTGAAACAAACAAGCCACTTCAAACCACTGAAGAACTGCCATGTAGAGCACAGCAGAGTAAGAGAAGGAATTTTAAAGAGCAATTTGTAACTGCTCCTAACAACTTCAGAGATAACATACATAACTGAAGGACCTTCAACAAGTGCCTAGGCAGACACGTTCTTGTAAATCGCTTTAGAACACTCTAAAAAATTAACGCGTTTTCTCTCTCTGTGGAGATACCATAGCTATCCATGTGAGTTCTCCTACTACATGCAGAGCAAAATAAATCATTACTGAAGGCAGTAAGAATGCTTGTCTACACCCTCAGTCACAGGGGACCATTTAGTGACTCAGTAAAATTCCATAAACATCTGAGAGCTTGGATTTTTCATTTCCTGCCACTTGACTATACAATAGCTGGAGAAGCTACTGTATCCAGCTCCTTTTTTCTCATTGTACAATGAGTGCTGAAATGCTGACCGCACTCAAACTGATTTCTCTTAGATTACGTACCAATACTATAAATGAACAACTGTCCCAGCTTGAAAGGCAATCTCAAGCCTAGCTTTTGATATGACAGTGAACTGAAGTGGCCAGCAACTATGGCATCGCTGATTGAATAGGTTTGGTGAGAATTCATATGGTGAAGACATCAAGTAAGCCTCACTGGGATTCCTGATACAGGAAAATACTTGAGTGCTCAGTACTCCAGTGCTGTTGGCAATGAAAAACACACACCGCACTATTTTGTTTCTCAGACATTATGGCTCATGGAAAAACTAACTGAAATACTAAACACTTTTTTATGCTGCCTTTCACAGCTTTTTTGTCATTACTGTTGATAAGTTTATTTCTCCAGGAGTTAAGATGTGTCCCATTCCCGGCCTCAGTCAGACAAGTTATTTCAGCTAATAGTTAGTCAAGCATTCATTTCACTGACCTGTGTAACTTTTCAGCCAAGTCCAACCATATTTATTTTAGGTTCACAAGCAGCATGACTTCTTTTTTTCAAGCAAACTTCTACACTAATCTTCGAAAGTTTGAAGGTTACCTTTCAGTTCCAAAATCGTAACCCCTTTATACTTAATTGTCTGGTTTTCCTCAAAGGTTTTGTCTTTTTATCTTTCAATGACATAAGACAGTACCATACAGTGAAATATTGTCTTCCATGTACTTCAACAGATATTCTGAGAACCTTTCACGCCATTAGTCAGTCTTTTAATATATCTATGGATCATGTCCAAAGAGTTTTGGCCTAATTCAAGTATTTTTATCACCCCATGAAACTGCAGATATGCTGATTACTGAAATACAGGATGGATGTTCCATGAGGGAACATCACGATTTAGGCCTCTGCTCTCATGCAAACAGGAATTTGTATTCTATTCTTCACCTTTGATCAACCAGTAATGACTGACAACTATATATGCTCTTACTGCACCCTAATAGGATCTGCAAATCCAGCAGTATCTTCAAACGATATGCATTCGATTCGCAAAGCTATACTTCCCAAAATTATAAAAGTAATTTTTAATTTGGTTTTCTCCCAGCTGAGGAACTGAATAAAAAGTAATTAAGTGACAAGATACTCATTTAGTCATATTCAACACAGGACAGAATCTGTCACAGAATTTTTGACATAAGGTTCTGATTCAGTTTGTAAGAGTAAAACCTCTTAAAAAGGACACAGAAGCATTCCTGTAAGTGCAATATCTGTTTTAATCTCCATCTGGTTGCACAGAAAACCCAGTCCTGAGCTATAGGCAAGCACGCACTCTTCTTATTGACTGCAGAAAAGTCCAAATCATTATCTGTCCTACTATAGAGAGGCAGCACTGAAAGGACAAGACAGGCTTTATCTGAGACTGAATTCTGGTTTTCTACTGACTATCTTTTCTATTCTGCTGTATTTCATTCACTGCTCTCTCTACTAAAACTCCAGGCAATGCCTTAAAACACTTCTCTGTTGCTCAAGTTTCATAATAGGATAAAAAGCTAAGCTTGTTTTATGACTTTGAAACACATTTGATCCATGTTAATAAAGGGTCTCTCACAGGTCTACTAAACATATTCAATGAAAACCTTTCCTCCAAAAGTAAACAACTAACTTGATCAATCCTCCATTCAAATCCACACGGAAGTGGATAACTCAGTTTAACAGAGAAACAGAGGCCTCTCAAGATCTGCAAAGACAGGCATTCCTCTCTCCAATGACAGCACAGAGAAAAAAGCAGGGATGTCAGGCTCCTCTGTCCACTTGAGATCTAGTTTGCTCTGCTTTCAAGACTGGAATTTGCATTCCCGGATATACAGTGGTCCAGGTTCAACAGAAAGAGTAAAGTAGACCCTTACCACCATGTGTTACAGCCTTCTGAATCTGCTGAGATTTGAAAATGTGAATTCAAACTCTCCCAGATTAAGCAAGGTCTGTATCTTCACACTCCCTCTTCCCCCAAATGAAGTGATAGGCCAGTAGAATTCTTTACAAAAGCAAGTGGCAGCACCACCACCAATAGGGAAGTTCACTAAGTTCTGACCACCACTGGATTTTCTGGAGGATATGGGCAGAGTCCAGCTACCTGACCTCCTTTACCTGAAACTCAGCAGCGTTCTGGGCAGGAGGATGGTTCTTTTTTCCAACAAAGGGGGCATTTTGGATCTTGCATGGGTAGTGAAAGTGAGGGCATTAGGGAACTGCCAGCATCAATTGCAAGGCGCCTGCTTCTCTGCCGGCCGCATCCTATCTCATTGTAAGTAGGTGGACTGGATAGTCATCTGGGACTTAGGTAGCCGGGGAGGGGCAAGGGGTTGATGCCTAGCTCTCAGTTGCTCCTTCCATAGTCAATGAACAGGAGAATGTTCTTTTGAAGGAAAAAAGATCCCAGATGGACTTTGGAGGTATCTACATTTCTTCATCAAACACAGAAGAATCCTATAGAGTCCATGCTGCAAACTATGGTGTTCAAAGAAGTGCCTAAATTTTAGCGGGATGAATTCAGGACATTGGTGAATTACTGGAACCGATGTGGCTTTTTTACAGATTCCTATTAGAAACAGGTTTTCTGGTTTGTTTCCTAACCTATGTCATAAACAAATTGTTAAACTGATGGAGAACCTGAGAGCCAAGTACATCCCTATTATAATTCCATTAGCATCAAAGGGTGAATTTTAATTCCACATAATTCATCTGTCCAACGTTTTCAAGTGCCGTGCCTACACAGCTAGACTTTAGCAATACATACCTGGCCAGCACAGTGCACAGTCACACTTCCTTTCATGGCCAGCTTTCCCTATCTGACAATTAACAGATGACACTGAGAATGCTCACAGAAAAGCAGTCTGGGAGATTCTCTGCTCAAAAGCAGAGCGAGAGCAGCCTCCCCTCCTTATAAGAAAGTCTTTGGCTCCAAGTTATGCTTTTGCCAGCATTCTGTAAATGCTCAGCTCCAGGTTCTTACTCTTATTAGTTAAAAGGATATGATTCATTATTCTTATGCCTGGACTTGATGTTGCTTCTCTAATGCAAAAACAGTCCCTGAGTATCTTTCAGTCTCTTTTATAACTCCTGTAAAGTGTAAGAATGTCTTCATCCCTATTTTTCATTCATGTATTTGCTTCTACAAATACCCTAGGAAGACAGTACGCTTTAAGACACTTTAAAAATCAAACAAATAAATGAATAATTGTACAGGAACAATAAATAATTACCTTCAAGTGTTTCCCCCTCTCCAGAAAGGGCCTCTCCTGCTCCAGAGGCATACAAGGCAGACACAGTCAATGCATACCTCGTGGCTTGATCTAAGCCTTTCAGCACTTCAGAGGTAGTGTCACCTTTCACAGTCACTTCCTTCGTTTCGCCTCCCGCGACTGGAGTGTATGTTATAAAGTACTGCTGCACTTTGCCAGGAGCAGCACTCCAAGACAGCTTCATTGTTGATGTTGTAGCATCAGAAACTCTCAAATTTCTCGGATTACCTCGGACTGCACATGTCAAAAGAGGTTGAAAAAATGTTGAAGCAAGCTTCATTTCCTGGTTTATTTTTCAGGTTACCACAACATAGGACTTAATGTGGAAAAAACAATCCCTGAATAGCCTGCACTAACACTACTACAGTAATCAAGATTGCACAATTCCATCCCCACCTTCCTTAAGGCAAAAATGCCCAAAAAGTCTTTTTGATTATTTTTTTTTTTCTATTAAAACTACAGGCTCAATCCTGGAACATTTGTAGATCACCACTGAAATGTGAAATCAACACATTATTACTGCCTACAGAGGTTTTTTTAATGATAGTTTTTCTGGTTTCTAATATTTAAAATCTCATTGAAGTTTCACCAGTGATCAGGACATTTGTAATGCCTCTGTACTCTTCAGATGTTATTTAATAAGGCATAATACCTGTTAAAGGTTCATTTTTTTCATATAATTTTAGTAAATAAAATGTTTCATTCATTCCTTGCTAGCTATTCAGAACAAAGTGCAAATAGAGTCTGAATTTGCTGAAAATAAATATAATTAATATCATTGACAATATGAAAAATTATGAGGAAAATTAATTAAACATACAGGTAGATTCCTCAGTCAAGTTACTTTGCCGTATTAGGTATTGCGAGTTCAATATACTATATTCTAAAATAAAATATTACCATTTTCATAAATTACATCTTAAGTTGCCTCTCCACTAGGCTTGAGTAATTTTATAATTCCCTGTTCATCTGGAATAATATATATGGCCAATGTGGCTTTTTCCTTTTTTCATTATGAACATGTCAGCATGCAAGGAGTTCTTGTCAAGCTTACTACATTCACAGCACTGATTATGTACCTTCATCAGTTTTTGCATATCCATTCAGCGAATTCCCAGGCCCAGACTGATACTCAGGAATAACAGACACTTCATATCTTGTATCTTGAATCAAGTTCCGCAGAGTAGTTGATCTTTCATTTGCTGAGACAGTCACTTGTCTCCTTTCTCCTCCAGTAAGCGGTCTATACACAAGCCTGTACCGTAGGACATTTCCCGGAGCTGGAGTCCAGCTAACTACAAAGCTATCAGTAGTTTCATCTGTTATCCTTAAGTTTCGAGGAGCACCTTTAACTACAAAAAAAAAAAAGTATAATTTTTAAGTATTTGGTTTTAATCAAGTAGTATCTGAAGTGAAACCATTCCAACCATCATGTTAGCTCATCCAATTTACCAAAACAAACAGCTTATAGTGCCCTCTCATTGTTTAAAGGTACACAAATCATTAGCAACTTCTGAAAATTTAGGGCAAGAGTTACAATCAGCAGTGTAACAAAGTTGTCTCCAATAGTATATTAATCCCAGTTTAAACAACCACTTCCGAAACTTACAGTCTGCCTGTGTTTAGCAGTAACAGTAGAACCGAACTGTATAAGAGACATTTGGGCATAGTGGGGAAATTTCTTAGTTTTCCATGGCCACTTGTTTCTGCACCACCCCCGTTTACAGAGAGTTGTTCAGACTACACTCAGGCAGCTCTCCTATTTTAAAGAAATGACCAAGGCAAATGCAATGGGAAAAAAACACCAAAACAATTGTATTTTTTAAGTTAAATTTTTACAGCACAAAATATATTCACTGCAATATGAGTTGCATCTAATGTTTAAAAAAAAAGCCTTCTGAATTATGTCTCAAACTCCAAGACAAGAAATAGTTTGTTACCCCAGAAACTCAGGAAAAACTGTGGTGAATCATTTAACCTAGCCCAATCCTTGGCAAAAGGTATAGCACCTCAGGTCATTTCATATGAACTTAGCGGGCACACCAAAGAAGGATTTAACTTTTTGAACATACATTAGGATCTACTGTACTGCAAGTTGCTTAGCAGTATGGAACACTGTCATTTAGACAAAAAAAAGTTCTGTTTTTTTATTGTTTACTATCTAAAGTATAATTCAGTTGGAATATTACATGCCAAAAGCACTGTTCTTCAGTGTTAAATTACAAACCTGTTAAGAGTGAAGCAATTAATAATTCTAGTTTTAAAGAAATCAAAATCTTTTCTACTAATCAGAAACACAATACTCAATTCCAAATTCTTTAAAATCTCGAAACCAGAGTTAGCTGCCAAGAAAGCTGTCTGGCCCAAATTGTTACCTAGATCTGCATGGAGAGCTGCTGACATTTACATTATTGCAGAGGAACTCTGTCTTCTCAGACATGTTGGGATTTCATCAGACCAAGATGCTGACAATTATTTAAGGCAGTATCAATTACAACGTGGGAACACTGATTATTTTTATTAAAGCTATTCCTTCTCCTGTCCCTTTTGCTCACCAGTTACATATTCTATCAGCTGTGAGCTAGTCTGTTTTCCTAAGGGAAAGTTATATGTGGCCAAAGTATTCTGACTGGTGCAGTCATGGAAATAGGCACACCAACAGTGAAACCTGTATCTTCCAAAATTAACATCCAAACTAAGCTGTTTTATAAATGTGTATTTCTATTAATCATAAGAGGAAAAAGCAATTAACAAATTTCCATGCTGTTTATTTTGCTCAATTGGAACCATTCACATCATCAAAGGTCACAAATGACAGCACGGAATAATGAAAAATACAGGATTTATACTAGACTGAGTATTCAGCTACCGGAATAGAAAATCAAATTTACTGTCATCCTTCTCCTTTAAGTCAGTGGAAATACATGATGGCAACTCCACCACAAAAAAGTAGAGCTACCATGCTTAAATTTACAGCCATTGATCACATAAGTCACACTGACATGAATGGAATTTTTGAATCAGTAATAAGTTATTGGATCAGACTCATGAAGTTCTGATGCAAAACAGCTGACCAAAACCACAGCCCCCTTTAAGATTATGGTATATAACACAGAATATTTATTAAAGTAAGATAGATGTAGACACAGTAAATTACATAGGTACATGCTTGACTTTAAATGCATTAAAATCAACATGCATTCCTGCACCAGAGTTATGATTATTAAATCGTGTAGAACAGTTCAGTTGAAAGAGACTCACAATAATCATCTAGTCCAACTTAAGTGTATATAAAGACTAATACATGCCAGTGAATTTATTATTGACAACAAACCATTCAAAAATAGGCCACTGCAGAGAAACACAGCATCCATCCAACTTTCAGGGAAAAAATCCAATCGTAACAATTTAATGGCTATTATTTGAATTGTAAATCTTTACTAAATGCATTCAGAGACAACAACGTTTATTCTCATCCTGCATACCAGTACAGCTTCTCAGCCTTAGCTGACTTTTCCACATACACCCATTCTCTCAAAGCAAATTCTTATTTTAACGTATGACTCTTTTGTGTCTGAGAATAACTGGAAGCCTACCTTCTAATGTGGTTTCCTCTCCATCCAAGGGAGGGCCATCACCATCTTCATATTCCGAAATCACACTGACTGCATAAGTAGTTTCAGGTAGCAAGTTGGTGAGAACTGAGCTGGTACTTGAAGATGGTACTGAAACAATGAATTCATCTCCACCAACTGCTTCTTTATATTTAATGAGGTAGGACAAAACCTCAGATCCAGCTGGAGACCAGCTCACTTTGAAACTGTCAGATGTTACATCAGAAAAGGCAATATTCTTTGCTGGTACATAAGCTATATGGAAATAAAAATGCACAGATGAGATGTATTTGCTAGAATATTTTTTAACACAATACCTCTAAAATAAATGAAAAATGTCACTTAATAATTTGATTTATTCTAATTATACAGATTTCTTTTGCACATGCAACAGTATTTGTTTTCTGTACTTGCTTATATAGCAATTGAATTTCACGAAGATCATATGTAGATTGTCTCAAATCATATGAGAATGAGTAGAAGCACCAACTCAGTGATTTCTAGATGAAATGAGAACAGTCCAACTAAAAAATGTACTTATGAAAACCTAAGTGAGAATCTGATTAACACATTGGATGCCATCTTTCATATGTCCCATGAACTACAATAACATTATGCTGTCAATGGGAACTAAGAATCCTTGGGCTTTTTTCAGATCTAGATTAGGACACAATAAATTCCAGTATTTTTTCAGGAATGGAATCAAAGGGGAAAAAAAGAACTTGACATGAGGCACAAACACAAACCTGACATCCTGGGCTTGTTTTGGTTGGCCTAGTCAGCCTAACAGTGGGGATGTTAAGACTGCTTGAGCCCTCTAAAAGAAAGGCTGCTTTGCTGGTTTGTTCCTCAAAGCTATCCTGAAACAAAAGGCTTATTTTTAAAGAGAGTGGCGTTTTCAGTATTGGGGACTATTCAATGTTAGTGTTCTACTAAACATAGATAGGGACACTGAGGGTGCAACTAATCATAAGTAACTTTAGCTGACCAAAACTGGTCATTCAGAAATCTTTTAAATATTAAACATTATCCAAACTTGCCAAATTTGGATGCATGTTGAAGACTTTCATATGCTACTTCTTTTCAGTTTTTACAGTTAGATTGAGATTAATATCACCTAGCATCTGCTGTCTCAAATTGTCTAAGCCCATTTCTGAGGGCCATTTATTTTCACCTTGCAAATTAAGCAAATGACCTTCTTGAGGTGTCAGCACTGCTCCATTGCCTTTGAAAATCTAAAAGATAGACTTAGACTAGCTACCTCATTTTGGACAGCTAAAGGAGAATAGCCCAGTAAGTAAGTGTTTTACTCAAGACATTGAGTACAAACGCAGAACACACCCACTAAGACCATTCCGGATAGACCCACACTTTAATAGCCTTCTAGCTACCTAGGAAGGGAGAGAAAAAAATTTCTCCAATATTTTTTTCATTTCCATTTCTTCATTCATTTCCCCCATTGCTTTTACTGTGTTTGAAAATGAGAACTAAATCCCCAGTTACTGAAATCATCATTTATATATGGACAATTTCATCAATGTTCATTCCTTAGGTAACTTACAAGCACAAAACATTAGTTCAGATCTTTTTTCAATGCATCTTCTACATTTCTCAAAGTAATAGTAGTTACTTACATTTTTTCCTTATAGCAGCCAGTTCCTGCTCAATTCGTAGACAGACAGACTGTGTAAGCTCAAATGATATTCTTTGAAAAGCATCAAAATCTTCCACTGTGTAAACGTGGGTTTCAGCAGGAGGTGATGCAATTGCTTCTAACTCTGTACGCACTGCATCCTTCACACCAACTGCAAATATTTCCACATCTGCATCCCTCAGCTTTATTGCAGGTTCTTTAAAAGCATCTGACGATTTTCCATCAGTAATAAGAATCATGACTCTTGGAACATTTGGTCTTGATCCTTTGCTGGTAACAAATACTTTCTCCCTCACATATGTCATTGCTTTGCCCGTGTTGGTAGATCCACCTCTGTAGGGGAAGGTGTTAATAGCCTGAATCATGTCTTCCACTCTGTTGTATCTGTTCAAAGAAAACTCCATATGGGGATCTCTGCTGTACTGGACAAGACTTATCTGTACTTTTCGAGGCGATATTTCAAAGCTTTTAACTAGAACTTCCAAAAAGGCTCTTACTTTAACAAAATTGGCAATGCCAATGCTGTAGGAACCATCCACTAAAAACACAACATCAGCTTTTACATCCACACCACGTGAGCATTCTGTAAAGAAAAAGAATTACTACTGTAAACAGATGATTCAGTAGCCAGAGTATTACAATTGCATCTGCACTTCATGTATCATACCTGGTTGCTTGTAACGGAAATGACCCATTCTAAGAAAAGTTGTTTCTTATAAAAAATAAAGGTATGATATTAAAACAAGCATCAGAGGTTTAAACAACAAAGAAGTACCACGTGAAAATAACATAGTAGCTCCTAACTCACCCACTTGAACTTTTACTTGTTGTGTTTTTTCCATTATTGTTATTGGCTCACTGGCAGTCAGTCCTTTCATTGCATAAACGTTAATTTGATACTCTGTGTCTGGAGAGAGATCTTTAACATTCAGAGCAGTAGTCTGAGGACCCACACTCAGTACATGTTGTTTTCCACCAGCTATCATTGGAATGAACTGCAGCCGATACCCAGTTATTTGGCTTGTGGATGGATCCCAAGTGATCCTAACAGATTTTGAGGAGATCTGAGTGGCCACCAGATTTGAAGGAGGCTCCACCACTGAAAGATATCAAAAACAAAACCAAAATATTAAATACAATTATAAACATATTTTCTTGCACATTTTTATTTCTGGAATAAATTTAATCATCTTTGCTTAACCTTTACTAAAATATTAAAATTTTTTTAGCATAATTAAACACAAGTGAATTACAGGACAGTCCAAATGGGGCATCAGTGAGAGGTATCAGTGTGGTCTCCTGAGTGTGGCAGAAGTTCCAGGAGAAATGCTGCTTGTTTTAATAATGTTTCAAACAGAAGCGAAAGCTAAATCCACAGAACCACAGTAGAGAATGTGAACAAATGCAGATCTGAGCAAAGCACTATGACACTGGAGTCATCTCTGCTGCCATTTTGGCATCTGCTCCCATTTTGGCAAAAGAATAACTAGTTACCTAGAGCCTTATAGGGCCAGGAAGCTGCAATGATACAGCTTGACATCTGTGTTTTCTCACCATTCTCCAGTTTTCATTCTGTCGTTCTTGGCCTATTACATATTCTGCCCCTTCACCAAGCAGGTTCTTTCCTTTTAGCACATTTTTCCATAGAAGTGATGCCTGTGTCCAAATTGACTGTATGAGACTTTGATAACTGCACTTCGTGTTACCCTTGCAACCATGGAATAATGGAACTATTCCAAATCTACATGCTTCACATGTTCCGTTCTCCTGCACTTAAATGTAGAAAGCTGAGACCTGTTTTCCACAGTTTCTAAATGAGGCAATGGATCATACTCCAGAAATAAAGCAAAGGAAGTAGGGATAGCATCAGAGTAAACTGAAGTCAATAAATAAATTTATATAAAGTATCTCACCTTCTTCTCCACTAACCAGTTCGCCTAGTTGTTCATCAACACCAGAGCACACTTGCAAGATAATTTCATTCTGTACATCCACAATTCCATCAAAATTAGCCACGTTGAACACATGCTTCAGTGAAGGCTGAGATGCAATTAACTTGAGTTCCTTTGCATCTGCTGCTTTGATTCCTAGAAGTTGCAACAGACACGACTGTGATAAGTGGCCATAAAATAAAGACATCTGTGAAGACATCCATAAAGTATCAGAACATCCTAGGGTAAAGCTGAGTTTATTAAAAATGGCAGAAGGCAGAACTCAATTAATCAAAACATAAAACATTATTAATGCAAACTCCATTTTTAACCTGAGAAAATAATGTGGTATCTTCAATAAGGCCAAGGCCAACTGACTGTGCTTGTCATTCGTCTCTATCTCCATGTAGGAGCTACAGAATTATTATTAAATAAAAACAGCTGGTATGTTCCACTTTGGAGGGCACAAACAATCCATTTCAAGACATACACATAGAAAGAATGGCATAGCAAAATTCCTGAAACACAGAATTTGTAAAATATGTAACTTACTTCTTTAGAGATGTTAGTCTCTCAGGGATGAAATCATAGAATCACAGAATGGTTTGGGTTGGAAGGGACCTTAAAGATCATCCTGTTCCAAGCCCCCTGCCATGGCCAGGGACACTTTCCACTAGACCAAGCTGCTCAAAGCTCCATTCAACCTGGCCTTGAACACTTCCAGGAATGTGACAACCACAGCTTCTCTGAGCAACCTGTGCTACTGCCTCACCACCCTCGCAGTAAAAAATTTCTTCTTAATACCTCATCTAAACCTGTCCTTTTTCAGTTTAAAACTGTTACCCCTCATCCTATCCCTACGCTCCCTAATAAAGAACCCCTCCAGCCATCTAAGTACAGGAAGGCTGTTATAAGGTCTCCCCAGAGCCTTCTCTTCCTTAGGCTAAACAAACCAAACTCACTCAGTGAGACTGTCCTCATATGGGAGGTGCTCCAGCCCTCTGATCATCTTTATGGCCCTCCTCTGGACTCACTCTAACAGATCCACATTCTTCCTGTGCTGAAGACTCCAGAATTTAATGCACTACTCCAGGTGAGGTCTCACAAGACTGGAGTAGAGGGGCAGAATCACCTCACTTGACTTACTGGTTACATTGCTTTTGATGCAGCCCAGGATATGTTTGGCTTTCTGGGCTGTAAGTACACATTGCTGGCTGATGTTGAGTTTTTCATCCACTAGCACTCCCTAGTCCTTCTCTTCACGGCCACTCTCCACCCAGTCTGTATTCGTGCTTGGGCTTTCCCTGGCCCAGCCATAAGACTTCACAGTTAGCCTTGTTGAACTTCATGAGGTTTGCACAGACCCACCTCTCAAACGTGCCAAGGTCACTCTGAATGGTGATCATGAAACAGAATCATTAGAAAAACTCAACATACCCAAAGAAAAAACTTCAACTCCTATGTTGCGAAGCTCTCTTGCAGGAATTTCTACGTCATCTTGAGCTTTTCCATCCGTAATGACAATTGCTACTTTGGGAAAGCCTTTTCTTGCTCCAGCAGACTCAGTGAAAGTGTTTTGAACCAGGTAATCAATAGCCTCACCTGAAAACAACACCACAAGTTGTGTCTTATTAGGCTTAAAAGAACTAGGATATAAAGCCAATTTGAATTATAAAATGAAATACTGAATAAACACATATGTGGGAAATCTGTACCTGTCATTGTGTTGCCACCTTTGTAAGGTATCCTTTTAATTGCATCAATAAGATCACTTCCTCTGAAATACTGATTTAAATTGAACTCTGTTCTTGTATCTGAACTGTACTGAACAACTCCAACTCTTGTCTTTTCTTCCCCAATGTCAAAAGCTGATACAAGGGCAACCATGAAGTCCACAATATATTTGAAGTTATTTCTCCCTACACTCCATGAGCCGTCTACCAGGAAAACTAAATCTGTCATTGCACTGATGGAGCATCCTGGAACACACACACACAAAAAAACCTCTGTTAGAAAATGAGCAGTTGTATTCTTACAAATCAACAAGAAATATCTGACAGGAACTTAGTAGGTAAAAGCCAAAACAAACAGATATTTAATAAATTGATATTCCTATTTGGAATACCTTAATTGGGGAAGCATTATTCACATAAGTGAAAACTCATAGGAGCCTTCTAGCTGCCATTATCACAAGGGAGTTGTCACATAGTCAGTTTTAAGAAACTTCTCACGCTAATCCACAACATCTGTTATGTCACAGTAGATGAAAACTCACATATAAAACTTTTTGCAACAGTTTGATGTTAAGGGAACATTTCATTTTGTTGCCACTACTGCTTTGTATATTTGATTCCCCACAATAGCTGCACAGGTTCTTATGCCGTGTCTTTTATATACAGCACAATGTCTTTCGTTAACAGGACTAAGACACTCATTGACTTTCTCAGATTAGTTACGTGAAATTCCTAGTTTCAGTACCAACTTTTCAACTTATTCTTTCACTGTGGTTATAAATTCCTTCCATCTCAGTCCCTTTCCAAGTTTTCTTAACTCTGGACAAATCTACATGTTAACTTTATTACTAGGTAACACAGGAACACAGTCTCACTTTATGGGGCCCTAGAGCTAGACGTCACTCATCTCTAAAATGTCAGATAAGTTGAAAGACAAAACATCTTACTTTGTAATTGAGCCTCAAACTTCTTTTCTTCTGGTACGCCTGGACCACCTGTCTGAACTGCACAAAGCACAACATAGAGAGAATTAATGGAGGAATTGGGTTTAATTTGTTAACATCAAAGAAAAGCATGTAGAGAATTAGAGACACAAATCTGACAAGTCTCAGAGCGTGAAAAAATAAATGTAAGTTTTAAATATATCATCTGTACTTACAGATTTGGCAACAGAGCATTCAGGGCAATACAAAATACAGGAAATGCAAATAGTTCAGAATCCTCTGTATTTGTACATCTGGTACAGTAATTTCATTAAAATTAACTGCAACATCCCTGGATGAAATACCAATATTACCCCTCTCTAACACACAGGGGAGCTCATCATAAGTAACTTTCTGGTGGTCATTTGGGAAGCCTCAGACAAGCAACAAAATGTGTCATAGAAGACAGTCTGCTGTGCTGAACATTTTTATTTAATCAAATTTATTTTATGTTTTAATTATTAAATATAAATTACAAAAAATAAAATCCATATTTTATTATGCATATAGACATATCGTGTCACATTTCATTGTTTGATGAACGTAGTTAGCTTCCTCCCTGCATCCTCCCAAGATGCTGATTGGGTTCATTTGTTATTGAGCTCATTGAGAATCTTCCCCTTGACTTCAGTGGATGCAGTTTAGAGGAAGCAGGCTTGGCTCAAAAGAATAAGTGGCCTCCAGCAAAGAATTCTATAGCAGTTGCCAGACATAACATATCCATCTTAGCTTCCTCTTATCTCTTGCAAATTGTCTCTGCTTCTACTAGGAATTATATTTAACAGAAACACGTTGTTCAGACAGCTACATCTGATCAGAATTTAGTGATGTGCCGATTTTGTTGAAGAATTGGAACAGTGACAAGTTTTGTGAATGACCACTCAGTTCTCTTACCTAGGTTTATAGGTACTTACTTGTCAGTTGGCCAAAAACAGGAAGACTCTCCTCCCTTTCATCATATGAAGCTATTGATACAACATACTCTACATCAGGTATGAGATCTGATAAGACAGTTTGGGTTGTGCTAGGTGAAAGAGTAAATTCTTTAGTAGGCCCATCTGCAATAAATATATAAAAACATTAATGCAGCCTCTAAATCCAGTTATATCAATGACAAGTTGATCATTAAAAAAAGCAGTAGAGAACAATCATCTTCTATCTAAAATGCAATTAAAATTTTAGAATTACACACTTTCTTTTTTTCGTGAAGTATGAATTTTGAAATATGAGACTTCAAATTACCCTGTTTCCACATGCGAACAAAATTACTGAAGTGCTTAATAAGTTCTGGGAAATCTGAAACTTGGAATGTACACATAATATGTACTATCACCTAAAAAATTACAATCCAGTTCTAATTCAATATCACTTTTACACTGATTATTTCTTGGAGTGAAATAAAATACTGGGTATCTTACACAGCCATTATCAGGAAGTTATAGAACATAAATCATTACTTGACACATGCAATATTTCCCCTGGGAAAAGTATGTGAATGAAGTACAACACAATTCTCTAACTTTAGGGTAAAAGCAGAGAAGAGAAGCAGAGTGATGATTCTACCTTCTTTTTGCTCCTTTTTGCTTCTTTTTTGCAAAGGAAAGGTATCCAAAACTTATTATTTGCAGTCCTCAAAAGGTAAATGCTACGGTAAGAAAAACTCTAACATGGAACAACCACTCTTCGTTTCTTTGCTGCTTTTGCCCTTTGCTGCTACCCAGTCTTGATCACAAACTTGAGAAAGATGTTAATAGCTACTGTCATATCTAAGTTAGATATAAGTGCAAATAAATTAAAAAAAATTTAATGACTTAATAAAATTTTACAGAACTCACCATTTGTTGGAACCACAGTTATCCTGTAACCCACTATTGCATCTGGTGGCCTTTTCCATGACATTTGAACATTATGTTCATCTATAATTGTAAAATTCAAGTCTGACGGTGGATTAACTGCAAAAGATTTATACCAGGTGGAAGTTTAAAAGTTTGAACAAGGTCTGGCAAATGAAGAAATAAAATAATGTTGAGCAAAGCTTACTAAAATTGTCTTTGCATAAATTTGTTTCCAACAAATATAAGGATATGTTGTTGGAAAAAGAGTAAGATAAAAGCTGATGGAATAGGACAAAACATCGAAGAGTATATGCATTACAGAGGACAGCACAGAACATATGTTTCTTGAGTTGCCAAGACATTCAAGAATGGCCAGAAAAATCAAGCATAACAGAAAACACTTTGGATACATGTACAATGAGTTCACAGATAATCACCACATATGCAAACATTTCACATAACAATTAAAGGAAATTTTTTACATGCTGGGTGCAATCCGTACAAGCATGCCAAATCACAACCTGCTTACAATATCATGAGATCATTTAGGACATTGAGAACACAATAGTCTTCTTAATTAGACATCAAAGAATTGATCAGCTTTTTAATAGTGTCTCTGCACAGTCATATTTCTTATCAATTTCACTGCCTCTAGAAACTTGGCAGAGAAAAAATATTTTAAAGAATACAGGAAAAGATTGGGTATTTCATGTTCAGTAAAACAATTTCTGTTAGGGTCTAGATATAAATATACATGTAAAATGTATATCAGTAATAATGATATACTGATGTAACATTTTATTTCAAAAATATGGAGAGCTCCATCCCTTTGTTCCTAGAAGCCACTAAAGTGGCACACTTTGCACATGGCTGCAAAGGATTCAGGAACTAAGGGGATAATAAACGGGGTTAGTAACGGTTGCAATTTGCTGAAATATTTAAGCTGATGCAAAAGCTCATAAAAATAAGATTCTACTTGTTTACACCAGATTGCTGAGAATTTCAAGGGTGTAAACTATTGTTTTCGTTTTCCCTTTGCAGCAGGTGTACCCATACTAGTAGTGGCATTTTAACATAAAATGCCAGTATGGTTCCAAACAATACAATGGTTAATTATGAAAAGACAACATCAAAGTATATTTATGGACATTTATTTTACAGAATTTATAGAACAGCAAAGAGGGCACCACTGATCTGAACAAATGACTGCAAAAAAAACTCTGTAGGAGCTGATGACAGAAGTAACTGAACAGTACAGAAAGAAATAGTTTACGTACGCTATTTTGCAGCATCATGCATATGTAAATGAAATGTTGATTATTATTTTTTAGCTTCCCATGATGGACAAAAGCCTCCATGTACAAGGTTCATTACACAAAGACGTTTCACAAATATTTTATAATGATATTCTCTTTGTAAAATTGTCATGCTTATTCATGCAGTATTTTACTGACTCACTGTCAGTGCATGGTAGGTGTATTATATATTATTGTTTAAACAGGTCTACAAAGTAAGAATAGATTCAGCCATACTTTCCTTAACTACTTGTGAGACCATATTGCAGGCATTTTTAATAGATCTTCTTTTTTTCATGGAAGGTCTGCATGATACGTCAGATTTTGCTTCAATTTTGAACTAAACTAAAAGGGCAGATTAAGAAATAAATGCTAAAATGTATACTTATGAAAAGACACTGCCAATTGCAATAAGTAATACTGAGCTCAAGAAAACCGGTAACCAATTCTGTATGCATTTTTTTCTTTCATTTTACAGTCATTTCCAACCATAGGATAATATGGCTTTGTAATACTGATAAAACATATAAGCTAGTACTGAAGTAAATGTTATTTTTCCTATTGTCCATACACAGGCAGTGAGATTAGACCATTAACCTGCATACATAGTCTATTCATCATTCAGGTTTTTGAGTATCACAATGCTAGAGACGGCAGGGTAGTTACTTAGTATCAAAATCATGCAACATGTGTTAATAGTAAAGTACATTTAGATGATAAGAATATCATTATAAAATATTGTTTCAGTAGCAATGGCTCAGGACAAATTTAATGCAAAGGCAGAGACAACTGACCTGAGCATGCTTTTAAAAAAAAAATCAGTACATGGAAAAAATAGCGCCACCAACCTTGCAAGTAAATTGGCATGTTGCAGCAGAGACTTTAGGCTTTAACTGCTGAAGGACAGCAGGAGCCCAACTTGTTGATATCCAAATGACCGGATTCCAGATAAACTGAAAAAACTGACTGTGAGGAAAAGTCTTTAACATTTTAAAGGATTTTAATCCATTTTGTGAAAACTCAGATGTGGATCTTGGCAGGTAACAAGAATAATTAGTACATCAACACATAAGTGACGTATCCATTCATCCAGGTGTTCACAGCCTGATAGAATAACAGCATTGAAGGGGGCCTCAGAAAGTCCCCTTGTCCATCCCATGGCCAAGACATGATCAGCTACCACGTGTAATTCCTGACATTTGCCTAGGTTATTCTTAAAGACCTCTACTGTTGGTGAGACTGCCAGCTTCCCACAGAAATTCAAGTACCTGACTCCCTTTATCACCACAGTTATTCCCAACACCTAGCCCCAGTCTTTGTTGGTGCATTTTAAATCCATTAATTCTCAATCTATGCCTGGCTTATCAAACTCAAGCAGTGCACGCTTCTCCCACTGAAATCCAAAAAGGAACGCTGCCTGAGTGAAAAAATTCCTGTTTGGATCCAGCATCATCAAAATGTCTTCTGGATGGCCTATGAGCTTTTGATACTCCAACAGGACCCCCAAAATATCCACAAACTTTCACATGGGTTTGGATTTCACCCATGTGAAATCAGCTGCAGCGTGAAGACCCAACCTTGGTCATATGACCCAGAACAGTAAGTTGATCTGAAGAACAACAAAATGTTTGATTTTCACAATAAGGTTTTCATCATCTAAACAAGGTAACCGTTGCTCTACCTTACCAAAATTTGTCTTCCATAAGAGAACTCACTGCTGGAAAAATAATACAGCTTCAATATGGAATCAGATCAGACTAGGAACAAAATTCCCCTGATTGTGGTGAGTTTGTCCCACTACAGGGACAAACCTTAAAACTCAACTCTACAAAGGCTTGTGTTTGAGAGCAGCTTTACTCAAGCAAGCAGTCTTGATATCAGGCTACTTGCATTAAGTGAAGTTGCACACATGCTTGCAGTGTAGAGACACTGCTGATCAGTGTGATCCTGAGTCCATCAAAATCCGTGCAAAACCTCTCACTGACCTGCCAAGGTACCAGATCATGACAGTAACATGTAATGGTATTATAGTATTGCCTTAATACAGTGATTCCACTGTTGATGCACAGAAATGCATAGCTCCCCTGCAGGTCTTTGGTCTAGTAAAAAAATAACTTGCAGTATGACAATAATGTTTACACAGCGTTAAGTTCCACCATTCTTAGAAGTATGATATAACTTCCTCGATCAGTTATCCTACCTTGTGCACCAGACATAAAATAAGACATAATATACTTAATTCATTGCCACTCCTTATGTTATATACATGTATAATAACAGTACACTTTCTGAAACAAAAGATATAAAGCATCTTTCTCATGCTATATATGTCTTATAGTATCTTGTATTCCTTAACAGGTAATACAAACCTAATACAGCTTTTTACAGGTAACATAATGTGACTGCTAGAGGACCACAACAAATATCTTGAATATCATGCACAAGAAGTTTATGATAAAGGAGAGACATCACAAGGACTACAAATTAAAACAAGAGGAATTTCACTGTAAAAGAGAAGAGCAAAAATACTAGGCATTAAAATAGATTTGCTTCCTTGTTCAGGGTAAAGAAGTACCATCCTCAGTGAAATGTCATGAATACATTTAGCCTATATGTTGGGTTTACCCACTGTACTGCTACAGTGGACATCCAACTAGAAATCCTTATATTGCTGGATCTCTGCAGAAAAGCTGTAACACCAGTACTGCAGCTCACTGCCTTGCCAACAGCAACAGAGTACAGCTCTCACAAAGGACTCCAAGAGCAGCTGTGATGCTGATGAAGAACCAGTTTCATCCTGGAAGACTTAGGAATCTATGAACAGCAGTATCAGATAAACATCAGATCTACTCCCAGGGCATCCAAAGGAAGCCCGGAAATAGAACTAAGCTTTTCCTTCCCTCTGCTTTCAATCCATCTTTCCACCCCAATATCATCAATCCTAACCATATCAAGTGGCTCTCTCCCTTATCCTTCTCTCACTTTTTCATCCCCCACAGCTTAGGGAAAGAAAATGCAAACTGCACCTCTTCTGAGCACCACAGGGAGAACCAAAGAAGCAATAAATAAATAAACAAACAAACAAACAGCCACAATGTGATCTGAAAGCTGGGAAAATAGACTAAAGGACAAATGTCCATAGGAGAAAGTCAGTTCAGCATACAAGACTTAAGTTGTAATAATATCAGAATTAAAGCATGAGATCCAACATGCAAGTCACAAGATGATGCAAAACTGAACCACAAAATTAAAACAGTGCAGAAGGATGACTAGTACAGAACAAACAAAAAACACACTGCAAAAAGCTCTATGAAAGCAGTTACCACCAGAGCAAGTCCTAAGGTACTCCTAGCTTTGAACTCCCATCTTCAGCACCATTATTTCTCACCACACTTCCTACTCAAGACACTTTTCTGCTTTTACTTCAAAACTCTAGAAACCTGATCACTGTAAACTAGGTATTTTATTTAATACACGTTTCTGAATGCAGAGAAACCTAAGCCCTGTCCAGGAGCACTCTACAACTCAAAAGAGCAGGCTTTGTCCACTCTTGTGCTTAGCTACAGTGCTTCCTTCAACATGAGATCTAAACAAGCTTGGCCAGCCTGTCTGGCAATGTGCCTAGTTCTGCTGTTGTAACTGTGTGCTTCTCCAAATACATTGTTGTAGCTTTCATTAACAGTACTCAAGTTATGACTGGTTTAGTCCACACTATAGCTACATAAGACACTTCCACTTACTTTTCAAAATAATCTACTCCATACAGGTAATCGGCAGACTAAGACAACAGCAACACTACTCCAGTTCTGAGTAAGCTCACTTCCAAGATGGAGAACACGCAAACACATTTACTTCCTTCCTCCATCAAAATTGTACACTTTCTCTGCTTTCTCTGGCACAGCAGTCCCGCATTTCAAATGCAACTTTGAAATGACTTTAAATGACCTCTTTTGGTTCCTCAGCCAACAACAATGCAGCACAAAAGGGAGGCAGCAGGCTGATTCTCTCCTGGGGTGACCAGATGTTGCACTTCAGGCAGAAATGTCTTTTTTTTTTTTCCAGAACACCAGTGCACTTTACATCTGTGTACCCCAGACAAGCTCACTGTTGGGGAGGCAAAGGCCCCAGAGGCACCTCTCACACATCATGGTTTCTTTAGTAGCTATCAGCCAAGATAAGCATGTCCAGACACAGGAGCTTGTGGCAGGCCACGATCCGAGAATTTGTTCCAGTCCACTTCAGAAGGAAGGGGAAAAAAATGAATTATCAGGTGTTGGCTTCTGTTTTGTTTTGGGTTTTTTTCCAGTAAATCCGAGGGAGCTCACACCCAGTGGTTCGGTTCACCCTGCAATGGAGTCAGGTCCTGGAGGTCAGATCAAGTCATTTCAGTGCAAGATGGTCAGAATCTTCCCCTGGCAGCCACTGCTGGCAGAAACACTGCCACTTCAACCAAATCTACAGAGTTTACAAAAAAGGGTGACAGGGGAGGCTGCACCCACACTTGCTGTTAATCCACCAGGCAGGCAAATACACCAGGGTCACACCATTTGAGACCACGCTATTCCAGGCCACACTGTGGAAAGTGTGGCAGCCATAACTGGCATCCCCAGGTCTTTGACCCTGCAGCTGGAGGCAGGACACTATCATGGGCTGACAGGGACCTCAACCTCCAGCAAGACTAGGCCAAGACGCCATGAGAAAGAGGAGAAAGGCCTCTTTAGCTCTGATGCCACTACACACATGTCAGAGCCTTGGGGCCCCAGTCACCATAACACACTCAGACCAAGACCCAGGCACCCTTCAGCAGTGCCCAGGGTACATGTCATGGAGGCAGCAGCATCTCCCCATGAGTGTCTCCTGGATCAGATCTGCCATGGAGGCTAATGCATCCCTGAGGGAGGGTCCAGCCACCCCAGGTCTCAGCCGGGGGTCGCCCCGCTGAGCAGGGGAGGCCAGTTTGCCAGCAAGCCGGCAGGGCAGAGGCGAGGGGTCCAGTCCAGACAAAACACACAGGCGCAAAGAGTCAGACTCTGTTGGAGCATTTTATTTCAAAGCTGTGGGTTGTTGGGTGGTGGGTTTTTCATTTCCACTCTCAACATCACTAAACGAGACTCTACATCACAGAGCCCAGATGTTCTCGGTCAGTCAGCAGGGCAGTGCCACAAGCCCCAGCCATGCCAGGCTGCCCGCAGTGGCAGCGGGCTCCTCAGAGCGCTGCACCCAGGTGGCCACACTGGTTGGCCCACATCCCATCTGCAAGGTGGTGTGGACAGCACACCAGAAAGACAGAGAGAGGGAGCTACTATCCGGCTGACTAGCCAGGAGAAATAGAGCACAGAAGGAGCTGGGCAAGGAAGGAGAGGCGTTTCTCTGAAGGAAAGAAAGAGAGAAGGCAAAGTAGTTACACTCAAAAACAGAGACGAAGAGAGTTGGTAGCCCAAGGCTGGCTGGGAGGTTTGCTGTTCAGCAGGGCACGGGGGGGGGGGGGGGGGGGCAAGGGGGAGGGGAGGGGAAGGTTACCTTCAGCCTCGATGGAGGAGAGGAGGGTGGCTGCACACAGAGCAGCGACTGCCGAGCACAGCGCTGTCTTCATTTCTGCCCTTTCAGATCACAACAACATGAATGAATCTGCAGTGATGGGGGTAGGGGGGAAAAAAGGAGAAAGGAGAGGGAAATGATATGCGTGGATTAGAGGATTGCGTGGGTGTATTCATGAAACAAAAAAGATGAACCTTGGATTTCCCTTTGTTCCCTTATCCCCAGCCCCCGCCCATGGGACCAGGTTGAAACCTCTAGACTTGAAAGTCGTCCAAGACGATGACAGATCTGCATGACTAACTGGAGAGTCTCGTCTCGCAATAATGTGCCTTTTGTTGCTGAACCCTTTCCAATCACAGTAAGCACACGCGCCTTTAACCTAGTTGGGGTTAATTTGATCAGGGAATGCAGTGAAGATCCATGCCTCCGCATGGGCAGAAGCCAGGAGGGAGCTCCATGACTTCATCGCTGAATGTGATGATAGCTAATTCAGAGGTCATTCCTGCCTTGGATCCGCTAAATGTCTCTTTCAGCTGGGGATTTTATTCGGCTCCTTTTTCATAACTGTTGAAGCACTTAGTTAGCTGTGTTTTAGTGGTCTCAAGGCAGTTTGGAAACCATAATAAAACTTTTTTTGAGGGGCTCTGCCTACGAATGTGCTATTCTTCATTTCTTGAAGGTCTGAAATAGATTATACAGAAGTGCAACACACAACTGAAACCTGACACGTCTGTCTAGCCATGATGTTTCAACATCTGATAATTCATTTACACGTCCTGAGAGAAAATGGATTTAAAATACACTATAAAAAGTGGACAAGCAAGACAGCCTCACAATCACTGCAGGCTGTCTAGCAAAATAGATGGGAATAGGCTAAGTTAATACTTCCTAATTTCAAGCAGCTATACCTTCGTAACTATACTCTCTAGGTCATGACAAATTACTCCCAATTACTCCAACAAAACTTCCAAATTACTTCCTTGTCTAAGTAAAGGTTAATATGGACTAATATGAATAGTCTTTATCGCATATGCATATACGTGTTTCTGAAGTTTGGGGTTCTCTAGCTGAGGAGGTAGGGGAGGGGTAATTTGCTTGAATACAGTCACAAATACATCATATATCATAATTAGGCTGGAGGAAAAAGAATTCCAAAAGCAATGGGGCAACATTTTATCAGGAAGGTGCCAACAGCAAAACACAAGAAAAATGCACAAATCATTAGTCCGCAGAAAAGGCTAAAGAAGAAAATATTCTTCTGCCTTCTGGAGAACTAACCAGCAAAGTACATTTTAGTGGGTAGATGCTATGAAGATCCAGGCATTTCCCAGTTACTGATGCTGAATTTAACAGGCTTCAGCCAGGCAGCTGTATATACTCCCTTCAGCCAAATGCCTTTACTGCACATAAAAATACCAAGAGCTTGAAGGAAAACTAAGCAATGGTTTCAGTCCAATGATAACATCAGGGGATAAACAGAAGAGTAATATTGCCCATAACAACTCCCTGACAGTAACACGACAAAAAACAAAGTTAGCATTAAATTGTCCTCAAAGCTCCAAAACCATATCACTGCTCTGCGTGGGAAACGGCTGTCCCTGAGCACATCTACCACATTCTGCAGCGAGTTTAAGGATCTCCTAAACACAAATAGACTTTTATCCTGGAAATCTTGTGTGGGCTTGGAGTGCCATCTTTTGATCCTTTTGAAGAGCAATAGAAATTAAACATGTCACCAAGGCATCCAGGAGTTCACTACTGCTGCAGGTCTGTCATTCCTTATACACAATTCTCTTTCACCAAATAAAACATCTCAACCAAAGCATTCATTTGCCCGCTTTAGAAACACTTTTGTCTCCGTCTCGCAAACTTAGCTGTGTGAAAGAACGCCCGGAGGTGGTGGAGGAAAGGTCCTTCTGCTGGCTCAGCAGGGACACAAGCAGACTTTGAGTCAGGACTAAAGGTTTTCTCGTTGACCTTTAGAGACCACTTTAAAAAACCCGGGCTTTCACCGATGCCAGTCCGGTCTCAACACTAATTCAGCCTACGAGAGCCCAGTCAAAGCATTTCCAAACTGCACAGTGCATGACATTTACCACTTTCAGGAAGAAAAAACAACCTAAAACCACAGGAAACACCTACTACCCATCAAAGGCATTTAAAAAAAAAAAAACTGGAAACGGGAGAAAGCATCACCGTCAGCTGCCTCCGCAAGGGAGGGAAGCGACAGCTCCTGCCAAAGCCGCAGCGGTAGCGGGCGCCGACTCCTCCGGGAGTCTCCAGCTGGACGAAGCCACCGCAGCCGGGGCACCGCGACCCGACACCGCTGTCCGGGCACCCGCACGGCCCGCCGACGGCCAGCAGCACCCCGGGGCGCCCCGCTCCTCCACCCTCAGGCCGGCCCTGACATGCCCTGCGCACGCACTCGCACACTTTCCCGTGCCAGCCTCCAGCCCCGCGCTGCCAAACTCAGCCCAAGGGGCTGCGTGGACGGCGCGTACGGACACCGGCTCGCCGAGGGGAGGGCAGGGACCCTCTGCTCGGGGCACAGACCTTCAGGGACGGCTGCAGGGTGCCGGGGTGGGTGACGGGGCAGCTCCTCCGGCGGCGATTCCCACAGCAGCCGCACCTGAGTAAAGGGAGGAGGAGAAAGGATGAAGCTCCGGGGGCACCTTGTGGAGGGAGCAGCAAGCGGCGGCGAAGGAGCAGCAGAAAGCGGCGGCAATAACTGCGCGCAAAGAGGCGCCTCGGTTGCTGTAGCTCCCGATGCGAGGGGTCCGTCTGGGAAGACTTGCCTTCTCCAAGTGGGAAGAGCCTCCTCTCAATCTGCTACTTAATAGAGGGCTGTTCCCAGCTCTCAATTTACCCTCGTAAGCGGTTACGAAACTGCAGGGAAGGTGGACCGCTGCCACCGGGTGATATATGCGCTGCTCCGCTCCAGCAAGGGAAGGGGATCCGCTGCTGGAAACTGGCGCATACCTCCGCGCATTCCTGCGGCGTGAGGCGGGCGGCTCCCTCCCCCCTCCCGGCTTCCCAAACGAGGGGGACACGGGAGGGCGGTGGAAAAACTGAGTCTCCGGGCACGGCTTCGAGGGACGGCGACGCAGAGGGTGTCCCCGCGCGGGGGAGGCCATGCATCCCCGTGCCCGGGTCTCCCCCTCCTCGGTTAAGGGGTGCCCCCGCCCCCCCGGGTTAAGGGCGGGCTGGCTGGCGCGCTTGCCCTCCGGGGGCAGCCTTGCAGAGGAGCTCGGGCAACCCCCTATGCCACGGCCAAGAGCCTCGAGGGCAAAGAGAATACAGTCATTTTAACACAATTCAGGTGTGTTTCGGCCTCCACCCTGCGTAGCCCGCATATATTAAACCTCCTCCCTCGCCATGTAGGTGTTTTGCTTCGAGCACAAAGCACCGGGGGGACGGGGGGCATGGTCCCTACCGCCTCCCCTCTTCCACCCTGTGAGCAAACCCACTGCCCTGGTCCCTTTCTCGTGACCCGAGGGAACGGCAGGAAGATGTACCAGGGGAGGGTTAGGTTGGACTTCAGGAAGAGGTTCTTCACCCAGAGGGTGGTGGAGCCCTGAACAGCTCCCCAGGGAAGCAGTCACGGCGCCAAGAAGCATTTGAAGAACGCCCTCACACACACGGTGTGAATGTTGGGGCTCTCCTGTGCAGGGACAGGAGCTGGACTCGACGATCCCTGTGGGTCTCTTCCAGCTCGGGTCATTCTGTGATCCTCTCTGAAGCCGGGTGTGTTCACAAGACACTGCACCTTCCCATCAGCGCAGCCCGCTAGGAGAGGCTCCCAAGGCTCTCTCGCGGGAGCCTGCCCGTGGCACCCGGCGTGTCTCAGCGTTACCGGTGGGTGACAGGCGGGACACACGGCCCCTTCCCTGCCCGGGGGAAGCAGAGAGCCTCGGGTAGGGGCCAGGGAGAGGCTCCTCCGGGCTAACATACCGGATGTCACCGTCCCCCCGCAAACCTGGGAGGCGGAAAGCGAAGGGAGACGCGCGAGGAGCGAGCAAAGCTAGGGCGGCCTCGCGGCTCCTCTCCCTTCCCCCGCGCCGCCGAGCGGGGCCATCGGCGGTGCAGGAGCGCCTCCCGGCGGTGGCGCCGCGCAGGGGCCGCTGCTGCTGGAAAAGCAACTTGGGACGGAAAAGGGCGACCGAAGTGTTGAGGAGAGGGAGAGACAGGGGCGAACGCTAAATGCGAGGTTTAGGAGAGGTTTGTAACATTTCAGGGGGCACATTGGCCCGATGTCAGCTTTTTTGCACCGACGTGAATATCAGAGCGGATTTCGGAACGAGTTCCAAGCAGGGTGGAATTGTCTGATAATCACAGAACTGCCTGGTTGGAAAAGACCTTTGAGATCATGGTGTTCAGCTGCACCCGTCCACTACTGGACCATACCCCTGAGCTCCTCACCTACCCATCTTTTAAACAGCTCTAGGGATGGTGACTCCACCACCTCCCTGTGCCAGTACCTGACAGCCCTTTTGGTGAAGTAGTATTTCCTTCTATCCAATCTAAACCTGCCCTGGTGTGACTTGAGGCCATTTCCTCTCGTCCTGTTGTCCTATAATGAAGATTAATAGTTTATCGGGGGATGGCACCTGGATAGTTTTCTGCAGGACTGGGAGATCAAGGACGTGTCAACAGAAGGACTTGTCTCTCCTGAGCTGAATCTTCAGTTCTGCAATAGACCAGTTATCTGCATGAGAACTCAAAAGCTGAAAAGAAACTGATAAGCAGAAGACGTGCGCTGACATTTCCAGACACTTTGGAAGTGAGTCAGCTGCTCTTAGGGACAGGGCACAGCTTCAGCTGTCTGGTATTGATAAAACCTATTTTCCAAAAGCAACATCTCCTCTGCTGATAAACTTTCAAATACTTTTGACCTATTAACCCCTTGCCCAGCTGTTGAGTTGGATTTCCTCTTTTGACAGAAGGAATTTAATTCTTCCTATCCAGATTTGATACGTAAAAGCAATACTTCTAAGAAATAATACTTTTTAAAAAATTTTAATTTAATTTCCTGAATGAACATACCAAGAACACTGGTGTAAATGTGGCATGAACAGTAGTTTCAGAAGAATGGTTATCAGGGATTACAATGAAATGTCCTTCCATAGGAAATTAATTAATGCAAATGAGGTGTTTTTATCACTTTTGCGCTGCAATGGTATTTTTTTACAATGTACTGTGGATTTTTTCATCATAGGATAACCGAGATTTTATGTTAATTGATGAAAGTAATGACAGTGGAAGAAAATATGTATTATTCTATTTAAAAGTTAAATCACTTGGAACAATTATTTTTAAAATGTTTAAATAATTTGGTACTAATTCTATAACTGGATTTACAGGACTTGAGACTTTGAAACCAATGGGTCTGTCAGAGGTGCAAGAATTTCACAGATGTTCCCTTGCAGACTTAGGTGGTGCTGAGGGGGCTATCTTCCATTTTTCTCAGCTGACCAGCTCTGCTTAATTTCTTGGTGTGAAATAAGACTCAGAGCTGGCAAGAACAAATAGTTCATTGACTTCAAGGGCAGCAGGATTTCATTCTTATGTTTAAATCTTTGTTCTAACTGTTCTAACCATATTCCTGCTGAGATCTTTCACATGTAAAATATACCAAGGAATTGCATTTAGAATGTGTGTTTCCATACATCATAGTAATTAAATGGGTTGTTTTTAAGCAGCTCTGTTGCTATGTACATTCATACTCTGAGTACTTAATATGTGATGCAGAAGGCATTTCTGAAATGCATAAACATTTACTAACACTCTCCTATCTGCTTGTTTCTTAGACAAGTGTTAAACACATTAAGACCATGCACTCCAGCTCTGCAATTTGCTTTGCTATCTAAGCCGAGCAAGTTGAAATAGTAACAAATTTAGACACAAAAATCAAGATTTGAATTCATGTTTATTCTTTTAATGATGTTGCCCATTCCTGGTGTAGATATGTGTAGTAAAAGTGCAGGTAACCAGGAATTTCTTAGCACTTTTGAACTGTTTTTTGGTCTACAGTAGTACAAGATACTTTATGCTTCTGGCAGCGTTTTGTTGTTGTTGTTTCATCAGGCTGCATTGCCAGGGCAAAATAAAACAGGGCGTTCTGCATTTCAGCACTGTAAACCCTGAATATCATTTTCTGTGTGGATGTCACACTTTATATTTGGCCACTGTGGCTTCCTAACAGTTAGTTGTGTCTGCTATACATATAAACATGGTAAATGCCTTATTCATAAGTGTGTATATATATATATATATATGTGTATATGCTTTACACAGAGGAAGAATCAAAAAAAGTGCCAGCTCTTTGAACATTAACACTGGATAGATTCAGCATTACATGTTGTTATACAGGCAAAACTGTGCTGATACCAGTGACCGACCTACATCTACCTAGGTACTGCTTTGCTGGTCAGTCTAACACTGCATGTATCACTGCATCGTATCTAAATTAGACATTGTCTTAGTACAGTCATTTAGGAGGCCCATTCATTCCTTACAACTCAAAGGACAACTTTTACAGTGTATTTTTTATTCCCTATTAAATCAGTCATAAAGCTAATATTGCACAGGATTATGACTGCATCCACAAAATGCAGAAGGACAAAATACAGCAAACCTCTTCCTCCAGGCCCTGCCTTCTCTGAGAGATTTCCAGTCAATGGCATGAGAGGAACTCAGTCTGGTGTTTATTTATTCGGATAATTTCATTTCAGAGCTGGTATTCAGAGAGCAGTACTAGTCTGACCTCTCATAATGAGGAATGGTTTCTCTTGTTAGCAGTGTTCAGAGAGGACTGGTTCTATCTGAAATCTACTCATTTAGTGGAACAACTATGGAAGCAGCATCCCTGGAGAGCATTACAGCCATGAAATAATTATCTCCCTCACCAGGTATGTTTTCTTAGCAACTATTTATTTCTTTAATTTCTCTAACTGATTTCTCCCATCATGTAGTACTGTGGAAGTAAGAAATTATTGTGATTCCAAATAAGTAGAACTGGAAAAGTAAATAAATCATTCAAAAGCAGAGGTATAAATAGAAAGGAACTAGCCTTCTAATGTGATTTGGGAATCATATAAAAGCCAGCTAATTCATAGGCAGTTTTTTTAAAAAATATTGTATCTTTAAGACTAAAACTGGAAAAAATAGATGCAACAGTCTTATAGTCCCTTCCATATATAGAGACACAAATGTACTTTGTATTAAAACATTCCTAAAATAAGTTGCTTTGTTTTAAAGAAGCTGGTTTGTTATTTCACAATAGAATCCTGATCTATTCAGGAAGCATTTCCCAGTCAAATCCTGCTTGATTAAAGAGGGTAAGAAAAGAAATTTACTGAGGACAGTGACCCTATGTATTTGTCAAGTATCACATTATGGCTCCCTGACACAGCATTGGACTAGCCACAAAGACTTGTGAATGCAGGTCTCAGCATTCTCTTCTCCACAGGGCTGAGGAATCCCCAGCGAAAGAGTGATGTTCCACTGAGGAAATACATCATTTTCAGAAAGAAAAACACTTTTAAAAATCACTAGCCATTAGCTGCTACTTGCAGAACATTATAATACAGTGCTCTTTGAGTACTGAATTGGATTCAACATATGATGAAAGGTTAGGTGATGTGAGTTCCTCTACATTTTGTAACCCTTTAACTCTTTCAGTATTATCACTGCCTACAAAGAAGCACACAGTATTAATCTGCAGTGAAGTCTGAAATGGTACAGTGCCAAGCTCTGCATTTTGCTAATTATATTAAAGAAATATCAATAAATATATTGTGACAGCAGGGTCTGTGTAGGTGTAAGTAGGCTCACAGAGAATCAGAGAATCCTAGAATCATCGTGTTGGAAAAGACTTCTCAGATCATCAAGTCCAGCTGTACCTGTCCCCTTACTAAACCCTGTCCCTAAGCACCTCCAGGGATGGCAACTGAACCACCTCCCTGGGCAGCCTGTTCCAATGCCTGACCATAAGGCATTGGATAAACTTGTGCCTGAATGGCCAATGTAATCAAAGGTATTGAAAGTTCAAGCTGCCTGATCTAATGAGTGACTGTATCACATCATTGCAGACAGTGGAGCAATTACTTATACTGGGGGAATTTTAAGACAAATACCTTGTCATAAGGCCAACTACTGATGTTGTTCTTCTGACCCCAGCAGGCACAAAAGGCGCTGAGTGTGAAGGAATGCTGTGATTACCCTGCCTGAGGAGCAGGTTGGAGGGAAACTGTCAAGGGGGAATACTCAGCTACTGCTGCACTCTATCCCAGTATGCATCTTTCTGAGAAGTTTTAGAGGATGCAAAGGTCAGCCCTAAACTTCCTGTCAGTTCAGCAGGACAAACATTCAAAATCTTAAACACTCCAACAGGCAAATCTGATACGAATGCACAGAATCATAGTAAATGAGGCTGGAAAAGATCATGAGAAGCCATTTAGTTCATCCCCCATTATTCAAAGTACATTAGGAGTTCAAAGAGAAATCCTCCATATTTAGTACTAACAGCACACTTTGGGGAGGTGTTACCTAGTGGATGACAATAGATAATAACTTGGTTTAAGTGGGTTGTATAGTGTCTGTAGTTGGGCCAAGAGCAGAGCAGTCAGAAATGAGTTGGAACAACAAAGTATTCTGAAGTGAAAGGAAAAAATATCTAGGGGGAAAAAAACCCTACACCAGAGAAGCCTGTGGTTTTGCATGGTGTCACAAAAATAGTCCCAGTTTAATATGAAAAATTGTTTGCTTAACTAGCATCTCTGCAAACTCTTAGCCTGACAGCAAAGAACTAGCACTAGGAGATTCCTTCCTGCATATGACTGCCAGAGGTACAGACTTCACCAGTCCTGCTAAAAAACCTTTTGGTGTTACAGTACATCTGTACTTAAAAATCATGTCATTTTTGACCATTTCTAGGCTTTAGGGCAGATGGACTTCATAGTCGTGACCCCCCTCGCCTCCACCTTTCCAGTCTCAGTGCCTTGGTATCCCTACTGGCAGGTTGTGGCATTCACTATAGTTCTTTCCTCTCCAAAAAGAAAAGAGTGTGCACAAGAGACAAATCTTGAGCCAGGACATGGCCAGGAAATACAACAGGCCCAAGGAGACGGATAGCCCAGGTTATATATATTTCCATTAGACCAATGGGGCTCTCCTCTGCATGTCACCTATCACAAGTGTTAATGGACGTATGTAAATTTTGAGATCTTGTGGAAAAAGACTCAGGCAAGAGCTTAACTCTCAGGCATTAAAGGCACCACATAGGTATAACCTGCTAGGACATTTATGAACTCTATGTTAGCTAACGTTAAAAAAGAAATTTGTTTATTTTGCACAAGTCATAATTGGCCAGTGCCTAGAGGGAAAAATACAAGGAGCAAAAAAAATGCAGATTAAATTGGCATGTCTTAATACAGCCTGGTGGCTCCTGCTTCCCAATATGTTGAATGCTGACAGTTCCAAATACCAGAACACAAGATTTATTTGGATTATAAATAGATGTTGCCCTGTGCTTCAGTATCAGAAGCACTCTGTTGTGTAAACAGAAACCTTTTGTTTTTTGTTTCTACTTTTAAAGGTTACTTGAAAGCTCCTAGACACCCTTTGCTGGCAGCCTTTTTTCACCTGTTGGGAGTTCAGTGCCTCTCTTGTGTATTAACACCTGTGCAGCCTGCAGAGAGACTTCCGAGGAAGCTGTTAAAATGTCTCCTCTCATGCCCTTTCCTCTGCTCTCTCGGATGCCTTCCAGCTGGCCTCACTACTGTTAGCTTTTAGCCACCTCAGTTTACTGAACAAGTCTTGGCTTTGGCATTGTCTTGATTTCTGTTATAATGTATTCTTCTCTGGAGAAATGTGTTTTCTGCTAGTTCCGGTGTCTCTTATTTTTTTTACCCTCTCCAAAAAAGTTTTTTAAAAAAATCATCTGTTTAGGATTTTTAAATAAATAGGCTTTTAAGCACAAATTGCACGCTGAAACACCACCCAGGTTATTTCCATCTTTTGCTCTTACATTTGCTAGATTGTAAATGTTCAGCTGGTAAAAGCGACCTGTTGCTCTTTTACCCTCTGCCCAGTGCTCTTTGAAATGTATTTAGATGATGTGCTACTTAAGGCACACCACGACATGGGGCTTTACTACATCATGATCTTCTTCCCAGTTAAGAACAGAACAGCAGCAGCCGCAGGACGAGGTCCCTTTCTTTATGTTAGGAGTAGCTGCTGGGACTTTATTTTCCACTACAACTACAGGAACTGCTTCTCTAACCTGCAGAGAAGCCAAGAAGGCAGTCGAGGTCTGTGCTTCTTGACACATGCCCCACCATCACAGCTTTGTTGCTTGAGAACATTGGTTGCGCCCATTGCTCTGTCCTGCGTGGTCATCTCAAGTGGCTCTTGGCTGTGATACAGTAAGATACATTGCCTGCAGGCAAGCCTAGCATCTAAACTTCTGCAATAGCTAATGAAGATCTAGTTAATGAATTTAGTGGTGCCTGAGTAATTTGGCCAAGCACCATCCCCACGGCTTGGCTCAACTGCTTCTTCTTTGGGCTCCAGAGCCATTTGAGTGCCTTGAAGCATTGGAGACCTCTTGTGGAGCTGCCAGCTACAGCCCAAGACCCATATAGGCGAACACATCTCTGACCACCCTGGACCACTTGGGAGGCAGAGAGGAGCCCCCAGTGCATCCATGCTAGGCCCCCCAGCTGCTATAACACAAATGTGCACATCTTCTGCAGGTGTTTCGTTCCAGCCCCAAGCAAATGCCTCACATACAGCCTGAGGTGGCGCTAGACAACCAACTGGATTGAGCACTTTAACTTTTCATCTCCAGTATTTTTGCCAGGCAAGTCTTCTGCTGGTGCCAAGCTTTGTAGTCTGCTCATGTGCATACCTAGGTACTAGGGACCAGAATGAGACCAGTAAATGTGCCTGATGGTGATCAAAAGATGTTTAGATGATACTGATTTCCAGCCTCTGCCTGTCTGCTTTTGGATCTTAGGCCTGAACAGAGAGATAAAGGTTGCAACAGAGGTTCCTGCCTAACTCTGTGAAATACATTATATGCAGATTTTACTGCCTAGCCATGCAGTTTATGCCTCTCCAACACCACTACTAAGTTTTGTGAATTCCTTTCAGAAGCTGCGTTTACACCCCATAATTTAAAAGCTAAAAAAAAGTTTAAAATGTTTAAAAAAACATAACAAAAAGTTGTGATTCCCTTCTTCTTTTCCCAGAAATCTGGCCATACGTTTGAGTACTGTTTCCAGAAATAATAAAAACCTTTCTTCTTGTTGTAGATATTTTTTTCTGGTTTATGATTTTAATAGAAGAGAATTTCTTGGTATTGCTCTTCTAAAAAAAATCAGGCTATTTATGTAAAGGCCTGATGGATTTAGCCAAAGGGAGAAGGTGTACAGACCACCCAGTGCACTGTGCTCCAGCTCTGTGGCACAGTGGTCCCGGTGCAATGTTCCACACACAGAATGTATTAGCACACCGCACTGTATTTAGCAAAATGTGCCCTACTGCTCCTAAGAGATGACTGAATAAACCTTGATAACAAAGCTGGCCTGGCTACTTTGGGACTTGTAACATCCCACTAAGCAATACAGATCATTAACATGTTTTAATTATATAATTGCCTTTTGCATAGTGTTATGAGAGATAAGATTGCATGTGTGTGTCAGTCTTTCCATTATAAATTTCAGGTCCCAGGGCATTAGTTAGTCAGAGCAAGCGTTCATGTTGAGATGAAACAATGTGGAACCATTTTGATATTGAGTAAACATATATAACTATTAGTTAAATAACACATTTGTAGCTTAAAGGACCTCATGGAACCACAAGCTACTCTTTGCACCGCTGTGAGAACAGAAGCTGCTCACAGTTATTGGGAACAAACTGATTCAACAGGTGAGAGCAGCACTGAATCTCTCCCTCTCCCTTTTACTCCAAAAAAACATCTCTGAATATGTATTCATAATGTTATGGTCACATTGATTGGCATGATACCAGGAAATTTGCATAGAACATCTTAGAAGAATCTTAATTTAAGAACATCATGTGCAGGTCATATGCTTCAGGTCCTGCTCACCCTGTTTTCTTGGTTAAAAAGAAAAATTTCTGTCAAAAATGAAAGACAGTGACCTACAAGTATTTAAAATTTTTTGCTGATTTTTCAGATTTTGTTAGAAATGAACAAATGTGTCTCTTTTGGCCCTGAGAGGCTCTCTAAAAAAAATTAACCAAAAGAAATTAAGAGACAGTTCAAGTTGTTTCTGGATCCCTGTGGCAGCTGGAACACTTTTGGATTAGCACATATGAAGTATCTCAGTTGAGACCTTACTGTTCTTTTCAAAGAAAATGTTCTGCTGCTGCTCCTGGTGAAATCAGAAGGAACCACACCTCTAGGTGGACTTCACAGGCAGCCTCAGGAAGAGAGTTATTCCTTGATACAACTCTAATGGTAAGCATACCGTTTTATTAGACTGACATGCCACAAGACGCTCTACTACTTTTTTATTTTATATCTCCGTTTGCAGTCAAATGTGTATTGCTAATAGAAGAAAGAGCACCATTGCTGCAATATGCAATATACCTTGTTCATTTCGTACTTAGTTTGTGACAATTCTATTTAAGAAGGCTTAATTTAAGTAGCCTCAATTTAGGTGACTCTAAACCTCCAAGCCTCCAGCAGTTGTTTCTACTGTAGCTCCTTCCATGTTCTAGTATACGTAGAGCTTAAATATTACCACATCTTACCTGATCATCCCTTTCCAATTAATTTCGACGCCCACCAGACAGGAATCTACCTTTTCTGCAACCAGCAAAGTCCCAACAAAACAAGGGACCAACAGTTTCATGAATGAAAATACCAAAGCTGCATAAAAGAATAAAATACTGGGGAAGGAGAAGAATGATAATTACAGGCAGAAACCAGAGACATGAGAGCAAAGATCCTTACCTTTCAAAAAGTTCAGACTGGTGGATCGGGAACTATGAAAAAAAGAAAGAAACACATTAGCAAAGTACACATTCATCCCTGTTTGGTAGTTTTCTCTAGGACATAGCAGGCTATATTCAATGGGAGTGAATACTTTTCGAGTTGAATAAACTGTATACAGATACCAGTATCCCCACGAACATAAAATCAGGACTGTCCGAGTAGGGACTCAGTGGGGTAACACCCTTCTCTCACGTACCTCTCCAGTCCCTGAGAATGAATTTGGCTTGTCACAACATTTATAAACAGGAATCCAGGGCAATTAGCTTTTTTTTTTTTGCAAGGACGTATCTTTTTGAGAAAACTGATTAGTGTGCTTTAGCTGTACGTATGTTCTGGGGAGGCCTGTCATCAGTCAGTCTAATAGAATACTTGTGAATAATAAGAGCATATGTTGGGAAATACTGAAACAAAGCATTTCTCAGAGACTGTATTCACTGCCCACCAAGTTTGAAGACCTGAATACTCACATTCAGAAAAAGAGTACAGTACAGCTAAGAGATTCTTCTCAGACTGTGTTTCTGGACAAGCCTTTTTTTTTTTTTTTTTTACAGCAAAATTGACTGAGTACTGAAAAAATAAGTGAAAAGGCTCGTGCAAGTTAGACTAAAAAAGGTGGTGTTATTATTAAAAGGAACTTCTTTAAAAAAATAATCGCACAAGCATGCACATGAAAAGATATGTTGATTCTGACTTACTCATCAACTAAATACCTTAGTTAGGGTCAGGTCGGGTTGATCAGATTAATTTTGTCTTTGAAAGTCTGATTCACTCTAGCAACTATGAAGGTCAGCCTCCAGCTCTTTGATACGTAACAGAATTGGGAGAGAGCAGGAAAGTAAGGAATAACAGCTTAATACAAAAGATGCCAAAAAAAAGAGCATGCTTTCTCACAGTTCAAAGCATCAGTAGCCAAGGTGAGCTATTTTTACTCTGCTATTTGGGAAAAGAAAAAAAGTACAGATAAGGTCATACACTTAGAGGTCTCTCTGGTGCTCCCCTTTTGCTTCTGAGGGTTTCTGAACTTTTTTCATGTTCTCTGTGATATTGTACATTATTAGTCCTAAGACTTTTACTTGGGAATGTTTGTCTGTGTCAGGCTAATCGGATCTATACATATGTTCAGCAGCCAACAAACTGTAGCTATGGGCACAGTTCTAAAAGTAGGTAGTTCTGAGCTACCGTACCAGCGAAGAAAGTAAAACATGGTCTGTACATCCAGAGCCTCAGAAAGGATTGTGTAACCTACAACTGCAATCGTTAGGCGGTAGTTTTCATCTGTTTCATCTGGCCAGATGGGATCCATCTGAAGGTTTTAAGGGAACTGGTAGAAGAAGATCCAGGTAGCTACAGGCCTGTCAGTCTGACCTTGGTACCAGGGAAGGTCATGGAGCAGATCATCTTGAGTGCTATCATACAGCACACGTGGGACAACCGGGTGATCAAGACCTTTGGGTTCACCAAAGGCAGGTCCTGTCAGACCAACCTGATCTCCTTCTATGACAAGGTTACCCGTTTAATGGACGAGGGAAAGACTGTGGATGTGGTGTGCCTGGACTTCAGTAAAGCCTTTGACACCATTTCTCACAGTATCCTGCTGGAGAAACTGGCTGCCATTGGCGTAGACAGGCACACCCTCTGCTGGGTTAAAAACTGGCTGGATGGCCAGGCCCAAAGAGTTGTGGTAATGGAAGTAAATCCAGTTGGAAACCAGTCACAAGCGCTGTTCCCCAGGGTTCAGTGCTGGGTCCAGTCCTGTTTAACTTCTTTATCAATGATCTCGAAGGCAAGTGCAGAGTCCTCCATTTGGGTCACAACAACCCCATGCAGCGTTACAGGCTTGGGGAGGAGTAGCTGGAGAGCTGCCTGGCAGAAAAGGACCTGGGGGTGTTGGTTGACAGCCGGCTGAACATGAGCCAGCAGTGTGCCCAGGTGGCCAAGAGGGCCAATGGCATCTTGGCCTGTATCAGACACAGCATGGCCAGCAGGAGCAGGGAGGTGATTGTGCCCCTGTGCTTGGCACTGGTGAGGCCGCACCTCGAGTGCTGGGTTCAGTTTTGGGCCCCTCACTACAGGAAGGACACTGAGGGGCTGGAGTGCATCCAGAGAAGGGCAACGAGGCTGGTGAGGGGGCTGGAGAATAAGCCCTATGAGGAGCGACTGAAGGAGCTGTGGTTGTTTAGCTTGGAGAAGAGGAGGCTGAGGGGAGACCTCATCACTGTCTACAACTGCCTGAAAGGAGGTTGTGACGGGGTGGGTGCTGGGCTCTTCTCACAAGTGACAAGTGATAGGACAAGAGGAGGTGGCCGCAAGTTGTGCCAGGGGAAGTTTAGACTGGACATTAGAAAGAATTTCTTTACTGAAAAAGTGGTCAGGGATTCGAACAGGCTGCCCAGGGAGGTGGTGGACTTGCCATCCCTGGAGGTGTTTAAAAGACGGTTGGATGAGTTCCTTAGGGACATGATTTAATAGGGAGACAGGAACAGTTGGACTCGATGATCTCAGAGGTTTCTTCCAACCTTATGATTCTGTGAATATTTTTCAACTAGTCACTTCTCTTACAGTGACATGAACAATTTTTTTTGTTCTGGTAAAGCTAGCACAGTAGTAAGATTTCTTTTTTAACCTTGAAAGCTTATAAGTTTAAAAGGTTAAATAATGAAAAACAGAGTGGCAAGGGAAGCAGAAGAGATGGAATACTCATTGCTTATATAGCAGAAAATGTTCCCTGTAATTTCAGGATGACATTTAGAGCAATCCAGTTCTATGGAAGCCAGGACAGGGTTCCCATGTCCTCAACACCAGGAGGCTTTCCTATCCCTTAAAGTCCAATATAAAAGAAGAGTGAAAATTTCTAATTACAATAACTGAAAAAATAAAGTGTATATGAACTTGAAATATAAAATAAAGTTTACGTGAACATGAACTCTCTTTTCAGAAAAGATACCATGTCTATTGCCTAAATACAAATCAAAAATAGGAATGCCATAAGGTAGTAATATTTACATCAATATAATACTTAACTCCAAAAAATATTGATTTAAGGGTTTCTTAATAAAAGTTTCTTAATAAGAATTTCTTCACTGAAAGGGTGTTCAGGGATTGGAACAGGTTGCCCAAGGAGGTGGTAGACTTGCCATCCTTGGAGGTGTTTAAAAGACGGGTGGATGAGTTCCTTAGGGACATGATTTAGTAGGGAGACAGGCACGGTTGGACTCGGTGATCTCAGAGGTTTCTTCCAACCTTATGATTCTATGATTCCAAGGATGGTAATTAAGCACTACAGTAATAGAAAAGAAAAGCACATAAGCAGAGTACATCACTTGCTAGGAATCTAAGACTTCATATTACTGACCATTTTCCTTTTAAAAAATTTATTACTTCTCCCATTTACAGGAGTAATGGAATCTATTTATTTTAAATTTCTTTTACTCATAAAATATCCATAGAGACGTTGAAGGTAATATCTTCAGATATTTCCAAAAACTTTCCATTAACTTTAGCCCTAGAGAAGATTCATAGCTCTCTTGCATTTTCCTAGGGAAGGACAGTGTAAGCAGTATAGCCAGTTTACATCTTTTGGCAGCTTGTGATGTGGACATGCCTGTGACAAATTACACTTATAGCCTGAACAGGGAGTGGGAATTTCCCTGTTAGCTTTATAATGCAGTCTCAGAAAAGGGTGCTGAGCAGCTGACCTTGGGTGTTGTTTGATCAGCTGCTCAGAAGCAGAAAAAAAATCCCGTAGGCAGGCAGACCCATAGCTTGCGCACGCCACCGCGTGAGCACTCAGCAGCAGCACAGTGCAGCCCTGGCAAGCAAACCATGCTCCCGCCTGCCTCCCATGGCAGGCTCCAGTGACACATCTTGGGGTTACAACACCCACCTCTGTCAAAACAAATTTTTGTCATCAGAAGCTTCACTTAAATAGCAATTCAAGGCTCTGCCTGTAAATATCGATTGCTTTATAGTAAGAATATAGTTTTCCTAGTTTACATTAACCCCACATGCCTTCCCAGCAGGGCTGCTGCCACTGTTCTGAGACAGTGGACTCTGAGATGTGGTGTACTCCGAGAACAAGAACAGCTGCACGTTCCGCTTCAATTGCACACAGAAACACACAATTTCTGCATAGCTCGTGACAGGATTTTTGTAATTTAGACTGTTTAAACAATTGTCCTTCTTTCAATATTCTTTTTAAAGATTTTGGTCTTTCCTTATGCTGCCTTCTAAGATGCCCATCAAGATGCACATCTTGATAATGACCCTGGGCACACAGTAGCAGCAGAAGCTTTACCAAGGTCACAGAGAGCAAACTGATGCCTTCATGTGCTGTGAAGTATAGTTCACTGTGCTGTGAGGTTTCTCTTCCTTGAAGGCATCAGTGTTCATGCCAAGATAGGCTGCACCCCATTTCCCAGAGCTTCTTCTGGGACATCCAACCAGGCAGTTTTTACTTTTCTAGTCATGCAGTTGGCCAAACCCACCTATGCAGAAAGATGACAAGACAGGGGTATTCCCCCACTCTCCTTTTTTAACATTTCTGGTTCTACTAGAGAACTCTGAGTATACTGACCCTTCTCTTCCAGTTTGCCTCAAGTTTAACAAGCATACCCTGGTTCTCCAGGATAGCAATGAAAAATTCTAAACAAACTTCATCCACACAAGGCTTAAAATAGTACTGTAGTGGGAAGCTAGATTTTTGTGCTCGTTTTCACATTTTGGAAGACCCAGTGTTTTCTTGAGAAGAGAAACAAAAGGATTGTTTCCATGGATTTTTTTCTTTTTTTTTTTTAGAAATTCTCTTTGTTACAGAGTCAACACCAGATTTTCAGCATAATAACCCACACGTGGCGACTTGTCCAGAAGGCTACAAAGGCACAAATTGTGCTAGGAACACAAAACCTAACTAGTGATGCACAGCTACCACCGGTTCCCAGAGACGTTCTTCCCCATTAATTGCTATAGTCAAGCTAGTAAGAGGGACCAGAGTAGCTTACAAGTGATTCTCATAAAGATGCTTCCTGGAAGCAGTTTTCCCAGAGCAGGCATTTCAACTGACACCACTAGCTATTTTGGTTATAAAGCTTGTTCCTAAATACATGAAAGCAGCCAATAGTTATTACTGAGTGTCCGTGCCCAAATCTAAATCACAAACTTTTCTCCCCCAAGACAATGACGGATCTACAGTTGAATTTATGGTTGTCAGCAAGCTGACAAACACCACCCCAGCCACTGAAAAAGGAGGACCTTGGAAAGGACAAGGATCAAACCATTAGGCTTATCAGGCATTTGTTGTGTCTCTACATATGCAGAGAACTGTCATACAGTTGTGCTGGTGAAAGAGAGCAGGTGAGCACTCCTCAACAATGTTACTTCTAAGGCACACTGTTCAAATTGCTGCCAGAAAGTCTGGAGTGACCCAGCAGAAATGACATTGGAGCAGGGTTGACAACTCTCCCAGAAACCATAACGTGGTGTGAGCTTTAGAAGCAGCGGCTACTGACACCCTGACACAAAGGAGTAGCAGCAACCTAAAATTCAGCTGTGCCTACAGCTGTGAGAAATCTTAACATTAAGACATTGAAAGAAACCTGCTTTGCCCTTTCTAAAATTTTTGGTTACCTGGGTAGAATTCATCAAATACAAGTATGGCTTCCTTTAGAGCTATGCTAACGACTATCCTGTAGACGCTTGTGTTCCCAGAAAAGGTAAGACAAGTGTTCAGAGAAAGGACACTGAAACCTTGCAGCAGGCTGCAGAGAGGTTGTAAAATCTTTGCCCTTGGAGATACTCCCCTGGTCAAGGCTCTGGGCCCCCTGAAGGGGTACTGCTCTAAGCAGACAATTGGACCAATTGAACTTCAGATGTCCCTTCCAATTCAAATTATGCTACAACCGTTTAAAACTTAATCCATTTGATCTGGTGTGTGTAGTTATGAACTAGACCTGCTCCTACCCCACAGGCATGGGGCAGTTCCTATTCTCAAACTCAGAAGAGTAGACAAGTCAGCCTCTGTAAGCATCTAGCCTGTCCTCAACATTAGAGTGCTCTAAAATTCTTCCAAAAGAGCATTAAAAATTGACAAAAATTATTAATAGGAATTGGAAGCTTTTACAAGCACTGCCTTCAGTATCTTCAGTATTTCTGGCTTAATATGGCCCAGTTCAGACTAGATCAAATTAGCAGTCAACTGCCAGAGTATCCATCCAATTAAGTCACTGTAAACCTATTTTCAGTCAGCAGAGAATTCTAGCACTGCACTTAGTACAGCCAGTTTTAACACTTACTGTGCCCCACCTCCAATTTAGTATTTACTCTAGAACACCTTCAAATTCTCAAAAAACCCACTTTTTTCTTATTTTGGGCTAAAGAACTGATTACCTTATTTACTCTAACAACTGAGAACAGGCTGGTTGGAAGATTACCAAGTCTTAATCATGATTGACATAACGTGTTAATTTCATGGGCAGCAGGATAAATACATGCTCACTTGCTAATCCTATTTGCATGCTTATAAATCTTCATTCTTTTCAGGAAATACTATGTTCCATTCAGCTGTAGCAGAGAAAAGTCTTTAAAAATAATTCTATTAGGTGAAGGTGCTGAGTTCAACTGAGACTACTTCTAAGACCCTGAAGCTGCAGAGGACAGTGTTATCATATCTACATATTACAGTAAAAGTTGTTACCTTTGGATGGTGATCAGGAAATGGATTCCTCTATTTCTAGACATGTTACAGTCAACTTCCAGCAGTTGACAGCAAATATACAGCATAATCATCAAGTCCTCAACATTCATTTTCAAACAGGTTTAATCTAATCCTAATCATTTATTATAAGATTAATTTGCTCCACTAAAGCATGGAGAAAAAATTCCTGTATTAATGACAAGATGTCACTTTCTCATAGGATTTAGGGCATTTAACTCACCTTCAAAGTACTAATGTAAACCAGGTACAAAGAAAAGAGTTCGTAATTCAAAGATCTGCATATCGACCAACTCAATGTACATGTTTACTGGAAGTAAAAGCACTCCAATGTAGAACAACATGATACACAGACCACCACAACACAACATAAAAACTGCTTTATTGATTGCAGTTAACATGTTACAATTGAATTATGATTTCAAGCATTAAGCCAGCTGCTTATAGTAAGTATAAGCTGCCATCAGAGCCACATGGAATTGGATGAAGAGATGCTAGTCACTGAGGCATCCTGAATTGGAATCAGTTCTGCTTCTTGGGCATTGAAGCGACAAGCAGTTCATAAACAGCATAGGCTGTTCCTGAATTAAGAGACAGAAAAGATATTTTCAGAATGGTAAACACAATTCCTTAAGTCAGCTTTCCTTTTCCAGTTTGTTCCAGAAGACATACTGACAATAAGAAACGGCAATTCAGACAACACATTTCCATAGCTACATTTAATTTTTTATTGACAATTAATATTTTAGCAGGAAAAAAATCTTTAGATAGCTCTCCATAGACTGCATAAAGAAACGGGGAAAAAAAAAAAAGGCAGGGAGGCATGTTTGTGGAACCTACACAGGTGACCATAAAGTAATGGCTACTCATTCTTAAAGTAGCTGAACTGAAAATATAGTTAAGTTAGAGGTTATTACAAAACCATGCAATAAGTATAAAGTTTGGATATATTCTGCTAGTTTGCACAGCACGTGAAACCTCAGCACATAAAGCATCAGCACTAAAAACAGTCAAGCAGTGAAAAAACTAGTATATGCATCTGCTATAATTACATTTACTCCTTTTCAAAATAAACTTTCTAAGTAGTTAGAGAAGGCTAGAACATCATTAATGAATTCCAAAGGAGTATTCCACTGAAAATACTGTTAGTCAGGGGAAAAAAAACATCTGAAATGCTAAACTCAAAAAGCACAAAAACATATATAGTATGTCCAATTTTTTTTTCACCTCTCTACATGCATTTTGCAAGTTCTAAACAACAGACTGAAGGAACAGACTGTATAACTAATTTACAGAGGAAATGCCAGTCATGTTGGAGATAGTACCAAAGAATACGCATCTTAATATTAACATGTTGGAAATTGTACCAAAGCATAAAGACTTCAGTATTAGCCTTACCAAAAACTGAAAGACCCATGGTGATTCTATACCACACAGAATCCATTACACCACCTTTAAGATGCACTGGAATGTCATTATCCTCCTAATGGAAACAAGTGACAAAAAGAAACTATTTAAATATAGTTCTTACAGCATTGGGTTAATGTAACCAGAATTACCCAATACAAGGACTTCCCCAAATCATCTTCCCATCTCCAAAAAGACAATGAACTTTATTTAGATTTGCTTTTGCCTTTCAAGCTTTTAATCTACTGTCAGGCAATCCCTTACTAGGGATCTATCATAAATGATGTGTACATTCATTTCTAAAGCAGTGAGGGCAGATGCTTAAACAGTTCCGACACCGCTCAGGTGCACAGGATGTGATCACCCCAAAAACTCCAGTCTCCAGCACAATCAATCCCTGCTACGGAGAACAGCAAGGAGAGGGAGGAGTCTCTACTGTCACCTGGTGTCATACAGGGAATTGTTTTGCTCCACCTGAAGTAAAACTCCTAGTCACCAGATCTTTACCCTCGTCAGCAAGTTTTCACACTGCTCTGGAATTCATGCTGGCCTCCAGTGCTCATAATCCACAGCTCAGCTCAGCTTATCTTGCTGTCCCACAAGTAAGGAACAGGAGAAGGAAGAGATGCACCTAGAAACCTCTGCTAGCAGAAACAGAAGCTCTGACCTCACCCACTGCCATCATCCTGCTTTCCTTTGGCTCGCAATGAACACTGTGCTCCTTAGGCAGTCTTTCTCTTTCAGGCAAAATGAAAGCAAAAAGACAATAAACTGGGGCATCCAACACACTTTTTCCCTTCCACACCGCTTAAGCCCAACCTACTCTATCCTCAGTATGAAGCTACTTCTCCTGGTTATGACTCAGAGTGGGAGCAAGCTCTTGAGTGTGTGCATTTGAAGAACCACTAGTTCTCACTAGGTGGCCCTATTAACCAGGAAGAGATTAATTTAGAAATTATTTTTAAAGATTCATTAATTTTCTAGGTGTGAATCCAATTCCTTAACACTTTTACTGTTTTCATAACTGAGAAGTACAACAATACCATATCCTCATTAAGTATGGGACTTATCTAAGAGCTACAGATACAGCTGTAAGACTTTTAGTTTTAACTTTTCACTGATCTTCTGTCCTCTCTCTTGCTTTTTTCTCCTCTGTTTGTTCTTAGGACATATTCCCCCATTTCATCCCATTTCACAGTACTTTATGTTTGCACAGTGCCTACAACTAATAAGAAATTCAGGTACAAATCATTTCAAAAGGTACAAAACCCTAAAGAGTCAGCAAGTATGTATATATAAATACTCTTAATTGCTGTAGAAAGTAACTGCTGATTTCCAACACTGATTTCAAAAGGTTACCTCAGATGTAAAGACCATCTTTAACCAGTTCTTTAGAAACAAAATGTATGCAGTTATATTCTCAGACTGTCTCTGCTAACATTGTTCTACTATCAGGGCTCACTGAATACCTGAAAATGCTTCTGCTTCTCATGAACTCTATTTTCAACCTGCCTGCGTGAAGCAGTGCTTATGGTCCTCTGGGAAATTTGGCGAAGACCCTGAAATAAAAGATAAACAGCATTTTAAAAACAGTGAAATTTTTCAGCTATATCCACAGTGGGTGGAAATAGTTTCTTTTAAAAGTAAGATAGAAGTGGCAGGGACAAGAAGAAAAGAAAGTCTTTAAAACAAACAAGCAAACAAAACTTCTCCAAAATCCACTAGTTTTGAATTCAGTCACTCTTTTAAAAGACTATATAAAGGACTGATTGACTGGTTACCTAAAAAGGAAAGACTTAGGAAAATTACATACAATAAGGCACAACAGATTTATGAATCCGTAGCACAACCCTACAGAATCACAGAATTGTTTAGGCTGGAAAAGACCTTTAAGATTAGAGAGTCAAACTGTAAATCTAACACTGCCAAGCCACCACTAAGCCAAGTCTGTAAGTGCCACATCTACACATCTTTTAAATACCTCAAGGGATGGTGACTCAACCACTTCCCTAAACAGCCTGTGCCAGGGCTTCACAATCCTTTCAGTGAAAAAAATTTCCCAATATCTAGTTTAAACCTCCCCTGGTACAACCTGACACCATCTTCTTTCATCCTGTCATTTCTTACCTGGGAGAAGAGATCAGGACCCGCCTCACTACAGCCTCCTTTCAGATAGTTATAAAGAGCAATAAGGTCTCCCCTCAGCCTCTTCTCCAGACTAAACAGCCCCAGAACCCTCATCCATTCCTCAGAATGAGTATCCTCTTAAGGGAAAGGTTTTAAGGTGGGTTTAGGCACAACTTGCCATGTTTAACCCTAAAGATGAGGGCAATAAGACAAATGTGTTTGCGCAGACACAGATCTTCCGTCATCGCTGCATTTCACCTGCTAGCAGTCAGCACAGGAGCTCACCTTCACAGACCGGAAGAAGCCCTCCCTCCCCGAGTATAAAGCTATCCTGCTGTGTCCTAAGATAGAATCTGTTTCCATAGTCAGATAATTGCCCACCCTAAGCAGACAGACTAGAGAATTTACCTCCCCACAAACAGACTAGGCACACCCCGCCTCACAGACTCAGCTCCCACCCATTCAAGCACCGAATGCTCTGTACCAGGTGCAGTGAGCAGTCCAGGTCCTAAAACCTAACAATTCCCGCATCCTCAGGTGCTCCCTTAGCATCACCTGGCACCAGCACGGTCAGTGACAGCACCCAGCCACTCCGACACACACACACCCGACACCCACACCCACACGCACCCCCACACCGCCCCGCACATACATTCCCACATCAACACACACACACACATCCTTCTACCCATACATTCCCACCCCACATCCTCTTCCGCGCACGCGCGCGCGCGCGCGCACACACACACACACACACACACACACACACACACACACACACACACACTGGCCCAGCCCGGCCGCCTCACCAGCAGGTTCCGCCACATCGCGGCTCCTGGTCCCGTCACCTCGCACCGGCAGCAAGGGCAGCGGAAGCGGAAACGGCTCCCCCCGCCGATGCCACAGAGGCGGGCGGGACGCGCGCCCAGAGCGCCGCTCCGGAGCCTGCAGCGCCTACAGCGCCGCCACGCGTGCCCTCCCGGCGCTGTGGGGGTGGGGAGGGAGGAGCGGGCCGGTGCGTGGGCTCCCAGGGTGGGCAAGGAGAGGCTATTACCCTCCTCACGCTCCCACAGCAGCCTTCCCCAGTAAAACTGCGCCGGGGGGAAGCAGAAGGGGCCCCGCCCCGCAGTGGTAAATGGACACAGCACGCCCGGGCAGCGCTACAGGTTTGGGGAAGAGTGGCTGGAGAGCCGTCTGGCAGAGAAGGACCTGGGGTGCTGGTTGAGTATGAGCCTGCAGTGGCCCAAGTGGCCAAAGAGCCACGGGCGTCTTGGCCTGTGTCAGAAACAGCGTGGCCAGCAGGAGCAGGGTGGTGATTGTGCCCCTGTGCTCAGCACTGGTGAGACCACACCTCGAGTGCTGGGTTCAGTTTTGGGCCCCTCACTACAGGAAGGACACTGAGGGGCTGGAGTGTGTGCAGAGAAGGGGAACGAGGCTGGTGAAGGGGCTGGAGAGCGAGTCTTAATGAGGAGCGGCTGAGGGAACTGGGGTTGTTTAGCCCGGAGGAGGCTGAGGGGAGACCTCATAACTGTCTACAACTCCCTGAAAGGAAGTTGTAGCGTGGTGGGTGTTGGTCTCTTTTCTCAAGTGACAGGCAATAGGATGAGAGGAAATGGCCTCAAGCTGTGCCAGGTGAGGTTCAAATTAGACGTCAGGAAAAATTTCTCCACCAAAAGCTCTGTCAGGCACTGGAACAGCTGCCCAGGGAAGTGGTTGGGTCACCATCCCTGGAGGTGGATGAAGTGCTCAGGGATATGGTTTAGTAGTGGACAGGTACAGCTGGACTCAATATCAAAAGTCTTTTCTAACCAAGCTATGCTATGCTATGCTATTCAGACACCTCGGCACAGGTTCAACCAGGAGGTATTGATGTTTCTCCATACTGTAAGGCACAAATTGTGGACTTCTGTAGCTGTAGGATGCTGTAGCTGCCAGCCCTGCCTTCAAAGGGCACTTTGGTCAATCAGTGAAAGAAGCATCCCTCTGAGCTGTTACAGACATATTTTACAATCACCTTTCATCATAACTTTTCAGACCTGCAGAGGGCTAGAAGCACAGCCCAGGAGAGTCCCACCATGGGCTGCTTCTGTTCATACAGAACCCTTCAGCATCACCATTGCTGGTCATTGCTGGAGGCAGGATGCTGAACTATGAAGGACCTGGGCCTGACCCAGCTGAGCGGGTACAACACCCCGTGGGGCAGATGCAACATTCCTTGTTGAGTCACTTTGCACAGAAAAAATAAAACATATACCTGCCCACTGCCAGAAACTTAATTAGTTTGAAATTGTATTGAAATGCATTGCATTGTATGAAATGCAAGCCTATTTTATTCTAAAGGAAGAATCTATTTGCCCTTCAAGAAAGTGCTCTGAGTAGGTTGTGGGTTTTCTGCATTGCAGATCTAGCCCCATAATTGCATCTTCTCATGTTTCAACCTTATACTGAAATACACTGCTGTCAGGAACAGCTTCCTGGCTTTGCTGCAGTTGCAGTGCACTCAAGTTTTGGCATTACACTGCTTTTGCACTGGCGCCAGACCTCAAGATGAATAATGTGTGTCAAACACAGCAAATTAGTACTTAATTCGCATGGAGATAACAAGATCACATTTCAAAGCACAGCACTACTCCATCTGATGAGGAGCTCCAGAAAGAAACTGAAAACGCGAAGATGAAGAAGTATTTATAGGTATAGTCATAGCTAAGTAGACTATTGAAAATACCATTTAGAAAGCGTGGTCATAGAGATGATGTGTTCTAACAAAGGAGAAAACTGGATGCATTATTTAACAAATAGTGTTCAAATACTCAAGCAGTTCTATTATAGACTAACACTTAGAATACATTACTACTGCTGCAAGACTGATTTCCATTCATTGCTCTTTCAATCTTTCATCTTATGAGTGCATATATTTGTGTTCCGATTTTTATACAGCTGCAGTTAGATACCATTAAAAGGATCATAATCCCCAAAGAAATTATTATTGCTTAATTTCTGCTGTATGAACCATTTCCTGATGTGTCTGAATCTGAGCTTCAGTGCTATTGTCTGTCAAAATAAACTTTTCAACAGAAAGGCCGTGTTCAAAGCCTGGCATTGGTCCCTGTTTACGTACCAATTAAAGCTACAGGATGACTGTTCAGAACAAGCATAGCTTGTGCCTTTCGTGCTGACTAGTTTATGAAGAAATGAAAACTTGAGGGCAAGAGAGATGGCAACTTGCCACTTTGGAAGGAGGATATTTCACTAAAAGTAAATTCAAGACTGCTTTATCCATACAGCATGTGTTGCACATATTGTATTGAAGAATAAAATTGTTATTAAAAGTTCATTGTTAAGCACTAGTTAAGCCGCACCTTGAGTACTGCATCCAGTTCTGGGCCCCTCAGTTTGAGAAAGATGTCGAGATGCTGGAGTGTGTCCAGAGGAGGGCGACGAGGATGGTGAAGGGGCTGGAGCACAAGCCCTATGAGGAGCGACTGAGGGAGCTGGGGTTGTTTAGCCTGGAGAAGAGGAGGCTCAGGGGAGACCTTATTGCTCTCTACACAACTGCCTAAAAGGAGGTTGTAGTCAGGCAGGGGTTGGTGTCTTCTCTCAGGCAACCGGCAACAGAAGAAGAGGACACGGTCTCAAGCTTCACCAGGGGAGATTTAGGCTTAATATTAGGAAAAAATTCTTCACTGAAAGGGCAATTGTTCATTGGAATGCGCTGCCGGGGAGGTGGTGGAGTCACTGTCCCTGGAGGTGTTTCATAGGAGATTGGATGAAGCACTTAGTGTCATGGTTTAGATGATGAGTTGGTGTTGATGTTGGGTCATAGGTTGGACTTGATGATCCTAAAGGTCCTTTCTAACCGTGTAATACTGTGATACTGTGACTTTGTATAACTCAAGTGATGAACAGTATTAATTTTTGAGTTTAGAATGGGGGACTTACAAGAAGGCAGTTTCTTATTTGGGACTCGTGGCATATATGGACCTACTAATTCTTATCAGAATTGATGGACTTCAGTCTTAATTCAAGCTGTCAAATACAATCAGACTTTACATTTAGGTACAGAAGGCAATACAGTGATCAGAATAGACTCCATGAGCTGGAAAGCAGGGTATTTTTACATTAAAATACTTCTGCTAATCTGAGGAAAATGTACTACTACCAGAAAAAAAAGCTTTCTACAACTGGGCTTTCACACTGCTAGAAGCAACCTCTTTCATTAACTGGCCCCATTGCTACAAAGAAAGGAACAACTTCACATTTTTTCTCCTAACTTCAAAGTGAGAATTTTTGGCAAACTGCTTAATATGGACAGGTACTCCATGTCTGTAACATCTTGGGCTGTTGGGTTGTTTCTGTTTGCATTTTTCATTGTGGTTTTTTGTTGTGGGTTTGTTTTTTTTTTAACTCACTGACAAGGTCAATACAAAACCCTCATGGGACTGGCGTGATTTTAAGATTGATAGTGCAGATCTTCCTGAACGCCTTTGTGTTGTTGCTCTCTTCATTTCTAATTCACTATAGATACTTTGTTAGTTACAGTGAACACAAATTAAGAACTTGTATTAAAAACAAACTTATGTAGTACCAAGGGTAGATCACAAATTTTCAGGCAAGATCAGAAAACATATTCTTGTCATGGGAACTTTGAAGAATCGTTGGCACTGTTTCTAGATTACTCTATAGTTACATCTTGTTCTTTGTCTTTGGCAGTTGCATTCCCATCAGTAACTTCAATGAACTGTAAGTACATTGTGCTTTACACTTAAGTTACAATTTTCCACCAGACACTCACTTCAACTCAGTCTTGGACATGTGTCTATCTACCGACTTTTTAACCCGTATTTTCCCACTACAAGTAGGGCATCTGAGAGAAAGGTGCATTCAATAATGCCTCCTATGAATCCAATTTGAATGCCAGCCACATTAATCGCTCTAATTGATAGATTCAAGCAGATATATATGCTTGCAGATGTTACTTGACCCTCGACTGTCATTGCCTTTCCTCCCAGAGATTTCTACAAAAAAACCCAACCAAACAAAAACACCCCCAACAAAACCTCAAGTCTTGCATTCTTCAAGGTTTAACATTTGTAATTAAAGCAAAACCATGCTATTTAGAACCTAGCTTCAGTACCAGCGTAACCTTGGGAATCAAAGGCCGTGAAGGATCTTTCACATTGCAGTTACAAGCTGGTAACTCTTCCCATACTCAGCAAAGCACAACCGACAGCTCCCATGTATCTTGACGCAGTTAAAATACCTGAGGTGACAATCTGGTTTGTTACAGGGATGTAGATTTTTACATGAAACCCAAAGGAAGTTGACTTCACACAAAATAATTTGTTTAGAGAGCTCTTGCATAAGACAGGGACATATCCTACTTTCCCAAGTTACTCTCTCCAGGAAAGATTCGTTCATAAGCAGACCCTCATAACAACTTATGACCTCTCACATGTTGGGCACTGCCTTAATTTAGTAAGAATTGGAAAGCCCCAAATCAGTAACCAGAAATCAAAGGCTTTTCTCTTTGTTTCTGAGCCACCTCTGAAGGATGCCACCAAAAAAACCCAGGTCAGAGATGGTGAAATCCAAATACAAAACATGAAGCTGACCACCAGGACAGGAACCCTGCCCTGAGAAGTGTCAGTCAGGGACGCCATGGTTTCATCTTTGAACACATGGCATTTGGGCTACTTCTAAGAAATACAAAATCCAAAGACCTCCAAAGTTATCAAATGGGCATCAAGACAAATGAGCATGAGTGAAGGAAGAGTTTACAAATTTGACCTAGTATTTTAAGCTCCTCAGGCACACGGTCTCAGGGCGACAGAGCACTGAACAGCCTGCGCAGAGATGCTGTGGAGTCTCCTCCTCTGAAGATACTCAAAACTTGCCTGACACATTCCTGTGCAGCCTGCTCTGGGTGAAGCTGCTTTGGCAGGGGAGTTGGACTAATCTCCAGGGGTCCCTTCCAACCCTTACCATTCATTGATTCTGTATTGCCTGACAAGTATTTACCCCTACAGACTCTCAGAAAAAAAGCTTAATTGTAACAGAAACAAAACAGATGGTGATTCTTATCCTGGTGCACTTCATTGAAACATCAAAGAAGCACTGACAGCTATAGTCATTAGAAAAAAAGATAAGACATTGATAAATATTTTAAGGTAAAGACAGAAAAATACTGTTTTTAAATTTGAACATGGCCCAGAAAGCAGCAATTCCTACTTGGAAAAAGATAAGGATTATGAATGAAGCAGAATATATTTGCATTTCAAGTGACAACCACAAAGTTTAAAAATCAAAATACTTTAATAACCAGTAACTGGGAGACATCTCCTTACTCACTTACTGTATTTTGGACTAGCAGCTACTCTACAGATGAAAGGCAGTTTAATATTTTGTGAGTTTTCTGCCTTGCAATATACAATGGTATATACCCTTAGTCTAAATTCCAGCAACACAGATACAACACTGTAAATAATATCTTAAAGTCTTCTGATTAAAGTCCTGTGCTGCCACACTGTACTATTGCAAACAAATTATTATATAGAATTACAGAAAGCTAGCACACTGAAAACTTTACCTCATTCTACAGTTTACAGAGGCTTATACACTTAAACTGCTAGCTTGAACAGATTACACAAGTGATTCAGTAAACACGGTCATGTATTTGTGATAAACTAATGGTGGTGTTTATAGGTAACTACAGGTTAAGCTATTGGACAATTTTTGTAACAAATATGCAATCCCAGAAATACAACTCAAACTGCATTCACACTTAAGGAGAAAATGTCTCATCATCCAAATGAAAATAAATCCATGCTCAAGAACAAAATAAAGTATCTTATTAAATGATTTGCAGAATTTATTAGGTTTTGATATACTCAATACTTTCTCAAGCTAATTGCATATTAAGAGATCTCCACCACATACATGACAATTTCTGTGCATCATCTAAAAAAAAAAGTCACCAAAAAAATATTTTACAGGTTACCATTAACTTTTAATTAACCCAAAAGTGAACCCTCATGTAATTTGATTTAAACCCTAATCTGCACATTGCTTCAAACTGCAGTATTTAAATTAGGTTTCACAGCAAGCTCAACCTGCATTTCAATGACAAAAACCTTTTCAATTTCTATAGTTTACTGTATTAACACTGCAAAAAATGTGGTGTTCACTCCAAATAAGGTAAAAGTATAAGACAGTTCCTTTAGAACAAAACCTGCTCAGAATATATATGCCCCCCCCAAAATTAGGAAACTCCTCCAGTAAAAGGAATTCACCCAAATTTGTGAATGTAAAAAATACTTCACATTCTTCTTGATTAACGCTTGGAGCTGCTCATGAAAAGCAAAACTGGCAAGCACAACAGGTAAAGTAGTACTGGGTATGACTTAAAGCAAAGAAAATCAGAAACCAGCAGATGCTACCTGCAACAAATATTTCCCAATTTAGAACAAACTTTAAAAGGGATCATACAGATAACTAACAAATAGGTTTTTGATATCTTCGTAGGGTACCATTTACTGGCCAGGCACATATATTGTAAATATACAAAGAGTCCAGAGTGCTGAAATTTACACAGCACTTAAAGGACTTAACATAACAGAGGTGGACAGGACACAGGAAAAATATTTAACAACTTATATAAATATATTAAAATCTCAGCAAGAAATGTAAAAGTCCATGCACACAAGACAGTAAATTGAAAAAAAAAACATTTAAGACTTGACTTTTCCTTTCAATAGCGCTGACACCTGAATTGCGGAAAGTTAACAATTTACAGTATCTTATAACAGTCTTTTTCCACCCAATCTATATGTACGGAATCATACTGACATTACACAGCACACGAACAAGCAGCAGATGCATCAAGGGAACGGGAGCTATATGCATTGTGTGGCCTGCCCAGTTAGAGGCAAATATCAGAATGTTGTTTCTGACACAGGCAGAGATACAATCAATATAGCCAATTGTATACCCGTCATTTTCAAGAGTTAATCCACAGTATGGGGAAGGGGAGCTTTAGATTAAAGTTATGTACCCAGTCTCAGAAGTGACAGAAGCAGAGATATATCTTTCAAAAACTGGATCCATTCTGGACTGGCCTTGATGCACATGCAATACATTTGTTTTCAGAATGCAAGATTAATTGGGAATGTCTGCACTAGTGTTTCGATTTCCATATTTGTGATGGATGATGAGCAATACAACTCCCAAGAAGAAGCATATGGACCCAACGGTAATGTAGGCAATTCCCAGAAAGGGATTTTTGCCTCCCATCCATGAGATAGTGCTTAGGATCATTCTTTTTCGTCCATCAAAACTGTGTACAGGATAATCTGAAAACCATATAGGAAAACAAGAAGCACATTTCCAAATCTAGCTTTTATGTCATCAGATACATTAAAATTTTGGATCATTTCACTCAGGTTCCAAATATAAGCTATAAGCTACTGCCTTTGAATATTGGAAGTGCAAATATGAAAAATTTAGTTGTTCTTTTAGGCTAAGAATAACCTTGGCCCTTTCAGCTACTCCATGGAAAATGCCACGTTCCCTTTTTTAAGGGAAGAGTAAATGCATGATTTTGGAGGGTTTTGAAAGCAGCTTCAATAAAGTGGGGGGAATCTAAATTTTGATTCTTGAATATATTTTAGTAAAAAGTGAATGAGACTGACCATATACTTGTGCGAATTAAGTGTACAGAGAAGACAGTGTCCTCCAATATTTGCCTACTGGGTAAATTCTCCACTGAAATCTTCCCTAGGATTAACATCTCGATTATCTCCCCACAAAGGCCTCCTCTAAAGAGTGGATTTATTTATTATTTTTACTGAACTGAATGTTTTTATCCTGGTAGTTTTACATGAATGCAGTCTTAGATCTACAAAACAGCTTAAGAATGTTATGATCAAAACTGTACTTACAGTAAACAATGTAAATCTAATCTAGTCTTTTCATTTATGAAGCTTAAAACCTGGACTGGATTTTGCATTCTAACAGGCCACACGCAATTTAATTTACAAAAATTTGCATAGTACAAGATGGTAATTATTCTACCTAATTCTCACTACCAGTTTTCAAACACAGCTCAATACCATCTCCTTTTAAAGATGGTAAGAAAAATGGCTAGCTCACATTTGCCCAAATATATTCTATGCAATCCACCTAAGGTCCTTAGCCACTTTCAGAGGTTTTTAAAAGGATACTATATGCGATAACCAAAGAATATTTTCCAGCCTGTAAGGTAGGGTGTAAATTATTCTTCCTTTCAATGAGACGATACAACTTGCGAAATGTTGGCAGAGCAGCCGTACGCATCCACACAATGAAGTCTTCATTGATAAAGCCGTTGTTGTCAGGCTCTGAGTCCAGCATATACACTGGCTTGGGCCAGTTTACAGGTTTTGTTGTGCCTACAATTCAACAAAAATAGTAACAATAAAGTATTTCAAATACAGGACTAAATAACACACTGGCTCATCAAAATTCATTCTAGTATTACAGAAAAGCTCTTCTGCTCACTTGTTAAGAGCTTGACTACCACTTTCTGGAGCACGAGCAGATAAAATTATGTACAGTATTTTGGATGATGCCATACTACTGCTTTTGTTAATCTTATTGGAAATACCTTAATACAGTGTAGAAATGTAAGATATCTGCTTTTCCAAGGCTAGCATCACATTGGTAATGTGTAATTTGGCTGTTTCTAAGCTAGAAACCCACACCAGGTTAGACCTGAAATTATTACACACCTTGGATAAACACACACATACCTTTACAGCTCTGAGAAAGATTATTTTCAGACACTGGTAGCCAAAGAAAAATTTGATTTACCTAACTCTATTTAACCTAACAAATGAGAGAAATCAGTCACTCCTATTCACAAAAAAGAATGAGAGTTTTAGATAATTTTGCACAATCTACCAGTAGAAACATTTAAATGAAAACCCTGTATGTTTGATTAAACAATTGAAGGAAGGTCCTGCCTGACCAACCTGATTTCTTTTTACGACCGTGTGACTCGCCTGGTGGATGAGAGGAAGGCTGTGGATGTGGTGTACCTGAACTTCAGCAAGGCCTTTGACACTGTCTCCCATAGTAGACTACTGGACAAGCCCGTGGCTTGGATGGGAATGTTCTGTGCTGCATTAGAAATTGGTTGGATGGCCGAGCCCAAAGGGTGGTAGTGAATGGTGTCCCATCCAGCTGGCATCCAGTCACTAGTGGCGTCCCCCAGGGTTCGGTGCTGGGCCCGGTCCTGTTTAATATCTTTATTGATGATCTGGATGAGGGGATCAAGTCCTTCATCAGCAAGTTTGCAGATGACACCAAGCTGAGAGGAAGTGTCGATCTGCTAGAAGGTAGGAGGGCCCTACAGAGGGACCTTGACAGGATGGAGAGATGGGCTGACTCCAATAGCATGAGGTTTAACAAGTCCAAATGCCGGGTCCTACACTTTGGACACAACAACCCCATGCAGAGCTCTAGACTGGGTGCAGAGTGGCTGGAGAGTAGTCAGGCGGAAAGGGACTTGGGAGTGCTGGTGGACAGGAAAACTCTACATGAGCCAGCAGTGCGCTCAAGTGGCCAAGAAGGCCAATGGTATCCTGGCCTGCATCAGGAACAGTGTGGCCAGCAGGACTAGGGAGGTCATCATCCCCTTATACTCGGCACTGGTCAGGCCGCACCTGGAGTACTGTGTCCAGTTCTGGGCCCCTCAGTTTAAAAAGGATGTTGAGATGTTGGAGTGTGTCCAGAGGAGGGCAACGAGGATGGTGAAGGGGCTGGAGCATAAGCCCTATGAGGAGCGACTGAGGGACCTGGGGTTGTTTAGCCTGGAGAAGAGGAGGCTCAGGGGAGACCTTATTGCTCTCTACAACTACCTAAAGGGAGGTTGTGGTGAGGCAGAAGTTGGACTCTTCTCTCAGGCGACTGCTGACAGAACAAGAGGACACGGTCTCAAGCTTCTCCAGGGGAGGTTTAGGATTGACATTAGGAAGAAATTCTTCACTGAGAGGGTAATTGTTCATTGGAATGCGCTGCCTAGGGAGGTGGTCGAGTCACCATCCCTGGAGGTGTTCAAAGAGAATTTGGATGAGGCACTGAGTGCCATGGTGTAGTTGACAAGTAGGAGTAGGAGTAGGTGTAGATGTTGGGTCATAGGTTGGACTCTATGATCTCAAAGGTCTTTTCCAACCTTATGATACTGGGATTTCTTCTCAAGCTAAATCCAAGCATTACAGCGGTGTATTGGTTTTGGCTGGGATAGTGTGACATTTCTTCATAGTAGCTTGTACCCTGCTATGTTTTTATTTTGTGATGAAAACGGTGTTGACAGCGCACTGATGTTTTATTTATTACTGAGCAGTGCTTACGCAGCCTCAAGACCTTTTCTGCTCCTCACAATTCTCTGCCAGTGAGTAGGCTGGGGGTGCACAAGAGGCTGGCAGGGGACACAGCTGACACAGCTGATGTCAGGTGACCAAAGGGATATTCCTTACCACATGATATTGTGCTCAGCAATAAAACTGGGCAGGTAGAGACAGGCAGGGGCCGATGCTGCTCAGGAACTCAATGGTGATGAGCAATTGTCTTTTGCATCATTTGTATGTCTTGGGCTTTATTTTCCTCTCTCTTGATTGTTATCTCTCCCTGCCCCCAAGGTTTCGTTTGTTTGTTTAAAATTATGAAACTGTCTTAATGTCAACCCACAAGCCTTCTCACTTTTACCCTTCCGATTCCCCTATTCCACTGGGCAGCAGCATAGTTAGTGAGCAGCTGTGTGGTGCTTATTTGCCAGCTGGGGTTAAACCATGAAAGCAGTGCAGATATTAGGCTCTTCTCAATATTCAACGTGAAGAAAAAAAAACTATCAGAAATTAAAAAAAAATAATAATTGTCAAGGTAAAACCAAACATTTACACATGAAGTTTGCAGCTTTCAAGACAACCTTTCTAGAGAGCAGAGTAGTCCTTAGCTTGGATTTCTTCAGAGAACCACAATATTTTTAATTACTATGTTCATGAAAATGTCGCCAGTGAGGTAAAACTCACTGGAATCAAAATACATTTGAAATGTTTTGTTCTTAAGAGTTTCACGTGTTTCTTTTTACCTTGGAAAAGCGCAGTTAAGTTATTTCCATCTCCTGTAGGATTCCTGAACTTTACATTTTTATCTGTCCACCACGCAATGCCTTTTTTAATCAAAGTAATAGGAATCCTTGTGTCATTATCAATGCGGTATAATTCCAATGTATCTAAGGAGAAAATCGAATTAGAAAACCAGCTGGGAAAACTTTAATTAGACAAATGATCTTGACATACAGTGAAATAATCACTTTCAGGAGAAGCAAACCAAAAGACTGGACATGGCATTTATTACCTGCCTGCCACAATCACAAGCTGTAAGAATCAATGTATATTAGATAGCATATTATACATATGATATTTACGTCTACACCACAGCAGCTTCTCACAACAGTTAATTCCATCTTTCGTACGCCATCGTATCAAGTTCTGACAGTAATTTTGAAAAAAAAAATAGCAGTACACCACAAAATATTTATTTTATTCTGAACAACTAGAAAGTGTTAATTCAAAACAAGCCCACAATGTCTTTACCCAGAACAACATGCAATACAACATGAAACATTCACTATACCACAAAAACTTAAATGATAACTTAAAGTTGTGTTACCATACCATTAAACATACTGTTGGCAATAGCTCCACAAGGAGCAATGGGTTTGTCCTCATTTGTGCGATAAGGCTCACATTCCTTACTTGGATTCTGATAGTTGGGAAAAAGAAAAGGCAAATGAGTCTGTGCTAGTTTATTCAACTAGATTTTTTTTTTTTTTTTTTTACTACAGTACTTCAGTAAGATGCACATCTTAAACATACCACAAAATAACCTTTTCACAAGCCAGGTTGTTTAGAAATACTTTAGCACTCAACACATGAATTTTTTTTGCCTTTTTTTTTTTTTTTTTTTTTTTACAAGCAGGAATAAAATCAAAATAAAACCTAAATGAAGTCAGAATCCCATCATGGTCATACGAAAACCAAGGTTTTTCTTGGAAGCTATTAGAACTTTCTATCTTTTAATAGAAACAGTTTTCCAACATGAAATATTCAAATATTCTTGTATTAAAGGTCTGAGTGTTTTTTTAAGTACACATCACTGCTATAGAAAATAAGGCTATAAGAAACCAAGCGTAACATAAAATACAAAAGGTTGCAGGGACTCCAACAGCATGCCAAAATTGCAAGCAGAAAAAGCCCCCCACAAAAACCCCTGTCAGGCATCAGATGCAGCTTGCTGAAACTCTCTCTTTTGTTAAGTTTGCAGATAAAAAGGGAGAATTATTCTTGCTGGAGCAAGAATCCAACTGCATTTCCAACTCCTCAGAAAAATTAGGAAAAGGAGAGGTATGGCCCTAAACATTACACAGCACCTTGAACAGAATACACAGTGCTGATATTTTCCAGTACCACTTACGCTCAGTATTGAACTAGAGTCTCCAACAATGGATGCATTTAGCTGCAGTATCCGAATCAAGTCTAGGTAACTAAATATTATTTTATACTGAAAACAAAAACTTCAGACAGAATGAACACAGATAAGTTACTACTGACCAAAGGTAACAAGGCAGTTTAAAACAATGCAAATTTGAGAAGTCATTGGAATAATGCATTGCTGCCTGCTTAATTAAATGATGGACAAGAAATTTTACAGTAATTCACAGTTATTTTCCGTAAACAAATTATAAATTCCTTACGGTTGTCTTCTCTTGTGCAAAAATTCTAGTACCTCATTATTAGTAAACTAAATACTCTACTATGTGGCGATTTATGCAATAGTCAGAAGTTAGTTGCTAATTAATAACCAAGCATGAATACCTACAAGTAGTGAACTGTTATCTCCATTTAGCTGGCTGTCATCTCGAGATTTCACATAACGACGATGGTTTTGATAGAAGTTGGAAAGTCCGTAATACATGAATACATTGCTCTACAAGAAGCAAGATGGGGCAAGAAGGGTTTTCATTCACACAAAGCTTAAGTTTTAACCCCTTAAACTCTGCATTTACATTACAACATTAATGAAGAATCAGCCTCAATCCTTTCTTCACACCGAGTACATAAGAGTACTATCCTAACATAAGCTGGCATCCTGAGGTCCAACAGTATCAACATACCACAAACTATCAGAATGATATTCATCAGTACTAATCCCAACACATATCTTGTCCGATGTTAAGCATGTGAGCCTCATTATTTGCCTTCAATTTGTCAGAAAGCACTTACCCGGCATCCAAAATTCTTGTTGAACTGAGGTTTTTATAAATCATGACAGAATAGCCAATCTACTTGCCAGCTATATGACACATACAGCAACTCTAAAAGGTGCAGAGCACAATCATTTAATGTTGTACATTTGCAGATAAAACAGAGACATTAAAAACCATCTCATCCCTGATACTGAAAAGGCACACAAAAATCAAAACCAAATTCACAGGAAAACTAGAAATAGCCCTTAAAATAGGAAAAAAAAAAAAAACAACACCTTAAGTGATAGAACTTTCCTATTGATTATGAAATAAACCACATAAACTGTTCTAATTTCACTTTGCACACAGTGGAGCATACCTCAAATGAATGTTCCAGTGTGAAATTGATGGTGCAAGTACAAGGGGGTGTGCTGTCCCAGGACACATTTAAACACTTGTTGCAGGGACTAGAAGGCTCTGTTCCTGTATAGTCAATCTATAACAAAAAAAAGGCATTAATTTACAATGGGAGCATAAAGAAAATTGATTAATAAGCCAGAGAGTTGATGTGGCATTTATTTTGCAATCTTAATACACCTCAACTCCAAGAACCCATTCTGGCCTATTTGATGATCTCATGAGGTCCCTTCCAACATAAATGATGTTGTGATTCTGTTTATACACTCAATTTCAACCTCAAACAAGTTTAACACCGAGGTAGGCATTATTGCTGGATGAAAACAAAACCAAAAAAATTCCCCACACTAAAACACTGAATACTCCAAAAACATGATGATTCCAAACACACACACTATATGACAAGCAGATCTGAGGTTTTACATGCCTTCCGAAATGGTTAATTTTTTATAAGTCTAGATATTTAATAAAAAAATTTGCATTAAAAAAGTTGCTTTGCTGACCATTTTTAGCCGTTAGTCAAAAGATTTTTTATTTTTTTTTTAAATAAAATCATATAATGCCCAGGAACTCTCCTAAAACAGGGAAGAAAAATATATTAAGTGTTTCGTCAGGAATCGTAAAATACCAGTAGATGGACAAGAAAGTTGATCGGTGTTTATCTGACTTATACAAAATTATCCATCTTTAACAGCGTAGCTCAAAACACATCAGTCTTTTAAACCTATACATACAGGCTACCTGAACAGTATTGCAAAACATCCCTAGCAGCCATCAGCTCACCCTATGAAGTCACTTGACAACATCAGCTCTCTCTCATGTACAGCTCCAGCACATAAATGGCAGGAAATGATTTGGGCTTGGCAGACAAGTTCCAAGTGTAGCAGGAGAAAGCTTCCATCTGCCTATAAACTATGTATTTCTACACTTACCATGAACTTCCCATTTAGAATTTAGACTCAGATTGGTGCAACGTATACCAAGGTATGACAAAAAAACTGTTTTAACAGCAGTGTTGTTTAAGCTACAACACCTGTACAGTTGCATGAAAAGCTGCTGTTGGTTTGCCCTGATTTATGCTTGTACTGAAATGCATTATCAATAATCAGAGCGATTTAGGATCGATCCTAATGCCCGCATTAAGGTTAACTAAAACAAACATGCAGCTTCAAGGGTTCAGGAAACAACTGAAGCCTATTTTCCTATGGGCCTTCAAGGTCTCTCTTCCTGTGATTTCTTCAATATCTATTAAGCTGCAACCCTTCCCTCAGCACTTTTAGTATCTGCTCTGCTGCCAGATGAGACCTATACCCTAAGGCGCCTGGCTGAAAGGACTCAGCTTTAGAAGCAATTAGCTGGCAGAAAGAAGATAACAATCTTTGCTTCCTTCACTGAACAAGATAAAGTTTACGCTGATCTAGAAACAGTGCTACTGCCGCAGCCCTGAACAGCTGTTTCACTACAGCACACAGACAGACCACCACTGCTCTCAGCAAACAACGCATCTCATTTGTTCAAGGCTAACTTGGTGGGAGGGTCTTTTCCCTGCCACAGTACACTTGAACAAAACTCAAATACTCTAAGGTTGCAAAAAAATCTAAGGACTTCACTTCTAAAAACTTATAGAGTGTTAAATTGATGTACAGTGAAACAGAACTATGCATTTGACCACTGCTATCATCTTCAATGCTATCCAAGAGCTTTCCTGTGCAGTAGCTGCTAACATAAGTGAGTTTTTTCTACACTGACATTTCCAGGTTACATTCAAGATACCTCTGTGCCTTTGTTTCAGCTATCTGTCTTCATCTCTCAACAAAACAAGAAAACTAAGACTTTGAGAACCACAGCAGGAATCCACCTGACCAAATGTTCTGTTCCAGGGATAAGCCAGCAGCTGAGAATGATACACCCACACAGTGAGCCCTTCCCAACAACTGCTGATCTAAGGACCCTGGGTACATCCAAGCTCTCCGGCACCAGTGGCTTTTCAAGCTGTTGAGTCCTTCTCAGTCGATTTACATTTTTGCAATACAGAAATAACAAAGCTATTGCATATACACATTCTCCAAACCACTTGTGATTTTGTAGACTTCATACGCAGCCACATAATTGTCCTGCTCCGCTTGGCCACTGCTTGCATATAAGGCATCCTATAACTTGGGAACCTTTTGCTAGCCATCTCTGTATGTTTTATTAAGTTCTGTATCATTTTTGAGATAGTGTTACTGGACCTGTGCACAACACTGAGGATGTATGCCACAGGAATCTACTTACTTTCAGTTCTTCATTCCTAGTAATGCCTTAAAATCTACCTGGCTTTTAAATTATGATTATGCATTTCACAGCAGTAGGTACAGCACAAAGATCTCTTTCCTACACAATTAAAGTTTTGGATACTCCTCAATTTTTACCATATAACAATATGCTCCATCAATGCTTCTTACCTTTTTTTTTTTTTAATAAAAGAGAGAAAACCAGGAAACAAAAAAAAAAGCTTTCATCCTTTTGCTACCCAAATGAGCTATTTCCATGATAGACCCAAGATAAATGATTGTTTATACCCCTTGAAACAGTGAGAAAATGCTACAGAAGAACAAACACAAAACCCTCTATAATGCTAGTATATTTAGGCTGTTGGAAATCTTCCACACTTGAATTCAAGAGAGGTTATAAAGGAAATCAATGGAAAAGCTATAGTTTGCTGCTCAGTTCTTGCACCTGTATGAGAACAGCATTGTTCACAGAGCTACTAATGGCTGTAATATCTAGTTCCAGGAAAGGCTGATTTGAACTGTACATAAATATGTATTTCAGAGGCATAAATTAAACATCCTATTCAATTCCCATACGCTAAGTTTACAGGCAGATATATATATGCCCGTGCACTTAACAAGTATGTTGTTGCCTAGGAAGTGGGAGTATCTACCTCTGCTTCCTCCCCCAGTTTCATTTTTAAAAGTGCTTAGTCACCATACCTATCTTCTTGTCTCCAGAGCTAAATTTACAGCTAATTGTCAATAACATTTAGAGGTTACTAACAAAAGCCAGCACACTAAGCAGAAACATACCTCAGCAAAGCATGTAGGGGACAGCAGTGTCTTAAACTTCATCCCTCACTGGTGTTAAGTATCCAAATGTTGGTCCATAAAACACTTCATATATGTTTTGGTGCAGCAGCTGTAAAGCCTTTTTTTGATTTAAACTTCTTTTTCTCCTCAACAAAAATTAGCCTTGAACAATAATATCACTTGCAGAATTTCTACATTATAATGCTTGATAAAACACATGAGGATCATAAACCTGAACCCAGTTTCCCCATTCTTACCTGCACACTGCAACTGTCTGATCGTACTCTCAGAAGTAAAGAACTCTGTCCTTCCTGTGCTCATGAATGCCTAGTGATCTGACTTGGGAGAGCTTCATGTGAGGTGAATGATGCAAGTCTGAATCCACACTGTGAAACAACCAACCAACCAAAACCCTTTTCAATCTTCAATATCTTGAATTTAGGAAGGGCAGAAGGCCAGCACCTGCCAATGGCTACTACTGCTTTAAATATGCAGTCTGATTGCACAGGGGAGCATCAATCATGTTCTCAGCTCACCTATGAGTTTTTGTACCGCACTTTAGGTGGGAACATCTAGCTTTTGGCTCCTAATGGAACTTTTCAGGGGTATATGACTGAGCTGCTAAGCAATAATAGTATATAAGAATTCTGTATATGCATCCTGCAGCAATATAGGTAGGAGTCGCTTGTGGTTTTGGACTCATGAAACTCTGATCCATTTCCTGTCTGTATAGATCAACGCAGAGCCAGTCGTAATGAAAAAAAAGGAGATAGATTTATCCTATCATATTTACCTTACTATGCTCTAAGATTTTGTTCCACTTTATTACAGAAATGGCTATTTTAAATGCAATTGTCAAAAAAAAAAAAAGTCAGAGTTAGCAAGGATTTTTTTTTTTTACTTCTGTCCATTGAGTGTCCAGTTGAAAACATGTGATTGCATGTACCTTAAACATGATTATAACCTGGCACTGTAAAATACTTACCTAAATCCATCATTTCTTTAGTTAACAGGGCTTCACGGATACATTGCTACCAGTAGTCAAGCCACTGTCTTGAACACTACTTATTTGAAAGCGTCAGCTCACTCTGATAACTGGAATTACTTGATCATGAAAATTCGTATTCTCCAATATAATAATCCAACAAAAAAAAGAAAACAACTTTTTTTGTTCCCTACAATCAATCTTGGTAGCATTAACTAACTGACATTAATCATAGTTGTTAACTTCAAGGTTGTCCCTAAGCCCTTTGGGTTGTTTCCTTACAACAAAAAGTAATTCTGTTAGCAAATACACCTAACTGTGATATATAGTTTAGTTTTGCCTTAAGGCTCAGCAACTTTTCAGAGCAGAAGTGTGGTTATCAGATGCATATAACTTATTTTTTTAAGCATAATCAGAAAAAGCTACACTCTTCAATCTTTGTTTCTAAGTTTACTCTGAACACTCTGGTCTCCCATAAAGCATCTAAAACGTTAAATCAGCAGTGCCCATAAGAATTATAGCAATACATTCACCACAGAGTGTAGTCCTGAAACTACAATTACTTTAAAATGTTTAAAGATACAAAATCCACTGCCATAAGCTATCCCAAGGATTATGCACATACTTTCTGACTATTGAGAACTTAACATGCATTGGGCTATGTAACTACTAGTATTAACTTTCATAGAATCACAGAATGGTTTGGGTTGGAAGCGAACACAAAGGTCACGTAATCCAATCCCCCTGCAATAAGCAGAGATATCTTCAAATAGATCAGGTTGCTCGGAGCCCCATCCAACCCAACCTTGAATGTTTTCAGGGATGGGGCTTCGACCACCTCTTTGGGCAACCTGCTCCAGTGATTGATTCACTACTCTCAGTGTAAATTTCTTCCTTATATCTAGGCTATCTTTTACAAAAGTCATTACCCCTTGTCCTATCATAACAGGACCTCCTAAAAAGTCTGCCCTAATCTTTCTTATAAGGCCCCTTTAAGTACTGAAAGGAAGCAATCAGGTCTCCTTGGAGTCTTCTCCAAGTGGAACAATCCCAACTCTCTCATCTCAGCTTTCCTGAATGTTCACTTGGGAGCACCGGCAAGGCTGACAAGGAGGGCTGCAATCTACATGGATGATACTCTGTAAGCTTGATGTCTACTCATGTCAATTACTGGATGGTTTCTTAAAGAGCACACACGCTAAACCGAAGCGGAACAGCCAAGGCAAGGTGCCCATTTGGCACAGAAATCACCTCTCCATCCTGCTAAGCACAGCAGGAAGGGATGCCGGCAGACCTGCAGGAAGTAACAGCCACCTATGTACAGAATGGTCCCAGCACTTCTCACTAGGTTCGGCCTGGTGCCCCCAAACAGCCTCTGGGGCTGCCAGCCACTGATACAACAAGTAATTACTAATACAAGAAGTGGAATATTTTGATTAAAGCTAAAGTAAAGTTTCATCTAAGTAACTGTATTTTTTGAAAATTAGACTGAATGTCACTCTGATAGCATGTTTTCCTACAGCGTGTTTTTTTCAAACAGGGTTTTTCCAGACATTGTTCTTTTAGGAATGATAATGCCTTGAGTTAAGTACGGTATGAGCTGAACAGATCTGTCTTCTACAATCACCTCTGCTTGCAGTCTTCCTCCATCTAAAATTCAAGGCCAGCCAAAGAGCTGGCTCCAAAGCTCCAATTAACAAGAGATCTGGCTGTTGGGAAGTTCATAATAACATGAAAATTAGTCCTTGGAAATTAACAGAATATGCATAAGATTTCTGGGAAAAGTTATATGTGTGCTTGTAAGTGGGAAATACATTCTGTCCCCAGCTCTTGTCTCGTTACACATGATTTATGAAAATCATTCCTTCACGCACCCAGCGCTGAAATAGAATCAGAATGGTTTGGGTTGGAAGGGACCTTAAAGCCCATCCAGTTCCACCCCCCCGCCACGGGCACGGACAATTCCTACAGACCAGGCCGCTCAAGGCCTCATCCAACCTGGCCTTGAACACTTCCAGAGAGGGGGCATCCACAGCTTCCCTGGGCAACCTGTGTCAGTGCCTCATCACCTTCAGCGTCAAGATTTTCTTCCTAAAGTCTAATCTAAATCTCCCCCATTCCGATGTAAAGCCGTTCCCCTTGTCCTATCACCACTTGCCCTTGTAGAAAGTCCCTCCCCGGCTTTCCTGCAGCCCCTTCAGGTACTGGAAGGCCACTATAAGGTCTCCCCGGAGCCTTCTCTTCTCCAGCTTGAATAAGCCTGGAGAATAAATAAAATGGACGCAGCCTTCTGAGAGCCCAAAGTGAGCCTCAGAGCGTTTATCTGCCAGCACTTTCGATATCACCACCCTCTGCCCTGCCCGGTGACTCCCGAGCGGCCTCCTGGGCTGCCACCCCTCCCCCCGGCCGCCCCCGCGCACCTCGTACTCGCGGATGTTGTTGGAGGTGACGAAGATGCCGATGCCGATGGGGATGAAGATGAGACCGATGATGAAGAAGGCCGGCAGCACCGTGCCCGCCGTCAGGATGGGCTGCCAGGCCGGCAGCCGCTGCTGCTTGAACGCTGTGTTATCGGGCTTGCGGGTCTTCACGGCTCCCCCGCTGCCGCCGCCAACGCCGCCCACGGCCCCTCCGCCCGGCACGCCGACACCGCCCGAGGGGTGCCCATCCGCCTCCTCCTTCGCGCTGTAGTTGACCGCCATGGCGCCCGCCCGTACGACCGGCACCACCGACCCCGCCTCACGTGACCGGAAGGTGCCGTGTTCGGTTGCGGAGGCGGGAGGCGGTGGACGCGCGGTTGATGACGCAATCGCCGGCGGGGGCGGGGGGGGAGAGCGAGAGGGCGCGCGCGTGGCGGTGCGGGGACGTGCAGCATCTCCTTTGAGAGCTGGTTTGGAATGTCTTTGCTCTGAGGAGCCAGTCCTTCAGCTCTCAGAGTCTTGTTTTTTCTTGTTTTGCGGAGAGATGGAGGCAGATGCCTCCGTGCCGTCAGACCAGCTCTCTGTTAGATGTAACCTGGAAATGTCTGCAGAAAGAAACACGCGTGTTGGCAGCTGTACGGGAGAGCTCAGCACTGGAGCTGAGCGCAGCGCTCAGATGCATGGTTCTGTCCCATCTGTCCAGTTCTGGAATGGCCAACATGAGAAGGAAATGGAACTGTTGGAATGGGTCCAGAGGAGGCCACGGAGATGATCAGAGGCTGGAGCAGCTCTGCTGTGAGCACAGGCTGAGAGAGTTGGGATTGTTCAGCCTGGAGAGGAGAAGGCTTTGGGGAGACCTTATAGTGGCCTTCTAGTGCCCGAAGGGGCTACAGAAAAGCTGGGGAGGGACTTTTTACAAGAGCAAGTAGTGATAGGTCGGGGGAGAATGGTTTAAATTGGAAGGGAGGAGATTTATATTAGACCCCTCTACTCAGCCCGTTGAGGCCACATCTGGAGTACTGTGTCCAGTTCTGGGCTTCCCAGCTCAAGAAAGGCAAGGAAAGCGCTGGAGGGAGTCCAGCAGAGGAACACAAAGATGACGAGGGGACTGGAATAGCTATCTATCTTAAGAGGAAAGGCTGAAAGACCTGGGTCTGTTTAGCCTGGAAAAGACAAGACTGAGAGGGGACCTTATCAATGCTTATAAATATCTCAAGGGCACGTGTCAGGAAGCTAGAGCCAGACTCTTTTCAGTGATGGGCAATGGGCAATGGGCACAAACTGGAACACAGGAAGTTCCACCTGAACACGAGGAAAAACTTCTTTACTGTGAGGGTAACAGACCATTGGAACAGGCTGCCCAGGGAGGTTGTGGAATCTCCTTCTCAGGAAGTACTCAGAACCTGCCTGGACACGTTCCTGTACAACCTGCTGTAGGTGAACCTGCTCTAGCAGAGAGGTTGGACTGGATGATATCCAGAGGTCCCTTCCATTCCCTACCATTCTGCGATTCTATGATTCTGTAACCCAGCTACAATTCATTGAATAGTAACCATGTGGAAGTAGTGTGGGAGTAAGCATGTGTATCCCAGAACAACGGCTGTATTGGCCACTGCTCAAGAGATCAGTCCATCAAGAGTCTGTATATCTCACTATATTGGCACTTCAGATTTGTTTTGTGAGGATAGTGTAGTCCTTACTATATAGAGAAACCTTAGCCAAAATACACTTTCAGCAAGTATTTATGCATTTGCTTGATTTTAGTAAAAAATAATTAAAACTATTTAATTAAATAATTTTACAAACATGTAATTCAATCTAATGCTTTTCAGCTGCCTATGGAACAGTTTCCTTAAACCAAACGCTTTTCAGTTCTCCAAAGAATGAAAAGTATCAATGAAGAGCACTGGGGCCTGTGCAGATGCCACCTATCTGTAGAGAGGAGATTCCAGAGACCTCTGTTCATAGACAGCACAGGACATTTGGACCCTCAAGCATCTAAACTGCAAGAATTAACTTGTTGCCTAAATAATTATTTAGGGTTCAAAAATTAATTTTATTCCTTGTGGTATCTGCTAAAGCTGTATCGCCTTCTTACTTTATCCTTCCCATTATCTTGTGGACCCTACCTTTTGCAGTCTTTCCCCCTAGATAAGCCCCCCTGTCCCTATTCTCACCCTTTTCTTGATTGTCTTCTGTTTTAGATGACCAGCTTCAGCTATGGTAATTTTTACTCCCGCAGCCTCGGAAATTCCAGTGAGGTGTAATCTGGGATGCCAAAGGAACAATACTACTCATCTACCTGTGCTATGAGATGGCAATAAATTTCCCTGGCAGCAGGATAACTGAGGGACAGTACCAGGAATTCACAAACCTCAGGCTACCAGGTATGAGAGGACTGATAAGAAAGGGCACGTTAAATTTGTGGGGGAATCTGTTCTTCAGTAGTTAAACTGGGCATGGGCTCTGCCAGCTACTGGGGAATAGCCGCCGTAGTGATGTGGGAATGCTGATGTGGTTCTATCATTCGAGTGAAACGGGCATTACAGCGGGGTGCTTCCCAGAGGATCTTGCAGAGAGGCGTTCAGTCAAGCAAACAAATGTCAATGTGAAAGTTTTCCATCTAAAAGTTTTAAACCGCCCTGCAGGGAAGATGTTTCACCGAGGGGTCAGACTAAATCTAGTCCAGGAAAACCTCTAATTATAGTCAATGGAGATGGGAAGTGCCCTGGAACTTTTATGTGCTCATCTGCTCCATTTGTATCCAATGATGTGCTAATGCAGCCATAGCCACAAAAGCCTAGGATAAATGTGGGAAATGTAGAAACAGGAGAGAGCAGAACTTCTTCCTTTTCGCCCCAGTGGCATCAGCTGCTGTCTGATTGTGGACTGGACAGATTTAAAAAGGTGCTAAACAGGACACGTCCTTGTGGCCAAGTCCTGACACGAGGGTGAAGGTAAGTATTGCCATATTGACAAAGCAATTTCTGCCTTACCATTCTGCCTGATGTGAAACAGAAAAACTATTTAATGTACTGTGCAAATCAGATCCACTATTGTTAGCCAGTTGCAGCTCCCTGTTTTCAACTAGTTCTATCTAAGGCTGTATGTTCATCGATAAGCCTGGCCTACACATACACTTTGCACTGTAACAGTTCTGTTAATTAGAAGTGTGATTTTAATTTTTACCAGGATAATTATATCCCCAGTAGCATAACTGGATGCAATCAGAGAGTATATCTTACTTCCATTCTTTAGAGAAATAAAGAATACTTCAATATATCAGTTTTACTTTTTCACTGGTAGGCTAAGGTCTTGGTTGGGCATTATTCCCCATCTTTACAGTAAGACAAATTTACTTATATCCTGGCAAGTACAACCAAAAAATTTCATGCTTATGAAATTTTACAATGAGGTGGTGTGTGATGTAGTGCATTTCACAGTAGTTTGTGGGCAGATACAAGACAAATGCGTACAGAAAAAAAATGAAAACATGCATTTATAACATTCTTATTTCATATGTGGAATGGCAAGCTGATTTATTAGGCATTGACTTAGTAATGCGTGATATACAGACATCTTAGATTGTCAAGACCCCATTGTGTTACATTTATCAGCCTTTAAGGCAAGGAAGAAGAAAATATGTATCAGACTACCCAAACATAAATGCCAAAATTACAAAATTTTAAATCAAAACTGAAATCTGATTTCAAATAAAATAAGCCTTAAAATTGTACAAAATAGGTATTTAATTATAAAGACCACCAATTGGCATTTACTTTTTAATTGTGTTCCATTAAACCCTCAAAATGGTCATCTCCTGGCATTTAGGCTATCACACTGTCTACTTATTTCTAGGAAAGATGTAAATAATTAATACTTTTTAAAATAAAGAAATAAAACATTATGCTGATAAACCCACTAATATTTAGAACAGGCAAGACAAAGTGTATTTCAGATTGAAGTATCATATTTTACCACCTATAATTATACTATCACAGGTCTTTCAATCCTCTTTAGACAGTAGGAGATCTATAAGAGAAAAGTAGATCTTTCACTGGTTTTCAGTTTCTTAAAAACTACTGATAACCTATAGCCCAAGGTAGCCTCTACATTGTTTTAGTCTGTAAGCTCTCAATGATTACTTCCTTTAAAATTACAATTCTTGCAGAAATTAATGACATCTTTAGTCTATATTAGTCCCAAAATTTAGGCTATTTGTGTGGCTTATGTACTTTCTTTACTAATTTGTTTTAGATTCAAATCCAAATTAGGTAATATAAAAAAATTAACCAGGAGCATAAATGCATTGAAGATTAAATATACCCTGTGCCCACATGAGTTTTACCCTCCAGGCATTTCCATGAAATACTTCAGCTGCTTGCCAGCTGTGGGATCAGAATTTATTATTCTACCTAGATAAACTATTACCAGCAACAAAATAGTGTGTATCACCACAGGTCTTTTATGCCCAGTGTTACCAGTCTCCTACTCCAAAGGCTACAGTTCATCGAAAATATTTTAAAATCTAAATTATTTCAAATATACCACAACAGTATTTATGCTTTAAACAAACCTTTATTTTGTAAAGCTTAAAAACTTAATGTATTTGCAAAACTGTAAATCTTTTTGTTTAGGAATCATAAACCAAAAGGGGACAACTTATACACACACACATACTGAATCAGCTTTATATTAAAATCTACACAAGGAAAAATATTTTCTACTTTGATTGGGACCTTTAAAATCTAGACTTAACTTCAGAATAAGATTTTATTTATATCTTACTCATATTTAAAAGCTGAAGTTTATTTCAGGCATGTCACTGTCACTTTCAAATAGCCAGCAATTTCATTCCAGATGAGCTCAATGTAGTTCTTAGCATCGATAGGTTTTGGTTCCCAAGGAGTGCTTGGAAAATGGAAGATCTGGGTCATTACAATGTTTATTCTACTGCACAGTAAATTGAAATGTGGCACATACTAAAGTTTATTCACCTCAGCTGTATTACTCTCTGAAAGCTGGACGCACTCTGAGGTATGATCTACAGACACAGCTATGCTATTGGCATACATTGTCTGCCATAAAAAAAAAAAAAAAAAAAAAAAAACTAGAAAATTGTATATACCATCTGAAGTATAAACTACACCAACAAAATTACTCTTTTGCAAAGATAAGCAAAATTTATTTTGATTACTCAGTATAGCAGCATTAGCAAATTTTACAATGCAGATCAACTCCAAGAAAGTTTATACAGGTCCCAGAATATCCTGCCTCTCTACAATGTCAGCATTTGTTGCAGAACTCGTACCTAGAAGAAAAAAACATCTCCTATTGCTAGCAAGCAAACTACACCATGAAGATCAAATTGACTGCACAGCAGTGCATTATTACAGCTTCAAAGATAAACTGGCCTCCTCATCTCCATGGAGGGCTGAGTTAATGCACGCTTTGGCATCCTAAAGTGTATCTCCTACAAGCAACATCATTTTCCCTTCCAAAAAGTAGTTTTTGCCAGTAGCTTCTGCAATTAAAAAAACTGCAGTATTTTAAATATGTGCCAGTGACTTAGATTAAAAATAATTAATTGTGAAATGTACAAGAAAAAATGACACTGCCTGGTTTGTATCCAGCTTTATATACAATTCATTCAAAAATCATTTTAAGTATAGCTGCCACAGAACTCTCTGGATGCTATTTGAAAAGCTACAGCTATCACTGTAAAATGTGCCTTTCAATGTATGGCAGAGTGCATGACATCTCATTTACACAGTCCTACTAGTCCAGGACTACATATTCTGATCATACCAACCAGACATCTCTGCCAATGCAGCAGAAGTGCAAGGTTAGAAACTGTTAAAGCATTAGGTGCTTGGTGATAAATTTCTCTCCATATCTTAACATCTGAATCAGTTTTACTGTGTACATCACTGTGATAGTGCAGTGAAATACTGATAAAAAAAAGGAACTTCCAAAGCTACACATTCATTCCCTATAAACAAATACATCTACAAGTACTGTCAACCTTAAGAAATTTAAGAGTTAAAATTCAAACACTTGATTACATTTGCATAGTTGTGAAAATTTATTTGTTACAGTGTAATGAAATTCAATGTTTTTGGTACAGGCAGAAGTAAAAACAAACGTTATACAGAAAAAAAATCACAGCTTTAAAAACTGGCTTACATTGTTTAAAATGAGTAAATCTGGTTGTATTTCAAGGCATTGGACTTCAATACTTAATTTTATGCCAAACCATCACACAGTGCAAGAAATATTCTGCAATAGTACAAACTCCATACAGCAGTCTTCATAGTATTTAGTCTCACAGAATTTCACGGTGGCAAAAAAATGCGCTGAATATTTTTCCATTTAAACACAAATCATTGTTGATGTTAAATTTTTCTTTCTTTATATACTCTCTTACAAAAATATCCAATAGCAAATTTGACAGTGTATTCTACAAATAAATGCGCCGTGGACAACAGGAGTTGCAACTTTGGGACAGTTACTTTACAAAGCGTATTATAAAAATAAATTATGTGGCAAACATTAAATAAAATCAAGCACATGTCTTAGGCTTTGCAAATAAAAGTGAAATTCAGCTGGCAGAAAGACTGCTTCTCTCTCTCTGACTATATACTGTCAAATTATGAGCAAGGCCCTTCATTCTTAAAGCTCTACCAAGAAAAAAATATACAAAATCTTAACAGAAGCAATAAGTACTTCCACAAGTAATCAGTAGCGCAAGTGACCCTGGTGTTGATGGTAGAGAGCTCCTACAGTGATCCATCCAACTGGCAAGGAGGGCAGTGCACACTGAGAGCGTATAGTGGGGGCGGTAACTCATCTAGAGTTCACGCGTAACTGGTGAATGATGACACTCTCTAAAAGAAAAGAGAGCAAAACATTTGGTTTTATGAAACTGCAAATATATTACAAGTTACTTTAAAGAAGAACAGTTACAATGGCAGTGCAAAGCATTTTTCTTCTAGAAATGTCTTGCAGGCTTACTAGAGTATCACTGGTTGATAAAAACTGTCCTGGCTCATGCTTGAAAGGGAAACTAAATTAGTACCAGCTACAACTCAGGAGCCTTTGGCTTCCACTTCAGTGTCAAGACTGTCACTCGATTGTCCATAGAGAAACAGAATAATGTAGTTGAATGGATTAAACCACAGGAACACCAAGGTTCCAGTCCCACACCTGAATCAAGTAGAGGACTTGGAATTGAGTCTCTTGGATCCTGTCTGAGCAAATCCACTATAAAAAAACCCTACAGGTAATTCTGAAATCGGGATTAGGAAGAGGTATTCGGTCAATTCTCATTTTTAATTGAAGTTTGTCTTATAAACCTATACTGGTTTTATTCAGCAATTTTTCAGCTTGAATTTTTCTACTGACTTTAATGGGGATAAATTTCAGCCACAGTATGCAAAATGTGTTTGCATTTTCTTTGAAAAGCTGGGTTTAAGTTTGCCCTGTTTGTAACACAGGAGATCCTAATCCTGATCAGTCTCTGGGCTCTGCTGAAATACTACTGACCTGGTCTTCTTTTTTTCTATCTCTATACACTGCTCTTACAGGCAACTTTTTAAATATAAGAATTTAGCTAGTAATGATGTTTTTTCTTTGAAAAGGTGTATTTTATGCATTTCAAGTAATATGATTGTACCAGTGCTAGCTAGAAACATACACTAATACATTTTAAGAAGTATTCATTTTCTTAATTGAAATTATTTGTTTTCATTCTTCTCTTAAAAGACTAAAGATTTTTCAAAATTTACACAACCCAAGAAATTACACTGGTCATGTATTTATTTGCTTTTATGTTTTTATTGAATTCTGCTTGTGTCTGCTTCCTAAATAATATTTGAAATTGTCTGATTAAGTTACATTTTAAGAGAAAAGAAAATCAAAGTGTTTTCCATGCCTTCTCAATGCCAGAGCTTTGCCACTAGATGGCAGATTCCAGTGATGCTTTTCATACCTGGTGAATCAGAAAAGCAGGGCTAAGGCAACTTTCAAGAACATGTGCTAAGGCAAATGAAATAATAGAATTTCTCAAATAAAAAGTATTTATTATCCATATAATTTATCATTAACAAATGTTTTCAACAATCTGTGTATACCTGCTGTCCCGAATTTGAGCAATGAATGTGAAGGAATGACAAACCACAGCAAGATTTTACCTTACAACCAGTGCTGTTCTCTAACTTCCATCTCTTGCAGAAGATGATGTAAAAAGCTGCATTTACTTAATATCCGATTGTAACCTCAGGTGAACTCTCCCATTAACTTCAATGGGAGTCACACGAACTCTATATGAAACAATTTTTTTCTTAATATTCACTATGCACATTATATATTTATACAGAGTTTAGATACAAAATTCAACTAACTAAATGGGTAGCAGAAGAATATCATCCTTGAATAGCAACACTATAGTAGGTTTCTGAATCAGTTTTCCTCTACAAACCAAATACAGCAATTATGCAAAAAGTAGGAGAAATAATTTAAAGAATGAAGTGGTTTCCACTTCTAGTATCCATTTGTTCATTCATTTCTCACACACATGTATATGCAGCCTCTTAGTCTTTCTAACTTTTTTTGGTATTTATCATGTTCATATATATAAATAAATATATGTATTTATATACATACATACAATGTAGTTACTAAAAGAGATGTTCAGGCAGTTATTGAACTAAAATTATAATAGGGTAGATTTTGTTAAGAGTTCTGTAGGACTAACCTCTACAGGAATATGATTTTATCTGTCAGATATGATTTAATAAATTTTTCTAGTGCTAAAGATATGAATGTTTCAAGAAGCTATGAATTCACTTAAACAAAACAACTGATTTTACAAAAAGAAAACTAAGTTAATGTAGAACTGTTAATTCTGCTTTTAGTCTCACTAATGTAAATCAGAACTCCTCTGGGAAATCCATTATTAATAGCTGACTATCAAACTACCAGCTCATATAATGAAACACATCAACTGACATTTTAACATAGGAAGTTTAATTTCATCTTACAATATATACAAACAAACAACACCAGATAATACAAAAATGTACCACAGACAGTGCACACCCAGGCAACAGAAGGGAAACATGCATCAGTATTTTTAAAATCCTGTTGAAGAGAGTTTTTAAAGTACTATTCATACCTGAGTGTTTTATACCTGACTCTCAGAGCTGATAACTCTGCATCTGAGAGGAGTTAACCCTGATTGCATTTTCCAAAAAGCAAAGTACGAGCAGTCTGAAGGGAGTAAAAAAGACTGAAAGTGAAGCTCATGTTGGTAATAAGAAATGTTGCATATAGTTTTGCCTGAGGGAGCTCAGGCAAAATTACGGGAAAGAGGGTAACTCACAGTGAGCAGGGGAGAAAAACATTCTCCTAAATGAAAACAAGTTCTAAAGATGAGCTCATAGAAACTCTTGCCAGCAAACTATGGGCTTCAAAGCAACTCAATGAAATCGGCCACTGATGTGTGATGGGAACATATAATTGGTCTGAAAAGTGTCCTGATGGTTGCAGCTTATGTCAGGCACCTGAAATTCAGCAGGACAGTAGCTCACTCTCTTTACATGCTTTTCCACATTGATCAGAATCACTGAATATTCATATAAACATTGAGTATGTTTTAGAACATATGTAATGTATTTCAGGCAGTAACATATGACTTGGTGTAAAAATGGCATGAATGAACATAGTAATGTGATATTAGAGATTACTCACATGATGCTAATTACTATGTGCTGCAAGTTTAAATATCAAAACATGCATATTCTATAGGCTTATTCAGAAGAGTCAGAAGTGTTGTTTTTTGAAAATTCACACTAATGAGTGTCACAAAAGGAAAAGTAGGTGGGCAAAATAAATAAAATCTCTATTTTTCTTCTATTATTTACTTAGCATGTTTACCGACCTGAGAGAAATCCCCCAGGCATTAGGGATAAAGTTCTATGCTCCCTCATTTTCCGTCAAGCTTATTCAAATGTATTGCTCTGCTAATGACTCCATTAGCAATACTACGTGGAACAGTAATTCAGGTAACTGGACCTTTTCTAGAGAACACAGTGGAAAACTTATTAGGAACTAGATCTAAAGTTACAGAGATCACTTGGAGAACTGAGGGTGCACCTTCTCGGTCTGTGTGGGCTGCTCTTGAATGGGTTGGCCCTTTCCCTGCCCTCCCCCTTTCCACCTTACTGCTGTCCTAAGCTGCATGTTCCCACTGCTGGGCTTGAGTTATTGCAAACTGCTTATATGGCCACACGGTCAGCCAGAACAGGGCATCTCTCCAGCTGACATTGAATCCTACCAAACTCACAAATATTCATTCACATCCAGCTCATTTCTTGATGAAGCACTGTAAGTATCATTATTACTTTGAGTTGAATGCATTTTGCTACTGAAACTGTTTCACTCCATTTAAAAAAAAAAGTCAATACAAAGAAAAAAAGTAAGAGAGAAAGCATGAGGATGCGTCATCCCAGATGATCACCTGGGTAGAGGAAGGTTTGGTTTCTGCATTGTTATCCAGTAATGCAGAATACACAAGAAGCCCTTAAATAAAGGCCCTAATATTTTCCTGTGGATTGGTGTCTCAGAGTTTGATTCTTTGTTGCCAAGTAAAATCCCAGGTTTGAACAAAGTTTGTCCTTGTGGTTACTTCTGACACCACTCTCTCCAGTTCATTCTTTGATGTTGTATGCTCATCCTACATTCTTCCATGCAGTCATGCACTGCTAAGTTCTTGCTCTTCTTCTCTGTCACACTTTTCATTAAACTGAAGGAACTTCTTTTTCTGGAGACCCTTCAGATTTGGTTGAAATTGGTTGATGTGTTCAGTGGTATTCAACGAAGGACAGATAGCGGGATGGATGACCACAGACACTTCATCTTATAAGCCTTCTTTTCACAAAAGGACAGACTCAAAAGCAGGCTTTGGAACAGGAACCAGAATCCTGTGGGACTCCCTCCTCCTGGTTCAATATCCTGACCACTCACCCACTCTCTTTTTTCTACTCAGTAAATACTGAAGCCCTTCATGCTGAACAGCATAGCCTTTACAGGAGGGAATAAGAAAGAAGCCACCTCCTTCCCCCTTGAACTCTTCTGTGCCATTGGTGAACCTGGCTGGAGTTGATACAGGTTTGAGTCACCCCAGACACTGGTGAGAAGGGGGACCCGACTCCTGCCTTTGAAGAAAGGTTTCAATCAAAAGCTTTTTAAAATAAGCAGCAGTACCCCTACTTTTGTGTGGTATTTGATCTACTAGAAGGCATTCGTGATTTACTTTAGAACACTCATCAGTTACCTACACCTTCATTCTTTCTTTTTCTGGCCAGAGAGCCTGGAACTAAGCTATGTTACAGCCAGCCTTGGTGCTTTTTGCCAGATTCCTTTTAGTTCAGATTAGTTCCCCAGTTAAGTTCAAACACTTGTGCCAGCCCAAGGGAACCACATGGAAGCGAGTACTTTCGTAGCTGGAGATGACAAAGAGGAGACTACAGCTTTTGACTCCAGTGTGGGGTTACATCCTGACTTTAAGTGACTATGAAATTGTGGCTTGATTTAAAGCCCTTAGAGGAAATACAAGAATACTTAGATTATGGATGTCAGGTTCAGAAGCTGCAGTGCTACTTAAGTCACAACTGAAACACTGATTAGACAAGCGCAGTGGAAGAACTTCAGGAAAATCTTCAGGATGCCTCTGAGGCTTAGGCACTGTCTTTAGACTTGGTTGTCTAAATTGCCTTCTGGAGCTGACCTGCTGAATGGAGCATCTTTCTATAGCCACTAAACATAACTGCCTACAGGGTCAGAGGAAATTTGAATATAATAAAGACAGTTACACTTCAACTTTTAAGACTTCTGAACTACAGGCTTTCTTTTTTGTTCATCTTACCCTTCTTCTACCTTTAAGAAACAAGAATCTCAATTAAAACAGATATTAAACATGATGAGTACAACTAAATACCTACTTTTAGCTAATGTTAAAACCATTAGCCTGATTCAAATTCTTTAGGCTTCTACTATGGAGCAAAGGTTCCTTTTTGTTGGGCCACCTCCGGGAAAAATAACAGGATCCTCACTCTGACCTGTCTGGAATTTCTCGACTCCATCTCATGAAATCCTACTGACTCTACAAGAATAATCCTGAGCCTGCAGTTCTGGTTCAGTTGTGCTAATCTGTATGTCCTGGGTTTCAGGTCCTGTAAGGCTGGCTTGTTTCTTCAAGTGAATTAGTTTCTTAGATCCCAAGCAAAACAAACATATTTTTGAACCACAGGCACATAACAGAATATTGCCTTGGGTATAAGCAACAGTTAACTAAGAATCTAAGTTTCTTTGAAACAAGGATCTGAAAAGGAAGGTTTCAAGCAGTTGTAGTTTATCATTATATCAAGCCCATTAGCTTGGGGCTCATATCCGCAATATTATTTAAATGAGTGTTTTGACCTGAAGACTTGCTTCAGTGCCAGTATTTATAGTGAATATCCAGCAAAAAGCTCTTAATAATGGGTTTTCTTCAAACATCTGCTAAAAAGTCTATATTACAATAAGAAATGTAAGATCTTGGCAACAATTTATTGACAAATAGGGAATTTTAAGTGATAACAATTACTTGAGAGGATCTGATGTATTTCTGGCATAGTAAAGTATTGCATGCTGATTCCAGTTTCCAAGTTTTATCTGAAATACTAGAAATTGAGTGTTATGAAAAATGCTAATATGAATCTGATTTTCAGATGTCATAGGAACCAGAACTGGAAAATTAACAGGTATTGCAAATGCTACATGTGTAGTAATTGAAATCTATTTCTTTTCTGGTGTGGCAGGCAGCTTTTACACCACAGACAAAATGCCCTTCATGTGAATAAAATGCCAGCTTTACGCTGGGATGAAGGCCATATCTGGATCTTAAATTGGAGAGCAATGCAAAGTACAGACTGAAGACTAAACATTGCTTGAACTGCATATAATTTTGTTGACCTTCTGTGGCAGATTCTTCCACTAAATCTCTTCTCCCAGAGAGAAAGCCATTTAATATTTTACCCACTGGTGCATTTTCTTTTCTGTGAATTCTGTTTATTATTTATTGGTGGTCTTGCCTCCCCTTCTGAAAGCTATTCCTAACCACTGGGTCCTTTACAGCTTGTTGTGGTGGTTGAAGTATTACACAAGCTTTAAACCCCTCATTTATCAGCCTGCTCAGCTCCATTTCTTTTGGTTGTGACTTTCTCCTGTGGAAACTGATCACTTAATGGAAATGCCCTGTAATAACTTTAAACTTTACTATCATTAAATAAACAATCAGAATGATCACTGGCATCCACACCATTTCCATGCTGGAACAATTCCTTAAAACATGCTTAAAAATGCAAACATATAAATAAGGAAATCACAAAGAGGGAAGAAAAAAATCACCATAGTATTGTGAGGTGATCTGTATTAAAGACAAAATATTTCAAACAACTGAGAACTGAGAGTAACTTCCATACCAAACCCTATCTCTTTCAATTTCTGTACCTGAGCTGTGCCTTTAGATGGCAATTTCTGTCACCTGCAGTTTATGCTCACTTCCGAAGACACAAGGATGCTTGGCAGATAAGGCTTAAATATAGCATAAATTCATCCAATTGGGAAAACTGAAAGCCTAGTGAAATCAGTGAAGTCATCTGCTTCATAACCTTTAGCGGTCTTTGGAACAGGCAAATGCTGCTGTACTGATTTGAGCCAGATTTATGTTTCTCAACCTTTTTCTAAAGACTAAACACCTTTTGGCTCACTTGCCTTATTCTCGACACTGAGCTGGCAGTATCCCAGTGCATGTAAGTCAGGGACCTAGTTGTAAGTACTGTCTACAAGTGTTAACCCTCCTCTGAAACAAATAAGCTGCTGCTTAGCACTGCTGCTGCCGCCAAACATTGTGCAACTTCCCTACATCCTTGAATTTTGTAACCGCCTTGAGAAAGCAGCTCACTCACTGCTGAGAAACAGATTTGCATGGGAGACTCCTAGAGAGAATACTGGTCACACGGTGCCCACCCTTTCTCTCTTCCCCTCCCTCCCACACCTGGGGTACTAGCTTTCAGTAAACCAGGACCTCAAGCGTGCTGTCTCCTGGCATTGCTTCCCTAGGAAACGTAGGATCTCAATAATGTGATCACAGGCAGAAAAGAAAGTGCTCCATGCAGCAGCAACGGTGGAAAGTGATCCATTAAGGTGGAAGACAATCTAGTAGAAGTGATGAAACTTCCTTCAGTCTATTAAAAAGTGACCGAGTCTATCATTAAGAATTCCTGAACCAGATTAATAACCTAGCACAGTTGCCTCATTTTTACTTCCTATGCTGAAAATCTTCCTGGCATACAACTGCCTTTTTAGTGGCTATTCTTTTTTCTCTTTTAAACTTCAATAAGAAAGTAAAAGGATGTTGTTACTTAAGTAGTCAGTGCACACACTTATTAGTTTGTTGTAAGTGACAGCTGCAGGACTTCATTAGTACAGGCAAATGTGAGCAACTACACAGACAAGGGGCTGACTTCCATGGTAGCAGTAAAACCTGCAGAACATACCCCCTGAGCCACCACCATCAGCCCTGACCCCCGCCCAGGGAGGCAGAGCTGCTGGCTGAAGATTTCTTCAGTTCTATTTTCATAGACTGAGTCTCGGCACGAGGCTCGAATTTTGTCACATTTCCTGCTCCTGGGGCTGCCATTACTGGCTTTCCTGCTTTCATACCTTTTGACACAGGAATGCGGGTGGGTGTAGGTCTCGGGGATGACCCATCCAGTCCTGTCTGCAAAAGAGAAAGACAGAGAAATTACATGAACGCAAGACTTTTTCTTCTCATATGTGCTCATCTTATACTTCTTTACTGGTTCTTCATTTACCTCTCAAGCAACCATGTCCAAAGTCACGGCTATTAGCAAATTAATGTTCACATTCAGAACATGGCCATAGCATGTATTGCTAGAGTAGGGCCAAAGGTACAGTTGGGATCAAACGTGTTTTCCAGAGGTCCGGTGTTCTGGATCAAGATGTCATAGGGATGGGAATCCCTGCAAAATTCTGATCAGTGCGACACAGTGCAGGACAGCCTTTGAAGCTACCAAAATGCTGGCTTAGCTGTCAGACAGGTACAATATTAGCATCCTGCAGAGAGGCTAGAATGGGCCCTCAAATCAGTACCGCCATGTGAGGCTAATGCTGAACCCCAAAAATTGCCATATTTTCAAAGGTGGGGCGAGATTTCTCAGCATTATAGGTAAAATTTGCTTACCAAAGTATAATGGGGGCATGGCTGGGGCCACTTACTTCTGCACTGGGAAGTGCAGGGGTTTGGGAGTGAGAGGGCAATGATTTGGATTTCCTTTTCCTGTGGCTGTGAGAGGAGGGGTATGGGAGAGGGCTTGATGAACTGTGATGAGGGTGAAGAGGGCCACCCAAATTTCTGGAGATACCTCAAAGCAGTGTGGACATAGTCATTTTACTACCTTTACCATCCTCCCACCCTGGACAACAAACAGCCTAATAGCACACTTATCCTCAACTTTGGGGGCTTCAGAATGAAAAAAAATGGCCTTGAGAAATTTTTAATGTTTCTTCTCGATGGAATCCAATTGAGGACCCAAGCATGGGGCTTGCAGACCCAACACACTGCCTACTAGGGATCTGTGCCCTTCTGGAGCTCCAGCTAGAGGCCAGGTGAGCTATCCTATAGCTTTGAAAATGGCAGCCAGTACACACATTTAGGCAATTGAATCCCACTATGTAAATACACAACATGCACTTGGATAGGACAAGAGGATTCAAAAGTCTTTTCTGTCTCCATTGGCCAGATAATGTTGCGTACACTCAGCAGAGCCAAAACCGGCTCTTATCGACCATGACCTCAAGAAAATACTTATAACCATGACAGTTCTATGAGGAAAATATGTTTTACCTTCTGCAGTGTGCAATACAGACAAAAATGTTAACAGTGACAACTTCACTGTCTCAGCTGAATTTCAATGTGACTTTTTTTCTGTTCAGATACCAACAAAGACTTCGGTTTCACAAAAAAGAACAGTTTTCATAAGATCCTGGAATCCTAGCTATGATTAAATGATTAAATTCTGCAATTTATGACGTGCAAGCAAAATAAAACTAAACTGCTGAAACAGATTAGATTAGGAGTTCATGTTGACTGCATATTTAATTAAAAATGCTTTTACAAAATGCTCCACGAAGGATCATTTTTCTCTCTCGAAGGATTTCTAGCCAGTAGCATCAGAGCCTTCTGTCTGCATCCTGAGTATTCAAAGGAAAACCATTCCTTAATCTTCTAAGAACAGTTCAAAACCCCATGTGTACACAAAAAAAAAATCACAATTGGAAAACCTGAATGCTGTCTGCCTGGCAGGAAGGAAGCCATTTTCAATAACTAAAAGCAACATTTACAATAGCAGTCTAAAGGGTAATATGGAACTCACATGTAGATGTCAAAACAAGTTAGGCCCGTACAATTCTGTAGGGCAAAACATGCAAATGCATTCCATCAGCCTTGGAAAATATGTCAACATCTCAGGGAACCCAAATGACAAACATCTTGTACTCCTTGAAAGAGCTCCACAGTGTGTAAACATGAGGCAATCAAATGAAGTAGCTGGAATCTCAGGCATTTCTTCAGCTTTATTCACATGTAAATTATTAACTAAGGATTTGGGCGCTTTCAAGTTACTCATTTCAAGCCTAAATCACTTAAAAGCACTTTGAAAAGAACTCTGACTTGCTTTAAATTTCTTAGTTGCCATCTTCTCTAACTAGCTTTAAGTCTCTTAGTTGCCTTCCTTACAGCATACTAGCATGTTGATCATATTCAAGCTAATGCCTGCTTCACACACAGCTGCAAATGCATTTTGTGTCTGCCAAGTGAAATGGCACAAAGGTGGCTCTTCAGCAACCAGTCCTCTTTGGTGAGTGACGGGAAAAGCAAGCCGAAAACTCTCCAGTACATGTCTGTAGCATTTGTGGCAGCGAACCCACACGACTGTCTGTCTATTGATAATTTCTTCTGAGAACAAAGCCCTGTGCAGTTCCCTCCAGCCCTGCTTGTCTGTAGGCAAGAGCAAGGTTAGTGAATACATTACTAAGAGTGAGATAAATATATGCAGCTGCTGAGATCATTAGGTCGACAGGTCGATAATCAGCGCTTATTGCAGACAGGAGGTTGCAGTAAGGTTGGACAGTCCCATTAAAGGAAGAAAAGCAATTTGAATATATAGAACACTTAGCGTGGTTTAGTCATTTATAACAGGTCCTGTTCGGTGCATTTTATTGACATGCAAAAAGAGTGCTTTCATGCATACATTTACTTTTGGAATAATCTCATAAAAATGGTGCTTTTTCAGCACTTGTTCTCAGTCAGATTAGGGATCAGCTTGCCCTGGACATAAACAATTCTGGTCAGTGGTGGACACAGGTATCTAATGTTCTGCGCAGGGCTGATGGGTAAGATAGAGGACCCAAGGAGACCTGCAGCCTCTGATAAAGCAGCTGGAAGTCAGGTAGGCTACTTGACAGCACTTAGTGACACTACAGAAGTATATTTAGGCAATTGAATCCTGAAAGGATGGGACCTGAGATCTAATCAATACAGTCAGTGGAGCCCAGTGGGCAATTCAGCTCACACTGAAGTTGGCATTATCTCAGCTGAATAACTCTCCAATCTTCATGGAGCCAGCATACAGAACTCAGTGCTGATAAGGAGACTTATGACTAGGGACTGACTCAGTTGCCCACACTGAGGTATCTTGTGCAATCTGAGGCACCCCATCAGCTTCCACTGCAGAAAGGTACAGGTCTGTGTTATACATACGAACCTTATACACTTTTCTTAGCTGTCAGAGGGCATGCAGATGGCACCATGCATCTCTGTATGAGGAAGTGAGCTGTCCCCTGGTTCTTTAGTAACTCTAACAGAAGCTTAGAGCATATATGGAACACCTATGAAGAACTTAAGTAGATGCCAATCCCCAAATACGTCCTGCCCAAATGAAAGTAGCCTTACTGCTGCTTTAATGTGTGCCCAGTTAGCTCTGGCAACCAACAGCTTTTCAGCCATGCCCCATTGCCTCAGCCACAGGACACTCTGCATGGTTGGTGCCGTGCCACTATGCTGGCTCTGTTGCAGCCAGGATTCCCTTTGCTCCCTGCAGATTTGCATGTCACTGGATTCACTGCATACCCTGGAAGCGTAAACAGGAGGTGATGGATGCCAATAATGTAGGAGATGGGGAGCTCAGGGATGAAGTGATTATAGGACTGAAACCCATTCTGGTAGCCAAAGAAAATCTGAATTCACCAGCAATCCCACAGCAAAATGTAAGGCATAAGTCAAAAAACAGCATATAGGCATTACAGTTGTTCTTTCTCAAAGACCACTTGTTTTTATTCCATGTGTTTTTCACTGTAAACTATATGAACTGTCCTGGGAACAGGGACTTGGGCTGATGTGCTGAGGCAAGACTAACAACAGCCTACAGTTTCAGGATCACTTTGGTCTGCATGTCCTCTGGTCTCATAGTCTCACATTTTTGGTTGTGCTGTGGGCCATCTGTAATTTAAAAATATCTGCTAGGTCTTTTAGGGTACTCCAGGTATTTTCTTAGGAGTGGGTTTGTCTCTAATCAAGCTAAGGAGGACCAAACCCCATTTTTTCCACTTCTATAGTAATTATCCAATTCCATAGAAAAGGCAGTTACCAGCCTACGGTTTGGTTCTTCTTTTTAATCAAAGTGGCAGTTGGTCTGTGTTAAATGCTGAGTTCAATCCAACTGCTCTAACAATCTCCAGCACATCAGCACTGGGATTCAGGGTGCACCAGAGCCTCTGCTGTGGAGACCACCATGGAGCTGGACCATGCTGGGTGGTAGTGCTGGTGTGACAAGGCCAGCTGCTCAGCTGGCCAGCCTTGGGCTTGTGCAGCAGGCAGAACACAAAGCTCCTCCAAAATGTTCAGGTCCAGCAAGACCAGATGTCAGTGGAGACTGAGTCACTGACCAGTGCCTTTTTCTGTCAATCATTTTGGTTAAATTCTCCTTCAGGTGCCTGTGTCTTTCTTTGGATCAAGGTCTCATTTTATTTAAATCAAAACTGTTGCAGACTCAGAACAGGACTTCGATCATGAGAATGTAAATCTCTAACTACTCTAAAGCATATGTTTGTGTTAACAAACACAACCATAACACCCTTTAATCCATGGGATTCATGAGGTTCAAAAATCATGACGATCCATCATGAAATTACAGTCTCTGGTTTTGGACTAACCTATGCACAAGGAGACACCACAGCTCCGACTGAACCTTTAAGAGTACCATGTGTGCACCTCAAAATTAACTTCACCTGCAGTACTGAAGATAACTATAAATTCAAATTGGAAGAATTAATAAGACGGTAACTGCAAATTTGTTATAGCAACAGATGAGAGCTAGGAACTTCAGGATTATTTTCCCCTTTGTAGCTGGCACTTCATTAGTACATTGTACATTGAATGAGGAGAGCTAAGAAAAATATTTAAACTGGTGAGTTAAGAAAGCAGTTTTATATCAGTTTGTCTTTTATTTTATGAACTTAAACACTCAAAATTATATCAATGTTGGGTTTCTTCTAGGGTTACTAAATAAATGATTGCAACTTGTTTTTTTCTGACTAGTGTGTTTGGAAAGGAGTCATTTGCAAAACAGATGGTGAATATACCACTTCTATTTTTTTTCAGGAGGCTAGGGAGGAAAAAGCATATTTCGGCTTGTTAGAAGTTCCCTGCTCAACTGACTAGAGACCTTAAAAAACAAAGAAAAGCATAAGATAAAGTAAATCTTATGGTTGAACTATTTTCCTTACATTCTAAAACAGGGAAAATGACGTGAAGAAAGTAGCCACTTTTTAGCCAGATGAAAACAAAACAAAAAAGTTTTGTCTGCCATGGTTCAGTGCATCATCGTGGTAGAGACAGACATCTAGTAAAAAAGAATGAGAAACTCATTCCAAGCTTCTCAGAGGCAGAGAAGTTTGTAAATTAATTAATTCAAGACTTTTTAAAATGAACAGTTGCCTCTACATAGTAGAAAAATACTGTACAGTACATTAAATTATATATGCAGGGAGAGAGAGCACACGCATGTGTGATCCCAAAAAAATCCATATGACGACTGCAAGTTTTCTTGAGGGAGAGAAATGGACATGGTAGCCTCTCTCCAAAAGTGTAGAACGGTATCTTAAGTACACTTTGATGTTTCAGCTTGGAAAGAGATGCCTGAAGAGGCATGTTGTAGGGGTCTGCAGACTCCTGAGTGGCATGGACAAATGAACAGGGGTGACTATTCAGTATTTGTCAAAATACAAGAAGGGGGCTGTAACCAATGAAGGTATTGTATAAAAGGTATCAAACAAAAGAGCATTTTTCCCAGAGCCCACAACTGAATTCACTGCCCCCTGATGTTGTGAAAACAACAGCATAAATTAGTTCAAAAAGCAATTATAAGAATAAATAGAAGAAAACTAAGAAAACACAAAGATGTGGCTACAGGCCCTGGTTCAGAAAGAAATACCTACCTATTGCCAAAAACCGGGAAAAGGCGCTGAGGGAAACATTACTACATGTCTACTCACTTAAAATAATCTTCCCCTAAGCATCTGCTGCAGGCTCTGTCTAGCTAAATCAGCTTTTGGACTAATACGGTACTGCTGGGTTTATATTTTGGCTAAGTTCTTCTTTCCCAGGGTATTTTGAGCCAAAGCAATGCAAAACAATGTCCAATAATAAACCTAGGGGGAGGAATATCAATAAATATTGTCCAATATCTTTAAAGACAGAAGTTGAGAGACAGATTTAAGTACAAAAAAGAAGCTGGGGAACAATCACAGAGGCACAGAGAGAAAGTAGCAGAAAATATGGTAAAGGAAGCTCTATTGTAAGACAGCATGTATGGAAGTTGAGAACATCAGAGGAACAGAAAGAGCTTTGCTGTTCACTGGCTGAAAGAGGCTTGAAGCTGTAAGCAATGATACCATGTCTGCCTATTGGTGTTCAGTATTATAGCAGGTATTAATTGAATTATAACTGTAATAGGATTCTACCAAATAAATACCAGCCTGCATGATCAGACTCCAAAGACCTGCCAGCTGGGCCAAAAATCATTATGAGTATTTTCAGAAGTCAGAAATTGTACCCAACAAAAATATAGTTTCCTGTTCTGTCATCTCCATCAATCTTTGTCCCTCTCTGCCTCTCATTCGCAATTTTACAGGATTGCCATTATGAAAATACCCTTAAGGCACTTCGCAGGGACTTCCTTTGAAAGCTTCTTTTTTGGGAGATAATGTCAAGAGTATAGCAGCACCCAACACTGGTACAAAAATACCCGAATTAAGCAAATTCAAATTTTTTAGTTCAGCTTGTATCTGAAACAAATGCAAGGAATTTAAGAGTTTCTCCCCACACATTCCTTCTGGTGTCTCAAATCCAAACTACTGTTTCCCTTCTCCTCACCATGAAGACTACATCATCAGACTATGCTACTTACCACTGACTGTGTTCCTCGGGTGGAAGATGTTGTAACAGGTGTTATAGTGATAGTACTTGTCACCTTGCTTGCTGCAGGTCGCGAGGACAGGTTGTTCCGGGGTGATCGAAGGACGGTACCAGTCACAACTTCTTTATCTGCTGCTATATTCACCGGTCTGACTGTTATCACAGGACTTGCACCATCAGGTGCAGCACTGGGAGAGCGTTTAAACTGGGAACCTAAGTGGATGTGGATTTTGTTGTCTTCTGTCGTAATAATGTTGGCGTTGGCATTGTACTTGCGGATTGGAGTTGGGACAGTTTGTTTTTCTGGTGTTACTTTGAAGACAGCCCTTCCCATGGTCATATCTTGTGACTGCGGAGAGACAGAGATTTCTGCCGGTGCTGCAGATGTTGATACTGTCATAATCTGAATGGGTGATACAGGTCTGTCGGCGAAGGGTGGTCTCCCTCCCTCTGGGGACTTTTCCCTGGAGAATGTTGTTATAGTGACTGGAGACATAGAACGATCAGGGCCCATGGGACTTTCACTGCCTTTCCCTTTCTGGGGCATAACGTTTGGAGACGGAATGATGGTTATTCGTGGCTTCTGATTTCCCAAAGTAGGAATGACGGTGGTACTTGAAAAAAATTCCTCTGAGGTTGGACTGGTTATCTCCAAAGTAGCTGTGCTGTTCTCATGGTCTGGTGTCACACGAATATGAAGAGGTTGACCCTGCTTTGGTGAAAGGACTACCTCCCCAGGATGCGCTGGACTACTGTGGGTTCGGGCTCCTTTATCAGGAGTTGTCTGAGCCCCATTCTCCCTCTTTCTCATCCACGGTATCCACGATTTCCTCATTGCAAGTTCATTTGCTGCTGGAGGATATCTCTCAAGCACTGAAGAACGCTCCATGGGTTTTTTCAGACCTACTTGTCGCAGGTTGCTCATGATGTGATTCTCCTCCTGGAAGGATTTCCTTATAAACACTGCTGGAGTTTCTTCTTCTGCTGCTTCACTGTTTACAGCATCTGTTTGCACACCAGTGGATGTCACAGGAACATCGACCATTCTTCGTCCATTTATGCTGGGCCTCAGAGCACGGCTGTAACGCTTAGAAAGCTCCAGCTCTCTCGTTAGGTTCAGAACTTCCTGCCCCATGCTCTTGTTTTTATTTTCTTCTTCCATAAACCTTTGCTGCAGAACCGAATAATCAACTTGGAGCTGAGAAAGCTGATCTTCTTTGTTCATCAGCTCATGTATTTTTTCCTTAAGAGCTTGAACTTCTGCTTTCAAATCTCTGCTCTTAGCCTCTTCCAGACGAAACCTGTGCCTCAGCTCTGCCTCCTGGCTCACTGCTTCACCTTTTTCTATTGCTTTGGTTTTGGCAATCTGGAGCTTCATCTCCTCTAGCTGTTGAGAAAGAAAGTTAGCTTTATCCTGCTCAGTCCTAAATTTCTGCTCAAGCTGATCATATTCATCTTCTGTCTTCATCAAATCTCCTTCAACCACTTCCAATTGTTTGAGACGTTTTTTCAGTCTTTCAATTTCAACAGTAAGTTCTTTAATCTTGTTGTCCTCATGACAAACATGCTCTGGTCCTTTCCTTGCTCGACCTCTTGTAATTTCTCTTTCTACTTCCTCTATACCATCAATTCTTTTCTTTAACAGGTCAACTCTACAACTTAGTTCAGAGGATTTTTCTTCTTCACTTCTCAGTTTGCCGATTAACTCATCCCTTTCCCTTGTCAAGCTAGACACTTTTTCCTCCATTTCAGATTTCAGTTTCAAAAATTTCTTACTTTCTTCTATCAGTTTCTCTGTTACATCCATAACTTTCCCTTGTTCAACTTTAAAACTTTTGCTTAGATCCTCAACCTTTTTTTCCTCCTGCTTTATTTTTTCCATCATATTTTTTCGTTCATCAACCAACATTACAGTAAATGACTTCAGCTTTGTAAGGTCATCTTTTAAGCTTATTTCAGCCTTTTCCAACTTGCTTTCTGATGCCTCAAGGTCTTTCACTCGAGTTTTCACCACATCCAACTCATTTATCAAATCCTTAGTCAAATTCTTTTCTTTCTCCAAGTTTAAGTGTAGCTGGGTGCATTCAGACTTGCTTTTATTGAAAGCATCTTCCAGCTTCTCTAGTTCTGACATTCTTTTCTGCAGTTTTTCCACTTCAAGTTTCAACTCCTTGCTATGGTGCTCTTCCTCTTGTAGCTTACTTTTCAGCTCTTTACACTGTGACTCAGTTTTTGTGATCTCTTCATCTTTCCCCTCCATTTCAAGCACACGCTTCCGGAGGTTTTCCACTTCTGCCATTAAGCTAGAGTTCCCACATTCTCCTTTTGCTATTTTATCTCTTAGTTCTTGAAGTTCCTCCTCAGCTTTTTGAAGATTTTGGTTAGTTTCCTCTAACTCCTCTATTCTGCGAGTTAACCCCACTAGCTTAAGCCTTAACTGCCTATTATGTGACTCTTGATTAGCCAGTTTAGCAGTCATCTCCTCATGTTCTTGAGAAAATGATAATGTTTTGTGTTCAAGTTCTGCCTCTAACTTCATCAGTTTTTGCCCATCTTCTTTTGTTTTTGCACTAATAATCTTAAGCTTTTCTTCTTCTTCCTTTAGTTTTTGATTTAAGTCCTGTATTTTCTGGCTTTGTTGACCAATTTGTTCAATATGCATTTGTCTTTCATCCACCAGCATGAGTGCAAATGATTTGAGCTTGACTAGTTCTTCTCTTAGTTTATTGAGTCTCTTTGTATGTTCTTTTTCCTTCCGAGCTTGATAGATCTTCTCCTGCTCAAGAAGTTTCTTCAACCTGAAACAAGTTAGAAGAGATGTATCAAACTATAATATACATATGTATGTATGTATATTGGTGTATTTCTCCACTTTTGAAATCAACTTCATTTTATCTTTTTTTTTTTAATTAATAACCTAGATAGTCTTTCAAGAAATAACCACCTACTACAGTTACATGTAAATATTTTAAATTACAGAAGTTATTTGAACGTATATATAAAATCATCTAGATAAATGAAAACCAGTGAGATTTTATACATTTGTAGATAACAAATACATTAGTTTTAATTCCTTTACATTTATTTCTCTCTTGGGATGATGTTGGTAAAAGTATGTAATATCCCAAAAGGACAGGTATATGTACTCACCAGAACATTTATACCATACTTGTTTTACAAAATGGATTCCTCCTTACGTCTTGCATACACAAAAATGTATAAAATGAGACAAAAAAATGAAAACCAATTGCTATATGTGGCCACATTCCTGATTATAAATAAACCAGCAGGACAGAAAATTACATTAGCACACAACTGATAAACATATGGGCATCACAGACATAAGAAACTAGCAGGAAGATAAATTTGCCAGCATAATGACTATTACGTTTAAAGGTTTGTTCTTCCAGTCATGTTTTCCATTTACAAAAGTAGATTTTGTGGCCTGCAAGCATCAGACTACTCAAGCCTCTGGCTACAGGTAACCTCAGCTGGAAAATATTCTTCTTTATATATTCTGTAAAGCTGCATGTTCAGACAATATAAAAGCTTGCAATAGACACATTAGGCGTATGCTCAGAAAGATAATAAAAACCTACATTTTCCATCTTTACCCATACAACATTTCAATGGAGAAGTTTAATGTTTTATATCTGCAAGTTTTGTTCAGGATACATTGAGATCAGCACAGGAAGTGTCTGCACATATTGTAAGCACAGATTTATGACGATGGTGATCCTCAACTGATAAAGAGGAACAGATAACACAGGGATATATCTAAAGGCAGCGATACTACTTAGAAAAGAAGGCACAGGTATGCACACTGAATTTGCTGTGAAATGACATGTTTTTCAAACCACTGTCAAGGTATCTGCAGCTCCCATATGCCCTATCAAGACACATGTGATGATTCAAATCCACTTGCTTTGTTTACCCCATGTCTCAAGCTTTTTTACCTTCTTTGTAACGGAGACACACAATGCAGGGGTAACAGCAGAGCAATTTAGCACCTATTAACTAACTTGCAATAACTGGAACATACGCATCTTGGCAAAGATCAACTTCTGTCAGTGTTTTTATCTTAAATGATGGATGGTAGTGGATGAAACACGAGATATACTGCTGCCCCTGCAATGAAATGGTGCAAAGAGCTCTGCGGCACAGTGTCTCTGGGAGCCTTCATCTGAACTCTAAACTCAAAACAACAGCCATATTAACCTGGTCCTCCAGCAACTGTTAATGTTTCACTCCTTGCTCCTCAGGGACCAGAGTGAACAGGAACAGCAAAGAAAAGCTATAAGAAAGGAGAAGGAAGTCAGAAAGCAGAACACAGGATGCAGTAGGTAGGGAAGGAGAAGGCTGAAGTATGCATTTGAAAATAAGAGTCGAATAGGATGTGGGAGTAAGAGAATAGTAGGAACCAGTGGGAGAGAGAAAAACAAACAAACCTTATAGCCAACCTTGCTGGGTCACAGATTATTCTCAAAACAATCTCTTTAGTTCTGGCAGCTCTTTGGAAAGGACTGAAAAGATGTGCTGGTGGATGCCTCATTATGGGTCAAGTTAGAATATCAAAAGGTAAGAAAAGACCTGCTGCCACTCACAAAGCATGCACTTTTCACACTGAAGAAGGAAATTTATTAGCACGCATTATATTCCCTGGCTGCTCTATCACACTGCTTCGGTCAAAAATTTCTGCCAAGAACTCTCCCTCATCTCCCCCAGGCTACATCTTTAAAGAAACAGTATGCATCCTGCTACAAAATATTATTTGTTGTGACAGAACAATGTGCCCTAGCCTGGTGGTGCTCCAAATGATCCATCTCCCAAAGTCATGAACATATATATGAGAATAAGAGATCTCCAAAACAGAGAATGTTTCCAGTTTCCCTTGTCCCACAGGAAAATTTAAGATGACCTCTATAAATCCAAAAAAACCAAAAGACAGCATTTTGTTTTCTTTTGAACAGCCTTGTCATTTGAAAGGCTATCTAGAGATGCTCAGAAAACCACCTATGATTTTGAATCCTAGACTGTCCATAAAGGGCATGTGTGGTTTTCACCCTGCACATGCTACCAGTGGTACACACAAGCCAGGCTGCTAAGCAGAGCGCAAAACAAAACACTGGCCCCACATGGCCCCACGATTACCTGAGAGTTTACTGAGAATATTATCATGAAAGTCACTGAAAAAAACCCTGTTAAACTAAGACAAAGAAATGCCAGGAATGAGACTGAGCAACAGGAGGAGAAAGCGCATTAGCACCATCACTGCCTTGCTGTACCTAGCAGGAGAATCAGCGTTGGGGAATAACTGGCTTGGCCCTTCTGCCAAAAACCAAAATAAAGCACTGTAACTGTGCCAGTATGTGGAGGTGAATTTGTTAACACATCTGTACTGAACAAGGCAGGAAGCACTATGCAACATTTTATCCTGCCTCAGCTTTTACATGGAGAAATTAGACTGCCTGAGATTTGACAAGTGAACTTTCACAGAAAATACTTGAGAATATTTCTATTTTCAGCGTCCAGGAAAACTGCTTCTAAAATCTGGTTCTGTGAGGGATGAGTGAGAAAGCAGCATCCAGATCTGTGCAGATGTCAAAGGAATAAAGAAAATCTACATCTTTTCAGTGTCACTTCTAAACACTAAAATAAAGCTGAGTTTAAATCTGCTTCTGCTTTTCCATCCTTGTACAACTGTCATACCTCAGTGGTTAAAGTGGAACTTCAGCATGATTGCAAGGTGATGTTGTCCCTTCTTGACTCTTACAACTGATCTATTATTAGGATTCTCATCTGACCACTGCTGGTAATGTTTGCTAAGTATTGCAGGCCTGCATGGGCTCCAGGGCAACACTAGAAGCACCTCAGAGACTCAAAGCATGAGTCTCTTCAGTGTGTTATCCAGAGCAACTGCACTTTGGATTTTCAAGAGGCTGGAAGTAACCTGTATTCAGGGTTGAGAAGACCTTTAATAATAAAACACGGGGATAGATACAGCCAGAACACTGACAAGCCAACATTTTGGTACCCCCAGTCTAGTCCCTATATCTTCTGTGTCAGTTTGGGGATTTTAGAGATGGGAAGAAATACTTAGATAAAATTGGATAATCTGCATTCATCAGTAAGAGTCTCAGAGGCTGAGCATCCAGACCATAGTGGCAAAGCACACAGATGCATTCGGGTTCCCTGTGGAGAGGGCACAGCCTGCTTATCTGTGGAAAGCACTGCTGAGGTCTGTGTAGCACCTCTTTTCCCACAGGTTACCACATGTATCATGCCAAAACATGCAGCCCTTAGTCATGCCCTAATAGCATGGTCTTCTGCTGTCATGAGGGTCCAGGCAGTCTCTCCCTCTCCTTGTTATCTGTCCTCCCCACAGTATTCGAAGAACAGGTGCCCTACAGCTATCCAGTGTTCAGGATGACCACACTCCTCCTTTACAGAAACTGGGATAAATAAAATAGCAAATGCTATATATGAATATGTGCAAAGTGTTAACTGCCTCAGTTAAAAACAAACACCCGAGGGCAATGCTGTTCCCTGATTTTATACCACAAAGGAAGAAGCCTCTGACCTTGACTGGCACGGACAAGACACTGGACTACACAAGCTACTGACCCAACCTTGCATGGTCCCTGCTGCATCAGGGTGCTGTGTCTCCTGCATCCCTCCACAGACTGCAGCATTAGCTGTTCACAGCCACACTGGGCAGCAGGAGAGAAATCTGTGGGCAGCTGTGTTGGTGAGTTAGGAGCATGAAGACTTTCAACAACCAATCTCAGCTTGCAGAGCAGGCAGACACTGGAGTGCAGGAAGAGCAACTATAGACTTAGTTTTAAGCTCCTTCACACAGTATCACAGTATCACAAGGCTGGAAAAGACCTTTGAGATCATCGAGTCCAGCCTATGACCCAACAGGAGGAAGGTGGGAGTAGATGGGGAGTAATCAGACCTTCTCTGTCCTCCTTCCTTTAGTGCTGAAGCATTTTATTGCACAAGGTCTTTCTGCTTCCCCTTCCCTCCTCCAATCTCCCAATTGATCATTAAAAGCACAATGGGATGCTGATAGCTGCTGAATCCTATCCCTCCAGACAGGGGACTTCACAGAACCCTTTAGGCTGGAAAAGACTTTTAAGATCATTGAGTTGACAACAAACCTAATACTGCCAATTCCACCATTAAACCATGACCCTAAGCACCACATCTACATATCTAAATTTTAAACACTTCCAGAGAGCCTGTTTTAATGCTTGACAACCCTTTCGGTGAAGTAATAATTCCTAATATCTAGTTTAAAGCTCCCTTGGCACAACTTGAGGCCATTCCCTCTTGTCCTGTTGCCTGTTACACAGGAGAAGAGACCAATATGCCTCTTGCTACAACCTCCTTCAAGGTAGTTGTTAAGAGCAGTCAAGTCTCCCTTCAGCCTCCTTTTCTCCAGCCTAAACAACCCTGGTTGCCTCAGCCTCATAAGACCTCATAAGACTTATCTCACAAGACTTGTGCTCCAGCCCCTTCACCATTTTCACTGCCCTCCTCTGGAGATGCTCCAGTGCCTCAATTTCTTTCTTGTAGTGAGGGACCCAAAAGTGAACATGGTATTCAAGGTATGGCTTCACCAGCTCTGAGTACAGGGGGATGATCACTTCCCTGGTTCTGTTGCCCACATTGTTTCTGATACAAGCCAGAATGCTATTGGCCTCCCGGGGCACCTGGACACACTGCTGGCTCATGTTCAGCTGGCTGTCAACCAACACCCCCAGGTTCTTCTCTTCCAGGCAGCTCTCTAGCCACTCTTCCCCAAGCCCGTACTGTCACATGGAGTTGTTTGGACACAAGTACAGGACCCAGCACTTGGCCATTGTTTCTTTTATTATGGTTATATTCCCATGCTTTGTCCTACCAGTCCTGGTTGCCTTGCTCAGGCTGGGGCTAATCACTCCCACAGGTTCAGATCCCATGTTTTTCTTAAAGCAGCTCTGGCCAATATCATACCGTTCCCCCCCTCCCGTCAGCTACATGCAGCTACCAGGAAGTCCAGTTATTGTGTCAAGGTATTTGTGAGACACAGTTCTGGTTTATGGCATAGCACAGTTTGGAAAATGGCACACTGGAAAAGCTGGGAAGAGGTGTCTAACACAGGAACAGCTGCAGTATCTGCCCTGAGGGATGAGTGATGAAGGACATGGATGGCTGTAACTCCTCCTACCTGCGCAAAACACAGAGTGGCTGAAGAACTTCTTGCTGGAGTATATTCTGGATTAACTCTCCTGGTTTGCCATCAGGGCGGTTTAACCTTCTCCTGAAGGCTGATCAGTTCACTGAATCTATAAAGCTTTGCCTAACCACATATATTGGTTTTCCTGTCTTATTTCTGCATATGTCACTGATATGCAAAGGAGGGACCCCACCGTACCATTTTCATAGCAGACCAGAGCAAGACTTCAGCATGAATTATAACTTACAGCTGAAGAATAATATTTTCATGGTTTTGAACGACATCACAATATTTTCATACCAGAAGAGCTCCAATGGGCATTACTGGATTTTAGATAGGATTTATTTGTAAATGGTAAAAGGAGTAGCTGCAGCAAGACCTTAGCTTAGCAAGAACTATTAGTTCTTGCCTGCATTTGCAAATCAAATTACAAATAGTGGTGAGTAGACATTTTCTTGCCTTCTGAGGGATCATAAACTTCATCACTATATTTGAAACACAGTGAAATGACCTGAAAGGACACAAGCTGCCCTTGTGGTCTGCATATGTGTGAATATTTTACCACCACATTTCAGCTGTGTTGGCCTGGTTTAGCTCCCTGCTTGGTAAATGAACTAAGCCAAGCTTCCTAAGGTGTCTCCCAGTGTTTAGTGAAGCACGGACAGGGAGTGGGGAGGGCAATCTGGAGAGAAGTGAAGAGCTATTTCCCCTGCTATCAAGACAGGGGCAGCAGGAGGAACATCGGGTATAAGGAAAGGGAGGAAGCAGGTAAGGTCTCTGGAGGACCTTTTAACTGAGTTTGTACATAGCCTGGAGGTCCACAGAGCTCCTCATCACTGCTCTAGCACAAAGCTATCTCAGCCCTACTGCTCTTGTAGTACACTATTTTGCCATTTAAATTCTGACAAAATTGTTGGGATGAGTTGTAATGACTTTTGTCCTATTTTGTGGATGGCCAGTAAGTGGAGGTTAAGAAAATGCATTAAGGAGTCTGTCACTCTAAGGATGACCTGACTGACAGCTGATAAAGGCTGCTTCCTCCCAAGGGGCCAATGGCATTTCTGCCACTCACACAGCCTATCCTAAGGAAGCACTGGGAAAGCAAATGCCTTTGCAAGCTCGTCTTTCCACTCCAACCCTAAAGAGTTTGCAACTGCGTATGCAGTTAGAGAGACTGGACAACTTCGTACTGGTAGCTAGAAAGCTGCTGCCCATTAAGGGATGTGAGAGGCTGTTCACTAGAATCCCAGGACAATGAAAACCAGCAAGAGGTGGTTTAACTTAATAAAGGAGTTCCCTCTTCATTTTTTTTTTCCTGTTTAATGTAGAACAGCTGATTTTGAAGATTATTTCTACAGCCACTGAGAAATCCTCCACATGTCAGGACTATTTCTGAGTGCTTCCGTGCTTGAGGCCAGGCTGAGATACCCAGAGGCTGAAAATTTCATGGATTCTGAGCACTTACAGTTTCAGCTAAAGTCAAAGTGAGCCAGAAGGTGGTCAGGCTCTCGAGGAAGTAAAACAATCGGGCCTAAGACGCAAGCTGAGCAACTGAAAATTAGGTAACACTGTCACTTCATCAGCTTCAGTACCTCCCTCAGATCTACCTCAAATGAGAGAAAGATGTAAATGAGATCAGATCCCATGGCAAGAAAAAGAATAAAGCACCTCTGTCTTACTTACTGCTTTCTATTCATTAAACTTTAAAGGCAAGGAACAGAGACAAATGTTTGAATGACCTTGCTACTGAACTTCCCAAGTTGCTGTTCCACTTATCACAGGGCCAACTCTGAAAACAAATAAAAATTTGTAAAAAAATAGTTATCAGTTATGGTAATTCTAAAGACAAATTTTTGTGGCTACCTACTATACAAAGTGGAAGTGTAAAAACCTGCATATCCTTCACTGCTGAATTTACTTTTGAGAAGTGATTGTATCAAATTATATCAAAAGCAAATTAATATCCTTGCTGCTTCAAAAGCAAATGACAGTTCCCAAATTACACTGAAAGAAAGAAAACATTTTCTATACTTAGAAGGATACATTGCTCATGTTCCACAATAAATTTTCCTCCTCCTTTTGCTTCTAACATTGATTTTGTAAAAATTAAAATCCAGTTTACTGAAATAGCTCATTTGTTTTGAAACTTTACTTCAACTCAACAGTGACTAAAGGCAGTATTTTGGACTACAAACACTTACTAGATTCAGCGTCCCACCACCCTTCCAGCACCTTGTTCACACTGGAAAAGCACTTAAGATGTTTAAGAACAAAACAAGAACAAAACCCCTCCAGGCTAATGAAACAGTATTGCAACCGGACCGGCACTTTATTCCAGCCTCCAATTAATTTCGCAGGTCAGAGGAGGGGAAGGGGAATGAGCACAAAGCATGCAAACAGCATCTGTGAGAAAAAGAAGCTCAGCCGAGAGATGAACATTGCCAAACCTGTCTCTGAGCCGATGTTATCCTTCCCTGACCCCTCCATGCGCTGTCTGGCCGAGGAAGCCCGGCAGCACATCCTCACCAGGTGAACCCTTCCAGGGCTTCGGCCAAAGGGTAAAACCAGTTCTGCCCCGTCCAGCCCAGCCGGAGCCGCGGCGGCGGGAGCGGGACTGCCTCAGGCGCTCTCCGAGCCTGCCGGCCCGCCCCCCACGACGCTTATGCCCAACACATTGAGTTAACCGGTGGGGTGGGCATTAAAAACAATTAGCACTGCTCAAATTAAAAACCGTGTTAAAACAATCTGAATTATCTTACCTTATAATTAGATTTAAAACCAAAACAAGCTAACAAAACAATAACGAAGAAGGACTATTTGGAAGCAGCAGGACCCTCCCGGCGCCGGCTGAGCCCCTGGGGCGGAGGGAAGGAGCCCTCCCGCCGCCGCCGCGTCCCCCGCGCACTGCAAGGTGCGGGCTGGGGCCGGGGGCCTGGGGGCCGGGGGGCCGGGGCCGGGCATTGTGCGCTCCCGCCGGGGCAGCGGGAAGGGGTGGAGCCGCCGCGCCTCGGCGGGGCAGGAGCGCTGGGAAGGGTTGCGGGGGCTTGGTGGGTCGCCCCTGGCAGGGCTTTACGTTTAGCACCCGGTTCCTGGGGTTTATTATTGACAGCCCCCGCCGGGGTCCCAGTTTATAGGTGAGCGATTAAGAAATTATAATCTGATCTCGGATTACTGTATCCAGTTCTTAAATCCCCGGCACCAGAGGAATATGGAACTGTTGGAACGGTCCAGAGGAGGCTACGAAGGCGATCAGAGGGCTGGAGCACCTCTGGGGAGAGGACAGGCTGAGAGAGTTGTTCAGCCTGGAGAGGAGAAGGCTCCGGGGAAACCTCATAGTGGCCTTCCAGTACCTGAAGGGGCTACAGGAAAGCTGGGGAGGGACTTTTTACAAGGGCAAGTAGTGACAGAACAAGGGGAATGGTTTAAATTGGAAGAGGGAAGATTTAGATTAGACATTAGGAAGAAATTCTTCACAATGAGGCACTGGCATAGGTTGCCCAGGGAAGCTGTGGATGCCCCGTCCCTGGAAGTGTTCCAAAGCCAGGTTGGATGGGCCTCGAGCAGCCTGGTCTGGTGGGAGGTGTCCCTGCCCATGGCAGGGGTGGTGAAACTGGGTGATCTTTGAGATCCCTTCCAACCCAAACCATTCTATGATTCTATGGTTTAACCCCAGCGAATTGCTTTCGCTTAACTGAACTGGGATGCACAAAAGCAATGCTTCCCAGTCTGAGCTGCTAATTCATTCCTCTGACTCAAGATAAGTTCCTGTTGCTTTTCTGTTGTCTTGCTGGTGTTTGAAGTGACGGCACTACTGTTGGTAAGCACTGGCTGATCTTAAGATCAGTTGATAAAGGCATGAATGCATGAAGAAAATCCCCTGTGGATTTAATATAAATGCATATTTGTTTTGGAAAATTCATGCCTAGTAGCAAGGGTAACTGAGAGTCTGCATGAGGTCTGAAAAACACCATTCTGCTAGCTCCCTGCATTTAAAAAGTCCTAAATCAGCCCTTTTGTTCCCCAATCAACATAAAAGAATTTGGGGATTCCTTCTGTTTGGGGAATGATTCCCTAGAGTGCCCATGGTCACCTTTTCAGTCTTTACAAAGGGAAATAGAAACCATTCGAATCTTTCCCTTCCTCTTTCCTTTCCCCCTCTCCTTTTTTCCTTTCCTCTTTCCCTTGCCCTTCCTTTTCACTTTCATTTTTTCTTAAAAAACCTGTAATACAAAAAACCCCTGAAAACATATAATGTGAAATATTATTATCCACAATAATGGACCACTGTGTGTGTTTACGTTTTTGAGAAACTATCTAATTCCATGCTCCATTATTTTTCCTTGGGAACCTTGCCTCATTCAGTATACAGGCTGGACAGTGCCCATTTGAAAAGCAGGTGCTTAATGGTTGACTTTATGCTTTTTATTCAAGGCCCTATTTACCACAAACCCTTCAGTGCTCATTTCTGAGTGGGAGATAGAGTCACAAAGGGACTAGGGACTAGGCTGGACACTTGTTCTTGGGTACATACATAGAATGTGGTTTTCAGAGTCCTGCAAAGTGGGTGCTGCATGTGTTTATGTCACAGCCTCATTTGCATCCAGCCCAGGAGTGGATGCTCCAGACTCCTGCATGTCAGAGCCCAGATCTCCAACAAATTCTCCAAAATGAGAATAAGTCTTAAAGTAAAAATTGTTCACTACTCATGTAAATTAGCTTCACGTGGCTTAACTAGCACCATGTACGAAATCGTCACACAAACTCTACATGGGTAGAGTCACATTTTCCAAGAAAATATATACTGGACTTAATAATTCTCTCCTTTTTTATATCCTCTATGTCATTTACTAAATACTTGCCAAAATATAAGGTTGGGATCCTACATAGTAATTATTGCCTCCTATGTGCAGAGCTGATGCATCTCAATATGTTTCTATTTTTCCAGTGTCAGAGGCAAGTTTCTGTGTTTCATTATGCAATTACAAATGATCACATGCATTGAGAAGTCAGATGTTCTGTTTAATCTACTCACTATGTCCATTGCAATCCTAATAACTGTTCTGTTGGAGCTGCATATTCTTTAAAAAGAGGAAATTGCACACACAATGGCAAACACTAAAATAAATATCCACCATCTAAATTTAATGATGTGGCCTTATATTGGCACTTAGGGGACCTTCAGAATAGTTTAGATCCTGTAGATTGCCTGCATAAAAATCTGCACTCTTGAGATAACAAAATAATTGATAGCAATAGCAGTTTGTCAGCTTCAAGGCAGATTGATACTAGAAGGGCACAGAGGGTTTCAAAACTATCTGCTGACAGATGGCTTTGACTGTGTAACCGGCAGCTGAGAGCAAGGCTCTGCCCCACTGGTGCTGCTGGCTCTGCAGGAGGCTATTTGGTTGCATAGCCTGTCCCAGACAGCTCTGGCCTCTTGAGTTCATTGCACAGCTCATCCCAGTCCTGCTGCACCCACCATTCAGTCCTAGGGTCCTCCTCACCTCTGCACTCCATTCCTAACTCCCACCTCTCCCAAATCCACAGCCCTCCTAGATGTTCTCTGATCCATGATGCTGTGTATGGACCAAGCTGGAACTGCAAGCAACACATCTTCCCTTTTCTGTGTTTTCATGGTCTCAGCTAAGAGCAGAAATTTCAGAAACATCAAGAGGATCCTAATATTTATATTCAGAAAGCAGTTGTTAGATATAGCAGTCAGTTTTGTACAGCTGTAACAAGAAGAAGGAGGGCAACACTGGGGATCCAGGACTAAAGGGATCACCTGTCTCAAGACATCTAACCATTCACAATCACAGCAGCCATGCAGTGAAGTCCTGCCCACACCACAGACTTAAAGGCATTACCTCTACTCATCACAAATTTGGCAGCAAAAAACCCATCAGATACAGAAAAATGTGCCATGAGAAGACCAGAGGGAGACTGAGGACATTGTCTGTGTCCTTGCTTGGCAAGGGACAACCTAAAGGAAATGCTGAGAGGATGCCACAGAGTCTGCCCCAGTCTAAGCCATTGCCTCTTGCCCTGCTGCAAGCAGGGTCATCAAGAAACACACGGTGTCCTCAAGAAGGTGACACATCATAAAATTGCAGAATGGTTGAGGTTGGAAAAGACCTGTTCCACGGCCTGACCAATATCATTGTGAAAAAAATCTAGATTAGATCAGATCACTAAGACAAGGTGACATACAACACATACACTGCCTCATGGTAATCAGCAGTGGCACTTGTGATCACCAGCAGTCCCTAGAGGGCACTACAGGCTCCCCCAGACCGCTAACTCCCCCAACTTACTCTGCGATTTAGAAACAAAAGCCCAGGGAATGTGATGCAGAGGCACTGAAAGTGTCTGGATGTGAGCCAGCAGATGGCTGGATGCAAGACTTCTTAAAGAAAATGCAGCATGGTCATGATGAGCCTACACAGCCCACATTTAGCTGAGACACATTTGTACCACCACTGGACTTCATAATTTAAGTTTTTTCCACCATCAGTTCAGGTATTACAGGTACCCTCTACTCAGGCAGTACCAGAACTATTGAGGATATCACATTGAGGATATCACAGTTGAGCTCAAACATGCCTGTAACATTTACAACTTTTCTTTTTACTACATAGGAATCAAATTATGTGTACATATCAAAATTTAAAGGTATTTGTATATTGTTATTTCTCAAGAGGATCTTCACTTTAATGTCACATCAAAGACTGGGACTGGGAAAACCTAACTTTTCCCCCCAGAATTTCATGAATCTATGCTGTTGGGATGAAGTAGTCCAAGAAACACATTCCTGAGTAAAGCAGCACTTGCAAAATTGTGAGACCAGATAAGAAAAACACCAAGAAATAAAAGCAGGAGAGGGGATAGATAGGAATTGCAAATTCCAATGCACCTCTGAAAGACAGAAATCGTACTGTGCATCTGGCACAGTTGTCTGCTATAGAGCAGAGTAACTGGGAAGCAGAAGATGGAATTGGTTTAACTATTTAATGATGTGCTAATAGACTACACATTTCTCTGATACGTTGCTCTCTTTAAAAACTCGCTGTACTCTGCAGAGGAATGGATTCCTCTTGTGGATCTTAGAGACTTGTAACAAATGATCGCCTGATTATGAAATTCTCTGTAAACAGAGCTTTGTAACACTCTCTGTTGGCTCTTTATCTTCAGTGCAGAAACATGTAACTTTTAAATAAGGCAAAGCTTGCAACTTTCTCCACGTTCCCTAACATGTTATGAAAAGCCAAAATATTTCTGTTTATGCAAAACAAAACTTTTCCTGAATTTGTGTTGACTTACATACATGAAAAAGTACACCAAGTAGCTTGCCAGGCCTCATTTTTTTGTTCGTAAAACCTTCAAAGCAGTGAAAATCTTCCATCTTTTTTTTCCCTTTTTTTTTTTTCTGTTGGTAAGTTAAAGTAATTTGGTAAGTCAGACCTGTCCTCCGCTTTCTACTTAGTTGCCAGCTCTGAGTGTAACAGGCTTTAATGAGTTCAGTGGCATGTTGATAGAACTCAAGAACTTTGAATACTGAGGGAGAGAAGAGGCTAATTTTAATTTGCTGCTGAAGATACAGTCAACAAGGTGTTCCACTGGGCCTCCTGCGCACAAATAAATAATGAAAATAAATAAAATAAATTCTGGAAACGTGACTTTGTAGGAAATGCTTGAGAAGAAGACTTCATGTTGCACTCCGTGCTGTTATATCTCAGGCAATACATTTTATATGCCGTATGTGATGCAAACTAAAAAACTTTGTTTGGTGGACTGTACTGACAACTGGCTTTGTTCACCTTTGTTCTTATTTAAAACAGGTTGTTGCATGCAGCTGTTAAAGAAACTGTGTACGCACACACACACACACACATTCACACACTGGCTTTCTTATTACTCCCCAGATCTTTCTAAATACATCATGCTGCCTAAATTTAAAATTGTTTTTCTCTTTGCAGCAAGAAAATTGCCCTGTGTTAGGATTTACTGCCTTTTGTGGAAGCATGATTCAAAAGTTTAAGAAAAGCATTTCTGGCTTTGTTTTCCTTTTCCATTATTTTTTCACTTTTGGGTTTTCTACTTTCTTAACGCTTGTGTGTATCTTTTTCATATCTGGGAAAGCTCAGTATCTCCAACATTACACACTTGCTTGGATATTTTAGTAAACAAAACTTAGTGGAAACCAGAAATTAATATGGAAATGCACAACAGGAAGTTATATCACTAGTTTCTCCTCTCCATGAGGAACAAAGCGTGCACTGGTGGGACTCTCTTAAGTAAATGTGATTGCAGGTGAAGTAGGACCTGTCTACACAACTGGTAGGCACCAGTCTACATTATACCTGGTCAAGGATACTGTTCTATAGTACATTTTTATCATTATTTTGTGAATAAGCACCAGTAGTATCATAGAAGGAATCTGTGGCACTGTAACCAAAGCATCTCTGGAATCAGGGCCAGGGGTGTCAAGGACTTCAAAGAAGTGCCATATGTCAGAATTATTTAGGTTTGAACCGTTCACCTAGCACTGCCAAGTTCACTGCTAAAGTATGTCCCTAAGCAACACATTGACATGTCTTTTAAATACTTCCAGGGATGGTGACTCAATCCTTCCCTAGGCAGCATATTCCAGTGCTTGGCAACCCTTGCCAATATCCACTCTGAACCTCCCCTAGTGCAGCTTGAGTCCATTTCCTCTAGTCCTATTGCTTGTTACTTGGGAGAAGAGACGGATACCCACCTTGATATAACCTCCTTTCAGGGAGTTGCAGAAAGCGATAAGGTCTCCCCTAAGCCTCCTTTTCCCCAGGTTAAACAACCCTAGTTGCCGCAGTTGCTCCTTGTGAGACTTGTGCTCCAGATCCTTCACCACTTTGTTGCTCTTCTCTGGACGTGCTCCAGCACGTCAATGGCTTTCATATACTGAGGGGCCCAAAACTGAACACAGTATTTGAGATGTGGCTTCACCAGGACTGAGTACAGAGGAACAATCACTTCCCTGGTCCTGCTGGCCTCATCATTTCTCATACAAGCCAGGTTGTCATTGGCCTTCTTGGCCACCTGGGCCCACTGCTGGCTCATATGCAGTCTGCTGTCAACCAACACCCTGTGGTCATTTTCCTCTGGGCATCTTTCCAGCCACTTTTCCCCAAACCTGTAGTGTTTCATGGGGTTGTTGTGACATAAGTGCAAGACCTGGCACTTAGTCTTGTTGAATCTCATACAATTGGCTTCACCCCATCGATCCAGCCTGTCCAGATGGTTCACTGCTGCCCCCTGTGGACCTGCCATACTTAGTGTTGGTTGCTTCTACTTTATCAGAGCACCGTGCTAATGCCATCTTTCTCTGCTCTGGTCTCCACACTTGTTTCTCTAAATTACTCACTTTTGATGTACTAAGTGTTCATGTGAAAAATGATATGCAGGAGTGACCTTGAGGCTTTGAGAGCAGGGAGAGCTGTGACTGTTCTCAGCTTACCTGGAGAGAGAAACTTTGTCTTTTGGCAGTGTCTTGGCCTCTTTCGCTCAATTTGGATCTGAGACATTAATTAAAACTGACTTATTTTCACCTCTGTGTTGCTTTTGTTCTGTTGACAGCTGACTCTGTTGTTGCCCTTTTTGCTACCTGCCTCTTACTTGACTTCTCTGAGTGTAGGATTATAGAACAGAAATACTCCATCTGGAGATAAGGGTGATGTTTTTAAGCATGACAGTAGGTAACTCATAAATAACAGTGATGAATATTCCCTTACTGGTAAGGGAAAATCAAGAAATTAAGACAGAATTACTTTTTTCCCTAAAGCGTATCATCTATGGGTGCAAACAAGTTCTGGAAAGTCTCAGCGCCTGTGCTATAAAAATCGAGCAACATCATCAATATGTTGCCTTCTGCTTAATTTTCACTATATTTTTTTTTTATGTGTCTTCTGTTTGCAGCCCAGTTTCTCTTCTATATTCATCCCTTCTCCATCTTTGTTACCTCTGTCATCAACCTGACAGGGTTTACAGCACTCTACTTTTGCCAATGGCTACTTCACCTCACCACTCCCTCTGTTATTATTAATCTCTTAATTGAGATGCACAAGATTCACTTCTTATATTCTTCATCTTCTGGTTGCCATCCCTTGCCCTAAACTTCCCTCTTCACTGTTCTTCATCCTTTACCTTCCATTTCCATTGGCTCAGTTCTTGCCCTGTTGCTCTAACTCTTGCTGACCTTTCCTGGATTTCCTATAACAATGAATTTGATAGAGTGAATAAAATGAGCAGGCAGGAAAAATGAGAGAAAACAGGCATCAAATAATTACTGCTTAGTTTTAGCATCAAACAAGTAGTGTCGGTAGTCAGCTTGACATTTCTCCCTAAAACATGGGAGAAATGTTCAAACAAAAAGAGTTAAGAGCTTTAAAATCTGGGTTTAGGAAGTAGCGTAATTCATATAATTGCACGCACTGGGCTAGTCAAGCATGGAAAAGCTCACACAGCTGTACAACAGCAATGCATCTTGAAAACAAGAGGCTGCTCAAGTGCAGTCAATCAAAAAACTCCATCTCCCTCAATACAGTCTCAGATTTTCTTAGAAATGCAGGCTATTTGTGCACTGTTTATGTTATATTTGGCCCCTTCAGTCACAGCTTGACAAAAGGATAAAACAAAAGCAGAGAAAAATAAACAATCTCACAAAGATTCCATCCTGATTTTTAAACATGACTTCCTGTGAGCACCTTATTCAGTGATTTAGCAAATAATGAATACTCAGTAAAATTTTCAGATGCTGTAAAAGAGCAGTCAGCAGCTGCTTTCATGAACTAAAGAGAGATTGATAGATTTTAACAACATCAGCACTGAGTAATCCTGGCTGTCACACCACATCCTAATATGCCATGTCCCAACCGTCAGTTTGAAAGGCTATGAAGGTATTTCTGTTAATGTTCATGCCAGGACCCTCAGCTCTTACAGAAGGAGCACACACCTGCCCACCGCATCCATCTCACAACTCTACCTTTGCTAGTGCTTTTTACCCCTGTGTTCTGGAGGTGCAGCATAAATGGACACCTCCCTTTCCTCACCAAAAAGAACACTCACCAAACCCCACCTCAACTATGAAAAAAACCCCAAACAAAAATCCCCCTACAAGTACTACCACGTAGATAATTACTAAAGCTTGTGCAATTCTTAGGTTTGCTGCTGCATTAGAAGATTTGTGTCTATTGAGAAAAAATTATAGAAGAAACTGTCCCACTGTACATTCCCCCACCCCCTGCTCCCCGCAGGATTCACCCATGGGCTAATCTCTCCCAGGATTTGAGCCTGCTGTTTTAACCTCCTACTTGTAGTTGCTTAGACTGGGATCCAAAAAAGACTCACACAGATTTCTGTAATGCAGTTAGTGAAGTATATAAAGTGTGAAAGATTAAAAAAAAAAAACAAAAAACAATACACATAAATCTGAATGTTCATAGGCACCTGATTTTGGGGCAGATCTGTATTTTGATTGCCAAACTTGCTGTTACATATCCTTGGAATTCCCATCATCTTGCCTGAGCTGAGCATAATTCTTCACCTAAGGTTATTTGGGACTCAGGAAATACATCTCTTTACAAATAGCGTGGTGAGGGGGCTTGTTCTGAGGACCAGGGAAGCATGGGCTGACCACAGCCATGGCACAAGGACAGGAGCTGTAGGTGCTTTTATTCAAAGGAAGACCTGCACCTGCGTCTGTGAACTGCATTACTTGCCCAGAGAGTGGCATACCTGGTTTTGTTTCCCGTTTCAGTCTAAAATAAATCCAACTTGCACTACCGCTTTCCAAGAAGATACCGCTTTCCTGAACCTGTGAGCATTTAGACAGTGACAGAAAAGAACAAGGAAAACTTGTGCACCCAGACAGAAAGCAAGAAGAAACCAGGCCATTTTCCTACAGTAAAGTGCTCTTGCCTCTGCTTGCTTTAAAATTTCTTTCTACCATGTCTGTGTTGCCCTCTGAATAACAGCAGAGCTTATGCATCCTGGCCTTGATATTTTTTAAACAGATACTTAATTGTCAGCTGTTGACTTCCACCGAGCATACTTGCTTACAAATCATTATTATTTTAAAAAATGTTGCAGTGATGTAAGAAAGTGCAAATGATGCCTTATACACAGAGAGGCAGAATCAGTTTGGAAAAGCTTACAGCCTCATCGGCAGAATCAATAGGCAATTCTGACCCAAAATAATTCAAAAAACAGAGGCATTATATGGCCGTAGGGATTATGTAAAAATACTATAGTACAGGAAAATAAATATTGTTGTTAAGTGGTTTGAGAGCAAAACCTTATGGAAGACTTGGAACTCCACTCAAGAAACTGCTGTATGTAATACATTTGCATATGCTTATATAGGTACTTCTACAATTACATACACACACACACTTTAAACATTTGTAAGAGTTCCTGCCTTAATTGTCATTATTCCCATTAATCAAGAAGAGCACTACTGACTTCAAAAGAATTGCACCAGTGCCAGCTCCGTGGTCATAAAATCCAGAGTCGCGTTGTTGTTTTTACAGATTACTTATTTCCTAAGACCTGAAGAAGTTGGATGCAGAGCTCAGTGTGCTAATGATGAGCACAAAGCAACAGTGCTTGCCGCCAAAAGCAAGTTGAACCAACAGCACATAGTCTGTCAGGTGAGGACATGAGCCAGTCAAACCAGGACACACTCTTTTCCAACGCAGGATTAGCAATGCCCACAAAGTGTGAGATGTGCAACAACTGCAGGCAGTAATGCTCTATCCTACACACTGCCCCTCTGTCTTTCACCACTATGGACACTGCTGTGCTCCTACTGCTTTTGGAAAGCAGAATTGTATCCCAACCACTAATTAGCAAAATGAAAATATGTTGAAAGCTGTGCATCATTTTAAAAAAAGTTAAATTATCTAGGAAAAGCCTGATATTTAAATGATGAAGGAGAATACATCTATCCCTTTCCAGTTCCTCTCAAAATAAAATTTTAAATAGAACTGTACGGGAATATTCATTTTGTGATAGATATACTTTTCACCAAAAGATACTTTTTCACCTATGCCACAATTACTATTATCAGAAAAGCATCGCTGTCACTCTTCTATAATTTAGCCTGATTTTCTGCTCATTTCTTTATATTTTCTCATTAGGGCGTTATATTTTCAGCTGTGTTATATTGATCATTGTCTAACAAACAACTGGATAACAGAGGTGTGCAAGTAATTTGTTTTTCAGTTCCAGAATTGAAACAAATATTCAATAACTAACTATCAAAGAGAAAAGCTTTATTTTCTGTCATTCAAGTGTCTTTCAGTGAAAGGAGAAGGAGAGACCTTCAGTGTATTCCTGTGTCTGGGGGAATTCGAATGCCCAGACACTGATCTACATGAAGCATTTCAACCCTTTGGTGAAAAGAACTCAAAAAGTATAAAGTGATGTGCAAAAGTAGAAAAATTTTGTCCCAGAAGAGTGGGAAGAGACACCCTGAGAGACCAAATGAGAGAGGCCTTAGAGGGGTGAGCTCAGGTCCCATCAGGTTGAAGAGAGGATTGAAAGTTTCCCACAGAACGGGTAAACAGCATAATCACAGGATTATTTAATGGGGTTCTTTTACAAGCTGAACTTGTGAATTAAGCCAACAGATTTCCTTTGATGATGTTTGTAATAATTATCTTACACCCAAACTGGCATTTTTTAAATGAGCTTTTCAAAAATTAGTCCAAACACTAATTATGGCAACACAATGTAATAATCACAGAGGCTTTACAAATATGTGCTGATTTATACATTTTACATTCCACATTTCTTCCTCTTCAGATTTGCACGAGCTTGGGTAAACATCACAAGAACATTTGGTTTGGATTTTTGCACCCCCTGTATTTTTTTCATTCTGCATTTTTCCACATTTAAGCCTTAAAAAGAAATGAAAACTGAAGTGATGCAAATACAAACCTTGTTATTGGTATTCCCCACTGTGAGTGGAGATACTGCATCAATGAGAAGCAATGCACAACGTAGTATCTTCGGGGAAAGAAGATGGAAAAAGCATTACGTCTTTTCAGGGTTAGGAAAGCTTCTATGTAGGCTGACTGAGTCAGAATAAACCACCAAAACAGATGACATCTTGAGGATCTTCACACAGCTTAGTGGAAGTTATCTGACCATGTAGAACAGGTCTAAAATATTTGTAGGCATTAATCATAAGTCATGTACTTGACTAATCAATCTGTACATCTCTGCACAGGAAAATTTCCATTTAAATGTAAAGCAAATATCCAACGTGTTTAAGCCTAAGTGCCTATTAACATATATTTATACTTGTAAATAATTGTCATCTATCTAAATTTTTTAGAAATACAGTGAAACCTAGCACTTCCACTGAAACCTGTTTCCAATCTTTCTGAATGAGAAAGCAATTTTCCCAACATGACCCTGATTCAGTTCTAGTTTTCTTTGCCTAAAAAAAATGACAACTTAAAAGGATGACTTCAGTAGAGCTGTGAATTGATATTTATTTCAGTAGTATAATAACTCTGAATCATGCCAAAGGCCTTTTAAATGTTAAAATTGTTACCTATTGCACCCTGGACAGAGTTTGGGTTCGTGAGTAGATTTTGAATTAAGTTGTTTTTTCCCCCTGTCTGACCCTGGGATTTGAATTGATGATTTTAGCAAGCAAGTTTGCTAGGAATACTGAACTACATGTAGTTTTGTATAATAATTCTCTCTCAAGAGCTGTGAAGCTGATGCCTACTTAAAAATAATTTTGGAAGTATAGCTGAAACAACACATGATGCCATTTTATATAATCCCAGAAGTGACTGAAAGACTGCACAGTTTTGAGGACTATCCAAGTGTGAAGAGATGGATTTGGATTAGTCCCAGCTCACGGCAAACCTCACATTGTGTAAGACTCGCAATACTTGCATATTGTTTCACTACAGTCCAATGTGACTGTTTGTTCTCTCATTTTTAAATTACCTTTGGAGCCATTTTGTTGGAACTTGGGACCAGATTCATTAGTTAAAATATAAACTTTGAGCAGTTGCTGCCTTGCAGTCAGCTAGCAGCTGGCAAACAAGATCTGCAAAATGGATGACCTTCAGATTTACTTAACTGTGCAGAAATGGTATTTGTCATTGTCAGGTTTTTTCATTTATTTCCTTTAATAGACTATTAAAGAATTCATGATCTGTGATCCTGTGAATATATGACATTGACAAAAACAAAACCAGTGTTTCCAAACCATGCAGATAGTATGTCAGCTTAAAAGAACAGAATAAAAACTGTACTGTTGCCCTTGTCTTCTACAATATAAGATTAAAAGTTTAGAGATATAATTACTGAAAAGTAGACAGAGAATTACTCAGTGCTCTCCTATGGCCAGTAATGTGTGGTAAGATGAGTAACTACTGTAGGCAATGGTGAATTCCCACAGTCCCATTGGGCTGGCTCTTCCTTTTTTCCAGGTCACAATTTGGAAACCAGGATGCAGAAACAATCACAAAATGAGAAAAAAGTTTGATTGTATGCATGGGTAAGAACTCTTGGCACAAAAAAATAGCAAAACTCTTTCTGTAAAGTAACTTACTTTCCAGATTTTAAAGGAATCACCAACAGAATACACAATTACAGGCCATAGTTTGTGCTAAATGTTTGCACCATACACCTCTGTAAGGGGCCATTCTTACCACAGAATTTGGCCTTAAACTGGTAAATCACAGAGATTTATGAGCCTTGAACACTTCATACACTTGTCTTGATTGTTCCCTAAAGAAGCAATTGACTGATGGATACTCTGTCCCGTTGTCTTCTTGCCAGCTTCTTTGTTTTACACTCTTCGTAAAAAATCAAGAAAAAACACAAACTGGACAGGTAAGCACACAAAACATCCAAGCTATGTCACACTACAGCCTTTATGCTTGTTCGGGTCCATGAAATAAAGAGGAAACAAAAATGCAAGAACTTCCTAGTGAAAGGGTTGGTGCTGCCGTCTCGTGGGAAAAGGGAGAAGGGGAACTTCAGTAACAAAAGCAGAAAGGAAAAAGGGGGGAAAATAAAGAAAGAAGATTGTTAAAATCTGCTAACATTAACACTCTCATTTTTGTTTCAAGACGGCTGTGTGCTTTATTGCTCACAGATCAGTTTCCTTTGCAGGTGATGTGGGCCCAGAATTACATCACCAGCAGAGCAGCCAAGAGCATCTCGGTGCCAGGATGACCGAAGTCAAGAGGAATGTATTATCACAGACCGCTGAGGGACTTGCCAGTGCATTCCTTGCTGGGGGTGCTGCGATGGGGGAAGCAGAGAGGAGACAATTTTACGTGAAGACTGAAAGGAAACTTTGTGGAGGAAAGATCTGGGGTCATAGTCCTGCTGTCTCCTCTAAGCAGATCTAATTATGGCCATGTACTTCAAAAAGAGGGTTTAACTAAAACCAGATTTAGCAGGGCACTGCTTAGGAAGTACAGACTGAATCCTCGGCCTTGCCTTTGAGGAAAATGCGAAATGCTTCAGTGCACTGGAAACAGTGTTGCTGAGGTTGTAAAGAGTAATTTGAAGCTGCAGCAAGGAAAGCATGAGCCAATTTAAAATCCTCGTCATTTCAATGAAGCCTTACAAAAAAATGTGACTAAACATAGTATCTATGCTTTCATACAGACAATACTTACATTAGATACTGGATGTGTATTTACTGAGACATTATGTGGTGGGGTAAAAGAATCTCAGCAGTCTCGGGATCATGCTGGAAATTATCAAATTACTCACAAAGCGGTTGCACAGATCTCCCTTAACAAGCGCAAACAAAGCCTTTCTGCCACACCGCACCCTCTATTCGACAAAATATGTCCCCTGCATATGAAAGGAAATCCCTCCTCCCCCCAGTTTTGAAGGCTTTCAGGCTATTTCTGCCATACATCCTTCAGGAATGGCTCAGTAGTCCTCACCACAAGTCACTTTCTGAACCATTCAAATCAATGGGAACTTTCCAGTGCTTTTAATAGCAGCAAAATGTGCTGTCAACAAACTGGATTAGAAGAAGGGTACAAGATAAATTGTTCAGAGATTAGCACCTCTAAAAATGTCAGGATTTTAAACCTAATCTCTTAGGTTGATCAAGAGGTCAAAGCAGTGCAGGGGTTACATAGAGCTCTCCCCCTTTCCACTAGAGGAAAAAGCCCCGTTGATCAAATAAAAAAGTTTATACTCAATCCTATTATTTTTTTCTTTCTGTTTTTGTTTCCCCCCTCCTACAGTTCCCTAAAGAGGTGGAAGGGCTAAGACTAGGCAGAACAGAGAATAACCAAGCACTGCTCCATGTTAAGCCTGCTTTATACAAGAGCTTTTTGGGGTAGGGAAGTGCCAATAGCTGGTGTAGCAGCAGCCAGTTCAATCCCCAAAGTGCAGCTGAAGACCAGGGGGGTGCCTGTTCTGGGAGGACTAACTTTGTCATTGCTGCATGATCTCCTGCTCTTCAGGTGTCTACTACAAGCCTTGAGGGCAGTGCAGCTCCAGTCAAACTGCTCGTTCTCCACCTGCCAGACCAAAGACTCCTTACCCCATTGTCTGCCACCAAGGGTCTCTGAGCATTTCTCCTTATTCCTCAGCCTCTTCTGGAGGAAGCTGTCTGCTTTTGCACTCACAGGGACAGGAGATACCCAAGGACAACTTGATGTTATGGATGTTACAATGGCCAAGGTGGGCAAGTATAGTACAGGGGAATTTTTGTCGAACAGCAAAATTAGAAAATACTGTCTATAACTTTTAAAACATTCCCACCTTTAGATATGATTACAGCATACTATAGGGAAATTTGCAAAACACTTCAACCACCATGTCTGTAGTAGCACCTTCCACTAAAAGCACCAGATTTCTTTCATCTCCATCTTGCAAAGGGTTGTCAGTACTCTTTTCCTGTAACATACCAACCTTTTCCGTAACTTTTCTACAACTTAGTTGCACTTGGTGTGGCGAAGCCAACACCAACAGTCAGGCCCTCCAGCTTTCTCCATTTACCCTTCCTAGCTGTCTACGTTTTGAATACCTCTGTGCAGTTTTCTCTTTTTTTTATACTTCTCATGCATAATTATTCTTGACAAATCATGTTTTCCTGTTACTTCCTTCCTGTGCAAGGCTGACCTAATAATTAGTCCCTCATAGGAACTGTTTGCTTTTATATCGTGTCACTGTGCACAGATTAGAGATAATGTATGAAAGTGTAAAAAAAAGTATTCCAAAGTAAATACGTTAAGAGAGTGTTAGAAATACATTAGAACTGAGGCATATTTCTGATCTCAAAGATTTTCCCTTTCTATCTTGTTAAAACTTTCACAGGACAGAAAAAGTAGGTGTTACCTCTAAAAGCTGGTGTGAACAACAATCGTTAGGAAAGACTGGTAAAATACTGTGAGGAAAGAAATTACTTAAATTACTTAAATCCAGGACAGAAATTATTACTTCTCTTATTGTACCAGACTGCTGTGAGGTGGCCATCCCACAGGACTGTTCTTCCTCCGGCTCACTCTGTCTCATTAACATTATAACTGAGGTCAGTAGAGTGGCTGACAGGCAAAGTTCACCTCCGTGTCCCTTTTATTTTCATGGAGACTACAAGTCTATTCAGCTCTTAATAAAATAACCCTCAGGCCTCAAAGCACCACGGTAAAACAAAATATATATATAATGGTACTTATAAAACAAAAATGCCTAGGCAAGACCCTGAGAAATGCCTTTGGGCAGGTCAGTTCTCTGTCTTAATATGCAGATTAAGTGAGTATGGGAATTTTTTGCATGTTTTAACCTATTGCAACTTAATCTTTCAACTACAAACTGTTTCTTTTTGAAAAAAGCTTTTGTTGACTGCTGCTGTGGGGCTTTTCTGAGAAGTCATCCTGTCACTGTCTTTCTTTATGAAAATAGCTGATACATGATATAAACTCAAATGATACCACTTCCAGTTTTTAATACCTACAGAGTTGTGAGTGTGGCTTCAGTTTCACGTGAACTCAGCAAACAAAGATGAGGTGTTAAGATCATTTAAGACTACACACTAATGAGTGGTTTCCAGCCCATCCTAATTTTGCTAATCTGCTCTGCAAGTGATCTGCGAGGAGGACCCTGAAGAGGGAGGGATGAGCATGCTTGGTTTTCTATGTTTAGCTACATGCAATGTTCTCCCTGCTTGGTCACTACTAAACTGGAAACAAATTTTCTCGTTAGTGCCTTAGACAAACAAAGTGGATTAAATAACAAACATCAGGTTTCTCATGTCACTCAATGTAAATCAAAAGAACTTCTGCACTGCAGTTCTTCCCCTGCAGCCACCAGTACAGAGGCTCTGGCGACTAAAGTCGCTGGATTTAGTTGCTCTTAAAGATCTGCTTTCAATAGAACTTCAAACTCAAATTCTCTTTTTTTTATTGCTGTTTTTCCAGAATTAGTAGAACTGAAGTTTAGAAGACACAAAAGAGCAGGAAGAATATGAGAAAATGCCCACAGAGATGCGAGTTGATATCTCAGCAGCAGTAATACGAGACAGAAAGCTTTTTAATCAAGTCACTGAAGGAAGTCAGTTCAAATCAGGTCATAATCTTAGGCTACTTTGAGGCCTTCACAAGTTGAGCTGGAATAATAAGAAGGCAACAAAGGACAAATTAAAATAAACATAAAATATAAAGACCAATGTAAAAGGTATTTTAATACCACTTTTACTTTTGTAGCAGTTTAGTTGCCTGTGTGTCCACACATACACAAATATCCAGCACAGAGTAAAAATGGTATCTATGAGAATCAGATGGGAAATTGCTCCTTACTTGGAAGTAGAACAAATTCTTTATTTTCTGCTAAAAGAATCAAACTGCTAAGATGCAGAAGTATTTTTGTCCTTTAAAGTCTGCCAGTCAAATTAGGAAAATGGAGAGACAGAAAACCAGCAGCTATTAAACCAGGAAATATGGTCACTGTAGCTCATGTACCACCTACTCAAAGCTGGCGCTGAACTGAGCTCAGGAAATACACTAAACAATTTAGCTCCTGGCCTTTTGCAAATGCCTGCCACCAGACTGTGGTTTCCTCAAAAGCATTTCTTCTTTGAACTTGCCTTAAGTATTTTTCTCAGAGTTTGGGTTTTTTTTTTACAAAAAAGCACTGTGGGTTGATTTCAGGCAGTTTGGTATGAGCATGAAAATTTTGTACTGAAAAACTAAGGCTGTTACCGAGTACCCATTCTTCACCTCAGGTAGGTGCTTTTTCTTTTGTTAGAGACTCAAAGAACAAATTACTTCCATAAGAAGGACAAACACTTGAAGAAAAAAAACTGGAGACTATAAGCTTGTGAAATAAACACTCCAGATAGTCCATCACAGGCTGAGCATGTTTTATAACAAATGTTAATATTCTCTTCCAGAGGAACATAGATCTTGCTTGAGGCATGTGTCTTCAAAAATGTGAAAAATACTGCAAATGGTTTGTAACTTTTCAAACCTAAGTGCGAAAGGCATGGCAAAGTCCCTACCACTAGTGCCAATACCCTAATATGTGTTGTGGTTTTCCTTACCCTGTCTTCCTGCTGTGATAAACAGTGCCCTGTCCTTCACAAAATGTGGTGCTTAGCTAAGCAAGCCAGCCTCAAACTTAGCCAATGTAAATAACATCTGATCAAAAGCTGCCAGTAGGTGAACCCAAAAAGGGCATGAGTAATTCAAAACAAATTTGTTTCTTAACTCAAGCGCATGCTACAGGAGCATTCAATGGTATTCCTCCAGCTCTAGACTTACTAATAACATGAGTGCAAAAACATTTACAAATGGTTTACATGTGAGTTTAGTGTCATTAAAACACAGACAGACCATGTCACTGCTGAACCAACAAGCGCTGGGACATTGGGGATACTCTTTGCACCATCTCAGGTACTCACCTCTCCCGCTCCTGTTCCAAGAGGTTGGTAAAGTCATCGCTTTTGTTCATGTAATCTGTGTGTTTATGTTTCTCATTTTCTAGCTCATAAACTGTGCGGCGATGGCACTTTTCTGCCAACAGGAGCTGTTCCAACATGCGCCGATACGTCTCTCTCTGCTTTTCTTCAAGTCTGTCCAGCTGGATTGCAGAGAAAGAGAATAGACTCTTTTAAAGATCTCCTTGCTTATTTCATCTGATTTATTAACCAACAGTGTTGTGTTTGGTAAATGTGAATCCCATAATTTTATGTCTTGGGTTGTACACAAGGCAGTGACTAGAAATAAGAGTAACTGTCTTGTGAAAGTAATGAATCCTCTGGATGGCATGTTTGCAATAAGCATTTGCATGGTTCTCAGATACACAAAGGACAGGACTTCGGTTAGTTTTAGAGTAACAAATACTGTTGCAGTGCAGAATTTCCCCTGTGGTGAGGTGCTTTCTGCATTTTCCTCATTTCACGCAGGAAAATCTGTAGCAAATGCCAGGGCCTGGGAGCCTGAGTTCACACACCTCTATTAGGATTAGACATCTACATGTGGAGTGTAAGGTGTAAGCTCAAGGCTGAAATTTAAGTTATGCATCTTCAACACATCTGTAGGACTGCTGAGATAAAAAGTCTAAACTATTTAGATTCAGCATAGATTTAATTTTACAAATTATCAAATACAATTCATCATAAGCCTTAGAGATTTACCCTTCACTTGATTTTTGGACAGAAATTTCTCTCTTTCTTTATTAGCAAAACTTTACCTTTTTTATCTTCTGGGTTTTCTTAATTAATTAAATATGCCAATTATTATTCAAATAAACACCTAGGTCAGGAAGCTGTGTGTAAAAAGTTGCCAGGGCACACCAAAGCCACTACAGCTTTTCAGGTTGCTCCTTTCACTGTTTCTTGGGAGCAGATTAAAAACTCCATCCTCCTCCCTGCCAAAGCAGCGTGCAGCCCTGGTGCTTCTCTGCTTGCCTGCACTCAGCATGGCAGAGACTGCCTTGCATATCCCCAGCCCCCTGCCTTGCGGATTTCGCATCTTTCTCAGTCCTGGCTGCACTGGGCAGTTCCTGTTTCTTAGAGTGCCTTAGCACTAACTGATGGAAATAAAGATCTCAGGAGGACCAAATCAATTTGTTTTCCAGAAGTTGACCATGGCAGTCAAAGTAAAACAATCACTGTATGTTTTTAAAGGTCAGATTCAGCCTTTCTGAGAGCAGATATTTTGCACTTATGAAATTCTGTTACCACCCTATTTTAGCTCCAACATGACCTCTGTAGACCTACACATGACAGAATTTTTACACTGAGGTCTTTGTCAAATTATCGGCCTCTTCAGACAAAAGCTCTGCTAAGCTCTTTTAATCTTGTTCAGCAGTATTTCATGCACGCTCCCAAATTTACCATGATCCCAAAAATATTAGATCTTCAACAAGAATACAGAATATAAAGTTGTCCCATGGTAGACACAATTCCTGGTGAAAATTATAAGTTCTAATGCTAATAAGAGAAATTATGAAGATCTGGAAAAGCACTACAGTATATTATATTGTATGTTGTGGCATGCTCTTTCTCCATGCCAAGGACTGTTACGAAACTATAAACAAAAGCATTGGATGCTCATTTTGGCATTCACACTGGCCTCAGACATTCCCAGGTCTATTCTACATTCATTTTTTGCTTGAATTTTAAAGTAAGAGATTGAGTCCTACAGGTCTCCTTTAGGGGCTGAACTGACTTTGCAGTCCTAGAGTTTAAGTGATGTAAAATGATTATGGATTTGTGACCCCATAAATATGGTCAAAGTCAGTCCCCAAAGGTCTTCTTTTCCTAACTGTCCACATGATAGTGCTCTAGTATGCCAAGAAAATCAAAGAGCTCTTACCAGTGCTGTGAGCAGCAGAGGCTGGAGCCTAGAATTGAAAGGACTCTAAAAACCAGAAATGTAACACTCAAATATTTTGTTCTCGCTTAACAGCACTAGCCCTAAGTAGCATACAAGCTCTTTATTCTTTCTATTTAAACCCAGTGATTTTGCCTACAGTATATTCTGCAGTTGAGTGAAAAAGAACATTCAATTTTTCTTCAAATTCTTGTCATTTATACAAGCACTTTATTGTCTTCTTACATGCTTTGCACACAAGCAAAGTACATGAAGTCTTACCTCTAGTTATGATGAACTCTGCACAAACGTAATAATGTAAATCAAGAAGTTATTACCTCTGAAATTGGTTTTTCATAGACGTCTTCCCCTATAGACTTTTCTTGGGCAAGGATGGCATCCCTGTGTAGCACTCGGAGCACGTTTCCTGGAGTTGCAGACCCATAATGAGCTTCCAAAACTTCAGGTTTGGTTTTCTCTGTCTTCAGCATGTGGATCACATCCTCCCTTGCCTGTAACATTGCAAATCAGTACCATAAGCCAACCTATTAACCGACAGGGAAAATAAGGAGAATTGGGGATATTTCATACATACAGACTGCAAACACAAAAATATAATAAATTACGAGAATGCCAGGCTGCCACTGGAAATATAAAAACTTTAGTGGACATCACAGAAACATATTCTATGCAATCTAAATGTGGTTCTTGTAGGCATCAATTATTGTATTCCCACCTGTCATTACACTTGAACGCTATGAATTTTTATGTGGGTTTTAACTATAACCAGGGAACACCAATAATTCATACTTCATCTTATTCACTGCCCATGCTGTTCCCTGACTGGGGTGAGGAGATGAGTATCACAAGCAGCACAAGTGGGCTGAGCCAGTATTACTCAGACAGCCTCGAATAATGTATTCGCTAGTCATTCCCTACCTGACTTTGTGACTAAATGTTCTCTTCAAGTGAGTTTAAAATAAAGTTTTCTAACTTTTGTTTGCTTAAACAAAAATGCTGCAGACCCCAGCTAACCAGCATAACTGGTGGCAGACCTGGAGAGGCTGAGCACACCCTCCTGGCAGTGCAGGAGGGCTGCTGACACTGGAACGGAGGGTGTATCTGGGAGCAGTGGTGCTCCTGTGGCCTAAGGGAGTGCAGGGCCCAACTCCTTGCTCTGGGTGGGAGTCCCCAGTTTCAGGCAGCATGAGGAGGCATGTGGGCACGATGAGCCTGCTCTTCAAGGCCACCTGGCCATGAGTAAAGGGCATTTTAGGGCTATGCTGTGGACAAACTCTTAATCCAAGCTTTCTTTCTGATCATACTGGCCAACATCTGTTGAGTCATGTAAAATGGGGGCAGGGCACTTGTTGTCCTTCAAGGCAGGTTTATAAGGCCATGATCCAGGGAAGGGCTGTAAAAGGTACAAGTTTTCGGTGGGCAGGACAAAGCTTCCAGATTTCCCTGGAGAGCATGCCATCCACAAGCCCAAAGGTATGTGGGGCAGAAGGGTATAGGCACCAATTTTCCTCTCACTTGCCCTTCCTACATGCAACCATGAGAGTTTGTGAAGCAAATTGAAGGCTAAGGAATGATTCAGATATTTAGGAAAAATCCTGTACAAATCCTGCTCTTATGTAAGCAGTGACTGTTTAGGATTTATGAATTGACCAATGCTTCATGCTTTTCCGCAGTGTTCGTAATGGCACTCCATATTATCCCTGTAGCAAATCTTAAATCTTTACTCAGTACCACAGATGCATCACGGCTCTAGAAAACCACCTGCTTTAAAATGAGCAAGGAAATAATTTCAGAAAATGGCAAAGACCCTTTAATCTTTCTTTAACTAAAATACAGTCATTTGAAAATAGAAAAAAAAATTTAAAAAGGCAAAGATCATGCCATTAGATTTTGAAATAGCCCACTTATAAGCAGCCAGCTGTAGGTGCTTACTCTGTGCAACATTTTCTAACCCTAAGTAAAAGCTTTGCGCATGACTGCAAGATCCAAAATACAGACTGAAATAGTATTAACGTTTTCTCAGCACAAGCGTGGAAAGGTGTATCACTCATGGATGTCAAAATGACAAGTGAATTATGTGGACTAGTCCCAAAGAGTGCCAAAAAAGACCATACACCTCACTACATCATGTCCCACGAATACGCCACTCTCGGTACAGGAAAAATATTATTTTAGGAAAGTTTTAGACAGGTTCAGTAATATATCATTTTTTATATCCCTGTAGAAATAAGTTATCTTGGTGCCTTCGTTAGTCTGAAGCCAATGCTTCTAAAATTAAGAAGAAACCCTTAAACAGTCTAACAGGATAGCATGGGAGTTTTGGGGGATTTTTAAATATCACCATTTTATTACATGTTGCCTTAGGCCTTCTTAGGAAGAGACAGCTTTTGGGCCATATCTACATCCTGCCCCAATGAACAAATTTAGTGTCCTGCTGTGTGGCTTGCAGGAAGGGCCCCATGCCACAGCTATGCTTGGGGAGAGCACTGTGCAAAGGGAGCACGGAAAACAGCAGAATGAGGGGCATCCCGCTTCTACCCTGTGCACCAGGGGCCACAACCAAGCACGATTAATAGAATGATTTGAGTTGGAAGGGACTGTAAAAATCATTTAGTTCCAATCCCCTTGCCACAGGCAGGGACACCTTCCACTACAGCAGGTTGCCCAAAGCCTCATCCAGCCTGGCCTTGAACACCTCCAGGCATGGGGCATCCACGACTTCTCTGGACAACCTGTTCCAATGCCTTGCCATCCTCAGAGTGAAATATTTCTTCCTAATATATAACCTAAATCTGCCCTCTCTCGGCTTAAACCCATTCCCCCTCATCCTATCACTACACTCCCTGATAAAGAGACCCTCCCCATCTTTCCTGTAGGTCCCTTAAAGTACTGGAAGGCTGCTATAAGGTCTCCTTGGACCCTTTTCTTCTCTAGGCTGAACAAGTTCAGCTCTCTCAGCTTGACCTAGTGTGGGAGGTGCTCCAGCCCTGTAATCATCTTTGTGGCCTCCTCTGGACTCACTCTAATAGGTCCATGTCCTTCCTGTTCTGAGGATTCCAGACCTGAACACATTACTCCAAGTGAGGGTCTCACCAGAGTGGAGGAAAAGAATCACCTACCTCAACCTGTGGTCACACTTTTTCTGATGCAGCCCAGGATATGGTTGACTTTCTGGGCTGCAAGTGCACATTGCCAGCTCACATTGAGCTTCTCATCAACCAGCACCCACAGATCCTTCTTCTCAGGGCTGCTTTCGATCCATTCTCTGCCCAGCCTGTGTTTGAGCTTGGGATTGTTCCAGTACAGATGCAGGACCTTGCACTTGGTCTTGTTGAGCATCATGAGGTTCGCATGAAACTTTGATTTGTTTTGGTCCCGAGCACAGAAAGCTTCAGATCCCACACAACCCATTCCTCAGGGACAGACACACCTTGAACTTGAGGCTATTCTGGAGAGGAGGAGGATGAGTTCATTCTCTCCTGTTGAAGTCGCTGGGCCCCAGACCGCCTAGTTAAACATTGACGGCGCCAGGCACAGCAAACAGAGACAACTCAGGCTCAGTGATTTAACGCTATGACTTGGAAGAGTCTAGTCCTTACTATAGTTATTTAGTACAGTAATAGCATACAGAGAGACCGAACAGTGCTCTTCCCAGTGAGTGCCCCAGCCCATGTTCAGTTGTGCACTGCCACGCATACTTTCCTTCCAGCCTCATTAGTCTTTAATCATTGAAAACTAAAATGAAGCTACTTCAGCAGGAGGGAATGAGAGTCCCTGAAACAACTTATAACTTGCCAGCTAAGAAAGGTTTCTGGAAGCTGCAAGTTTGGGTCCCTAGAGAGTCAGAGGGAGCCAAGCCAGGAGAACAGGTGATGCTGAATGGAGGAACTGACACCTCGAGCAAGAAAGTAGGTGCCCAAGAGCTTTGAAATAAACTGCTATTGCTTGCTTCATCTTTAGAAGGAAGCAGTGACCCACTTAGGTCCAGGGAACAGGACACGGTTGTAAGCCCTGAAAGTCCCTCACAGCAGCCCAAGGGGAGGGTACCCAGCCCGTCATCTCAAGGCACAGGCAGCCTCCTGCTCATGTGCCCTTTTCTTGGGCACCCCGTGCTATGCAAGTGCTCAGGATCTGGATCACATTAGTGTAGCAAGGGGCCTTATGCCTTTTCTGGACTTTGCCATTGCTCCTATCGTTATCTTTTCAAGGGTATCAGTTAATTCACCAAGTATTCTGTTTCCATGGACTTATGATAACAGTTTGTGAAAAGCAAACTAACAAACAGACACTCGGGTTGCTAGGAAGCATTGGATCAAAAAAGAGGCCTTGTGCTATTAATAGACTGGAGAGAAATTTGCTTTTACTTGGTCAGCAATGAGCCCCAGCATAGGAAGATTCTGAAGTGCAGCTACCACAGGTCAGAGAGGGTCCCAGGCAACACTCTAACCTTCTGTCAACCTCAGGATTTGCAGACTCCAGATAATCTCTCTGAAACTCCTTAGAATAAACGTAGAGGGAAAGAGCTGAAACAGCAGGCCTGTGTAACTTGTTATTTCATGTTTCCTCTAAATGACTAATTTTCCACTGAAACAATTAGAAGAGAGATAAGGTAAAGATGCTTTCTTTCAGTGTGTAGTGAACAACTATCATTAAACCATAGGATACAGACCATTTTCACAAATCAGAAAAATTCTGTAGAACACTTGGGCTACTTCAACATAGGTACCTTGGAAGAGGTACAAGAAGTTCGAAGTGGAGGGATTCTAGCTAAGAAGAGGGAACCATACTGCCAAACTGTTTCTGCTGATGGACCTCTATTGTAGGTGCCTCTCTTTTCTCAAATCACAATGCTGTTCCGCATAAATCGTAAGCTAGGAGACAAACACAAGAAGAGATTTCAAGTTGGAAGTAATATTGTGTATAAATCCCAGAGGACAGATGTTAGCTGTTTTGGTAAAAGGAACATGGTATTTGGCACAGAAAAATCTCTCATGTCCTTTTTTTTTGTTTTGTTAGTAGTCTGATGAGAGAGAGTATTCGGGCATGAGAAGACCACATATTGCAACAGCTTGTAACACAATGAAACTTACTTGTGGATGTCCAGAAGACTGCAATTAGTCTGAAAAGCTCTTTAGAGTCAAGATAGAGAATTTAGGAAATGCATTAATTTACTTTTATTGTTTTTTCATAACTTAAATTGTCCTACAGAAAACTCCAAGCTAACTTGCCATCTATACTATTCAGATTGCGAGTTCTTGAAAACAAACAGGCTTTTCTCTTAATAAAGTGCTCCCAAGTACCTGATTCTCTAAACAGTAGAAGCAACGAGGACAGATTAATGAAGAGGCCATTTTCACCTCTTAGTAATACTCTCCAGGCAAGGAACAAAGAAGGCCAAATATAGAATCATAGAATCATAGAATCACTAGGTTGGAAGAGACCTCTGAGATCACCGAGTCCAACCATGCCTGTCTCCTTACTAAACCATGTCCCTAAGAAACTCATCCACCTTTTTTTAAACACCTCCAGGGATGGTGACTCCACCACCTCCCTGGGCACCTGTTCCAACCCCTGACCACTCTTTCAGTAAAGAAATTCTTCCTAAGGTCCAGTCTAAACTTCCCCTGGCACAACTTGCGGCCATTTCCTCTTGTCCTATTGCCTGTCACTTGTGAGAAGAGCCCAGCACCCACCCCATCACAACTTCCTTTCAGGCAGTTGTAGATAGTGATGAGGTCTCCCCTGAGCCTCCTCTTCTCCAAGCTAAACAACCCTAATTCCCTCAGCCGTTCCTCATAGGGCTTATTCTCCAGCCCCCTCACCAGCCGTGTTGCCCTTCTCTGGACGTGCTCCAGCCCCTCAATGTCCTTCTTGTAGTGAGGGGCCCAAAACTGGACCCAGCACTCAAGGTGCGGTCTCACCAGTGCTGAGTACAGGGGCACAATCACCTCCCTGCTTCTGCTGGCCACGCTGTTTCTGATACAGGCCAAGATGCCATTGGCCTTCTTGGCTACCTGGGCACACTGTTAGGAAGTGTTTTTCCACAGTCGTCATCTTCACAAAGAAAGCCTGCTTAGAGGCTCCATATTCATCACAGAACAGCCCAGGTTGGAAAAGACCTCAAAAGATCATCTGGTCCAAAATTTTGTCAGAAAGGAAGCCTAGAAGATACCATCTAGCATCAAATCCAATCTCATCTTGAAAACTTCCAGTGATGGGGACTCTACCATGTCTATGGGGAGGTTGTTCCAGTCAGTGATTCATTGTTCTCACTGTAAAAAAATTCTTTCGTATGCCAAGATGAAACCTCTCCCAGTGCAACTTGCACCCATTGCCCCTTATCTTCTCCATGTGGCCTGTTGTGAAGGGAGAGCTTCCATTTCCTTTTGTGAAGGGAGAGCTTCCATTTTCCATTACTTTTAAGTAATGGAACACTGTCATGAGGTCCCTGCTAAGCCTTCTCTTCTCCAGGGAGAAAAGACCAAACTCCTTCAGTCTTTGCTCATAGGGCAGGTTCTACAGCCCTTTGACCATCTTCATGACCCTCCTTTGGGCTTTCTCCAGCCTGTTTGCCTTTTTCTTGAATTGTGGGGACCAGAACTGGACACAATACTCAGTTCTCCTTTGGCTGTCCATGCTGGTAGAAGAACAGCAAAGCTGAACTTTATCTAAGCCTCATTTTATGCTTATGGGAGCTGCCAAAATCTAAAGACTGGTCACCTGAGATCTTGAGTATGTCCATGGAGGGGTTGAAGTGCCACAGAGCACTGCTGTCCCACACAGCTTTGCCTCTCTACTAGCTAGTGAATAATGCAATTACTTAAGATGTGGAGTCTGTGTTTCTACCTGGGAAATATACATTCCCTAAGGCAATGCTCCCCTCCCCTCAGGACTGCATGCCAGCCACCCAGTTGGAAGGCTGACATGAGGCCACTCTTTGCACGGTTAACCTGAAATACTCATTTTCTTGGCAGAATAAAAGAGAAGGGCTTTCTTTTTCTTGCTGGCTTCAGCAGAGCAGGGATCTGAGTTCCAAACCTTGCTTTACTACGTGCCTAGTAAAATATTTAAATGATATAGAAAGGATGTAAAGAGGTCCCTGTATAAAATTGAAACCATTTAGGAAACAATAGCATGATTCTGCTGCTTGTAAAAGGGGACTGGCAGCCTAGCAACCAAATTCTTGTTCAATGGAAAGACTGTTACACAAGCCTGGCGTTCGGACGTGCTTCCTCCTCGTGCCCTGCCTTGCTGATTTACTACAGCCCTCTCTCCCCATTCCCACAGTCTTTGGCCTCTCCCATGAGACTGTTAACAAAACTCTGCACCCACAAAATGGGGAATTTTTCCTACAACCCATTTGTCACCTGGGAAATGGGACTTGTTCTATCTAAGGCATCTAGTAAATTGGAAAAAAATTTCAGTTGTATTCAAGATGGGCTGAATGGAGTCAAAGTAATCACTGTCAGCTGAGAGTAAAATCCAACTAAAGGTCCTTTGCCAATATATCTCCTAAACACTTCTCCTGAAGAGTAAGTAGCCTTCCTGTAGATTCACAGCATGCCTCTGTCAAAATCAGTTACAGTAACCATTTCCTTCATAGCTCCATGTTTGGAGCCATCTAAAATGCATCTAACTACTTCAGAGAACTATATATATTTCAATAACATGATGAAAATCCTCTCAATTAATTGAAAGAAATTTTGAAAATTTGGGAGCAGGAGTATTATTTATAGGGAATACATTTCCATAATATTTGGATGAACTGGTATGTCCAGCTTTTGACTATTTCTTTTCTAGTTAACATGACACTTGGTTATTCCTTCACAAATGAAAACACAAGTAATAGAGATTTAATGTTTATAAAATCATATTTTCCTTGCCAGTGGTTAATGGCAAGAAATGTGGAAACCAGTGTTGAGTGGCATTCCTTAGGGGTCGATATTAGGACTGGTGCTATTTAACCTCTTTGTCAGTGCCGTGGACAGTGGGGTTGAGGGCACTCTCAGCGAGTTTGCCAATGACACCAAGCAGTGTGGTGCAGTGGACACTCTGGAGAGAAGGGATGCCATCGAGAGGGACCTTGGCAGACTTGGAAGATGGGCTTGTGTGAACCTCATGAAGTTCAACAAAGCCAATTGCAAGGTCCTGCCCATGGGTCAGGGCAAACTCAGGCACAATCACAGGCTGGGTGGGGAATGGATTGAGAGCAGCCCTGAGGAGAATGACTTGGAGGTGTTAGTTGATGAGAAGCTCAACACGACCAGACAAAGTGTGCTTGCAGCCCAGAAAGCCAACCATATTCTGTACTGCAGCAAAAGAAGGGTGATCAGCAGGTGAAGGAAGGTGATTCTCCTCGTCTACTCCGCTCTCGTGAGACCCCATCTGGAGTGCTGCGTTCAGCTCTGGGGCCTCCAATATAAAAAGGACATGGACCTATTCGAGCGAGTTCAGAGGAGGGCCACAAAGATGATCAGGGGGCTGGAACATCTCCCTTGCAAAGACAGGCTGAGAGAGTTGGCCTTGTTCAGCCTGGAGAAGGGAAAGCTCCGGAGATACTTAATTGTAGCCTTCCCACGCATAAAGGAGCAAAGAAAGCTCAAAAGTGACTTTTTACAAGGGCAATTAGTGACAGGATAATGGAGTAATGGCTTTAAACTGAAAGAACGTAGATTTAGATTAAATATTAGGAAACAATTATTCACCATGAGGGAGGTGAGGCACTGGAAGAGGTTGCTTAGAAAGACTGTAGATGCCTCATCCCTGGAAGTGTTCAAGGCCAGGCTGAACAGGGCTTTGATCAACCTGATCTATTGGAAGGTGTCTCTGCCCATGGTATTATATCTAGATGAAATTTAAGGCTTATATCTAGATGAAATTTAAGGTCTCTTCCAACCCAAATCATTCTATGATTCTATAATTCTAAATAATTATCAAACCACAAACAGGAACCTTTACTTCTACTTGTAGTGTTTTTACTTGTATTTCACACAACACAGGTTATTTATAGTGCAACAGCTGCTCTGCACTGCTTCAGAATCGACATAAGGTCATAGGTTCTCCAGGTAATTTTGTGGTCTTAGGTTGATTTCCTAAATTCCAATCAAGGCATCCTTTTAAGGGAGATACAGGAGGATGTTCTCACTTGGTTTTCTGTGCTATCGAGGACAAGCTGATGCTGTGTCACTACTGGGGCATAGTCTTGTCTCTGAAAATTTCTGTTAGAGATTTCAGAGAGTGAATACCGTGCATTCGTTTAGTTTAGTTTAATGAAGAAACCATCTTCAGGCAGCTATACTTGAAAAACTCTATCATCTGTAAGATTTTCTTAACTCTAATCCATGTTTAAACTCAGTAATTTCCCTTCTTTTCTTACCTCAGGAGGAAATTCAAATACTTAAAAGGAAAGGGTAATTTTGTGTCATGATACTAAGAATATGAATAGAGAAAGTAATAAAAATTACCCGTGCCTACTGGAATGGCACTTTTGTTAATGGCCTGATTCCTTGAACTATCCCTACGTACTGCTACAAGGGCTGGGTAGCAATTTGTATTCCAGGTCAGATGTACTTAGAGTACCAAGCATGCTCCAAAGCTGGAAAGTTAGATGCTCTACTCCATATTTCATCATACAAGGCTCGTTTTTGCTAAAATCTCAAGAAATATTCTTTCCTCCTATACTAGGTATCTGAAGCAGCCTTGTTTATACCAGTCACTTTGTGATCCTGGCCATGAAAAATGTTGGCTAATGACATGTATACAAAATTTTTATTGCAGAGGAGCGTTTACGTACAGCAAAGTTGGGGTTTTTTTCCTTTCATCTTAGCTTAATTTCCTAATACTTGAAATTGTTTATTTCACTTGCACAAATTTCTTTTAACATTTCTGGACTCAGGTCTATGTACACGATTTACTTTGGAGATGGTTTCAGTGATGAAAAGTGACCATCAGTGTTTTTGTACGAAAGTTTACTGAAATATATCTGGAAATGAAAGTGATCCCTCGTGACTCGGGCCTTATGAAACAGAATTGTGCTGTCTTCTCCACACCATGCAGAACTTTCCGGCCTTGTATGAAGCCTTTGGAGCTATACAGTGTATTTTATTTTTGTTGCACAGTATCTCACAGTGATAACACAGAATGTTCTTCTAAAATCAATAGCAGAGGAGAGACACATGATAGACCAGCTCATCCACTGCACAAACCCTCTGAAGTGGCTCCAGAAGGATTACATCAGAGATTAATTTGACCTCTTATGTTTAAAAAAGTTCTTGCTAAAAATTGCAGAACTGAGGAGAAGCAGCACTGAGCAATGTATTACTTCTTACAGCAAGCTTCGAAACAGATCAAATGAGCACTAGAAGACATCTGTCTGTTATTTCCTGCCCACACAGCTTTGTTCTGCTTTATTGCCAGAGAGCTCTATGGATGATGTCACTTTTTTCTGAAGAAAACAGGCCACCAGAGCCTTTCACTGACATAATTAATTATCTGTAGTCTGGGCCACAGCCATAAAATTCCCATGGCAAGGCCCCGAGAAGCATTAACTCCACACTGCTTGATGTTTTCAGAATTATTAGAGTCTGGGATATCCTGTCCTGTCTTTTCACACTGAAAGTGTGCATTGCTCAATATTATTGAACCAGGGGGTAGTTAGTGCAGCATATAGAATTACAGTGTCACGATACAGTCAGCACAGAGAGACCAAAGCAAGGGGTCACCGTCAGTTATGCGCAAGAATCTGCATGTTGGGATGTGCTTTACATGCTTCATCAGTGCAGAAATGACTAAACCCACTGGTTTGGGTTTGCTGTATCCAGTCATATAGTTTACATCTCAGCCAACATTAACCATATAATAACATTTTGTGCATGATCTAAAGCCCAGAAGCAAGCAGAGACTGATCCAGCTAGCCAGCAGAAAGAGGAAGGAATATCTGTTAAAACACCTTTTTGGACATCTGAGCAAGGAAGAATCATAACAACAGCATACAAGTGACTGTATTCTCAGTTCAGGACTGGTATGCAGTGTGCATCCTCATAAATTAGGTAATCAACAAAGCAACTTTAGGTCTTTTCTCTGGCCAGCACTGGGCACCACAGTGCTTGCAAGAACAGAGGAGAGCTTCCTGATTCAGGTACTCCGAATCAGACATGAAAATCCAAATGACTGAATCCCTATTCTGGTTTATTCATTCTAAGGAAATAGTCTGCAGCTTTTTTTATCCCAGGTGAATGGCCAATCACAAGCTTCTATAGCAGTATAGGAAGTCATTAAAATTGTGGTACATTCCCTAAGCATTGAGGTGGTTTTATATTGTTGCAGTTATGTAGTAAGTTGCTGCATTCCTTTTGTAACCACAACTTATTTTGTGAATGGTTAGCGCTTCTTTAAGAAGAAAAAGAAAGATGACTAATGAAAGGGTAATAACAGAAAAAGCATTTTTTTTCCTCGGTCTTGTGTTAGCATATGCCCCTTAATCCTGTACTAACCAGTTTGGCCCAATACTCAAGAGATCCATGTTCTGTTCATGGACCTCTTTCTTGTACTTCACACAAAACTAACCTCACTCTGCAGTTTCCATTCCATAAAGGAAGTAATACTTCCCAGGAATGCTTTGAGATTTAATTTGTAAGTATACTCATATATAAGGTCTAGGTACTAACACTATGAATACTACAAAAATTATGGCACTCTGACATCAATAGAGTTGTTCTCCTGTTCATTATCCTCTATTCATTACATTCTTTTATTTCCTCCATGCATATATTCTTCTATACTATCACTCAATTTGCTGTGATAAATCCAATGGATTTATTGGAAGCTAAGAAGTATCTTCATTAGACACGTAACTCTTCGAAAGTGCTTCTTTGACTGTGTAAGGAACTGGAGCATCTGAAATTAGGTGCTCTGACTTGAACTTCAGGAGGCACTTGAAGATGCTGGTGTAAGTACCCCCTCCCCACAATGATCTACCTGGTAGGAATGATCACACATGGATTGGGACAGAGTGAGAGACAAACTGGTGCCAGTGGGGCCGTAGCCATCAGGATAATGAGGTTCAAAGGAAAAGCTTCTGCCTCCTCTGCAGAGACACGAGCATAACTCAGAGTGCGATACCAACAGACATAAGTGTGTATACATGTGTAATAAGCTGTATACATAACTTTCTCTTGTCCAAGCATTTTGTTGACTTCATCAAGCTGTTTTTCAGTGTTCTGTGCTACACAGTGCATTCAAGTTACTGATGACTGATGAATGGGCAAGAACAGTAGGACTGCATTAGAGCAAGCACTCACCAGCAGAGCCAATTATTTGAATAGAGGAGTTGTCAGAAGAAACAAGGGAAGTGGCATGAACTCTTAGAGTGAAGTAACTTAGAGGGGGCTGACAATGAAAGGCAGAGAACAAGAGTTCCTGTCCATGTGCACTATGCCTTCACAGCCTTCTGCTGTCTCCAAAATCCCCTTCCTACTCAATGTCTGCCCTTCCACTCACCGTCCTAAAGCACCACTTGGACATCCTCTATCCCCTCTTCATCCTCCCACTGCATTCCCAGGAATGGCTCTGAAGCTCTTCAAAAGGCTATTTTGCCTGAACTGCCGAGACTACCCGAGACAACACTGTGGAAACAGGTTTTCATTACGAAGCTGACTGTATCGATACTTCTGTTTCTGACTTGTTCAAACTTGAAGGTGACGAATGTCTGGAAGTTATCATGCAACTGTACTTGGGTTAGTCATTTCCACTCATTTTGCTGGTATAGAAGAACTGAAGCTAATTTTTTTGCAAAGAACAACAATGATTACCAGGATAAGAAAGACTTCACTTGCAAAATTCAAACCATTCCTGTCTTAGGAAAGTACTTCCCTTCATAATGTCTCAGCAGTGCATCATTTTGGGTGCTGCATGTGCACAGCCCTCAGAAGTCACTGAGCTCATTTCATTTTGGACACCATACAAAATTCTACACTGAAGCCAGCAATTTCATAAAGATGTGGCAAGACACAGGATGTTTAGTAGGGCCAGCAGTTTTCTATGTGAAAAATCTTACATTTCTCTCATTTTAGTCAACCAATAGGTGGAGCCTTTAACCCTAGGAACAAGACACTTTCTCAGATAGCCATGTTCTCACAATTATATAAAGACTTATATTTGCTTTTATTAAGGCTCATTTTGGATGGAAAATAAGCCATTTTGCTCTCAAGAGCTTATCTGATCCTCAGCTGGAGAACAGGAGATACAAACTTAATAATATACACAACTGGGACAGCAAGTTAATAAAGACAGACGCAGCTACAACTGCAATGTTAAATTAACAACTGGTGACTCAGAGTACTGGGCAACATAATGACACATAAGACATACGCTTATTGCAAGCTCTCCCAAGAATCCCAGATATTTTAAAGACAGAGTCCATGCTTCTAGCATTTATTGCAAAAGGGTTGGCCACATCCTTTCCCACAGAGTGAGCTCTAGAAAAATGAGAAATTATACCAGCATTCTTGTTAGTGTTGCACTGAATGTACAATTTCTATTAAGTAAATGAAAATAAAAATAAAAAAAGCTTGCAAAGAAGGACCAGTTAAAGACATTGATCCCAACAGGAACAAGATCAAAACTTAAGTTTCAGACAGAAGCCCATGAATTTTTGAAAAAAAACCCAAGCTACTTAGACTCTTCCCTTCATTCTAAATGGATCTGAGACACCTTTCAATTAGTCCTCTCTCTTCTGACCCTCCAAACTTAAATAACAATAGATGTCTCTCTGTTACGTACAGTTCAGGCATTAACAGAGAATGTTGAAATATCTCTGTGAAAGAGGTTTTCAGCCTACAGCTGTCCAGTGATAGTGACAATTCATTGAGGATAATCACTCTGAATAATGGATAATTCTAAAGCAATTTTACTGTCAAAGAGATGGCTATAGTGATTATGGTTGATAATAACCCTGTCCTTAATTTCACCTGATTAGCACAATTTAACTATATTTCAGTATACTGTCTTATCTTTTTTTTTTCTCTCTCTCATAAACCAGCATGGTCTTATTTTAAAATTCATGATCTATGAGACACGCTAGACAAGCCCTGCTTACCTCCCATTACATCTCCTGCACTTTGCACAGCAATGATTGCAAGCTACAGAAAAAACATACTATTCTGGACAAAATTAATCTCTGGTTATAAATTATGTGATGAAAATAGAAGTGAGCATTTATGCTCTGAAGTCTGTCCTAACTTAACTTTTTGTCCTGCAAAAGCCTGCTTCACCAGGAAAACAAAAACAAACTAACAAGGGGTCAGTCAGGGAAGAGGCAGATTTTTTTTTTAATGCATTTTACTGGTATTCTTATGCCAGATATTCTTAGGGATTTTTTTAGGCTCTAATTTCACTACAATGTGAATACCATCTCTCTCTTCATTGTCTTGCCAGGTCTATGTACCTCTTCCATGTCTCCAGCTTGGCTCCATTTATCACTGTTGTATTCCCCCTTCCCTTATGCTTTTTTTCTTCTGCTGCCCAACCTCTTTCTTCCCATTCCATTCTCCTTAAGTCACCTCTCCCTACTCACATTGACTCTGTCTTCTCTTTTGCTCTCTTGCTCTGTACATGCCAAGATTTTTCTCTGGGGAATTTGAATTTTTATCTGTGTTATACACTCAGAAAGTCCTCAACTATTTCAATCCAATTAACAAGACCTCACAGTTACAAACACTTATGCAAAGCTACTCTACACACACTTTTCTCTGCCTTCACTTATTCTTTCCACTCTGGCTCCTCTTTACCTTCCGAAATTGTGAGATACCGCTAAGCATAGAATCGCCTGATTGGAAAAGAATTTGATATCAAGTCCAACCATACCTGTCCACTACTAAACCAGACTCATCTACCCATCTTTTAAACACCTCCAGGGACAGTGACTCAACCACCTCCCTGGGCAGCTGTTCCAGTGCCTGACCACCCCATTCAGTGAAGAAATTTTTCCTAATGTCTAGTCTGAACCTCCCCTGGCGCAACCTGAGGCCATCACTTCTCTTCCTATCATCTGTCACTTGGGAGAAGAGACCAACACTTCCCTTGCTACAACTGAAAACTCTTTCTCTTCACTCTTTCCTCTGGTGTCAAGGCATCTTGTTTCAACTTTGTCTTCTGACTTTAATATTACCCAAAAGAAACACATCTGCTTTCCACCTCCCTGTCTAGTCCCAATTCTTTGCTTGAGCTTTCAGGTAGCTCAATATTTAATAATATTAATGCAAAAGTATCAAGAAAGGCTTTGAAGAAAAAAATATAGGTGTGTGTAAAGTGCTTTTAACTAAGCAATACCTAGGTGGCTCTGAAAATGTTGATTGAACATCTCAGGAAAGCCAAATTCAAAACAAAAGTAGTTCAAAGCATTACATGAAAACTTACACATTGCAGCAATAGGAAAACGAGAGAGAAAAACATCACTACAGCTACAGAGCCAAACTCTTCCTTATATCAGTCAGACTGACAAGTGATGGGAAGGCCAAGTAAATCCACATCGGCAGAGAAAAGAAATATTAAATCCAATGTATAAGGTACCAGCAAGCTCTCTGACTGCACCGTATGCAGTTCCAGCTAGAGATGTTAAGATGAACCCAGGGTGTAACTGGTACTGGTCAAGGGGTGATGGAAGATGTGGAAAGTCTATTTTGCTAGGAAATTAAAAGGATGTGGCACAGCTAGCACAGCAAAGCAAAGGCTCAGAGAGTGTGAGACTGGTGTCTACAAAAACATCAGGCCTTGAACAGTAGGGACAGAGGTATAAAACAAAATTTCATAAAAGTTTCACTAGGCATCATTACAATTACACTAGAAATTAAAATAAATATATTGCTAAACATTAAAGCTTTCAATTCTGGAACTGTTTTCCAATAGAAGTAGTAAAGGTAAACAGTCCACCTAGTCTTAAAACACAGCTTGATAAATTCATGACAAAAGTTAAATGAAGTGCTTGCCTGAGGTCATTGTCATTTAAAAAAGAAAAAAATAACATAAACATCACTGCTGGGGCATGTCTCCATGGTTTACTGGCAAGTTCACCTTCAAAATCAAGAGCTAGGACATAAAGACCCAAAGAAAGGACTCAAAATTGATAATGACACCGACATGGCATGGGTCTATGTTTGCTGTTAGATTATGTGAATAGTGAACTAAGGACATGAAGCATATGAATACATTACCAACTTGCCCTGCTAACCCCATGCTTGTCATAACCAGATTACTTCCTGTGGCTGAGCTTGCTGTTGGGGGTTTACAAGGCAGTGTCACCCTATTCTGTGTTTGGTAGTGCAGGAATAAGATTCTCCCTGCTCATGGCTGCTGAGTAAACAGTCATGGTATTTTATCCCATTTTATTCTTCAAAAAACATTGCATCTCCTTACAGGTACAGCCTGCTGTTATTCTCGAACAAACTCTTCTTACATATGCCTATATAATACTTGCTTTGCAACTATTGAAATGGCTTCGAATTAAACCCACAGTCTGATTTGTCATTCCAACAAAACACCAGCCAGCTACCAGAGATGTCTGAACAGCTCTGAAAATTAAAAGCCACAAAATGACTCAGTGCATTAGGTCACTGTGACAGCCAGGAGGTAATACCAGAGTATTTACTTTGGCTGGAGCCTTCCTTGGCTCATCTTCATTTGTAGTGTCAAAGCCAGGCTCTCATCTCAAGCCAAAGTGCTGTAGCTTGCCCACTTCAGTAACGGTTCAACACAGGTACCAGGTAAATAACTAACTCAAGCACTGTTTTTTTTAAATTAAATTAAAACCTCCTAGGGATAAAAAAGAATAATGACTCTCTTCCCTGACTGACAGTACAGAACAGAACAGACAGACTTCACAGCTACTAACATGGTTGTCTTCTCAATCCTCTCATGATGCTGGGAAGCTTTAGCAGTGCCTAAACAACTCTGCGGGGTCTGTAGTATGAATATCCCAAAAAGTTTTGTCCAGGGCAATGGAAGTATCATCTTGGTGATGGTATTACAGTGCAGATGGCAGCCATCTCCACTGTTGCCATAGAGATAGCGAGAACATGGGCCATCCTTTAAAGGTTGTGTAACTCTCCTACGAAGAAAGAGACTATGGTGAAGAGCCACATTTCTGTGTATTGAACAGGAAAATTACTCAGAGATAAGAATAATGGCATTTATAGCCACCTAGGAAACATTCATGCATTTCCTTCTCACCTACCATTTCCAGACCACAAAGGTGACTTAATAGTAAATCTTTCTGAACAACATGAGCATGATATATTTCTAATGAGGGTTGGCTCTGTTCACCACTAAAGCTCTATCTAGATTCTAGCTCTATCTTTTAGGAAATGACATATCCAAGTTTTTGTATAAAGTAAAAAAAATGAAGCATTATAAATATGGAAACTGTTCCATAATGACAGATATTTTTTTCCATTGCAAAATTGCATTCCACAGATTTTTTTTTTCCTTATTTCCCGGGTTTTTCACTGCAAGATGCCTGTTCTCTGTCTTTGTGACAAAATTACATATTTTGATGCATATTTCCTGAAACTTGAAAGTACTTTCTGATAAACTGAAGGTGAATTATGTATGGGAAGAGAGATACTTAATAAGATGAAATCTCAGTGTGGTGGCAATTGTGCAATTCAGGTGACTCATATACCAAAGAAATTAACCAATCACATCCAAAACAATTGCTTCTCTTAATCAGCTAAGATGGTCACAAGCCCAAAATTAAAAGAGAAATGTTATAAATCTAGGTTCCAGGGAAAAAGAAAAGCTTTGCATGAAATGTTAATTAACAACAGTTAATTAGAATGAAGGGACTGAGATGTAAAATCTTTTCACACAATTTGGGCAGTTTTTTCTGCTTGTCCATGGATTCGGTGAAAAATATCATTGAAGTGCAAGCAAAACAATGCATAAATTTGGCAAGCAGTCCTACCACAAAAAAGGAGAAGGTTTGAAAAGTCAGAAGTCTTCATATGAATTTTTTAAATACCACATTTCAGCTCTTTATTTTCAAATCGCATTTTCCCTGAAGGCCGAGACTTCTGAGAGCTCAGTGATTTATTAGCAACTATGAAAATCCTCAAAACTGGACGGAAATTTGGGGGATGTGAGATAAGCACAAAAGGAGGCTTTCTGCCATCAAGGACTTACTACTGGGCTGAATAAACATGCAAATCAGTACAACTGAGAAAACTTTCAAGTGAGAACTACTCCAAGAAGTGAAACTAAGGGGCCTTTGCAAGGCAGTGAATGTGCAGAGTGCTGGAGGCCAGGCGGAATGTGTAGAGCTTTGGCTGAGCCCTGAGCAACATCTGAACATGCAGGAGGTCCAGGCGCCATCTTAAGTCCTTCAGTATTACTGACTTGCAGATTTGTCCCTTGAATATTTTTATTAACGATTATAATGGCACTACGTTTTCTTGCCTTTTTCTGATCTGATTCCCCTGTGGTTATTTTCTGCTTCTTTTTAAGTGTTCAGGACTTTCATAACTCCCTTTCTTTATCGTTTCTGACAGATGTTTATAATTTCTTTTGCTTGGGTCGATGCAGACAGAGATGGTAAATAAAGCAGGACTTAAAACTATGACTATCCTGTAAAACACCAGCTACTGCTGCTCTCTCCGTATGGTTCTTTGCCTTAAATTTACATGTCACTGTCAGTTGAGCCCTGTGCATCTTGAATAACCTAAAAATAAATAGACCCACAGAAAATATAGTAAAAAAGACATCTAATTTACCTGCAGTTCTCCTTCCATTATACTGAGGAGCTTTATCAAGTCCTCTTTAGAAAACTCTATGGACTTCTTGTTCTTTCGTTCAGTAGGTCCAGGTGATTTTGAGTGCCGTTTGACAGTTGCTGAAACCATGACCTCATCTTCCTTCCGATGAGGTTTATTCTTTTTCTTGGCTTCCTCCTGAAGTTTTTCATTTTCTGCATGGCTGATGACAGGCTTGCAACTGGAGAAGTGCCCATTAGCTGAGCTTTCTCCACCTTGGTTTCGGGATCTCATTGCTACCTAGAAAGAAACAAACATAAAGATGCATTTATAAACAAAAATTACTTACATAAAGCTGCAGTGGAAATACTGCCTTTTGAAAGAACAACAGTCTTCTAAAAACTGAAAAATACTGTCATGCTCAAGAGATGGCAGTAGAAAGCTCAAACATTTCAACAATTGTGTGTGTGGCAGACAGTGAATCCAGGACATTATTTATAAATTTAAGAGTCCTATAATAAGGGTAACCATCTTATTCATCATGCCAAGGTGCTGATATGAGTTTCAATAAATAAAAATTAATGCAGGAAAATTATAACGAACATTTTCCAGTGTTCCCTTTCCTTCAGTCAACATTTTGATTATTTACAATTCATCACTATGAAAAAAAGCAGGTTGTTAAGTAGATGTTATTTTAACATGAGGTCTACTTGAGAGACAGGAAATAAATTTTAGAAAAGCATATTCCTTGCATATAAATTCTCTATGAGTGCAGTGACAATGCATGACTTCGATGAGTGAAGCAATGGTTTTATTCCAGGTATCCAAGAAAAATGGGAAATGCAAACTAAACCAAGTGGAAAACTCTATCTTATGATAAATACTGTGTGAGATTATTAGACCATAAAGGAAAGTTGAAAAGATGTTTGAAAAAAGAGCACAGAGGGGCACAAAACCACTAAGATGTAAATGAGCAAGATCAGTGCAGTCCTACCAGAAGATTCAGGGCTTCTCCAGAATGACAGGTCATGGTTATTTAATGCTTATATCTCTGCCCTTTTAAGCACCTACACTGCACTTTTAGACTATGTCTATCATATGAAATTAAATAGTGACAGCAAATGTTCCTGAGCACTGCCACTTGACCTACTGTATTGCTAAATTTTCAGCACGCTCCCTGGCACACTTCTGGTCCAGGCAAACTACCACTTTCCCAACCAGTTCCTGGGCACAATTCCGGAATTAACTCAGCCCAGGTCCAGATGCAGTCGCCCTGTTCTGGAAAAAAAGAGAGCTCAGCAGTACGAGCATGACTGGATTGTGCTATTTGATCTCACGGATAGAGTAGGGGCTCTGGGACTGTTTAGTTTACAAGTAACATAGCCTTGGTATCACACAAAGCACACGTTTGACAGTCATCCTTCCTGTGTATCATCTTCATCAAACAACAGTCTTCTTTGTTTCCCTCTGCTGAATGCTATTCAGCAATATCAAATTAAGCCACTTGCCATTCATTATCTTCAATATTTTTCACAGTTCTTCTACCTACCCATCAGTCCTTTTCAAGTTGTCATCCAGACAACACATTCAACTAAAATTAGGTTAATCTGCCTGCTTATTGTCTTCTTGTATGACCATCTCTCTCCTTTCTTTCCCTTTGACCCTGTAGATTGGCCAGCAACATTGCTAGCCCTTAAAATCCCATTTACTCGGTAAGGTCTCATCCTATGTCACTGATGAGCAATGACACAGAAGACAGGATGGGTTCATCAGTGTGCATTTCATTATAGATGTGCATAGGATACTCAGACATATTTACACATGGACCCTTATTGCTATCCTGTCACCTTATGTCCTATGTTATGTTGAAGTTTGTGTTCTGGTTTGGGCTAAAGCAGAACCAGTTCTCTAAGCCTCTTCTGAGTAACTTCAGTCTCTGAAAGTTATCACACAGATTTTCAGACAGTGGCTGCCTCTAGAAATAATGAGCCTGATATTTATGACAAACATAATGGGGCAAAGGTACGTAGAGAGGCCATTGCTCATACTTACTCCTATGTATTCAAGGCCATCCAGGAGCTGGTGGAAGGGGTTTGCACCTGCAGAGAGGTGCGGACACAACAGGTGACTTAAACCTGACTAACAAAGTATTCCATTCCATTCACATCATACTCAGTAAAAAGCTTAAGGATCGTGAGAGTTCAGGCCTCTTCTTTGATGGCCAACATTCAGGGAGGACCTTGTCTGTCGGTCTGCCCCTGAACCCAACTGTGTGTCCCAGAACCCAGTTCCTGGATGCAGTTCCCAAGTCCAGCTTCCACCTTCAAATGAATTCAGTCTGGGATTTTCCCTGCACTGGCCTTTCAGCGTCAGTGGTAACATATGGTTATCGGGGAATTTTGAATTGTTTTTGTATACTTGTATATATTTTATTATTTTCTTATTGTTATTTTTCTTATCATTGTTTTCTTTCTTATTATTGTTTCATTAAAGTTGGTTTAGTTTTAGTTTCCAACTCACAAGTCTATCTTTCTCTCATTTCCCTTTCCCCTTTCCTGTGTGGGAGGAATTGGAATAAAGCCGCCCTGTATAGTTACTGACCTGGTCAGGGGTGGGGGGTGAGGTGCTAAACTAGAACAGTAGGTCTTTGCAATTATTTTCAGTGTTTAATTGTAGAAGACCTTGATTGTAATTTGTAATCAAGATATTTGTCATACACAATACAAAGGCAACAATGAATTTAGGCTTGGTTCAGGGCCAAACTCAGATATAAAAGGTAAGTTGGTCTCCTAAAAATTAGATGTTCTTCATCCTACTTGAAATTGAAACAGGGAAACCACCAGAAGCTTATGTTGCCTTACTCTAATTTACTTTTGTATTTGGTCATATTTTCTGATACATTAGCCTTTTACTTAAATCCAGTTTACCCAAGATAGTCTAAGAATAGTAGAAAGCAAGAGCTACACAGGGAAATATCTTGCTTTAGATCAACTACAATTGAACAGAGTGAAGAAAGCTGAAGAAGGGTCTGTCTGTATGTCTGAAACTTGCCCAGTTTTTATATCAATAGATCTAATGAATAATATTCCACTACTTCCAAATCTTTCCTCTCACTTAAATTCATCTCTGGATTTAGTTTACAGCTTGTTCATTAGTCAAACTCATGCTTCTCAACATCGCAAACACCACACGCTTTTCTGATAAGGATCTCAGAGCAGCAGATCACTAGTGATAGGGCAAACCCTAAAATATTTTGACTTATAAGCTTGGCTTACACTGGACATGCTATGGCTTGCTACTTACTTGATCCAGGCTAGTGTTATAAATCTCTTTGTCACACTGGCTTTGCATTTTGGCAGTTTTACACTCAGCAAGAAGATCATCTTTTTGTTATCATTGGTTACTCATGTCTTAACTTTATTAATTCAGTGGAATTTGTCCAGCAGCACAAATGAGGACAGAATTAGACCCAATGTTTTCGAGTGAGAGAGTTTCACAATGAGATTCCTTGCATGTTAGGTCTGCTTCTATCCAAACAATATGTGATACAGGTATGCAATGGCCTTTAACTTCCTGAATGCTTATGTAGCGTGTTTTTCATCAAACAGTTTGGATTAAACACATGAATTACACTTTCTAAAAACAGATCTCCATTATAAGCATGAACAATACCTGAGAACCTCAGGAAATCTTTTAGGTCTCGGGTTTGTAATGGAAAAATAAACATTGTACTATGTTTCCTCTAAGATAGGGCTTTTCAATTTGTTTAACTTTAATGGGTTTTAAACTTTCCAACCATGCTTCCTCTCAGGAGAAAGCACTTGGGATTCAGTCTGTCTCTATTTTCTAAGTGTTTCCTTCTGAGTCCCTGTGGGTTACAGCCTCCAGGCACTTTCATCTCTAAACCTGTTTTTCATGGCTTACAGTGTATGGCTGCATGGCTCTAGAACATCCTACATGTTTTAAGAATAAATACTGCAAATCTGTCTTACATATGTTTTCCAGTGGAAAACAGATTATTACGTTACACTGTATTCTGCTTAGTAACATGCTCTGTTAGTGATTTCTCCATGGTGAGATGATTTAACTGTTAGACATGAAGGTGCATGATTAATTTTAAATTTAACTCATGACTAGTTGAGACATATCGTCCACCTCAAGCATTGCATCATCAACTGGATGCACTTAGCTGGATATGTTAGACCTCATGAAAGGTGGTTGTATCACCCTGTCACATCATAACTCCACAGCCACTTTGATCCACCTGTCCTATGGGAGCTGAGATAACAATTCGTGAAGCCATGTAAAGGCTAAGTAGCTGACAATAGGTTTATAAGCATGCTAACAGAGAAATAAGGAATGAATATATAAAGTGTGCTTTTACTTGGTGTAAATCAATATGGTTTCACAAATGACAGGTACAAATTTCTTTTTTTAAAAAATTCTTTAATACAGCAGCAGAGCAGCTAAACCAATTGATCTGGAGGTTTGTATAAAACAGCTAATTAGGATATGATTGTCACTAAAGGAAGACAAACTTGTCTTTTTAAAAAATTTCTTTAACAGTTGTAGATTTATTTTGCAGCAAGCCTTACATCACAGTAAGTGTGGCAGTCAGTATGCCACTCTCAGGGATGTTGTCCCTAACTGTCTTTCTTTGTGTAAAACCCTGCCAAAATCAGTGTAATGCTAACACCTACTCTGTCTTCAGCTACAACGTTGATCCTTTTCCAACATGTTAACCAAATGCAAAGGTGTGTGCAGGTGAACTCAAGCTTTAATGCCGAAAGAAAGGGCCAACATTTTTATATTCACACAGTAATTTCCAAGGATTTTAAGGGCCAATCAACGGCATAATCCAGCTGTCATACAGTGCTCTAGGAATACAAAGCAGCTGTAAGTATGACTGAGTTCTAATTGAAGCAGCGTGAAGTAACCAGAACATACCAGTGAGCTCGGCTGGAAAGGAGTGCTTAGTACTACCAATTTGGACATAAGTCTGTATTTCTGATGGTACCATGATAAAGAAGAAAAGTTTCTGACCAGTTGCATGACATTATTTTGGTATGCAAATGCAAAATTCCTAAACTTTGCCTATCTGTTTATTCATGAGGGTTCCAAAATTGATTCTGGGGACAATGCCAGTCTAACACTGGTAACAAATGTCCTCCTGCTGTCTGCCCCGATCACGTCTCTATATCTTACAGCATTCCTGATCTGCTAAAGGGATTGTGTTCCCTGAAGAAATAGCTGGTATGATTAATAACAAGTTTAACATTTAATATTTAACTCTACTGTTGGTTTTGTCCCACCCCTCATCGTAACAGTCCTAACAGTCCCCGGTCAAACAAGAAGTCTTTATATGATCAATCACCTTGATTTTAACATATATTGGCTATTCATTTCAACTTGTGCTCACAGCATTGGCACTTGGCAGGGAACTCTTCAGCCTCTCCTCTCTTTCACTAGTTTGTTAAGCTATAAGCACAAAGGACAAATGCTATGATTATTTACTTGAGTCTGTATTGTTGTTCTGGGCACGGGTCCTTTGGTTTTCACAAGTTAGCAATCCGCACAAGATTTTATGAAATAACCTTTATGCTAGTTTTACTGACATCAGGAGGAAATCTGTGAAGAATTTGCTGAGTAGGATGTCAGGAGAGGACAGGCTGCATGCTGTTCCAAATCTTTTCCGCGTTGGCGGCAATTTGTTCTCCCTATAGCTCTTGAAATGACGGGTTAGATTAGGCTGCGTTACTAGTGCTATTAGAATCAGATAATGCAAAAGAGTTCTTTGAACTTAGCATGTAGTCCCTCCTACTAATCAGACATGCTGATTTTGGCTAGATAGCACTTTCCCATAAAATAATAATAATATTATAATACATACACACAAACACAAATTGATTTATAGCCATGATATGGTTGTTGCCTTTGGCCATAAACTTTTAGTCTGGGGTTTAGTTGCAGATCTAACTGATTAAGACATCACATAAAAGTTCTGGGTTTCTGACAAACTAACAATGTATTGTAGGGTCAGTGCAACTGGTTTATTAGTGAGCCAAAACCGGAATTGTTTCTCAGCGGTGGTTTGGGAACTGTATGATGGGGAACTATATCTTTCAGAGGCTTTGCTGAGCAGGCATTTGGAGTGGAAGCAAAGTGTCGTGCCATGCAGAAGTGCCTGGTACACAGAGGAGGTTGCTGAGAACTCAGGCACTGAGCAAGCCAAATCTCTGCCTGGTGATTACCAATAAATGTATAGCATCAGGAATAAAAAAGAAGTTAAAATATATTCACAATGGAGACCAAATAATATAAAAGTTCTATCAGATCTGAAATAACCCACAAATGAAGAAGAGAGCTGGAAAATTTTTTACAAAGTATAACTGCAAGTAGTAGATACCAAAAAAACCCCACCAAACAAAAAAATCAGAAAGAGATAGCACCTTCTCAGATGTTGGGAAGAGAGGAAGACAGGGACACCAAATTGATCTCATTGGCTTAGAAGTTCTTAGCAAGGACCACTGCAGATGGGGATGTATGGCTTTAGCCCCAAGGGATCCAGATTACCATCCCTTAGGCTACGTGGCCTCAGTGGTGGTGGCGTGGCTTTCAAAGGACAAACATGTAGAGATGCAAATGTTCACACTACCTTAGAGACAGTTTAAAATTATTTGGTTTATTATTAGTTGTTGCTTATTAATAGTTATGCCAGGTTCTTTTCCTGGACTCTGCAATGTTTGCTATTATTGTTTTGTCTGACTTGAAGAAATAAAAAGGAATGACACTACCAAGAGATTGTCATAGGACCAAACAGGAACTGATGTCTGCATTGTGAAGAGGTGTGTGCTGAGCAATGCTGCCACGTTGGCCTTGGATGCTGCATGAAGCAGACGTGTCAGACACCAACAAGGGAACACAGACTTCATTCTTGATTTTTCTTTTGCAGATGCCTCCAGTACTTGTTTCAGTCATGATGGTTAAGGAGGGTGCTAAACCAAATGACTAATATGATGAAGAAGGGAACAACTATCTACACTTAGCAGTTCCGGAGTTTCCTGAATTTCTAAACATCACGCATAGAGCAATAATCCTTTGTGCTCTCTAACCCTCCCCCAATCTCTTGCCCTCATATGCATCATGACTTATCTGCAAGTAAAAACAACAAAAGGTCTTTGTTCCTTCTGATATTATTATATGTTACCAGTGTGCTTTTGTGAGACCATATGTTAACTACTTGCCCTTTTTGTTGGAGATTGGCATGGAGGTACAGATACCTAGTGAATCAGGACAATTCTGTATTCAGTAAACAGCTCAAATAACTAAGCCACAGGGCTGTAATTTTTATACAGACTAGGAGAGGATTTGTGGCTAATCTAGCTACGTAACACCACTACCGCCTTCGTCTTTTTACCTGGTCTGCTTGCTTTGGAAAATCATTTGGCATACAGACATTGGGAGGAGCAATGCCCAAGCACATGTGCTGAGCCTCATGTATCGAAGAAGTGTTCATGTTATCCTGTTGATGCTGCCTGCATTGCAGGGTTTGCACCATCTGCACTTGGAGTTTTACTCTGTGGGCTCCCTCCTGCGCTGCAAGCCCTTTGCCCTGTGCAGTAGACTGGGCTGGTCCCTGGGCTGCAGTGTGTTCAAGTGAGGTGGAAAGGCCATGGCGTTTCTCAGAGGAGCTTGTGCAGGATGAAGATATTGCCCCGTGGCAGACAGATGTCACGGTGTCTCCCTCATTTCGTCTATACCTTATGGAGCCTCATTGGTGGAAGAAACTCGAGTCTTTAATTGTGAGAAAGAAGGAGAAATTGTCCCTGTCACGGACATCTGACAAAAATGCAGTGACTGTTTTAGATGCAGGACACATTATTTTCTCCTATCAAGTCACCATTACCTCATTATTCCCTAATCTATTTTGCTGAATAGAATTTTTCTTTTTATATTGCTTGCAAATAGTGTAGAAAAGTAGCAAAAATATAGCAGACACACATTTGTTGAGGTATGGCATGAAAACTAGCAAAGCCTTTTTGCTTTATCAAAGATTTATTTTATAGATTCTATAAGTGATTATTGTAACAGTGGAGCATAGTATCTCATGAATTCACCAAGGTTTATATGAACAGTTCCTCTGCTTGTAAAAAGAAATAAGAAGAATAAACATAAATGTATTCTTAAGAAGAAAAGAAAGAGATTTCTGAAAATTCCATATACAAGTGCCTTTCTCTATAGGTGTAAACTAGGTGTAAGCACAAAAGGATTCCACAAAACTAAAAGAGGAAACCCAGTCATCTCTAAGGCAGATTTATACTGCTTTAATACTATTTTCTTAATTCCAAGATAAACTCTTCTCTGGCTAAATTATGGCAGAGATTTACAAAGAACAGAGTTTATGCTGGTATAATTCCATTTATTTTGTCATTTTCAGGAAAACTTGTGGTTTCAGCTGGAATACTTTTACTTGAGTAATGCATGCTGACCAACTAAGGAGTAACATAGACTTGTTTCACAAAGATTCATGTTTCCCAGGCTTCATCTGGAAAAACATCTTGGATGCATGAGGCCTGAGGAATGATAAGTTATTAGATCATCATTCCGTCAAAAAAATAAACTTTTATATATCACTCTACCCGTGTTTTGATTACTGTGCTTCCCAGCTGCCAGAAAGTACAAACAGGAGTCATAGAAAAGAGCTCAAGTAGCTGACACCACTAGACAAACATGCTCCTTGGTCTGACGAGGGCTTAGATATTTATTCTCCAGGGTGGCTATGTGGCTGAAAGGGACTGGCTAGGAGCAAGGTACGTGACAACAGTGCTAACTCTCTGCATTGCAGCCTTTTTAGCACATTTCAGCTGAGCTGGGAGACATGGGAGTAGGTTGTTCCTACTCTTCCTGGCCTGTTTCCAGCCCACTGGAGTGTCCCGTGCCTAGCACTACTCCTGATTTGAAGAAAAAGCACATATCCTCAGAGGAAAGAAATGTCCCTGATTCCTGGGGCTGTGTACCTTGCACCCAGCTGATAGAGACTGCCTCAAGACACAGCCACCCCTTGAGGGCTGGATGAGCACTGTGCCCTGTCGTGATTCTTCACATATTGTTTTACAGCTTTCTGCCCTTTTGAGTGACGCCATTTCAACTGAAAATCAAACCGTGAACTTCACATGGAGATAAAGCTAGCAATGTCACCATTCGTTTCAGTCCAAACCCACTAAACATTTGTTTTATCCCCTGACAGCCAGAACGTGCCTGGAAAATGGTAAGAGAGGTGATGCAGATTAGCTGGCCTACCAAAGATTTTTCACTCCTGCAGATGGATAATCTTTCTTGTTAGGCAAGCATTAGCCATTTCATTTTGTTGACAGCATAGAACCAAGCTGATAACCTGCAACATCAAATGTACTGCGGACGAATGAACTACGCTATATCTAGTAGTTTCTAAAGACCAGTGCTCCTATGACAATGTATCTTCTGCTTCCAAGAAGGCAGGAAAACTGCTTAAAGCAGCAACAGACAGGAGTAGGCTGATATCACCACAGCTTTTACTCCCAAGTCCCTTTTCCCTAACCTCACAATGACCAGCCATCACTGAGGGAATGCAGCACGGAAAGTAAAGTCATTCTGCCATCCTTGCAACTCTAAACTCTACTTTGACCTAGGAATGGACTGCGGGGGGAGAAAAAGGGAATGCACTTAGTAAATGAGCATATTAACTCTTACTGGCTTTCTACAAAATCTGTTTCAAATTTTCACTTTAAAATTATTTTTTTTTGTTTTAAAATTAACTTGGCTTTTAACAAGCTAAATATCCCAAAAGCAAACTTCAGGCTTTGGGTTGAGGGAAGTATTTTGCTGTCTCTTGCTGACCAGACGTGAATCATGAATCCTGTATTCTTTTCAGTAGCCATGATTTGCACAGCTCTGATTTTACTGAAACCAGTAAACAACTAAAGCTATATTTTACATTTGACTAATTTATCCTTCTTTTGTTTTAAAAATAACAAAAATAATCACAGTGTGGACACCCTTACAGATTTTACAGCAAAGGGAAAAAAGTTAAACAGAGGACCTGTATCTTCTACAAATATTGTCTCCAAGAGACAACAGTGTAAAAACACATCTGCATCATCTCAAATTTCAGCTGTCAACCAAACAGGGAGCAAGTTCCAAATCTCTCTCAGTGACTCCTTTGTAAGAAGTTTCAGTTGTTGATAGACACAGAGTACCAGCTTGCACATGAATGCCTGATCCTTTGGTGAGAGGTGAATTTAACCCCCTCCGTTAGACTGAACTGCCTTCCACCTCCCAGAAGCTTTCGCCTCTGTGAAGTTTAACTGGTTTCAAAACAAGGAGTTACAAATAGTCTCTGATACTAAACCTGCCCTTGAATTTTACTATCAGTTTTGGTGGTTTTACAGTAATATTTTTCCCATTGAGGAAAAAAAAAAAAGAGAATTCTCTGGCTACATGTATACTGGAGATTAACCATGCCCAGGACTGCTCTCTGACTGTGAGGCCAGCTGTCCTGGAAAATCCTTCAGGCTCTTAAGCCCTCTTAGCATCCATAACATGCTGGCTGCATCCACACTGCCTACTGGGAATTGCTGCTAGTTCAAGCTGACTCCCAAAACACAGACTCAAATGGTTCAGGAGGGTGTTAAGTGGCCTGGCCAAAAGTGTGCAGGGGACCACTCCAAAGGTTTAATGAGTACAGACATTCACCTTCCAGTATCCTTACTTATGCCCTGGCACTGTTTAATTTAGTCTTTCCTTTCCACAGCCTGCTCCTTTACAAACAAAGGAAATGGAAAACTAATCAGCCGTGCAAAGGGAAAGTGCAACTCACCATAAACACACAGTCTGCAGAGAGAAAATAATCAGAGAGTGGTGGGAAAACAGAAAAGAATCCATAATTTTCAAGTAAGTTAAGTCAAGGCATGCAGACTGTATTACTTATTCTAGAGGTGTATTTTTAAGTTACTACTGAAGAATGGTCTGGAGATAGAGCAGTTCAGCAGGGGTCAGGAGGAGACAGAGCAGAGAGAAAGGTTGCATGACACCCTCACTTCGCATCAAGCTTCTCCTGGGTTTTGCTGGGCTCAGTGGCACAAAATTTGAGCTCTTCTGCTTCATGTCACTGATAAGAGGACTAGTACGTTGAGGCTCAAGAGTGGTCCTTGCATTATTCAAAGCCTCAGCCTTCACTTGTCGTTACTATTTGTACAGAGGTAAAAGGAAAGGAGAGCCTTACTTCATTCCTGGCAGTGCCAGCCCAGTAACTGTCATTATTTCCCAGTAATCCTGCAGGCTTTCCACTGACTTCAGAACTTGCGGCAAAGAAAGTAAATAAGTAAATGTCAGTGTAATTGATTTAAATAATACCAGTGCCTCACGCTGACAGAGAACAAAAACCTGCAGATAACTCACCTGGGCTTTGAAAATGGCCTCATCCACTTTAATAGCTTTAATTTATAGAAATCATATTTACATACCTTTTCTAATGTCTTGGTTTCAAAATCCCTAGACAATTTCTTTACTTGAAAAGAATGAAGTTACAGAGTTATCCTGCATCTAGACTTTGGGCGGGTTTTGATGTTTTTTTGAACACTCTGGTCAATGTTAATCTGCTTAAATCTTCACTTCGCTTTTTAGTTCAGAGAAAAAGGTCAGGTTGAGCTAAAAACACAGCATAGCTACTTTGAGTATAGGAGGAAGAGAGCAAGAAGGAGCAAATAAATATCTATGCATGGGCTTGGTCTCACATTAACATAACTAAAACTACCTGCTGTCAGATTCAAGTTGTTTTAATGTTTGTGACTCCTTAAAATCCAATTTCAACAGGGATAAAATCTATGTGAACTGTGTTTCGCTTGTTGCAACTAGCCAAACATCCTACCTTATTTAACTTTTTTTAAAAAGTTGAATTTTATTTTTTCCTACTGGGTTAGAGTGAAAAATTCTTAGCTGCTTTTCTTAGAAAGTAATTCCAGTTCAGAGCCATGGAAAGATATTAAAAACCATTCCTACAAATGGAGAGGGTGTTTTACAAACCTACACGAAGTTAAATCGTCTGCACTGGCATAAATTCACACTGCTCAGCTTTAAGTATCTCACTTGTGCGACTGAGCTAGGAGTTTAGGTTTCATCCATAATCTGCAGTGTCTTTGAAATAGAGCCCAAGCTCTCTGGGGCTATGTTAAGACTTCAGGCCTGCTATGGCTCCTGTCCATCAGGGAAACCATCCTCTGATTTTCTTTCTGTGGAAAAACGTGCTAGGCAGAGTGTGGTGTTGCTCCAGCCTCCCTGTGACAAGACACAGTTGGAGGGCACCGCTGCAGCCTGTCCCTGGGATGTTCTAGGAGGTCTCAGCTCTTGAGCCACCACTGACCTCTCTTAAAGAGGTTGTGCCCCTAATTTGAGCACATCAGTAAACTGACTGATAAACTGTCCCTGCATCCATAAATGCATCCACCATAACAAAGGCCAATTTTGCTGTTGGGTGGGGAGGTAATAGCAGGTATTTGGCACCTCATTATCGGCACCTGACACAGTGCCACATTTGGTGGCAAATGTTAGGATGCGACAGAGCCTGTGGGACCGTGTTCACCCTGTACAGTCCCTTCTATAATGAACCCTGCCAACTTCGCGTAATGAAGTCACAAACTCAAGTGGCTTGTGCTGTTGGGATGGATTTTCTACAAGGCACCAAGAGGAGCAGAGAACCCAGTGTTTCTAAAAAGTACTGAAAAGAGTCAAATGGGAAATGAGCTCATTTGATTCTTCAGCTACAACTCCTCCTGCTGAAATCTTTTTCTCAGAAGGAAAAGGCAGGAGGAATTTTGCCATTATTACCCAAAACAAGTAATTTAAGAAACAGCAACAAACAATGGATCTATGTTATCTTTCTTGGAGTAAGTGAAACTAGAGGTTCGTTTTTAATAACTAAAATAAATATTTAAAAAATCATAAAATTCTCAAGTTTCTGTTTCCTATGGGGAGGTGAATGACAGAAAAGCAGTGTGGGTCTCAGTGTTGCTGGTGGGTGCCCCTACATATTAAAGCATCACTGGGTCTTTCAGTATAGATTTAAAAGACTGATTTGACTTTTCACAATGATGCCGAAAAGTTTAGTCATTGTCCAAAAAAGGGGGGCCTATACAGATGGTATATGATTAGTAAATCAGGTAAGAAATCAGGTAAACAAGTAGCACAGAAATAGAGACATTACTGGTCCTCTTTATTTTGTGAAAAACTGTCTGATCTAGCATTTATGTAATGTCTCAGCATTAATTATTTGTTTGCATAACTATTTCTCAGCAGTCTTCAAGGAAGTTTAGATGACTGAGAAACTACTTTGGGCTGCTCCTCCTGTGCATGTGTGGTAGACCCATAGCCTTGGCAAGGACCTGCTGTGGTTGCTGCTAGCAGCTCTGTCACGTCTTGGCTCAGCGGGGAGTGAGCAGGACCCTGCTGCCCAGGCAGGAACTTTCTTAGGTGTAAATGCTAGTTATGGTCAAAAGCCTAATCTTTCCTTCTGCCTCTGAATTGCTCAAAATGGTTTTGTTATTTCTTTTTAGATTCTCACAGTGGTTTGGGAAAAAAATCAGCCAGTTTTCCTGCTGTGAGGAAGCAAATTCACCTCTTGTCATATTAAGGTACTATATTTAGTTATCTCAAGAAACAAGATCTAGCAGAAAGTATTCTCACATGCTCATTTTACATTTCACATACTGTTTTGCTCCCAGTGAGAATAAACCTCACTCAGGTTTCTATCTCTAGTGACAATATCTAAGTGATCTTTGAGTACCTTCTCTCTCCTTGCTGCATATGCCACAGATAAGAGCTTTTCCTTATCTGTATTTTTCCACATGCGTGCTGCAGGAATTTCAGAGGAGAAAGAGTTTTCATCAGACAAAGACCTTGTGTTGAATAAATATTTTCTTAATGAATTATTAAGAGTATTTTATATCTTTAAACCTGAAAGACTGTTCTAAACTAAATGTAATTTTAGAAATACATACATTTGTTTATTATTCTAATATTTATCAGCTAAGAAACTAAATTAAATTATGTTCATTTCTACTCAGTTATACTTCCAGATTTCCTTTTATTAGCATAGTGCTTTAGCATTTGTATATCACTGGCTTAGAGAAACTAATAAATTCAATCCAAACAAAAAAATCCCCTGTTTATGTCCATATTAAGTTCTACAACTCGTTTAATCAAAGTTAATTCCAAAAACTGGTATCCTACTATATCTTATCATTTCATCCTATTCAACATCATTGAGTGCAAGCCAAACAATCAGCATAAAAAGTAAAATCAGTCAGCAGTCTGTCAGTCAATTCTAGGACAGTAAAACTGACCTGGTATGAAATGTCCATATTTAGAAAATCTCTGTAGAGTGCGAGTTTGCCATGTGCTTAACCTAAGGTAGTTATCATGCTTGCAAAAATATCTTTATTATAATCGCACTTACTGATACAAATGTTATTGTTTTTTGGCATGAAAAAGCCCAAAAGCCTTCATGGAAAAAATGTTTGGTAGCACAAGCCAGCGTGGTAGGGTGGCTTGGCTGTAGCACTGGCCTTTCAGGCTCTAGAAATCACCTGGCCATACCCCATGGAAGGCAGCAAACAGCAAGTATTCGATAAACTTTGGACTCATATAAGCATATGTGTCGAAGACAAAGGATTATAATTGAAGGGATAGGAAAGCCTAGAAAATAAGAACATTGACAGAACCCAGTATTTAGCATTATGGCACAGACATCATAGACTGGTGTGCCAGCAGCAGGCTTAACTCCCCTGCCCGCTGCTCAGCCAGGGTATGAAATAATTTTGTTCAAACAATTTCTACCGGTAGCCAAATATATGACGTTATCTCTATTTAAGTAAGCAAGAGCAAGGCTGGGGAGTTCTGTATAAATACTTATAACTGACTGATTATACCCTAAAGATGCATTTCTAGAAAGGAAAAAAACACCGTTGTATCTTTAGAAAAGCTGAAAAGTGCAAATTTATTAGGCTTTCTCAAACTTCAGAAAAGCTTTTCCAAATACTTATAAACATCGAGGATTAAATAAATGGTTTGTTGAAGTAATGGAACAGCTATTAGACTTCATAACACATGTGTATTTTTAAATAAAATAGAAAATACTGTGGGTTTTTTTCAATTTTGTTTAGAAATTCCATAACTTGAAAAAATTAATCAGCAGTCTGTACTCACATCAACTTTGTATCAGAGAAAAGTAAGGGGTTTGTTTATGTAACATTGTTAAGCAAAATAGTAGCTATACAAGTTTAATAAAGAAAATAACTTATTTATGCCGAGTTAATGGAAATTAGCATTATGAATGACAATTTAAGGAGTATTATACGATGTATTGCAAGTTTCAATCAACTAAAAATAGAGCTATGCAAGCCATAAAAATTGCACAATGCACAGCTTTCAGTTCCAGGAAGATTCTGTTCACAATCCTTGACTACAAATGGAGATGCTTTCTGACTGTTGAGATAGATCTTTTGGGGCCATAATTAATGTAGACAATCCTTAGCTTTCCAAATGAGTCAGACATTTTAAAATATTATATGACATCGGGCTTAAAGTTGTGTAAACGTTCTAAAATCATTTAGTGATTGCCTTACAGTTTTTGAGCTGGGTTCACCATTTCAAAGTATGTTCCAGCACTGTGAGACTGGAAATAAAGATTCCTGTACAGCCAAAGTGATACTAGCAATAGGGCTTTTAAAAGACAGGCAAAATCCCAAAAGAATACTGTGAGATACCCAGTATGGTCATAAAAGTCAGCAGAGCCTGCTGAAGAATTCCTCGTTATGCTAATGCGTTAACTCAGGATGCTTATTATTTACTCATTATGCTAAACCATTTCAGGTAATATAATGTACATTCAGGTAATCCTCAACAGTCCCTGGGGGCTTTGACAGCTCTGCAACTCAAATGAGCCTTTGAAAGGGAAGAAATGACATACTTTGGTCACCTCCTGGAGCTGACATCTGCACGAAGATCAAGTATTGCTTTACAGCCAGGCTATTGCAACATCTCCTGAATGTTATTAATTTAGGAGCATGGCTCCACCTGGAATCTCCTATGTGTCAGCCAAACAGAGCGTGGTGTGAAGTAATACCTGTGTTGAGGGATGCTTCCAAAGCAGGGGCTTCGCTAGAATCTAGGTCCGAGGAAGGGAGGAGGGAGTCGAGGATGGATGTGTCCCTGTGCCATCACTCTGCTGCTCCCACCTGAGGCTGACTGGGGTCCCTGCTGCTCCCTAGAGAAAAAATAAGGCTCAGGGGCTGCATATGAGGAGAGTGCAAGGAGAAAGCCAGAAGCAGCATGTTCTACCTACTCTGCCTGCCAACCAGCAGGCTAGCTAGAAAACACAGACTTCCAGGGTGTTTTGAAAATACTTATATTTTTTAATTTAGAGATTCCTATTGACTTTATCCACGTGTCTCCAAAGGCATGACAGCGTACAGTGACCTGAAGTATCCAGAATACACTGGCCGACGTGTTTACAGGTTTAATACAGTATAACGACCCAGGTGGCAAAACTTTGCAGTCATGCTGCCTCCTAAGAGCTGGTGCCACAAGTTGCAGCTTTCTGCTTTAATTGAGCAATCAACACCAAGTAACCAACTCCATGAAAAAAAAAAAAAAAAAAAAAAACACAAAGAAAAAGAAAAAGCAGCTATAACAAGGGAAGTAAAAAGTTTGTTGGTAATGTGCTGGGTTCTTCATTGAACAAACTAGTCCTGCAGAATATGTGCCGCGCAATGCAATGAAATGACAGCAGAAAGTAGCACGTCCGCATTGGCCCATCCATTAGTCACCCTGCATGCAATCTGCAGAGTTGTAGTTGCTCAGTGAGAACACAAGACTCCCTTGGCTGGCCAAGCTGGGCAATCCGCAACACAGCAAGGGCTGCAGACAAGTTTCTTTCACAGTCCACACAGCAAACAAAGGAAAGCTGGGGACATGGCAGCAACTCCAATAACCGTGGAGGTAGAGCAGACACGGAGGGAGCTGGGAGCATTGCTACTGGAAAGCTGGGGATGTTGCAGGGCATATGGGGAACAAAGCTGTAACGCTGGAGGGAGACAACATCTCACATTGATGAAAAGTCATTCTTGCATTTGATTAGTTTGCAGAAATGAACAGAATTTGAATCCACCTTGTGGATTCCCTGAATTCTGCCCTGACCTTGTGAATTGTGCAGCACAGTTGTGATGGAAGCAAAGATTGGTAAGTCAAACCCACTTCAGACACAAGAAGCATGGAAAGATTGAAGCCAATGGATCTGAGTAGTGACATGTCCAGGCAGGCCCAGTGGCACGACTGGTGGTGCCAGAGAGCTTCTCAGGGAAGAGAGACCACAGAGGTCTTTCCTTTAGCAAAACACAGTCAGGAGTACACAGTGTTCTGGAAAGCTGTGATCTTTTTAAAGAAAACAGTAACAGTTTTTTCCAACTCTACAGACTGACTGTTACTTACATCATTTATATAGTTCTCCTAATAACAATTTAGTCATACTAGGGGCAATACCATTTAAGGAATAAAGCAGGACTGCTACATTGTCAAAGTTAATAGCAGTTAGAACAGTATATGGCACATTTGCCCATTATTTCTTAACAAACTGTATGTGAATTCTTGCAAAATAGTAAGTCCAGCTTGATATTTGTAGATTATGAACAACACAAGGAGAGATACAATAATGAAATGTTAACCAGATGCAATCACAGTTAAATTGGTGCAAACACATTAAGTAAAACTTGGCTGTACAGTGAAAACAAAACATTATTTCATTGATTAGAACTTTAATTTTCTTGAGAATTTGTTTAGGAAACTTCAGTGTGGAACAGCTAGTTCTAAGAGAAAAATGAGCAATTCTCTATCTATTTATTTATTTATTTAGTAATTCTTACAAGTGCAAAAATTTGGGTTATCATGCTGTTATACCCACAAGCTCTGAATCACATCTGGCATGAGAGTTTACAAGAAGCAAAGTAGAGATAATTTGTACGAGGCACATGGCATTTACAGAAATTAATTCTTTGCCCTACAAACCCTTTGTCTTTAAAAGTTAATATGCAACTATCTAGAGCTAAAAAAAGTGAACCATATTTCACAATGAAGAGCTTCATTTTCAGTGCAATTCACAAAGTATAAGAATCAAAGAATAGTTTCCTGTCAATCAGCTCATACTTATTATTAAGACTACAAAAAGGGTGAACCAAAGTTTAATAGGTCAAACTGACCTCATTTGTCTGGACCCTTCTGAATTTAAAGAACATACTCTGGATTTTCATCAGTCTAAGTGAGATTAAAATCTGATGCACTGAATGAAAAAAAAAAAACAAAACCAAAAAACTGGTGTTGTTTATGATTTGCAGAAATCTTATTCACAGGAAACATGGTTTAACAATAGACCTTTAAGAGTACTTTCCCTTCGGTATATGTTATTTTAAAGTAATCTTACAGGTCTAGCAACTACACCTAAATACTCCCAAGAGGAGACACCCACAAACACAGTTAGGACGTGAGTAATTTAGATCCTCTGATGTTTTACAAAGCAGCGGGATAAGGTAGATGTTTTATACAACTGTGGCAATTTTTTTTCATTGATGTTTAAAATAACTTGAGATAATATGCCTATACTTGTCTTAGTTTTGTTTTATAATAACTAAGTGATACCACAGTAAATATGATGAGCAAAAGAAACAGTCAGGATGAATATCACTGTATTTAATTAAAATACTCTCTGTTATACAGCATTGTGTTGTACTGAAAAGCCTGTAGGATATTGCCACTGACTTAAGTAATGCTGGTATTTCACTCACAGCTGTCACACAGGTACATAAAAAATGGTCCTAACCACCCATTAGGCTAAGGAAAGAAGCAGCTTTGCTTGCAGACTTTGCCTTACTAACATCTTTAACCTAACAGAGCTACAATAACATCACAGCCCTTTGCACAGCAGGATGCCTCTTGGGCTATTTTTTTGCACGCTAGTTTTTGAGAGTTTCAATCAAATGCACTGAATAGAATAATTTTTGTTTATTGCTCTCTGTACAGTAATATGAAGCTATCGATTCTCTGTAGGTTTGTTTGGGGCAAGCCTCTCAGCTTTTCTCGTTCACATATGCAAGCACAATGGATCAGGGAACCAATTTTAGCAAAAGAAAAGCTGAAGTTTTCTTTGCAGATTGGCCAAGATACCTTAATGACAGCTCCGATGAAAGTCCCCGTATTCCCATTGATCTAGAGCCACAGATCCCAGGACCCTCAAAGGAACAACCAGGGAAAGCAAAGTCCTTTCAAAGCTGCTTTTCACTCCCTTGCAGATCCAAGCTCCAGCTGTCACACTGGGAATGGTACAACCAAGGCCATGTCTTTCTGGTTGGGCAGTCTGGTGGGGCACTGGGAAGGTCTGACTATGCACAGCGAGCCAGAATAGGACACAAACTGAAACGGATTTTGACAAGCATCCCACACCCCACCGGCATGACTGGAGAAGGTTTCAGGTGTATGAAGGGGCATCTAATTCCCACAGCCCACAGGGCACCATGGGGACAGGCAGTGTGCGATGGTTTCCACTATCCAATCGACTATTTGTTGACAACTATTATCATCAGAAATGTTTGTTAGAATTACAGTTCCATTTAATCTATTTTCAGGGCCCTGAGGGCACAGGGCCCCATGTCAGCCTCTGCCCCGAGCCATCAGCCCTTGCTCCAGCTTTTCCACAGCAGAGCTGGGCTCCAGCTCTGTCCTGCCCAGTCATGGGCTGCATGGAGCTGGGCCCAGTATACCCGCTTGTGGTCCCAGCCCCCAGGGAACAGCCACCCGTGTGGTGCCCTGACAGGTATTTCCTTTATTGTGTATTTAATTGTTTGTAATTGTGGTTGGGATTCCCTTTGGTCCTTGCTTAAGTAATTACACGGATTTTAAAAAGCTTTTAATTTTCATTGATCTTTGTATGTGCATGTGCCAGCTTAAATTTGTGCTTCTCTTTCCCTACAGCATATTTCAAAATCTCTTTTTTTCCTTATGCTACAGGTGAGAGAGAATCTAAAAAAGCAGTCGGTGTTTTTATTCCTGAGAAATGAAGGATTGTAGAAAAACAGATGCTCTCCTCAACTCAATAATATCTCTCCTCCACATTAACAGAGGCATCCCGCAGTCCAGTGATCGTGGCCCCACGCACTGGGATGGCAGGTTCAGCACAACTGGGAAAAAGTTTCTATATGAAGCTGCCCTTGAAACTTGATTAAACTATTGACTCCATAAGAATTACAAGTAAAACATGCAGAAAAGGTTGCTTTCACAGTCTTAACAGCTGGAAGTCAATAGTTTTCTGGAGTTTTCCAAGAAGCTGTGACATGAGAATTCAGGGGATAGTGGATTTGACAAAATATCCTATTCTCTGTGATCCTGGGAGGTGGTGGCATCAGTTGTCCCCACATTCTCTTATGCTTTTCGTGGCTCACACTGACAGGAGAACTCTGCAGCCCTAACTCCAGGGAACCAACACCCTGAACTCTGCCACTGAAATTTCTTAAAGTCAACATGTGAATGCAGTTGTGGTTTCTCCAGGAAGATTCATCACATACTATACAACATTCATAGGAATTTTCTCAGTCATTGTTGTGAAACAAACTTTGAAAATGCCAGATTCATTTCTTCAGTGATTACTGTCAAAAATCTAATCAACTGCATATTATGCTGGCTGAAAACTCTAAAAACTTTCATACTGCAATTTCAATTAACAGCTGAGAAAAAAAGCCATGTTTTCTAATAAAGATCCCCTTAGAAGATTTCGAAAGCTTTACTCAACCTCCTAAATATTTGGCACAGCACATCCTTACAAGCCTGAAATTATTACTCTGTTTGCTATGGTTTCTTTTATTATGCTGTTATACAAGACTGTTGTACTTAGTCATTTGTAGCACATTACCTCAGACTTGCTCAGGTACAAAGATGGACTTCTAGGATGATCAGGGGAACAGAGACCCTATCATATGAGAAGACAGAATGAAGAGCTTGGCTTGTTTAGCTTTGCAAAATGAAGTCTGTTGAGGGATCCAGTTGCTGTCTATAAATATATCAAGGAGGCAAACACCAGGGAGATGGGAGAGCCATTTAAACTAAATAACAATGTTGGCAATGGAACCCATTGGTACAAATTAGCCAGAATTTAATCTATGCTAGAAACCAGAAACAGGTTCCCACTTGGAGCAAGGAGATTTGGGAACAATTTTCCGGTTGGAGGAACAGCAACAAAAATCCTAACTGCACTCACAGTGGAACTTGATAAGTTTATGAAGGGGATTATAAAACTGGATTCTTACAGCATTAGGACAATATATTTGGTAACCTATTTGATGTTTTCAAGCCCCATGTTCCTGTGTAGAGCTATAATATATCATGCAGATATAACCTTTAACCGTGCATGCTTCAAACAAGATATGCCAGCATACTTTATGTGCTTCAAGGTATTTAAAACCAAAATAAATTTAAAACTCCAACAAAACAGTCCAGTTTTGTAAACATATTTGTTCAGGGTAGTGGTAAAATTTAAAAAATTTTCCTTCCTACAGTGACAATAAATTCAATAGAACCCAAATGTATTACAAAATAAACATATTTTACATTCAGTTGTCCATGACTGAAATTCCTAAGATTACCAATAATTGGTTCTACTTTTCCTCTAGGACTGTTTAAGGTTTATTACAATTTTTCTACAATATTTATCCATGACTTTAAAACATTTGTAGCTGAAGTTCAACTGTTATTTATGGTATTCTGCTCTAAGCTATAAATTAATTAAGGACAAGTACATTTTTGTGCTGATGCATTTTATGTTGGACTGTATCCAAAAGATATAGCCAAAGGAACAGAATTATGATTGTTTCTCATTTACTTTGGTCATAGCATGGGTTGTACACGTGAGAGGAAAGATATTTTGTTAAAAACAGCCGTCTGATTTTGGAAACGCTTTATAGGACTTCAGGGGTTTTTTTCATGCTTAAAAGATTGCTTATAGAATCATAGAATCATAGAATGGTTTGTGTTGGAAGGGACCTTAAAGATCATCTATGTCCAACCCACCCATGCTGAGCTTGAAGTAAAAACACATGAACTTCTACAAAGCAGAAAAACTCTTGGGTGAAGAAGTTTGGGAAAAAATTTGCTTTCGCCAAAAGCAGTAAAATACTTACATAAAAATCAGTCATTTACAAAAAGCGTTTATTTTTAAATGCATACGCATACACAGAGCCTCATCAAATGGGACAAATCTATGGCCATGATAGAACTACACTTTTTCAATTTGCTATAGCTCCTGTTTGAAATTTTGATAGACACAGCAGCACACTATCTTCATATAAAGCATACTGGCACAGTAAAGGCACATTTTACTGTGAAGATGCTCAAAACTTTACCATAACATTCTATCTTCATACCTTTTTCTCTCAACTAAGCAATCAGTTTCATTTTTTACTCTGACAATGCTAGTGATTTTAATCATAGCCACCTTACACAAGAACCATGGTATCTTGCCTGTAGATCCTGCACAGAGCTGCTACACACTGACAAGGCAAAGATCATGAACTTCACAAGTGAGTCAACTTATTTCACAAGTGGGAAGTGTCAGGCCCTGAAGGGTGCCTGAAATGATCCTAATTAGACATATTAGTTCATTTAGGTTTGTTTATCAGATCATAGAATCATAGAATCATAGAATCACTAGGTTGGAAGAGACCTCTGAGATCACCGAGTCCAACCATGCCTGTCTCCTTACTAAACCCTAAGAAACTCATCCACCTGTTTTTTAAACACCTCCAGGGATGGTGACTCCATCACCTCCATGGCCACCTGTTCCAACCCCTGACCACTCTTTCAGTAAAGAAATTCTTCCTAAGGTCCAGTCTAAACTTCCCCTGGCACAACTTGCGGCCATTTCCTCTTGTCCTATTGCTTGTCACTTGTGAGAAGAGCCCAGCACCCACTCCGTCACAACCTCCTTTCAGGCAGTTGTAGATAGTGATGAGGTCTCCCCTCAGCCTCCTCTTCTCCAAGCTAAACAACCCTAATTCCCTCAGCCACTCCTCATAGAGCTTATTCTCCAGCCCCCTCATCAGCCTCGTTGCCCTTCTCTGGACGTGCTCCAGCCCCTCAATGTCCTTCTTGTAGTGAGGGGCCCAAAACTGGACCCAGCACTCGAGGTGCGGCCTTACCAGTGCCGAGTACAGGGGCACAATCACCTCCCTGCTCCTGCTGGCCCTCTTGGCCACCTGGGCACACTGCTGGCTCATGTTCAGCCAGCTGTCAACCAACACTCCCAGGTCCTTCTCTGCCAGGCAGCTCTCCAGCCACTCTTCCCCCAAGCCCTTAACGCTGCATTTGTGACCCAAATGGAGGACTCTGCACTTGGCCTTGTTGAACCTTATCCCGTTGGTCTCAGCCCATTGGTCCAGCCTGTCCAGATCCCTCTGCAGAGCCTCCCTTCCTTCAAGCAGATCCACACTTGCACCCAGCTTGGTGCCATCTGCAAACTTGCTGAGGGTGCACTCAATGCCTTCATCGAGATCATTGATAAAGATGTTAAACAGGACTGGACCCAGCACTGAACCCGGGGGAACACCACTCGTGACTGGTTTCCAACTGGATTTACTTCCATTTACCACAACTCTTTGAGCCTGGCCATCCAGCCAGTTTTTAACCCAGCAGAGGCTGTGCCTGTCCATGCTGATGGCAGCCAGTTTCTCCAGCAGGATACTGTGAGAAACGGTGTCAAAGGCTTTACTGAAGTCCAGGTACACCACATCCACAGCCTTTTCCTCGTTCATTAAACAGGTAACCTTGCCATAGAAGGAGACCAAATTGGCCTGGCAGGACCTGCCTTTGGTGAACCCATGTTGACTGGGCCTGATCAACCGGTTGTCCTGTGCGTGCTGTATGATAGCACTCAAGATGATCTGCTCCATGACCTTCCCCAGTACCGAGGTCAGACTGACAGGCCTGAAGTTCCCCAGATCTTCCCTTCGACCCTTCTTCAATACAACTGATGGATTTACTAAGGAATCATCAGGCACTGTAGGTTTTAAGTCTTCATTATGACTGATATAAATATAGTAGAGCCTCCATAAGGATTGATACTTTCCGTGCTTCTCTGAAACGTTAGAGGGAAACAGTCTAGGGATGGTCAGAAAGTTTATGGTACTAATTCTACATATAAAACACCGAGCAACAATTTCATGTGCATGTTTTTTATTCATCACCTGTGAGAGGCAAACCTGTTCTCAAGATTCTCCCAGAGTTATCAGTTGATTTCTGTGCATAGTGGCAGCCAGAGAGCCATGTGTTGTCTTCACCCTTTCTGGCTTGTCTGCAGCTCAGGGAGCCGGGCTCCATACGGCTCCAGAGTTGACTGCCTCTCATCCCAGCTGTGTCTGGGAAGGAAGCCAGGAAGGTAGGTGACTTTGACATCTTTCAAATCCATAGAGTTCCAGTAGAAAACTAGTCTATGCTCCTGTCATGTCCTGGCACCTGCTCTCTTTGGCTGGTTATTTTTGCTTTACATGGGCTTTGAAGCAGTCTTCACTGACAAACAGAACAGGGTGGTTCTTCACAGACGAAACAGCAGATCTGCAGAACACCTTGTCCATGGATGCAGAAGTTTTAACATGGCTTGGACAGAGACAGTGGAAATAGTTGGACGAAATACTCACTTATAGTTGCTAACTAGGCTAACCACATCAGGTTTGGGCAATTCCTTAAACTGAAAATAGCTGGAGGCAGGGAGAATGCTCAGGGGAAGTTTCAAATCCTTGCCCTGCACTTGCTTTCCCTGGCTAGCTGCTTTTGGCTGCTGGTTTGTATGTTGCTTGGTTTGTTTGCTTCCCAGAGCAGAGCAGAAATGCTGTCCCCAGCTGCCACAAATTACACTGCGGAGTTCCCTGCAGTTGACTGAATAGCAGGGGTTGGCACGGAGAGAGCACAAGGCTCAAACTTTACCTTGGAAAATCTAATTGGTTACTACTAATTTGGTAAACTTCTCTCTTTTCATCTGATTGCTCATGACAGGACATGGAGCTAAAACTGAAGGACTTGATGCTCAGCTATTTTAAATTACTACGGCTTCACTGGGGCCCTTGAAAGCAGGCTTCTTTATCCCACTGTATATCTGACATGAGAAACTGTTGTTCTCTCACCAAGGATGATTTTATTGAATCATTGTGAATGTAAATGTTATGTTTCCTTTACTGCCTGAATGCAAAACACTTCTATTTTTAGAAGAAAAATTGTAATTCATATCCTGTAATAAAACAAACTCTCTGTATCCTCAGCTGAAGTAAACAGGAATCATAATATCTCCCGGCAGGTGCTCTCGAACTGGCTTGTTAGTCTTGAGCCACAAAAATTTGTTGTCGTTACTGAGCAGTTTAAATAAGAAAGCTGTTCTTGCAAAACAGTGTTTAATGGGTCTGCAAATAAAAACAGAGCAGCAGGGAACTCCAAAACGTTATCTCAAAAGCACTTGCCTCACCCTTAAACTAAATCCAAAATCCACTCTTCCTATGCACAGAAAGAAAGCAGAGCATGCTATTTGTCACTGTACATGTGAACGAGTTGCATGCCATGGCTTAAATGTCATAGCATGCTTTTCAGTAATATTTTTAAGCTTTCAGTAATGCTTCAAGCACCTAAAATTAAAGGTGAACATCTTGAACAGAAAGGATCTTAATCTTACATCTTACATCAGGACTAGAGAGGTCATCATCCCCTTATACTCGGCACTGGTCAGGCCGCACCTTGAGTGCTGTGTCCAGTTCTGGGCCCCTCAGTTTGAGAAGGATGTTGAGATGCTGGAGTGTGTCCAGAGGAGGGCGACGAGGATGGTGAAGGGGCTGGGGCACAAACCTTATGACGAGCGACTGAGGGAGCTGGGGTTGTTTAGCCTGGAGAAGAGGAGGCTCAGGGGAGACCTTATTGCTCTCTACAACTACCTAAAGGGAGGTTGTAGTGAGGCAGGAGTTGGACTCTTCTCTCAGGCGACCGGTGACAGAACGAGAGGACACGGTCTCAAGCTTCTCCAGGGGAGGTTTAGGATTGACATTAGGAAGAAATTCTTCACTGAGAGGGTAATTGTTCATTGGAATGCGCTGCCTAGGGAGGTGGTCGAGTCACCATGCCTGGAGGTGTTCAAAGAAAATTTGGATGAGGCACTTAGTGACATGGTGTAGTTGACAAGTAGGAGTAGGTGTAGGTGTTGGGTCATAGGTTGGACTCGATGATCTCAAAGGTCTTTTCCAACTTTACGATACTGTGATACTGTGATACTGTGATATTCATGTTTATTGATTTAACAGTTGTTCCTCGGAAACTTTTCAGCTGAATTAGTGCCAGAATTGCAAGTTTTTAAACAATCTGTATACAATTTTTTGTTGTCAGAAAGACTATTTAAGGTAAAAGTACTGGATACATAAATTACATTTTCAGAGCTACAATTTAAAAGTGTATTGAATTGCTTCTTAATTGCAGAACAGTCAGATATCTGAAATCATTAGTAATGTTAACGCAGCGTATCACAACTAAAATTCCACATAGGCATACTTTAAAAATTATCTCTTCCTTCACTTATCCGTTTTTTTCAAGAATCCCTTTCTCACGGATGAGTTGGTAAAAAATGGATCACTCAAAGCTCTGTAAAGAATGCAGATTCTGCTCTGCTTTGTGTCAGATGATTTCATCAGCTCTTGGAGAAGGATTTGAACGGGGATGTTGGCAGATAAAAGTCCTTTTGGTTTGCTTTAAAATTGTGATATATGCATTTCTAATTTTAACAAAGCATTGGAAATTTACGCAAGAACAGGGGTGGTCTTTTTCACTTCATGCTGTCACTTAGGACCGAGTCACATCTAAGGTTCTGCTTCACTAACAGGGAGACAGCTCCTGGGGCTCTACAGCATCATCTCAGTCCTTTCACAGGAGAGGAGGGACAAAGGATTTAGCTGGCATCAAATCCTTACAAGTTGTCACAAACCCAAATGCTCTACTCTGCATGGAACAGCGTAGAAAGCCCTGCATGGTCTGATGTTTCCATGGTGTAAAAAGTTGTGTGCTCCATTCTGCTGAAACCAAGGGTTCAAATGATTCTTTGAGTTTCTGGTTAGTTTGTTGGCTGTTCACAGTTTAGCTGTTGATTGCATCAAGAAATTCTTATTATTCTCTTCTCTGACAGAGCTTAGAATTGCCTGTATGAGGTTTTTATGTTACTCATTGAACTACTATTCAATAAAAGACAGTCCTCCAAAACCACATATGGTTAAAATAAGCTCTTTTTTCTGGCATTTTTTTTCCTTATTCACATGTTTCCTTATTAAAATGAGATAGTCCTGTGAAATTCTGTGCACAATCGTGTCTGTAGCTCTAAGCACTGTTTGTCCATGAAGAACTAAAAAGACCCAATGAAGCGTTACTAGCTTTGACTCATCTGACCAAAGTATCATCTGCTATGCTCGTTAATTACAATAGTTCAAGTGGCAACACAGGTCCTTGAGCTTTATTAAAATTGTCAGCATTTGGTTTTGTTTTTTTTTTTTTTACTAATTTAATGAAGGAAGAACAAGGAAGCAGACATTTGAAGCAGAACAGTAGAAATGAATAAAGGTGCATGCAGAGGAGATACTAAAATAATGCCTAAGGGACCAACTCAAAAAAATAATTTTAAACATATATCACAACATTTTTTCCAATGCTAGAATTTTCCAGCATTGGCAGTTCAAAATATTCTTGGAAGACAATCACTCTATCTGTAATCTTAGAGAAGTCTGATTCAACAATAATAAAATATATCTCTATAATGCACAAAGCGTTTTACGTGATTGTTCAGGTGATCCCAGGCATTTGATGTGTTCAAACAAGTATGGCATGAGAATTATGTCTGAACTCATAGACCAAACAGTACCAGGGCTGGTCAAAATTTGAGCACAGACTAACCAGTAGTCTTCCTGGAATCATTCAGGAATTAGCCTTGATGGAGACTAGCCTGGCTAGGGCTTAGCAGCCTGGACATAGCCAACCTGTTTTGAAGGCTAGGGAAATTTCATAATGTAAGTATGACCACTCAGTGACAACAGGACTAAGGGTCAGAGAAGCAGCACTGGTATTATCTAATTTACTGAAAAAAACCATACCCAAAGTGTCACCCATAAATTCTTGACAGTTTCTGTATGATCATTAGCACATTGCTTTCAAACAAGGATAAATCTGTGAGAAGTGAAAATGCGTGTTGTTCCTCTACAAAACCTCAGCAGAACTGCAAAATCCTGATTTTTGAGAGGAAGTCAAGCAAATGAGACACACTCAGACAGATGGAATGAATTCCTGAGGGGAATTCAGCAGAGAGAAGACCAGTGAGCATGGTAAAAACATGGGAATAGAGGCTGCTGTACCTATTTATACAAAAGTAATACAGGTTGAGCAAATTGCCCTAGGAGCCTTCCCTGTGCCTAAATCCAAAGGGAAGAACTAAGAAGACAGCTTTGCAGAGAAGTGTAGTGCCATGCAGATGGTGATGTCAGACTCTGCGTTGTTGGAGCTGTTAGAGAGGGATTGGAGATGCTCACTTTCACTTCCAAAGTTCACAGCTGGAACGTCAGCTGAGGTGGACACTGGGACACAGAGAGAAGTCCAGCTCGCCTGGCAGGCAATGATGAATGCTGAACAGAGCAATGGCACAAATCTCAGACCACAGAGAGACATGAAGTGAAATCATTCTGATTCCAAATGAGTCAGCTGAAGATCCAGATAAATGCCCAATAAAAGCATTATTTACACTGGCTGATTATCCTCTGCCTTCCCAAAGATGGTGTTTCCATCCCACAGCAAAGGTGATGGACAATACCTATCACTGGCAAAGAGATCCTGACTGACAGGTACAAATGTTCCATACAAGGGCTTCTCACAGTGCTATTCCTTCCCCATGACCCTCGCTAGCAGCTAGGGCAACCATGCTGTCCACAGGATTTTTTCCACCGTGGCACAGGCTCTACTGAGGAACTACCGTTTAAAGAGAAAATCAAGAGCTTCCACCTTGTTTTTTGTGCTGCAGTGCTGTAGCATCAGTTGAAGAAGTAACTGTAGGAAGAGTATTGCTTAACCCTGTAAGGTTTCTGAAGTGGAGGTGCTGTCTGGAAGTGATATGTGCATAAGAGACAGCTGCAACAGGTAAGATGTGAGGAACTGGGACAGCATCAGCGTATGTAGGCTATTCTGAGAACTTAGCTACAAACCTCCACCAGGTATCCTCTGTAAAACCCTTTTTTTCAGTGCCTCTTAGCACGGCATCATTTTCACAGGGATGGCAAAAGTCAGTTTGCTGCCCCAGAGCAGTTCCTTCACTGAATTTCAATAGATCACTCTGGAACATGGAGACATAAAAGCTCTTCAGCAAAATTACAGGATTGTTTTCACATGGGCAAATGACAATTTTCTCTCATCTCATTCCTGGAAATGCTCAAAGCATTCTAGTTGAAACTTCCAAAGCCAACTCAGATTCAGCCAGATATCTAGCCTGAACAACTTGAAGTCTGGCAAAGCTGTAAACAACTGGGCTTAATATGAGACTAGATTTTTTTAATGAAAAATGTCAGGCAAACTTAGATAGGGATTGTGTTCCCAGCTTGCTCTGTATTATGTCCTCTCTTCTATGTCCCAGCTTATCACATTTTTAAGTCAATTGGCATACCTGACATATAACATTGAATATCTGCACACATTTACACTTGTTATTTTCATTTACTGTTGATTTCCAGTAGATTGGATATATGTTTGCTAACACAATGACAAAACTTGAAATTAATAGAAATCCTTCAAACAACTCTTAATAGAGTTTCAGATTATTTTATGGATCAGAGAAATATGTGTCAGCCTCGCAAAAATACCTAGATAGACTATTCTGTTTTTTCCTAGTTTTCTCATGACTTTAAGGAAGGACTCCAAAAGAAATTTAAGAAAGCTGCTGAAGCAGTTAACTTAGATGAACTAGTTCTAGAATCAAACTGATGAGTTTCAGAATGCACCTATGCTGATAAGGCTGGTTATCAACAAACTCATTCCCTCCCTTCTGTATTCAAAAAGAAGCATTTTTAAAGATGTTAAAAATAATACCAGAAGTTCTATTAAATAAATTGCCATTTTCTATATATAACTGAAACAACAGAAGTAGTGACTCTCATGATCTTATTCTCAGTGAATTTCTTGGTTTCTTATAGAGTACATGAAAAAAAGAGATGGTTATGATTGGTGAGCTGACACACATCCTCAAAGATGCCCTAAGAAATTTCATAATATTGCTTATAATGGTTTCAGCCAGACTTGCTAAGTCTTTTCCTTTATTTTATTTGCAAATGACCTATTTTGGCAGCACTCTCAAAATATATAAAAACGCTACAATGTCTGCAATTTATGTTTTCCTGCCTGCAATGCTCTATGATAGCATTTTTAAGATGAAGGTATCTGACACTCTGCCATATTTTCTATGATGTCCTTGGGAATTTTGACCTATTCACGACAATGGAGTTTTAATGCCTGCTGTTTAAGGTAGGCTTGTTTCCATAAAGAAACTGTTTTGATTTTAGGGGTTACACAGTTGAAACGCTACTCAGAATTATAATCCAAATGACTCCACTGAACTGCATGACAGAGTTGCAAAGATTTCGCCATCCTTGAGAAATGCGTGGAAGGAAAGTTGTAACAAATACGACAAAATAAAACAAAACTAAAATACAACAGTACCTTCACTAGGTATTTCTTAAATTGTCAAAGACTACATAATGAAGTATCATAGCTGGACTCACAGAAAACCTTGGTTCTTTTCTTTCTTCATTGTATAGTGACAACAAGTTATTTATTTGTACTGGCAGATATTTTTTTTCAGTGATGGCTTTGTGCTTGCTTAGGTTCAGTCAATGGAGAGAAATGGGAATATGAGATTAATAGCAAAATTCTCCAGCATTAAATCAGTTCCCATGGCCTAGAGCAGGCTGGGACACCTGCACATTATCTCTAAAGGCTCCAGGATGTTCTTTTCTTACTTAGGCCCTGGTGTTACAGCCACGCATCCATCATGCTACCAAAGCTTTGCCCCTTGGGGATTCCCACCATGCAACAGTATAATAAAGGCTGCAGCTGAAATTGTGCCAAGCAATTTCTTCTCATAAAGCACTCATCCCACCTAAAAGCATGGCTTGGAGAAACTGAAACAGATTTGGGTCAAATTCAGTACAAAGTTTCAGAGAAACCAAAAATAAAAATGGAATGTATGGACTGCAGAAACAGTTCCTTTTGCTATTTCCTATCGTTTTCCCCCCACACCAGCATTACAAGAAGTCAGAGGTACTATCAGAGTGAAGCAGAAAAATAATGAGAAAATGGTTTCTCTGTCCTGTTTTTCCACGTCACAAGTCCCTGTCAAAGTAGAGTTTTAAGTTCTTACTATACAGAAAAAAAACCTGTTGTTCAAATTGTCTGCATGATTCAAAATGACTATTTGAATACAAATTAGTGAATTTTGCATCACAAGGAGTAAGAACTACTCTGTGAATTGGCATGTAGCTTCAGGTCTTGCCAAGTGTCAGCTCTTGCTCTAGTGAATTTTTAAGTATTTCATACAAAGTAGATTTTTTTTTTTCTGCAAAGAGTGCAGCAGTCTTATCAGAGTAACTTGTATTTAAGGTATTTCTCTGGGAGGTGGAAGGTTTTAATCCCTATATTGTGGCAATAAAGTACTCTAACTTCTTCCTTTGTGGGCTGTTTTATTTTTTTTCATGGTTCCAAACTCCCACTTGGCTTCCTGTTCTTTAAATTTTACTAGAAGAGCCCCATAATAAAGTTTTTTTGCAGTCTGGTAAAATATTTAACTTAAAATAAAACTAATGTTCCTCATTGCAAATCATAAACATAGCAAAGCATTTATTTGTTTTTATTTTTTAAATTCAGTCATCAAACAAAAAAAGTTCAGAAATATGTACAGTCCTAATGATAATTCATTTTGCTGGGAATTCCTTTGAAGGACTGAGTGAAGCCTCCTTCCCACTTTTCTCTTTTGGTCTCTCTCTTACATGCAGACTACTGAAAACTATCCTCTACCTTCTTCTTCACCTCTATTACAGCTTCAGAGGTCCAGAGGCAGAACTGGGAGTGCTGTAACAAGTGTAAATGTTCTTGTTTACTCTCAGGGAGGAAAACAGTGCTGCACTTGTGAAAAGAAATTAAAGCCTGTTTGATAGGCGATTATATATTAAGAGGGATAAAATATTTTTTATATTGACTATGATAACAAATATAGCTAAAACTGAAATAAAAAGGTGACAAATAATGTAATATTAATAAATATCGATGGACATATTGCATAGTTATATATGCACTATTATTTTTATTCCAGATTCAGGTGCCTGTTTTCTTAGTGTGTGGGAGGGGAGATGAGGTAAGGGAAAGAAGAGGAGCTGTTGCTGTGCCAGCTGTGGGATGGCTAATGTGCTTCCCTAACACATGACTGCAGCTCTATCTCTGCTGCTCCATTGCAAGGGTCCAGTATGGATAATATCATAGTTATAGAGTTGCACTGTGATGCAGGTAAAGCCGCAGGGAAGGCAGCATTCTCAGTCTAAGTAAGGGAGCCTTGAGATAGGGTTGATGTTGGGGTGAACTGAAATGTTATCTGTCAGCTGTAGCTGTCAGCAAAAATATTAAAGAAAGAGCAGCTGCACCATGCCACAAGCGGGGGAGTGGAGCAATCGTAGCTCCAAAATAGATTTGAGAGTCAGACAGAGTTTTCTTTTGATGAACCGCATTAATAGTCATGGACAGTTTATTTTCAATTCTCTTTGAGTCAGTTGATAATACTACTGCTTTGAAAATGTTTTAAACAAATGCCTGAGATGTAAGTAAAGAAGATCCATTTAGAATAGGACTTACTGAACAGTATGTTACTACTCCTATAAAATGTATTTTTTCCTACTAATTATTCTCAGCTTCTGTAGCCCTAAACTAAACCTCATTATTTTAGTGTGTAAGTGTTGGTACAACAACAGAATTGATCTGACAATAAAAAATCATAACCCTATTTCTCAGCTGGAAGAAAAATTATTGGCTTATTGTAGCTTCTGTAGCATTTCTTCTTCTTTTTAGGAACACTTAACTAATAAGACACTAAACTATCCTGAAAATATTTATTAAAGAATAACAACTTGCAGTCTTTTTGGGTTACCATTAAAGAAAATAATAAGCGTCAATCTCTTCTGGATCTTAAATTCCAAGATAAGTGTAATAAAGCTTGCGGCAGGGTGTTATTGTTTAGTGCTTGGAAAATCTTATGCAACAGCAGAATACTGTTCTGATTTTTGAGCTGCTGCTAATGAAGTACAACCAGACAGGGTACATTGCCATGAGTCAGGAAATCTGGATGTTCCTGGACAGAGGCCAGGGAAGCTTAGACACATCAGAGATATGATGTATATGTAGCCTCTGGAGGAGATACACTGAGTTGTTTTCAAGCATCTCAAGCTGCCCGATTCAGGTAGCAACCAAATGACCACCCTGAAATGAAGTTACTAGCTGTCCATTTCTCAGAGTCCTTTGTTTGTACACCAGGAAAACAAGAATGAAGTAGGCTGTCCAGGGGAGCTTAGTGATTAGATATTAGTTCCAGCCTTGAGACAGTAGGTCCAAAACCCTGAGGGCATAACTTTGTCCTTCCACTACCTAAAGAAAAAAAGAAAAAACAAAACAACACAACACAAAAAAATGGATTAAGAAAAAACCCCACTAAACTCTATATGCTACAATTTGCTGTGAGATCTTAAACAAACCTTTTGAACTCATGGTCTGTTAAAGAATGGTATGACATTTTCGTAAGGGCATGGGTGCTACCATTGTACACATGAGGAGAAGCTCCTCTCTCCACAGTGCTAAATTGTTTGCTGAAATGCTGCTATGTTTCAATACAACACCATGGTATGTATGCAAGTCCCTAGCATTTTTGGAGTCTTCAAAACGTTTTTACCATTGCCCTCTATTCTTTGATGGAAATTAACTGGTTTCCTAAAGTTAGTTGGGATTACGTAAAAGGGTGCCACTGGTTTCTTTTCCTTTCCACTCCCTTTTCTTGTAGCTTAGTTTAACCACCTCAGGAGACTAATTTTTCACTCTTCCCTTGCCCTTTTTTGGTAGGTGCATTTTTCTTATCTTCCCACAACCCTTCCCTGCATCGTGCCCCAAGGGAGGACTTCAGCTTTCACTGCCTGTCACAGCACAGTAGGTAATGCAGAGCAGTTTTCTCCCTATGCAGAGACTCTGCTGGCACTCCCAGGTATGTGGGTGGCTGCTTGGACTTCCACATTTCTCATCTTTTATGAGGGGATGGTCTCAAAACAAAGATCTGGCCTCCCTTTCATTAAATCCAAGGACAGATCATTTATTATCCCTTTCTTTTCCACCCTGAGAAGGCTCTCAAGTAAACTAAGAATTAATTTCTAGACTTGCTTTCATCTGGACTAGCTTCGGTCCTACCTTTGCAGTTGCTGCTGCCGTTACACCATGGCAGGGTGTGGTAGACCTGCACTGCTTTCAGCAGTGTTTCAGCAGCTGTGGTTGCAAACCTTAGCCTGCCTCTTCTGTGCCATAGCGCATACGTTTGCATGAGACTCTGCCCTGCTCTCGGACTTGCTGACCCTTCTTTCAGCTGGTCTTGCCAACCACACACACTCAAAATCTTGAAATAATCTGCTGAAGTTGTGTTTTGGGAGATTTTGTAGCAATACCTTGTGGCAACCTAATCCCTAGGGTAAGTCCTGGTCAAAAATCTCAGTTGCAGAGAGTCACCTGTGCTGCTGCCATTGCTTTAGAAAGCTGCCAAGACTGTAGACCCTGGCTGCTTGCTGAGCCTACAGGAGGCAGGCAGCGCTGTAAGGCATTTATGCTTCCCAGGCACCGTCTCTTCCCCCTGCCAGTATGCAGTGTTCATGTGGCTTCCTCACAACCCCGCAGCAGTTCTGAGGCCACCCCACCACCAATAGCTAATTTGGGCAGCCACCACTTGCCTACTCTTTCCATCAAAGGTCCTTTTTCCCCCATGATGATTTTTTCCTCAGCAGCTACTTCCCTGTGCCAGGTGACTTGTCCTGAGCCCTCCCAAAATAAAATGCAGCTCACAAGCTGAGAGCAACCATCTTTGCCTTATGAATTACTTCTGCTACAACTAAACCTAACAGATTGCTTTTTGTTTTTGCTGAAACATCTTAGTATTGACACTAGTTAGGTTTCTATTTTGGTGTGGGTTTGTTCTTACAGCTTCCTGGTCACATCCGTTATCCCCCTCTTTTCTTTTTCTGCTGTGCTTTATCAGTATGGTTGATTTCTTGCTACCCACAACTCAGGGCACAGCTCTGCTTTCCTCTGGGGAGCTCCTCTAAAAATACTTACTCTTGTCATCCAGACTAATTCAACTTCTATTCCTCCTTCTCCCAGCAGAATCTGGTTTCCAGAGAGGGCTATTTAAGTCTCCTTATTCAAAGCTGTTGACATGATGTTCAACACTGAAACATGTCAGGGTGTCAAAGTCACTACTATATTTATTCTTGTAACATCCCAGGTGTTATTAAAAGTGTAGAAGTAAATAACTTGCTGAGATTCATACCAGGAGTTAGTGATGTAAAAGCCAGCCATTTACCCAGCCTTCCTCTTCTCCAGTACGATACCTAGCACCTCGCATTTTAAGGTGACATTATTTGAAAGGGATAAACAACAAAATTCAAACATTGCATGAATATTTTGGAAAAGAAATCAAAGTGTTTCTGATTAATAAGCAATCTATCACGTCCTGTCACTCCTACAGCTTATTTTCTGCAGTGTGATTTACTCTGTTTATACATTAATGGTGGAGGTATCTATATTAACCTTCCTTGTGTGCAGTTATGCTTGTATCATTTTTAGATACTCACTGCTGCCTTGGAGGGATTTTTTTGATTTGACAGCAGTTGCCTGCAGAATAGTTCCTGCTCACCTCATTCATTAACAAACTGTTAAAAACTGCTGTGTTATGTTCAGGGTATCAAGCGAAAACTTATGTAGATTATTCAGTTTATTTCTGATACACTCCTGTGTTTCCTCTGTGCTATTATGAGCTAAGGAGAAACTCATTACACTCTTTATAGCTAACATCATGCGTTTTTCCAGCACTTCATTAGTTCTCAGAGACCTGTGGTAATATATGAGGTCCAATACACAAAAAAACAAGACTAATGCTATGGCTTGGGAACCAAGAGCAGTAGGGAAGATATGAGATGGTTATAGAACACGTTCTGACCTGTCACAGTGAGAGAAGCCTCAGCTCTATTGCTTCAGTATGAGTAGACATACATTCAAATATAGATGTTCTCTTATCCTTAGTCAGAAAATGTTGGTGTGCACCAGACCATGACTCTTTTTCTGTGAAACAGTTTTTAGCTAATACCTACATCACTATGCTTGAGCACCCACAGTATTCACCAGATCTGGCTCGCTCATCCCAAAGATCAAGTTGTTGCTCAAAGGAACCCATTTTTTTTCAGTAGAAGATGTGAAAGCAAAAATGAAGATTTTTGAGATCCTCAACAGCCTTTCAGAAAATGATCTATGGAATTGCTTTGAACATTGGCAGCACTGTATGCAGATGTGTTTCAGCTCAGAAGGGAAGTATTCTGAAGGTGATCATAGTTGATTTTGTTAACTTGTTAAATAGAAAGAATTACAGGCATAGTCTCATTTTTTTGTGAGACCTCATAGGTTGTGTGGCTGGTAGTGATACTGAGCAGGGACTAGAAACTAGTATCATCACACAGAATTTGTTTTCTTGGAGCCAGGCAGCTGTGTCACTGTCACAATAAGGGCTCTGAATGGCCTTCAAGTACCACAACAATCCTGTTAGGTATTTCCATTTACAAATAGACCAAATTTTATATCAAAGCTATTAACTGTATCCCCTCCATCTTTCCAGTAAAATGCTGTTCCAAAATAATTTTGAGTTTAATAATGTGTTCTCTGAAAGTAGTAAAATCAATTTAGTTATTTTTTTCTCCTACCCATAAGGAGACCATTGTCCCTATGGATTCAAGGCAGGGTAGTTAAAGATGCTTTTATCTGGTTAACCCATGGTTTAGAGGCCCCTAGCTTTAAATCACTAAGCTCCCTGGCCTCGTACTGAAACACTTCGTCTCTGTCCTAGCGCATTCTAGTGTGTTTCAAAACATGATCCCTTCTTCCTAAATCTCACCGATTTCCTCACTAACTTAACCCCCGTTGGAGCCTATGACAGCTTTTTTTCTTAGAAAAGCTGCAACAGTAATTTATGACATAGGTGTGTGCACAAGTAAAATTAGCTCCTCAGGTTCCTCTCTGCAGCATGAGATGAGTTTGCTCTAGAACAAGCAAAATGGGATCCGAAACCTCTGTATTCCATTCACTTTGAGAATTCATAGCCTTTTTCCACTCATCTCTCTGCTGGTGACCACAGAGGTTTAGTTAGCTACAGTATCCATTTTAGGAACATTACCTGATGATTCATTAAGAGAAAAATAATACCTGTCTTCAGTGGTTATTCTTAATAGGTATGAGAAACCCTCTATGAAAAGACTGAATGCCAAATCCCTTTGGGTGCCACAAGACCACTACATTGTCCTTGCCTCATGCTACTGTCATCACCACCAGGTATATTTAAATGTTTCCTCAACCAAAGGTTTTTGTAAACCAAGAGAGCTTAAATTAGTCTCAGGTTAACCAAAACTCCACCTAGCAATCATGTTTGCCATATGCGTGCATCATGCTCCTTTCCTGGTTAGAAAGAGATGTTCAGTAGGAAAAGTGAGCTCAGTGATTTAGACAGTCTCCAGGGTTTCCTTCCTCCAAAGCACCATTTCTGTTTTCCTTCCTTATTTGCTGATTATTGCCAACCTCAATGCTGACCTTTCAGCTTATTGGACTATCTGGAAGGATAGAGAATATGCTTAACCTTTCTTTCAGCATTCTTTTGCAGAGACATCGTATCTTAATGACATTCTAATTCTAAAAATTTGTCTTTCAAACTGAATGTGACAGGGAGGAGAAGGAGGAGGCTTTGCATTCTAAAACCTGGAGTAAACTAGGATATAAAATTACATACAACCTTTTTCATTCTTATTATGCTTATTTTAGGATATAAGGCATCAAATATAATGCAACCAAACAAAAAACTCCTACAGATATTGCTGGTTTTGTAATTTTGAAAGTGCCAAAGGCCTGTGATTTATGTTATATTAATCATCTCTCCAGCCATTTTTATTCAGTGTATCAATTTTGATACATTGATTATCATCACCAGAGAAATATTTCTCAGCCAGTCATGTTCAAAATTTTGTGATCCAAATAAGATGTGAGACCTTATAATAATTACCAATTAAAAATACTTAAGAAAACTGAAAACAGTCAAAGCCCCAAGAAACCTGATCAGACTCTTGAGTTACTCCCACTTTGAGTGAGATTGGACAACTTTTATCAGTTCTTTCCACGTAGACTCTGGTTCTGTAACTCCATATGTGGCACATCTCATTCAAAGGGCATGCTATTGTGACCCTGCCTTTTACTATTTGCAATGTGATCCCTTTTGTGACTTGGATTCCAGCCTCTAGCTCCTGCCACTCAAAGTGGCAGTGGTTCCCATAGCCAGCTCCTGCACGTGGTCCCTCTGGCACTCAGGAGCTCTATTGCCATGTATGTCCCTCCACACAAAAGTGACATCTTGTTCTGCACTCTTTGACATGCCTGAGGACATCTAGCATGGCATCATTCCCTTCCTTCTATGTCTTGCCCAGAGCCAAATATCAGGATGTTTCTTTTTCTCTGAAGAATTTTGTCAGATTGAGGATCTGAAATCCTTATCTACTGGAATATAATTTGTGTTCCTTTTTATTACAGAAAACCTTGTAGAAGAATAAAAAAGGAGAAATAAGACACAATGGAAGAACTACTGTAGCCTTTACCTTAAAAGTTAGATCCAAGAAGTTTTATGATAACAGGTGGAGGGACAAGTGAGATTTTGGGGATGAGTATGAACGACAGACATCGGAATTGATTATGCCTAAGCATTTTTTTTTTTATTTGAGTCAGCCCAACGTTGAACCAGTCACTGTTAACCACATGTGCTTTCCCACTCTTTCTTTTTTGTCCTTGCTTATGGCTTTTAAAGAAATATTTTTTCAGCAGTTTGAGTTATATATGTTAAAAGTAAGAATGTCCTTTGAGTCACGTAACTAGATAGTTTTATGAATATCCTATCTACTAAGTTCACAAGACTGAACTTGAGGATAAATTGTATATGTTTTTCTTTAGTGTACATTTGTTGTCACAGTAACTGCAGTTTTCCCAATAAATGGAAATTGCATCGTTTCCTTAGCATTCAGGTTATTGCACTGAAATAGCACCATGAACTCACCACCACTTCTCCCTTCCTGTTGTCAAGCTAGATCTCATTTAGTTACAGGAACAGGCACTAAAACAGGTTAGTTTAGATATGCGCACATTAGAAAGCTGAAGCAAGTCTGCTTAGCCCCATTACATCCTATGACTCATGCATGTGTGGGAAAGACCTTATTTTCACAAAGATCTCTTAGATAAACAAGGCAAGTTGGCAGCAATTCAATTACACTGATGTTAGCAGTCTCCTGCTTTCTGTTGCATTCATTTGCTTTATATTTTCTAAAAAATGCAAGAAGTCTGATAAACTCTAATGAAAATTCTTGTACCAATGACACATGAGCTTTCATTTTTTATTACTTTGTTTTAATAGGAGCAGCCTTAAAATCAGTCTCTAATAAAATCCTTTTCTGTTATTACAATATAACCCACTTTTTTCTCATTTTTCAAGAGTTTGTTAGTGAAGTTGTAGCTCTTTCTATCTACAGTCATAACACATTATTTACTTAGATACCTCCCCCTGCAAGCCTCTAAATACCATAGACTTCATAGAGAAAATGGATATAGCTTCCAAAATATTACTTTTATGTATGCACTGGAATAAGCTTTTGAACACCATAAATCACAAAACTTTATATGCCTTGACACCACTTCCCCAAAAAGGAAAAGCAAAGAAAGCAATCATTACGGTATCAAAGAGCTTTTAAAGTATACAAACCAAGCTGGAAAGGTTTATTGCAAATTCATTGAGATTTTTGCTCTTGTTCTGAAACCCGAGTGGTTTACATCTGAATTAGTTTGGCCACATCATAGATAATTAAGAGTTTAATTGCCATTTTATCAGCTTTGAAATGAAACTCATTCCGACATCGTACAGTAATCTTTTAGATTCACACACCCCTTTGCTTGTGTCAGCTAACAGCAGTAGATTGGTTGCCCATTTAAGGGAAAAAGTACAAGCTCCAGCCAATTTCCCTGTACTTCGGATGTGTTTGTCCCGCTCCTTCAGCAATGCATTTTGTAACGCCAAAAAATATTTCTTTTCTTACAAAAGGCAGACACGTGCACTTATGCATTTCTGATTAAGTTTCAGCTCTCACAAAGTTGCCAAATTAAGGAAGTGGATGTTGGAATTCTTCATTTTCTTCTCAGTTCTATAATACCACATATAGCAATTTCCTATTTACTAGGGAAAAATAAGGAATGCAGTTCCATTGCCTCAGAACACTACTCTCTAAACAGCACAGGATAAATCATGTATTTAACAGCTGTGTATCTATAGAAGAATGATTTAAAAATAAAATGCAATTGCTCTTTTAGGATTTGTGCTTTTAATGGTAGGAATTGTCTCTCTGTATTTGCAAAGTGTGTAAACCGTTTTAAAGGCTATCACAATCTATGTAATCTTACACGCCATCTTTAGAGCTAGTATTTGCATGCTTTACTAGTGGAAAAGAAAGACTTTCTGCTTGATATTAGTACTTATTTTGCTATGATGATAAGAACAAAAAGTACTACAGAAAGTGTACATTACATGCAGAATGGGTGAAAGACCCAAAATAAAAAGAAAAATCTAATCAAGTGTCCAGAAAGACGTAATATTCACAAATGCATCAGTGTCTCAGAATCCTCAACATGATTAGTGACTTGTACTGTCTCTCCTGAACAGGAAATAGGTACAATTGTTCCTGTCCTTTGGACATCATTACCTCAAAGAATAACTACAGGACTGTGTTATAAATGTTTTATTTTTCTAGTATCAGGAACTTGGTACAAATACTAGCTACTAAATGAGAAAAAGAGAGGTTAAGAAATCTTAGTTCTTTATTACATAATTATTTCCTCAGTTGTCCAATATCCTCCAATATGAAGGAAAACTTGTATTTCCAAAATAATTCCCAGTATTCTGTATAAAATTAGGAAATAACTTTCAGTAGAAAACACTGAGAGAAATTAAAAGACAAAAGGCTAAAGATGGAAGGTATTAGAATAAGATGATGAAACTTAGAAGTATAGGTGTTTGTTCTTCTCTTTAAACATTTCTACACAACAGATTATCATTATTTAATCACATACACTATTTTACCTTTTAAGATTTCATTTCCTATCTTAGGTTTTATATGCTCAATATTTTTGGTGAAATAGGAAGTGTGAATAAATGGAGTTCCCTCTCCTTTGCCTCATTGTTTCATCTGGTTTCTTCACAGATATTATAGCTTTATTTCTCTGAATGGCATTTCAGAAATGTAGAATGACAAAATCTCTGCCCCTAGAGTCAGTTTGTATATTAAAATAGTATGGCAAACTGCAACAACAGACCTTGAGAACGGAAGGGAAGAAACAGGAAATTAGAGAAAAAGTAAAATGTCTCTTAGGAAAAAAAATATTTGGACAGGAATATAGATGATCCATTTTGTTAACTGCTCTCGAGGGGACTGGGAATTCATCTATTAATCATTGAACACCAAGACCTGACTCTGAATTCAGTGGCATAAACCTGACTTCTGACTCAGCACAGCTCTGAAGCACTTTCTTAATTTTTGACTTGGGGCACATCAACCAAGCTAGAGGAGGTTACAAAAGCCTTAAATTAAGCATGTGTAGAATCTGTGCCAATAGAAATATCCTGTGTCAGGAGCAGTTTTACTGATACACCTCTATCAGTAAAAAGCTTTTAGTATGGAAATGGCTACACTGGCAAAATTGTTACCTAGAGGAACAAAACAGGGCATACTAATAAAAGCAGAGGTTTCCCAATATACTTACGCTTATTCCTCAAGCAACTTCTAGGAAGCATAAGTATATCTTCAGGAGTCCTACCTTCATTGAAATAGCTGTGTTAGCAGACAAGTTCAGTCTTTTCATGACATCAATATCAGGTGGTACAGTGAGAGGCACTATAGAAAACTATGTGTCTTTACCAAAGCCAGTAGCTTAGAGGATGGACCAGTCAACACCAGGGCTGAAGGTTAATAGTCTACCAGATATGAGCAGGAAGGGTATGGGAAAATCGGGGCAGATGTAGGCAAGGACAGAACAGTGCTGAGCTTTGAAGACGAGTTTTAAGTCTTTGAAATTGGTATTTAAAAGAACCAGACATTCTATAACAGATTGAAAGACTGAGGTGATGACAAAACACTCAGTTAAGATGACAACTTTAGCTGTTGCTGGATTGGCTAAAAGAGGACATAAATTATAATACTGCTGTAATGAAGGTGAAAGAATAAGCCCTAGGCAGAGTCTGGAAGTGAATTCAGATTGAGAGGGAAACACAGTCTTTAGCACCATGAAAGGCATCATTCATTCCACAGTTATGGGAACATAAACAAAATCAAAATAATATAAAATGGGGAAAATAAATAGGTGTGCTGTATACTCATCTTCCAAGAAAATCTCTACAACTGAATGTATTGCCAAAACTTAAATTACTTTTTGATTTGAAATAAGATTGAGCTTGTTTTCACTGTAGTCATTAGTAGAATTGGCTATTCTTCAAATATGAAACCATCTGTTGAATAGCCACAATACATATTCCACAGATTTGATTGGAAAATCTCAGAGCCTTTTTGTGGACACCTGTTGAGAAGAGTAATTTTAGCCTCCTCCTCCATTTTGAAATGGAAAGGAAGACAGATGTATGTAAAACGACAACTCCATGTGTTAGAGTTGGAAGTAGTTATCAGACTGTTCAAAAGTCACTTCATTTGGTAGTTATCAGGCTAACAAATTTGCCTTTTGCTTTTGAAAACTTTGCTAAATGCAAATTGTGCAAGAAAAGTAAAATTGTAAACTCATACATTCTGTGGTGCAACAACTAAAACCAAAAAGTAGTCAATAATCAGGATAGCATTTTCCCAGATTTTGTCATTCCTGTATATTCAGAAGGTCAAGTTTGCCATTTCTCCACATTATTTGCCAAATAACTTAGTTAAAATAAGAAACAGTAACTTTCACTCTAATGTCAAGATGAAAAAACTGTACAAATCAAATTGTCTCAGTTCTCACTGTATGGTTTTCTTATGAAAAAATAACTTTCTCAGGACACATCTACATTAAAAACTAATACCAAAGTTCCCTTTTAAGGTTTACATTTGGGATACCATAGTGCTGTAGTAATTCCACAGTAATGATTATCACATTAAATCATGGCCACCAAAAAGTATAAAATGTAAACTATATAATTTTTTCTTTTAAGAATTTTCCTCTATCCTAATACTTCATTTATCTTTATTGTTTCAGGCAGTTACATTCTCAGCCACAAAGTCAAAGTTGCTTCAGAGTATTTTAATTTCATCCAGTCTGCAAGCATGTCACTGTTAAGATGTGGTATTGATGTCATTTATAGAGTATGCAGGGATGAAACTAGAATTATTTAGCTAAAACGAGAGCTTCTCATCTTCCTGAAGCAGCTCCTGAGTCCACAGACTGCGTGAAACACACAGTCAGACTTAGTCAGTCCATTCCTTCTCTAGGACAAATAGTTTTTTTCTGAGACAATTGTATAAAAATCTGTGAAAAGGGTTTATGCACGGGTTAAGTGCATTATTTAAATCTATGCCTTCATAACTGAATTCATATTGCCAACGAATTCATAATCAGTATGTCTTTTAAAAAATCCATGCATAATACCTTTCTTTTGTTTGGAGAAAAATCACTCTAAAAGACAGAGTGGGTGAAATAATTCTTCAATGGACCAAACTGCTTTTATCAGTTTAGACAAAGTAAATCATACTAAGCACTACCTCCCTTATATTGCATGACCCTTACGGGACCATAGGATTTGCATTTCCAACAGACAAACAAGCTTCCATTCTGCTGTCAGGGTAAAACATCTGAGAAATTGTTTCTTGTTTATTTTGCTAAAAGAAACAAACACTTTAATAACAACAAGCCAGCCCAAGCACACTTGGGTACAATAAACATAAGGTCAGTCTTTAGGGCAGTTGCATTACATAGTTTATCAATTGAGCAGAAATCAATATTCATTCTATGTAAGCAAGCACAAAAGGAAGAACCAAGAGCTGTTGTCACAAGGATAGTGCAACAGGCACCAGGTGTGACTGCATGTTAGAAATGAGTAAGGAAACAAAAAGTCCAAATGCTCCGGGTCACAAAGTATTTGGTTAATTCAGTTACTGAATAACTATTTCCTCTTGCTTATCACACAGTCTGTCACTGTTTTTAATAGCTGCGAGACTGTCACTAGTAAGGGATGATATGTATTCTATTCTTAAAATTTGGTTTGTCTTCTGTCAGCATGTAAGCAGATATGAGCAAGATACATGTCAAAATCTATATGATTTTTTTAGTATTATTACTAGCTACTATATTATGCTTATTCTAAGAAGTGCAGAAGTTACGTGAGCAACCTTTTTCTTAGACAAAAGTGTAGAAAAACATATCTGAAACTTTTATCCCAGCCTTCATCTACTGACACTTTCAAATCATGCAGAAGATTGTTCAAAGAAGGAAAGAGGCAATAGTCACTAGAAAATAAAATAACTTCTAAAAAAGAATGCATTGGAGTCATTAGCTCAGTCTTACCTGTCTGCAGCACAAATTTAGGATTATATCCTCTCCACCACAAGACTGCAGTAGCTTGTCCCACAGTAGTAGCCCAATAAGCCCAGGAGAACACAAAGAGAGAAACTTTTCCCACTTCTCTAGGTCTACCAGCAGCTGAAGTAATGAAGGAAACGGGGTAAAGAACAGAAGAGCGGAGTTGCTTCTCGCAGAAATCCCAGGCAGGAGAAGTAGGAGGTATACTCTGTCTGTGTCTCACCCAGACTTTTGTTTAAAAGTTTTTTCAACTGTTGCTAGGTGGTGTTTGGCTTTGGCAGTTTAGTTCTCAGATTGTATTTCCCCTCTTCTGGTCTCTTCACACAGTGTTACAGCAATGACTTTGTTGAGCTCAGCTCGCTTGTGCTATATTTAACCAGTGTTCTCAGCAAGTCAAGCCTGTCAACAGCTGAGAAGTTTGGAGCAGGCTTTGCTGAGTTCCTCAGCTGCTGAATTATCAGTGGATGTAGCACTGCACAGCCCAGCTACTACATCCACTGAAAGATTGCGGGGAAACTGTCAAATCCTTTTAAGGGCTTCCAGTGACTTCACGGCAGTAATTACTATTTAAAGCACCAAGTACAAGATGTGTATTTAGGCATATATTTTAAACTGCTAGAGAAAGAATACTTGTGTTCACAGCAGATGAGTTCAATTATTTATACAGTGAGGATTTTCCTAGGACAAGTAGAAAGTTTATAATTTGAAGGGTATGTATTTCACTTGAGGAAAAATTACAGGTGGGGAGAATTTTTTGCAGCATAATTTTTTAAGGAGTTTAAAAATATTAAGATGACACGGAGAAATTAATGAAAGGCTTAGGCTGGAAAGTTTTCTGTGTGATATTTACTCCAAAGAAAGAAAACCTATTTTTCCCAAACGAAGACCTTCCTACAGTAATTCCTTCTCTTTCTCTAACTGTCACTGAAGAGGAAAAGGCAAGCCACACAAACCCCAATTTGTTTGATACATGTACTAGGAACACATCACTCCAGGGCTGTATACATTTTGATGTATCCACACCTGCTTCTGGATCTAATTACTCTTCCTAATTCTAAGTCATGAGTCTCTTAATCAACAGACCAGCAGTAACACTGGGCAGCTTTTCAGCCCACAAATCACCATTACATCAAGATTCTCCAAGATGTTGCAGATATCAGACTCCAAGGCAAAGTTCTACAACCTTATAGCAGAACTGTCCCTGTGAATGTCTCTGGCAAGGAATATTCCCTACCCCAACAACTCTGTTCTCATCTGAGCTGTGCTTCAGAGTGAAATGTAGAATGAGACTTCTTTGAGAAGTTTTTCCCTAGTGGCAAATTATCATATTCATCTAGGGATAAATGAAGAGGAAGGAAAGAAAGAAGAAGGGTAAGAGAAAAGTAGGAAGATGCCCAAAAAAAAGCTCGTCAAAGCAAAAGGAGATTCAAGCTAAGACACTGTGCAAATAGTAGGATGGGTAGTGAAAAGGTATGATCTGCTTTGTGGCAATTTCAACATGAAGAAACCTAATCAGCCATAACTATATGAGATGCCAGGGTGTGAGTACAAGCCCTTAGGAGAAGTAGCTATAGGATCAGCTGTAGCCTGGTGCTTTAACCCGGACTCTGAAATGACTTCTGTTTGGTTTATGTTGTTTTCTAGTGAGAAACAATAAAAGAATGCTTTCATTCCTGAGCAGCTTTTAGGGAGAAAATGAAGTAAATATTATCTATTACGTCAAGTAACTGATATTTAGACATTGACGCTGCATTTATAAATGTTTCAAATGCTTCCATTGTGTCAAATATATTTTATTTTGGAGACCAAGTAATAAACACTAATTTCATGTTGTCTGTTTCAATATTTGACTTGGAGAGAAGAGCTAGACTGTATAAAACCAGAAACACTTCTATTTTATAGGAACAGCTATTTGGAAGATTATTGTAGAAACAGATAATACATTGGCACAAAGTTTGGTGTTACGTGCTTACACTTTGAACTGAAGTGAGTTACATATATCCACACTCAAAAAACCCCATCTAATTTTGTTGTCTTATATAAAATTGAGGTACTCCAATCAGATGAGTAACGTTTTGACTATTCTAGCCTTAACTTCTTGCCCAAATAGCTATATTAATAGTACTTTATCCATTCAACTCTTATAAATCAGGCAAACAAAACAATGACTTGGCTCATAAATCTCAGGGAAAACAAGTTGTTCTCAACTTTTCTCTCCCATTAGTTAGTGGCACATTCACTGAGGGGAAAACAATATAACTTCTTAGGAGGCACTCTCTGTTGCCAGTCCTTGTTGGTGGGTTTCGAGAGTGACCTGCTGACGCAAGTCTACTTATTCTTACCTGCTTGCAAAATTACTCCCCAGCTGTGTGCCATAGATATCAGTTCTGTAACACAGTGGGAATTTCAGCAATAATTTAAGACAAATAGATTTTACAAGTGAATCAAAGAAAGGACTTCTACCATAGGAAAGAGTGCAATTAATCTGCATTAATGGAACTGTAAAACTTTTAACTTTGTGCAATATGAAAATGGTTCACAATTAAGTATTTCCTCTACTGAATGCCAGAAAAAATAATTAGATAGGTTGTGGAGATTGTGGAATAATAAAAAACCAGAACAACAGAAGAGAATTTTTAGTTTCACATACTAGATTAGGTCCTAGTGTCAACATACAGCATGATCCTAAGTCTCAGTGACATCCTACAATGAAGTCTATAAAGTGACTTTCTAATTATTTCTGATAATTATGATACCTCTTAATTAAGCAACCAGGATAGTGCAGTCCACAGTAAACAGTTCTAAGAAATTTCTAACAGAAGCCAAAGGTCTCAGCATTATTTCAATCAAAACATCAAAGGCCAGAGCCATGTGAAGCAAAGAGGACAATATATGGCTCTAGAAAGTGACCGAGAGCAGCAGCAGGACTGGTTGTGGATTTTGAGATAGTGTTAATCACAAATACAGAAGAGGCATTGTCATCGTACATATTATCATTTTCTCTGTACTTTCCTAGGAAATGGAAGAAAAACTTTTTTGACCTGAGCTGCTCTAGAGAAATTCCAGGCTTGAGACAGAAATCCCTGGCAGAAAATTCATGATTTTTTTATAGAGAAGATCAAAACAGATGTCTTCTTCTGACCTTACTGGTCCCTCTTGATCTTAAAATGTGTGCCTGTAAATAAGCTTTTTCTGGAACACATATAATAGTATTATTATATAATTTTTATGTCAACTATCCATCACTGTAGCGTATGAGTATATCTCATTCTCTTAAGTCATAGGGGTATTCAGAGATAGAGCCTTCTACCTTTGTCCTTTTCAAATATTTTACATCATAATTAACTGGAACAACATATTAGAAACAAATCTAAATGGGCTTAAAGATTCTTAACCATATGTCCTGAGGAGTTCTACTATGTGTGTAATTCTATGTGAGAAATCACTGTCAGTGCTTCATTAAGTTGCTCCTTTAAATGCATTGAAGTGAAAGCCATCAGTATTTTAGTTTCTAAAAAATTAATTTTTCATTGAAAGGTAGTACACCATAATCTTCTGACATCTTACTTTCATAATACTTATTGCTTGATTCCATAAAAGCCGTGTTATTTTAGATGGTGCTACTACTTTTTGCTTTGTTTTGGCTTTACAGTATTACTTGTGCTGCCTTACTTTGGAAGGGAGGGTGTTTGATCATGTTTTGATTAATCTGATAATCTGATCTTGGTTGAACCCCCTCAAATTCATATTTTGAGAGTTTTAGCCTTTTTTTTTTTATTTTCCAGATACTATTGTCACCTCATAAAAGCTGATATTGCTTTTTAGATATTATGTAAAGTCTACTATATCTTCAGCTTAAGCACCTGCTTTTTATGAACCAAAGAAAAAACCTACATTTCTTCCATTTAGCTCATAGATTTGGTTCAATTGTCTATTTTATAATCTTGCCAAATCAACGTAACTAAAAATACTCTGTGAAATTCCAAAATCCAAATATTTTCCCAGGTATGTAAAGTATTTTCCTAATAAAACTCTATAGAATTAAAAAGTTAATTGCACAATTAACACTGCTATTTATATTTTCCTTACACTATTTACTCTTTTTATTGACACCTGCAAAACATGACATTAAACTTAATTTTGATAAACACATCAAATATATTAAAAAAACCCTTGTGATAAACCTCCAGGAACATATACTGGAGTTTTAGTCTTTCCTGTAATAGTTTTGCGTGCTTTATCAGTGAAATAAAAATGAGTGTCTTTCATTTTCATTCTGCATATGCTGTCTTGATCCATATTCTGCTTTCTAAAAGCATTTTTTTTCCTTTTTTTTGGTAATTTTAATGAAAGAAACATTAAAAAACTTGGCTATTTCAGTTATTTTAAATTTTGTATTTTTCCACTAAGGCAATCAAAATATTGGCATTTCATAAGTCTTCTCCAAGTGAGATGCAATTCAAAGATGACTTGAGACAGTTAGATACACAGTCACATCAAGAACATCAGATGGCATATCAGACTGAGAGGGGCAGAACACTTTCCACAAAAAAGGGATAGAAAAAATTGTGATAACTTTAGAATCATGTTCAGACACTTTTGTGTCCAAAGCTCCAGAACCTGGGTCTCACTTACAGTTGGGTCAGGAGACAGTCTGAAGCACAAATCTGGAGGAAAGTGCCCACTCAGACTTACGGAAACAGAGTAAATCATCTTATTTGCTTTGCTATCACATGCCACACCCCAGGTGTGGTATGCAGCTTGCTCAAAGACTATGATAAAAATGAGCTGAACATGGATTAATTCCTTTAAAGGCCAGAATAAACTATTTTCATTATCTAATACAGCCTCCTACACAGGAAAGGCTGTGGAATTTCCCTCATGAAAAACAGCAAGTTGCAGTGAATTAAAGCACATGTCTTAGAAAGATTATATAAATCAAATATGGATAATTTGCCACAGAAACATATAATGCAGTCCAACAGTTAATTACATTTACTGTTTCAAGCAACCCCAAACCTTGCAATTTATTTCCAGTTTGATGTTGGCAGACTTTACTCCTAGTCCATGAGATGGTTAGTTAGTGACCTTTAACCTCTCCCTATTTGTTCAATTCTAAAAATGTTCCTGTGGAGATTAACAATGCTGCAGAGAAAAACTAAGCCTATAGGAGCTAGATGTGCTTTTCCTGGGATCTGTGGCCTCTTTGGAGTGCACAGATGTCCTTAGACCACAGAGAGAAAACAATTCTACATTACTTTTCATTAAGGAGATAATTAAAAATCATTCTCAAAGCCTACCCTTTAAGGACTAAATACAGTTATCTTTCCACTGTCCCTTAGCAGATATTTGTATATTATGAAAGAACCCACTCAGATGACCTAAGTTGTTAAAAAATAATAGAGCATATAAACAAGTATCCTACTTGTCTAGTCCTGTGACATTAGATTATCTGTCAGATAAACGCGAATAAATACAGATAAAAATAGAATACTATTTTGAGGCTTAAATATTTCCTTGAAAGGACACCTAGAATGTTTTTCATAAATAGTCTCATGAGGAGATGAAAATAGTCTTGTATTTTCTCAAGATTTGTTTGTGCACTCTTCAATCCTGAAGGGAGTTCAAAAGAATTGCCACAGATTTTTGTAACATAATAAAATGTCCCCTTCTGTTATAAACACCTATCTAAAGGGAAAAAAACACTTGCAATGGAGCATAAAGATATCAGCTGCAGGTAGGTAATTACCAGTAGCACATGCAAAGAATATTATAATCACTTGCTCTCAATGAATTGAACATAAACTTCACTCACACTTTCAATGGAATAAGACCAAACAACTCCTTGTAGCTCAGCTTAATTGTGTTCAAGCCACTTAAGACTCCAGTCTTTTCAGAAAATCTAATAAGCCGGCAATCACAAAACTGTAGCTTAATTACAGTCAGTAGATCAACATCTATTTTATAGCATTGGAGAGTTTGGCCATTTGTCTTTAAGATGGCTTCAATTCTTTCTGCTGTCTTGCCTTCATTAGTCCAACAGCTTGCAGGAAAAGTAGAATTATCATATAGATACAATTCCATTATTGTAATTATTTAACCATACAGGTATTGACAGAACTTGGTAAAATTACTCTACTGTAAATGTGCTGTTTACCAGATCTCTCCTCTCCATAGAGATGAATAATCTTCAAATGAAATACAGCAGTCTGAAGTGAAACATGGCAGTCTTCATAAATTAAGAATAGTACACAACAAATATGTAGACCAGAAGTAACAGAATGTTTTGTCCAAAACCAGATAACCTGAATGTGTTACTAAAGCTGCAACACCTAAGCGGTAGATCATCAAGACTACCTCTACCCGTGCAGTGTCATGCACTATTGGATGTCCACAGGAGGTGAAGTTCTGGTTTTGACATCTTCAAGAACACAGTGCCACCTATCTATACGTTAGGGTTAATTCATGGTAGACAGCGGGAGAGGATGGGGAGAGCCTTTATGAGGCTACCTTTCACTTTATAAATTAACAATATTACTCCTTTCTACTTGCAACGTCATCTTTTTCTAAAAAACATGTCACAGAATCAGACAACCGAGATTGGGAGGGACCTCTGGAGGCATCCCAACCAATCCTTTTGCTCAAGCAAAGTGACCTAAAGCATGTTGCCCCAGACCGTGCCCACACAGCTTCTCCAAAGACAGAGTAAATATTCAAAATGAACAGTACATCATAGCAGATTTCATTTCGTCTAAATCAGCCATGAAGATAGGTAAACAATCTGAGCTGGTTGTTTATGCTCCCTCTATAGTCAAAGTGAATCATTTCATCCAGAGAAGATGTTTGTTTGTTTCAAGTAAAGTGAGAAGAACAAGAATTTAGTTTGCAGCACAATTCCACATCTTATATTTATTATTTTTCCAGAGCAAGAATTTATAGTAATTTCATTTTTCATGTGCTATTTTTCCATTGCAGGGGTTTGGAACTAGATGATATTTAAGGTCCCTTCCAACCTAAACCATTCTATGATTCTATGATTTTATGTAATGATTTTATGTAATACCCTGAAGTTCCTTGAGTTTCTACATCATCCTCACCTCTTGAAATTCCTTAATTTCTAGTTATTTTTATGTTTTCAAGACCTAAGTCTTCATAGTTAGCTAAATAAAAAAGGGTCAGGCAGCAAGTTGCACTGCTGGTTGTTCAAACCAATAGTGCTCTTCCATTCATTTAAGTGCTACAGGTCTTCCAACATTGAAAAGCACAGCATCTAACTGCCTTTTAAAGTCAAAGTTGAACTATCTATTAGAAGTCCAAAGAATCTCTTGAACATTTAAGTGTTCCTCAGGGTTCAATTCTAGGGCCAGTCTTGTTCAATACATGTATGCTTTAATTTTTGTTCAACCCTGAAGTGGCCAGGCAGATGGACTAGATGATCATTGTAGGTCCCTTCCAACTGAACTATTCTGTGGTATGCTATATTATTCTATTCTAAGTGATACTGAGGAAGCATAAGATTCGATATTCAAAGCTGATGCACTTTGTGATACTTTTGTTGTATTATCCCTAAGAATCCTTTAACCAGAAACATATCCCATTTTGGCAAATATTACCCTCACATTGCTATTTTACAGAAAGCAGAAGGCCAAGACTTTTAAGGGGTTTGTGCCACAATACTTTCATATTAAGCAGATTTTCTTTCTCATTCAAGTCTAAGCAAATCCTCCTAGAAAGTCAAGACACTTCAGAATATCAAACTGTTCTTCTATGTTTCTATCCAAAGGATACCCTCCAGATCATCCACTAAGTGGCTCTTTATTGTTTGCTTTTTCGTGTTGCACATATGATAGGGTGGAATATAAAAAAATTTCCCACAAATAACACATCTCCAGGGTGCCATCACTAAGATTCTTCTAGGGACAGTCTACCCTTCAGTAAACAAGTAATAGATACAAAGCTAATACTCACCAGATCATAGTGACACAGCTGGGAATTAACTCAAACAGAACAGAACAACATGACCATTTTAAGTTACAAGTCAGACAAACTGGAAAAACATTGCAAAACAAGTAAAATAAATCATTCTCAACAGAGAGTAATAAAGTATCAATGCTGAACCTGATAACCTGAAGAAAAGATTAATTCTGCAGTAGCTGAATGATATGGCTAGTTTGTCACATGCAGCTGTAGTGCTCTATAAGACAAAGTAACCATAAGAATTGCTAGCTAGTAAAAGAAGGAGAAAAATCTGATTAAGAAGAGTTCTGTATCCTTCATCTTAAATAATAGTAAGTATTAAGCAATAAGCTGACAAATCTGAGAGAAAAAGCTCTTCAGAAACAGCCAAAAAATCATCCAAATAGGAAAGGGAAGAAAATAGAAAAATGTTCTGATGCAGACAAGAAAAGAACCAAGTGAAGAGGCGGAATGGGCAGTTAGTGTGCCCAATATATTGTAGCAGGAGCGTAGAAGTTTCAGTGATTTTGGCAGTCTAAGAATCCAGCTACATATAAATGAGTGTTTAGTGCAATCAGTTTAACTTACATTGCCAGTTGACAGATATTCTTAAATATAATTCTCTCCAAATCCAAGAATAATAAATACTCTTTAATAGGAGTATGAGTTTCAAGCCTTTACCTGCACTGAGGTTTATTTCCACCATTCATAATAAAAACAGAGGCTGCCACATAGAGCAAGAGACAGCCACCAAGATAGACCTTCAGCTGCAAACATGGGGATTTTACTTATTTATACACACATATATATATGGGAAGATATAAAAAGACATATAATAAACCCATCTGCTTCCAAACATCTAAATCCACAACCATTAAAGCAAAAGACATGCTCATGGATTATTGTTACATCAGAAGAGAAATATGATGAGAAATACTAAAGTAAAATAGCAAAGAATTTTAAACAGTTTCCTGTACTAATAAGTGAAGCCAGTTAATTATTACACTAAAGTAGAAAGTAGCTTACTGTGAACACAGATTAGTGCAAACACTCTAGCTTCACTCAAGCCTGAGAGAAAGATTATTTCAAGATGTTGAAACCCATCTGGAGGCAACATTCATTTCTAAAAGCCCAAAATATTGTATAGATGTTGTGTTTTCCTAACTTTTTTCATTTTGGAAGGGAGCAACAGGGAGGAATGTACAGCCTATCTATGTGTACAGAAAAGGTGATGGGCAGGTAGCGTGTATGCTTCCCACCTGTTTCTGCACATATAAGCATTTTACATCTTCTCACTCATAGGATCAGCCTAATCACTGTGTTCAAACTGCAAAGGAAATATTTTTTGTGGTCCTGCAGGAAGTATGGACAAATTAGATGGAGGAAAATATAGAAAATAACTGGTTTGCATTTGCTAACCAGCACATTTAGAGTAGATTTTAGGAATAACAGAGCGTACCAGGCAGCAGCACAGTCACTGGAACTCTTAGTGGAACCTGCATGGTACAGCAGCACACCACAGGCCTTTCACACCCTGTGAAGATCCTAAAACTCATGGGGCAAAGCAAACCTGTATAAAAACTATATTTAAGTGTAGTTGGTAATCCATGTGACACTCCGGAGCAAATCAGGGTGCCAGAGGGGGAACCGAGGTGGATGTAGAAAAAAAGCTATGTAAGAGAAGTTTTATTAGGATAATAGGAAAGGATGCAGCTTCTCACCAACTCCCTGCTACACATTTTTCCTCTTGAATATAAGGGAATTACCAGTAGTTGAGTGTAGTAGACTCACAGAAAGAAAAAGGATGGCCAGGGTTTGAAGTTACAAGCAACACTTGACTGCAAAAAGAAAGAGAACCGTTGCTGTGCTGGCAAGGACATAGGCAGCACTAGTTACCCCCAGGAAAACACCGCACTCTAAAGAAAAATGGACTCATTTCCTAGCAAAGAGCAGTACTTTGAGATCTTTCTGCATCAAAACCAGTAAAACCCTGTGAGAAGAAACCAGTAAAACACTGTGAGAAGGCACTACTGTCTTCAGGTCATGGACAGAAGCAGGAAGGTTTTTAGTAAACATTCTCCAACTATTTAATCAATCGGGTTTTGTTACCACTAATTCCCTGTTTTTTCTTTAATCCTAGCTAGTGCATGTACTTTTATTCTATCCCAGATTTTTTTCCTGGATACATTACAAGAACGAATGGAAAAATAGGTTACTCCACAAATAGTAAAACCTGTACTTTTGAGAGATTCCACAAAAAAATAAAATCTAGTCCAGACATATAAGGGTCATATAAAATTTAAACCCATTTATAGAACTCAATATGAACACCTTTTTGTTATTTTATGCAAATATTTCTGACATCCCAGATCTTGCCTCTAGTTTCTTCAATGAATAAGTACAAGAGAAGGCAGCAGAATAAATTTTCCATATTTTCAATAATTGCCCAACATCATTATCTTCACAAAACAGAATTTTATAAATATTACAAACTTACCTCATTACAACAGAAAAAGCACAACTAAAACAAATCATACTCATAAAGAACATCTTCAGAAACAAAGAGAAGAGATTTTTGTTTTCTATATTGTCTGAATAAAATAAAAAATAGATGAGTTACAGCAAATAAAAGGAAAAAGACAAGCACTGAAATGTTGTTCTGAAGGATCACTAATGAGCAAACCCTCCCAAATTCCTCTTCTTTGACTTCATCACAATCATGGAATTAATTCCTCTGGAATGTAAACAGGTTTGTCTTCTGTTCAGCTACCAACAAAATTAAGTCAGCCTTCACCTGACCTTTGCAAAAAATAGAATCATAGAGATACACTTCCCCCTGGACTGTCCACAGCTGCTGAAATGTCTCGTTCTTTCTATATACACCTCATGGCAAAACAGCAATGCACTATTTTTTAAAAAGACAGCAAGGGATCAACTTTTATTACTAGTCTAGCTCCATCAGTTTAACAAACTATAAACTGTATATTGCAGAACAATTGCAGAACATCATTCACACTGTCCCATAGCTCTGAAACTAATTCAGGATGCTAATAGTGATTACACAGAAGTGTACCATTTCACTGCTGATCAGAAGGAGAAATCCCAAAATTGCACTTCATAAAAGGAATGTGGCTGTGAAAAATCTGATACCTGAAGAGAAGACACTTCAGATTAGATATTCCTGTCTAACAAAGCTTATGGGGAGTTTTTGTAACTTTGGGCTTTGGCCAATGAATTTCACATTAAGTTGAAGGAAAATGCAACCATAATAAGCTTGAGATAACTATGCATTATATGTATTATATAAGTGGAAGGATGTCAATAAACTGCTGCTAAAAACTTCTCAATTTATTCATTTGGCACCAAACACCTACTGGTTTAAAAGAGTTTTGCATCTAAAATCCAAGAAACTTCTAAAGGAAGGAGGGACAAGCAGGAGCAGGAGGCTCTTTCCCCCACACTCTTATTTGAGCAGCAAGAGAGAGCCTCTGTCATCATTATATTATGATATCCATACCACAGATCATACCACATTTTGATCAGCTTGGGATTAGCTGTACTAATACAGAAATCTGCAGTGTTCATGAATGCTTTTGAGTTAGCTGTTCAGTCTCCCTGTGCTGTTGAGAGAAACAAGCATTTCTAATGCATATTTCCTCTCCTAGTACAGTTGGTGGAATCACTCCCTAGAAGTGTTTCTTTCTCTCCACTGGTTGTAAAATCCTAAGGTTAAATCAGATGTCCCTGACACCCATAATAAGATTAGATGATTCTCACCCTTACCATCTTAACTGTTGTTTTGAGATCCCAGGTATCTGTCTGTAACCCTGAAGAAAAAACCCTGCATTTTGTTCACAAATGTGAAGTTTTCATATAAGCAGCTATTTTAAATAGCTAATCTTCCGTTCTCCATTTTCATTACCTTAACCAGATTTTGTTTCCCATTCTTCCTTCAGCCCTTCTATCTAGCCAGAATACCATGCCACATATAGTAAAGGCCACCAAGACCTATTGACTAAGGGTTAATAGAGACATGTACCTTGGGAAAATGCATTTTGCTGAGCTAATAATGTTTTTCTCCAAGTTTCAATGCAACCATTCTACTTGAACTTGATGTAAACTAACTCTGTGGTCATGCTTACATCAGCTGAAGCCAGTATAAACAAGGAATGGCATAGCACAAAATACCAAAATCTCTTGAAAGCATCCTGGTTATCTCAGGAAAGTTTAATGAGTCTGATCCGAGTCTTATTTATATCAGATCTTTATGAAGAACACTACATCATATTCAGTGTATGCAAAAAAAAAAAAGGGAGGGGAGGGAATAATTAAACTCTTTTAGAGAGACTTATGTTGGTTGCAGGCAGACTATATTATGCTATGTTAGTCAACTATATTTGTATATATATGTCCCAGTATATTATATAGCAGATGTTATACTACTATACTATCCAGTGTTGAATGAATGAGTGTAGCGAATGAACAGATTATGTTTATTATACCTGTTTATTATAACAGAATTCATTAGGTTAATCCTAAAAATAATAAAACTCAAAAAAACATCTATTTTTAGATCTTATTTACATATCATAATGACAAATATTAGAAGCATATGGGATGGAAATCTTCTGGCTGTAGTGATCCACTGAAGAGTTTGTCTCCTCTGGCACTCACTAAAAAGCTGCCTCCTGGATTTTAAAGACACGCCACAAATGGAGGATTTCCACCATGAACAGCTCTGGAGACTGATGTCTCTCCACCCCTTGCTGGTATCGTTACCAACAGCCCATAAGAGCTACTAATTATCAAACTGTAGTTATTACAATTTCTTTCCTTAGACAAACCTACATCATGCAGCAGAAAGCTTGAAAAGAACTGCTCCCTTTCTTGTTTGGTAGGTACTGCTGGGCAACAACATCTATTTTCTGTTGCAACATCTCTAGTCTGTTGCCAGACCTGTTATATATCTCACACAGAGCAGGATACTCATGTGACATGAGGTTCAGGTTCTCTCACTGCTGCACCTCTGTCTCAAAGACCAGTAGTTGCCTATCACAGCGACCTTCCAGCCCCAGCACTTCGCACACTGTGTGCAGCTGTCTGGCCTGTTCCAGCTGTCCTTTTTCTAGTGTTACAAACTGACAGGGGCTTGCAGCAGACACATCACTCAGCACAGTCCTATGCCCACAGAAGCCCCATTGACAGTCTCGGTCCCGATTTAAAACTTTATGCTTGAAGCCCTCTCCACCCTATGGCAAGATATGCACAAGTCATGGACCTTATGGTTAGATTTTTCCCTACTCTACTCAGGCAATATAGCATCCAGGAGCTGACGTACAGGGACAGTACAAAATTGAGACAAAGCTTGGCCTTTCTTCTCCTTAAATAGTGTCGGGATTCTTTAGTCTAGTAAAATGGAAAAACATTACACAGTTTGCTCTATGTAAGGATTGTGTTGTCTATTTAATACAGGACAGAAACAATGATAAAATGTCAAATTTTACATACCTGTAAGTCCTGTTTGTAGACACTTTTAGTTTAAGTAAAATCTGATATTTTATCAAGGTTCTTGAGAAATTTAAAGACAAAATTTGCTCTCATTTATAAAGGTGAATCAACAAGAGCTATATGTCGGTACAGAAGTGGTTACAATTGGGGCCATTACTAATAAGACAAACCCTTGTGCTACAGGCATTGTCTACAGAACTGAGTCTTTTTAAAACTAGTTTCTCATGGATATTTTCTCTCATTATGAAGCCATCACAGCAACTGGTAAACTAAACAGGCTTTGTTAAAAATGTCTCAGAGGCCAGGTGACTCTTGGTAGAGATAAACTGAGGCTGCAAATTTTTGATCTGAGGCTGGATTTCAAGCACACTGAAATTCATGAATAATTTGCTCCAGGAGTTCATAGAATCATAGAATGTCCTGAGTTGAAAGGGACCCACAAGGATCATCGAGTCCAACTTCTGTCCCATTCTAATCATGGTGAATATCTGCAAAATTCCTAACTGGAAATGAATGTTGTACACCGTCAGTGTTTGGAGTTACTCATCTCCAGGGTTTTAACTAAGACCCATTCGTAGCTGTAAGTCAAGGCTGAATACAAATAGAGGAACTGCAGAAGAAACTTTACATTGTGTGAGCACATAGCACTCACAATGGCTTTGTCATCTGTCCTCATTTTTAATATTACTAAATTTTCCAGAGCATTTTAAGTGTGTATACACTTCTAGTCTGAGTTAATAAGCTATCCATTGCTACCATGCCGTTACAAAAACATTATTAAAATATCATATCTTAAGTCCTGCTCTTACAGTGGTAGCATCAAAAGCTGTATGAAACATTTTCATTTCTCCTTGAAAGCAAAAAGATTTATTGTAGTACAGTAATACTTAACTTTTTCACGTTACCTGTACGGGTTGTTGGCATTCTGCACCTTTCTGTAGTTCCTAACTGACTACATAATGCCATCTATTGGTATAAGGCTTTAGTTCTTTAGCTAACTGGGAAATTCAGATTAAAGTTTGTCAATTAGGATATCTAGTTTTCCAAGTTGTGACTGAAAACATCGCAACTATGACCTTGGTGTTTAAAATAGACTGATCCTCTAAACTTAAAGATTTTAAAATTTACTATTATCCATTTTGATTTCAAAGTGTATTATTATTATCCATTTATAACAGGAACAGTAGCTAGCCATTTATTTAGAGCCTCAGGGCAAATACATAGCACCCATTCTCATGACTAATGCAAATATCTTTCATCTATTACTGAATGAAAACACAAGGTGCATAGCAAAACATTAATAATAACATGATTATATATTCATAACTGCATATTTAACATATATGCTCCACCTGTGGAGCTCACACTTCAGAGTCAGTGCAGAATGGGCCGTATGGTACACAGCCCCCTGTGCTATGCCCTGTAAAGGAAGATGAACCACAGGGGGTCTGGATCCTTTATATAACTCCTTTGGAAATGAACTCTTTTCTACCATCCTTTAAATGTCTCCATTTTACCAGCCTCATTACACTGAAATTGAGCTTCTGGCTCAACTATCCATGGCTACACCTGTATTAGTAATTAATACTGTGGCCACATGGCTCTCCTTTACCTGCTTCCAGACTGCCTACTGGGAGTAAACTCTGGGCTGTGCTAATCTGAAACTTTCCCAGGCACAATGCTAGAAAATGATGGTTGACACAAACCCAAATTGTCGCAGGGTTTGTTCTGATAATTTAAAAGCATGGTCATGTATCAGTGCTCAGGTCCATAGTTTGGACCAGATTAATTTAGTAGTAAAGAGGTACCCTCCCATTTTTTCACATCTGTTCTTTCAGCTACATCCATAAAGCTAAGTCTGTATTGGAGGGCTTCCCACTTAATAGAAATGCAAAATTCTTATATTCTGGGAGATGATGGGACAGCCTTTTCAGAAGTACTCTGCTGGAGCAATAAATGATATTTCACAGTATTCAGATTGTAATGGAAAGAAATTTTTTATGAATATTCCAGCAGCTTTACGCCAACATTTTCAGGCCCTCAGCATTATTAATGACAGTGACACTGGACAGCAAAGTTCCTGTTCTAGAGACTTGACTCAGAATTTAAATTTAGGCACCTCAAGCACTGCATGTTCCTATTTTCCTTCCAAGGTAAAATTCCTTATAAAAAGACATTTTCTTATAGTTCATGTGTACTAATACAGACCTGAATACTTGAGCTACAACCATCTCTGATTGACTATTCTTAAGTAGTTTGCTACACCTTAGGTCTAGATCATGATATAAAAGTAGGTGGATTAAATGAACCATACATATTTCTCACAAAAATAAATCAGAAACTCCTTTTCCACTTGCACCGAGTGGTGTCCAAAGAGACCACACAGGGAACAGTTTTGATGCTTTGTTATATGATGTTTCCCGAACAGCCCTTTTCACTCTAATCTTTCATTTTACGATGGTGTATTTCTAGCCATTTTCACTGCATGACTGAGTAATATGTAAAACACATGGTATACTTTCCAGTTTGTTAGACTTTTTTACACTATAGCTCCCATTCAGTCATGTGCCCTCTGCCTTTTCATAGAAATGTATAATCTTTTGCCATGAGATCAGTAAACCAGTGATAAAAATACCTTTCTAAAAATTAAATGATAAATTATTTTTCCAAGTGTAATAAACTTACTAAATAACTTACTATTATACACTTCACATTTATGCATATACTAGCATTGTATTTACTAGTATGTCTCACAAAAAAATCTAAGTCAAATAATATAACCTTTAGCAACAGTATAAATGACATCAGGTCTTCTTTCATACTGTGTTCGGTAGAGGTTAAATATTTGAAAAGCTATTTAAACAACGGAATCAATTTATCCACTGAATTAAGCTTCAAAATTAAATTTCCAACATTTTTATTGTAGGAGCACTAACAAAAAACTGGATTAAAAAACCCACTTTCTTACCATTGCCTTTGTCACTGTTTTCCATAAGTTTCTGGACATTATATTTTGCTACTGAATTCAAAGCCAAAGAGAAAAAATCAGATACACATCCTGAATGAGGTTTTAAAGTGCAGAGAAAGTAAAAAGTCCATTCACATCCTGAAAGATTTCTTAAGAGGGCTCAGCTAAAATCTGCAAACATGGTATGCTGAATATTTACCATCTGGTCTGTTTTGCTGGTTAGATTCTAGAAAATGTCTTAAAGAATACTTTGATTCTGTTTAAGTGTGGGAGGTACTGTCCGCAACAACATTCTGCATATTTTTCCCTTACATAATGTCCTGGATACAATGAAGGTCAGTACACACCAGATTTACCAGTAGGAGTAATGGCAGAACAGAATAAATATTTGGCATAATAATTACATTTCTGTTTCTCTAATTAACTATTACCATGGGACACTTAAAAACATGAGAAATATACATAACAATCATATATATTTAAATAATACTGTTTCGATGTAGAAAAAGGCAAAGGCAAACTGACATCTTGTTCTTTTAAAAACAGAGCATAAATTTCAGCAAGGCTTTTTAATGCCTTTCTTGTGATCTTAGAACAATCACCACTCTATACTTCATCCCACATACATATGATCTGCAAACCGAGAACAGATATCTAAGGCATTTGCTTATTTGTAACAAATCCTAACATCTGAAGATGCATTTATATACATAAAAATGAAGATATATAACTATATAACTCTATTTAAATAATCTGTGGTTTACTTTGGCATCAGAATTTAATGTCAAATATTTTTGTAAATTCCTTTGACAGAGCTTCTATCACTATACATATATGTTAAACACAGTAACCATAGTATGCAAAACTAGTATCTACATTTTATTTCCTATAGTTTTCTCATAACTTAAAAACCTGAGTTGAAATTTTCTACGCATGGTCTCAGTTTCAAGTTCAGGTTATTTTTATTTGGTTTCAGACATTTTATTTTAGAAAAAGATTCTTGCCATCTTCTAGCAAAGATTGATTGCAATTCTGATAAAACTAAGGATTTTTTCTGTGTGTGTCTGGTCTTAAATGAGAGACCTGACACTTCTGAAGGTGAGTTGCATTTACAGTGTTGTTATCAAATTATAGCCTTCCAAATTATCTTATTTTGCATGTAGTTAAGAGGCAAGTGCTTAAAATTTTGCCTTCTTGTTAGTTTCACAGATAGAAGATTCTGTCTGTGTGGACTAGACTCCATGTTGAGATCTAGAAAAAACCCTTCAACTAAGTCGAGTACTCAGCAAATAAACAGATAGGGATGCAGTTTGAGGTAAGAATATCCTGTTTGAAAAGTAAAGAGTAAAAAAGAGTATAAAGGGTTGGGGTTTTTTAAAGAAAGAAGTTTATTTATAGAATTAAATTTCTACCATTTTAACTTATCTTCATAAATAAATTTTTATTTTAAGAGGTACTACATACGATCATCACATGACTACCAGAAACTGTGAAATAGCTAGAAGTTTTGGAAACTGACATTTATAAGTTATTGAAGTTTCAAAAGTGGCAATAGCTAATCATTTGTAGTGGTTGACCAAACACTATGTGAGTAGTGTGATAAGTAAAATGCAAAATCCATTGCAAAATCCAAATTACAACTACAATCCCCCAGAGCAAGCCTTCATTCTGTGATTGAAATATTTAAATAAAACAGTCATCATTCAATATTGATAAAAAATCAAACCGTAGGCAACAATGTATTTCAAGATTTCCCAAAGGATTAGTCTAAACTTTACATCTTCTCTTATCATTAATTGCTACTGCTGAGTGCTGGAAAAAAATCACAAACTCCAACAGTATTAATCTGCCCCCTTGTGGCAGCCTAAGATAAACTGTTAGATCAATAAAAATGGAGTCTTACCCTAAAAACTTTGAGAATTCAGTAAGTGAAACTGAAATCAAAGTTCGGCTGAGTAGATCAAACCTTATTGATGCTGCTGTGAGAATACAGCATCCCTAAATTTAGCCCACTAAAGAGTCCACTATAACACATGCACAAAATGTCGGTCAGAGAAGAGGTCTGTCATCAAATAAGTGTTACATCTCCCGATATCTTACAACAATTTATGGCTACTTTTATCCTAATATTGCCGTTCCTTGTGTCACAATGTTCACTAATATGACAAGGCCCTTTATAAGAGTTGTAAATTCTTCTAAAGAGTGAAATGTTCTTACATATTCTCATAGTTTAGGCTATTTTTAAGATCAAGACTGTTGAGACAAGGGGTTTTTGTTGTTGTTTTGTATACACAAGTACATAATGGCACAATCTGGTCAAGACTAGCTGCATAAAAATGAAGTATTTTCAGCTGCAATTCATCTGACTAAAAGCATAGTTCTACAAGTATGATTTGAAAAAGTGACAAACCAATTTTCAAGGGTACTTACTCTTTAGTTACTGTACATATGTAGTTTAGAAAGCTGATGCTGCCTAACTTTCAACATTTATAGGAGCTGTTCTTCAGCTCACTAATTAGAATATTCCCTCAAAAACTTGAAAAGAACCATTCTTCGGCTTCAACTTTATAAGGGAATGAAAAATCAAAATAACTTAATCTTTTAATTTACTTTGTAAATTACTTACAGGACAGTGTTCCACTTCACTCTGAAGCATTGACAAGTAGTCTATAAATCCTTACACTTGCTCAAAACTTTGTAATTATATTCAACAAATGCACAGGTCAGCACTATAAAACATTGCCATAACAACATAATTTCATGAGATGAAAAAGTTGTGAATTTTCATTCTAGAGATGAAAGAATAGAGGGTTTCGAACTAAAACTGATTAAAGGTGCTGCTTCCACAAGTAAGATGACATCTATGTGAGGCAGGATAAGAAAGAATTTGCTCTATGTTCTCTGTTCCTGAGAGATAACAGAACAGTTAAGGGAAAATGTCATATGTTTTTTCGACAATAAGTGATGAAGCTAAAAAGACAGAATAATACAGTGGATGTGGTGATTTTAGACGCAGACTGCATGAAGTGAAGTGGTCACTCAAATTTCCTGAAGAGATTAACACATCACTTTTGTAAAGGTCAGCTCACTGGAGAATCTCAAGTCTTACCACACCCCAATGACTGTACAACATGTACTTTGCTCAGTATAGGACATCCTCCAATCTTAATTACCCTGACTGATTGCAAGTTTAAAATCAGCTTTTGTTAGTTTCTTGTTACTCACTTACACTGGTGTAGCACCAAATTTTAGGGCTTCCTATCTAGAAGACCTGACATTCTTCTCTTTGGAGTTGTCTACTCAATCAGATCATACAAAAGAAAGAAGCAGCTAGTCATAAATTTCAAGATATCATCAGATCTTTTCTGTTTTACTTATATGCAATGATCTACTGTATTACACAATCATAATCCTAATCAGATGATAAGCAGACTGTGCAGCTGCAAAAAAGCAAATAAAACATTTCTGCAGCTCTGTCTACATGGTTACTTTAGATAGGCCCCAGATCAGCCTACCTATGCTCTGTGCTGATTAAGAGATGCGTAAGTGCAGTAAATGTCACACCACACCAGACCTAACAAGACTGCTATGTAGCACTGTTAACTAGCCTGGGCCAGCCAGTGACCACTCTTGGCTGGCTCAGAACACTTGCAGTGTGAGGTTGCATTAACACCAGCATAAAATGAACATTTACTCACAGCACAAAGTGTAGGCATATCTTGAAGATAAATCGGGGTTTAAAAGCATTAGAGAAGAGAAGCTGCCCAGAAAAATCAGTGAGAAAAGGAATAAAAAAATAAATTAATCTTGAGACACTTGGACAAGGTATAGAAATATAACATTATCCAGTACTTTCCTGTTTAAGACTAGGGAAGTATCTTTGATTCTGGAACTCAGACAACCAGCTTGTATTTTCTAATATCTCTCAACACACAATTCACCTAATTAAATAGGGACTCCTACACTACAGAAATCTACATCTAAGCTTGACATCTAGATACCCTTCACAGTTAATAGAAAGAAACAGGAGATTTGAGGGAGCAACTAATCTAATTTTAAAGTAGATATCTAAAATATCTGAAGTGAGTCATACCTTGAAAGTGCCTATTTCTCTGCACTAAAAATAAAAAATGTCAGACCTCTAGCTTAGAAGTAGACTACAGTTCCGTAGTCATCTAAAGACAAGAAAGACAAATCCCACTGTCTGTGCCTATCTTCCCTTAAGAGAGGAGAACTTTCTTAATTCACATGGGGAATTTTAAGGCATTACAAACTGCAAAGAGTTCAAAGACCAACTTCTCATGGGCCAGGTAGCTATAACAGAATTTTATTTTTATAATAGCATTTGTAAAATAATTCTCATCTCTCCAGGTAGGTATTGTGAAATTATATATATATGTCAGATATTTTATTTTTAATAATACCTGGCTTCATCCATGTTTTACGCACATCAGTCAGTATTACCCGTACTATGCCGCTGTTTCCTATAACAAGAACTAAGGCCAAGTGTTAACTTTCTGATTTAATTGCCCAAGATAAATTGCCCAATTCTCCAAAACATTCACCAGCTTGTCCTACTGATTGACTTAAAAGCTTGATTTGGATCTCCTTATCCACTCATGTATTCTATTTCTAAGTATTGTTCCCCTCTCAGCTTGAGCTTTCCAGTTTTCAGTACTTCAGATTTCTTGCTCCCATAGTTGAAAGAGTTGTTGTCAGCTTCTGTCTAAAACCTGAATGAACTACAATTATCAACTTCTTTCAAGATCTTGTATTAGTGATCAATTTAAAACTGAACGAGAGTAAAACTGGATTTTCCACTCCTAATGGTGCATCAAAGCAAAAGAGTAGCAATCAAAGTGTTACTTTATCTCATGCTGCCAGGTTAATTTACCTTGCAGCACTAATAACTCATGGCTAATCTTTATTGTTTGGACTGATAAGAAAACCAATGATTTAAAAGTTATGTTATTGCTGTCATCAGAATAGTAATTACTGTAGCAGAAGCTCCAATTAAGAGTGGACATGCCTCAGAGAGCCACAGATGGTCGATCTCTGGCAATCTAACCCTAATCTCTGCTGCAGAAAGGCATCCACAAAATTTTACCTCTGTAATGTAAGCTGCCAGTTTCTAAATTCATCGAAGTTAGAAGTGCTGGCTATTTCTTAAAACCAGAAAGATCTGTGATAGAATGCCATTACACTGATCCAAAATGGCGACATTTCCCATGGCACTATGGCTTGCATGTCTTGCAAATGATACATGTGGCACGTAAAAGCATCAAGAAAATCTTCATGACCAAAGAAAGGCAAAGTTGATGATAAAGCTAATTTTATCTCTGTGCATTGACCCTTGCTGGTAGGCTATTCTTACAAGTGCACATAAATTATGGGTAATTCAACATACAGTTTTGCTTATAGATTACTACAGTTTCATAGAAATTGAAATACTACACTTGTTATTTACAGTGCTAGTGCCATATATATATATATCAGCCAAAGTGTTGCAAGACTAATGTATTTATTTATGCCAACCTAAGTGCTGTGACCATATACTTACAAATATCACACATGATGAATAGCAGGGGAAAAATGTAGATGTTTATGAAGCTGGTAACAAATAGCTCAAGCACAATAACAACAGTTTGACCCACGGCCTAAGAAAAAGAAAAGCCTTAGGAGTTTTACATTTGAAAACAATGTTTATGTTCAAAAGGTTTGTAAATTCCTTTCTTAGGGTAAAACAGTAATCAGTAACACAGTGTCTGTATTTAACCCTAGTTGTAACCCCAGGTTTCATTACATAGATGTGAATGTTTTTACACGTTTTCGCGACCAGGGCAAACAAGAAGGAAGCAACGCCAGAAGCCTTTCTTTGAGTAATTCATACAAGAAGTAGTTACTATTACAAAAAGTGGAATATTTTGATTTATGCTAAAGTTTCATCTAAGTAACTGTATTTTTTGAAAATTAGACAGAATGTCCCTCTGATAGCATGTTTTCTTATACTATTTTTTTTTCAAACAGTTTTTCCAGATACTGTTCAGAAATAAAGGACGATGTCTTGTGTTAAGTATGGTATGTGTGGAACACGTGTCTCCTTCTGTAATGACCTGTTTGCAGTCTTTCCCTATGTCAAAATGCAAGGTCAGACAGAGCGCTGACTCCAGAGCTCCAGTTGCCAAGAGATTTGTGAAGACCATAATAACATTAAAATCAGGCCTTGGAAAGTGGTACTATATGCATAAGATTCCTGGGAAAATTCACACATAAGCACGTCAGTGGGAAATACTTTCTATCCCAGCTCTTGTCTCGCTACGCGTGATGGGTGGAAATCACGCACTCAGGGCTGAAATAAAGGATACTACTTTCTACAACTCCAAAGCGAGTTTTGGAGGGTTTATTTGCTGGCATTTTCGGTATCAGGATGGCTCCACCACCAGCTTGCCCGTACCGCGCAGCATTCAGGCCCTTCACCGCGGCTGCCGAGCCCCCTCGTGTGGCGAGCGGCCCTCGCGCCACACGGGCGGGGCGGGGCGGGGCGCGCGCTGCCTGAGGGCGCTGAGGGGGGCGGCACCGTTGAGGCGACACCGTTGAGGCGGCACCGGGCACAGATCCCCTCCCTGCCTCGGCGGTGCCAGGGTTTCCAGCCGGCTCTGGGAGAGGGAGCGGCTCCCCCACCAGGAGGCTCCCCCGACAGGTGAATTTTGTTTTTGGACCAGACGCACCTTTTTTTTTTTTTTTTTTTTTGGTTCTTTCCACACATCGAAGGTTTTCCTTCCTAATTGGACACGTGGGACCGTCCCTTGGCAACGCAAGGAAGATGTTTTTGTATCCTGTTTCAAACCCTACTTTCTCCAGGCAGTTGCTACAAGCCTGTAAGTAATATGTCTTAAGTTAAAAAAAAAAATAAAAATAACCAACCTCAAACCCTATAAGGAAAAACCACTTCTGCCCGTGGGCTCTCAGGTCTGATGAGGTCCATGGCTCAGGACACAGTTCAAGCAGAGGGTGCTCCTCACAGGCCGGCGCTGATGGTCAGAGGCTGCTCTCCTACTGAGTGGGAAGCTGCAGTTACTCGTCTTAGGAGATGGGATAACGTTGTTGTGTGGACTTCATAATGTAGGTTTAAAGTGTATTGCCCCATGTTATCACTTCTAGAGAGGAACACTGTCTCAAAACATGCAGTTAGCTTTCAGAAAATGAAGTTGTGTAGATGAGACAGAGTCATAAAACTGACTCTAATTTAACTCAAACCACAACAAGCCACCATACAGAATGTCTTGAACTGTTTCAACTAAGAGGACGAATTGCTAAGGAGGTCAAATATTCTTGTTGCTACTGTGCTTACTTGAGAGAATTTGCAAATTGCTACTTCCCCGAGTATAATGGGCTTTACAAAACTTAGAGTTCCCCTGTTCATAGCAGTAGAAACTGTTTCTGCCTGCGCTCTGACTTACACACCTTGACTTATAACACCAGTCACACGCTTGTACTGATACAAGAAGTAGTTACTATTACAAAAAGTGGAATATGAAGTGAAAAATTTTACTGAAAATGCTGTCAAATAAACAAAGACTCATTTTGGAGTTTTAGAGAGTTTACTTGCTGGCATTTTCGGTATTAGTCCTCTTCAAACTCTCAAGCTTTTTTTTCCCCATATTGGTTGTTTATGTGTTTTCATCTTAGCTATTACCCCACTTTGTCCACCTGAACTGTATCTAGGTTAAAGTTTTCATTCACATCCCTAGGAGCCCATGCATTTGTTTTTTGTTTGGATGAAATAATAATTTTAACTTTCACTAATATCTTTAGAGAAGCTTTACAAGTAAATGTCCCAGTTCCAACAAAACTTAATCCAGCATAGCACAATATGATTATTGCCTTGTAAAGTCCTTGTAAGAAAGTGGGTATTAGTTAAATCTTTCCTTACTATTTCTTTGGGTAACTGCTCAGTATTTCAGACTGCCGCCCACTTTTATTTGGACACATTGTTTCATTGTTCTCTATAAATTATAATGAGAAAGCAGATACTTCAGGGATTTGCCAGTCATCTAATTGTTGAGTGTCAGATTTCTTCAGAGCTAACAATGGTTGAATGCCAGCAGTATCCACCTGCTTAGCTTCTAACAACTGTGAGAACATTAACCAGGTCTTCTCTGTAGATGTTTTTTTACAAAGAAACTGAATATGGAAAATGTATTCTGCAGCCCAACTGAGGAAATGGATGACATGTCTCTCTTTTGTGGCCTATGTATTTCTTTCAATGTTATTCCTCGTTTTTCTGTATCATATTGTTTTAAAATCCTCTCCAAATTAACTGATTACCATCTGGTTTGCCAGAGTTTTGTATCACTGTAATATAAAACACTTCCAATTCTGAACAAACACTTCGAGGGTACGGATAAATTACCAGGGAGCTCAACTTTGTCACCTTGATCCAGATCCAAGAAAAACTTAGCGTTTTACTTTTGTGCTGCAGTGCCTAACTCAGCATCCAGAAGTATTATAGAAATCAAAACTCATGAGATAAAGTAACTTATTTAATACTGTAAATATATATACCTAGGTTCTCTGAGACCTTCTATAAAAATGTCACAGCTAAAGAATACAAAGTGTTGAATCAAAGTTAACTCATTCTGGTTGTTCAACACACATACTAATGGAGTTAAGTTGTTTCAACAGTCTTTATATGTGAATCAGGTATTATTGTCTGCATTACTTGAATATTAGCTTAAATAAGGCATAATTTGTCTTTCTGTAGTCACTGTAAATCCAGAATAATCACAGTACTGTTCTGTATTTACACAAAAGAGATGGCCTATGTAGTCCTACCTAATTTAGAACAAATTTGTATTGTCAAGTGAACATAAAGTCAATCATTGAGACCTTGAAATCTATGTAGTCTAGGAAGTCTACTGCATTTAAGCAAAAAACCACTTTAAGTATTCAGAAATGTCTGAAAATCTCATTTCCTTCTCTTGGACAATAGAGTCTGGATTTATCCTACTTTAAGCAATAAATTGGGCCAGGAAGGAATCTTGACTGGTTTCTCCAGACCTACTGTATAGCCAGTAGAGTAAAATAGGCAGAAGGCAAATCGCATCTCAGGAAGACTGAATCATCCTCTGGAGATGCTGTTCTACCTCCCTAAACTGCAGAGAAATTACAAGGTACAGATACAAAACTTTGGCCCCTTAATTTAAATGTTTTCAGTTAAATGAGATTAATTCATGCCCTGAAGTCTGCCTCTTTTGAGTTCTCATATGCTTTTACGTAGCTGCCTACTCTGGAAAATAATCACTTAAAATTGGAGTCTCTTTGTATTATTTTTTAAGAAATGCCAGTAAGTTTCCTTTTTTTTTTTTTTTTCCTTTATTTATTTAGCCTCTATATTTTCTATACAGGGAAATGGATAATTGGGAAACTAAAAACATAACAAAAATTCACTTGCAGGCAGGGTTTATGTTAATGACATTGTAACATCATGTTGAAGCTTACAAGAAAATTTCTTCTAGTATTTATATACACACAGTACCTCTACAAGCCACACTGATTTAATTTCCTTTGAAGATATATATATAATTTTGTAGGTCCTTGTGTAGTTAACTTACCCATTAAACTGATGTTCTATTTATGGAATAATACAGCACATTCTCTAGCAATATGTGGTCATGTAAAAAAAAGGCCCTATCACACAGACACAGGAGGAGATAGAGTAAGGTTGCTATGGGAACCTTAGCTGTAAATGGCCTGGCTTTTGTTGGCTTAAAATCTCAAACATTGTGTTGCATTAATTATGTTTTTGTTGAGGTTCTTTGCACTGAGTATTAAATCTGTTGGATTGCTGTTTCAGTCTTATATGGTATGTATGCACCATTTTGAAAAACAATATGACGTGTGTTAGCTCATACAAGAAGAGGAGAATGAGTTTTATTACCAAACTGAATTATTGCAATGAAGAAAATATACTCAAGAAATAGGGACAAGATTTTCTTTTCATTCATCTAGCTAAATTTCAGCTATCATTATCCTCAGTTATTGAATATGGATCATGGATCCTAACAAACTTACAAAGCAGAAGCAGCAGCAGGAGGGAGTCACAACAAAAGGCAGGAATGGGGTGGCAATTGGGGAGAAAAAGGTTGGAAAAATCCCTGTTGGAAGCATAGGAGGGATTTTGGTACCGAGAGAGAGGTGGAAAGAAGCTGAAACACAAAACTGAATGAAAGAGCCAGAGAGAAAGATCTTAGGGAAAAATGAGAGAAGGGAAGAACTTGAGCAATGACATACAAGAAGTTGAAGCATTACATTTAGTGCAGGAGCTATAGGGAGAAGTGAGACTAGGGTGGATAAAAAGACTCTGGAAAGGTTGACTCTGGGGAGGAGAAGATGGTAGCTGACGGGTTGCTATTAAATAAACTGATGAGGACAGTAATAGCACTCAAAATACCCCCACATTATGGCAATATTGTTAATCAGATCCCACAAATTAATAACTACAAAAACATTGCAACATAATTTAATATAGATAGCATTTATGTATTGTTCTAAGGCATCTTCCTATCTTCTGCTGTATGATAGCAACAAAGTTTTCTGCAATAAGAAAGGAAATATTCTACAGTATTGAATTTCTTCCCAGTACATTTCAAGGGTCATTTGATGATTTTCCTCTTGGAAAACTACTTATAGGTAATGAATAATACTTTGTTTTCATTCTTTTAAACTGTATTACCTATTCTTAAGAATTACATTCTTAAGATTATATTTTATTTGCTGGATTTTCCATAGAATGATTACAATCTTTATTCATCCTTATGGGTGGTACAGAGTTTGGAATTTCTATGATGAAAACTGATACAGCACTTTAAAACTTCTCTATGCTGAAAACCAATACATTTGGCTTTTATGCTACAAGGCAGCAACCAGGACAGACATTACTAATAGGTCAGCTCCACTTTAAATGTCCTGATATGGTAACCATAATTTAAACACTCTGCTAAAATTTCACACTGTTTCAGCAACCATAAATCCTCAGTCAAAGTACGCGTATCTTCAATTTGACGGTAAACTGATTAGTTTTAATATCTTTATTATGTTTAAAAATAAAACAGTGCTTGTGATCTAAGTACCTTTTATAGAACTTTACAGAATTTGATATATTAAAGTAAGGAAATTTAATAACAAGTTATAGGGTTTTCTCACAAAGAAATAGAGATTACCGTCTTCAAAGTATTGAAAGGAATAGTATCTATCTTCTGAGCATTAAATAGCCCAAGTACTATGCTTACATATGGGCATAATACGCTTACAAACTGCTGTGGATGTCATGCTTGCAGAGAAGACAATTAACTACCAAAGTGACCCTCAAGAATTTTTAGCAGAAAATTGAGTGAAACAGTGAACCAGTCTGTTTAACTCCTGTAAAAATCTGCAAGCCAATCATATACTGGTTATGCTCATAGTAGTTACCATCTCCTTAGCTTTCGACAAAACCAACAGAAATACCATTTTTGTGACATGAGCACGTTATCATAGGGGCTCCAATGGTTTCCGACAGGACTCAGATTGGTAGCAGCTATTCCCTGATCCCGCTGTCTCCTAGCCTCTTGGCTTCTTCCTTTTAACAACTACAAGGGACTATTCAAGAAGAACGTGACCTGATGTTTCCCATTAGGAATGATACACCAATGACAACCAGATTCATCTCATGGAGTAGGGAGAGAATGTAGGTAATACTAACTTCAGTAAGACATTAGCCACTGTCCTGTATCACTTCTTAAAACCAAACCAGGAAACAGACTGAAAAAATGCCCTCTCAATGTCCACTGACAGTCTGAGAGAGGCACTTGATTCTACATGGGTTTATGCTAGCTATAATTCTACTATTAATTTCATTGCCAGACCACAAGTGTTGCAAGCACCTAACAGGTGGTTAGATTAAGGACAGCATTAGAGCCCAAAGTGATGTGGCTGAACTAAAAGAAATTATATAAAACCAGCAAGATGGTGTGCAGTGAAATAGGTAGAAAATCACACACGTAGAAGAAGAAATCAAATGAGTTGATCCAAAATGAGATATAGCTGTCTAGGGATCAACAGTACAGAAAAAGACCTGTGGTTTGTATTGGATTACAAATTGACCATGATCAAACTGTGATTTTGTTGAAAATTGTTTTAGGATACATTAAAAGGAATTGCAGTATGTCAGAAACCAGTGAGAGTCATTCTGTTTCATTCAGCTTTGGAGAGACCTGCATAAGTACTGCATCCTGTTTTGAACGCTCCACTTTAAAATACAGGCAAGTTAGAGACTCCAGAGAGATTAAAAATAATAAATGAAGGAAGACCGCAGAAACTGTAAAAAAGACTGAGAAACACAACAGCAATCTCCCAGCATAGAAAATGTACTCAAAAGAACATAGTGAACTCTCAGTGTGAACACACTCACATAAGTGAACTTATTTATAGAGAAGACTTATTTATAGAGAAGATTATTTAGGTTCATAAGGTAAACTCCCTCCTATTATTGTAATACACTATCTGTGAAGATCAGTCTTAAACTGAGATTTTTAAGGGCATATGCAGTGACATTTAAGCCTGTACAAGTTAATTCTATGCAGGACAAATGAAATGATCCCTTTACATCTTTCAAATTCTATATTGTGTGTATTCTGTTTCTTGCAGTACACTTATTTCTACATATGCTTTTACTTGTTCTACTTCACAGATGAGACTGAGTATGCTACTGTACTTAACCACTGAAACACACAGACAGAAGCGCATCTATCATCATAGTCCAACTAATCTCCTTTGTGAACTGACATAGAGAGTTCAGAAGTTCTCCTGATTAGAAAGGGAATTAGTAAGAAACAAACTAGGGTCTTAACCAGCAGCGTGGGTAGTAGTGGTGCAAGTCATGCACATTGATTATAGGTAGGACGTAGTGATTTTTTGCCTCTGCTTTCATTACGATTATGATACAGCCCCTTGTACATAAACCTGAACTTTTTGTTTTAGTATGTATTTTTGCTTGTATGTGTATGGGTTAATATTTGCTGGTTTATATGCCTTTGGTGTAAGTTATTTTTATAAACATGTTTCTGGTATATACAGAAGTTTCCTTAATTGCTCTGAAATCTAATTATTCTTAAAGCTTTAGACAAATAGACATCTAATGAAACAGACAGGGGAAAGGACATGCTTCTCTAAGACGTGTGGCCCTGCCTGCTGAAACAATTTTAATTAGATATTTTCTGTTTATTATCTGCATTTATTTTAGACATCTCTACCAACATAAAGATCTTGAGGATAATCATTATTGGCAAAGTATCTCCAAGTATTTAAGCTGCAAAACAGTTTCTTTTTCTGATGAGTGTGAGACCATTATTTAGATAGACCATATGCAATTTCTGTGTTGTTAGCTGTCAATTAAGAATGTGTACTTCTTTCCATGTGTGATTGTGAGAGTGTCTTATGTATAACTTTATAAAAAAATGTTTAAATATATATTAAATATGTTTAAAAATACTTTAGAAGTTGACTTATGCATATGTCACATTGATTTGAAAAGCAAGAGATCAGAGGCAGGGTCTGACCCTATGTGTATATGCATAGTATTTTACATATGCTGGATCTTTTTGGATGCCTGACATGCCTTAAGTAGCAGTCTAAGTCTTGCTGTGCTTTTACTTCATTTTTATTGTGGTAAAAATTTCTATTATTTTATTTTCCTGATTACATAGTATTTGATTTTAGTATTTTGTGCAGTAGATGCATTCATTATATTTTATTGTTATTAGTTGAAAGACTATTGCAATTATGTTGACAAATGCAACATTTTATATTTTTCCTCCTTTAAATCAATTAGAACTTCTGCTCTCATTAGTAAAATGATGAAAGTGTTATGCTGAAAGACAAACAAGAAATTTACACTGTTGCCTAATCATAAAGCTTGGATTGCAATCAATAAATTTATTTCATCAGTCTGTACGCAAAAACATATTTCCATTACCGTATTGCCATAAAAATATTACAGAATTGAAAAAGTTTATTTCATATTAACAACAGAGTTGCTTCAGGAAACTTACAGCAAATATGATAAAGTGTGTCAAAATTTATTGAAATCTCTTAAACAGACATTTTGATATACACTGGGAAGAGTTATTCTAAGTATCTCAGATCTGATGTATTCTCTTGAGCTTTCTACATGCTCCCTTTTAACACTTAAACAACTACTCTCAATAGTTTTGCTTTTCTTTAAAGACCAATCTTTGCCTCAACGTGTCATAAATAATTACCCACCATGAAGGATTAGTTAAAAATATAGAAGATAATCCAATTTTTTTCAGACTGAATGTTTTTCATTTGATTTATAATTGGGCATTTCTTCTACTTTTTCTCATGATCATAATTGTAAATATTCTGTTTAGGAGAGGTCAGTGATCTAGTGATTCTGTGCTGTTTACTGAACTCTGTTATTTTTTTCTTCTAGAAAAAATGGCCTTGCAGGTGTAGCCCAGACCCAGCAAAAAGAAATGTTTATTTCCAAAGGTAATGTCTAATGCTGTGTTGTAGCTAACAATGATGACACATCTCCCAATTGTTCTTTTATCTTTCATCTCACTTAGATGCTTAATCATAATCTTTTTAGCCCAAAACAGTTGCTTGATCTCACTGTCCAATAAGAGAACTTGCAGATTTAAAGCAAAACTGTTTCTCTTTGAATAATTATAATGCAGTAATTACCAATACAGGGCAGCAGATACTTAAGCAACAGCCACAGCAACGAATAAGGGGATTTTTATTTTCAACATGTTCATGAGACTAGGAGAAAACCTAATAAGTATTTGTTTATTATGGTTTTTCTCCAACAACAGAATATTCCATTTTGAGGTAGGCTCATTAGACTGAAAAACCACGTTGCCTTCAGGGAAGGAATTAAGAAAACATTTTAGTCCTGATGATCTTAAGCAATCCATAGTTATTTACTACCTACTTGACAAGCTACCTTTGATACAAAAATTTAACAAAAAACTTCTCCATGTCTTGATGTGACATTATAAATCCTAGCACATAGATAGATGGTACTCTTTGATTTGGGAATGTCCCTGAAGAGTTAATTACAGTATGTGAGCTACCCTAGAATAATATTAGGTTAAAAGAAACCCTGAAAATTAAAACACTAGCTTCAATAGCAAGAACAAGACATAGCAGGAACAAGAAGTAAATCTGATTTTGCTTTAAAAATGCCCAGATAAAAAACAGGCATCAGGTCATGAGGACAACAACAGAACTATTTTTTTTTTTTAGCAAAGGACACAGGCCCATAGCCATTATTTTCTGAAAGGTGGGACTGTTACAGGGCATTGAATTATAGTCTGTAGAATGGGTTCATGGGCTGTAAACAACACAAAATTATTCAAGCTGCCTATAAATTCTCTTTAACTTTTATATGCAATTTCTCTAGCGGTAAAGAAAATTAAGTAACGTACACTATCACAACTACAGAAACTGCAAAACTGCAATCCCAATTCCATTTTATTCCTTAAGTAAAGGAAACAGTGCTTCTGTGGAGCAGCCACCCTAATTTTGTTGACTAACCTTACAAAACAGAGGAAACAAGAAATAACTGAAAAGAATCAAAATACAAAAAAAAAAAGATGTATTTTTTTTCTCATCATTTCAGTACTGCATCATCTAAACCCTATTAGTAAATAACAATTTTTTCATTGTGGGAAGAGAATGAAAAATCAGATTTCCAAGGTGAAACAAAAATTCTTCATCATTGCTTAATGAAGTGATCAGCATTTCATTCTAGGGAGTGCTCTGCCAACAGAGCTGTGTAAATAGAAGTGTTTGTAAATTCAGGATCGTAGATTGTGTCCTGTCACTGTCAACTACCAACAGTGGGACCCGTCAACTTCTAGTGACTGCCAAAGGACAGGAAGTAATGATCTGATGCATTTCATTCCTGGGCTCATACTCTGTGAAAACAATTAACAGTTTTCCTGAGAAGAGAAAGAAAACTCAGTAAATTCTGTATGATTTCCTGGAGCAGGAAGAGAAATGCTAATTTTCTCTTTCTCATTGATCACTCAGTTACTTCTTAAATGGGGAGAAAATCCTCTGGTTCTCAGCAAAGTTAAAAGGATGCTGAAAAGATTTTGAGTGTCATCAGTATTGCACTTCCTCACAAATACTTCTCAAATGAAAAAAAAAAAAACAACAAAACTCCCTAAGGCTGAGAATAGACTACTAATAAAAGCTTAATGAAAAACAAATGAACAGGAGATTTGACTAATCTCGTGTCCTTCAAGAGCTTTAAAATAAAGGGAAAAAGAACACTGCAGTAGATGTAATTTGGGGGCAGCTCTTCTCCATAAAAAGTAGATGTTAAATTATCAATTAAAAAGTGTAGAATCAACCATACACCTAGATGAATACTGGTAACTTCTTGCTTTGTTATTTCTTCTTTAAAAGGTATTTTAATCTACTATTCCTCAGTACACTAAGATTATGAAGCTGTATTTGATGTGCTCAACAAAAGCACATTACCATGTTTTAAGCATTTATTTAAATAACTCATAATAAAATTTTTTTTAAAAATTATGTAGACCTAAACCATTCTTGTCTCAACTGTCAATAGCAGCTTGTATTTATGGATTAATGCCATAACCTCTACAGTTAACCCTCTGTCTAGACAACACCCTTCTGAGATACAACAGGATTTTTTTTTAAATTAGATTCTAAATTTCCTTTTTTTTTTTTTACTGGTCGTATTTTGTTGGTTTTTTAATATTAGGTTTCTATTAAACATATGGTCTTCTGGTTTCTGTACAACTAGCTTGCACCCATTTTTCCTAATTATTTACCGTTGATTTTATTACTAATGGAACAAGAATATTTCGTGATCCATCTTCCAGAAACAGCCTTTTTTCCACAGAGATTTTGAAGATTGAGATATGTAGATTTACCAGCTTTTGGAATTCTTTCTAATTGCGTGTTAGCTTTGGTGGTGTGAGGTGGCATTCAGGGAACAGTCTTATGTTTCTTGTACCATCTTCCAGGCCAGCTCTGCACTCATTCTGTTTACTTTTACCTCTTGCTTGTGTAAAAACTGAGCTTAAAAACTCTTGAAGTATTTTTAAACACACTGTTTTAGGAATATGGTTGGTGTCAATACAGAAAATTTGGCAATGAAATTAACAAATTTAGAAGACTTAAAGGAAAACCAAGACCTTTCCTCTCTCCAATTCTTAATTTTCATATGTACTAAGTACTTGAACTAATTTAGGACTTGAGTCTACAAACTGTTCAGTTCAAACATTTCTGGAAATTCATGTTTCAGGGATTAGTAATTTTAGGAAAAAGGTGTTTTAAGTTAGACATAAAAATTCTTCAATTCTAGAGTAAAAGTGGGGTCAGAATTCCAGATGAAGGAACCTGTCCAAGAAAGCAACACGTCATTTTCCCTAACTCTAGACTGTTAGAATTTAACTTGCTTTCTGAAGGATATATAGGTTTGGTACTTGGGTACATGGGTTTCACAAGAAAGCTTTTTAAAACATCACTCCTTGCATGCTAAGAAAGGATTTTTTTCAGACCAATATACCTGAGACCATGACTTGCGATTTCTGTACAGTTGGCCTGGCTGTGCTGTATGTTTTGCAGAAGTTTGGGATTTAAACATGCCTTGATAGGGCCACAGAAAACTTAATGATTTGTAAGAATTCCTGAGACCTTTGTGGCCTTTTGCCCGAGTGCGAACGAGGTGAGAGAGCAGCGGGCCCCGCTCCTGCGCAATGGAGTCCCGCACCCTTGAAAGTTCATTCATTTTACGCAGTCCGATCCACCCCCTCACCTCCCAAAGCTGCTGCCTCCCAGCTGATCAAGGAGGGAGCAGGAGAGCCTGGCGCTTTACCGGGCGCAGCCCTGCTGCGGCCATTTTATCGTCTGGGGGCCGGGGACGCCGCGGCCCTCGCTGCGGGTGGCGGGCGAGCCGGGGGGCTCGGCAGGGAAGCGCTGGTGAGGCCCCGCCGCGCCGTTCATGGAAGAGAGGGGCGGCAGCGCCGCGCGCACAGTCTCCTTGTCCTTCCCGTGCGCTCGGAGGCGCCTCCGGCCGAGTCCCGTCCTGTGCCGTGTCCCCCGCCGGGCGCCACCGGTGGCTGGGCCGGGCGCGGCGCGCAGCCGCTCGAGGGGAGGCTGGTGGCGGGCACGGTGAGGGAGGAGCGGGCGCGCTGCCACCGCTTCCTCCTGTACGAGGACCGGAAGGCAGCGCGGCCCGGGCCGCCGCGCGCGCCGACTGGGGAGCGGGAGAGGGCCGGGCCTCGGCGGCGGCGCCGCTGCGGGTCACCCAGCGTTCCGCAGTGGGGGTGGGCGGCGGAGCGCGCAGGCCGGGGGAAGGGCCAGGCCCCGCCGCCTCGCTGGGCGATGGAGTGAGGGAGCGAGGCTCGGCAGCAGGAAGATGGCCGGTGGCGGCGGCGGCGGTGGCTGCAGAGACAGCCTGTTTCTGGAAGGTGCGTGCATGGCCGCGGCCGGAGGCTTGGCGGGGGGAATCTGGTCCGTGGGCTGCGTTTCCCTTCCAGCAACCAGTAAGGGACACGGTGCAGACTGGGGAGCGGGGGAGGGGTCGTGTGTGTGTAACGGGGTCGAGGGGAAATGGGTCCCCTTTGGGGGGACAACGACAATGAGAGGTGGCTGCGTGGTGGGGGAGGGTGGGTGCCGCGCGGGGTGGTTTGACTTGGTGAAAACAGACCTGCTTTTGAGGGAGGGATTAGCGAGGGCGGTTGGAGTTCTTGTTCTTTTTTTATTGTAATTTCCTGAGGCTTTGGAAGTGCGGTGTAGGGGCAGAGCGGTGCGGGCTGCCGGGGCTCGGTGCGGCAGGCTGGGCTTGCGTCGGGAGGAATCTTCCCGCGGTGGGCGGGTGTGCGGCTGGGCAAGGTTAGCGCTAGGTGGGGAGGGAAGCCGGGCTCGCCGGCCTCCTCCCCGGTTGCATTCCCCTGCCGTCCATCTGCTCCTAGGCCCCGGCCTAGCCCGTGCACTTCCCCCACGGTACAACGAGTCTGGTTGTCTTCTGAAATATGACTTCTAAGATTTGGGACTGAGATGAATTTTGGGAGAGGCATCATTATTACATTTGTGATATGAAATGATAATGGATCTATCAATCAGCTACAACTGAAAGAAACCTTTAGCTTTTATAAACCATTGAATGTATTTTTTTATATGGATTTGTTGTGGTCTTTCTGTCATTGTAAAGTCTCCAGAAAATTAAAGATCTTCAACTGCTGAGCCTTTGCAGTTTCACCAATTTTTTAAAAAATAATCTGCTATTGTAGTCTTGCAAAATTGCTATAAGCACGTATCCTGACAACATAGGCCAATAGTCTGCTAAATTCTGCTAAATTACCATGATGATAATGAAGAGAAATATATGTTAATAAATAAATTACTTCTCATAAGTAGAGTTTTTCAAGTCAGGGATGAGTTTAGCATTGGAGATTTTGTAGTACTTATATTATCCAGAACATACGTCTTGAAATTTTTTTTCTTGCCGAAGGATGCTAGGGTTTGTTTTTTGTTACTAGTGGTTCTAGAATAAAAGTACTATATGAACAACATATTGCGTGTTGTTTTGAATAATTAATCTGAAATTCTGATACTTAGAAACTCTTTTTGCTTGATAATGACTGTTGTGTTACCTCCCTTCTGTCAAGTGGTGGTGAAATGCGGACACTCCATTTTTTGCTGATCTCTCTGCACAGAATATAGTGAGATGTGGGCACACAGCAAAGTGTCAGGCTGATGACTAGTTGCTGTCTTCTGTGTGCATATTGGCTGCTCTCTCGTTGGGAGAGTGGCTAAGAGGTTTCATGTGCAACACCTACGCGTTTTTAAATTCTGAGACCTCTTTCCAACACTAGGGCCAATGCAACACCGGTTAGTATACTCATTCAAAGCTTCAGTAATAATTGGTGAACCAAGTTATCATCTGATTTTGTGTTTCTTCATTTTTTGGGGACCCGTTGATTTTAGGACTGATGACGTGATAGCAGTCCTAAGAGTGTGTAAATGTGCATGTGTGTGTGAAGAAGTCTAATGTGGATGATGGTGGGGCAAGTCCAAATGGGATGTTAGTAATATAGCAGATCTAGTAAGAGATAGTAAACTTTGTACTGATTTGAAGCAAAGGAAAATGAAGGCTTTCAGACATTATTTGAGAGGTTCTTATAAGAGATGTTGACTTTATGGGAAAAATTAAAGGCACAGAATATATGTGTATGGGAGAGGGGGCTTGGCAGTCTATAATCTGGAAACGTACAGCAGCGCATTAGATTATCCTAATGATGTTAGAACTACCATTATCCAACTAGGCAAGCATGAGAGTGTCAGACTTATGAAACAAATATAATGTGGACAAAAAAAATGGGGATAATAAAAGTGTAAGAAATAGGAAATATGTCAACTTCTGTTGCAAGATGATGGTTGACACATAAGCCTAGAGTGACATCTATAACTAGTCTAAGTATATATTTCATGGGCTCTATCGAAGTCTGTGTAAGCAACAACAAAAATTGTTTACTTGATATTTTTGGAAGTGTTATATTAAAGGCTGGTACAGAGGAGGGGGAAGACTCCTCTGTCCATTTCTGCCATTAATGTGCAAAACAAGTGGTGTGCCAAATGGATGTTAAATCCATCACTAATGGAGCTCAGTCTAGTGGAAATTGGGCTGCCTAAATATGTACTTATATGTATGAGTGTGTAAATATGTATATGTACAAATAAAGTTCTAGTGCTGTCATGCTTATATTGACAGTCAGTCAAGATAAACATACGGTTAAATTAAATTGATTTCTTTTAAGTATGATAGTTGTTCTGAATTTTGGTTTAGATTTCACATGTCCAGTAAGATACTGCTTTTCTCTCATTTAGTGTGTCAGATGTTACAATGAAGAAATGTGACTGTCATTCTGCTCTAAAAGTGCTTCCTTTTAATATTTTTATTATTTCATTCTCCAATAAAACCAAAATTACCTTTCTTGAAGGGTGTTCCTTGAGTGATTTATCTGTTGCCTTTTTGGTAATGCCGTTCTTGGACACAGTGATTCATGCTAGTACGTGTTTTTTGTCCAGTTTTGCTTATCTAATATGTCATTTTTATGCTGTGTTGTATGGACTGTTTTATGGAAAATGTGAAAAAGGTCTCTGGAACTATAATGTTTGACTCTTAAAAAAAGCTTCATTTGTTATTATTCTGGAGCGATGCTGTTATTTGATATACATCAAATACATTGATATACACGACCTACATGTTTACTTTTCTCGAAATGTTTATACTGTTGGAATTCAGAAGGATGCAGAGTTCCTTATTTTTCTTATTTAAGCTAGTTTGCAAGTGGAATTAGTAAAACATTTTCCTCACTTTCTGAATTTAGTTTCATACAGTAAGGTTTCAAAGTTATGGGCAGAATATTCAGAAATTCACACTACCAAAGTAGTCCTTTTGCATAGGAATTCTTTCCTGGTTTGGAGAACTAGAAATTTAGTGATTAGAAAGCTCCAGCTGCAGGAATTCCTGTGTTTTTCAATTGATCGTCACACTTAAAATATAAAGCAATGATAGGCAAATCCCTTTGGATTTATAATAGGGGAATGTTCAGTGGGTAGGAATAGAGAGTGCTGTTGATTATTACCCCTAGAGAAAAATTATGGGAACTCTTGTTACATTCTGCCTCCTTGGATATTACTGAGTTGCAAGGAAATTCTAATTTGTCGTTTTTCACCTTAAAGTTTTTCTGTGCTTGTGCAGTAGATAACAGGCAAACTTTCAAGTATTCCTACCTGCATGTATTTTTTCCAGAAGAAAGGAGAAACATACTCCTGTTTTCTTGGGGTTTTTTTCAGTCTCCTGGTGGTAACAGTAGTGATACTGAGAAACAATATTGAAGTTTCTTTTTGAGGACCTCCTTTCTAAGGAGAGTTACCAGTCCCTACCTACAGAGCTGCTGAGAGATGTTGGTACAGTCATGACAGGAATTTCTTCAATTTTCATTCCATTTTCTTGGCTACAGTTTTCCTAATAACAGAGAAAACTATGTGGACTACCAATTAGCAGCAGCAGAAACTTCAGTTTTCTGTCAAGAGGACTCTAGAGTTCCATCCTGCTTTGTTTTTCATTCAACTCACATGTAAATAATCGTCTTCACCAAAGCAAGAGTTTTAGATGTGTTTATTTTCTTAAAGGCAGCTGAGCTTCTGAAGCAGTACAGAAACACACAGCATTTGTATATTAGTGTATAGACAGAGTTGCCATTTGAAGTGGTGGTCAACCTGCTTTTATTTTCCCCTTTCTTTTCTTTTAATCGTATTGAGAAATCTCTGATGGGGTAATACAAATAAGGAGGGCAGAGGGGAGTTTATATTGTATAGATAGAACACTTGAAAATTTTCCACCTGCTATGACTCTTCACTTTATTTTTCTCTTAATAGTGAGATTTATTTGTTTTGTAATAGTCTCTGAAGCAGTCTCTGACATTTTGTTTAGGACCTGGTGGAGGTAAATACTAACTTAAAAATGAAGGGAAGGGATGTTTCACCATTCACGTTCTTCTGTGTCTGTATCACAATCCAAACTCATGCTTTATGCTGTTGAATTCCTGTCTCGTTTGCATCAGTCCCAACAATGTCTGGACACTTTCTGTTAGTTTCTTCTCTTTTTCCTGAGAGTAGTTTTCTATCTGAAAGTAGGAAATCGATGACTCTTCCATGGCTTCCTTATGTTTCCGAGTCCTCTGACCCATTCAGAATTTCTTTCCAGCACTGTATATGTGGCTTCTCAGACCTTTGTTCAGCTGTCCTTTCCAATGATTTTAAGAATAAGAAACCTTCTCATTGACTTCAGTGACAGAGTATTTTCTGGAAATGAAACCCACTTTTTGAGAACTTTCTCAGCAAAGTCAAATGGACACTGTCTTATTGTCTTAGTTTTTGTATGTGCCAGCCTAACTGGGGCAATAGGTGTCATGAAATACTAAGAAAGATAAGCTGCTACTTAAAGCATGCGAAAGGTACTAAAAATAAACTTCATTTATCTATTAATGCTATATACACATATGTTGCAATGTGCTTGGTAGCACATTCTAAAAAATAAATACCCTGTGCCCAAGTACTCTTCCACATTATCACCTTGTTTTTAGTTTTGAGATATAGGATTCTAGGAGCCTAGGCTTGTCCTTGGCTTTCTCAGTTGAAAAGTGTTTGAGTGCAGTTTTCTCATTTTTGTTATGGGGGTGTATATTGTTTGGTAGGTTTTCCTAAGTAGCTGCTGCAGTAACACTTGCATAAAGTGGGACGTAGAAGCTTCAGGTGTAGCAGTGACTATCTTTTGTGGGATGCCTTAGCCGTTGCTTTCTGGCACATGTATTTGATAGGCAAACACTACTCTTTCCTCAGAAAAAGTACTGAAGTACTTCTAGGTTTTAATGCCTCCCCAAATAAATTGAGAATATTCCCCAAGTGAGATCCTTACGCTCTTATTTATGTAAATAGAAATGCAAAAGTAATAATAACATTAATATGTGGCTTGATAGCAAGGAGAAACCAAACGGCTTGCACGCACAGGTAATTTTACAGTGACCTTATTTGTATATTTTAATCTTTTGCTTTTTGTTTTATGTACAAGGATAAAACAATGGATTATCTATTGTAATTATTTCAGCAACAACTTTGCCTTTTATTACTGTAGTTTCTGGAATACTACACGTGGATTTCAGCATGGTATCAGACCTTTTCTATAGAGTTTTAGCTGTGTCTCTTAATTAAGATAATTGGAGGACGTCAAGGTATTTTGTATTGTAGCAGGCCCAACAATGTGAGACTTATTCTTATACAGTAATATTTAAAAATTATAAGTTTAGTGATATGAGAAGATTTTGAGTCCTCTCTCATTTGCTATCCTCCCTTCCCACTAATAGCTGTTAAACCCTTTTGTTTTCAGAGGAGTAGAGATCTCTCAGGTAAATAGCTAGAAGTTTTGTGAAACTTGCACACTTCCATAAAACAGAGAAAGCAAAATTAGTGTCTCTTGAAGTGAGAGGATTGCCTGGATGAGGGGATCAAGTGCACTCTTGGTAAGTTTTCAAATGACACCAGGTTGGGTGGGCTTATTCATCTGCTTGACAGAAGTAAGGCACTACAGAGGGGTCTGGACAGGCTGGATCAATGGGCTGAGGCCAGCTGTATGGGGTTCAACAAGGCCAGGTGTTGGGTCCTGCATTTGGGTCACAGCAACCCATGCAACAGTGTTACATCTTTAGGGAAGAGTCACTGGTTGCCTGGCAGAAAAGGATCTGAGGGTGTTGGTTGACAGCTGGCTGAACATGAGCCAGCACTACATGATCCGGTAGTGTGTACAGTTGGCCAAAAAATGCCAATAACATCAAGGCTTGTATCAGAAACAGTGTGACCAGCAGGACCAGGGAAGTGATTATTCCCTTGTACTGGGGTGCTAGTAAGGCCGCATCTCAAATCCTATGTTCAGTTTTGGGCCCCTCACTATGAGAAAGACTTTGAGGTGCTCGAGCAAGTGAAAAGAAGGGCAGCAAAGCTGATGAAGGGTCTGGAGCACAAATCTTATGAGGAGCAGCTGAGGGTACTGGGATTGTTCAGTCTGGAGAAAAGGAGGTTGAGGGGAGACCTTATTGTTCTCTACAACTAACTTTAGCAAGGTAGGTGTTTTGTCTCTTCTCCTAAATGATTAGTGATAGGACAAGAAGAAATGGCTTCAGGTTGCATCAAGGGAGGTTTAAACTAGATCTTAGGATATATTACTTCATGGAAGGGGTTGTCAGGCACTGGAACAGGCTGTCCAGGGAAGTGGTGGAGTCACCATCTCTGGAGGTACTTAAAAGATGTGTAGAAGTGGCACTCAGGGACATGGTTTAGTGGTGGAGTTGACAGTGTTAAGTTTACGGTTGGTCTTGATGATCTTAAAGATCGTTTCCAACCTAAGTGATTCTGTGATTCTGTGAAGGGTTCAGCATTGCCTTAACATGGTTCAGTTTGCTGCTAACTGGTGCCAGTACATACACTGGCTGGGGGTTAGGGCAGCTGGAGGACTCGGTACACAGGACACTATGCCTCCTGCTGTGGGGGGTGTTGGAGAAAGGAGTGGGGGAGCATACATGGCTGCTTAAGATGCTGCAAGAGGCTGAGAACACAAGATCAATTAAAAATGGAGCTGTTGTGAGGGGGGAGGCTGTAGAGACAGAGTATAAAATTCATTTTGGGGAAAAAGGGGAAATGTAATTTTCTGAACTGGGTTGATCTAAAAGGCATTTTCATGGGGTTGGGGAGCAGATGTGGAAAGTTCCTTTCTTTTGGTTCATGTTTTAGTGTCCGTTTGGTTTCAGTTTGGATGTTTTTTTTCTAGGGTAGTGAGATTCTTACAGAGGTTGAAATCTGTCTGATGCATTATACCTGCCTATTTCTTGCTTAAAATTAAGAAAATTAAAGCAGTAATAAATACTGTTCTTGTTTGTCATATAGAGTTAAACCAGGTTTTGTCTTATGTATTGAATTTTTAAAAGCTTATCTTCTTTCACTTCCTGTTACTATGTTCAGCAACCTAACATATGTAATATTTTCAGGTAAAGCTGATCTTAAGCTGCAGTGAAGTCAAAGTTGGTGTCTTGTGTTGGTCAAGTCAGTTGCTTACGAATGTTGTGTTCACAGGAGTAAATGGCAGTTCCATAGTGGATGCTCAGTAGCCTGTGTTGGTGGATGTCATGACTCAAAAAGAATTACCTGGCAGTCTTTATTTCCCTGGTCCTGCATAAATATAAGATAAAAACCATTTTTTGTTTTGCTGCTGGGGCCATGAAATTTTATTTTCTTTAGGAAATGTGTAGAACATAAGCAGTTCTTAAATAGTGGGTTAAAATCAAATAGTATATTTTTAATCATTAAATCACTGCTGAATTTAGTAACACATGTTTATGTTAGAAGCTTTTTTCTGAGAACTGCTAACATGTTACAAGTAGAGCTTAGTTCTTCAGTGCATGGACACATATCTAAGACATCTTTTGAGTACTTTCAACAGAATGTTGTAAAAGTACTGAAAATTTATTTAATTTTCTCCTATCGTGTAGTCTCCCTGCATAGAAGTGGAGATTGTGCCAAATGGAATTCAGTCTCTGAATTAGAGTCTAATATAATATAAATACAGAAAGGCTAATGGTTATTTGTGTACTGTAATGGGAATGATTAAGAACAAATAACTTTTGAGGAGTTGTTTTTATTGATGGTGTAATGTCTGCTATGACTTAAAGAAATGGCATTTTGGCAGTGCTGTCATTTGAATAACTTCTAAATAATTGGTTTTATTAATTATGTTGTATTATGTATCTTCTAATATACAGGGATAGTTGGTTATTAAAAGGATTGTAGTAAATGCCTTGTAGTTAATGTACAATAGCAATTTGCAGTATGGATATCAAATTTATCAATAATTCTTTCAAAATAAACTTTTCAGAGAATAGTGAAATTATTGAAATGTCTTGCTATTGTCTTGTATTGGGTAGCAATAAATTGGGTGCATGGATTCCCCAAAGCGTTGAACTGTGACACTGCAGCTTTTATCTGCTTGTGCTGCTCCATTTTGGATGTAAAGCTGCCTGCCAACTCTTTATTGGTTTTCTTTGCAAGGCTTGAAATTATTAACTGGTTTGTGTATAGGGACTAACAAGACTTTTAACTGATTAGAAGGAGTTGTATGTTGCAGCTGTGCTGCTATTAGGGCTCACTGCTGCAGGTGGGAGAGAGGACTGTTTCTCTTCCCGCTTTGCTGCCCCCTCTCCCCACCCATGCCAGCCTCATAGTGTGTCTCATACTGTCCACCTCCCGAGACCTACCAGTTTATTGTCAGAGAGATTGAACTCACTGTGTACTTTACTGTTTCTTGACAGTCTTGCCAGATTGGTGCTTTGCCAAACCTCTGAATTTGCTCACTGAAGGGTAAGCGGGAGACAAGGAGAGGCAGGACAGTGGCTTGGAGAGGAGAGAGCAGACTGCTGGTGAGAGGAGTAGGGCATTCCCCCTTTCCTCTCTCTGTGGTGAGCTGTTAAGTCAGGTTAAGGTGTAAAACATAACTTTAGGAGAAATTTTGTGTTACAGCAGCTTTATTCTGCCCAGGGAAATTCAGTTATTTTAAACAACAGGTTAACTTATGTGCAGATCATGTTTATGGTGGGGGCTGGAGACTGAAGGGAATACATTTTAACAGGCTGTGGTTACTCTTCCCAGATTGGTCAGCAAATCTGGGAAAAGTTTTTGTTAATGGGCAGTGCTGTAAGTACTGCATAAAGCAAGGAAACATTTGTGAATGTGTGTCCCAGTAATTCCTGTGAAAGAATAAATTGGAGTGAAAGACATTGAATTTGAGATATCTTTCTCTGACTGGATCTTGAATGACTATAAATAAAGAACAGTGATGATGCAGAAACTCTATTCAAAGCCTTCGTGGGTTTTTGTTTTCAGACCATATGAACTGAAGCTGGAGCTAAGCTTCCCTGGTTTTTGGTTTGGATTTGTTGTTTTAATAAGACTTGCCACAACAATGTTTTATGAATGATAAATACCAATAATATTTTTCTAGTGTGGTAAAACATAATACTATATGACTTGATTAATATTGTGTAATCTTAGACATTTATGTCTGTAAGCGACAGCTGCAAAAATATTTATTTTCATGAGTATGTTTTTATCCCGTATCATACATTTGTTTCACTTGTACTGAAATTCATTATACTGATGTATTTTTATTAATGTTGTAGGGTATAATGTTGTGGTTGTTTGGCATGGCCACTTCTAATGGCTCATTTAGCAAAATATGAATGTCCTGCTGATGACAGAATTTAATGTGACAATCGAACAGAAAGATTATTCAAGAGCCCATTAGATGAGAATTTGAACTATGCAGTAGATGTTAGATTTCTACTCCTATGTGGTCATGAGAGTAATAGTGCCAGAAACAAAGCAGCCAAGACTGCCTAACTTGCTGTGCACTGCTCAGAGTGATGGTCCTGCTGCCCCTCCCCAAGACAGTGCGCTCACAGCTTTGCTCGAGTCCACACTGACCGGCACTCCCCTGGCTTCATTGCAAGTTGGCTTTAGTAACTAAATTAGTAGAAAACTAATCAGGGGCTGGAGGGAGTGTTGCTGGAGCTAGTCTGTATTACTTTTCAGCCACGTCAGCAATCTAATCCAGTTGACTGCCCTCTGATATGGGTATGAAAGCTTGCCAGTGTCACTAAGAACAGGGAAAACCCCCAAGTCTTTGGCCTTTACAGAAAGGCAAATGCGAATTTTTCTCACAGTTTAGAGTTTAAGTAACTGTTTCATCTGGATTTCGTCCTTTGCCTACTCAGATTTTTTCTGAGATGTGCCTTTTACTTTTGACCAGATTATTGAGGTTTTCTTGGTTGTCAAGTGTTCATTTTGTGTGCTTTTTTCTGTCCATTTCAGATAAATTTTGAACAGTTGGCCACATCAAAGAAGTGCTTTGCTTTTTTCTGCTTTAACTGCATTTTAGAGTTTCTTCTTCTGTCCTACATTTGCAAGTTATTTTCCTGTAGGAATTGTGGAACCTTTCTGGACTTGTAATTTCTGTGTGTTTTTATAGAGGGGAGTAGCATCCTCTTTGAAAGTTTGTAGGATAAATTCAGAAGTGTTATATGGTACAAATTCTTGATTTTTTTTTTTTTCTTTGTTTGGTATGTAGATAGAGTGCTTTATTTCAACCTGATATTCCAATTATTGCAGCAAGCCTGGAAACCTTCTCAAAGTGTTGGCTGCCTGATTTCCAGGTAGTTAGGCAAGGTTTTTAATCTTATTCAGTATGTAACTGCCTTTCAATGCTTTCTAAAAATAGATTGCTGTTTGTTTAGTGCTGCTGTATTGTCAGTTGTACAAGCTTAGCTTTTTTATGAAGATGGATCCCACAATGCATAACTAAGTCTAAAAGCAGAAGTGTGCAAATCAGATGCATAATATACTGTAAGGTTTCCTGCTATATTTTTCTTCTTATAAAACTGTTCCAGTGTTCAGAATTTGAGATCACGTGATGAGCATCCCATACTGATTTGCCACAGAAATTGTATTTGTGAATTCTTATTCAAGTATCATCTTCCTTGAAATGACTTGTTAGTTTTATATACTTCTTCACATTTTCAGGCTAAATTGGCAGCTCACAAATTTGTCCCTAGCCTATCCTAACCTTTTATTCTCCAATTTTTCCTGTAATATAGGAAGATAAGTCTTCTATATTTATCTTTTCTGTAAAAACATGGAAACTTCCTTCTTCCTTTCTGAATTTGTAGTGTATCTGCAGTGTAGCCATAAAGGTCTTATGTAAGTAGAGAGTTATTTATATTCATAATGCTAGAGATGAAAAAATTTACTTTTTTATTTGTTTCCTTTTTTCCCCTTTATTGTTGGATACTGCTTATTTAATTTCTTATACTTGTGTGGAAAGTCTGAATTGTTGGCAGACGATAAGAGAGGGAAAAGAAGGAAAATGATTGAGGTACTTAATTTTGGAAGTGTTTGTGATGATGGTCCAGTTGCCTTAGGTGATGATTTGTACCTGTGAGTAGGCACTGATTTTACTAGACTGCTAGTTGGAATCATGTGGGTTGTAATCTGCTGTGCAAACCAAGCCCAATTCAGGCAGGTTTGCCATTGATAAATCCATGCTACCTGTTCACCTTCTTGTCGTCATATAAATAGGAATAGATTTTGGGAAGATTTGATCCATAACCATATCAAGGGTTGAGGTGAAGCAGACTATCCTGTAGTTCATGAGATCATCCTTGCCTATTTTGAAGATCAGTATATTTTTTGAGTCACTGGGAAACTCTTTCATGCCATGACCTTTCAAAGATAACGTAGACACTGGCAGACTTGCTCAGTGCTGTCAGATTCATCTAGTCTGATCCTGTGGTCTTCTACAGGTACAACTGGCTTTAGTGTTCCTTAATCATATCTTCCTCGACAATGGGTGATGTTGCATTTTCACAGATTCTGCCATTAAGAGTTGGTCAACTGGGATGTCAGAGGGCAGAACTTGTCAGTGAAATCTGTAGGAGAAGGGAAGGATCTATTTATTGGGGGGGTTTTTTGTTGGTTTGGGTTTTTTTTCCATGTCCTTTGTCACTTCATTCCTGTCTCACTGAGCAGTGGGCTTGTGTTTTCCTTAGCATTCCTTTTGCTGCTGGTGTAAATAAAAGTATACCTTGAAGTACTTCTGCATTGTTTTCTGGTGCTATCGTAAAGGCAGTGTTCTTGGATGATACGTCTACATCTCTGTTGAGAGAATTAGTAGGAAAGGTCAGGAAATGCTAGTTATCCATTGTGTGGTTACTTCTGCTATCTTAACAGAAAAACCTTCAAAGACATTGCAAAGAAAATGTTTAACATACTTTGAAACTCTGTCCTCTGGTTACTCTTTGTTAATACTTCGAAAACACATTTCTGCAAATGGTCAAACTTACACAGTTCTTTGTTCTTGGGTTCAGTCATTCTACATGATATTCTGCACTGTAAGCAACCTGATGTGTGTGAAAGTTCTGAAGAAAAAAGTCTTTTATCAGTACATGCAGATGATTTTCAGTCTTTGAAATACAGACCTCTTATAAATGCGTTTCCTTTGCAAACTTTTTGTCCAGGAGTTGATACTCTGTATTTATCATTGATTTTCTGTGGACATCACATTCTTGAAAGGCAGCATTTTTTTATTAGCTATCTGAGAAATTAAATGGCCTTCATATATGAATTAATGCCCATAGTTTGTATCTGTTGCACTGGTGTCATAGAATGCCACTGCTGAACTTGGTGCTTCTTGCAATATCTCACTTATACCAATTCATGATTACTGCTTATTACTGGAAGTGATTTTGAGGGGGTTTTAGGTTTTTTGTATCTGCAGCTGCTTTAGAGAGAGGAAAGTTAAAACATCATTTGAACAATAGATCTTAAATCTATACCTATAGATGTAGATTAGGATGCGGTTCTGCGCAGGTATCTTTGGTATCCTTAGTGCCTAAACCAGTCTTAGTTCCTGGATGCCCTCACCTCTCCTGTGTGGTTATAGCTGGGCTATGGTTGTGTGGTTGAACAGGAGGGGGAACTGATATGGCTCAAAAGTAACTTCCATTCACCGTGCTGCTTTTTCAAGGATTATTTACTTCCCCAGGTTTGCCCTGTGTGAAGAAACAGCTGTGCTGATGTCTGCAGGCTGCAGGACAGAAGCAAGAAACCTTAGTTTTAGGAAGTGTGAGGGTTATTGTAAACTTGTTTATGTAGCGCTGCTTCAGGATCTGAAAATGCAACCTCGTTGTGCTTACACAGTTGACATACTAGAAATGGAGCTATCAAAACTGGATAAAAAGATAAAAAGCTATTTTGCGTAGAAGCCTTAAGAAGCCTTTTTAAAAAAATAATGAAGCAACAGGGAAAATAAAACAGTTAAAAAAATATTTCTGTGTCAAATTTTTGTGAGTGCTTGTATCGTCTTAGCAATATATGTAGTGGCTCTAAATGAACAATAGATTAGAAAGCTCGGAAGAATTATTTTTAATATACTTAAATATGAGTCTGGGTGAAGGCAATAATTCTAATCACATTTAAATTAATTTACATTTCTTGTGCGAGTGCTGCAGTATCTGATAAGTTGGTTGCAGTTGTGATGGTCTAAGGGTTTGTAAAATGAGGCTTCTATTATTTCTTTTTTTCAGAACAGTGTAACTGAAAAAAGAATGTAAAACTCAGGTCCTCCTCAAAACAGTCCTTGGTCCTGAAGCAAGTCTTGCTTTGAGTTGGGTTTCATGTTTAGAGTGGTTTCTGGACACATGGAAAGAGATGCAATCTCAGCAGACAAAAGACTTGTAAAAGCATCATATATTCATTCAGGTCAATGTCAGATGTTGAATATTAAGGAAGTGTTGGGGCAAGTTAAGGAAGCACTTGGGGCGGTTCAGAACTGTTGCTTTTATATGGAAAAATTAAATGTGTGTTTGGTATCAGTCATTTAAATAATAAATATGAAGAACTTTTCTGTGTTATATAGTTCATTTCAGAAAAGGAATCTTTAAATTTACAGGTGTCAGTTAAAGAATTGAAGGCCTTGAAAAACAATCTTGTGTCATCATTTTTTAATAGGTTGCTAACTTGTTGCATTAGTAATCAAGGTGTTGACACATACTGTATTTATTTAGGAAAATGAGTCAGCACTGCATTGAAATCCTTATTTTGTCAAATAATAGTTAAATATTGACATAAAATAAATACTCGGGGGAAATATATGTGTCTGGTTAATTCCTCTAGTTTGTGTTGATTAATAACTCAGCTTGAAATCAAGACTTATATTAACTTGTTCTCATTTCAGCTTTGGATAGGTCGCAGTCCAAGAGAGATGGAGGTTTTAAAAATAATTGGAGCTTTGATCATGCGGAAGAAAGTGAAGGAGATGCAGAGAAAGAGTAAGAATGTTTTTATTTAGGCTATTGAAAGTATACATGTCTATTGATAAATAAATACTTTTTTGTATTTTATTAATAAGAAACCATATAATGTCATAAATGTCAGTGATTAAGAAAAATGGTTTCAAAGAAGTAATTATTTTAAATAGTATTGCCATGTAAAATGCACTGTAATATGAATATTATTGTGAACATGCGACTTACAACATAGGGTACAGTACATTTCAAAAATACTGTGATTGTCTTTGGAGATACTGTGTAAGTCTAAGGAACACAGAGAAGAAATATGTCAAGATGCAAAGTAAGAAAATGAAAATGTAGGGTATCCAAGCAGCTTCAACTTTTCCTTTTAGTGGTGATACTACTCAGTACTTCACAGTTATTTTTAAGATGCTTCTGTAGATACGTAGGCCTACATAAAGTTAAACTGAGCTTAAAAGACTACTGTAAGTTTTTATCCCATGTGCTTGTCTCACTGCGTAGAGTTAAGGCTTTTGTTCCTTCATCAGATATTTCTTTACTTAGTGTGTTTGAATTTTGACTGAAACTTAAACCCTACATGTGTAGTTTGAATACGTACTTTGTCCTTGTGACAACAGTATTAGTAACATTGTTACTAATACATTTTCTTGGTATTTATTTGCCAAGAGACCACTGAATTGTTAAGAACAATACTTTTCATGCGTGAAGAATGCATGCTGCGTTTATTTGTTGTTCTTAAGTATTTGGAGAGTAGGACCTGCAAGTTTAAAAGGCATGCTATGGTTCTCTAGTAAAGTGAAACTGAATCATGTGGTTAAGTACAAAAGTAATTCTTACATGAATTTGTGTCTTGTAATATTCTGCCAAATATTGAGAGTTGGAAGGGAGATAGGAAAGTAGACAAATAACCACTTAGACTACAGCAGAAGATTATGCTGTAATCTTAGAAAAACATTAAGAAATGTGATGTTTTACTCATTAAAAATGAGTTCAGAAGTTCATTGAAGTATGGGGTAAGCACCAAGAGCTTTTGTCAACATGGAACTGTATTAGAAGTTCAGATCTCTTTTTGAAGCTTCTCAAGCACATTGTAGTTTTATAAAATTAAGCTTGCTTTTTTTCTTAGCAATTTTACATCCATTTCTGGTGCACAGTCGTATGTTTTAAATGTGGAGGCAGTGCATACAATACAGTTAGTATTTGCATTTTACCTGTCCAAAGAAATAAAAGTAATTCGCATTTGTAAGCCTAGTAGCTTTTTTTCTTTTAGTAATTTACTGCGTTTTCCATCATTCTCCAGCTAATGTTGACTTAAGAATGTAGGATGAGTACTGTATAGTGTAGTGATGCTAAAAAATAACTGTGTGAAAAACTGATTATGGAATATATGTTTTATATAATTGTATCTGATTTTAAGATGGTATTTCTGAGTGGTATTTCATTCCTTTCAAATGTTCTGTACTACAAACAGTTTTCCCATGGCCAATTTTGAAATTTTATTATCTACTAGAATCAGCAATTCATTTTTATGCTTGTGAATTATATGGAATCTTATCTGCAAGTATAGATGAAAGTGGTTGAAAAATTGATTTAAAGTGGAGGTCATGCTGGTTTCGCTTACCCATCCTCTGATACTGTTTCAGGCAACTTCTCACTTTCTCCCAACGGCTGTATATTCTAAGCTGCCCACATATTTACTTTTGGTAACAGCTGTTTTTTCTGGTCTTAATGGCATTGTAAGCATTTTGAAATAATTTATTATTTTGAAATAATTTATTATTATTTTGCTTTTCTGATACATTTTTACTTTGTATAACAAAATATTGACTGAAGGGAGTCTTTGTAAAACAAATTATTTAACACTAAATTGTCATTTCTCAATTCCTTTTACCTTTAGCAGAACATTTCAGAGATTGGCAGCATCAGTTCATAGAATTAACCCAGCACAAAGCTTTGTTTCTCCCTATATTTTGTGTATACGATGCAATATAGCTGTACATTCTGGCAATTAAAAAAAATGTTGTTTGCTGAGTTGTGCTGATATTTACTAGCTGTGCTTGTAACTTACTGCATTTCTGTGTGGAGAATGCTGTAAATCTGAAGCGGGCATCTGGGTGCATCTCACGCTTGTTGTTGAGGCACTAGCATTTTACGTGTCTGACCTTATCACAGTTTTTTGCCCTCTTGATGGCAGACACGATACGTTTGTTTTGAGTTGTCCCAAGAATAATGCTCCATCACTTAAAGGACTGGCTGTATTCTTGGATTACCTCATGAAATCTGTGCTGATGTTGTTGGTCAGTACTGGATATCTGCTTGGATTGCCTTTCCCTAGTGAGATGAACACAAAATATGTGGCTGATGACTTCCTAGTAAAGCAATTTTTAGACTAGGTAGATTACCATTACAATACACTTTCGTAATTCCTCAAATAAGTTAAATGACACACTTCTTTTAAAAGTAAAGTGTCAAGTAATGAACAGAAAAAGAGTAAAGAACTTTTGTAAACTGAAGAACATTTGGAAAAATAAACCATCAAAATATATACATTTTAGAGTTAATACTGAGCACGAAACTAGAATTATGGAAATTCACAATGGTCATTTACAAGTGTCTTATCCCAAAGTAAGTGCCTGAAGATAATCTTCACTCCACTTGAAAGAATAAATCAAGTTTTTAATGAGTTACGAGTTTTGATCTACTTAAGATAGCTATCAAGATGAAGGCAAGTGACTTGAGATTTGTCTTGCTTGGAGATGACACAAAAGAGAAACCTTTATGTAGACCAGTAGAAAAAAGAACGGTTGGTCAGTTGAACACACAGAATAAATGATGGAAATGATGTGTATCTTGTGTAGCGGAAGACATGAAAGGATGGTAGACTTATGCAGACATGACCAAAGTAATATATTAATTAAATTGATTGATGAAATTAACGTGTTATACTTACTCTAGTTTTACAGATGATTCAGATGATTATTCTTGAAGTGTCGTGGATAATTTATGTTTACTTCCTTTTTAATGTCTGGGTAAATGTTTTTTAAAATATATGTTGATGTGCCTGGGTTTGTAAACTAATGGACTCAGTTTTCTCCTGGATGTCATACTTCATTTTTAATAGTGCAGACTTGGGCCATCCACTGAAATTTGCTCAATAACAGCCCAGTCAAAAAACTGAATACAAGTAAATGGGTCTGGTTTGTTTGCACTATGATAGCCTTTCTTAAGTAACATTTTCTTTCAAAAAGTTGGGGTTTTTTTCCTTCTATTTAGGAGGATAAACTGTTTGTTGTCTTGTATTCCTGACTGGAAAGGGAGTGATACTTTTTTAAAAACAAATTCTATTTAGGTTTTTTCAGTACATTTTTCATTTTTTATTCCTTTCTCAAAAAAGTCACCCCATATTTATATAGATGTTTTATGCTTCTTTTGTGACCCTGTTAGTTAAGACACTTTAACCTTTGAATTGAGAAAAACCTCTTTGTTCAGAGTCTTAGTTCTTAGTTTTTAGGAGTTTTAGTTCAGGTTATTTTTAAGGGGGTGGCATTGTGCGTGAGTTGAATAATACCACTCCTTCTCTTTTGCCTCTGCTATCAGGGCTTTTTTTAATGTGCTGCCTGCCACCAAGTAATTTAAAATAAAGAATGTGCACAGTGCGCTGTGAGGGGAAGTGTGTCAGCCTCTTGTTTTTATATGTAAGAGTTTTCAGAAAGAAATTTTAATCACATTTGAAACCTAACTGGATCAGTTGGTAGTTGATAGAAATATACTTGCATCTCATTGGAGACTTCAACAGAAGTTTAAGGTTTGGGTTGCTTGTAGATAGTAGTAAAAAAATGATCTGTTAAACTGAGCTGTCTATCTATTGCACAGTTTAATGTAAATTATTAAAGATAAATAAAGGGAATAGTTTAGGTTTTTTGTTCAGTGCCTAAATTTGCTTAATTACGAACTCCTCTTTGGAAAAAGAACTCTTGTTTTCCTGAATTAGTTCAGGAAAAAAAAAATTTTTTTTTTCCTATTTTAGTAAAGTCTTAACTTTCATTCATTATAGAATTTCAAATTAATTTAGAAATTACTGTTCAAAAGTGACAGTCTCTCTCTGGTTCCCTGATTAAAAGTGACAAAGTGTGGAGGCACAGCCTTCTCCCAGCAAGACCACTGTGATTTTGTTTCAGCAGCATTAGAATGTTATTGTCTGGTATGTGGGAGTCTGGTATAGTGGATTTTTTTTTTTTCCTGTCTGTATAAATTGCATCTTTTAAGCAGGCAACTGTAAGCATGTGATGCATGAGCAAATAGACATTACTCAGTTGCTATGTATTCTGCATTCTGGAAAAAAAAGAGCCTTTCTGATACTGATCCATATGCTTTGCATTCTTTAAAACCTTAAAATATTGATTCTTTAAAAACATCCAATACTCAAATATTTTTCTAGTCACATCATCTTATTTACCTAATGAGAGTTATTCTTGTTCATTTTCATTTAAGAATTTTTTAATTGTTCTGTTAATTTGTTGTAATATTCTCTCTCGCTCACCTACTCCTTTTATTAAAATGGTTGCAGGATTGTGACATGCATCTTGAAGCCCTAAAAAGTACAGCTGTTGTACAAGGTCATCTTAAATATCATTATGATTTTTCTATGTGCTGGAGAAGGAAAATGTATCTAGAGGTGAAATGATCTGTGTAGGTCAGCATAGTAGGTGATTGCTAGAAGCGCAGGTGTCATAGGTTGCTATTCATGTCTGTGCTGAAGTGTTTTATTTATTAGGGATCTGGAAAATTTTTGAAATCATTAAACTCATTAATTTCTCATGAAGTGTTGAAAAAGCTTCGTGAGCCTCCCTTGTGTGAATGATCCACCCTGAAAGAGAGTTTAAAAAAAGTTATAGTATTTTAGAATTTTAGTATCCACCGATAGTCTATACGGAAGTACGGCCATCCTCTTCTGTCTTTGTGACACTTTAGATTGAACCTTAGTGATGATCCACTACACTGTTTGTTTTACCATTATGCACCTAGAATTGTTGTGGTCTGTAAACTAAAGGAAAACACAATAGTAGCACTACTTAAGCGTTGACATTCGCATCATCCTTCCTATATCAAAACCAACTGTACGCACAGTCTTATCTCCTGCACCTTCAGGGTCTGCACTTCTCAACCTATGAGTCAAGAGCTTTTTTCTTTTGTTTTATTTGATGTAGGGTTATCTGTATTGCATAAGATGGAGGAATAAGTTATAACATGAAGACAAGTCTTTAGCATGGTCGAAGCTTTTAGGAAATAGAGGGGGAGGAGTACTGAGTGGTTACCTTATATTAGAAAGAGAAAGAAATCAGTATGTATGTTGTGCTCAAAATGTCATACCTGCAGCTAAGAAATGTTTCCATCTTCACTTCCGTCATTGTTTCTCTTTGTAGCTCTGCTTGTATTCTTAAGTAATTTCTGCCAGAATGATCTTAATCAAAAATCCACCAAATCATGCAATTGCCAGCTGGCTAAAAGTTGTATTACTTTCTTGCAGTCACAAGAGGAGTAACCTTATTAGGATTGATGAGAAGGGATTATCTACACATTGCTTCTTATGCAAGCAAGAATGTGTTAATCTAATGTAGCTACTATCAGTATAAAGTGTATGATTGGGATTTTAATTTAAATATTTAAGATTATTTGAGGATAGTTGCCTGTTACTGGGAAGAGTGTATTGTCTGAGAGGGTTTCATGGAGTGGGTTTCTTTTTTTTGTGCTTTCTTCCCCATTATGGTAGATGACAATTACAGATATAGATGAACTGAAGAAACACATTTTAATGAGCAGCTGAACCAAACTGAACACACTATTTTTAGGAAGATATTATTTTGGGAGTAATTGTGGTGGGATAAAATTAAATTATATGTTAAGTTCTTCTCCTAAAGCTCAGTGAAGTCCGCAGTTTTAAACCACAGACTTGAACGCTAATATACATGAACAGACTAAGACTGTTTTATGGGTTAATTTATTATCTGACTGAGTTTATGCATAGGGTTGTATAGAATCTTTCATGATGCCAGTAACATTGCCATAACGACAGTGAAGGTTCAATAGTATTCTCTGTTTTGAGTTAATAACATGCTTTTAATTTTACTTTTTGTGAAATAATTCGTAGTACATTTGAGACCTAGAACATGGTGCATTTGGATCACTAGGCTGCCTGCATTGTTCCTGTTGTTTTGAGCATATATGCACAGTGTATGTGTATGTGATACATTTAAATTTAAAGAGGGAAGGAAAAAAACCCTTTGTGTGTTGAAGATGTTTTGCTGGTTCTCTGTTGCATTACCATGTGTCTACATTTCTCTCCTACATCTTTCTAGTGAGGCAAATCTGCTCAGCGTAGATGACAGTGATGAGCCTTTCAGTCCCAATGAAGAAAGAAAGGTAAGCACTCTGTTTATCTCATGCTGAAAATTTTATCTTTAAAGCTTGCTGTGTTCTTAAACACTGTTGCATAGTCATCTGTACCATTACATAATGAAAGTTTGTGTGTCAATTTAGCAACATTCTCAAGCTGTTTATCGGTCTGCCTTTAGTGTTTTTGTTGTTCTGACTCCTGTAGATCTTGTTGATTTGTGTAGTATTTCAAAAATATGAGCATGAATAACTAGTTTTAAGCTTAGATAATTATATTAATGGGCTTTACATTTTTTAATTAAAAATATTAATAACTATCCCATGATTGCTTACTGTCAGTTTCCCAGTTTTGTATGAATATGTATGTGTGTATATATGTAAAAGGACAACATACATAGACAAAAGCCATATGCTTGATGTATACTGACATAGCTTGCTACTGCAAGATGCTTAATAATACTTTAAAAATATTCATATTTTGTTTTGTAAGGAATCCTAGTGTTACATTTGTAAATGGGATATATTTTACATGAAATTTGGTACAAAAGAAATCTAAAAATGAAGCCAAAGTAATATTTATATAAATATTTTGTAATTAGTTTTTTCCTTTTTAACTTTTATACAACTATTTTAATATGTGTGAATTCCTTTGTTACAGTCACTTCGTTGTCGGCCTGGAGCTGTTGGCAGCAGTGGTGATTCCATAAAAACATATGCAAGGCGAGGCAAAGCTGGGAGCTTGAGATTTTTTAAAGGGAACTCAATTGGCCTCAACATGATGGGAAATAGCAAGAAACTGAGGTACTACATTTATATCAATTGATCATTGATATAAATTAATGCTAAATGAACATAACTAGATTCTTAAGGTCTTTCCTCTTCTGAAATACTAAATAGCACATTAGTATAATATCAGAAGATTATTAGAGTTGGAGTATTCACTGATATACTTACCAGATAGTGTTTTTGTTTTCTGATATAGACTAAAAGCGCATTATTTGGAACTTTAAAGCTTTTTTAAAATAAAATTAATTTAATTATGGCAAATTTTTTTAATAGGTTAAAAGTTGTGTCATGGCACAGGGATCTGTTACTTTTCAATGCATCAAGCACTTCCTTAGCAGCTCTTGCTAACTCTGAACTTGGATACTTCCTTCCATCCCTTTTTTTAATTTTTGTATTTACACAAATTAGCACAGTACTTCATTGACCTTGATTTATACTGTGCAGATGATGTTTTGTATTTCAGTCTTTAATTTTTAGTGTACACAGTAGATTTATAGGAAAATAAACAGGTTTCTGGCTTGCTTCAAATTGGCTAGTTTGTGTGGGATCCTCCTGGTTACTTCTGTGCTTTAGGATTCTGTTCATGAATGTAGACACAATGATAAAAATGCCTGTTATAAATCTGTCAGGAATTCTTTACTCTGTTTTAGTAGTGAAGAAGCCCGTGCATGTACCTGGTATTTGTTGTTTGTTGTGGGTATACCTAAATATTTAAAATGTGATTCCGCTAATCCTCTGGAAATTAGAATTTTTTTATGTCTGGCTGTGGGATTTGTAGTGAAATCAAACCTTACTAGGCATTTTTTCTCCCTTTTCTATTAAAGCAGTCATACTTGACTCTACGTGTATGTTTTCCTTAAGTTCCAGCAAGTTATGTGGGGTTTATTTTATTTTTAAGGTAAGTGATTGCTGAGGTTTTTTTGACAGTGTAAACATTTAGTTCAGGCATTCTGGTACTCGGATTTGGACTATCCTCTATTGGCAAATACTGCATTATAAACCTAAGACCTAGTATGATTTATAAAATTCAACTAAAATATAGTAAAATCTGTTGCATGTCTATTACCTTACTTAATGATCCCATCTTCTAGTTTTAAAGCAGGCGTCGTTATGACTAGTACTGAGCTGCATACTGAATTTAAATGGAAAATATAACTGTCCACCTTCGTCTTAATGAGCTGTCATTAATGAAGGAATTAGGTGGGGAATAGCAGATGTGCGTTGGCCACCGTGACTGCCATAAACACATGATGTTTGATTAAAACTCCTATTATCAGCATTATTTAACTTCTCTTCAGATTTTGATCACTAGATCTGCTTGGAAATGTAATTGTATTGTAAGTGGTTATCTTGATGTAATACCTTAATTGTCATAGTGTTACATCTTTCATAATGTGTACTGCAACAAAATCCCCCAATCAGTAAAGATTTATTACTGTCTGAAGTGGTGTGTTCACTTTAACATGCAGCATTGAAAATCCCTTACAGTTACCCTTTCAATATTATTGGAATTTTCAACTACAGAAAATTCTGCAAGTTGGTTGTGCAGTTAAGCTGCTAGATTAACGACGAGAGTATCAGATACTTGAGATACTTGAGCTGTTCATGGTGATTTTTATCATAAAATGGAAGTCTCTTTTTCTACCTTGTCTTCAGAATTAAAATTAAAACTCTTCAGGTTGGTGGGACTGAACTCAAATCAGTATTATTGTAGTACAGTATTATCTAAAATTGAAAGAATGAGTGATGGGAAGAAGGGATGTGCAAAAACAATGAGAAGAAATTTTCCTTCTACATCTCCACTTGCACGTGTGAAAATTTAAACCAACCCAAAAGTTATCATTTGTTAAGCAAAATCAGGTATCAAACTGAAAGGTAATAGTTTTGTTTGCTTTGTTTGGGATTTTTTGGTGTTTTTTTTTTTTTTTTTTAATCTTGAGTCTTACTTTAAATTGCTGTTATCTTTGCTAGTTTTCAGTAATTTTGATCCAAATTTCCCACATTAAGTGCCTGTTCGAATTTTTTTTTAATATTTGATTTAAAAAGCTATTTGTTGAACATCAGAACTAATGTAGCATTTAGTTGTGTCCTGTGTTCCTGAAATATCATGCCTCCATTACTTCTAGATCCATCATTTTGCCTAGTGTAAAATTCTTTTATGCTTTGCATTTTGAATCTGTGGTGTTAAGAAGTTCCTAGATCAGTTGATGGAATGTGATAGTGTAACCTTGTTTTCATCAGAGCCCAAACTTTAAATGATTCTATGGTTTCTGTGATCACGTCAGGGAGACATGTGTTGTTAACATATGGTGAGTTCTTCAAGGCTTCTAGAACGTTTGTTCTTTCAAGGACCATTACGTGACTGTAGTTTTAGTGTTGTATGTTAATTTTACTGAAACTGTGCTGAAACTTGAAAACCCAGATTTCGGTTTGGATGTGCCCATTTTGCAGTTTGCTAGGTATTACTTCATGATTAAATTTTGTGGTGATTCTGCCTGTACTGGGTATGTTCTATTCAAAGAACAGGATTATAGAGCAGATTTTATTTTGCAGCTGTCCTTCTTGGAAGCATATCTGACACCATATGAACCATTTAAACGTGCCATCTAGAGCAGTATGCTTTGACTCAAATCTGATCACCCAGCAGGGTGTCATATTCTATTCCAGCACCTACTGGAGTTTCTCACTACTTGAGTGTAAGGCACAAAGCAGAAGTGCTGCTTAACATTTTTTTGTGCTGTGGGGATGCAGAGCTTAGAGTTTCCTAATCATGATGGTTTGGCAAATAAAATAATAAAACCTAACATAGGTGTGTTTATAGACTTGCTTGCTTGTTTAAATTCCTTAAGTCTTAAGCATTTGAGAAGACATACCTGCACTGTGCTTTTGTTTTCTTTTCTAATGTGTCTTTCAAAGACATTAAACTCAAAGCCAGAGTCGTCGTAAGACATTGTAAAGTATTTAGGACAACTAGCTGTCATCTTTTTATTTGTTACGTGACAGAGTTAAACAGGAGATTCACTGTAAATTAGTTTTCAGCTGATCAGTCACCATTCAGTTGCATAGTTCTGACTTGAAAGCATGAGGGATGAATGTGTTTACTTTCAAGAGGTTGGTGATAGAATAGAATACTATTAGGTTATTCTTGAGGAAGTTGAACTTTTAACTTGGAACGTTTTTGTTGTTTCTAAACATAATTTTACCATTTGGTTGGTTTTGATAGGACTTGTTCTTGTACGTTTATAGTTATGTCGCTATCAGTCAGATAATAACAGTGATCTTACAGTCAGAAATGCTCTAAAAGCTTCTAATATTGACTTAAGATACTTAATGTAAGTCTCCCAAAAAGATTTAGTGCTAAACTGAAAAGAACATTTAAAAAGCAAGCTAGCACTTTGCTCACTTTCATCTTTTAGGGGGATGTAAAGGAAGGATTAAGGAATTGGTTGTCAGCTTTTGGGGGAATTTTGGTAGTTCATTTTTTTTCATTTTTTACAGCAGGACAAACAGCAGAAGCAAAACTTCTGCTGAATAATATTTCTGAGAAATATTTTCAATCAAATCAGAATGCTTTTTCGCATAATTCTGTTTATTAGAATTAAAATTTCTAAACCATTTTCCAAGCAAAATTTAAGCATTGTATTTCCGTAATTTGAAACAGTTTGCATTATCAACATGCCGTCTGTTAGAAGTTGCATGTTTTTTAAACATCTCAAATGTAATATAGTATTGTTGTAAAAGCATAGGAGATAGTAGTTAGGACGTACTGATCTTCAATAATACATTACTTTGATCTACTGTATCTTGATATCAGTTTTTGTTAGTGAGAATTGGTTAAATTTATAAATGAAAATATAAAATTAATTATAAATTATTAAAATTCATTACAAAAAGGATTCTCTCTTTGCAGTGTTAGGGTTGAGTAAAGGAAAGCTGGTTTGCAGTGTTTTAGATGGTGATAATATTTCAAAAAATATTTACCTTTTCTTCCAGGAAAAAAAAAAATGTGTGTATCTTGTTTATTTTATACTAGGACTGGATGTTTTTATGCCTGTCAAAGGATGCTAATAAGTTGTATTATTGATTCAGAAAGACTGTTGATTTTGAGATTTGTATGGCAGTTAGTGTAAAAGCAGGACACCACATTTGTTTTAGCTAAAGCAATTTACAAATACACCAGAGTCTTTTCTTAATCCATTTTTCTGTATGTTTGCAGTGAAAATACTCAGAATATGTCTTGTCCTGTAACTGTGGTACATGGTAGGCGTTTTCACCATGCGCATGCACAGACAGCAGTAGTAAAAACAGCAGCCCAAAGGTAAGACTACATTTGTTTCTTCAGATGTTCACATTGTAAAAAGTGTTTGAAGGAGATATAAGTAATTACAAGCTACATTCTTGATCATGAGCTTTGATCTTAATTACTGAACTTTCGTAAAACTTATCATTTAGGACTTATTTTTACATAATCTTAGAATTTATGATTTTTTAGCACATTATGACACATATTTGCAGGAGAGCACCTGCTAATGTAAATACATTTAGAAAATAGTTTTGATATGGACAAACATGGTAAGCAGTAGAAATTCTAACTGACAATGTGATTATCAAATACTAATTCACATAATTCCAGTTTGTGTATGATCCATCTAAAGATTATGTTCTAGATCTGTTGATCGTATGTAGTCTGTAAATAGAACATAAAATGCATAATCTGGGACATCTTGGAACCAGGGTTTTGTGTTTATATAATTAGTTGTTAAGAGTAGATGTCTGGAAGCTGGGGAATCTTGCTGAGGTATGCCGAGTTAAACATCATTGCTTTGAAAACTTAAAACTGCATCAGACTTCTATAAATTCCAGGGTGTTTTTTAAATTTTTTTCACAGGCTTTTCACATCCAACATGCATCACATACGTATGAGCTGATCATTGCTTTAAGAGATTTTCTTTGAAAGTTTGTTCGTTCAGAGCTCTTTCTATCTGTGAATAAATTTTAGAGATCTGCACCAATCCATGAGTGCTTCATCCTGTCAGGATGTTGTATCTTACTACTTCTGTCCCCGTTTTTCCTCTCTTTTTAGTGTAGATTTTTTGGAGTAGTGGGATCATACATAGGCATCATCCTCTTTTTCATCCCACCTCCCTCACTTTCATTTGCTATCTTCAGAGAAAAAGAGCTCATATAGTAATGGGAATGATGTGATCCTAACGTGTGTTAGGGCAATCTAGCATTGAAGAAATAGACTGAAAATTGGGTTGTGCAGTTCTGTCCCTTAGGACCTACACTTCTGTTGCCTCCTTCATTTTAGCTGTACTATCCATCTGTAAATAAAAAATAGCATGGGCATTTTCTTCCCATTAGTAATAGCAGATGCAGTAGTAGAGATCTCCCTTTACGTTTCTTCCCATCACTGCAAGGCAGGGATGACTAAGGGAGATTGACAGACCTTTTCCCACAAATTAAACTGAAAGACAAAGATTCATGTTATCAGTGTGATTTAGGCTGAACCACATACGCTCTCCTCTTTTTACATGCAGTCCTTTTTACAATATTTTTTGTTCAGTCTTTCATTGAGGGAAGTGTGGGACATTTGTAGGTATTCATGCTTTTCATGCTGCTTTTTTGTAGTTCTAAGGGATAAATCTTGATGTACAGTGCTAATTGAAGTGATCTGAAGTAAGCAAAGTTGTGCAAGATTGCTCTTCCTTGGATCTCCCATTATGGACCTTAATAATAGTAGTGTACTTGATTAAGCTTTGTTGGAAGATGTTTCTTTGAAACAGCCAGTCAACATGGATTCATCTCATCTAGTTAAGTGCCTTAGGCTTCTTCAGCACACAAGAGAGTCTGCTCCAGAGATTTTTAATCTTGAGGGCATCTTAGACTTGCCTTGTTTCCGTTCCCACCTATGGGACTTGCTTCTTTATAAGCCTACGATGTAATGTGTAAAAAAAAAAAAAAAAAAAAAAAGCAGCAACTTCAGATGGATGACACATAAAAAGAAAACTAATGCATAGTACAGGCAAGCTGAATATTGCATGAACCAATTGAATAGTAGTCATCTTGAGTGTTTCTAAATATGTTTTCTTTTAGGGTTGTTATTGTATTTCATTTGCATTAATGACAGACGGTTAACTCTTATGCTAAGAATATTTTAGGAGTTGCAGAGGCAGGAAATAGTCATAACAATTCCAAGCAATCTTTTGCTACTGGAGGGTGTCAGAACCAGTATGATCTAATTGACTATGGGTAAGCTTTGCAGAGGAGATGTGCAAAGGATGTTTCATTCCAGTATCTTTTTCCAGTTGACTCAACTGACTGCTTTTTAGAAGCTTCTAAATCTGTTTTGGAGTTATAAGATCGAAAATTAATAGAACATGTCCTCCTGTCATGCTGTTACTTTTTTAATTAAAAAATAAGGGGATCTCAAGGCTGTTTGATACGGAAAATGGAGGTTTGTGAATGAGAATGCAGTAGTTGTTAGAAAAAAAATAACTAAACCAGCACTGTTAAAAAATTTTCATAATACAAAATTCCAGTGCATATTAAGTGAGTAGGTTTTTTTGGTCATATATTTGTAGTTATTTGGGAATTTTTCATATTGTTTTTTGCTAGTTTTCATAGATATTTGACAATAGTTGAGTGATGGTGTCCCCTCAGAAGGGAGCATATGCAAAAAATGTGGGTGGCAAACCAAGAATAAAATTCTAGGTGTATATCAAGAGAGAGAAAAGCTTGGAAATTGAATTCTAAGATGTTGGGGGAGGTTATTCCTATGATAATTTACAGGCAAACCAAAGTTGTGTTCTTTTACATTATTTGTGTTTGTAGAATTGTTTTATGGTATAGTGATTAGTAACGACATAGCGAAAATTGTTTTAACTAAGCTAACATATTGTTCTGAAATCTGTAGTGGATTATTGAAAGGATAACAAAAATTAAGAATGTTATTAAATTACTTCTGAGTAGATTGAGTCTCTAACAATGATGTTACAGATTCTGTTATTTAGACTGGGTTCATTGAGTGGAGGTGGTGTCACATGGAGCAAGCTAACTATGAACCTCAGTTGTAATTGCTGTAAAGTTGAATTTGGAGCTTGTGATTTCTGATCCATATTTCTGATCTCTTTTTCTTAACTTTTTTGCAGATGCATGTTAATTTAAATTCTAGCTGAATGTCTGTAGCACTCATTTAAAATATAAGTTTGTATGACAACAAAATTGATCATTTCATAATAATATTTCGATAAATATCATTCCCGTTTCTTCCAGTGGAATCTGGGGGATGAAATTAAAATTTGTTCACTTTTCATACTTTCAGATATAGCTTAGCCTGTGTTGTAGTTGGTTCAAACTATTTTTTGCTTCATTTAGTGAACATGTAGTTCTATCTAATGTTATTGATTGAGTGTTCGCTAAGACTTGGCATTGGAATAGCATGTATGTACAGCATGTCTAACAAATGTTATGCGTGAGCTGCATGAAGCAATTCAAAGTGACACCACTTGTTTTACCACCTAGATCTGTCCAGAATTCTCATTCCATAATCTTTGAGATGTGAAAATGAGATTTCTTATAAATGCACTGTATTCAAATAAGATTTTAAAACAAGTAAGTGAGACATGTAATATAACAACTATATACAGTATCAGGCTTCTGGAAATTTTTTTCCTGCCTTTAAATTTCCTTAGCATTAAAATTTAGAATTCTTAATAGTGTGCCAAGGATACAGAGATACTGGATATGGCTCCATACGGACATGGTTTAGATGTGGCTGAGTTTATAAATTCAAATGTGACCTGCACTCTTAACAGCATTTATTGTTCATAAAGGTTAGCTCCACTTGGAAGCAATTTTTTCCCACTTTCATGCAGCACTGACTGATTACCCTCACCCAATCTAAGTTGCAATGGTCACATTTAGTTTAGAATTCCTTTTACTGTCTTCCCAGAACCCAGAGCACTGTGGAGATTGAATGTGTTTTTATACTGTACTCTGTAGGATTATCAGAATTAGCTTCTTAGTTGGTTTACTTTTAGTCCTGCTGTTCCTCTGGGTAACAGAGAGTTAGAGTTTGCTCTATTTTTGTGAGTATTCTGTTTGTGAAAAGGAAAGGAGTTTGAGTTTACATTACTCTGTAATATTACTACTCTGTTTAATTTGACTGAAGTAAAACAGGAAACAATTTGAATTCTGTTTTAGGATAGTGCTAATCTAATGCATTTTTGACAAGTTTGTTAGGCTTTTGGTATTTGGGAGGAACAGGTACAAAGATTAAAAGCTTGCAGCACTCTGTATTGCAAGTGTTGAAAAGGCAGAAGAAATAAAGATACCGGTTTTGAGTTGTCTTTGTGCAGTACTTAGGTCTGGTTTTGTATCAGTCTTGGTATACAAAGGACCTGAGTTGTGAGCACAAGCTGCATTCATCTATGTTAAAGGAGACACTTCTGCAACTAGTGGCCCTATTCCTTAAATATTTTGGGGGATTATTTCTAGTCAAAACCTCAGGAGGAGGCTAGTTGCTTATGTTTAACCTGCTCTATCCAGTAGCTGATTGGAAGTGGTCTACTAAATATTTAAGAAGTGCTTTCTGATTTTTCTTTTCTCAATATAAACACTTCTATATTTTTTGAATAGTTGGAAACAAGTTATTATGTAAAATAGGTTTATCTTCTTTTGCATGGCAATCAGAGCTTCAAAATTAGGTTTGATCTTAATTCATATATTAGAATTCTGTCATGTCAGGTTCTACATTGCAGTGAATAAAGTGAGATAACTAAGTTGAGTTCAGAATGAATCAAATGTTACACGTTGAAAAACAATGTCATACTTAGATCACTGACCATTGTTGTCTGTGAAGTAACATTTGTTTGTGTATTTATACTGTTACAAAAATGCTGTGAAAAATGACAATACTCATTTGAAAAACAGTTCATTGATTGCAAGAGGCAATGAAAGAGTTATAGTTTATATTTAATAACTTTTGAATTTAATGTTGTGCAACACATGTGGGGCTTTGCATCTTATGTTTTTTTTTCTTTTTTCATATTTTAAGCATTCTGGACCGAAAGGAAAGGTAAGCTTTACTGTTGATGAAATGAGTATGGCAATGAGCATTAAGAAAATTACCTGAATGAGTGCTTTGTCAGTGCTAGTTAAAGAATATTTGATCCAGGTCATCATATCTGAACATGTAAGGGGGGGTTGGTTGTTTTTGTGGCTATCTTACTCCCTTTTACTAAAGAAGGACCTTTACATACATCTCTAAATAATGCCATGTTAATGTGAACTTCAGGTACATTTCCATTGGAAAGTTATCTATCTATTTATATACTAATGTGAAAATAGATAAATTTTAACTTTCTCTGGAATTTAAGAATTAACTGCTAATTCTTTTCGTAGAGCAGCAAAATTTATGTAATAGAATGTTTCTGAAACATATCTTAGTAGAGTATTAACAGCTTTCACTCTTTCAGCTTGGTTTGAATAGCATTAAAAATTTTTATTGCATTACTGTATACATTCTGTTCATGAAGTGTATATGTTAAAGCAATTAACATAAAATGTATAGAAAAACTAGGCACACTGTAAAGCTCATTCCTGACTCATTTTGCATCTGTTATACTGCTGTTAATATTTTGTTAGCAGTATGAAATACCACAGATTTAGTGGGGTTTTTTTTATATAGCTTAAATTTATATGTTAGGGTGACTTTTTTGTTGATAGTAATGAATTTCTTGAGTTTTTGTAAATATCCTGTCTACGTGTATGTTTTTTTGGCAGTATATGCTTGATATCAGGTTGAATGGTTTAAACAGTGTATATGTAATGTTTAACTAATAATGATCTAAATAACACAGAAATCTAGTGTAGACCTGTTCTTTGTGAATTTGGCATTTTCTAGATTTAGTTCAAATTCAGAACTAAAATCAAGCAGCTTTTACTGCTTTTTTTATTTCTTAAAAGAAATATCAAAGACACACCAGTTAGTTTTGGCTTTCTAAGAAGGGATTTGATTCTGCCTGGGCGTTGAGTCAAGCTATTAATTTTTTTTAAAATGTCATGGGAAGACTAGAGTTGAGTTGCATGCTGATTGTCTTAATTTTCCCTTGGGGACACCTGCTGCTTCCTAATCCAGTACTACGGGATATGTTCTTTTTTCTTCCCTGTCTTTTGTTGCTGTCCTAGCAGGAGAAGATGATTTAGGCAGGAGCAGCTAAGTTTAGTTTTAATTATTGCCATCATGATAAATGCAGCTGCAGCTCCTGATTTTCTGGGCTATATGGGGCTACTGACCTGTGTACTAAAAACCCTGCTCCGTGTGCTCCTACTTCTCTCTTTCAGCCTTTGACTTTCATACTCTGCTTTTCCTATAAAACACACTGAATGTAAATATCACCTCAGCTGCTTGGTGCTTCCTATCGTTTCATGCATGAGTCTGGTTTTGTGTAGTGATGTAGAAACCAGCAGTCTGCTGGCGGTGGTTTACCTTCAAGTAGTAGTATTATAGAGGCAAAGTGAGGAAAGACTGAATAAGGCAGCCTTTCAAAGAGCTGGATGCGCATGAAACACAGCTCTTATGTGAGCCTACACCTCAGCCTGCCTCTGGGAGTTGGTGCAGCCTTGCACATACACAGTATTTTTGATGTGACTCGTGCCAGATTGGGAGTAGTTTCAAGAACTCTAATCTAAGACTGCACTGTATCCTAAATTCCCAGATCCAGATGTTTTTTCAGATTTATTCCTTTCTGGCACAGACAGAAATTATCCCTCTCCTGGCCCTCCCCTGTCTCCTCCTCTTTTTTTTTTTTTTTTTTTTTTTTTTTTTTAATATGAAAATTTCACTTTGGCTGGAAGAATTTGCAGAAGTCTGTTTACCAGCCCAAAGTGGAGATAGCAAGGTTCAATGCCATCAGGAAAGGAATATGGCAGTAATCTTGAATATGTGCTGAGAATACTAAATCAATGACACCATTCTATCTGGACACAACGTCTTTAGTCAAGAATGCTGTACCATTTAGCTGTTAGGATGCATCAGAAATTCAGGACTCTCCACAGGCCAGACTACCTCAGTATTTTTGTCATGTGTATTGCAAGAAGAGTGTGATGTTCTTTGGTCTTGTAGTTTGGTACCTTACTACTTCTTGAGGTTGCTTTTATCAAATGCTGGTCTACCTCCCTTGTACTTAAAGATATTAAAATCATAACAGTTTATAATGGATGAGAATTAATGAGATGCCTAAGATGTTTTATGCTCAGAGCATGGAGCCTTATTCTTCATGTAAAATCTAAATCTCATAATATCTAGCAGGCAAAAAAAGTGTATTTTTAATATTTGCTAGGATGGCAGGAAGAACAATCAAAATTATATGTCTCGTTTTTTCTATTAGACACAGTATGTAGATATTCTTGCATCTTGATCTGTTTAGCTGTTTGATCCGTCATTTATTCCTTTTGAAGTGGGAGGCTGTTGGTTTAAGTTAGGATTTAACAGCAAGAAGGCATTTGTTTTGAAGTGCTTTATGGTTTTTATTATCTTACAAGATTTTTTTCCTTTTCAAATACCTTTTTAAAGATAGGTGTCGTGTTTGATTGGAAAAAAAAGCCCTGTAGTTTCTCTTCAGTTTTTGCAGTCATACACAAAGAGCTCAGTGTGCCAAGTACTTTACTGGAGAAGGTATCAATGGATCTGCAGCTGTTCAAGTGGCAGCAAATATTGAGCTGAGAGAAGGGACTTTGTTTTGTCATCTGCAAAAACTCTGTGGCGGTGGACTCTGCCTTCTTATTTGTGGGTGGGTTTTTCAGGAAAGGAAACAAGTAGGAGGCACTTCAAGTCGCTGCCTTCTTATGGGAGGGCTGTTACTGTCTGGAAAGCATTTTTTTTTCACAATTAAGTAATGTTTAGAACTCTTCACTTTTGTTTCTGGCTCAAAGCAGCTTCAAACCTGACTATGAATTGCTAACGAAGCAAAACTGTGCTGGGAAGACTCAGTTGACTTGGAAGTCATTTTCATAATTTGGGTTTAGGTGTTACTGGTTCATTGTGAGCACACAAGTAAGAGTTATCTTGTGAGAGAAGAAAGCTACTTTTTTTATGCTAGTCTTTGTGATTCTTGCAAGTGTTTAGCTATTTAATAAGTAAAAAAATTAGAAAAGGGTAAAAAATGCTACTGTATTCTGATCTATTGTCAAAAAAAATCTAGCAGTATATGCTAAATGATGAATTTATCCTAAAGTGATAAATACATGTTGCATGTTAAAAAACTGATACAAACCTGTAAAATTTTTTGAAGAAAAATCATTGATTGCAAAAATCCAGAGACCTTGAGTTGTCAAATTAATTTTTAAAAGAATTTCTAGTATTCTAAATGTACTGTATTGTTTTCATTGCTTTCAGTTATATCTAAAATACTTTCAATATTGTTTCTCTTAAATATTAATTACATGTTTTCTGTAAAATGTTTTAATTATAAAGTAATTTTTCTAACTGGTTATGTTCAAAACAAGACTTATTATTATGCAATGCTTCTGGAAGATAATTATAACATGTCAGACAAGAGTTCACGCATCCTTACTGCAAAGTTTGTATTTTTCACATCTCCTAGTTACAGGGTTTTTTCCTACCCCTTAGGATATCATTACCATTGATTTTGATAGTAACAGCTTCCCGTGTAATGATTAGGTTTAGCTCTGCCTTATATTTTCACCAGTTCTGCCTTTAAAGTAATCCCTTGTGACTGGGATTTTTAAAGAAATTTTTCAAAAAAGTATACACTTAATTTATGAACAAATATTTATGTCAAGTTTCTGATTCTTGTTCAGTTTTTCTAGGTACAGGCATTAAAAAAAACTTTAGAGGAAAGCAGTGTTGCTTTCAGAAGCATGTTCGACACAATCGGTAGCAAAAGTTTGAGCCTTCCTTTACACTGCAGCCCTTCAACACAATAAAATGTATTTGCATTTAGTAGCTGGCTAATACATTTAGAGGGCCTGATTTGATAAGCTGTGTCTCAAAGGACATTGTAGATTTATTTTGTTCCAAAGATGTTATTTAATAATAAAATATAGGAAAACCTTGACATATATTACCTAGAAATGCAGAAAATTTTAAGGTTTTATAATTTGATGCATTAGGAAATGTAGTGCTGAAAGAAATAAAGTCTGAAGTCTCCTTCAGCCATAGTTAAAGTTAGTCTGTTGGGTCCTCAAAAGTTAGCTGTTAGTTTGAAATGCTGCTGCCTACAGCTATGTTCCTTTACCCCTTGCTATTGATGAATATTCTTGTAATCAGAGGTAGCAGCATGGGATGTCTGGGACCCATTTGTGGCGGCTCAGTGCACTGGCTGAACTTGCCAATAAAACCAGTTTCTGCTGAAGTGGTTGGCAAGTAGCATGATTTGATGCACTGTGTATAAAATGAAAATATCTTTCAGGAGACTCGAAAAATTTTACTATAGTGCTTTATATTACACCATTTGCACAAAAATATGTGATATATATGTTACGCAAATTATACCAACAGAAGTTTTGTCTGTATCATTGTATTTTAAAAACAAACGACAAGAACTATGTTTTCTTCTGTCATGTTCTTTTTATTTTTTGGCCACAACAGTTTTTGACATCACATCTCTTTCCTCTGTTTTGCATCTTCGCTTCCTATTTTCCAAGTTATGGAACTTGTGTAGTCTACTTTAATATTAAAATAATAGTTGTTTCTATTTTTGGGTCTTAAAAGCATCTATCTTGTACTTTACAAACAAGGAAGAGGAAATGCAGGCTTCAGTCTTTGAAGACCTGGGTCTGAAACTGAGAACCTCCTGAACCATTGATTACTATCAAAGGAGATTTAGATCAGAAACACTTCTAAGACCTTCAATATAGCATTCCTAGCGTTCGGGTAATTTTTTTTTAAGTGTACGAATAGGAGAAGTTATATATTTGTAGCTTTCTAATACATTTCAGGTTTAATTTCTTCGTGTATGATTGTATCTAAATTATAATGGTGTCTATCAAAAGAACAACCTTATATCTCATTTATTTTCCAGAAAAGAATACCCCCCTCAGCTTCAGAAGGTAGAAGCAGAGCACATTAGGTTACCACGGTCTCAAGGAGTGGGTAAGTTATATTTAGAGTCATTTCTTTTAAGCAGAAAAATTTTTTGCATACCTGCTTTGGGTGGCTATCTTGCCAAATTTTATGTAACCTTTAGTATATATATATTTACATCCTTGTATCATGCTATTCTAGAGAGGCACTAAAATAATATTAATAAAACAACATTCTCAGAGTTACTTTGGAGAATTTTTTCTTGTTCATACAAAACTGAGACACTTGAAGCAGTGTCTCAACAAATTCAACAAATTGAGTTTTTGAAATGTTTGTGTTTAGCTCAAGATAGTGTATGTGATGAATTATGTTGATCATCATTTTAACAGCATACGAGTAGGCATTTATTAACATATTTGCATTTTTCCTTTCTAGGCAGTATAATGGAAAACACAGAAGAGTCAGAATCGGAGTCAGAATCTGAAATTAAGAGAAAAGTGCAACAGAAGCGCAACTGCAATTCATATCAATCTGACTTGTCTCTATCTACTACAAAAAAATGCTTAACTCACCAGTTAAAGGTGAGTTAGATTTTAAAAACATGCAAACTTCTGTTTAACTTTGAAGTTGATGCATATTTTAAAAACTGACATTTAGTTGTGTAAAGTAAGTTGATATTCTAAAAATTCTAGAGTTGGAAGAATGATTTACATGATAAAAAATTAAAATGATGGAAATGTTTCAGTGTTTATATTGGTGCTAGCTACGAAGTGTTTATTTTCTGATTTGAGCAAAGAAATGCTGCACTGGGAAGCAGAAGAATCTGTGTTTGAATTGGTCATGTTATTGATAAACCAGAAACTGATAGTTTTGATTTGCTGTCTATGAAATACAGGAACAATATTTTACTCTTTGACAGATTCTTTTTTTTTTTTAAAGTGTCATGATTTTATGTACTCAAAGGACAGAGCTGCTGCAGAGGTGCTAGTACTACTTACTAAGTTGCTGTCTTTCTTAGTGAAACTAGCACAGGTATTTAAATGACATTCTCTGATCTAGATGCAGCCAAGCAAGTTGCTTTTATCTGGAACTTTTCTGAATATCAGATTTACGATATTTGGGAAATTCCTATTAGGTGCTCAGTATTTCTTACCATCTTCCCTGGTTACCATGGAATATATGTAATGATCACATACAGGTCGCACTCTACGACTGTTAAAGCAAAACTTTCTGTAAGGAGATCTTAGTTAAAAAACCCAACCACACAACAATAACCCAAACCCTGTGATTATTATATATTGATAATTGAATAATATATATATTATATATGGCTTGGGTTTGCTCCCATACATTAGATAGAAAGGCAGACTATTTCTTTTTTAGGGTGAAACGCTTGGTACTACTCTTGAATGTTTCCTTTATGTATTTTAGTTAATTAATGATATTGCTTCAAAATTTTAATAGCTGAGGTTCTGATCTCCAGATGATATCTATATAGATATGAACTATAAAAGCAAAGTAATGAAGTAACAAAGCAGTAAAAAATAAAATGAAGGTATTGTGAGTTTTGCTTTAATTGTTACATTGATAACATTGTGTGCCCAGGTGGCCAAGAGGGCCAGTGGTATCTTGGCCTGTATTAGAAACAGTGTGACCAGCAGGAGCAGGGAGGTGATTGTGCCCCTGTGCTCAGCACTGGTGAGGCCGCACCTCGAGTGCTGGGTTCAGTTTTGGGCCCCTCTCTACAGGAAGGACACTGAGGCGCTGGAGCGTGTGCAGAGAAGGGCAACAAGGCTCATGAAGGGGCTGGAGAATAAGCCCTATGAGGAGCTGAGGAAGCTGGGGTTTAGCTTGGAGAAGAGGGGGCTGAGAGGAGACCTCATCACTGTCTACAGCTCCCTGAAAGGAGGTTGTGACGGGGTGGGTGCTGGGCTCTTCTCACAAGTGACACAAGTGATAGGACAAGAGGAAATGGCTGCAAGTTGCGCCAGGGGAGGTTTAGACTGGACATTGGGAAAAATTTCTTTACTGAAAGAGTGCTCAGGGGTTGGAACAGGCTGCCCAGGGAGGTGCTGGAGTCACCATCCCTGGAGGTGTTTAAAAAACAGGTGGATGAGTTTCTTAGGGACATGGTTTAGTAAGGAGACAGGCATGGTTGGACTCGGTGATCTCAGAGGTCTTTTCCAACCTAGTGATTCTGTAATTCTATGATTGTTCATATTGGTTTAAATATTATGTCTGATATCCTGTCAGGTAAGGGACAAAAGCAGAAGACAGTCTTCTAGATTGAAATGGTCATGGAATAAAACAGTTTAAAAATACATGGAGTCTTGTCACTGCCCTGACTTGGTCTGAAGATCTAACAAATGTGATCTGTTAATACACAGATTCTTCCTTATAAATTATGTGAATTAGCTTTTTAGCCCCTGCTTTGCTCTTGAAAATCTGGGGAAATCATTTTCCTCAAGTCTTGTGTTCTCTGAGATGCTGGACTCTGGAGTAATGTATTGCCTTTTCTTTTTCTTTTCTCTCTCTTTTTCTGGGACTGGTGTTTGTTTGTTTATTGTTTTTTTGTTTGGTTTGGGTTTTTTGAGGAGTTATTTTTCTGCAAGCTTTGCCAGTCTGTTAGAAGATGTCTTGGGAGGGCAAATGAACTTCATGACCTGCTTCTAGTTCTTCTTAGCCTTTCTCTATGAACCCTTATTTTTGTCCAGTTAAACTATTTTTACAGAAACGATGTAACTGGATCTTCTTGCTGATGGATATTAATATATGAACAGTGTGCAACATTTTACGTATGTAAAGAAACAAATAAGAGGGAAAATCTGATTTGTCCAACATTAATCACTTTTTTTAAATTGTCACAAATGACATGTCTTCCTTTTAGAACATTTTTCATTTTCTTAAATGAAAAAAAATCAAACTATACTTTAATACCTGCTTTCTCTGCTTACCATAATTGTTAATACCATGTTGTCAGTCTTCATTCTGAACAGACCTTAAATGCAAGATTTGGAGATAGTATCTTTGTATTTATACAGTTATTGATTTTTTTTGTGTGTGTTTGTGTCCCCGCTAGCTTTTGGAACAAATTGATCGTTCTACTGATTGCCCAAATTGCGGTCGGGCAAATGAAAATCAGACCAAATGCCGACATTGTGAAAGCGCTTCTCTAAAGGATTTGCAGAGAATCTCCAGACAAACTGTGACATTAAGTGAATCTGTGGGACCTTTATCACGTCCTTCAGTACATCAGAATTCAGCAGGGCAAAAATCTTCAGGTACAGGGTTCAATACAAAGAAGTTTTATAGTTCTTCTGTCGGGAAAGGTCCGACGGATATTCTACTGAGTAATGAAGTTGTAGGACATTCTATGTTACGACAAAATGGAAAAGTTGGTCTTACAGCTGGAACAAAAAATCCTAAACTTACAGGAAACCTAAGACAGAGGAGTACAAGACCATCTGAACTAAATGATCCAAGTAAGTACTTTTTTATTAATATAGCCATAAACTGGAAACCCAGAATATTGTATAATGAAAGAACTGTCCTTGCAGATGTACATTATTGATTTTGCATGCAGTTTTTGTGGGTGTATTCTTGAGGAAGAGGGACAGACCTTTTTATGATTTCCTTTTCACATACTGAGGTACTCTCTGAGAAAGACGAACATTGAGGAAAGCAAAAATTATTTCATGAATAGTTAGTTGTTTTTTAAAATACTTTATGATGTTAAAAAAGACATTCTTAGCAGAACTCCATCATTCATTCTGCCAAAGAGAAAGACAGTATTTGATTTTTATTTTGTGTTTTTATATTATTCCCTTTTGAGCTACGCATCTGAACACTATCCAGGTTTTCCCATTTATTTAAATTCCATAATTTGTAAAATGTTAATGTTTGTATTTTCTCCGCATAAATTTGAATTAATTTATAAGCAAGAAGGAACTGAAATTTGGGAAGTTATGTTTCTAGTTCCATGCTTATTTTACTAGACGTTATCTTAGTGATTTGAAAATTCTAAGTCATTATTTCTCTTGTCAGTTTTTATTAAGTTGTATTATTCACTGTCAGTTCTTGATTGAATCAAATGTATGGCTTCTCATCAGTGTCTAGAGGTGGATTAATGCTACCTGTTTTTTTGTATAGTTAGTTGTGAGAAATAAAAGAATGAGGGAGAGAGCACCTGCAAGCAGATTCCAAATCAACATTAATAGAAGCATAATATAATGATAAATGTGAAGGGTTTTTGGCACTGCAGGACAATTATGTAAAGTACTTCTAAGCTATTGCTTGAAAAGAAATTTCTGTTACAGAAAAACATAGTGGTTGAGAATTTAATATTTTCTGTTTAGTTGTTTTGTCTAGTGATGATGATGAGGAGGAGGATAGTGGCAGCACTAGGAGAATGGAAAGCATATCACCTCGTCCTGCAGATTCAGCCCGCTCCTCCCCAGCTCCTTCTACAGGAAAGGTGGAAGCAGCATTAAAGGAAAACAGTTGTGGAATAGAACAGAGAATAGGTAGTATAACAACAGATACAGAAATTGCAGTCACACTACCAAGAAAAGCAAGAATGAAAGATCAGGTACTATTTAATGCTTTGTTTAAAGAGAACAAAAGTCAATTCATAAATGGAAAATGTAAAGGCTTGCCTTGCTTTGACAGAAATTGTATTTGTTTGCCTTTCTTATTTAGCAGGTCATCGGATAGCATCTCTACTTCCATAAGAAAACATAAGAAGATGTGCTCTTTGTATTTTTACAAATGTTCATAATGATTTGAATTATGCTTTCAACATAGGTGTTTCTGCATTGAATGTATGCTCTTTGAGACTGGGCAGGATATCTCTATGAAACTCAAGGGCCTGCTTAGTTTGCAGAAGAATGTTACTACCAGTTGATAAGACTTTGGACATACAAAGTTAAACATGAAAAGAGGCACTGGTACAGTAGTGACCCTTTAAACTTAAAATACTTTGACAACTATCCCAAATAATAGCACTTATTTTAGGGATTTCATGGTGGACCTTTTGTTTTGTAGTTGGGTACCACTGCAATAATTGGCTAAAGAAAAAAATGCACCCTGAGTAGATCGCTTAAGTGCTGCTAAAAGAGACAGCTTTCAGTGTATTTTTAAAAAGTTAGCCACCTCAATAATGAGCCATTAAGAGTAAATTCCCTGTGCCAACTGGCATTAGAACTAATAGTACTGATTAAAACCATTCTTGGGTCACTTGTCCAGTTTCACTACTGTGTGTTTGATTTAATAAGAGTATCTGATCAAAGGCCCATTTGCAGTCTCAAATCCTCTTTGTTTTCTGAGCTAGAACTCAAAGTAGTGATGCCAAAATCTTCATGCTATGTTGAGAATCCAAAGGCAACACTATAGTCATGTAATTGATCAAATGATGGATGTTTATAATGTATATAGTCACCACTCAATATAAATCTGTGAGCCTCTAGCCTTCAATAAAGCTGTGGGGTTAAAAGCTTGGGTGATAAATTTGAGTTTCAGTGTTTCTGGCATTATGTGCTGGATTAATTGAAAGCATTGAATTGTGAAGGCACTGGTATCTTAAGACTTAGGAGAGTTTCACAACTGTTTTCTTTTGTATACGTTCCTGTTCACTAGTCTTTAAGAACCAGTTGTAATGTTGGAAATCAGCTGCATATTTTAGATAAAAGTAGAAGAGAGCTTGCTTTTGAAAACAAGAGAAAATAGGTAGGGTTTCTGTGGTGAAATTTTAACACAAACTGCATGAATTCTAAGAATTGCAAGTACTGTGGTGTTTTTGTCAGATATGGTAGAAGAAGCCTTGTTCATTTATTTTTCTCTCAAAATATTCATAAATTCTTTACTGAAGAAGGTACTTGAATATAGCATCACTATAGTGTTTGTTTTATTTTTTGTTTGTGATTTGAGTTTTGAGCTTTTAATAATATTTAGCTAGTCCAGCAGACAAAGATGAAAAACTGTCTTCAACAAGAGTTCTAGGAAAATATTTTAATTACACTGATTTAGAAACTCTGCCTTCTCAGTTACATATAAATGAAGCATACAAGAGTATATTTTGAATTATGGCCAAAGTGAGCTAGTGATTAGGGGCTTTGAAATAAGTGTCGAGATTTAGTCTTAATAGAAATATTGAATCCTTTAAAATGTTTTTCGGGGAGTTTAATTGTATTTTATAACCCCAAAGAATGTCAATTAATGAACAACTTTAAGAAACAATATAAATACCAAAGAAAAGACTAGTGTACAGAAAATACATCAACAAAGCAGAGCAATATAAGCGATATAACAAATAAATATATTAATCTTACTGCTTTTAGCCAGCTTTCTTTCATCTTCATAGATTTTTATAAGAGTGTTCTGTTGGTAAACAGGAGACTTTGTTGTTTTACAGCTTCAGTTAGACTTTCTTGAACTGGAGCTAAACTGGCTTTCTTTTACTGTTTAGTCTTCTGACCCTGCAATCTGCCCTAACCTATCTTAATAGTTCCGTAGAGCTGCTTTTAGGAATTTTGATTGGGCTTATTCATTTATATTTCTTGAAGATGCTGTTCCTTCTAATGTGATATTTCACTTCAGTAATAAATAACTCAGTGTTTTCAGTCACCGAAGGCTTGGACTTATAAAAAGTGAAAGAAAAACAAAACCACCAACATTGTGGTGCTTTGACAGCATTAGTGGTTTTATATAATTAATTAAAGAAGTAAAATACAGTAAAAATAACCTTGTTTTACTGGCCTGCACAGTGTTTCAAGTTGATGAAATCAGAATTGGTTTTGGCAATGTTAGAAGCATAATTTATGATTTGGAAATGTTAACGGAATGTCTGCAAGTGTCTGCTTACAATTTTTCTTGAATTAACATCTTCAAGTATTCCAGAAAGTCCTTAGGGAAATTTCTGCATTCTGTATATGGTTGAGGGGATGCCATAGTAAGTAATTCCATTGACCAACAGAAAAGTAGCTGAAAATGTAATCACTAGTTTTTAACAAGCTTGTTTTAGCAATTTCAGTGAGACATTCTGAAGCCTTGAAAATTACTTTTCAGTTCGGGAACATTGTGTCTAACACTCCAATAAAACGTCGTAAAGTTATTTCTCAAGAGATTGTCACTGAAGCTGTACCTCTAAATTACCAAAATTCCTGTGAAAGTGTCATTCTGAACTGTCGAAGTATACGAATAGGAACACTACGAAGAATGGTGGTGGAACCTGTGATTGTAAGTAAATTTGTTATTGACGAATCTTCTTTCAGTTTTTGATTGACATAATTATTTTCATATTTGAACAATGTAATATTTTGCCTTTGTAGAACAGTAAGTTTGTCTATAAATTCAGAGACTGTGATTCCCAAATAATCCCAAAATCCTATTGTGTACTAATGCATATGATCCAGTTCTGATATTTAATAGAAATATCTTGCCTGCAAAACCTTTGAAAACCCTGTTTACTTGGTAGTGTGGGGCTTATGCATTAAGTATGCATTTGTTAAGAAAACAGAAAGCAAAATCTGCCAAAAAATAGATATGTGGGAGGAAGAAACATATCTGCAGGCGAATTATTTTGCTTTTGTAGGGAAATATTCTTTTGTTAACACTGGAGACTTTCAAGGAGGCATCGAATGTTAGTTGTACGCACTAAGCCAGATAAAATGCATGCTTCTTGCTGGGGTAACCACATAAATAGCAGAGAGTCATTACTTGTTCGTTCCACCTCTCTGCAAAACCCTATTATTTTATTTACCTAAATACTGTTACATGACATTCTCTTTTGAAGAAGTAGTATGGGTTTTTTCCCCTCCCTGTACTTCGAGGTATTTTTTCCTAGTGTTTTAAACCTTTTTGAAAACAGAGTGCTTAGGAGAGATCTTAAGTTTCAAAAGCCGATATGACTGAAATAGACATTGAATAGTAAAGAATATACTTGCTTCCTTGAGTTGTGCTAAAATGTACACTTTTGTTTTTTTAAAAAAATTATATTTTATATCTTTATTTTAAAATTCTCATTACTCAAGTCAACTGAAATACGTTTACTGACAGTTTTGGTTTGGAAAAGATGTGAAATCTTAATATTGTGTTGTTTTTCACAGTTTTGCCTGGATTATATCAAAATACGCCTAGAAAGTCAAGAAGGTGAGTTCATCTTTCATTTTGTGTTAATACTCAATATATGTGTATATATTTTGAATTAAGTAACTTTGTCAAAGGAATTAACAAGTGAATCGTAATGAAATGTCAATTCTGGTTTTGTTATGTATGTAATAAACTATATTAGAGTTCTGTAGTCAGATAAGAGGAAAAAAAATTGAGTGTAAATTTGACCTGAACTGCCTGTTGAATAAAAAACAGAATGACTTTGCATTATCTCCCTTTGTGGGAGGCACAGGGAGGGTGAATTTGCTTGCCAACAAGAAGAGCGAATGTAGAAGGCTGCTGCTGGATAGTGACTGCTAATTGCCAAGAGAAGAATGGGGGAAACAGTTGTGGGGGGGAGGGAAGTGGTCAAAGACACACAACATCCCTCCACTGATTATTAATAATAAAAAAACCTAATAACATTACTGGCACTTCTCTTTGGTAGTAAATTAAATTGAGAGCAGTACCTAATTTTCCTCAGGCAATCAGATTGTTTCTCTGCATGTGTTTATTTTCCTCTTAATTTTAAATTTTTTTCATAAGGGAATTTGGTCAGAGATAAAGCTACAAAGAAAGTTTTACAAACCTATTGTAAAATGTGTTGTAGCAATAGTTGCAAATTTAAATTGTCACTGGAAATACTGGGATTTTTCTGTGGGATGAAAACTAGGTTAGAGTTGGTTAGAAGAAAACCGTTTGTTTCTGATTGCTTTCCTGACAGGTGACAATGGAGTTCAGTTCATCTTTTAAAATATTAACAGGGCATCACTTCCTGGATATGTGTTAATTTCAAACTTGTGAAAACTTTCTTAAAAGTTAATGAACATATACAGATTTCTTGTTAAAATCAAGATGGAAACTGTAAATAAAGCCTACATCTGATTTGATATAATATCATTATTTTCTCCTAGAATCAGAAAGCGATATTCGAGAGATCAACCTGAAAACTTCAGAACTTACCAAATGTGAATGGTGTAGTGTCCGAAAATTACCAGTAGTTTTCTTACAAACAGCACCATCAACCTGTAGTAGTCTGAGAGACCAACTGAAAATGAGTAAAGATAATGTCTGGTACGAATGTAAAGGAGACAGTAAGTAAAACAATTTTAGTCCATTCTTCTCTTTAAATTGTGTTTTAATGTTTTGAATCGCCACTGAGTGCACTAGAGAATAAAAAACTGGCATCATTGGCTGGGGCGGGCGTAGAGTTTTTCCAGACAGAATCAGCAGGCTAATGAGGAGTACAGTTCAGAACAGCTTGGCAAAAGTGTAGTCTTCTGTTTGTCCAGACATTTGCTGTCCAGACACATGTAGTCAGCTTAGTATAACTTTTTTCACTGATATTTCTACTAAATGAAAGGCTGTTTATTTGCTTAGCTTGTGTATATGGGTCTTTACATTTGTATGACAACTTTTGGTACGCTCACGTCTGCTTTCTGTGCTGTTCTTCTCACAGGCCTTAGTTTCATAGAAAGTGTTTTGTGGGTTGGCTTGAGTTCTTTTCCCCATATGCTTGTAGTGATGTTATGATGTAGACAAATATCTGTTTGGAAAATAAGTGGATTGCCTTCATGTGTTGTGAAATTAAGTTTAATTTGAACGTAGTTTTTCTCATCTTAGTATGCACACTGGTTTTTATATTAGCATAGAGTCCTGTTCCCCTTAAATAGACTTGGCTTTAGCTTAAATGTGGTTACTTACACTTCTACTCAGCTCCATAGATACATTCAAATGGAGGAAGAATGCTTTCAACAATCTCAGAATTGTGTGCTTTCAACATGTAATACCATTATAATCTCATCCACCTCCTATAAAATGTATGAAATGTAAGGAGTATTATAATTACAAAAGTAATTGGATGGCATGCAGAGGAGCTAGAGACAATACTAGGAGGAGGCAGGCAGTAGACCCCAGGTGAACACAGGGGTCCACAAGTGAAGAAAGGAAAACCTTGGGTTGTCTGGATACGAAATCCTTTAGCATGTCTCTGAGCATTTCTACCTTCAGCTTTTCTCTCTGAGGCTGTTGTGCTGAGCTAGTTTTACACCCAACTGCTTTATTGTACTTGATACTTAGAAATACTTTGTGATACCACAGTTGCTATTTGCAATGAAATTACTTTAAGCCTGAATTGTTAACTGTGTAAGCAATTGTGTGTAGAGGCCTAGTTCCCAAAATAGGAACACTCAAAACCCAGTTAGACACCGAAATTCTGTGTGCAGTGAATTGGGAAATATGCTGCTGAAGAATTATTTTTCACAACTGTTAGCATGTCAAGTTAAGAATAGCCAAAAGGAAATTGTGATGTGTGTGCTTGAAACTCTTCTTTTTCAGAAAACGAAGTCCCCGAAACTCAGCCTAGTTAGCTATTTGAGATTGGGATTTGCAGCCCAAATCCTATTGCTGTGTTTGACTGCACAAATTATTCCTCTTAGTGCACCTCACTGCTTTTTTATTTTTCAGATGATCTGAGGTGGTGGCATTTACACAGTAGCTGATTGATCTCACATTCTCCAGGTTTTGGTTCAAATGTAGGCTGACCTGTTGAAGCTAAGCCGCTGTACCAAGAGAAATACAAGATTTATTAGAGCTAGCAAGAGTGAGCATGCGAAAAAGCCTGATGGCATTCTGTTCACAGAATGTTTACTGGGGGCAGAGAGGTTTGGGTTTGTCTGCGTTACAGGTCCTGAAAGCAAGGCCTTTGCTCTTCTAGGTGGTGAGATCCTTTTACCTGTGTAAGGAGATGGATTGTGGTTACTGTAACATTTTAAATTTCTTTCCTTGTTCAGATGCATACTATTTAGGAATGAAAACTGGTTGCTAGTAGATTGGAGATCCTTAAGAGATTTCTGTTTCTATGGTAACAGAAATCAGATCAGAGAAAAATAACTGTTTCTTTTGTGAAATTGCCTTTGTAGGTTTTTCTGCTTATGTACCCAAAACCACGTGCCTAGAATCAGTAAGAGTAGTTTTGTTAGAACATTGTGCTTCTACTATGTGGTATACAGCTTGTATCTACTTTTAAAAAGAGCATCATGCTTATCTTCCCTTGTAAGTCTGGAAACAGTCATCTCAAAAATGTACTTTTTCCCCCTCAGTATTGAGTTTGGTTTCTAAGCAGTGATTTAAGTTTTGTGTGCTGCTTGTTGACTACTCTGAGTTAGAAGTTTTTATTTAGCGTGTCACTGTTTCTGACCATCTCTTTTGTGTGAAAGAGCTGATGTGTAGATGTCAGTGCTGTATGTCCATGTAAAAGTGATTCTTATAGACCAGGGGTGTCACACTTGTGTCTCCGGCTGTTCTCCTGCTCCTGCAGCGTAATGCATGTCACACACAGCACACATGACCAGCGCACTGGCAGGAACATAGGGACAAGGAACTTGACGCTGCTGCCAGGTAGAAACAAGGTGCCAGGCCAGATAAAACAAGGTAGAGGGCTGGATTCGGCCCGCAGGCCATGAATTTGACACTTGTGCTTTAGACTGCTTTAACTCAAAGACTTGAGGACCTCTGGGCTTATATGCTGCAGTGACTTTAATATGTAAAATTTTCGAAAGCAGTAATATTTTAGAGTGGAGGCTTTTAGAATCAGGACAGACCATACATCTACCTAAATCATGGGGTCTCACATACTGTTTTGTGTTTAATTTAGTGTATGTTGTCTTAGTTCTCTTTTTTTCCTTCCCCTTTTGCAATTACATCTATTTGCAAGTAAGAGAAAACCAAGCTGATCTATCTTAATGTAAAATACTATGTAGGTGTTAAAGGAGTTCTCTAATTAAAGCCATTTTTATTGTAAACATTGAGACTACAAAAGCCCATATATGTTCCTAATACAGTTCTTCTTTTCTAATAAATTTCCACAGATGGATGTATCTCGATTTGATTTTTGAGAGAGCTGCTCTAGACTTCTTGGTATTGACCTGGGAGAAATTAGGGCATAGTCTTTCCCTATATAGAGAGGAAATTATGCTGAATACATAATTCCTGAAATGGTATTGAAACAATGGGATAGGAACTGTAACAAGAAAAAGATAAATTATCGATTAGAGTCTTACTGTCAGTAAAAGCTGATATTTCTAAATGTGTTTTGGCTTTGCATCCAGTGTCTTTTAAAAATCCATTAGCTATAATAACTAATATTTCTAGTTTGAGGTAAAAGTTGAATACTCTCATGGCAAATGTAGATAGAAGGGCTTGGTAGTTCATTCTTCTGCCTATGTGCATACACGTGTATTACTACTTGTCTGTATCATCAGCAGTGTGTACACATATTGGCCCACGGTTCTCTGAAATCTGTTTGTAATTGCAACATATTTTACTTTGTTTCTAAATGAATAATGGTCTCTGCTTTTTTGTAGGTCAAGAAGAACAGTACATCATTTTGATTTTTGAAACTGGTCTTGATCCTCATGCAAACTCAGTATTTGAAAAAATAATTACTGACATTGGTATTAGAAATAATATTTCTGACTTCTTTGTGAAAATTTCCTTTGAAGAAGCCAATGGCAGACTTGTTGCATTTACTAAGTGCTTAGAAGACAATTCCAAAGGAAGCCCATCTCACAGAGAAAACAAAATAAAAAATGTAATTATGTGTTTGTTTTAGATCAAAATCCATTGTATTATTTGGATTACAAATACACTAAAGATAGAATGGTGGTCACTAGAACAAAAAAATCGCAACAACTTCTGGCTTTTATATAAGGATCCCCAGACTGGTCTATGGTGGGTTATGAAATTATGGGAAATAGGGTTGCACAATTGTCCACGGGTAATATTGTCATTTAAAAATTACTAAGGGACAAGAAATCTGTACTATAATTATGACTTGATTGTTTCCAAATTCATCTACTGGTACAATTACAGTATTTCAATTTAAGTTGCAGTGTTGTAGTTAAATTTGATTAATGCTTTCTTTAAACAAATCTACCTCTTAAAGAATTTGAAACTTTTGTGGCTTTACGAGAAATGAGTACAGACTTAAGTGTAACAAATGAAGTAGGAAAGGGAAAAAAACCCAAACTTGAAGTCCTTCTCAAAAACAATGGATATTACACTGCTGGACTTCACAAATCTTTATTACCTTTTTGGTAAATTTCAGCACAGCATACAAATTAATATCGACTTTATTCTTTTAAGGTTGCTTCCGAATCCAAAGTGCAGCAGCGAAATAAACAGTTACCTTATTTTGATGATGATGATGAAATTGGAGAACCACATACAGTATTTATTGGTCCTATAGAAAAGTAAGATGTTTATCTTCGCCCTGTAACAGTTCTAAGAGGTTTTTTTGCCATTTCATATTTGTTATTGAATGTATTTTTCCTTTCAGGTTGATAGTTTATCCACCTCCTCCAGCTAAAGGTGGTATTTCTGTGACCAATGAAGACCTCCATTGTCTGAATGAAGGAGAATTTTTGAATGATGTTATTATTGATTTTTATTTAAAGTAAGTATTATTTCAAATCAGTCTTTAGTTGTCTTTTACTTAGAAACTTGAAAATTCTGACATTAACCATTCATAGTTCAGTTCATAACCCTTGGTTTCCAACTATGAATATCTCTAATGTTAAAGGTGGTGTTATATCTTTGCATGTGTTTTGGTTCTTCTGTCCTTCTTGGCAGTGACATTGTTCTCACTTGTGTTCTTTAAAAATTCTTTGTGTCTGAAGAGGAATTTAAACTACAAGGGGGAAATAAAGCCTTTTTAAAGACAATTGTTTTTTTCCAGAGTATAATTTTGGTTGTTTTGATTAACGTAATACATAAATTAATTTTTTGATGACACTGATGCTAGAAACATATTAAATTGTTACATGCTGCTGTGTTTATGCACTACATAAGGTGCATGTCTATAATTTTCAGTCTATTAAAATATTTTAGAGGTGAAAAGAAAATTAGTGCCTCTGGGAATGTTTGTATAGATTTAGCAGCTCAGTTACAAAATATAGGTCTTTCCTAGATAGGTTGTATATAACAAACTCAATGAAAATTTATTTTTGTGCTATGATATGAACATAAATACAACAGCAACACAACAGCTTGTTGATTCAGTAGAACACTTGATACCTTGAAATACTGACACAGATTTCTCATTAGTTAGTTCCTGTGTTTAGTTAGCTCTGATGTTCTTATAGCTATTATGTGAGAGGCTGCAACAATTTGGTGGTGAGGTAGCACTGTTGGCAATCTTTTTTACTGTAGTGATGACTGCTTTGATTTAACACCTCCCTGACTTTTTCATTTTTTTTAACTATTAGGTATTTGGTACTTGAAAAACTGAAAAAAGAAGATGCTGATAGAATACATGTGTTCAGTTCATTCTTCTATAAACGCCTTAATCAAAGAGAAAGAAGAAATATACATGAAACTTCAAACCTTTCGTAAGTCTGTTGAGAAGTCAGTTTCACTAAGAGCTAAGTACAGTGAAGACTACAAGACCAGATGCTTTACAGAGAGAAAATCCCTACAGACAATATTGTGATACCAGCAGAACTCTAGGGAGCATGCAGACCTATAACAAACATAGTATATGCCTTGAAAATCTTGAGCTGTTAAAGTGAAAATATCTGGAAAAGTACTCATTCAATTACAATAAGCTACCCTAGAAATCATGTGTTGGTTTCTTCTTGCAGAATACAACAAAAACGACATGGGAGAGTAAAAACATGGACAAGGCATGTTGACATTTTTGAGAAAGATTTCATTTTTGTTCCCCTTAATGAAGCGTAAGTAAACATACCTTTTTATCGCATTAGGTAAAGGCTTTAAGTTTATAGTTATAAAATTGAAAATTATGTTATAGTGTGAACTGAAATTAAAAACGAAAAAACAAGCATCTTTTTTCCAGGTGATAAAACCAAAATAGTTTAAATGCATGGTTGTAGTATAGGAAGTATCAGACAATATAAAGAATTGGCAAAAATGAACTTTTGTGAATACTTTATCTAGGCTTTACCTACTCTAGAGTTCGTTCTTCTAAGCTGTTGTCATTGATAACTTTTGGATATATCTTTTTTAGTCCTCGCTTTTTCTTTGAATGAGATCTCTTTTGATATAGATGAGATCATCCTATAGTTACAATACACATATATTGGAAGCAAACTCAATTGAAAATCTCTACTGCCCTATATTGGGAGCTTTTTTCTTTCTCTTTATATCCTTTTGTCCTGATGGTTTTTTTGGGTCAGGAAGTAGGCTGTTAGCATTCTAGTGGTTGTTAAGGACTTCTAATAATTCTTGCTTTCCTTAAGATGGGAGCAAGTTGTCCCAGACACATTTCTACATTTCACAGTCATTAAGCCAAAATATTTAGGAAAGTTAAACTACTGCATTTTAAAAATATACAATGAAAATTTAAATAAAAGTAAGGGCAGGGAAACAGAAGAATTGTAACTGATTTATCATAGGTATAGTTAACTGATCTTTTAAAACTTCAAAGAGTAGTTTGTTTGGTTTTTTAAATTAAAAGCTTTTCAAAGAATTTTATCTAGATACCCTGCCTTTGTGTACTGGGAGGAAAATTGCTGAATCTTCCCTTTTCCCATGTCCTCCCTAGCTAAATTCTGAGGCTAGCTGGGGAGAGGCATTTACGAGGTAACTGGCTGTTAGGTACAGGAGAGTTATAAGTAGATCCCCAAGACAACTGTTTACAAGTGCTGACTTGAGATTTTGAGATGCTATGACCTCTGTATAGACATGAGAAGAGATCCAGTCCTTTGATGACGAAGATTACTCACGTGTAAGATATTCCCCCTGTCCACTGCAGACTTCATCCTTGCCATCCCTCTCTCCTAAAGCTTTAAGTACCAGAACTTTGCTGTGTCTGTCGTTTCAATTTTAGTTGCCTTAGAGCTTCCCACTATCCTCTCTCACATCATTTGCACACCCTGGTTGGTTATGCATAGGAGAAATGAGACTGATCGTGTTGCAAATACCAAACAGTGTGACTTACCTGAAAATGAAAAGAAGTAGTTCTGTGGTTTTGTAAGAACTACTTATGTTGCTAGTAACTTAACACATAGTAGTTTTCACTGTCTTGTTCATTTACTGATCTGAAACTAAAGCAATATCTACCTTCGTAAGTCGTGCAGCTCAGTAGGAGTAAATTTGCAGAACAAAACGGTTTGTACTGAAGGCGTGATGTTCACACCATGTGTGGCTTGGGGATTTTGCTTTCAACTAGCTTGGTCTCATGGAGTCATCCAGTAGTTATTAGAGCATGAAAAGCACTCTTGGTGTCCATCTTTCATCTGGAAATGATCCTGTTCACACTTTTTGGAACTGGCCTTCACTGTGAACTAAAACTTGGTAAGTAGTGATAGTTGCAAAAATGGTTTCGTGATATGTACAGTAAGAATATTGGAGAGCAGAAAGAAGCCAAGTATCCAGGGATATGAGAAGATGGTGATTAGACAGCGGGGGGATGGGGAGAGCAGGTTTGTTTCTTACTGGTTTGTTTGATCCACAGTCTGGCAAAGAAAGCATAAATTAGATCTTCCATATTTGTTTTTTCTTAATTTATTGTTATTGGCTGCTGTTGTTTGTCTTAGATGCACCTTGCTGTTCTCGCTCCTCTCAAACATGTCACTTCCCCAGTCACCTGAAACCCAACATTCATTTTTGAGGAATAAAAAGCTGAACCTCTTTGGGGGAGTTATTAGTGTGTTTAGGAAAGAATCAGTGACTTGACAATGCAATACTTCCGTTATGATGAGTAAGTGATACTGCAGGACAGAGGGGAGGCTGGGAAGCTACCTAGAGAAGAATACAAAAACTAGCAAGTATGGAAGCTTCTAAGTGTCTGTCCCTAGTAGCAGACCTGTCGCTTCGTAATTGTCTTCGTTATATTGCCACGACATGGAAGAATACCAGGTTTTACCAGGTTGCTATATATTTGATTGCTCTTTTCCATATATTCTTGTGTTTCAAAATGGGTCAAGAACAGAGAACTGGAGTTGTCTTATCTTACTTTTTTCAGTCAAAAAGTGTTTTGAAGTTTTCCTGTTTACTTTATTGCAGATGTCTCTCTTCCTTTGGTATGTAGCTCTTGTCTTTATGTTGAATTGACTTGTAAATCATGTGTTATTTTCAATAACTTCACTAGAGTACCACTTCAAATGCTTTTTAGTTTTTCTGATAGAGAACTAGAAAGTTTTATTTTAGAACTAAACATATTGCTGACAAAAGAGGCAATAAGTGTCAATGCTGATTTTTGTTTCTTAATGGCAAAGTATTAACCTGAAGGAATTCTAATCTGATTAGCAAGTACACCATAGATCCTGCTTGTGTATACAGTGTCAGGTAGCATTCTGTAACTGTGTATATGTGTTATGAAATATATAGCCACTGGAGTGTGGCTGTTTATAGGACCGTGAAACTTTGCTTTTGTGCCAAATAAAACATTTTTATGTATTTGTGGTGCTGATTTGTAGATCAGTTGGTTTATTAATCTGCAGTGAGTCTTTTGGAGATGTGAGTTTTATGATGAAGGCTGTGGACTGGGACCTAACATCTGTACTAAGTCGCAACTTTTTAAGAAACTCCCTTGTGTGATTTCTTTTGTGTTGTGTAATTTCCCTAGACTTCCCCGTGCCTCTGTTCCTCACTGACAAAATGCGGACTGTCATGCTTTGTGTTGACAAGAATGGAAATGTTTAAATGCTATATATTCTGTAGAATTTTTTTGTAACCGGGGCATTGCCTCAAAACTTCAATGGATTAGTGAAAATTTTAGAAGCACAGAGAATCAGTGGTGAGGAGGGAGAGCTGGTTAAAGTCTGTGGTGTGCAGGGAGCAAAGCATTCTGTGTGGATTTTGGAAAACCTGTTTTTCAGAATTTTTTCAATATGCCTTTGCCTGGACCTATGTGTGTGCAACTTAATACAAGGTTTGACACAAAAATGAGACTAACCCTGTAGCTCAGGAACCAAGAGTGGGGAAATGAGAGACAAAGAGATGGTTATAGAACATGTTCTAACCTATCACAGAGAGACAACGCTGAACTCTATCACTTCACTCAGTACAAGTGGACACATGTTCAAATATAGATGTTTTCTTACCTTAGTTGGAAAATATGGGTATGTGCCAGCCCAGAGTGCTTTGTCTGTGCTTGAGCACCCACACAGTTTTGCAGACCTGGCTCCTTGCAATTTCTGCCTCTTCTCAAAGATCATGATATTGCTCAAAGGAACCCATTTTTTGTTGATAGAAGATGTGAAAGCAAAAATTACAAGAGATGCTCAACAGCAGAATTGCTTCGAACATTGACAGCATTGTATGCAGCTCTGTGTCAACTCAGGAAGAAACGATTTTGAACACGGTCATAGTTGATTTTCTTAATTTGTTAAATAGTTATAGGCACACTCAGTTTATTTGTGTCAGACCTTGTATAGTGTTGTAAGGCTTTCATCACCCACTTCTCTTCCATCAGTTTATTCCTTGTCTTTATAGGTTGTGGTCTGTAGTACTCACGCACAGCCTTGAGTTGTCCAGACACTTCCAGTGTTTGCAAATTGACTCATTCCAATACTTGAAAGTATTTTTCAGAAATTTGCCACGTGGTTTGGTGCTGGTAATAAATAGTCCATGTAAACAGAACTTTCTCTGTGTGATACAATAGCAAATCAAAGGTGTGGAAGTGTTTCTTTGGTTCCAGGGAAAGATCTGCATTCATTACTATTTATAAAAGGTCTGAAACCTTCATCTGTGGCAAAATTAGTCTGATTGAGAAGCAGTCTCAGAGTTTCTTTTGCTTCTTTGCATCTTGAATAAATTACTATGTGAAACAAGTTATTTCAGGATTTGAGAAAACACAAGAGAAGCTTTCAAGTTATAGGAATGCTGTTAATCGTTACTCCTGCTAATGGTTCTCCTGTGCTGCCTAGAATGGTGCTTTTTTTTTCTTTTAGGACACAACTGTTTATTTTGAGATCTGATTTAAGAGTACATCCTAGAAATTACTTCTTTGGAGTTGCTGGACTTCAGTATCTAGTTCCAGAAAAGTCTTTCCAGACTTCCACATAACTGCCAGTTTAGGGAATGCTGGCTCATCAACTAACAAGCTGTCATACTGCAGTGACTGGTGTTGGGCAAGATGAATCTAGGGGAGAAATAACTTCAGGACAATATGACTCATTTAACCACGACTACCTTAGTGTCCTTTGGCAGGATAGTCCTTTTTGTTCATCTCCAATGGAAATAAGTTGTTCTGTGAAAAGTTACAAACAGTTTTCATTTTAGATCCAGGTTAATTTGCTAGTCTGTTTACATAATAGGTACATAAAGCCTATATTAATAGAGCACACACAAATTCCAGAGTTAGAAAATGAATATATTAAGTATTATCAAGGTGTCATGAATCATTCAAGACAAAATACCTCCATACTTCATTTGCTGCTTTCAAAAGCCACTTACTGTAACTGCTATTGAGTTTAAATGAGATTTAGGCTTCATAATAATCTAATTAATTTTTTAATATGTCAGTTAGACATGCATTTTTAGCTACTGCTTTTTCTTTTTTTAATACACATTGAAATGTGGCTTCATCTGCATAATACATAGCTAGGATCTCTTTTGTTATGTGCTGTAGGGAATCAGACCTTCACCAAATTTCTAAGTCAGTTGATATGTACTTGCAATACCTCAGTCCCTGAGTTTGCTGCAGCTCCATTTCTGATTTGAGTGGCAAGTCAGTGAAATCTGAAGAGATAAAGAGATAAGGAGGAAACTGGGGCAAAACCTATTTTATGTTGGGGGATAGAACTATTTTTGATCCTGAAAGGGCTAGAATGTCAGTTCTGTGAAGGGTGAGGAGGACGGCAGAGTTGTGGTGATGGCATTATGAACACTCTTTTCTCCTCCTCTTTAATTCACTATTTACAAGATTTCCTTGAAAATCTGGTGTTGTATACAATTGTAAGATCTCATAGGCAGAAGAATTCAGCTATAGTGTTAGATCTAACTACTTGTGTTGGTAGTGCTGAACTACTAGAAAACTTCATACAGCCATAGAACACAAACTCTACAATCTTGAGTTCATGCAGTGACAATGTTAAAAAAGAAATAAGCCTTAATTCAAAGAGGAAAAAAAAGTGTACAAAGCATGAACAAATTGAAATAAATATTTAGACAGCATCTGTTTTCAGCTGCCTGCATCATATTAATTAATTTGTTGGTGACTGCTTGCATGGAGTGATCTTATAGAGAAGTCTGTGAAGGCTTGAGTAAAACCTGCACAGAAAAGTGAACAGGTACAACAATCTATCTTTGATGACTATGCAGACAGGGTTTGTGGTTTTTTATGTGTGCGCACGCAGACACTCAGTGTTTTGTTTGGGTTTTATCAACTCATGGTTTAACCATGTACTTGCTAGTTTTTAATGTATTTTTTCCTTTGCAGTGCCCACTGGTTTTTGGCTGTCATCTGTTTTCCTGGTTTAGAAAAACCCAAATATGAACCAAATCCGCACTATCATGAAAATGCTGCAACACCGATAAAATCTTCCTCTTCAGATGGAGAGAGCAACACACCATCTCCTTTGCCAAATGAGTTAGATGCACAAAACTCGCCTTCCAAGTCCACAGCAAAGAAGACATTGACCAAAAAGTATAATACAGCTTTAATTGACCCAAACACTGAAACAGAGGACAGTGAGTCTTCATGTTGTAGAAGAAGTCCTTGTAGGGGAAAAAGTGCTTTCAAAAAACTGAATCAAATAGACAGTGATGTGGAAGAACCTAACACTGTGGAATTGGCATGCCATAAACTTGACCATAGGACTCCGGGTGAAAATGGTGTACAGGGTGAATTCACAGCTGCTAGCCAATCTATGGGTATGTAATTTTAAAAATATGCATATTTTTGTAAAAAACGTGGATATTTCACATCTGTTACTACATTTTCAATTGTGTGTATATCAAACTTTGAAAATTTAGTATATGGCTGAAGTTTGAGTGCTTGCAATGTAAGTAATTTATAGCCATTGCATATAGAATGTTTTTGTGGCTGTTAACATAACTGTCATTGCTTAAGACAGAAGATAAAATGCTGTTTTCCTAAATCAGATTATTTTCTAGTTGTATGGCCTTTTTTCACACAAAATAACTAACTCTGTAGACATCACTTTGCATCACTTAAGACTGTAATGGTTAAGGAAAGGATAGTAGTTGACCATGGAGCCTCATAATGCGTGTGCACAGGGGAGCAGAATTTTAAGATTGTGAGAGTAATCTTGATTGTAATGTCTACTAGAATTTGACGTTCTGCTTCAACATTATTGCGTTCTTTAATGTCTTGATAGAAGGTATGTAAAAAGACTGAGAAGAAAATAACAATAAAAATTATCTCACATGACCTCTGTGTTACATTTAGAGAGGCTTCCTTTATGTATTGCTGCTGTGGAGGTTGATTTCAGTCAACTGGAACAGCATTTGTACTGAAGGGAACAAAAGAGCTGACATACTTTTAAAGGCAGAGGAAGGAATTAGGAAAAGATTTGTTTTCTCTGCTCACTGAAAGGTTTGGATCCCCTTGAGGCCTAGAGTACAAAACATCTGGTCATGCAAAAGCTTTTACTTCAGTCATTGATAGTATTACTACTGACTTAATTTATGCAGTAAGTAATTGCATAGCTTATAGTACAAGATGTGAAAAGATTATCAGACGTGGTCTAATCTATATGCTGCAGGCCATTACAGCTTTGATATCTTTATGGGTATAAACACCCTCCTACTTTATATTAGAAAGTTTCTAATTTGTGATAATGTCACTTCTCCTAGAAGGTCTGGGGTGGGGATGTGTTTTGATCTGCTCTCTTTGAAATGATATTTCATGTGTGATTGTTACTGTTCATGATATTGCTGCTGTATGATGTGGTCTCTGTCTTGGATGCTGCTACTGTTATTTGTCTCTAGTTGGAACATACTTTGACACTCATTTTTGCTAGGATTATAGTGTTTTTATGGCTATATGGTGGCTGATGGTCATTCTGATACTGTCTGAACACTCACACTCTTTTGCTCAGCTATTGCAAATAATGCACCTTTCCATTAATGCAGGCATTCTTACGGGTCATAGTCCTGGTTTAATGGTGAGATTCAATTTGAGATTGACATCACGTATATGGTTAGGCAGCTAATTTTAGATGCGCTGTGTCTCTAAACTTCCTTTTCAACCAGATGGAAGATTGAGGTGTAGACCTTGGGTTTTCTGCCCAGCTTTTGCTCCAGAAGGGTGTGGGTCTTGACTCTGCCAAATCCATACATATGTCCTGGATATCCTAGGATATCTCAAAAGACAGCAGGTACCTCTTTGTTTGTATGGTTAATTAAACCAAGAGACCTCCTGTTCTTAGCTGAAAGCCGACATAGAGTAGCTGTTTAGTGGAATAGCTCTTTGCACCAATTATGGACTTCCCTTATCATTGTGAAACCCTGAATGACAACCATACATGGCAGTCTAAACTCAGATGTCTTGATCTCAAAATGTATCCTATTGTTGGACTTCAGAAGGAGTTATTAGAACTTTGAAGAAATCACTCAAAATATGTGGGTTTTTAAATTGCTTTACTAATCCCCTTTCTGTTGCTTGGTTCTTGTATGAGATGTGATTCTTCTTTATTCCAGTCTTTATTTTTTATGGATCTGTCAGTACTAAGTCCACATTAATGTATGGCCTACTTCTTGTGCTAAGGTCTTTTCAAAGATACTGAGTAAGAGTAGTTTGTCCCTGTGGAACTCCACTGGTAACCTCTTTTACTTCATCTTCTCTGTTTAAGTATTCTCAAATGCAGGTCTTCTCCAGTTTTTCCATGAGCTAGTTCATTGCCCTATTTACTGTTCTTATAGAAATCCTGATTTTCATTAATAAGGAATTCGACCTCCAGTGATACTGTAACTAGCACTTTTATTTTTGTGGTTGTTTAGATACATTTTTGTTACAATTCCTTGATTTTATCCTATTTGGATCGTATCAATTATATAGCCTTTTTTCTAGAAAACTTTTTGTGATGAAAATTTAAAGTTTTGCTGGCATGAGTTATTAATTTTTCATTTATTTCTTAATAGTTTATTCTTTTTCCCCTCAAAATCTGTTCTGAAGTCTTGCATGGTAGTATAGTAAGACTAATGAGCTTGTAACTGTCTGTATCTGCTTCTTCCACAGGTGTAGCTATAACATTCATTATTCTTTATTTCTTCTGATGCTGTTTCCCAAGTGACTCAATATGTAGAGAGCATAGGGAGTGAATTTATAGGTACTCTTTTTATGTAACAAACAGTGAAGTTTCACAAGCATTTCTAAGCTGCTGTTCCCAGGAGAGCTGATGTGGCATTCTATGCTCCCTAGCAGCATATTCCCAAGCTGCCTTTTCCATTTTACCAGCAGACGTCTTCATGTAACTGCACAGTGACTCTGATGAAGGAACTGATTCAAGACTGACTTTCTCGGTCTGATCCATTGTATGGGGTGCCCTTGGTATCATCGAAGGAGTCAGCTAGCAAAGGGAATAAGTGGTTATATTAGGGACCAAATGACATTGTTGCCCCTTTTGATAGCAGTATTAATTTATACTGTTGTAAAGGCGTCATGGAACTACAGGGTAATTTCATGATGGGTTTTAGTCTATGTCTTCAGAATTTTTTTAGGTGTTTCACAGAATAAAGAACAGTTTCTGCTGTATTAAAAAAACTTTTCACTTTTGTTCTTATGCATGAATAAAATACAATGTCAGCTGTATCACAGTTACGGTGAGCAATACTGAGAAAATCTGAGTATTTAAAATTAATTTGATCTTCAATGATGACATAGTATTTGATGTTTAAATATGCTGCTATCTGTGATTGATGCAGATGGATTGCACAAAATCAGACTAAACTATAGTGAAGACTCAGCTGATAAACTAAATGAAGATGAGCTTATAGATTTTTCTGAAGACCAAGATAACCAGGTAAAGAATTTAGCAATTTTATTCGGGAAATGCAAACCGTTGTGTTGTATTTGGAATTAGCAGCTTAAAAGCTGTGTAGGCTCTGTAAATGTACATTTTGTAAAGCTAGTTATCTTTACAAGTGTCAAATCCAAAGCACAGGTTACCTACAAAAATTTGCAAATTAACTGACAGAAGAGGATTGTACATCTGTTCAATGAATTGTTTAATAGGAAACTGTTATACTGATCCTGCATTTTATTTTGTGAGTCTTTCGCATAGTTATGATACATTAACACAGTGATTTTAGTGGAAGTCACTACATTTGTGTTTCATCTCCCCCAAGCCCATGTTTATCTAACAGACCCAAGAAGTTACTCTTTCAGCTGCATTTCCTGGACAGGAACATACACATTTATAACAAGGAAGTACTCTGCTGTATTGTTTCATTGGTGCTTCTCCTAATCAAATTTACACAACATGGATTTATAATCAAGTAGTTTTCATGTTCAAATTGCACAATATTCAGAGCTGTGGAAAGACTGACCATTGAAATGTCCATTACTGCCTCACTGCTGGGTATGAGGGCATTATTCCATAGCCCTGTTGCTTCTGCAGTGTTCAGTGTGAGCAAACTAGTAGTTACACATTTACTCTTCCTGACTGGCCTTCCTGTTGATAGTCCCGGTGTATGATGACTCCAAGTTGTCCAAAATAAAGAATTGAAGCCTATTAAGTGTACAATCTAGCAATTAACTATTTTTCTCCTTTGAGGCCAGAACAATTATTTTAAAAAGTCTGCAGCTGTTTGTAATGGCCTCCAAGTAGTATGTATACGTGTGCACACATGTAAAAGCACCAGATTCTGTTGAAACTTAACTATATGTTTCATACAGACAAACATTCTGTGATTCTCACCTGATAGAAGTTTTTTTTGTAGCAGTTAAGGTTCCCTGAAGACAAAGAAGTGTTAGAAAGTTTCCAATCTGAAGTACATGGCATGAAGGCAGGGAAGAAAGCACATAGCCAACTGTGTTCCTTGAGAGGAGGAAAAGATACTGAGGTCCGTGGTTGAAGTGTAGCTTAGATCTTGACTCAGGCTGAAGTAGTCGTTCATATGTTCTAGAATGTGCAGAGCGAGTATTAAAATGGTAAACCATGACAAGCTGAGTGCACCTTCACATCTGCCAAAAATTGAGTTAAGGCTGCAATAGAGAGAAGCGTATTAGGAACTCGGCAGTAGTTTCTAATACGATAATATCTTCATGGCATGAGGTTTTCAGTCGTAGGTTCCTGTGTGTTAGTAAAGTGTACATAATTCTCACGAAAAATTTCACATATGCTGATACAAGGCTTCCCATTTTTTGGAAAGCATCTCTTTCCTTTTAACGCAATGGTCTGGTAGAAATAGTAAACTCGGTAGATCATTGGATTACTTTCAAGTACAAGAACTTTCAAGTACAAGAACTTAGTGGTTTTGTTCATAACACTTCCATATCCTTCATAGCAATCAATATTGAAATCAAAAGGTCAAAGGATAGTCCCAGGTTGGTTTTGCAACCCATTTATATCATAGCAGTTTAATTTCCTTGCCCTAAGAACCAAGTCGGTGCATTCTGGAGCAAAGATCAAATTTTACTCTTCCTCTAGAAGATAACATGTATGAAACTGTCAAGCAAGTTTCTAGAAGTCATTAGCAAAGCGAAGTATTGATAAGTTGGATTATACCAAATAACAGAGTTGCACCTCTTTTAAGTCAGCAATGCTTTGAAAATGTCAGTTGCACCTTGTTTGTATTTTTAACTGTTGTTAAATAGCACCATTCACGCGGTTTCCAGCATGGATTTGAAAAACCATGTGACTAAAAGTTCATAATGCTAAATTCAGAAGCTACCACTTCTTTATTTAACTTTGTTATTAGTCTTGAACAAAAATTTTAAGTATAGCAATAATTTCTTCTGCATCTGGTTGAAAAACAAAATGTAACACCTGTAAACACGTTGCTTCTGTAGGAAGACAGCAGTGATGATGGTGGCCTTGTAGATGATAACTGTAATTCAGAAATGGGACAGTGGCACTTGAAGCCTACAGTCTGCAAACAGTAAGTATTAAAACACTTAAAATGGAAATTTCATAAAAGTTTATGGAATTTAAAAGAGAGTAATTATGGGAAGTGATCATACATCAGACTGCAAACACTTTAGCCAGCATGTTATTAGTGTTTTATACTTTATAGTACCCTCATCTTCAGTGAGCAGAAAATTTAATGAATGAAACTACAAATAAAATTAAAGCTTTTTGGGGTTCTGTTAGGCCTGTGTGCTTAACAGAAGAATTTGAAGATTGTTTCTTCAATTAGAGCAGTTCTTTGATATCTTACACTTAGATTCCTACAAGAAGAAGGTGCAGAAGCATAGTTACATGTATACTTCTATATTAAAAAAACCCTGATGTTTTTAAGTGAAAATAAATAGCTTAAACTAATCCTAAAGAAAGACTTCGTCACCGATTAAATTAGTACAGGAAAATGGGAGTAATTTTTAACTACCCCCATTTTGTATCTAAATGTGTTCTAGCTTTTTTTCTTTATTGTCTCTTTCTTAGTATTATCTTTTTTTTTCTATAGTAAGAATTTCTACAGTACTAAGTTCAGTTACAGTTTTTTACCTGGTTTGGATTTAAAACTGTTTGAAACCTAAAAATTATTTATTGATGATCACTGACTGCAGTTGCTTGCATTTTGGTATGACAGAAATACATGATTCCAAAGCTAGAAATTATGTTACTAGTATTGCTGTCTTCGCAGTCTCCTTTATATTTCTTTACAATTTTTTTAATCCATTTTTATGTTTCCTTTATGAATATAGTGATTACTAGAAAGGTAAAGGCTTCCACAATACATTCTTAATGATGCAGGATAAAATTATATATTTACACATCATAGGGAATGTGTCTGAATTTTTCCTAACACATTTTCACGAAGGAGTAAAAATCCATCCATGTTGTGAGTTTTAAGCATATTTATGAGCTTCTGATTATAGCTTGGCTAAATTTGTCCTATTCTGATGACAGATTATCTGTACATAATACTTTCCACCAGACATTATTTTAATCCAAACATGAAATTTCCTAATATCTGATGCTGAAATGTAAGTCATTAAGAGCACTTAAATACTTCACTATTAATATATTTTTAAATTACTTCTATATGAAAAGGCTTTCACTTCTACCCCCTTCACCCCTGTCCCCCTGCACAGTACTGGATTCTGCAGTTTTAAAGAGCATTGCCTATATAAATAATAATTTTCTTCTATCAGAAATTAAAACAAGTAGAAGTAAACATCATTCAAGTGATTACATGCTTATGCCTGAAAAATTGCATATATTTAAAGTAATTCAGAAATACAAACAAACCTTTACATAAACGCATGCAGATATTTTGTCTAATTTAGTTAGCAATTTCTACAAAAGATGCCTTGTCTGAATGTGTGCTATTGGTAGAAAAGATAAAGCAGAGCTTTGACAAATATTTGTGTTCTATTTATCCTTCAAAATATGTCTTGCTTCTAATGCTGAGATTCTGAACTCTGGTATGAGTTAGCTTTGATATATAAATCCAGCTGTTGCCTATAAGACAGCTGATAAGACATTTATAGCTACTGTAAAGGTACTATCCTGTGGATCAAGTGATAAGAGGTAAGCATCTGTAGAAAGGGAGAGAATGTTTAAGCAGACTTGGTTCCCTAGAAAATGTTTGTTTATGGATATGTTATCTTTCTAAAGTCTATTTGGTATAGTACCTGTGTTTTTTGTGGGTAACTATCAGATACATTTCAGATTCATTGGTTGGAATCGCTTCTAGAACATGCATACCTAGGGGTCTTAGAAGCTGCAGACTGTCCCATCTGTTCTACAGCTTCTAGTCCAGAGGGGTGTCTATGGGGTCTGCACTTACTTTCTAGTCTCTTGCCAGTGTCCCAGATACTGTGTGTGTCTTAAAGAGCACTGGACACCAGAGGGGGGGGTTAGACAGCTAGATTTTGCCTGTAACAAATGCTTTGTCTGACAGTGCTATTCTGCTTCCGCAGTTCTCTGCACTTGGCGTATGGTTAAACCTAAACATAACTTTGTATTTAGCTGTCCCAATTAGGGGGTTATAGCAGTGCTGGTGAAACTTTATAGTATTGGCCTAGTTTTGTTCAAGGTCACCCCCAAAATTATGTCACAGCTATCTAGCTGTGTAACATGGTGTTCCAGACTCCTGTAAAATATTGTGTACTTAAAAATTGTCTTCTCTCTTAGGCCCTGCATTTTGCTTATGGACTCACTGAGAGGCCCTTCCCGGTCAAATGTTGTGAAAACACTGCGGGAGTAAGTTTCATACCTGGGATTATTTTTTTGGCAAAACTCTGCAAGAAAAAAAAATAATTTGCATGGTCTTTTATCATAGATATTTAGAGGTGGAATGGGAAGTCAGGAAAGGCAACAAAAGAAGCTTTTCCAAAGATGTCATGAAAGGTTCCAACCCAAAAGTGCCGCAACAGAACAACTTCAGTGATTGTGGAGTGTACATACTGCAGTATGTGGAGAGCTTTTTTGAGGTATGTATGCCTGTTTGTGCAACTGGTTTTTTGAGTCTCCTACAGCAATCAAATATGAGCTATTAAAATTATTACATTAAAACAGGTTCTGTGGTCTATATGTTTCGTATACCTGTTTATAGGATATGCATTATTAGCTAATTTATACATTAGCATACATAATTATTTTGTAAAATAAGCTAATTAACATTATTAGTTGTATCTGAAATTGGAAACATGGAATTTTCTCAGAGAATGTTAAGAAAATATATTTAGGATCTTTTTTTGTGTGTATTAATAGCGCATACCCTTTAGAATTGTCCAGTAAGAAACATAGTTCAAATTTGCAATCAAAACCTAAACTTAAGATGCGGTACAAAAAGCTTGTTCTTTTTTTCCCTAAGAAATGTGATGGAATAAATTCACTGATATGATACAGCTGGAGTTTTTAACTTGCATTACAACATGTAAGTGGAGTCATTACAGCTAAATGCCAGGTCTCGATTCCATTGAAGAAATTGTTTAAAATCTTACTTTAACTGTCTTGGTATTCAGTTTACATGCTTTTCACAAGTAGAGGCATAAGCACGCTCAGGTCTGGGTTGGGAGGAGAAGTGATGGTCAAGTGAGATGTTGCCTACAGTAGTCCCTGTACTTCAGAGCACTGTTCTAACCTCTCCTGTAACTAATGTGCTGAGAAAGCTGGTGGTTTCTTCTCCACGCTTCCTTCATTTACACTTCATACAAGAGTAGCAAAGCTTTAGCAGAGTGTGTTCATGCAAATCAAACAAAACCTAAAGCTTTTGATTTACCAGTGAGTTCTTGGGAGCTTAGAGTTATCATCGAGTGCTTTCTGTTTTGTACATGGGGAATATGAGGAGCAATGGAGTTTTAGTAATCTTAGCCCCTTGCTTCTTGTAAACTGTGCTGAAGTAACAGCAGGCTGAATCCCTCGTCCTGCCCAGGTTTGCAGTATGCGGCAGCTTTGTCTGCCAGGGAACAGGGATGGCACGTACATGTGTCAGCAAATCCACAGGGTATTCTCAGACATAACACAAGGGAGAAAAGGAAACTTGCACTGGCTGAACAGTGCTTGACTGTCTTGCAGTTATTGAACTGATAATTTCAGCTGCTAATGTATTTGAAACATTGCACAGCCTCATTGTTTTCAGCAGCTGTACAACCAATGGGGGTGAGTGCAGAGGGCTGCTTAATTTGTTAGTGAACTATTTGGGCACATCGTTTTAATCTTTGTGGCGTTAAAGTATCTTCTTTTTAATAATAAGTGTTAAAATCTTGATGTGTGGTTTTTCAAACCTAGACTGTGACGGAGTGGGCATTGCGCTAATGAGCGGCCCTGTCAGCTGTTACAGCAGTTTTGGCGCCTTCCCTCAGCACCCGGTCCGGCGCTGCGCCGCTGGGCCCGCCACGGGCGCCGCCCGGGTTTCCCTTCCGCGGGTTGGGGGGCGGTTGGCAGCGCTGCCGAGGCGCGCCTGGCGCCGCCAGGGGCCGCCGTGGTGCCAGGCCCGGCCTGGCTGCGGACGCAGGCCCCGCGGCCCTGATTGTCCCAGTGGGAGGCGGCCTGAGGGACGAATGGGCAGTGCCAGTGCGCCACGGAAGGACTCGCAAAGCGAGAAGGGAAGCCCCGAGGCAGTTCCGTGCACAGCTGGTGTCTGATCCGTGACCCTGCTTTCCCCCGAATTGAACAGAACAAAAAGCCCCAGTTAAGGATGCATTGAGATTAATTTGAAATATCTTTCTATTGTTGGTAGCCGCACTAATTGGTTTTTCTTAATGTTCTTATTCCTTTGTCTGGCCTATTTCATAACTGAAATAGTCAAAAACATTCAGGTTTTGCCTGTGGCTTTTTGTATCTTTAAATGTCATTTTTTCTGAAGTCTCCTTACTGGTGGTGCTAAGTGGCTTCATTGGCAAAGTGCATTCAACATATGGGACTTTATTGCTGTGTTATCGAGTTGATGTTCTGTTTGAATGTGGAGTAATGTTGCTAGTGCAGCATTAGGCATTGACGTGTTCTGTGTAGAACGTCACAAGTTTTTTCCCAAGTAATAATGCTAGTGTTAAGTTAATGGATGAATGTAGTTCACACTTTACTAACCCCATTAATGATCTAAACTGGAATATACAAAGGGCAGAATTTCTTTGAGAGAAAACACTGTTCTGTGAACTTGTTTGGTTAGGGTGAAATTGTTGTAACAAGTGGCGCAGAAAATGTTTCATAATAATCATTCTGTTAATTCTTTGGATGAATGACCTCTAGCAAGAAAACAGAATGTAAGTACAGAAAGGGCTGATAGTAGACAGGCTTTTCACAGGCCCTGGTTTTTAGGGTGAAATTGACTTTCCTGGTTGGTTGTGGACCTACAGGTATTTATAAGAACAGGAGTATTTAGCAACAGATTTCTAATCAGCTCTAGATTTTAATGCTAGTCATCCTTAAAAGAACGTGTTATTGTAATAATTTTTTTTAAAACAATTTATAACATTTATGCATTCAAGTGCTTTGTCTAAAAGGTATAGCAAACTGCATAGATTATTTGGCCACACAATTTATAACTGTGATCTACATTACTGTTACTCTAACATACTGAAACTTGATGGATTTTTACCTTAACTGTGCACATACAAACCACACAAATTGTGGAAATTTTGTTCCATGCCAATAGAATGAGGTGGGGGAGAATGTACTACTTAGCACTGCAGTTTTCTCCAGTCTTTTAGGTTATAACTCCTTACTGTAATATCCAAATAACTTTTCTTTTCAGAATCCCATTCTAAGTTTTGAACTACCAATGAATTTAACAGACTGGTTTCCACGTCCAAGAATGAAAACCAAAAGAGAAGAAATACGAAAAATAATCCTGAAGCTGCAGGAACAGCAGAACAAGGAAAAGAAGGGACAAAAGGACCCAAGTTCAATGGAAAGATCTTTGCAGGAAAAAACAGAACAACTTATCAACAGCAGCTCAGACTGAATGTTGTATCTGTTGCATGTTAGCTCCACAATCAAAACTGAAATACACTTTTTTTTTTTGTCTACCCAGACTAAAGATTGGCGTATTCTCTGCTCAAAGTTACTTGGGAATGTTTAATGCCTGTATAAATGTGTGTCATAAAATGATTTAATTCCCACAAAGATGTGTATTAAGTAAGCAAGTCTGTACATATGTTAATGAGGCCAACTTTTTCAGCATTTGTAATTACTTTTTTCCACTTGTTAGGGAGCTTTTGTTATGTATTTCTGTTAATAGAACTTAAATAGCAACTTCTAAACATAAAGAAAATAAAGAAAATATTTATAGGATGATATGGTTAACTTTTTCTTTTTCAGTAATGTTGTAATGTTACAGACTTAAGTAACAAATAGGGAATAACTTGGTAGTGAGATAATTAATTCATATTTTGCCCCTATTTAGTTGCCCTTTACAAGATTATTCTGCTTGCGCTACAAACAACACTATGGGTAAGTGTGTCCATGTACCATGGCCTCAAGAGAGAGAGATTCCCATCCTCCCAGTATCTAAGTGTAGGCAGTGTAATAGTCAGTAGGACTGCTTCAGATTTGGGGTTTCAAAAAATACGCATTGCAATTAAAATTCCACCCTTGCTTTAGTGGGACGGGCTAGGGAAAGAGGGAGAATGCTCTTTGACCAGAGATTACTATTCAAGCAGTATTATAAAAGTGATTTCAATGAAGTGATCTTGAGTGATACTATTAAATCATATTTTGTGGATCCCAGTTGTTGTACAGGTGTATTTTGAGACTTTCTTCATTATAAAATTGTATTTTGGTAAGTGTACTTGGAATAGCAGATTGCCCACATTTACATTTTCTATGTTACAATTCTGAATGTTACATTCATATGTGCTTTATCTAAGTAATGAACATTTAAAAAGAAAAAAAGTGTATGATTACTATTTTTTGTAATATCCATGCAAAAAAACCAAATACCAGTGTTCATTGCTTGCTTGTTTGTTCTTGGCTTTAGGTAGCATCAAACTAATGTTGGGATTTATTTGGATATTTCCAGTGTATTTTGATTTTACAACAACCTAAAATGACACCTTTACTTAAACTGCCTTTTATCATTATTATAGACAGGCTTTGGTTTCAAATGAGGAAAGTTGGAGATGGTTCATACATGGATATATATATCCAGTCTTCTAGTAATATAGATATCTTAGAAGGGAACCAGAAACCATCTCTTCACAGGGAGGAATCTGCTGGAGGAAGAGAGGCACCTATCCCTCCTTACAGATAGCATGTTCTCCTGACTTTTCTACTGGGAATATTGTCATTCCCTTGTCCCAAAGAGAAGAAGCAGAGAATTCATTAGCTGAACTATGTGTCCCCTGAGATCAATTTTTATACACAAGATGAAATCAAACCGGGTACTTCAGGTTCTCTGTGAGGTTTTTGTTCTCACTAAATCCTGAAAACACAGCTGCTAGGGACGTTACTGCCAGGGCATTTCTGCACAGATGACCATCTCTGTGAAACCCTTTGTTTAATAGGGGGTTCACACACCAAAGCAGAGGGATTGCACATACAGAAAAACAACCATGGGCTGCTAATCTTTTGCACAGATAACCTATACTATTTAGGGGAGTTGTTCATTCCTGCATTCCTTCTTGCAGAGGTTTTGGGCCCCATGAAGAAGGTGGTAAACAACATCTGTATTATCTTAGAGATGACTCCTATACAGGTTTTTTGTTCAAAGTATGTGGGGGCAATTTTCTGAACTACAAATTAAAGATGTAATGCGCACACTTCCGAGTTGTTTCCTCCATCAAATTTATCCAGTATTCTTGTTGGGGAAATCTCTAATGAAATAGTTTCAGATTGTTTCTCTGCAGTCTTGTATATCTGAGTTTGGTGCAACTAACATCCTGGAAGAGCAGAATATACAAATATAAATAAATTGATGATGGCTTGTAGAGAAAAGAAGGAAGATAATTTCTTGGAAATACAGAAAAGAGACAATTGCAAATAGAATGTATTCCTTCCCAGTCTAGTCTTTCCCAATGGTATGTTCTAATTATATGGAATATATTAAAAATTAATTAATATAGTAGTTAGTTTTCCTTTTTCTAATGTTTGTGATGCAGGTTCATAATTTGATGCGGGATCATAATTTGATGCTGTAGAAATTATTTGGTTCTCCTGATAGGAATGGCCTGGTACCTCCTCCTTTTCCTTCCTCTTTCCTGTCCTCCCCTTCTTCCTCCCTCCCCATTTTCAAAGCTGTGAAGAAAGTGTTTGATTTATTATCATTTAATGTTAAAGGTCTCAAGATCTTCAGTCATATACAGCAAGCTAATATACATGTTAAATATAGGAAACTTATTTTTTTAATAAAATGTGATGTTAATAGAAAAAACCACAGAATTAAGAATGAGTTATTTAAGACCCTACTGACTTGGTTTAAAAACCTCGCTGCTGCTTGGGCTTGTTAGGTATTCATCTTTAATGTAATGGTCAGCTACAGTACAGTGTTTTGCAATCTAATGAGTTTTACGAGTGAATTTTCTGCATCAGACCTACTCAGTGGAAGTTAGTGGGGTGGGGACTAGATATGTTTGTTTAATAATTATATGACAACACATACATTCTAAAGAAAGTGTAAGTTGTATACACCTTTATAAGATTTAAGATTACAAATACTTCAAGGGCAGCATGACTGCGTTCTGCAGTGTAAGGTATCAGATGGCTGCCTAATTAAATGTATCTGTTTGTATTGTTTTTCACGTTGGATAGAATAACAGTTAAGAATTCTTATGAAAGTTTTAGATTACTTAACATAAAAAATGCATGTACTTGTGGTGTGCATTAGCAGGATAGCTGCAAAAGCAGAAGAGATATCTAAGTAGTCCCTTGTGGCAGTCCTATTTTATTTGCTTAAGAAACTGAGCATACTCTGTAAAGACCAGAGACTTCAAACAGAAACTGTTGTTGATTTTTGAGATTGTACTGCGTTCTTGTCGTGGAGGAACCTGACTTCCAAAACCTTGAGTAAAGGAACAGTTGAAAAATCAAGCAAACTTTACACCATAATGAGACAAACATCCTGCTGATTTTTTTTATTACTATATATGTATTGCATAGCAAATGAGTAAAGCAGAACAAGAAGCTTTTGCATGTGTGATTTTCAATTCCTGTTAATGTAGTTCTTCTGGAAACTGGAATGAAGTACTAGACTTCTCTGATGAACCGAATGCAGCAGTTTTCCTTAGTTTAACAACCCACTATAATTTTTTACTCATATTTCTAAACCGAATGTATTTTCAGTTATAGGTTAAAGCTTTACAATGCCCTTTGTGGATAACGTGGTATTTGTGTTTCAGCTTGTGAACAGAAGTAGCTGTAAGGTGCTTATTCTTTGGAGTCCTGATTGCTGGGACCATGATGGTGAGAGATAGTGGGATCTGGGTAAAAGATTTAATTTCATTTTGGTATGACACTTTTTATGAGATTCTATGAGTCTCTTAAATTCTACATATGCAGTACCCTTAAAGAACTTCTGTGTGGTGACTTCACAAAGGTACTTCATCTCCCCAAGTCATTTGACTCTTCCCATCTACTTCTGGAAGTCAAAGGGGAGCTGATGTTACAAACTACGACTTTCAAACAGTAACAGTGAAGTAACAGCCATTTTACTTGTCTTTTACCACCATCCTTTATAAACCAAATCCTTGCTGCTTAACTCAGTCATGCCTGCTCAAAGATGGAGCTTAAAGCTGTTTGTTTTGTAGGCTCCAGTCTGGTTAAGAGTGGGTGTAATCTGGAAAATGACTGTTCTCTCTTTTCTGTTGGGAGTTTTCTGACAAGCAGAATTTTCTTGCTTTTAACAAATTTACATGACAATCATGCAAACCTGTGTTTACAAAAGGAAACTTGGTAATGTACACCATAGCTTAGAGATTCTTTATTCAGTCGTGCGAGTAATTGCTTGCCGCAACCTAGATTCAAACAGCCAGGCTGTTTCTTTGCTAGGTCTTTTTTTTTTCTTCCTTTTTTTTTTTCTGTGAGGTTCATAGTCAGCGTTCATGGGGGAGTAAACAGCACTATTTGTGATGAATGATGCTTAAAAATATATATGAATTACATTCATATATGAATAGAAGCTTATATGGATTAAAAAGTACCTGAATTCTAGTAAAGAAGAAACGTACCTTGTTTGCCTTTTTTTTTTTTTTTTTTCCTCATTCTTCATCCCTCCTTATGTTGCTGGGTTTTGTGATCAGGTTCTCTTTAGAGTTCTTTGGGGTATGACTTTACCCAGAACAATCATCAGTATGTTATGGTAAGCAGTTCAGGAGAGAAAGAAAACATGACTCTTGCTATTTTTTAAATAAAACATTGTATATGGGAAAAACAACAAAAAAAGCTGGATGTACTTTTATAAGTAGATGGTTTGTTTTAATGGAATAGTCAAATCCACATAGTGTATGTGTCCATTTGCACAGTGCCATAGATTTAGGTGATATCAACATATTCCATCTTCAGGACCAGATTCTTTTTTATTATGAGCTGACTGAATACCTTTAAGGTTCATGGGAGCCAGAGTAGTTTGATTTAGCTGAGTGGCTGTGAACTGTGAGGAGATCACTTAAGGGAAAAGCACTCTGCTCTGGCCAGCCTGAGCTCCTTGTGTTCAGAGACTCTGGTCTTTAATCCAGAAATTAAAACATATTAGATTTCCCCAGAGGTTTAACTTAGTGAAATTTATCAACTGTTTAAACAAATCTGTATCTGTTTAACCATATTTCTAACTTTAGGAACTTAGTTTACTTTTGTACATACACTGATGTCAACTATATATATATATATATATATATATATGCACTAAATACAAATGTGCTGATGGCAGCTCACAGCAGTAGCTTGCAAACTGTTCTACAAACCTCTTCCTCCATTGTGCTCCGAACAACAGTTTTTAAATCAAACTATGTGACAAAGCCTGTTAATACTGGGTTTGTCCCTCCTGACGCCTGTTTTGGGAAACTAATGTGTTTCCCTTATCTTCACATATATGTAAGAAGACAGAAGTGCAGTGGTAGTATGGGTAGGGGCATTAGTATATATTCAGTCAAGCCCATGTCGTTAATTGTAGGAACTCTCAGGTAATAATTTGTTGGGAATTGATTCCCTGTCTGTGCAGCAGGCTGAAAACAGAATAGTTAGCTCTAAAAAGCTTCATGTTCTGTAGCTTCAGGCCTGGAAATTTATTTCATACTATAGGTCAGTAATATGCTGGATAGTGTGTGAGCTCTGTAATACAAGAAAATCAGACAAACCCCAAAAGAGCACTATTAAAAGCGTGACAAGTTTCTCATGGAAAATGAAGCTAAATAGGACAGAAATTGTGCTGGAATGCAAACAATTGGAATATGTTTCTTACTTAAACGTTCCTTGATTCTGAAAGCTGAACTGCTTCGTAAACAATATTGTAATAGTATCTGTCAGTGTTACAAAAGGGCAATAAAAGGCCGTGAGAAGCTTCCTCCTGTCCTAGAAGACCACTGAAATTTCTAGACTTAAAACATACTTTGTGTTGACTCCTTCCACTGAAAAAAAAAAGTTTAGGTTCCAGGATCAAGAACACGTTTTTAACAGATGTCTGGATTAATGTGTTGAATGTGTTTGTATGGACAGCTTCTGACATGATAGGATATTCAGTCAGAAGTTGATACAGCTCTTGTCTTACCCAGGGAAGCCAGGCCTTTGTTTTGCAAAAAGTGTTCCCTGAATGAATTTATTTGGGTTTTTTTGTTCTACACCATAGTGTAATTTTTGTGAGTTTTTCATGCTACTCTCAATTATTCTCAGTCTTACACTTAAGAGTTAATGAATTTGGATGCAGCATAGTCAGCCTGATTCAGTAACTCTGTGCCAGTCACATGTAAAGCAAGCAAGCAAGTTCTTTTTACTCAAAGGAGGTTCCCTTTTTCATTGGGACATTGTCAGCTTCAAGTGCTTTTATTTAGACACTAAATTTTGCAGGCTAGTTAGGAGCTATATAGGGTGATCTTGGCTTCGCTATCTGGTCCACAGTTAAAGTTGCTCGATGTTGTTACCTCCATTTTGCAAATTGAGGACTGAAGTTTAGGGAAAAAAGCTAAAAGCATTTCAGTTTAACTAAGCTAAGCTACTCTTACTAAACTGCTGGAATTCACACTCCAGCTACTCTCACTTCTGAGTGTTGAAAAGTGAGCATAAAAAAATGCTTCCTGTTTACTTACCCATTTGAAGAGGGAAATTAATTTTGTGTTTAGGAGGACTGTTTCCCTAGATTAAAATTTATTGAGCTGAGATTATCAGAAGCCAACGTTGAAGTGAGTGTTTAATAATTGTGTTTTCCAATTTTCACTCTGATCTTTACACTGCTGAGTTCTTTTTGTAGTACTTTTATCGAGCTGTCATTTGATTTCCTTAGTTTTGCAAATACTCTTGCAAATCCGACCCTAGGTGTCTCAGGTTGGGCACCTGAAAATAAGAACACAGCTAATCACTACTGGAAGATACTTCATGTAACTTGCCAAATATTGGCTAGTTTTCCTGCAGCAATGGGTCATGTGTCCATGTCTGAAGTGCAGTTTTTAGTTGGTTTAACAGTGAGGAAATTTTTGCATTGTGATACTTTCTCATGGAACACAAGGAACGTACAGCTCATAGTTGTCTTTGTTGTGATATTTTGCATTCTCTAAACGCTAAACTTACCATTTCTCTCAATGGATGCTGTCTGAAGAAAACACTACATGTGATCACACAGAAGTCTGTACATGCAAGTGGACTAAATTAAGATTCCTTGGACAATTTAATATTTTTTTGTTGCTTTCTACCTTTTTAAGGCTTGTGTTTTAACTGTTTCACTTAATGAGTATTTTGTATATTTGAGGTTTTCTGTCTTCCTTTGTCAGTAGGTGATGGTCACTCATAGAATTCTGATGCTTGCAACTCTGCAAGCAGTCATCCTATCTTGTTGTTTTCTTGCTCACCTAGATGAAAGCAAGGTGCACAAATCCTAGTGACTTCTCCAGTTGTTTGATGACAGTAGAGGAATACTGCTGTACTTTAATATTAGTTTTCTTCTAGGGAGAACTTGCTGTCGTGGTTGCTACGGATTTTGCCCCATTACCACTTGTCTCTTCGTGTTTTCCTTCCTTCCAAACTCCAGATGATATCTTTTCTGCACTGGTTCTCCCATTCTCTCTTGGCTTTACATCTGTTTCTCTTTTATCGTGTCTCTAAGCTCAGTTCTTCAATCTGCTACTAGAAAAATGGCCACTGCAGTCTTTTTCCTCCATGATCCTGTGTTGCCAAACAAGCTTCATCAGCTGAGGAAGTATAGTCTGGATGAGCAGACAGTGACGTTAATTGAATGATGGCTGAACAGCTGGAGAGTAGTGATCAGTGGTACAATTTCTAGTTGGAGGTGGGTAACTTGTGATGCACCCTGGGGGTGAATCCTGGGTCTAGTCCTCTTCAACATCTTTATTAACAATCTGGATGATGGGGCAGAGCAGACCTTCAGCGAGTTTGCAGGTGATACAAAACTGGGAGAAGCGGCTGATGCACCAAAGGGTCATGCTGCCATCCAAAGGGACATCAATAGGCTAGAGAAATGAGTTGATGGGAACCTTCAAAGGGAAGTGCAAAGTCCCTGGTGGGGAACAACGCCAGGTACCAGAACATGCTGGGAGCCAGGTGGCTGGAAAGCAGCTTTGCAGAAAAGGACCTGGCTGTCTGGTGAGCACCAAGTTGAGCATGAACCAGCAATGTGCAAAAAAAAGTAAATGGTATCCTGACCTGCACTGGGAAAAATCACCAGCACACTGAAGGAGATTCCTCTGTAGGCAGCACTGGTGAGGTCACGCCTAGAACACTTAATCCAGGTCTGGGCTGCCCAGTATGAGAGAGACATGATCATACTGCAGAGAGTCCATTGAAGGGCCACAGAGATGATTAAGGCATCTCTACAATCAGGAAAGGCTGAGAGAGTTGGCACTGTTCAGTCTGGAGAAGTCTCACAGTGGATCTCAATGTGTATAAATACCCAGAGGAATGATGAAAGCAAGACGAAACCAGGCTCTTAGTGGTGCCCACTGACAGGACCAGAGACAATCGGCACAAACTGAAGCACAGGAGGTTCCCTCTGGAAGTCAGGAAACACTTTTTTACTATCAAAGTAACTAAGCATTTGCACAGGTTGCCCAGAAAGGCTGTGGAATTTCCATCCTTGGAGATATTCAAAAGCTTTCTGGATGAGGACCTGGGCAACTGGCTCTATGTGGCTTTGCTTAAGCTAAGGGTTAGACCAGATCACCTGCAGATGTCCTTTCCAATTTCAAACACTGTGTGATTCTGTAAGCTTGCCCTCAGTTCCTGTACTTGGTGTGACAAACCCAGCAGGTGCAAGGTGGCTGCAAAAGACATCCTGGGCAGCGCTGCAGAGGCAGTGCTGCAGTTACAGATGCACTATTTTGAGAATGAAGCTACAGAGGCCAAGGCCAGCCCATAGGTAACACTCGTCAGAAGTTCATAGCTTGGCTAAATTTGATCATAGAATGGTTTGGTTTGGAAGGGACTGTAAAGATTATCCAGTTCCAAGCCCCTTGCCATGGCCAGGGACACCTTCCACTAGATCAGGTTGCTAAAAGCTCCATCCAGCGTGGCCTTGAACAATTCCAGGGATGGGGCATCCATGACTTCTCTGGGCAATTCTGTGCCAGTGCCTCACCACTCTGATATTGTAAAATTTCTTCCTTGTATCTATGATCTAAATCTACCTTTTTTTCAGTTTAAAGACATTACTTGTTGTCCCATACTACCTGCCCTTGTAAGAAGTCCCTCTCTAGCTTTATTGTAAGCTCCCTTCAGGTACTGGAAGGGTGCAATCAGGTCTCCCTGGGGACTTCTCTAGGCTGAACAACCCCAACTTTCTCAGCCTGTCTTCAAAGGAGAGGAGCTCCAGCCCTCTGATCATCTTCATGTCCCTCCTCTGGACTCACTCCAACAGGTCCATGGCCTTCTTATGTTGGGAGTCCTAGAACTGGACACAGTGCTCCAGATGGGGTCTCACAAGAGCAGAGTAGAGGGGCAGAATCACCTCCCTCAACCTACTGGCCACATTTTTTTTGATGCAGCCCAGGATAGGGTTGGCTTTCTGAGCTGCAAGCGTGCATTGCTTGCTCATGTTGAGCTTATCATCCACCAACACACCCAAGTCCTCCTCCGCAGGGCTGCTCTCAATCTACTGGTTGTATTGCATGATTAATGGCAGAAGGCACATCTCTGGCAAACAAGACAAACTGCTTGCCAAATTTAAATCTATACTACAAGTCTGTAGAAAGCTTTCTTTGCAGAGCTTAAGCGGGGTTGCTGTTTCTTTAACATTGTGAGCAGAATCGTTTTAGCTAATATTCAATTCAAAACAAATACCTAATGTGGAAAATTTTAAACCATGCAGTTAAAGTTATTATAAGCAACTGAAAGCAAAACTCAGCAATTTTGGATACCTGCTATTTATCTAGAATGATCTGGATATTCTTTCTGTTCAGATGAGAAATCTTTCAATTAGTAGCCTTAAAAATAACTATACAACTTCTGTGTCTTGTAAAAAATCATCAGAACTACTGTCATCAGGTATCAGTGACTTTACTTTTAGAACAGAAATATGTTTGTTTCCTCAGAATAGCTGCAGCTTACAAGCAAATGTTCTTTTTAGTAGACCCTGTTAAACATATTAACTTCTGTAATTTATGAACTATCACTGCTATTTCCTCATACGATATTCAGTTTGTGTCCTACATAGTCCGCTGCAATACCAAACTCTGCTCACCATCCTCCCATTTTTCAGCCAACGCAACATTAAATTGTGATCATCAGCCTGTTTATATAGTCAGAAATATCCTGAGTTGAGGGAAGAGGAGGAAATATATTTTGATTCCAAACTTATTTTTACCCACAAGGTTCATCTTCATTTGTCTGAGAAGCTGAGAGCTGCTACAGCATTCTGAATCCACAAGGTCTGATGATTTATTGCAAAAAAAATCCCACTTTCTAGCATTTGCATTTAATGTCCATACTTGAGATGTGATCCTGCATCTGTTTCAGATGTGTCATTTCACAAACTAAACTAATAGTCTATCTTAGTCTTTCCCACCTGGGTCACATTACTAGAACTGTCTGTGAACAGATAAGTTATTCAGATTATTAACAGATTTAGTAGCTGAGTCAGAACTGGACGATTTGGCACTCCCTGGGCCAAATAAGCATGCCAAGAGAGAATGTCATGCTGCAGTGTGTATTTAACATCTCAGTAAGGATTGCCTTATCTTGTACTGAATGTCCTACCACAAGGAGTTGAAGAGCAGGTGGTGGAGTTTAAGTGTGAGTGTGAAACCCAACTCAAGAGCTGTTCACCAGCACAAAAGAACTCAGGGTGAGGTTTGAGGTAGTCTAGCTATTACCTGTATGGGAAAGCAAGTCTATTCTGTCCATGCTTTTGCTAGCATTCAAGTGCATGTGTAACTGCATTGTGAAGGAAGAGAGGGAGATGCTGCAACAATGTGCTGCTTCGACAGCCTGCTTTTCTGGCAAACTATTATTCTTCTGTCTGGACATATTCTTAGTCATATGGTTTAGTTTTAAGTAGTCCTGCAAGCAGGGAGTTGGACTTGGTGATCCTTAAGGATCCCTTCCAACTTGAGATATTCTAAGATAGCTTTACGCAAGAATGGTCCCCAGGCAGGTTTGCTGAGTGGTTTGCCCAGATGGATATCAAGGACAAGATCTACATCTTTGAGAGTGGATTTATTCAGTAAGCAATCTAAATTAAACTTTATTCTGCGTAATAACCCCAAGTGATATGTGAGAGCTAGACAGGGAGAGGCGCCTGCCAAGAGCTTTGCAGAATTTCATTCTTAGCAGCGTTAGCGATCTTTCATTTTCAGCCTAACAGTATGTTCCTCACGCTGTCCTTTAATTGAGAATGATGAAAGAAGCAAGAAAAAAACCCACAATGTGAAGTGTAGGAGAGCCACATCTGGATCCTCTTATTCTATGAATTACGTTACTACTCAACCTCCTCTGGTCCCTGCCCAAAGGTGTGTTAGAATTTCAAGTGGATCACTTCCTCTTCAATTTTTCTTTCTCAAGACTGGCTCAAAAGTTAAGATAAAACTGCCTAAAGTCAAACATCTGAAATGAAATATAAGAAAAGTCCAAACATTATGTTTAACAGGATACAATCATTTGAGAACATGCTAGATGAGCAGTGGCCTTTACAGAAAGATGTAAAAATTAATTAATATCCTCACGAAATTCACTGAAAACCATCTGAGGTGTGAGAAGCTATCAGTACTATGGTCTCCCTCATCCATACTGAAGTTCATTTAACTGCAGATGAGCAGCTTCTGCACTATGAAGGAAGAACAGCACTATGCCTGACATCTGACACCTGTTTACTGCAGGTTACTTTTGTTTTTCGAATGAGCCTGCAGCTATTTTGTCAACATCACCAAAACAGAAATCTATATAGGTGATCACAGAGGAAAAGTAAAAGAAAAAAAACAGGGCAAAATTCAAAAAAGCTATGGTAATTGCTATCGTGTGTTATCTGTGTGCCTTTTACTGGCTCCTCATTCCTATATTACAGCTCCTCCCTGCCCTCCAGATGGCAGTTTCTAAACCAGTGAGGCCCAGTCTACTTTTAATTTGCATGAGAGTGGGCCCATATCTTTGCCAGAAAGAAGCTTCAGCAAAAACAAAAGCAAATCCTTTCCCCAGAGACATGGGGCACGTTGCACTAGGAATGGAATCCATCTGTCCTCAAATACTGGGATGACTCCAGGAATATCTTCCAGGAACTCTGGGGCACTGTAATTTCATTTTCCTGTCCTCGCCATTTGGGTTTATAGAATGAATATACTCCCAAAAGTGAAATGCAAAACAACGGACTATGAGTTGACAAGTTAGGAACTCCTCTTACCTCCTTTCATACCATTATTTTTGCAATATCTGTGGAGCTACCCACAATTCAAAATAACCTATTTGCTTAACTGAGTTATCTTTTAAGGACAGGAAATAGAAAAATATGGCCAGTCCAGGAGGCCTACTCCCAATCAAAAAAGCAAAGCTTCAGAAACTGGTCAAATGTTGCTAGGAGTGGAAATGCAAAGTCATCAACCTTCCTTAACTAACACATTGTCCGATAACACAAAAGCAGAAACTACATTACCAATTAAAATGAAACATTTAAATAAGAGCTCTTGCCTTAAAACATAATCACATAATCTTTTTTTTTTTTTTTTGGTAAGTTGAATGAAGCAGTTGGAATACAGAAGGCTTGTGGAAAAGTCAGAATATTAAAAATATAAGGTGTAGTCAAAATAGGGGTTAATGAAAAGTCAACAGGGAAGAAAGAGGGGAAAAAAGATCATTTCACAGCCGTGAAAATCAGAGAATTGTGTATGTGCACATAACACTAAGTGAAAGGGAACAGATAAAATAAGACAGACACCAATTTCCAGGAAGTAATTTCCATTTGTAAGGAAATGAACAGCTCTTATCTAGAAGAAGCCTTTTTGGAAAGAAACCAAAGTTTGATTCTAAAAGAATGTCATCTTGAAGTTGGCAAGCATACTACTGCTAAAAATCCCAGCACATTTTCTTGTTCTTTCTCTGAATATAAGCTGCTAAACCTTGAGCCGGTCAGAAATGTTCTTTTCAAACATATGAGCAAGCTATTCTTTATCCAGACAATAAGAGATAAATTGTGCTGGCAGGACTATGTTGGCAGCTACAACAGCTACGTTGGGAAACTCTGTATGGGTAAATCTAAAATGCTTTTAAAGCCACTGAGTTTAGTTTGGTGGGTTTTTTTTAAAATTAATCACAAATCTATTAAATAATTTTAGGTAGTATCAAGACACTCAACAATCAGGAAACTCCAAGGGCTGATGCTGACGAGCTGTGAGGTGCTTTAACATGAACACGTTACACAGCTACAGTGTAATTACATCACATTCATATGTATTTAGAGTATGGCAACAAAGCAATGTAAAGTAAACAAACTTCTGGCCTCATTTAAATCATTGGCTGTGATTTAAGTCAGTGCCCATGGACATTTTTACAGGCAGAACTTTACGCATTACATGCAATGTGTAAAACAGTTGTAGCTACATGTAATCCATGGGGAAGCCCAGCTAATACCAACATGAATTAAACACAAGCTTTCCATCCGAAGCGATGCATACAGTAAACTCAACATCAGTAAACAGTCAACATCAAACCTCTTTTTTGCATTTAATTTTTCATAATAAAGTGCAGGGAGAGAAACTTAATGCTCACAGTACTAACCACTTGAGAACAACCATCTCAGGAGTGATATTTGTAGTCATGCATGCGTGACAGCCTTTGCTTTTCTGTATTTATATTCAATGGTTTAAATCTTGATCAACAGAATTATATTAAGAATTCACTTTTTTAGCAATATACATAGCCAGGAGATTGTATAGTATTCTTTGAAATTAAAATGTATGTAATATCCTCCCAGGGTTTTCTGAAAAGTCAGCTGGGGTCCTTTACCTGCTCATCCTTCCAAACTACAATTCATCAGCTTTGACAAAACGCAGTGGCTCATGCAATTAACATATTTTTAAAGAATATGCAGTAACCTTAATGGCACCAACTGTTTACCATAATCTGTAACAACCTGAATTCATATTAAAATATTCAATTTTAATATCTGGGTGAACAAAGACCCTTTGCACATCTGAAATATCATTAGTTCTATGCAGGAGGGCTACAGCAGAGGCACACGTCCATGTTGAGAGTCCTGTTGAAATGTTGTGCTGCCTTCGCTCGGAGACCTTTCTGCCTTTGGTATGCTCACAGGATTCCTGGTTAGCTTTCCGGAATATTGAGTTTGCACATTTAAGATGGTGCTAATATATTTCAATATTTCTTATTCACAACAGACCTTCATGGTCTGAGAGTGATGCGTGGTAGAGTATGAACCTGCCCCTGCGTGAAAGCCATGCCAACAAACCTCACCTGTGTGTTTCAAGTGTGAACAGTTGCTCCTACGCTGCTGTTTCCCCCACCTGACACATTGAGGTGCAGAGGAACAGGGTAATGCTAAAGGCACTCTCCCATCTCTCATGGACTTGAACTGTGTCTGTCCCTTACACAGCTATTAAGCAAAAATTGGTTGGTGTCTCCAGCCTAGCCACGTTGTGCCTAGTGTTCTCAAAAGTCTTGATTAAACTGAAATTACAGAGGTTGTTCCAACTTGCCTAGGAATGAAATTGGAAATGCATCTTACCTACAACCTTATATACAGACGAGTACAGTAAAATACATTTTGCCTTGTTTTCTCTTTCTATTTCCACCCCCAACCCTCCTCCTTTGCTTAGGATTAGGTTCTTACACTCAGATTTTACTTCTGTGAGTTTTCCTGTATTTTCCCAGGAGACTTAAAGAATACATACTGCTGTGTCTTGGATTATTTTTAGATTTCCCTGGGAGAGAAATGGGAAAAGAGCATAGAGACATGCTCCTCCTCCTGAGGGAACAGCACGTCAGATGGTGAGATAGGGCTCAGCAGTACATGGCTTCCCTGTCACCATGGAACCAACTGGCTTGTCTACACTGAAAATATTTTGTTGACCATTTCCTGATATTATATCCTGTTTTGCTAACAAGGGGGGGTTATCCAGTCAGTAGATTTACATTTTCATTTAGTTGTCCAGTCAGTCTTTTTTTCCAGATAATAATTATCCTTATCTGCCTTATACAAATAAAAGTAGGGCTGAGCATACAAAGTACTGCCCTGAAATGTAGTACCAAAGGCAAGCTCCCATTTTCTAGAAATTGTACAGTATTTTGATTTGTTTAAATTGTTAAACATTCCAAAATTACATCAAGCAAAGATGTAACTGTCAAATTCACCTTGTCACTTTGTGAGCATGTTGAACATGTAAAAAACCAAAACAAGCTCATAGCATGTTTCATAAGTTTTAGGAATGTTAATCTGGACACAGGATTTAACTCCACCCGTGCTCTGCCCAGGATGCAAGATTACTCAGGCGCTTTGTGTGCTCCCATTTTCCTTTCCACGTATACATCCACACTGATCCTTGACAGAATCCTTTCCCTAGAGACACCCCTGGAGTTTTTCTTTATCGTTCAAAAGAGGCCAAGGCATTGTTATGACTATTGTATCTACAGGAGTTGATATGGGCAGAAGAAAAATTTTTGTTTGAATTATTTATTAGCTAGTGGCTGTACTCACAATGTCCCTGGTGTTGTCCAAACACTCAAAAAGAATGAAGTGAAGCACACCCTGCCTAAAGAATGGTAGTTAGGGCTGCAAAATTAAAGAAAACATGAGAGATCCTTAAAGTATGAACTGGTTTGTTTCCCTATGTCAGCAAAATACACAAGAATTTTATGGCCATCAGGGAGATGGCAAAGAGGCTTTGTGCGTGCAGTCCGGGTCATTGTGCCACTCATAAAGTATTGCGTGAAGAAAAACAAAGTGTTTACAGGAAAGCTGACAAACCAGCTGACGATGCTAGGAATGAATGCTCGTAAAGCTCAGGTACGGGAAGGTGACATGAAACTCCAGCATGGCTGGTCAGGGAGGGGTGGATGTAGGTGCTGTTGGTGGTGTGACACCACGGCTGAGCATGATGCAACACCATCCCACTGGGCTGCTCTCCCGAGCCAGTGAACCAGCCTGGTGGGATGAGCAGCTGGGTGTAAACAGGTGCCAGGGAAATACCTTGGAGTAGCCAAGAAAGCCAGCAGGAAGGCAGGATGGCACTTGTGTGGCCTCATAGGAGCTGGAGGATCTGAGGGGACAGGGCTGGCAGATGCTGTCCCGCTATTGAGTAGCGGGCATGACCATTGCTTCTTGCACTAGTGGAAAATCAGCAGAGGCGGGTGCCCAGGGCTGGGAGGGCAGGGGAAACAATGGGGCTCCATCACCCTCTGACTGCCAAGCTTGGCTGCCGCAGGAGCTGCCACTTGCCCTTGTTGGGTAATGGTTAATTAAAACAAAGACAACACAAAACCTAACCCTGGAGTCAGTGCACTGATCAAAAAAAGGGGAAAACCTCCAGCCTGTCCCAGAACAGCCAGGAGCTGGGGCCAAGCACGGCACCCAAACTAGCCCCCGATGAACAGCAGCTACCTCTTCTATACTCTCGTGAGACCCCACTTGCAGTATTCCAGTTCTGGAATCCCCAGCATAAGAAGGATATGAAACTGTTGGAGTGAGTCCAGAGGAGGGCTACAAAGATGATCAGAGGGCTAGAGCACCTCTGCTGTGAGCACAGGCTGAGAGAGTTGGGCTTGTTCAGCCTGGAAGAGAGAAGGCTCCGAAGAGACCTTATAGCGGCCTTCCAGTGCCTGAAGGGGCTGCAGGAAAGCTGGGGAGGGACTTTTTACATGGGCAAGTAGTGATAGGACAAGGAGAATGGCTTTAAGTTGGAAGGAGGGAGATTTAGATTAGCCAATAGGAAGAAATTCTTCATGATGAGGGTGGTGAGGCCCTGGCACAGGTTGCCCAGGGAAGCTGTGGATGCCCCCTCCCTGGAGGTGTTCAGGGCCAGGTTGGATGGGGCCTTGAGCGGCCTGGGCTGGTGGGAGGTGTTCCTTCCCGTGGCAGGGGGGTTGGAACTGGATGGGCTTTGGGGTCCCTTCCAACCCAAACCATTCCCTGGTTCTGTGGCTCTGTGATTTCAGGAGTCTGTGATTCCATGACACTATGGTCTCTGGTGCGGGGGGCTCTGCCCGCGGGGCCGGGAGGTCCCCGTCGCGCTCACCGCTGCGGAGCCCAGCAGGCGCTCCCGGGCCGGGCTCCCCCGCCGCCCCCACCAGCGCAGCCCTGGCCCCGCCCCGCCCCCGCGGCGCTGACGTCCCGGGCCGGGCCGGGGGGCGGTGCAGAGCGGCAGCGGCGGGGTGGGCAGGGCAGCCGGGCACGAGCAGCGGCGGCAGGTAAGGACGCGGCGCCGGGCGGCGCACCAGGCCCCGGGCCCCGAGCCCCTTGTCCCCGCGCCTCCTGCTGCAGGTGCCGGCGGCTCTCGGCCCCAGGGGGAAGCGGGGCTGTGCGGGGCCGGAGTCCCTGGGGAGAAGCCGCTCCTGCTGGGGCTGTGGGGAAAGGGCGATGCGGGGGGTGTGGGAGGGACGGATGTTCCCTTCGCACGGCTCGGTAGGGAGGGGAACATCGGCGGTGGCGAAGGGCACGGGCGCTGCGGTTGGGGAGGGGGTGCGCGCCCGCACTTCTCAGCAGCCGCGAGCCGAAGGGCTTCTCCTTCACTTCCTTGAATGAACTGTCATGGAATTTCTTTCCTGTTGGGTTGTTTGTTTTTCATTCTCTGTAAAATGCTGTCCCTGCTGACTTAGAGCTGAGTTCCCTTCCTCGTTTCAAAAACACTTCTTGTTCTTGTCATGGAAAAGACGTTTTTAAGAATCATGGAGTGGTTTGGGTTGGAAGGGACCTTAGAGCCCATCCAGTTCCAACCCCTTGCGATGGGAAGGGACACCGTCCACCAGACCCCATCCAGCCTGGCCTTGGACACTTCCAGGGAGGAGGCATCCACAGCTTCCCTGGGCAACCTGTGCCAGTGCCTGACCACTCTTAACGTGAAAAATTTCTTCCTAACGTCTAATCTAAATCTTCCCTTTTCCAGTTCCCCCACTTCCATTCCCTCTCATCCCGTCACTACTTGCTCTTGTAAAAAGTCCCTTTCCAGCTTTGCTGTAGCCCCTTCAAGTACCAGAATTTCTTTCCTGTTGTTGGTTGTTGTTTCGGGTTTTGGGGGTTTTTTTTTTGTTTTTTTTTTTCAATACCATCCCCTGTAAAATGCCATCCCTGCTGAGGTAGAGCTGAGTTCCCCTCCTCGTTTTAAAAACACTTTTGCACTGGTAGAATTGCCCTTGTTATGGAAAAGACGTTTTTTAGAACCATAGAATCATGAAGTGGTTTGGGTTGGAAAGGACCTTAAAGCCAGTTCCAATCCCCCTGCCATGGGCAGGGACACCTCCCACCAGACCAGGCTGCTCAAGGCCCCATCCAGTCTTGCTATTTTTTATGCAGCTTTCGCCAGCTGAACACAGCATAACCGATAGTGCAATTGAAAAACATCTTCTTTTGAAGTATCTCTCATTAAAGTTCTTTTCCAGGCTGCATTTTTGATAGCGCATCTTGCTTACACATGCTATACTCTCCAAAAGGTGGTACCCTATTCCAGTAACTTGCATCCATTACTGAATAGGATAACCTAAAAAGGTTCATCCCCTTAACAGGCCATCACTTGGATACACCTTGCCATGCAGCGTATTTATTGTTGATGCTTGCCTGACACTTGGCCTTCGAAGTCCTGACTAGTGTCTTAATGCCACCAGAGGCCCATGAGATTAGGGCAGCTAAATAATAGATTACAGGTTGTGTAAAAGGATGGTTGTTACCTGTTATTTCCTCCCAATACTGCTAATTGTCAGCCGTTTTTTACAAAGGTAGAGAGTAGTAGTATGTCATGACTTGTGTCCTGTCTTGCTCTCAAAAGGAAAAGACCTTTGAGGTGATCTAATTTCTTACAGTTCAGTTGGTATTGCTGGGCTGCGGAGCGGCCTATGAACTGGGTTCCCAGCCATCTGAGTACAAAGGTTGGCTGCCAGGCTGAGTCTTCCTTCTTTTGCAAGCGTGACAAATTAACAGGGTAGAGGTGAACTTGTGAGTTAAATGTCATCTGCAATTTTTCTTTGCAAGAGGGAGGGGAACACTGAGGAAGAAAAGCTATTAACAGTAGTAATGATTTAATGATTAAAATTATCCTTGTGCAAATTTAAAATTATAAGGAAATGTCTTCTTGCAGTGTTTGTTTAAATATCAGGAAACTGTATTAATGCACATGTTAATGATGAAGTGTACTGTTTATAAAATAACTGCAAAAGAACGATGTGAGTATTGTTGAGGTGGGAGAGTACAGATTGGAACTGCCTGAACACGAGCTAGAAATCTTTGTGATGTTTTTTCTAATATAGAAATTAAGATTTAGCTTGACTGTATTTTTAGTGGATGTATTTTTAATATGTATAAGTTAATAAACTACTTAGTGACGATACAATTATACTTTGACTGTGAAGCTATAAAGCCAGCAGTGTGAACATAAAGGCATTAGAGTTTGCCGCAAAGCTTAATAGCTTTCTGAATTAAAACTGTGTCAGTATTAGCTTGCAGAAATTGTAAGTTGAACTAATTTCCCTACCTCCATTTTTGTAGCCTGAGTGAGCATTCATGTGTAATCTGCACTGAGTACTGTGTCCTTCAGGATCCTGGATCACCATGCACTTTTGTTTTGGTACTGGGTCAGTATTTTGACCCATTAACCATAATTTTCTCGGCAGCAGGGTGAAGTAGTGCATCCTTGTGCCTGCTCTGCAGGGGTAGAGAAGGCTTTGTGACCCAATCTGACCTTCATGTTCTGTTGGTGTTTGATAATGCTGGTTCGAGGAAAGTTTTGAGGTTTTAGGTGTTCTGACATAAGTTATGTGTCAAAGTTGAGTGGGGACTAATGTTTTATTGTCACTTTCAGTACAAAATGTGGAAGTGTGAGATTAAGATGGCAGGTTCAAAATGAACAAAAAGGGGTGTGTTTTGGTTTTGACCCAATGTGTGGTTAATTAAGCTCTGGAAATCCTTTCTGAAGTGTGTGGATATTGAAAGTTTACAGGGGCTTGAAAAGCAGCCGTATGAATTAATGGAAGAAAAATCCACAAAGCCTGACCTGTACAGAGTACCTGCTGTAGCTCGCTGAGTTGCTGAGCTGCTCGTGGAGCCTGGGAGAATGTGTTGGGAAAGTACTGTCAAGTATTCACCGAAGTTTTATATTAATTTCAGGCATTGACTAGTGCAGGCAGAATACAGGAGCCAACAGGCTGTTGTCTGACCCAGTAGGGCTGCTCTTAGGAAAAGTAATGTTTATTCATCTGAAGTGTTTGAGAACAGCAGAGCTGAAGGTCTAGAGATAGCAGCTCTGGGTGATTATTTTCACAGAGTGATTATGAGTCGCCATCAAACTGGGAAATCAGTTTAAGTGGTGCTGGGGGCAGTTCTGGCACCTTTGTGTTGTTGTCATCAATGTCTTTGATCAACAGAATTAGCACAAAGTCTGAAGGAGACCAGGTAGGCGTTTCAGGCTTTATTTTTGATGCTCTGTTTTGGAGGACAAGAGGTTTTTGTTATATTTGATGGCTGTATTGAAGTACAAGATACTATTTTCAGGAGGGAGATGCCATAATACAGATAGGTAGTCAGCTTGGCCAGCAGTGCTGTGGAAGAAGATGTGAGGGTTATGGGGGATCATGATAAGCAGTTGGATGCAGTACTGTTCAAGTTTATCATTTAACTTTTCGTGCTAGTTAAGCTCAGTTAGCAGAATAATGTGTTCAATTTTGGTCACAGCCCTCTAAGAAAGAAAAATGCAAACATCTCAATTTGGCAGAAATGGTTATCAAGGCTTGGAAAGAGTTTGGAAAGCATCATCTACAGACACCACATTTGTTTGGCAAATGTGTTCTATAAAAGCTAGAAAAGCTCAGTTCCAGTAGAATGAGGATAAGATGAGGCGACAAGAAGACGCTACAGTCTTAAAATTAGAGAAGTGGTCTGTGTGCTTCTGTCAGTGACTGAATTGAAAAAGATGAAACTACTTTGAATGAAAGATTTGATGTAGTTCTTAATCTTTTGTGCTTTGAGGAAAGCTGGAACAAGCTGAGGTTGTGCAATCTCCTTTTTGCAAAGGTTCTTGAAAGTCAATTAGGACTTAAGTTAAGGATATTAATGACTTTCCTTATGACTCTTCTACCTCTTCTCACACAGGGGTTGAACTTGATTTCTTCAGGTGCTTTCTGTATTCTGGCCTGAGTTTATGTGGAAAAAGTGACTTTAGTGCTCAAAAGTAATGCAGTTTCTGTGATAAAGACCTGGACTCATTCAGTTATAGTTAGTTTTGAGGCAAGCCATTGCATTTAAGAGCAAAATGTTGTGGTTTAGAAGCATAGCCTGTAATTCCACAGGAAATGTAGGTATAGGATCATACTGTGATTTAAACTGGGAAAATCAGAGGGATAAAATGTGAGGTATTCATCATCTACTGTAGTATATACTGTATGTGGCTTATAAGCAGTGTTCAAATGGTACGGAATCTTCTGTTCTGAAACGCTTTTAAGGAACTGTCAGCCTATTTTAAAATGAAGAAATAGGACTTATTAAGTAGCATATGTTTCTTTAGGTACCCTCTGTTTGAATCTTTTTTAAAGTATGTACCGGCAGATAAAAATGACATAACATTTTAACATAACATGCCATGTATTTAGTTTTTTACTTGGTTGTTTCTTGCAGTGACTGTTATTTTTGTCGTAAATGCTGGTGACTGAGACTTGTGTTTCTGGAGTATTGATAGCCACTATAATAATAATATAAAGAACATTGAAAAAATACAATTTTTGAACCGAAGTCTGTGGATGAAACTTTTGTTTTGCTAAAATACCAGTTTTTCAAAGCTGGATGTGAAGTATCAGCAGCCTTCATGCTTTCTCCTAAGATTTTGATGGCAAGAAAAAGACAGATAAATCTGTGGGCTCATTAATCTGGCTGAATGATGTCTGTAAGTAATGACCATACATAATTAATAGTATGTATTTTACTGCAAAGAGCACACTAATTCTATCTTTCAATAAGAGACTATCTAAGAATACTGATTAATAAAAAATTATGTAGCCAAAGTGAGTTCTGGCTTTTTCTTTGGTTGAACAGTGTACAAAAACAGAGCAGAAGGTGATGGGGCTGGGGAGGGCTAGTTCAGTTTTGTCCTACTGCTGTGCTGCGTGCTGCAGCTTGAAGGCAAAGCTGGTTGACGCCTGTTGACCACCTTGTGAAAGTGGCTCGGGAGCCCCTGCAGTGCACTGACTTTTCCCATTGGAAATGCAGTTATTTGCAGCTAGGCAGCATTTGCCCTGCAGACACGGTGCTGGCTGCAGCTCCTGTAGGCACAGTGGAGCTCTGTGAGCTGAATGGCAGCTACTTCAGTAGCATGGCATGCACAATCGCTTGGTTAGCATGGGTTGGCATCTGTGCTGCTGTGGCTACGCTGCAGGTCATACCTGGGGTTTACGTGATTCATGAAGCCCTTCTGTCAAGCCAGGAGTCTTTCCTTGTCAGCTGAATTATTCTCCTCACTTTGCGAGTGGGTGGATGAAGGGTAGTTTCTGCTTACTCCAGGGAATGAGAGATGGATGAGGCATCTGGAGTTAAATCTCACTTTTCATACATGCAATGCACCGTGCTGTTGCTGCTGTGCTCACCAGATCTCCAAGTGGTAAAGGTAAACCAGTCTCAAAACTGGGATCCAGCCCTGGCAGTGCCGAACGGAGGAGTCACGAGTGCTGCTAGACCTGGGGTGGCCACATCTGTATGTGCATCTTTCACGATATGATCTGCTCTCAGAAAAATCGATAGAGAAATTCCCAGAGTCATCTAAATCTTGAGTGAACCCTGAATTTGTAAATGCTCAGCAAAAAGCATTTTGAACATAAAAGAAAACTTTTCTTTGGGTTGTTTGTTTTTGTTTTTTTTTTTTTTTTATAATTAGCCTGCCTTGAAAGAGCTTGCTGAATTCATTTTGCAAAGGTAGTTAAACAATTACATTGAGTATTATTTAGGTAGTGGATAATTATTTAGCTTCATGAACAAATTTGTTTTGTTCGTAATTAACAAGATTTAGCAGAATGATTTGGGGAAAAAAGGGGAAGCAGGAAATGTTACAAGGTCAGTGGTAAACAAAAATCTCTCCGATACCAGCAAAACCTCTGGGTGTATTGATAGCAGGTATCTATGGATTCTTAGGCCTCATCTGACGTTGTGTAAGTATTGTTATGCTTCATATTTTGAGCAAGTCCAGCTTGTGATTTGTATGGTCCAGAACGGCATCCCTCTCATCTGCTGTATTCTCCTTATTGCCACAACAGTCAGCAAGGTTTTGGCCATCTCAGGTTTGTTCTTAGTGTCCTGAATCCAAAGCAACCTGGCTAGAAGGTGATACTGCAATAACCATGTTCCAGAAGAAGCTACCCGTGTCCTTCTCCAGCCCTCTGGCCTGACCCTCAACAGAGGCTGCGCCTGCAGTGGGGTGAGGACATCCCCCCTTCTGAGTTCCCATTCATGCTTCATTCTTTACCACTTTATTCAAGCATAGCCCATCAAACCGGCTTGTACACTGATAAAGGTGATAGCAATAAAAATCCTTCATTAAATCCTCTCTGGCAAAGGTTGGGTATTTTGCTGTGTCTTCCTTTTTCTCAGCCGGGTGGACGCTGTGTGCACGCATGGTGAACCTGCTCACCATTGTACTCTGCTTATTTGAGGGAAGGCACTGGAGAGTTTTGGGAGAAGGATGCTCTGTAGCTGCACTGCTGGTTTAGTGGTGTGTGGTAACCTCATAAGCTGTTGGCCCTGTCTACTTGCTGCAACATTTCCAGGACAAAGATAAAAGCATTCAGGAATGAAGAGACTAACCAGTATTTTTAATAACTTCAATTTTGGTGTTTCTCTAGGTTTCATTTTTATGAGTATTTGGGCCGGTATAACGCCTGCCAGCCCCCCAAAAGGCAGAAAACTCAGAGCTGCCCCGTATTTTCCACTGCCTTCCCAGCAGCGTTGATGGTCTCTGGGATCTTCCACACTTCAGTGTAAGCTGCTGGCTCTGCAGAAAGCAACAAACCCCATTGCCTTTCTCTTCTCCATACCCCTATGGCAGAGGGACATCCTACATTTCAGCATTTATGCAATGGGACAGCAGGAGCGTGTAGCGAGGAATGGAAGGGAGCGGAGGCCAAAGAGGAGTTTCCCCCTCTCCAGGTGGCAAACTGTTACCGATTCAGCTCACTTGTCCTCTCTTGTGAAACTGCAGCATTTTTTTGCAGTCTGTTAAACCTGTGTAAAATTCATCGCCTCTACCAAAAGGTACACAAATGCCTCCAGTGGCCCTGTTGCAGAGAGAAATGTGGACATGAAGAGTGTACCTAGGGATTTTCAGTGTTATGGCAGTAGGACCGGAAAAGGATTTTAAAAGATCAGGGGCTTCAGAGGGGCCCTAAGATAACACTGTACTTTTATTACTGTGTAAAGATAAGAACATTTGGCTTTAGTTCACTTGGTGGTTTTGGGAGTGGGGAGAAATTTATTTTTTGGGTTTGTTTCTATTTTTTTTAATTTGTTACCTAGGTTCCTTTACAAAGATAGGGAAACTAATGTGACAAATCTCTGCCTCATTTTATGGAGTTGTAATAAGTTGTTATTTTTGCAGTGTTTGCTGATTGCTTTAAAGCTTTTGCTGTATTCATGCAACAAGCCTTTTTTGGCAGGGACCTGGGTACCTGAATGGCATTCTGCAGTATATTATGTGGCTTTTTTTGCTGTAGTGCAAGGAGGGTTATTTTTGTGGGTGCTACAGGATGCCTATTTTTCTTTCTCTTGTACTTGTTAGCTTGCCTTTCCATGAACATGCTGCCAGGCCCATTTTCTTCTCCTTTCTTATTTTTTTTTTCCAAATACAGCTCTACCAGCTGTGTATTCATTTGTTGAAATACATGTGCATGTTGCATCATGACTTTATTGTCCTTATTTGCTCTTAGCTGGGATAAAGCTATTTATCTGAGACTTCAGTGGTTTTTAATAGATTGCAGTAACTGATCTTGTGACTGCATTTAGAGCATTGCTTCAAATTTCAAAGTTCTTGGGAGACAGGAGAGAAATGGGCTTGTCTGTCATAGTTGTCTTCAATTGGAACTGTTGGGAACAAAGCATTTAGCTGCAAATTTGCAGAAGAAACAGAAGTTTCAAAGATGGGGTGTTGATCTTTGTCTTTAATTGTCATCACATTAGAGTACTCTTGCATCTTTTCAAGCATCTGAAATTATACAGGCCTTGAGGTAGTGTTTGATTCACTATGTGGTATGCTAAAATAATTTTTTCTTTGGATATTTGGAGATGCGTTATGGTCTTTTGAAAAAGTAGTGTAACACCTTAGTATTTTCTTAGATCATTTATAGAAGAAAAAATTTGGAGCTTTGGTTAGGGGAAGGATGCTTTTTACCATCAGAATGTGATACAAAACGTATTTGAATCTGAAACAAATTTTAGATCTTGTTTTATGTTTTGCTTTGAAGTTGTATGTTCTCTCAAAGAAGACTGTTTCTTACTAACCTAGGGAGATGAATCTTAGACATGAAGTTTCTTAGCCTGTTATCGTGCTGTACAAGTCATGTCTTGCACAAAATGTCAACACCCACAGAACGTGATTTTTGCAGTGCAGTGCAGTAAGTGGCTGCTTATATTTGGGCTATAACAGTGTTTCCTATTGTAAATGAAAATACATTTTTTTGATGATATGGCATCTGATGCTATGGGTGTTTCTGTGTTACATGCTGCATTATAATTATCTATATTCAACACCAAATTAGCAATTATTAATATAAATGATATGTTGACCTGTTGACCGTATACTCTTATGGATTATTCTCTTTCAATTTAAATCCTTTCAGCCTTTCCCAAGTTTTCATACATTACAAGATTATATCAGATTTATTTTAACTTAGAACTGAAAGTACTTTTTTGTAGCAGGTGTTGGAGTTCAGCTTCTTTATTTCTGTTGATACAGAGTTGTGTGTCTGTTCATGTAGTAGTCAGCATAGTAGGGGTTTTATGATATTAAAAACTTGTCCTTTGCAGCTTCTGTTACAAACCTTTTTGTTACAAACCTTTTTGTTACAATCCCCGAATGCTTACTGAGCTCTGTAGAAGGAGAATTCTTTTTATCCCTTTAAAAAAATGCAGTGCTATTATTTCCTGATTTGTTCTATTTTTTTTTTTTTTTTAATTTTAGTAAAAAATGGGGAATTCATGTGAGTAGTAAGTACCAACTGCTTGAGTGCATCAGATGGAAGTGGAAATTTGTATGGTTTAAAAGCAACTGGCTATTTGAGATGAGTTGTTTTCTGTGTTAGTCCTGGTTTCTTTATGAATCCCTGTGGGAGGGAAGAGGGTGGACAAAGGCCGCTTTATGCCGCTGGCATGTTTGCTCAGTGACTCTGCTGCTTTAGCCTGAGGAAGGACATAGAAGCAGGGGAGAGGGAAACCAGCAGAAAGAGGAAGAGTAGTTTGAGGTGAGCTCCTTCTTAAGGAACATGTCAAGACGGAAGAATGATGCCAAGGTGTGAAAGGCCGAAGTGTTGAGAGGACCAAAGTGACCTCAGGAAATTCAAGAGGGAACGCTTGAAGACTGTAGTGGAAGAAAAATGCTGCTTTGACCACTTGAAGGCAAAACAGGTTAGCATCAGGGGTTGTCCTTTCTGCCATGCCTGGGCTGCACTTTAAAGCTGAGTTTTCCTTCTCAATGGAAAGATGCTCTCTGATCCCCCTACATGCCCAGGAACTGACCCTGGGTGTGCCTGTCCATGAGTGTAAGAGGACCACGAGGCCTCACAATTTGGGCTAGGTATTTCACCCCAAGGCAGGTAAAGGTTTTGGAGTGACATCTGAAGGTGTGCTGAGGTGTGGTTAGTTGTAATTAATGAAAGCTAATTGGCTCGTGTTTTCCTAGGATTCGGCATGTTCTCTCTAGCAGCCTCTCTTATTTCTATCACTTGTCTTGTTGGAAATGGTCAAGGAGTTTTGATGGGATCCAGGTCAGACAGGAGCCTTCTTGAAATGATCTGCTACTTCATCCACTGTACATAGTTTATGGAGAAATGTTAATGGGCAGGGTACAGCTGTGTGTGAGGCTTATGCGGCTTTGTTTTCTTTAGTTTGATCAGCTGCTCCATTTTAAATTCATGCCCTGACTTTGTGATGAGCATCTTATAGTCAGGCAAACCCATAAAAGTCTCCAGTCAGACAATGAGGTAAGCAGGTCTATGCCATAAATACAGGGGTTTTTTTTCAAGTATTTAATTTTACTTTTTTCAGGCCTTTGCTTAAGGAAAGGCTGGTACCAAATCACACACCTGAAGATACAGGAAAACCAAGCTGAATATGAAATAATAGCCACATTTGCAGGAAAAACAATTTTATATTGTGAGGAATTAGCCTAGTGATTTTAGCAAGCATTTAAACACAGTTTGGTGGTTGATGTAGGGGGCTCAAGCTCATGTCTTGGCAGTGTTCAAGTTACTACTGTTGAACAAGGATGTGTTTTTCTTTTTTCTGCCACATCGCCCTTTCCTTTAAGCATGTCTTGCACATGTTTGGACTACGCTGAACTTTCAATATAAGCTCAAAGCTTGTACTGGTACCTAGGGAAGTTAGAAGAACTAAAGTGCCTTCTCTGTTATTGTACCTCTGTCAAGGTATTTCAATGCCAACAAAAGCAAAAGTGTGAGAAGAACTAAGCGTTCTTTAAAGATCTCCCTGTAGCTGAGGGAGGATTTCCCCTTCTTTGGGTACCAGGCCTCTCTTCCAAGGGCCCTCACCCAGCTGGAATGTGAATGGCTTGGTGTTGAGCTTTGGTGCTTCAGGCTATGGTGACTCATATGTAGGATGCAGACCTTGATTCAGTGATAGCTGATAAGTTTGATACCTCTTTGCACTGTTGAATGTAATGGCAATCAAATTTTGACCCAGATGCATTTGACTGATAGTGTTCATTTGGAATTCACCAGAGCGTGAATATATAATGAATACTCCAATATGTATTGTTAGCATGTCACCTGGGTTGGCTTCCTGAGTTGCATTGTGTCTTGCCCATTGTTCATCTGCCTGGGTCACTCTAGGATCCAGGCTACAGCGGAGGTGTGGTCTGGATCCTTGATGCTTCAGGGGCTGGTAGTCAAGGGCAGCTTCACAAGGTGGCTTCCTCTGAAGCAGAATCAGCTGCTGCCCTTAAAGAAGCCCTGTGTAAGGATTTCTTCTGGGTCATCTGCTTTTTTTTTTTCTTTTACTTTACTACTTCCAGGATTTCCTGCCTTTTGTGTTTCACAGCTTGCTGGCAATGAGAAGGATTTGCATGGCGTCAGTCCTACAAATGAGCATGCAGCTTCGCATGCTCTTCATGGGCTGCTTATACCAAGATAGATTGCAAATGTAGTTAGTACTATAGAGCAAGTAAAACTGGCTGCATCAGTATGGTTTTCTGAGGATGAAAGAGATGCTGGGTTTTGTTTTGCTTAGCAGCCAGGCTTTGTGACTAGTGAGAAAAGTAGTGGAGTGATGCAGGGCAGAACATCTGATGGAAGCATAATTTAAGGACTGGAAAGAGAGTTTTAATAAAAAACCCATGTTTTTCTCTCTTCTGCCTTCCCTTGTTGAGGGTGACCAATGTCATATCAGTAAGTGCTGGATTGGTGATGGCTATAATTACTTAGAAGCTGTCAACCTACAGTTACCTCTGCTCATCAGCATGAGGTTGGGAGAGTGATGTGGAGTAGACATTCACTCTAGAACACTCCTCTCACGGCAGGCTTTGCTCCCATGTGCCTAGCACAGCCTGGGAAGCCCTGCAGTGGAAAGTGCTTGCTGCATGTCCTGATCATTAGCAGTAAGGAGTATATTTTGTTCTTGTAGACTATTGTGGGTTGCTACTCTGCTGAAATCTGCTTTGGCTACTGACAGTGGTCCTTGCACCAGATGGTATTGCTCTGGGCTTGTTCTGGGTCAGCAGAAGCACCTTGTTGCCAAGCAAAGAGCACCCTAGGAAAGAAAGGCCTATACCTTTCACTTCCCCAAACACGTGTGGATTCACTAAATTCCTAGACTAAAGCAGCAGTCTGTTTTCCTGTTTTGAGAAAAATGGAAGTGGGGGGAATACTGTTGGGTTGAGATGGAGATCTGCTTTGCAAACTAATTTTAGCTGCAACTTAATGTGTAAGGGGGAGGCAGTTCAGAGTGGAAGGGCTTGGGAAGAGGAATGAGTCCCAGAGAAGCAGAGCTGCTAATTCTGGTGTTGACCAGAGTGATGTAGGCAGAGGCAGCCACATGATGTAGGGAAAGCAGGGTTTGGTACTGTGGCTTCGCCAAGCTGCAGACATGCTGAATGAAGGAAAGCTGAGAAGATGTGGTTCACCTTCCAAGGCAGAGTCTTGCTGGGCAGCAAGGCTCAGAGGCGTAGCCTGGACCAGAACCACCTGAGCTCCCTTGGCAGGATGGGGAGCTTCTTCTCCCAAACCAAAAGCAGTTCAGAGCATTTCATGCAGTTTTCCTTACCTGGAATCACATCAGTTGTGATTTTCTACAGTTGGTACTTTCTGCTGCCATGTTTTCTTTTAAATATCTTCACTGATCCTGTCATTTACACATATTTTGACTTGCTGATAGCTGACAGTTTTAACAATAAATGTGAGTTTTTCTCTAGAGAGCAAAGACAAACTTTACAATTTCTCTCTAGACAGCAAGGAAAAAAAAGGCTTTTCAAGGCTAGGAGAAGAGATAAACTATGGGATGCCTAGAGAAAGAGGAGTAGCCAAGTGTCAAAGTTGAAAATCCTTCAGTATAGTGAAGGCCTATCTTTTATTGCACTGCTACAACAGAAGGGCAGGCCAGGCGGAAGATTAATCCTCCATCCTACACACCCCTTCCCTTACATTTTTCAGTACAAAACTCATTCAAGAAATCTGCAACAGTAAAGACTTACAGGAGAGCTGCTGTAGTGATTAGGGCATTTCCTGGGTGGCTCAGGATTAAAACTCCGAAGCCACACCTGGTGTATTAGGGTATCGTATGCTGTTATTACAGGAGACGCTCTGTATACATTTCCAGAATGATGTCAGAAGCTTCTGTATCAGAGGAGGGTCATCACATAGCACAGGCTGCTGGATGCATGAGGAAATTAGTTAAATTAAAGCATCCAGTAAAAGTCTAGAGCATCCAGTAAAAGTCAAATCAGTTTTATAGAGTAGAAGCTGAAAAATTAGGTTCTTTTTGGATAACTTTTGAAATATACTTGTGCTTCTGTGTTGTGTGCTTAAACTTGAATGTCAGGAGATTTTGCTAATTTGTCACTTCTAAAAAAAAAATTATTATCTCTTAACACACAGAGGTATTATGCCTTAACAGAGGTATTTTTTCTTTTAGCAAAATTAGATTTGCATCGTTTACAGGTCATAACACTGAGAGGCTGGCCAGCATGGCTCACTCTTGTCTGTGAAGGGAGTATAGGAAGTGGCCGTTGCTGGTTGTGCAGGCATTTGAGAAGTATTCAATTAATTTCTTGGTTTTCCCTGTTCCAAAGTTATTGGAGTTATTCAAGCAGAATGTATTTTTTTTAAGTTTTTCAGGGGTAAACTATTATAGCTAGTAAGTTTTTTTCATTAGTCACCCAAATAAAGCAGAAACTCTGAACAATGTGAATTTCCTTTTAACGGAGCATTGATATCAAAATGCAGTGTCAGGATGATGGTTAATATTATTACTGATACTGATTTTTCTTTCTATGTAGTAGGATAGAAGCATTGGCTTCTCTTGTTTTTTGGGGTATACTGTGTCAAAAATGTACTACAGGTTTAAATACAGTCTTCTGAACTATAGCTAATGGTTTCTTTTAAATACCCTCTATTTATTAATAGAAATAATGAGATAATTCTTCAGACCTTATGCTTTTCAGTCAATAAAAGGAAACATGTACGTCCCTGTAATTGAAGACAGGTATGCTATTGTGTAGGGTGGAACGTAAGTTTTAGTAAAGAGAGGTGGAGTCTCCAATAACAGGGTGGTGAGGTGAAGGTATTGGTTCATCTGTCAGTGCATTTTGCAAAATGGGTCTGCAAGTTGCTTGTGTTTTTTGTTTTGTTTTGTTTTCCTTTTTTTTTTTTTTGTTCAGTGGGTTGTGAGTTGTGTCAGTTGGGTGGCTTTGTAATATTCTCTTCCTATTTTTGAACTCATTCTTGAATCTTTGCCTCAAGACTTCACATAGGTCTCTGGAAGGTGACTGAACCTTGTGTGTTTATTGTCTGTCTGTCTCAGCACCAAACAAAGGAATCAGCCTTTTCTGGGTTCCTGAGGAAGTACCTGACTTGAATTAACCCTCTAAATTCTTCCTTGTACTGAGATTTATCTCTGTTCTACACATAATTGTTTCTTTTATGCTGTGTTTTGAATTTTTTCTAAGATGACCTTAGAAGATCTTTAATCATGTGATGTTTTAAGACAACTATTACTTACAAGCTTTTATTTTTCTAGATCCCGTGGATAATTCAAAACAAAACCCCTCTTTCTGAGGAAGATTTTTCCTTCAGAGAGGAAATATAAAAAATCTATGAGGGGTTTAGTATTAACCTTCCTTGCCCATCCAAGAGGATATTCAGGTCCTATAACTGTGTGAAGAATTATCCATCATGAAAGCAGATTTGAAATGTTTCTGTTCACAAGGAGGAATTTGAGTTGATCATATCTGACTTCTGTGTAGAATTTCCTAATCACTGTAATTCAAGCTCAGTCAGCAGTGAGGGGTCTTGCTTGTAATCACAGATGCATTAATTACATGTTTCTGTCATCAAAACTGTTTCCTAGACCTTTTGTTTGACACTGACGTTTCTGAGTACTTGCAGTATCTCCAAAGGCTGAAAACAGGAATTGACTCTCGAGTGTTTCTGGGCAGAAGGCACTAGCACTTATCTTTGTCTGTGTCTGTATATGTGCTGAAAAACAAATAAAAAGGCAGCTGCTTTGTGGACTGGGTGTAATGTTTTGCAAATCAGACTGAGAAATATTAAACTCGGAAGATAAAAAAAAGTAACCCTTATTAAAAATTTCTGTTATAGGTCAAAGTTAATTCTACAAAAGATTTTCAGAATTATTGATTGCCTTTGTGTTTAAAATGGTGGCGGGTTCTAGTCTGTGTGGCTTCTGTTTCCAGTGACTGTGTATTACAGCTTTTTCTGCTAGACCGAGCAATATTCTGTATTTTGCTTTCCATTTAAATATAGTATATTTTTAACCTATGATGATATGATCCTTATCCTTTTTTGTTTGGCAAAAGGTTCTTTTAAAACTTCATGGAATTTCTACATGGCTGATGCTGAACATACACAGGAAATTTGTAAAGATGTGCAAGAAGATATTTTGCCTTGGCCTTGAAAGAACAAGGGGATGTGTCTTCAAGCTTAGAAATTAGTAATAATTTAATTTTAAGTGCAAAGGATTTTGAAACTATTCAGTTAGATTGGGCTAGAATTGGAGGAAGACTCTAAGGTGCTGCTGTTGATCACAGAAGGTGTTTGAATTAAAAGAAAAAAGTATAAGACGATTTAAGTATCTTTGAAGCATGCTTAAGAATTATTTCACGTTATCCTCTTCTCTAATTGATTAACTGGATAATAGGTTTAAATGTGCCAAATAACAAAACCCATGGATTTTATAGCAACTGATCTGAATTGATCTAATTAAGTTTGTTTTTTTCCTCTTGTGTCATCTGAGTGAATCCTAATGAAGTGTAGCAGGTTGAATTAAATTGGGTTGTGCCTATCTCTTGGGAATGGTGTTGAGAAAACATGGTGTTTCTTCAAGAGCATTAATAAAAGTACTAAGTGGAACTGGCTATTCAATGCATTTCTGCTCTACCTACACGTGCTCCTTATTAATTTAGGCAATTCCATTTGATTGTCTTTCATGATGGTCTCCATGTTGAGTGTATCGACTGTACTTTGTATGTGCAGAAATGTAGCCAATACGTGATTTGAATCTGTGATGTCAGCTGCTAAATTTTGGTTATTACCCATAATAATGATTTAGCCTTTTGTATTTCTGGACTGCCTGAAGCTTCTTCTGGGCACTTGGATTCTTTTGTAAATTTCACATCTGTAAGGTCTTTGGAATAATAGTTTTTCTTAATCTGCTTTTGGGGGCTGCCAAACCAGCAGTTAAGATTTAATTAGTACTCTTCTAGAACAGTTATTTTTAATGGTCACATTGGCTGAATCTCTGTGATCCTGTAAAGTGCCCTACTTTTATAGTTGGGAAACGTGATTTTGACCATCCTTGACATCAGGTAGTTCAAAGAAATGCCAGTAATCAATTTCAGAAGCTCCACTGAAGGAGTTCCTGTTATGTTGTCTCTTTTTCCCTTCATGTTATGGAAACATGGGAACAAAAAATACAGTTGTCTGGTAAATACTATATGCTCTTGCTTCTTTTTGAAATGGTTAAAAATGCCTCTTTTTCAATGAAGGTAAAAGTTATGATTTTTTTGATTGGCCTTGAATATCTGACCTCAAGCTGAGTCCAGGTAAACCAGGCCATGCTTGTTCATAGTTTGAAATTTTTTGCAAAATGTTGCAAGTAACATCAACTAGGGAAGATAAGAAAACCTGCTGACTTTTCAGAAATATTGAACAAAATCTTCAGAGCTGTGGGAAAAACTTTAGCTTTACAAAGGTCTGAGTTTTTAAGCTGAATCATTAAGAAAACAGTCCTAATTAATATTTCAGATATTATTCCTATTTCTGCATCATTTTTTTATGTCTAAGAAAGGAATATATGCTAAAACGAATAAAGTAGGTCTGCTTGAACTTTGAATGACTCATTTTTGCGCCTTACAAAAAGGAGATGTTTGATCTGTATCGGTTCCCTTAGACTGCATCCTTTACATATATTTTCAGACATGTGGAGAGCCAATGTAACAACTTGCTGTGCCCTTCATGAGGAGCTTCTGCTCTCATCTCTGCCTTCTCATGGATATACTTTCTGTCTTATGCTGGCAGTGGAGCTGGACCCATCTTCTGTTTGAACGGGGAGAAATGATTTGTGTAGATTTAGCCATCTCTTTGGCAGAGATATTATTCTGCTAGTGCAGTGTAGTGAGCTGGTTCACAGGCACCAAGGCTGGTACTGCCTGCGCTGGGGAGGAGAGGACCAAGAAATAGGAAATGTGACTTCTGTCCTTGGAGCAGTGAGATGTTAAATTATCTCACCTTCTTTCATTGGAGGGAGATGGGTTGGTGTTTTTTTTTTCTTTTTTTGGAAGCTCTTCCCTAAGTCACAAAATGTCCTACATACCTCTTGGTAGTTGCCTAGTTGATTGTGAGTGGAACGTTACCTAGTGAGTAAAGGAACTGAGTTGTCTTGGCAGAGGGTAAGGAGGGTTTTACTTGAGTTTTTTGGTGGAGGTATCTGTGGTTTGTGGGGAAGAGCAACATTGCACTGATCTTGTAATTGGGAAATGGAAAATTCTACGTACACTGTCTTTGAGAGAGTTTCTTCCTGGTGTGTTTTTAAACCAGCTTGCATTTATGTTTTATACATTGGCCATAAATGAAAGAAAAGTTTACTTTTTATAATGTGATGTTGGAACAGGAAACAGGAATTTTGATACATGACTAGATCTGCACAAATGTGCAAATCTTAGCTGTGCTTTTGGCTTTAAGCCCTAATGCAAATCTCTCCTGTCTGACAAGCAGCAGGGTGATTAATCTTCTCCAGAGAGAGGAATCCATACCCTAGTTTTAGACAAAACATGATGATTAAAGTTATTTGTAGGTTAAATAAGCACAAACCTTTGTTTGGGACTACTGAATAGAGTTATGTTGAAACATGCAGAAACAGGACTTACTCGTATTCCTGTTGCTGTTGCTTCCATGTTTCTGGTTCACAGCATCACTGGGAGTCGGTGGTGTTACCAGCTGAGTGTGTAAGTAATATTAGGGCTGAGGACAGCTGCCCGGTGGTGGCTCATAGGCTGGGGGCTGCTGGGTGTTCTTGGGGCAGTTTAGAGGGAATGAAAGATAACTTTAGTCGTGCTTTGTTTTTAGAAAGCAAGAGAACAACAATTATGGAAAGTTTGAAGGGGAAAACTGGGTTTGGCTGGTGTTGGAACTCTGGTTTGTAAAGGAATACATTTTAAATATTGAACTTTGGAGGTCTGAGGCAAAATGTTTGTGTTGTAGTTTGTAGTAGGAATAATCCGTCCTTAGGAGAGGGAAGAAAGAAGAATAACTTAGCCTACATTATTATTTTTTTTTTTAAAGTGATGGGAAGCTTTCTTCCCATCGTTTTAGTTCTTTCTTGCTGTTTAAGTAAGACTATATGACCAATAACCAGCAGGTGTATGTTGAATGATCACTAATGCACAGTACTAAAAAATAAAGCTTTGATTAAAACAGTGATGAATTTGAAGATAAAATGTAGATAAGAAGGGAGAAAATACCCCAAACTGGCTTGCAGCTATATTAAAGCAATTTCTGTCTTTTCCTGTGCCAGGAACCATCAGCAGCTGGATGAAGAAGAGTAGAGGTGTGTCTCCATTAGTATTTTAGATCATCTCAGGACCTTGCTCTTGTGGTGAACCCCCTGGTTGTCTGCACTTACTGCATTGCAGATCCAGGCATCAAACTGGATCCCATTTGCATCAGAACAGTGTGGAAGGGTCTCCTTATAAAAACACTTAATATGCATCAGCTGTGAGTTCATATCAGTCCAGAGGCCCAGACTAGAGACTTTTGTTGCTGACTAGGTTTTGTAAAACCCTCAAGACGCCTGTGGTATGGGCATCAGGCCCTCAGCGCTGCTGTCTCACTGTACAAATTGGCTCCTGTTGGGCTGTGTTAGTTGCTGACATGGATATGTCCATTGAGTTTAAAACTTATTTTTCAAATTTATGTCAGGACAGAATACTGTAAATAATATGCCCTAGATTTCTGAAATTTGTCCTTTCATTGAGGTAATGGGTATTATTAAAATCTCTGCAATTAGTAAAAAAATTAAAAACATGCAAAATACTCGCCAAATCAGAAGTATCTAAAGTTGACCATATGGGGCTTCTCTGACTTCTCTGGTCTTGCTCTAAAATGTTTGCAATTTAATTCAGAATGCTGTAGGAAGGAATGTAAAACAACAAAATGGAGAAAAGGTGTCACTTAGATTTGAAAATAATATCAGTCTTTTAATTTTTCATCTTGTTCCAGAGATGAAAATTCATGTAATATGACCCTAGCCCCACTGTAATGTTAAAGTCTGGGTTAGTTAAAGAAAGAAAGACAAAATGGAAACTGCATATTCATGTAGTCGAAGGAGGAGAAAGGAAAAGTGGTTGTGTTAAGCTTCTCAACCTCTGGAGGTATAAAATATTTCATGTAATCTGAAATGAAGGCTCAAGCGCTATAGGTAAGTGCTCTCATCTTTGAGTTGCTGAGTCCAATTGGGAAGTAGCAGTGGCAGCATGACAGTGCTCATCCTCTAGAAATTTTGTTCCAGCTGTAATTGCTCAGGAAGTTTTGAATTTAAAAACACCTGAGCCATATTTTGCAGCTGAATTTACAACCTGACTAAAAGCTTTCCTTGACTTCACTTTTGGCCTCCTTGCCAAAATAAATAGGCTGTTCTTAGCATGTGACCACGATGGTTTGTCCTCTGCATGAGCCTCTGTACAAAATTTGTAATTACACTTAAGTGTTAGCCATGATTCTGCATGTGTTATTTTCAGTTTGCTTTCATATCAGATTTATTGAGACCGCATGTGCCTGTGGTTGCTGTGTTTTAGTACAATTCCCAGCCTCAGGAATGGCTCTCTTGCGTCTGAAGAGACAGTGCTTTCACTGTGTTGCCTACACCATGAGACTTGCTATTGAAAACCATAAAGCTACCCCAGTTTTCTTCTGAAAGATGGGTTTGGCCAAGCCTGGTTTCTTGTCTAGTTCTTGTAACATTTGGACAGAAAATATGTAATTATTTTTGTGGTAATGGTGATTGGTAATTTTTAGTCATTGTTGACTTTTAACAGAATCTTTTAAGCAGGGATGCACTTTCTTGCAACATTCCTGTTAAATTAATAAATAACATTTTCTACATGGTGGAGACAGGGTGTAGTGTTCAGATGATGTATTGGAGGTTGTAAAATGAGTCAGTAAAATACAGCTTGACTTTGTTCTCAATGTTCTACCTTTAGAACATCTAACTATTTTCTGAACAAGAAGTGAGCGTGATGTTCTAGAGCTGGATTTCTTGTAACTCATCATCCGTAAAAGTATGGAGCTGTGAGAGCTGCATCTGTCACTTTCTGTGGCTCTGTGAGACACTGAGTCGGTAAGAAAAACAGCCTGCCTGGCAGGAGTACATTTGTCGTAGGCTGTGGCAAAATCTGAGGAAAGATTAGCTGTTGTCCAGAGTCCGTAATCTGTGTGACCCAGGTTTATGGAAGCCCAGGACCTTCTCAAATCTTGCAGAGAGCTCGTGCTACCAAAAAATGAGAGCTGAGCTGTGGTCAGGATGTGGCTGATGTGGAAATTGTTATGGTTGGCAGTTTTCCCTGCTGCTGAGATCTTGTCAGTGCTAATCACAGATTTTGCTCTGATTCATTGTTGTTTGGGTGCTTGAGCTTTACAGCAATTGGACTTCTGTGAAAATAGGAACTTCTCTGGAATAGTAGAGTAATTAAAGGTTATTTTAAAATCAAAGAATGACTTGGGTTGTAAGGGACCTTCAAAGATCATGTAGTCCAACCATCTGCCATGGGCTGGAATACCATCCATTAGAGTGGGATGCTGAAAGCTCCACTGAAGCCTGACCCTGTATGTTTCCTGGCGTGGCGCATCTACAGCTTCTCTCGACAACCTATTCCAGTGACGCACTGTCCTCATTGTAAAGAATTGTTTTCTTACGGCCAATCTAAATCTACACTTTTTCAGTTCAAAACTGTTGTCTCTTGTCCTGTTCCACAGGTAGAAAGTCTCTCTCCATCCCTCTTCTAAGCGTCCTTTCATATCGAAAGCTCACAATCAGGTTTCCATGGAGCCTTCTCTTCTTTAGGCCGAACAACCCCAGTTGTCTGAGCCTGTCTGCACAGGAGAGGTGTTCCAGCCCTCTGATCATTTTCATGGATTTTATTCTTAGAGTATAGATTCCAGATCTTTTTTTTGATACTGGGATAGTGTAAGCAATCTCTTTGCAATTACTGTCTTTCACTGTAATTACTGCTTTCTTGTGTCATAGCAATGGGCCCATTATACTCATCTTCCCAATAAAATCAATGAGTTTGCTCACAAAATGTGTTCTGTGTCACTTTCTCTGAGTAACTTTTTTTGACCTTGCTTTTGAGACTGTCTTGAATGGCTTTTATGCTCTTTTATGTCAAGAGAAAGCTTTCGGTCTCATCCCTCAGAATTACTTTTATCAATTACATCTGTGAACTTGGCAATAGATATTTGTCTTTTTTTTCTGTAGACAAGATTGATTGGATTTGGACAAGAATCTTTCTTTTTAGCTACCTGCTTCTTAAGGGGGAATTTCTTCTGAGCTCACTGTGATCTGCAGAGAGTTGTGTGTGTTACAGCCTATAAATTACACCCATACTTTTTCTAAGAAGTACAAGCTGATCTGGAGAGATGAAAAGGAGATTGAAACTGGCAATGTAAGCGTTTTTAGGAACTAATTCTGTCTGTGAAAGAATTATGGTTTCTGTACAGAGAGGGATGGCAATAAACCATTCCTGGATTATACCCGTTAATCTGCAGATGCTGATTTTCATTAGTGTCTAGTATTTTCTTCTTTAATGAAGTGGCCAAATCAAAGTTGCTAGTATTTGGAAATGTCCAGTTTACTTGCTTTTTGTTATTCTGGTAGTAAGACAGAAAGTACAATTGTATTTTTTCCAGTCCAGCCTCTCTTCAGTGGTTTGAGGACAAGCACCTGAGGTTTCCTGCAGACCCTCCAGCAGCCTTTGATGCTGCCATCTACAGTGCTTAGTTTATTTGATTTGACTTGGAGCCTGGCTGAGTATGTGTTCTTGTATTTCTAAAATATTGGTTCCATTTTCACTCTAGTGGTGCATGACAATATTTTCTTATTGCTGGATTAAAAACCAAATTATAATGCAAATGTGCCTCTCTGTTCTGTTATTTATACACATATGCAATTATCATATAATCACAGAACTATTTGGCCTAGAAAAGACCTTTAAGAACATGAAGTCCAACCATTAATATAGAACTGACAACTCCACCACTAAACCATGTCCCTAAGCACCACATCTACACAAAACTGATAAAACTCAGTCCACGTTGCTTTCTTGCTTATCTCTGTATTTACTTATTTACTTAGTTTTGCTTTATTACACTGCAGCTGTTGGAGAAATAAGGGAGATAAAACAGAAGGGATTGCTCCAACTCTGTAAGATAACCCTGAGGAGGGGAACAGGGTGACATCTGAAATCCATCAACAAGGAAATCCAGGATAAGCATAAGGCAACAAAAGAGGCTGACTAACAAAAGAGATACCTATTTGAGGTTGAGGGAACTCATTAGCATGGCAAAACCCCACCCTCAGGTGGGCAGGAGCCCCCTACCAAGAAAAGCCCCTTCCTCTCTGAACATCCACAGTAAAACAAGAGGATACTGTAACTTTCAATGAAGATGAGAAATTGCCAGGACCACTGGGAGCAAGGATAACCGGGGTTATCTGTAAAAATACTGATAGCTGTTGCTTAGAATGTATAGAATTTCATTGTGTGTTAGTTGAGGTGTGCTAGCTTTGTGGAGTTACAGCCTAGCACTCAGCTCTGTGCAGATACGCAATAAATATCTTGACTCTATGTGTGAGTCGTCTTTTTGCACCAGATGAAAGAACTCTGACTTTTGGGACAACACAGTAAGAATATTATACAACTGAAGTTCAGAACTCAGGGTTCAGGGAAGTGGCTGGAGTTGTGTGTTCGTACTCCCTGGAGTCTTCCTAAATCATTCACCAGTGCAGCTGAAGAGAACAAAGTTACTGATAGGCTTAAGGTTCCAATTCAGCTCCTGACTTTCTCTGTTGGAAGTGTAGGGTTCAGGCACTCATCTAAAAATCAATACAAAACGTATGGTATTACCACTAATTATTATAGGCTTTCTTCAAGTACTTTCCAGAAAAATTAGTTAATTTGTGGAGAGTTCTTGAATTACTGGTGAGTTACCAAAAATTCAAAAGCACTCAGAAGTTTGCTTTGTTTTCCCTTAAATTGGTGATTAGGAATATGCCTCTAAACTTCTTGCGAGGGTACTTTGTTGCATTTATCTGTGATCATGAGTTAGACTGAATCCCAGTAATTTATTCTATCTCTGCCTGTTTCTGAATTAGCTTGGCAAAAGCTGATGTGAAATGCAATATGCGCCTGCTTTAACTGGTACAAGCCACTGCCAGTCACACCAAAATGTGCTTTTAGCTGACATTTATGATGGTCTACAGAGAAAGGAATTTCTGGGGTCTTGATTACTTATCATAATGTCCGGCTTCTGCAGTTCAGGTTATGGAAGGTAACGACCAAATATTTACATACCAAACCAATATTTATGCTAAGGGATAGCATTTCCTTTAAGTATTTGGGAATCAAAGGAAGGACTTTCTTACCTTACTTTTTTCATAATCTACTATTCTACTTTTGTACTGGAGCTGAGTCCCTTGTGTTTGGCAGACTTGAGACTGCTTGGTAGCTTTTGTTTTATGTTTTACACAGAGTTCAAAGAGAAACAGATGGGTGCATAGTCTTAAAAGAGAATAAACACATCAGTTCTTGTATTAGATCACCTGAAGATGAGCAATAGCTTGACAGCAGGGTGTGTCGGGTGGGGAAACGGGGCACTCTCATTTAAGAGCAGGAGCGTATGAGATGTAGAGGAATAGGTGGGGATGGCTGGAAAATGACATAACTGTAGGAGAATTTAAGCTTCATTGGTTTAGAGAGTCATCCTTAGACTTCAAGAAGTGTTCGTTCTTTCCAGTGTTTACACTTGGAAAAGGTGGTACAGGAGGGTGTAAACAAATACACTGCTGCAGTGCTAGCTGAAGGGGTTGAAAGTTACCTGTCCTTTTCGAGACTCTTTGTTGAATATGATTTAAGCTAGAATGCTTGAGCACTGCTGCCAGTGGTCACACAGTGTGGTCTCTGAGCTATTGGGGTAGCTAACTTCACCTTGTTAGCTTGAACACCTCCCAACTAAATCTGCAAGAGAGTGTGTCTGTCTGCTCCTCTGTATACTTTATCATGAGATGGCTTAAGACGCCTTTGATTTTCCTTTGATGCCTTTATCAGTTTGCTGAGTTCTGCCTTGTACTTCCTTTTTCCCCCTCTCACTGCCTGCTGGTTTCACTAGGGCTGACTTCCACAGGCTGAAAGAGTTAAGTTGGTTTGAAGAACTTCTTTCAGACTCTGTCTGGTTTTCTTCTGTTTTCTTCTGGTCCTTATTTCTTTTCTGTAATGCTTCTGAAGTAGTGTCCAGACCATAACTGAGGAGTTCTTTCTTTAATTTTAACTTCAGCATTTTTGTTGTTGTTGTTGATCTTGCTTCTTGCTGAAATCTGACATTGCATTTTGGGTTTTTCTGCTTTCCCTGTTTGTGCTTGTTTCTGTTACTGACGTAGGTTTTGCTGTTGGTGGAAAATGCTTGTACAGATCGCCTTAGCATACTTTCTTAGTTTGTCAGGAGGCTCTACTCAGGTTGTTGTAATTGACAAGAATTGGGACAGAAACCTCCCTGTTTTGTTAGTAGGAACTAAAATAGGAACAATGTTCTTTAGAGAATGGTAGCTTAAAAAATTGGCAGAAGAGCAAGAAATCATCAGTCCTCATTGAACCAATATGAATCAAGTTTATCTTCCCAATGTCATAGTCAAAAGACCACAACCTCTGTGGTTAGATTTTTACAAGCTTACAAGCTGTACAAAATTCATCTTGGTCTTGTTTAATGATGGTTGAAATTGGACAAATACTGGCTCATCAGAATTGTAAAACTAGCTAGAATTCTGTCAAGAAATTAACCAGAACCACATGGCTGCAAATAAAAGCTGTTTCAGCCTAGCTTTCATGATATTGAGGGTTTTTTGTTTGTTTGCTTGCTTTGTTCTCATTTTTAACTATGTTTTGTCAGGCTATGTGTTCTTAATCGGACCATATTTTTTGGGGTAGCTAGAGGGAAGGGGCAGGAACAGGGAGCAAAGTCAGGAGTGTGTCTGGGGTGAACTGCTTTGAGTAGCAAGTTAAGACCCAGGAAGATGAGATGGTTTAGAGTAAGCTGTCCCAGTCTTTTGCTTATCCTGTCACTACAAGACCTCCTCTTCTGCTCCTTAAAGTTTGTTCTTTAAGGAGCATGGATATTCCAGGCAAAGGTGTTTAAGGAATGATACTGAGAGTTGCAGCCTTGCTTTACTGAGGTCTAGAACACATTTTTTTTTTGTAATTGGGAATTATCACATTTAATGTAAAGAAAATAAAATGAGATTTATCCTATGCTTTAAGCATAAGGAATTGGCTTGTCTTTTCAAATACCTCTGAGTAGTAAACACAACAGCACAGTGGGTGTTTCCTATGTGAATGCTAAATACAAAGTGAATACAAATACAAAAAAGTGAGTCCAAAAGAAGTACTACAGAAATCAGTGTTGAGCTGCTCAGTATTGGAAACGTGTTGATACATGCAAATCTACAAGAAAAACAGCATGCTGTGCTCAGATTATCTCATGCAGTCAGAACACATAGCTTTAAAAGATGTTTTTGTGTAGTAATTCCCAGATGTGTGAATGACTGCTCTTTGTTTTATTTGCATACATCTGCAAAATATGTTGGATATTAACATGTCAGCATTAACCTTTTCAAGGCAAGTTGGTTTTGAAGATACCTTTGTGCTGTGCTGCATTCTAGTCCTTCATTTTGTTTTCTGGGTTGGCACATGTCTGCTCATGACACATTTACCTTGCTGATATCATCATAAGGATGTATGAAAAAACTGTGGTTTGGTATGGCTGAACTAGAGTTTGTTAGTGCAGAGGAGTTTTATGGTAAATTGAAAAAGTAAATAAATAAAAATTGAATGGGTTTAATATTCAGTTAAATAATACAGTTATGAGTGTATTGTCATTGGGTCAAAAAAACCACACAGCTCTGTACTAAATCTGCAGTTCCTTTGAAATATGACATCACCTTCAGTGGAGTGCTGAATGCTGCCTTAACTTTGATTTATTGAATTTTTATTTTAACAGTGAACTAGGATAGAAAAAAATAATCTGACATGAAGCTATCTCTGTGTATCAATGTTTTCCTCTCTCTGATCTGTCCTGTATGTTCACTATACCTTTCCCAAAGCATTCTAATGTGCCTGGTGTAGCCTGCAGAATTTTGAGCAGCTGTTAAACACACAAGTAGTAGGGATTTTATTAATATAAAATAACCTATTTAATTTTAATTTTACTGTGATAATTTGCTACTATACCTATTCTATAAGTTTATTTTCCTTGGATTTAGCCACCCTAATGAGATACCACCAGGTGTTTAATGAAGTTTAATTTTTCATTTGTTTTTAATTAATTCACCAATCAATATGATTCCTTAATATAATAAACTGTTCATAGGATAGTAAATAGCATCAGATCATGCAAATGCCTACTCGTAGACCCTCATAATAAGTTTAAAATTGCGTGACTCTATTTTGCCTTCCCAGAATTCTTTCACCTGATGGTAGTGTTTGTAGGGTATTCAAAAGGAAATAAAAATTGAAATATAGTTATATTACATGTTTTAAAATCAATAATATTTAATTAAAGATAAGTGGGATGATAATGTGCCAAATACAAACTGAGAAATTCTTAGTTGTTTCATATACTCAATGTGTTCCTATACTCAATGTGAGTGTTCTTGCTGCTGTAATCTGTGGAGTGCAGTACAGTGTTGTCTTGCAAGTTGTTTGAACCGCTGGCTACTGGTGTTCAGCCAGTGCGGTGTATGTTGAATACTGTTACTGATGATTAAGGCAAGGTCTATTACTGCTTGCCAATTACGAAAATATAAAATCTGACATTTGAAGGAATAGCTATTAAGTTTACCAGCTTCAGGCAAAAGCTTGTTTTATTACTGTCCCTTTTCCTGTTCAACGGAGAGACAAACTCCAGTACAGGGTTCCTGGTCTCTTCCTACCAACTGTAGGAAGAGGGTAGGGCGTCTGGCTTCCCAGTTACAAGCATAACCTTTGTGAATTCTCTTCAATTTGAGGAAGTCTTAATTGTGGAGGCCAAAATGACCTAGGAACTTATAATCAACTACTTTGATATTTGTTGAATACCTATATTTAAATACAAATATAGAAGGTGGCTCAATTTGGCCTGCTTTGTTTGGAGGCATCATTTAGGTGACTCCTGGTGTGTGTTGGTGTTGTGCTCAAATGTGTTGCCTTAGTGCTTTTGGCCTGGATATGAATCTTAGAAACACAGCATCATTTAGGTTGCAAAAGACCTTTAAGATCACCAAGTCCAGCCATAAATGTAACACTGCCAAGTCCACCGTGTTTTTGCTTTCATAGTTTTCAGAAACAGTGTGCCCTTTTAACAGTGTAGTGAAGTTAGCTGTTGGATTTAGATCAATACACATGGGAAAAAGAAGTTTCTTTCACTGTTTGCTCTTAATGAATGGTCTGTAACCAGACTGGGGCTGTATTTTTATGGGGAAGATATGATTTGACACTTCTCCATCCGAATCTATATTTTTCCCAATTTGTACTCCGTTATGTATGCTTTAATCAGTAAAGCATATTTTAATGTTTTTTAAGAAATGCTATTTTCTTTTTCTAAAGAACCTCGTTCAGGTATTTGGACTTTCAACTTTTTATTTCTGTTCACTTTCGAGTGCTAGGCTGGAAACTGGCTATTCAAGAAACTGGTTGAGGAGTAGACTTAATGCATCTGTCTCAAAGGCCAAGGCATATACATCAGATGGGAGGGGTAGATAATAGAACGGATATGACCTGATAGGTTTCAGTATCAAATTTTAATGTCCTGCCTGTCAGAGTTCCAGTTGACTGAAATAGAGTGGTGCCAAACCCAAAATGTTACAACTGGTTTTGTGTCACTTCTCAGACAGAAGACAAAAAAGTAATTGTCCTGTGAATAACTACTACATGTATTTGGATGCTTTCACCCAGTGGCTTCTTAGATGCTTGCAAAGCCTCAAGTATTTCTCTTAAATATACATTTACAGCTGGTGGCTGATTTCAGTCATTGTTTGTCCTTCAAGAGGATTGTTTTTAGCTCATGATGTTCACCTATCATAATTTATTAATAAAACATGAAGTAGGATTAAGAATATGTAAAAATGCCTAAGTCCATATCAGTGGGAAAGCAGAAGCCTCCATTTGCTAACTGGGGAGACTGGATTCCAAATTTTGGCAGAAATTCTGGCAGTAATTTCAGGATATGTTGCTTGTGTGAAATGGTTACATCTGGAGCTCTGGCCATGCTTCTCAGGATGTAAAAGAGTGCCTTGTTTTTAGTGGTTGTGTGACACATCATTTAAGTACTAATTAGAAGTGGCATTTTAAAAGCAAATGATAGGCTTATGAAGAAATGAAGGCCTGGTTATATCCAAAAATAAACTCAGCTGTTTAGCAACTATGCCCATGATGGCAGCTGTACTCAGAGGGCAGATCTGCCTAAGTAAATAAATAAAAAGAATCCATGAAACTGTGGTGTACATTAGATCTGATTTACACTATCCTAAAGTCAAGACTATATGGCCAACAGCGAACTGTGAATGCATACAGATTGTGTTTTATGGAATTTATTGTATGATGCTGGCAACACATGATGAAGATGATGGTTTTTTGTAGAGCTTGTGGGATGTGGCAAAAGTTTGAATTAAATAGAAGTGAATCTGACACAAGGTTTTAGAACTTTCTATGGTAGTTAAAAGAACTTAATATGCTCTGTTCATGGGGGAAGAGTAGACTGCATGTTTTCCTGTATTAAATATAATGTTTTAAATAGCATGAATTATGAGAAGCATTTATTAAAGTCTCCATTAGCTTCATACATTCTGAACTGCATTTGGGGGAAAAATGTAATTAATTGAGTAAATTTAAACAAATCCACGCATCAACACTAAATTAAGAATGCTAAAGCTATTTTTTTCTCTCTTCAAAACATTTTAAAAATATTTGACTTTGTATCCTAAGACTTTACTTTAGAATTACTTTTTATCTTCTGTCATTTCACTTTAAAGCTAACAGCAAATTGTCTTACTCCTTGACAAATGAGATGAGATGACTAAGCATTCTCAAAGTAGTCACAGCAAGCCTTTTGCATCTTTCAAACCTTTCTAATGACCTTGGAGGCAGCAAAAAGCAGGTCATGTGTGCCGTGTCCTGATGGAGCATCCTTTTCTGCTCATGGTGTAAAACTTTCTAGTGGGATGATGACTCTTTTTCCCTGGCTCTTCTTACAGCAAAGGGGTCTGCAGCTTTCATTGGTTGTGACAAATTTTGGAACTCATTCCTTCAGATGTGAGAAAAGAAAAATGTAAGACAAATGTCCTAGCATACCGGCTCTTGGAGTTTGCTGCTTGGCAGGCTCTTTTCGTTCATGCTGAGAGAGGCAAGTTACACCTTGGTGCCATGAGATACTTTTTACAAATTTTGGAATCACTAAAATGTGTCAGTTTAGTATGTGAATAAGTTTTGGAAGGAGTGAGAAATGGCCAGGAGAAGTGAGACCTTTAAAGCTGTGTGGACTTTATATTCTTATTACAGTAAGGACTAAAAAGTAGGTTTGGTTTTTTTTTTTTTGAAGAAAGGACTAATTCAGCATATTTAAAATGGCATTGTTAGCCATTCAGAGTGTGCCAATCCTGGCAGCATTCCTGGTGAGCTCAGTGAGCACTGCATGCAGTCAAGTACTGCTTTTAATTAGGAGCTTATTTAGCTGCAGAACTGGAGGAGCTGAAGGTTTGAATGTCCTGGCCTTTGCATCTGTTTCGCTTCGTAGATTCCTCTGAAAGAATTTTCATATCATATTTTTATAGAAAGCAATGTTGGTGTTCCTTAAGAGGCAGAGCTGTGATATCACAATATCAGAAGTCAGTCTCTCAGAGGCCTATAATATGATGAATCGATTGTGACCGAATTTTCCTGGGTTATTTAAGAGCCATCTGCCCAGCCATGTGAAAGGAATGTGCATGTTCACTCGTCTCAAATGACAAAAGACTACATTGCTGCTCATATGCCTTGCCATGTGCTCATTACAGAAATTCAAGTATTTGCACACCAATTCAGATGCAGACAAATATGTCTTACTCATATGGCCCACCAGATGCATATTTAAATGTGTGTATGTGTATACATTTATACACACACGCATATATGTCTGTACCTAGAGAGATGTGAATATACGCACTCCTCGCGTAGTCTTACCTTTGAATCTGTCTTGTACTTCTATTTTGATTATGAGATAGACCCCTTTTTAGATTCACAACTTAGGGAAATGGGGGAAGGAGCTGCAGGGAGAAGTCTGTGGCCCCATGCCCCGAAAATAATCTGTCCTTGAATCTTCTCCATACCGAGGTCTGAGGGTGTCCTCTGTAAGCAAAGTGTCATAGCTTGGGAAAAGGCTGGAAGAATCTTGTCCTGACAGGCTGGCTCTGGTCTGCAGACAGGCTACTTCCATACTGAATAACAGGAATAAACATAAACTGAAGTCTGTGTAGTGATTCCTGATAGCTTACTGCATTTGTATACAAATTTTGTAATTTTTTTTTTTCTTTCCTTGCAGGAACTATTGAATAGGTCCCACAATGGAGGACGGGAAGCCCGTTTGGGCTCCGCACCCAACTGATGGGTTTCAGATGGGGATGATTGTGGACATTGGCACTGACAACTTAACTATTGAACCTTTGAATCAGAAAGGCAAGGTGAGTGTCTTGCACGCAAGCGAACAGAAATACCTTATAAAAACTGTTCTACCTGTAGGCTAAATATTTGCCAATATCTATGATTACAAGCAGTCTGAAGGAGTGGGAAATCAGTTTTCTGTTCTAAGTTAGGCTAAGGATCTTCGTTTAGCTTTAGCTTACATTGGAGATGAAATATCCCACTGATAAGAAGTGCATTATCCTTGTCAGTTATCTGCGTGTGCATTGCACATTTATTCGTCAAAGAGAGAAGGACTCAATCTTAGTAGCCATTTTAGTATTCTGTACTAAGTTTTTCTAAATTAGAAACTGGTTGAGAATCTACTGTTGAGATTGGCTTCTCTCTTTCCCTTTAAATGCATATAGAGAATATCCTACAGAGATGTCCTGAGCTCTGGCATAGTTCAGACACTTTGTTGTTAGATTGATGAAGATTTGAGAGATGAATCCTCTTACCTCAATTACCTCGAGAAGAAACATAATTTCAAACAAAGGTCATGTGGAATCGCTACATTAAATTAAAGGCAAAATAAATGCAACTTTTAAAATTAAGTCCTAATTCATCCTGTTTAGTGTGTTCCAGCTGCTTCATTTATCATGGCATTATTCAGATTATGTTGTGATTAAATATCGGTTTTTACAGGAAGCACGTTGTCTCTATCAATTATCCTAATTCAGATAGTCAGCATCCTGGAGTTTACTAAATGGAATAAGATCAGACAGTGGTTTAAAAGCTGTCGTATTGGTCTTTCTGAGTCTGTGATGTGTGCCCTTTCTAACAATTTTGTCCTTTCTTTATCTTCATGTTTGGAAAAGACAAAATCTTTTCACATCAATAATAATAGGGAATGCCTTGTCACAGGTCAAAAGGTTATGCAGCAGTTCTTCCCTTTGGGAGGAAATGTTTATAGGCTTTCTTTTCTCTGTATCTTGGAGAGGAAGTTGATTTTGCTTTCCTTAGAAATGTGAAGCAAGTGTGACATCTGATTTTTGTGGGTGTGAGATTAAGTCTGTAGGTTTAGGAGTAGTAATATGCATTCTTCAGTTTGAGGAAAAGCACAAGTATTCAGATGAGAATATTAAGTTTTCCAAAGTTACGTTTAAGTAGTCTTTAAGTGACCTAAATGATTTTGACTCTCACCACCATATCCTCAAATGGTTCTGATGTGATAAAGAGCAAAAGTCTGTATACTGAAACAGAACTGGGCAATAAGTCCCGAGTCACTATTTATTTCTAACATATGTTCGTTTTGGAGAACATGTATTATTTTCTTCAATAAAACAAAGAAATGATCATGAAATACCAGTATTTTGCTCCATGGTTCACAGTGAACAATCTCTGTTGTCTAGGAGTTTGTTATTTGGCTGTTGGCTGTTTTCGTGGATTAAGCAGATCAATTAAGGGCCTAATGTTCACTCATCTAAGGGAACAAACACGTCACAGTTAGATGTTTAAATACCATAGAGATTATGGTCCTGTAGTTCTAATTATCAAACTTCCTTGCATTAATAGAGGTGGAGTAAAACATTTTCTTAATCACCTTCTCAGTCTTTTGAAGTTATCATTGATTGCTTTTTATAATGAAATGTTCCTCATTGCTTTTGTCTTTTTAAGAAGACACAGTTCATGTGCACTTAGAACATTATTTTGAATTAGTAAGCATCAATATTCATTATTATCAACTTTGTTTACTCAACATGGTAGTTCAGAAGTGCTCTTCAGTAAGAAGGAGTGATCCAGCAGCTCCGGAGTTGCCCATGATAATTACAGGGAGGAGAGGAGTAAGCTGATCTTGTAAACATATCCGGCAGTGTAACTTATTATTATTTTTTAATCTGGGTCATTAGCATGTCATATGTACTCTGTAGGCGCCAGTAGCTTACCAGAGATCACAAGCTGAAAAGGAAATGTGTATGCATCTGTGTGATTGTTGCCTTTTATACCACTTAGTAGTTAATTAAAATATATTGTTAATAACTGCAATATATGCTGCAAGGCAGCAGTTTCATGATGTCTTAAAATCTCCCCTCCTTTCCGCACTGGTAGCTAGCTCTGGCCTTGCAGAGTGGTACTCAGTTCTGCTTGTGAGCTTGCATGACAGAGCAAACGGGGTCAGAGAACGGACCCAACTTAAAAATGCAGAATTGGAATGTTTTCAGGATGGCGGCAAGCAGTGGCAGGAGAATAGAGGACCCAAGGCACATGTGGCTGTAGATTGCTTTATATTATGAAACCAAGTTACCCTGTCCAGACTGGCCAACACATCGATTTACTTATAAACCAGCCGTAGCAGTTTGAGTGCCACAGCCTGAACAGAGTTAACAATGGCGTTTACATTTCTGTGGGGAGGCTGGGTATCTAAGGAGAGGTGGGGATCTGAGTCACCCAGCCTGCACCTTACAAGGAGGAGTAATCCAAGCTGCAGGAGCATGTTATCAGAACAGAGGATGCATGTGTTACACGATGGGAGCTACTCCCTGAAAACTAGATCAGCAGCTTGCAAGGCTGATAAATGCAATGACTGGAAAGAAAACAGAGAAACAAGAGAGTGCTTTGCTAATGAGCATGGTCCCAGTGAGCACTGGAGCCCTGCTCTGAGGATGGGCTCTGAACCAGGGCAGCAGTCACGCACAGCCCTACGGGGCAGGTAGAAAGGCAGCCAGTTGTTAAGACTCAACTAGAATTTCATTTACACTTCTACGTGGAGTGTGCTTTTCTGGACTTACGGGAATCCCAACCTCAGATCCTGTTGCATATACTTTATTTTGTTGTGTTGCCTGGTGCTGTAACGAGGAGAAGGCAGATTGCAGTGAAACGGCCAAACAGAGAATTTGCTGTTTTCCTGGACGTAGTAAATCTAAGTAAGGCAGTAAAGAAGAGATGCCTTAAAGGGACTTGCACTCTGAAATGTGATCCCCAGACTGTCATGGCACTGAGGAGTGGGGAGCAGGCATTTCCTAGAGCAACAGCAGCAATAAGTTTCTGGTAGTCACTAGGAAGGCACATGGTGCTGCAGGCACTTGCTGACACCCCTCCTGCCATCAATGGAGGGGCACCTTATGCCTCTGGGCCTGTTCTGGAGGGTCATGGAGGGCTTTATGCGGCACCTGCTGTGGTGTGCTGTGAATAACTGGAAAGGTATTTTTCCTGGGAATAAATGTACTTTGAAAGTAAGGATCAGAACATCCAAAGTTCAGTGTTTCAAGCTATGGACTTCTTTTTGGCAGTAAATGCAGCTTGCTTGTGTGAATGAGACATTCTTGTCTGTGTTGCACATTGTTTGTACTGCTTTAGGGTGGTTTGTGAAATACAGCTGAAAGTAGGGATGTCTACTCTCTGTATCTGGAAGGTATAAAGGAAGGAATGGTTTACATGTATTGGATTACATGGTAGAAAAAGATCCTGCTTGAATGGAAAGATATCTTTTTTCACTCATCTAGTTTCTGGGAGAATAGTTAAGATTGCCATTGGATTTCAAGTGCTGCTTCATTACAAAGAGGGGAAAAAAAAACTCCAAACCCTTAAACTCTTTGTTTTGCTTCCCAAGACCACTTTAGTGTCTCATAAGAAAATGGAGACGATATTAATCTTAGAACTAGTTTGTCTTAGGCAATGCCTTAATGCAGAAGTCTTCTACAAAATACCCAAAATATTTTCTTCTTACAGCAATTTTTTTTTTTTTTTAATTAAAAAAGGGACAACATAGTAAAGGATTTTTTTGGATAATTTTTATTGATAGGCCTGGGATACCTTGCCTGTTTTCCTATTTAATATATTAGATTTTAATATTAATTGGCAATATTCAGAGCTCTGCACATCTAGCTAGTGTACATAACAAGAAATCTCCTTATATAAAGCAGTAGTCCACCTGTGACATACAGGAGTGAAGGTGAAGTTCTTCATTGACTTGGTTGAGACTAGGCTTCATGTTCTGATCGAAAAAAAGTCCAACAGAAAAACATTAGCTTTTAGATAAGTCTTCTCCATATTGTTTATTTGTTTTATTGCTTTTGAAATGTTCTAGAAATTAATTCACAATTCACACTGAGTGAAAAATGGAGGAGGACATAATACAGCATGGATTCTCATTATTTTTTTCATTGAGATTTGTCTTGGATCAGAAAGATGAGTGGTGAAGATGTGGAAAAAGCTTCTCCTTCCTCTTTTGGGAAAGATTTGGTATGTCTGGGTTTAGATCCATGAAAAGTTAAAGTATCAGAGATTTTTAGAGTCTCACAGAATGATTGGTTATCATGTTCTTTCTCTTCTGTGAAAAAAAAATTGTCTTTGTTAGTGGTTGAACTTGGGTTACTCATCAGCAGACAGGAACAAGTAACGTTAAGATTGTTGGTGAAGCCAGTCATGCTCTTTTTAAACTTTTCCACTGTTTCATGCATAAGGAACTAATTATGTGGGAAATTCATGTTCAAATATATTTACCCAACAAGATACACGTTTATCATTGACAAACTTGCAGAGAAAATTAATAGGTAGTATATTCTAAATGCAATATAGTGAGAGGAAGGAAAGGGATGGGGAGAATCTCTGCCCTGCTGAAACTCTGAATAGCAGCTGGCAACATTCTGAACTAGGTGAGATCCTCCACATCTCCACCGAGCTCTGATAAGGATGTTTTTGATGGATGTTCAGACATTCCAACGTCATCAAGCAGTTCCGTTTCCCTTAGGAAAGCTTCTTGTGCATATTTTTTTCATGTGTTTGATCGTGATAAGGGGATGACAAAATATAATTTATTATGATTACGAATTGCATACTTCATGATAGCTTTGTAGAGAAGAGATATTGTAGATTTACTATTTTCCGATTGGCAGCAATTAGTTTTGTTCTGAGACATTTTTAACCTTTCCCACTTCAAAGGGAGTTGCAATTCGTGGCTGTTCACGATGGTGTAAGCTACAAGTGGTCACATATTGTGTCTGTTGTACTGAAGCAAAGATGAAGCAAGTTGCTGTATTTCTCCTCAACTTCCCTGCGAGATGGTTCTCATGGGACTGTCTTGCTGAGTACAATGTTAGACAACCAAACACATTTGTTTATTAAGGTCATTCTTTTAGATCCAGTTGGTTGCCTTTTCAAATATTAGACTAGACTTCTTGTCTCCATTTCCACAGGGAAAAGGAGGCTGTGCTTGCAGGAGCATGGCGGCTATTGTGTTTAATTGGTACAACAGGGTTTTTGTTCATAGGTAGCTCAAACAAGTTATTACTACGGTAAGCAAAGTATAATTAAAAACCTGCCTCTTACAATAGGTATTCTTGTACAGATGCTGTAATGCATGTATGCTAGGATGTTTTTCCTTCCTTTTTACTACAATATAAATGATGATTTCTGGAGAATAAAGAAGAAACAAAGTTGCTTTTGTTATGATTTTTTCCAGTTGGATGTGAGCATTTGATAAATGGCTGTTTTGTATAACTGGAATACAAGGGTTGAAGGAGACTCTTGTTTGACTTCAGTATTGATTTACTGAAGGAACAAAACACCAACAAGCAATAACCGAAGCTACAGTATTTGAGGATACAGAGGATATTATGTATTGAACTTCTGTATTTTAAGTAGTAATTTTTTAAAACAGCATATGATAATGGCAGAACAGTCCTTGGACTGAACTAATAATTTGGTTTTTGTTCTTTGTGTTTTTTAACAAAAGTGAGGAAGTTGTGTGTCCATTACAATGCTGTTCTCTTTGTAGTACTTTTTTTTTTATCCTTATTTTTTATATTGCACGATATTACAATATCGTGTGCAATTTTGGAAATAAGCATCAAATATTATTGCAATAAAATATATATCACAGTGACTGCATTTTTATAATGTAGCAAATTAATGTAAATGTAGCATCTCCTGTGTGCACCAATAACTCAATAAAATTTCCAATGCTGAGGTATAAAGCTGGCAACTTAATTTTAAACAAGGCACAATCACAGTGCTCTCACTTCTGTCATTGCATGAGACATCTTTGAACTGCATTTATATTTTAATGGAATTCTGACAATATTAATATTTTTTCATCTAACAGACTTTCCAGGCTGCAATCAATCAAGTGTTTCCTGCGGAAGAGGACAGCAAAAAGGATGTAGAAGATAACTGTAAGTTATGAATTTAAAAATAAATTATGTATTTGAATAAATATCTGCATAGAAGAGAATACTGTTGCCTTACAAGCTTCCTGTACCTTCCTTGTAGTCTTTGTTTTGCTTCTTTAATTAAATTTATGTATGACCTCAACTAGTCCTTTGAACTTCTTAAAGTAAGTCCGTTTTAAATATAATTTATTGTTTGGTTCTTTTTTTTTAGTTTCCAATTGAACACTTTAGAGGAACTCAGTTACAATATTCCCACATAGAACTGTTGCTTGACTTCAAATATATATCAGATATTATCTAACTGTATCAGGATCAACTGCATTCAGCATTATGAGGGTTTAAGTATACCTTTTATAGTCCTGCAGAAACATTAGTTGCTTTATCAGTAGCTGTATTGTACAGTGTTTTCCTGCATGTTACCCATGCTCAGATAGCATTCCTGTGGAAGTACAGGTAATTGAAAATAAATTTTAAGGTAACCTTCCGAATACTGGAGACGGGAATCCAGATGCAGCAGGGTTACTGGAAAAGGAAATAGATTATAGTGAACTGGATACAGTAGCGCTGCTGGAGAAGCAGTTTTGAGGTGAACTCGTGCAATAAACTTGACTGTAGATCTGTAGGGCTTTTATTTTGTTAAATATTTCATAGTTAGGTGTGTGGAAACAAATACGGTATTCAAATCTGTGTAGAGGTGAGAGAGTACTGAGAAAGGTAAGTGCTAGCATTTACTTTTAGAGAGCCACTAAACAAATATTTTGCTGTTGTTGCTCTGTGTGAGCAAATCACAGAGACTCTTCTGTCCTGAAAACCTCATGAAGTCAGTTCTTTTAAATATTTTCTATGGTGTTTACTGATTGGTGAAACTACCATTAACTTTGTAAATGATGGGCAAAATTATCTTCTGTTGTTCCTCATTTAAAATAGAGGCTAGGACTTTGAAAGTTGTTTAGGTCATTTAACCACAATTTCTGTTTTGGAATAAGGGTTAGTATTTGTATCCCATGACAGGAAATACAGCTGTTACAGCTGCTCCATAAGGAACAAGACGAGATTTTAGTTAGATGTTACAATGTCATTGCAAGTGGAACTAAGCTGACAGCCTTGTTTCGAGTTGCTTGTATTTTTGCAAACATTATGCAAGGTTGAAACTTTTTAAAACTGGTATCTGTATTCTCTGCACGTGATGACTGCTAGGGAAATTAATATAATCTGTGCATCTGTCACAGTGATTTTGCTGAGGTGTCCTGGCACCTCAGTGTCTTAGCCAGGGAACTGAAATTTGAAATAAGATTATGGAAATAGCTTGAGATTTCAGCAAAATGCTGCTCAATTAAGTTAAAAGGCTTCGTATCAGAGAAAATGTCTGCTTTGGCTTACTGAGGAAAATATAAATCTTAAAAATGCTTTGTCCAGTGATCCTTTCTGTATCAAACATTATTTTCTAACTTTTCTAATGTATTCTCACTTTTCACTCACCAGTTGAGATTTATCTCTAGGATGTGCGAAACCCAGGTTCATTTTCCTTCTCTGTCAGAGAACATTTGTGCTGAGCATCATTGACCTTTAAGACAATTTGGGTTTTTTCCTTTAAGAAAAATACCGAGGGCTTTCAGTCTGTCCTTACAGTACAGTTCTGAAAAATCCTGAAAGATTAGTTAATAATACACTTGCCATTCCTACCTATGCTTTAGTGATTAACTCTCTTCCAGGAAATAATTTGCTGAAGTATTACTTTTTTGCACCCTTAGTCTTCCATATTGCAAATGGACTAGATGCAAGAGAAGCCTTTTTGAGAATCTAGCTCTTCCTTAAATGTGAATTTTCAGTAAATATTGCAAACTGAATGGAGATAAAACATTTACTTTTTTTGTGATTCACACTGTTCTGCTCCCCCCAAACCCCACTCACTTTTGGAGGGTTGTCACCGTATGTGGAATTCCTGTTTTTATGGCCAAGAAAAAGATTTTTAATGATTATTTCTGGGGTGAAACGATTTTAAAAAAAGAAGGGGAGTAGGATATCAGATGAGAATCTTAGAAAAAATACTTCAACAGATGCAGAGCCTGACAGTTACTAGATTAAATTATTTTTCATAGAAACCCATCTTCATTGTGTTCACAGGAGAGCTAGCATGAGTATATTTTACTGATGTTTTCTAGCTTTTAGTACCTGATTTCACTTCTATGAACTTTGTGTGTATAAATAAATATATGATGACTACTAAATGCACATACACACACTGGTTATATTTAGGCATGAGCCATATGAATATTCAGAATTCACTCTCTGGTGACTTCCTTTGCCTCTGGATATAGATGCCTCTTTTAAAGGATTTATTCTAAGGAATATGCATTTTGAAGTTGCTGACATAAGCCTTAGTTTGCATGTCTTTTCCCTCCGGGAGCAAGCTCTCATTATGCACACAGTCTGTAGGTATAACTGCTTTAACAAGGACTTGTAAAGAGAGTCCAGGGGACAGACTAATCTGGGGTCCATTGTTTTTTAGATAATTATCAAGTTTTTATTAGGATGCTTAACTGATGGCTGTTTCCTGAGAGGTTCTTGTGAAGATACACTCAAGGATTGTTTCTTTAACTGTTTTTAGATAATTACTATATAGTAGTTTCTTAATTAACTTAATTCTGAGAAACCAAATGACTTAACTTTTGAAGCTTGCTCATTTTTTAACACCCTGTTCCACCCCCGGCATACACAAGGGGAGAAGGAGTTGTTTCTGTTTCTGGCCCATTTTCTTTTAATGTCTCTTTCTCTTGGGATGACCTCATTAAAATAGGTGAAGATGGAAAGAGGTCTGTGGAGGCAGAGCTGCAATTTGTGGTCCCAGCATGTGGACTGAATCTCCCTGGGGAGTGGAGGAGAAGAAGTCGTGCCAAACAGTGCCAAGCACCTGTGCTCGGTTCCCTCGTGTACCAGCAACCGTGCAGTTAGGAGGAGGATGTAGGTCTGCTGGGGTGGCAGGGGAAGAAAAGCCATGGTGATCAGGGCCAGCCTGCTGCTTCATGACAGCATCACGCGCAGGCCTAATTTGAAGGCTGCTGTGATCAGAAGGGACTTTTTGCTTAGTGTAAAGTGAAAACGTGCCTTGTGTGCCTCTGCCACCACAGGGACGTGTGTGTGGGGGTGATTGCGCAGAGCTTTCTTCTAAGCAACCCAGAAGTTGCAAAGTCTTTTGTGAAGCATGAACATCTCCAGTTATTTGAAGCAAAGCTGTATTTAGTCACATAAGGGAAGGAAGGGCTGTTATTCAGTGGAGCTACAAGCCAGAGGGAGGCTGCAAATGACTGCTCACCCTGCCTTTGCATCAGGTGGATCTGGTGTAGATGGTGGGAGGTAGAGCCCCTCCCCTGTCCACTGCAGTAGGGAGAGTGAAAGATTGAAAAGAAAATCACAGATGCTCTTGAGAAGCTCCCGTTATCCTTTGCCAGTATCTTTGGTTTCAGCAAAAGGAGCTTTGAAGGAGATGTGAATGAGCTTCAGGTGTCCTTGCAAGAGCGCGGTGACTGAGCAGGCTGACTTCAGGTCATGAGAACACACATTTGTGTAAATAATTTGGAATATGTTTTTCTCTTCTGGAGCTCTCAAGAAAGGGCATTGGTCCAACTTGAGAAACAACTTTGTTGGTCACTGTAGAAGGACAATAAATGTGTGAGGTCGGGCGTAGGAGTTACTGTTACAGGCACAGTGCTTGTTCCATCAACAGCAGTCAGATATATACGACTTCTTAAGTGGCACTAATATTCTAAGGTTTACCAGTATGGTAGTCAAACAGTCGTAAAAAGACAAAATAGTGTTATGCGTTTGAATTTTAATTGATGAGAAAAAGAGATTGATCATATTTGAAAATGGAGGCTGTATAATGCATAAGCAGTGCCCTCAGTTGGTTTAGGGATAATGCTTTTAATATTATTACAATGGGAACAGGTAGTGACCTCTGTAATTAAGGCTGCTAACACTTTCCAGTGCTTTATAGCTGAAAACAAGGAGCAGCTTTGCCAGACTGAACCTGTATGGTCTAAAGCTTTCTGTGGGCACCCACTCGCTGCCTTGAGCTGCCACCTTCTAACTTTGTGGCGGAGTTGGTTTGGTTGTTTTATATTAATGAGCTGAGAAAAAAAGAGATAGGTCTTATTGTGTAAACTTCCCCCCCATAACAGTTTACTTGAGGAGGCCCAGAAGCAACAAAATTCAGAATTGAAATGCAAAAGGTTGCATTGGTGCCTGGTGTCATAATGACGCCTTGCTGCTGCCTCTCAGATAGTATTTCCTGATTGAATCGGTGAACATAAGCATCCCAAACCCACCAGGGGACAGCAGTTGTTCTAAAAGTCCCTTGGATGGTATTACCCTGTGGCAGAGATTGAAGAGGGGAGCTGGAAGGAAGGAAGTGGTTGGTGTTTGGGATTTGAATAGGCATCGGTTTCTGTGCTTACAGGCTAGCCTGGAAGGAGATGCATGGCGTTCACCTGAAAGGCAGATAAAGGGTGCTTACACTGAGCATGACCTGTGAGACTCATGTGCTCTGATTCTTTGTTCAGGAACTTTCTGTAACTGCAGTTGTACAGAGAAGAGCAGGTCTATGTTTTTGTAAAACATATATTGAATCAGCAGTTCTGCGTCAAAAGAGTGTAAAGAAATGATATGGTTAAAATATAAACAAAGAGAGGGGAAGTATAATTCTCTGTAGCCTTGAAATTTAGTTGTTTGGCTGTACATGAAGCTAGTCCTGGGCTCTTCATGGTATATGATTGTCTTTTACTTGCAGGTTCCCTTATGTATTTAAATGAAGCCACTCTCCTTCACAATATCAAAGTTCGGTACAGTAAGGACAGAATTTATGTAAGTATTAAGTGTCATGACAAGGAGCCTAATGATAGATGTCCTTTCAAAAAATCAACAAAAGAAGTGATTGCATTTCTCTAATTGCCATTACAAACCGTAGCAGAAACTAAACAGAAATGGTAACATTGGACAGGTAGGGGATTTCAGAAACTTTTTTTTCTTTTTTTTACATTATACCCTGTTTGAGATCTGAATCACATTAACCACCTAGTTTTTACTAGGCAGAGCAATAGATTTTTCTCTACATGACTGTTCATGTGCAACCATAGCACATTGTTGTATCACACAGGTCTGTTCCTGCACATAACGTACTTCGTCAGTAGAGTAGCTCTTAACAAAGAAGGTTTTCTTTCTTCATTATTTTTGAACGAAGCAAACAGGTGCCGTCTTTGACACCTCCTAGCTCGGATGTCCATCTTAATCTTTTATATTGCTATCAAATTGCCTAATTGTATTTAATGAATTCTGACTAAATTACATTTTGTCCTTGCCATCTGCCTGGACACTGACAGCTGTGAAATGGAAGAAAGCTAAGAGTTTTCTTTCTTCCTTACTTTTTTTCTAATAGAAAGCTGGCTAGTGATAATACAAAACAGTATGTATTTTTTAAGTGTTTGTGTTAAAAAAATCAACTCTTTTATTAGCATACTGTTCTAAAAAGGATTGAAGTTAAACACTTCTATACATACATATAAAAAGAAAGTATAGTTGTTTCCCTTTGCTGCAGTTAGTTTTACATAGTTATAAATTCTTCATGGGTCAAGATCAAGCACCAGCATTAATATAAATAAATAATAAAAAATGACCATTTGAGTGCTGTTCTGGAAAAATAATAATTAAAAAAAAAACAAACAAAAAAACCTAAAGGAAGTAAAATTCTATAAACCTGAATTGGCTATGAAGTAAGATAGTATTTAATTCATAAAGCCTTTTTTTTTTTTAAACAAATGCTACATACTAGTATGTTGTTCTGAGGAGATTGGGTGGGGGGGAAGGGTTGATTTATATTTTAGCTTCATTCCCCTTGAAACTTGAACAGCTTGAATCATTAATTTTTCTTTTCTTTGTGTTTAATGCTGGTTAATAGTATTTTTCTTGTTACTAAAAGGAAAGCTAATGTCAGTACTTTCAGCTCTTGAAGAACTGTGCATGTACTCCTTCTGTGAAATAAATGTTGAAAATAGAAACATCTAAGAAAATTCATATATTGTGTGTGATCCAGCCTTATATCAGTATATGATTTGGTCCAAATTTCAGTTGTCTAGGGATATTCTTAGTAAGAGCAAACCAAATAAGTTATTCAAGCTGAAGGTTTATCTGAATTTCTTCAGACCTCTTCCTTCAAATCTGCTTTTTTTTTCTTGTGATTCAGACGTCTGTTCTTCATTGTATGTAATCTGGCCATTATAAGCAAAGCTATGACAGTGTTGTTCAGCAACCTTAAAAAACTTTATCTTCAGTCTTCCTTATCCTATGAAAAAATAAAAAGCAGTCTTGGTTTGAGATTCTTCTCAAATTCTTTCTGTGAGAGAACATTTGCATTTTGTATTTCTCACTGTGGAAGTAGCCATAGCCAATTTCTCTCGGCTGAATGCTTTTATTGCCTGCCTTGAGTGTGTTCCAGGCAGGATCCTTCCTGCTGAGTTGCTTCCATTAGATATTGAAAAATTATCCTCCTCACTGGAGGAGAGTGTGTTATGCTAGCCCAGAGCTTAGTTTATTCACTTTTGAAGAGGAGGTTGTAGTGTCCTATCCTTGATCCAGTTACTTGGACAATAGGAAATAATTTAAAAGGAGATTGGAAGAAAGGTCAAATTCAGGACATACTCCATAGCTCAGTGGTTAGGAAATTCTCCTGAGAACTGCTTTTTCATAGAAGTCCTGAGAAAATAATTAGAGGAACTCTGAAAATATATCCCTTCTTGTATCTACGTTAGCTGGAGAGAACTGTAAATTTAATTGTTATACTTAGGCTATAGTCTTCAACAGTAGTAGAAAATTGCTGTTAACCACTTAGTTGGATACAGCTAATAGTTTGCTGTTAATTGTTTTCTTCACAGACCTATGTAGCCAACATTCTTATTGCAGTGAATCCATATTTTGATATACCTAAATTGTATTCTTCAGATACTATTAAAAAGTACCAGGGTAGATCACTTGGAACGTTGCCACCACACGTTTTCGCAATTGGTATGTATTAAACCTGTATTTGTCTTTTACAAAACAAGCATTACTTTGCAGTTATCTATAAATTGCCATCTGTAACAGTAATTGATTTACTTTAAAGTAAAAACTGCCAATCTTCTCGTCCTTGATATGCAGCTTGAAGAACTTGGAAATTAGCAAATCGATGGTGAGCAACTGTAATATAATTGAAAAAGAAACAGACTTAAATAAATTGTAATGTGCTCAGTTGTAAAGGTTTACTTTTTTATTCCTGAAAACGTTGCATTTTAATTTTTGTATTGTAGCTTACCTTTATGCTTGCAACAGTCCTCAATATTAATTTTTGTCATGTTTAACATATTCTTTTTAAGCTGATAAAGCATTCCGTGACATGAAAGTGCTCAAGATGAGTCAGTCCATCATAGTCTCTGGAGAATCAGGAGCTGGCAAGACAGAAAACACTAAATTTGTTTTGAGGTTTGTGCTTTTGGACCAAAGTTATTCATTGAATCCCTTGTGTTGATGCATTTGGTTGGCATACAGAAAGAGCAAACCGTAACCAGTAGATTTAAGACAAAGTTCAGTAAAGTACTCCTACATATACTTTAATACAAGTAATTCATGGGGTTAAACTTAAATGCTGACATGATAACATATGGAAATGACTGTATATTCACAAAACCTTAACTTCACTGTAGTGACATCATGTAGTAGTTATGGTTTATGATGCAGTCATTTTGGTATTGCACATCTGGTACTGTGGTAGATAAAAATGTAAGTAGGCATTTTAACTATACCTTGCAAGACACAGTTGATTTTGCCATAAATGTGCTTTTATGTGTTTTCACTGTCTTTGTTTCTTTACTTTGCTTAAGTATCCAAAGGTTTCTTGACTCTGTGATCACAGCAGAGATTCTGTAATACACTTGAGCCTAATTTACTGAATAAGATTGAATAATGGGATTTATTTATTTATTGACGTTCGTGTATGACTGATTCTAAATCGAGGATACTAAACTCTGTGGAGGCTGTATTGCTGATACAAGAGGAAGCAAGGCTGATATATATGGTTTCAATGTTTTTGACCATATTTGCTCTATAGTGGAACACTAATTTGAAAACACTGCTCTGTTAAATTCACCTCTATCATAGGTGGCCTGGTTATCCAGGGTACTGCAGGCAGTGTGGATATGCTCCCTTCTCCTCCTTGTCCTTGTTTCCCAGTATAAGTCTTTTACTCCGTTTTCTCTGAGATCACGTATTCTTTAGTATCTACATACCATAGCAGTGTTGTTTTCCACATCCCATGAACAATCGTCACGTCTGTCTGTGTCCTTCATACTGCTCTTCCCTGCTGCTGTGCAACCTTTAACAGATAAGAAGAACTGCTGCAAGGTGCTGGTAATGATTTTTAGAGGGAACATTCTAACTTTGGTCCTGCTAAGAGTAAAAAAAGATGGCAGGCACTGGGAGGATTTCCTGTGGAATGCTCTCAAAGGAGGTCACTCTTCTGCTACTCGGCAAAGGAAATTCTGCAGCAGGCAAACATCACTGCTGTTGCTTCTCCTATATACTCGTAAATGCTACCTGCCCCCGTGGAGTCCATGTACAAAATAGCATTGATTTTTAAAAGCAGGAAGGCTTTTCCCTTGTGTGATCAGAAAGCAGAAGATGACTAATACAACTCTGTGCTTATAATTTTTTTTTAGAAGGGCCCGTTTTCAAGAACTGTTTTTAACTGGTCCCACATTTACATGTGAACTTCCAGAAAGTGTGCCCCACAACTACATTCTGGATTTATTTTCAAATCTTTTCTTTAATTGCTAAATTGAATCTTACCTTAATTATGCACCTGCAATTTCTGTTCTCACCATCTCTATGTGGAAGTTTTATTAACACTAATAGTTGTGAATGCAGAAATTTTATGCATGGAAACAATCTTTCACTTAGGAAATACATTTGAACCTTATGCATTTACTAAGAATATTATTAAATATAGATAGTACAGTAATAGCTTCATTATGTTTGTATAAAAATGTAGTTTCCATTTGCAATTTCTGACGTGTCTTGAAACACTGAAAAAACAATCTGAAGTCTACAATATTTTTTTTTTTTACACAAACAAGAAAAGTCCAACTTCATTTATTTTAAAAGGTACAGGTATTTGGAGCTTATAATTAATACGCTTTACCTTTACTAAGAGGTTATTAAGTATGATGCACAACCTTGCATAACCCTGTTGAATTGAGGTAACCTGACATGTGAAAGATACTGATATTTTCATCTTGCTTTATAGGTATTTGACAGAATCCTACGGTAGTGGCCAAGATATTGATGATAGAATTGTAGAAGGTATTACATTTTCTTTCATTGAATTAAAGTTTCCAGGGTTTTATTTTTTTTTCAAATTTGAAATGTCAATCAACAGCAACTAAATAAAAGCTAGCTGGAAATACTATCAGACTTCCTAGGGATTGATTTACTGGTAGTTTACCTTGATCCTAAATTCTGAAAACATATTTTTTATTTGTGATTCACTTTATTTTTATTTAGTATAGTGTTAAGTAGTCCTTGATCTAGAAAATGTTTGTGTGTCTTTGAGTTGAACTTCACACATACATGCACCCAGGACTGGACTTGATGCTGCAGGAGATCTGCAAGGACAAGATTATGTTCTCATTGCTATCTCTTAGTACCAGGAAAAAGTAATTCTTCCTCCTCACCATAATGGTCTCAAAGTTAGATAAAGCAAGGAAGTTCTTTTACATTATGGTTCTGGGTCATTTTTCTGTTATTTGCTTTCAGACAAAAAAGACTTAATTCAGATTAGCACTTTCATTGTGTCTGTTTTTATAACAGATTCCCAAATAAGGCCAGAAGAGACTGTGTTGATCATGCACTTGAGCCTCTTTAATGTTCTTCTTAATTGAACAGAAAAGAATAACCTTTTCAGAAAACATAAATATCTCAAAACCAAACCTTAGCCAACCTAAAAATGCCTCATACATGCTTTTAATTTTTCTATAGTGTATAGTAGATTTATTTTGAAATTTCATTTCTCTTTATCTTACACCAAAAATTTTTGCTTTTTCTTTTGCTTTAAATCTTTCTGTTTCAAATTCAAGCCACTGGATTATTCAAGAGAAGTACTGCAGGCTTTGATCTATTGTTCCTGTAGGTTTTCTTAAACCAGCTCCTTAGTGAAATCCGCTGTGTGCTAAAGGAACTCAGAAGGTGGCCCAGAGTTGGATAATGCCTGATGCAGTATGCCATAAAATTAATCGGTACTTGTAGGTATTCTTAGAAAAGTTTGGGTTTTTCAATCTAAAAAAAGCATCTGATGCATGAGACTTGAAGTTTTTTAGGCACAATTTACATAAGCATGCTTGCAATATATGTAAGGAACCTTTAACTTATCTGAAAGGCCTCTTGCAATTTGTTTTTGTTCATAATCTGTTTTTCAAAACATAATATTGCATAAAGTACCTGAATAGTTATCAATGATCTCTTTGTCAGTTTTCAAATTTAGACTTGCATTTTCTTAAGTATTAAAAAAATGAAAACCTATCCAAAATAAAAAAGTTAATGCTTATGTTATCCTACTAAATGATGTATTACCATCCCTAATTTATCCAACTATTGTAATTATTCCTTCATTCTTTAATTTTTGTATGAGATTTGTAGATGTCAGTGGAGTTTTAAATCTGCTTCTTTGTACTTATTTTCTAATGCATATTTTTTAGCTAAAAGCCTTAAGAAAATCTTGCAGATATTTTCCGTGGTTTCTTGTTAGTGTGATTCAATAAATTGGTTTTCTTTGATCTTCAGAGCAAGTAAAATGCAGTCTTTCAGAGGCCTTGTTTTTCACAGTTACTAACCATTTTCAAACTGCTTAAACTCTGCAAGATCTTTACATATTTCTGCCACTCTTTCTGTATGGGCTTTAAGGTAAAAATAAAAAATAAAATCACTCAGTCACTTAATTGACTGAATTTTAAAGGGCATTTTCGTTTTTTGAAATCAACACACTCTTCCAATACATTTTTTTATTTCCTAATCAATCTAACATGTTGCCTGCATGACATTTAAGTGACATTTTTGTCTGTGGGATAAGTGCGTAGTTTAGACTTTATGAATAACAACTCATTGGGAAGTGTCAGATTGTGTGTTATCTCTCATAGTTTGTGTATCAATTATTTATCAACTTGCTGTAGAAGAACATCACCAAATAATTTTTGATGTTTGTCTCTGAATATCTTACAGTGTTGAGTCAAATACTTTGTAATATTATGTCTTATTTAAGTACTCTGTTGTAAGTTCCACCGCAGTATATCCAGTGCAATTTACAAAATTGACTATTCCTAATAGGTAATGTTTTTCCTTTAATTTTCAAACCTATTGTCATTAAGTTCATTGAATAATTAGTATGTACGTGTTCTTTCTTTTGTTTCGGTAGTTTATTGATTGAATTTTAATACCTCTAAAATTTTAATTTTTTTAAACAGCAAATCCCCTATTAGAAGCCTTTGGAAATGCAAAGACGGTTCGTAACAACAACAGCAGTCGGTTTGGGAAATTTGTAGAAATTCACTTCAATGAAAAGGTACTGGAATTTTGATACAGAAAACCACTGATGATATTTTGCTATAAAATGGAAATGCTAGACTGGAAGTAGGCTGAATAGACTTATTAATCTTGCAGTCAGTAGCTACTGTCCTACTTTACAAATATGATTTTTTTGCTATCACCTTTGAAAGGAAAAATAAAGCCACAAAGTACTGTGTCACTACTGGAAAATGACTGATCAGTCAGTAGGAAAACTGCTTCCGTCCACAAAAGAATAAAAAAATTTACCCTTCATTGCAAAAAGGGCATATCTAAGAATAACTTACTTGCTGTGAAGTATTTATGCATCCGTTTAATACACAAATAAATGACTTGCGAAGTAGATACATTTCAATACTTTAATACTTCAAATGAATTATTGATGTTTTTATGTACTTGTAAAAAATTTTGGGACTCCACATTAGTACTATGTATGTGACAGAAGTCACAGAATTATTTTGTGTCAGAAGTGCTGTTCACACTTTAGTTTATGAATTTTTTTTTTGTTAGGGTGTAGTTTTGCTTGGATAGCATGTATATGCATACATTCCACAATTAAGGATGACTCTATGGCTGTCCAGTACATCCAAGTTGAAGAATTTCGTTGCTGATCCCTGCAGAAATTACGTGCTCACCTCCTCGTCTTTCTGATTGAAGACATAAAGAAACAAATCATTGCAGTTCCTTCCCACAAAGCTGAAGCTCATGATCTGGTCTTGAGCTTGTGGTCTTTTTCTAACTTTTCATCACTTGATTTTACAACTAAACTTCAGATCTTTAGTTAATGCTTTAGATAGTAAATAACTAAATTCCCTTAAGGGTTGAGGGAGTTTATCTCTTGGTCCAGTTCATGTTAACAAACTTACGGAAAGAACACAAATTTGTGCTTGGACTGATGCATTCATGACCTGTCAACTTGTCTGTCAATATTTACACATTTTTTCAGATTAATTGCTTCAGCTGACGCAAGTAGCGCTCAGTATCTTCAGAATCACTTAAAAGCCTATTTCAGCTTTCCAGTGCAAGACCAGCCTGTTTAATTGAGCCCCTTTTTTTACAAGACTTCACACTTCACTTTTTATAAGACTTAGTGGTTGCCTCATTAGATCTGGTTTCTTGAAGAATATAAGTACATGCTGGGGCCTCGTGAATGACTGCATAACCGTAGTCAAATTTGTCAGTCAGTAAGTCCTTAGTTGCTATAGTGGCCATAAGTTCAGGAATTTCCTTGTTGTTAAGATTTGTCCAGGCACAGCAAATTTTATCATAGGCCAGATAACATGGCTTTTGAAATCTGTGTCAGAATTCCATCTCTGAAAAGTGCAAGTGTTTGAAATAAAACGTTCACTTATAATTAATCTGCCTAAGATGTCCAAATATGTATTCTTTATTTGTGGCCCTTCCTTCTCCTTTGCAAGAATCTCAGTGAAATGCAACTAGAGAAGGTTGTAATAGTACAGTAATGGCACTTACTGCCATCCACTGAACTGTAAGGGTGGCTGTAGCAATGGTATTTGCAGGAAGGACTGGAATTCTACCAAGGATTTCTTCTTGTTGGGGTGAAGCAAACCCTTCTTGTATATGTATATATGCAATACATGAGTGGAGGAGAGAAGTTATGGTGAAGGCACTGGTTTATTTTCTTAAAGCTCCATAATTAAGGTTTTCATAAGCTTAATCTGTATTAGGTATAGATATATTTTAATATTCTTTGGAGCAGTATGTGTTGAGCAAGCCATGAACAGACAAATGTAAATTGAAAACTTTTGAAATTCAAATAATCCAAAAAATATTCAGATAATCAGAATAATTTTTCTTCCTTCTAGAACTCGGTGGTTGGTGGATTTGTATCACATTACCTTCTGGAGAAATCTAGGATCTGTGTGCAAGGCAAAGAAGAGAGGAATTATCATATCTTTTACAGGCTTTGTGCTGGTGCTCCCGAAGACATTAGAGAAAAACTGTATCTAAGCTCTCCTGACAACTTTAGGGTGAGTATCAGAGTCAGTGTTTGTAAGGCTTCTTGTATTGCCATACATGGATTTTTCATATAGATGTTACTAAAATTTGTTTATTATCTTTGACAGACTCTTTCCTGTACCAAAAATTATATTTTTTTCTTAAATCAGCTTGGTCCTGAAATGAAGCTGCCGACCATTTTTTCCTTATTGGAAGATTTCCTGTAGTTTTATTCTGTGTCTTAAAACTGAGAAATCTTTTTTCCAAAAATGTACTTTTGTATCTCCAACTGCTAGTTACGGGCTCTTCTAGAGCTGTGAAGTGTGAATTTCCTTATTGTTCTGTGGATAATTCATCTTTTAAGTGCTGAAAACTGCATTTATTTCTTTCTAGTCCAACCGTGTATTTAGGAAGATGTAGGAGTTGTCCCATGATTCTCTTCTATGTTATTCTTTCCTTGTACTTCCCACCAAGGATCAGACCACGGTGATAAGGTGTTTATGCTTCTTGGGTCCAGTCTACGTGCTTTCACGTCACTTGTCTTTTCTACTCTTATGACACCTTGCTCCCATCATACTATACTGTACACTGTAGACCAGGGGTGTCAAACTCACGTCTCCCGCCGTTCTCCTGCTCCTGCAGCATAACGCGCATCACACACTGCACACGTGACCAACGCACTGGCAGGAGTGTAGGGGCAGGGAACTCGGTACTGCCACCAGGTAAAACCAAGCTGCTGGGCCAGTAAAACAAGGTGGAGGGCTGGATTCGACCTGCAAGTTTTACACCCCTGCTCTAGACTGTCATTTGTACTGCCCAAGTTTTGAGCACTCCCATTCCTCCCCTCATACTCCATTGTCATTCTTGATCACTCCAGATTACATGGTAAGACTCAAATGGTCCCTTTCAGCTGAAAGCTTACTCTTTTATCTCCAATTGACCCAAAGCCCATGCTCAGCTCTTCCTGCCAAGATTAATTCTATTCATTAAGCATGATCCTCCCTCTTAGGTTTTTCTTCACCTAATTTATTCTTCCCTGAGGACTACTTACTATTTCTGATTTTTGACTGTCTTTCCAGAACCTGTTACTGGTTCAGTCACTCAAGTAATGGAGAAGCCAATAAAATGCAAATAAAATCAATGCGGAATGTAATATTTCTAACTATACCTGAAGGAAAGTGAATTTAAAATAAAAAGTAGGGAAATGAGACTTGAATCATTGTGAATACTTCATTAAAAACATTAGGTTTATATTCAGTGGCAGGGAAGAAGCAGAGTAGAATTTTAGGAGCTGTTAAAAAAGGAAGGGAGAATGAAGTAATGAGTTATGCTGCAATGTACATCCATATTTGTAAACAGACACTTAAGTCATCCCAGCTCATAAAGGAATAGTAAGATACTTGGGTGAAGCAGAGGTCATGGTTGAAGACAAGCTCTTGGATAGTATGAGCCTTTTAATTCAATCCAGTGTGCCTGTTTTTACAACTTCTGTTTACTACCTTCCTTTCTTCTTCCCATGCTTTATTTTTATGGTTTCTGCCCTTTTCTGAGATTGTGTGGTTTCTCCTGATTAACCCTCTTTCTGTGTTATGTTTCTAGTAGCTATCCCACAGAGTGGCTTTCTGTCCTACCATTAAGTTCTGGCATTCTTTTCCTCCCATTTTTTCACTTTATTTTTTTACTATTTCAGTTCAGTTTTTTCCTCCAGTTTTCCTTCTTTCTCTTCCCCTTTCCATGTTCTGATTTCACTGAATTGTTTTCAGAAATGATCAACAAATAATGTGATATTTTCTTTTGCTTTCTTTCCCTTTATGTCAGTCAAAAGATTTCCTTTACTTTGTTTTCTGTTTGCCTGACTGACTCCAACCCCTTTTCACTTATTTTGAAAGTCTCTTTTGATTTCTTAGTGTGTTACATCTTGATTATTGCAGTATTTTTTTTTTCTTGAGAGACTTAACTTTGAACTTTTATCCAGCAAGTGCATCTTTACCGATACAGCTCTTGCTCATTGTCCATTCTCTTTCCCTTCAAAGAAAGCTTCTGCCATCCCTTTCAGGGTCCTTATTTTTATACTGTCATCACCAATTTTACTAATAAGGTGAAGACTCTTGCCTTCAATCACTCATTTCTGCTATTTGATTATATATAAATGTATCGGTAATTTTTATTTGGTTGGTTAGTTTTCTTTTCCTTTTGACAACTGCGGTTAACTGTAAATATCTGCAAATGTCACTATGTGCTTTGCTGACTTGCACTGAAAAGAAAATATATTGGCAAATCAAATCCTGCATGTTCTGTCATTTGTCTCCATTTCTCCACTTGGCTCGGAATCTCATGGAAGCAGAATTTTTTGTATGTATGAAATACATAGACCAAGTCTCTGTGATGGGTTTGGAAGGGTTTTGTAATACAGCCCTGGACATCATGCAGAATTACAAAGACATAAATTGAGAGACTATCATTTTTAGATTTCCTTGATCTTAAACGGGGTGAGGAGCACTGCTAACAAAGAATTACATTACTGTATTGATTGTTTTCTTTGGTGTATTTTCCTACTTGGTTTTCCAGTCAAACCTTTTAGACTGTGCTCATCTGTTACTTTCCCCAGTTGTACTCAGTTTCACTGGAATTCAGCAGAGGGCTAGAGTCCTTAAAGATACAAAGCTCCTTCTACAAAGCAGTGGCTGTGTAGGTAACATCAAAATTAGGGTATTGATTTGTGGCTAAGGCAGGTGTACACTGGTAATCGAACTGATTGCTGCTGCCTCTTGGCTTGGCCAAGTCATTCTCTGCTTACTGCTGAGCCACAAGCAGACATGGAGCTGCATATCCACATTGGGCACATCATATTTTTGTACTGTGGTTTCTAGATGATCTTGCCTCCTAAAAGCCATGGCAGTATTTTAGGACAAGCGTCCTTGCTTCCTCATAGGCATTCCTAGGGGTCTTTATAGAGCTTATATTGTTTCTTTAAATATTTAGTTTGTATCTTCTTATAGTTCGTCGTTTGTACTCAGTAGTGTGATAGAAACTTGATCTGATGCGTATTGAGAAGAATCTGCTTCTATTCTGTAGAAAGCAAGCTTGTCTTTTGAAACACAAGTTTAAAACCCCCCACCTGTAGGTTTAATCTAATATAGAGCTAGTTTTCAAAATTTTGTCTGCTGTGCAGTTATTCAATGCAATGTTTCCTTGTAGGTTTTACATCTAAAATCTTGAACAAATTTTCAAATATATATTTTTATTGTGCAGCCACTTTTCCATTAAAACTTATTCCTTGTAGTTAATAGATTTTTAATTCTGGAACTGAATATGCTGTGTGCCCACTTGAGCTTTTTCTTTTTAATCAAAAACTCTGCTCATAAGAGCACGCAAGGTTGTCAAGGTCAGAATTATAAAATCAGGCTGGTGCAATACAGTACTGAACAGCCTGAGTGCCTTTAAAGAAGACACTCACTTGCCTGTTCCAATTATAAAGAGTTTACAGTCACACCAGCCTTATCACACTGTGAAATAATTTTTTTTGACTTCTACAAAGTTTGCAGCAGGTACTTTAATTTCCATTAAGAATATTTATTGCTTTGCCATAAGTTTGGATTTGAGTCCTGAGTTCCTTGCTGCATGTGAAAATGATCTACTTTGCATGTTAAATAAAAAAATATTAACACTGCTGAAATATTTTTAAAAAATCACCCTTCTGAAGTTAAAGAAGATTATCTTTAATTAAAAAAAAACAACCCTTACAATAATTTTCATCTGTGTATGTATGTAAATTAGTATAAATATACTTAAAGTTTGTTAGTTGTATCACACTAAACTTTCAGGGAGTGTACCATTATAGGAGATTTTTGGAAAAAAAAATTGTAAAAGATTACTTTTCTTCCTAAATCTATATTACCTTTGTAAAGATTATTTTTTCTGTTACTCATTCTCATTACCTGCTTCAGGTTTTTTCATTAAATGGCTCTGAATAATCATGCTTGTGTCACATTTTACCACATTTTTGTTGACTGCATGTTTGGTTCAAAATTCATCATTCAAGTTTGTAATAATAGATGGTGCTGTTGTATTAGGCAAGGTTTGATGATTGATCAGTGTTTTCATATTAATGCTAATTTTTTAGACAAGAGAAAAACTCAGAATAAACCCATACTTTTCAGTTTTTTAGGAGAAAACCATCCATAGAGTTGCAGTTTTGTGTTGGCTCCAGCATGGTTCATGTCTTGTGCCTTTTAGCTCATCAACTCAAAGTCAGATGAGGGCCAGCTTGGGTCCTACCACTCAAGCATGTTTTGCTCAATGCCAGGTCTCAACTACACTCACCTGAAAATAGGACAGCCTCAAATCTAAAGTAATTCTCATTTTTCACAGAAGTGAAACAATACTAAAAGACAAAGGATAACTTAATGCTTTGTTTTACCACCAGTAGGCTTGCTTCCTTTTGACTTAAGTGATCCTGTGTGCTATCCTCCCCATGCATTTGGACGTCTCCGCAGAGGCATGCAGTTGCTTTGGGCACGTGAACCAAGACAACTGCATTGGCTGTGCCTGCTTGATCTGTCGTCTGGATGAATCACCAGCACCGATGGGGGTCACCTCTCTGTTAGGTCATCTTTCCCCTGCTGTTCACCTGGGGAAGCATGAATTTGCTTGGCAAAGGACTGTTAAAAGTTGCAGATTTCTTACATACTCCTCTGACGACCCCACCCCACAAAAGCACGCAGTCCTGATTGCTCGTCCTCTAGATTCCCCTGCAGAAGTCTTCAGAAATTCAGAGTTATTGGGTAACCCTGTCCTGAACCTTGTAGGTCTAGGTGCCTTCAGACTGCATGGCATGGCTTTGAAAGTAAAGCTGCACAATAGATCTGTACCTGGAGTGTAGTTGATGAAGACTTTTTTTTTAGATCCTAATTTCTAGGAAAGACATCAAGTTGCCTTATGTTTGGGTCTTTGATGTTATAATGAGGTGTTGTACTTCAGAGTTAACATTTAAATAGCATCTTTTTTTTTTTATATGTGATAGACTCAAGCTGAGCATTTGTGTGTTTTAAAAATATAATTTCTCCTAGGATTAATACATAAACTTACTTCAGTTTTTAGCTTTCAAATGAAAGCTATTATCTTGTGATTAAGTGTCTCCTACATAGGTTATTGTTGAATACCATGTTGGTTTCCATACTCTCTCCTTGGAAAGTACAACCTTTTACACTTCCCATCCCATATTTCTGGGATTGTGTTACTAATACTCTAATACAGGGATATCTTGTTGTGTTTAAAATATATTTTGCATTCTGATTGACTGCTAAAGAAAACTTTTCAATATTTTGTTAAACACCAAGCTAACCTGGAATGGTGTTTCTTGTCCCTTTGTTTTAATATTAAATTTGTCACCTCATTTTCTTCTGCTTTTAGAAATGCTTTGAAGAATATTTTATTTTTTTTAGAATTTTGTATGTAAATCTTAAAGTGTAGGGTTATCTGTGTTCACCTAGTTGAAAGCATCTTCTTTGTTCATGGGCTTGAGCAAAGAATCGGTTCACTTCCTTTAGACAAAGGGCTCTGTCTGAGTTTTTGGATGGAGTTCTTCCTTTCAGCTGAACAAATTGGAAAGAAAAAGCTGGCGATCCCATTTTGCTGCAAGTGTCAGTCATGGTCTGAACGCCTGGTCTATTTTCTTCACCGTACAACATGAGATGGATATCAAGAAGCCAGATTCTGTATTAGACTTATGTTTGTACCATGATGTAAGCTTTTAATACTCTTCAAGCTTTTTAATACAACATGTCTCTTACTACCTGTAGAAGTATTTCACTGGTGAGGAAAACCAATGTTAAATCTACATTGAACTTAGTACCACAAATTCTTGTTCCTACTCCTCTCACCCCCAGATATACAATATAAGGCCTATATGTTGCTGAAAACAAAGGATTATTGTGATTTTTTTCTAATGTTCTATACAGCTCGCTGAAGTACAACTTGGTATTACACATAGGCCAGAGAATTTATTTTCTTGGTTCCTAATTTTGATTGTCTTTTCTGTAATCCCAGACTCTACTAATAAGTAGAGTCAAAAATTAATTACAGATCATGGGACTTAACAAAATGAATACACCGTGTCAAAAATATTTTAGTTGTCAAAATTGAAAAGCTTGTGATAGAAGTTTGTTACTGTTACACTTATGTAATTTTGCAGATGTAAATAAATACATTTTCAAGGAATGAATTTTGAATACCTAGCATGTTTTGGGTATAATATGATTAAATCAAGTTAAGTAGGACAAGCCTTAATAGGATATGTTTTCCTTATTTCTGTCTTTAAGTATGGATTTCCACTTTTTTATTGTTACAGTATTTAAATCGAGGCTGTACCAGATACTTTGCTAACAAAGAAACGGACAAGCAGATTTTGCAGAATCGCAAGAGTCCTGAGGTACGTTAGTATCTTCAGTCAGTTTATTTTATTAACTAATGGTGATCGAGTTGAAAATGATTACAGTTTTACAGTGTGGAATGAAATGTTCATTTTACACATCTTTATAGGTCTAAACAGGTACTGTCAAAGCTAATATATTCAGAACTCTGGTTTTGGTGTTCAGTTCTAGAAATATATTTTAACATGCATCTTGTATACTGTTCCATTTAGTATTTTAAAATTGTTTCCTTTTCATTCTTATAGATGCAGCTTGTCTTCTGTGGAAAACAAAAATCTATCTAATACTTTTTGTAATTTTCTTTTTAAATCTTACTGCTGCTAGAAATAGCTCAGAATCAGTAGTCTTTTTCCAGAGCTGCTTTTACTGTCTGGATTTTTGAAGTGGTGCTCCAATATGTTTAAAAAAACGCTAGTTCAGCTTTGCTTCCAGCATAAGTATATCCCTCTCCCCAGTATACTGTGTTCCTTGTTGGTTTTTGTTGTTCCCTTGTTATGAACTGTTACGGCAGAGCACAGCACTTCCTGGAAGAAAGTGTGAAATTTCAAAACATTTATTTTGTCTTGCTCCATCTCCATTTAGGTTTTTTAAATTTGGAATCACCAGAATTAATAGCACTTAAGCCTTTAAGCTTGTTTGCATGAAGACACTGAAGAATTTAATCCAAATTAATAGTATATGTGAATTGGAAGTCATTTAAACACTTCATTAAACTTCTGCTCTGCACTCCAATACAGTTTTCATCTATTCATATTTAACATGAATTTTTCATTTGTATAGCTGGAAGATATTTCAAATCTTATTCATATCCATACTTGGGATTCAGTAGCAGGGCAAGCTGCATATACACGTGGAGTAATACAAAGAGCTTCTCTCCCCCAGTGACCGTGCCATCTCTTTTACCTTTGAGAACTTGGGCTTGAGCTTGTACGTAGCTCGCGCCTAGCTATGAAAGAAAAGAGAGGTACTTTCTTTGCCAAGGCCAGCCTTGTAAAGTCTACTCCTAGCTTTCTACTGTTTATACATTGCCGCACTGAGCACATAATGCCAATTTCTTTTGCTTTAACGTGGGATATTCTCTCTAATCGGGAATGGTAGAGAGATATAGAAATACTGATTTGATATTACTGTGAGGCAGAAAGCTAGTAGGTACTTAACTCCTGTTAAGCACATAGGCTAAGAGATGCTTGGGAGATTTTGCCTCAGTTTACTTAATTTGCTTTAAATTAAGACTTGTAGTGAAGTTGGTAATTCATTCTTGCTACTGGAAGAGGGACTGATGCAATCTTCTGTTACTGATGTGATCTACAGAGGGATACTCTGTCATAAAATGTGTCCTCTAAAGGACCTGGTTTGAAATAAATGTCTAAACTAAGAGATACTGAAGGAATAATTCTGAAAATATGTACTGGACATTAAATATTGGAATATATGATGCCATAATACTTGTATGTTACAGCCATGTCAGTTTGAAGTTGCAATAAATGATCACATTTCAGTCATATTAAAACTTAGTCTAGAAACTTAAACAGGAAATGTATTGCATTGTTCAGGGTTTTTTTAAATCAAATTTAATATTTGCTCTGTCGTTTTGTGAAAAAATATTGTTTATTTTAATAAAAGTAGCTGGAATAGTCAATTAATACTTAAATTATTTTTGTGTTTTCCTTATCAGGAAGATGAGGTGATCATTTTACATAATTTAGATGGAGTTTAATTTTATTGATGTGTCTAAATGTTGTGTGAAGTGAATTTTTCAGATGCATGTTGTGTTTTGTTTTGATAAAAATTATATTAGCTTATTTAACATTAACAAGGCTTCTATTTAATTATTCCTTTTAGTTGAAAATATTTAAAAATAATTCTAAAACCTCAGATCAATCTGTGCATGTTCAGTTAGTCTCTTGATTGCATGCAGCTGTTTTACTAAGTACTATTTAAAATCATTAATGATTAAAATGGGTTTTGATGTATTTTAATTACGAAATTGACCAAAATGCTAAATTGATATTTAAAAGTGTAGCTGGTATTATTTTAGTTGTAGAACAGTGTGAACGACTTTACTATTTCTTAATCACCAGCAAATTTTAACAAGTATATTTATCTAAATAAGTCAGTTTGGGATAGGGATAAGTCTTCCAATTCTGATTTGTCCTGTACTCCTTTTCCATGGCCTGACAAACTTTTTGCCATCTTATTCAACTGCTAGGGGACAGAATCACTCCGTGATATAAGTGCTTTGATATGTTCTTTAACCAAAGTCTCCCTTTCTACTGCTCATGCTCCTGTATTCCCCCGTCCTTAGCTGTCACACTCTTCAGCTTGTGCTTTCACATGATAGTTTGAAGTTTGCTTTGAAGCTGAAGCTTGAAGATCATGCTTCGAAGTATCAACAAATTAAAACAAATTAGGGTTCTTGCAAAGCCTGTATTTTGTGAGAGCTCTTATCTCTTTCTACTTAGTTTGGCATGCTTTTTTATGCGTTTTATGGTTTATTCTTGACTGGAAGTAATTGCTTATGTTTACTTTAAAATCACTTATTGAAATCTTGCTTTATCTTATTTTATAGTATCTCAAAGCAGGTTCCTTGAAAGATCCACTCTTAGATGATCACGGAGACTTTAACAGAATGTGCACAGCAATGAAAAAGATTGGACTGGATGATGCAGAAAAACTTGATCTTTTTAGAGTAGTGGCTGGTGTCCTTCATCTTGGAAATATTGATTTTGAAGAAGCTGGAAGCACTTCAGGTAAGACGAAACATAAATTGTTTTCTGTAAAAATACTGAAAATGTCTCTTGATTATAGATGATTCTTTTCCAGGTGAATTACTGCTTTAGAAAGCTGCCTTGTCTTCAAAGAGTAATTCAGTCTTAATTCACACCATTTTGAAGTCAACTTTACCTGTTTAATGTTATACTTCTTCACATGCTGTGGAAGCAAAAAAGCTCTCACTGAGAGTTTTCAGTCCAAAGTTTGATATAAAGAAAAGTGACATATTTGAATTTTAATAATAATTTATAAATTGTGTGCATTTGAACCGCTCCAGGCAGTATGTCTCTTAACAGAGACGCTCTATAAAATTCTGTTGCTGCTTGAAAAACCTGGGAAATGCCAACAAAAGCTTTTTATTACAGGTCAGGTATTCCAAAATCAATTCACAAAAGCCTTAATCTTGTAAGAGCTCCTTCCTCCCTTCCTCCTTTTTTTTCCCCACTTAGTAGAGTTAAGGAATTCAAGCAGTGTTTGACTAGTTAGTTATAAAATTTGATTTCTTCGCTTGTCTGTAGAAATAAATTTTACTAGAATAACGGGAAATAAATGTGTAATCCCGACATAAGTAAATACTTCACTGTTAGATTTTGCTGAAGTGTTTTGAGTGCTTCAGTTAAGGGTTTACGAACCTGTAGTGGCTAGTTGAGCCCTGGTGCGAAGGCTGCAGTGCAGAGTAGAATGAAGCACGCTTCTCAGCTATTTACCTGGGAAAATGTACATGCCCTTATCTGAAAATGTGAAGTGCTAGGAATCTGCTGTGCCAGGCACTTCCATCGCAGAGCAAGGAAGTCTGGAGGATTATTGGAACATATAAGCCCCAAAGTTTAAATCACTACAGCTGGTTTCTGGGTATTAGCACTTCTACATTTTGGGATAGTTCTTTCACCCACAAGCAAGTTAGCTTTTGAACTGCCTGCGTTAACAGGCAGAACAGTGTTAATAATACAGAATTTCATGCATAGATTTTGGGTGGGGTGTTTTTGTGGGTTTTTTTGAGAACTGACTCTTCACATTTAATATATGAAGTAATTTCCGGAGGCAAACTTTAATTCTTTCGGAGTTGATGTTACTTCTAGTCGTCACGGCAAGATTATTGCCCATTTGATATTTTTTCCCAGAATTTTCTAAAGCAACCCAGCAGCTGTTGCATGGACATTAGGAAGCATGCTGTAAAACAGCTCAGAGCCTCCCAAAACAGGCGCAGAAACCATAAAAACAACCACGGAAACCCCTAAAATAGGCAGAGGAACGCCCAAAATGGGCACAGAAACCCCAAAAGCACACTGAGTCCCCCAAAGCATGCCCCAAGACTCCACAAACAAGGAGAGACCCCCAAAATGGGCACAGAAACCCCCAAACAAGCTCAGCACCCCCCAAAAGCGGGCACAGAGACCCCCAAAACGGGCACAGAAACCACAAAAACAATCCCAGGGACTCCCAAAAGTGAGCCCAGAAACCCTCAATAGTGGGCCCAGAGACTCCTGAAAGTGGGCCCAAAGATCCCCAAAACAAGCTGAGCCCCAAAATGGGCACAGAGATCCCCCAAACAGGCACAGACACCCCAAAACAAGCAAAGAGACCTCCAAAATGGGCACAGACGCCCCAGAGAGACACAGAAACCACAAAACCAAGCCCAGAGACACCCAAAAGTGGTCCCAGAGATCCCCGAAACAAGCCAAGAGACCCCCCCAAAATGAGCCGAGACCCCAAAACAGGCCAAGAGACCCCCCAAAATGTGTGCAAAAACCACAAAAACAAGGCTAGAGCCCCCACCAACAAGCCCAGAGGTCCCAAAGTGGGTACAGGGTCCCCAAAGGTGGGCGTAGAGACCCCCAAAACAAGCCAAGAGACTCCAAAAATGGGTACATAGACCCCAAAATGGGCACAGAGACGCCCAAAACCAAGCCAAGAGCCCCCCAGAATTGGCACAAAGACCCCCCAGAACGGGCACAGAGATGACCTAACCAAGCCAAAAGAGCTCAAACCCCGGGGAAGGACCCCCCTAAGGGGCAGAGGGTGCGGCGCGGGCTGGGGCAGAGCCTGGCGCCGTGGTCACGCGTGTCGTTGCTCGCAGGGGGCTGCACGCTGCGGGCGCGGAGCCAGCCGGCGCTGGAGCGCTGCGCCGCGCTGCTGGGGCTGGACCAGGAGGACCTGCGCGGCAGCCTCACCACGCGCGTCATGCTCACCACGGCAGGGGGCGCCAAAGGCACGGTCATCAAGTGAGTCCCGCCGTCCCTCCGCGCTCCCTCCGGCGCCCGCGGTGGGGTGGGGTGGAGGGTGGGAGGGTTGAATGTCCGGTTCTGGAATCTCCGGCATAAGAAGGACTATGGAACTGTTGGAATGGCTCCAGAGGAGCATGGGTGAACCTCGTGGCATTCGACAGGGCCACGTGCAAGGTCGTACACCTGGGTCAGGGCTTCAGTACAGGCTGGGGGATGATGTGATTGAGAGCAAACCTGTGGAGAAGGTCTTGAGGGTGCTGGATGATGGGAAGCTCGACATGAGCTGGCAATGTGCGCTTGCAGCCCAGGAAGCCAACAGTGTCCTGGGCTGCATCAAAAGAAGCATCTCCAGCAGGTCGAGGGAAGTGATTCTGCCACTCTGCTCTGCTCTTGTGAGACACCACCTGGAATATTGTGTCCAGTTCTGGAGTCGTCAACATAAGAGAAATATGGAACTTTTGGAGTGAGTCCAGAGGAGGGCTACAAAGATTATCAGAGGACTGAAGCACTTCTGCTATGAGGATTGGGGTTGTTCAGGAGAAGGCTCTGGGGAGGCCTTATAGCAGCCTTATAGCAGCATTTCAGTACCTGAAGGGCCTCCAGGAAAGCAGGGGAGGGACTTTTTACAAGGGCAAGTACTGATAGGACAAGTGGGAACAACTTTAAATTGGAAGGGGCAAGATTTAGATTAGACATCAGGAAGAAATTCTTCATGATGAGGGTGGTGAGGCACTGGCACAGGTCGCCCAGGAAAGCTGTGGATGTCCCCTCCCTGGAAGTGTTAAAGGCCAGGTTAGATGGGGTCTGGTGGAAGGTGTCCCTGCCCGTGGCAGGGGAAGTGGAACTGGATGGACTTTGAGGTCCCTTCCAACCGAAACAATTCTACAATTCTGGTTTAACTGCCCAGGACTGCCCCTGGTGTGTGCATGGAAGGGTCTGCAATGAGTCTTGGGAGCCGCGGACCTCTCCCAGCCCGGCAGTGCATCTCCCCTTGCCAGACCCCTATCCAGGGTCCTTGGGATCTCACTGCTAACACTGGCTTTGATTGTTTCCTCATCCACTGGGAAATGGGAAACGTGGCCTGAGACCATTTGCAAGTACGAATTGAATTGCGCTTAGCCTAAGTGTGGCTATTGAAAATGATTTACAAAGTACAATTACACGACCATGGTATTATAGAAGTGTGAGAGTGCAGGAGACTGGTAGACTTGTGTTGTTGATCCCTTCGAAACAGAAACAACGTGCTGTGCTTTTCCACTGTGCAAGTGTTAATTTTGAGAGGAGGCATTTTTAACAGGGCATTGGTTTCTTTTATTTTTTTATATATGCAGTATTAGATGTTCAAGCCTGCTTGTGGTGTTGGTTTTCAGGAAACGGCTAGTGTGACCTTTGTATAGGTCACTATCACATTGTATAAAACCTTTCATGTGTCAGTCAGTACCCCGTGTTGCTAAAGAATACAGCAGTCAACCTGTTAAATCCATAGCCTACAGAGATAATGAGATATGCTAATAGATTTAACAGAAATATGGTATCAAGGAATGTTAGTGCTGTGCCTAAAGTATTTCAGAAAATACTTGGATGCATCTTTCTTGTCATGCACACTGCATAGTGCTCCTGTGACTGCTGTCCTGTGATACTAGGTCTGGATGCCTTAATTACAAGGTAGTATGTCCATCTGTCTGGGTGATCTGTGTCTCTGTTTTTTCCACATCTGATTCTTCTGAAACCAAGTGTCAGCTTTAAAAACACTGTTGCAAACAGTAATCTCGAAATGCAAGTGCTTCTGGCTGTTTCTGGTAAACAAGCATTTAATATTTACTGTGAAGTTAATATTGCTTCATAGGAACATAAAAAAAGAGTGAAACAGGATAAATTTGAGAGGTGTTTTTTTTTTTGTAGCTCTTAAAAATGCATCACTATTAAAGTAAATGTTGACCTTAAGAAAGGAATCATTATCCCTTTCATTTTAACAAGAAGCTATCATCAAGGTGACTTCCTAGGCACAGATGTAGGATCGTGATGTCTTTCTGTACACCTCCTGAAGAAGAAATAATTACGAGCATGTTTAAACATGATACTGTTGATAACATTTCAATGCTGTGGGAGTTACGACTCTTCTGAAACTGAGTTACCTGTTTTTTATGAAAAACCTCTAGCTTCCAACACAAATTTTTTCTTGTTGACATTGATCCTTCTAGCACACAAACTGTCAGGGATGCTAGCTAAGCTGCTTGCAGCTAAATTGTGTGGTTTAACATTTGATTTTCAATGTTGTGTGTTTTCTGGAGTTAAAGAAAACATCAAAAATTGAACTTGGGCTAAACATTTTTAAATGCATTAAAAAGTAATTCTTGTTGATTAGCTGAATATATCAGTCTTTTGTTAGGAAACTAATTGACATTCACACATTGGAAGAGCACATGAATGCTTATTGATGTATGGAAATAATCAGATTGTTTTAGTGAATCAGAAATACAACTTTATGCACAGTACACCATAAGTTTAACGTATGAAAGCCATAATTAATTATCTGTATTAATGTAGTTTATATGTTCCTTGCATACTTTATATCTTCTGAAATTTATTACTATTATTTGTATTTAGGTCTTATAGTATTAAGTATTTGTTAACGTTTCTTAAACTTGTGGTCTGAAACAAAGTAACAGCTGATAGATTTAACCTTGGTGTGTCACTGTGGCCAGTAAAGGTGGCAGGAGTTAGTTAATGCATGTTTAGGTTATGTTAGACATACGAGATAAAAAGTTGATCTTTGAGCACTTGAGAGCATTGACTTCTTCAGTCCTCCAGGGATGTAGTGGATTTGAATAATGACATTTTCCAGTGCTCATTCTGTGTAAGAGAAGTTCCCAGAGCTCATTCTGTGCCAGAGACATAATCTTGATTTGTACCTAATTCCAACCACTAATGATGAATTAAAAGAGAATAACTGTAGTGGAATTACTGTTCAGTGCCCACTTCTTAATATGCAGGGTGAAACTGATCTTCCTGGCCAAAATTTGTGCATATTAAAACATCTATGACAGCCTGTGCTGGTTGAACATCAAGGGTTTTTTTAGGAGAACGCTTCTGAATTAACTCATTGTCAGGAGTCTTTAAGTTTAGCATAGGTATGGGCTGCTGTTCCAGTAATACATTATTACCCAACAGCTAACCTTTGAGGTGACAAATGGTAAGTAATTATTGGGGAGGTTTATTCTGTTAAAAGCTCATAAATGTAGATCTCTTCATAATATGTTCAATAGTGCATTTCTGGACAGTGGTTATAAATTTTTCCTCTTCCTCCCCCCCCCCCCCCCCCCCCCCCCGAGTTGTTGAGGGCGCACTGCCCTCTTGCTGCCTTATCAGCTGATATGGAAAGCTACAAATAATTTTTCTGTTTTTAACAACCTTTACACGTTGGAAGACATAGGTCTTGCAGGACAAAGGACCTCCCAGTATTTTCCAGGTTGTGATGTTTGCTGTCTTCCTGACCATGTCTAAATCAACCATGAAATCTTTGATATATTCATCTAGGAGAGCCTTTATCAGTGTTATGGAAAACATTAAAATAGAAAATCATATGTTGTACAGTACAGATGGTGCTCATTAAAGCTGGGTGGTATGAGCATTGCAGGTTTTGAAAGTTAGTAACGTGTTTTACTTAATTGAGCTTGTCATCCACTGTAACTGCTGATCTTTCTTTGTTGACTCACTGCTTACCTGGTTATTCTCCATCTTGCATTTGTATTTTTGAGTTCTCCTAAGTATACCATCACACACTTGCCTTTCCTGAAATCTATCTTGGAGATTTTTAGATCATATCTTCAATTTGTGAAAATAATTTTGTATGCTAATCTTGTTACTAAGATTTTCTGCTTTCTTGGATCAGTGCTATCAGGCCATTTTTTGAAAATAGCCTTACTTTCTCATTCCTTTTAAGCAAAAGTGTTAACTAGAAGCAGAAGGGATCTGAACAGATCACACATGTCAGATTCAGATGGCACCACACTGGAAATGCACTCAGTGAACTATTGATTCAGACTTTGATAACAGATTAACTTTGACTGATGTACATATAACATATAGGTAAAATTAATCTGTATAGTTTTCCTTTGAGATTATTTGTTGGAACATATCAAGCACTAAAGCAGAAGCGTGTCATAATGTACTACTTTCCTTTTACTATGTCTCAAGTGCTCTATCAAGGAAGCTTTCTTAAGAACAAATACAATTTTTGATTACAGCTTCAAATTCACTTTGGATTAAGGCTGTAAAGTTTTGCTATTCAGTATATTTATACTGATAAGCCTGGGGCATTGTTAGCAGTGTACTGTTTCAAAAGTCTGCAAACAGAAGGAGCTATGTTTTTGTGCCAACAGATCTTATTTTTCCCTAGTGTTTAATTTTGTGCATGGTAAAAACAAATTTGGAGGACTTTTCCACCATTTCAAAGGATTAATGATTTAAACCTCTTTCTCTAGCCTTTTCTAAACTTGTGTAGCTAAATGCAAACATACGCTAATAAATGCACTGATATCTTCTTCTCGTGTGGCTTACTACATGTACACAAGGAAGGTAGCTTGGACTATTTTAGATAGTTATTGAATAGTCACCAGATTTTTCTATAGTAGCATAGTTTAGACACGACTGGATTGCTAGCAATAGTAGACTTTTGACAATTACTTTGTTTTATTTTGTTCCAGGAACTCAAAGAGCCACTCATTTCTCTCTTTCTTAGGGACGTTTTGTGTGCGAGTAGATCATGTGAGCCCTAATAGGTCACAGTGAATAAATAGCTCAGCTGAAATCACTGTGCTGAGAGTATAACAAAGGCTTTGTTCTGCTAGGCACAATGGAGCCAACAAGAAACAGTAGGAGAGTGATGCTAAGTGCTATCTCCATGAATTTTATTAAATACGAATGTGTAGTGAACTGTCAGGGAGACTTGAGAGCTGAACTACGTTTATTTGTCCTTGTTATTCCCCCAAAGAGGCATAATGATCACCTTCTTCGCTGACGTTTTTGCCATCCCTGCAAAGTGTGTTTACAGAGAGAAATAATGTGTTGGTATTTAAAATCCACACCTCTTAGACTGCAAATGCACTGTACTACTCTTGTTCAGTTTCTCCTTATCCAAGAAGACTTTCAAAGAGGATTTAATCTTCACAAAGTAAATTATTTGACAGTGTGAGAAATTTAACTTACATCCTCCAGCTTCTTTTTGGTGTATGTTTTCTGCTGAAATGCCTTTTTTTTTTTTGGTGATGGTACTGAAGCCTCTTCTGGAAAAAAAGCAGTGTTTTCTTAAGAAATATTTTTCTACAGTTTTTGGAACTTCAGCTATTCTCAAATTGCAGATGTACTGTTTGTATTTTTTAATTACATAGATCTTTCGTTAGGTAGGGTTATTTCATCCAGGCCATTTTGTTTATGAAGCAGTAGTCATACTGCATGACTCTAGCTGTTGGATATTGCTTCACCTGCTCTCTCTCCCTTAATTGTTGTAAACCATGGGGAAATTATACATCTTTTAATTGTAGTTTATTTATTCTGGAAAATGTTTGGGGACTGCGTAGAATCATCCACAGGGTAAATTCAGCCCATGAGAGCACTTTCCCATAGGCCTCAGACTCTGGATCACTGGAAACCTTGCTGAGGAAATTAACATGAAAACCAAACAAGGTTTTTTTGTTGTAGCCTTACCAAATAGTTCCTTGCAAGGTGATGGATGGAGGAGACAGGGAGAAGATGAAATAGGGTAAGAAAAATATATTTTTTTCTGTTCAGACAAGAAACAGGAGAAGGAAAGAGATTCCTTTGTCAGTGTGCAGACCAGAGGAAAGGAGGAGCTCAGGGAAAGAAAGTTGACGAGAAGGACACTATTCATTCTGAATGTGTGTTCTGTAATAAGGCTCTTCTATATTGACTGGCTTTGCAATTTCAGCATTATTTTGTGGTCCTGTGCTTTCAGCTGTGCAAAATGCATTGCACGCTCACCTGGTCAAGCTGGAGAAGTGGGCTCCTGTGAACCTCTTGGGGTTCAACAAGGCCAAGTGTAAGATCCTGCACTTGGGTTGGGGCAACCCCCAGTATAAGTACAGGCTGGGAGATGAAGGGGTTGAGAGTACCCCTGCTGAGAAGGACTTGGGAGAACTGATGAATGCAAAGCTGGACAGGAGCTGGCAATGCATGCTCACAGCACAGAAAGCCGATTGTGTCCTGGGCTGCATCAAAAGAAGTGTGACCAGCAGGTCACTGCTGCCCCTCTACTCTGTTCTTGTAAGACCCCACCTGGAGTGCTGCATTGGAGCAGGTCCCGAGGAAGGCCACAAAAATCATGAAGGGACTGGAACACCTCTTTTATGAAGAGTGGCTGAGTGGGTTGAGGTTGTTCAGCCTGGAGAAGAGAAGGCTCCAGGGAGACCTGATTGCAGCCTTTCAGTATTTAAAAGGGGCTTATAAGAAAGATGGAGTCACAGTTTTTAGCAGGGCCAAGGGGTAATGGTTTAAAAGTAAAAGAGGGCAGATTTAGACTAGATATAAGGAAGAAATTTTTTACAATGAGAGTGGTGAAATAGTGGAACGGGTTGCCCAGAGAGGTGGAAGATGCCCCATCCCTGGAAGCATTATAAATCACATTGGATGGGGCACTGAGTGACCTGATCTAGTTAATGATGTCCTTGCTCATTTTAGAGAGTTTGGACTGGATTACCTTTAAAGGTGCTTTCCAACCATTCTGGGATTCTATGGTCTTCTTTCCGTGGCTTTCTGCTACATGCTGTGAAATTTGAAATAACAGTAGGGTTTCATGCAGTCTCTGGAATTCTACTTAATTATGACAGAATTTGTTATTTTTGAAGAATGGGGCCATTTTATAAATACATGTTCTAGAAGTATGACTGTCTGCCATGTTGTTTACAAAAATAAATTGAAAGCGTAAATGATTGCAGTGTCTTGCATTATGTAATAGGCCTGCAGCTGACATGTGGGAATTAGTATTCTGATCTCTTAAACGTATCAGAATGGAATGTAAAGGTACCTTCCTTCTATTTATAAGATAAGATTTCTGTCAGTACTTGTTACCTTAAGATAAGTCAGGAGATACTTAGTGGAAGACAAGATTGTGTGTTAAATCTAGTTACTATCTAATGTAATGTAGCTGCAGGTGTCCTTAGTGAACAGAGTCTCTGGTTCCCTGACTTATCGGTCACAATGGAAAGTGATCTCCATCAGCATCAGAAATATAATTCTTGATAAAATATAGAAATAATAAATTTGAGTTAGTGTGTGTTTGTGAATCCTGGGAAGTGAAGGAGATGATGCAATATGGGTAAGCTGTGTAGGGTTAAGTTTTCCTTTTCTGAGCTCCCAGTTCTTTGCACTTCTGTGTACAGAAACTGCTTGGAGAAGGTGACAGTATTCCTGCAGCAGTGACATCTTGAACCTTGTATGTAGGGCTTACAAGTGGCTATCAGTATGTCAGTTTAATATTTTTCCCTTTTTTTTTTATTGACTTGTAAAAACCTTTGGAGTTTTGATTTTTGTCAGACTAATTCTTGTTTGATTCTGTTTAGATTGGTGGGCCTTTGATATTGAATTCTTAGGTAGCATGAGTAAGGACTTAAGTGCAATTTGCAATCATACCATAAAGCCAGAAGTTCATTTCTTATACGTATTTCACTTAGTTTCTTAAACACTTCCTTAAGGCTTTATCCTTATATGAATTGTCTTATTCTGGAGCCTTCTATAGGTGCTTCCTCAGCTGTGTACAGTGTAATTGGTTTTTAGTTTTGGTATTTGTATTTGTTAATCTGCTAAAAAGGTATTGTAGAATGTATTTATCTGGGAAATAAGATAGTTAAATATTATTTGAAATATGCATTTCATATGCTTTGAAGTTGTGACTCATGGTTTTGTGGTATTGGGGCTTTTGATTTTTTTGCTCTTAAGCTGGGATATAAACTTCTAATAAGTAGGCACAACGCACAATAAAGGTTTATAAATAAGGGGGGGGAGAGAATAAATTCTCATCTCTTAAAAAGCCTCTTCTTCTAGTGTTAAAAAAAAGAAACGTTATTTTTGGATTGCATTTAACTTTCACTTCCTAACCTATGTTTTTTTGTAACCGATTAACACACAGCACTATAGTTTTAGTTGTAGCCCTTATGAAGGCATAGGGGCAAAGATGTCAGAACAAAGCTGAGCTATAGGTGTTATTGTAATTAAGCAGCTCATAAATGAATAGTTGAAATATTTTTTGTAGATGGATATGTGTATATTTTAAATATCTTTCAATTGTCAATATGGTTGCTAATTAATAAGAGTATGAAATCATCTGCATTTCAGTTCTACTAAGAATGGTGAAACATTATTCTTTCTTTTTACAGGTAGGATACCCTAGCTTGGGAAGCTTGTTTTGTACCTGGGCATATAGAGCTCAGGTTTTTGTGTGTCCTAATTTACAATAATTGGAAAGGCCTTTTTTTTTTAGTTTAGCGTGTAATCCCAGAATTTTAGAGTAAGGAATTCTGAAAAATAAAATCTTTATTTTTGGTCTTTAGAGTACCCTTGAAAGTGGAGCAAGCAAATAATGCTCGTGATGCCTTGGCTAAAACGGTGTATAGTCATCTGTTTGACCATGTAGTGAACAGAGTAAACCAATGTTTTCCATTTGAGACTTCTTCTTTCTTCATTGGAGTTCTAGATATAGCTGGTTTTGGTAAGTATGCTTAAAAAAAATTAATTGATTTTGTAGTTGTCTGCTATTGCCACCAAAGATTCAATGCTAAATTCTGTAATGGAGAGCGGGAGAGGTTTCTTTTTGGTGGAGATAAGTGAGAAAAGTTACAAGGGCTTAAGAAGATATCAAGAGAGCAGATAGTTTTCCTGAGATACAGGAATGTGGGGAAGGTCTGGCACTTCTGATGACCTAATGACAGTAACAAGCATTAGTGTGAAACTGGGTATCTTTGTAATAGATTCAGATTCCTGTAGTGTCTATGTAGACACAGCTTTTGAAGGACTAAACATTTGGAATGGAATCTTACTGTGGCCACCCAGTAGAATTAGGAAAGATATTGAATATTCATGCTGTTTCCCATTCAGTCCTCAGAAGGTCACTGCATACTGACAGACAAATGAAATCTTTGAGTTAAGATACTCTTCCCTGGAGGATGAATAGTTTGGTTACAGAATTCATCTTTGGGCTCCTGGTTGCTGCCTGGAAGTGATGGGAGTTGATGATTCCCATAAAGCTTTTGTCCTGTTTGGCTTTCTGAGATTCAGCACAAGGCATATTTTCTGGTGTGCTCTAGCCCTGCTTAAGTGCTCCAAGAACAGTGAGAAAGGGAACCTTTGGTTATCAGGTCTTTAGAACTGTGATGTCCTGTGCCAGCCTATTGTAACGTGGATGCCTGGATTCTTTTTGTACAGTTCCACTATATAGTAGCATCTTGCTTTGGTTTACTGCCAGATATAACTGTTATTTGTCTCAGAAATATGGTCTACAGTATTTTTATATCTATGGTATATGCAAATTGAAAACCTGTAAAAGCGTTTATTTTACTGAAACAAACAGATATGGATCTGAAGAAATCTTTAAGTCTTAGCACTGTGAAACATTTCTTAGTTACTGTGTGATATAAATTCTTGGGACACTGGTTTACCATAGAAGTTTAACTTCTGTTTTTCAGAATACTTTGAACACAACAGTTTTGAACAATTCTGTATTAACTACTGTAATGAAAAACTGCAGCAGTTTTTTAATGAAAGGATTCTGAAAGAGGTATGTTATATTCATTGTTATATTTGAGGATTTATTATTTTAGTAAAGAGATACTTGAAGTAGCACTGCTTTCCATAGGATTGCACGTTATGCTTAGGTTAAAAAAAAAGCAGTTGACAAATTGTTTTCCTACTGGGAGGCATCTGGTTGTGCTAGAAAAGAATATGGCTTTTTGAAAACCAACCATCTCTTTTCTTCTTTTTACTGTTCATTAAAATGAGGCATCAAGATACTGGACCATATCTCATAGCTAATGGGAATATCTAACTGCATGGGCCTGCCATTGTGGAGGTGAAGTTGGAATATATTAAGCTGTGGAAAGAAATTCTAAAATGGGTGTTATTTCATACTGTATTTAAAAATGTCTTCCTGTTTATTTAAAAAAACCAAAACAACAAACTTGTTTAATGCATTAAAAAATATATGCTGAGTGGTGTTCTCTCTTTTCAATTACAACTTTTTTTTTTTTTTTTTTAGGAGCAAGAACTTTACCAGAAAGAAGGCCTGGGGGTTAATGAAGTGCGCTATGTAGATAATCAGGACTGTATAGGTATGTGCCTCTTGAAATGTCAAGCTATTCATTAGTGTCATTCAGAAAAAAAGCTTCAAGCAGAAGACACAATATATGCATGAAATTACTAGTGCTACACTTCTAATGAGTGTTACAACCTTGTGAATTCTTCCAGCTTTTTTGTATTACATGCGCGTTCTGGTTGGTAATAGAGCCATGTTACCCTACAGTGTGTGATACCTGCAGCTGGGACTTGTGAATTTCTTGTGTATTTTCCTGGAAAACTAGTTAGAACACCTAAATAAAGTGAAGAATGGTGTGAGGGTGTCTGGGGAAGTATATTCCATGAATTTAAAAAAATACTGTCCCATCTCCTCCACCTTTTTTTGAGGCAATGAGCAAAGAAAATGAGCTATAGACAGCAGGCTGTAGATGTTACTGCTACTTTTAGATTTCCGTGGACATATATGTACCAGACACTTAGGAAGATGATGATGTTGTTTTTCTCTGTGTTAAACTTGTGTTCCCCAGGGTTGGTTTAATGTGAACAAAAGTTTGTCTTTTGTATTTACAGTAATTTGCTTATGTTAACGAGATAGTCCTGACTGAGCGAAGGATTCAGAGGGACAGAATTCAGCATCTGTTGCAAAATGTCTGGTCCCTCTGAGTCCCTGTAGCTCTGCTGAAGAAGTTTTTGCTTTGTCAGATAGATCACTAACTCTAACTGACTTGACTAAAGACATCTGTTGTTGAGCAAACCTCAAGCCATCTTGTGAAAAAGCAACAGGAAGGTACTTGGAGGAGGGAACAAAAGTGATGGGAAATAAGTGATTTCTAAAAATACAAATCTTACCTCTCCTGGTGGTTTAATAATGTGAGCATGAGCCTGTTCCCAGAAATCTTGCTATAGTTCAGAGACTGTTTCCATAAAAAGGATTGCATCTGCCCAGTGCATGGTTTTGTTTGATTGGGTTTTTTTCTGGTTAGTTGATGTTTTGTTCTTTTTTTTTTTTTTTTTTTTTTTAAACGTATCTAAGGATCAAAAGGAGTTCCCTGGTATCTACTGAAAGAAACGGTGTCTTGTCTGACTCATAATGAGAAAATAGGTCAGGTTATAGAGATTGTTGCCAAGTTGTTGCATTTTCCTGCCACAGAAAAAGTTTGGGAAGCTTATCTAAGAATACAAGGAACAGTCCCTCAGTCATGACCCCTTTTAAAGAAACAACCAACACATGACTTTCCACCACAAATTTAGCACATTTCTCCATTGTAAATAAATGTCCTTGTTAATAAATTATAGCTTAGTTAAATCATAGCATGTATGCCTTTTTTCTTTTTCTTACATTGTCAGAAGAAAAGCATTTTCTACTGCCTTTTGAAGTGAGTGAGAAAAATAATGTTGGTTTCTGTCCAAATACAATTTTGTTTTGGACCAGGCTGCTGACAACAGTGAACATATAGAAATATTAACTGTCACAAACAAGAAGGATAATAGGTTGACGTGGACAATTTTTTGACACAATAGAGGAATCTTAGAAACAGTCATTAGTATGTTAGAATGTTTTGATGGAATGTTAGTCATCTCTGTAGCTAAATTAGCTTACTCAGATTTTATAAGCGTAAATTCTTTGCATCGAGGCTATCTTTGTGCTTTGTATATGGCTTCATACTGTTTAGTCTGTGGGAAGAGTTCATAGGCATTGCTGCAGTACAAGCATTAGTAATTTCTTCCTTTCCACAGGAAAAAAATGAGGTAGTAAAAATTCTTAAAAGAACAGTTTCCTAGATAATACCAAAGCGTTCTAAAAGCTGCAAATTTCTTTTGTTTCAAAAGCATGAATTTCTACGTCAGCTTTCAAGGGCTTTTGTATATGTATGTGAAAGGTCAAGGCAATACATTTGTAAAACATTGTGAAACCACTGTGGTTGTTAGAGTTAGAACTTGTATTTATAGGATGTTGATTAAATCAACAATTCAGATATGTAGCATTCATTTGCAGTGACTTTTTGTGTTGTGTATTAAAAGTTTTCCCTAGATACATTTGTACGGAATCAGATCAGTAGCCTTTTAAACTTGTAACAAGTAAATATATTTTGTTTTATTAATAGATTTGATTGAAGCAAAATTAATAGGTGTACTGGATATTTTGGATGAAGAAAATCGTCTTCCCCAACCAAGCGATCAGCATTTTACTTCAGTTGTGCACCAAAAACACAAGGACCATTTCAGGCTCTCTGTAGGTTTATTTTTGCTGTCTGTTTTGTTTTAATAAAACAGTTTTTGGAACAGCTGGTAGAAATGCTTCAATTTAATGAAAACCTTTCCTATGAAATCTCATACCACATTGTACAACCCATATTATTTTTTAAGGACAAGTTTGTTTATTAGGTTTGTTGAAAATTTCATTGAAGACTTAAGTCTTCTAGCAATCCTGCTGAAACTAAAGCCATATTCTTCGCTTACATATGAAGTTTGTTAACATGTGATGCATGAAAGGGACATAAATTTAGATTATTTCATATCTGATGGCTGTTTTGTTGTTCCATTCCAAAATTCCTTACTTTGGAGAATATTTGACTCACATGGAGTGTCTAGCTAGCACTTCAGAGATGGAAGTAGGAAGCACAAGGGAAACCTTCGTGTCGGCAATTCTTTAACATGCTGCACTCTGTGGAAGATTACTATAAATTATTGCAATTTATGTACATGACTTCTGTTGAAATGAAAAGCAAACAAACAAAAAATGTTAGCTTCCTGCTGAAAAAATGCAAGCAAAGAAGGCCAAATAAAATTGTCATCCATTTATCTTTCATTAAGTTTCCAATTAGTCTTGCTTAAATGGATTACTGTGCAATGGAACGTTTTTGTCCACATGTGTATGATCAACTAGGTGGTTGAGTTTTAAAATATACCATCTAAAATGTAACCTCTTCATATAACAAGGCTGTTGATTAGTTGTGGAATGAATGGTATAGAAATAGTTGATTAAAGGCAAAAAGAAAATCAACTAGCTGGTGTTAGCAATCCTGGTGACCTTTATTTTGAATATGAGATACCCAAGGGTGTGAATAAAAATGAAAATAGGTTTTTGGAATATCTTGGATTGAATGAGAATGGTAGTGGCCATCACAATTGCACTGCAGGAAATGTTGTTAACACCTGGTGCTCCTGGAACAATCATGGTGATGTTTTAATAAACTTTGTCTCACTCTACAGTATAATTCTTCTTTGTAATTCAACTTTTTAAATTCCAGATTCCTAGAAAGTCTAAATTGGCTGTTCACAGAAATATCAGAGATGATGAAGGCTTTATTATCCGACATTTTGCAGGAGCAGTATGCTATGAAACGGTAATTTTACTTATAGAAAATTATTTTTGTTACACTTTGTTCTTATGTATTTTTCAGTGTATGTAGATTAGATAACTAAAGTTCTTTCTATCAGAAGAGCAATTCAAAAGTTGATATGTCTTGGCTTTGGAACTACCTTTGTGAGTATGTGACAGAATTGACAGTTTCTATTAACTTCTCAGATTACAGACTGTTTTGGTGACATATTTTGTGCAGGAGTTTGTTATAAATATAGGTAATAGTGTCAATATTAAATACTGATTTAAGATCTACTGCAAGTCTTACATCAACAGACATTTGCATCTTGGACAGAGGAATATGCTGCGTGATATCAAAGTTTTGTTAGACTTAAGAGTAGCTGTTTGGAAGCATCGTTATCCTTGTATACAATCGCTGTTTATGTTATATTAAAAATCACATTTTATACTTTCTGTTTTCGATTTCTACTGGCAATAGAATCATTCATGTAAAAAATGTAATACCTGAAATTGCTACCCTCAAAATACATTCCAGATTCTTCTATTTTTTTTTTACTATTGATCATACAAACCCATTGAGATACTTAAAGCCAATATCTAAAAACTTATTTTTTAAAAAATAAAAGTTTAGGATAAACAGAAGATTCATAATACTTGTTGTTGTTCTCTTCTCTGACTCCACTGTGTGAAAGGGAAGATACTTCCAAAGGCGGTTTTGTTATTTGAAAATGTGTAGTTTAACGTCTTGTTCTCATTTGCTGCAAAATACTCCAAGAATGATAATGATTACTGACTGTGCTATTTTTAAGTAAGCACATTCTGTAGGTCAATTTACAAATAAGAAAATTAAAGTCTGTGTTACCTACCTGTTTTCTCCTGAGGTCACTTAGTAAGTCAGTATCAAAATAATAAATAAAAGTTGGAACGTTTGTTACCAGTGTTCCATGTTTAAATGTATGCTTCATCATGGCATGTTAATAATACATTAGAGTGTCTTCAGGAACAGAGCAGCCACATGTGAGCACATAAGTTCTGCTGCCAGTGCTATTTAGATATGAGGTAGCTTTGGTCCAGAAGCTATGCTAATATGCTTGATTTAGTTTATTCCCTCCCTCAGGGGGACTTACTTAGCTTGGGCCTTGAAACTTTTGGGCTATAGCTGCCTTGTACCTCTCCTGTTAATTTCTTTCCTGCTGCGCTTGGGGCAATTCTCACAATCTGTTTTGTGGTGAGGATGCTTATCTGGCTGTATTCATGTGTCTGTCTTGTGTTTTCATAGTCCAGGGGAATTTTGGAGGCCTGTATTTGCCCTTTGATTCTCATTACCATTAAAAACTTCTGTGAGATATCTGGCAAATTCGTATTTTCTTAAATTAGTCTTGGCCTCTTCTGTTCATAAATATCAAGGTCACTATTAAAGTTGCAGCAAAAGCTATTGAGAATTTTGTTACTGTGAAATTGGATATTAGTGTCTTGATCTCTGAATTTCAGTATGATGTATAGTTCTTAACTTCTAAAAATTAGTGAGCTAATTTAAATAAACCAGAAAGGTAACATTTGTAGTAAGGGACAATATCTTTTCTTAAATCTAGTGTTCTTCTTAATTAGTTATAGTGCTACTAAAATAGCCATTTTTCATTTCATTTCATTTTCCAAACTGTAGATGCACCAATTAAAATGTGCATGTTCATTCCTATTTCACAACAGATCTTAAGTGATATTGCAAGCAGTGAAGAATTAAGCTTCTTGGAACTCCCAAGTGGTGATGTGCTGAGTGGTGGAAAGGGAACAGAGAGGATAATCATTGACAAAAACAACTGATCTCTTGAAAGACACTAAGTTTTACCATGGGTTCCATGTTTACAACAACATCTTTCAAATTATTAATATCGTTTCTCTCTGTTATTAGTCGTTTGTGTGTTCACTTGAAAAGTTGTTTGAAATAATGTATGAGTATTTATTCTTGCTGATTTTTGAATTAAGTATATAACTTTGTTTTCTTTGAAACGAATGTGCTATTATTTCTTGCATTGTCTTTACAGATGCAATTTGTGGAAAAAAACAATGATGCTTTGCACATGTCCCTTGAATCTCTTATATGTGAATCCAAGGACAAGTTTGTTCGACAGCTGTTTGAATCTAACACTAACAACAACAAGGATCCCAAACAAAAGGCAGGGAAACTTAGTTTCATCAGTGTTGGAAACAAATTCAAGGTAACATGATATAGTCAAGAATCTTATCTTCTTATAATATATGCTTCTTTAAGTTACCTGAAGTAAGTAGAACCTAAGGTTGAGAGAACTCTTGGTAACTTGTGATTCAGGCAAAAAAGAATTTGTTAAATAGACATTTTTTGCTACTGAATTATAAGAAACCAGTATATTCAATATATTGTGCTATGCATTTCTGTCAAAAAGATGTTTCATAATATTCCTTACAGAGATTGTACAGTAATTTTTAAATCAGAATTTTGCAAAGCCACATGGGAATCTTTATTCAGAAGGTTTGGAGTCTTGAGATCTAAGTTTGGATTCTGTGAACTATAAGGGGTTCTAAATGTGACTAAATGTGTTCTTCCATCCTTCCTTAATTGTGCATTCCAGAACATGTACCAGTTGGCTACATTTTGCTGTTCTTAAAATTCAATATCTAACCTATCTACTGTTTTTCTTCTTCTAAAATATATAGTCATGGCGTTCACGGAAAGATGTTCATTATGCTGAATATTTCCTTTCTCAATACCTGAATCTGATGCTTCTCCTTATTTTCTCCTTTCTTCTGCTTATTGTAAAGCTGACCTTCAAACCTTGTCTTCTCCAAATGTTTTCTGTATCCTTTTCTCAATCAGCAATTTTATTTTAGCTGGACTATTCCAGCTCAGGATGGCTAGAAAGAGAACTATAGGGGAATTAAGAGATGAAAAGCAGGCACAACCGTGGGCTGCAGGTAAAGTTTTCAATCTCATGGATTTACTGTTGGTAAAGCTGCTGCAATTTCAGCAAGAGCTCTTCTCCACACACCTGGGCCAGATTCAATGAAGGATTTGTATGCCTTCAAGTCAAGAGCTGCAACATTTTAGGTATGCTATCTTAACTAGGGCACCTAAAACCTCACAGTGTGTTCCTAGCTAGACTACTTACGCAGTCCATGGGAAAAGTGGGTAACTTGGACATTCCAAAAACCTTCTTGTACTACTGGTACTGCCAGTAGCAGAAGAATGCTTCTGCGTTTCTGCTCCATGTCAAAGTGCTGAATCAGGACTGTGAGATAAATTTCTTCTTGCATAATCGTGTCTTGTGGCTAGTCTTTAGAACTGTTCTCTAAAAGTGCAGGGGCTGTGGAACAGGAAGGCTATGGTACCAATGTTTGCTTTTTGTATAGCAACAGTATCCTGCTTCAGGTCTATACTGTATTCAGTGTTTTATATGTGCTGTGTTTGCTGTAGCACCAAGTTATTGGTGCTGACAAAGGAGATTCTCCTTATACCCTTGTGGAGATGGGTTGTTATATAGCCAGAAATAAAATGTTAATGGGGCCAGGAAGAGTAGGAGACAAGCCTGACTTGTAAGGCTGTAGGTTTTGTATTTAACTGGGAATTGGGCAGCCCACTCTCTTGAGTTTTGCTCTAATGATTATTTCGTCCTCCTCCTTACTATATAGTGATTGTAGAATTAAACTGTAGTAATTGGTTTAATATAAAATACGTGATCAGAAGGCAGACTGAAAAATGGAATTGCACAGAGATAAGTTATCTCCTGAACAAACCCTGCAACTCTGAGCCTGTTGTAGGTGAAGCTGGTATCCATTGGTTTTTATAATTGCATTTTCAAAATGAAACCAACTATGGAATCTTCGAGATATTTTCCACTTTCTTCCATCTGAGTCTTCAATTTCTCTTGGATTTAGCACCACACATTCAGTAGATGTGGACATGTGAATGATGCCATTGTCCAAGGAGGGCTGAAGTAAAAAGGGAGGCGTGTTTTAAGTTAAGCAGAAATTAAGTGGGGAGCCTTTTTTGGATTGCCTTTTGGACTTTGGTATTCACCCTGCACCTAGAACATGAGTAAAGTCCTCTTTGGATCTGGCCCATCAGTCTATAATTTTTTCAGTGTTTTTAAGTTTCATGGCATTTTGAATGTATGTGTTAATTCCAGTAATTCATTTAGTGTTACCTTCCTGAACACAATGTGCTGCTGATGAACACTAATAGCCTTGAAAATTTCACTTCAGATGACATCAAAATAAGTTCTATTATCTTAGTAGAAATTTCATCTCTTTAAGAATAAGAATTCTTAGTGTGTCAGTATGTAAGTCAGTCTCTAATTCTTCTAGTTATGTCGATTATTAGGTAATATTGCAGGGACTTCTTTTTATGAAATCCTTCACACATCCCTTCCTTATAACTAATTAAAATTAATTCTCATAAATCAGTTGAGGAAATAATGATTACTTAGTTCATCAAATCTACTCAATCTTTGGGGTGATTTTACCTTACTATGGTAATGATGGATTAAATTTTGATAATTCAAAGAGCAGTAGGCCTAGCGACATGTTTTATTCATATGATCATTTACCTGAGAATGGCTCTCTCTTATGTTTTATCAAATCACAGAGTATAAGGAAGGGGTATTTTTCTTCTAGCAGAAATGTATTTTATTGATGGAAATTAGACTGTGCCTTCCAAACTTAAGCATTTCTAACTTAAGAAAATATAAAGCTTATATTCAAGCTAGAGATAAAAAGAATATGTGTAAGTGAGATCTAAGCAGGAGGTTATTAGTGTTTGTCATGCCTCTTGTGGCACTCCTTTTCTCTTTCTAACCATATTCATGATAAGTTAAAAACCACCCAGAACAATTTCATCCACTAGAAGAACAACTGGCAGCTGTAGGTGATGCATATTGCCCATACAAATCTCGTTTCTTGGATTCAAGGTAGCTAAAAGGTCTGCTTAAAAAAATAGTCAAAAGTGATATCCTTTCAATTTTTGTTCCAGTACAGAAAATGACGAATATGTTAGGGCATACAATCTTGCATCAATCTGTATACTTAAAGCTTGCTAGTAAACAAGAAAGACTGGCACAGCGGTAATCTTTGTGTTAAAACAGACACATCTGTAAAGTAAAAGTATAGCTGTTTTCCTGGTGTGGTTCTGGAATTCTTTAAGTCCCTACCAATTAGATTCAGTAGCAGCTGTAACTGGTTTTCCCTGATTGCCTTGAGTCTTTGGTGACCCTGTAGACTTGCCCCCAAATAATCCTAGTACTGTGGTCTCTTCTTGTCACGGTATGTTAAATCCAGCCTCAGTAAATGTGCTTTTAAAATTACAGTCTGTTGTCATCAACAGAGAATTAAAAATCTGGAAGTCTGTAACTAAAAATATGTTATGCAGGTTTGTTCACCTAAACATTGGCTTAGCTTCAGAAAACCCCAAGAAAACCCTGAGCATATCTGTTTTCTGTGTTAATTATTTAACATACAAATATATGCTTTTTATACATTAGATTCGGGCTTTTAGAGATTTTTTCACTGTATTTTTTAAAAAATGATTGCCGATCAGCTTCATTTTCTTTATAATTTTATCGCATAGCCAGTATTTCCTTTATTTTCTCAAATGGGCTTGCACTTTTTTTTTTTTATAACTATGTCATAGAAACTAGTCCATACAGTATTGTTTTAAAATTAAACACAAGCGATTTCCCCAGGACCATTCATGCACACTTGCATGATTTTGTCTGTTAAAATTTGTGAATGTTTGATTTATCAATTCTGTCTGGTTTACTAACAATGAACATGCATGCAGTAATGCTATGTCACTATTCTGTGTGTGTATTTCAGTAGTTGTCATTGTAAGACTCTTGAAATGCCATTTTCTTTTACAGACTCAGTTAAATTTGCTTCTTGAGAAGCTTCACAGTACTGTGAGTATATATACAGATGCAGGTTCATAGTTTTCTGATATAAGTTATAATTGATTATCTCAACAATATGGCTTACAATAAATGTGATAAATAATTGCTTTAGAGTTTACAGTTATACAGCACTTCTGAAAAGTCTTGCTGTGTAGGTGATAATTATTGAGCTACTTGTTAAAGGAGGTGTGTTTTTTATAAAAAGTTGTAGAATGAAATTTACACAGTTTGAGTAAACAATACGAAATCTCTCTGGGCTGCAGTCTCCTTTTTTGTCACTTTTACTTCCTTCCAGTCACTGGTTATCACTGATAACTAATTTGCAGAAGATTTAGAGATGTTATTTAGAAGTAAGGCAGATGATAATTTATTATTAATTACTGTTTTCAGATTCTATAAAGCCATTCAAAATAAAATGTTCCATTTTGCTTTTGTAATAGGCTGTAAATGCACAGATGGTCAAAGAATCTGATTCCCTTAATGAGTATTTGCTAATTTAGCTGACATAATTTGGTAGTCTGTGGAATTCTCCATGTAGTTCAAAATAGCCAGTTTTGTTTTAGTAGAAAGGTAGATTATAATTAGCAGCCACCTGTTATAGGAAAATCTGAATAATTGGATGGTGTTTTGCAAAAATATCATTCTTAATGAATGTGAAATGATCAGAGAAAGCAGTGGTCAAAATTGTAGTGATAGCACACATGGTGGTAAGAGAGGAACAGAGTGGAATAACATAGGAAAAGAGAGAGTGAAGCTGTGATCCAAAAGAAACTGTAAAAAAGTAAAAGTTAGAAGAAAGGAAGGTCAGGTTCATCTGATGTGATTCCAGTGGTAGCATGTTCACCGATGTGAACTTCTGAGGCATTTAGGTGATGTGACTGTAGAAGATAATGAGGGTAGTAGGATCGGGACTGCTAAAGTCTAATTAGGTTGTACTAATGTCAAGAACAGCTGAGTGAAAACTCAGAAGTTGAGGATCCAATTAATAGCTTGAGCATTGAGATCAGTTACATCAAGGCCAAGGTTAGAGTGCAAAACTGATACTTAAGACAAAAAGAGTGTCAGCATTTCTCTTTCAGAACACTATTATTTTGTATCTTTTTTTCCCCCCATCCATAATTCTTAAATGGCTAAGTGTTATTTTGGGAGGTTTAATAATGTGTACGTTTGGCTAACTTCTTGTTTTGGTAATAGGGGTCTAGCTTTATTCGCTGTATCAAACCTAATTTAAAGATGACAAATCACCATTTTGAAGGAGGTCAGATTCTCTCTCAGCTTCAGTGTTCAGGTAATGTACGTCTCTGATATTTTTTTTTCTGTTTATTACTTTGGGCATTATGGATTGACCTAAGTTTGAAATACGTGAGGTGGAAGCAGTATTTCATTGCTTGAACTGTTGCCTTCTAGCAGGTAGCTTATTTATGCCTTAGAAACAATTATTTAGATGCTTAGTAACTCAGCTCTCATTTTAGTCAATAGAAGTAATTAATCTGAACAGCCATAATGTCTCTTCTTCGCAGGAAGACTTGACGTAATTTCTGTCGACTGTTTTTTCCACTGCTTATAATGAGAGTTCAGACACCAGGTTCATGTGTAAACATCCATGTAGTCATACGTAAATTTAGATTTCCTGACCTGGAGCTGAATCCCATCTCTTCGTTGCCCACAATGTTAATAGGGCAGCAGTTTAGTCCAGAACCATGGAATTCCTTTAAATTACTGTGACAGTTGAAGTGTTACAAGTTCCTCTGTGCATTTAGAGGCAGTAAGTATTAGCTGAGATATCTAATAATTGAACACATCTCTTTTATTTGATTTTATAGATGCTATAATACAGTTGAATCATATTGGTTTACTTCTGTAAATTTTTTTTATACAATGTTAATTTGATTTGGAGCTGAACTTCCAGTAAGGGCACTTCAGCATACTTCCTGTTGCTTTGTATAATACAGATTACAATACTACATTTTCATTATTCTTGAAATGCTAGGCACTTTTCAATTTTATAGCTTTATTTTAAGGAAAGAATATTATCAGTTTTGCTCATACCCCATGGAGCAGGAGAAACAAGTGCTTACTTTGGAATTAGTGCTGCTATTATTACTCTTCGTACGGTGTTTCTTCATCAAAATACTTCAGTATTTTTTCCCTTTTCTGTTTTTTGCACTTTCAGTATCTTGTGCTTAATTTTTTCTCTTTTTGAAGTCAATAATTTTCCAGATTCTGCAACTGATGTTTTGACATGCCCACATTTAATGTGTTGTGTTATCATCGCAAAAGCGTAATAACTTCTAAGCAATTAGAATTGCATTAACATCATTAGTAGTAGGTTTCTTCAGGTTAACAGCATTTGGCATGTCAGAGAGGGAAAAATAACAAATTAACTCCCAAATTTAACTCTTTAAAATGGCAGATGTGAAGTCTGCTATAAAGAAAAACACTTAGGATTATGAGGAAAAAAATCGCCCGAGTGATCGGGTGTAACTTCTCAAATAGGGAGAAAATTGTATGGGGTCTTCTCATCTGTTCAATATCAACTATTGTGAATGATCATGTGGTCAAGAAGTATTACAGGCTGGATCAAGTCCCAGCTGAACTTCGTGTTTTAATCTCTGAACAATGTCTTTGAGGCTTATGCCATTAAACTACTGATTATCATAAAAATCACTGCTTCATTTGCATTTTACTGATACTAGCTCTTATGCATGTGTTTCTGTAAATCTAGGAATGGTGTCCGTTCTGGATTTGATGCAAGGTGGTTTCCCTTCACGAGCTTCATTTCATGAATTATATAATATGTACAAGAAATACTTGCCTGAAAAATTGGCTCGACTCGATCCTAGGCTCTTTTGCAAGGTAAGAAAATTTAATTCTTCTTCTGTATCATCCAGGACAGAAAATGTACTCGGGATGTGTGTTTGTGGGTTTTGACTTTTTCTTTTTTTAAGGAGAAGGCAGTATATAATCCTAACTGTTTTTTGTGTTTCAGGCGCTATTTAAAGCCTTGGGACTGAATGAAAATGATTACAAATTTGGGCTAACCAAGGTGTTTTTTAGACCCGGGAAGGTAATGTTTCTTTTGGAGTTCATGAATGTGAGTGTTAGAGTAGTTTAGGTTGGAGTGGGCCTCCGAAGGAGACATGGTTGAACACATTGCTAAAAGTACGGCCAATAAGGTCATCCATTTTTTTTTTAAATATTGTTAATTTGCTATGAAAAGAATCAGTATTAATACTGATATAATAGGTTTCATAGTCTTGTTGCTAATACTGCCATATTCCCAATGCAGTGTTTGTGTTCTCAGACATTGTACCAGTCACTTAAGATGTACGTTAACTATTAAAAAGAGCAAGTCAAAGTGAAGGAGAAAATATTTTCTAGTAAAATCTATTTCAAGCTGAAATTTATTTTTCTGATTCTGAGCATTGCTGCTGCTGGGCAGAAAAAGAAGATAAAAGGGAGCTGTTCTGAATAGAAATGAAAATTATTGTAGTCCCAGAAGAATGTTCTTACTGCCATAATTAGTAAAAAGTGGAAGTGCAGGATTTTGAGAAAAGGTTGCCATTGGTTGGACTCTTTTATACAAAGGTTAAAAATTGAGAAGTGCTTTCAGGGCTTTATTTTTTTCTAGATACAGAATTAGTGGTGTCTTGAAGTTGTGGAAGGCCAGAGTAGAAGTTCAAGATTTAGAGAAATGGTTTATTTTTAAAACAATTGTCCATAAATATTTTTAGTGTTTAATAAATGGTTGGATTATTCAAAATGCTAAATGTTGCACACCAATTAAACAAACAAAAAGCCCCAGCAGTCATTTCTCTTATCATTAAACAATAAAGTGATGCCAGACATGCCTGTTCACTTGAATTAATTGAAAGCTGATATAATGACATACAGTTTACATTAAAAATGTTTTACCTTTTTAATTCTTAACACACTGTGGTCTCCAAATTTGTAAAACTTTTTTTTTTTACTGTTTAGTTTGCAGAGTTTGATCAGATAATGAAGTCTGATCCAGATCACTTAGCAGAGCTGGTTAAACGAGTGAATCGCTGGCTTATTTGCAGTCGTTGGAAAAAAGTTCAGTGGTGTTCTCTCTCAGTGATTAAATGTACGTATTTCGTGTTCTGTTAAATCAAAATGTTTGTTAAAAATACAGCAAAGCAATTTTTATTACCTTGAAATGTGGCCAAGGACATGTATAGCAGAGGGTTACCTACTCAGATCTGAGTAATTTCTTTCAAGGTTGGTGAGTATTTTTTTCATACTTTGTTTAATACATATAGGGGAGCTTAGAGCAAGGGATTTTCAAAGTGGGGCGTGGAGCCCTCCACCAGTCGCCTGTGCCCACTCTTCTCAGGTGCTTACTGAAGCCTGGGTAAACACTTGCAGAGAAATAACTAGCTATCACAGGCCTTGCAGGGGAGAGACTTCTGCATCAGCAGGAAGAAACAGTAATTCAACTCTCAGCTGATAACATGGGCTCATTTAGTTCTGCGAAGTGCCTGCGCAGGGGTTGTCATCTCCAAACAGAAACTACATGTTTGAAAGTACTGACATGATTATGGGGCAAACATCTCTACTCAGGCAATTGCTGCTCATCAGCAAATAAGTGCCTATCACAATTAATTGGCAGTTTCTAAATGTTTGGCCTGCCCAGTTTACTGTGCACAGCAGGAATGAGGCGGTGTGGAACAGACATTGGTATTTGTGGGGTGATTCAGTAAAGATATCTGGGACATGGGGAAAGGTCTAATGAAGGATGGCCAGGTTTTGTAATGACATTGAGGGTGTAAAGTATATATTAGGATGGTGAAGAAAAGTATAAAGGTCTCGTGCCTTATGACTGTGCATTTGGGCCAGCACAGCCGTGACATCTACATCTGCCAGTGACTGGATGCTATTTGTTGCTATTTAAACTGGGGCAAATAGAATTTGTGAATTCTTATCATACAGGTTTCAGACATCAGAAGTTGTAACACTAAAATCATGGTTTTGACCTAGAAATTTATGCCATTCAGTCTGTTTTTCAGAAAGATAGGACAGAAAGTCTGCCACTGTGTCCAAAAAGCAGAAACCCAGGGAAATAATATGCTTGTTTGATGTACCCTACCTTTTTGGTGTTTTATGGGAAATTAGAAGATAACTTTATTTCTAGAATAAAGCTGAAATAGATACACAAGTAGAGTGCGTCTTTGTGATTGCGAAAGTCCATTAGTTAAATATCACCGTGTTCGCAAACCATGTACTCAGCTGATGACTAAAGGCAGCGTGGATCCTGAGGTGTCTGTGCTTCCTTTAGCAGATATGCAAAAACTGCCCTTACTGTTGCAGTTCCAAGCTACTCAGCACTCGTGCTTGTCCCTGTGTCTTGGTGTTATTCTCTGTTTAGCTTGCTGCCTGATCTTGAGTCTTTAGATGAAGACTATTAGAACAACAACAGCTAGGGGTTTTGTTTTGTGTCCTTTCATTTCAGTATTGCAGAGAAATGCTCATCAAAGTTCCAGCCACTTTATAATCTTTAGCAGATATTGGCTGATTGGTTGCCCTTCAGCACAAGACATTTCCTGCTTGCTAAGTCCAGTAGCTTTTCACTGAGTGTGCACACACTTAATTGTTCCTCTTTGGTTTGGGTGGAAGCCTTTGGGTCTGGCTCAGGATTATGAATTCTGTTGTCTGCTGTGTCTTCAGTGATTCCGATGTAGACCTAGTTCTCAAGCACCCGTAGTCTACATACAGTTTGAAGCAATCAAGTGTGTGAGTAATATGAGTTAAATTGTATAAACCATTGAGATTCAGTATCTTCTGTATGTTTACAGTGAAAAATAAGATAAAATATCGAGCCAGTGCCTGCATTAAAATACAAAAGACTATTCGTATGTGGCTTTGCAAGAGAAAGCACAAACCACGGTAAGAGGATATTCCTTCATTGAAGAAAATGTATCTTTAATAATTTGTTGTGACTGTAAAGAGCAGATTTACTGTGATTAACTAAATATATCTGAAGTCGTAGAATGGCGCTAAGTACAACTGAAAGACTTTGAGAAGTTCTGTGTTCTTCCTCTCTTTTGCAAGGATGAATAGAATAAATCTGAACCTTTCCTAAGAGGTGTTTGTTTAGCTCTTTGTTCATAAAGCCCTCCAGTGATAGCCTATTTATTAGAAATCCTTAGTTAAGTCTCTCTAAATGAAATTTAAGCTCATTAATTTCTGTTCTTTACCCATGCCTACCTACCTTTGTAGGCCCCCGTTTCTTTTTTATCTTAAAAATAATTGTGTGTTCGGTCTGTCTTGTCTCCTCTTGAAATGAATTAAGTAGCTTTAATCTGACTGCATGGAATACTGATGGAAAAACATTTCTGTCATTAAGCTGTGCTGACACCTTTTTGATCTTTAATAGAGATCTAACCCTTTGTTCTTTAATATTGCGGGTACTTGTAAAATGTTTTCTTTTACATTCTTTGATAGTTATGTTTCATTTTCTACTTTGGCATTTCTGACTACGTCCGTATATTTATAACCTGTTCTGCACTCATCTTTAATGATTTGATTTAGAGTCTACTTTTTGTGTGTTTTTTTCCTGAATCCCAGCTCAGTGATTTCTTTCTAGGAAGACTGCATCTACAGAGTTGTAACTTTTACGTGTGGTCTTCTGTATGGGATATTTAAAAACCTTAAAGTTATCATGGGCTCTACCCCAGATTTTTTTTCCCTGTGAGGTCTAATGACTGGATTCTTGCTGTGTAGTTAAATTTTTTTCTGATTCAGTCCCATTACTGCTCTTTGAGTAAATGGTACAGCTCAACGTCTGTCCATTCCAGTCGAAGTCCTCAAGTGGATGCTAATGATTTGTTATTGAAAAAAAAACCCCAGTCACCACCCCATTAATTCTTAAAATAAAAAATGCATTTTCTATTTTGAGTCACCATCTGCTGATCAGTTTTAATTATTGTTTGCAAAAGGCTCCATTGCTCAGTTACTCCATGAGATGTTTGAATTTCAAAAAGGGGGTTTTATCAGAAAGCATAACTTGTCTCTCCTGTCTGCTTCTTTAATGTGAGAGATGAATGATTATTTTAAAATATCACCTTGAAAAAACATCTCAAGGTACAAACAGACTGTCTCACCTTCACAGCATTGATGGCCTGATAAAAGTGCGTACCCTGAAGAAGAGACTTGATAAATTTAATGAAGTAGTAAGTGCTCTGAAGGAGGGGAAGGTGGAGACAAGCAAGCAGGTCAAGGAGCTGGAGTACTCTATTGATGCTTTAATGACCAAAATTAAGGTATGATAATAATAAGAGAAAGAGTTTCTTATTGCAGGAATCTTTTAAAAACTTAATCTAACTTAATCTAAAGTAGAAGGCAAATGTATTTTTCTTAATAGAAAAGACATTTTAATGAAAAGGTCTTAATTTTCAGAGACTCTGGGTAAATTCTGTTTAAAAATATTTGTGAATGTAACTGAAGTGAATCTTGAAACTGAGGGCATATGTCTAAACTTTGGTATTATCTGTTTCAAAGTTGACACTGGAGATTATAAAGCAAAAATGAATGCTGATATTGTGAGACAAGTGTTGTTAATAATTTGCTTGTTGCTTTTATTGTTGGAATAATGCATATTAGCAATCTTTTAAATTAATCAAGGCTGAACCGTGCAAGCATTTATCACAGAGTGAAGAGATTTCTATTCCAGTATGTGTTCTTCAAACTTGGCAGTAAAGAGAATTCAGCTTGCTGATCATGCTTCAGCATCTATAATTCTCATTTTTTTTGCCACAAAAGCACAGAGAAAAAATGAAAGTACACTGGGATTTATTGTTAGAAAAAATTTGATGTGTTGAATTTTTGTTTCATGCAATATTATAGCTTTCTTAGTGTAACATTAAGATTTTTCGATTTAAAAACATGGCTGAAAGATGATAGCATTAACCTTTCTACTTACAGTTCTCTTTTCTCATAAAAATAAGATGGTTTGATTATCATCATGATACACCCTCAGAAGAGGGCAGCAAACACCCCATATCACAGTTTTATTAGTATATATCGATTTGGATTGTAAAATAAAACTAAACTGTAGCTGTTAACGAGGTTTAAAAACATGTAGCAATGGGTATTGTTTTAAATATTTTCAGCCTGTTATTTGCTACTAATAGCTGTTTATAAAAGTTAGCCACAGCACGGTCCAGTACTTTTTCTGATCGCTAGCATACATAGTAAGAGAAATTATTCCGTGCTGTAACATAAAAGGCCAAGCTGTAAATAACCACTATAGCAGCTAAGAACATGACACAGAATACACGTGGGAGGTCCTTAGTTTTCATCTTAGTGTGCTAAGAATTAATTTGTGTTGCTTAAAACTGCAAGGTTTAAAAAATGAAGGTAAATTTTAAAGAGAAGGCATGTTTAATTTTGGTGATAAAATGGAGATTGTGTGGTTGTATATGAGAAAGTGATGGATCCCCAAGATTTTAGAAAGAAAGGGAAGGATGTGCTCAAGCTCCACCACCCTGAAGTGTGTATAGAATCATAGACCTGTTTCTTAATATACATTTTTCAAAACTGAAGTAGAAATGCAAAATAATATAATCCCCTCGTACTGTTTCATTTTGCAGACCACTATAATGACTAGGGAACAGATACAGAAAGAGTATGATGCTCTAGTTAGAAGCTCAGAGCAGCTTCTGAGTGCATTGCAAAAGAAGAAACAGCAAGAGGAGGAAGCAGAGAGGCTACGACGCATCCAGGAGGAAATGGAAAAAGAAAAAAAGAGACGTGAAGAGGAAGAACAGAAACGAAGGAAGGAAGAAGAGGAAAGACGTCTGTGAGTCTTGAAAAAGTTGCTGGTTATAGAATGACATGCAAATCGGAAAGGTTTTTAATAGTCTGGTGCTTAAAGAGAGTAATTTGTATTGTGCTTCTGGTATGCTATGTAGTGTTAAAACATTTCCTTTCCTAGTGGTTTATAAGGTAAGTGTAGTCAGAGCGGCGTATGGAAGAAACAGTATGATTCACATGGACTTGGGAAGTTTCTTGACTGTGTGTAGTGTCCTGTAAGCAGAAGTGTACTGACTTATGGATTACCTTTCAGTTTTATGGAAAATGCTGTCCTACCTCTTGTTCACTTGTGTCATACTAACATGTTTTAGTTTCCTCCCCTCTTTTGTTACAGGAAATCTGAGATTGAGGCAAAGAGAAAACAGGAAGAGGAAGAGAGGAAAAAGAGGGAAGAGGAAGAGAAGCGTATTCAGGTTAATGTTTTAGCTGTGTGTGGGTTTGGGGATTTTTTTTTTTTGTTGTTGATGATTTTGGGTTTATTTGGTTTTGGTTTGTTCTTTTTAAATCTTTTTCACAGTTTAGGTTCTCTACTGAGTCTTAACGGCTTCACTTTATAAATGTGTGTCTTGGAGTCATTCAACAGTGTTGGTTTAGTAGTAAATGTAAGGTGAGAATCCCGAGAGAGATCACGTATTTTTAATTCACATACAAGTTCAGGTGCATTTCATTTTAAAGGGTTTTAAAAGTTATTTTAAAGTTAAAAATACCCAGTACTAGAGAATTCTAGTTTATCCTTTGAAGTTTTCGCAGATGTCCCATGTCAGGCAAGTTTGGCCCTCTTTTTACTAGCAGTCACATCTGGACTTGGGCTGTGTTATGTACCAGCTTAACTGTAAACACTTTCAGAATATTGGTAATAATGAGAGGATGCAGCACTATCTCTAATAGCCCCTTTGGCTACATTCATGTAGAATAAATACTGCTTGATTCCTGACATTATTAATGATCCCATTATGAACTCTCAGTCTGTGGTATGTTTGGCCCCTGTACCATTGTTTTCTTCTTGTTTGGAGATTACCTGGGTGACCTGGGAGAATTTTCTCGGAGACAAAATGTTTCTCTGTAGGGGCAGTTTTAGCAGGCACAGGGCTGCGCTTACTGACTTTTACAGGCTCTTTTAAGCCCTGTCTGTGACTAATCATCAGCAGCATCTTTTTCCTGTATTTTGTTACGCCTGGAGTTAGCCTAGCACTGTTTATCCTCCTTGCATCTGTGTACTCTATTCTATCACCTCACCCTCATTCTTGATAAACAAATCACTGGAACTAACAGAAATTATAGCCTAATTTTGATGAAAAATTAATCTTTCCTGTGTTATTGGGTCTGTCACCTGAATCAGAATAATAAGCACTACCAGCTTGTAGAAGGTAAACCTAGAAATAGTAAACTGTTATTTGGCTAATCTGTAGGTAATTGCTTGTAGATCATTGCAGATAATGCCTAGTGTTTTGTGAGAAATTCATAAGTTTCCATTCTGGAACTGTTTAAATGGATTAAACTTCGTCCACTGAGGAAGCAAGATGGCCTGTTGCCAGAAGGTTTAAAAACTTGGTCTCTCAGCACTATGAGCGTCTCCAGCGACTGTCTTTATTTATGTTTCTTTGTTTCTGAGATGTGGATATCTGCAATGCAGAAAGTAATTTACATTTAGAAATGCTGCATTTGGATACAAAGCAAATATGTAATCCAGTAGGATATTTCTTTCTTCTACATACACTTAATTACTCGTTATCTCTCTTCCTGGTGGTTGTTGACTATCAGCTAAGCTAAAATGGGGTTCAGAGGGTTGTCTCTGGTGTTGCTGCACTGCTTCAGTGGTGTAAATTGCCAGTGATGAGAAGGAAGTGACTTTACCTCTTTTTTTGACTCTTGGGCCAAGAAAGGCACTGCGAAGACTTGACGTGTGTGACTTTCAGAAATAAGAATTGGATGGTTGCATTTTACTACTGTATGTGCAAGACCCTTTTGTTAAATAGTGGTGGTAAACCAGGACTATAGTTTTGCTCTGCAGAGGTGGGATATCTGGGTTGCTTCTGCATTGCAGTAAGGCAGAATTTTACCATTTGCTTAAATTCAAAGCCAGATCAAGTCCACAGATAATTCCAGTGTTTTTCTTGATCCTTCTTCAAAATGAACCATGGTCCTATAGGCAAAGCAGTGTGTGTTTTGCAGTCCTGTAATGCCAAGTGTAGAACACCAGGAGAGTATTGTGTTAGTGTTATGGAGTAACCATATTGCTCTGATCATCTGAGTTTTAATGATTCTGAAAACTTTTGAAATCTAATTTTCAGAATAGCTAACAAAAAGCTTCATGTGTTTCTTAAATGAGGAATAATGGATTGGCACTTTAATTGAAAAGGTGATACAACTGCACAATAATGATGCAATAAACTATATAAAAATCAAGTTGCAGTCTGTAGCTGTTTTGGTTTTATTGGATCAAACTAAATACTGATGCTGTTACTTTTTCTATTCTGTAAGTTCTGCATGTTTTGAAAGCTATAAACATACTATTTGGCATATTTTTCTCATCATTTCCTCATGAGGCATTTTGAGTTTGATTGAATGTTAAAGGTGTGCTTTTATAAAAACAGGCTGAAATTGAGGCTCAGCTAGCCAGAGAACGAGAAGAGGAAACCCAGCACCAGGCAGTGCTTGAACAGGAACGTCGTGATCATGAACTTGCAATGAGAATTGCCCAGAGTGAGGCAGAACTCATCAGTGATGAGGCTCAGCTTGATCTAGGATTGCGCAGGTATGGGCATAATTAGTTACATTTCTGTCTCATTTGTTTGATTCAGGTTTTTTTGTCTTCTTCCTATCCTGATCCCTTTGAAAAGACTACACTTTTGTTGGTTTTATGTATTCTTGTATTAATTATATTAATTACATGGACCTTTTAAGTCAAGTCATTGGAATATTTTACCAATTAATTTCTGAAATTTTTTAGAAATATATTACTTAAATTTTTTCTTCATTTTGCATCTTGCTAGATCAGTAATTAAGTAGGTGCTTGTGAATAAAACCACAGTTCTCTTTTTGAGTTATGGCAAGGATGGCAACTGATATAAATTATGAATATTATGACTTATTTAAAGGAGCAAATGGAATTTATTCAGTGGTAAGTAGTAATAAAATGCTCCCTTTCTGGTACGTGGTGGTTTCAGCAGTACAGTGTGAACTTGGTTGTGTTGTTTTTTAACAAGAAGCCCTCTTTGAATGCCAAAATAGTAGTTACTTCTGTGTCCTGACTGGTAAGGTTTTCTTCAAGTGGATTTAATAGATTTAACATAGATGGGTTTTAAAATTAAATGTTGTCTTAAACATTTTATTTTGTGTGCATTTTTTTGATGTGTCACAAGAAGTGCTTGGCTTTTGGTAAACAGATCCACAATGCTTGCAAAGCAAGAGCTCTTCATATGTAAAAGGTGATGGCTTAGAAGCAGCTTAGAAGTTCCAGTAAAAGTGGTACTTATTGGTCAAATTGTGTAAAGGGGCCTGTGAACATGATCACGTCATTGGTAACTTCATTAATGCTCGTCTACTTAGTTTGTTGTTGAAAGAAGCGGGGTAAGAAAATCCCAAATATTTTCATGGTATTTTGAGCTCCCAGGTGTGTTCGATTTGCTACGCAAATTTTATCTAGATGTGCATGGGTTTTTTTAATAACTATATGCCTACATGAGACAGCTAAGTATCTTTTTGTCAGGTACAATACTGGTTTTTAGACACTTCCACTAAAATTATTCTGCTTTTACCCTCAGTAGCTGTCCTGTTTGTCTCGAATAAGATTTTAATATGTTCAGTTGGATGTCCAAGTGCTTCACAGACAGCATTCTGGAGATTTCAATGCTTTCCCCATTTATTGGTTGCAGTCTTTTGTAAACCAAAGTAACTGTAGTGTTTCAACCTGGCAAATTGCACTGAAATATGAAAGAAGGGAGGCAATAGACAAGAAGGGCTCGGGGAACTCAGTAATTTTCGTGTCTGTGAAGTTCTTAATCTCCACAGTGTTTCCTACAGCTCATTAGTGATCCTGGTACTTGTCTTTCTTGTGTATTCCTGGAATGGATGATGAACTAACCAACCTGATAGTTATGACTTCCAGTTTCTCTCTCCTGTGAAGCGGGCTCTAGGAGAATGAGTGCTCTTTTCTGAATGATTGAAAGTGCAGAATGGTCTGAACAAGTTAAAATAGCAACATAAATCCTTTCTTGAACAAGATAATATATAAATCAAGAAAAAAAGTAGTAGATTTTTCTGCTTATATGAGATTTTAGCTCATTAGTGATTTTTTTCCCTTCTCTTTCTGCTGTCTTTTCCAAGAGCGTTAAGCATGTCCAAAAGTTAAAGAAAATTCTTTTAGTTTCACCTTTGATTTGATTTTGAGTTTGTTTAAAAACAAAGTAAAGCATTCCCTTTTCAGACTACTTAAATCCAAAGGTAGATTTCCATGTAGATACATCAGTTGGGTTAAGGGTAGAAACTCTGGGAATTCTTCGCTGAAATGAAGACTGTTTATTGGTTTGAACAAAGCATATAATTTAAGAATTTAAAGGTAAATTCTCAGGTCTTGTTTTAACTGATACCAATTAAGATTTCCTGGAGTCTGAGGAAGTTATATTCTGCCATCTTCTGGATTCGAGATTTCCATATTTACCATATGATACACTGAAATCACTGTGACTTTTCTGTATGTTTATTTCCTTTTTCTGTTAAATTTTACTGTAGTAACATAAAGCAGGTATCACTCCATACTGAATTCATGCCATATACTGGTTCTATAGTGTTTCCACACAATTTTGTAAAAAATAATTTCATGCTTACACATTGATGTTAGTAAAAGGGTGTTTTCCATTGTGCTGCAGTATGCATGGAGAGAAAACAGTAAGAACAAGGTGATTTTTATGTGTCACTTTGAAGAAACCCTTGTATTTTACCCATTTTTAAGGAACATGTGATACTTGAGTGTTGTCATATTTGAAAATGAGTAGCCTCTACTTTATTTTTCTCCTCAATACCTTGCTGCATTCACAATTAGTTTTCACATATATTGAAAGGTTTTTAAGTATTAGGCGTTTTTTTGAAAACTATACTTGTTGGCTCCTGTCAAAGAACAGTACTGGGTTTTGGGGTTTTTTTGTTTGTTTTGGGTTTTTGCTTGTGTTTCGTGGGTTTTTTTGGTTCTGTTTGTTTGGTTTGATTTTGTATTTTGTCTTGTTTGCTTTTTTGTTCTGGCAGTAGAACCAGCATTTTTATTTGTGCTTTTTCTGTGCTGGATATGCTGGACCTCTCCTGGCTTCATCCAATTTTATTACTTGCCCATTATTTGAAAGCATGAAAGGGACTACCTAGGGGTGAATTAACAAAGTGGTTAGCACTTAAGTAAAATATTAGTTAAATAATAGATATCTGTTTTCAACTGTGTATTTTCTAATTTATGTGACTTTTTTAAACATATACTACAGCATATAGCACCAAAATAAGCTAGTTCTGTGTCTTGTGTTCTAATTTGTAGCATATTCAATGTGTGCGCGAGGTTTCAGTATGGCTGTTAAGACTCAGTATCACAGCTTGCATGAACAAGCTATGCATCCTGTTCCCAGAGTAGCTACATGAGGATTGCTGTTATTTCTTGCAGTATGCTTATCCAGGCATCAGCAGAATGTCTCAAGATCTTTGATTTTGAAAGATGGAGGGGAGAGGGAGTGCATTTTCACTTGTTCGTTTTTTGCAGATTATCTTAGTTTAAGTTCTTAAAAGTAATTGATTGAGTGAAAAAAATGGAGAAAAAAGGTATGTTTCTCAGTTTAAAGAAAAATCGTAAGGAAATACTGTGACTCACTTTTTCCCACTTCGTATTATTAGAAAGATAACTACAGTCTATCTAACATAAATATCTTCTATTTGCAGAGCCAATGGAACAAAGCCACAAATGACTGCGTATGGCATTTTTTTCCATTTGAACGCTCTAATAGAAAAAATAATCAGTAATTAATTCAAAGGAAATTGATATTTACTAATACCCCCCAAATAATTATTAATAAATCAGTTTGTAATGCCTTATATCCAGTACTTTGCTTATATCTAATAAAAAAATTAATTATCTAACTAATAATATCTATTTAAAGATGATTATATAATTAGTGTAAACTTTTTCATATACCATCTATTTTCACTGCCCTGTGTGGTTTATTGCTCTTCAGAAAATCTGTGGAATTATTTAAAACAAATAGACAATTTTTGTGCACTTGAATTGGCTTCAGGTTGGTTGGCAAGAGACTTTCACAGTTATGAAGGCTGTTTTTATGTTGATATGTTTGGTTTATTCTTATTTATCAATTTTCTTATAGGGAACAAATGGCCACAGAAATGTCAGAAATATTGTCTAGGTAGGTGAGAAGACAACACCAAATGAAACAATCATTTTATAAAAAGAAATCACACATGAAATGGGTTGAATTATTATGGAATGAAAAATAATGGAATCTGTAATTTATTCTTTTTTATAAGCTAAGCAGATAAGTAAATTATTTCTTTCAGGTAAATTTTCTTTATCAACACCTTTTCCCAGCAATTATTTTTCTTCTATTTTAATTGAGTGTATAAAAAAAGAATAAGAGTAGATCACGTACCTACGTATTTTGTGTAATTTGGTTTGTGTTTCCCCAGCTCTATTCTCTTTTCACATTTCTCATAACAATATTAGAAAACTAGGCTCCACATCTTCTGAAGGAGTATTTCTACATTCAACACAGAGTTAATGAAGTTATTTAATGTTAATGTAACTGTTAGTGCTTTTAATAAGAATATATTCTAGTTATAATTCCCTTCAAATAAAATCAGTTTTGAAAATTACTATGTTAAAAGCCTGTTAAAACCCTTCTTAAGACATCTAAATAAAATCCCCTTCTGAGATTTCTTGACTGCTAATGGAAGATTTTATACATAGTGCAGGAGGAAAGGGGAATGCAGGTTTAGACCTGAATACAATTCTAATGCAACAATCTCAAACCAGTTTGTGTTAGAAAATTAATTCTCTGGTGGAAGAAATTGTTTCAACGTCCTCCATATCAGTGAGTAATTAGAAAGTGTTTCATGCAACTTGAGGACAGAAATAACCTTTTGACATTCATTTTCTGAAGCTTACATAAGCAGTGAAATTGTTTAGGGTTTTAAAAAGTGAATCTGTTGTTTAATAAGTAACCACTTTGCATATGTATTGTCTGAAGATGGTTGGTCTTGTGCAATCTAGTTGTAGCACTGATAATTGGGAATGCAACTGTTAAATAAATGTGTTTCTTGCAGTGGTATTTAAACAACAGGAATAAACGGAGTTGTATGTAATTAAGTTAGCATGTGAATTTAGATGGCTAGATTGCATAGCATGTATTGACATAGTGCCAGACAGAATGGCCAGTGCTTAATATGCAAAAAAATTTCAAAACTTTGAAGCAAAATCAGAGGCTCTGTGTTTTGGTTGAATTGAAAATGCAGTACTTTTTACTGCATGCTTGTTTGGCTGAACTTTCTTCACTTTTCGTATACTGGAAACTTTTGACTTGAAACTGTTTTTTTTTTTTCAATGTGAAAATGCCATTTATGATACATAACTTTGTCATATTGAGTGTTGAAGATGGATTGTCAAGTATGATGCTGCTCGTATTGCTGGACTGTTATGCTTTAAGTGATGTAGAAAACAAAGGAGTAATCTGCAGAGCCTTAGGAGACTAAGCCATTCGATTGGATTAGCATTCTTAAAGATTAATAGTTTAACCAGAGATCCTACAGCGTAGTTCTGCTGCTCTAAATTATGTAGCAAACTCCTAGAGTGGTGGGTAATGTTGCTAAATAAGGAAAATCCTTAGGATTTGTTAAATTAGGTTCAAGAAGGTTAGACACCAGGCAGCGGAAATGACATTTAGCAGCAATCCTGTAATGTCCTACAGGTATGCCAATGATAACAAAACATTAAAATATATATTTTGAAGGAGACTGTCTTTCTAATGATTTGTATTGCACTTACGGCTTGTGCTATGGGTGAGGAAAAGTTCCTGTCCCTCAGCTATGTACTGATTAAAAGTCCAAAGAGGTAATTTTCATGTCATGCTTCTCATATACCATAACTGGAAGCTGTGTGTTGACTCAGATTAGTAGTATGAGTAGGCATAATTAAACTGATGCTGCTGTAAGATTCTCTAGTTTTAATTACATTTGAAGAAATGATTCAGTTGCTGTTAAAAGGAACATTTTGTTAAACAGATTGTTTTATTCTATGAAATCGCATTTTTATATCTGCTTTCAAAACTACTATATCTACATAGAGAATTTTTTTCACAGAAAATGTATTTATAACCTATTAACTACAAAGGAAAAATAAATAACATAAAACTTCATAGTATCACATTAGACCTTTATGGAAAAATGAACTTTGAAATAATATGCACTGGATTATAATTACTGTAATAACATAACAGCCTCAGAAAGATATTGCTGCACAAACAGACTTGAAATGTAAAGGATCATTTCTTCTGTTGTTTTTCTCTTGTGAATATTTAATGTGACACATTGCATCAAGTATTTTGCTACCCTGTTGAAGATCCTAGTCTCTTCTGAACAAATCCCCTTGGATCCTGAGAGATAATTCAGTTTGCCTCATGTTCTTAGTCATGGGCATTAGCAGAGGTTGGTGAATTCATGTGTGTGTTCTTGAATTCCTTAGTGTTTAAAAAGCATTCTAGTCATTACTGAATTTAGTTGGAATGTAGTTTATATACAGATAATCCATGGGAAGTTGTTCCACTTCTTATGCATACCATTGTTAAGAAAACCCCCCCCCCCCGAAGTATTTTTTTCAGGTTTATAGTTATACATGTGGTGTTTATTTTAACCTTATACTTATTGTTGAACTGATGGAGATTTTAGTAGTAATTTCTCATCCACATTTGCTGTTAACTTTATTGCATGCTACCTAAGTGACGAGTATCTTTTGCCTTTGAAAAACACTGTTCCTGGATGAGTCCTTTTATACTGGTCAGACTTTCTTCTGAGAGCGGTCATCTTTTCCTTAGTATCTCCTGATAATTTCCACGACTCACTCCCCACCTCACCCGTCTCCCTGTGGTTCTTGGCAATTAATATATAATTAATTTGATTTTCTCTGAAACTAGACTTTTGTCAAAGACAAGGAATATTTTCTCTAGTCTTGGAACAAGGATTTTGTCCTAATCCAGTGTTAAACAGTAGAGGAAACTTCTTTTCTTCTTTCTCCTTGTCTGCTTCAGAAATACTTTTCCTCATCTGTTTTTTGAATGGAACTAAAATTATACATGGCCACTCTTTGTTGTCTTTGTTGTGCATCCTGACTAGTGCAAAGAAAAATGTGCGTCAGCTTGGGGTGAGTTACACATAAATAGAATATGTGTCTTTTCACGCGTAAGTTCTAACTATCAGGGACAATTCCTTTCAGTCTCTAGACAACCAATCAGATTATTATAGGATTTGGGACATAAAACATGGTTTCACTTTCTCTTAGTCATTTGAACATCTTGAAAATAATATGGTACTTTGCCTTTGAATTCAGTTCCTCTGATGCTGATTTTCATTGTAATAAGTGTGCTGGCAGTGTTGATCATGGGAGCTGTTCCTCCTGTTGTAACAATTCCTATTTCATACATGAAAAAAACATATATATTTCTTCAATAATTGCAGAGGTCCTTTAGTTCAAGCCACAAAAGCTGCTGCTGGTACTAAGAAGCATGATCTCAGCAAGTGGAAATATGCAGAGCTTCGTGATACAATCAATACGTCCTGTGGTAAGTTTTGGGGGTTTTTTTCTGATTTGAGAAGGAAGTCAAGTTGTAGTTATATGAAAGGTCTTTCTTTCTTCCTGTGACAAAGATAAAACTTACTCATGAATTTATTCGGGCTTGAATGAATGTCAAATTAATTTTTTAAAGTTCTGTTACCCCAAAGAGAACAGCAAACAAAGCGATTTCAACAGTATTTCCTTTGTTGCCTCCTTTACTGATTATGAATTTATAATGTTAAACTGCTAGTGCTATAAAATACATGTTATAATTTCTTGGTTGTCCAATTTATATATTTCACAGAGAAAATAGTAGTTATTATGCTTGACCTAGAATCTGCATATTCTAAGAAATTTTGCCCTCACTTCTTGCTGTCACCAAATCACAAAAAACAAATATGTCATGTAAAGAACAGCATAAAATATTTTCCTTCTTAAATGTTCAGATTATTCTTTAATTTCCAAGATTTGTTACTTCATTTGGGAAGCTCACAGTTGGGATATTAATTACTTTTAGTCTAATGTTATGAAGGTAGACACACATAAGAATTATTCCTTTATTAAATATTACTGTTTGTTTCTGCTTCTGACTGAAAGCAGTTGGTTAATTTCTGACTTAAGGTAACTCAGTTTCTCCTTGGATACAGAAATCGGAAACAAACACATCCTGTATACTTGTATTTAAAATGCAAAGTTACCTCCAAGTCCTGTGTCCCTATTGGTTTTGCATGTACAAGACTGGAGCAACGTTTTCAGCTGAATAGGTAGTGCAGTGCTACATGGGGCTAATGTGTGTTCATCCCTAGGGAAGCCAATTTGGATACTCTTCGGCAACTAATAAAAAAGCCTTGCAGTCGTTCCATCTCTTAGTATCACTAAATTGAGCACAACTAAAATATATTTAGTAAAGTGGAAGAAGGACCTAGATCTGAGCCCTGAAATTGCTGAATTTCTTTTTTTTCAGTTGCAGAAATTTCAGCTAAATTTAGTCTGTTTCTGTACTGCTTGGCTTGTGATAATGCCAAGAGTCAAATTTAGTGAAGTGAAAATTTTATTTGTAGCATTTCACTGCTCGAAATCTCACAGTAGTAGAACAGCTACTTTGGGGACTGCCATTACTCTAAAGCAGGAAAAGATGTATAGCACTTCAGGGGACTTTCTGGGCCATAAAATAAAAGCTCTGTTGCTGCAGAGAATTAAGGTATATTAGATTACATTTTATTTTATTATATTATACTATATTATACTATATTACATTGTACTATATTAATGCTAGAATGTGATCCAAAATTCTTTACCTATCAATGTAGAAAAGCATTTCATAAGTATTTTTTCTGAATTTTCTCACTCATCCCCTCCTTCCTAATTTTTGAGACAGATATTGAACTGTTGGCAGCTTGCCGAGAAGAGTTTCACAGAAGACTAAAGGTGTATCATGCTTGGAAAGCTAAGAATAAGAAACGCAATGCAGAAGCAGAACAGCGTGCTCCCAAATCAGTCACAGACTATGGTGAGGAGACATAATTCTGTATATATAATTTTGGTGACAATGTTGTAAAGGAAAGACTTTCAGAATGAATTTTGGTTTTGTTAGGTTGAAGAAAAGTCTTGATTTTTTTAAAGAGTTTTTTTGTGTTGATTTAAGGTAAATATTTTGAAAATATTGGAACTGCACATACTTTGCAGAAAATGGAATATTTCAGGAGACACAGATGCATGTACTGAATGGTTCTCCCTAAAAACTTCTCTTGTACCAACTCGCATCTGTTAAAAATAGTTCTTGATTTGCTATTTTGCTGTTGCGAAACATCACCGGCAGTACTGCATTCAGTTCTGGAGTCCTCAGCACAGGAAGGACATGGACCTGTTATGATGAGTCCAGAGGAGGGTCACAAAGCTGATCAGAGGGCTGGAGCACCTCTCACACAAGGGCGGGCCGAGAGAGCTGGGGTTGTTCAGACTAGGAAAGAGAAAGCTCCAGGGAGACCTTATAGCAGCCTTCCAATACTTAAAAAAGGGCCTACAAGAAAGATGAGGGGGACCTCCTTATCAAGGAGTGGAGTGATAGGATGACGGGCAATGGTTTTAATCTGAAAGAGAATAGATTTATATTAGATATTAGGAAGAAGTGTTTCGGTGTGCGGGTGGTGAGACAGTGGAACAGGTTGTGCAGAGAAGCTGTGAATACCCCATCCCTGGGGGTGTTGAAGGCCAGGTTGGATGGGGCTTTGAGCAGCCTGGCCTAGTGGAAGGTGTCCCTGCCCATCACAATGGGGACTAGAAATAGATGATCTTTAGGATTCCTTCCATCCGAAACCATTCTAAGATTCTATCATCAAGTCCAACTGTAAACCGAACACTTCCAACTCCACCCTAAACCATGTTCCTAAGCACCACATCTACACATCTTTTAAATATCTCCAGCAATGGTGACTCCTCTACTTCCCTTGACAGCTTGTTCCAATTCTTGACAGGAAGTGAAGAAATTTTTCTTAATATCCAGGGTAAACCTTCACTGTCACAACTTGAGGCCATTCCCTCTCGTCTTATCACTTATTGCTTGGGAGAAGAGACCAGCACCCACCTCGTTACAACCTCCTTTCCGGTAGTTGTAGACAGTGAAAAAATCTCCCCTCAGGCTCCTTTTCCTCAGACTAAACAACCCTAATTCCCTCAGCTGCTCCTCATTAAGACTTGTGCTCCTGACCATTCACCAGGTTTATAGCCCTTCTCTGCACACGCTCCAGCACCTCAGTGTCCTTCTTGTACTGAGGGGCCCGAAACTGAACACAACTCTCGATGTCTGGCGTCACCAGCAATGAGTACAGGTGCACAATCACTTAATTACTCCCGCTGGCCACAGCATTTCTCATACCAGCCAGGATGCTGGTGGTCTTCTTGGCCACCGGGGCACACTGCTGGCTCATACTCAACCAGCTGCCAACCAGTACCTTCAGGTTGTTTTCCACTAGGTGGCTTTCTAGCCACTCTTCCAGGAGCCTGTAGCATGGCATGGGGTTGTTGTGACACGTGTCCTTATACAAAGGTGTTTCCTTCTTGGTTCATTTACTAAGTTATACATTGCTGAAGCATCACCTGAGAATGTGAGCTTTTCAGGGAACGTAGGTACAGATATATGACAATTGAAATTTGAACCCCTTGAAGAGGTGTTTTTGAAGAATGGGTCCTTGTGGCCATGCTTAGTAATGTGGGTTTAAGTCCTTAAGAAACCTTATGACTGAAATAGCAGGAAAAGATATCTGAAGCACTTGGCAAAGTGCTAAGTTGCTTTGAATTTGAGCTCACAAGTTCTTTCTGAATCTAAATGGGTAAAATGTATATTTATGCACGATATGGCTGATGGGAAGTATCAAAGAGCAGAAAATCTTTGGATTTGTGCAAGCAAAACCTGGAATATTTATGATTTCATCAAATTTAGTTAGACATTTACAGCATTCTTTTCAATATTTATCATTGCTTTATTTTACTTTTCTTGAATTATGCCTTCATATTTCTGAAGAAAAGTTGGAGCATGGCAGTTGAGAAGAAAGTCACTGATAGTGACATTTAAAGATTTGTTAATGTCAGAAGTAATTCTTCCCATTGCGAATAATTATACTACAAGGGCACTTCACATCTATGCATTATAATGATCTGAGAAGGTAGGAAGAAGGACCTTTGATTTCTTAGATTTCTCAAAGTCTTTTAGGTGGCAGTGGACGTGTGCTTCATATGTCTTTTCACCAGTTGTATAGTTTAATTTTAATTAAATTCATACATTTGATAAAGAAGCTAGACACTTTTTTTTATATTATTATTGGAATAGGCAGATATTAATAGAGGCCTGGAATTTTTTTCCTAGGAGAAATGCCAAAAATTGGAAGTACTGCGTTAATTAGCTAGCAGATTTGTTACAGCAGTCTGTGTTTAGCATGTACACAACTGAGGTTTTGTAACAGGCACTGCAAATCATTGAACTAATCAATTTCAAAATTAAATCCTGATGAAAACAAAAGCAGTTGGAAATCCATGAAACATGAGGAAAGGACATGTTTTTGTCAGTGAGCAGAAAATGAATAGAAATACTTAGATCAACATCTGTGTTTATTTTGTAACAAGAATTTCCATTTGTCATCAGCATTGGTCAAAAATGTTGAGGTAATGAAGCTATAACTTATAAAGGGTCAGCACTTTTATGTTTTGTTCAACATGTAATATTTGTTCACAGATTTTGCACCATTTTTGAGCAACTCATGTAAGTGGGGAGATGATCGTTTAAGCTAACTTGAAGAATAGGAACACTTGAGAGTTCTATACTAACAATTAATCCAGTGTTTTGCTACACGTGTACATGGAATTGTGAAAAATAAAATCTGGCTTACAATTTGGCAGTGTTATTCAACTGATGGTAATTATTTGTTACCCTAGTAATTTACAAACGTCGTTTGCTTCATGAGATCTGACATGTTTGAGCAGTCATGGGAAAGGAGAATGAAGTAACCTTTTTATGTACGTTATTTGAAGGTATAATCTCCTGTTGCCCTCCCCATGCCAAGAAATGCCATGCCTGTTCTGAAATTTTGTCTGACCATGGTTTTTGTTGTAGCAAAACTCTGGAATCAAGTTAATATAACAGCTATTTTCCTAGTACTTAAACTAACATTCAGGTGATGGTTTCTTTTGAATAAAGAACTAGAATTCCATAGCACTGAAAAGTAGAGGCTGTATTGGCTGCTTAGCATTCCTGTCCTCTAGATTTCCTCTAGATTTCCTCTTATATTTAGGTATACATAAAAGTAGAAATAAGCCTTAGCAAGCACCATTGCAGTGTGAGAAGTGTTTGACAATACGAAAGCACTGATCTGCTGTGATATTCAGATATTTTGCAGAAATTAGAATTAATTTCTTATAAACTGTAAATTCTGATGCCCTGTAAAATATATGCTTTATCAGAGTTGGTTTATAAAACTAGCATTCATGTATTAATATGTCTTTTTGTTTTCTTCTCTCTGTTTATGTAGACATGGAAAAAAAATGAGGGTTATGATTTGTGTATTACATGTATTTTTTTAAGATTCTGCTCTTCACGTTCATAAAAACTATTTTTGCTTGAATCTCAATGGAAGAAATTTCAAAGTGCAATTGCTAGTCTATGAGTCTATTAGTTCATGACTAAAAATGCGTTATTAGAAGTGATTGCCATTTTTCATTTTATTAAATTTTAGCTCAAAATTTAGCTTTGCTGCTTAATACACAATGGACAAAAAAGAAATTCACTTTTTATTATTCACTTGATGCTGAAACATGGAACTTATAACAGTGATTTTGTTTTGTAGGAATGGCATAGATTCATATCCAGAATTTTTTAAATAGGATATTTTTAACAGTGGTATTGTAAACCACTAAAACAAGATCAGTAATAAACTTCTGCAGGAGGCAGTTATTAAAGGAAAGGATCTTGCTTGTAAGAGCATTTACTATTTAAAACTGATTGTGATAGTGTCTATATAACATTAAGGAGATCGATCAGCTGATGAACATAGAGTATTTGCTTTTATTTGGAAGAAGTATTCTCTTTCAGATCTGAAATATCTGGGATTCTGAAGGAGTCAAAAATGCACATGGGAAATGCTTACCAAGTATATATCTGAAGCTTTAAAATATTTTGTATACCGCTGTCTCCTCTAGAAGTTTACTTTGATGATCCTAATGGTTTGAAATAAATGATTTCTTTAAAAGAGAAAGCAGCCAGAGAGCAGTTCTGATGCTGGAGTTTAGTACACAGAAATCTAGGCAGAAAGTTATGTTTGATGGCAGCTTTGTAATAACCCATATTAGTATCAGCATTTCTATTAACCAATTAGTAATTTCTAACAGTATTATACGTGCTTAAGTGGTGCTCTTTGTATTTTTGCAACTGAAGATGCTTTTTTGCACTATGACCACGTTTTACAAAGGTGGGCTGAACTAGAGCAGTTACTGGTTAGTGTTTCTGGTTGGCAAGAAATTTTATATGGGGATTATATTGATTTAAAGTAGAATGTATTACTTTGCTCACTTTATTTTGTGTAAACATACCTAACGCCATTAAGCAACTGATAAAATACAGATGCCTATTCCCCATTTGTAGCTGTAGTGATTAAAAGAATGCACAGTATATAATTTATGAGTATTTTTTAGGTTTGATGAGACTTCAGATGGCCTTTTATTCAGAGAGAATCTCTCAGGTTTTGGAAGCTTTGGTTTGTTTTCTGGGGTGTTTGTTAGTTTTTGTTTTGTTTTGTTTTTAACTTTGCTGATTAATGAGGCAAGTAATTATATGACTTTCTTGTTTTCTTTTTTTTTTTTTTTTTTGATTGACTTTTGGTTTATTTTGTATGATAGCTCAACAGAACCCGACAACCCAGCTACCAACCAGACAACAAGAGATTGAAATAAACAGACAACAGCGTTTCTTCCGCATCCCCTTTATCCGTCCTGCGGACCAATACAAAGATCCCCAGAACAAGAAGAAGGGTTGGTGGTATGCACATTTTGATGGGCCATGGATTGCTCGACAAATGGAACTTCATCCTGACAAGGCACCCATTCTGCTCGTAGCAGGTTGGTATTGAATGCAAAATCCAAATGTTGGAAAGCTTCATAATTGATAACTGAAGTTTCCCAATTTGTATCCTCTTTCTTTCATCACTAGTTCTTGTCTGGGCAGAATTTGAGGATTTGGGACGAAATAGTGGTGACCAAATGTTATGGAATATAATTTGGAGATATAACTGGTCACATGTTTTGCTTGTATGTGTACTTTAATCTAGGAAATCGTAGACAGAGTGAGAATCAAAATGTAAATTATTTTATTCTTAAATGTCCTCATATTATTCACAGAACTGGAGACAGCATAAAGAGAAAACATCACAATTTATCTTGGAAAGTTCCTACTCCTCATTGTATTTTTTAGTGAGATTTAAAGAATTAACAGCAGTTTGTATCAAAACAATTTGCACATATGATATATTTATTGTCTTTGCGTAGTATGTGGTAATAGTAAACTGATGCTTTTTACTATGTTTATACCCCCTAATACAGGAGAACAGCTTTTTAATCTTAAATATTTAAAATAAATCTAAGTGTAATAATGGATAGGTAGAGATATATCTGGTAGTGCAATGTGTATGCCTTTTCTGGAGGATAATGAAAGGGGAAGAAAACGCTGGAGAAATGCTGTTTACAGTTCTGTGGTTTGAGTTTTTGTATTTAACTTGGGAACTGAGGAAAAGGCCGTGACCAATTTGTTTAGCTTCAGAGTGATGCTTCAGTAGCGTGAAAAGTCCCTTGGTTTTCTGCTAATTATTTTTAATAGAATTCCTTATACCAGCTCTTGCTTGTTCACTGCCAAAGCCCCTAGCTAAAAGTAGCGTTGCTGTCATGAATACCATATGCAGTGAATCAAAGATCAAAATACAGCGAGTGAACTACACTCATAATTTCATTGGATTCCCAGTGTCAGTCCCATTTTGTAAACATTGTTTACCGTGGGAGCCTGACAGATTAAGAATACTGAATACTTGATCAAAAGTCCTCAAGGTCTCCGTCACTTTGCTATATTTCACTTTAAACCCGAAAGTATGTTTAAAACGAATGCAGTTGTCATCCTGTAGCAGATTTCAGGATAATATATCAAGGTGCTGGTCTTTTTGGCTTCTTTCCTTTGTTACTTTTTGCTTGGTTTTTAAGCACAATTTTGTCAGTTACAGCATTTGATACTAGTTTATTCTGATACTGCTTTCTCATTCTGTGTATTTATTTTTTTAAAATAAATAAATAATAAATAAAAATTTTATAACAACAAAAATAAAACCATTAATAATAATGATGATGATTATGCTGCTGCTGCTGCTGCTGCTGCTGATAATAATAATAATAATAATAATAATAATAATAATAATAATAATAATATCATCTTTGTCTAAGGACTGAGGTCCATTAACAAACCATAACTTGAGAGGAAAAATCTAATTAACAAAGATCTAACTTTTATTAATGGGACCTTTGAAAGATGTAAAAGCTTTATAAAGATTTTACTTTTCACTTTGCCATTTCAGGTAAGGACGATATGGATATGTGTGAGCTGAATCTTGAAGAAACAGGCTTAACTCGAAAGCGAGGTGCTGAAATTTTGCCGAGACAATTTGAAGAAATTTGGGAGCGCTGTGGAGGTATCCAGTATCTTCAAAATGCAATTGCAAGCAGACAAGCTCGTCCTACATATGCTACAGCTATGCTGCAGAACCTCTTGAAATAAATGGTCATTTCGCACAGTAGCATTCAAGATGAGAACCCTTGCCCATGATACAAAGGGAAGAGCTCCTCTGTGCAACTGAGGACGTAAACATTCTATAATCGTATTAGAGATATTTAATATAAAGTGAACAGATTTTATTAATCATATGGTTTGTTAATTTGTACTTTATGATGTTTAATTTGTGTAGTGAACTTTACTAGGTATGAAGACCTTGGAGAAATTTCAGTCAGTGTAGTTTGTTGCATTTTGTTTATATGCTGCATCTTCTTTAACGGTTTCTGTTATAACTCGACACTTTTCAGCAATCTGTCTCTACCTGGGTACATATTACAAACAACTGCATTGCAACCATCTTTTTATAAAATCCTCTCTTTAAAACACTGAATAGTTGGCTTCAAGTGATAGCCTAGTAAAGAGGATGTGCTGTTTCTCGTAACTGGAATTGTGAGGCCTTAGCTTTGACTTCTGTTCCAGAGAAGTCAGAGTATACTTTTATATAATCTGAGACATTTTATGTCCTGATTTGAAAACTGGTTAGTGTCTATATTACTGACTTTCAGAAACTGGTGGGAAATCCTCCTAAACTTGAGACCCATACATTCCTGTTTAATGCATTCTCTGTCTTGGTTTAAGAGAAATGGTTTTCTATACATTCTGAGAAGAGCATTCGTATATATCAATTGTGTGTAATATTGGAGGTACTCAAAGAATGTACTGCTCACTAGGGCTTGTACCACTTTTCTCTGTTAGTTTGTTTTTCTTTTTTTATCTTGGAAGTACAAATTTCCTTTGGACTTTTATTTATCTCACCAAATTTCCATTTGGAATTCTTGGACAATTTGTTTATTCAGGTAGTGCAATTTCAATACACTATGCAAAAATGTCCAAGACTCATATCTGGAGGTGTATAAGATTAAGGATAGGATAAGGGAAATATGTTCAGCTTTTTGGTGGCAGTATAACTTAACTGAATATCAAGGCCTGAGCCTCAGACATCCTGTTTATTTTAATTATAACGAGATGCACAAGGTCTGTACCTTTTGTTAGACTGTATAAAAAAATTTGATCCAGTAACAAAATGCATCATCTTATTGCTATGAAATAGCTACAGGTTTTAGTATACTGGAATACTGTAGTGATTCAGACATACATTTATCTTAATCTGCTCCGTCAAGTTTCATAGCTTGTAACAATTCCCTTATTAAGCAGTTAGTTCGGGGAGTTTCTGTGGGTGGGAATTATTAGTTTCATACAGTTCTAAAATGCATCTTGTTCACTTGTTTGAACAACGTTTTACCATGCGGGCCATTATTTCAACAAATTAAACTTGATTATTTATTATCCTATAGGAATTTGAAACATAAATACCTTGACGTCCAGTTACTTATTCAAGCTGATTTAAAAAATGAGGTGTTTCTCTATGAATTGACAAATATTGCTTACACTAGAAATAATTTCCTCACTGTTTACTCAGTTTGAAACCTCTTGGAAACTTTAGTTTTTAAACGCATAACTATACTTAATTAATAATTTTCAAGAGGTGTGGTTCTGCAGCACAGAGAAAGCTCATTATGTATACATCCTCGCTGACCTTAGACTGTGCTTTCATGCCACAGTCTGCTTGTTATAAATGCAGTCCTTACTGTAGTATGTGTGGAACTATTTGAGTAACATCATGTCTGTATAAAACTGCTGCACCAGGGAATCTCAGCGTCCACTGCGTACCCACTCTACTTTTTGGTCATAAGATGGCAAATGAGAAAATGTTTTCATTTTACCCAAACAGGTCCTTCACTGAAGCGTAACTTTTTGGCTGGAAGTTGTATACAAACCTGTACAGTGTTGCACCCTTAAGGGTGCTGCTTAGGAAGTTTTATATTACTGATTTAATGTGTTACTGAATTGGAACCTAAGTTTCAGAACTTCCAGTCTCCAGAAACTTAGCACTGCAAGTGCGAAGTTCATGCAGTACAAGGAAGAAAAGTCACCGAACTGGTAGGCCTAAGATACGCAACCCTGTATTTATTGCTATCTAGATTTAACTTCTTGACTTAACACATTCCATCTCAGTTCACATATATATATATGTGTGTGTATATATATATATATATATGTATATATATATATATAAAAACCCCTCTGGATCTTACGAGACTGGATGTGGTAAGCAAACAACCTCAATACTTAAGTGTGTGTGTGTGTGTGTATGTAAGTACACATATATATGCTTAACTATTTTAGTATATATGTGTGTAAACATACTTGTAGGGAACTTAAGTAAAATTGTTATATGAATTTCTCCAGTTTGTTCCTTTGATTATGCCAGGATTTCATCAACTGGCATCAGAAGGAAATTTTTTTTCTTTAAATGGAGTATATGGATATTCTAGTAACTAAATAGGTAACAAATATGAACTATTAGAAAATTGATTTTGAAATAGTGGAAGAGGAACTGGTGGCTGGATGTTCTCAAATGAGTTGTTCCCACCTCTCTGCATTGGCCTAGCAATATGCCTGAGGCAAGCAGAAAATACATTCCAAAAATCAGAGCATTCTAGGTTTTGTTTTTGTTTTGTTTTGTTTTCTTTTTCATCAGAAGCAGCATCTGCTTTTAGTTTTGCTGATCTCTTTGTGCAATAAAATTATTTTTCAATTCATTTCAGATTTCTTTTTAACATGTCAGGCAATATTCAGCTGCTTACTGATTGTTTCCGTTGTCTCATCTTCTGCGTCAGCTAATTAGACTGTTGATTGATTTGGAGAGGAAATAGAAAAGGGGAGAGGGGGTGATCTGTAGGATTGTAGTATTACCTAATGCCCTTCTGATCTACAGTTGTAGAGAAAAATGTAATTTGTTTTTTAAAGCAAAATGCTGAGATAAAGATGTTGGTTTGGTTCTGTGTGTTTGATTTTTTTTTTTAAAAAAAAAAAAATCTTCCTGCCTATTACTGAAGTTGTCCATTATAGTTGAGACTTCTGCATGAAACACTCCAGAAAACGAAAGGAAGAGAATCACCAAGCTAGGGTGCATTTCTGACTAGGAACATGAATTGTCTAGAGGAACATGAATTGTCTAGAGAGTGCTACTTCGAGGAACACAAGTTCATTATATTACTTGTCTTTCGTCCACTGCTAAGATTGTTTTTCTTTACCTAGTTGAATCCTTTAGGGTTTTCTCCAAAATCTTTATTTAAAGTATTTAAATGACCTCCTAATACTCTACTGAAAATTAAAAAAAAAATAATAAATACATTCCATGTTGAAAACTCACTTGTATCTTATCATTTTGTCTTTAAAGTGTAATAAATAAGGGTGAATTAAGTTATGAGAAGGATAAAAGTATTTCTGTGCTGAAACTGCCTGCTGCTTTTCTATCAGATGTTTATTGTGCTTAAATCTGCTCTAGTGAAGATTTTCTCTTTACTTTCTAAGGTAAGTTTTCCTCTAAAATCACATTCTGATATTAAGAAATTCTGATTTAGTTATCTTTAAGTCTTATACCTAATTTCCCAGTATTTGTTGAAACAAGTATCTTTTTACTTTAGTTACCATTTTTTAACATTTATTGCTATTGCTTCCAACATATTTGTCATTTGTTGTGCTGTGTACTATTTGCATCTGTTTCCTCAGTGACCAGTGAAGCCATGATGCTTTGCGTTTGTGTGCTGCAGACGAGCTCTGCTGCTGCTTTTGTTTTTCTGGACAAAATAACTTTCCTGCCTTGAGGGCTGAATCAGAGTGGGTTTTTTTAATTTGAGAAGATTAAAGTAATTCAGACTTTGATATCTATGATATATAATTTTGTTTCACTTTCCTTATGGCTTTCATGTTGAACTGTAGTTTCACAGGGATTTTAAGATAACATGACGTGTTTTAGTGTAAGATGAAATACCAATTCAATTCCCTGTGAAATTTTCAAGTAAATAGTTTTATTATGTTTTATTGAAATACAAAAGGCTTACATCCACCAAATATATTTGGTAATTAATAGTTGAGAGTGATAAATACAGTCATGAATAATCATTGTTAAAATACACATTGTAAAATCACTTATTTTTAATCTGACCAATAATAACTAGTATGGAAATATACTAAACACATACAAAAATACATTTGTAATGGAAAAAAAGGGAATGCTTTCAGCATTCTTAATGCATTCTGAACTTACATGAGGAGTATTGGAAAGCTAACATGCTTGCAGGGATGGCTTCCAGTGCCCTGCAAAAAGTATTTTTAAAGTAGAGTTTTATTCTGAAGAGATACTGTGTAAAACCACATCTGAGGTTTCTTTTTTATTTTTTTTTCTAGTTAAATAAAGTAAGTAAAAATACTATTTCAGCTGTAGAAGCTCAACCTTGTATTCTTGGTGCATTGCCTTCGTTTGTACACAATCATCAGTTTTGGTGGTTTTGCAGGCAAGCCTGTTTGTGCAGTTAATTGTTTGGAATTCGTAAACAGTTCTTTTGAGCATACATAGTAAGGTAAACTGAGGTTCAGTCTTTGCTGTGGTAACTGTGATGCGAAGTAAAAAGAATTGTCTCTAAAACCAGCTACTGTCCTGAATACATGAAAGTTTCACATCTGAATGAGGAGCTGTCATCCAGTATAATCATGAACTTTGTAGAAGCTCAGTTTGAGCTGTAAGTACAACTTCTGGTATGCACCAAGCAGCAAACAATGCCTGAATATTATACAACACTGGTGCAGCATATAAATATATATATAATCAAGAAAAAAGATGTTCAAGGTAGAAAGTAGTGTTTATACTTAAATGAGGAATTTGCGTCCATAGAGCATACATTCCTAAGCCTATAAAATACTTAATGGCCACCTGTTGTCTACTTAGAATTCTTCTACAAAAACTAATAGCAACCTCTCAAGTTTATTTGTGTGTATACTGTTTAACGTATACATGCTTACGTGTGACTCTATAATCTGCTTGCTACTGGCAGAGTGCTTTTGAATATAAATCTCATGTTCTGAAAAAGTGAAACTGCAGGTATTGCGCCACAGCAAAATTTTGAAGTCTTAGGATAACCTGACAGTTCAACAGTCACTAGAAATTACACAGTGAAGTGCATATGTACATATGCATACATAAAGTGTGTGATAACAGAAAAATAGGAATCTGATATTCATAGAAACCATTAAAAAATTGATTCCAACTTCAGTGTGATTTGCAATGTGGGCGTTTTAGGGAGAGAATGATACAGTTCCCAAACGCTTTTAACATGGCCTTTTGTCCAGTGACAGCCACCTCTTATTTCCATCTAGCACTCTGCTCTTAAATAAAAATAAAATTAAGATGCGTAGGGACTGGATGCGTAATGCATGCATCTTAACACTGGGGATTTCTTACTTGCAGTTTTTAGACGTGATCAAATAGTTGTTCAGCTTGATCATGTTTTCCTTTAATAAAATAATGGAATGTGTACTGATTTTAGAGCTCAAATATTATCTCTTTAGAAATCCTTGATTTTTTTTTCATTTGCATAATCAACCTGAAGTCCAGTCTTGAATTAATGAAGACCTTGTTTTTTGAATACCTGTAAGAGAAATTCTCATAAGACATTTGAAAAGCATTTTTTAATTTGAAAACATATTGTTTATCTATCACTAATAGGCAAGATCTCACTAAAATCTGTTGAGATAATCTCTAGTTCATTGCAAGGAGAACAGAGTTAATCCTGAAGTTATTTCTTACATATTAAGTCATTGAGCTCAGAGTAAAATTATTCTTTTCCTTCCCTGCTACAACAATGCTGTGTTTCTGTATGAAATAACAAACAAGTACCACCGATACCATCATAATCTGAACATCATGATTTGACTGTAAAATAATTGGAATGCAGTGTGTAACAAATGAAGCCATATCTAAAGTATCTACAAGAGTCACGGTTACAGCAGACCTGAGGTAAAATAATCTTTGGGGTATTCAGCTTTTCTGTGTTTTAAGTGTAGGAATGGCCACTGTGTTGTGCCAACTTGTATATTTGTGAAAATTGGCACCTGGAATTCTCAAACTAAGAGCAAACTGACACCTGGAATTCTCAAACTAAGAGCACAGCATTTGCACCCCTGTATAGCATTTTTAGGTTGTCTTTCCCCTAAGGTTCTGATAATGAAACACTAGATGTCTGATACTGGTGGGGGTGCTCTGACAGCCTAACTTGTATTGTTGTTGTATTGTTTTAATCCAAAACGCTGTTTGCTTAATGGTCCAAGTGACTGATACGAGGATGAAACAAATGACAGTCTTTGTTTTCTCCTCAAATTTAATTTCAGTCATCTTTCTTGGTGGCTAAGAGCCAGTTTTTCAGAGGATTATACTATCTGTCTGTTAGTGGGTTTGATGAGCAAGTAATGATGTATTTTATATATTTCTTTGGGAGAATCTGTAATTACTTTTAGGCTTTATCTGAATTACATCAAATGAAGCAGTCGTTGTCCATACCAATTAGATTCATCATTATGAAACAAATTATTCTGCCATCCTCTGATCTAGTGCTTTATTCCCAATGCTTCTGGGCTATTTTGTGTCAAATATTTCTGGATCCTCTAAGGTTTTATCTCAGTTTGTTGAAACTGATTTTCTGAGGTATCTGTTGCAGCACAGCTCTTCTGCAAGCTTAGAAAAGTTTGAAGATTCTTTGGATGAGATTCTTTTTCTTTTCAAGGGTTAGACCCATTACTGAATTTTGCTGGATAATGTCTTGAAAAAGAAGCCTACTTCCTATTTTTCAGCACCTTTTTCACTGACTAGAGAACATCCAGCACAGTCACTAATAGGGACAGTAGATATTACAATAGAAAAGTGTCACTTTGGGTGAGGTGCTGGTTTCAGCTTTCATCTCAAAGGAGCAGAGAGGATGTGTAGTTGAGGAAGGCAGTTAGACTCAGATCAGTAGATAATTTTTAGAGAACTTCAGTGTGCTTGACTCTCAAGCGTAGTAGGCCACCTGGATGTGGACTTGTTCACATTTGGCCTCGGTCTGAATGAGCAGATCCACACGGATGTGTAAATTCTAGCTCATTGTCACATTCTGCTTTGGATTAAAGAAAGATGACTCTCAGTCATCGTGTTATACTACTTGTGGAGCAAGATGCACCAAACTCCCACTGTGAGAGGTAGCTGTGGTTTTCAGCTAGCTGCAAGAACTTGTGTCTTCTACTGAGTGCAGAGAGAAGGAAGAGCAGGTTTTTCACCTGAACATGAAACATGTTTGCTAGTTCCTGAGTGACTAATCAGGTAAAAACCCAACACAAGTGAACCTCCCTCTGGTAACTAAGTTTTGCAATAATTTTCCATGAAGTGATCCTATAACTAAACTAGAGGCAATTTTCATGCTTAGGAAGGAATTGATTATTTTAGCTTCTACTGGAATTTTATACTTATTTTCATATACACCTTTGTAAATATAGAGCTGTACTCACTGTCAAATAGTATGTCCTAAAAAGCTGTCATTGTACACGTTCCAAAACAGAATTTAAAGACTGGAATTTTCAGTTTGGCCTAAGAGTTGTAGATATCAACTTCCTTCTGAAAATTTTGTTTAAGTGCCATATTCTCTTTTAAAAATCCTAGCTCCAGAGAAGTTTTCTAGATTGTGATATGGAAGAAGTGCTCGGAAAAGCTGTGTTCTTCAGACATTTTTCTTCCTCTATGCACTTTTTTCAAATCTTTAAAACATGCTCAACCTGAGGGTTCTGAAGTAAATGCTCATTCTGAACTTACGTCGTGGTGAAAAATGGCCAAAGCCACCTAATTTATTTTAATGCATTTCTATTTTTGGTTTCCTCACCTCTCACTAAATTAATTTCCTTAACTAGGACCTGAGAAGAACTTTATACTTTTTGACAATTCAAAAAGAGTCTGGATAACACAGGCCTACTTTTCTTCTACAGATGGGCCATTTTATTCCTTTCATAAAACACTTAATGCTTTTGTAAGTAGAAATTTTAAGTAGTTCAGCTGATACAAAAGTTTATTGGTCTACAATTACCCACAGACACATTTCTTTTAACATGGGTATAAAATACTAATTGCAAATGCCTGTGCTCTTATTTTTATTAGCAGTGAAGCCCATTAATTCTTGAACTGCTGCTCCCTGCTGACTTTTTTGCTCTGTATCACTGCATTCCAGTTCTCCCATTGTCAGTTCAGTCTGTAACTGTGACCTGGAGTACGTGAAGGGACCAGCCTGGGTATGATGAAGATGAGTGAAAATAAATCTTTCTCTATGGTGTCATTACTTGTTCCTTTATATACATAACAACCTACTGACTCAAACCAAATATTCAGCTAGCCTGGTGTCCTGTCTCCAATAGTGTATAGGTAGTGCCAGGGCAATCCTGTACTGATCTTCCCCACAATAATAATGGGTATATTAAAACAGCTATATTAAAACCTTTCTGTTCCTAATTGGGCTTGCAAGAGGTTTCAAGTTGCAAAGCTTGAAATAATGTTTGAGATATAAGCAATATTCTGCTCAAATTAGAATTCCAGCTTGTTCAAACTCTATGTAGCTTAAACAGGCACAAGTTATTTTTAAATGATCTGTTACTGCTGCTTAAAACCTCCCCTTTGGTTTGCATTTTGTGGTGCTTTGTCACTTCAGTAACTGCCACATTAGAAAATGGGTATACAGGGGTGGTATACTTTGTTGTATAAAAACACTTAAGAAGGGATTGTCCTTGTCATATCAACCACCCAAAAATCCCAAGGTTTTCTTTGTATGGTATCAATACAAAGAGGCTCTCTGACAAATGGGAAACACAACAGGTTTTTAAAGCCCTTGAAAATAGTCACAAACCTTGGTTTTGTCTCGCTGATACTGGAAAAGAAGAATTTCAGAGACTGCTCGTCAGTCTTGACTTCGTAATCTGGTCTGGTGACCTACAACAGTTGAAAAAAAAATGAAAACACTAGATTAATTATTTTGCTAGATCACTCAGGATAGACTACCAAAGCCACGCAAGACAGCTGTAAGAAAAGAAGTTCTGTGGTCCTCTTAGGAAACTACACAACAGAAAATGTGGAAAGCAAATAAATAAATTAGTGGTTTTAGTTCTGAAAATGCCAAGCAAGAGATTAGAATAAAATTTGATTTAGTTGTAGAGTTAATACTTGAAGATGGACCTGTTATTTGCAGTGGGGCTGTGTATTGAGGGGTAAGAAAAGGATTTCCATGCATTTTACCTCCATCCTGAATTGTGTTTTCAAGTTCATGTAATGCTTCATGACCAATGATCTCTGAAGAACTGACACAAGCACTTACACTACAGGGCGTATGACAAAACCTAGTTATGGGTTCATCATGTTCAAAAGCAGGATTAATCCTTACAGCATTTTCTGAATTGCAGCTGTTGAGAGTAGGATTTCTACAATGCAGAACATTTTTGTTTAGGTGAGATTTTAAATTGCAAAAGAAAAAAAAGAATATTTTGAAATGTGAAGAAAAGATCGTGAGCAGCTTACTGCAAGATAGAGTGTCTTTTGCTTTTTCTTCTTAACTTAATAATTAAAATGATGAAAAGAAAAACAAGGCTTACTAAGCCAACAATGAGAGGTATAAAAATGAAGGGCTGTATGGGTTCTGGAGCAAATTTTGCACAGCGCTGTCCTTGGTAAAGCTTGTGTCTACGTACAGGGCATCTAAAATAGGGAGAGGAAGAGAAAAATGTACAGAACTGAAAGGCAGAAAATACACAGTACCTCAAATAAAAACAAAGGAAAATCTGCAATTAAATAAAGACACAGTATTCCTGATACAATTGATTGTTATGTGTCTGTGTAAAATAACGTGATTGATGATAGAAGAAAGATAATATTCTTTGATTCATGAGAGTAAGCGACGCTGATATATTCTTTGCCAACCTACAAATTTTAAGGAAATCTTGCAATTGGAACTCTGACAAATTTCTAGCCTCACAGATGAAATTGAAATGACATTTGTAGTTTAGAAGCTTAGAAGTTCAGGTGTGTGATTTGAATCCAAGTAGCGAGGTCTGAAATAAGAGTTCTATTACAAATAGCTCCTTTTAAAGCAAGGGAGATGTTTGCCATAGTTTATATGGAAACACACAGGCTGTAGTTTGTGGAAAAACTAACATGGTTCTGAGTAAACTCAGAAGCAAAACAAGTGCTTGACTAAAGCAAATAATAGGCCATAATTTTCTCTCTGCATACTGTACGGGTTTGCACAGACTGGCGCTAAGTTTGTAACTTCCTATAATTCACAAAAAGTTTCATTTTTTAAAAAAACATTTCTATCACTACAAATGACGGTTTGGTTATTACTGTACACCAAGTCAGAGCTTTTCTGAAATGGAAAGGTGTTATTTTCCTTATTGCATTGGTCATGGAGAGTAGGCTACACCCTTTGCTACTTCAGCAATATTTTGAAGAGGACCTACTTCAGCTCACCGGGTCATTTCTAGTACAAAATTCGGCAGCTGCACTACTGTGACACTACAAGTTAGGAATTTAGCAGTAACAGTGGTGAATTTAATATAATCTACTGTTTCAGTGATGCCCACTGAAGAAAGTGAATTGCGGCAGTTATGTTCTTACAGTGAAATTATCATATGAAGAATTTGCTCAGTAGTCTAATTTTTTGACACGAATCCCAAGTACACTAAAAGACGTCATTAACTTCGTAAAGTCAGTATTAAGAGAGAATAAACAAGTGCAAGATTTGTAACTTGTCTCTTGTTTATACACATGGCTGGTTGACTACCAGGTGCCTGTTCTAATATACAGTTTCACAGACAGCCCTGGATAGTCTAGGCTTCCAATGAGATAAAACTTCATACTTTTAAAAGAGAATTAAAGTGTTCAGATACCGTGGTAGTTCTCAATATTGATTTAACATAATATCCTGTAAAAATCCTTATGAAATATGTTTGTACTTAGGAGGATCTGCTAATCTTTAAGTCTTTGCCAGTAAGCCCTGAAAGCAGCCTTAGCATTCATGTGCTTTATTGAGTTGTCTGCAATCAGAATAGTGCCCATAGCTGTGTTTATAAGGATGTAGATTTAGTTTTCAATACGTCTTAGAAAAATGTAATTTCTTAAAATACTATTGTGTAATCAGTCACAAAAACATGAATGTGTTATTTCATTTTTCCAAAAACTAGATAATCTTTAAAGTCCCAAACCATTCTATGATTCTGGTAGGAAATCTGAAGAGAATGCACGGTTTTGTATATATAATCTTTGCCCATGATGTCAAATTTCTAATAAAATTCTAAAAAATTCTAACATTCTAATAAATTTCTCAAAATTAATGAGATTATGATGTTCTCTGTGTGCTAACAGGCGGAAATGGATTAACCACAGTGAGACTATTTTTACTAAAGAAGGCTATTACAATGTAGCTTAAAGTGTCTGAATGTTGAAGTCCTATTAGCATAGTTTATACTGTTGGAAAGTGTGTACTCAGCCCTACTTGTTCATGCAATAGAGACATCAAGGATCTATTAACAGATTTCTTATTAAGCAGTATTTATTTACCTGCAGACAGCTCCTCTTCCTGGGACTAACTCACATTTCCCACCATTGACGCAAAGATGTGGTTCCAACTCGCACAGACTCCGACAGGGTAATCCGTCTTGGCTTGCATAACCAGGTTTACAAAGGCAGTCAGCCTCTTTTGTCCCCTCATTCATTATGCATTCGGAAAACTCGTCACATGCCATGAATTTGCATGGGTCTGCCTGATCAGCTGTAAAGGATGGGTAAACCATTAATTGATGCATTACCCCAAAGTAACTTGGCAGGCTTTGTGGTAGCTAGAGAAAACAATTCACATTTCCTGGCCTGCTACTTGTGCCTGTTAATAGGGGCATGAACGTAGCCTAGCACAGAAGGATGGACGTCCTTCCTTCTGTAGATGACGCAGCAAACATTCAAGCTTATATTTGCTTATACGTTTGCTTACCCTGTCACTGTTAAGCTGTGATTTTGTTTTCAGCTCATCATCAAGGATTTTCACGTTTGGATAATTTTAGCCTTTTTTTGCTGTCAGTGCTAGTTTTATACACATGGATTCTATGTTATAGCCTTGTGTATGTGTAAGAAATAGTCTTGGCTGTAATGAGTTAAAAACATAATTTAGGACATGACAAGGGGAGGGACTGCTACCTAGAAATACTGACATAATTTAAAGAACATATACCCTTGCAGGGCTTTTTTTTTTTATATGATGCGTTAGCACTGGGAAAACTTGCTGGTTTGTTCTGGAATTTTTTGTGTTTGGTTTTTTTTGTTGTGATTTTGGTTTTTTGTTTATTTGTTTCTTTTTAAAATATTACTAAGGGATGCACATGAGATTAAGCAAAAAGGAGCCTGCTAATGGTCCTAAGAAGGTCCAAATCGGAGACAGTTTAAAGTTCTAACTTCACTTGTCACAAAAGTTTATTTCTCCTTTGCCATTCTCTGCTTCTAAATAGAAATTAAGTAGGACCCAGAAAGAGTCATTTTAACTCAGTTCTCAGCCCAGCTGTATGCTGGTGGAGTGAGAAGGAAGATGGCTGCATCCACCTATCTTGTTTTATAGAGGCAGTTTCCTGCATAGTGTGGGATAAAGATTCTTCCTGGATATCGCAGCTCATACCTGTAAGTACTATCTGGGCTGAAAATTTTCTTCCATAATACTTATTTCAATGAAAAACGAGCATCACGTTCTTTATAGTATTATTAGAAATCTCAGACACACATTAGGATATATACAATGTGCATGTTAATTTGGGATCTGCTTTGCTCCTGGACTGTAAATGTATGTACAAGTGAATTCTAACAACATTGATCAAAGCAATACAACAAATTACAAGATAACTATATCGTCAGGCAAACCCTTGCTTCTAAGTAAAAAAAACACCAATATATATACACTGAGTACTTTGCTCTGGTCATTGATAGTGCTGATTAGGAAATACAAATTTTAGTCTCTAATGAAACAAAACCAGCTGGCATACCAAAAGGTGACATTAGTTCTTACAGATCGTTTTCCTATTGCACAGAGAAATGCACTTCAAGCAAAACCAGAACACTTCTGAAGGAAAAATCGTTAATAAAATAGTCTGTATGAATGAGTAATCGATTAAAGCATTAACAGCTGCGTTAGCTGCACGTCTCCGGTCTCTGCTCAGTTTGATGGTCACAGGTTACCTTCATACTAGTGGAAATAAAAGTCAATACTGCCAGTAAGGAGACATGGGCTCTGCTTATGCATTACCCAGGCTTGTGTGCCACAGCCCTGCCAGTTTCCGAAGTTGGAAAGTCTTGGTGTGTTTCTGTTTGAAAATGAGAGTTTGGCATGAACATTTCCTGGGTTAGAGGGTCATTTTCTTGTGATACTGTTTAATATTCCTTAAAAAAGTGTTGGCTCACATACCTGCCATATTTTGAATCTTTTCGTTTTCATTTTGTTTAGATTACAAAAAAGATAAGCATGCAGGTGTTTTTAAAAGCCCACTATGTTGTTCTTTATGGTATTATGACCAGTGCAGTGAGCCCGTCACAGCTGCTGAGTCTTGATGTATATGTTGGACTGTCATTTCTCATCAGTGTTTCGATGTGGTATAACATTGTCACCACTAGATGGCTCTTACTTTCATAATAAATATGACTTTGCTTAATTTGCTGAACAGGTTGGGGGTTTTTTTGTTCATTTGTTGGTTTTGGTCTGAAAGTGAAAAGACAGTAGGGCTTTGAGACATGTTCATGGCTTTCTAAACATTATTTTTTCTATTTTGACATTTTACTACTGCTCATGAGTCTTGACAGTACAGCTCTCTCAGCAAACTCATTGTGATAGAGTTTTATTGAATTAATGTTGAAATACCACATCAGTAAAGCCACTGATATGGATGAAAATTAAGGATATATTTTTTTTTCTGTATTTGCGTTTTAGAAGCTTCTTATATTTTATGTAATGAAAATTTTCAACAGAAGAAGAGAAAATGTGGTAGCCCAAAGTTCACTCTTTCTATTGAACTCACTTATCACTGTATTCAGGGAAACATCACTTTGTTGTGACAGTATATAAAAGTTTAAATACTGTCAAAATCAGTAGGATGTGCTAAATAGAGTAAACAAAATGACAGTATTAGTAAGTTTAAATATTTTCATTTCGTTAACTTTCTTTACCGTACCCTACCCATTCTCTCAGTGGCCTTAAGGATTTACATAAAATGAAATGAGATTAGAAACTGCCTCCATAAATTATAAATGATTTTTTTTTCTGCTGGAGTTTTCAGAGATCTGTATGTCAAAAGACAAGTAACGAAATCAGCAAAAGGTGTCTACGTGCTAAGACATTGGCATCATTCTTCTCCGTGTCAATGAAATTAAATTCAGCCCTGCAATAATTACCAGAGCCTGAAAATAAACCCAGGCTTTAATTTAATAAAACAATACAGTTTTTGAAAACTTTAAGCTTCTGACATTTATAATAATGTCCAGATATGTTACTGACTCTCTACTGTTTGACAAAGACTACAGCTTTATTTGGAAGGTATTAAATCAGAAGGGATTCTGGAATTACAGAGCTATGAAGTGCTTCGTATAGTAATGCTCCAGTCAGTGACTATCTGTAGAATACAATTATTTCTAGAAATAACATCCTTCTGTCTTGAACTCTGTAACCCTTTAAACACAGATTTAATGATACTCTAAATTATGGTTTGCTTACCACATTGCAAAAATCGGATTATGTTCACATACTGAGGTGCAAGATTTGTAGAAGTCACTCCCATAAACTCCACACGAGCATTCGCCCAGCCCTTATTCTAGAGAGTTTTCTGTTCCCCATATTTGGCTTTGAAAAGCACAAACTGATGTGCACAAACTGATACCTCCACCCAGAATTTCATTAAAGTATTCAGATATGTCTGCAGATAATCTGGAGTATCTTGGGTTTTCTTGGTACTCTTGCTCACTGTGAGGCTATTGCTAATATTGATATTTCAAAAACATTAATACTTCTGAAGTTGCAACAATCTGGAACAGATTATCTGCTTGGTTTTGGCTTTCCACGTGCATCATTAATTCATTCTTACCTGGCTCAATATCCAGGGAATAGCTGTCAATCTGCAAATTGAGGTGTTGGGCTGCAGCATCACAGAAATCTTCCAAAACGCAGTGTACTGCTTCTGTGATATTGTATGGCACTGTCCTGGCAAATTTCATTTTGCTATTCACAATCACACTTCCATTCCTGAAGTTGAGTATTTCCAGCTGCTTAAAACCCGTGAGGTTGGACTGAAGGTATGGAAGTAGCTGCAAAACAGAAGTTTGCCTTTATTTTAACTTATTGTCAATGTCTACCTCCTATTAATTTTACTTATTGGCACTTTTCATTATCAAGCACACACATTACGCACTGTTTCTCTGAATTTAATGCAATTGTTAAACTCTGCCAACAAATTCACTTTTCTGTTTAGCCCTATCTTCTTCTGGACTTTTGCATCTATCTCGATAATGTATTGAGACGGATGGGCAGCAATTTCCCCTGTAATGAAATGCACAGCAGTTGGGGAGTTTATTCATCTGGAAGAGAAAAAAATCACCTCACTCAAAAGCCAACTTTAATTATTTTCAAACATTCAATCCAGGCAGGTTAGGGCACAGCATAATAGGCACGTTACTAAGCTGACCTGCTGCCCTATTGTACCCATGGAGAAAATCCATATCTAATCACATTGCCTCTGCTAAGATGCGGTATATTTTAAAAGGTCTATTTTTAAATCCAGCATGTAGACATAAGCCTTAGATGTAATCAGCACTGCTATACTGTTGACAGGAATCTAAGAAGAAGTCGAATAAATTACATGCCAGGCATATATCTGGAGTCTCTTAACAAGTGAAAAATTTCATTGCTGCCTTAAACTTTTTCTTCATACCCTGAGAGCATCCCAGGCTTATCAGTCCTTTAAAAATACAGCTTATTGGACCAAATTGTGGTAGAGTCTGATGTTGTTAAAATACTAGGCTCTTCAGTATATTTGTTTAAACTGTGCCTGGCTATTGCGTATGTTGTCAAGTTGATTTTCACCCACCAATTGCATGAACTGTTGTTCTAGAGCTTTGTATTCTGTTGAACTCCGGTTGAAGAGGTCATCGGAAAAGTGCATGTTGGTTACCCTCAGGCTGAAGAAAACCACTAGCTCTTTGCCTTTGGCTGCAGTTGTCATGGAGCTGGTAGTGACATACTTCAGTGTAGGAGCTGGGGTGGTTTCTACAGGCTCTGTTGTCAGCACTGAGATATAACCGCTGCCATGCTCCACTTCATCCAGTGCTGCTGTGCCCATCACACCGATGTGATCTAACTCGGCAGCAATATCCTGCACTCCTGTCCCTGTGGCATCACGAGGAATGCTCTCAGATACAGGCACTGAGGAATCTGGTACTTCAAGGGACTGCTCGATGATCTGAGAGTGGCTGTAGGATGGGCTGGTTGCTGCAGGCAGTGGTGCTGTTGGGTCTGAGAGTAGCACGTCTGTAATAACATCTTCAGGCTGCATGGTAGGGAGATCGCTTGAACCAATAAAGAAAGGCAACGTTTTGTAAATGCTGGCTGTAACTAAAATGTCATCGCCTGATGATTCCATTTCATCCATGATCTTAACTGCTGCAGAAAAACAGGGGAAAAACAAATAGCTATTTTGAAAAGCAGGCATGACAAGCATCAAGCATGCAAACAACATGTATATTGTATTTCCACGGAAGCATTTTTTAAAAACAAGCTTTGAAAATATCTAAACATGAAAATGTTATTTCCATCACCAAGGAAGAACTACTGGAATAAAACACCTCATCCGTGTATTTGAGTGATGCGATTTCTGTGGGTGCTGTGTTTAAACAATAATTACACTTGGTAAATATTTCCTGAGCCATTCCAAGGTGCATTCTTGTTTCGAAGGTACGTAATCACGCTGTCACTTTATATTGACTGAGAGAGTAGATCACAGCTTTGCGTTTTCTGCTCAGATCAGCTGTGTGCCGGAGTCGTTTTGTTCCCCTCTGCGAGACATTAAAGCTATTATTTGCCAGTAATCATAAAATGTGGTTAAGAAAAACAGCACAGCCTCTTCAGATGCAAACTCTGTTGATTTACTGAAAAGGCAACAGTACCAGTGAAAATAAATTCAAACCTTAAGAAATCACCAGCTGAACCCGAAACAGCCATTTGATTGCAATGCTGAACTTCTATGAGGCCCCTGTCGGGACTTGGTATGGACCTAGGAAGCGTAGCTGAAATCCAAATCTAAAACCCGATGAATGAGGCTTTTTCAATTTGGCTTGCAGCTTCCTGGCCACAAAGACTTCACAGAAAACAACGACCTGCAAGCAACAGCCGTCTAGCCAAGCTGACAGCTTTGTCCTTTTCCAGTGATCTGCTTATGTGGGCAATTTAACAGCAGGCAAAATCACTTATCAGCTGATTGATAGGAAAGAAAATTTTCTCCACCTGATGAACTCTTCCGTTTCCTATGCACTAATTTCCTCCCAGTGGCCAATGAAAGTAATAAAGGAGAGTAAACTTTTGCATTAGGAATAACCCTGACTAAAGGAGGTGGCAACTGTGCTGTCCATGACATAGGAATTGCCTGTGGGTGCTCTTTGTGTCCCTTTCTGCTTCCTTGCTTCTAAATGAATGAGATCAAGTCTTCTGTTCATTGTATTGCTGGTTTTATAAAAAACATATGTTTTCAATAAAAAAGAGCTTGACTTGAGATAGCTGTCTATTTTCTTGACCCTGTTAATTTAACAGCACGTAGCTCTTTCCTTTCTCCGTGCAGATACAATGCCTTAGTGTAATGTGGATTGTTTTCTATATAGCCATATATAGCCCTATTCTGCTAAGATAACCACACTTCGCAAAACAGCAAAGAGTTGCTTTAAGGCATGGTATGTGGTTTTACTAGAATTAGATGCTTGAAAGAATTTTCTCCCATCTGGTTACCGCTTTGCTTCTGTTAAGAGCTGCTATATATGCAGTTTTTCCCCTTTAGCATTTATTTCATTATGTATGTCGCAGCATACGTATGGTGATTCAGTGATAGGAGTATAAAAAGAAAAAAACCAACATGCTAATCAAATATGTTAATAATATGAAATTAATAAATAGTGTAATATATAGATATAAAAATAATATATAAACAATAAATAAAATCAATAGATACATTGCCATCCAGAGGGACCTGAACACAGTTAAGAAGTAGGTCCGTGCAAACCTCATGAGGTTCAAAAAGTCCAAGTGCAAGGTCCTGCACCTGGGTTGGAGCAACCCCTGGTATGAGTACAGGCTGGGGGATGAAGAGGTTGAGAGCAGCTGTGCAAAGGACTTGGGGGACTGGTGGATGGAAAGATGGACATGAACCAACAATGTGTGCTTGCAGCCCAGAAGGTCAACTGTATCCTGAGCTGCATCAAAAGGAGCGTGACCATCAAGTTGAGAGGTGATTCTGCCCCTCTACTCTGCTCTGGTATAGACCCCACCTGGAGTACCGTGTCCAGCTCTGAGTACAAGAAGGAGACAGATCTGTTGGAGTGGGTCCGGTAGAGGGCTACAGAAATTATGAGGAGGCTGTAACACCTCTCCTGTGAAGAAAAGCTGAGAGAGTTGGAGTTGTTCAGGCTGGAAAAGAGAAGGCTCTGGGGAGGCATTATTGCAGTCTTTCAGTAATTAAAATGGCTCATAAGAAAGATGAGGGCAGACTTTTTTGGAATGCCTGTTACGATAGGACAAGGGATAATGGTTTTAAAGTAAAAGAGGGTAGATTTAGACTAAATATAAGAAATGTTTTACAATGAGTGTGGTAAAACACTAGAACAGTTTGCCCAGAGAGGTGGTAGAATCTCCATCCTTGGAAACATTCAGGGGCAGATTGGATGAGGATCTGAGCAACCTGATCTAGTTGAAGATGCCCCTGCTTATTGCAGGGGAGTTGGACTGGATGACCTTTAAAGGTGTCTTCCAACCCAGACTATTTTACGATTCTATATACGGTAATAAGATAACACTCAATAGACTGACTAGTGTCTGGTCAGATTTACAAAGTAAATCTAGGCTATATTTACTTTTTAGTTCCCCTTCTAACTTGCCAGGAATCTTGAGAAAATGCCTTTGTGTGGTATTGATCTCACTTCTAGAAGGCATTTAAAAGTGAGATGTATTCTCTAAGTTGGTAATCTTTGTTCTCTCTTTAGTCAATAGAGAGATGTTTATCTTGCATGAAGAAACCCATCCAAACATATGCTGAATCTTTTGAAGTGCCGGTATCCTTCTGTTCGATTCAGAACATACACAATGAATTTATGTAAGAAAGATGCCTGATTTTCCCCCTACAAAATTTGTTATCTAAATCAACCTCTTAGCTCCTTTTAGCAGTTCACAGATTTCTCTGAGGTGCTCAAGTATTAGAGTGACAAGGACTATTAAAAAGATTTTTGAAAAAAGGAAGCACTTTTGATTGTATTGTAGTTTGACACTACCAGCAGGACAGTGTGATTCTGGCTTTGGTGAATGGTCAGTGGGTTTTACTCTGAAATACCAGTAACATGGTGTTATTGGATTGTTCCTGCTCCAACCTTCAGTTCTAATGTTTTCTGTTTGTTGCAAGTGATTTCCAAGGCTTGGCTAAGGGGTTTTTTTGTCCGTTCTGTAGGGAAGTGAACTTCTAGAAAAAATTTCCAAAAGTAACCTGGATACTCTACAGAAATCCTCAGATAGAGCAGTCTGGAAGGATCATTACTGTATCTGCTTCTGTTTATGCAGTTATTATATCAGTAACTAGTGTAAATTTTACTCCATTACAAATAAATCTGTCTGAAGGCACAACGTATTTTAAGACTGTTTTTAAAACAGTATTGAGTAACAGATGCTAATCTTGTGTTTCAACAATACAGGCAAATTCTTGCTAGAGCAGGGTTTATCTCAGCATCGACGTGTGTTCTCATAGCTATGCATGAAAAAGCATTTTAGAAACATGATGTGGACTACTCTGACAGGGTAGTCAGGGAAAGGATCTCATCCACTTTTTCCTGCTTTCTGAATGCACAAAATATTGCAAGTTTTTACGGCAGCTGCCTGCAAGATGCTCTCCCTCCTTTGAAGACAAGGTTATTAGCTACTTTTATATGTGCTTGTGGGATTCTCCTGTTATCTTGCAGCTGGAAGTAGAGCAGTCACCAAAGACACCTCTTCCAAACAGTTCCTAAACCGGCCTGGGTGGGTGCTGATGATGGAGAAGCACTTTGTTACTCTTTGGCACATTCAGTAGGAACTGGGTGCTGTTGAGGTTTTTCAGAGATCGGGTTTTAAGGGAGGCAACTGCAAAGCAGTGGCGTGCCACAGGGGATGCCTGGTTTGCCCATAACTCTAGATGGCTGATGATAAGTTATTGAAGAAGTCTCATCTCTGTTAATATTTAGTATCTCTTTCCCATATTGGACGAGACAAATTTTTATAGTTAATTTTGTTGCCTTCTTCTGCATGCATGAAAACATTTTCTCCCAAGTGCCTCATTTTTACTTGCAGAATATTTGGAAAACAGAATGATTTAGATGACAAAAATTCCCACTTGATAAGAGAATATATCTCATCTATTTTGAGTTTGATATTTAAGGTTGAGTTTTAATCCCACGTTTATCAGCAATGAACTCACTGAAATCAATGGAAATGTAGTAGCTTAAAACCTGAGCAAGTGAGATTAGGATATTTGGATTTGCCCTAAGGACCAGGAGTGCCCTTATGGCCCTTATGGAAAAAGCATTCTGCCAGATTATAGATTAATTCCTTACCTTTCACATGATGAGCTCCTCCCACATCCCTCCCACACCCCCAAGGGCTGTTCATGACCTAAGTTTACAAAATAACAGGTGAACTTAGAGTACAGGTGACACTGGAGAAGACTCTGGAGACTATTGCTAGTATGAAGCATCTATGTTGGGTGAGATGCAGACCAAGTGCTGCGTTCCCCTTCACTGCAAGGCCAAGCTGTGGTGATCTGGAAGCACAATGGGACCACAAAGAGAGTGCAGGAAATTCTCATCGAGACTAGCACAGCTGTGCAGTCTCCCTTTATTTGTGGTGATAAATTCCATTGTGGTCAGTATAACACAAGGGCTGCAATCCTAGTCCTGCCAGTCCTAGGGAACAGCCAAAAAAGAACAGCAAAGTGCTCTACGGAACCTGAGGTTCCGCATGCTGCACATAACACCAAATGCTGCACGGCAGCTTGATGCCCAAACACTTCATTGAGAACTTCAGATGCTTTTCTTGTTGTGTCCTCGTGTTTCTTGTGTAATCAAGGATACGGAGAGATTAGAAAAACAAAGCCTAGTGATGTTCTCTGTTTACAAAGCTCTTGCTGTCACTTGTTACGCTGATAAGGAGTGAGAGTCACTTAGTTGTTAAGGGAACTTGGAACAGATTTCTTAGCATTAGTGCTTGAGTCATTAATGCAGGATGATCTACTGATGGGATGAACCTGTAGCTCCACAGAGTAACCTTCTCGTTGCATGACAACATACACTTGAGCACGTGATCGTGATGCTATTTGTTAGGCAGATTGTATTTTAGAAAGAGGTAACTAGAGGATAAAGAAGGAATGAAATGGCTTTGAAATTGCAGGAAGTTTGAAGCAGAATAACCATATATATATTTCACATTTGGCATATAGCTGTGTATATGTGTGTGTGTATTACCTATATAGTCTATACATAGACTATAAAGGTCTTCTGGCATCCTCCTATTACAAGCAAAGTAACTTGAAAGGCCTTGAGGGCATACCAAGACGATCTCTGTGCATGTATAACCTGTTTTCATAAGCTGCCAGTTCTTATCGGTGACTGTCTCTCCAGCTGAAACACACAGTGACATGGTGTCAGTCCTTTGCAATGCGAAAGTAAGTGGGCTCAACTAAAAAGCTGCTGAGTGCTTACTGAAATACAAAACCAGACCTGAAGCCAGGTGTTCCTGGCCTCTTCTGTTGGTTAAATTTGCCTAACACATTTTACGTCACTGCTGCAAGACTTGCCTGCACGAGTGACATGTTGAAATCAGCAGTCAAACGATTTGCAACCGATGCCAAGATTTTCTACTGTGTGCATGTAACTTTGACAAAAATCAGTCTTAAGGAGTTAAAAACTATGGGTGAAACAATGAAGATCTAGATATTTGGAATGAAAGAATGACCCTTTGCATTTAAAATATTGGTTTTATATATAAAACCAATGTATCTTTGTTCTCAGACTAGATATAAGGAAGAATTTTTTTCAATGAGGGTGGTGAAACACTAGAACAGGTTGACCAAAGAGGTGGTAGAAACCTCATCCTTGGAAAGATTCAAGGTCAGGTTGAAGGAGGGTCTGAGCAACCTGATCTATTTGAAAATGTCCCTGCTCACTGCAGGCGATTTGGACTGGATGGCCGTTAAAGGTGCCTTCCAACCAAAATTCTATGATTCTATATGCGCATACATATATGAGTGTGTGTATGTATAAATACATATATAATTTTGAAATGTAACACAAAATATACTTAAACTGGTTCGTCATAAAGCAATTATTTTTAAAACTTCAATGGTTTGCCTCATAGATGAGATTTTTATAGCAGAAAGCTAGAAAAATACACAATTATTTTATGAAACTCCTAGAAGTGCAATCACTGAAGATGTAAACATTTTTAATCTCAGCATGTTTCATTTCCACATACAGTTTGGTCTACAACACTATCACTCAGGTGCAGGGAACCTGCAGAGAGCACAAAATAAGATGCTGAACTCAAACATACCCCTAGAGTAACCATGTTGAAGGTTAAACAATGGCATGGAATTAAAAACTGCTGTCAGCAATAAAAAACTTCAACTCTAATTCTAAGGCATCACTTATCCTCTCACAAAGATGTTCACTAAACTCTTCAAATGTTTTTTTGATTTACATAGACAAGGCAGGACAATATTTCACTGAGGAGCTTTATATCTAAAATTAAAGTGCTGTTGGCAAAGATGTGTAACACCAAATTAAGAGACAATTTCCTGGGTGTATTGCTATATTAAACCTTTGTAAAAAGAGTGCCGTATACGGTCATTTATTCCCAATTGAGGGAGTAAAATACATAAGTTTGACTTAACAGAAAAAAAATCAGCTGCCATCTCAACAACTTTATTTTAGATATCTAATTAGTTTGTCCTCTTACATTTTTTTTCTAAGTGAGGAAAACTTTACTAATTGACCATGAATAAGGAATTACTGTTTGAGAAAGGTCAAATTGACATCAGACATTTTTCTAGTGGGTTTGCATTAATAAGCAGGCCCAGAAGGTTATACATTAAGAGGTCCTGACATTTCATCTCATTCATGAGCTTAATAAGCACTGACATTTCCTATTAGCAATAGGCAAATTTTCCAAGTCCACTGACAGATATTGTTCTGTATACAAAAGTTACAGTATTACTACATATCTACATATCTATATATTTGTATACATCCTGGCTGAAGAAAAAAACTAAAGAAGGAAAAATTGTGCAGTTAAGAGATTGATCCATGATGCAGGGTAAGAATGTCCTTATGGGCAGCTCTACTGATGTAAATACCAGATGGACTGGTACCTGAAGCAGCTGGATTCAAATTTACATACTCTGTTGGTGCCTGAAATGCCACAAAGATCCCTGGATGCAGGACTGTTGTGTACGAGCAAATAAATAAACTGCCAAATTCGTGTTTTAAACTGGGGCATGAGTAAGATGAGGATTAAGAGAATTAAGAGAAGAGTATCGTTCGTTAACCTAACATGTTACAACAAATGTCTTGCAGCACATGATAAGTGATTCTGTTTGTCTTTTTAACTGTAAGGCCAAGCCTGAAGAGCCAGCACAAGCTACGGCTGTCATTCTGTCTGTTTGTCTGAACTCTCCAGAAACCAGGCTTAGTGCTCAGTGAAACCGACAGAACTCCTTCTCCAACGATCCCGTGAAAGCCCGAGGTTCATTGAGAGCAGACCTCCATCTCTTTTTCTATCTATCTCTTGACCTTTTCTCCTTAGCAGCCTCACAGAAACTTTTTGAGTAGTCTAATTTTTCACAGCCCAGCCTGACAGCCGTAGCTCTAGCTCCACTACTGCGTAGAGCTCTGTGTAATTCACGTAAGACAACTTCTGTTTATTCACAAAATACGTATACCTTGCAGTTGTGCTTTGTCATCATGTTCTCACAACTAAAGATGCAAATAAATGTCATTCTGACATGGTGTCACCAGAGTATACTCTATTCTAATGAAATATTACTTAGTAATTACACTTTTCTCCCATTACTCTCAGAACAATTCTGTTCTATCTGACACTGAAAACTAAGACGATAACATAAAAAAATCAAGACCTAAGAGCTAAAAACACTACAGAATTCAGGGTGTTGAGCAAACACACCTTACTAATCTTGCCTATATTCATTATGATACAATTTTCCATGGATGCTTGGGCTGCTGGGCTCCACACACTGGAATCAAGACCCACTTCCTATTTAGCAAAAAAATGGACAACTCTGTTTTACAGATTTTAACGTTTAGCTGAGTAATTTGACCAGGGCAAGAGACTCTGTGCTTGATTTGGGATGTTTCTTCTCAGGCTTTGGAATCTTTACCATGATTCCTTTAATCAGAGGACAGTAGTATAATATATTTCTGCAATGACCGGAGAAATATAAAGCAAAGAATTCTTCACTTGTTTCTCAAAGATGCTTAAAGATTTAGAGCAAACCACTAAGAACAAGGCCAAGCCCTGCAGCTTTTCCCTCACCGCAGCTAATTCTGCCTGAGAGATGCAGACCGATACAGCTCCCAGCAGTATTACTGCCCACAAACGTTTCACTGATGTGAATTAGCTGGTCTTACTCAACTCACAGAAAGTTTTCAGCACAGAGAAAGAATTTCCTTTATGGGATGTCTAAGGACTAATATTTTCATGGATACCTCTCTCCTTAATGCAGTCTCCCTTAGCCTTCACGGAAGTCAGTCAGTAGCAAAAGAGAGTCACATCTGCCTTTAGCACTTTCATGTTTGGTCACTGTATGTGTGAAGGCCCTCCAAAATATTGGTTTCTTGTGCAACTGTGAATTCATTTTTTCTTTGACTGTCATTTTTACATGCATTGGATAATGCATGGCTGAAATATAGTAATTCAGCTTGCCATATTCTGTTTTATTAAGGACTTTATTTATGTTAATTATCTATCTGCTAATAGCTTTCTCATAAATATTTTCACATATGTTTTGAATAAACCTTTCTTTAAAACTTTGAGTTAAGGCAACAAATGCATTTAATATGAGATTTTTTTAAAAAAAATTTCAGCCTTAAAGTAGTAATCTAAGTACAACAGGTTGAATTCTATACAATTAATATATATACAATTAGTTGGGCACTTTACAGGTGCGTGTTGAGTTCATATAATCAGAGACTTAAATTTTAACAACTGCCTTTGACATTCTCACGTTTCAGCACTTCTAAAGGATTAAATATTTCAGAAACACCTAAGTACTTTGAACAGTACAGGAACTACTTGTTGAGAGCATTCCCCAGCCTCTGAGTCAATGTTTGACTCCATTCTGCACTGAAACTATGCGATACAAGTATCTGTGGAAAAGAGACTGGAAAGCAGTCAGTGATAATCTGTTAAACCTGAACCATCATCCCACTACAATTTCCCTGCTCACTTCAAGAGCAGCTGCACCTGGTTATGTGGACTATTTTGCCACTCTAAGCTACGACTGAAAAGATGCAGAAACATCCATTTGCCTCAGCACTCTTCTGATTACAGCAGAAGAAAAGCTGGTGTTTCCATATTAAATGCTTTAGGCAGTGAACAGTATTCACACACAGAGCTATAGGATGATAAATTTGGATATTAAGATGGTATTCCTGCATTTTATGAGAATATTGTATAGACAGGTGTATAACTAGATACCTTGTGTGGAGAGTAGGTTAGTGGTAGGTTATTTCCATAACATAAGTAACTTTTACCATTTACAAAATCTTCACCTCATTTGCTACTGGGATTGCCACATAAAATAACGTTCTAGTGCTCAAATGTTCTAAAAGTAATTTTTTTTATTAAAGTCCTCACTAAAGAAATGATTCAGCTACTCTTCTGAAGTAGGAGAATTAGTAAGTACGTTTACAATGAAAACAAGTTAAAAATGTCAGAGACTGCTGTGACTATTGTTTTTTGTAAGCTGTTTTATATTGAAGTGCTGCATTATTTGCTACTGTAGTAAAATTATATTAAAAATATATTACAAAGGAAGATACCTTGCTGAACTAAGAAGTCTGGACTTAGATGATATTCACATCAATGAATTAAATAGAAAAGAACAACTGAGAAGTGAGTTTTCAAATATAAACACACATCTGCAAAGGAATGGAATCAAAGCTTAAAACCATAGCTTCAGGAGGATTCTTATTCCTTATGCCCATTATTGACTGGTATACAATTAAATTTGAAAAATTAATTTCATGAGTTTAAAATACTGGCGTCTGTGTGAAAAATCTTTACAAACACCTGGAAAGATAAAGAAGCATCCACCTAAACGTTGCAAATACTCCTGCATACCCCTGTAAAAATTTTGGAGCTCCCCCAAAAGAGAACTTGGAATTTGTAATACTGTTTTTGATTCATTTTACTTTAGAATTATTAGAAATGAAATACGGCAGGTTACAATACCTAACCTTCAGAATTGAGCGTACCCTCCAAATCCCTATCCACTTTCTTTATTTCTCTAAACTTTGTGATAGAAAAAAAACCCCAGCATGCAAATTTTTGTAGGCAATAGGACCATCAGACAGTTTCGTGGTATTGAAGTTTATTAGTTTGCAAAATAGTAAAAACAAAATAGAAGTCACTTGATACAAATTCAAGTAATCTGTTGACCCAAGGACCTAAAAACAAAAAGACAAACATGAAATTAGAAAGTTAAACACCATGACTGTCTAAAATATCAGATGAGCACTTCAAGGCTTGCTAAGAAAAATGTAAATACTGAATACACCTTTTTTTTCATACAATATAGTCTCTTGTACGTGAAACCCATGGAATTAATGCAATGAAAGTCAGAGAATGAGGAGTTTCAGCTTTAAATCTTGTCTCTGCACCCAAACAGAAAGATGGATTGGTTTTCACACAAGATGGGATCCGAGACTGGCATGTATGAAAGCCTATATTACATGTTACATTTAAGATAGTTTCCTGCAACCAATGAAAAGTTGAAGTTTTGACTAGAGGGCTGATTTTAAGTCACGAGTATAACAGTGAATTTGGATGGAGGGAGATGAGTAATTTGGAGTGAAATAGTGTTGAAAATGCTGTCATTGGGGAAAAGCTAATTACAGGAGAAGTGATAGCATTTGGAAAATGCAGGTACTAAAGGATGGTTATCTTTGAGAGCCTAAAAGGCAGCACGTGAGGTACATGAGAATTAGCTGCAGGAGCAATGGAGTTGGTTAACAACAGCAATGCCTATGTGAGAGAGAAACCCCAAGCGTACGTGCAGAATATGAACATCTGGTGCAGGTATGCACTTTATGGAAACAATGGGATAGAAGTGTATCTGTGTCTGGGAAAGACAGTGTAGAGCAAAAAGTACAAGTGAACAAGGGGCTGAGCACTGAGGTGTATCTTCCTGCTATCTGTAGGGGTCAATAAAAAGCTATTACATTGTTTTCGTTATACAGGTGGCTCAGAAGATTTCCCTCTGGATAAGTAAATTTTCTTAGAAGAAATAGAAATTGTTTTCTGTACTTTGCACGGTAATTTCAATGAGTCATTAGAATCACCAATTGCATATAAAATAAAATTTCACCTTTTTGGTAAATGTGCATTTATATTGCCTGTTTGGGGAGAGGGACATGAATAAATTACATCTGAAGGAAAAAAGCTTAAGATTAAAGTAAAATTGACCTGAAGTGATTCAAGAGTTTAGTTCATTTGTTTAAATGTTTTTTAAGTTGGGAAAACATGGTACTCTTTCTTTCATACCTTTTTACTTGTATTAGTCACTTCATTTTAGATTTTTTAAGTACGTTTTGAAGACATGATGCAGGTTTTGTTCTATTCAGGTTTCCTGCTGTTCCCAGCATAGAGATAGCTGAGCAGCAGACCACCCTTAAAGTCTGGCCACTTTCTAATTACCTACTCTAATATCTTTAGAACTCTTCAGGAGAGCTATGTACTCCAACTTCATCACAGTGAATGTAATTTGAACTTTTTCTTAAATCCAGAGCAACCTAATATGGGCCTGCTGAAACCTTTGCATTCAGCTTCCTCTTCAATTCACAGACAACTTTTAGGCTAATTAATGTCATATATGAAGCCTGAGAAAACAACCTAGCTAGACCTACCTGTTCACTTCTCCAAGCATCAGACTGAAGCAGAACCTCCACAAAAGCATTCTTTGCACATCTGAACTGGCATGCGACGAGTGAAAGGTCACAGACAGGAGCTGACAATGTTGAGAAAAGCCTGTCAGTTTATGGTCAAAGAAAACATAAGAAAAACAGAAAAATGTGCAAGGAAACAGAACTTACCCTGTTCAGCCACTGATGTGATAAAACTGGCGAGCATTCTTGTCACAAAGAATGGGTGAATCCCAATCCTGTGAAAATCCAGAGCAGTTCTTGCAAGAAGTAATGGGGTTTTCTTTTCCATGGCAATGCTGGTTATATGAAATAGAAAGCTATGCTAAGCACAGATGGTGCTTAGGCAGCTGGAGAAGAAGCAGAGGCAGAAAGAATCCCCAAACATCCAGAAAACTGAATTTTTCTAGAGGTTGCTTAGCAATAGTAGTGAGAAAGGAGTGTCACACCAAATTAACCGTTTGACAGGAAGAAGACATCAAAGAGGACCACTCACAACCAGGCTGTGTCAATGTAAAAGCAAATATGGAAATAAATGTGGTCCTTATCAGTTACAGATACAAAGATGTGAACACCATCTACTCCTCATCAGAGTCTTTTTCTCACAGAAAAAAACTGTGATACACCCGGCAGAATCTTCTTGTCTCAGCGTCTTTCTTGAGAGCCTGAGGATAATCCAGGCTGGTGAAACAGAGATGTAGTACAACAGAAGAGCTGAAGCATTTTACTGCTAGCTTTACTTTGTCCTATGTTTCTGGAATAACTTCTCCAGAAATATTGCTTCCTCCATGATGGTCAGGACTTTGGGATAACCTTTTACCTGGATTGTATAATTTGTTAATATCTACAATTAAAACAAATACAAATTAAAATTCTACTTACAGTTTAGGAAGTAAAAAGTATATAATTATTGTTGTTACAGACTTCATGAACAATTTTATCTATTTATATCTTTGTTTGCGATTTGTTTTACTGCTGAAATGTTCTTGGGTTTTGGGATAGCAATGTCTAATATGTTACACAACTGACTTTGTTACTGAATGCTCATGCTGTTTTAGATAGAGTCACTGGAAGACTGAAAAAGAGGGAGAAGAGATTTGACCATACAAAAGAGAAATTGATAAGTTAACTCCAGAGGGAAAAAATATGAATAAGAAAGAGGAATGCTAGAAAGCACTGAACAGGTATCATCTCAGGCAGTACAAAAAACCAGGTTTTCTTTACTAGGCATAAATGTAAAATGGAAATAGCCTAGATTTTGAAGGCTGACTTTAATAAAACCTCTGTCATGAATGCTGTTAAGTCCTGAATTTCTAGATAAGATTCTATCAGTTCCTACGAAATATGCAACATCTAGGGAAATAAAAGAATAGAAGGAATGCTGTACACAGGACTTCCAGGGTTAAAAAAACTATAAAAAAGACAAAAATTTTTAAGGATTATATGCTATTTACTTTTTTAAGTACTCAGTAAATAGATTTTCAATATGTCTCTTCTGTTAAGCATGCAATATGTTTTGTGTATTGTACGATTTTAAGCAAATAGGATAACTACAACTGTGTGTCATTGCTAACACAGCATCCCTTCTTTTTATGCTGGAAACTACCATTTTTCTTCTGCTACACGGTTGCAGAGGTGATAGCAGAATATTTATATTCTGGTGCTTGTTTTAGATATAACTTGTGTTCAACAAGGAGGAATAAGGCAGTGGGCCCTATTTTAGGGAACATTTTTTACAGCTCCAGACAGTTTATTCTGTTTTGCAGAATGGTGAGTTCCAACCCAAACAGGCAGCAGTGTTTGAAGAGTCAGTACTAGCTGTTTACAGTATCAAACATACAGTTACAGAGGATCCACACCTCTAAGTGAATGATTCCATATTCTTCGGTGAACGATTCTGTATTCTTTGGACATTGACAATATTGGCTTTAAGAATAAACCAAACCCTTCATGTATTTTTTTACCAAATTTCAAATCGTATGAGAAAAATTTGTTGAAGGAATCCAGGTGATAAATTTTCCATTTGTATTATCCTTCCTGAAATTTTGCTTGGTCCTATTATTTTCCTGATGACATTGAAACTCATTAAGCTACATAATGTATCGTCTCGGAGGATCATTTGGAAACACATAATCTAATCCCCATTTTGATCTGAGATATGAGAGTCTGTGTGGGAGTCGAACTGTGATTCTATACTGCCATTGGGAAACAATCAAGCAAGCTTGTACCTTGGGGCTAGAGAGGTCCATCTCATGTACATCTCCTGTATCCCTCCTCCCATCCAGTGAAAGACAGTCAGGCAGTAACCATAATAAATTGCAATAAACAAATTCTTTATAATTTTTGATCTGAAAAGAAAGAGTGCAACTAGTATCTTCATTGTAAGTTGCTCTCTATTTTTGGTGAGTCAAGTGCCCTCTCTTCAGTCATTTGGAGCTGTTGGACTGCAAGCTTTTTCCCACTGTTTGGCGAACTGCGCAATAGATATGTGGCTCTGTGTGGGTTTTATGATATCAAATCCCTAAACTAATGAGTGAATAGAATGAAAAATGCGCATGACTTTTTTTTTTCCTCCTGCAAGTGTAACACTTTTCCGCAGTTAAAATGAATGTTATTTAAAGGTACGTTGTACTGTTATTTGAAGGTATGCCGTGCTTTTATCAATAGCACTATAAGAGTTCTCAGCATGCATTTGAGAATGGTGTGTTTAACACTCTTCATCATAAACTTTGTTTTCAGGAACATTTCACAATTGACTGTTATAAGAAGTAATTTTCTAATCTTTGAGTCACTCTGCTAATCATAAAGTATTTGCCTTTCTCTCACTTCAGAATTCAGCGTATAAAGGTAAGACTATAGAACAGGAAGTTCTTAGTACACAAACTACCAGGTGCAACAACATGACCACGGAATATGCTATGCACTTTCCTCTCTGGAGCTGATTAGTGTATGACCCTGAGTGGCAGCTTTTACATTCTTTATTCCTCAAAATGCTAATCTTGTTGTTTATCAGATCCTGAAACAACAGTGCTGTGGACAGTACACTAGACAGGCACACCCCCTCTCACATTTCTGCTGTGTGGACCCATCGTGAAGGATGTTAAAACTGTGCTTTGGGGTATTCCAGTCAGCTATGCAAAAATTGCCTGTATGGATGCAACTTCAAACAAACAAACATTGAAATTAGAAATTTTTAAAAGTTTTTCAGCTGTAGATATCTAAACTTTTCTGACCCATGATACACTTTGCTTGAAATAAATTATTTCATGATACTCTTGCTGCTGTCATCTAGTTCTGTCTGTGGAACTGAAAGTAATTTACTTTCCATGTTTTAAATACCAGATTTTTTTGTGTGTTAGCCTGAGACATCCTTCTTTTTTTTTTTTTCCTGTCATGTCTTTTTGTTCTGCCATTTTTTTGGTTTCTATCATAATACCCTGTAGAAAACATACCGTATCCTTAGGCATTTATGGTTGGGGTGAGGTTTTTTTCTTTACTTTGACAGCCTTGAAGTCAGGTATATTAGGATTTTCCTAAAGTGAGCATCACAAATGTAAAATTTTCCCCTTTGATGATGCAGAAAAATTTCTGTCGCAACTGAAAGGAAAGCTTGTTGTACATACAATCACAACTGATAAGAGTAATAACAACTGGTTCTCTTCTACTCTCTCTTATGAAAAAATCTTTTGTTTCTTACCTTGTCCAAGCAGACTATCTCGGTCAGCCTCCTTGGAAGGTGGTTCTGTTATATCAGTCAGTTCTTTCTTCTCAGCTGCAATATTCTCATCTCCAGCTTGAAGGAGATCAGGTAAGGTAAAACTGCCTCTGGTGTAAACTGCCAGTGTGGAAGCCTGCTCCGTTGGAGACTCATAGCCATCAGTGATTAAGTCATTGCTAGCAGAATCATCTGCTGGAGGAGGCAAATAGGAGTCCTCTGATTTTGGAGGACTGCTAGTGCTACCCAGAGCATTGTAAGGCACTGTGAAACTTTGGTAGTCAGTAGTGGTATCTCGTGTATCTGGAGGTGATTTGTCCTGAAATGGGTCTCTGTAGGGTTTGGTAGGGAACACAGGTTCAGATGAAATAAAATTATTAAAGTCTTCAGGAGTACCAATCTCTCCACTTAGCATGGGGAAACCAGTCGTAAATTCATTGATCAGGATGCCTCCTGTTTGGTCCACTGTTCCTGGGCTGGGATAACCTAGTGGAAGTTCCATACTCATGGAGTCATCCTGAAAAAGATTTTTAAAAGCAGCTTTCAATATTATGTTTAACTTTTATTGCTACAAAGGCAAATCATATTAGGCCACGGGAGCTTGTAAGATGACTTGTCAGCATGAAGTCATGGGATGTATAAAGTGTTTGGCGCGTGCATGGGATCTTAATCATATTGCCTGTAATTTTAAAAATGGTCTAAGGAAGAGGACTTTCACTATCCCTGTCAGTTGCTCCCCTGCTGTCATTGAGATGTACTACTAAGCTTGTGAGACATTTACTTTGGGATTAAAACCAGAAAAGGTAACTATGCAGTAGTATTCACCGGTAATTGTTCTAAACAGTATCTCTGTTGCAGTTTAACATCACAACATTCATCCTGACAGCATTTTAAAAAGTTACATAAGTATTTTCACATAAGAGCATTTTCTTTACATTTATATACATCTTAACACTGTTAATTTAATTTCTTATGGAGAAATAAATTAATAAACATAACAACCAATATTAACTTACAAAATCAGGGCCTGACAGAGGAATAGTGACCACAGCCTGGATATCGTTATCAAAATCAATAGGTGGTATAATAGATTCTGGAAAAAAAACCAAAATAGAGAGTGAGTACAATATTTCAGCAGTGGCAAACTGAAAACTGATCAGAACACATTGACTTAGTAAAAAACAGTATTAAAACTATTCCTCATGAAAAATTACTTTAAAAAATCCATGTTAAGAAGACAGAGGCAGAAATTTCCATTTAAACCAGCAATACTGAGGAGAAGAGGAATTTTATATGCAGTGTTCTTTGTACTTGTTATTTAGTATAAATAAAATAGGTCTGAAGAGAACTGAACCATGGACGAATGCTTAAAATCACCTGAGGTGTGAACCTCTTGGTTAAATCCGCATGGGCTATGATGAGTCATTAAATTCTGCTGCCCATTAAACCTAAATTCTTTTCAATTTTTCCCAGTGTCCACACCATTTTTATTCCTAGTATTTTGGCTTTAGTACCCAGTTGTTCCCTTCACCTCCTTCAAGGAGCTCTTTAAATAGACTTGAAAGCAAGTTGTTTCTCTAAAACTGTTTTTTGAAAACAACTGGTGCAGAAATGTTGATTAAAATAGTTGTTATTAAAGAATTCTATACCTATTAATTTTTTCTTGGGACATTTAATCTACATTAAAATACATTTTACTCTTACAGAAAGTATTAATTCATCTAAATTTTTTTTGCAAAAAAATGCTACTTTTTGGAAATGAAACACAATAGCTAAAATTTGTTGTGTGTTTTAAGATTGTTTTGATAAATATACATATGAAAAATATTTCGGTTGTTTTCCCCATTTTTAACCTATGCCCCGAAACTAGGGCTATGCTAGTTTAGAAAAATTGTTAATGCAATAAAAGGAGGTATTTATTAGCTGGGTTACTGAACAAGATGCAGCTCTTCAACATTCTGTTGAGGGTCTTGGAATCATAAGGTTGAAAGCGACCTCTGAGATCATTGAGTCCAGCAGTAACTGTCTCTCCACTAAACCATGTCCCTAAGGAACTCATCTACCCATCTTTTAAACATCTCCAGGGATGGTGACTCCACCACCTCCCTGGGCAGCCTGTTCCAATCCCTGACCACACTTTCAGTGAAAAAATTCTTCCTAATGTCCAGTCTAAACTTCCCCTGGCACAACTTGCAGCCATTTCCTCTTGTCCTATCACTTGTCACTTGTGAGAAGAGCCCAGCACCCACCCCGTCACAACCTCCTTTCAGGGAGTTGTAGACAGCGATGAGGTCTCCTCTCAGCCTCCTCTTCTCCAAGCTAAACAACCCCAACTCCCTCAGCCGCCCCTCATAGAGCTTATTCTCCAGTCCCCTCACCAGTCGTGTTGCCCTTCTCTGCACACGCTCCAGCCCCTCAGTGTCCTTCTAGTAGTGAGGGGCCCAAAACTGAACCCAGCACTCGAGGTGCGGTCTCACCAGTGCTGAGCACAGGGGCACAATCACCTCCCTGCTCCTGCTGGCCACGCTGTGTCTGATACAGGCCAAGATGCCATTGGCCCTCTTGGCCACCTGGGCACACTGCTGGCTCATGTTCAGCCGGCTGTCAACCAACACCCCCAGGTCCTTCTCCGCCAGGCAGCTCTCCAGCCACTCCTCCCCAGGTCTGTAAAGCTGCATTTGTGACCCAAATGGAGGACTCTGCACTTGGCCTTGTTGAACCCCATCCCATTGGTCTCAGCCCATCGATCCAGCCTGTCCAGATCCCTCTGCAGAGCCTCCCTTCCTTCAAGCAGATCCACACTTGCACCCAGCTTGGTGCCATCTGCAAACTTGCTGAGGGTGCACTCAATGCCTTTGTCAAGACATTGAAAAAGATGTTAAACAGGACTGGACCCAGCACTGAACCCTGGGGAACACCGCTCGTTACTGGTTTCCAACTGGATTTACTTCCATTACCACAACTCTTTGGGCCCGGCCATCCAGCCAGTTTTTAACCCAGCAGAGGCTGTGCCTCTCTACGCCTATGGCAGCCAGTTTCTCCAGCAGGATACTGTGAGAAACGGTGTCAAAGGCTTTACTGAAGTCCAGGACTTCATGTCCAGCTTGTCATGACTTCTCTGATAAAGAGAGCAAAATAAACCTTTACAGTGTGATTCACAACATGGATTGTAGCTTGAGACCAAATGGTCTTTAAGTTATCTGTTTCTCTGACTTCACTGGGAGGTTAGATGGCTTGCTTACAACCAAGACTTAGCTGTCAGAAAGCCCAATTTATGTTAGAGGATGTTCTCACTTTTTGTCCTATTAAAGAAAAGAGGCTGTCCATGTGAGGGATTAAAATGATATAATGAATATTCATGGTCTTTATTAGCCTATAGGGACTGGCCTGTCTACTAACCATCAGTAAACTGAAGTGTTCCGAGGTCCATTGGCAAGGACTGGTCTTCATGGAGTGCAATGGCAACCAGTTGCTGAAGGTCTGTAAGCTTAGTTGCTGATATTTCCCTCTCTTCCTTTGGAGAAAATGGAGTTTTTTCATTTTCAACTTTATTAGATCCGATAGTTGAGATGTCGTCTGCTGTGCTTTTAATTTCTGAGCCATCTCTCTCAAAGTTTACCACGTATCGTGCTATAGTGCTACTAGATCTGCAAGGAGAAGATGTAAAAATGCCCAAGGCAGCAAAATCAGTTACTTGCTGAGGACTGATTTTACAAAGAAAACAACAAACAAAAATACATGCAACCATAGCATATTATCTTCTGTAAAAGTCTGAAGTAATTGATTGTTAGTTCAAACAGTCATAAATGCCCAGTGGGGTTACTAGAAGCCATAATCATCTATTAATTATGCAGGAACCTAGGAAAAGGGATTAGACAGTTCATAAAACTGCAGATAAGAAAAAATCCTATCACATTTGTTGCAATTATTCACTAATTTTTGAAGACAGCATGAAAGTTAATGTGGCAAGGAAATCACCTTTCACAATGGGAGTTAGCTGTCTCCTTAGGTGTAGTTCTATAACAGAAGTCTCAGATTTTCACTATTGTTAATACATCACTTTTCATAGATACTAAATTCACCTAATTAAATTTAAAAACAATGAATACATTGTAAAACATTTGTATTCCACAATGTTACTTTTTATAATATCAATTAACTGCAGAAAGTGGAATTTCACTTTATCACAGTATAACAGTATCACAGTATCATAAGGTTGGAAAAGACCTTTGAGATCATCGAGTCCAACCTATGACCCAACACCTACACCTACTCCTATCTAGCATGTGCTATGTGTTTACATTTTAATGACATTGCGAAAATTCAGGAAAAGAATTAGACATTTCTTCCTTTTAAACTCTGAGGAAAAAGAAATTCCATGAACTGCTATAGGCAAATTGTTCCAGCAACACTTTTAAGCAACAATGAAAGACTCTGTAGCTGTTTGTATTACCAGTCAAAAGCTCCCTGCATTTTATCAAGCTAGTAAATGGTCTCTTTTCCCTGGCCTGATTCTATCTGGCCTGATAAGGTTGGTAACAAATCAAATTCTACATACTTATAAAGATAATGTGTATATGGGAACACGGTTAGAAACAGCAGATCAAAAAAGAAAATTTAAATATGAAGTTTCCCTATATATTTTCACTTTCAGGTTATGAGTGATAGAGATCTTTACTCATCTGAATGTGAATTTTCTTAGGTCAAATAATTTTCTTTCCTTCAGAGAAATTCTGACAAAATTTGATTACATGAATCTTTCATATTAAGATAAAAGCTGTAGCTATTCCTTTATATGACAGATTTTGAACTTAGGCAGAATACAAATAAATTCACTTTGTCACATCAAGATAAAGAACATTTATTGATGTATCTATCTACATCTAATAGTCTATAAAATGATTAATCTTAATTATGAATTACAGACTAATTACCCATCTCTCTCCTTCTTCTGTCTTCATTTCATCATAGAAGAAAGGGTGCGATAGAGGATTGCAAAAGAAAGAAAAACAGATTCACATATACCAATAAATTAAAAAGTTATACATCAAAAATATCTTTTCACAATCTATCTTGTGTTCTACGCGTCTTCCATAATTTTTATCTCTGTGTGAAAATGACAGCCTACTCTCTACCATGTCATTTTTTCCCTTCCAAACAATGGGAATCTCCACGTTTTGAGTCTGGAAACAGGAATTTTACTTTACCTTGATAGTTAGAAATATCTGCTTTCCTATTTCCCACTACAAATGGTGCAATTTGAGTACTGCCATAGCTAATCTATATCTTTGTGGTGGCAATGAACACCTGTGACAGTAATAGCAACTACTACTTTTCCACACATGGTGCCTACTCAGATCAATGGTCACAGGGGTAAACTGACGTGTTAATTACTTCTGGAGGACATGCCTATGTTGATCCTCTGTAATATTATACCCTCCTGTTTTGCCAAATGATTTCTCCATAACATCTCTAATGTTGTCCACATATGTCGTCGGAAACGCTGCTGATACATGTAGCGATATGGCTAAGTGATAATGGACAGCAACGCTTGTCTTTGCTGATCGGTAACTCTCAGGAGTCAACTAAATTACTAGATGATGGGAAACCTGGTCTTCCACATCGGTGAACACGCTTTCATATCAGTTCCTAAGACCAAGATACTAAAGAGAAACACATCCTAGATCTTCTGGAATCACATCTAAGAGAGGTTGGTTATTGGAAGCTGTAACTGTGAGATGCTACTACAGATTTTCTCCGCTTGTCCTGGAGTCGCCAGATGTTTATTTTCTTACTTTCATTATTAAAATGCAAGTAACTAATTCTCACTCTATTTTTGTCTTCTCTCCTTTTCCCCAGCAATTTTGCAGAGAGAAAAGCTAGAAAGAAGTATGCTTTTGTCTAAAATTGCATTGTGATAAGCCTGTACTTGAACATGTATTAAATATTACTAGAAGGACTGAACATCCCTGAAGCTGTGCCATAAGCCCATATGAATTTATCTCTTTTTCCTGCCCTTGATTTTTACATAACGTGCTCTTATATATAGGAGCAGAACCACATAAAATATACAAATTTATTAAAAAATGAAATATTTTTAATTGTTTGAAACATGTGGGAAACAGCTGTTGAAAATGTTTTATATGTGTGAATATGTACCCTTCTGGAACCTCCTCTGGCCAAAGCACCTTCACTGTTACATAATGAAGGGCACAGCATCCACACACAAACTCTTAACTCTTTTTACCTTGTCATATAAGAAAGTGCCTAACACAATGTTGTTAGTAAACAATTTCAAAGGAGTTACTGATTTCCTCAGGGAATCAAATCTACTTCTACTTAGTGATTCAAAGCCTCATAGTCTCACAGGGGATGTGTTTGCACTTCTCTTCATATTGTCTCTGTGTTTTTCCCAGAAAACTGCTTTCTCTGTACAGCAACACACACCCCACTCTTACATAGGTTTCTTCTTTTTGGAGGGAAAGAAGGAAGAGAAGAATCCTAGCAGCCAAAAGAAAAATGAATCTCATTCTCTTACTTACTTAAATCCTAATACACGGATTTCTTTGAATCCTGGAAGTTTCTCGAATAATTTTTGCATCTAGAGAAAAACATAAAATCATTAATTCAGAGTAAGTTCTACCACTTAAAAAACAAATCCTGGTTGACTACCTAGACAATATTTTTCACATTTCAGAAAGGAGCTCAGCTGCCCTCTTTTTGGTATCATAATTTCTTAGTTTAAACACAATATCTGCTTTATGCATGCTGCCTTTATTACCTGTTAATAGGCAAAATGAAGTGAAAAACACAGCTTTTTTTTATAGTAATGCAGTTATGTAAATGAGTGATAACCCAGTTAAGAGCAGAGCTAGTCAAACAACAGGAATCAAATGTTTTTCTCATTTTCAGAATTTTAGGTTCATGAGTAATTTTGTGGTTCAAGTCACCTTAACTGTAAATTGTTAATTATTTAGAAATATTAACTACATGCAGATGGATTTAAATTATTTTATAAATAATCTATAAATTTAAGTTTTAACCATCTTGTACAAATAGAACATATTTTTCATTCTAACGTAAACAATAGCACAATTACGTGGTTTTAAATAGAAGAGGCAATATGAAGAATAAACAATGAACAGAGAAGGTGAATTCTGTATACATTTTTCAGACTTTAGGTTAGTAAGTGTTGTTATCAGCATCTCAAGAATTAACAATGTTTTGAGATCCAGTCGACTGATCTTTCAGTCTTTTCTGATTGCAACAACATTTATACAGCTAAGTCAAATTAAATATTTTATGTACATCAACTATGTCAGAGAAAAGATATTGATTTCTTTTAACACTGAATTCCATGGTGCCTTTCTGATTCACTTCCTGTTCATGTTAAGTGCCAGGTAACACATCCTCTAAGCCTTTCATCTGTGAGAAAAGCCTATGGAGTCGAGGGAATTCAGCACTTGAAAAGAAACCAAAAGGCCTTTTGAGGAATCAGGTCCTTTTAATTCATCATATCAGTTAAAAAGTACATGAACTAATGCAGAGATCTTTTCTCTTAGCTATGTGATTCTGTAAAAATCCAGCATACTTTTAAAACTCTTTCATTCATGTGTGAGAGTTTGTCAGAACTGATAGGGAACAAATAGTGAGACCCACAGCTTTCTTTGCATCTCTAATGTAGGTTAAGTGAAGAAGAACTAGTAGAAGTTCAGTATATTATCACAATACTTGGTATCAGCCACTCTGTATCAGCCTAGATGTCTTTTTCATCCCAGCAAGCAGAAGAGAAGCTAAAGTCTCGTACCGAAAATGGCCTGCCATCTACACTCCCCTTGCCCATCTCCCACAAGAGGACAGTAAGAAAGGAACTAAGGTAAATACTTCATTTTGATCTTAGTCTGACTTAGTAACAGTGGTACAGAAGTAGCAATTAGATCATGGGAAGATTTTAAATGTCATTCATGGACTCATGCTTACTGAAAGCAATGGAGATTAAGAGCCTAAATCACTAGGCTGCAATTAGTTTTCTTAAACTTAGGAAACCACTATCATTTTAGATGCCTTAAGGTTGTCTTCTGCTTAGTTGCTGGTTCAAGAGAACGCAGCATTATCATATTTAAGAGGTCCTCGCAGATGTGTTGGATAACCTGAGGCACCTAAAATGGTACCAGATGTCCATGTTTAGGCAACTGAATCCCGTTTTAGCCATGTTATGCCAGCTGACCCTTGACATGGGCTCTGTTCAGTCTCTTATTAGTTCTCTTTATATCGTAATGAACTTGATGTTTTCTTATAACTGTACACACATATGTAGCTTTCTATTTCCTATTTTTGCCAAATGACTCTCTAGTCACTGAGCAGCATAAGCATCTGAATCTGCATTCCATTTTCCATGTAATCTTAAATGTCTCTTGTGGTATACAGATTTACTCCTGAGCCTGAACATTTGCACTGTAACGTCTGCTGTAACTCTTCCTCCTTGCTGAATCCTGGAATGAATCAGAAACTGAGCTGGAAACTCCACAGTCCCAACCTTTGCAAGGTCTTCTCTGGCATTTGTGCAGGAGCTCATGCAGCTGAATGAGGTTTTATTTCTGAATCAACCTCCTCACACCCAGCCTTTGACTGCACTTGTAAAACTGTCTTGTATCAAGATTGCCCTCTGCCTCCTCCATGACCCATCTTCAGGGGAAAGCACATCGGGTGTATTTCATGGTACTGGACTACAAATCGTTTTCTACTCAGTATTGCATGTCAGGAACATCTTTGTACTCCTTAAAGTGGATAGATAAAATTTCATGACAATGGAAAATAATTTAACAATCAAGGAACTGTATTTCTCATCATCCAATTAATGAAATCAATGAAATAATTTGAAAATCAGATTGCTGAATTACATCATTATATGTGCAGTAAACACAGCCTGTAGGAAGTTCTGTTTGAGGATAACATTGGAAATCTCCAGAGAAGCCACTATTTATCAACTCTGCCAGCACATCCTTCATCATTTTTCTATGCATATCTGAAACTTAACCGGGATAGTGAAACAGGTTGCACGAAGGAACACTCATAAAACTGATGAAAAGCTTTAGTCAATTTTACTAAGAAAACCTTTTGGGAACCTCAAGTCATTAACTGCTATCTATTAAATTGATTGCTGAACATTCAGTTAATGTTATTAATTATATGAAAATACCACAGATGTCCCAGAAATTGTGGTAATGCACAACAAAATGACTGAAGTCATTTGTAGAATAGTTCAGACAATAGTAGCTAATTACTTTTAACATTTATATTACATTTCTCATTACGTTTATTGTAGAAATTAAATTATGACAAAGTACTGTCCATGAATTCCTGATTAAGCCAAAATGATATTCCTAAAGTTACTCTGTTCATCAGTTGTGCAAGGCTCTACTGCTAACAAAGACATTGGCTTGTTGGCTGAACAGATGACCTAAACCAGGGGAAAAGCTGACTATATAGGAAGGAAAACTGAAGGTATTGAGACAATAGGAATTATCTATTTCAAATAAGGGTATTCTAATTCTGTTTCATGGTGAAGGTATTATAGTTTCATAATATGAATCTCAGCTAAGATACAAAGCCAACGTTTTGGCATTCACTCAGCCTCCTTACCTGTAGCTGAAATTTGGCAGCTAGTTGTCGGTACTGTGGGGAGTTGGGATCACTAAGTTCAGCTGTGTACTCCTGATCAGTGAGAGTGACACTGAATTCTACCATTTGCTCCACGGGCAGTTCTGGGACTGTATTTGTTCCCAGCTCCTGGAAAAGAAGAGGAGAGGGAAAGAAAGGGAGAAACTATACTACGTGCTTTTTCCCTCACATTTCGTATTTAATAGGTAATAGGGTTCCCTTATAATCCCGTCCCTAAAAGGTCTTTCTGAGCCCTGTACAACATATACAATGCAGATTTATGAGGTCTGATGCAAAAAACCTGAGATTAACCCTATAGTTTGGGAACCAAGAAGGGGAGAGGAGAGACAAAGAGATGGTTATAGAACATGTTCTAACCTGTCACAGTGAGACGGGGCTCAGATTGATTGCTTCACTCAGTACAAGTGGATGTGTGTAAAACGTTGGTGTGTGCCAGCCCACAACGCTTTGTCTGTGAAGCATTTTTTAGCTAATAACCTCACTGTGCTTGAACACCAACCCTATTCACCAGACCTGGCTCCCTCTTCTCAAAGATCAAGTTGGTTCTCAAAGGAACCCATCTTTTTTGTCAGATGACGTGAAAGCAAAAATTATGGGGTCCCTCAACGGCCTTTCAGAATGTGATCTGTGGAATTGCTTTGAACATTGGCAGCATTGTATGCAGCTGTGTGACAACTCAGAAGGGAACTATTTTGGTGATTGTAGTTAATTTTCTGAATTTGTTAAATAAAAAGAGCTGCAGGCGTAGTGTCTTTTTTGTGCGTGTGTGTTGGACCTTGTCTACTTATTAGCAGTACTTATATATTCTGTATTCTTTAAACATTTAAAAAATATTTTTATTTGCTCAAGGACAGTTCTCCTCTCAGCCAGGCTTTTTATACTGTGGATAAACAAACAATCACAAGAGCACGATTATGATCAAGAACAAACCAGCCCAAAAGAGCAAGCTCATCAGCCTGAATCCCACAGAGGTTTACACTTCTGCTGCCAGGTGGGTTGACATGAGGCTGCTAGAGACACCTGTCCCACACATAACACCTAGATTATGATAGCTTCGAAGAAGCAGAACAAGAAATATGTGCAATTATGGTGTGTGAGTGGATAAGAGAGAAAATAAGAAGTTAATATGATAAAGAATTAATGAAACAGGAGGGAACACTTTCTGCAGCTATTGATCTTACGTAACTCAGCTCTGCTAAGTCATTCCTTAGGATGCATTAGTTTTAGAGGAATGTTATATTTTGTGTTATCAATAAAAAGATGTCTCATCAGTTAAAGCAAGATCATTCTGTAATGTTCTATCATATGAACAGAAGATCAAGGAATACGAATTTTCTAAAATAGCTACCCTATGATTTGTAAGGAGCCAGCCTTTAGGCAGCAAGTCACAAAGGACTAGACTGATGAAGAATGAGAAGACCTCTAACACGGAAGAACTGTTTAAATATCAGTCTTCCAGTACATCTCAAACATCACAAAAAGGTGATTTTAAAACCATTTTTCCCCTGTATTTTATCTGCTCTTTGCCTCCAACTTTTATTGTACAGGTAGGTAATACACAACTGAGAATATTATTTTGCTTTCTTAGATCCTGCCGCTGTCATAATTTTGGACAGTAAAACCAGCATTTATCTGGGGTCACCCTGGTGCAATCCCTGTGCTGGAGCTGAGAAGCTTGCAAAGTTGGGATGAAGAATGGTGGCAATTTGTCAAGGGTGTGTTGGGTGAGGCTTTGGTTAGCATTTCTGCCTTTGAAATCTTGATGGCAGCATCACCGAGATCTTGAGCTCACCCAAGTGGGAAGGAGGTGGCATGGGTATCTTCCTACAGCCAGTTTGCACAAAGGAAATCAAAAAAGCTTTTTGAGGAGCTACTCTAGAAGACCAAACCTTTCTAGAAATTGAAAAAAATCTCAAACCAAATCAAGATCCGTTGAATCTATGCAGCTGTGCTGAGACCAGGGCAACCTCCTTACCACCCCCAGGTGCAACAGCTATGAGTGGGAAAACCCAGCCTCTCCTAACACTCCAGCCCTTGTTTCAGATGTAACCTGTGGCTTGTGGTAGCTGCTGTAATCCTGCAGCAAAGGAGGTAGCCCCTGGAGCAAGGTTGCATGGTTGCTCTGAGGAGACGTTAGCAGAGATTCCCTGTTTGACACCTGGCTGGCTGCCAGAAAAAAGCAAGAAGGCGCAGACCTATCCCTTGTGTTTGGAAAACTCAGAAGGTATGCATTCTTACATTACTTAATGAAGAAGAAGGTTACAAAATGGTGCAAAATAGACAACAGGCCCCTCATTCAAAGACTCTGCCTAGAATCTGATTGCCATTTTTTTGCACTGTATGCAAGAAATATCACACACTATTCCACTATAGAACATAGGCTAAAAGAACCCTTCAGACCTACTATTAGTAACAGAGGGAAGCACTCATGGTTTATAAGCACAAAGTATTCATAAAACTTCCCCTTCTTTTCTGCTAGCTGAGCTCAAAAAGAAGAGGTGAGTGGAAAAGAAAAATGAGAATAAGCTGCTCTCACCTTTGTAGGAGTCTTCGTGTCGTTAACAATTTCATTGAATAGAGTGCCATTAGGTACATACGGAGAGAGTGGAGTGCCAGGAGGGCCTGCAGGGGAGTAAAGTCAAATCAGAAAAGAACAGGTTCTCACATAAAAAAATCTTGCCCTTTCTATGCTGGTCAGGTGTCATCTCACTGGAGAAGATTTCCTTATGGAGCGTGTATTTAAGCACAAGCCTGAGGCAGTGAAAGGTGGTCATGACTCATGGCATGGGTAAAACTGCTACTTTTTATGCAATAGGTACTTTGACCTAGATAGAAAGACTATCAGTAGCATTACAGGAAGAAAAATGGCACCGACTACACATCAGTCAGACCATATGAAATAAATAATAATATTTGATCATTCCTTCTCATACTGCAGTATATAACACCAAATGTCTAAGCTTGATTTTTGTCAGTTGAGATCTTTGTCTCTATGATTGCCACCTTTCTTTAGGGCTTAATTTAATGTAACAAGAGGTTTTGACAGAGTTTTCCAGATAGAGACAAAATTACCATGCTGGAAGTCGCTACCAATAAGATTCTGTCGTATTTGGCCCTCGTAAAAATGTGTGTGCAGGATGTCTCCTCCTTGAACCAAAATGCTCGTATTTGTAAATTTTTGTCACTGCATAAATTCCTAATATTATTTTAAAGAACTGTAGTGCACAACAGTGCTGTTAATTCTAATTGGAATAATCTGCTCAAATTAATGTCTTGGCATCACTGTGACTTTCTGGCTAAAGTAATTATTCATTTTCTCCCACTTGCTTATTTGGGTAACAAAATGCAGCAGCTGACACTCTAAATGTTATTTCATAACTGGAGCAAAATTAGCTCTAATCTCTACTCTCTTGAAACTAGGAAAACGTATGTGCTTAAAGACTGTGAAATGAACCTGGAATGTTGCATTTAAATAACAGATGTGTTTTAAAGAAATAAAAACCCGCTTCTAATAGCTTATTTTACTAAAGCATTTTCATTGTACTGAACTTGTCATGCTTCTACTTCATTCATTAAACTACAGACTTCTAAGATTTATGAATCACTGGTTTTAGCAGTTCTGTTTAATGGGAAGATGCACAGCAAACAGATTTGATTTTACCTGTAGAAATGGAGGAAATGTCTTCCAGCTTTTTTCCACCTGTTTTCTCTGTGGATATTTCATCTTTCCTATCAATCAAATAGATATGAATGTTTTAATGATCGGCATGTTGTACTGGGAATGGCAAAGGTGTAAAAAAAAATAAAAATAGAAATTATCCCTATATTAAGAGTACCTTGAATGAGAGAAGTTATTTCTAAGGGAATGTTTGGTAAGCTGGTAAACAGGAAATGGGACATTAGATTATATTTTACGTTCAACAGTTTATGCATTTCCTTTCCTCTCCATCAATAGGGTATTTGCTCTTACAAGGAACAAAAATACTGATATGATATATTCCTCCACCAAAGACCACCAGCCCTGTCAGGAGCTGCTCATGAGTTTTCAGGACTGATTTTTCTCTGAGCAATCAGAGGGGTGGGATCACAGAGATTAAATCAGTGCTCAGGGTCTGTTTTTCCTCTCTTTGAAGTCTACGAATGATTGACCACTGACTGAAATGGAAGCAAGACGTCTTGTATGTTACGTAAGCCAACTATTGTCTCCTTTGCTATATCTCATCCTATCGGGATAGTTCAGTTAAGGTTTTGAGCTTCTTCTAATTTTCGAGGCAGCAGACATTCCACAGTTCCAGGAGTGTTTCATGGTTTGGTGTGAAGAGAGGATGGATGGACTTATTGTTCAGTTGTCAGCCTGCATTATAACATCAGAAGGATGCTTCCAACTGTTTCAAATCAGATTCCTGGATCAGGATTATTATGAATTGTAGGAATGTGTGTTTGGATCTGGATATAATGTTGATGGGTTAATGGTCCCCATGGCAGACAGCTGGAAACACAAGCAAGAATACGGTAGTTGTGAGGTAAAGATTATCTGCCTTGCACCACAGGATTTGTTTTGGTATTGTTGATGTTATTTTCTGTTGTAAGTTTTCCAGTCATGTGCTGATGAAGAAATTTTGTAACAGAGACTGTTAGCTTGCCTGGAAAGCAGAAGTGATGTGTATATAAAAATGTATTTTATAATAGATGTGTTAAAGATACCTACAGTTAAGGCTATAGAGTAATTTCTGGTCTAAACCAAAATTTTTATTCATTTGTAGCTTTTGGAAGCATTTGAATTCTTAGATAAGAATCTTCGAGCTGACATTTTCAGATGTTTCTTTCCTGAAACTGAGTAGTGGATAATTTCAGTTGTTTTGGGCTCTAATTAGAGTGTGGAAAAAAACCCATAACATAAAATAAAAGGCCTGAACATGACAATAATGAGGGCAGAATTCTTCAAAATTCCTATAGAAATAGCTGTTATTAAGGCAGTGCAGTTGGAGTGTTTTTGAAGACTAATATGAATGAATGATCTAAGGGCACTGCAAAAATGTAGTGAGGTGTTGGCTGGGCCAACATGAAGCTTGTAGCAGAGGCAGAAAAGATGGCTGGGCTGCATTTCTATACAGGACAAACCTAGATGTTTAATAACATAAACAAAGAATACGATCAACTCCTATTTTACCGCATGCTCTGGATATCTTGTGTGGTGAGAACTAAAGTGTTTTTCATAATGTTTTCACAATGTTAAATAATTACATGTTGTGTCCTTAACTGGAGACTGATCTCTCTACACGGCAACTACAGAAGTTACAAAATGTTTACCAGACAACATAGTAGTTTACCAGACAACAATGTAGAATCCAGAAGCCTGTGTTTCCAGCCAAAATATGAGTAATTTCATAAAACCTACTTCACCTTTTGAACTGTGTCCAGGGAAACCGTACTGTCCCCAGAAAGCATAAGAACTCTTAGATCAGTCACTTCATTTATTGCTTTGCTGCTGCTGTTTGCGCTAGACTGAGTGAGAAGTCCTCCCTTTGGACTTCCAGAGGAGTTTAATTAGGCCCTACATTATTAAAAATATATTTCTGAGAAAGAAGAATGCCCAAAGCTCCTGTGTTATAATGAATAAAGATACCTAAGACCTCTGTGATCATGAGACAGTATAACTCATGAAAGGAAAAGACTATTTGCTACACCTGAAAATCTAAGAAACTTTGAAGAAAAAAAATCATTAATCAGACACACTGTGGACAATGATTTTTCTGGCTGTACTATAGTAATTACATGCAGAGAGACAGAGTTCAGTATTGTAACTTTAATCCTGTCATTCTCAGACTTCTGAGCATTGCCAGGAGCATATTTTTTTCCCAAGAGTTTATGGAATAAAGCATCACTTTTAATAACACCATCATGTAAAAATACAGGGGAAAGTTAAAGTAGAAAGCATAGGGTTTTCGTATTATTGCTTAATGTAGCCTCCCAGATAAACTTTTGTTCATCTCTCTGACTTTCCTTTAGAGAATTACTGCAATTGTGATTAATCTTTTGTCACGCTCCCAATCAACACTGGACTAACATAAAGCTGTGGCTCTGTCAGGCTTTCATGCTCACATTAGTTTAAGACAACACGTGTTGGTGTCTCAATGTGAACAGACAACTCGGACATTTAGCCACCTTAATTATTTGTGATTTGATTATCGTGTACGATGACACATACGGTATACACATCTCGCAGCAAACACCAAATACATCACAGTGCTATCTGTTCACAGCGTATATCTGTTCACATCCACACACATCTACGCATCTTTTTTTCAAAGAAGGCAGTAACATCAAGTGGCAACGTTCTGCTTGCACTACTTACCTTTCCTGGAAGGTTCTATGTTTTACTCGCTGCGAAAAGATCGAGAAAAAGAGCATTTTACTAGTGGGTGTATCCAGCCATTGAGCAGAAGCGTGTTAACTCTTTCATTTACTGTAATTTTATGTTTTCCTTCTAACACATGCCCCCTCCTCTTCCTGAACAATACTTTGGCTTGTATAAGCAGATAGGGAGGCACTTGGAAGTCTCCCCCAGTTTCTAAACAAGTGTCAGTAATCCTTACCCGCTGGATTATTTCCAGGTGCTCTTGGGAATTGCTGAAGTTTTTGCCAATGTCGAATATGCAGAAGGTTTCCCTCTGGCAGGCAGTAACCCAGTTCTGATATTCAGAAGTATCAGGAATCCGATCCAGAAAAATACGAAAGGCTTCCCACACAGCTTCCTGGCAGACTGAGTAAGAAGAAAGAGGCTGGGGATGGATGCTTTGTACCAGAAAGTAAACTTGAAAGCCTTTTAAAAGTGATTTGGGATTTATACAGTTTACTGTATTTAGTAAAGAAATCCGACATCTAGGTGTTTCTTGATCTTTAACTCTTTTAGGTATTTTTGAGTTGACAGTAATTTGTTTTTATGCTGAAGGATTTACTACCTTTGAGTTAAGGAATTCTTATTTCCCTCATTTTCAAAGAGAGATTACTTTGGCCTGACGTCATCACCGTGAATAAGGAGCAAACAGAAAACGTACTTCCTTCGCCTTAAAGATACATAAAAAAAGAGGTACATAACTGGATGTTACAGTGACAGCAAACAGGGAGATAGAGAAGCAAATAATCTAGCTATCATCATATTTGAATAATCATAATTTTAACTATGTATAAAGGTTTTGTGCTCTAGTATGGTTAACTATGCATAGAATAAGCTAAACAAAACATATTTAAGATTTTTGGTATTCCACACACATATAACAAAATATTTTAATTTAAAAATATTTTTAAAATACAGTAGGTGAAAATGATTTTCTTATATTCCAAATTTTCAATGTAATTAGTTTTTTCAACATCTTAAGGACATTCTGCATCAGGTACATATTTTGAAGTTCCTTTAGACACCTCTGAAAAAAACTGAATGACTTAGTATAGGTAAAACTCCTTTAGAAAGAATATGTTTTCCTTCCTCTCCACAAAACTGTACACAGTAATTTTTTCAGTGTTAAATATCTCCTTCATGGTGGTGAATCATTCAGTCAAATGCCAGGCTACATCATACAAGATTAACAATTATTATGGCTGGAGAGACAACAGTAGTGTTCTGCATCAGTTGAAGAAACGAAAATTAACATAAGGGAATAAGACAATGGAGGAGGTTTTGAAAGAAGTGGTATTTGGGAATGGTTCTAAGGGAGCTTCATTTACTGTATGCAAACTGACTTAATTACCTGAGATTACATGAAACACATAATAATGGATACTAATGCTTTTACATATCACAGAATGGTAGGGGTTGGAAGTGACCTCTAGGGATCATCTAGTCTAACCCCAACTGTTAGCTTACTCCTTCTGGAAGAAAGTTGTGAAGTTCAGTTGTCGTATGTTAAGCAATCTATTAGAGTGTATATTTAGGCTTGGCGTCCAGTGTTATGATCTGTTTTCTAGTAGTCAGAACTCTGTTGGGTATTTAAGGGAAAACTTGTAAAAGGTAAGTTCCTGCTGCAAAGACCTTGCTCTCCAGCACGGTGAGCGAGGATCATGAATGGGGAGAAAGTCAGCGGGAGATCTTGTTTATAAAAGGACTGCTCAGAAATACTTTAGAGGGTCTACTTTAAAATCTTGCTGAAGTCTCCTCTTCTTTACAAATTGAAACTATCTCTAATTTTAAAAGATTTGAGAGGATAAACCGTTTCCTCCTCTGACAGCTAATGCCTATCTGACTATAAAAAGATCTTTGGATCTCTGTTCAGATACCAGCTCCCCCACATCCATAATACTTGTTTCACTTAACTCACTTTGCACAGCCTCAAGCTAAACATATTATAAATACTGGCTATACCTGGGTCATGTGTAAAATCACTGAGTGGTCCAAAATGATCCTCAGGCTAGCACAGAGCCAGCAAGGAAGTGCTGTTTTGTGAGGACTTTGCTGCCTATCGGCAGAAATACCAACTAATGCAGGCTGTCCTCTGCAGGGGCTCTGAACTCAATCGTGTAGGGTAACCAGTGTGGCTCAGTGGCTGCTAGACTAGAATAATTTCAGTTTACCTCACCTATCAATACACTATCCCATTAATGGGTGGCTGCCTCTGTCGCGGTTTGTTGAATCCTATGGTACTGTCAGTCAACAAAGCCAGCTGCATTTTTGGCTTTGTGAAAATATGTGCACTCATCAAGATGAAGGAACTCACTTCTTTTGCATGTTGTTTAAAGTTAAATGCTTTTATAGAAGGGCATTTTCAAACATATTAGAAAAAATATGTAACAAAAACTTGCTGCTAGCAATTTAAAAGCTGCTGCCTTTAGCACTTCATTTTACGAAGTTCATTACTGTGACAAGGGACACTCATGGGACAGTATTTGACACCTGCTTTGACTTAGAGTAAGATGGTTATCTGCATTATCTCAAATATTGGTGTTTCCAACATTAGTGCAATCAGATTCTCTAAGTATTCTCTACACTCGCTGTAGGGATGTACTCCCCTAGCTGTGTTAGGGCATCTCAATAATAAATGAGGACTGGCTTGCCCTCCCAGCAGAGCATCTGTATGTGGTGCAGATGTGGTCAGACTGTTAAAAGAGTACAATCTGTCTTTTGAAGACATTATAAACTAGCAGTTAAAACTACTTTCTTTTCTCACAACTCTCTTCTATCTGTTTTCCTGAGCAGTAACTTCTGAACAGATACACTATCTGATGAAAAGTAATCCAATTACCAGGGATTAGATAAACAGGACACATGGCTAGCTGATTCCATTCATGCCCCCAGTTTGCACTACATGAGAGAATGTCTTTGTGGTAACTTAAGCTATGGTGTACTATTTCAGAGTTGATATAGGGCCATGGTAAGCTCAGATTATCCAATAGCAACTGTTGGAGCTCCCATATCTGAGCTGCTTTGTGTCATATGCTCACGTCTGAAAGGACAGAATATATATATGTAAAAAAATTGTGTAATTTTTATTGGGAAGTAGTAAAATTCTCTATATGACAGATATGATCCACAGTGCTGATACAGTTCTAAATGTGTCATGGAACTTGGAGGCGTCAAAGTGGTCTCCTGGACTTTAGATAAAGAAAAGAATGGACCAAAAGGTGTGTCTACAAAGCAAAATGAAAGTAAGATCAACCCACAGATAGGGCCAGGCTGTAAGACTCCAACGTGGCTACCAGATTTTTGTTTCATGAAGGCTTGTACTGTGGTTACAGCTTCAAGAATAATGCTTGCATCACCACATTTTAACTTCTACCCTATTTTTTTTTTCATTTATCGCTTTCATCAGATAAATTGGCATGCTCAGCTGGGAGGGGTGAAGTCTTGGGTTCAGATCTTCTGTTGAAGGAAAGGGTTTTTTAACCAATGGCATTGTAATGGAAAATGTGCAGCTACTCAAAGGAGCAGAAATAGCTTCTTCTGAATGACTGTAAAAATTATTCAGCTGCAGTCAACTGTTCTCTTGCTTAAGTATTGGAGAGTACTCTGGCTTCAGTTGAAGAGCTGGATGGCACCTACTCAGAGAATTTTCAGTGTAGGACACTCAGCTGTGTGTAAGTTTAAACCTGCTTACACTAAAAGACTTATAGAGCCCAATATGCCAGCTGAAGTACTGCTCTGCAAAAAGGTGAGAGTGTTGTCGTCATCAATTTTTGAACAAAATTGTCATAGTTGCCGTTCTTTGAGTTCGGGTCAGTTACACCAGCCTGTCCCAGGGGAGCTTATTTGAAGCCCAGCTGGTGATGTGACTGGTGAGCTTTGGGGACTTTCAGGATTAATTGGTATTTAAGAAAGACTTTTTTGGATCAGCCTCTTTATCACATCTCAGAATTCTGTCTAATGTCAATTGAGTTGTAATTCAGTCCCACAATGGATAATAAATATATTTGTACCTATAGGAATAGCTACAGATGTTGGTGTAGTTTCCACACGCTTTCTATAGCAAGTGGCTTCCAGAGTAAAGTTTTTGCAGCTCTACATCCAGGTTTCATTTTAGAGGGAACTAGCTGGTTCCCTGAAAGAGAGCTGAAGAATAGCCAAGTTACATACGTGTATGTGAATGGTTGGAGATCAATACAGAGGACAAATAGATAAGCAAAGTTGATTGAGAGTGTAGGTGTTGCCTTAGGTACTTGTGTCCCAGAAGTTACAGGTCTTAGGATTATCTTTGGACCATCTAGCTGTAGCACAAAAATATGCATTTTTTTCTAATAAAAATTGGAACAGACACAGAGTAAAAGGCTTAGAGAGGCAGAAGGAGGAAGACAGGAAATATGAAAACTAGAGGGTTATTTCCACTGGGCACTCTAGGGATCTAAGTGGTAACTCTATAAAGTCTCTATGGTCCAGAGAGGAAAACAAGGGTCTTGAAAGGGAGGAATGAATTGGGAAAAGGCAGAAAAAAACATTCTAGGCTCTTTAAAATGAAGACTAAAATCTTTGCATGAGCTGTTGGCAATTCTAGTGTTCGTAGCATACTGACACTCTCATAGATTTAATACTAGTACAGATGCACCGACATATTTGTGCAGTGACCAACGAATAGTTTCATTGCTTGTTTTGAGCTGGTGTGATTAATCCTGAATAGCAATGATAGCTATTGCACTTTTGAGAAAAGTCGTACATCTTTACGCAGTAGTGCAAGCAAAAGTTGGTCTTCTCGTTCTGCCATGCTAGAACACTATGCATTGCACTGAGTTCATTAGTCCTTCCACCATATTGTTTTATTCTGTTCTGGTAATTGCCTGTCTTGATCTGTGCTGATGTACATGTAGCAATTGTTTATCTATGTGAAAATAAAGCATAAAGCAAATATCACGTACAGTGCTTAGAGCTAAAGAACAAAATTCTGGAAATTTTTGTGATTCCTCAATTAAAAGGAATACTTTCAAGGAGGAAGTATATGCTATAATCATCACCTTACCTCTTAATCTGTAGTAAGCTTGATGACTGGCTAAAATCTGCTTCACTGATTCTTGTGGGCAAACTTTCACACCAGTTGAGAAAAAGGATGACCTCTTTGTTCGGTGTTTTGCCATGTCAAATATCCGCCTTATGGTTGACACTCTGGACCTCTTTGTTGTTCTTTCTGTTTTGTCTGATCCCGAGGCATCTGCAAGATGTTTGGCTTCACTACGGTTTATTTTATTAGGGATTTCTGGAAAAGATAAAAAGTAAGCATGTACATAAACACACATTGTGTGGGTTGTAGGTAACTGATGCAAGATCATGTCTGGAAAATGGGCATGAACCTGAGTTTTCTGTTACATTATATTGGTGTCAATGCCCTGACTGAATTACTGTGCTGAGGAGAAATATCCTGTGATTACATATGGGATCTGGGACTCAAGATTTTCTTATATCTCAATATGTAACCCCAGAGCACACAAGGTCAAAGTTTCAGAAGCTCTAAATCTTGTTTTCAAAAATTACTTTGGGCTAGATACACAAAGGACACTTAAGTGCTTGAACTTCATGCTATAGTGTCTCATTAGTGTGCACATCACCTTGTAGGGACACAGTACAGGCATAAATAATGGTCTGGTGCTTAGAGGAGGCGAAGCATATCTGTATCAGCTTACAGAGTAAAGAAAGGCATCTGTGCTAGCAGATAAGTAAAGTGAGAACTATTTGTACCTTAAATCTACAACCTTTTATAACAGTCTTTTTTTTTCTCTTTGGGTTTCAAGGCACATCTCGCATCTCTTTAGGTTCATAGCTTTGAATCTGTCTCAAGAACTGGACCCTGAAACACTTTCTTTCCAAAGCTGAAGAGTAGTTTGATTGTCTTTGAGGAAAAAAAGAGCTGTTTCCAGTCTCCCTCTTTGACTCCACAATATACTCTATCCTTCCCTCACATAAACTGAAGTATTAATCAAAACAGACTACAATTATGTATCTTTGCCACTGGATGATAGGCTCTTATTGTGTTATCTCAATAGATCTTTAACTATACCTTAGCTGTTCCACTTTACCAGGAAGAAAAAAGTGAAATCAATGAGTGGGAATTGAAGACCTAGGTTTAAGTTTTACTTACAGAGCTAGTTATGAAAAATGGAAATGCTTCTAAGGTGTCGCCTTTGACTTATGCGAGCTATACAAGTCATGGCAAGATAACTATGGTGAACCTATGATAAATGGAAATAGAAAACATAATATGCTGCTGTTAAGATTCTCCTGCATTTGTGGATACAGTTGTCATGTACTGACTAAGAATGAATCTGTGCTCACAATAAATGCAGTCTGTACTAACCACAAATATTGATTATGCTGAAAGCTTTATGAGTCAATACGTGATTTTGACACATTTCTCCCTGAAAGAGAAACTCATGTTTTTCTTGACATCATATGTCTCATTTAAGTTAGAAATATATACCATGTCTTTCAGACACATAAGTGCAAATTCTAGTGAGGAATATTCCTTATTATTCACAACTCACTGACCAGTGCTGCTTGAATCCATGGAAAATGTAAAAGAGCCTTCATGACCAACATCTGAATCCTATAACAGTCAGCTTAAAGTCCAGGACCTGGGCTAGAGTCTGCTTTGAAGACTGCTTTTAATGTTGATGTATGAAACGTATGTCAATTTCTTTTGTCCTGGCCATCTTAGAAGTATTTGGCCTGAAATACTGCTCTATGATCTGGTTTGCATCAATGGATGCAAGAAAATGCTTTAAATGTTTGAGTAGTTCTTGGAGGGATCCATCCAATCTGCAGTGCTAAAACACTCGAGCACCTCCGCTCTTAATTTTCTAATCAGTCTTACTCGAGACGTACAACTAACCGCTGAGAAAGGCAGTAAGACGGTATAAATTTAAGTTCCAGTAGTATTTTGCCATGTATGTCAATATTTTAACAATTGCAGTGGTGTGGGTCAAAGAGTCACAGTACAGAATGGTTCTATTGTGGTGTTCAGACATGATAATGATTAGAATGGTTCACATATAAGAAGGCTTTCAAGAGTCAGAAGCCACAGTGCCATGTCTTTGCTTGAACTTGTGTAATCTGAAGTGTTTAATTTTACTCACAGTTTAGGGACACTCATCCTGCAATGCAGTGTACAATCTAGTTAATTGACTCCATCTCATTTTGACAGAGTGACTTGGACTTAACCGTACTTAACTGAGTTATGTGTCAAGCTGAATAGACCAAGTTAGATTGGAAGGACACTGGGAGATCACCCAGTCCGATTTCTTGCTCTATACAAGGCCAACTTTGGAGCTAGATTAAATTAATCTAGTTTTACAGGAGTAGAGAAAATTGAAAAAATTAGAACTGTCTTCATGTTGTGCTGCAATCATAAAATTATAAAATGAAAGATGGGTGCATTACTGCTTCCTACCTGAAACTCCTGGGGCTTCTGTGATCTGTGTTGACTCGTACAAAAACGTGTATCTGGAGCACACTGACTAAAACTGGTATTCCGGGTAACAGGGTTACCAAGGTAGGTAACATACAACTGGATAAAGTCTGAGGGAGACACTGGAAGATTCAGAGTGGCCCAAAAGAAGGTAATTTTGGCTCTGCATGGCTACAGAAATTTAAAAGCTACTGAAAATATGAACATGGTGGCCTAAGTACCTTAGCTCAGTAGCTCTGAGTCTACATCCTACCAATGTGACGAGACAGTTGTTCTGAGAATGAGCGTGCTAAACTCTGATGTCTTCCTTTATGACTGCACTGCCTCTTACAGGCCAGGGTTTCAGTTTCAGTTTGCACTTCAGGTTCTGGTGTTTTAGTGAAATGAGGACAGCAGTGTTACTCCATCAGACAGGTACATCGTAAGGTTTAAACTGGCAGCATGCATGCGTGCAATGATAAGCCGTGCGTGTATAAACACACTTATACTACGGGAGGCATCAGGGTACTCCCAGGTGTCTGTCCAGTAAAAAGCAGCTGATAGTGAATAAGTGCCAGTATAGTTGTGTATACAAACAGACATACCGATAGCTATTTCTTTTTAGAAAGTATATTGTTCAGTATCACACATTTCCAAGGGGAAGAAATTGTTTGAAACACAGCTGGGCTTGCAAAGTGCATGGAATGTGAAGGACATAGCACTCAATTCCTGATAAAAATTGAAGAATTTTGTGACTGAGAATGAATAGAAAACTCTCATTTTATTCCCTAAGGGACTGGGAATAGGATAGAGGTGTAAAATCAGAGGGAAATCCCATATATTTTAAATATTTTAAAGCATCATGATGCAGTAGAACGCAAACACAGTTTTCCCTCTGGGAAGAAGACAGCGTGTTTGCTAAATCTGATGAATGTTTGCCACGTCACTTAGCACACTACTGAAGCCACTAGGACACAGTAATTACCTGAGAAATGAAAACCAGCATAAACAATAATCTGCGTTTCTAGCAGGTTACAAATAAAATCACTTTGTTGTAGCCTATAAATTAATGTCCTGTAAAGGGAGAAACCCCTTTATTACTTACAGAAATAATTTTGACCACAGTTGTTTTCTGAGAAAAAATCTCACACATCTAACTGTCCATTCACATACAGTTTACTAATCACTATAGCATAGGTGTGAATATATCTGAAATTAAACTTTAAGCTTCAGCAACAACATTCTAGTATTTTTATTCAATTTGACTCTTAGCCAGGAAATAGATAAGATTAAAATCCTCATATAACCCAGTGATACATTTATTTAGGGGGAAAAGGTTTTACTTTTCATTTGTTTATGAGCACAACCAGGAAAGCTATCTTTAATTTGATAAACCTTATTTTATGGGTGAAAGTAGAAAATAATCTTAGTGCAAAAAGCAGATGTCTTTTTTTCTTTCTTTGAAGCTTTATGTTCTTTGACTTCGCTTTCCCTTTAGCTCAAATTTGCTTAACCCTTTTTTCAAAGGCAATTATAGTAATGAAGGTCTGCAACACTTACTGCTGAATTGGAACAGCCGAGCAGGAAGGGGTAAGTCAAAATGAATTAAAATGATTTCATAGAGCACACACAAAGCCTTTGTGTCCTAAAGAATGACCAAGTAAACAGAGGATATTTACTTGCTGAGTGAAAAATAACACTAAACAGCCTTGAATGCTCTCTGACTCCCTTATGTTCTCAGTATCATGTTAGGATGTACTCAGCCTGAATGTACAGTTTTGAGAGTTCAAAGCTCCTCTGTATTTTGCTAGTTAGTCATGTTTTCAGTGGTTTACAGTTCAACAGTTAAAAATTACTGTCACATATAGGTTTGGGGTTTTTTTTTTTGTGCCATCACAAAGATTTTTATCCCACTCACTTTCCCTTCGCATTGTTAGAAACAGTTTGTGTCAGGACAGTGGCAAAGACATGAGTTCAAATCATGAGGTCATTTCCTGGATTCTGGCACTAGTCATGGCCAAAGATAAACACTCTATCTCTAGTCTTTATATTGCTCCCTGTTTACTGTGGAATTGGAGGTACTGCTGGAAAGCTTCCCAAATGGCTGGGAGAAGGACTTTTTTTCTCCTAAAGGGACAAAGGAGGGGAAAGAAGTACCAAAAGACATTACTGAGCAAGCCTCATTTTTGTTAACCCTGAAACGCAGATGTGAGTAAAACAGAAATTTGAATTTAAGGTAGTTTTATTCATAAGGAGGAAAAAAAAAATTAACTCATCATCCCGATAAATATTTAGAGAGTATTAGTACCATGTTTTTTTTCTTATAAAATGGGAATGTTTTATATCTATGTCTCTTACATACCAGTTTGTCACAATTCACGTGTACTGCAAAATTGAACAGCCTTAAAAGCCTCAAATTATCCATGTTCAGATCACTAATCAGTGATTATTATAAGCATTCAGACTACCAGGAGAGCATACTTCCCTAAGTATCTGACCCTAATGCTAATTCGTAAAATGACAGTTACAGAAGCATTCCTTCTCTAATCTAGTAAAGAAGTTTCTTAACATAAACATTAAGTCTTTTTGAGTTTTAAAATACTATACACAACATGACTACACAGTAATACATTCGCTCATACCACATGTACTTTATAAAACTAGTGGGAAGGAATTTTATCGATTATCAGGCAAGTATAGAAAAAATATTTTTCCCCCTGAAAGCATCAAAACCAAGCAAATTCCAAGACTGCTAAGTAAGCAAGATGCTATGTGAAATTTATTATTCAACATTGCTTCCTAAGCTTCCCGAGTGTTGATAAACATTCTATGCACAAGACCTTCTGCTATGTCTCTTAGGAAGATAACATACAGTTTTGTATTCCTCTCCGTCAAGATATCCTCCCAGAATTTTGCCAAGATCTTTTATGGGAAATGCATTGTAACATACCACCACAGTTTTCAATGGGTCAAACTGTGTGACCCCACTTTTTGTTATCACTTTCTCAGTTCATATTTATAAATATAGACTCTAGTGATACCATCCAGCCTGCAAGAATTACTTGGAATTCATCCTATCTCTTTCTATTATAGAATATGCTACTTAAATGCAAAAGCCCAATACTTTTTGGTATACTTTGTATTCTTGTCAGACATGATTTATCACTCATTCTCTCATTTCTTTTCTGTTTGCAAAATATCATCAACAATTAAATGATGCTATTTACATGGAATTAAAAAGTAAAAGCAAAGAGCAACAGAAAATAAATCTAGTGTTACCTAATACATATTTTTCCCAAGGATATTTTCAGTACTGTAATTGCCCACTACAGACTTACACAATTTCAGTGAGATACGATAAGTGAGTTCCTATTTTTTTAAAGAAGATCCATGCAAAGAGAAGGAGGACCAAAAAAAAAAGTGATGTGTAAATCAAACTTTCCAAGAAGTATTGACAGTGGACTATGTTTCACTCCTTCTCTTTAACAAATATTTACATACCATTGGGGAGACTTCTTTTTTTATTTTTTTACTTTCTTTGCATTTAATTAACGTGCCTGAGATTGACACAAAATAGGAGGTCATCCACTTGGGCAAGCATAAACTAATTGTAATGTTGGCTTTTAATTCAGTCATATAAATATCAAAGCTTAGGCAGAAAAGTCAGTAAGAAAACTCCCCTAAAAATATAAATGTTCCCAAAAGCTCAAAAGCTAATGAATATGGAACCGAACAGAGAAAAATAATATCATCATCTTTTGGTGGTTTTTTTTTGGTTTTGTTGAAAAACTTTAAAATTGCTGTGAACTTTTAAATGTTTTAAAAATGAACAATAATTACCTGCTGTTTTCTTGCAAATAATTTTACAATTATTATTACAGTTATCCTTACTAGTACTGCTATTTTTTTATTTATGCGCCAGTATGGTTTCTTCCTCCAGAATCTATATATCTAAAATTTTTGAAGTTATTTTGACAGTGGCTAGTAAATACAAAGTTATACTCTACTATGCTCTCTTCATTTCAAGGATAGCAGACCATCTTTAACAACGTGAGCACTTAAGATAATCTTTCAGCTATTTTGCCTCTTCCACATCATTGGTTTTGATATCATACTTTTTCATAACAGTTCATGTTCAGGTAAATCCAAACTAAAAGTCATCTCTTACAGAGACTGTAAAATCTGGGAAACACACATAAGAAATCTTGCTCACATTTAATTTTCCAACTTTAGAGCAATGTCAGTAACTTTACGGTCTCTAGCTGAATTGTCAAACCAGAAAATTCCAAACAAACAATTCTGCAATGTGAAATTATCCTGATCTTTCCTTTTTTTTTTCAACATATACCAGGTAAATTAGTGTAAACCTCTTATATATGAACTTACCTCTGTTTCCCTGAACTTGAAGAGCAAGGCAAATGATCAAAAATATTAATCCAGTTTTCAAATGCATGCTGTCTATTGATCATTCACAGTTTTCGAGAATAATCATGCAGGAAATAAGAATATTTAGGTCAAGTAGATGAATTTTTTCCTTAAAGAACTAAATTCCCCAAATGTCTTCCCTCTTTTTAAATTATTTTTCAGGTATCTGCAGCCTTGGACAGAATTGAATTACAGCTAGGCGAAGAGTGCAACAGGTGTCAGAATGCAAGAGCTGGACAGACTCCTCCAACACACCTCTAGCCTGGGGGACCGACAGGCAGAGACAGGGACTGGAGTGGTAAGACAAGAGTGACGAAGTTTTGAAAAAAAAACAGTGTCTGTTTCTGGAATAATCTGTTTATCTGCTGCTCAGACATAATCCCTCTTACGGTCCAGCTGGAAGAGCTTTCTTCATCTTATTAACCTTCTGGAGTAGCATCTGTCAACCCCAGAAGACTTCAGTAGCACCATGATAAACAACGGAAGTCTCTTCTAGTGCCCGTTGCTTTCAAACATCGATCCTTTGGGCATTCTGGAGGTATCGCATGTGAGCAGGCGTGAAATCATGGGTAGAGCTAATTGTGCTATTTCCAAATCAGTGATCAGAAACTCAGGGAATTTCCTTTGAAGAGGAAGACAGTTTTTCTGAAAGAAGGTACTATACTCAGCTTTTCCACTGCGTATGTCTTGGAAGCCCCTCTCCCTTCTCATACCAAAATTTTGTTGTTGAAATATCAGAGCAGTGACGATGATGTTCTGTGACAGCAGTGAAATGGTGTGACTCAGCAGTAAAATGCAGCAGTGTTCAGGGCTGACACAATCTGGTGCCCAATTGGGAGTGGGGGAGGGAAGGTGCTGCATGGAAGGACAAGAAGAAACACTGATGGGAAATGCTATTTCGAACACATGGTTACAACCAGGCCAAGAATTGGCAGTGAGTGAATACACTTTTCAAACAGCTCTATTCCAGCTTCACAAATAACTGTTCCGGTTACGTATTTAGCATGTCTCAGTGTTTCATAGTTACTCTTATTTCCCAGAATGTTTTTTAGTGTTGCATTACATGTAAAAAATCTTCCAGGTTGGCATTTATAATGGTCTGTGCCTTTTAGAGATTTTTGTGTGACTGTGTTTTAACATGGGAAGTATCCAGACTGGCAGCAAGAATCTGTTTTCTAGCAGAGTTAAGTACAAGTTACTTTAAGAACAACCTTCATTTGAACCCAATCAGTATTCTATTTTTGCTTAGGGTTTAAACAATGGTAACTTCCCTCCCTTCCCGAGGTTGCCTAATTTTAACTACTCAGATCAGTTAGCATAGAGTCTGGGCTGGGACCGATTGAGATCCGGTTTGGGTTTTTTATTTCCACAATCTTCTGGTTTTCAATTGTTATTTTAATGCTTTATGCATATTGTTTCATGAACATTGTTTTATTGTTCTAATAAAACAAATTAAGAAGACCTTGCCAGCAGCACAATGCAAGGCAACAGTAGAGAAAATCAGGATTTCTACTGGAGAAAATTTGTTTTATATAAGAATCAGTCTTTAGCAGAACCAATATTTGTCTGTGCATATTTTATATACCATAATCATACGGTATATAGTGTAGACATATCATTACTACCTCTAGGAACCAGGTAAGCATTACCAAGCATTTATATGCATGTTATGGTTGAAAGATGAAGTTCCCACTATATGTTGTCGTATTTTCAGCTCCTTCAGCTCTCAATCTGCAACTATTGGAAGTGCAGGGATTTTTTTCGAAGGGTGGCAAAATCCACCATTTCTAGTGACAGCTGAAAGTGCAGGATTGGCAGAAGTCACAGATTATTTCCTCAGAGCACCCTAGGTAGCAAGCTCCCTATAGAATTTGGCTGGAATATGATCTTCTAATTCTATTTGAAATCTAATTCGAACATCAGACTGAGTTTTGAAAATGTGCAATAAAGAGATTAACTTAATTACTGTGCAGAGACTTGAGAGCAAAGCCTGAGCCAGGAATCGGAGATCCTCTATGAACGCTTTTGTTTTAAAATGTACTTTTGAGCCCTTTATATGTCGGAGAAGACAAACATTTAATGCAACATACTCTTATCTTTCAGAGATAAAGGAACAGGAACAATTTTCTAGAACACATCACTTTTTTAGGATCAAGGCATGACTTAAGGCAAATATTGAGCTCTATAGATAAATTGTGACTAAAAATTTGTAGGGCAGGAGTCTGCATGCTTTGAGATGATGTTTAAATAATAAATACTTCAAAGTATTTCTGTTAAGGCAGTGCCTTCTATGTATTTCCATTTAATTAAGAAATTTTGTAACTCACCTTGATAACTGCCACAGTGGAAGCAAACAAGAATGATAAACACTCATTAAAGATAAAGCAATATTGTCTAGGGACCACTCCATCTCTAAGTACTGTAGTGTTTAATTATAGGTCACTGTTAATTAAACTAGAAGTGCTTCTTCTAGTTGGTTTGCTGTCAACAATAATGATATATTGTTAAAATGTCAATAAAAATTCTACTGAAATCCAGTAGCACATTACAAATATATTACCAAGACATGCAAAGGGCAAAACTGGCTACTAAAATACCCAGTGATCCAGGATAAGTGCTTGTAAATTGGTTAAATCAGACTCTTTAATGGTCACCTCAGTGAGCCCACTGCTTGTATCTAGAATAATACACTACTTGGCTGTTTAAGTACAACTCAGGTTGATTGCTTGCAGAAAAATGACAATTTAAGATGATCAAGAACTCAGTTTACAGGACGTTTAATGTAAATTGTTGATAGTCTGAAGCTCATAAAGATGATCTAAAATTTGCTATGCATAGCACTAAATTTTAGGTACCCTGTGTAGGTACAGAATTCAGGATGCCAGCCAACTCATATTCCCCATACAGGTAAGTCGGATTCTATACCAGAGTGTAGATAGACAGGGTCTGTAACACCTAAGTTTGACTTCTGGTTTTTGTTGTCTTGAGCAATTTCTCCTGCTAGTTTGGCCATTTGTTTCCATGCTGCATTTACCCCAGAGGCCAGTCCCGCTCTGATGAAGTGAAGAATTATAATTATGAAGTACCTTTTAAATACCCTCAGGTCTTTCTTTGGCACTCATTATTTGCACAGAAGCCATGTAGGTACCTGGCAACCAGTGTGCACCAGGCACAGCTTTAGACTTCTGATTAAAAGTGAGAAAACCTGGGTGGTTCTTCTCCCTTCTTTGCTGATGAGTTTAGCCAAACAAAGAGCTTTCTCTCAGCCTTCATATCTGAAAATAGATGCATTAAAATGTAGATAAACTAGTTCACAAATAATTATTTTAAATTTCAAATCTTATATTTTATTTTTAGGTGTTCTGGTTGTGTACCAAAGCTAGGCATCATCAGTAGTCCTGTAGCGGATTTAAAAAGATTTCATGAAGAATACAAATTGTATTTTTCTTCCTTGAGCTTTTCTGGTTGAACAGTATTTGTATTTTGCTCTCTACTGTTGCTCAGCCACGATGTTTTCTTTTTCTTACTGAAATAGTACAAGCCGTTTAGTCAGTAAATTAAATCAAAAAAAAAGAAAAATAAACCACATGTTCCTTCAGGACAGTTAAAAATGGCTATGTTTTGTTTATTGTTTTCATTTATATTTCATAGACAATTCCTCTTTCTGATGTCTCTCCTTAGTAGCAAATAAGGAACTAATAAAACCACATCAGGGAAAGGCAGTTTGAACCTAAGCAAATTATTTTCTTCCTGAAAGAACCAATCCGTGTCCAAACCTTGTACTTGCAAATGTCCTATTGTTTTTCAGACCAATTTTTCTTTAAAACCTATTTCTACTGGAAATTCTTATAGTCTTCCTTTGAACCTGAACCCAGCCAGTATATCGTGTAAGAGTGCCATATAACTCCCTTTGCTGGTGACCACAGACAGTGATAGCATTGGGATAATGCACCGCATTTCTATTGGGGTTTCATTAAAATAATAGTAATGCAGCAAATGCTGCAGTAATGAAATGAGTTTGTAGTGTGGGTAAATGCCAGATGTGCAGTAATAATTTGGTTTAGAATAAATATGAATTGTGAAAAAATAGCCAGTAACAGATATCAGTGACCCAGGAGTTCAAACAAAAGTCAGAAATTAAGGTTCTGGTTTGCTGACTATGCAACCAAGTGTTTAAATTGTCCTCTATAGCAAAGGAAAGTTTTTAGAAAGGTTTTGGTACAAATCGGGATAATTGTACTTCAGTAAGTCTAACTTCTGTACTAGGCAAACTGGTAGAAACCACAATAAAAAAAGCACAACAGCAAAAGTGATCTGGTTGATGGACCGTTAACAATTTTTTTGTATGAGATCTACTCTTAAAGAAACCAAGCTGTCATAGAATAAAAAAAAAATATTCTGTATTAATAGCTTGTTAAAAGATGAGAAATAAGGGAAAGAAATAAGAATTTCAAAGTCCATTTGAGTGTTTTATTTTACGCTGGAAAAGAAGACAAATGATAAGGTAACAGAATTTGCTAATGGTACAGAACTGCTTGGAACCATTAAGATTTAGACTAATCGTGAAAAAATGCAGATCTGTGTCCTGCTGTTGAATGTGGATAACAAAGCTGCATATGAATATATCCATGGGAAAAAAAATGCTATCTATGAACAGTTAATTAATTGCTCTAAATCAGTAATAGCAGTTTGGCAAGAAGGGTTTGAAAGAATAAGTTTCTGATAATGGCAGCTCAATCTTTAGCCATGATCAAAAGGCGGAATTAGAGTATTAGTGCTTTCTTAAAAAGGAATAGAAAGAAAGAAAGTAATTGGTTTTGGGTTTTTTTTTATTTGCCGTAAACGTAGATAAGATAGGTTAACTGATCCAACATGACTACTGCTAGGCACTGAACTGTAGTCCCTAACTCAGACTGATGTGCCATTAAAGTCAAGTTAACACAGTAGTTAAAACAACTCCTGCCCATACTGAATGGTGACACAATCACATCCATTTTCTGCAATACCTTTCTCTTCCAAAACAAGAGCCCCACGCTCTGTTGTGCCATTGCAGCAAGTACAGTGGTATTCTGGTCTGAACGCAAAACCGGAGCAGGTGGTTCAATAATGTAGTTCTTTGTCTACTTTCACGAAAATAAGCCTAGACCTCTTCTGCAATCAGAAGATATCTCCAACATTCTCTGCAGTATTTCAAAATCTTTGCTGTTTTTCTGTTACTCAGACAGTTATGAAGTCCTAGCAACCCTTATTATTTACAACGGGAAAAAGTATTGTGTACATACATTTATATGAGACATATCCCTGATGACTGCTTGACCTCATCATCTGTACTTTCTTCTGAAACCTTTTATGCTCTACACTCAGATATTATTTAATGTGATAACGGAGATAAAGGTATGAAAAAAGCATGGTATTAACTTAGTAATTCAACATAATTTTTAGGAAAACACCCTAGCCAGATGGCTACTTCAGCATGATCACCGATAAGCAAATTGTGCTAGTGTTGACAGTTATATGATCAATCTTTGGTATCATCAGACATCTAAATAGGATTAAAACTACTTTTTTCTAGTGAGCAGTGATACAGCAAGCTGACCATTAGCTTCCAGTAAGTGGAGATAAAGACTACAGTACATCTGCTCAAACAGATTACCATGCACTTGCTTGCATACCAATAGTCAACTTTCTGTTATTTCTGGAGCAGCTTAAGCTTATATCATAGGGAGCTGTAATCAGCTGAAACATGCTTCTTCCCATACTTCACAAGATGCTTTTGTCTTAATGCTTGGAAAGGATCTTTCTAGATCTAGCTGATAGTTAACTGGTTAATTTATTATTCACAAAACCATCCTCAGCAGTGTAGCAGATTAAATTGAACATCCTTGTTAGTAGCTGTAAAAAAAATTGAAGCTCTTAAATGTCTCTGCACATGAAGCAAGCCTGCTGAGATGTGATCTTTTACAATATGTAAATTGTCTGATTCTTCTAATCAGAAGCAGGAAACATAGGAGAAGCTGGTAGCTGTTAGTGAGAAGGCAAGAAGGGAGGTATCTAAAGTGTTAGGTATGCTTGTATCTTTATAGCAGCTTAGCTTTTCCCTCTGTGAAAGATTTGATATGAGATAATAGTTACTCTTTCTTGCTGACCATAACCTTATTCAGGTTTGGGGTTTTTATTCACAGCTTTTCTTTCAATTCTGTCTCGACATGCACGTGTGTTTTACTTTTTAGACTTACCATATACGAGGAATGAAATGACCATGTTTCCTGGGCACAGTACTGATCTGGTAGGCAAGAGCTTTTGGCTCAAGAAAAGGTCTTGCAAAAAACCCTAATATATGCAACAGTATTGTGTGACACTGAAGCTGTCAAGGAGAGAAATGAAGAGCTTACCCAGAAAGAAAAAAATATGCAGAAGTATATGGAAATTTACAATCTTTATGGTGGAAACTGTTTTTTCAACAATACTTGTCTAAACAGTTTCCTACTTTCCTTTTTCAGAAGGGGTGGGTGTTACTTTTGTTTTCAGCAAGACATGGATGACAGTCAGCAAGACTCTTATGGACCTGACTGACCATATCCCGGAACTTCCTGATCACAAAGTTAATGACTGTGATAACACTTAATTCCAGCAAGAGTAAATATCCAAGTTTAATTCCAATGTTGTCTTAACAAAACGTAGGAAAACTGGAAGCAGTGATATGAAGGTTGCGTTTAACTATGGCTTGCAAGGCATGGAAAATTACTTAAGTAAGTTAAACACTGTGTTTTTCTGTATGATTGGCCCTTTGCTTCATTTACTTTCAGTAATAAACCTGCTGTGTTTGAACTCAGAGAAATGCTGTGAAATGCCTCTTCTGTCAAAGATGCTTTGAGAAGCAGGTCATACGACAACTTTACAAGTGTTGGCCTCTCATCTAACAAGTTTGTTTTATGCTTTTGATGGATTCCTGTTTCTTTTCTATCCAGCTGATGGCATCATACCTGTCATTGTTCACATAATGAATTCTGTGTATGTGCGTAGGCTGTTTTTCCCAGCACTGTCGCTGCTGGATCCCTCCATGGAATCTCACACGGCGGTGTCTACCACCACTAAGCTCCTTTATGGTTTATTCAGTAAAACATTACCAGTGTGACATTGCCATTATTCAAATCATGCTTTGTTCTTTGTATCACTAGTCATCTTATCTTAGGCTCTTAAACAAGTTTTGTTACTGTTATTTTACTTTCTTTCCAAAGGGCTTTGCACCAGTTGGGCCTTATTCTGCATCTCATAGCTACGTTTTTGGAAACACAGCTGATGCAGGCCAAAGATATGGAAATATTTGCTCTAGTTCTTTCAAACCACTTTAATTCTTGTTTGTATTGTCCAGTTGCCCTTTCCCATTTTGATTTCAAGGGAAATATCAATTAGATGAGTTCTTAGTGTCCATTCCAAAGAGAAAATTTTTGAATATGCTCTATTTTCTGTGAAGACGGGTATATTTTTCTTGTTTCCAAAAGTAGTAATTGTGAAGTCTTTCTCATGTTTAAAAATTGCTTTTTCACTTTCATTAAGCAGCTTGAGAAGTTGTTATATATTATTTAGCAAGGTTGTGACCTTGCTTTTCTATGAAATGCCAATTACCTCTCACTTCCATGTATTTTTCTTTCTTGCAGATTTGTATTTCTGGAAGTGTTTGCTGTTTCACTGTACTATTCTACAAGGCCAAATGTATTATACATGTGTTATTCTGCATGCTGAATAGAACTGGGATTAACTTTCAGAAGAGAAGACTCAGGAGGAAATCTTAACAACATTTTAAAATACCTGATGGGAGGGAGTAAAGAGGCAGAGCTGGATTTCTCAGTCTTGTCCCGTGAAAGGATAGGAGGCACAAACTGATATATAAGAAATTCCCTTCAGAGTCTTTTAGTATAAGGATTAGAAAACACTGGGATGGTGATCTCCAGAGAGGCTGTAAATCCTCTGTTCTTGGAAATACTCAAACCCCACCTGGACACAGTCCTCAACAACCTGCTATAGCTGATCCTGTTCTTACTGAGGGGTTGGACTAGGTGATATCCAGAGACCTCTGCCTACCTCAACCATTCTATGGTTCTATGATACTCCCATAAAGAGCAAGGAGAAACAACTCCCCATGTAAAACCAAGTAACTATTTTTTGAGTATCACTTCAGTCTACTGTGGGGCCTCAATAAACCACATTAATCTCCTAACAGTGTTTTCAATGGGATTCTTTGATGTGGCAAATAACTAGACACAAATATTTTAGAGTATATATAACCCCCACTGAACAGGAAGAATTATTCCTTGTATAGTTAGAAGTTTATCAAGTCTATAAAGCTGAAATTGCATTTCTTTAAATTGAGTAAGATGAAAAAAAATAGAATTTGTTCATTTCTGAAAAAGAAATCTGTGATGTGGCAAAAGTTCTTCTGTATGTATTGTTATACATGTTGTTAATAGCTTATTCAGGTTTTTATTTTTTTAATTAACATTCTTAATATGATTCCTAAACTAGGCTGCAAGAATTCAAGGCACACTGTAAAAATGCTCAATTATAGATGGCCCTTTCCCAGAAAAGAATTTACAGAATTGATCAAAGTAATAGGACAGGAATTCAAAAATGTTTTCACAGCATAAACATGATCAATTATGGTTGAATTACTTCCAGTTTATAACATGCATCCTTCAGTTAGGGTACAACTACCCTCTGCATAGCATTGATTTTTCTTATAGATGACAGGAAGGGAGAAGCTGGGTGAGAAAATCTGTTGTACACAAATTCCTACTGTTCCTTCCCCTTCAGTCCAAAATGGACGCTAAATTTTTAATCTTTCATTGATCTTCTGCTTAATTTTTACAAATCACATTCTCTACCACGTTATTACTAACTTAAGCACTATTTTTTGATCCTCTATCCTGGTGACTGTTTGGCTCTTGTCTGGTCTCTTTACCCCAGGTTTCCATCCTTTCTGTTTGTGCTTTCTCTCCATTCTGATCTTCCCATTTCATCCCACCTTGTAATTTCATTTTGCTGCTTTCCACAGTTTTCTCATGTCTTCCATGCCCTTGGCCTGAAGTTGCTTTCCAGCCTACTGGTTGTGTTATTTTGAAAACTAAGAGTGGAGTGGAGGATTGTTGTGGTGTTTATAGCTACCTCTGGCTGATAACTACAAGGTAAGAAGGGAGAAACTACTTATTGTATCTTGTACAATACCACCCTCCGCTGGCAATTCCTCTTTGTTTCCCTTTTCATTTCACTGGTGGCTGCAGCAATATATAGGTAGCTCTTGCCATCAAAATTCACAAGAGAATTTTTGTTTATAAAGGCTGAATAACTTATACTTTTATTAGGAATATATAAACAACACCGCTGTATCTTCTTTCTTCCCGCTTTATTGGGTTGTATTAACATGAGCGCTTATTTAGCTCCTTTTCAAACTTTTCATTCCAGCTCCTTTTTCTTCATTGCTACCTTCAGTTTCCCACAGGGTCCCCCACCTTCCCCGTGCCACAATACAATGAGTTCCTTTCCTGAAGCCAAAGCATGCTCCAGCAACCAGACTCTCTAGTAAATGGGACTTGATGCTCTGCTTAATGCATATGGCACAGGATGTGTTATGTGGATTCCACTGAGTTGACTGGGCGGTGAACTGGGGGTCCCTGTATGTCCTCAGCTTCTGATCTGGGACAGCAAAGAAGAGGCACCCTCTGTAATGCATCAGGTTTTTGCACCACATTGACTGTCATGAAGACAAATGGTTTTGGAGTAGCTGGCTCAGTGTCCTCGTTACACTTTCAACGCTGACTCTTTGCAACGAACTTGTTAGAGGCAAGACAAGATGGTGTCTCTGACCCTGTACATTAACACCACAGACATTAGACTGCTTTTACAGTCCAGGTTATGAATACCTTTCCCCTCTGCCATGCATCCACCCACTGCAACCCGAGCTTCCTATCTTACAGACTCTTTCAGCTCATCCTCACTCCAGGCACTTTCTGGGTACCTCTTGTCCTGCCATTGCCTTGTCTCTTTCATGCTTATCTTTAACGTCTCCTGTCCTCTGTCTTTCTGTCAACTAATACCTTATTAATTAAACTCAGCCCATATGACAAGTAAATAGAAGTAGCTAAAGTGACATGAAATTTGCACATTCTTACTCCTCTTGCTCTGTTTGCATATGTAATCCTCTCTGTCTTTCGTCTGCTTGGCTTTTTAGATAAGAAGCTGTTGTGGAGTAGGGAGGTTGTGTTTGTATTGTACAGGTTCCACTTTCATAAGCTCTGCGGCAGCAAATACGATAAAATCTACTGTCACACTGTCTTTGAAGGTCACCAGAGGCTGCTGTTGCCATGCCTTGAGGGTGCTAGTGACAGCTATTTTGCTGGTGTTTAGTTGAGATTGGTTTGGGATCCAGCTTGTGAAACAGACCACCTTTGTTGGCACCATCTCCTCAGGCTATAAGCTTTTTCTTTTTTTTTGGATCAGATGCTTTCCTGGGTGCTAGCTTCTATGAAAATCTTCCAGGAGCTTTTATAGACTAGCACTTTAAAGCAAATATGTCTCATTGACCTGTCTTCACACAAGAGGACATGGGAACACGTGGCATTGGGTGGCAGTTCCAACTTACTTTCTCGAAGAGCTTGCATAGTTTGAGATGAAAGAAAAAGAACAGTGTCTTTGGAGGGATGTCACTGCCCTGTATTTCCTCCATTTACCACAGGTGCCTCCGTTTTCAGTTTGAGGATTTTTGAGAGCTTCTGTAACTTGTGTAGCAATACTCAAAGTTCAGCTGTGTTTACATGCAGCTAGTGGTGAAGCCACAACAGCACACGCTCAGCATTGGTCTTGAAAGTGAGGCAAGAAAAAACTGAGCAGTCAGGCAGTCCAAAGCTCCGTATTACTCTTCTAGTAGTGGCTGAATTATCTACTTTGAAGTAGGCATGGTCATCCTTATTTGAAACCCAGAACACATGGACACTAGGTTAGGGTGATAGGAGTTGGGTTAGGGGAAGTCTATGCAGGGTTTTAGCAGCTGTCTTTTCTTGCCCCACAAGTATGCTTGCCACATGTGAAGAAGCTCCTGCTTGTCTGAGACCAAAGTGATAAGCATATAATTGTCTATGTTAGACTACAAACCCAACATGAAAGCCACATTCGGTCCTACTTTCATGTTGGGAAATCACCAGTTTTTGAGAAGAATGCAAGAGGATGACTCCCTAAGCTGAAGTTCCTGAACTGGCATTGTTACTTCCTGTTAGTAGCAACGTAACCCGGACAGCTGATTTTAAACCAGAGGACAATACTTAGTAAGAAGCAATTTTTTTTGTTCTAAGGGCTTTCATGAATAAGATTGCGAGATGTCTGTGGCTGATCTGAGTTTCAGTTCAGTGTTACAGGTCATATATATGTATATATATGGGGCAGGGTGCAATACACGTTGTTGATAGTCAGGCTTTCTAGCTGTCAAGCGGGGCAATTTCCCACACTGATGTCTTCAGGACTGTAGTTTTGGGATTAGTGCTGTCTGTCTGGATTTGGGGTCAGACGTCTGTCAGATCTACTCCTGCGACACAGAAGTGGGATGCAGTTTATACCACAGAGTGAGTTTCAGTGTGAGATACTCTCTTTCATGGAAAGACTAACACTGTATTAAGACATGGAGAGGTCAGGAGCCCCTTCTGAGAAATGTTCGCATATGTTTTAAACTCTGTTCTGTAAGATGTACCTTATTTAAGTCAGTGAAGTCTCCAAACAAGTCAGGCAGTACGACACATGAAGGTCAGAAAAGAGAAGTTAATTTGCATAGATTACAAAACTGAGTTCTTGGTACTGTGGAAGCCATTAGAAAAAATCCCACTGTGATTAGCGAAAATCCCTCATGGTGACCAGGATTTCATGCAGAAGCATAATGTGAAAGGAATTGTAAAAACCTCAACAAACCTACACAGTAAAAAGAGGATGGAATGTCGGTGTCGTAATGAAATAAAAAGGATGATAAGGAAGAAGTAGAGAGAGGAGAAATAGGAGTCTCAGTCATAGCAAACACCTTGTAATAACAGTTTGAGAAACAGCAATGATGGAAAGCAATGGAATATGGTTTTATGTATATCCATTTAACACTCAGGAAACAGAGATAATTTTTACCTAGAATATCCTAGAACTTTGCTAAACCAGGCACGAGAATGGGAGACGCAGACTGAGATCTAATCTTACAAAGATTTTACAAATCCGTGAATAGGACCACTGTCAATATTCCTGCATCAGCTGTGAAAGGGAACTAATGTACTGCATGTTCTTTCTTAATGTCATTTTTTGAATCTAGAAATGGGTTTCTGTTCTGCTGCAGTATGACAGTCTGATCAAATTTTCATCATTTGTAATAGCCTCTTATCAGTATTCATTTTTCTAATGCAGTAACAAAGACTCTAATCACATATATAACAAAAAGATTCCTGATAACAAAGGTAACATAGTTTAGTAATAAGGTAAAAAAAAATTCGAATATATTAGAATTCCTCCAGCGAGATTTTTGACATTGATTTCATGTTGCACCTTGGAAACACTGCTTATCCAGCAAATTTCACAGCAAAATAAATAAGCAATTCTGATGAATAAAAACATCTCACCACTACTGAATTTATAGAAACTGTACTGAAGCTTTGTGCACTGCATTTCTCATGGGCGCAGACAAGATAAAAATGGCATTCAATGTGAGGAGGAATACTGATTGCATATACCTAGATCTAGAGGCATAAGTGGTTTACCTGGCAGAATTAAAGCTTGTTTGTAAAGCAGACTATAGGCTACCACTGCTAGGATGGCTGAGAAGCATACAACAAATATATATATATCTCCTCACTCAATATTACAGATCCTACCAAAAGATACAGAAAGGTTTCTGTAATACATCATCATTACTTCAAAATTGGGTCTTTATTCACAATGGAGAAGAAATGTTTTCAAATTATATTTTGCTTTACTGAAGAGAAGCAGTTAATGTCACATAAATTTAAATTTTTATGTATTATGCTACATCTTTAATTTTATTTCATTGGTTAAACTATATTACATTCCACAAAGAATAGTGTGCTATAGAAGAGTTGTCAGCTTAAGTGTTTTGTAAGAGTGACTGAAAAGTACCACATGGGATTTAATAATTTTCTTCTATGGAATTCAGATATGAATGCAGACAGTTCTATTGCAAACTTGTAGAGGCTGAAGAGAGGGCTTCTGTTGAACGGGAAAATGGCTTTTCCTTCCAGAAAATTGTACAGAGTCAGTAATGTCAGGTAAGTATCTTATATTTGTGTTACTGTTTCTTGTCTCATAACCCTCTTACTAGACTGAATTTGTGCTTTTTTAGTGAAAGTGGATTGCCATTCAGCTCTTAAATTAGCTTTATTCTAATTCCCGTTAACACTCAACAGATGGAGAGGTTTAAACTGAAAGGTCCTGTAACAATGTGTCCCAACTACACTCTTAATAAAAGACTTGATTCCATAATCTTTTTGGATTGAGTTCTACAAAATGTTATAAAACTGACTTAAAGTACATGATCAATTTCATCAAAACTACTGATTCCACTTGTGAGCAAAGTGTGGAATGCTTGTGTTTGTATGAATAATACATAATTTTCTTAATTTATGTTCATAGTTTTCGACCTTAATATAATAAATATATTAATCTCCTTAGATTGTCAGCTATGATTTACCGAGACAGAAATCTTAGAATGATAAAAAATTGTCAAAGACCCCAAGACAAACTAGCTATTCGTTCTGAATTTGGATTTGTTTTGGATTGTGACTGGATTCTAAAAGTATCTTGTATTTTCATATGCAACTTAAATTTTTTTCCACAAAAATTTAAATACATTTGACCTTTACAAAAGTTGTTTCAAATTTAGGATGGGAATGTATCATGACACACATTTTGTCAGAACCTCCTTAAAATATATAGCTCCTTTATGGCATTTTACACAGAATACAAAAAATAATGGAAAGAATAGCAAGTAAAAGGTTCACTAAAAATCTTTTTTGCTGAGGTGCTTGATGAGGGTGGGGGAAACTTACACACTCCTAGACATGTTCATAATATTTAAAGCAATACAAGGGAAATAATAGGAATACACATATTTGTTAAATTCCAGAGATTAAATTTCCATTAAAATTCCATCATTTGTTTCAGTGCTACAGAAAGTAATTAGAATTGCTGCTATTGTAGTTGCATTTGTTACATTTACAGAAACTTCATTACAGAGCGAAATATTCAATATTAGGGAATTCTGATGCTTCTGAATATATTTTCCACTTCATAATGTAAAAGGAATTTATAAAATTCACATGACAACTCCTGAAGCATTAGGGAACATGAAAATATTGTGTAGCACTTGTTCAGTTTGCACCTTTTCTCCCCTGTTTCTGCAAGGCTTGTTTCATCTCCACAAGTGCAGAATGGATACTTCCATACTGAAAATCAGTGCTGAAAATTGCACCAAATGCCTTCCTCCTATTGACGTAGCAGATAATATTGCATTATTTCAAAAGAATTAAACTGGCTTGTTTCACTTAACTGTACAATCAGTGGTCCTATTGAGGGTTGTTTATGATCTCAAGAGAAACGGTGTGTAGTAATTTATATCCATGTTTGTATTTTATGATGTTTGCATTTTACATTCTTCTTAACTAATTTATAGTGAATGCGAGGTGGAATTGTTATAAAATTGCTGAGTCCAGAATTCCAGTCCAATGAGAAACTGCAGAGTCATGAGAAAACCAGCAGGTTTTCATCCCCACAGAATCTAGTCCATTATTAAGGAGACCGCACATTAAACAAGGATAGCAGAGAGCAAGAGCCAGAGAGCTGTGCAAAGACGCAGGCTCAACTGGAAAGAGGAAAGGAAAATACAAAGGTGCTAATGGTGCTTAAGGAAGTCATTCTGATCTTTCCTTCTCATTGGAAAAGCTATTAATCAAAACTGGACAAACTGAAGGGGCTGACTTAAACCGCAGTTGACAGCATCCTGTCCTACTGAACGATGCTTTTAACTAGCCTTAGCCATTTGATGGGTTTGGATATGTAACTACCTGGATTCTACAACAAGGCAAACAACAGGCTTTAAAAAAGAGGTCTCTTAGCAGGATGGTAACAAGCATAAATACAATAAGAAGACTTCCCAGAACTGATCTATGTTTATCTCACACAGAATCCCTCACAGCGCAGAGTGCAGAGGGACATCTAATGACTGGATCAGACACTGCAACTAAATATATTCCTCAGGCTACTTGAGCACATAAGAGATAAGAAATGTACACAGGGAAGGCTGGGATGGGTGCGGGCTAAATAGTTGTTCAGAAAATTACCTCACATGTATGCAAATATTGCCTTACATAATCCAAATAAAATATAATGTTATATGAATATGAATACTGAATGAGGCTGTAACTGCGATAATCCTGATTGATGTTGTATTAGGACTTATTGAAACAACTTAAACCCAACAACCTCTATCCCCAGTATTTTGCCACTGACCAGTGTGTAGTTTTAAAACGATAGGAGGTAGCTATATGTAAAGAATCAAACTATTGCTTAGAAAACTCTCTCAGCAATCTACTTAAGGGACAGGGATTCAAGGAACTGTAATCAGTGTAGTGTTCTGGGAACTTACAAAGGTGGATTGAATTCTCTGTTCATCTACAAACATGTATATGTGACCTGAAGTGGAGTCCTTCGTGCCCCAGGGCTGCATTCAGGGGGAGTTAGGGGCCAAATAGTCTTTGATGATCTGGAGGGGTTTTTATCAATCTACTTTCCATGAAACATTCCTGTCTCAAGGCAGTGTTGGGAACACGTTTAAAAGTGTGCATCTATGACAGTAAGAGAAGTACCACAGACATTTCAAAACTGGAAGGCTGACTTGTGCATAGTTGCTGACCCTACCTATACCTTCACAACATGCATGCAGGTGCTTGACTGAATCCTAATTATGTAATTTCCTTTTTTGCATAGGAGAAAACGTTTTCTTGAGAATTTTTAGGTGACAGACAAGACAAGTTCGAATCAGGGTTGGTGATCTAAATAAAAGCACTAGCAAAGAAACTTGGCTAATCTGCTACGATTTCATCAGGAGATGACTCTTCAGTTAGTGAGAACTGTAAAAGTTTTCATAGAACTCTGATATTAAGACTGCCTGTCATTGCATGCTTAACTTTAATATCTTTCTAGGATTTATATAACTGCCATAGGCCACAAAAAAAAAAAAAAACCCAAACAAAAAACCCTGATAGATTTTCTCTGTGTTGGAAATATCAGTAGACTCTGAGGACGTTTTCTTATATATTATATGCCTTCCTGCTGCTTTTAAATAATTGATATAATGTCTCTCCATAAAATTTCTCTTTCCTTAGAGAAATCTATTTGAAAATTTTTCTCCTGAGGAATGAAAGCAAAATCCTGCTTTTGAACATTCTGTATGTGTCTTTCTTTTATAAAGTGGATTTTCAGAAATTATCTTTATCACCTTTTCAGTAGTTCCTGAAGCATGAGTGATTGCTTATTTGTAGAAATGATAAGGGTTGTTTTAAATTTGTTTGCATAAGACTAGAATAGGTACCTTCTGGATTCTGAGAGATTTTTTAACTTACCTACACTTTTCCAATTTGTGCACTTTTTTCAAACTTGGCCTGCCAAAATTATTAGAAACCTTGCAAACACAGAGCTGTAGACATAGACAGCAAAAATACAATAGCACCCAAGTGCATTTATACTCTGTCTCAGAACTATCAATTTGGCTACGTATTAAAAGACAGGAATGAATGTTAAAAAAAAGGAAACTATCCAATGTATTAAAAATAATTCCTTTTTCCTGAGAATGATTGAATTGATGGCAGCAGTGTTGTACTCTTGATTAAAATTTTAAAAGGTTTTGTTCTACACAGTGGTAAGTATGTTTAGGTTCTTTGATGTGAAAGGAGCCATACCATCTAACATTGGTACAGAATTGGCTATTGGCTACTGGAAAGCATTATTAATCACATCTGTTATGTTTGTGCATGATTAAACAACCTTTAGGGGAACTGCTGAGGGAATTAGGAAATTGAACATTAAGATGATAAAAATAATTAATTGCTGTTTTATGCAATGCAGTCAGTACTAGAAGAAATAATTGAAACTTCTAGTATATCTCTTACTGGGATCTGACTACAGAGCCACCAAATACAAAGACCTAACCATCACTGTTTACACTGCACTGAAAACTAGGGCAAGGTTAAAGAATACCCCAAATAAATTCAGAATAATTTCTCTTCTATGTGAATTTTTAATGTAACTGAATGCGATATACTTACTTCAAATATTTTGTTTGTTTCTATCGTCTTTCCTCTACAACATTTTTTTCATAACCTTTAGCAAGACATAGAACCATGCTTTGCACCAAAATAATCACAGTATCACACAGTATTACAGTATCGTAAGGTTGGAAAAGACCTTTGAGATCATCGAGTCCAACCTATGACCCAACACCTACTCCTACTCCTACTTGTCAACTACACCATGGCACTAAGTGCCTCATCCAATTTCTCTTTGAACACCTCCAGGGACAGTGACTCGACCACTTCCCCAGTGGTGCATTCCAATGAACAATTACCCTCTCAGTGAAGAATTTCTTCCTAATGTCAATCCCAAACCTCCCCTGGCGAAGCTTGAGACTGTGTCCTCTCGTTCTGTCACTGGTCACCTTGAGAGAAGAGTCCAACTCCTGCCTGACTACAACCTCCCTTTAGGCAGTTGTAGAGAGCAATAAGGTCTCCCCTGAGCCTCCTCTTCTCCAGGCTAAACAACCCCAGCTCCCTCAGTCGCTCCTCATAGGGCTTGTGCTCCAGCCCCTTCACCATCCTCGTCGCTTTCCTCTGGACACATTCCAGCATCTCAACATCCTTCTTAAACTGAGGGGCCCAGAACTGGACACAGCACTCAAGGTGCAGCCTGACCAGTGCTGAGTATAAGGGGATGATGACCTCTCTAATCCTACTGGCCACACTGTTCCTGATGCAGGCCAAGATACCACTGGCCTTCTTGGCCACTTGAGCACACTGCTGGCTCATGTTGAGTTTCCTGTCCACCAGCACTCCCAAGTCCCTTTCCGCCTGACTACTCTCCAGCCACTCTGCACCCAGTCTATAGCTCTGCATGGGGTTGTTGTGTCCAAAGTGTAGGACCCGGCATTTGGACTTGTTAAACCTCATGCTATTGGAGTCAGCCCATCTCTCCAGCCTGTTAAGGTCCCTCTGTAGGGCCCTCCTACCTTCTAGCAGATCGACACTTCCTCCCAGCTTGGTGTCATCTGTGAACTTGCTGATGAAGGACTCGATCCCCTCATCCAGATCATCAATAAAGATATTAAACAGGACCGGGCCCAGCACCGAACCCTGATATATCTGATATAACAATGATTTTTTTGAGGTTTAATTTATGGATGTCTGATAACTATCTTGAGATTCCTACTTGAAAGGTGATAGGAGCAGAGCATTATTATTACATCACATTAGTATTTAAGACTGCAAAGATTTTTAATGCTTAAGGGGACACCATGAATATTGATCAATTCAAAATGTTAATCCACAGTCAGAAATTCCAATGAAACAAGTTTTCTGCTCATTCTGTACCCATTGTACCTCCCAAATGATATAAATCATTCATAAAATCCTAGTACTTCTGATGAGACACCTGCTGAAAATAAAATTCAAGAAAGTACTTTTTTCTGTGCATACAGATTCATTTTTAAACAAATTTTTATGTGACTGATTAACCTCTACTATTTCTATGAACTAGTAAGGCATTGAACTATGATTGGCTATGATAATTTAAAAGGATTCTGAAATTATCATCTCCTGGAAAACCTTACTGAGAATTACTTTGAGAGCTCCATCTCTCTCTCTCTCTTTTTTAAAATAGAGATAATTGTTCTCGTACAACTCATAAATAACAACTACTACTATCTACTGTATAAGGGAGACTGTGTCACTCAAGTAAAGGAATCTGCTTAGTCTCTGAGATTTCCTTAAATTTTTTTTCAAAGTACAACTTAGCATCTTAAATCAAATTTCCAATTACAACTTATATATATGATTCTGTTTTAAAAGAAGGCATTTGATTACATTATAAGCCTATCATGTTCAAAATAAAACCCAGAGTATTTGGATGTATTTTCTTTCAATTTTCAACTTTGCTTCATAAAAATACAAGAAAGGTATAAACAGACATAACATATCAGACCAGATTTTTTTCCTGATGTGTCTGTCTCTTACTACTGTAACCAATGGCAAATATTTAGAGACAACTTATAAAAATAGGGAAGAAGCAGTAGCAGTGGAAAAAGTAGTAGTAATTCTGAAACTCATAAAATTATGCTCATGGACTTATATTTTTTTTTAAACAAATAGACAAGACTATCTTCATACTTAAGTGAAAGATTCAGATTGGGAATAAAATATGGAAATTCAGCTTTTTGGATGTAGGGTTCTAAAGAGGAAATCAGTGTCCAAAACTTTGGTGAGCCAAAGGACATCTAATCAGCAGAGTCAGAAAAATTCCACTGATGATTAAGAAAATCTCTAGGACTTGATTCAGTTACCCCATACGAATCTTGTGTCATAGAAGGTGTGAGAAGACACATCCAAAGTAACTATACAAGGCTGATGGATCTGACACAGTGCCTCTGCTAGATCTGTAACCTCCTGGATCACCAGTTGGAGGCCAGGCAAGTACCTCTGGGTCATTTCAGGCTTGAGACCTCACACCATGAAGTGGCAGAAACATTGTGGAGACTCCATTGCTGAGGTGCTCAGATGAGTTTCAAATGAAAATTCTAGCACTAACTTTGGCCTATCTTTTCAGAGGCCACAATAACGCTTAAAGCAGCTTAGTCAGCACCGGTCCTGGTCAGTACTCAAATGGGTGCCAGTAGGCAAAAAGATCTGATGTGAAATACGTTGAGTACTAAGAAGGTTTTAGAATTAAAGGGTGGATGGATGCCTTGTAGTCTACAGTAGTATTTTACATAAAGCAACTCATCATCAAAGACACAACTTTATCAGTTGAAAGGAGTGCCATTTTTGGTGTGTCTCGATGTTTTTCTTGCTCTGCTGTGTGTTGTTGGGATACATGTCTGAGAAAATTATGTAGGGTGTATTGAAGTAAAAAATGCTTTAGGTCTTCTATAACGTGTTTGGACAAAGGTGCTTGATAACCTGGAGCCATGCTGGTAGCACCCCACTAACACAATGGAACTCAGCAATGCTAACCAGGCTTCAGCTGGCAGCAATCAGGAAATTAGTGTATCAGACTGAACACCTATGATTTTAATTTAGTTACAACAGGAATAACCACTTCTACTTCTTCTATGAGGTTGAAACATGGACAGGCGCAGTCTGCAGAGCAACACAGAACTATTGTAGAACTTCTTCTTGCCATTGCAGGGTCATTCCATGCGTATTATTGAAACATACAGAAAGCCACCAAGTCTCATATGTTAAATGTATGTCTTAAATGAACTGAGTTCATTGAAAAGCATGTTTGACATATTGTATCTGCGTGAAGGTGCTCATACTGCTCATGTCACAGCTAGTACAAAGTTCAGAGAAGCTGGAAGGTCAAAGGATGCTCCTTAGAAGGAAAAATAATAAAGTTCTAAGTAACTGTTCCCAAAGGTGGGCACTTCTAGGTGTATGTGAACTGTGTTCCTTGCACTGTATCCAACAAGAGATAAAAGTAGATCTAGGAACCTCAGGGTAGACTACTCCTGTGGATTCAACAGGATTTATGCTTAGAGTTATCTGCAAATAAAATTGGAGCATATCCTTTAATTGAATTTCTTTCTTTTTGTCATGGTTCCATTTGTGGCCTATAGCTTTGAGATGGGCAAGTTTACACTAGTTAGAGTAAGAAGAAAGCTCCTTTTTTAATGAATATTGCTAACTTAGTCTAAATATTACTAGTTTATTTGCTGGTTCTGTCACCACTCAATTCAGGATATGTTGTCGAGGAATCCCTTAAACTACTGTATGTTTGAGAATGTGCATCTTATTCTTGCATCTTACTTTGTTACTACTGGGAAGCATGATCACGTCTTTTGTTAGTAATGTGTTCCTGGTTCAATAGAATATGACCATGTAAGAGACCTCGTGTTTCAGAGAGGTTTTAGTTTATTGCTTGAAAATTTTCTTATATTTCATAAAATTGAATGTGTATGTTACTTTATGATAGGAATTAGGATGCTGGCTTAATACTTGTTAAACATATTGGTAAAATTCACAAGAAATTTCATTAGGAGAATTGGAATCAGTTGGGAACATCGTTATCATTTTGAGCTTTTTATCATTGTTCAAACCACATAAATATTCCTAGTTGGTCAAATTAGGATGACTGCAATCAAGGAGCTGTAAGACGCCACTTGAGCTCTATTTAAATATTTTCCTTTTAAGTCACTTATCATGAAAAATTTAAATCTCTCTTAGATGCTTGTAGCACTTTAGGAATAGATTATAATCTTAAAATGTATTCATCAGTATAAATATAATAAATAGAGTTTTTAAAATTTATATCTGTAACTATAGTGATACATATAAATTACCTAGCGCAACGCTTAAGTAAATTGTTCTTTTTCCTCACTTCAATTAAAGGGTTAGTTAATCAGCATTATCAGTTTTGGTTTTACATACATGCAGTGATTGTTGCTATGTGGAAATGTACCACCTTTCATACTGAGTTCTCTAATGTGATATTTGAAGCTCTTCGGTACTGTAACTCTGATACATGTTTGAGCTGAATCATAGAATGATGTGAGTTGTAAGAGATCTCTGAAGATGATTTGATCCAGCCCTCCCATCAAAACAGATGTCCGAGGAGATTGCACTGGACTTGCATCAATCAAGTTCTCGATATCTCTAATGATGGAGATTCCACAGTATCTCTAAGCAACCTCTTCTTGTACTTAACTACCTCCATAGTGATTTTTTTCCTAATATCTTGCTGGAGTTCCCCCCGCTGAAGCTTTTGCCTGTTGTGTCTCATCCTTCACTGCTAACTTCTAAGAACAGTCTGGCTCTGTCCTTTCTGTACCCTTCCAGTAAGTAGTTGCAGACAGCAATAAGATTCTCCTTGAACCTTCTTTTCTCTGTTGAATTAATAGGTACAGGTAATTACGTGAAGCTCTGCTGAAGTCAGATATGTTTGGTAGATTTTGCTTGTGCTGTTGCTGTTTTAAAATGAATCTCTTTGAGTCTAATTGTCCTAGAGAACCTCATAGTCTTTGCCATAGTCTTTGACTTGCCTTACCTCAAGGGAACACTGACACAATGTCATCTCCCTTTCATTATTCATCTTGTAGATTGATATCATGAGTTATTAAACTTTATTAAAAATATTTGGGAAATTAATGCTGCAGCAGTTGTTTTTGGGGTCTAGTGTTGATTTAATTAAGTTTGTTTGCATGTCTAACATTCCATAGGACACATTCTGGGATGATCTAAGGGTCTGCTGCACTCTGGTTTCACTTGAGTTTCTCCCAGAGACGTAACGCACTGGAGCTATGTTTCATCTGAGTCATGTCTATCCCTTTAAGAAACTACTGGGTTTACAGTCTACTATAGCAGGGAAGTGACTATAAGAAGCATTAAGGCTTTGAAGAAGTGTTTGGACACTGGTCTCAACTGGGTTGCCTGTTATGTGTTAAAGAAGCCTTTAGTCTGAACTGCTGGAATATTTAAGCAATAATATGATTTGGAAGTAATTTATCTAAATATGTTGCAGTAAACCTCTCACCTGTAAAAAGTCTGCATATTTTTCTTGTGATTACAGTTTCTCAATAGCATATATACAGATTAGATACATATATTATCTACCGTTTTCTTGATATTGAAAGAAAATTCATTATCCAAGTGTTTCTGTTCCAGTACAATTAGATGTGATTGTAATAATTTCTTGTGGTTGTTTACAGCACATTGCAAAAATTGTTGGCTTCAGGTTATTATTTTCTTATATCATACATTTGTTAGTTATTAAAGGTAAGTGCAGACATCTCCGTGTCTGGGAAAGCCAGAAGTTGAATGAAGTACATATTGTGAATTCAGAAATGCATTTTAAAAACAGCTTTTATGTAATTTTTCAGCAAATGTTTTATAAATAAAGTTTCTTAATGCAATTGTTCATGGAAAGTGAAGTTAATGTTTAACTTTGTTTAACCAAGAAAGTAAATTCTAAATCTCTGTGATGGCTAAATAAAAGTCATGATTGGAATTGCTTTTTAAATTCAAAGATAACGTTATGTTGAGGGTTTTTGGTGAGATCTCTGTGTTATGGAAGAAGAAATTTGTCAAGCCGAGTTCGCGTTTGTGTTCTGTCTTTCTTTTGTTTCCTCTTCAGAGACAACAATTTTATACCCTCAACTGAACACTCAAATATCACTGTTGTTTAGCATTTCTTATGTTTGGATGTCGTGAGAGACTGAGATGATGAGACATTTCTCTGGGGTCTGGCAAGGACTATTTCTTTGAGATTCCATATTTGATTAGGTGATGATTTGGAAATTATTGTTCTTTGCCTGAATTTAAGTTCACGAAACCAATGAAAGCGACACAGAGACAGTGATGTGTAAGTGTGAAAAAATTTTAGCAGTATGAATCTTTTCAGAAGAACAAATAATTTAACTTAATTGCTACTTATTTTCACCATTTTTGAACTTGATTGAAGGCTTGCAGTTTTAGATGGCATGCAAATTATTTTGAAACATGCAGAGACGCACCGTAGCAATTAATAGATAAGCTGAGAAAATGAACGAAAAAGTGCAGAACTGAAATCTAGTTTCCAGTATTTTTTCAGATATATATTTTCTTGCAAGTTATTTAAAGTAAATTTTAACTTTTCAGTCTAATTTTTAAGAAGTGAAGAATAACCTTTTCTCAGAAGAACTTGTAAGAAGAAATGCAATAGACAGAGATCAGCCGAAACTAAAACACTAGCTTGCTGAAAATATATTAATGCCAACATCAGGCCAGTTCTGCTGCATTCTTACTGCCAGCAAGCTCTTAAGATTCATCTAAGCTGTTTAATTCACTCATGAGGTACCGATGTTTTATTTTTCATGATGTCCTTGTCACTCTGCAACGCTAAAAGAGATGAGAAATAGTGAAAATATCAGAAAGAAATATTCAGCATGACCCAGCATTTAAAAATATCAACTGTCTTTCCCATCCTTCTTTTTCAGTGGCTTGAATTTACTAATTACTTGAGTTAGGGTTTAATATTTTTTCAACCTTTAATATTAATTATTGAGTCTTGACAATGTACTTAATCTTACATAAGAATACAATTCTGACTCACAGGCAGTACTGCCAGAGTCAAATCACGAATCCTTTCCCCTTAACGGAGAAAAAATATTCACTGGATTTCTAATTTGAACTTTCTTGCACTAGAATGGCTTTTAGTTTGAGCCTGACTTTTCAGGCAATTCTTATGGCACTTTCTCATTCACCTCAAGCCACTCTGTTACAGTGCTGGGATCTGCTCTCAAGAATGCCTGCAGAACCTATGCAGTAGTTCTACTTTTCTAAGAATTTATATTAAGCAAATTTTTTTATATCTCTGCAGAACATATATACATAATGTATGTCTCCTTGCATCAGACCCTATGTTGGTTAAATAAATTCTTAAACTTCAGTAACTTGGTAGCTATTAGTGCTTATGCAAGTGAGAGTCGAATCAGGATAATTATTTCTCTTAAAGGTTACTGAAGAGATGTATAAATTTGTTTCTTAATTAATATGCATTAAAAGCTTCAGCAGTTGAACTGTAGAACTAGATCATATTCTCAAATGACAGAAGGGGAGAAGTTACTTGTTACGTCTATGAAGCTTGAATAGCATTTGAATAAATGCTAAAGTCATTCTTATGCTTTTCAAAGTAAAAAGATTGTCATCTTTCTGAATGTGAAACAAAAATTGGTTTTTTTTCTCCCACATACAAAGTGTAAACTGGTTTGATGAATGTACAGTACACATTGTTGCAGTATTTTCGTCTCTAACACATGATATGAAATGGATAATTTATTTTAAATATGTCAGATTGAAGTATACAAAGAGCCCTTTTGCCTTCGTTTGAATGCAAATGTGAAGTCAAATATAAGTATACATTACTATATGCAAATGATGACTTGTTCACATTTATATACCTCTAGAACTTCAGAGTTCTTGAGAGTTCAGAGGACTTGCCTGTTCTATTGCATCCATCAGTATGCAAATGAACTAGTACAGAATGACAAGAGCCAAATGTTTTTCACATTTACCTAAGTACCTCTAGGAAGATTTTCAAGGTATGATTTTTAATATATTTCTCAGCTGCTTTGAGGAAAAACCCAATGTGTTCTTAAAATCTGTTAAATTGGATCTGCAGCACTGTGATTAATGGCAAATTTAGGGGATATGTGGAGACATCAGGAGAGTTACTCTTCCTTGCTTCTCTAAGCCACATATAGCTCTATTAATGTTGAAGGAGCTGCTGGGAATTCCTGAATGTTGTATTGTTACTGATGAGTGTGTTTGAAGACAAAGCACAAACCTCTTTGGCATTACAAAACTTTTCTTATTAGATTGCAAATGTGAACCAGAGTGTCAGGCTAAACTAGGGGTAAAGCTGATTGCATCAAATCATCAGCTGAAGAGCTCTGTCAGACGAACTGAAGTGTCCCTCAAGGCCTGCAGGATTTCAGCTGTATTGACTTCTGCCACAAACTGAAGAATCAGGACTAGACTGGATTTTCTTGAAATGTTGGTAGCTGTTTGACAATTTTGTTTCCTTCACTTATCTAAACCAAAATAACAGTAGCAAGCTACAACAGTTTTCTTATGCCTGTTAGATGACATTTTAAAGTGATGTCATTCACACTACAAAGTCAAATAAAGTTTTTATTGTGAAAGAGAGAAAATTAGGAGTTAATAAGCAGATTCCTTTGACTAATATTGGAAGGCCTTTATAGAATCATAGAATGCTTTGTGTTGGAAGGGGCAATGCTTGTGTTGGACAGGTCATCTAGTCCAACCCCCCTGCAGGAGCAGGGACGTCTTTAACTAGATCAGGTTGCTCAGAGCCCCATCCAACTTGACCTTGAATGTTTTGAAGGATGGGGCCTCCACTACCTCTTTGGGTAACCTGTTCTAGTGTATCAGCACACTCACTGTAAAAAATTTCTTTCTTTATATCCAGTCTAAATCTGCCCTCCCTTAGTTTAAAACCATTACCCCTTACACTGTCACAACAGCCCTTGCTAAATAGTTCCTGTTTATCTTCCTCGTAGGCCCCCTTTAAGTACTGGAAGGCTGCTATGAGGTTTCTCTACATCCTTCCCTTCTCCAGGCTGAACAACCCCAACTCTCTCAGCCTGTTTTCATAGGAGAAGCACTCCAGCCCTTGAATGATTTTTTGACATTCTTCTGGACTCCTTCCGATAGCCCCATGTCCTTCTTGTGCTGAGGACTCCAGAACTGGACACAGTACTCTACATGAGGTCTCACCAGAGCTGAGTACAGGGGCGGAATCACCTCCTTCAACCTGTTGTCCACACTTCTTTTAATGCAGCCCCATTATGGTTGTCCTGGGCTCCAAGTGCACGTTTTTAGCTCATGTCCACTTTTTTGCCCATCAGTACCCAAAATCCCTTCTCCACAGGGCTGCTCTCAATCACATCATCCCCCAGCCAGTACTGAAACCACGGATTACTCTGACCCATGTGTAGAACCTTGCATTTGGACTTGTTGAACCTCATGAGGTTCACACAGGCTCACTTCTCCAGCTTGTCCAAGTCCCTGCGGATCACATCCCATCCTTCCAGTGCGTCAATGACACTGCTCAGCTTGGTGTTGTCTGCACACTTGCTAAGGGTGCACTCTATCTCACTGTCTATGTCAATGAAAATATTAAACAGTACTGCTCCAAGTACAGACCCCTGAGGACACCACTTGCCACCAGTCTCCATTTGGACACAGAGCTGTTGACTTCTACCCTCTGGAAGTGACCATCCAGCCAATTCCTTATCCACTGAAGAGTTCACCTATCAAATTCGTATTTCTCAAATTTAGAGAGAAGGGTGCTGTCAAGTACTGTGTCAAATGCTTTATGGGAATCCAAATAGATGGCATCCATTGCTTTTCCCTTGTCCATTGCCATGGTCATTCCATCAAAGAAAGCCACTAGGCTGGTCTGGCAGGACTTGCCCTTGGGAAAGCCATGTTGGCTGTTTCAAACCACCTCCAACTTTAGCATAGCTTCTAGGAGGATATGTTCCATGAATACTACAGGCCTAATACATGACCAGCATTCAGAAATCTCCTCTGCTAGTGTGACGCATTCACAACACTGGAAAAACCGTTTGAGCACTTCTGCAGAATCAATAAATATCTGACAGGCTGATATAAGCTGCAACTAAAGTACTGAACAGCTTCGCACCAGGACTATAGGTATTTACTATCTGTAAAATAGAACAATGAGGCTGAAAGTAAGCCCTCTGAGTTTTTACTAGTAATATGTAGGAAAAAATCTGTACGATGGCTCTGAGCTATATTTTATTTCCCTCTACACTTACAATGCCTGAAAATTTATTTTGTAGTAGTGTCATTTCATCTCAAAGGTCATTGCCATGTGACTGTATCCAGGCCCACTATGTTGGCAGTGCAACCACAGATTTAAGCCACATTTACATGTGTATCCATAACAAATAGATTCAGCCACAATGTAAGAACAAATTCACCCTGCCTCTGAGTGTTTATTAGCCTTCACTAAACCGTGTCTTCGTTGTCAAAGTACAGTGGCCCAGTAAAAACTATTAACCTCTGAGAAGGGTTTGTCTCTTTGTCCTCTGTATACCCTCCTATTGCATAGCTGAAGACAGCCATAAAATTTCCTCTGCACTTTCTCTTCACAAGACTATACGAGCCCAGTTCTCTCAGTCATTTTTTATACATCTTGTTCTTTGGCCCCTGACCGTCCTGGTAGCATTCACTGAACACGCTCCCACATGTTTATGTTTTACTTGTGCTCTGGAGCCCAGAACCAGACAGAGTATGCTGCATGTGGTCACACAAGTACTGAACAAAACCAGAACTTTGGATGCATTTAGAGGCAGATGGAGCTTACCTTTGCCTACACAGGTAAGTACATCATTCTAGAGGTGAACAGATCCTGCACTTTCCACTTTTTATCCCATGAAACCTAATCAGCATCCAGACTAGGTGAATAACTACACAAATGCCTGTTGTTTTGGAAAAAAATCTTTTTTAGCTTTCATCTTTATGTCATACCTGATTAGCAACTTTGCCATCTTCCAATTAGTACTAACTCCCATTTCTCTCAGTAATGTTGAATTTGTTGTTGTATGCCTTTTGATTGAGCCTTTCTGTGGACGTCTTTGCAAAGCCATCAGAGAAGCTATTTGCTCAGGAATTACTTCTGGGATATGGTTACTTCTGAAAGAAATGAGATAAGCTCTGCCTTGCAAATTTGTCAGTTCCAGGAAAATATTGAGTTCCTATTTTTCCTTAGGACTCGCATTTTATTAATTGATAACAATTACTCTGCATTAGATTTGAAGGAATGATTTTCAAATGATTAATAGATGACACAGCTACAAAATATATTTGACTTTGTGATGTTTTCTCAGCTACAAGACCTTACGATTGTTCTTGTTGAACTTCCTAAGGTTCTTGTTAGCCCCCTCTTCCAGACTATTTAAGTCTTTCTGCAGGATGTCTTTCCTTTTCAAAGTGTCTGCTTTCCCACTCAGTTTGTTATTGTCAGTTAACTTCATCAGGGTACACCTTATCCCATCATCCAGCTCACTTACGAAGATATTAAACAACATTGGGCCCAATATCAATGCCTGGGGGACCACACTTGTGACAGGTTGTCAGTTCGAAAATGAGTTTATTGAATGAAAATAAACTTATTGAAAAAAATATTAATCTCAGTCACTTAATTACACCTAGGAATTCCATTATTATCTTCTCTAAGATGGTAAAAGCATAGTTTTATTTCCCTACAATAATTATTTGTAGCCAAAGAAATTAAAAAAAGTGTTAGGAGGCGAGGAAGATCTCAAAGTTTTCTTAAGCTGGCATTGTGTCATATTTTTATTTTCAAGTCTTTACACTCAGAATAGCTGAGTGTAAAGAATTGTGAACTCTAGATAAGAAAGATTAACCTGTAGAGTTTTTGGCCTTTCATGTGTAAAATGGTCTGTACCTGGTTTCACTATACATGCAGTGATATTATTATCTGTTAGACACAAGTGTATTCTGAACTTAAACGGATGTGCCTGAAAATAATAGAAGTTCAACATGGTATTTAATACAACACTTTTCGAGAGCACTTTCTTGAATTTATTTAACTTTGTCTATAAAATACAGGCACATACTACTCTCATTTCATAACAGATCAGAACACTTCTGCTTTGTTTAGTTTAGTGGCTTGTGATTGAAGTTTTGTTGAATTTATTCATTAGTGAAGATATTATTTAGTATAACAAATAATTTACACATTTATATTGAAGGTCAAACGTTTAACATATTATTTAGTATCAAAAACACATTTAGGGGGTGAATTTTATGCATTAGAAAAAAAATTTCACTGAAAGGAAAAATGAAGTGACAGAGAAAGCAGTTCACTTCTTGTTGCTTTCCACTAGTGTTTATTGAAGAAATGTATATTTGAATGAGAAAACTTTCCTCCTAGATACAACTTAACACTTCTTTTGTTGGTTGTTGCTTGAGAGGTAAATTCTTTTGTTTATGATATTATAGTCTAGTATTTTCTCAAATAAACTTGGATTGACTGAGGGCATTGCAGGATTACGTAAAAAAGATACTTACTAAAAAATAACCGAGCACAAAAACCTTATTCTAAAATTAATAGTTAAAACAAGATCCCTAAAAATTGTAAGTATGATTCTATAATTTAGAGATAGGGAGAGAATTGAATTTCAGCGTCTTTTACTTCATTATACATTTTATTTTTCTACTTTAAAATATGTTGTTATTTAAACAATTCTTTTGTGAAACTTAAGTTTAGTTGTGGTGAAGCCTAGAACTATGCAAATTACTGCTTTAGGATGACTGAAACCATCTTAGGCTGGCTGTAACAGGATATGCTCCATCTGCATGTGCTGAATCAAGCTCTGCTTGCCCCAGACATAGAAGAAATGGAACAATAAAAGATAACAAAATGGTCAGAGGAACAAGATTGTTGCTGTAGGAGAATATACTACACATTATGATCTCACTGACTACAAAAATAATACCTGGGAATATTTCCTCTTTATTTCATATAAGCAGGAAAAGACATCCAGCAAAACCACAAACCATCATGTTCAACACAAATAAAAAGAAGACCTGCTGAGAAAACATAATTAAACTTTGGTATTTTCTGTATTGGGGAATTGTATGGGCCAAAATGCTATATGGGTTTTAATAATAGCTGGATGAATTTATGAAGCAGCTGTTAAACATGATAGCCTGTACAGCTTCTACTATGCTCTTTTCAGGAAGCTGAGGAATCCACTAGGGAAAAGATCAATCTTTATTTATTGCATATATTTCTTGTATTCTTTCCCTAAGCATGGTCACTGACTTGTTGGCAGAATGTTGGTTGGCTGGGCTAATGAGCCTTTTGCTTAATTCTGTGTTTAAATATGTGTGTTTTTTCCCTAACTAGCTTTATGTGGCTTTGTTGGCTGGCAAGATCTCTTTAGCATGCATCTATCCATACAGCTGCTTATTTAAAAGACTTCATTGCTGTAAACACAAAGGAAGGCTGGAATAAAATGTTGGTAGAAATATATGATGTCTATAAATAGTTATAGTATAGAATATTAACATTGTTTTTTTGTACTCTGCGGAAGTGTATCTATAATTGCATTAGTAGTGAAGTTTCATGTGGAAATAAAAAATATTTGCATAATATTTTTAACATATTCCTGGTTTCTTCTTTTTCTAATTTGCCCACCAACAGTAGTTCAGCATTGTCCTTTAATTATAGTTTAGTTTGCCTTGGAGGAGATGCTGAAAACCTGCAATAGCAAAGAAAAAAAGAAATTGGAATAAATATATGAAACTGAATGGTTATATAAAAAGGGTCAGTGAAAAATATTACCATGTTTTTCTACTGAGAGAAACACAGAGAATGCTAATTGCACCAGAAAGTACAATTGACAGGAAGTTGTTGTTGCTTAGCTTCCACTCTTAATTATTTTGCACAGCAATAGACAGGCATATGGAGTGTCTTCTTTTCTGTAATCTGGAAGATGTTTCTGACTGTATGACTCTTCTTTCTTAGGTCCTGTTTTCTTGTTCTGGGCTAGGTTAGGAGTCATGAAGGAGTGTCAAAAGAGAGCTAGTTTATGTGTATTGTTTGCTTTTACAAAATAAAACACATGCATAATCTGCATGTAAATATATTATTTGTGTTTCACTTTTCTTTCAAGGAAGCATTTGTTGTCAGCTAAAAAATCTAAGAAGTAAAGCAACTGGTATCCTTCCTGATTGAGGTAATGCTCTTTCCTGTAACGTGCCACAATGGACCATCCCTGAGGCAGCTTCTAATAAGTTGCAGAAAGAGTTCAGGAACAATTTTAAAAAGAATTCCATAGGTTTCACCATTTTTCTTACCTAGATACTAAGGACGTTAAATTGTTCCTTTTACCTGGAAGGAAATTGAGCTAGGACACAAATCTGCATGCTTTATATTGGCATAATAAAATGCTCTTTTGAGGGTCAACTGCATCTTTAGAAAGTGTCAACATTTCTCCTGACATAAAGGTTAGGAGGAATGGTGTCATAGATATTTACAGAGATCTAGATACTTTAATAAAATCCCATTTGAATGAGACAGGATTATAAAATAGTAAAGACAAGACTAGGTGAATTGGAGAGGCTTATGTACCTGCAGCTGTCATAAAAAATGTACGTGTTTCTTTAAAGTTTTTCTTTTTACTTCCTTTTTCCTAGTATCTGGTGGTTCCTCAGCTAATGATCACCTCTGGAATTGAAACAACTGCTAATATTTTTTGGTAAAGTAATAAGGAAAAAAAAGACCTATGCATAAGATTCCTTCTGCCTGCCAAAGTTACTCTTAAATATTGCTGTACCTAAGAGTTAACTTTTGAGTCCAGCAACATCAACAAGTGGCTAGGTTTCCTATTTAAGAAATAAAGAAATTGGAGTCATTTTAGGGCAATCTCAAAAAGCCACACATTGAGCTAGATGAATGCAAATGCTGCCCAAATACATAGTTTTGACATCCTTCTCTCTGAACCTCATGGCTCATCTTCTTTAAAAATTAAGAAGTGAGTGGGAACACTGGTTGACAGTCAATGCCACCACTGTGCATCTTGAATAAAAATTATTACTATGCTTTATGTCAGTGCTCTCTAACAGCATGGATGTGGTGCCTACCTTTGTGTAGAATTGCCTAATGGTTAGACTTCTCCAGAGAACTGGAAATGGGAATTTGTACTTGTTTTTCTAAGGAAGGCTTAGAATCTGCATCAGGACTTTGAAGAGTGGATTTATTATGTAGAATATGACTGGCCCATCTTCAGCTGTCTTCAAATTTATTTATTTTTTTTTATTAAGGTATTTTTATCATTCCGCACTTGCAAAATTTTAGCAACCGAGATATGTACTGCAAAGGAGAAGCATCAAGTAACAACAAAGAGTAAAATGCAGAGACACAGAGAAGGAGTAAAGGATCAGATGTCAGATACTGGGAGTTGTTGTGTATAAGATTTGCTTCTGGAACTATTTAAGATGGAAAGGACCAAGGAGCCAGCACCTCTTATCGCATCTCCAAGGAGCACAAGTTTGAACAGTGCTTCCACTCACTTCTTAATCACTATATCACTCATCAATCATGATTCTATCAGAAAGGGTAATCTCCAAGCCCTGGTGGACTAAATCTTGGCCTTCAGCAAGATCCTAATAAGAAAATATACCTTTAGTGAGTTCCCAAGGCAAAGATTTTCTGTCCCTTTTACCAGTTAACTTTTTGAAATCATAGGGAAGAGATGCTAGGTATTTTAAGTGAGATTTATTATCACAGTATCACAGTATCATAAGGTTGGAAAAGACCTTTGAGATCATCGAGTCCAACCTATGACCCAACACCTACTCCTACTCCTACTTGTCAACTACACCATGGCACTAAGTGCCTCATCCAAATTTTCTTTGAACACCTCCAGGGATGGTGACTCAAGCACCTCCCTAGGCAGCGCATTCCAATGAACAATTACCCTCTCAGTGAAGAATTTCTTCCTAATGTCAATCCTAAACCTCCCCTGGCGAAGCTTGAGACCATGTCCTCTCGTTCTGTCACTGGTCGCCTGAGAGAAGAGTCCAACTCCTGCCTCACCACAACCTCCCTTTAGGCAGTTGTAGAGAGCAATAAGGTCTCCCCTGAGCCTCCTCTTCTCCAGGCTAAACAATCCCAGCTCCCTCAGTCGCTCCTCATAAGGCTTGTGCTCCAGCCCCTTCACCATCCTCGTTGCCCTCCTCTGGACACACTCCAGCATCTCAACATCCTTCTTAAACTGAGGGGCCCAGAACTGGATACAGTACTCAAGGTGCGGCCTGACCAGTGCCCAGTATAAGGGGATGATGACCTCCCTGGTCCTGCTGGCCACACTGTTCCTGATGCAGGCCAAGATACCATTGGCCTTCTTGGCCACTTGAGCGCACTGCTGGCTCATGTTGAGTTTCCTGTCCACCAGCACTCCCAAGTCCCTTTCCGCCTGACTGCTCTCCAGTCACTCTGTCCCCAGTCTATAGCTCTGCATGGGGTTGTTGTGTCCAAAGTGCAGAACCAGGCATTTGGACTTGTTAAACCTCATGTTATTGGAGTCAGCCCATCTCTCCAGCCTGTCAAGGTCCCTCTGTAGGGCCCTCCTACCTTCTAGCAGATTGACACTTCCTCTCAGCTTGGTGTCATCTGCGAACTTGCTGATGAAGGACTCGATCCCCTCATCCAGATCATCAATAAAGATATTAAACAGGACCGGGCCCAGCACCGAACCCTGGGGGACGCCACTAGTGACTGGCTGCCAACTGGATGGAACACCATTCACTACCACCCTTTGGGCTCGGCCATCCAACCAATTCCTAACCCAGCACAGAACATTCCCATCCATGCCATGGGCTGCCAGCTTGTCCAGTAGTCTACTATGGGAGACAGTGTCAAAGGCCTTGCTGAAGTCCTGGTACACCACATCCACAGCCTTCCTCTCGTCCACCAGGCGAGTCACACGGTCGTAAAAAGAAATCAGGTTGGTCAGGCAGGACCTGCCTCTCCTAAAACCATGCTGGCTGGGCCTGATCTCTCCCTCATTCCTCAGGTGCTGCATGATCGCACCCAGGATTATCCGTTCCATAATGTTGCCTGGGACCGAGGTCAGGCTGACAGGTCTGTAGTTACCTGGATCGTCCCTACGGCCCTTCTTGTGGATGGGCGTCACGTTGGCCAACTTCCAGTCTTCTGGGACCTCTCCAGTGAGCCAGGACTGCGAATAAATGATAGAAAGCGGCTTAGCAAGCTCATCCACCAGCTCTCTCATCACCCTAGGATGGATCCCATCAGGCCCCATAGACTTATATTTGTACATTTTTTTTTTCCCATGCTGTTGCTGACAATACTCAAGGGTTACTCTGAGAAGTCCAGTCTTGGCTTCCACATGTCCTACAGAGAGTCACTGAATTGTAACTGGACATATAGACTGTGTTTCCAGTATAAAAATCTTATGAATTTTTTTACAGATGAAGAATAAATTCAATGTATGTTCTTTTCATTTAGAGATAATCATCTGGGATCTGATTCATTACTCTTTGCTGAATTCCATTGTGTTTAGTAAAATGTTAACAAATAAGGTTCCTCAATGTTGTATAGAGAATTTTAATGTCTGGTTCCTTTAGTATTCATCCTGTTAAACACACCCACACCAGTTGCAGAATCTTGACAAACTCCATTCTTAAATCTAAATAGGACAAATAATATGTTTTATTAAAAAAAAGAAATATATGCTTCTCTATCTTCCTGACTCAGTCTTACAAGCTAACAATGCAGAATCAGTATGTACCTAGGTATATATATGTCTTGAGAAGCTAGTAAGTGTCTTGCATAGAAGTGCACTGAAAATAAGTAGGGATTTGTCTCTTTGACACTGATCCTGGCAAAACATTGACATCAGTCGGTGCTGTGGAGCCCAGTAAAAAGAGCATAGCAATTAAAGGTTTCTTGCACTGTTTGTTGTCAATGTCCACTATATTTTTTCCGTCTGAAGTCTGGGAATCAAATTTTGAATGTGGACATTGTTTACTCTGGGATTATTCATATTTTGTTTAATTTCTCTCAGAATAGATAAAGGGTGATTTCCATAGGTGAATGGAATCTGGCAGTCCAAGTAGAAATTGTATTACTGTATTTTATTTTATTACTTTTATTTTATTACTTTATTTTATTTTATTTATTCGAAATTACAGCACTTCTCTTTTCTTGGTGCAGAAAAATTTTTCCAGGATTAGACACAAAGCACGATTCTGATTTAAAATGGATCTTTCAGAAATGTACCTCTTTGTATCAGTTCATTTTCTCTTGTGACCAGATTCAGTTAACACCAACCACACAACAGGGTAGTATGTAACTAAACTTCACTCATTCCTGTATACCTGCTACATTGAGGTATTTTCTCCACTCTAAGACCTTAATTTACTACCATCTCACATAACTGAAATAAAATTGTTACACAGAGACTGACAAGAACTGTTTTTCTACAGAAAATGTCACAAAGATCTGCCTTCCTTCCTATGTGGGCCTTCATCCATATTTTTCCTTGCAGGCTTTTTGCAGTAGATGTCCTGGGATCCTGCGTGGAATGCTATTGCCAGCTTCTCAATCACCTAACTCCTTTTCTCATTGTGCAACAATATTTCATTCTCTTATATTCTCCTCTCCTTTGTTTTTCTCCCTTTTATTTTTCTCTTCGTTCTTTGATTTCAGTGATCCATACTCTAGCAAAATCCCACACAGAGAAACAGTCCCACTAGTGCCTATTATGCCCTTCTCAGAAAAAGCACCAAAGTGCGATAGATTCTCTTGTAAGTTATACCACTTCAATGTACTTTTTGTATCAACTGCTTAAGATCCACCTATTCTGTTTTGTGAAAAGTCCTCCAGAGTATCTTCCCATATTGATAAGACTCTTACAATATGTACAAAAAAAGGAATAAAATCTCATATTTCATTCATGATATCCTTGTTTAGACTTGTTCTTGGCTGCATGATTAATTATGTAAGATAAATAAATAATTTATAAATTAAACATGTATTGAACTTTTTAACGTATATATAATTATTTAATTTACTCATGTGTTCTTTAATCATTTGCAGTGAAACTGTTATAATTAATGCTATTTTAAGAGCGCATGAGTATAAAATTGCAGATGTCTTCAAAGGAACAGACTTCATTTAGGCAGGAGGTGGTAATTGAAATAATTGAACCTCACATTGTAGTTAAATTTGCCTCCTGATTCTTTCTTTAAACAGTCACAAAAGAATAAGGAATAAGAATAAGTCCTTTAAACTTTGAGATGAGATTAATTTCATGTCAGTGTACCCAAGACAAAGAGAAAAGAAGGGAGAGTGCTTGAAATGAGGCTTCCGTGTTCTTCCTCTCGAAACATCTTCTATTTGAACAAATCTTTCTGACAAGATTTTCTTTTTGAATATGTGAAAAGGCAAGGCTGCATAGTGTCAGACACTGGCAAGCCTCAGGACAGGCTTTTCCAAACATTTCAAAGTGCTTACGTCCCTCTGAGGCCCTTTTCTTGGGGAAGGGACAGGACTGCCGTGAGTCAAACGTCTTTCCTTGGATGTCCCTCACAGAGCTGAGCAGACAGCCCTGAGTGTGGGGAGGACATAGAGAACCGTGAATCTCTCCTGCCCCTGCCTCGCTGTCCGGTACAACATCTGAGCAGACTAGATGAGTATTTCCATTTGTCTGTGGCAGCAAAACCAACCTCTGGCAGACAAAGCAGAAGACACAAGCAATATAAAGATGTTAATGATCGTGCAATCGTTGTAGGCCTCTGTCTGAAAACACACGGCTGAGCCTGTAGGACTATGGAGTGAAGAGGGAGTGGAAGTTGGCTGTGGGTTACCCAGCCGGATTAAGAAAAGATGGGTTTTGGAATGGGCTGGGGGATATGGAGATTACAGCAAATGGACTGAAAAGCAGAGCCTTGTGGTGTCGCCTTGGGGTAGAGCTGCACACTAATTTTACAAGAATTATTAACACCTTTATTTATTAATAAACATTTATTTAGTTCATTTATTAATAATTAACACCTTAATTATTAACATCGTTATTATTGTTGCATAAGATTCCAGGCAGAAACCTCCAGTTAGATGATACTTTTATCCATTCATTTTCTTTTTCCTGTAGTATGTGAGGTCACCCTGACTTTCTGGCCATCTTACGGTAACCTGAAAGAATTTCATTTAAAGAAAGCTTATGCAATACAGATGTAAAGTGCATCATGTTGTATAATGATTTTCTTGTCTAGTTCATACAGTAGAGAGCTCATACGGTAGATTTAAGATGCTGACAAGTTATTCTGCCCTGGGGGGATGAGTTCCTTTAAAGTTATTAAGGTTTTACTGTGAAACGAGAAATAGTGCCTTACACAGAAAATAATCCCATTGATTTTGTGTAGTTTTTTTGTCTTCCAAAGACAAAAGAAAACACTTTTGAGTAAAATGAGGAGACTGAGAAGAGAAAGACTATTTCTGATGACTGTTAACATTTTTGGCTTTTAACGACTTGTCAGGTACTGCTTGTTAAGAGGGAAAAAAAATAGAAGAGAAATTTTAAGTTTTCATAGATAATTATTAAAAAAGCCTCAACTGTACTTGCCTGTCAATTTTATGTGAAAATGTGTTGGTTTTAGTAATGTAATAATTCTAATTATAAATGGTGAAAAAACCCCAACTCTATATTGTAATCCTAGAAAGTACAGGCCCTGTATGAAATCCAATGGAATTGTATTAGGGTCTTCTAATGTGTTTGTGGTGGAACTTATCTTACCTCTCGTCTCAATGGTCCCCTTCCATGGAATGTGCACACCTTTACACCCCTCTCTCCATTCAATGGGATAGGAACCCAATTTCCCCTCCCTCCTTTAAAGCCGAAGAGTCAAAAAGTGACTAATCTCGCAGTAAAGTGTTAAATGAACATAAGGGGTACAAGATTTGACTTTAAAACCAAATTTTATTTTAGAGTTTATAGTAGGTGACCAGTGTTATATATTAAGACAGCTAGGGCAGATGTTAAAGCACTTGAAGTACACATCAACTTCAGCAACAGCTGTGAAATACAAGTCTTGATTATATAAAATTCTTTATTCCTTCAGCTAGTATTTCTAGAAGAAAAATTCGCCTAGCTGACTTGATTTATGTAGTTTTGACGTATGTAGTTTAACTTCATTGCTGGAAGATTGCTACTATAGCACACTTCAGAGCTGAAAAAATTTGTGTTGGTCACGTATTTCATTAAGTATTCTAGTTTTTCACTAATCACGATTGCAAAAGATATTTCAAGAGAGATGTTCCTGTTTTGCTATTCCAATATATTATTGAATGAAGATGGAAGTATGCCCAACAAAATACAGGGTTAGAAAAGGGATACTAAAATTATGGGGAAGAGAAGTTAAGAGTAAGACCACAAGTCTTGGCTTAGATCTCCTCATTCTGACCTGATCTACCATTAATGTCTCTGAAAGGCCAAAGCTATAAAAGCATGAACTGAGCTGAAGAGTTTCACAATTTGGCTATGGATATCGTAACTATGACGACAAAGCCCACAGCAAAATCCAGTCATCTCCTGTGTTTTCACACAGGGTTGCTTTATAACCAGTTCTAAGAGGGATAAGCAACCTCAGCTCGTTATCAATATACAAGAAAAGTATCTTTAAGTAGCCTAAATACTACTTTTGGTTGTAGAATCCTTTAGACCAGAATCATGTTGACCTAGAACCATGACAGGCGCTTTTGAGATCTGTTTGTCAGAAAGGTTTTAAACTGTACATTTTGTACCTTTCTGTTTCACTTGGGCTTTGACTGATTACACAAACAGGTTCACTTTGGTGGTGACAGATTTTCTTTTCTAGTCTGGCAACTTAGAAGACCGACCTTCACACAACAACATTTTGCCCATACTTAGCATTTCTGAAATACATTTTAAACTTCTGCTTTGAAGTCCAGCTTTGGAGCTCACACTTAAACATAAGTTGAAAAACCGGGGAATATTTAGGAAAGAACTAGAGGAGTGGTTTGGCATTTGGAAAACTAGATTACATTGACAAGGTTTAAGGAAATGAATCTATTTCTGTCTGGGGGGAAATGTTAAGAATTTATTTGACCACAGTCTATAGGAAAAAAAAAGAGCAGCTAATGGGAAGTAGGGAACTTTTTAACCTTATAGATGAAGAACATAAGATTTTGCTTTTATATTATTAGAATACACAGTATGAATAAGGTGCAATTTTTTTTAGCTGAATGATGATTAACCATTGGAGTAAGTTTTTTTGGCATTTGAATCTTCTGATACTCATCCAACAGAAGAATGAAAAATCTTTCAAACCCTTATGATAGACACAGAACGGTGTCAAATAATATCTGCCCTGGGATCTGGATCAATCATCCTTTTTACTGATCTGACCTTAGCTCACTGAAGTGGAAGGTAGAAAAGCTGGTCATGGAGAAAAAGCCTGAATATTCCTTGTGGAGTGTTTTTCCCCATATTTTCAGAATAATTTTATTAAAGTTGCAAATTTTGCTATAGGATTTTTTGAATTTCATTCTATAAAAAAGTAGAAGGAAAGAATATCTCAAACCAGGTATGTGCTTTTCTTTGTTGAGATCGATAAGGGTGTACTTCCATCAGGCTCTGCATAGAAATAATTGTCTGCTTGGAAATTCAATACAGAAATTACACTAAATAAATCAAACAACTCCCCAAACCTTTCCATACAGGCACAGATCCCTTCACCCACACTGGATAAAGAAGCAGAGTCTCTCCCTTGCTCATCAGAAAAATTAATTTGTATGCCTTATTTGGATAAGAGTTACTTGGGCTGCAGGCATTATAACTAAAACAATACTTATGTTTACATCACAGTTTCCTCTAAAATTTTTAGAATTCAGTTATAATAGGGACTTCTGGGAATCTAGAAATTCGTAGCTTCTGGCTACCCTGCAAGAGTTTGTAAATTCCTCATGTCACACAGTCCACCCAGATTCTCTGCATCTAGCCCTGCATGACCCCAGAAAAAAGTAAAGTAGCTTTTCCTGCAGCGTTATCTGGAGATTTCGGCTACAATAGTAACTAATTTGCAGGTTACCTAACTTATCCAGTTAAGGTAATCATTCCTGGCAATTCTTCACAATGTTGAAGTTACTTGGAGTGACTCTAAGTTACTTGCTCAGACCTCAAGCTATCTCCTTTGCTTTCTTTTACTTGTAGGCAAATATAAACCTTTATACAAGCATTGGTATTTCATTTTTAAAGCTCAGTGATATCGTTACAGGGTCTTGATTTAGACCTTGCTCGCTTCCCTTCATAACAGACCTGGTTTGTATGTCATCTTTAGCAATCTTATTGTCCTCGTTTGGGCCAGCAGTGGTCTTTGGAAGTGGACAGGAATTACCTCCTTTCTGGTGAAATTAAGTCAGCAGATGCACTCCAGGAACTAACGTACTCTACTCCAACAGCTAACTGGCTGTCCCTGGGACCAGCATAGTGCTAGTCCATAGTAAAACTCCCAAAATGTGTATTTGTCTATTGTTGCCAATGGTAGGTACATCCTCAGCACTAATTGTTTCACCCATAAATCTGCTTCTGTTGGCAGCTCTGCCTCTTGTTAATGGAAATGTAGGCTCAACAGTCTTTATATTTTTTAATTCCTGTGGTATCTTTCCATGACTTGTAGTAACTGAAATGGCTAGAGGCAAAATACGGAGTTTGATAAATTTAGCTGCAGTTAGCACAAACCCTTGCTGCATCTCTTTATATGTTGTTGATGCAAAAGGGATTGTTTTAAGCTACTGATGATATGAATGTCCATATTTATAGTTTTAAGGGTGTGTTGATGTAGGACTTGTAAAAAGGGTTATGTTAATTAGAGAAAATAGGTTTGAAAGAAAACTTAGGAAAGCATGAATCCATACATGCAAATCATTCCTGACCATTATTTGTTGAATCACAAGGTTTCTAGTTTTATAATCTAAGTTGTAAACACAGTATGCAAAATGCTACAGATTTTCCTAATATATAATTTAATTCCCACAGAAACAAAGGACTTAAAAAATACATAAGCATGATAGTACAAAGCCTTTTACAACATTTCCTTACAATAAGTGACAACAAGAAATGGGTCTAAGCAGAATACCTTGATGAATATGTGGCATTTCAAACTTTCACTTTGCATTATCTTTGGAAAATTTCAGCCAAAATGATACAGTAATTTTTTTGGTCACTTCATTTATCAGGCTCTCTATTTTGCACCTTACACACTGTTATACTGTCACATGAAAGATATTTTGTTTTGCTCATGCTGTAATAATCTGAAATTTTACCTTTAAAATTCTCTAACCTTCTTAGACGTTTGGAGAAAAGGTTCTGTCTTTGCCAGGGGTGACTTTTTGCCATCTCTGTGAAAACTGAAATTGACAAATACTGGGTAGAGTATTTTTGAGTATTCATAGTTAAAATGACAAAAAAATTAAATCAACGTTTGTCTCAGATCCCAAGATGATGCTCAAGTTTCATTTATATCATCCCTATAGAATAACTGAACATGGTCCATGTAGCTCAGGAATGACCATACAGAATAGTTGTTGCTGCTACAAAATATTTGAGTATATTGGAGGTCAGAGTTACAAGAGTTTCAGAGGCTTTGCCTCTTAACTGGTTTGTGGAGAACCTGGTCTGAAGGAGAGCAAGTAAACAGTTCTTGCTGTGGGGAGCGGAGTAAAAGCAGAAGGGGGAAACGGAATAAATTCAAAGTGTGGTGAGACAGAGGCTGGAGGAGAATCAGAAAACAAAAATGGAGAAGGAACTCGAGAAAGCAGCTGATAATGAAATAGGGCAAAGAACAAAATTGTGAATTTTTCTGTGATAGTTGGGTGAGGAATGATAGAGATGATGCTGTTAGGATTGGAGAAAGGAGAAGAAACAGGAAACTGTGAGTCAGCTGTTCAGAAGCAGAATGATGAAAACAGGAATTAGAGTGGGGTAGTCAAAGAATGATCTATGCTGGCCAACTACATCAGAAACCAATTATAGAACAGGGTTAGGAATCTCTTTAGTAAGGCAGGATCCCAGGCATGGGAATCATTTGGGAAAAACTGTGGTTTTATCATGTGTTTTCTTTTCCTTAGCACACCTCCTAGAAGCTTAGAAATAAATGCACAGTGAGCCACTAAAGTGCTTAAATTACTAAAACCACTAAAAGTTAGTATGAATAGGCTAGTTAACTAGGTACAATTAACAGTGTGCAAATGCACCATTTTTAGCCCTTGTAAAAGTTTATGCAGCTCAGTGGTCAGGTGCCAGTGAAGAGTTCAGGGATTTGATTTTAGAACAACATAATTAGACTATGAGTCGTCTTCTTTAATTCATGCCCTTGCTTTCAAGCAGTGGTGATGGCCTTGCCAGAGGGAGCAAGTTTGGACTTTGGTTTGGGAAGCAGGATAGGAGCTGCTTTTATCACAGGAGTCCTGATTTTGTATCTTAAAGCACCCACTCTCAGGCTGTTTCATAAGGTGGTTTCAAGCCCAAGAGCTGATCCAGTCAGTGTTTCCTTTGGAATTTATCATCTGATCTGCACAGATCTGCGCAGATCTGATCTACCAGTGTCTAAAAACGCTTCTTCAGAGCTCTGTGTGGGCAATGTGCAAGGACTTTCTACGGAATGAAGGGAGGGCTTTTTGAAGATTCAAGCTTATTTCATATACTATATCCCTTGAAGTATTTGAGGCAGAGGTGGTGAACTACGGATCAGATCTCTGTACGTTGTTGGAATAAGTAGTGTAACCTTGCCATTTAAACATTGATCTAAAATTTTGCCTCTGAATTTCCTCTTTACATCGCTTTTCCATTGCATGATCTATATTTGTGAATAAAAACTATGGTTTAGATTGTAGTGGAGTTAAATACAAAAATATAGAAAATAGTATCTCATCAGCTACATCTGGTCAGTTAGCAGCTGCCAGTCTGCTCTGGCTGTTGCTTTGGGAAAGCCATGGCTTTGCCAGCTGGCTGTCTTGGCAGGGACTTGATGAGTTACTTTACTTTTTGGGCAGCCTTGAATGATGCCCTAAAATAATTTCAACATGCACTCCTTACATTTTCCTTTTTTAATGCTTAGTTAAGCTCTTTGGGAAGGATTCTCTATTAAAATGTGTATGCATGTCTCATGTGTTCCACCTAACATGGCACCAATGCAGAAATATTTGCTTTTAAGTCAAACACACTTATAAAACAAAGGTGGGCTATGGCAGCTTCATTGAAAATTGCTGAGAGCTGTGTCCCACAGCTCTCTGGAGAATGCCCATGTCATGCAGGGGAGCCCAGTAAAGGCAACTAGTACCTACCCAGTTCCTTCCCATCGAACAGGGTTGAAGGCTATGTAGCCATCTTACAGCAGTGGAGTACTTAAGCTAAGCAATGTTTATTTACTCACGAAACACAGCTTATTCCTTTTGGTGTCAGTTGGATATCCCTGTACTCCTTTGGGACATGTAGCTAAAATAATTTCACTGTGTGTACCTGTGCCATTTTGTGGCTATCTCAGGAATTGTTCTGCTTTGCATAGTCCGAGATTCACAAGCAGCAAATATTTTATCATCTGAAGTTTGGCATGTGATTGAATTAGAGTTCAATTTGATAGTTAAAATATTCTCTGCTAATTTAGGCTGGTCAACATGTCAGCTCCTTCAACACTTCAACAAGAAACAGAACTGATTACCTTTCTGTAGCCTCTGGAAGTTACAAAATTGATCTGGAGCTGCACTGCAATATTTTGCTAGTGCGGCGTATTGACCAAGTTGTGGGAATGTTTCTTGTTTTTCTTTTTTTTTTTTTTTCTTTAATACAGGTCTGCTAGGAAAAATGAAGAAGAAGAGGAAAAATTGTATCTGAACATAAGACAGACACCTGCAAACAGTCTTTTTCAAGTGTAACTTTAACTAAAATAAGGATATTTTCAGATATCTGTGTCACTACTGAGCCAACTTGCTATTTGAAGTCAGTGAAACAGATGTGTCTTGGAATCCAGCTTTGCAAGTGTTTTGTTCCAACAGTCAAAATAGCAATGACTCAGAAATAACTGAATGGCTTTGGATCCATGATACCGATAAATTAAGGTAATTTTATTTATTTAAGACATTAAAAATTACTTAATGCAAAACTGTTTGTGATTTTTGAATTATATTTTTTCTGATTGTTTAGAAGAAGAAAAATTTCAGAAAAATGAGAAGCAGGCAGGGATGTCCAGCACTTTCAACAAAAGATTCTTGTGTATCCTTTTTTGTCCAGATTTTCCATAGGCAAATTGCAAGCATCTCTTGTGGTCTCTTCTGCTATTCTACTTGCAGTGTCTTAGTTGAAGCACTGAACTAAACCTGGATTTTGCAAATAAGCTATCTATCAGATATAAAATAGTTCTTACTCCCTTTCTAATACAATATATATCGAACTTTTCTATAAAAAGCGGTGATGTCAAGGAGAGGGATTGAGAATAATTTACTGAGAAAGATACTGAAACCTGTTGGTAAATACACTCTCCAGGAATAGAAAGTTTCAAATCCCACTAAACAGAACAGGTATGTGCTGTCATCTGATTGGAAGGCCCTGATTTTGGGCTACTTGGCAAAAAAACCCCTGCATCTTCCCCATCAGTTCTGTGAATATCTTTCCATTATCTTCCCTCTGTCCCATTAGCTGTTAATATTTAGGTGTTAAAAAAGTAGAAGAGAGGTTCTTAATTCATTCTGAAACAATAAAAAAACCATGCTTTTTTTTCTTTGTTGAAGAAAGCAAAGATTTTTGGTTTTGATAGACATACGTGTTTTTTCAACCAGTTTTGAAATTGTCGTTCACAGAATCATAGATTTAAAAGCATGTATGGGAAATTAATTTCTCAATAGGAAGAGCAGATAGTACAACAGATAGTCTAAAATAGTCCTGATTTCAGAATAAGCAGGATGAGAAATATGAAGATGCAGCTTGAAAAGAACCGTGCTGCTTCATTCATTTTAATTTGCACTGTCCTCAGGATGGACTGGACAAAATAAACATTTCTCAGCACATCCATCTACAGCAATAATTGGTAATTTAGTAAAGTACATTTGCAGCTCGAGAAAGTTCCTTCATAACTGCATTAAGCAAAACACATATCTTCACCATTGTTACAAATAATGCAAGATTATTCCATTTTTAACTATTATTCTGAAGGATTTATAGCATTGAAACCCATTAAATAGAAATGCTCTAACCTGTTTAATACTGGAGTTTTAATGAATTATCTATGAAAGTAATTGCATCTAGACAGTGCTAAATAGCAGAACTAGGTTTTGCTTTTTTTTTTCTCCCATTTTTTCTCTTTTCACAGAACAGCTTATGTAAAGTAGTTCTACAATAATGTTTAAAATGAAATTTTGACTTCGTGCCACCATCCACTGATGAACATAATTGATGTGGGTTCAAATAACATTCTTTTAACTTTCCGTATACTAGGATAAGACAGATAAAGACATATGATGCCAAACATATTTCATGTCAGAAATTATTTTTCTGGACATAAACTTAAAGCTGGATGGTATTGCTTCTCAAAATTTGGCTTTAAATCTTTTACCACAAATGAATTAATAACATGAAGACCTAATGAGGTATAATGTTATTAATAAATTCAGTATTTATTTGAAAAGTACACTAATATATGAATAATTTTGTTTTCGTTTCTTTCAACTGAACTCAGAAAGATTGCTTTCTGCCTGCTCTTCCTAGACAGCCATGCATAAGTAAGTCCCCTTTTATTATGTGTGCTGTACTTTTGTAGCATTAACAAGTTAGTCAAACCAGATTTGAAGAGCTATTTGCAGCAGAATGAAGAGTCGAGCATAGTTTTCCCTTGAAAGCTTCTTTTTCCTTTTAGTTCACCTGAAAAGAACCTTCCATCATTGAATGAGCTCCGCTTGCTGAATGCTCCAAATGACAAATAAAAAGGGAGTCTAAAAAGCCTCTTATTTTTGCATAACAAGACAGAGGCTGTATCAGATTTCTCTACTACGTGTGATTAATGCACCTCTCCTATTCAGCCTGTAGTCTTCAAAGTGTGCTTATGAAGATTAAGTCTGGTTAAACCAAATGTCAAAACGAGGCACAGACGTGTTGATATTTGTTTTAACATTTGTAACTATGTATGAGTGGGAAAGTGGTCAAAAGATGGAAGAAAATGAGGGACATGGTATGAATATCTCACCAATTGCCATCTATCAAGCAAAGCTACAGCACTGTGTACCTTGAAAATAGTTCTGAAAGCTTGTGACCAGCAAGGGGCAATAACGTTGGTAATATACCTCATGATTAACAAATTGAATGCAAGGGGTAAAAAGAAGATATCTAATCAACAAACCCCACTAGAACCCCACGTTAGCTTCTCAAATGTACTTATACCTGCAAAAGCATTTTTTGAAAAGGTGAATAGTAAAGTATGGATTCCAAGAATGTCCCCTTCCGTGGTGAATAGCTTAACATGCTCTGTCATACATTTTTCAATTACTTTTGTTAATGTTTTTTAAACATACAAGACCAAGTGGATTATCTCTTGTCCTTCAACATGTACGGCCAATTGCCATTTATTTTTCCCACAACTGATTTGTTCTTATTTTCACATTCTGGGTCAGATTCTACTTCAGCTTTGGCCTGGTTGTTGAGCTTAATAGCTACCTCTTGCTGACAGTTCAGTTGTGTATCTTTGTGATAGCTCACTCACTTAAAATCAATATGCACTCGTGCATGAAAACATTACCAAATAATATTTCATATCATCAGTGGCTAATAGACCTTTGATATTAAACACCTGTCTCTGTTACTATCTCATAATGCTCTCCCAATGCAGTGACCTATTCAAATTTATTTTCTCCTCTGGGATTTATCCTTTCTTAAATTGTTCTTTACATTAGTCAAATTCTTTCCATATTATTCACACAAAACTTATGTCATCTATGTAGTGGTCAAAAGTGAGCACAGATATTACAGACTGAATAGTGATACCCGCAAAGACTTACGGTGTCATTTTGACATCCTGCCACAAGAATAACAAATAATATGAAATATAAGAATAAAAGAAAGCAATGGGAACAATGTCGTATGTTTACTTATGTACGGTACATAGCTCGATGGACTAACTTTAGAAATATCAGTGAACTAGACATGGTCTTACAGAGGGAAAATAGTTATTACACCAAGATCTCTTGAGATATGAGTCATGAATCAGGGGAGAAAAAGGCATCAGTCTTCAGTTTATCAGAAATCAGAAAGCTATTTCTGGAGAAACTGTAGGAAAAATGACAGGTAATGATGAGAGAGTATAAAGAACAGTGGAATTTCAGGTGTATACATATTTCCAAAAGCATTTCTGAATATAGGGATCAGGTGACAAAAAATGATGAAACAGAGATTTTGAGAGATGTCAATAGAAGGAATGTGAATGGCCATTGGTACAGGAGAACATGACAGCTGGAAAAAAGGGTAGCAGGTGACAGAAAACAGCATGTGAGCAGTAACTTAGCTATTGACAATGCTAAAATCAAGGAAACTGACATGAAGCACACACAGATGGTGGTGTCAGCGTATTTAATTATTGCTTACTGCCAACTGGACCTAAATAAGTCCTAGGACTCTGTTGTCCCAGGCCTGTATAGAGTTAAGGCAAAAAGGCAGTCCTTGTCCCCAGAAGTATCTGGTTTAGCCAAATGGGTAAAATAAAGATTTCATAAATGGAGAGTGTAGTACATTAAGATAAAATTTCCTACCTAGAAAGGAATTTTTTTACAGAATAGTAGTAGCTTAAATATTCTCAAGATTTTTGTAAGCTTCCCAGACGTGCAGGCAGAATTTGAAGAAAGCAACAGGGTGCTTGTCCAGCTGTTGAGAGCTGCTACCCTATACAGGGGAGACTTCACAAGAACAAGTGCAAATCTTCAAAAATCAAATTATGCATAGTAGAGGAAGATTTTATTCTGGAATGACCAAAGCAGAGGTATTGTTTAGAGCACTGTAAGCAATGGTTTAATTGGGAACAGTCTGCTAGAACTCAGTCTGCCTTTGAGTGCCTTGCACCGTGTGCTCCAGGTCTTGCTGTTTTCTGTGATTGTCTTCGGTGATTCCTGATGCTCAGTTGATCTACCTCTTAAAAAGTCTTTAGAAACTGAACTGTGACTACTGAATATGACGAATAGGTTCTGAATAGATAGTGAAGGACCCGAAATGCCATCAGATATGGTTCTAGGTGACATTCACTTGAGAAACATATAGGAAAATAAAATTATTTCTTCTGGGGACTCTTGCTTGGAAAAAAATTTTTTAAACATCCAATCTGATATTCATAATTTTTAAGAGTAAAAGGGACCATTGTGTTCATTTAGTGACAGTTCCTAGGCTGCACGTAATTTCTGCGTAAGATCTGGCATATGTTGAAAAAACACAGAGATCACTTAAAAACATAAAAAAGCTTGAGAATCCACCTCTCTCCTAATATTTATCCAGTGATTCTTTAGCCTCGCAATTGAAATGTAAATCTGAGCTTGAAGTTTATCTTTCATTGTTTTCTGGTTCCTGGATCTCATTGTACATAATTGCTGTTGTAACCAGCTATAAACCAGCAATCTTTTGCTTCTATGTATTCATACATGTGGATCAACTCATACCTTAGCATTCTAATTGATAAACTAATTAGAAATTATTTACATTTTCCAATTTGACTCTTCCTTATTACAAGTTATTTTGAGGAACTTTTTCTAATCACTTCTAATGTTTTACCAAGCAATTTTTTGATTGTGCATTGCACACCATGACATAATATTCCAGTAATCGTCTCACTAATACATTTTGCAGAAATAAATACTAGCTCTTCAGTAATCTTAGTATTTGCTGGCTTAAACATCCAGGAATCACAGTAATTTTCTTATGTATAGCACAGTGCTGAATGTTCATGCTTAATTATCTCATTTATTATGTCCTCAAAATCTTTCTCAGTGTAAATATGTTTCAGAATATGGTCTCCCATTTTGCTCTTAGATCTTGTTTTTGTCTCTGCAAATTGCATGGTCTTCAAAAAAATACTTCCTCTGGAACAATCAGATTACTGTGCATAGCAGCTCTGTACACTGTTACTAGGCAGTCTGCTGATTTTTGTGTGATTTTCAGACTACATATGTGTAGAATACAGCATTTGTTCATCTATTACACATCTTTGCTGTTGTTTACAGCAGTAAGGGAAAGCCTATCTCTATTAGTGAAATATTAATGATATGTAGATTTAATCAGATAGATTAAAGTTGTGTGTCTGAGGCAGCTGGTGCTATTGTTTGCTCTGTGGAGATCTCACAGCTGCAAATGGCAGGACTAGCTGAAGCATATATGAACCAGTTCCTGAGCTGAAGTATTTACAGTCAAACGTACCAAGGTAACTGAAAATGAGTATCAGTTTACATGGCCATGCTCGGGGCTGCTCTACCTTCCTGCCTAGCAACAGCAATCAAGGAGCATATATGGGTGGATATCTTGTGGCAGGATCACCTTTAGCCACTAAGTTCAATCCATTAACATTCACAAGTCAAAACTGCAAAAGGTATAGCTGTCATATTTCAAGAACAATAACGTAAGGTGCATCCTTCACTATACACACTCCTTCTATCCAGAAAGATTGCAGGAGAGTGATAGTGCTTCATATGCTTTTGTTCTAGATTTTGCCATTGAGTCACGATGCAGAATGAGAACTCTTTTGTGAGGGGTTAGCTGATGTACGGTGATAGGATATGAGCTAAGGGCGTGGGATTGTGTTTAGGCTCTGTGGATGAAAATAATGTGTCGCTGTCAATGCACCTGGCTTTGAGTGTTCTCTGTTTGCATGCAAAAAGACTTATTTCTATTTCATTTGAGGCAAGGAGGGAGTGTGCCTGAAAAATAATGCATTAACTGCCAGGTGCAAAGATAAAATTTTGCTCGTTTAAAGTGTTAAGTCATTGAAGTGCTAATGGAGTGGGCCTTGAAGTTGCATTCATTAAAGGCTGTTTAATTGGTCAACGTGACACGAAGGTGCATAAGAAAATCATGACTTCAGAAAAATGGCCAGAAAAACTACAAGTTTGCACGTGTCTGCATACAAACACTTCTCATAGTTCATGTGTCCTGTGGGCTGTACTTTTCGATCCTTTGCACAGAACCACTTGTAATATTAAATAGTGAATTTTAAAATGAGAAAAATTGAGATTTACAACTAATAAACAATATTTTGGATATGTACAGCTAGGTAAAGGCCAAATTAGAACTGCAGAGACCAACTGTGGTGATGACTGGTTGCAAATAGAGATAAACATATTATATTTAGAATAAATATACCATATAAACTAGATGGCTTCAATGAATTCATAACATTAAATTATTCATATAGACACTTGCAATATCATTTCATAACATGATAAACATATCACTTTTAAAAACAACAATGACCAACGAATGACAAATGTAGTTGTCATTTTTTGGACATTATTTAATTTGCAAGAAGGTTCTTTTTAATGCAACACCTATCTTATGTAATATTAATACAGAAGTTTGTTTACCATTGTTTTTATAAGATCTAAGTTTAGACTGAAAATATTTGTCTTTGCACTGATAAATAAATTATCATTACATTTTCTGGGGATTCTTGGTGAACACACTGACACTTCTCTTTTAGTTTTTGTAGTTAATAAGGTATTTTTTTCAATCCCATTTGAGCTTCAGTAATTAAAGTGAAACGAGACAAGTAATTTCTGAAAAGGAAATTGCAATAATAAGATGAATAGCTAAATACAATAAGATACTAAAAAGAAACTAGAGGCATTCTAGCAGTTTATGAACTTCCATGGGTAATATCTCTTACAGACGTGCTGCATCAACTGTCATGAAAATTCTGCCTTCACCAAACTTTCATTATCTGCTATACAATCTACTTGCTTTGCCTACTACTACATTTCTTCTCCCCGAGTATTAAAATGGATCAGGTAGAATTCTGACATATGTACAGTCTTCTCAAAGGAAAGAAGGTTCCTTCAGGAAGGGGATTCTAAAACTCATTCGATCTGTAAATCACTTGTCTTGGATTAAACTGGAAAAAACTGGTTCTGCACTAGCACACTTTAGTTTTCAAGAATAAATTTATCTTGAGTTTTTTCATTTAGAACTTTCTTCTCCTATCTACAGTCCCGTTTGTCAGATATTTTCATGCTGTCTGTTGCATGGCTCGATAGTAGAGGCAGCAGAGACAAGTGCCTGTCCCCTGTAAAGCATGTTTGTCTTGTGGTAGCCTTTGTACTGTAGGTTGGACAGCTCAAAAAAAGGACGCTGACAAATAAAAGTTTTCATACTGATGGTGCATAAGGCTTTGATCCACCACCCTCCTTACGTAAGTTGACTATGCTTTGCAAAAGGAGAGAAGCAGGAAATGAAGGTGTGTAAGGTGTGTTCTGCTATGCAATGTAAAGCTGGTTTGTACTGGGTTTATGAATACTTAATATGATATGCGCTGTTAAGTAAAATTATTGAACATGGTTATTACCTTCTCTTTTATGAGACGTATTACTTTGTCATAATAAGAGTGTATTGGAGAGATAAGAAGAGAAACGATATGTGAGAGGGCAAATAATAGTCAGGGACTTCCACACTCTAATCTGAATAAAACATGGAGGTTAGGAAACATTCCTTTCTGTAGAGGAAGGAATTGGGAAGTTTTTCGTACACCTTTACAGAGATATGATGCAGTTGGTAATGACATTAAATGTTGCAGGAGCTGGTAAACATTAGGGAATTAAAAAAGATGCTCTAGACTCCCTATTCTTGTATTGTCTTTTTTTCCCCTTCTTTCTTAAAAGTTGTGGTTCTTAACATAATACTTAGCTCTCGGATGACCTTTCTCAAAATCTGGTGATTGCTGCCAAAGCAGATACATGCCTTTTAAAATGGCTTGACAGCCTTGCATGTTTTGCTGTCAGGATGCTAGCAGCGAACGTTGCAGGCAGGGGACTGAGGCACTCCAGCTTGTCATGAAACAGCGGTGGCTGTCTTGGGCAGGAATGTATCACAGGCAAAAGCTGTTGGTCAATAAGTAACATGACTTTTCTGTAGCAGAAGCATATTTCAAGTGAACTGTGTTAATGTGTGAGTGTGTGTGTTCTTTCTGTTAAATAAGAAATATTAAATATGAATCGGCTTACAATTATGCATAGTAAATATTAATCGATATTCTGCGTCAGCAGGAACTGTGCAAATGGACAGAGAGCAAAGTAAGGAAATTAAAATCATCTGAACAGACTTCAGCTTGAATTCTGGCATACTACTCAAAAGACATTGCCTTTTTATTGAGTTCCTGAGGTCCAACGACAGGAATCAGAGAAGGAAAATGTAATTCAGTCCCTTTTCTAGCCAACAGGGTGCCTATTTTCCATATTTTTAGATGGCAGCTACTCTGAGTATGTAGCCTCTGTACTTTCTGCTTTAGGAGAGCAACAAAGATGTTGAAGGGGCTGGAGCACAAGCCCTGTGAGGAGCGACTGAGGGAGCTGGGGTTGTTTAGCCTGGAGAAGAGGAGGATAAGCGAGACCGTATTGCTCTCTACAACTACCTTTAGTTGTAGAGGAGATTGTAGTCAGGCAGGAGTTGGTCTCTTCTCTCAGGTGACCGGTGACAGAACAAGAGGACATGGTCTCAAGCTTCATCAGGGGAAGTTTAGGCTTGATATTAGGAAAAAATTCTTCACTGAAAGGGTGATTTGTCATTGGAATGCCCTGCTCGGGGAGGTGGTGGAGTCACCGTCCCTGGAGGGGTTTAAAGGGAGATTGGATGAGGCACTTAGTGCCATGGTTTAGATGATGAGTAGATGTTCGTGTTGGGTCATAGGCTGGACTCAATGAGTTCAAAGGTCTTTTCCAGCCTTGTGATACTGTGATACTGTGATAGTTTTCTGTACTTTTCTATTTCTGTACTTACAGGTTGTAGCAGGTCCTTTTTTTCTGCAGCTGACTCCTGTCCACCATTTTGATTATCTCATTTCTTAAGAGTCCTAGCAGATTTTTAAATGTCATGCTTGGCATATATTTTGCTTCTCTCTTCCCAAGTTGCCTATTTTCTCTTATGTTTTTCACCCTTATGAGGCAAAAATGGGCATGATATATGGGAAGAGGCCTTTGGAGCACTTCAATTTTATAGGATTAAACTTATTTTATTTTAAATAAATGATACAAAAGAAGGTGGAGGACGGCAGTTTTGGAGAACTTGTCAAGATGGTGCTACTTTTCTTCATTATTTTTCTGGTTAGTTCTGTTTTCCCATATTTTATCTACTGTTTCAAATGCTGTGTCCAGCCTCTTTTCCTTTTCTTTTTCCTGACTTCCTCCAGAACATCATTACAAGTCATGACCCTGTACCAAGAGAAGCCTTCAGTTTAGTGTTCTCACTGTTTCAGGATCTTAAGTTCTTGGTTACTGTCTTCTGTCAATGTGTTAATAATTGTGCTTTCTAGTCAGGCATATAGTTACTGCCAACAACAATGTTGTCTTTTTTCCATTTGTACCACATGGTCTGCAAGGAAGGCCCTTGATCTGATTTGCACCTATAATCACAGATGTAACGAAAGTTTATTATCATTATATGTTAGGCAGATTCTAGCACAGGTCTTGGTCTAGACCTATGGCTTCTAGGTACTAGCATCAGATAAACTAATAGTATTTAGTAAAAGAGTGGAATAGGATGAAGCACCTTATCCTTTCTTTCTCCCTTGCATTGACAGAATGGACTGCATACACTGATTTGCTGGGAGATGATGACTAATGATTTGTCTGCTACTTGAATTTACCAAACAACTTCTGAATTTCTTGATTTGTAGCATCCATATTGCTCAAATGTAAATTAAATCTTTTACATAAATTTGGGTTAACTCACTCCTTTTAGCTTTTTAATATCCTGATATGTTTTAAAAGTCAGAAACATTTGATGAGTATTTACAGTAATGATGTGTCATTTATGAGGATTGTGGCATTTTCCTGGTCTTGTTTCAGCAGGAGAAATGAGACTCAGTGCATCTCCTTGAAACCCAGGCGAATTTTTTAGAGAGTATGAATAGGATAGAAAGACTGGCTATTCACATTGACTCTTCCTGTGCTAACAAGGCCAGCTGATCTGTTTTCTTTTTAGTCTTGTCAGTAGTATTTGTTTTATATTTTAGTTCATTCACTTTTCTTTCTGTGTCCTTATCTTAAAACTGTATGCTCATTAAAAATAATCCCTGAATGCAGATTAATTGCTTGTTATGATTTTGGCCTGATCAACTACTTAGATCTATTACAGAGACAGTGACTATTCTCAGGACTAATAAGTATATCTTAAATTGCAGAGTTAGATCATTGACTGAATTGCTGTGCCTCAAATATTTTATCTACTTCATCACTCTGCTGTCTGCAAACCTATCTCAGCTAAGAAGATTTTAATGCTCCAAGTCTCTAAGTAGCTTTAAATAGCTGCCCTATCTTTCAGAAATGAACCTTGACTGTCCCTCAGCTAAGGAGTTTTACCTCCAAAACAAGCTGGCCTGAGTACAGGAGGACATTGTTCAATCATGCACAACTGACAATTTAGAATTTTGTACTTATTAGCCCTTCAGTGTAAAGAATGTGGACTTCAGAACTCTGAACAGTAAGATTTCCTGAATGTGCAATAGTGCCATGCATCGCAGCTTGTTCTGTAATTGTCTCAAAGATGGAGCAGTAAGTAGGGTTCTTTGTAATATGAAAACACCAGGTTTGGAGTTTTTTTAAGGAAACATCTTAAATGCATCTTCTGTAACTTTCTTATCATCAAACCTCTTTCCAGTTAGAAAAGCCTAACGATTTTCATAAATCACTTGCTTTCCAAATTGTTCTAGCATTTTAGAATAGCCCTTTTCCATCCTGAAGCATGTAAAATACTGTATTTTTAATGCTTTCTGGGACTATTTGCATAATTCCAAAGTTGGTAATGTTTCTCTCAAAAAATTATAGTGACAAGATATTTGGTCAAACATTTTTTTTCTAAGCTTAAGGGTACATGCACATGTGTATTTTAACATCTATATTTATTTATGTATTTTATGGATATTATACACACCTACATATACATAAATAGGCTGAAATAAAGGCTGGCAATGTATTTCCATATTCTTGACTTTGCTTTTTGATAATGCACAAATATTTATTATTAATTTCATGCTAATCAAACTCTCTTATCAAATAAAAAAATATGCTTTTTCTCAGTAGCTTTATGATTCATCACATAAAATCTGAGTGCTTCACAAAGATTTCATACTGTTACCACTCCAGTAACTGAACGTATCTATTTTATAGTCAAGTGACTTAATCCAGAAGACTACATTTTCTTAAATGGTCTCCTGGGCTGTGGTTCCTATGACTTGAATTTTAATGTTTTATGTTAAGTTAAATTTCTTCATGTTGAGTTCAGGTGCTGCTGTGAATCATAAGAATTTTGGTAAATCCAGGCTTAGGATCAATTTTAGTTGGAAACATTTCCAAAATGCAGTAAATTACCTTGCTTCTTTCCCTTTGTGCTATTCATTAGGTATATGGAGTGAAGCAGGAATGCTACAGTAAAGAATTTGTACCTCTCTAAGCAGCTTGATGCTCATAGATGCACATGAGATAGGAAAGTAGCAGACGGTGAAGAATGGAAGAGCTGCTGTAAAGGGAAGTTTTTCAAGGTGGTTGAAATGACTCTTAGACCATTGCCTCTTATTTCACTAAGGAAGACAAAAAACCAGAGCATTTGGAGGTGCCTGTTTTGGGAGGTGGATATGAGAGTAGGTAGATGGGGAAATAGGAATAAGGGTGAACTTTACTGCGGTCGAAAACCTTGAAATTCTCTAAGTATCTTTCTGCCCACAGTAAGATAAACTTTTGTCAGATGGAGGAGTCACAATATTTTGAAGGTGTTGGACTAGAAAAAAAAGAATATAAAAGTTCTGGGCATTTCACTACCAGCTTAGATATTCTATACTAATTTCCTTTTGCAAACTTAGTATTCAAAAAGTGAGAGTTCAGTTTAAATGTGAAATTGCCTTTTTTTTAACTGAAAAAGCACTCTTTTGTCTGAGCTGTCACTGCAGCATAATTTATCCTGCATTTATTAAGATGCACATTCAGTTACTTTTCATTTTTTATTTCCTAGGGTTAATTAGAGTTTTAAAGCCTTTTGTATACTTACTCCCCCACTGCTACATAATTATAGCTTCTCTGAATTTTGGTTTGTTACTGTGGCTTCTCATAGTTTAACAGATAAACCTAGAAATAGGAAGCACATGTTCCACATTGTTTAGCAAAAAATAGTTTTGCCTGGTTTAACCATCTCAAACCTAAATGTCTTGTCTACCCTTCTTGACAAGGTACCTCATATCGTCAATGAGGAAAGATAAGTAATGGATAAGACGGTCTGGCCCCATCGTTTTTGCACATGAGTTAGAGTAAGGAATCTCTCTCCTTTGACTAGTAGATACATTCTAGAGAAGTAGCTCTGAGAAGTTTTCAAAGCCTACACTTTTTGGTCCATTTAGACACAACAGTTTCTGTATTTGACTGCTCTCAATGAAGCTCCCTCAAAGAACATTTCGCAGATGACACCAAGCTGGGAGAAAAGTAGATCTGCCAGAGGGTAGGAGGGCTCTGCAGAGGGACCTTAACAGGCTGGAGAGATGGGCTGATTCCAAGAACATGAGGTCTAACAAGTGCAAGTGCTGCACTTTGGACACAACAACCCCATGCAGAGCTACAGGCTGGGGACAGAGTGGCCGGAGAGCAGTCAGGCAGAAAGAGACTTGGGAGTGCTGGTGGACAGGAAACTCAACATGAATCAGCAGTGCGCTCAAGTGGCCAAGAAGGCCAATGGTATCTTGGCCTGCATCAGGAACAGTGTGGCCAGTAGGATTAGAGAGGTCATCATCCCCTTATACTCGGCACTGGTCAGGTCGCACCTTGAGTACTGTGTCCAGTTCTGGGCCCCTCAGTTTAAGAAGGATGTTGAGATGCTGGAGTGTGTCCAGAGGAGGGCGACGAGGATGGTGAAGGGGCTGGAGCACAAGCCCTATGAGGAGCGACTGAGGGAGCTGGAGTTGTTTAGCCTGGAGAAGAGGAGGCTCAGGGGAGACCTTATTGCTCTCTACAACTACCTGAAAGGAGGTTGTGGTGAGGCAGGAGTTGGACTCTTCTCTCAGGCGACCAGTGACAGAACGAGAGGACACAGTCTCAAGCTTCGCCAGGGGAGGACTCGATGATCTCAGAGGTCTTTTCCAACCTTATGATACCATGATAATGTGAACTACTATGTAGTTATTGAAAATGTGAAAATGGTCGAAAATTTGTATTTCTGTGGTGAATACACAAAATTTGTAAGATTAAACTAAGAAACATGTAATTTGAAGACTTTATAGAAGATGTTATTGCAAATCATAACCCTTTTCTACTCTCCTTGGCACACAGTAATATTTTTTTCTTTTGAGATTTAAATCCAGTTCTGAACTCTGAAATGTCCTTGTATTTTTTGTAGATGTTTATTGGATTTTGATCATATGAATTTTGGTTTTCCAGCAAGGAAAATGATCAGGTTTTCCCTGTGATCAAACAGCTGTTTCAATCTTCATATACTACTGAAAGAAAAATTTAGTAAAACTCTGTTGTTTTTTGAGGGAAACACATTTCCCCTCTGCAGACTCTGTCCAAAGGAGATACTTCCTTCAGTGGAGTTAACATTTTGACAAAAAAGTTATCTGAATAATCAAACATGATTTTCTAGATATTCTTAGATTTTGTTTGTTAATTTTTAATCTAAAGTAATTCTAGCATTCTATTTCATTCTTTCCTTCTTCTAATTTGCAACATAGTATGTGTTACTTTCCTAGTAACATCAGGTCAATAAAATCATCCTCTGGAAAGCTGAATCTTCTCACTATTATCAAGAATAGAAATCTGCCTTTAAACCAATTGATGCATTCAGCTGTAAGCAAGATTTTTATTTTAATGTCCTTTTAATTAGTGGCTCATTAACTAGCAGAAGATTCTCCAATTGGGGTATACACATCATTATCCCACCTTTGGAAGCTGTAAGAACAAGAATATAATTTAAATATTTCTCTGAGAACAAGGAGCATAACAAAGCCTTACTTAAATTAATTGCAAGTATGTCTTTGAATCAGAGTAATTTAGAGGAGCAATAATGAGTGCTTTTGAACATAGTGGATGGTGCCAAAATATCATTATTAGTATCTTTGTGTAAATCTTAGTTAGACTTCTTATTCTTATAATTTGATTCATACCAAAGAAACTCCTACCTTAGCCCAGAAGAATGTTTCTGTTATGGAGAGGTGAATGGCAGCCAAAGTAGAGAACTTCAAGCAAAGTTAGTGCTCATTATTAGTTGTTTCACAAAAGGAAGTTTTCCTTTCTGGTCAGTGAGAGAATGAAGATCTGTCACCTGGCTTTTGATAGCATCAAATACATAAAGGCTAACAAGACAGGTGTTACAGACACGATTTCCCAAACCCTGCCTTTCAAGTTCTTTCATTTAAACCAGAGAACATTCGCACTGTATTTCCAAATGAGTCTCCATTAGCTCTTGAGTGTGTAGCTGAGTGCCTCACTCCATCTCATCTGCAGTCCCAAGAGCCCTCTGACGACAGCTGGATCAGACGCTGATATCTCAATAGTGGTCATCTCTGCAGGTCCCGAAATTCTTCCGTCCTGTGCTTCAAGCAGTCTTGTCCTTATGGCTTTGAACAGAAACTCCCCTTGCTCTGCCTCTTGGAGGCTGTTATCTGTCCGTCCTAGGCCAGCAGCAAACAAGCAAATGTAACTCACCTACTCACCAGCTTGGAATAATAGCAGATATACACTTTACCCGAGATCCCTCGTAGGGACCTCAGCTTACACAGCTCAAACCAAACTAAAGAACAGGTATTCCTCTTATTACTAAACCAGAGTTAATTCTAACAGTAAACTTCTCCAGAACCTTGGTATGATAGAAAAAAAGTTGAGTAAAACTAATCAAGTTGTCATTTTGAGAAAGAGCTCCAAAGAATCATTCTTAATTCCTTTTCATTTTCACACCAAGAAACCTATATACATGTTGGATTATAACATTAATGACTCTGTGATATTCTGTTGATTTAAGCATAGACACATTTGTATTTATTCTTACAATTAAATTATTTATAAGTCAAAACAGTTGTCTCATAAATATAATTTGAAAGTATAAAATCAACTTTATTCTGCTTAGTCAAAACACCTTTCAGTCCTACTGAAATGACACAATAGGCTCATTATCCCTCTATCTAATGAACAAAGATTATTTGTCTTCGATGTCAATGTCAAATAATTGACATACAGTCTTAATCAGTAGTCACTAGAAGAACCTCGAAATTCTTCAGATTAAATCGTGTTGACTAGAGCTCCAAGTCTTCTCTATTCTACTGAAAATACTGAAACATTTAGCTGTCTGGGTATATCTTGAGCATGCACTTAAATATTGGCTAAAATATATTCCTCAAATAAGAACACTCAAGCACACATTTAAGTAGGTTTTTAGATTCAGAGTGGAGCTGATGTGTTTTGCAGAGCTGCTGCTAAGAACTAGAGTATAGATTAATATTGATGTCTAAATAGAAGAGGCCTGATTTAGGTAGTATCTGAAGACAGAGCCATGCAGGTTGCAGTGCTCAATGTGGTTCTGCAGGGAAAATTTCCCAGCAGATGCTTATGATACATGTTATTGCAGTCTGTGTGAAGTAGACTTGGTTTCTGGCCTGAGCCTGGCCAAGGATTCTAGTGACCTTTTGCTCTCTCTGAAGTAGTTCTACATCTCAATGTGTTGGGAGACAGGGTTATTAATATTGAAAAGAGTTCTAAAAGAATTTGTAAATAGCTTTAGGCAAACTAACAGCGGTTTGTCTTCAGTTTTGTTTACGTAAAGGTTGCAGCACGGTTATTGCCTTTTTGTGAGACATAGTGCCCATTGAAGTTATCCATACCTGACATTCATTGAAATGAATGGATGCAGACAGGAATTAATAACTTGTTCCACCACAAAATTATTTTGTCATGGGTAAAAATATAAAAACACTTTTTTTTTTTTTACTGGAAATGTTGAAACTTGCAAGAAAACTTTATTTATTTTTTTTTTTCCTGGAGGATATTCTTCATTAAAGCAATTTATTGCTAAGATACTGATTTTTAGGAGGTTTCAAAAAAGGGAAGTAAGTGTTTAGAATTTATTTATAAAAAATTTTTAAAAAATTCAAGTGATACCCTTTTCTTAATCGAATGTATCTCTATGCAAAATGAACCACCTCCTTCATCCTTCCTTTTGGAGTTGTTAATCCAGAGTTAATCCAGAGTTGTGAAGGAGTCAAACTTAGTTAATATCACAGTCAGTCCATGCCTGCTGTAGAAGGCCCATGAGTTTTACATTTAGTTTTTTTTGTTTGTTTGTTTTTTTGGTTCTTTTTTTTAAATAATACTAATAGATGATACTATAGGGCAAGTAGTATTTAAAAAGCAATATAATAATGATATTACTTATTCAAATATTATATTCTATTTTTTATTACTACATTTTGAAGAAATTTTAAAAGGTAGTTATTAAGGGCTTTTTTATTTACTGATAAACACATATTCAATCCTCAATTTAATTGTGATGTCGACCTTAAGGAGGGCTTGTGAGATTGAAAGACCCTTGTTTTTACAAATATAGCAGTTGACATTGTAAAAGATATTACTCCCCCTCCAAACCTTGTTTTTCCCATTGCCTTAGGCTGTCACAGATACAACAAGAGTCTTTGCAAAATGTTAGGTGGCAAGATATGTTTACATACAAAAGGGGTAATGCTAAATGGAAAAAGGAAAAATGAGTGTGGAGGTCTCCAGTCCTACTGAATCCAGAGGTTAAATTGCTAACTTTAGTTCAGGAAGAATGTGATCTTGTTTCAGTGCTTCATAAAGTGCACTTTAAGCTGTGAATGTCCGCACTGATTTTCAAACAGGAAAAGAAAAATTTGTTCTGTCAAAAAACTGCTAAACATTGAATATCAAGGTCTTGTCAGAATTAACTCCTAGGCTGATATGGTAGATTATTCCCAAAGATACTGTATGTGTTTCTCCGTACACATTTATATTCCTGCTTAGATGAGAGCAGAATGATTTCACCCTCTTATGATTTCGCACTCTTATTTTATTACTTCTATATACCAATTCTATGGCTCTTGTATGAAATATTTTCTGACATGGCTTTTACCAGTGGTACACAAGAGCTTTTCCACTTACTGTAGATTATACTCTTTGCATAATGAAAAGGAATTGCAGTCTTCTTAAAACAATGATCTCTTGTACTGAAGAAAATGTAACAAATACAGTTCTGGCTTAGTCAAAATTAAATAGCTATTTTAAGTTATTTCAAACTTACTTATGTTTCTAAAACTTTAGCACCTAATCAAAAATGTGTACCCATATTTTGCCAAGCAAAATCACCATTTTCACTATCTATTCTCTGGACCACAGTTTTATAAGTTTATTGATTTTTTTATCCATTATTAAATTGTAATAGGTTCGGTTATTCATGATAAGAATAGGAAAAAAATGTTTTCAATGGCTTTAAACCCCTTCACAGATCTTTCTTATCAATTAGGTTTTGATTAATGCTTACTGTATATGGTCACAGTCTCCTTTCTGTTCTGGGCAGAGAGAGTGAACATCCTCATGAGGTTCAACAAGGCCAGATGCAAAGTCCTGCACCTGGGTCAGGACAACCCCCAGCATCAATACAGGATGGGGGATGATGTGATTGAGAGCAGCCCTGTGGAGAAGGATGTGGGGATGCTGATTGATGAGAAGCTCAACATGAGCTGGGAAGCTGCGCTTGCAGCCCAGAAGGCCAACCATGTCCTGGGCTGAATCAAGAGAAGCATGGCCAGCAGGTCAAGGGAGGTGATTCTTGCCCTCTATTCCACTCTTGTGAGACCCCACCTCGAGTATTATGTCCAGTTCTGGAATCCCTGACTTAAAAAAAATATGGAACTGTTGGAGTGAGTCCAGAGGAGGCTATGAAGATGATCAGAGGCTGGAGCACCTCTGCTGTGAGAACAGGCTGAGGGAGTTGGGGTTGTTCAGCCTGGAGAAGAGAAGGCTTTCGGGGGACCTCATAGCAGCCTTCCAATAACTGAAGGGGCTACAGGGAAGCTGGGGAGGGACTTTTTGCAAGGGCTTGTAGTGATAGGATGAGTGAGAATGGCTATAAACTGGAAAGGGAGACATTAGGAAGAAATTCTTCACAATAGAGGTGGTGAAACACTGGCACGGGTTGCCCAGGGAAGCTGTGGATGCCCCTTCCTTGGAAATGTTCAAGGTCAGGCTGGATGGGGCCTTGAGCAGCCTGGGCTGTTGGGAGATGTCCCTGCCCATGATGGGGGTGTTGGAACTGGATGATCCTTAGGTGCCTTCCAATCCAACCATTTTATGATTCTATGATTCTGAGGAGCTCTGAGTGTGTCCTTACTCTTCCTCAGCAAAGAAAGCATTAAGAACCATAAACAAAGTGAAATGGTTTAAGAAAGACATTTATAGAATGGTGCTCTCCTGCCACAGGAAAATAATGATTAATGTCTTTACTTACAAGGCAAATCTGAGGATGAGTAGGGTAGCAGTCACAACTTCTTCTGACTTTGGTTGGATTAAAGATGCTTGATGTCTTCCAAACCACATTCACAGATGCTGGAATTAGGGGTAAGAGGACAAAGGTGTATGACGCCATAAGGACTGTGTGGTCCTGACCAAGGAACAGGATGAGGCTGTAGTTCCAGTTTCTCCCAGTCAACTTTTTGGTTGTGAAGCCACACAGCAGGAGTCCTAGAGATGCTGCTTTGGTAGCAGATATTAGTGAATTTAGAGTAATTTTGTCTCTGACCTGCAACAGCCCTATCACAGTTGCTTTGTTTCCCCTCACCCTGTAGTTTTCCTCCTGGTCCAAAAGCTTCCTTTTACCATCTTCACCAGGAGATGCAAGGCCAGTCCTTACAGTAGGAGAATGGGCAGTTCCAGCAGCACCTGATAGGAAAGAGTGGAAAGCAAAAGGTTTGTCAGGGCAAATAGCAAAGGACTCCAGGGGACCTGAAAATAGCTTGTAGTGTGAGTTTCTGTCATGGAAGCAAGAGTTTTCTTGCTTCGTATCAGGCTGATAAATAGAGATGGTTATCACTCAGTTCATAATGGAGGGAGATACATAAAGATTGAACAAAGATGAAAGTAAAAAATTTTCACTAGTGCATGCAATAGTGACACAAATATTTCTAGGTGTCAACCGCAATGATCTTTTCTATTTCTGAAGTATCTTCCACAACCCAGGCATTTGTTGCTAACATTAGAAACCTGTGCAACCATGCAGCAGCCATAGTTTTCAACCAAATAAATGCTGTAAGAAATGTTTATTGGAGGAAATCAAGGCAGATAGGTTTGAGGTTTACCTAAGGTCAAGCAAAAGATGCTTACTTATATTTTCTGTGATTTTTTTCAACAGAATGGTACACAGTGATACATCAAAACATGTAACACCATTTACTGTATTAAGTTATATGTGGTATTTGTCAGCCTTGTAGCTGTCACAACCATCTCCAGCCCCCCAAGCTAGAAACATATTAGCTGTGTTTCAGCTTAGCTTTCCAAGAGTGGATAAGACACATTGTACAGCTCCACATGATTCATTGAACGGGGGCACCACAGGGATACCACATACGGTGCCATAATACTTATTAAAATGCAACATTTATGTGTTTCCACAGAGGTGACAGAAAAGACCTGGGAATTAACATGCTGTGGTAGGAGGTGAAGAGTAGATGCAGTGTGAAATTAATTAACAGCATCATTATTTTGATCAGCCATTAAACTGGAAACATTTATAGCATGAAAGAAGAGAAGTCTATGTAAGAAAGATGACAAGAATGCACACAGATGACTTAACTTCTGACTGCTGCAGTTTTGCACAATAACTATCTATGTTATAAGTAGTACCATAATGTTATGGATATTTCAACTGAAAAATAAGAGCCATCTCATGATATCATGCATGGAACTTGATTTCATACATAAAAAAGAAAAAAATGCAGAAATCTGAAGAAAGCAGGAGTTTCTCACATTATTTGTCAATGACTATCAGTGAGGTACTGAAAATACTTTTGTGTAGAAAGTGAGCCATTTACAACATATTTCTTTGCCAGATAATGTCACATTTGTCTGAATAGGTTATTATCAGGCTCCCTCTGGTTTGACAAACGTATTTGAGCTGTCATATTGTATCTAAAGGCAGCCACTTACTTCTTCATTTTTAGTCCCAAATTACATATGACATTTATTGTTAAATTCAAGGTGCCTCCACCCAAAACCCATCCAGTCTTTCTGCTGACTAACCAAAGATAAACAATTTACATGGCCTGTAGCTTGTAGTTCAGTCACTGGCTTTTAACAGAAACCACTACTTGAAAGACACAAAGACCTTTAAAACAATGAAGCAGTCATATATAATTAAATTTTCTGCCTGTATATTTGTCCTTTGATACCAGCACAGAGAGAAAAAAATAAAATATGCAGAAGTGTTGCCTCTTTCATTTAGCAAAAAGTACTGTTTTCAGTTTATGTATCTTCATCACTCATGGACAAATGGTTTCTACGCTACTTGGTTAGAGAGACCTAGGAAAAAGAAGGAAATCAGTGGAGTACTTATAGAAAATATAGTAACTCTAACATCCCTTTCTACTTCTCCAGGCAACTTTGAATTTACTTCTTGCTAAGAATTAATGAATTTTGTACCGGGATATTGGTTAGGATTAACTGGCTGTGGATGCAAACAGTTGATGACCACCTCCGATCTCTCTCGTGTCTTACAGGAAACTGCAGTGTAAGAGTGCATCCAAATCATAAAGATGTTTCTTTGATAGGGTGGAAGAAGAGAGAGGAAAGATGATTCACATTCTTATGTCCACTGTCTGGTATTTCCGATTGCTGATAGAAGACCAAAGAAAATTGTCTTTCGTGTTCAAAGGGCTTAGTAAGGTTTGAAGAATATCGTGCTGCTGGTAAATTGCACTATACCATATTAGTAATCTTGTCTTTTTAAATACCAATATTCCTTTTGAAAAGCTGGAGTTGAATGAAATGTCCACCCACAATGCATTGGATTTCTCCCAGAATTACATTCCCTTTCATTGATTAGCCTCACGATGAGGAGCAGAAATTCTAGGATAGCAGCATTTAATAATTTCCTTACTGTAAGGGAGGAAATAGTTTCCATGACTCAATCAATAAACAGGTATTCCCCATATTCTGAAACGATTGCACCCTCCTGAAAGCCTGGAAATGCTCGATCAAATCTGCTTGAGATGAGTAGATAAATGAAGCTCTTAAACTCTGGTTGAATAAAAGTAATTGGACAAAATAAAACAAATTTGAATGAAAGACACTGCTCACTTTTTAAAGAAATTATTTAGATGATCTTTTTCAGGAGGGAGTTCAGGTCTGAGAAACCTCAAGTACCTACTTCCTGGAGAGACCCGCGATTAGAGAGATACACCTTCTCATGTTTAAGTTTAGGTAGTCCCTGTGGCTCCCTTCCTGCATTAAATTTTGTAGTGTTCTTCATCACCTAAAGCCGATATGCAGATTCATCCGCAAAGGCAAAATATTGCAAGCTGGACACTGGAGCAATGAACACTGCTCGATGTGCAGAAGTTCTTCTTGTGTGACGTGCCGCTCTTTGCCCATTGTTTTGCAGTGTTGTCCAGTCTTGTCCATATAGTGCTCCAAGTCAGGACTGGTTTTTTTAATAAACTCTTCCAAGAATTTCCTGCTTTGCAGTCTGTGTCCTTGATGTGTTAGATATAGTATAACGAGCTCTTGGAAGCCAAAGATTTTCATGCTCAATAGATCCTTTGAGACTTTTTACATTCTGTCAATCATGAGCCTTATAAATCTTCCCACTTAAGGCAATTTAGAACTTTCCATCAGGCCACTTGAGCTTATGGCATCTTTTAAGAAATAGCCTGAAAGTATAAAAGTTGATAAAATGCAGAAGACAAATAGCTTTCATTCCAGTGGGTGTTTTTTGAGTAGCTTGTGTCTGTCCCAGTTGCTGTTATACGCCACTGGGCATACGCTTCTTTGCATTTACATTTCCTATTTAATGATTAACGCAGACCTTGTGCAGGTAGGTACAGTTTGCCAGTGGGGATGAATCTGCCAAATTCTGCACTGAAATTCCGATCTAACAAAGAATATAAATGCTGGTTTAAGATGGGGCAGTAAACCTGAATGCCTATTTGAATGAATTTTGTATTATTTAACTTAAGCATTAAGTCTCCACACTTTGGTGTTAGTGAGAAGCTAAATCAAGTAAATCAAGAATCTAAGGGCACATCTTATCACTCACAGGCAGGAGCGGAAGGTGTTATGTAATCAGGCACGTACTTATTATAAGTGAAAAGTGAGGATATGGAGACCTATGTGACTTTCTCCCTAACCAAAGATTTTGAGAAATACGTAACCGTATTTGTTCTGTCTAGTTGTATGAGATTTTAGGCATACGTTGGTCATGGGTAAAGCCTGATATTTCTGCATTACAAAGGCAGCAACAACTGTTTCATATTTGACTTGCTTAGAGTACTACAGGCATGATACCAGTAAAATATATTCTAAAACCTGCAATCATTGAGAGCAGATAGTGAATAAATTCTGTCTGAAGTGAATCTGGGAGATGACCCTGCTAAAACAAGAGCCTAACACAGCACAGCTTGCAGTAGTGCCACAAAAGAACTGATAGTGCCTGGCAGTGGAAGCAATCATCATGTAATGAAGATGATGTTGTAAATTTTATGAATAAAAAGTGTATAAAAGCTCAAGGATATCATTTACAAAATGACCCAACAAGTGGTAGTTTCTTTTCTTCCCTCCTGGAACTACAGTCATGCCATATCTTTGGTTACAATTGACATGAAGTGAAAATCAAATTACTAAGAAAAATAGTATTAAGGAAATAAAAGTCCTTTTAGCCATTTCAAATAAACCCCAACTAATGACAGGAGCAAATTCTTTGGTTGAATATTCAGAGCAAAATAAAGAACTTCCTCTCATTTGGGAGGCTAAGAACGTGCACAGCCATATACTAACACCTCTGGGACTTCCACACTGTTGCTGGCAAGTTAGCAAGGATCCTCTCTGAGCTCATGAAATCCTAGAAAATCATTAAAATCCTCTTGCTTTAAGGTAGAAAGTGTATGACATTTCTTTTCTGTAAATATTTTGGTCATTAATTTTAGAAAATCTACCCGGTGAAAATAATTTATGTGTGTTTCAGAAACACTGTACAGAGTTGTAATGAATCAGAGTGAGTATTTTGCTTTGAAAAAAATATGGTGATTTGTTTTGCATTAGAAATATAAATTTTGCAGAAATACATTGACATGTTTACTGTTGTAAGCAGTTACAACGTGTGGCCTAGTATTGATTTGGGAAATTACTTGAACAATAAAAAAACTGGGAACAGGCACGTAGAGTTCCCAGGGCTCCAAGTTATCCTAGTTTGGTTAAAGGACAAAATAAGTCTCATGTAGCTTTACATTGCTGTTTTTATTCTGAGATGTGGCGTTTGGGTTTTTTTTTAATACTTAAGTAGATGTCAATTTACAAGTAGGAGTTTCATTGTTTTTCTACTAAACATTGGAAGTGGAGGTGGGAGTTGGATCCTTCCCTGAAAGTTGGGGTAAGATGTATAATGTGGGTGAAAGAATGATGTACAGAAACTTTTCAGTGGTTTTGGACTATGGTACCTAATCTTCCAGCCATGGAGATAAGAGTGTGCCATTTCCTTCTCAGGCACAGAATGAGTCCCCCCAAGGTCTCAACTGTGACACGTACACCTGACCTGGGGGGCTTGGAAATGTCTTTTGGATATACAAAAGCAGGTATTGTCAAAAGCACCAGGCCTGCCCCCATTAAGCAGGGTGGTGTCTGTTGTCTGCTGTACTGTTGTTGCTGTTGACTGTGATTCTTTGACTTGGGATTTTCCAGGAAATAGCACTATTAAGTAGGTAGCAAACCATCACTACTTGCTTATGAAAGTGAGGTAACACGGAGTCCATTCAGCCCTGTCTGTTAGAGGGCACACATCGTTCATTCTCATTAAGACTCTCGTTAAGAGTGGATACAAGCATCAAAGTTTGGTCCTTTTCCAGCTGCATGCTGATGTAAACCGTTGTCAAGACGAACTCAAGGGTTAGATAGCATTTCTGCCTGCTGTGCTGTATTGATCTTGCTTTTATGTTGTTAAAGTAATTAAAATGATGTCTGTGACAACAGTTTGTGAAGACCCTCAGATACAGAAATTAACCGTCTTTATACAAAGGAACAACCTTGTAAGAAAAAGACACTAGGAAAGAATATCAGAGCCACAGAGAAAATTATATTCATTTTCACAGATTGATTTATCTGAAATAATTGCTAGCAATTATACACAGCAATTCTGCCTTCCAGAATGTAGCAAAGGTAGCGAGGTAAGCTTGAATGTTTGGATTTTTTGGATGACTGTTTGATCTATTAACAACTAAAAGACATTTGATGTGCCAGACCATAGCATTTTGCAGTATCAAGTAACTAACCAATGGAAAGGAAACAGGGGTCAGCTAATTGCGGAAGTTGTGGGAACGGAACAGCTGCACTGCTGACAAGAAGCTTTAGCACATATTTTCTTAAATGATTACCCAATAGCTATTATCATTATCTTTCAAAATTAACACATAATTTTATTCTACTGTTTGAATGACCTAGTCATGATTTCAGACAGTTCTGTGCTCAAAAAGGCAAAAGCTGAGATTTTTTTGACTGCAAGTGCAAATGCTACAGTTTGGCATGTCATATATAAGTTGCCTGCTACAATAATCTCATGCAGTTACCTAGTTTCTGTGTTATCATGTAGAAATTTATAGTTCAGATGGCAAAATCAAATAAATGCAAATAAAAAAAAAATTGCAATGTTTTTCTTTACACAAGTTGGGATGCTTTTCACATATATAAAAATATAATTCAGCCCCATCTCCTGTGCTGATTGTATATTTGTAGTATCATTTTTTTCAAACATAAATACTGTATGCTACTTAAAAACATAGTATGTTTCACTTCAAAATATACTGTTTCACTTTGCTAACTAACATATTGATATTTATTTTCTGAACGTAATGATTTTCCTGCCCAAAGATATCACTTTGTGATAAGGATGAGTCTTTCTACTATGGTTTTGATCTTGAAATACAGAACTCAATCCAGCTTTTCTAGAATAGCAGCAAGATCTTTTCAAAGAGAGAGAATTTTGGACTTCTCCTTAATAATAAAAATTTTATTAAAAAACCCCATAACAACTCACACACGTATAAGATGGGCAGAGCGAGTGTAAAAATTCTGATTTACCAATAAGATACTACAAAAAAACCCAATCAGCAGCTAATTCCAGATGCAGCAAGTTTACATCAGCCTTCCTTTTCAATGTCTTTTTTCCTCTTTGCTTTCATATAGCAAACAAATATTCTTTATCACAGAAATAAAAGTGAATCAGTATATTAAACATCAGTATATAAGTTATCAAATATCTGTAACACTGTGGAAGTAAATGGCTATGTCAGGACAGGAGGAAGATGGATACCTGACTGTCATTAAGAACAGAGAGGGTGTCTGAGAGGTAAGGGCACATCCAGAAGTATTCACAAACAGTAAAAAATCATTGGAGAAGGATGAAAATGTTTTCCAAATGTTCACAGTTATTAAACAGATTTGATATTTTAAAAGCAATAAATCTGATGAATGAAATGAAAGAATCTGATAATTATCCTCCTGACATAAAAACCTTAAAGGAAGCAGATTCACTGATAATGAATGTGGTTTTGCTCTTGTTTTGTCCTTCAGCTTCTAGATACTTTTAAAAAATAATGAACTTTGCTATAACTACCTATCCTGTTTTCTCAATCCATGACAGTTGTACATTACTTTCTTGCTATATTTCAGTATATAAAAAAAAACAAAAACAAAAACTCAAACAGAAATTCTCCATAGAGGACTCTTATTTGCTGCTTGCTACTTTGTGTTCCTGGGAGAATTCCTCCCTGTAATCTGTCTGATTTTATCATATGTCTTAATTTCTTTTCTTCCCCTGGGTGCCACAGTTTGCTTTCCTCAAGGCACCTGCTAATCTTGTTAACAACTTCCCTGTTTGCAAAAAGGCACAGCTAAACCACAAAATATAGCCTCTTACAAAAAGGCAGAGGTTTACTAATTGATTCAGACCTGTTGGTCCATCTGGGCTGCAGTTGGTGTTGCAGGGAAGGTGGTTGTGCCACAGCTCTGGTTTTGAGGGCACTTTGAATAAGCTGGAAAAAGCTTCTCTTGCCTTGCTTCAGTGCTCTGTTGCCCTTTGGAGAGCATCACTCAGTGTGGCTCTTCTCTCATCCCAACACCGCGTGTGCTTTAGTAGTTCACAAAGTAAAAGGCAATTGAGGCAGCTATATCTCTGTAGATGTATCTTTCTATTGCCATCCTAGTTTGTTGCTGAAGGCCACCTGAGTGTCCAGACTCCCTGATCCTTATGTCTATGTGTTATTTTCTGGACCAATACAAATCTAGACCAGATCAGGTGGAGAACCTTGTGCCAGGCAAGAAGAAAAAGAGTGGGAATGGTCACAGGGGGAGTTCTGATTTGAACTCTAGCTTCAGTCTACTGCTGCAGGGTGTAGCGGGTACAACCATCTGAAGCAAGGGAGTATGTTGACAAGGCAGGAGAAACTCGGAGCTTTCAGGATGTCTGCATTATAAGCATCTGGATTTGTGTGTTTGTGCATCTTTTGAACAACAGAGCCTCACTATTAGGATCTCTGGGTAAAACTGAAATGTAGATGGCAATTATGTCTTACAGAAGGGTAAACTATCTGGGAAAAACAAAGATAAACTCTTCAGGTAAGAACTTTGCACCCCATTCCTATTCAGATGAAAATATTTTTTTGCAGAACTAATGATAAGTGATTGCTTAAGTGCAAATGATCAAAACTTGATTACTTTTTTGAAAAAAGAAATAAACAAGCAACGCTTGCTCAAGGATTTAAATGTTGAACTTCACAGAGCAGAAAACAATACGCCTATCAGTTTGTGCAAAGAATTCAAACAGAAAAATGTGGAAGATGTTACTTGCTATACCTTTTTATTTAGCATTTTCTACCAAAGTAATATCAACTCCATGTACCATTTGTGTGTCTTGGCAAGTTAATCTACATTTACTTTCATAATTAAAAGGTATGACTTTATCATCTGCTATATTATTGCTAAAAAATATACAATAGGCTGGGTTGAAAAATGGTTATGGCAAATTTATGTGGGTATTGTGACTATTCAGATCCACAATTACTTTCCAATAAGCCTTCGCCTTTTGCAAGTTTGAAGTTTGCTTTTTATTGATATTAAACCAAATAAAATTTTCAGCTAAGATGAACTAGTATAGTGAAGAATCGCTTCGATCCAATACTTTACATACAATCAAATCTTTTATATTTACTATGCCAATATTTGTTCCTTAATACCTACCTTGATCAGTAGAAAAATACTCCACATAGTAGTAAGTGGCCATTTAATTCTATTATAAAATCGAACCATACTTTCTTGATAAGATTTACTCATCATCGCTTTGTACAGTTTAGGAAGCACGATTCAGTTCTTTCGTGCTTGCTAATTTATCTCAATATCTTCTCCACTATTTCATTAAGAAAAGAAGATATGTTTATTATATGACGTTTTCTCTTAATTCCTTCTTGAAGGCTGCTGCTGCTTTTTTTACCTTCCTGAAGCTTTCCTCTGGGTTCCAGCTGTTCATAAATTGCATAAAAAATTAATGAGAAGTGCCATGGATTGCTGTTCAGGCTACAGTCTCACAAACACATGTGGCTTTAATTGTACCAGTGGCTTTAATTTAGCTATTAAGATACCTTAGCTTACATATAAATTTGAAAGCTTATAATATTGTGATGTGCTGGAGATGTTAAACTTACTTATCCAAATTTATATTCTAATAATGTGTAAATATGCCATTGTCAAGCACTGTTGGGTAAACCACAAATATGTTACTCCTTGGGAGCTCCCTGTTCTGTTTGCTTACTGTGAAGTCCTGAAGAGGAAACCTACTAGCTGTGAAGGGAGAAAGAGACAGGTTATAGAAGAGCTCTAAAGCAGTGGGTATTTTTCTCTTGGGAATGTCTAATAGCACAGTGTTCAAGTGGTATATGTATTCAGATTTTCTAAGTGTTAGTACCTTTATGAATTTCGCATGTATTTGATTTCTGAACAGTTCTTAATGAATGTTTTATTGTGTTCTTTTATTGGACTTCCAGTTTGGAAATTTCACATATACTGTTCTTGAAATTTTGTCACTGCTTAGTGTCCTGTGGGCTATGTTTGCTAAGGAACTTCTGCAGAGATTAAATTTGTATGACTTCTTTGTTGGGGGAATGCCAAAGCATAGTTTCACAGATGATTCTCTGAAGTATAGAGGGTAAGTGGGGAAGGTGGTAAAGAATTAAATAAATAATGAAAAATAAATATCTGAAATAAATAACAGTGATTTTTGTCTATGACATATCAGTATATATTTAAAGAATATAATTTTCTTCTTTCCGCAGCATCCCCTTTTTACCAGCCTAGAGAGAATTGGTTATAAAAAATTACAAGATTGTCATTATAGACTTTAGAGAATAAAGTATTCCATAATTATTTTGAAGTGCTAATTAACACTGTATCAATGCTCACAGTAGATTTTGAATATGATGTCAATGTATGTCAAGAGTAAGTGTATTAAATGAGAATATACAATGCTTCTGAGCAGAAGAAAACATTCTCATCTAATATTTTGCCAGCCCAAGAAATAAAAGGCAAGTCCAGCTGAAGGGAAACAAGGTGATTTGAATCTGGCTATCTAACTGCTTTAGAGTGGGGGCAAGTTAAGATTGTGTCATGGTAGACTTTAATTCTAGTAAAAGTAAAATATGTATAAAAAGGAAAATACCTAAATGCATGCCGGGAGACTACAAAACGTGTAAAGCAGCAAATAAATGATGAGTTTGGAATGATGAGTCCAAAGCATGTAGGAATAAGATGCTGGGGAATATCCTTTTCAATATCTGCTCATTGATTTAAGTGGGAGTAAAATTTGGTTTTATCCGATGAATAGCTTTTTGAAGAATGGTAATGGTGAAACAAACTACAACCTTTTAAGCTCATATCTGTGGCAGTCCCAAAGATTAAATTTCCTACCAATAGCTATGTGAATGATTGGAGAAAAATTAGAGGCAGATAAAAAACCTATGAACTAACTAGCTCATTTTTGGTTTTCCTTTTCAAATAAGCAAGACGGAATTTGTGCAAAAGATAGTATAGGTTTGTTTCATAGTGCAATGTATGTTAGAATGTGATAACTCACAATCTTTGTATAATTTGAATGCTAAGATGCAAGAGTGGAAATTTTATCATACCAAGAAACAATGTATAAAAAATACCCTTAACCCATATACTCATACACCATGCCTGGAGGTGTTTAAAGAGAGATTGGATGAGGCACTTAGTGCCATGGTGTAGTTGACAAGTAGGAGTAGGTGTAGGTGTTGGGTCATAGGTTGGACTCGATGATCTCAAAGGTCTTTTCCAGCCTTATGATACTGTGATACAGTGATACTGTGAAGCTAATAAATGACAGAAATACATCTTAGACCATTTTCATGAAGGGCAGGGTTACAGACAAAATTTTCAAAACTGGGATCTGAGGTGAATTGGTAGGTATGGATGATGCTGAAGAGCCAAGTCTCACAAATATAGGGCAGACCAGTCAAGAGGCAGGCTAGAGCTAAAACCTTACCTGTAGAGAAGAGACCTGACTTCAGTTGAATTGCAGTTGAGCTTAGATAAGGTAATAAAGAAGCTTACCCAGCAGGGGACTCTGTTATCGCTTTAATACAAAGGCTTTTTTCCACTTTCTCTGCAATGCTTGTGCTTACTTCACTGTCTTTGCCCTCCTGATTTCAGCAGTCAAAGCTACTTGCTTCAATTGCCTGAAAATCAGGCAGCAATTGCTGAAATTGCCTTCTACATAGGTGGAAAAATACTGTAAACTTCGATGATTGAAAAGAGTTTTTTCCCCTGTACCCTCACCAGTTCCCTTACAAAAGTAGTACTTTTCAATGCTGCCACATCCAGAGAAAATCTACACCATGAAATCAAGAATGGCACAAAAAGAATTTTGCTGTGCAAATATTGCATGGATTCAAGTCTGGGCATGTAGAGGACATTAGACAATGCTACACGTGAGCTAACAAATCCCAACATACATGCACTGTTATAGTTAGTTTTATTATGCTCTTTGGCAAGGAAACATGGCAGACAGCGGAGAATTTGCTTACTGGTTTATTCCTCTGGAAATTATCCCTGAGAACTCCTTTGGGAGTAAAATTTTGGGAAAGGCTTCCTGACACTAAGGCTGTGCTTCCAAAAGAAGTAGTGGACTATTTGCTGGGCCTTGAACCTTCAAGACCAATGTCGATAACTCAAGTTATCCTCTTTTAAAGTGCATATCTCTTAGGGGAACCATTGGCAAGACCTTCACATCTGCTGGGGCCTGATGAAGGAAGTGTTTTGCACTAGAGAAGAGATCACAATATTAACAATATAGACTATCCAGCAAACCAAAGCATGGGGACTTTTGCTTCTGTTTCTTCTAAGATGGCAAGGTAGATGTTTAAGTGTTGTTCCATTAGTTTCCATACAGATGAGTTGTTAGTATGCTCCTTGGCATGGTTTTGGCTTTTACCTGCTAATATTTTTACGAAGAGTATCGTGCATTTATTAGGAAGTACTGAAGCACTTCTAATTGTTTGTGTAGATGAAAGCACCATAAGCTGGGTTTAGGGAAGGCGTAGTTGCAGGATACCAGCTGTGCTGTGCCAATGGGCCTCAGCACCATCTGGTCACCAGCTCATTTTATTTACTAGTATGTATGTTGATTTTGTGCAATAGTTTTAATATCACCTATATATGAGATAGGTTACAGTCATCTTTGGAGAAAGACCGTTTTGTAAATGATTTTGCTTTGTAGAAAAAAAAGTTCCTTTACTATTTTTTTCTTAACATTGGATAGGTGTTTCCAATTGTTTATCAAATACTTTTTCAGATATATTCAGCCATCCTAATTTATTCAGTAACACAACAATCAATGTTTATTTTAAAGCTTCCGGGACTCTCAAGCAAATCCTAAATAGTGTGTTGTCAGACTGCATTGAGAATAGTGGGCTTTTCCTATATTGCCTGTGTTTCATGGTAAACTTTAATAAGGATAATATATGCCTATATCCTGGAAAAGGAATTTGAAAACTGTATTCTACTCTTGTTCTCTCCATCTTTCAACCTTGCGTAAGGCAGAGTTTGACATTACCTGTATACTTTATCCTACTGGGGAATTTGAAAGTTTCTTTTCAGTAAGTTGGCAATTGCGACAAATTATGTTCAGTTTTATGAGCAGTGGCCACTGGAGGCTGAACTAAATTGGATTTGCACTCAAATCCCACAGCTTGTGCCTTTTTAGGAGAAGCTGCTGCTCAGATGATGGTAGGATTTAAATATGGTTATTTATGATATGCTAGAAATCTGCTTCTGTAAACAAGAGTAGTTTCATGTACAAGAGCAAAAACAGGATGTCAAGAAGAAAAACTACAGGGACTGACTGTTGCCTCTGTAATATCCATATTTTCTAAAAAATTGTATTATTAATGTCATAAAGCTTCAAAGATTCTGACAATATTGAAAATTCTAATGTTCAGGTTGTATGAATTGATTAAGCTGGTGATCAATAGCAACCTATGTTTATCTGACAAAAAATTTAGAGTAGGTATCTTGCAGAAAATTGAACTCCAAGGAAGCTGGGGAATAGTGCTGAAGCAAAAGTTGTTACCTATTTTACATTCCCATTTAGTGAAATTCAGGGATTGTTTCTGATTGTATGAACACTCCTAGCTCTGTCTGATGAGGATTTACTTATTTATTTGCAAAGAAAATAAAAGATTGCCTTTGCCTGAAGACAGACATTCTAGTTTTCTTACAGCTCCAAGGATCTTTCAGATAGTTTTCTGGCCAGATTCTCTGATTCTGTTTTTTTTTCTCCACTTTTCCCTTTCATCTGCTTTGTGACTGCCTGGAAACCTTTCTAGCTTCTTTCATTGGCAAGGAAGAGGTGCAGCTCCTGCTACACCTGTGCGCTTTGGTCAGCAGCAAGTGCAGCAGGAGTAGCAAGAGGCTTAAGCACTCCTAGCAAAGATGAGTCTTCAGAAACTTTAGCTTTCAAATCTCAGAAATGCTGGCAGATTTCTGTTGGACTTACCTATGCAAACTCCAACTCAGCAAAGGCTATGACTGAAGCCACATGGGGTGATTTTCAACAGGATGGCAAAACGCACGTTCCTAATGAAAAAACTCAGCCCTGTCAAATGTCATAGTCCTTTTGCAGAGTCAGGGACCAGCAGAGCTTCTGTAAGAAAGGATGAATTCTTTTAACATTTAAACAAAAATATATTTTCTTCTGGATGGGTTCCCAGATGAACTATTTTTCCATCAAATTATGATCTCAGGATGACATCTGGCCTGGAAAATATCTGCCTATTTAGCTTGACAAGGTTAAAAAAACAGTAAACAAAGTGTTACGATGGGAACTGTCTGACAACATTACTAATGGATGGTGCCAACCAGTATGCATAAGGGTCAGTAATAATTCTGTGATGTATGCTTATAAAAATGATGCTCAGTGGCAGACTCCCAAATGGACTAATCGCATGATTGTAGACACTCTTAGGCAAGCCTAATGGGAAATCCTGCTCTTTGGATTAGTCAGAGTGAGAGCTTTACCATTACGTGCTGTGTTTGCTGGTGAACGGGTTTTCTGCGTGCTGCTGAGCACACTGTGCATACAAGACTCTCTAAATGGCTCAGTCACCGTTGTTAAAATATTGATGGGCTTCATATCCTAAAGGAAGATTTTTCTGCTCATTTTACTTCCCTTGGAGACATAAAAAAATACCAAGTAAAGCTAGAGCAACTTACAGAAACCTTTTCTTCACATGGTTCTCAGATTCCTTTGGTAGCACAGCCTGCATAACTGGTTCTCATCCCTCCAGTTCTCTCACATGTTTTTCCCCTTCATTGGCTTGCTGGCAGTGTAATAGAACAAGTTACAGTTTGTAACCTAATCTCTAGCTATAAAAGGGTCAAAATGATCTATATTTCATCACTTCATTTAAATATAAACTTTGTTTCAACAATTGTGACAAAGTAACTTCTTGAAGAGCTTCTTTTGTTGGAAAGCAAAAAAGTGGAGGTGAGTAGACAAAAAAAAGAAGCCTCTTACATAATTTCAAAGAAATGCTACATGTCCTGTAGCTGTTTTGATTAAATGGTCTTTGGACAGTCCTTGAGAACCTGGTTACTGGGGGTAATGGTATTTTTTATGCTCCTGGCTTGAAAACTTTTCAGAAATGCTGAGTACAGTAACAGACTCTTGTAACTTTGTGTTGATTTGTTAGTGGAAAATAATCTTATGTAACAAACATGAAGGCATTACAATGCATCTTTTCAGAAAACAGGTAGTTTAGGTAAGATAATTAAATCCTATTTAAACTCTACGTTTTTTTATACTCAACAAAAAGCTTCAATGGTCACCTCTAAACAACAAAGTTCATTTTGTAATAGAAAATTCTGGTTTTGTGTCTTTTAAGATAGCTTTGTTTTCTGTAAAACAGGGCTATAGCTCTTGATGATTCCCCCATGAAGGCTGTATTTATGATACATTACTCTGATATTCTCTTTTCCTGAAGTAAGTTTCCCAAATTCATACAGCAAAACTTTATTTATATATATATTTATATTTTTATTTTATTTTATTTTATTTTATTTTATTTTATTTTATTTTATTTTATTTTTTACTTTCTAGTGAAGGCTCACTTATATGGTGGTCCTGACAGAATCATGGTAATTTTATGAAACATTTTGCACATACCTACATTTCAGCAAAATTTTGTTCTCATGTCCATGCTTATGTTATTTTCCTGTTTCTTTTACCCCTCTTTGTCATATAATTCATGACAGTTAGATTTCACATATGCTGGCACAGAGACTGAAATTTGTAATTACTTTTTTGAAATTCTGGGTACATAATCTAAAGACTATAAAAAAAGAAAATCAACAAAATTATGATAAACTCAAACCAAAATGTGGACAGTAGATTTCTTTTTAAAGGCATACAAGTAGAAAGCAGGAGGCTTGAGTTCAAATCCCAGCATTATCTGAGATTTACTGGCTGACCTTAAACAGGTCACCAATGACCCTGAAATAAGGTAAAGGGCTGTAGACCTTCCTTTTGGCAGTAATGCCATCTTCAACAGGAGTGGGATTAATCATACATGGGTTTAAGGGTTTTGCTGAACAATGGCCTTAATCTCTCCATGCATTAGTTCCTTGCCCACACTAGTGTATCGAGCACTACCTCTTTCCAGCCCCAACCTCTTGTTTTGGATTCAAGATTTTTGTGGTCTAGATTAGATTGTTTTATGCTATGTCTTTGAGTATGACACTGTAGCCCAGCATACTGGAACTGTATTCATGGTCAGTGTTTCTAGATGTTCTTGAGATAAAAAAAAATTAATGACCCATATCAACATGCTGGATTTAAGAATAATTGCAAAACTGCAGCTAGTGGAATATGTCATTTTCCCCAGAGTACCTCCATGCTGTCTGCTCTGGCACCGCTGCTGTAATACCAGTGTGTGTAAAGCATGCTTTGCCTATTGTTCAGCCCTTGCCTGTTGCTAGAGACAATCTCACAGAAATGAAAATGCCCGCAGAGCTTGTCTCGACACATAATGCACCCAGAGCCAGTGTCAAATATAAGTTAACAAGAAGATGAAGATTTTTAGTTGTCTGAAGGGGTTTGTGTGTTGCTTCCAATGATTTAAAAACAGAAATCTGATTTAAAAGAATAGCTTTAAAAGAAAATCACATGAGAATGTGTTCGGAATTTTAATTTCCATGAAGAAATGTAATCTTAGGGTCTAGCTAAACAGGTTACCATGTAGTAGTGTAAGGGGTGAATTTAGAGTTTGTGAGTTCCATTATGGTAACAACATGTGTGCATGCCTAAGCTCCCTGAATAATGTAAGATAGCCCTCACTGAAATATGATTTAAGAATATTTATTCCATTAAAGTTTTTAATATGCTTAAAACTAAAGTAGAAATATATAAACATGCACACTAATAAGCTATGATGTACATCAACCCAGAATTTATGGGAATGTTTTTCTTCTCTTAAACTTCATTATTGACTAGTAGGTTGGTGCTGTCTTATTTGGAAAGACGAAAGCCAGGTGTGCTTGCAAAACCATGTAAAATGCAGCCACTAAGAAAAAATTTTGATGAAGCCTTACTGTCTGTTGTCTATACTAACCTAATCCCAGGTTAGCATCACTGTTAGAAAAGAAAGATACTGTTAAGAAAGATAAGCAAACAAGTATGGTAAGTCTCAAGAATTATATTTGAAAGAAGCACCAATGCTAGAGAACATGAAAGAAACTAGGTCTATCTTATGTCTCTCTGCCTGAACATAATCCTTAGGCAGGCCTGTGTGTATGAATTTCTTTCCTGAAGAGTGAAGAATGAGTTGTATTTGGAGCTTTGCCCCACTGGAAAAATGTAATTGAGGAAGTCACTGCACTAACATCAGAATGAGAATAAATTTTCTTGGCCAAACTTTTGAATTAATTTACGATGACATTAATGTAATACTTCTTAAAGCAGGTAAGAATCAAGCCTGTCATCAGATATCATACAGAACATAACTGCAGGATTAAAAGTCTCTGACCTTTAATATTAATGACCTATTGAAAAGAGGTCAAGTTGGCACATTTGTTTACTGATTAAACAGCAAATGTCATAGCTTAGCTAAATTAATACAAAGAATGTCCATGTTTTCCTGTTGGCTTATTTCTACACTTCTTAAGGTATTTCCTACCATATGCTGTAGCTATATTTTCTTTGACGTACTCTTTTTGAACACTGTTGTACTATTCATATACTTGAGTAATTCACTGGCAAAACCAGCTACTGATTTACTGCTGGGGAAAAACAGAGTGCTAAGTGAGATTTTTTTCTCTCCCCATTGCCCTGACTTGATTATAGCCTAGCTTTATGGCTTTGCATCTGCACTGCACATCTCCCATTTCTATTCAATGAGGGTGTAATACGCAACAGTCAACTACCTGTTGTAGCACCCTTTTGTATCTAGCCCAGGCTGGACAGTAGGTAGTCCTTTAGTCTCGGTGTCATCTGCTGGGATGCTCAAGTAACAGAGCTTCGTGTCTGTCACTGAAAATTCCTGTATTTTAGGCACAGGTCTGATTCATAGCCTATTGACAGTAATGTCTTTACTTTGTCCTTGAGTAGACACAAACTAAAACAGCAGTGAAAACACTGCTAGAAGTGTTTCAGCACATGAACCCAGGACTCTTCATGCCCCCACACAAAGCTCTGTTACTTAAGCTAAATAAGCATCTACGCCAGATGGTAGTTAGAATAAGCCGCTCTTCTGTGCTTGTGCTACCCAGAATACAGGAACGAGAAAGAGGGTTAAAATCCCCTATCTTACAAACACATTATGAAGGTAAGAGGGTAACATACAAAATTTTTAAACAACTAACTGGGTATACCTACACTGAAAGGTGTTCTGAAAAGGTGGTCCTAAACGCTGAAGTGCCTGCAGATATCTTACAAAGCGGCCTCATGCAGCCATCAACCTGCTAAGGCGTGGAACACTGCTGGTGAGCCCACTGGCAGCCTCAGGCCATGGCCGGAGCAGTGCTCTCGTGTGCTGTCGCATGATTGATCAACTGGTTCTTGAGTGTCACTGGGGCAAGACTAGTTTAAATTAATCCCCCACTAATCCCCTGAAAAATGTTCATTTACATAGGCAACTACATAAAGTAAAGTGAGTGCTCAGCAATACTTTCAGTCCTTGGAAGTGCATCTATTGTGAGAATGCTCCAAAACCATAGGATTTCTAAGAAAATGATTCTTGATTTCTTTGGATAAATTTGGCCTTGAAATGAAATTGTTCCTGGCTCAGCTAGCTGATAGGATAACTCTAAGGAGGCCACAGCAGAGTATTCAGTACTCTTGGTGTTGACTGACATCATGTGATTTTCAGAAACACCTGCAGCTGTTTTAATTGAAGAAGTGAATGAGTGAACTGAAATGGCAACAAATTTACAATTTTACAAATAAATCTGAGCAAAATTAATGGCATTCTTTCCTAGTTCACAGACATTTAATTTCTGGAGGAAGAGGTAGCATGCTTTTCTCATGTGTGTCAAACAGTGTATTCCTTGTATTTACTGATAAATTTGTACAATGCCATAGCCTTCTCAGGCTCATCCAAATGGTGTTTGGCCTCCTAGATTGTGGCTAGAATAGTTCTTCTAAAAATCATTATCAATAGAATAAGTCTTATGAGGAACGACTGGCATTGCTTATTCTTGAGAAGAGGAGGGTGAGCGGATACCTTCTTGCTCTCTACAGCTACCTGAAAGGAGATTGTAGCAGGTGGGTGTTGGTCTCATCTTCCGAGTAACTCACAACAGGACAAGAGGAAACAGCCTTATGTTGCATCAGGGGAGGTTTAGTTTGAATAGTAAGAAAAATTTCTTTACTGAAAGAGTGGTGAAGCGTTGTAACAGGCTGCTCAGGGATGTGGTGTAGTCACACTGTCCCTGGAGTTGTTAAAAAAACGTGTAGACATGACAATCTGGGACTTGTTTTAGTAGGCATGGTGATGTTGGGTTGAGGGTTGGACTTGATGATCTTAGAGGTCTTTTCCAACCATAATAACTCTACAATTATATGATCAAGGTTTCTAAAAGATGTTTGGGCTAGCATGAATAACTAAGAGAACATGGTTACATTTTGTTTGTCTATGTGCTTGTTTTGTCCAGAAATTCAGAACCACATCCATTTTAAAAGCTCTTGCATTAGTTGTCCCGATATTAGAAGAAAGCAACTATTTTTTTTTCTTAAAGTGAAATCACTTTTATTGAAAATTAACCTTTTGTCAAGTTAATATTTTGATCTGTGTTGTTATTTTTGTCCAGATTAACTGCTTTCTGTGCTGTGTTTAAGCAGTAGCATATTACTTACCTCTTTCTCCTCTAAAATGTACTTGTATTTCTTCACGGGCATGGCTGGTTGTAAGTTGTATGTTAACTCTTGTATACAGCGCTGCATGTGAAAATGTGTAAGCTGTTGTTTGCCTGCATATGGAGACCACAGTGACCTGTGTGGCTCTGCAATGATTTGAAGTCTTGTTCTTATGAAGAGTGCATATTGTTCCATAAATAAAATTCTCATGAAGGATCCTAACAGAGCTCACCAACAGTACAGCGATGAGTCAGTGACCTTAGGGTAAGAAGTTTCTGTTTAGATTTATATAGAGTAGGATGGCTTTGAAGCACAACAACAACTGGATCTTGAAAGAATAAATAATCTATTTCTGCATATTTAATTGAAGATAAGTGATTTGAAATTAGATCCAACTACAAAGTTATATTAGATTAAAAAGTTAGTTAGATTACGGTTCAGTTTTGGGGTTGGACTTGCTTTGAGCAGGGAGTTGGATTGGGTGATTGCCGTCCAGAGATCTCTCCTGGTCTGCACGATTCTATGATATAAATAACAAGCAGAAGCTAGATAGTTCAACCATGAAGTGCTTATTAAAAATGTGTTGTCCCTGAAGTAGTCAGCTCTGCACTTCTGTGGGAGCTAGGATTCCCTGAGTAATGGAAAGACGTAGGTAGTGGGCTGCACTGCAGAGATGCCATGTGGGCTGTGTTACTGCCCTGCCCTGCAAGCTGCCACTGAAAAGTCACTCAGGCATCTCTACATCGTACTTCAAGGAAACACAGGAGCCACAGTAAGCTTGGCATTCCATTCAAACAAATACACCCCTTTGAAGGGTGAAGTGCTGTGGCTGTGCAGCACAGACAGAGCCATACAGCTCTACCCAGAGCAACCTGGATGTACTTGGAGCTCCAGCTCCAGCTCATAGCCAGTCTTGCAGGATGGGAGCTGGCTCTCTGCAGAGATGCTTAAGGACCTGTCTATGTACAGTTTTCTCCAGCAGATCTGGGGACAACTTGAAGACAAATCCCATCCCATGCTATGGTGCAGAGCCGGTATTGGTCTTTGAGGTTTATTGGCATGGCCTCTCTTCAGGGCAAACAAGGCAATACTGCTCACTAACCACATGCTGGCAGTGGAAGCAAGATATCTGTGTTCAGCATCGAGCTGCATTCTGTGGAGAGCCAGGCCACGTGTTGTATTGATCATGGCATAATGAATCTGTGTTGCAGATGAGCTACCTGTAATAATTAAATACCCATGATAAAAACTTCAGTGTTTCATGTTTGTGGCAAAAGGAGCCCAGGCTCAAACCTAGGCTCCCTGTTCTTCTACACTATTTAATGCTCTGGTTAAGGACTAGTTTATGCTGACTTAATCTTCAGAGAACCTTAGGCATGCATCATGCAGAAGGTCTGCATTACATTAAGCTATGGATGCTGTGAACATCACAATCGCAGCTAGTTTGAGCCAAGTAAGTTGTCAATGTGGAGTGTAGGAATCAAGGTAATGCAGACTTAAGCATTTCAGAATAGTCTGTAAATGTAAAAACTTATTTTAAAGCCTGGACTAGTCATGCTATCTATCAGAACTTCTGTAAGTTCTTTGACAAGGTCCCCCACAATATCCTTCCCTCTAAATTTGAGATATGAATCTGATGGGTGGACTGTTTAATGGATAAGAAATTGGTTTGATGGTCGCATCCAGAGGATAGTGGTCAATGGCTTTGTGTACAGATGGAGATTAGTGACAAGTGGTGTCCATTAAGGGTCCACATTGGGACCAGTGTTGTTTAATATCATCATCAATAACCTAGACAGCGGGATTGAGTGCACCCTCAGCAAGTCTGCAGATGATACCAAGCTGAGTGGTGCAGTTCCACATATGAGGGATGGGATGCCATCCAGAAGGACATGCACAAGCCCCAGAACTGGTTCTATGTGAACTTCATGAGGTTCAATAAGGCCAAGTGCAAGGTCCTGCACCTGTGTCAGGGCAATCCCCAATATCAATACCGGCTGGGGGATAAAAGGATTGAGAGCAGCCCTGTCGAAAGGATATTGGGGGTATTGGTGGATGAAAAGATGGACACGAGCCAGAAGTGTGAGCTCACAGCCCAGAAGGCCAATCGTATCCTGGGCTGCATCAAAAGAAGCTCCCACCTGGAGTGCTGCATCCATTTCTGGAACTATCAGCACAAGAAAGACGTAGAGATGTTGAAGCAGGCCACAAAAATGATCAGAGGGATGGAACACCTCTCCTAAGAAAACAGGCTGAGAGAGTTGGGGTAGTTCAGCCTGGAGAAGGCTCCGGGGAGACCTTATCATGTTCTTCCAATACTTAAAGGGAGGCTAAAAGAAAAATGACGACAAACATTTTAGCAGGGCTTGTTGTGAAGTACAAGGAGTGATGGTTTTAAAGTAGAAGGGGGTAGATTTAGACTAGACATAAGGAAGAAATGTTTTTCACTCTGGGTGATGAAACACTGGAACAGGTTGCCCAGAGAGGTGATAGAAGCCTCATCCCTGGAAACATCTGGGTTCAGGTTGGATAGGACTCTGAGCAACCTGATCTAGTTGAAGATGTCCCTGCTTATTACAGGGGTGTTGGACTGGATGACCTTTAAGGGTCCCTTTCAACCCAAACCATTCTACTACACTATGATTCTATGATCCTATGATTCTATGATTCTATCATTCTATGTTTGTGAAAACCAACAAGGAGTTGAGAGTTTGCTGAATTATTCCATTTGGTGTTGATAACAAAGTACTTTTTTGCAGCTGTTACTCTTCCTTAATTTAGTTTAATTACTTAGTCTTTGAAAGCTGTCAAACTAACCTGGAAAGGCAGATACTTCCAAATGTATGAATGTAAAAGAGGTGGGGCCTACTAGCTTTAAAATCTTGAAGTGCTGCAAAGAAGAAATCAGTTATATTTCTTAATTATGGGGAATACATCCCTAGATAGCAAAATAGGTTTTGGCCCTAAACCTGTTCAGATCAATATAAAAATACTTTTCAGGGTTAGAATGCAATTCCAATTTCAACTTCAAATAGAACTTGACATAGATTATAAAATGATCAATTGTCTATAACTAAGTTGTTCATCATTTTCAATCCTTAGTCTGTGCAAAAGAATTTAAATAAATCTATGCCATATAATCACATAATTATATTAGCATATTAGCAATGAGAAATAAAAATAAGATTTTAAATAATTATTTAAGTGAAATATTGTCTTGATGCTGTAAGCTATGGTTAGAATTGCTATAATACTAAACAATCTCCTCTGACTCCTTGCATAGATGTACAGTAATCAGTTTTTCATTTCCAACGTCTGTAGAACTTTCATGTTACAATAAAGATAGAATTTTATTACATCAACTGTTACTGTAAAAATCCTCCAAGCTCATAGCGGACCTCATAAAAAAAGTAGTTTAAGGCATTTAAACTAACTTTACTGTTAAAGCTCATTATGGTTTCAAAGTGTCAGCAGTCTTTTACATTTGCGTTTATCGGATTTCAGTTCTCTTTGAATGCTAATGTCTGAGGAGTTTAACTGATGAATCTTATTTGCTTTCAGTTATTTTATTGCCAGATGTTCAAGAATTAGAATTAATTAATTTCTTGAAAAGTGTTACAATTACATTAAGACTGAATAGTCTGAACGTGATCAAATCTAGCAAAAAATAATGAGTTTGTGAAATAAAATAGCTTTTAAAACATGAATATAGCAATAGCAATTTGAAGGAACTCTGCTTTCATGATCTAGGGAAAGTATAATTTAATAATATAAAATTAAGGATATTCTTATTACAATTTGAATTGAAAACAACTAATTAAAATAAAATATTAAAAATAGCACTTGATGTTTCACAAAAATAGTCAGAGATTTTGATCTAGATCTGTATCTCTGGAGATGTTACCCCTCATTTTCCTCTCAAACGTTGAGTGACAAATAAATAAATGCCGTAATCCCTATTGCTGTGTCTGTTGTATCAAAGTTTAGCTTTTGTGTGAAAGAACTGCTGGATCCTGTAGTTACTGGTCTTTACCAGACTGGTAACTGGAGTCAGTGAATCCTCAAGGAGTTTTTGCAACAGTGAATATGTGTTTGCAAGCAGATACTGTAAGGCAGAGCTGTTCTAAATCTCCTCAGAAGCATGAGGAGTGTGGAACTTTGTTACCCAAAGGATGACAAGGAAAGGTTTTTTTATCCTCATCAGCAGTGGCAGCAAAACTAAATTTTGCATTAGTAGCACAGCTTAGGGAAACTTATGGGGGCAATGATGAGGCAGAGCTAAGGAAAAAACTTTCTCCAGTCACCCATGTACTTTGTGTCTGTTTAAGGCGGGCCCTGTCTATATGGGTTTTAAATATTTCTTTGGAAGAGATTAATTCAGACTGGTGCAACCAAGATGTGCACATATGTCAAAAAAATTTATGAGGAATTCATTGCGTATTTTCTTTATACTGTGCTCTGAAGAAGGGAAAGAAAAATGCTGACAATTTCAGAAGTTGTATTTACAGTTATAAGTTATGCTAATTGTACTTTTCCACCACACGTGTCTGGACATATTTCTATGAAGTAGAGTATTTAGAGCTGTTCAACACTTTCTGTAATATTCATCCTGAATTTCACAGGGGGGGAAAATTAAAGGAAGTGGAGAGATGTTTTTTGCTTACTTTTGTTTTCTATTATTTCCTAGATAATAAATATGTCAAAACTTTTTTTAGGGAAAGAATGTGGGAGCTGATGCCTAGAATTTCAGTGTCAGATTTTATCCTTGATGTAGGAAAATGGCAAGCAAGGCGAATGACAGAAAAAATATTTAGCAATATCTTCCTTCCCTTTGCCCAAGTATTGCTCTTTTCCTCTATTGATTTTGTGTCCAAGCCATTGCTGCTTATCTGATCTGCATGAAGAATAAATTATCATTTACATAAACATATACAAAAAGTTCAGTATTAAGAATGATGGAAAAAACACCCACCTTGATACATTAGGAAGAAATGGTTTTTTTCTTAATATTTGAGATGTAGTTGGAAAAGACTAACAGTTTATTTTCCCTCTGTTTAAGGAAGGATAACAAGTTAAAGAATACACATTCATTTGTAGATGAAAATATTGCTAAGAAGTCTCAGGTACTGCGCCTCTTAAGCTGCTCAGTTCCCTACACTTAGGATCCCTTGGGAGAAGGCAATATCGAATATGTCCTCTGCTAATCAGACTGTTGAAAGTACATTACTAAGTAAAGAAATCTTTCAAGCATCTTAGACCCAGAGCAATTACTGAGCTCATAATTCTTTATCAAACCCATTTGCCTTGAGATACTGAAATAAAAGTGTGACAAGGATCATTAAAACACTAGTCTAACACAGTGTAGTTATTATTATGATATCCTTTAATATCTCTTCAGAAATTAATGACAACTGTTGTTGTGATGAACCTTAACTTCTACGTCTTCCGATTTAACTACGTATTTATCTTTAGAAGTTTTGAATTATGCCATAGCATTTTACATTTCCATTTCTTTCTCTTTTTTTCAGTTGTGCTCATTTAATTACTCGTTTGTCACTTTCCTTCTCTGAGGAGTTTTTCCTGGTTTTCCATTGCTGCGTCACTTCTTCTGTTGTGGCACATTCAAGCATGCTGTTATCCTAGAGGCATTATTTGGTTTTGTAGAGCTGAGCATATTTTACCATTTTGCTTAAAAAAACCTCCATTGATGGGAAACTTACAGCATCTTAAATCTTCACATCGTCCCATTATTTGAACTTACATTTATTTGTAGATATTAAAGCAGTTATTTTTTTCCTACTGTGTTGTCAATAAACACCATACCTAGTGTGGGTTAGGTGCATTACAAGGATATCAAGCAAATATTAAAAGAAATAGAACTGATTTCTGATTAAAATTGTCTGTATATGTTTTCTTCTTCTACATGTGCAGATTGCACTTGTGCAGAGGTAGGTGGCTACTTCTACAACTTCCTTTCCATGGATATGCTTCTGTTATTGTTAGACGAAGATCAGTTTTGGTAACAGGACTAGGGGAAAAGATATCTTTGGGGTAATGCTGGAGAAGTGGATTAAAAAAAATGAACGTTGAAAACATGTGATGTGCGGAAAGGGATGTAATAATCTTCTCAACTTGAACAGTAAAATCATCAGAGACCATCCAATGTCAATAGGAAGCAGAAAGAGGACTTCTATTCCCACAAATGCATTTGAAATATAGAATTCTATACAAACTTTCCAAGAGGTTGCTTCCTCTGATATTAAGAGAATTCCAGCTGAAGATATATAACTGAAAATCAGTTTAGTATTACTTGTAGGCATAGCTACATTACTAGTGCATGGTGAATACTGAAATTCAAATAATCTCAAACCAAAATTCTTTTACAAAATACTACCTTTTGTTCCAGTCTAAGGGGCAGGCAAAGTATCTGACCTGTAAGGTCACCATTTTACCTCTCACAGGCAGAACTGTATGGTTTGTGTTTGCAAAGGTTTGGAGTTCTGTTGAACTCCATACATTCACTTAAAAGTTCATACGCCTCTGCCTACACACTATTAAACGGAATACTTAACACAAAAATATATTTTTTAAAAGAGAAACATGCAGTATTTGTTAATAAATTGTTAAGGAAATGTGGTATTTTAAAAACAGCCTTTATTCCAAAAATCCCAGAACTAAACCATGATCTTTGAATGAAGATATATAATGTATAGGTTTTAATGTACAGATTTATAATGTATCTATGTCAAGGGATATAACATATAGGTTTTAATACTAATAGGACCTATGAGACTGTGAGCAGCATTACAGACTAAGTAAAATTAAATAGTTAATCTTCTGTCTTGACATGATGACTTTAAAAAAAAGCGGAAGTCATATATTGTAGTGCTAGTGGATAATGAATCTCAATTTGAAAATGCACGTCTTATTTCATATTTCAATGTGACTAGCTTTGATATCATTAGCTTTATTTATTTTTCTTCTTTTGCTCCTATCTGCCTAAACCAATGCAAGTACTCCCCTAAAACATTTATTGACTGTAACTGCTTTATTATCTAATGAATCAGAAAAGCACTAACCCACCTGCTCAACATAAAGGAGCTTGAAATCAATGGGACTTTAATTAAATAGACATTTAAGGGCTTCATTGAACAAGGAACTTGAGTTGTCCCATCTTGAATAGATGATGCATATTTTGTTACTTGTCTACACCGTGACTTGGCCTTAGCACAGAAGGGATAGCTTGAGTGTCACACATTTTCTGTGTAAAAATGAGTGAGTAAATTCTGTGTCTTTATCCCATTTTGGATTTTTTTCTTCACTGCCAAAGTTTACAGATTGATTTTTATTGATTTTAATTTTTTTAAAAACGCAGCACTGCGTCGAACCAACCCTTTTGCTTCTTGAGATCACAGTCATGCAGGGTAAGCTAAGCATTTTTTGAGCATTATCAATCAGATGTCAGTTTCTGGGATCATGATAACTTCTGTTTTTTTTTTTACTTTGTGTATTTTTTGTTCTGCAGTGTAATCGAAAACCCTACTAATGTAGAGGAAACCTTGGGATTAAAACAAAAATCTTACTTTGAAATGGATTTTAGAGAGTGAAGAATGAACACAAAAAGACCCACATGTGAGCAAGAAATGTGAGTGCCTAAAAATAGACATCCAGTGCCATTTTAGAGAATGTAGAGTGTTTGAGACACCTATATGACACTCTCAGATGCTATTAACCCTGCAGGAGATACATGTCTTTCTTGTGTAGTAGATGGCATTCAGATTCCACCTCCTCTTGATATCAGATTGATTTCCCTAATATGTTTCTTTGTTCCTCTAACCTCCAAATTTCCTTTAGGAGAACATTCACAGTATGATACTAAACTTCATCCAAAGCTCTCAAATTCAACACCTTTACCAAGTGTTTTCATATGTAACTCAATTATAGAAAAGGTCTTTGTAGGATGTTGATGCTGTCTGTAAAATAACAACTGGCTTCAAAGCATTATTGATGTGTTAGAAAGATCAAAGCAGACACAAGAACCTGTTTAAACAATAGAAAAAATTTTCTGAAAAGCGTTTCATGGACTAAATGTTCTATGATGACTCCTACACAACTAGCTTTTCGTTTTGAGTTTAGCCAAATGTCATACTCAGAATGACCTTTAGGATCCTCATTTATTTAGATGTGGCTGTCAAGACATATGTTGGCTTTTTTCCTCCTTCTTTGTGTTCTAATTTCTAGAAGATATATGTTACATGCAGTTGGCCTGGTTGTGTGTTCCCACTGTTTTACAAATTGTGTCATTATTTCTATGCATAAACGCAAGCATTGTGCCTGCTAATTATGAGCTCCCCTCTTTCAACTTGGAGTGAATTCTGTGTGTAACGTGCAGTTGCAAATTTCTGTGCTTTATGCCAGACAGCTTCTACTGAGTATTTGGAAATAGCTCAGTTTTAGACATCAGATTTTCATAGATTTTCATCTCTCTGAGTGTTTTAACCAGATCTGAGTAAGCAATGCTTCACAACATAAAAATAACACAGTGAGAAAAGCCTGTTCTGTTATTTTCCAAGCAAGACCACAGTTAGCAAGCATATTCTTCTACCATGTACTGGAATATACCAGTAAAACTTCAACCAGGAATGAACACTTACTGTTCAATATTTACGAGTACTTCAGATCAACAGGTAAGGGAGACGGAGAATCTTGTGCCTGGTTGTAACGTCTATATTTCTGATAGAGAAAAACACTTGATCGAAAATGACAGAAGCCATAGGTACAGAAGTATCTCATACTCCACTTCACTTTTTCCTGTTTGCCCATCATCTGTCGGTTAGGATAGCCCAAGGAACCACAAGAGGATTTCCTTAAGCAGAATAAACCCTGCTTGTGCTGGTGCAATGAATGGTTGGATGAATGGCTAATCACTGAGGGAATGACCGACCACATGACAAGAATCATTTAACTAGTGCCAATGCAGACTTTTAGTGCACAGTCCACTGTTATTTACAGATTAGCTCAATGATACAGAGCGAATATGCATCTGCTAAGCTGTCCTTCAGTATCTATTGAGCACGTCGTGAAAATTCATAACCTGGGGATGAAGAATGGTGTAGAAATCTCCAAATCTTTTCAACAGACCAGAGGACTTTTCAAAAACAGTGAATATTAACTGAGGCGACTAGCTGGACACAAAAGATTCTTTGTTCTCTTTGTAGTCCCATGAAGACATCACTTTCCAAAGGGTCTGTTCCATGGAAAGGTGACATTTTCTTTAAAACATTCCATTAGACAGTGTCAGATGTATCTCCTACTTGAGTTTTTCTGGGCTTTCCAAATTTGACCTAAGCATAATGGACAAAATGTTGTCCTCTTAAACCTGTAATGGCATGAAACAATGACTTGGGGGTAGAAATCCTCTGTTTCTGTATCATCTTGTTGGGTTTTCATAGAAGAAACAGAGTAGAAATCAGGATTTCTTGCAAATGGATAGTGGGGTCCATCCTACTATCTCCAAAGCCTTTCTTTGTCTTTCTGTCTCAGTAGTGACATACAGTAGTGACATAAAACAGCAGGAGTTACTGCACACTTGGTAGAGACTTGCTACAGTACATAACATTTCTCCATAAATGTACACATTTTTAATAGCACTTAAATGTCTTACTTAATTCTTGAACATCACGGTTTGCACGGTAACCATCAGCTGGGGTCTTGCTCATCACCCCAAGCTCATGGAGGTGGACATGTATCAGCCTAGGCTGAGAACAGAAAGGCACACACAGGGGATAATTAGACAATCTTTTATATGGGAATGAACAATGTTTCTGGTTTTGCTAATGCTCTTGTTAATATTGCTTTGGTTACGAATAAGCTATGTTCATCTTCTTTTCTACCATACAATTCTCAAACTTCTGTTGTATTATGAGTGCAGGAACACGGAAACCCATAGAAACTTAAGAATTTTATTTTGAGGATTCTGCGGGTAAAAACAATAGAGCATGCATGTATTAACTATGTTAACACCAAATTATTTTTATAGAGTATGGAATGAGGATTGTAATCTTGTTAGGTAGAGGAGCAGAAGTAAGTAGAAGGAAAAAATAAATAAAGACAGAATTGGAAGAGAAGATATGAGGGAAGGGTGCAGAAAGGAACAAAGGAAGCAACAGAGTGATTCTAAAACATCACCGTATTTCCCCCACCAATCAGTATTATAAGTTGCTGAAGAAATAGCACACAACAATAAATAAATAAGCAAATAAATAAATAAATAAACCTTAACAAAAAACCCCCAAACCTTTAGTCTTCTTATCCTTAAATTGAGAATTTTTCCCTCTTTTACATCAGTGGAGTCCTGTTGCACTTTGAGAAGAACATATATTTTTCCTAGTTTGAGAGCTGTAACGAAAAATAAAAAGTAGTAATTGAGTTCAATTTCTCTGCCTTAAAAATTAACTGGAAATATAATAGGAATCTTTCGTCAACTATTCAATTTACTTTAATCTCAGTGCCAGCTTGCATGTCTCTTCCAATACTATCAAACTATCTTCAGTGAAAAAATAATTTCCTATCCCCAAAGCATTCTAAGAGCTCTAAAAGTTCCTTCTGTACTTAGATATACCTATTTTTATGAAAAAGTGGTCTGTGTATCAAGTCTGCATTTCTGGTTGCTGTAGGAACTTCCCAGGATTAAAGCACAGAACCTAACTATACAGATAGAAACATCACTGCTTATGGTTACCTTCAGGCAGGTTGAATTGATGCAATGCCACTTCTGAAAGTTTGTCACAGAAAATGTCCTCTTTTATTTGGAGCACATTGCCCTTTGGGGATGTTTCTATTTGCAGCATATTGTGCCTCTTTTCCTAAAGAACATCAGTTTTCTGTACCTATTGCAGACAGAGCCGTGGCAGTTGAGTAGTTATTTAAAAGTAATTGGTGCTGGGTTTTAAAAACATCAAAATTTCTTTTTGTCTGATCTAATAGTTCTTAAATACCAAAGTCTAATTATGTCAGTGATTTTGACCTTGTGAATTCACTGAGATTTTGGTTTTGTTTTAGCACTTTCTGTTCCTATGAACTTCATTTTTCTGTAGGCTTACATGAATGCTGAAGTTACTTGTTTTATGCATACCGCAAGCTGTTTATATAAGATTGTCTAAAAATGCCTTATATAGAAATAACAAGATAGCTCTTATGTGGGCACCCCAATACTCCCTGATTTAATAAGTGATATAAGAGTTTAGAAGACCAATCAGTTTTTAATCTGAGAATAAAATAAAGCAGCTGGTTTTAACTCTTCACATACTCTTCTATTCCAGATTTTTATATCTCATGCTTGCAGGAAAGTATCATAAATCTTAATTATATAGCAGTGAAGCTTACATTATGGAATATATATTTGAAGCTGTCATTTTTGTAGTCTCTAACATTTTGTAAGTGTCTTTCTGTGCTGTCTGTTTCCTGTCCCTTTTCCCCTCCCACCGTTTAACCGCTGTGAAATCATGCCATTCCAGTCTTTGCTTAGTCGTCTTATTTGTCCAGCTACAGAACAAGGAGTGGTGCCAGCAGAGGGGGGCAGCAGGGCAGGGCATATCCGTGCTTACACAAAAGCCATTCTGAACTGGTCACATCTACTTTTAGCGTGTGTCTCTGTAAGGACCAATTTCATTTACTTTTCACACGTGGTTGGTGAAGGCCATGCTTCTAACAGCTCTCTGTGACATAATATATTAGTTATTAAGCTGCTGCTGGCATGCTGCCTGATTTCTGGACATTTTTGTTCTGCCTTGCTTATTTAAAACGTGTTTTGCTCTTATGCGCTATTCTGCAGCTTCTCAGTTGTGCCAGCACTTCTGCAATTCTGGAGTTTTCCAGTAGTTTGTTTAGCGACTCCTTTCAAGCTACTAATCAATTTTCATTTTGCATCTAGCTACTTCAGAAATCATAGCCTTTTGCTATGCTGAAAATTAGTTTTTCTTGGTCCTTCTACTTTACTAGCTTCAGTCATGAATAAATATTTTACTGGAGCCAAAAACTGACACCTTTGCTGTGATCACACAACCATATCTCTATGTGCCACTTTTTACATGTGCCTACAGCTTCAGCTAAGTCCAGGAATGTTACACTTCGACTGTAGCAAACTCAGGCTTGTCAACTGTCTGGCCACCCACATTTCTCTCAACCTGAATGTGCTACTGGTGCCCTTGGCTTGCCAGTACCTGATGCCCATGGCTTGTTCAGCTGCCGTACTGAACTTCGTGTACAGCCTCTTGCTACAAGATGGAGGGAGAGTGTGGCCAGAAGCAGGAGAGCAGATTTATGGGCATCTTTCATTTCTGGATAAGTCCCTGTACCATGGAAAAAGGGAGAAATTGTGGGTAGCAATCTTCATTTCAGACCTGAAATTAACTGGCTGCATTTCTGCATCAGGCACGGCAGATGGGTCATGGCTGTGGCCCAGCCATACTTACTTTCTGTGTCCTTTTAGTCCTATGAGATTCTGGCAAAAAGGCATCAGTAGTGTGCGTGCCAGGCTCACAGCAGTTGTAAGCAGAAAACTTTCAGATGTAAAAGGCCATCTGTGACGTGCTGTAATAAAGGCTGTGCCATTCCAGGTGCCTCTCTTCCCTGTGTGCACAGTAGAGCATGATTCCCCAAGGCCTTTTGAATAAAAGATACAAGGAAGATGCCTGTGTGCACGTCAGACTCCCAAGGGGGGACTGCTAATGGGGAGGGTTTTGTCTGTTTCCGTTCCTTGAAAAGTGTAGTGTTAGCAACTCCTCACACAACTTGTTTAACTGCCCAAGCTAAGCATGGTCACCACGACACCTGGATTTTCTTTTCTCAGTGAAATTCTCCCAGCCCAAGTAAAACAGCAACAAGTCCTCTATTGTTAGATTTCTGCTGGCTGCACGTTCTCAGAGTAAGATTTGGAGATGGTGTTCTCCCTCCTATGTATTGCAAAGAAGAAGCCAGGACAAAAAAAATATGCCCACCATGAATCTATCCAACAGACTAGAAAGGTTTAATGTGCTCAGCCAGATGCAGCTGCACTGCCCTTTTGTGCTTGGATGGTAAATCTCATTAAATCCTTCAGAAACCGTGACCATTTCTGTGTACCAGTAAATTGAATGGTACCTGAGCCAGGGTTTCCTGGGCACTGGAATGGTATTGCACATGCTGCAAAAAGGCTTAGATGGCCACTTACCACGCTCTTAGCCTCACCACCTAAGGACTCCCCAAACAATTTCTGACATAGTCTGGGAGTTATCGCAGGTCAAGCATCGTTGCCATTTCATAGTTTGGATCCATTCATGCTTCTGGAGAGTGATAATATCTAATTGTATGGACATGGGCCACTCTGGGCCACCTGGCTTTAGGAACCTGACTGTTCCCTACCTTCACTGGTGAAGAATGGTCTGGGGGAGATATCCAATTTACTAGCTGTAGCCTTTATGTCCAAGGAGGATTATTTTTGGACAACCACGAAGTAGGCACAAATAGGAAGTGTCTACAGATTTCAGAGAAACCTAACAGTTTGTGCCAGAGGCAATCCTGAATGAGAAACAACAGGTGGACATTGAGAAATTGGTTCCAAGCTAACATGATGATAAATACGTGAGCTAGTATATTTAATGTGTCTTTTGTTACTCTTGGCTTCAAAACTGATCTTTTCATACACCACAGTTCAAGCTCCTGGGACACCTTGGGCTGAAATCCATTGTCTGAGTTTGGATGTCCACAGCTTTGCAGCTACAGCTGTGTGAATATCACAACAAGATAAAAAAGGAATGACAAAAAGGAGTTACTTCCTGACCAGGGGGCTGGGAAGAGAGGGATAAGGTTGCCTGAAGGTAACCTAAGGCTGGTTATCATGGTAAATATCACACACCTGGGAGAAGACCTTACTGGCAATGTCAGACCCTCTTTGTATAATGAATTGGTTAGTTACATAAGTAATGATTGACCAATGAGCGAGTTCAGTGCAACTTCCCATTGTTTTAACTTGTATAAGACTATAGTTTCTCCAAAAAGGTGGGCTAGCCTTGCAAACTATTGCCTAGTACCCCCTTTTCTGAACAGAACTGGATTAAAAGGTGAAACTTGATTCCATGTGCTCATTTGCCCCAGTGCACTGGACACACAGCTAACCTTGATTAAGGGAGGATACAATTTCAGAAACATGTAAAAAAGGCCTTGGGTTATACCTACTTTCTGGGTGTCTTAAAAGCCTAATGGTATCCTAAGTAAAATATCTCTAGATAACATTTTGCACAATTGAACTGTGTCCTTCACCCTCTCTACTCATGTATGAACCTCTGTATTCTCAGAAACTCATTAAACAAATTTTAAGGACACAAAATTCAACCAAACTTTAAAAATATTTCTTCTAAATATGCTTTGGGCCTTCACTAATAAGTATTGCATATGATTTTACACTCTTGTGCTAAAAAAATAAGAGTACACTGGTGTGTTCAGTCTTTTATATTTCTCTTTGATTGGTTAAATATGCCACGTAAGCCCACACAACTCAGTATGGTTCTTGCTAGCTTCCAAAAAACCCAGAAAACTGCACTGAATGCAAATTTCCCTTGTGCAGATAAGAAAGTACACCCTAGTTTTGAATTTACATTAGTGAAAGAAGAAAACTGTATTCAGCAACAGAAATGAGGGACGTCAGTATGAAAGCAAAGCCAGGTTTTAACAACTGGAAATAGAGCTCTTGAAAAACTGTACAATTAGAAGAAATTGTGAATCTCATTTTTAGCACAAATACCAGGGAGGACTCTTTGTCCTTTGGCATTGAACCTCCTCCCCCAGTCCAAAAAAAAGCATATACATATTTTAAAAGGGTTGCCTTAGATCATTATTAAGAACCTTAGAATAAGAACTGGGGACAAGAAAGCACCCTGCAATTTCCCTGTGCCTTGCATTAACCAGTGAAGCTCCAGGTAACATACTATTATGAAGTAAATACATACTCTCATTGTCACTGACTGGTAATCTGTGAAGGTAAGTAATTACCACTGGGTAACACCGTTTGTGTTTAAAGTGTGTAATTATCTCTCCAGCCCTCTACACAAATGCATTTCGCTATATTTTAAAGGTGTTTAATGAATACTTAATGGTACATATAAAATCCAACAACTATCAGAACGATTCGGTAAATAAATTTGGTTTTGTTTGTATGTTGAGAAACTTTAATCTAAAAAAATAAAACTTCTAATCTTTCTTTTATTAAGTGTAAGATCTTTCTGATATTTCTGATATTTCGCTGATATGAGCACCAAGCATATAAACTTGTACTGAAGGCAAGAGGAACCCTCAGGGTATTGGCAGGTATTTTAGAAATTTCTCTGTAGACAGGAAAACTTGTTCTCATGAGGTATAAAGCACGAGTTTTCAAAAAAATTAAATAAATGTAACTTGATCTTTATTCTTAATAAAATCAAGTAAGCCCCGGGATTGAAAACCTTTGCCTTTTTTTGTATACTTTTTCTGAGCTTGGCTAGTGAAAACACAAAGTAGAAATCTCACAAATATGAAAATCCTAATCTTGTAAGAAATACAAATCATATTTTGACTGACTGACTGAAATTGTCCAGTATTTATTCAAGCCATATTTCCAAATTGATTATTGAATTGTCTAGTACATTCTCCATTTCACGATCATCATATTATTACTGGGTAGAATTGAATTTAGATTCATAACTAAACCTCTTTATTCACTGTATTAAACTAACTAATCAGAAATTTTTAAAATGTAACTTTTGTTATATTTCTCTAGAATCATACCTTGAATTTGAAAGCAGAGTGTAGTATCTCTAAGTGCTGAATATCACCTTACTTTGTGGACAGTCCTAAAGAATTTCATAGGACTTTTTTTGAACGAAAATATAATTTGAAGAAAAAAAAGATAGGCAAAATCCTTTTGCATTCGGAAAACCATGTAAGCTTTACCTCAGTTATGAAAATCAGTCAAGGCCCAGTTTGCAGGGCACATGAAAAGAGTATTATAACCTTATGCTCACCGTGCTCAGCAGGATGGAAACATTAGCAACACATTTCATGAGAAGAATTGACTTTAAAAGTATGATTGCCTATTATATGTTGAAATGATTACTATGAGAACTCAGAAATTATTTCAATTGAAGAATGTATTTGAATTTTATTTATTCATGTTTGCAAATACATTTTGAATGGATTGCAACACCTCAAAAATATTCATAGCTTGAAGGTAATTCGTTACTCTAAACTACTTATCAACTTGTTACACATCTCTTTTTCTCACTTGAAACCTGGTAGTGTTTTTCTATGGTTAAACTTTCTTTGAAATTTTTATTTTACATAAAATTTGGAATTGTATTTTCACTTTCCTAGCTAAGAAACTAGTATATGTACCCACTGAACTGTAAATGAAATATTATTATATTATTTTATGAGAAATATTTGTTATAGTAAAGCTCAAATGTCTAAATATTCATCAAAGAGTATAAGGGTTGTGGACATAGGAAAATAAAAATTAAAATTAATGTGGTTATATTGTGTATTACTCAGCGTAGTGGCATATCTTGCATTTTGACCGAGATGCAAATGTCGTGAAAGACCTCTGATTTTCTCCTTTTGCCTTCCTCGTGTTCAGCCTAGATTCAGGGTAATTTTAATACCAGCAATTTTCACTGATTCTACATGGTATTTGGGGAACATCTGCACTTTGATCCAACACCATATGGAACAGGCTTGGTCTCATACTATGTTTCAGTCTCACACAAGTGGTGTGAGGTAGAGTTTTATAAAGTTAGCGAGAGTTTTTTTAACTGTAGACTGGTCTGCACTTGGAAAAAACAGACAATGAAGATTTTACATTACAAGCACTAAAGCCAGAATGCCACAGGGGACTTCTGTGCCAAAGCAAATCAAATCTGATTGTTCTGATACTCACTTTTGAGATTTGAGTCTCATTCTGTTTAAAAACTTGAGTGATGGTGACAACTTTTTCCATCTGAAGCCGAACTATTGTTACACAACCATGGCAAAACACCAGATTGTGGAGGAAGACCGAGCTGAAATCCCAGTTACATATCTCAGATTTTCATTGTCACCTATAAGTCTCCCTGCATTCCAAATTCCTCTTTTTAATCTATATTGTTTACCAAATTGTGCTTTGTATGAACAAGAGGTGGCCAGACATGATATTTTTTTCTGAATTTGCTAAGTGACTTGAGACTGTGCTCCCAACCATAAGCATACTTTGAATGACTGACTTTCAGAACTGCTAAAAGTCTATTTCAAATACCTCCAGGTACATGCAGAAAATTGCAGTGTTCTCTAAATCACTAAACACTCCAAACCACTTGAAGATAACTTAGTATTTTGACAATAGTTACGAACAGCTGGTAGGCAAATATGAAGTAGACAGACAGGTTGTGCCAATGGAGAGTGAATGATATCCTAAAATAAGACTTTATAAACTTAAAATTAAAGGGTGGTAAAATGTTTGACTCAATATGGTATATAACTACAAATTTTGTTACTTGAGAAAAAAATAATTCTTAAAACACAACAGTTTTATGAAGAACAATGGTAAATGCATATATTATACTCAATATCATTTAAGTATGTCCTCTATTGTTTAGAAATAACACTTTACAGTGTTTTCTTCTGAAAGGGAAACAAATGGCAGTGCAAACACTACTCCATCAATTTTTCCTTCACTCAAACTTTCAAATGATTATCATCTCTGCCTTTAATTATATTCTTACTGTGTAGGACTAATTGCAAAATATACACTTAATTGTTTTATGAGCAATTAAGTAATTGTGAACTGTGTGCACATAATTTGAATGTTTATATCAAGAAAATACAGGATGGAAAATTTGTGGATGGGGCTTGTTATATTTTGAACATATAATCTAGAACTGGAGCTCATTAGTGTATTTGCTCTACTTATTTACATGCAAAAATATATGTGGTGGCAAAAACATTATGTAAATTAATTTTAAAAAAAGACACTGACTTATTAGAAATTGTAGATGCCAGTATCATGGAGTCCAGCAGCATTGCAAGAGAACAGCCCAGGACAGGCATATTTGCAGAACCCTGGAACTGTAGTCAGGCTTTAACTGTTTTATTTTACAAAAAATGTTTTTCACCAACACATTTCAATTGCATCTTCCATGTGAAAACTTTTCAACAGTTTTCATGGTTTTTTACTTGTGTTTGGTAATAAATTAAAATAATTATTTTACACCAAAGGAGAACATGGCCATTTCTGAGAAAATGGAAATGCTGAACTGGAAGTAATAGGTGGAAGTTTTCAATTGCATGAGCAGTTAACTGTGTTTCCATGCAGGAATGAGAAGTAGTTCAAACCCCTAGTAATACAGTGGTGAATTTGCCAGGTGGTGGGAAACTCCCGTTCTGAGAGACAGTCAGTACTATTGCATCCATTCCCCACCAGAGGAAAGGAGCGTCATGTGTAATGGACATTGATTCACTGTGTGTGACAGGACTATGCTTTGTTAAGATGTAATTCCATTTTTGCTGTGGTGATTCATTTCACTTTAGAGAACGAAGTAGAACCGAGGTTAAGAGATTCATGAGCTCAGAAATCCTACACAGAATGACTTTCCATTTTATGTCCTCATCATTTTCTCCCTGGAACAATTTTCACTCTGCCACAGTGAATGAAGGAATTTGAAGTACAATTTGAAGTACAATTCTTGTTTGACTCTGTCCCTTCTTCCCTACTCTCTCTCCCACCACTGAAACCATCCATCTTTGTGGAGGTATTGTAAGTTCACAGCCTCCCTGGAGGGGTTCCTGTACACAGGGTGGATACAGGAGCCAGAAGAAAAATCAGTACAGGGGCTGCCATTTCTACGTGATCCCTTTTCCTTTTTCTCTTTTTCTGCATGCATTCTAAATGATGCTACACTGTGCATGTCTGCTGAAATCCTAATCAAAACTTATTGTGCATGAAATTCGCTTACAGCGTATTAGGTGCCCAACTGGGCGTGCAACTAGATTCTTTGCCTGCACATCCTATGGAAAAAAGCCTAGGGTCTGAGGAAGATTTTGTCCAGTTTCGATAACTTCCAACAACAAAAGGTTGTGTCTCTTACAGTGGTGGGTGATAGCAAACTGCCCTCCATCACTATCAATCTTTTGTGGTCTTGTGCTGCAGTTCCTGCTCAGCTGCTGCAGCTGACGTTCTGTAGCCTATACATTCTGGCAACTGCTGGGTGCCAGCTAAAGGACTACTTTTAGGATTGGTTTCTAATAGGAACTGGAGTCTTTCCTTTTTGTTCCTGCTACAAGGTTACTGCAGATCATTAGGAAAAAATATGACTTTTCCTATTTTATTAGACTATGACCCACAGAACTCCTTGGAGAGTTACCTGAATGTTCTATTTTATCATCCAGACAAAACTTTCCTTCACAATTCAGTTGTTTGTCCGTTGATTGTGTTGTGTTCTGTAATTGCTGGTGGCTGTGGTGCAGCAGGGTCAGGTTGTATTCTTGACAAATAAAACTTAATCCTTGAGGATTCTCCTTAAAATTAGTCTGGCACTCAAGGGAAATAGAGGTAGCCATTGGAGGTCCAAATTACTGCCTCTAACCAGAGTGTTTAAAACTTTTCAAGCCTTATCTAGGGGAAAGGTATGGAAGCTCTGACATCTCCATGTCTTTTTAAGTGTTGGAAAATGGTTCAGAGCTTTTAGTATACTCTCCCTGAGGTCCCCTACGCACCATGGTCACAGGTGTTACACCCCGTTTTATATGCACTCTTCTCAAAGTGCATGGCATCGCAGGCTTTGGGGCTATAAGCACTGTTACGGTGAATAGCATGGAAATGTTGGAAACCGGAAATACATTTTTAATTTTGCTACTTATTCTCTGCTTATTAACACGATACTAATTTTGCTGAAGCATCATAGCCAAGTGCATGTAAATTCTTCCACGTTCCTCACAGTTCTGAACAATGATTCAGACCTTGTAGAGTTGCTGTTTCTCCTCAGAGAGTGTCTTCAGATTTCATGCATTTTCTTTTGTCTCGGGTAATATTCTGCAGACTGGCAATAGCAGAAGGATGTGTCAATTGGAAAGTATGACAAGAAGAGGGGGAAAAGGCACATTCATTTAAAAGAAATGCTAGATGAGGGAACCAAGGAGTAGGGAGTGAAATGCATTTCACAAGGCTATCTGGATGTGTTCAGCAGAAATGACTGAACACACAAGGAAGGATATGCTGCGCTGAGTCTTGAGAAGTGTTGTGTGCTGGAAAGACACCCTCACAGCAAATTCTACCTGATCTCTCTAAAGCCTTCCTAGCGACTGGCATAAGCTGATCTGCATCTGCTCTGCTCTGCCTGAGAGCATACAGGCTGTGCTGCTGCTCCGAACAGATGCTAACATAAACAGAAACTTGCAAACAAGGTGGTGAAAATGCATAGCCAATGGTGCAGAAATATTGTCCTGGGGGATTATTATCATGCTTTTATGAAATTAGAGACTTGATCTAAATTTAAAAAATGTCTGTTGAAGTAGGACTACTCAAATCTAAATAATTATGATGAAAGATGATAAATCTTTGTGGAGATTTCAACCCACTAAAATATAATGTAACATATGTATTTGATTGGCTACTCTCAAACAAACACCACATTCCTAGCAGTCACTTAATATTGTTGTTCTCGGAATGTCTCCCTCATTTTTATTTATTATGAGGTTCATTTTCCATAACCTTTGCTACATAAATGTTAATCACCTATTTTAAGCAAATCATTAGTCAAGGTCTTATCAGTCCTATTAAGTTGGTAAAGATATAGATGCCTTTATCCCACCTATTTAACACAGGGTTCTTGAATGGTTAGGCTGTAGCAGATGCCAGATTTTCAAACGGTAAAACTGGAAGAAAATGCTACTCTTACGTTCAACCACTCTTATCGGCAAATATGTTATTTGGGATGATACTGAAGAATGTCTAACCAAAATAACGAACTTGTCCCAAAGGAAAGAGAACTTTCTGGGGAAAGGAAAAACTCAGATACATCACTGCATTGCACTTTTTGTGTTTTCTTGGTCCACCTGTGTATCCACAGAACAACAGAAGTACAGTATGACTGGGATAGAAAGGCATATCTGAAGCTCATTTAGTCTGTCTTCCCATCTCAAAGCAGGCTTAAAAGAAGCAGGCTGTTTAGTTTCTTGTCCAGTTGGATTTTGGATATCTTCAGCCTTTATGAAGAGAAGACATACTTTCTTCAAGGATATATACATTACAGAAATGCCATCTCCGTTGACAACAACCACATTGTTCCTACTGACTCTTTCGACACAGTGAAATTATCTGGTTTTTTCCATGCTAACTTTATGTTGGGCAGGACCTTCATTTAACATTGCATTCAGTGACAACGACACACTTAAAATATTGTTAATTAATATATCAGACACTGAGCAAATCTTTGCCTATCAGCTGCAGCTCCCTACTGTGTTGTGGTTTGATTTTGGAATTCATTTAGTGCTTAGTCCTAAAAGATATTAGAGCATCCAAAGCAAAACTATATTTTATTTAACAGCATTTATGATAATTTTCAAAACCTGTATGAAAAATTAAGAGATATAGCTTATTTATCCATGCATGAGGGAAAGTAATTATGTTAATTGCATATTGTAAGTAATACCAGTTGTAACTTAGGAAAGAATGATTTGTGTGTGTGTGCACATTCTTACACAATGAAATTTGATTCACATAATATCCACACCATGAAACATAACTTACACCAATTTATTTTAGAAAATATGTATTCTGCTTCAAAGTAAGGTTCCTAATAAATACAAATAGGCTACAAATATTACAGATCTATAATAAAAAACTAACAAATATAAGGATATGGTGTCCTTATTCATGAAAACTGATTAGAAATCTCCTGACTGGTATCAGGCCCAAGTGTGTCAGATAATTCATAAGAGATACCATATGGAGTTTTTCTTTTGTTTAAACAAATAGTTGGATCCAAAGGTACATGGGCGTATTTTTTTATGAAGTATTGTCAACAATTTATAATTTAATTTTAAAATTAATTAATTAATTTTAAAATTTAATTTATGAATTTGCTGAAATCTATTGTTGCATTTCACTTTGGTAGAAGGCACACCGAAGTATCACATACCGTGAAGGGGAATGGAGCGGCACTGCAGGAGGCCTGAACTTTCCAATCCAGTCCTAGAGCTGAAGAAACATTCGTATATTCATCTTAAGGAGAAATTTACTTCCATGTCTGCCTTCTGGAAGCCCTTCTTTTAACAGTCTATCTGATTTGGGTGCGCTGACTCATAACATCGTGACATATTTAACAATCCCTGTGAAACTGTAAAGTGTCATAAATATACCTAGATATATAGAAGGGGCAGTACCCCCTCAACATGACCCCTAAAATACTGGTGTTGATTAATCAGTGCAATATGAATTGGAATGCAGCTTACAATTTCCACAGTAAGATTGCTCTTTGTTCCTTTCAAAACCTCTTCAGTTACTTCAAGGTTTATCTTGGCAATCCATCAGAGTAGTTTTCTACTTGATGGAGCTTCCTGTGTTGCCAAGAGAGAAACACACATATAGTAATCAAACCAACTTGTTTAGTTTAGGCAGTAAGAGTAGGATAAATTTGCCTGAAAAGACATCTTGCATCTTAAAGAAGGAGGCCTATGCCAGACATCTAACTTTTAGATGTCCAAAGCGAGCTGATACAAACCACAACACTAAAATATGAAATAGATTAGCAGATGAAATATTAATGCTTCTTTCCTATTGATCACAATCACACAATTTGATCAATATGGAATAGATGCACATTTGTTTTCAAGCTATGTCTTTAGGCAGAGCCAGTAATCCATAAATTACATGTAATAATCACAACTGAATTTAAAAATGACATCTAAGGTTGCATTCCCCCCAAACTTGCTGTGCAGATAATCACTCTAGTCTTTATGAGCACCACAGCACAGGTGAAACAAGGACCTTTGCTCCAAGGAAATGGTGACTGGGTCTTGGTCATTCTTGTCAGATGTTTGTCTAAGGAGTTCCCAAGGATCACCAGTGCCAAAGCCTCAACAGTTTCCCCAGACTGACCTGTTCCAATGCTCCACCACACTTACTATCAGAAAAACGTTGCTGTTATCTAGTTGAAATCTTCATGCTAATTCAAACCAACTACTTATTGTACTATCCACCACTTCCACAATTAATTCTTTTATCTTGCCTTTCAGCAGCCTTTTATGTATTTGAGCAACTTTGCATGCCCCTTTAGTATTCCTTAATTTAAATGATCCTTTAACCTTTATTATAGAGTATGGTTTTCTGACTTCTTCATTGCTCTCCTAAGGAGAGCTCAGCTGGTCGAAGTCTTACTTAGACTATGATGCTTGAAACTAGGGAGAGATGAATTGTTTTTAGTGATAATCAGAGAGAAGGGATTACTTCAAGTGTTTTGCACACTGCATTTATTTTATGTGTTTTCATGTAATGCAAACTCATGTTCTCAGCCTGCATAAGGAGACTGAAAATTTGAAGACTATAATGCTGATGAAGCTGAAGCCGTGCAAAAAGTGTTCTCATTTTTCTAAGATCCTTCATTTTTGTAGTATCAAGAACTCTCTAGGAGCTAATGTAGGTATCATTAGCTAGATATAAAAAAATAGAGCCATGGAATTGCCATTTCAGAAACAAGTTTGAGATTTAGACACAGTTGAATATCTATTCTTTGGTTGTGCTTACTTGACAATGCAACCAAATATAGGAATTTTTTTCCCTCATAGAGCAGATGAGTTCTAAGTGTTAGTAACTGAAGCATCTCCTCCCTGTTCTCATTGGTATCTTGAACAGTGACTTGGGCTCACTTCCTAAATAGAAGTGTGCTGTTGTGATGACTGCTGCAGATGTTAGCTGCTGGGCAAGATTAGCTTTATTATCTGTTATAGTGATAGTAAAACAGATCAGAATCTGAATATGGCGAAGTGTTTATACATGAAGTATATATGGTTAATATGAAATAAGTTAGACGCACTGCAACTGGACATTGTGTCTGTCACTGTTTTGTTGACAGTACTTTTGAACTTTGATGTTTTATATTCAGACATATGAATGGTTAGAAAAAATATTTAAATGGTTACAAGAGCTAATTTTGTGCAGGTAATGGACTGGATCTTCAAGAACTTTTAAATATATTAGAACTTTAGAACCGTTAACTGCATAAGCTAGACAATAAAACAAATGACTTAGTTTCACTGTTGTTTGACAAAATTAATACTTTTTTTCCTGAGTTCTCTGTCTGGTGACTAGCTCTTAAGGTGACTTTAATATAATCCAGAAATGACAATCTACCTTTGAATATGATCAGTAATGGATCTTCATGACATCTCACTGCACACGTGGTTGCCAAGGCTCTTCTCTTTTAAACTAATGCTGTGTCTAGATTAGTCCACTAAATTCAGCCTACTTTATGAACACAATACTTAAAGTTTGTTTTAAATAGTGCAGGAAGATACTGAGGCTGCATTCAATCAAAATCAGTTTGTGTTGCAGTTTTAATTTAGGATGTCATTTTCTCCTGAACTTATTTTCCTAAAGAAGACGAGAATTTCTATAACTAAATGATATTTTCCTCTTCAGATAAATTATTAAAAATTGCCTTGAACTTAATTTATGTTTGGAGACCACTGCAACACATTCACGTTTTGAGGCAACTTTTGTACAACTTTTCTCTGACAATGTGCAATTTGTAGAGTTCCAGCTGGCAGCCAGATGCTTTTGAACCCTCAGCAAGATTCGGCCTCAGTGGAACCTCAGTGCTGTAAGATTAGAGCAGTGGAAGTGCAATGCATCTTTTTCCAACTCATTAACAGAGTTCAGAAGGTTTCAAGTGAGAGTTCTTGTCAGCATTAGACAGTCTGAAATTGCTATAATGTTCATTTTCTGCAGGCTCTGTCTGCTGATGACGAAATTATTTTTTTAAAGCTTAAAAAAGAGAAAAATCCATATAAGCTGTGAGGGCGAGCATAGCAATTCAGGGCATATATTTTAGACTTAACGTAGGTTTAGGAACTCTGCTGTGCAAGTGGGGGGAGTCTGTGTTCCAGGGCTTTGGACTCATTGCATGAGTGATGTAGGAACAGGCTGTCCATGAGTGTATACTATTGCTTGCGTGCAGTATATTGAATGAAGCCTTCATCAGGTCTGCTATTTCTGAACTTACAACTGATGAGAGTCATTAATTATTTTTAATAATGGATCTTTTTATCATATGTCGTTAATATGGTAAATATAATACCAATTTACAAAGAAGTCAGAGTGTACTTTTTCTTCAATGGAAATATGTTGAAGGGAGAATTCAGGTATTATGTTCCAGAGATGTTAATCTTGAAAATACCCAAAAAAGATGTTAAAATGCATGATACAAAAATCCTTCCTTTTATTTTCTTGTAAAGACAACTAAAACTTAAGAACTACTGTCAGCTTGCACAAAGCAAGTGTAAAAAGAATAGCAAGGAAAGGAAAACTTTCTACACTAATGAAAGGCAAAGATTTTCTTTGACATCTACAGAGTCAGAAACCAGACTAATTGCTGTTCTGTTGGTTCTCATTTTAAAGAACCCAGAGCAGTTGGTATGTAGTCTTAAGCAAAATTCTCAAGTCTGGGATCTCCTATGAGGTTTTGAAAAGCTCAGAAAACGTTCTGGTTCTGGGAGGTGGAGGTTGAGAGGTCACTGAGAATGGCAGGCTGGCAGGGTAGCTGTGCTATCCAGCAGGGTTGGATGCCTCTGAATTTATTCAGGGGCAGAGTCTCCTTGGGGTGGACCACATCTGGTCATGTTTGCTGTTTTCTTCATGACTGACCTCACTTTCCCTTCTTCCCTGCAGAAAGGCCAGGCCTGCAGTGTGCCATCTGGTGCCATCAGGTGACTTCTTGCCTTTGAAGTGTGTACCCTGAGGCAAGAGGAAGAATGCAAAGCTGCTTTTTGTTGCTTCTTGGGCTGTAACTTGGTGTTTCAGTCTGACTGCCATGAAATGTGACTCACTGGTCCTTCAGATAATATTGTTGCAAATAATGTGCCCTGGTGGACAGAGAGAGGTTGTAGTGTGTTGGTGATTTTTATTATTATTATTATTATTTCTAAGGAATCTTAAATTAATTTTCATCCAGGGTTGTCTGGGACATTTATAAATAGTACCCAGACTGTACTAATTGCAACTTAAATAAACAAATTAATTGATGTTTAAGAATAGAAGGAACTACAATAATGCGTTCCTGTTCAAGGTAGCCTTCTAGTTTTGTCTTTCTCCTGGAGGAAGATACTGAAGGGAAAAGAGCAGATCTCTCTTTCTAGGTGAGCTGAAATACCGATATCTTTTTTTCTAAAGCTTTCTTAGCTTTCAGGGATAAGGTAGCCATGGCAAGTAATCTTCTCTTTCATCCTTCAATGGCCTCTGACTAACTTATGTGTCCTGGAGTGGTGTCTTAGTTTTGCTATCACAGTCGATGATGGCAGATGCAGTCAGTTTTTATCAGAACTGTTATATTAACATTTACCAACATAAACACAGTGTATTGACAACTTTACCACTTTATAGGGCTTTATACAGCCAAAGGGAGCCTTTTCTGCAGACTGTTTCTACCCTTCTCCTGAGAAATCCTAACACTGAGAGATAAAATTCTGAGATTTCCTGTGACACTGAAGACTCAAGCTGCGGTATAACAACCTGTCTTTTTTTTCCCCTACCTGTCACCAGAACAATACTGTTTTCTGCTCTAGGGTTGAATCTCTGACATAAGGCTCAAAATGGTGTATGTAGGATAACTGCAAAACTGAAAGTGTGACGGATGAAGGGCTAGTTGCACTGTGGATGAATGCCCTCTAGCTGATGAATTTGTCCATTTCATTTCATGTTCACACCAGCCTCTCCCTGTGGAAATTTAAATTTGCACCTTCCAGGATGACTTAACTACAACGTTACTTTGTATTGTGGATGCAACACCTTTTGCTGACCCTCTTTCACCTTATAGAGGCCAAATATTCTCTAAGACAATGAAAAGAGTAAAGTATAACTTGGTTAAGACGCATTTCTGAGAAAAGAAAAACCTCACTTCCAAGTCCTGCTCTGAATCAAAACATGGATTTAAGCCAAGATTTGTCACCTTCCAGAAAAGTGTTTTAATACTGAGTCATTTTCTTTCTCACTAGCTCAGTGAATATTTAAATAGTCCATGCAAAATGGAACAGTGGGAGAGATGGTGAACCAGCCCTAGGTTAGGTCATTTTTCAGGATACATGGCTTCAGATCTTTACAAGAAAAGTAAAATATTGCTTTTGCCTCCTATAATTTGGGGGAATATGTTTTTGTTTCCTTAGGGTTTTTTTTCTCCCACTCTCATGTTTGAAATATACAGAAACAAATCACTTCGGATCTTTTAAAATTAATTATTTGGACATTTAAAAGCTTCTAATGTGAAATTCAACCCAAATTTGCAACCAGTTTAGGTATTATGAAAATGTTGGGTTGGGTTTTTTTTGCATATAAATAATATGCTTTAAAGAAAAAAAGATGCTCTCTAACCAAAAAAACTTGCTCAGGTCTCACAAAAAAATGCAACATGCATTGTTTTGCCACAGCTACAGAAAAGAATTTTTTATCATCATGCACCTGAAGAAAAAGATTGAACCAATGGGGTGGTCAATGTGGTTTCCTAAAGCAATACATCGTCCAGTTGGCCACTGGTCTCTAGTGGTGTCCCCCAGCGATCGGTGTTGGGCTCGGTCCGGTTTCATATCTTCATTGATGATCTGGATGAGGAGATCAAGTTCATCATCAGCAAGTTTGTAGATGATACCAAGCTGGGAGGAAGTGTCGATCTGCTAGAGGGTAGGAGGGCCCTACAGAGGGACCTTAACAGGCTGGAGAGATGGGCTGAGTCCAATAGCATGAGGTTAAACAAGTCCAAGTTCTACACTTTGGACACAACAACCCCATGCAGAGCTACAGGCTGGGGACAGAGTGGCTGGAGAGCAGTCAGGTAGAAAGGGACTTGGGAGTGCTGGTGGACAGGAAACTCAACATGAGCCAGCAGTGCGCTCAAGTGGCCAATAAGGCCAGTGGTGTCCTGGCCTGCATCAGGAACAGTGTGGTCAGCAGGACTAAGGAAGTTATCATTCCCTTATACTCGGCACTGGTCAGGCTGCACCTCGAGTGCTGTGTCCAGTTCTGGGCCTCTCAGTTTGAGAAAGATGTCGAGATGCTGGAGTGTGTCCAGAGAAGAGTGACGAAGATGGTGAAGGGGCTGGGACACAAGCCCTATGAGGAGCGACTGAGGGAGCTGGAGTTGTTTAGCATGGAGAAGAGGAGGCTCAGGGGAGACCTTATTGCTCTCTACAACTACCTAAAAGGAGGTTGTAGTAAGGCAGGGGTTGGTCTCTTCTCTCAGGTGACCAGTGACAGAACAAGAGGACACGATCTCAAGCTTCGCCAGGGGAGGTTTAGGCTTGACATTAGGAAGAAGGTCTTCACTGAGAAGGTGATTGGCCATTGGAATGAGCTGCCTAGGGAGGTGGTGGAGTCACCGTCCCTGGAGGTGTTTAAAGGGAGATTGGATGAGGCACTTAGTGCCCTGGTTTAAATGAGGAGTAGGTGTAGGTGTTGGGTCATAGGCTGGACTCGATGATCTCAAAGGTCCTTTTCAACCTTGTAATGCTGAGATACGGTGATCATTTCATAAGCTACTAGATCATACATAGAAAGATGAGTTTTGTAACACTTGGACGTGGCAGTTGAGCTAAACTTTCCAAAAGGGTCTGCAAGGATGAAGCAACTCTGATCTTCCTGCACAGCTTAAGCTGACATAAGGCTGCAGTGAGGCTGAATATGAAGTCTTATCCTCTTCTAGTGCTGGCATGGTGTTCCTACCCTGTTTCTTGCTCTGACACTAGTCATTCCACAGAAGATATTTAATATGACTGACTCACTGGTCTGAGAGAAAATATTTTTTTTTTTTTTATTTTTTCTCTGGGTTAGTTCCATGTTGGTTTTCCAGTGTCATCCATTCCGTGGCTGTGTAATTCCTACCATTCCATGGTTGTGTATTTCCTAGAACCTTTCGGCAGATTTGCTGTCTTATACTGGCTTAAGCCAAAATAAAATTAGAAGGGGATGAATAAAAGAAAAGTCCTGCTTGAGAAATGAATGGATGGATGGTTGATGTTGGTAGAATTGCACAGTGAGGTGGGGGCACAGTTACTGTTTCTTCCATGCATCTGTCTGTGAAGATCACAAAAGGCGGCAGCATATCCCCTTGCTTCGGTTGTAATGATGTGCCTTGTTGTGTTTGTATAAAACTCAAGTCAGACTAAAAATAGACGTTGTTATCCTTTGCTAGCTACAAGTCAGGGTATTTGTTTAAAAGTGCTGCAGTTCTGCCTGAGTATCTCTTATTAAAAAAATGTGAAAATACATTCTTCAAACCCCTGGGATAAGCTGACAAATAGCGAGTTTTCTTTTAACATCCCTATTCACCACAGTGGAGTCATTCAGACTTTCTCTCCATAGCAGGTAGGTCCTGCAGGAGCACCTATAAGAGTCACACTTACTTTATAACCTTGCATAATTAATGTGATTCACTACAATTCTTCTATTAGGATTCATAGTTTTTGCAGCTGAGGTATCATTAGAAACATAAATGTAATGTTTCAGTGTCTCTGTCCACTCATTTTTAGAGCTTAATCAATGATGAACAATGCTAGATGTGTAATATTGCTATTTCTTAAATTATTCAATATATTATTTTTCACATCCATCCAGTATTTTTGTACTCTAACATTATACCTAAACAATAGCAACTGTTGCTATGGTATTGTTCTTGCTTATAGAAGGATATTGTCAACTATATACTATATTTTTAACCTTCTCAGCTACTAAAGAGAAACCATCTTCTCCTTGTTTTAATGTGTGCAAATGTATTATACCTCTTAATGGATATTGTTAAGTTGATTTTTAGGGCTAAAATGATTCCAGAACTGATGAATATATTTGCATAAAAAGTCAGTCTTATGCCTGTTATGGACGGGCTGTGCTCATTATTAAAATAATGAGTTCTGGAGGAATTACTTAGTGTTAAAGAATCTGTCCCTATATGCTTTCTGCCATGTTTATTTGTCATTTGTATTCTGGTGGCAGGCACAACAAGCTGGATGCTGGCTACACATTCAGGATGAGTCTGTCTGTAAAGGAACAGAGCTCACGATCAGACTCTTAACTCCCTGGCACAGACAACTTCCAGTGTTCAGACAGTCATTTTGGAGTTTTGGTTTAAAATACCAAGCCAACAATACCAATTGAAGATGATAAACATAGTCCACAAATTTTAAACTTCAGGAAAAAATGTTTCCAGTTTTTACTAGCTCTTCGTATGTTCTTGTTCAAGGCTACATTTTGCAGAAAAGAAAAGTGCAACAATAAAATCTCAGAGAAGTTTATGCCTTCTTGCTACGGTAAGTATCCCTTTTCAAAGCATTCAATAACAAAACAGATCATCATTTAAAACATCAAAATAGCTTCCATTCTTTTGGATTGCATACACCAGATTATAAGGGCAATGGAAAGATACCTGAACAGAAGGAATTTACTAGTTGCTAAAGTTACTACAGCTTGGGGCCAGAATGAACTGTTAGGCATACGAGCGTAAATGTGGAGTTATCCTCTCGAGAGCAATCAGATTACTCCAGGTTTATGTTTGGCTACCTGACATCAGCATCTGGCCAAGGATTTTTTTCTGTAAGTGCATTTTTGTAATTAGTACCGTCAATAAAAAGAAACATCAAAAAAAGAAAATTTCAGGCTGTCCAGGTTTTGATAAGTATCTTGAATGACTGTATATCTTTTTATAAGGCATTTTTTATTTTGAATTAAAGGAGACACAGATCCATGGCAGACTCCAGTCTGCATCTGATTTTCTTTCAGGTTATATAATAAATGCTGAAAGAGTAATCTAAAATAATGTCTACTCTTGAATTAGGACATACCACCCTCTCTCCCCACCAAGATATTTTATATTATCTATACACAAAGGTGGAGTAGCAGTTGTTCAAAGTTGAACACACAGAGAGGCTAGAGATGCACATTTTCTATAGAAAGTAATTTTGTATGAATTGGTTTTCCTGGACTAACCTAATACTCTGCAGCATCATGTCTGAAATGATTTTTTAATCCATAAAAATTTCCTTAATACATAAAAATAATTTCTTTAATACAGTAATTTCCTTGCTATATTTCCATATCCTCTCTATGTGTTCCTTTACATCGCAGCATTACAACAAAAATCCCCACTGCAGGACTGTCATATAAACCAACTTATATTTACATCTGCACTTTTAGTTGCACAGAACTTCTGTTTCCTCAAGCTGACAAATGTTTGCATAGTCTCTTTATTCTCCCTTTCTTTGACATTAGAATTTGTGTTCAATTCATCTCTATTTCAGGAATTAACCACAGTCTTGCTGCGATTTTCTTCCTAATGCAAACATTGTTTCCTAAAAGTCTGAGCTCTGTCAAAGGCATTGTATTTCTTCTTTTAGGCTGTTCTTCATTTGTTTGCAATAAGCATGCCTTATTGTTTTTGCAGTCTGAAGAGCAAAAAAGGACTTTCCAGTCAGCCATGACATTTTTGTTTCTTTTAATACACAAAGAGGGTACCTCATGTATATACTTCACTGTCAAGGAAGAAAGTTTTTTAAAATGTTTCTTGTATGGGTAATACGTCCATGCCATAGAAATTTTCAGTGGAAACTGCTAATTCATAACATATTCATGACAGAATATTTATTTGCAAACATTCTCACTATATGCTGTACGCTTCTTGCATTTCTAAATGAGACAGTTCATAGTCCTTGAAGGTCTAATTCAGGTGACTGATCATAAATGGATATTTAAGAGGTGTTTGTAAATGACTAATTTAGGAACCTTGGGAGTCTTCTCAGGGAAATTACTGTACCTCCTTGAGGACTGCTGAAAAAGTCATGGAAGGATGTAGGAAGGAAAGTGCCTCATTTCAAATGTGCTTCAGAATAAAATTTAAATAAAAACTTAAATGCTGGGTGGTATACTAAACAAAAGAAAAGATAAAGAGGAAAATAATTAAGAAAGTATCTTCATGTTTGACTTTGGAAAGGGCCCTGGAGGCCACAGTGAGAGTAGCTTCAGTTGAGCAGAAATATTGGAAGCCAAGCTGGAAGGTAACCAGCTGCAGAAGAGGATGATGATGGTTTTGTTGCAGGTGCTACATCACGGGATTTTAGAGATTGGGAGAACAGCTGGAATGGACCTAGCATTTGAGAAAGAGGTTAGAAAGGAATGTGGAAACTAGGGAATTTTCTGAAATAAATTTATCAATTTTCTGAAAGAGAAAAAGGAACTATAGGACAGCGAGAGGCTGAGAAGAAAGATATTGAAGGAGAGTGACAGTGAACCAATAGAAGGAAAGTGACTGAACCGATGATTGGGGCAGAAGAGAAGATTGAATATCTAGTGTAGAGCACAAACATACTCAGAACTGCTCAGCCCTGCCAGGGCGTGTCTCAAACATATGGTGTTCCTAGCAACTCAAGTTTAAGGAATGTCTCCTTAGCTTTGCCGGCATACACTAGAAAGGTCAACTCTCAGGTTGATTGTTATCATAATGACAGAGGTTTTTAAGAGTCGGTGTTTCTGTTAAAGATACAATCACAGAGGAATTAACTAGCTCTGACGGAAGTCAGGTTGACAGTGGTACCCAAGAGAATACAATAGTCAAAACGGAAACAATAACAACCAACACGTCGAGGTTATTTCTTTTTCAAAGCATTAGAAACACTTGTTCATTGGCACATACAATGAATTGGGAAGCCTTCAACATTTTGAATGTAAAAGCTAAGCATATAATATGGCATTGCCTGAAATTTTTAATAGTCTGTTCACAACAAGATGGATTAATGATTGGCAGAGAAACAAGGAACAGAGAAAAATAATTCAGAGAATTAAAGGATCAAAGTGATTTGGTTCTAGTGAGGCAAATAAATAATTTAAAATTTGAACAGGAAAAGGAGGATGAGAAAAAAGGAGAAACTCAAATGTTAACTTGAAATAAAACTAGCAAAATATGTTCTTTCTTTTCTTGTTCTTTTCTCTGCTTAATTTGTAACTCGATTGAAGGAGACTTTAAAGTTTAATTTGTTTTGCGTTTCTAAGCCAAATCAAGGGTGCTATACGAGTGAAAGCTTTTTCATGTGGATTTGCTTTTTATCTACGAATGTTTGTTTCTACATATGTGATGACTGAATTGCAGTGTATGTTCAGGGCACCAGAAAGTACAATTGAAATCTCTTATATATGCAATAATTGCACTTAAAAAGTGAATCTTAATCGGTTGCAAAAAGGAGTAATAATTAATCATAGCACAGAACAGATTGCCATCAAATTTACTTTTTGATAGGGGGACTGCAAATGACATTGCAGTTAAAAAGCCATACGATTACATTTTACTCTGTTTTCAGATAATGTGGAACTCATATAGGGAAGAGACATGTAGCAGTTCTTTAAGCATGAACTGACATGGAGCCCGCTGTACCTGTATGTCCCTTTCAACAGCAATGTGTCTTGCACAATTCATGCCCTCAAGCTTCTCTGCTGTTTTCTGAACAACACAGGAGAGTTTCGTCCTGTCATCAAGTTCCATCTTTAATGTCTCTTATAGGTAAATGGCACTGGAGAGCCATTTATATTTCTTACACGTCTGTATAGAGATTTGCTGTCCTATCATCATTTCTTTATACCATTAGTTTGAAACTTAAAAACTATTATACTGTTCTGCTTTCATTTCTGTGATATCAAGAGATTTCTAGGCAAATTGAATACCTTCTAATTTTAAACTCTCATTGTTTGCGATGGACTTCTTCTGTCAACTGATCACCTCATCTGTAATGGGTTGGGGAGAGCTGGGTGTTTTATGAGTGACCTGTTGTCCTTAGGGTCTAAGCCTTGAAACAAGCACCTTAGCCTTGTTTCGTGCAAATGATGAGGTGCTTCTGTCTCTGAGTGTTCATTGGCCACCAGTACAATCTCAGTGAGTCTGATCCCTGCCACTGGGTGTGCTGTGCTAAAATAGATAGCAAAAGTGTCCTAGAAGAACAAGCCAGCAATCAAGCAGATAATTAATAACCCAAATAGCAGGGAGTGGTATTTCAGGGAAAAGACATTCAGAATATAGACCGAAATGACTCCAAGTGAAGGCTGGAGTAATCTCCTATAAAGAATAATCAAAATACTGTCAGCAAGAAGTCCTTTAAGCCTCTCAGAGGTGACAGCAATGACTGGATAAGTGATGATGCTAAGAGGGTACTTGGTTCTCACCAGGATGCTGGAGCGAATAATATATACAAAGCAGAATCACAAAATCACAGAACAGTATGGTTTAGATGGGACCTCGGGAGATGATCTAGTCGTCCCCACCCCTAAATTTTCCCTCATGATCCAGGAGAAGCAGTCAGCTACCTGCCTCACATCTGGACACTCCAGGTGGGATCCACCCAGGAATACTGAAGGAATTGTGGAGAAGCTTGCCAAGACACTCTCTATCATTTATCAGCAATCCTGGTTAATAGAGGTCTCAGAAAACTGGAGGCTTGCTGACTTGATGCCAATCTACAAGAAGGGCCAGAAGGAGGATCCAGGGAACCACAAGTCTGTCAGCCTGACCTCAATATCAGTGAAGATTACGGAGTAGTTCATCTTGAGTGCACTTACCAGGTAAGTGTAGATCAACCAGATCAGGTCCAGTCAGCACGGGTTCATGAAGGGCAGTGCTTGCTTAACCAACCTGATCTCCCTCTGTGACCAGATGACCTGCCTAGTCAAAGAGGGTAAACTGTGAATGTTATCTACCCAGACTACCGTAAAGACTTTCATACTACTTCCCACAGCATTATCCTAGAGAAGCTGGGGGCAGGGCTCATGGCTTAGACAGATGTACTCATCACTGGCTAAAAAACTGGCTGGTTGGCCAAGTCCAGAGAGGTGAACAGAGTTAAATCCAGTTGGTGACCAGTTACAAGTGTTGTTCCCCAGGGCTCACTGTTGGGGCCAGTTCTGTTTAATATCTTTATCAAGGATCTGGATGAGGGGAATGAGTACTCCTTCTGTAAGTTTGCAGGTGACAAGGTGACATCAAGATGGGTGGGAGTGTTGATCTGCTTGAAAGCAGGAAGGCTCTGCAGAGGGACCTGGACAGGCTGGATTGGTTTGCTGAGGTCCATTGTATGAAATTCAACAAGGCCAAGTGCTGAGTCCCACACTTGGTCACTACAACCTCATGCAATGCTACAGGCTGTTGGAGATGACATCCAGAATGAGCTGTTCCATCACCTTTCCAGGGATGGAGGTACGGCTGCTTGGCCCTGGATCCTCTTTCTTGCCGTTTTTGAAGACTGGAGTGACATTGGCATTTTTTCCAGTCTTCAGGCACCTCCCCAGTTCTCCATGATCTTTCAAAGATAATGGAGAGTAACTTGATTATCACATCTGCCAGTTCTCTCAGCAATCATGGGTTCATCCTGCCAGGGCACATGGATTTGTGGGTGTTCAGTTTGCCTAAATTATCTTTAACCAGATCTTCCTTGATCAAGGGACAGTATTCCTTTCTCCAGATTTTCTCTCTTTCATCCAAGGTTTGGGATTCCTGAGGGCCAGTCTTAAAATCAAAGACTAAAGCAAAGGTGGCAGTCAGTAACTCCACCTTTTCTGTATCCTCTGTCACCTGGGCACTCAGTTCATTCAGCAGCAGGCGCACATTTTCCCTAGTAGTCCTTTTGCTGCTGATGTACTTGAAGGAACTGTTCTTATTGTCCTTGATGTCCCTTGCCAGATTTAATTCTGAGTGGGCCTTAGCCTTGCTTGCTGCATCCCTACACACTATGACAGCGTTCCTATATTCTTCCAATGGCATTCGTCTCAGCTGTAGATTTAACAGTGACTATGAAATGTGGCTTAATTTGTGATAGGTATTTCTGTGCCTAGGAATATTAATTCTTCTTGTCCATTCTCCCTCAAATGCTATAAGTAGCAAAGTATCTTTTTTTCAGTTTAGGAAACAAGGAATTTCTTCCTAAAAGTGTTGAATTGTGCTCTATGTTTTGGTGGATTTTTGGAGGATTGTTCTATTACATAATGCAGAACTATTTGAATGTGAATATGATTTTTTCTAAGTTTGGGGGTATTTGATGTCAGTTCCACATAACTACTTAGCAAAACACTGGTGATAAAAAGTTGCTAAAATCAGGCTATTTTTTTTTTTTCTAAAACTATCACAGATCAAATTACAAGTTATGAGTGGGAAGTAAGGAAGAGGGAAAAGAAAAACAGAGTTATGATATTAGACCTCTGAAGAAAGTGAAGTGTTTCTGGTAGAGAAAGCGGAGGAAGCTTAGAGACAAGTGAATGTTAAAAAAAAAGGAAAAGATGAATATTGGATGTTAGTTTCTCTCTCAGTATGTGCTTTATTTGATGCAAAAAATGGTTTGCAGATAGAGGCTGTTAAAAAGATTGGTAATACTGATCACAAAAAAAATGAATTTCTCAGATATAAAGAGTGGCTTTGGTCCAAAAATCAAATAGAAAATTAAATTATAGAAAGCAGTAATATAGCAAGATAATTGCCAATATGTTCCGATGAGATAGCAGATAAGAGAAAATTATTCAGTAAGAAAATGACAATACTATATAGAAAAACACTTTTAAAAACACCACTGTTTTTATTGTCTACAGGAAATAAACCCATCCTTTAAGAAAATTATCAGATTTTCTGGCATAAGAATTAAATAATGGCTAGATAAGACCTCACATAAAGACTTATTTAAAATCCTAGAAAAAGCCTAACTATGTTTCTGTCATTCACAAAGGTACAAATTATTTTTCTCTAATTTCTGTCAAGATGTCTTACATTATCAATGTTTAGTGTTTTTAATCATACTTTTTCCTTGCAATACCTGAAAGCAGATACATATGAGAAGACAGGAGCTCTGTGGGCAGTTCAGGATGGGGATGAGCCCTGCTGAAGGCAAGGTGAAGGTCCTGGCTATAGCAATCTGAAGCCATGTGACTGGGATGGATGATTTCTCAACATTGACCAACACATCTGCAGGCAGTGGAGTTGCCCCACCTTACTGTAGCCGCAACTTGTAGCTTTAGCCCATGTGATAGGATTCACCTCCTTTCCCTTTGCCTTGTAGCACTTTTACACCACTAGGATGGTGCTGAGGCTACAACTGGAGATTGGAGGTTAGGGTTGAAAAAGGAGGGGCAAATAAAGGCCCTGTCACCCTCTGCCACTGTAAATCTGCCTGTGACCCCATAGCCAAGTGAGATTAAGACATTACATCAAGCACCTACATGGGTGCCATGTGCCTAAGCTCCTTTTTGTAGACAGCAGAGATCACAGAATCATAGAATCATAGAACCATAGAACCATAGAATTCAACCAGCATTTGGCAGAATATCTACCTAGGCTTTTTTGGCTGCAACGAGATATCACCGTATGGACTGTAGTATGTAGTAGCTCAAACACAAGGTCTTCTAGGGTACTTTTGGATGCTTTCTGTAACTCACCCTCAGGGTCAACTTGTTCAAGTAGGTTTAATGCATGTAAGCAAGCTACACACTGTCTAAAAGTGCAAAGTAGTTTTTTATTGTAGAATAAGTGCAATAGAAAATTGTGACTAAAGACTTCCTACCGTAAGCATTACCATGCTCTCCCTTTCCACTAAGCTAGCAATGAGTCTTTACTGACCAGCGATCATAACTCAGAAAGGGAAGAATGGGCCTCTGCTGTTTCCTGAATGGCTTGATCCTTTTTGTTTCTGAGTTGACATCTTCTGACTTTCAGCTGTTTCACTAAAATCTTCTGTATGTTTTCCTGTTTGATTTTTTTCGCTTGAGTCGTGGTCTATGCACATTCTCATAGTCCTTCCTTATAACTTAGTGTGGCAAGTGTAGGCCTGAGGGACAGTGGATATGGGACTCAGGTTACAAACTCCACCCTGGTCTCGCCTCAGACCTCTCCAGCCAATGAGGGATCATGACCATATATGACCACATGCCCCAGTCCAAGTTGTGTATAAATGGAGAACCTGACAGAGGCCATTTTGAGTCCTCCTGAAGCACTGAGCCTGCAACATAAGGTATTCCTTGCGGTAGGGGTGCCTAGTACAGTCTTCTCCTCGAGGCTGAGTTTCCCTCACCTCTATGTGTGAGTGTATGCACTACAGGATCCTCCCTGTGCCCCTAAAACCATAAGAGATTCTGGTTACCTTTGTGATTCTGTTATTCCCACTCAGTCATCCTTACTAGCTTGTAGCTGAGTGTAGACCAACTCCTGTGACATATCTACCTCGGAACTGTACAGACACTCTGGTTTGAAATAAGTTATTGGTTGTTATTCTATCCTCAATAGTGATTTTGTGGGTTCTATGACACTTGGCAATATCGTTAGAAGTCTGAGCTGATCTGATGCAGTGACACTCTGTCAAAACCAGACCTCAGGAGCAGGTAGAAAGACAGCTGAGAAGAGAGACAGGAGTAAGAAAACACTTGGGTGACACAGGACTTGACAAAAGGTGATCAGAAATGGCACTGATCTGACGGGATATGCACTCTCTGGAGTGGAAGCTGAAGGCCAGACACGATATGGGACATAGCTTAAGATGTCAGGTTGGAGGCACCTGAATCAAGTCTACACAAGGTCTAGTGCACCTGTAGATACCTAAATGTGGATGCTTAAATATAGGGTTCTTAATCTTGGATTGAATTTTGCCCTAGCTGCTTAGCTTAGAACAGCCACTCACATGCATCGATTGGGTGAAATATATTCAGGCCATAGATAGATTCATAGATGAAATATATTCAGGCCATAGACTAAGATTGAGATTTTCCTGTGAAAAACCTACAATCCAAACCTAGTAGCATAAACCAAATGCACCACTTCTTGTCTTGTCACTTTAGACACTGCTTTATTTAATGTGTGTCAGACTCTGCCTGTTTCATTTATTCTGGACTTGCTGGGTATTCACACGTAGAACTAGCACAGGCTTTCTGGGATAATGTGGAATCACTCCACTCCAGGCACTGTAAGATGATTTGCCTTTTCTTTGTGACTCTAGCAGCTGTTGCCTACCATATTTCTGACTGTGTGGTTGTTCCTAGTCAAACTATATTCACTCTTTTTTTTTTTTTTGAAAGACTGTTTTCTTAATGTAAGATTACCATTTATGAAGCTTACAGTTGGTTTTACTGTAGGTTTTACAGGCACTAAAAATCCATACCCAATAACGTGCTGGGTACAATGGATGCAGGCAAAGCATGCAAGACAGCCAAGGTGGATGTGGCAATCGTGTTTTCATCCCAAACATAAAATGTGGGTTTTGAGCAGAAAACTAGATGAACACCACAGGTATATATGACTCTAAACAGAAAAATATTCACAGGGAACCTATTGCACTTATGCGTTAAGGCTCGTTGCATCTCTGTACTGAGTTGGGAAGAATCATAGAATCATTTGGATGGAAAAGACTTTGAGATCATCAAGTCCAACTGTACCTGTCCACTACTAAGCCATATCCCTGAGCATGTCATCTACCTATCTTTTAAACACTTCTAGGGGTGGCAACTCAACCACTTCCTGGGGCAGCCTGTTCCAGTGCCTAATAATGCTTTCAGTGAAGGACTTTTTCCTGATGTCTAAACTGAACCTTCCCTAGTGCAGCTTGAGGCCATTTCCTCTTGTTCTGTCACTTGTTACCTGGGAGAGGAGACCAACACCCACCTCTCTACAACCAGCTGTAGACAGTCATAAGGTCTCCCCTCAGCCTCCTTTTCTCCAGGCTAAACAACCCCAGATCTCTCAGCCGTTCCTCGTAAGACTTGGGCTCCAGACACTCCATCAGCTTCATTGCCCTTCTCCGGACACACTCCAGCACCTCAACGTCTTTCTTGTAGCTAGGGGCCCAAAACCAAACACAGTATTCGAGGTACAGCCTTGCCAACGGTCAAGAGTCTCAATACAAACCAGCACACATTGATCTTGACTAATTTTATGAACTGCATTGCATAAAGGTTGATTTTTTTGCCAAATAGAATATAAATTCAAATGTAGCTCTCTATTTGCTAGCTCAAGAACCTGTGGCGAGTCTTTTTAATTGTTTTGTATAGATCGCTTGGATACATAATAAAACACTCTGGAATAGCTACACTTCCCATTTCTTTCAATTGAATGGACAACAGTGAGTCCAGTCCTACTGGGCTGCTTATGCTTACAATATGTGAAAAACAAATTCAGAGCCCTAGCATTAGTTCTACTGACTGATAATAAGAGGTAAATGGAATTTTACACTATCAAATGAGGTAAAATATGAAAAAATTAAAATACTAACTAAACCGGAAGTATTTACAAAATGTTCAGGAATATTTAGTGGTGCAGGCATCAGCTGCCTGATAAACTCTTTTTGGTTTTGTTCCTTTCCAGGCTTTACTTTAATCTGCACAGAGAACAACAGTGCAGGGACTGTTCATCTGTAAATGATGCTTTGTTAGGATTATGTGTGTTCATTTTGATACTGAGTCCAGCACAGAGATGTGCCTGGAGTGGAGGGTATTTCAGGAATTCTGTATCAGTCTGAGCAGGTGCTTCACCAGTTTTCAGTAGCACTTGTTTGGTATTGTCTGATGTATTATGTTGGCAATGGTAGTACACCCTTGATTTTTGTTTGCAAAAAGTCCTACAGGCTGTGGCCGCATGACTTGTATATTTAGATATTTTCCTTTTATATATCTTATGCTGTGTTCCAGTAGTGAAACTAATATGGCAAATCTCATTAAGAGATTGAGTAACGGAGATTGCAGCAATGCAAAATGCACTTCCAATGGAATATAGCTAATTTATAATTTTAGATCCTGGCTATTATCCAGATAATCACTACAGCTTGGCAACAGAGTAGGAAATTTGCATTCTCTGTGACTGAAAGTCAGAAAAGTTATGAAGGTTAATTCAAGATCATTTTTGTAACTCAGAAGAAAAATTGTACTTGTGCCTGAAAACAGTGATTTTTTGAGGGGGGGAAACAATTGTACTAGATTTTGTCAATATTTTTTTCTGTAAAATATCAGTTAATCATTTGTGAATACCATAGAAATTGTTGTTATTTTTTGTAAAAAAGTGACCCCCTTGCAGTATATAGAGCACTGCCTTAAATATTCCTAGCACAGAAGCCATACAAGGAAACTCAGGTTCTACTATGCAGTCAATAATTCATAAACCTCCCTGAATTTAAAACCTAGATCTTCAGAAGGAATTACATTGCTTTAAATTAACTTGCAGTAAATGTCACGTGATTAGTAATATCCTAAAGAGTATTTTTAAGCTATGATCTGAAATAAGATCACTTCAACATGATGCCTCTAATACGCAATAAAAATTGAGTAAATTGTGTATTGGTCATTAGGTCTGAATCTATGTAAAGGAATTTCCCTCTTACAATAGAGCAACCCTTGAATTTGTTAATTTGAATGAATGAAGATATATTTTTGTGTAGGTAAAGTAAGTGAGAAGATAATTAGTACTTGGTGTTAAAGATGACTCTCAGTCCTACAAATGTTTGAATAGATGGCAAAAAATCCATAGTGACAGTTGAAAATAAGATAAAGTAGCAATTAGAAGTTGGTTATCAACACAGAAAATTACGAAAATACTAAGCAAGGAGGTTCTCTTCTAGCATTTGCACATCAGAGAGTGACAGTCATAAATGCATCACTTTTAACTAAATTCTTTCCTCCCACCAAAAACTCCTTCTTGTCCAACGCTGACTTAAATGACAGCATACAACTATGAGTATTTGTTTCCTGGAAAAAAAGATATATTTAACTTTCTAATGTTAAAGAAATTAAAGTGGACAAGACACTATTATAATGCAGAGGAAAAGTTCTCAGTAACCGTAGCCTGGTAAATGAAATAACAAATCAAAATGCTAGTAGTAACCACTGTTAGAGGATAGAGCTACTGTGCTAATCAAAAGAGTTCAGGTGGTACATCTGGAGCACTGTGTCCTGTTCTGGGCTCCTTAATACAAGAAGGATATGTCCACACGAAATATGGATAGGAAAATTTGACTGAAAGGTGGACTGAAATTAGATTGAACTGCTGAGCTCGAGGTGTTGTGATTAGCAGCAAGAAGCTGGGATGGAGGCCAGTTGCTAGAGGTGTACCAGAGGGTTTGAAACTTACACCAGTACTATTTAACATTGTCATTAATTATCTGAATGATGGGATCTTCACCAAATTTGCAGATGGTACAATGCTAAGCGGTGTAACAGGGTTCAGAGAGACTTCACCAGGCTAGAGAAATTGGCAAGAAGGAACCTCATGAACTTCAAGAAAGGGAAATGCAAAGTCCTGGAGGAACTCCAATACACGCAGAGGGCCACCCAGTTAGAAAGCAGCTTGACAGAAAAGGACATGGGAGTTCTGGTGGACAACAAGCTGATCAGGTGAAGGCTTAGGGAGGGGCTTTCTTATCATTGTGAATAAATACCTGTTGGCAGACAGCACAGAAGACAGAACCAGACTGTTCTCTGGGAGGCCAAAAGACAGGACAAGAGGCATAGGCCAGCTTTCCTGGTCACTTCTGTGTGGAATGTGTTTGTTATGGTGTTGTGCTGGTTGGCAGCTACTTGTGACTGAGTCAGAGCAAACTGATTTACTTCTGTGGGGGAAAAAATAGCATAAAAAGAGTGCCATAGGTAGACATCAGAAGTTGGCTTTTCTTTAGGACAGTCTGTTAAAAAAAAATCACAGATTGTCTCAATGAGTTCTGCATATTATGGAGTGCAAAGCAATACTCTTCATATTAGGAAGATTAACATCATTATGTATCTTATGCGTGAATCTTTTTTACTGTTGTGTAATTTTCATAGGAATCAATTATATCTTTGTGATATTTTTTATTTTCAAAAAGAGCTTTATTGGGAAACATCAAATAACATAACGTAAGGGGTAAACTAGCTGGACATCACTCAGCCATGTTTCTTGAAAAGTTATGTTGAATTTTATCAACAGTTTTAGACTTATTACAGTTATTGTTCATGTATATGCTTCTGAAAATTTTCTTTAGGAAACAGTTGAGTGGAAAATAAGGAAATTGATTATTTATTTTAATAATAGTAATTTCCTAGAATTTACATACTTGGGTTAATAGTGTTTTTTATTGTTGTTTTTTGCCATGGGCATTTAAAACTCTTCTCTTTTTCTAAATGTGTAGTAACTTGTAAAGCAAATAGGTTATGAAAAAAATCAGCACGTATTAATCTAAGTTACCTTAAAAATACTATTATCAACGTGTAAACATCAATGCAGAAAACTTCCTATGTTTTAGACACTGTTTGACTTGCCATCCAGAGGAAACTTAGTAGGCTTGAGAGGTGGACCTGTGATAGCTTGAAGTTCAACCAAGTCAAGTACAAGGTGCTGCACCTGGGTCGGGGCAATCCCAAGCACGATTACAGGCTGGATGGAGAATGGGTTGAGAGCAGCCCTGAAAAGAAGGACTTGGCGGTGCTGGTGGATGAGAAGCTCTACATGAGCTGGCAATGTGCACTTCCAGTGCAGAAAGCCAACCGGATCCTGGACTGCACCAGAAGTGTGACCAGCAGGTCAAGGGAGGTGATTCTCCCCCTCTACTCTGCTCTTGTGAGACCCCACCTGGAGCGCTGTGTTCAGTTCTGGAATCCTTGACAGAGGAAAGACATAGATCTCTTGGGACAATTAAATCTTAATGTAGGAACTTTCTAAACTTCATTTCTAGGCCAATTTGAATTCTGCCATTTATATGCTTTTGAAGTTTATTGATCATGTGAAAAGTCACAAATAAAACGAAAAATGCAGATCTGTGGTCTATGGTAAAGCAGAGCCCATCAAGTGAGGATGGTCAGCTTAGTGTCAAACAACACCTGATATGCTAATTTCTAAAACTAGCTAAGAATTAATGCATTTAGAAAATATAATTCTAGGTGAGTATTCAGAACTAATTTATTGAAAACATTCCATGTATTCATACAGGAGAGTTTAGTTTCTTCCATTTGTATCTCACTTCCAATTAAATTTATTTTCATATTAGAAATCATTCCTTTCTCTAAGAATTGTGTTAGTGCATTTAGTAGTCACAATATTTGCCTGTTCTGCAGTTTTCAGTCTGTGCTGAAAATTATAAAAAATAATAAAAAAAATTATAAAAAATAAATTACTTCTAAATATGCTGATTAGATGGTACTCTAATTGTTTAAGTAATTGATTTGGCAAAGAGGGTATATAAAATAAGGCCGTGCTGGGTAGTCATCTAGGAGCAAACACACAACTTACACGTATAATATACTATGGAATAAAATATAAAATGTGTATGTTTGAACTGTGTTTTGCATATAATGTAACTTTGAATAATTTGCTTCATTATTAATTTCTCTTCCTTCTTCCTTCTTACTTGAATCAGCATAATGTGGCAATTAATGAGGAAAGTTATTAATCCTTGTCTTCCTTTTACTGATGAGTTTGATGGAGTTATTTGATCACAAACAACTGCACATTCAAAAAATTAAAAGTATAACATACACCTACTGGTGAATTGTTCTTTAGAAAGCTTTAGCATTCCTGAGTTTACTTGGTGCACAGGCAGGGTAAACAGTGATGCAGACAAGCTGAAATTCTTGCTGCCTGCCGAAGCTGTTTGCAAGTGTAAAACTTGTTTTTCCTTAGGAGGTATCCTGTTATTTCACTGGCAGAGGAACACCATGGTGTTACTGTAAATGCATAGTTAATTTTGCTTCTACATACAAGGTCTCTTACAGTCATGCTCGATTTTGTGTGTATGATTGCATTCATTGTTGTTCAAAGCATAAACTTCTGTCTAACCTGGGCTGCTTGAGAGAGGATTGGTTTTTAACCTGTTTAAAGGATTCATTTTATTCAAATGAGGTACTCACCAAATTTGAAGTTTTTATTTAAACTTAATAAGTTTACAATTAGTGGTGCTTTTTTATTGCTTTGCAGAGTTAACACGGAATTTCTCTTTTGACTGACCACTATCAGTATTACCTCAGAAAGCAGCTGTTTTGTTGATGCTGAGGGTGTTGATGGTCGGCGTGCGCTGTCGGGTTCAGCCAGGTGAACTGTGCTGACTGTTGCAGGGGACAAAGGATCAGAGAGTTTGTATCTCAGGACAGCAGATGGCACTTCTTGCTGCAGTATCATTCCTTGAAATTACCTGTTCGTTTTTGCAAACTCTCATTTTGCTTTTCATTTTACAGTCTACTCATGGAGATTTGAAAACTAAATCTGCACATCTTAGGTATAGTCCAAGGCTTTGCAATACATTAGAGAGAAAGCCAAAGGACGGTTGCAATTAAGATTTCTTTGCTCTCCGAGATTAGGAGTAATAGAGTTACTACTTTGTTGTTCTGTGAAATCAGTGGAAAAATGAAACTGTTTTGACCCTTTGAACTATGTACTTGTCCTTCCAAGGCAAGGACTGCAGACTTTTTGAAATGTATCTCCTTTGACTGTGCAAACCCCATGTAACTGGTCAAAAAAGTAGCAGATTACCTTCAGAGATATCTTTTAAAAAAATAGTAGTACATTTAAGGAGAACGTTGGTTATAGACCTTTTGATTTAGTCTTTCAGCTGTTCACTGCAGAAGAGTAAGAAAGGCACTTAAAAAGTCTAATAAAAGTGAAAGCTGAGTTTCTCTTGATATTTCATCAGCTGAACACAAAGTCAGTAAATACTACAGAACTAAAACCAGAGGAGTTGGCAACACTTTATTTTTTTATCCTTATTTGGATTTCTGGACTAGTTCTTTTGTAGCATCTTGTTTTCTGAGGAATGGGAGTGCAATAAGAATTAATGTTTAGGAACTGCGTTTTGTTTAAAACAGGCAAAAGCTTGTTTCACTTTTTCCTCGAGAAGCTAGCAGGGATTGACAGTGGAGATGATTTATTTTCTAGATATATGAATCCTACATAATTTTTAAAAATAAAATGGTGGGTAAAAGTGGATATAAATATACATATGCAAATATAAAATAGATAAGAGAAAAATTGACTTTATTGGATTTTTTTTAAAGTATTCCAGTTATCTTACAGTGTAAATAATACATATGCACATGAATTTGCACGGCTTAGAAATGATACATTCTTAAATTTAAAGACACTGAAATTATTTGTTTTCTGACTTTTTTTTGTTCAACTGTTTATCTTGAGGTTTCCATTTTGTAAAAATATCAATTCTGTTAGCATAGCACTTTTTGTAGCACCTTTAAAACTCAAAAAATGTAATGTTGACTTGCACATATGTGTAGTTTTAGCTCTAGATTCTAGCTTCACACTACACGTTTCTGAGAGAGTACTTGTTTGGCCTGAATATGTCTACCATGGTGGCACTCCAGGAGAAACAGGTGGGTTTCAAAGCAGACCTAATGACCCCACCAGCGTCTTTCCAGCTACTTAATCTCATCTATATGACAGCCCAGGAGACCTGGATTCTCAAAAGTCAATAATTTATTGAGTTACCCTTACTTAGTATGCAAAGCTCAAAAAAAAATTTGCCCAGCTGGCCAGGGTCTGACACTATTTTTAGTTGTTCTTTAACTTGCCAGGCTAATGGAAGTCACAAAATGAGCTTACAGGAGAACTATGCTTATTCTGGTGTCAGTAGCCTTTCTTGTTTCCCCAACAGTTACAGGAGGGAGGACTGTGAATTGGGATTGCGCATTAGCATCATGGAACAGCAGGATAACATGAGATGACCTCAGGCAAGAGAAGAAAGTGCAAGTGCTAATACCCCTTCTTGAACAGGCATGATGTTCTGGATCTCAGTGTTCTTTGGATGGATCTGCTCCGTAGGAACCCTAGGTAGACCATGACCCCTTGTAGAAGAAGAAGTAGGGGGAGATTATTGGTTGTCTTTTCAATCTCATTCTACCAGTTGCCAGAACAGACCCCTCAAATGCAAATTTACTGCCATTGCAGGAGAATAGATTAACTCATTGTACAGCCTATGTTTGCCATTTCCAGTCTACTAGAACAAAACGCAAGGGGTAAGTGAGGTGAAATTCACTCTCTAGAGATGTTTGGGGGGGTTTATGTGTGTTTGGGGTTTTTTTTGTTTGTTTGTTTGGGGTATTTTTGCCAGGAAAATGAAGGAATCAAATGATACTACCATAAATCAACATCTGGCTTCTGGAGTGCCTGAGAAGTACATTGAGAATCAATCTGTCCCAAGAAATAATATTTCAAATCACCTAGGTAAATCATATATATTAGAAAGATAGTAGTTCCCATGAAATCCTTGACTTTACATGACATGGACATACTTTGTTATTTAATAATTATACTATAGCATCATTCAGAGGCCTCACCTATTGTGCTAAATGTTATATTAATTTACAAATTGCTTAAAGTAGAGGTTTTTCTAGCCTAGCATCCTATTTTCAAGAGCTTTTTAAGGAGAAAAAGGGTACCTGCAAGAACCTATCATCAGTTAATATTTCCTATTAAGTACTACTAGGAAATCCTTGGATCACTAACGTATAGAGTTTGTTTCCTCTAAAATACATTTAAAGACAGATTTACCACTACACATCTGATATTAGTGTTACTCATACAACTTTCCAATACTTTTTTCGCCTTGCTAAATTTATGTTTTCAGTAATATCAACTGACAATGAATTTCACAGTGTGACTGTACATTGTATCGGAAATGATTTTCTTATTGATTTTATATTTCCTATCCATCTTTTCATTTCCATGACTAGTTGTTGTTCTTGCACTCTAAGCAGGGTAAACAGAAATTTCTGATAGACCTTCTACATAGAAATCATAGTTTTGAATATTTTATCATGCTTGCGTCTGCTCTCATTAGTGAAAAGAGTTAAAATTTTCATTTAAATATTTGGTCATGTGCCCTTTTTAGTTTGCTTTGTGTGTTCCTGTAAAACTCTCTTCTGCTCCATTGACTTTGAGACTTGGTGATGGCAATCCAGCTGAGGGTGAGCCACTGCTTGCTATTATTGCATTATAACAATTCTGGAATTATTTTTCATCACATTCTTAGTAATCTTATTAAATATTTCCTTTGCTTCTGATTCCTGCTGCACAATGTGTGGAAATCTTAAATAACTAGTGTGCAATGACATTCACGTCTACTTTCTAATCTGCAATCATTACACCCTAAATGTGGTTAAAATGTTTCATTGTCTCATCTCTAGCATTTGCTTTCATTAGTATTGGCATTAATTTATTATGGTTGACTTCACTTGTTCAGCTCTTTTGAAGGTTTTTCATGTTGCTTTCTGATTTTAACTGAGTTGTTCTATCTCATTACAAACACTGTTGCCTTGATAGTTCCCCTTGCCACACTTCTAGATCACTTATACATATATTAAAGAATACCAAACCTGGGACAGAAAGTAGATACATCATAAAGTTTTAAAGATGGAGTGAATATAATGCTGCTGGAACCCTTTGTTAACTGTTACACTGCTTTCATTAGCAGTTCCTACCAAGACACTGACTTATGTATTTTTTTTTCTTTTACCTCAAGACTATTTAGCTTTTACAGTAGCTTTCTCTAGATCACCCATCAATGTCTTCCAGAACAGAAAATACTTTTGAGAACTTAGTGATGGCAGCATCTTATTTGGTTTCGGTATCTCTCTCCATTTTTACTAATACTCCAGACCTATTAATCAGTACAATCAGTATGTAAGGAAAAGAAAGGGTAGATATCAATCAAACATGATGTAGGCAAGTAGATACGCTAATAAATGAATTTTTTAAATGGGTTTGTAAATGCATATTTGAAAAATAAATGTATGTATAGACCTTGCACGTCACTGCATATCTAAATCTTCTTAAGAGTATAATTTTGGATCTGAAAATACGTCTATACTAGAAGTATCTTCATCAAGATCATGCATAAGAATTGCACCTGCATTTATACAAAGTGAGGAAAAAGGAACTGTAGACTGAATAAGATTGCCAGAGCAGTAAAAGAAAGAACATTCAGTCCTTGGCAGTACTACTTTTTTCCTCAATGTGGGAAATGTCCTTATGTAACACTTTCTGCCCCTCTCATGTTGTTTGAAAAGACTGTACTCATGTGATCTAAATCTTATATAAATCCCTTACAAATATTTTCCATTGCCCAGAAAGATGAGGAGTTCCTAAATAAATTACTGCTTTCCTTCAGGGGGACTGATTGCAATTTCTGTTAATCTTGAACTGATATTCTTTTTGTACCGAATGATGTAAAAATTATGGAAGGGAGTGAAAGGGAGATCATGATCTCATGCTGGCATAAGTCTTAACAGGCTCCTACAAACAAATATTTTTCAAGAATTTTAAAATATAAATTAGATTTAGTATAGAACAGGAAGAATGGGAAAGAAATAGGGAAATGTTAGAAAAGTAGCATCGCAAACTAAAATAGATATGTATGCTAACACTGTGCAACTGTAAAGTTTTTTACACTGACAGATACGATTTCTCTGTAGCGTGACCTCAGCCTCTGTTTCCTTTTAAAGAGATCTAGGTGAAATGCCTGAAATGTTGCACTAACATTGCTTTTCCCTTGTATCTTCACAGATTCTTGTTATGAATATCGTGGAGATTTGATTTTTCTTCTTCACTGATGTTCGGTATGATTAAATTAACTTAAAATAAGTACCCTTTTTGCTCTTCTGTTTTGTTTTGATGAATACAGTTCTTATCCTTACTTATGTGTATGTTTCTTATAATCTGTTTTAGAAGAATTTTCTATTTAGTTTTCATAACTTTTTAAAATGAAACTAATTGACCTTTCTGCATATTCAATGCCTGAGTGCAACTGGGAAATCATTCAGCTGAAGGCTAGAAACTCTTTTTTATTTTTTTTTCTTTTTTTAATATCTCATTCTGTTGTGTTGCAGGCTTGATAATAATGGAATTTCAAATGAAAAAGCGAAGCGTTTTCCTGGCTCTCTTGCTGCACCTCTTTCAGGTCATGTATTCTTTAAAACTAAAGAGTATTTGTTGTGAATTATTCCTACAGCTCATAAACTGCCTAAAAATGCAGTATCACTATGACTTGGTGTGGGGTGAATGGAAAGCAAAAGAATCAATTGCATGGGATTGTAATGACCTATATAAATAGTTGTGCTGGGAGTAACCTCTTTGAATCCTCTGTGACAGTTCATATCCCAGAATGGAAGGAAACTTGGCTAAGATTCACACAGTCCTACATAAGGGAATTGTATCAGGTCTTCAAAAGAAGAGGGAGTCCACCTTTGGTGGAGATTGACTGGAAAGGAAGCATTGCTCTTTTTTTTTTAGAAAATGAGGCTACTTAAAGCAGTCTCTCAAGTGGACCTGTTTGCCAGAGTCTCAAATGCTATGAGAAAGCTGGATCATACCAGAAAGGACTTGGATTCTGTTACCAAGAGGTATGGTAAAGCTTCCCTAAGAATGATGCAAAGATGTTGTATGGGTCAACTGCGAAACATACAACATTTACCACAAGAAAAAGCTCCAGGGCAGAAGTGTGCATCTCATATTAAAGCACATTCTGCTATGAAGAGTACTTTTTAACTAGAAAGAGTGGACACACAGGTTTTAATGCTTCTGCAGCACGGCAGCAAAATGATGAGAGAGAGCTGCCAAAAATTCCTCTATGTAAAACAGAAGCAGGTGGAGAAAGTCATCAGCTAAGGGTGGTGGAATCAGGGTAAAAAATACCAACAAATCTTAAAACACATGATTTGACCTCTTCGGATAATGCTGGCTCTGTAGTGAAGAATTATCTAGGATGTAAGAACCATTTAACGCTCAAACAGCATCCTGTCTACTTTAATGTTGGTTCTTACTATTTGAAAGTTTTCAGGAACAAAGTTGATATCGCCCATAAAGAATAAAATTATAACAAATTATTTGAAAAATAAGGCATGCTTACTCCCCTCCCCCAGCAGCAGAAGCTGTGACAGAAGGTAGGCAAAAAAAAGAAAGATTGTTATGTTTATCCCCTCACAATTTTCTTTTCTGTAACTGCCTCAGCTACAGCTTTGAAGGGCTCGTGTCTTGCAGTTTCTAAGATCAAAATTATAATCTAATAAACATATAGCCAAGGATCACACCATTTCATTAAGTGTTGAGTGGCTGATTCTTGGCACGGAGAGGATTTTGATTGTATTCTAATGGACTGTCATTTAATCTACGGCAACAAAGGTAAAATAAAAGCTATTTTATTTCATATGGAAGAATAGAGGGGTGAGTGAAGACTGGATTTATGTAGGTAATTAGCAAGGTAGTAAGATGACTTGTCGATATCCCTCCAATGAAACCAGGAGTTTTTCTCACGTTCTCTTAAATTGAGATATATTCTGCTATTCAAATAGTTTAATTTTCTGACTATAGAAATCAGGAGACTTTGCCAAGTCTTGGAACAACGACAAAAAAGTGATGACAGTCAGCAATAAAAACAAGAGGCAGAAATCGAATGCCATACTGCTGGTGCTGTGATAATCAACGTCTAGCTGTGTTGATGTCGTGTTACTTATCTGATGTCCAGAGGGATTTTCCCAACTGTGCAACATGTTGAACTAGCATGAGCTGAAAATACTTCAGGTTGCTATTTTTGCCCTTTTCTTACTACTGCGAAGAAGCCCAGTACTGTCACCAATGAAATTTGTGCTAACTTTCTAAAAGGAAATTACGACCTGAGTGCAATTAAATAGACACTGCTGATGTATGCTGGAGAGAAACCTGATGGACAACCTGCCCAGTCTCCAGTTTTCATGAGCTATCCTCTTCGCTCCGATCCACCTCCTACCTCTTTTCTTTCCTTTAACAAGGCCTGCTGAGTCACATAAAAGATCCAGTCTAAAAACATTTCAAGACACATTGTTCAGTCACCATTTTGTGACTCTTACATATAAGGTTTACGCCAATTTTGATCTATATTCAAAGTCACAAGTAATTACACATATTACAATTGCTCAGCATGACACCAGTTGATGCTGGCAAGGGCTGTGGGTGTATTGCAGTTCCATGTGAGGTTTTCTAACTAATATCTGAGCTTTTGAATTTGCTTCCCATGGAAGTTTACTTTACTCTAGAACTAAAACTAAACTGAATATTATGTTTAAAAATTTTAAAAAGTTTAAAGGTAAGTGCCAAACTTCTCACCTTGCATCATGTAAGACTCTTTAAATGAAGACATAGCTGCTTCATTTGGGAAGCTACTGGTGCACGAAGCTGAGAGCCTAAACGGTAGATGCTGTATTAAGGAAAGGAACAAAATTTTCTTCATACAAAAGGATTCAACAGCACTCTGTCCAGTCTAGGAAAATTGTTAGACTAATAGATTAGACCTGTTACACATCTGAATAACAATTCTGTACTTGGCTTGTCCTACCATTAGCTAAATGAATGTCTTTATAAAAACACTAGCACCTGTCTCGTCCAAAGGCTCCATCTAATAGTCAGGCTTAGGGGACAACTGTCTTTAGTAGCTGTTCTGTATGAACACCATGCCAAGGGTTCAAGCATGACTAGGAAGACAGGCAATACAAGAGTGGATCTGAAAGATATAGTAATGAACAACAGCTGACACGCACAAGGAAGCAATATGAAGATTACTAGCAATTCAGCGTTTATTTCTTCCTATCATGATTTAACCCTTACCTGGTTGAGTGAACATAAATTCATGCTGTTCCATAACCAACTTTAAGTCCCAGATCCAGAGGACAGTGGCTACCATGGCACACTACACATTCCTCTTGTGTTCTAGACCAGGCAGGTTTTCATCTCCTGGCTACTGAAATTGGCTTCCTGCTCTGCCCACTGGACACAGTTCAGGATCACTTCCAACATGCTTGCAATATGCCACAGGATCTAGTTATCTCACAGGATCACATGAATAACAGTTATGTGAGTGTCATGGTACTTAAATTTGTTTCTGGATCTAGAGACTTGGCATACAAGAAGCACTGAAGTGCCACTACATCCAGAGAAAACCAAGGAATCAGTATACCCTAGTAAACACATTAAGCAAAAGAGGACTGGTTTTGTATTTGTGAGAGTAAATTGTAACTCAATTCAAAGGCATTTCTGAAGTAAACAAAAATTAAATATATTGGAAGTGTGAAAAGCTCACTCCACATTTAACACAGGTACACTGACTTCTATTTGAGTCGGTTTCAGTACTGTTTTTTGTGAGAAGATGACATATTCAGCATTCCCTTGAAACATGCTTTAGTATCATTCAATATCTTGGAAATAAAAGATGGATAGATGCACTGGTAATTTTCAAAAACTTTTCCATCAGATCTGAGAGTTTTCCACAACAGAGGTAATACTTGCAGCATTGAACTGTCAATTCCAAAGCAGCCTATTGCAATGGTGATTATTCTAGATGTAATTTGGTTTGAATGTTCTCTTCAGACCAGTCTCAGACAGAGGACCAAGTCTTCACTTCTGGGAAGTTTCATTTTTTTTCACCTAAATGTGAAAACATAAACCTGAGGAAAAATTTTTTTTCCTACTTAGAAGGATAACTATAACACTCACCTTGTTATTTGAAAATAACACTATAAATAAACATATGAAAGATTTTGATTCACATAGAGTACTGCTTATCAATGCAGTCAGTCGCAGAATCAGGCACTGTAACTGCATGTTGAGAAACAGTTTTGCAGGCATGATTATATGTTAATATTCATGTTTTTTAATGTTTCAATCCTTGTTGAAGAACAATCTTGTAGGTGGGTTTGGGTACTCTTTGTTATACTTTCAAAATCCATCAATCAGACTTCCTCAGGTCTACCAACTCATTCTGGCAGCCACTTCTCTCACATCTAACAGACAGTGACTGAAGTAGACATTTATCAGTTGGGCATTTTGATTTCATCTGATGTTTAAAAAGTTGCTAGAAATAGTAAGATGACTGTTAGTCTAATTAAAATGAGTGCTGGTCAAATATGACAATATTTTTTGCCTACTTAGTGTGATGTTCTGGTTACTTCTGTTGGTGCATTTAGTATATCATCAAAGAAAATGGTTATCATGCATCAAGATAAAAAAGATTACATCAGAGGAGGACTAAAACGTAAAAAAAAGTGAAAACAAAGATAGACAATAAATAAAGAGTCTAAAAGTATTGTTCAGATATTATGGAACAAAAGAGGAAGGCCAAAACCCACCTGGAGGTACAACTACTTATAGTTGGGCATAAGGGGTAACAAGAATGAATTTTACAAGCTTCCTAATACAAAAGGAATTTTAGAGAAACTGTGACTTATGAATGGAGAGATGACATAAAGATGGATGATATGGAAGGTCAAAGTGCTCAGAGCTTCTTCTGACTTGGTCTTCACTGTCACAATCCTGGCTGCTGTGCCTGTGGTTTAGGAAAATTAAGAGAAGTCAAACATGGAAGAACCCAAGCTACATCTATCTCAGAGAAATTAATTGTGCCAGGGATCATTCTAACAGTGTCACTTTGCAGTTGAGATCAGTGCTGGGGAGTGTTCTTTGGCACATTGCTTTAATGTAGACCTCTGAACTCAAAACTGCTAGAAGTGTTGTTTCTTGGATGGGTATTTACTTGTCTTCAAATTGAGCTCTGTGGTGACAACAATGATCTGTCTTTCAAAATGCTTTCAATAGTGAATTATGTAGCATATCCAAGAAAATTCAGTTCCTGATCTCCTTACTGAGACCTTCAACACGCTGAGGTGACTAGTAAAGAAAACTAACAAAAAAAAGAAAAATAAGAAAAATAAGTAGGTGAAACCCAGAAGTGTGATCAAGTTTCAATTCTGAAATTTGTCAATTTTAACAATTTCCATTACTAAAGAGGAAGAAGCATGTTACTGTCTTTCTCAGACTTTCACAAATAGATTATCTGAAGCTTTCACTTGAAAACAGATTTCTAATTTCCACTGAATTATTGAATAAAGGGATTACTGAATAGAGCAGCACTTACTGCTTGGAACTCTTCAAGGACTCATCTTGCTACAGATCTTCTCAAAACTCTTCCTTACCATCCTGATGCAAAAACTAGGAATGTGCTGATGACTGATAAGGACACAAACTAGGAGCACTGTCTGTTACAGTGGGGAACCGAATCATCATAGGTATAATAGTTGTAGAAATGGAAGGAAAAATAGTTGTATGGTGATCATGATAAGGCTTAATATGAATTTGCCTTAAAATTAGGAACCTCATCAGCTGAAATGATGAAAAATTCATTAATGTTATTTGATCCAGGATGTCTATGAGTGGCTAAGACCACAAAATTTTAGAATAGACAAAATGATCCTTGGACAGATAATTTCTGGGCAATAAGAGTATTGCTTTACTTAGCCCTGTGAGATTTCATGTAGAACACTATAAACAAGACAAACTTTGTATAAAGAAAATATATACTAAGACAGCAAGGAACAAAGATCCTATCTAGAATGAAGAGATTAAAAGAGCTTCTCTTCTTTCACGTCTCAAAAAGCTGTGCAAAAGTGGAGATGATTGCTCTTTGTCAATATGGTGTAACATAAAGACCAAGAAAAGAAAAGCATTAATTAAACTGAAAGGCAATACTATCATCAAAACACCAGATATAAACTAAGTATTCAGAATTTTAGATGAAAGTTTATACCAAAACTTAAAATTATGTGAAAAATGTGGCTTGAGAACTGCTTTCCAAAATTTAAAAAAGTAGAAGTAAAATAACCAGTTTCACAATAGTGTTGGATGAGATTCTGGAAATGATTATATGATGTATATTTTATATATGTTTGATTATACAGTATATACTGCATATATGATGCTTCCTGTGATGTCTACCATTTATATACTCCTGATACTTAATATTCTAGTTAGTACATAAGCATAGAGTAAAACCTTATTGTGCCTTTAATACATGAACTTGCTTAACGGTGTTGCAGTAAACAAATGTCAAAAACTGGTGTAGTATTTTATTTGTATACTTGACACATATTCATTTTGAATATAAGATTTGATTGTGTTCTCACATGAGTGAGAGGAAAATAAAGTCACAATATTAAAAAAAATCAAATCAGTAAGGCATTTTTGGCTGTGGAACGGAATTGGAAAATTGACTATATTTTAGAAGTTATAGTTTCTCTCTGTTGAAATTATTGTTTCCCACTGTTTACTGTAGCTACTAGAGTGTATTGAGAGATCTGCAAGATCATTGAAAGAAGTAATTTTATGTGTCAATATAGGTGAGACCTGAAGAATGCAATTGATATAGCAATTCCTACAACACTGTCTGGCCCTTTAGTTTTTTAAGAATCTAATAATTTTTCTGAGTAGGCTTCTGTGTATTTGTTTGTTTGTATAGCCAGAAAACTATACAGCTTCTAAAAACTAATGTAAAGACTGCTAAATCAGTGAATCATTACAACTATTTTCATGTGAAGCACTGAAATATATGATTGTTGGCATGTAATGGCAGGATCTGTATTCACAAACTGAGCTGTGGTGAGACCTATCCTCCAGCACTGAGTCCAGCTGGTACAAAATAGTCAGTTAGCATCCATGAGTAACCTCCCAGAAAAGACAGATATACCCAAACCGCATACTAAGAGTGGCCCCAAACCTGTGCTAGTCTTTCAAATATGCACAGGAATAGTTTGCAATATAAAATAATATTTTTTGGCTCAAACCAGTCAGAGGTGGTACTAACAGTTAAGTGGTGGAAGGGATCACACTGCAGTGCCCAGGATTTGGTCTCAGCTGTGATTCAAGGGTGGGTACAGCCAGAGCATCATAGTCCTGTTTGAATCAGGCTTTTCATGTCCCTACATAGATTATCAAATGGTGGTTGATTTAGGTGATTCTTATATTCATGATCACATTACACCTAATTTTAAACCACCTCCTTAAGAAGTTTTTAAGAACTGCTTACCTCAGTCTTAATGCAGCCTCGAGGCTCATTCTCAACTAAGACCATTCTGTTTCATATTAATTACTTTAAATTTTTATAGTAACAGGTTCACTAAAGCCTCATGTCTTCAGTTGCTGATTGTTACACGATGTTTACTGGAGTAATTGATTGGAAAATATGACTTGATTGCTGATGCTGACTTACTGTGTTCTGCAGTAATGCAGTGCTTGAAACATAGCTGATGACATTGTCTTCTGGTTTGGACAGTGGTATATTTTTCTTAGGCTGTATTTAACTCTCATGTGTACCACTATAATTAAGCAGTTTCACTTATTTTACTTGGTATTTCCTGCATCAGGAACACTGAAACAAAGAATGCTTGTAGCATATGTCCTGCATAAGATTGCACTACTACAAACAGAATGTAGCAAGCAGTTATATAAATTAACCAAGTGGTAAATACTGCAAAGTGACACCATCCACATGATTCCTCTCTGGTTCATATCAGAAATCCCCTACAGGGTTGAGCTTAAGTTACATTCCTGTCACCGGATTCTTTGTGCATAGAACTACATTTTCATCCTTTATCCTTCACTTAACTTACAGGAAGATTTCTTCCCCTTCCTCCCCACAGGTATGTAATCCTGGCCACCTGATTCCATCCACTATGACTGTGATCTCTTCTTTGACAGAATAAGCTCTAACAAGCGGTTGTTAAGAGCCTTAGTTCCTGGGCGACTAAATGATAGCAACATTTTTTACTGTCAGTAGCCATTACTGTAATTATGTGTTTGTGATCATATTCTGTTGTTGTTATGCTAGAAAGAAGAATGTTTTTAAGGCAAAAGAAAAAGAGACCTTATTAAAGTTTAGTTGTAAATGTTTGTGTCCTATCTGGCTGCTGAGAATATGTAGTGTTGAATGTAATTCTGACAACATATGACTGTATGCAGCCAAAGCGTGGGGCAGTACCAGTGCAGTACTTCCAGGGTATGGATTCTGCTGCAGTGAGGAACTATTCTTCCTCGATCTTCTTTCTTCGGGGTAGAGGTTACACTGTCACAGTCGGCTGTGTTCTCACTCCTGGGGATGCAAAGGGGACTAAACACAAGGAAAAGCTTATATGTTTAATTCCAGCTTGAAGTTGTGGTACAGAATACATGTTACTGCCAAAGTCAGCTTGGCCTCCTCAGTGCTTTTTAATTGTAAAGTTTCTTAAGTACTTACACCTTGTATATCATAATAAGTGGGTGGTTTTCCCGGGCTGAGCATTTTTACACATATCTCAGATGAAATTCCAAACAGCACTTCCTTATCCAGTCACTCCTCTACTCAATCCTTCACAATAGCTTAAGAAATTAGTCCCAGAGCAGCCAAAATTCTTGCAACTAGGCTTTATAAAAAGTTAGAGGGATAGGGATGGTGTTTACCTTTGCTTTTCTGTTAATAAGTACTTACTTTTCTGGGAAGTGAGAAATCTTTGTTCAATTGTCTCCTCATCTTGAGGAAGGGAAAAATCATCTCCTTGGAAGAATGTGGGTTTTCTATAAGTAGCCCAATTGAGTGAGTCAGTTAAGACTGAGCGTTACTGTGTGATTTATTGGTGGGGTAGAGAAGAAATAATGGGATTACCTCCATCTCCTTCTTATAAAATAGTTTTGTGGTATCAGCCCTTGCCTAGTTTTGAACCTTCATTTCTACCTTCCCCTGTATATTATCCCCTCATTGTTGAATATAGAATGGATCTGAATAAAGCCACGAAGCTAAAACTCCCTTGTGCTCTGGAGTACCCTGCTTGCTTCATGGGTGATGGCTACATCTGTCTTGCTCTCCCACGCTGGTCATCTGCACCCAGGAAGAGATGGATCAAAGTAACAGTTAACAACAGTGAACACATAGAAAATTTAACTTGAAGTAATAATAAATAAATAGTAAATGAAGGTGTTGAATATGTTATCTTGAATGTTTATTTTGTAAAGCGATATTTAAACCTAATACTGTAAATCTGATTTCTTTGACTTCAAGCAGAATTAATCTGAGTTAATATTTTGTCTAATATTTAGGCTCCTTAGGTTAATTAAAGACCAATATAATTTTATTTTCCTTGACTTTTTGTGGTGTTCAAATTAAAATTAGAGGAAGTTGAACATTCTAACCTAGATAATGATTTTTGTATTGATGCAATGTGTATTTATCAGGCTTCTGAGGCAGATGACTGCAGTTCAACATCTATTTAATCTTTATTTTACATCAATAGGAAAACACTAATTATTATTTCACTTAAATACAATCAGATTTCTGTAATCCTCTTTCATATTCGGGGTGTCATAGAGATTTTATTTCTCTAAATAAACCACCCTGCATTATATTTTTTTATTTTTAGATATTATCTCCTATGGATATATTACATTTTAATAGGAAGTGATAAAATAAATGGGAAAAGAAGACACCTGAAAATACTTTGAAAACCTCCCTTTCAAATTTGAAATTTTTTGCTAGAAGTGGAAATGTTCACTTCATGAAATCTCCAATTTGTTGGTATTTTTGTCAACCTTCAGCTGCAAAATCACATGCTGGATAGGCATGTGATTAATAATGCAATAATAAAAATCACAACAGATCTTCAGAATATTGTGTATGGTAAGGATTTACAATATTTTGTTCAACTAGATTACTGCAATCACCATGCGTAAATAGCTCTTGTCAGAAATGGAAGCATCATTAATATGGTGCAGAGGAATGTATGACTTTCTGTGCTTCAAATTGCTTGAAGTATTCTCTGTGGGATGGCCATTTTTCTCAATGATAAATGTCACAGTGATAATGGATTTAGAGAAGTATGGCGCTTGACCTACCTATTGCGGATACCTTTAGATAATCTTAGAGAGTCTTTTTGCATTAGACATTTTTCATATCTTCAAAGAGAGATACTGTTCTTTCATGTGTCAACAGTTTTAATGGGTTCCTGTTCCAAACAAATAAGTACTTTTTTATTGTATTTCATGCTGATTATTAAGAATATGATCAGATATGCAGAGGGTCCAGGTGACCAGTAACTAGGTAAATCAAGACTCTAAATAGCATTAAAGATATTGAAAGCTATGATAAGAGCTAAACACACTGTGTAACAGTGAACTATGCTAACTACTAGAAAACAGATAACAATAAGCTACATTGATAATTAAAAATTTTATTTAATAATAAAGCTCTAATTATAACTACAGCCCTGTGACCAGTTCTCATTCTACTAAAGATCCCTAAAAGGGACTGCCTGTCCTTGTACTGTTGGATGACAGTTCCCACAGGCTAGAGGAAGATTACTACTGGTTTATGCCAATAGTTTTTGCTATTTTTCCTTCATCGTCAACCCAAAGATTCACCTTTGGCCACGTGCCTGTGAGATTTCCAATTCCAGCTTAAAATCTTTCCTGCATCTGCCTTACTGCACAATCTTTTTTCCTTCCTAAGAATTAGCTGATTTATTTTGAATGTCATTATGTACTAAGTTGATGGGAATAGCCTGATTCCCGGCACACTACGCTCTCAGTCCTGTCTCCTTTGGTATATGGGAAATGACGCAGAAGACTGGGGTATAGCTAAATATCAGCTGTGTCTGAAAGAGGAGGAAATTTTTCTGTAGGTGTTCAATTTTACATATGGCAAGAGAATTACCTGGAAATCTCAGTGAGATGTTTCATACACTGTACAAACTTTGTTGTGTATGTACTGAAACTATGGATATTGTTATTCAGGCTTTTTTAAGATTTGATCTCATTAAGATTTTGACCTCAAATTTATACATGAATTCCACAGCTTAGCATTGCATTACAGAATATTTTCAGTTGTCGTGTAAAACACTTCTTTCTCTTTGTTCCAGCAAAACAATCAAATGTACATATCCTTTAAATAACCTGATTGATTTTGATCAGCAATAGAAAAAGAGAGGAAGGTCCTAGTCTCTCTCGGGAGGAGACAGATCCTGTCTTATGTTATGCCTAACCTGGTTTAGCCTCCAACTTCATCTCTTCAGACACTTACCCAAAGGATGACAGGCATTTAGAGACACTAGTAAGGGTTGCTGTAACCACACTTAAGGGCTTTAGAAACATTTAGATTGGAAGAATCTCCAGGGGTCTGACCGAATCACCTGCCCAAAACAAGTCCAGGCAGAACAAGTGCTCAGGGCTGTGTCCAGTCAAACTCTGAGCACCTCCACAGCCTTTCTGTGCAGGTTGTACCAGTATTTTCTAATCTCACAGTGTATAATATCCCTTCTGCACCCTGAGTTGGAATTTCCCATGTTCCTGCCTCTGTCTGTTGCCTCTTGTACTTCCACTGTGCACCTCTGAGAAGAATCTGCCTTTGGCCTCTCTACACAGTGCTTTTAGGTACTTGCTGACAGCATTAAGAGCCTTCAAAACTTTTTCCTCGTCTCTTCTGAGCTCTTAGAATGAAGGTCTTATGAATGAAAATCCCATTTATGTTTTCACGCTGTTATAGGCTTCCTTTTAAATTGCTTATGAAGGATACTCATTGCTATTGAATCATTAAAGTGGACTTTTTATTAACAATTGTGTCAGGTCACTGGTTTTCTTTAAAAGCTTTCCTGTCACGTCAATGCTACATCTTTCATAACAATTAAGTATTCAGAACAGAGTCAGTTTTTGTATCCACGATGAAGGCTAGGCCCACGCAGAGATGCATGGCAGTTTCCTATTTTTCTTCATTGTACTACCTAAAAACTTGCGCAATCCTTTGTATATCCAGAATTTTCAAAGTATTTCTATGTACCTTTACATATCTACACTTCAGCTGAAAAAAGAAAATGAAAAAGCTTTAGTAATACTTTATTATATAGTCTCAGTAGAAAATTGAGGCAAAACCCTCTGATTCCTGAGAGTTAAGATACTGTATGTCAGAAGCATACAAAAAACCTCCTTTAATCTGTAGTGCAAGAGCTCTTCTCGGAGCCTGGTAAGGCAAAAAGATCATGTGCTGTATAAGAGAAATTCAATAAAGCAGTCAACTACTCCTCTGTTCACATAATCCCCAAATGCTTCTAGATGGATAATCTGTCATTATTCCCTGCTGTCAGTAGAGAATTCTTTGCCATGGTAGCCTACGATGGCATTCATCTCACCCACTACTGCAGACAAGTTCATCTGAGCTAGTTGCTATAAGGTCTGTTTGTAGTTAGCTGAGAGAAATGTGTTTTACAACTCATTTTATCTGCTGTATTTTAGGTGAGATAAAGTCAATCATTCCTTGGAAGAACTTATTTATAAAGGAAGCACTGGGTAAGTAGTGTAGATGTAGCTATGGTAGATCCTTCAGCGGAAAAGTCTCTCTAACTACTGTTACGCAGTACTTAATAGGTTTGTTGTATGTGTAGAACTCTAAGTAGACCTGTTTGGCATTGATTTTGACTACAAAATCCTCAATTTAATGGAATTTCAGCTGTCTTTATATGTGAAAGTTGTCTTGATATTTAGCTGTGAAATGTCTTATACAACTGGTACCTGAAAATTTCCTTCCTTGCCATAATCAGGTGCATGGTTCTAAACCACCCAGGACAGTTGTTACTTAATGATATGAGTAATTGACACTCAGTTTGCTACTTCTCATTCATCAAACTTCTCATTTTGACAGAAGGCTCTTTATTTTATGTCAATCTTTTTTTTTTTTTTTTTTTTATGGTAGAGTTGTTAGAATTCCCTGGATCTACAGATTTGCGGTAAATCACAGCACCTCAAAAGTAAAGCTGCCTATCTTTTGCCAGTAATGTTTTTTTCCTGCCTTGAGGCTATGTGGAAGAAATGTTTGTTGCCTTGGCTTTGAGAACCCTCTTGCAAGAAGGAAAATTTTCAGCCATGGCATAGAGAGGTATTTTGCATGCTGCTGAAATTCTAAACAAATATAAGCAGAATTACTGTGGTGATTATCTACCCAGTCTGGTGAAAACCCACTAATAAGTACTGCAGGAGGTGTGCATACCTTATTTTAAAGACCCACGCAAGAACAGAAAAATAGGGTTTTTTTTCACATAACAGATTTTGGTGGACTATCAAAATATTAATTCTACTCTAGGATATCTGAAAGGTGTTCTCTGCTGTGGACCGCTGAATCAGTAGACATAGTTTCAATTCAATAGGTGCAATATATTGCTGTGTTCTTGTCAAGCTCTTCTGAGTTTCTCTTTCTTTACAAAATAATTACAGGCATTTTGGATTCCATACTTCAATTTCTCATAGTTTTTACAATAATTTTCTGCTTTAAAAAATCCACATAACTATGGTGATTAACAAAATGCACTGTCTTTGATTAAGTAATACTAATTATTCATTATTTATTAAAAGGTTTTTTTATTTACTACTTATTAATATGAACACAATAGAAAATGTATATGTTGCACTCTGAATCTTTTGAACTTGTTTGTCTCTGTTTTTGTTATTGAAGGAGAGAGCAACTTAGAATAATTTGTGCCTGGAAGAGTAGAAGTGAAACAAGTCAGATACTAATAAGTGTCCCTTTTCAGATTCCGAGGCTACCTGGAAAACAGCCCAAGCTAAGTGGAAACCTGAAGAGCAGCAGAAAAGATGGAGTAGAAGAATCTATGGGTCAGAGAGCTACCTGTCCTATGCATCCTGGATTTTACACAAGTTAAGGATGTTGTTTCTGTCGCTCAAATTGCTTCAAAGTGTTCTAGAAGGGAACCAAAGGCAAAATGTTTACACCATCACTAGCAGATAAGGTTATTCAATTCCACATGTACGAATAATTAAACTGAGGTCTTAGCATTATGAGTTGGGGCAGGCAACAATGGACCAAACCAAGCAGTCAGGGTTTGTGGAGCCCAATAGCTCAGTTTGGTCATTTCCAGAGGAGCTACTCCTTAACCAAACCAGTTAGAATGTAATTATGTTTCAGTATTCAAAGACTGTTTCTAGAGTTTATGACTGGTTGTAAGTCACATAAGGCACATAAAAGATTTCAGGGAAATTGTGCTCCCAGACTGACTGGAGAAATGCTACTGAGGACTGGATTCGCACTGTGTCTTAGGTGTAGTAACTCTAGGTTTGTAATGCAGCCAATGGAGAGAGGTGCACCTCCACATCCTGACTGAGATCCTTATTGACCCCCCACAAGGCTCAGCTATTTTCTATTCTGGTGTTTTCTCTTCTTGAAGTACAAAGGGAGATCAGAGTGACTTGGTTTCTAGTTGAAGTTAGCGGAGACGAATTCTAGTCCAAATAATTTATTTGGCTTACCATTCAGATGTGTATTTTATCTTTTACTGAATTTTGAGGGGAAGTGCTATAAAAGGACTTTTTCTTAATAATGTGAGATATAATGAATGAAGCATAATCCTGAAGGATAGCTTAAAATATGGCCATTTGTCTTCTGGCAGCAGCCTTTGGGCTTTAATGATGACTAGAGAACGTCCTTATTACCGTTCAGTGGGACAAAGTTATCAGGCAACACTGCCCCTGCCAGTAAGGCAGACAGCTGTAATTTTAAAAAACCTTTAGAAACATCTGACATGTATGTAATGAATGTGTCTTTAAGCACATTAATAATCATGACACCCGTAGTATTTCTGCATTCATTCTTTGCAGTTGTTGACTGCATATGCAGAATTCTTGTTTCTATTCTGTATAAAATGAATGAGCATTTGTATATATCTATTTTATCTCCTCAGGGTAATTATCACGTCATCCTGCTGCATATAAGTTTAGCACAGCATGCTTCAGGTAGAGATATACAGAAAAAATAGAATATTGTTAGATAAATACAAAGATAACTGCTTCTTTGGCATTAGTTTCCAAACAGGTGTAGGCAAGTTTTTGCCATAATCTCCCCTGTATCACTGTAGTTTTTTGTTTTGTTTGAATTTTTCTGAAGTCTTGTCTTGCTTTAATTATTGTGTTCTGGAAGATTCCTAACTCTTCTGGCATGAATTACAGTAGCATAAAGTTTTCACAGATGTATCATAATGTCAGAATAAATCTCTCTATATGAATAATTATACCACTTTTGCACTGCTTTTCACCTGCATCATTTTCTGTTAATCTTTGCACTCTTTGTTACTCTGGCATCATTTTGACAGTGTTCTCTCTCTTTAAATGCTTGTACAAATGCTTATATGCAATCAGGTGCAGCTCCTCACAACTACAACCAATGGCTGATTCAAACACCAGCTGTCTTTTCTTGGTGCTTCCTTAATTCTCTTGTCCTCAGAGGAGAGGGGCATGTTTGGCATGACTGAACAGAGGGCGACTGTTCTATTTGGCATATTTCAGAAAAGAGCCTGATTTCCAAATTTCAAAATGTCCCCCCAAAAAACCAAATTTAGAGTTGATAATAATATTTATTTTGACAAAATTACTTTGATTTTTGACAATTTGAAATGTTTTGTTACAGTATTCCATACAAAATAAAGCCAGTTTTAAATATAATTTCATGAAGAAAATGACAAAATATTTTGACAGTATCTAAACATTTTCCCCTTTTCGCTCCAGAATGAAATTTCAGCAGAATCTACAGAATTTCCTTACTTGAAACAATTATACTTTCCAGTGGAAAAACACATTCCTTGCACTGAGTGCTTCCTGGTCAGCAGGGAGTGAATTGGCCCAGCAGGAGCCAATAGATTCAGATATGAAAGTAGAAGGACAAGTCCAGTGAATTCCTGGCATACTGTATGGTAACGTTCCTAGTGTCTGGCATCCACACTGTTCTGTGAAGCTTTCAATTCCAGGTTTCCTATCTCATCTTGCTGCGCTGGAGAACAAGCAGAGACTACGCAGAGCTGGGAGGTCAGGTAGAAATGAATGCGGCCAAAATCCATTGCAAAGGTGTGGCAGTGGAAAGGGTCTGCGCAAAGACAGGGAGATCTGGGAATGCAGCCAAACAGGTTTCCCTGTTTCCAGAGTTTAGTGTGTGGGAACGTAAACTGCGTCTCTCAAATCCATAGCTGTTTAGTCAGGCAGGGAAGACTGAGGCGCACAGTGGAAAGCTCTCAGACAGATTTGCAATCCCTAATTCTCCAGTGTTATACCATGAGTAATAATCACAACAAAATTGCTTCTAGTGAATCTCACTTTCTGTTTGCTTTGAAATGGTCACACAGCTGTTCATTTGTTCACGTCATCTGGGAGTTTTTAACCTCCCAGAAGGGGAGGTCCTGTCCCTGGGCACAGGACCTAGAAACCAGTGCCTAAGTATGGCCTTTTTCATTGCCAGGGAAGGTTGAAATTTCTTTGAAGTTTTTTTACTGTAGTGGTGGAATGTGCTCCTATGGGCTAGGAGTGGCCAGACCATTGTTTCTTTCCCAATGAGACCGTACTTTCAGCCTATCTGTAGTGGGCTGCATCTGCTGCCTAACAGAAAATAAGTGTATTCAAAGGTTTCTCACTTTGACACTGTAGACAACCGTGGAGAAATATTCTTTTACACGGTGTCATATTTTCAGCTGCTGTCACCTTAGGGACTTTTGAGAGCTAGTGTCCTTCATGCACTCTGGAGTTCTCTGTGCTCAGTGTACACCCATATCAGCTTGTCACTTGGTCCTAGTTTGTCATCATACTCAAGAGGCTGACATTCAAATGACCATCCAACAAATGCCTACTTTGGTGTGTGCTGAGCACCTCCTAGGCTTTGTTGACTGCACCGAGTAGCTCTCCATTCAGAGTAATAGGTCTAGAAAACTAGGCACATCTAGAAAACTTATTTCATACGTCCTAATTCCAAACAGGATCTCACCAAGGGTTTTTCAACAGCATATCTTCACCTGTTTCAGCTTTCTGCTTTACCCTGTAAGTGCTCTGATTCTTCATGTTTGTTACAACAGGTAATTCATTACTAGATTGATGGCCTGTGATCCAAACAGGAACAAAATAACAGCAGTCATAGATGCCTTGATTTTGATCTGTCTATAGACATTGTGAGCCTTGTTGCTGCTATAAACGTCCTTACCTCATCTAATTAAAAAAATGTTTTTGCACAAGCAGACAGCTGATAGTGATCAAATGAACAGAGTAGCAGCTGATATTTACACAAAATGGATTTTTTTCCCATATGCTTTACATTTGTATGATAATTCTAGATCTCTTTGGGTCTGAAAGCAGATAATGGATAGAACCAAAAGGCCAGTAATTTACAGGAAATTGAATGAATTTGTATAAGCAAAAGGGAGAGATGAAGACTGAGTTAAATTGTTGATCAATTTCTTCATTAAATTAATGCATGTGAGAAATTTATCTTTGTTTAGATGCAACTTATATTTTGAAGAATTAGGTGTGGAAAGAGGATAAGGAACAGATGCTGGTAACTTGGGTGATCATTCTTTGACAGCAATTGACAACAAATTGCCTCATCTCTTAAATTCATGAGTAATTTAAGGACATTTCATAATGATAGTACTTCAGAAAGTAAGGAAATTAAGATACAATTCACTAAGCATTCATTTATGGTCATATTGCATCTGTGCCTATGCTACAACTCATGCTAGTAACCCAAGTAATTTCTCAAATTAAGAATTTCCTATGAAGTAGTTATCCAGGGGAAAATTATATGATATAAGGAAGTAGTGACACAGAAGACAACTCTAGGTAACAAAGTAGTGTGCCCTTACTATATATGTGTCTTTAATATATTTGGAGAAAATACCAATTTTTATGTGGTAGAATCCGTGAAAAGAATTACAGTGCAAACTTGACAGAACTGTGATTATAGAATCATAAGATTGGAAGCGACCTCTCAGATCACCGAGTCCAGCTGTGCCTGTCTCCTCACTAAACCATGCCCCTAAGGAACTCATCTACCCATCTTTTAAACACCTCCAGGGATGGTGACTCCACCACCTCCCTGGGCAGCCTGTTCCAATCCCTGACCACTCTTTCAGTAAAGAAATTCTTCCTAATGTCCAGTCTAAACTTCCCCTGGCACAACTTGCAGCCATTTCCTCTTGTCCTGTCACTTGTCACTTGCAAGAAGAGCCCAGCACCCACCCCGTCACAACCTCCTTTTAGGTAGCTTTAAACAGTGATGAGGTCTCCCCTCAGCCTCCTCTTCTCCAAGCTGAACAACCCTAATTCCCTCAGTGCCTCCTCATAGGGCTTATTCTCCAGCCCCCTCACCAGCCTCGTTGCCCTTCTATGATGTGGAAGTCACAGGTAATATGAAGATACTGATATCTATGGATATATTACATATACAGATATTTGAACTTACTAAATAGAAGATAACTGGAAGATCAGAATCACAGAATGGATGAGGTAGGAAGGCATCTCTGAATATCTGACCATCTAGTTTAGCCCTCCTCTTCAAAGCATAGTGAGCTAGAGCAGGTAATGCAAGCAGCTGAGGTTTGAGTATCTCCATGGAGGCTCCACAGCCTCTGCAGGCAATTTGTTTCAGTATTTGAGCACCTGCACATTAAAACAAACAAACAAAACAAACAAACAAAACAAACAAGCAAACAAACAAACGCCCCAAATACCACCCCCCCCCCCCCCCCCAAAAAAAAAAACCCTAAACCAATTGTTTCTTCCTGTAATTCAGACTGTGACCACTGTCTCTTGCCCTTCCCCTGGGCACCACTGAGAATTTTCTGGCTCCATTTTTTAACCTCCTTCCCATCAGGTATTTATATAGATTGATAAGATGCTCCTGGGCCTTCTTTTCTCCAGACTGAACAGTCCTATGTCTCTCAGCTTCTCCTTGTATGTCAGATACTCCTGTATCTTAATTACTTCCGTGGCCTATGATGGACTCAGTCCAATATACCCATGTTTCTCTTGTAGTGGAGAGCCAGAACTGGTCCCAGCACTCTATATGTAAGTCACCGGTGATGGATAGAGGGAAGAAATCACTTCTTTGGCCTGCTGGCAATCCTTTCCCTTATACAGCTCAGGATGCTCTTAGGCCTTCTTTGCTAAAAAAGTATATTGCTTGATATTGGTGAACTTCTTGACCAGGACTCTTATGATCTTTTATGTCAATTTGCTTTCCACTCAACTGGTTCCAGTACTCCATGTATTCCATGTGCTCTAGGTATTGCTGCATGGGTTTATTCCTTCCCAGGTGCAGGATTTTGTGTTTCACTGTTGAATCTTAGGAGTTCCCTGTCAACTCACTTCTCCAAACCCTTGAGGTCCTTCTAAATGGTAGCACAACACTGATGTATCAGCCACTCTCCCAGGTTTTGTGTCATCTGTATACTTGCTGCAGGTGCACTCTGTCTTATCATGCAGGTCATTCATGAAGATGCTGAACAGTATTGGCTCCAGTATTGAAGTGACTGGCTTTCAGCTCAGCTTTGTGCTTCTGATCACAGCTCTTTAATTCAGACCATTTTTAATTTGTCTTATTGCCCATGTATCTAGTCTGCATTTCATAATTTTATCAGTGGGCATGTTACTGGGACAGTATCAAAAGTCTCAGTAAAATCAAGGTAAACAACACCAGTTGCTCTTATCCATTGAGCTCATCATCTCATTGTACCTATCAGGTTGGTTAGACTTGATTTTCCCTTCTCCCAATTACTTTCTTGACCTTAAATATTTGGAATTATTTGCAGGATTATTTGCTTTATCACTTTTCCAGTGATCAAGATGAGGTCTGCTAGTCTATAGTTCCTTGGATTACCTTTTCCGCTCTTCTTGAAGGTTAGAATGATTACTTTCTTCCAGTCCTTAGGAACTTCTTCAAATTGCTATGACCATTTGAAGATAATTGCGAGTGACATTGCAACCAGGCAGCTTCCTCAACCCTTGTGGTGTTATCTCATCAGGTCTCATGGACTTAGGTGCAATTTGTTTAAATGCTCACCAACATTACTCTTCTCCACCTTCCTTGATGTGGACTTTCCCACTGTTCTCAAGGGCCTGGAATCCTTGAAGGCTGATACTACCTTCTAATACCTGACTAAAGTCTGGAACAAGGAAGTCACTGAGTGCCTCAGCTGTGCCCATGTCATTTGCGACCAGTTCCCATGTCCCATTCAGCATTGGGTCCCCATTTCCCTTAGTTTTCCTTTTGCTGTTGTTACACACGCAGAAGAGCCTCTCTCCAGATTTGATTCTAGGTGGGATTTGTTTTTCCTTCTTGCACTTGCAGAGACTGTCTCTGTACTCCTCCAGAGTCACCTCTCCTTGCTTCCACCTCATCTGTAAGGAGCTCCTTGTTCATCCTTTTCTTGATTTCCTGCTCATCAGGATAGGTCAATCTTGAACTTGGCGGAGGTGATCTTTGAAACCAGTTCTGGACTCACACATCATTAAGGCTGTCTTTCCAGTGTTCCCTCCAAAGGCCAGTGGGCAGAGGGTAGGCAAGAAGTTTCAAAGGGACATAGCCAAGACAGCTGACCCAAATTAACCAAAGGGATATTTCATGTTATGATATCTTGTTCAGCAATAAAAACTAAGAGCAAGTAGGAGGAGGGTGTACATTTATTATTAAAGCGTTTGTCTTCCAAAGAAACTGCTATGCATACTGGGACCTTACTTACCAGGAAGTGGCTGGACGTCTCCTGCTGTTGGGAAGTAAAGAATAAATTTTTTTGGATTGCTGTGCTTCTTCGTGTGGTTTTTTCTTCATTAAACTGCCTTTATCTCAACACATGAGTTTTTAATCTTATTTTCTCCCTCTGTCCTGCTGAGAACAGGAAGTGAGGGAACAGCTTGGTAAGCACCTGGCAGCCAGCAAAGGTTAACCCACCACAGTTGATTTTGGTGTCTGACAGTGGGTTTTAGAGGAATTGGAGACAAGGACGGTAAATATAAGAGTTAATGGGCAAGGCATAGACTGGACATTACCAGAGCAGAATAATTATGGGGAATTTTTGTTGTGAAGGGACAGGGTGAATTGTGTGTAAATTGTCCACTTTTGTCAGTGTTGTGATGATGTTATTTTCTACTTTGACAAGCGGAATACCTTTTGTTTAAGTGAAGTTTGCAAAGATTCTGTGATGAATGTGTATTTTAATGATAAATTTTAAATATGAGATTCACAGAGGCAAGGTGTAGAAGGCATTGGTTATATATGCCAAGATTTTGGTAGCATGGGCAGGATGCAGGGATGGCTTCTGTGAGAAGGAGCTGCTTCCATGTCAGACAGAAGGAGATCCAATCAGCCCCAAAACAGACCCCCTGCTGGCTGAGGCAGAGATCATCATTGGCAGTGGTGGTACTTCTGTGAAAACGTATTTAAGAAAGGATAAAAACCACTATACAGCAGCCGTGAGGGAGGGAAGTGAGAAAATGTGGAAGAAACAACCCTGCAGACACGAAGATCAGTGAAGAAGAAGGAGGAGGTGCTCCAGCCACCAGGGCAGAGATTGCCCCTGTAGCCCCTGGATAAGACTATGGTGATACAAGCTGCATCTCTGCAGCCCATGGATGACCACAGGAGAGTAGGTATCTACACTAAAGGCTATGGAGGATTCCATGCTGGAGCTGGTGGTTGTGCCCTGAAGGACGCTGCAGATTGTTGAGAGCCCATGTAGGAACAGACTCCTGGCAGGAGCTGTGGCCCATGGAGAAGAGCTCACACAGAAGCAGGTCTTCTGGTAGGATCTGTGACCCTGTTAGAGACCCACGCTGGAGCAGTCCATTACTGAAGGATTGCAGTCCATTCCTGAAGGATTGCAGTCCATTGAAAGGACCCATGCTGGAGCAGTTAATGAAGAACTGCAGCCTAGGGAAAGGACCCACACTGAAGAAGTTAATGAAAGAGTGTATCCCATGGGAGGAACCCACCTGCTGGAGTGGGGAAGAGTATTAAGATGAAAGAACGACAGATGAAGTATTGTGGACTGACCACAGCCCACATTCCTTATCCCACTACACCACTCAAGGGGAGGAGGTAGAACAATCAAGAATGAAATTGAACCTGGGAAGAAGGGAAGATAGAGGGGAGGCATTTTTGATTTAGTTTTAACTTCTCATTATCGTACTCTGTTATTAATTAGCAATAGAATCATAGAATCATAAGGTTGGAAGACACCTCTGGGATCATTGATTCCAACCATGCCTGTCTCCCTACTAAACCAAGTCCCTAAGGAGCTCATCTATCCATCTTTTAAACACCTCCAATTGATTACATCAATTTCCCTGAGTTGACTATTTGGCCCATGGTGTGATATCCCTTTTCTTATCTCAGCCCACAAGCTTTCGGTCACTCCTTCTTCCACTGTCCTGATGAGAAGGAAGGGGGAGTGATAGAGTGGCTTGGTGAGCATCTGGTGGGCAGCCAAATTAAATCCACCATATACAAACAAGTGACAGGAACACCAGCCCTTTTTTTATGGAAAAAAATGAAAAATATGAAATAAAGAGGTATATGCAGGAATGGGCTACAGCTTTGGAGCCCTAACTTTGAAATTAGTTTTCCCCTGGTAGGCTGAATATATTACTCTCAAAGTCATGTTTTACCGTTTTGTGTCCCTTTGAAGAGAAGATGCGTCTTACTTAGAGATTGAAGTGGTGAAAAACTAAGCGTTTGTATATAGCACTGATTTGGAATAGTTTTAATTCTACTGTTGAATACTGAAATTTATGGTAGTGGGTAGTGAAGAGAATTATGTGTGCGTGTGTTTGTGTGTGTGTCAATAATTACATGTATACACACACAAATATATTGGGTGCAAAGAACACAAGATAGACATTCTTATAACTTTATGAAATCAAAGTAAACTATCAAATACCAGTTATTCTGGAATGAGAGTGCTCAAATATTATTATAGAGAGAGAAATACTGTTGGTAATTGTATTTTTACAGAAGACTTTAACCTTCAAGGTACACAGTAGAGAACTGAAGCTTAAATAAAGATGGGGCCTGCTTTTGCATTGATACGACAGGTGACACATTTATTGACAAAAAGAGACTCTAACCCAAGGAAGAGATGCTCATTTAGACTTGGTTTTGGTCAGTAGTTAGGACATTAGAGAAAATTTAATTTTCTAGGAAAAGAAAATGAGTTAAATCTAATTTGCTTCAGCCTCAGTAAAATGCTTGATCTGATTACTGTAAAGAAAAATATCAGGTTTTCTTAAGAAAGAGAAGCTGGAGGTTAGCAGAATAATTGCAGACTCAGGTTTTCACATGGAATACCACATGAGCTCATACCAGTTACTGATGCCACAAACTTAAGAAGCGTTGTCACTTCGAAAGAAAACTGGGCCAGCATTCAGGAGGAAACTGGTGACCTTGACAAGAGAAGAAATTGAAGCAGTAAAATAGTTGGTAGTGCAGAAAAGTATTTTGTGTAGAAAAACTCAGTTCCTAAAGATGAAACTTTATTTGTTTAAGAAATAAGTTATTCAGTATGTTGCCTGAAATAGCTTGTGACAAATCCGCGGCCTAGTTTGGTACGCCCAAACAGTCCTTTCTATGTTTATAGGCTTTGTTTAACCAGCACAGACCAAGCATGGATAAGTAAAGATATTAAAAAGGCTGGCAGGCTTACATAGGTGTTTTAGAGAAGGACTCATTTCTACAAATGTACGTAAAAATGCATGTGAGTCTACATTCAAAGTACTGGCAGTAGAGGAACAGCAATCAGCATTGCCTGGGAGAAGGAAAAATGGCTGAACGTTTAGGTTTTGGATGATTTTGTTGTGATGTGATTGTCCACACTTTAGCCTCTACGGGGAAGCAAGACATAAAAGGTTAATTTATTGTTGCCTGTAATGGTACCCTTTTATACTTGGTATCTCTGGTGGGTAGAGTTCTTGTTTTTTCAGTTCCAGAATTGGACACAAGAGTTTCTTGGCTCATAGCTATTTCTTCATGCCTGCTCTTTCCCTTAACAGGAGGAAGAAAACCAGCTGTGAGAGCAGTGGGAGAAATGCTGATTCCAGTCCAAGATGCCGCACTGGCATGTCCATAGGAGGATGCAGCGATGGCCTCCAAGTGCAAGGCGGTTGCACGGGGGACACTCAGCAAAAGTCAGTCTTTTGCAGCTTTCCAGATTTTGGCTTTGGTAGCGTATCACCTGATTTGAAGAAGCATTTCAGGGCAATAAGCATATGCAGTTTTGGGTCCAGCTGGCAGTTTTCTCTAGCAGAAACACAGGCAGCGCTGCTTGCAGTTCCAACACTACAATTCCTCATTTCAGTTTTATACTCATTGGGCTTCTGTGGACTCAGTCAGACAATGCATCTCACCATGTCCTGACACGCTTCTGTCACTACATTTCACATCGCAGTGCCTGTGCTCTTAGTTCTGCCACTTCAAACATCTGGATGCACAATAAATAAATATTGTGTGCTCCTTGAAGCTTTCTTCTTTAGAACAAATATCAATCAATATCATGGCCATGCCATAGAAAATTGCAAGTTTATTTTAATGTTCATTTCTCAGACAAAAGATTAAACTAACTCTTTTCTTTTCCGTAATTCAGAATATTTTTTTTACATAAGACAGTAGCATGGAACACGTGTCCAGAAATAGCCTAGTTTCCTTTCTCCTTGAGAAATATTTAGGCATGAACAGAAAATTATCATTAGTTTTTATCTTGCTAACTGCTTCTTTTATCTTCAGTCTGCTTGAAGTTACAAACTCCAAATCAAAACGCTGCTGAATTAATATGCTCTCCACTGCTATTTTCTTCTACAGTTAATTTCTCACATGGCATACAAAAGAGGGTGAATATTCAGGTCTGGCTAAATAAAAGAATGCATACAAACATGGTAAATACCTTCATGCATACACCTGGACAGTTTTCCATGTAATTTTACAAGCTGAAAAATGCATTCACTTTTAGCCCTAGTTTCATAACTCCTTACCTCTCCTAAAGACACAGCTATTACTTCAGCTGTAAATAGCAATACTGCATATTGAAGATACTCTCCTGGTCCTTCTGGAGCATGTCCCACCAAGTGCTCTCACTTGGGCTTCATGGGCAGCCTATATAATCTGTGGGTTCTTTGCCTAGAACATCACTCTGTCTGTTGCACAGCTGTTATTGGTTTTTTTTATTGTTGCGAGATTACTACCTTCAATTTCTTCTGCTGGTTTCCTTCTGCAAGTGGGTAGGGACCATCCCCACTCGTTTTATAAGCAGATGGGGATTTACTGCTTTACCAGCATTTCTATATGGAAACATATATTTGTTTCATTCCACTGTAAAAGTCATTCATGAACAGAGGTGAAATATGATCTTAATCTTTATTCAGGCAGAGCTCAAAATTACAACAATAGATTTGTTATTATCCTCAGCAAGGGTTGAGAAGCAGCAGGACCGAGATATGGACCATATTTCCTAGACTAAAATGGTGTTCCCTAGAGGAAGCACTGTGACTTGGTAGAGTTTTGGTGATGCTACAGTTCTCAATCTCTAAACATTCTCAATCTCTACTGGAATTTCTCACTTTTCTCAGATGTATTTCACGATATAGCAGAGTGATCAGGTCAGGGCAGTCTGACAACATATTACTACGATTGTAAACAAGGAAATCCTTTGTCCCCCAGCCCTCATTCTGAGACTCTGAAGCTGGACATAAAGACCTAAAGGATCGAGGGACCCAAGCAGTTACGGGAGAGGCAGGATATCTCTGCCGTGCTTCAGGAGTCAACCAAATTTGGTTCATAAACTTCTGAACTGAATCAGAGTAGAACTGTCTGAACTGGTGCCCTACATTCTGCCAACCACAGACTTTTCTGTTGGATTTGCTACAGATATTATTAATGAGAAAATATTTATTTTAGTGTTTTCTCTCTAGGTTTCTACATATGCTTCTCTTAGTGCAGCATCTTTGGCTCCCACTTGCATACTGTGTTCAGATAAATGTCACATTAACCTTCAGAAGTGTACCTGCTGACTGTAGTGCCTGTGTGGTAAGAGCAGTTCTGATGCTGCTGCACGCTTCATTGTTTTGTTAAGTCCTTAACTTGCAGAAGCTGATATCATGTCAGATCATCTGCAGTTGATTCAAAAGAGTACCTGACAAGAAGATAAGAAGAAAACACCCCATTCTTTTCCTATTGATGTCTGCTGGATGCTTTATACCTTTGGAGTATTTATTAGGGCAGTTCCTTTCTTTGCGTCTTCTTAAAATTGGATACTTCCCACCCTTTCTTTTTGCAGTGTCGAAAATCATCCAGACGTTTTAAATTCCTTCTGTCCTGAACTTAAATCACAAAAATCCAGCTGATGAAGAAATCTTAGATAGTAGTGGTTTTTTGATATAAGCATTGTTTATGAGGAAGTGGTTTAGGAGCTCCTAGGATAGCAATTAATGCTTTAGATTTGTTTGGCAAAAGCTCTCTTAATTTGTAGAGAAATGTTCTTCTGCAGAGAACTGGAGAAAAAATTCCTCCTTCACTGAGGCTTACAGAGAAGTAAAATTTACTGTATATTTATATATATCTATATATCTATATATCTATATCTATATACCTGAGTACCAAATGCAGACTCAGCTCTGGCTACAGTTGAATGCATTTTCAGGCTGATGAGCATCATGTACCTACTCATCCTATACATTCATCCCTTGAAACAAAAGTAACTGGATTTAATATAGGCTAGTAAACAGTGGTATACTTAATTTACATTTTTCAGATCTTCAAACAGCCTTCTTCACATGTACAGACTGTAGGATGGAAAGTCTCATGGTGACCACCAAAGTCAAAACAAGTACACAGCTTCCTCCTGCTGTACATATTGAAAGGACTGCTATAATTCAGCCTCTGAAATGGATTTGATTAAGCTGGTTCAGAATGCTAGCTGGAAGCATGAATGTTCTTAAATCAAAGTTTCCTGAACTCACGCTTTCTGAAGCATCAAATGATGAGAAAATTACAGCAGAGAAGGACAAGTAAAAAAAAACCTGCTTCCTCAAAATCCAGGTCAGGGCCTTATGTTAATTCTATACTCACCAACCTATTTTTGTAACAACAACTTTCACAAAAGTGAATGAAGTGATTAAGTAGCACATCTGGTCCTGAAATATTATTTCTTGATATTATAACTTGAAAGAGAACAACTACAAATGGAGATTGTGGTACAGTTACTGTGCGATAAATGCTACTTCTGTGTCAGCACCTGCTGGGCAGGGAGAGGGGAGGAGGCTGAACTAAGCCTTCATCTCATTTGCGTAGCCTGATTATACGTAAGCTTTAAATCCCACTCTCATTTCACTTAATATTTTCATCTCTATTCAGTTTCCAGTGAAGTGTTCCTGGGTTCTTGAGAAAAAGAGGAGGGTATGATTAGTCAGGAGAGTGAAACACGTGTTTGATTACAGAAAGCAATATCATTTCTCCCCTAAATCTGATTAGTTATTGTTCCCTTAAGTAGCACTAACTATGCTCATGTGCTTTGCAATCCAAGCCATACATACTGGCCAAATGCCAGCGCAGCAGCCCACTGGTGCCATGCACAGAAGACAGAGCCTGAAAAGGCTGCAGCAGAGATCAGGGATACTAAAGCTTTGGTCCATGTTTTCCAGGAACTGTCTTTTGGAGCTTTCTTAATGACCCTGCTCCCTACCAGCTCACGCTTGTCCTGTTGGCCAGTTGGTGCAATGTGTGAAAGGAGCCTAAACACTTACATCTTAACATAACTATGATTATACTTCTCTTGTGATGATTTTACACAAGGTTTTTTATGCTCAATTCATTTTTTTTCTGAACAGGCTGTGTCGGGATTCTGATTCAACAATGCTCTGTGTGAATGTTTCAAGTTTTACATGTTTCACTACGTTAATGATCACCAGTAACATAAAACTGAGAAGACAAGGATATAAAGGACAAAGGACACTCTCTAAGGACAATCTCCTCCTGTACTTCAGTTTGGAGAGAGCATTTAGATAAAGGCAGTCAGCTCCACAGGAGGCCTCTTCCCCTGCCAAGAAGAAAACAGGGGTCTGAAACTTTGGAGGTCCTCAACCAGTTGCCCTCTGAGAGCTTAATTGGGCTAAAAGGTGGAATGTAAAACAGCAACAACCAGAGGAGAGAGCGAGCACACCCGACTGCAGGATTTATGGGCAAGCTGCAATCATCTGAGGTTTCCCTCACTCCTCAGGGCACCACTTGGAGTCCTACCAAAAAGTATTTTCCTTCTGGAGAGAGACCTTAGAGCAGCGTTGAGCATGGCAGGGGCATAAATTTATTGCATTTGAGTCTTACATACATTTGATCTCAGAAGGTGAGGAGGAAACTATGAACACACAGATGAGGACTCTTCTAATGAATACTTGCGTAAAAAAATGAGCCATGAGACAATATCAGTCATTACAGAGCAGTCAAACACTAGGTATTATCATGGCTTTGAGGTATATTACCTAAGATATCAGAGTTTTGTTGACATTACTTCTTCCTAAATTTCAATTTCTTTCTTTGTATGGTATTGCATTGCTGTCTGCTTACATCATTAAATCACTGGAGTGGTGTCTAGTCTCACAGCCTTCTGCCACCAGACGTCTACTGCAAATTGGAGGCTGCTGGTGGCATCCTAAAGCAAATGGTGACACATGAAAGCTGCTTTGGTAGAACTTATTTAAGACAGTCAAACACAGAAATGCAACTAAAGTTTTTTTGTGTGTAAATGTTTGTAGTGCTCAAAAAAGTTCTTTGTGAGCAATTTGCAAACATGAGATCGCCTAATAAACTAATCTGTACCCAGAGGTCATTTTACTATGCAGCAATTCTTTCATAAAGTTAATCATGAACAGATAGATCCTATTTTGAAATTTTGAATATCTCATCTAAATCTATCCTCTTTCAGCTTAAAACCATTACCCCTCGTCCTATCACTGCACTCTCTGATAAAGAGCCCCTCCCCAGCTTTCCTGTGCACCCCCTTTAAGTACAAGTAGGCCACTATGAAGTCTCCCCAGAGCCTTCTTTCTCTAAGCTGAACAAGCCCAACTCTCTCAGCCTGTCCTCACATGGGAGATGCCCAGCCCTCTGATCATCTCCATGACTCTCCTCTTGACTTCTTTAACAGATCCATTTCCTTCCTGTGCTGAGGACTTCAGAATTTAACAGAGAACTTCGGATGAGGTCTCATGAAAGTGGAGTAGAGGGGCAGAATCGCCTCCCTCAACCTGCTGGTTACACTGCTTTTGATGGAGCCCAGGATCAACTCATGTTGAGTTTCTTATCCACCAATCCAGCCTCCACTTGTCCTTATTTTGTCATTATTTATTTAATAATGCAATATTACCAGAAGAAAATAAGCAAAATTAAGAAAAGTGAGGATTACATAGACGGGACTACCTGGTTATTTAATTGTGACGGAAGCATGTCATGTTTCTCTTCTGAAATAAACTGACATTGAGCACTAATATGTCACAACATCGCACAGATTGATTTCAGTTCAGAAAACGTCAGGCGTAATGATTAGTACAGATGATAGCTAATGTTTCAATTTGCATACTGTGGATTAATGCTTAATCTGGGTGATTACCATAAGTAAGCCATGCATCTCTCTCCTACATTCCTTCATTTGCGGATATTCAGGAATGACTTTAAACTGGTCCCCAGTGTACAATACACGCTACCACGATCAGTAGTATGAAATGAAATGTTAAATCCAAAAGCAAAGAATCAGCACCAGTTTTATGAATTTAGCGTTCAAATCAAGAAATTTAAGTTATCAAAGTCTGAACTGAAAACACTTTCTAATTATTTATATTTTCCTGTGAAACTTGCTGCTCTTGTAAAACAGTTGACAGACAACAACTGACAACCAGAGAATATTAACCATCTGAAAAACACTATCTAGCCTCAGGTTTTACAGTAACCATTTTTAATTTTTATAGGCAGAGAGACAGTATTCTTGAGTTTCTCTAATACTTAAAAAAGTTCAGGTTTCATTCTTATATTTTTTTAAAATAATTGTGGAAATAGATATTCTAAGAAAACCAAAACAGATTTATATGTAGCATCAGGGGTACAGGAACATAATGGTGGTATGCCATCATCCTATTTGATTGAAAAATGTATTTTGAAGTCTTTTACTTACTGGTTGCAGTGGTAGATGATAAATGCTGTGCATGAAAAAACAGATTCTTGAACTTTGAAGATCTCAGCCTGAAGATATTTAATATTTTAAATAGTTGTCTTAATGGTTTTTTGTGATGTTTGGACAGATCCATTTAAGGGTTTTCAGGTAACATATGGAGTTCTGTTACAGTGATTTTGGGATACATGCACATTTTGTAGTAACGATCACTCACCGGGGTCTTTAATGTCTGTCATCCTAGAATATTTATCCTCATTTCACAGAACCTGAGTTAATTTATATACCAGGAAACTTATGAGTTCAGGTGTATGGCTACCAATATTCAAAGATTCTAAAGCCCTTTCTGTGCTATTTATGTTTTACAAACCCCTGAATGTTTTAGATATGACTGTCCTCTTGTTGAAACTAAATATTTACAATTTAAATGTCACCTCCAACTTAAATAAGTACAATATTTTTGGAGACAACTTACATTCCATAAAGGTATTCAGGCAACATCAAGACTTTCTGCAACATTTTACTCTGGTGCACAGAGTATCACAAGGATAAGAAAGAAACAAGATGCTGATCTTCTGCATTCAGCTAACCTTGGATCACGATACATAATCTATTTCAGGGAATACAGCCCACACCTGAGCTCTTCTTTTTAAAAGTCAGAGGAAACATCTCCTTTTCTTGTGACTTTTCTTTTGATAAGAACAATCTTTAAAATTAATTTCTGTATGCACATGGAAGAAGTCTTGATGCAGACCTGACACATTGTTCATTTTATCTGATAAACCATGGATCAAAATTGTCCTTTTGCAACAAGAGAGAAGTTTAAATTGTAAGCCTGTGTTTTCACTTTGAAAATGTTGATTCTCTTCCTCTGAAGAAAAACAGACTTCCCTTGGAGCAGCTGCTGTTTCAGGTCCTTCAATCATTCTATGAAGATATGGTGTTTAATTTTGCACACAGTGTAAATACAGCAGATAAGCCACTACTAAATAGACGTGGATTTAAATGACATATTTGGAAGACTTCACTGGGTTTGTTACTGTAGCATGGAGTAGTCAGCCTCAGCTTAGAAAATAACTTGCTATTGTCACAATGTTTGCAGCTGGAATAGAGTTTACTCAAATTGCCAAGAACAAAATTGATTTTGGAATATACTACAGAGGTATGCCTTATTCTGTCAGAAATGATTACACACTGAGAAACTGCTGACTCTAGTGTCATGTACCCTTCTTTCTTTCTTTCTTTGATAACAGAGTCTTAGCAGTTTTCCTCATTAGCATTTTCCTCTCAAAATGTCTTCCGCTGTAAGGAGATTGCATCCTGCACTCCCATCTCACAGATTTATGATTCTTATAAAAAGCAGAATGCTCAGAAAAGTTTGAGAGCTATTTGTTTACTGATTTATTTTTAGTGCTCACATAATTAAGCCTGCCACGATTAGTTTTAATATGATGAATTACAAAAATAAAAGTATGCCCATTCATTTCACTTGCAAATGCAGCACAGGTCTTCCTTACTGTCTGTGGTGCACTTTTGCTAATATAACAGTATGTTTGGAGACTGCAGAAATCAGTCATTTGAAGTCTGTAGAAATTTGATCAGTGAACTATGTAGGACTGTTTTTCTTTGCTTTTTAAACCAGAGCTGTAACTATGACAGAATTTGAGATTTTTTTTGCCCAGTGTGTTCCTGATTCAACTCTCATCAGTAAGATCAGGAAATAAGCGAGGCTGACTCTTCTTCCCCAGAAAGGTCTTCTGATATCTGTTGGGGTTTTTTGTTGAGATTTTGTTTGGTTGGTTGTTTTCTTAATATCAATCTGTGCACATTTTCTTCTGTAGAACATTTTCTTGGTTGCATCTAAACAGATTGTGTCCTGTCTTGTAGTGACTCAGTTGTTCCTCTTTAAAAAAAATCAACCAAACAAAACAAACAAGGTCATTTCAAATCATCAGTTAAAAAGGGGTTGTTAAAACTAAACTTCTCCAGAACAATTTCGACATCAATTTGTAAACTAATCACATTCAGTGATGATGACCCAGGGTTTTGCATGTAAACCATATAAACCTTTATATCCAGTTGGTTGAACACTGGACAGTCAGGTTGAAATGAGTAATTTAAATGTAACTGATTTAATCTTTTACTCTACTTGCATATTCACTGAGGCAAAGTTCTTAAAGCTTTTCTATAGAGTGAAATGCAAGTCATTAAAGATTATTTTAAGGATGCTCTCCCTGTGTAAGTCTGTATGGACTATTTTTACATTCTGATCATCATCACAATATATTTCTGAAACAATTAGTTTACTTAAATAAAGTAAATTTGATTTAACATTAGGAAAAGAAAAGGTGCGCTACATTGGCTGACCAGCCAAGTAACTGGGTAATATTTATATTGGCTTTGTAGAGTTCAGTTTGAAACTCATATTCAAGCCTCCGTTCCAAGAGAGTTCATACTCAAGCTCCTTTTCAGTGAAATATTATTGAATTATTAAGTAATATAGTTGCAATTCAGAAACCAATGCGACTAGATATTAATCACTGATCTTCTGGATGGCTTTTGGACTCCCTCTCTTCTATCCATTGTCTTGGGCAAGGACTATATTATACAACAGGGTCCTCAAATCAGTAGGGGTTTCTTGGCAGTACTGTAAAATAATGTTTCAAATGGTTTGGATTTCCAAACCACTATTGCTTTGTAAAGAAGATAATGTTAATTTTGCTGAAATAATGTAGTATTGGCTGTAATGCATGCAGTTGAAGTTAATATTAATTTTTTTCCTCTCCTGTACAGAGCGGGTTTTTTTTTCTACATGAGTTCAGTAATGTTGACCATTATGGGTTTTTTAAAAAAAATCACTTGTATTATGAGCACTTAAAGCAGCCAATGGTGCAAGAGTACTTTTACGTAGTGTTTGAATTTGGTTGGATACAAAGACATACTCCTGTTAGTCCTAAGGAAATAAAACAATATTAATGAAAAAAGTCAGGTGGCAATCAGTTGAAAACTGTTAAGAAACTTAAATGCCAAAGCTTACTTATCTTTTGGAGGGAAGCTGGGTGAGTATATCACTAACAACAACTGACATAATCACTGCATGTGACATGAAAACTTGATCTTTCGCTTGTAAAAATATGTATTATCAATAGCTCATAAATTCAGATAATCTAAGTAGGACAAAGTTTCTTCTACGAATAGAAAGCAGGTGAAACACCCATTCATTTCAGTGCTGTAGATGAACAGGAACAATTATTGATAAAAGGACTGGGTAGGTAATGGCAATTATTTTATACACTCCAGTTCAAAAAAGTATGCAATAGTTAAAGAATGCCTCCTTTCCCCCTCCCCCACCTTTTCTCCTTTATTCAGTGATTTTTTATGTACTCTAGACTGAAGGATGGTGAAGAAGACATTGATAGGATCAGTAGCTTTTGAAACCATTTGATTATTCTTTCATGAGTGTATTCACTTCCAGCTACTCTCAGGTCAAATATGGTTAATCCTCAATTCTAAAGAGATTATTTTCTTGTTTTTATAGCAGACATGTACTGAAATATGATTTTTAAAGTCTGTGCCCATGAAAACCCAATTTCTTTTTAATGTATTTTCATGTGTTATATAAGGTAATCAAATTAACATGGGAATACTAACAGTTTGAATTCAAAGTAATTACAAATTACAATAAAATAAACAGAAGTGCATTCCCTTAGACCTGTACCTTTGAGAATGGCTCATTATGAGCCCTTGATATTGACCAGAAGCTGAAACCTGGTATGAACAATGAACATATATTCTGTTTTCTCTGAAATCAAAACCTAAAACAAAGGCTAGATAAATACTTAGCTAAGAAGCCCTACAAGAAACAAGAGCTAAATACTTACAAGGAATCCAAGGGATCAACAGTAATCAACAGTCCAGTGGTATACTGAGAAACTTTTTTCCAAACACTTGCCCATGATGAGAGTCTAAAAGAAGTTCGGTGACCTCCACTGCACATTTTTAGGGCAATTTCTGACCTCTGCCTTGTTATCTGAACTAATTCTTAAATTATATTTGTATATCCTGTCTTAAAATGAGATTTAATACAGGTAACACACAGAGCCGAGGGAGGTAAGTTCTTCAGTCTGTGTTTTTTGAATATTTAGCTAGCTCTTTGTTCACTACAGCTAGCAGAATCACCTGAGTAGCGAAAGAAAGCGCAAAGAGTCAGCCTCAAATGATAGCAGCAGCCTAGTTCTTTGTGCCATGGGACATGCAGGACCAAGCATTAAGCTGGGATCTCTGTTTTTGACACACAATCAGTAGCTCTAATTGTAAACTTACCTATAGCCCAGGCTTCTGTCTCTTCAGAAAATATTTATATAAGACGTGGGACTTAAAGGAATATTTTATCTCTTCATAATCTCAGGCCCATCAGTATACAGCAAAGAGGGTGCCTCATTTATTATATTACCCTGTCCTAATTCTTGGTGTAATTAAAGTCAAGGGCGATATCCCAGCAATAAAAGAGTTTATTGCATATCGGGCATAGTTAACACCAAACTTCTGCCTAACTCTTGAGTATCTATACTTTTCTATCTCTGAATCAACATATACTGACACCATTCCTACCTTTAACATTTCCAAACCAAAGGAAACCATCTTCTCTGGAAAAGTGAATACTGAAAATGGCATCTGCCTTCTTGATATCACTTAGAGACATGTAGCTTCCAAAAAGGAAAGGAATACTTCTGTATTTAGCTTTAAAAATCCAAACCGTGACTCTTACTTTCAACTTCATTGTATCATAGGGATCCATTGTGAGCAGTAAAGCCAACAAAATTGGTTTTGGTTGGTCAAACTACTTTCCTTTGAGCTCTGAAAGGCCATTCAGCAAAACCTTCAATAACTGGTTCCTAAATGCTACCCTTAGTTGCTCCTTTTCTGGAAAAGTGGATATGAAGTACTGAACAAAAGGACCTTTGTATTCTTCAAAAACTTCTTTAGTCATTCAACACATAAGAAGAAAAAGGCCTCTTCAGACTCCCTTAACCTTATCCTAACTTTCACCTTCTCTGTGGCCGAGAAACCTAACCAGACAGTGAAAGGGAAGTAATTTATTGGCCATGACCACCAACTCTAAACTTGTCCTCAGTGATGGAGATAGTGCAATATCCAGCCTTACAACGAGATCTTCTTTCTCTAGAGGTCAAAATCTGGTCTGTCATTTTCTCTTTCATTCCAGCCAGCTGAGCCATCTGTACATTAAAAGAAAACATAAAGAATTAGTACAACTCCTTGCCAAGAGATGACCATTCCGATTTCTGTCTGTGTGGGCTACAGAGCAGGCTTTAGATCCCCAGCTCCTGAAATTCAAGAGCAGGAGAAACCAGGTTGTCTCTGTTTTCTCTTGTTGGGGACAGGCATGTCATGCATAGTAATGTAAGATCTGTTCGATTCTCTTTTATTTTCAGACATACTGACTCCATAAATTTATTTTTAAAATATTTTAAAGCCACCCATAATTCACAGATACAAAGTATCTTATACTTGAGTCACGGTGCCTATCTGCTGGGCATTGCAGCATGCACGTTGCACCTGCCTAACACAGACAGCCAAAACATGTCTTTTGCACAGGTACATTGGCAAAATGCTTAATTAAATAGACCATCATTGAAAGCCAACCATGTCCTGACATCTGCCATTGTAAAGAGTTTTATTTGCAAGGATGACTTCTAGTATATAAGATTGTTTAGACTATGGTAGGTTGATGTGGTGTTCAGTAACAGCTAAATTCATTACATCCTAAGATATTTATGCTTTATCCTGATGTCTCTGATCATTCCTTTTATGCCACAGTCCACGTGAGAGAACATGAAAAAGACAGATTGGAAGTCTGAATGTTAATGAGAAAGTTAGTGCAGAGGTAGCAAAAAGGACTCCTAAAATAGAACCCAGCAATCACCAGGAAGCAACTTTATTTCTTCTAATATGTATTTTGCCTGCCACACGTAGTGTTGAGGGTAAATTGATTGATGTTTTAAAGTGCTTTCCATTCCTTTGATGGAAGTTGCTATGGAAATGGAAAGCACACTTATTAGATATTTGCCGTCACTTTTTGTTAAATCTAACTCTTCTAGATTCTCTTTATCTCAGGGTGTTGCTGCGCTCTTCAGCATGTGATGTCGGTAGCAGACCCACAACAGGAGCTCTTTTATGCTGTTCTGTGTACTCATTTTCCTTTCTATACATTTTACCTGCATTTCTAAATGGCACAGTTATAAACTTGGAGCCATTTTCAGCATTGGTGAAATATATAGCAGCTGTCCTAATGATTTTCAAGGTCGTGTATTAAGCAGTTCAAAGGTTGAAAGGGCTCTCAATCATTTGCTATTTAAAATATTTAAAATACCTATTACAACATGTATATGAATATGTATATATAGTTGAAATATTAACCTCTTGTAACAACTGCCATTAGAGATGTCATGTCAAAGCATTTGGGGCCCTGGAGACATGTTCATATAAATATATACACAAGACCTTTATAGCTCTTCAGTACTTTATGATGTTGCTACCACTTCAGGACTTCCTTCCTTTTCCTCAATTACAACTGCAGCAGTTAATAGACGAGAGAAAGGAATCTGTACTTGAGAGAAGAAAGCCATCATTTAATCATTCAGGATGATAATAGGGGTTTTTTTCAGCTTTTTTTTTATAATATTTAACGTATCATCAAGAGAGAAATTTTTCCATAATGCCACCAAGAACAACATAGGTTGGACTCGATGATCTCAAAGGTCTTTTCCAACCTTATGATACTGTGATAACAGTAAAGTAGATTTTTTTAAAAAAAAGTCTAGCTTTTAAACAAGGTCTAGCTTTCTGCTCTAAGACACAAACACAACATACCTGTACACATGTATGGAGATTAGTCCTCTAGGAACACAAGAAAAAGAAGATAAAACTTCAGTGGGAAAACACCACCCCATAAAAGAATAACTGTGTTACACACGCAACACTTGTTGCTCTGAAATGGAGAAGTGTTGGCAGCATTACTAATAAGCTTTAGCCTTACTAGAAAAATGTGCAGGTGCAGCTCATTTGCAGGCAGAGCTTGCTGGGGAGGTGTGGATGCCTCTGAAGAAAAGACAGGTGGGAAGCTCCTTTTTTCAGGATGTGAACCACCCTTCTTTACAACTACTCATGTCTCTCAGCTCTTGGTTGCTTTTCTTTGATGTGTGTCCTTAAGGAGATATAATAGGTAAGTGAAGGTTGCATTTTGTTATCGCTCCCTAAATCTATCCTAGATATGAATCAAAAGCCCTTATGACTTTTTTGTTCATCTGTTAAAAATCTAAGAGTATAGTGGGGGAAATACAAGTGTTTTACTACCTCTGCTGCCAAGACTGGCAGTTTCCTAGCAGTAAAACCAGAAAGAAATAAACCTATTCACAATGAGGAGACAATATAATAAAAAGTGACCTTCATCTGTCTTTCATTTTCTTTAAAGCTTCAAGAGAAAAAGGAAAACCTTGCAGCTGTTACGAATGGCCTATAAGACTGCATAAAGAAACTTGCTTTAGGATGTATTTCTGCTTCCAGTTTCTAAATGTTTTAATTTTTTAAAGATATTCTAGTCTCTCATGGAATTGCATGGAGAGTGCTAGAGCTGGGCCACACTTTTCCATACAGATAATAATAACTAAAGTCAGGTTGTCTAATATTTCTAAGGATTGAATAGTAACGCTGAAATAATTTCCAAAACAGGAAAAAATCCCTATCCTGTAATTTTTGTTATTCGTATTTGTAGCATTGTAAGAGTCTTTTGGGATGGAGTAAAAATTGTGGCAAAGGGGAGCAAAAAGAAATGTTCCTAATAATTCAACACCATTTCCGTTAAACTCTGAAATACATAAGTGCATTGCGTACTCTGCAGGATTGATCCTGAGTTATAGTTAAGAGTGATCAGGGCAGTCCAGGTGAAAGGCAGAGGGAGGGAAGAAGATCTGTGAAAAGGTTACACAGAGTTTACTCAGCGCTTGCCTTGTTGTGTACTGAGCAGCTGTGAGATAAACCTTCCCCATGTATCTGAAAGATCTCCCTTTTTTACTTTACAGCTGATGAAAGAATAAAGGGACTCAAAAAGCAGTTATACCCAGTAGTTACACTTGGCAGTCTCACTAATTTAGTCTCAGGTCCTGCCACTTTGATCTTGTTTGTTTGGGTGAAGGCAGGGGTAGCTGGGTGGAGGGGTCACCTCCCCTTCAGCCCTCTTTACAAAAAGCTTTATTTTCTATTTCGTAACACCTCTAGTGAAAATTCTTGTGGTACTTCTTCTCTCTGACAATGTTTTAGAGGAACAGTAAGTCTACCTGGTCCTCATCAGCATCCATGGAATGGAATTGCACCATTCTGCCTCACTGCATCTTCTACTTTAATGAGGATTTGGAGATCACTGAACCAGAGGCTGTCCCATCTTTCTTCCTGGAGCAGAGTTTCTCTTGTGGCCTTGGTAATGCTTGATGTCTGCCCCACTACTGCTCTGGTTATTTCTGGCTTATTCATAGTAAATGTTGAATAAAAGCTGGCAGCCAGGGTGCTGTGTAGAGTGAAAACATCTTGAGTGGTAGTTGGTTTTCTTTAAGCAAAATGACATTTTACGAAGTACAGAACCACAGCCTACATGAGATATATGTATGGGAAGGGGCAACATTTTAAAGAATATTTATTTCTAAATTTGAGTGATCACGAAGTAATTGATTGTAAGTGATACACGAAACAACAAATTTGTGAATAAATTCTGTTTATGGCGATAGTAAAAAAGAAAAAAAAAGTGAAGAAATAATCTTCTTTTCTGTGACATTGTCAGGAAAAGAAACAGGTCTTCACAGCAAATGTTACAGGCAAGATACCTTAACAAGAAGTTACATATCTACTGTGCTGAAATATCCATTTCGGTACCAACAGGTCATGAAGAGTCATCCAGATTTATTTCACCTGGGTCTTTTCAGCATCAAAAGATACTGAACGACACAAGTTTGAAAATTTAACTGTTGGCATCTTTTTCAGGTATAACTAATTCGTAAACCCTAATGTATCTGCCATTTGTATGCTGAGGGTCAGTACACCACAGTACTGTGTTACTGATTTTCAATTTCACTTGAGTTTCTCCATCATTTTGTCATGACTTGCTTGAAGTTTCAAGTTCTAGAAGCAAATACATCAAGAAAATGGCCCTAACTCTGTTCTTATGTGAAGCTATTACAGTATAATGAAAACCTTTGTTGTAGGTAAATCTTCACACCAATAAAAGAAGTGCATGTGTAGAGGAACACGCTAAAAGTTGAGATTAAAAATTTAAGTATTAGTAGGTTTGGGGTTTTGTGGGTTTTTTTAGGAGTCATGGTAGTGAGGTTTTTTAAATACAATGACAACTTTCAGGTGCAATATTTAAGACTGCAGTGTCAGAAGAGGAGTTACGGGAGTAGTGCTAGATGAAGCTCTGATGATGATGATACTTACATATGTATGTATCTTTATTTGCCTAATCCCCCCCCCCATTGGTAGTAATAGGCAGTGAGTAAAAATAAGCATATTGATTTCTTAGCTGTGTAACTGGATTGTAGTGAGCAGGAAGTTGACGCTGATGAATTTTAAAAACAATAGGTGACAAAATACTTTAGACTAAAAAACCTCTTGTTTAGTGGTTCATATGAAACAAATAAGCAAAATCACACCACAAGGTGCTATACTTGCATTTAACTTCAGTGGGAGATGCTTAAGCCAGGGAACTGTCTTGTTACCAAGCAATAGATGTGAACTATTTTTCAAAGGTCAATAGCACTAATGAGTACATTTCCCATAGCAGTAACATTTCCCTCAAAATGGGTTGGTTGGTTTTTTTTTTTGCTTCGTCTCATACACTTTTTGTCATCCAGTGAATGGGACAATTGTTATGTTTAGTCCTATTTCTACCATTATAGATAGTACTTTGAGACAGAAAAGCAATAAAGGATTCCAAGAGCTGTGATTACTAGGCAAGGTTAAGGATGCTGTTGGCATTTCACCTGAGAGAGTACAATGAGTGAATGAATGCCTCACAGGTACCATTTTTACAAAAAGAACTGTGCATGTGCTCCATGTCTATTTTTATGGAGCTAAGTACACCTTTAAACAAATTATGGAAGAAGTCAGGAAAGTAGTCTAAATCATTCAGTATTTTCCTAGTGCAAATGTACTTTTTTTCTATAGGTGCCAAAGGAGAGCTCTTCCTAAAATGAGGGTTTCTCAGTATCCAGTTAGACATCCGCATTGATTCAGAAAGGCACTCTCTTCACTTTCATCTTTCCCAGTAACTGTTTCTTCATGGTTCCTACAGAAGTTGTTCAAGGGATTTTATCTTCGAACTAGTGTGTGCAGGAAATGGAGACCTACGAAATCATGGTCCTTTCTATCTCCGCTTTGTTAAGAAATATCTTTGCACCATCCCTAACTGAAAGCTGTGTTTATCAAGTTTACAAAAGCTCTAGGTAAGACAAATGACTAAGACAGACAGCTCTTAAATCTAACATACGTTTTTCCAAAGATCATCACTTTCTTTAAGCCAAGATGTAGCATAGCTTGCACTGGGTGTGCACTCTGAGGTGGCCAGCCTGTCTTAAATATTTAGAAACCATCCTGAGTAAAACTTAGGGAGTAAAAAGAAACTGATTCAAAGTCTTACATACTCACGATATGGGAACTGGTTTTGTGTAACAGTTTAGGACTTATCCAATAACTTGTTTAGAATGTTTATTTATTTGTATCCTCATCTATTCTATCTCATCCTATTTGTGACATTCTCACTCCTATTGTTTGGGTAGGAAAACATTGTCTTTTCTCAGAAACTGTGCAATTAAAATTTGTTTCACAGAAGTCACAGATCTCTTAGTATGGCAGAATATTTTAGTGTACTGGTTTCTATACTGCTGCTGGGAGATGTTAAAATTTGTATATAGCCTAAATATTTATTATTTTTATAATAGATATAATACATATAAAGTACGAAATAAAATCAGTCACAAATTTAGAAGCTGCTACAGATAATTTAATTTGAAACTCTGTGTAACTACTATTTCATAACAAGATGTCTTTCTTATTCCTCCATTAAAAAACATGATTACTTCAGGAGCTAACAGCTACAATGTGTTGATCCACCTATTTCTGAATAGTAAAAAAACTGACCAGGACAGAGGGAAGAGTTTTCTGGAGATCTTCTTCAGTCTCATACTTAGTGCCAGATCAAGGTAAGCACACTGAGGCATCATGGGCATTTTAACATGCACTCAGGTTTAGTATGTTTTTTCAAGGACACAGCAAGTCATATTCAGAAATTGAAGCAGAACTGCATCTCATTGCAGTAATTTCTTTTTTTTTCTTGAAACATTTCCTTCAAAACATCATCTGTAAAATATAGAGCTGTGCTTTCACAGTATATTTTCTCCTTCCTTCATGCACTTTACTCAGGCCTTAACATAAACCTTTTGTAATTTTGCAGTGAAAAACCAATGACTGAAACACTTCTGATCAACAGCAAGGGCTGTTGTTATTTAGAAGAAAAATATATCCTCTGTCTCTACTGCTGCATTCCTTATTTTTTTGTGTGAAGGTACGTAATGTTTGCAAAAAATCGTGTTGAATCTATTAGTATGGGGCACAAGCAGCAGCTAGACAAGTAAATGATTTCTGCTTATGGTATGCCCTGATTGCCACTTGGCTTTTTTTGAACAAATATTCAGTATTTCTTTGCTTCTCTCAAAAAAAGGGCAAAAGTGTTTGGAGTTTTGTTTGGTTTCTTGTGTGTTTTTTTAAAATTTTGTTAATGTGTTTGGAGGGAATGACAAATATTTCATTGTGAAGGGAGCTTAGTGTAGCAATGTAAGCCCTGTCTTTTGCAATGAGCTCTACTGGAACTGTGTACATAACAGCCAGTAGTACACTGCAAGACTACTAATAGTCTTAAAGTGTGAGGTGTTCTTAGTTATTAAGAACAATTTCTATTATCAAGGAAAAAAATATATTTTAACTAATTGTTCTGGCAAACATGAATGTTTACAGATGTATTTTACGACTACTGACTCCGATTAAGCTATTTAAAGACCGCATTTACCTTTTTGTGTATTGCCATAAATATATGATTAAGGCACATTCACTTGTGAAGAGAAGAAATTGACCCTACCTTTGACCAGTAAGGACGGACCAATTTGTGAGAGTCTAGTGAAAGATGTTATGTACTGTTGAATGCCCTTCAACATGTGAAAAAAGGATTAAATCATGTGAGTTTTATTAAGCAACATTACACCACTGTGTAATATGTGGTTTATACTCTGCTACACCTGCACATTGCTGCAGCAGAAGTCCCTGACTTTATAATCTCTCAGACACTACCTTGTAGTGACAGGGTTTAAACTACCTCAATCAAGTTGCATTTAATTTCTTACTGTAGATTTAAGAGACAATGCTAAGATGTCCTTGGTAAAGAAACTAGTCAGACAGGTGAAAAACATTCTTCAGCTGTTGTTGTTTTTAATAAAACAAAAGGAAAACCTCAACAAAAATAGCTAGTCGTGTACCTGTCATTGTGTATTCCTTCCCGCATCATTCTGTAGCAAGTTTTCCTATTACTGTTTGAATTCAGAAGTACACAGAAAAATACAGCTTGTTCTTTGCTTTTCTGTAGGATGAGAACAAAAGAAAAAAATGAACAAAGAAACACTGCAGACTTGACTGCTACTCACTTTTATTAACTATTTCTTATGTATTTATTAACACCTCTCTGTTTAATAGAGCAGGTGTAATTTTACCCTGAGAATTTCACTGATGGGGTCTCTGATCTAATATATTCAGGTCATGTTCATTTACATGACCTTAAAAATTAGCCAGTTTTACCTATGGATTCTGATATAGTTTACATTAAAAAATATCCTACTTCACTCCAACTTTAATTATTCCTAAATTATCCTGTGGACATTTATGCAAATAGAAATTTTGATTGAAAATAAGTATTAGCAAAGGAATATGTGTTTTGGCAAACAGTAATGACTTGCAAGACTTGAAGTTTGTCTAAAGATACTGTTTATAATAAATTAATTAGCAAAATTTTGCAGCATAAACCTTCAAAATACCTAGATAAAACAAACAAACAAAAAGAAGAAAAACTCCATCCTTCAGTGACCTTTTGACATCAGGTAAAGATTTGTCTAGTAAAGAGTCTTATCTGGCAAGGTGAAAAAATTATAATTTTTAATTTTTCTAACTTTTTCTAGTTTCTAACATTTCTAATATTTTCTATTTTATTTTAAATTGAAATCATATAATTGTGAGCACAATGATTCTGGAAGATTCTTTTCGTGTTCTACAGAATCATTGAATCATTTAGATTGGAAAAAACTTTAAGATCATCGACTCCAATCATAAACCTAACACTGTCAGCTCCACCACTAAACTATGTCCCTAAGCACCACACCTACACATCTTCTAAATACTTCCAGGGCTGGTGCCTCAACCACTTCCCTGGACAGCCACTTCCAATGCTTGACAGCCTTTTTGGTGAAAAAATATTTCCTAATATCTTGTTTAAACCTCCCCTGGCATTACCTGAGGCCATTTTCACTTGTTCTATCACTGGTTAAGTGGGAAAAGAGGCAAGAACCTCCTCACCACAGCCTTCTTTCAGGTTGTTGCAGAGAGCAATAAGGTTTCCCCTCAGCCTCCTTTTCTTCAAACTAACCAACCCCAGTTCCCTCAGCTGTTCCTCATGAGATTTGTGCCCCATGCCCTTCACCGGCTTGGTTGTCCTTGGTTGTCCTGCAACTTAATGTCTTTCTTGTAGTGAGGGGTCCAAAACTGAACACAGTATTTGTGTGTGGCCTCACCAGCACTGAGTACAGGGGGATGATCTCTTCCCTACTCCTGCTGGCCACACTATTTCTTATACAAGCCAGGATGCTGTTGGCCTTGGCCACCTGGGCACCCTACTGGCTCTTATTCAGCTGGTTGTGAACAAGCACCCCCAGGTCCTTTTCTGTCATACAGCTTTCCAACCACTCTTCACCAAGTCTGTAGCGCTGCATGGTGTTGTTTTGGTCCAAGTGCAGGGCCCCGCACTTGGCCTTGTTGAATGTCATTCTGTTGACCTCTGCCCATTGATCCAGCCTGTCCAGGTCCTTCTGTAGTGCCTTACTTCCCTTAAGCAGATCAACAGTCCTGCACAAGTGGTGTCATCTGCAAACTTACTGAGAGTGCACTTGATACCCTTATCTGGATCATTAATAATGATACTAAACAGAACTGGCCCCAACGCTGAGCTCTGAGGAACACCACTTGTGACTGGTCACCGACTGGATTTAAATGCATTCACCACAACTCTTTGGCCTTGGTCAGACAGCCAGTTTTTTACTCAGCAAGGAGTACGTTTGCCTAAACCATGAGCCCTCAGCTTCTCTAGGAGAATGTTGTGGGAAACCAGACTATAAAGGATTTCAGATGTCATATTTCTCTTTGGACAAGTTCTATACTGTCAAACAATAGAGATAATGAGACAAACAAAAAATGGAAGTGTCTCCAACACCCTTACACATCAATGTTTACACAGAACCATTTATGAAATAGATATGTCATTTACACCTGCTCTCAGTTTCCATGGCTTGTATTTGAGAACACTTGAATAAACAAAAAGGCATCTAAATGTGCAATAGTCTGTGATGTAATGGCAAAGCATACAGGCTTGTTCTCTTTGCGTAAGCATAACATTTTTATGCTCGTTCTTAGATTTTGAAAGTTCAGACTCCGTATCATTTAAAGGAAATGTGTACAAACAGATGAAGAAGATCTTTAAAATACATTTTGCAGTCAATTTTCCTTCTGCAGAACAGAAGAACGACTGATGACGTGTCCTTCCTCACAGATTTTTTTGTTGGGGGAAGGTGATTTGTTAACAAGCTTAGTTAATGACAGAAATAAATGTTTCTATAGGATTAGTCCTTTTGGGCAGTTCACAGTTTGCAAAGCCAGACAAGGATCTGAGTGTGAATTTGGGAGAAAAAATGGTAAGACACCTGTCAATGGCTATATGTTTTCACAAAAGGGGAAAAAAGGATGCTGATAGATGAACTGATTTTTTTAAGTGATATTGACTAATATTTTGCACTTGGCTAAGATTTTTATAAAAATTTTTGGGTTTCGTAACTAAAAAAAAGAATAAAGCAGAAAGCTTTGCACTTACGAGTAACATTTAGAGAAAGAAGTTCTTGATATTGTATTTAATGTTGATTGCAGAATACTAAGTTTACTTTTTCTTGAACTCCAATGTGCATATGAAGCTGTGATACAATGCACTTTTCAACCATTGCTTTCACATATTACGTTTCCTCCACCTTCTGCAGGTAAGATTCTTTGTTATTGATTTAAAATTTGACTGCTGACATAGAATCTCCACTATTATATTACTAAGCAATAGACTTAATATTTACTGAGGAATTTAATTTATTTGATGGAATATAGTTCTGCAAATTCTGGGCATGTTGGGTATGACTTTTGATACAGAAGTTGGAGGAAACTCAATTACATGATTCAAAGTATAAGATGTTCAGTGCAGATGTTGAGGTAAAAGATGACATGGGTGAAAGTAATGGTCAAATTACTGAAATCATAATCCTCTGTAGCAACAGCAACTCAATCATGCACTGTTAAATAAAACTACTCCGAAAACTGTTTCAAGGAAAAGATAATCAAGGAAAATAATATTTTCTTAAGGGAACAATAATTTGGTTGCATAAATGTAAATTTACCATTGTAGAGGAAAGACACATCTTGTAGTTAGAGATGAGACTGGAGGCCAGCAGCTTTCAGAGAAGAACATAGCTTCCAGGACTTCAGTATGACATTGATAAGGCCGCCTCTGTTCATAAGTCCAGTCAAAGAGTCCGTACTTCAGGAAGGTTAAGTCTTTTCTGACTTGAAACTCAAGAATTCACCTGAAGTGAAATCTGATAAGAGCAAAGGGAATTTTTTGTGGTCTAGAAAACCATGGAAAAATAAATATTGGATAAATGGATTAGCTAAACATAAAGAAAGGAAATTGAGGAGGAAGATAAATTTTCAGGTATATTAAGAGCTACTGCAAAGTAGGATTATGTTCCCATTTCTGTAGCAGAAAAGGCAAAAATGACTGTGTCTGAAAACTGTTACTAAAAATGGGTGTGGAGATTTAGAAAAAGAAATGAAACCCTGCCTCAGAGGACAGAAAAGCACTGAGAAAGATTATGTTGGCAGTTGTAGAATCTCTGTCGCTGGAGGATTGCAATAACAAGTTGGCAGTACAGCTGTTAGGATGGGAATTAGGGACTAAATGACTTCTGAAGATGCTTTCTACCTCTGTAACTCTGCACCCAGCTGCCCTAGGAATTCACCAACAGCCAGTAATGCATAGCCGAGTCCCGACTGCTCAGCTCTGTGATGCATACCCAGTAGTCCACAGGCTCTCAAACACCAAGAACATGCTTTGTCACAGGTGCTATCGTAACAGTATTTGTTCCACAAAATATCTGATAAGAAGACAAAACCCATGACAAATGTGTAATATATTTCAGTGAGGAAAGTACTGACACAGAATTGGGAAGGTATGGTGGTAATTGAAGCAACGGGTTGAGGCAGCTGCTGGAAGCAACCAATTAAAGTTAGCACAAAGGCAACAGATTGAATAATGTTGCCAGGAGGTAGAGCATTATTTGATTAAATGTGTTTTTCCAATAATTACATAGTTTACATGCACCTCTATGAATCACAAAAACTGTTGGCCAAACTGCCTGTGGCTTGTTTTTTTTCTGGTTTTTTACTAAGTTTAAATTAATCTCTTGGCTTTCAGTTTGCCAAACTTGAAATCCTAATATCTTTTTTATATCCACTCCTTTTTATTAAGATTAGTATGAAGACTGGGAGTATAAACTAAGAAAGAGGAAAAAAAAAGGTCATTGCTGGAATGTATAGGCATTTCCCTCAGTGTACTTTATAAAAATAATTAAAGTACTATCACAAATCATCAGAAATTCAAGCACCTAGAAACCATGCTTTTAATTTTGAAAGGAATTTTGTTCTTATTTTTACACTTTGTGTTTGTTTTGGTTATAATTTTTTTTAAATGGAAGCAGAATATTATCTTCATTCTACCATATTGTATCAGGAAAGGAGTTTTTTCCCTGTCATGTATTGCTTCTTTCCCATTAGGTTTTACTAAATAAGAAGTATCCTCATGTGCATAAGTATTAGTTTTGATTCTTTACAGGCAAACTTCTAGAAATATAGTTAGGGATTTTCCCATCAACTAGGTTATAAAAGAGAGAAAAAAGCCCCACAATCCTTTTCAATTGCATTTTTCTTAGCTGAATTGACAGTAGTTACATTACCTAAAATTTGAGAAGGAAGTAAGTTTAAATTCGAGTCAGTGAATTAACTATCTTTATTCCTTATCTTGGGTTTCAGATCAGCATTTCAGGAATCAGTAATAGCTTAATAAAGGTAAAAGTGAAGGATCTCAGCATTTTAGTTTTAAGCAACATTGAGCATCTCACAAACATCTGAAAATCCTTTCTTTTTCCTGTGTGAAAAAAGCACTGTGAGTGCAGCATAAGCATTTCTGTAAAGTGTGTGCACACTGCAGAGGGGCCTTTGTAAGTGTACAAGTGTTTGTGCAATTATGCTTGCTTTACCTGATTGGAATCTTGACTGCCAGGTTGCAAGAGCAAGTCACAGAGACTCACTAAAAATGAACTGGAGGGAAATTAGTCCTTCCTTTTGCAGGGAAATGATTCATTCCGCTGCATTAGCCTTTGAGTACACTTCCAAGCCCTTTCAAATAATTTCTGCCTCCCATGCTGCCCACCTAAGTGAGGAAAAAAGCAATATTTAATTAAAGCCAGCATTAGGAACAAGAAATGAGACTGTTGTCATTAATGTTTCCCGTGGGCTCAGTAGGATGTGCTTGTGTGAAGAAAGAGAGAAGTTAAGCCAATAATAATAAAACCTAGTCTTTGCCTCTCTCTAAGTCTGAGACATCTTCATGCTACTGTCCTGAGTTACCAAAGCAATGGATAGCACTGGAAGTCTTAAGATGGGATATTTTTCTCTGCATGCTGAGAAAGAAAACACACTTCCAGCCACTGCATTGCTTTTTCTTCCAGTGGGCTGGAAGAAAGGCTGTTGAGACGGGAACTTCTGCATTTTGCATCAGCCCTCAGCACTAAACATTGTGCTCTAGGCTGTGTGAGTGGGGTTTGAGTGCTGCAGGAGCCAAGTGGAAACACCAGCCACTATTTTTAATGAGTTTATTCCACAGCCATGGAAAAACTACACAAGCACAGCACAGTTTCAGTGGCCGGCAGCACAACCCCAGAGCAAATGGCTTTGGTGGCAGCCATACCAGAAGGTCTCTTCTTTTCTGTAAGTGCAGAAAGTCTTCATGACACTGTGTGATACTGGATATCAGTACTGTAACTCCTTAGAGAATGGGATTACACTTCTTGGTTGAGTTTGGTGCCTGCAGGACACACAGATTGAAACACTTAAGTGAGTGTTTTCCCTTCATTCCATCAATGGGTTAAACTCATGCCTTCGGGAGCAATGCCAAATAGAGACACTAAAGGATGGCTTCAGCTGGGATCAGGCTTTTTAGTCGGATAGGTTGCGGATTTATCGGCAATAGTGCTTTAGGAAGCTTACTGGGTCTGTCTTTCACACATGGTTCAGAGTTAACTGTTTAAATTTAGCTCCAGATGAAATTTTACCTTAATAAAATTAGCAGAAATACTTCTGCAGGAAGGATTTGTTTGGTTGTAGTCTTCTACAGTAGAACAGACTATGGACTATCTGCAAATGGTTTCTAACAAATTCTCATTATTGCAGGCAAAAAAGACACTAATGATGCTCTTCCATGCTGTCCTCATGGCTGCTGCTATTATGCTTCACTCTTGGCTTTGTATTTGCTGTATGCTATGCTGGAACACGGAGTGGATGTTTGCTGGATTCTTTAGAGCTACCTACATTTTTTTCCTGCTTTTCTGTGAAATACATATTTATACTTAAGAGTGTATGTAACAAACATGAAACTAGGACATTTTGGAGTTGTTTGTACTGCATTTCTGTCTTCCAGATCTCCAGATAGAGTATTTAAATATGCAAATATTTTAATTTCTGTGCCTTTCTGTCACTTACCACTTTCTTCAGGTTGTATAAAATAAATGTGTGGTCTCTGTGGTGTCAGTAGGAAAAGAACTTTAGGAAAAAGGATTTAGATGTGTGTGATGAAAGTTGCAACAGAAGATCCTTTTAGTCAATATGCCAATTATGCAGTTTGTTGTTCACACTGTTCACCTTTTTATTCCCTCTGTCTTGATTTTCCTAATTTTGAATGTATAGAGCATAGAAATAATTCATTGGTATAAAAATGAGGTTTCTGTTTGAAATTCAAGCTTCCCTAAGGAATATTCTGCTGGTTTAGCTGATATTGTAACCAAAATCTGTGTGTGTACACAGACTGTCTTTGAACTAACTGTGACTGGTACTGAGGGTGATACACCTGTGGCATCCTGGATGCAGCCACCTGAATATAGACGTGACCTCAGAGACAACATTTGCCTATGAGGAAAAGTGCAATTAGTGTATGGAGGCTTCACATTCACACATTAAGTGACTGCACTGTAAAACTGACTCTGCATACAATCTTAGATGGATTTCAGCTTGCACTGAACTATACAGCTGTTCTGTTATGGACAAAAGAGCAAATCAGTTTACAGCTATCTAAGTAAGACTACAGAAGTGATAACAGGCACCTTCTGTGCTGTGATGTAGATATTATGACTGCCAGTTACTGACTGTATTTATGATGTTTTGAAAAAAAAATATGCTCTCAGGAAAAAAAGAAAAAGAGCCCAGAGCCTGAAGAACAGCAAATTAGGGTTGATTGGACAATTGTAAGGGAATCAACAAAAATATATTGGTCTGTCAGACCAAGAAACTGACTTTTCAGATTAGAAACTCCACCAGGTTTTGAAGACTGTTGCTTAGAAATTACTCCTGAGCCGTTTCCTGGTGGAAAAATAATACAGTGCAAAGTAGGATTTATTTTTTTAAAGTCATTAGGTATAAAATCATTAGATTCCTCTGCTGTTTTGATTTGAATTTTCAAGACATATTGATAGTGCTTCAAATGCAACCACAAACAAATTTCCTTTACAAGTTTGGCATACAGAGATGAGTCAAATGACAGGATACTTTTTGTAACTGAACAACTATAAAACTGGTTACAGATTTTAATCAGAAACTCAGAGGTCAAAGACTATATCTCATTCTGTTCTGCCCACATATTTACATACCTTATGGTTTTCCCATTTAATACTCTATTCGACCTCTTTGTACTATATCTGATGGTGACTGGTTTATTTTTACTTTTTTTGTATTTAATTAAGAGGTTCAGAAATGGGTGCAGACTTCTAAAGCTGTAGCAGCTGCTGGGGTAGAGCCAGAGTATAGAGCACAGAAGTAGTATTGCCACTGCTGCTTTTTCTTTTGGCTTAGTGTGAAAGTGAGGACATGGCAACACAACATTCAGAGAGATTAAAGGGGACCTAGGTTAGCTTGCTGGGGGGTACTTGGTGATAGGTAAGCACCAGTTTGATGTGCTTCTTTGGGAAAAAAAGCTCTCTCGGGATGTATCACGTTAGCCTGATTGTTGTGTCATGCTGCTGCAGTCTCCTTGCTTCCACCTGTGCCAGCATCCATTTCTTGCTGCCACAATGAACTTCAGAAGTCCATGGATAATCAGGTTTTATATCAAATTGTCTGATGTCTCCTCTGCAGAGATACATTTTAGTATGTCTTTATGTCTCAGTATGATTATTTTAAGCAGGTTTATGTGGTGACTTCCCCCTGCCTTCCTTGTTGTCTCCAGACAGCACCGCTGTGGTGCCAAAACTGGTAGTGTTTAAGGCTCCATTTACATTAGAAAATATAAATTTTCTAATTGCACTTCTAATTTCTAATTTTCTACCTTGCACATAGGTAGGATTTTTAGGCATAATACAACTGTATGCTATGCTTCGATAGAATTCTATTTGTGTTCACTGCATGCAACAAACTTACAGGTATACTTTTGAGTTTACTTTATAAAATATCTTCATGGCATCTGTAGCGTGACCACTTAAAGCCAGCTGATGACATCCATCCACTCAGTGAATTTACTGTTGCACATGGTGGATTTCAGGACAGGAAGTTTCTGAAGATGCTATATCTAAGCAATAGTGGACACAGTAGTGAGATTTCCCTATGGCAACGCCTAACCTTACCATTATTATCCCAGCTGGTGACCGCTCATTTCTTGGTTCAAAGTGTCTTTCCCCAAACTAGCCACAGAGTCTATCAAAAATTTCAACTTATTTTAATGGATATGAAGTAATTACTGTTAAACCTGAAAATGGGGTTTGTGGCATTGGAAGAAAATATATCTAATGTCTATTTTGAGCACACAAATAAATTCTTCATTGACATTTGTAGTTTCTTTTGGTTACGGTAATGCGTTTAATGCACGCATCATACACTTTGGGCTCTTGGGAGATGTGTTATTTTAAGCAGGTCTAATAGGCTCCCCTAAGTCTGTCCCTACCTTTGGGGTTGGCATAGATCACAGGTAACAATGGTTGACAGGGTTTTGCACTGAGAAAAGCAATGTAAAATATGGATGGGTGGAGATGAGAGGGAAGTGGGAGTGTCTTTGCTCTAGCTCTGATGAGATGGCAGCCTCTCTGTGATGGATCAGTGTTTTCCTGTTCACTGGTGAAAAATGTATGAAAATGCTGTAGCTTCCATCATTTTTTCCAACCACTGCTGTCTATTTGTGAAAATATCAAATAGACACCATTTTAATTTAAAGTTTTATCAAAAGAAATTATATCAAGTTAAAAAAAAAAAGAAAAAGGAAAATTTGCAAATGGCAACTGCAAGAGTTCCCCTGCATTTTGGGATGGTTGTGTCTGTTATTCAGTAATGACGTGAGCTTTCTGAAGTAGTGGATAAGAGTGTCAGGGTCCTGGGTGGGCTGGCTCGACCACAGGAGCTGAGGAACTGGGGCTGAGAGTAGGAGTAGAGCTGAGAAGGGAATGGGGCCAGCCCAGGCCCTGCTTGTGAGGAGCCCTTGCATGCAGCCCCTCCAGAAATTTGCATATTTTTCAGGAGAATTTTTCATCTCTTGTTGGAAATGGGAGCTTCTCCCACAGCCACAGTGGTGTTTCGTGAGTGAGGACTCGCTGCTTAGCTCCAGCACTGGGCAGGAAGGGGAAATGCTTGCATGGACTGTTCTTAATAGTCACCTGAAGTACTACTTGTTTGTTTTTCTTCAGCAAACTGAGGATAGTGTCCTAAAAATCTAGAATTAAAAATGTGGTCCTGCATCTTGTAGAAAATAAAAAATAATAGTAAAAAAAAATATTACAAATTGATAAAGTTTAGACTAAAACCATTTTTTTCAGTTTAAAGAGGAATGGGCTTCAAAAGCCGTTTCAGTCCTTTACTCCTTTCATGAAAGCAGGACCTCTCTGCTTTTCCTGACAAACTGACTTGGCAAAGAAAACCTCCACTAAAGAAAATTTCAGCAGTTTACCTTCACTATCCTACAGGATATCCTACATGTCCCATGCCTCAGTAATATAACCCACTTGTACTTCTATCCTCAGTAAACAAACCTTCTAATTTGTTGACAGCCTTTTACACAATTGATCCTCTTATGAAAGAAAAATTATGTGAAGTTTTCCTTTACCAGGATATCCCCACAGCATCTTATTGAATTTTTGTCTGATTTGTTTTCATAAACCCGTCTTACGAAACAATCCTTGTTTTCTGTTAGTTAAAGAAGGAGAGCTCATAAAAAGTTGGAAAAAAATCCTGTGAAAACGGCTCCTAGCTAATTTCCAACCAAGGTTTTAAGAACTTCCCTTTCCCTCCAGCTTTTCCTTTCAAATGGGAAGGGAAGGAAAAGGGTGGGAAGAACAAATATGTGTAAATGAGAAGTAAAGCAGCAGAGAGATCACCTTTTATGGCAATAGATTTACTGTAAACCTCAGATCCCAGAAGTAACTGAAACACTTAACTGTTACAGCTTAACTGATAATTTGAAGAAAAAGAAATCAGAAGAGCTAAGATACGAAACTGCATCTATTGAGATTTGTATGAAGTTACATATTACCGAAGGGATCCAAACTACTAAAAACACTGTTAACTTTAGACTTTCCTTAAAACAAAACTGAAAATTTATTCAAAATTAATGTTTTTTTAAACACAGGGGTTGTTCTCTTTGTACTTTGTATAGCATAAGGAAAAACCTTTTTTCCCATAAGTGTATTTATGTCAATACTTTTGAAATATTTACTGGGAAGTAAATATTTCACTATTTAGTATGGGAATTGACTCATAAATATACCCTTGTTTGTAAGAAATGTAAAAGGTTACACAGTGCTGTTATGTCTACTGCTCCCAAATATTTTTTCAAGAAGTGCTGCCTTGTAGCAGAAATAATTGATAACATTTGTCTTCCACGTTGATTTCCTTGGAGTAGACTTCTATAATAGGTACATGATGACACAAATTTAGTTACTAGAGACATAAATTAAACCTTTTTTTTCTCAGATTTTTAAAAATCCATAGAATTCAGGTGATTGATGTTTTGTTCTAAGATGTCAGACAAGGAACAGGGAAAGAATATTATTATTTCTAAGTATTTACTGGAAAAGAATGTTTTCATTTATAACTACTGTGTAACATAAAAGCACTTGAAATGGTTTCTCAGAGATGCTGTTGCTGTTTTGCTTATATCTGTGATGGAGTTATTATCACTTATAAGACAAAACAGTAACATAACAAAAGGAAGTTTTGTACCCTTGAACTTTATTTAAACAGGTCAGACGATGTGTTTAAACTTGAGATAAGAGCTAGCTGGTAGCTAGTCTATATTTGAGATGCAACACAACAGTGGCGTAGAAGACCAATTTGTTTTTTAGTTTTACAAGCAACTCAGAGTAATTTTTGTTTGGTTGAGAGAAAAATTCCTTGCAATGAAATATTCACTTCATGTTGTTTCTGTTCAATCATACACTGATTGATTAGGCAAAACCAGAACTTCTTCAGCAGGAAAATGTAATCCATTTGCAAAAAAGAAAACATTTTTCATATGTATTGACTTGGGGTGACTTCCATTATTTCATATTTCAGCAGACAAGTCTTTAATCTTCAAGAAACATTGAACCACTCATTACTGATCTTGGCTATATACAACCAACAGCAGAAGTTTCTCTGTTTACAGGGGAAAGAAAGAAAAGAAAGAAAGGAAATAAAGAAAGAAAAGACAGGAAAGAAAGAAAGAAAGAAAAGAAAGAAAGAAGGAAAGGAAAGAAAGGAAGAAAGAGAAAGGAAGGAAGGAAGAAAGGAAGGAAGAAAGGAAGAGAAAGGAAGAAAGGAAAGAAAGGAAAGAGAAAGAAAGAAAAAGAAAGAAAGAAAGAAAAAGAAAGAAAGAAAGAAAGAAAAAGAATTTTCATAAGCCCTTCTTTTATATTAGTGAAGGTTGTGATTTCTCAGTCATTTAAACACTCCTGAAAATCTTTACCTTCATGGAAATTATTTTTCACTCTCCATTTTACCTTTTCCATGTTTAGATAAGGGTTATTGCCCTTACAAAAAACCTTCAGTAGAGAGAGAAATAAGGGCCATGAAGCAAATGTGAGTCAAGGAGAACAGCCCCTAAAAAAGAACAAAAACGTTCAAGATTGGCTAGGTGACAGTGAGGCATTTGACTGATGTCGTGTTCTTAGTAGCAATTAGCTCAATCTGGAGCTTCATTATTGCTGCTTGGAATGCACTCTTATTACAAAGGAACCATAGTGTATTCCTGGAGGTCACTGGCAGTGAGATAAAAAGTAGCAATAGAAGAACATCTACAAAAAACTTTAAATCATAAAAGATACCACAGAGCTTGGGCATAGCCACTGTATTTTCTGTCTCTCCTCAATATTTCTCAGTTATTGAAGATTCCTGTTCCTCCTCAGCAGCAGAAAGCTATTCTAGTTTTACTCCAGCTGACTGCAAACAGGAACTCAGCTTTGCTGCTTTTCGAACAGTCCCTTCCTATTGCTGCTAGTCTTGCTACTAATTTAGCAAGGACTCACTTCATTCCTACAAGATTGACTTTGTCATAAACTTGCACCCACCAGTTCTCTACAATCTTTAGAAATGACTCTGAGTCATTCTATTTAAAAAACTAAGCCAATTAACATAGAACTTCATAAGTCAGATATGATTCTGGCCCACAGAATTCTTGAAAGAACAGGCAAATGCTGGCAATACAATCTAGATGAGATAAACTTTTTTTTTTTTTAAAAAAAGTAATTATCAGTTTATATCTAGAGCAAAGATTTTGACAACATTGCTAAAAATAGATAATTCACTGGTGAAGTCAAAGGAACAATTTTAAACTGAAACCATAAATAGTGATTGAGTCACGCAAGCAGAAAGTAATACAGATATTTTCAGTTTGGAAGTGTGATCAAGTCAGATGGGGTTTAAAATAAATACCGTTCCTGTACAGCAAGGAGAATTAAACAACTGAGCATTGCAATTCTTTTTGCTCATACTCTATGTGCATGGAGTCTTTCTTTCCCCCTCAGAAAACCTTGGGAAATCTAACTGTCATCACAAGCTCTTCTTATAAATATACATGGAATTTGTCTGCTAGAGACCTCGTCTTCAGTGGGAGTTATTTTGGCATGGTATTTTTTCAGCAATCTTTCTTCCAGTTTAAGTGGTTCTTACACAGGGATACATCATGGGAGTTACCATAGCTCCACTACATTTCTGTTTTTTTCTGTTTTTCTTTTCTCCTTCTCTTTTGAGCACAAAATTGATATCCTAGGAAAAATTTCTCCTTGAGGACCAGCTTGAGCTGCTTGAGGACTATTAGAGTGCCAATTTAGACAAATAAAATGTGATTGACCAGTGTGATCAGTCTAAAAAGTAGGGAAAAACAGTACAGTTCGATGTACTTCGATAAAATCCTGATCACCCTGAACTTGATGTTAAAATTCCCATAAAAATCAGTGGAAATTCGGTCAGGTTTAAGAATGCTAGATAGAAGAAATAACGAGGATAGGAGAACCAAAACTTATGAGTAGGACTAAGGTCATGAAAAAATATTATGTATCACAAGGTTGGAAAAGACCTTTGAGATGATCGAGTCCAGCCTATGATCCAACACCTACACCTACTCCTCATCTAAACCACGGCACTAAGTGCCTCATCCAATCTCCCTTTAAACATCTCCAGGGACGGTGACTCCACCACCTCCCCAGGCAGCGCATTCCAATGGCCAATCACCCTTTCAGTGAAGAATTTTTTCCTAATATCAAGTCTAAACCTCCCCTGATGAAGCTCAAGACCATGTCCTCAAGTTACGCAGCTGTAACTGCAAAGCTGATCAGGAGGTATCTTGGAATTTATCTGTCAACAGCAAATCGCTGAAATTTGGTAGCAAAGAGCACAGCTCCTCCTCGTGTAGTGGTTGCTCCATATGGAAGAGTGTCACAACTATAGATGTATGCTGACTTAAAGGTGGAAATAGAAGATCTAAAAGCAGAACCTGGTTGATTTAAGGGAGATAAACTCAGTTTGTTGTGATATTATTCTTCCTATTCATGCTGGTTTAAAATGTTGAGAGGCACAGGGGATTTCTCCATGCATTTGTACAGGGCTTGAAGGAACTATTTCATAATGGCCAAGATTGTTAGAACAACCCGGGAAAATAGGGATGTTAACACAAATGTAATTTAGCTCTTGGACTGTGCACTTCTTGATGATCTCTTTATTCAACAGTCACAGTTCTTCCAAAAGACAGCGTGTGTCTTACTGCATAGGGTACATCTGTCCACTACGCAGGGATGAATTAAGGTTGCCTAAATGCGCCTGGGTCCTTGCCTCCTTGCCTCGTTTTATAAGGAATTGGAGCATTATGCAGAGAGTAAGGGAGATGGCAGCAAGAGAAAAGACTCGGAAGGCAGATAAATGTAAGATTGGGAGATTGATTTCTATCCCTGCCTCTGCCACAAAGTTGGTATATGAGGAAGGGCAAATTACTTGAGCAAATATCTTCAGAATTGGACAGAGAAAGTGCGTTATCTAGGGATTCAACTTGTGATACCTGAAACCTTTTAAATAATTGCTGAGTAATCACAGCAGCTGGCAGAGTTACTTGCAGATGTGCTTTGAATATATAAATTACTATGAGAGTTTTTTTCTGTAACTTGAAGACGCTAAAGTATTTCAAACCTACTACTTCAAAGTTAATAGTAACTAGAATCTCAGTGTTTGTTCACAAGCTGTAAAAATAAGAATAATAAAACTTAATAATTAACCGTCTCCTTTTTGTATTACAATCTGGTAATAGGAGATACATGATGTTCACTCTGTGATTAGAATAGGTGACAGATCTAATGAGTAATGCTGATTGAAGTGTTACAAAGAGTGGATAAGGATACCAGGGAAACTTTTCGAAATCATCTTTCTTGAAAGTGTGAAAATAATATTGCTAAGGCAGTCACACATTTCTCAGCTTTTGAATAATTTAGATCAGGGACCTCCTACATTCTTTCAATTTTTAATATTCTGTGTAACATCCTTGCTGGAATAGTAAAACATCTTGCTTCTGTCTAGAAACTTTATCTTGATAATGACTTAGATTGCTAAGTTTAAATCATCTATTGCTCTGTTTCACAGAATCAATGAATGGGGATGAGGGGAAGTGACCTCTGAACATGGTCTAGTCTAAACAGGACCTTAAAGTAGACTTACCCAGCACAGACTGCAGAGAACCAGTGAGGTTTAAGTATTGCCAAGCATGGATACTCAACAACCCCTCTAGACAACTTGTTTCAAGTGTTTGACTGCACTGACAGTAAAAAAAATAGGTTTTACTATGTTTAAATGGAATTTTCTGTAATTCAGTTTGTGATTGACTTTTTCCTTTTGAGAAGTACTGTGAGAAGGGTGTAACACTGACCAATACTGTCTATCTGTACTGGGCAGGGTAGAAAACAGGACCAGGAAGAAGTGATAGAAATGAACCCCATCTGGATTTTCCCACAGCACGCTGTGCAGATGCCATCCATCCAATGCTGCACAAACATGGAGATCCCAGCGTATAAAAAGACATATTACATGCAATATCTATATTCCTCTTCTAATTCCATCTTATTAAACCAACTATTTTATTAAGCAATTTGTTATTGGGCTTTTTTTATTGAGATCCAGAAAGAACTCTGCGCAAGGCATGAGGAACATTTCAAAATGGAGCTAAGAAAACTCAAGACAAAAGCTCCCCTGTCTGAAGGCCAAATGTCAAATGTCGATGCAAATAATCAAATGAAAATATAAGCTATAGAAACTCTGGATGCCAAGGGCTGCTGCATGTTTGCAGGATCATACAGCATGTTTATGTGCGTAAAGCACATCATGGCAGGAGGATATTGGCTATAGAGCAGAGTAAGTAGCTAACAGCTCTGATATGTATGCATCTTCCATATTGGAAGAGATCTTTTACACAGAACATTTAATCTGGGTTAATTTACTCAGAGAAAGAGGATGGAAGACAAATTATTTAATTTTTTTTATGTGATAATTCCCAGTTTATTTCCCCAGCTCTCTTGGCAGAAGCATAAGGAGCTTGAAATCAATCTGGCAGCTTTCCGTTTTCAGGTCTCTGCCATCTAATGAAGAAACCAGGAGCTGCTTCCTGCAACTCAAATGATCGTTTGCACAAATGAAAATGAAAATGATCGCCTGAAGCAGCCAGTGAATGCCTGTGGTACGCTGCTTGTGTGTGCTTCTACAGACAAAATATCCACTGCAAAATTTACTTTAAGTTTATTCTGTCCAGTGTGGTCAAAAAAAACCAGTCGGTTGGAAACATAAATCGAGGACTGTCTTAGCAGATGTTTTCTATCAAAATAAGATGACACTTCTAGTCAGATACCCTGTTGTTGGGTTCAACATCAGAACAGTCAGGTTTTATCCTCTGCTTACAAGCTTTGCACAAGAACCAGCAAAACTTGCTGAAAAATTTAGATAAAGCAGGCAAACTTAAATAGGATCACAGGAAAAATGAGACTGGGAGAGAGCGCAGAAGGTCTCTAGTCCAACCTTCTGCTCAAAGCAGGGGCAGGTCTGAGATCAGAAGAAGTCGGTCAGTGCTTTATCCAGTCTGGTTTCGAAAACTTCCTAGGATGGAAACTGCACAGCCTTTCCGAATGATTTGTTCCAGTGTAGGAACATACCAGTGAAAAATAAAACGTGTTGCAGAATTGTGAGTAGCAAATAGGGAAATCCTATATAGCTAAATTTGTGCTGCTCTCAGCCCAGGGTGCTACAGCCATGTGCTGTGCTCGTTTAGAAATAGGTAGGTATTCTGAGACTGCCGGAGTTAAGATATTAGGCACCCTCCATAAGATCAACAGACAGGCTTATCCAAAAATCACATTTGTAAGGAGCTCTACTTTCCCCAGAAAACTTATGAAGGGCTAAAATCCTACAAGTGTGCATGTGAAATTGCCACCCTATTGGCAGAGCTGAGTAGTCTCTCAACAGCTGTCTACTCTTCAGATTTCCCAAGGAAGGCAGCCCTTCAAAGATGTTCCTTGAGGGGCCTTATCTCGAAAAGATGTTATAAGTATTTATAAGTATATATATATAAGTATAACACATCTCAATAATAATGCACCGAGCATGAAGCACAGTAGTCTTTCAAGTATTTAGTCATTGGAGGTAAGTCGTCATCATTCATTGCAGGTAAAGCTCCTGTTACACATAGGGAAGGATTCAAAACCTTATGTCCCGTTGTTTAGCCCCGATTAGATACACATAGTCCAGGTTAATTCTCTATCTCTTTTGGACTCATTTTAAGGAGAGACCTGTAGGATTTGAAGAACAGGAGGTAAAGTCAACGAGAAACACGATCCTATCTTATAGGGATGCTGCCCTGAGAGGGAAGTGAGTGTGATTCCAGTCACTGCCTCTCATACCGTTTTATGCAGGGTTCTTTTCAATATGCTCTATCCAAAATGTTTAGCAGCGTTAGGTTGATTCAAAGTGCACATTTCAGAACAACTGTCTTGTTGTTGGTCAAACACTTTTAAGACACCTCTACAAGTTCAAACAAAACCTGGAAAAGATTAGCGTGACTAATGTACCTTGAATTACTTCAGAGACAGATGTTTTAGATCCCAATCCTGCAAATGTTTATTCCTTGACACAACTTGACACTTCTGAGGACTGATCATTTCAGTGGCTGTTCTGCACAAAAGCTTTCAGCTGGGGATAAATTGGCCTATGCATAAAGGAATCTCTGATCTAAGTTTCAGTTCATTTTTAAAGGTGTGTATAGGGATATAATTCAGCTTTCTGATTTATTGTTACTGTAGTTGCCTTTCTAATTTTTTGTAGAACTGCAATAAGTAATTTGAAGCTAATTTTCTGTATCTACCTAATGGTTTAAAACACTTATTCCTCCTGGTTTCAATAAATTAGAGTCTTAAACCCTCTATGAATGAGAAAAATTAAGAAAATGAGGAAACTTCAGCCTTTAAGTTAAGCTTCTTGCTCCTTGATTTTCCTTGACTTTGGATTTAGGTCAGATTCTCAGACTAATACAGAGAAACTGAAAAATGCAGAAGAAGTATGTGCATGAATTTTGAATCTATATAGTAGTCCTGTGTTTTCATTCAAGTTACTGGTATCACTTAAATTGTCTTAGAGGTTTTGGAAATCGATTTAGAGGACTTTGTTAGATTAGGACACTATGAGAGACTGCCAAAATAATACTTTACTTCAAATAGCATTAACATCACTATTTTTTTTTCTATCTCGGTTGTGGTCACATCTGTGATTCTCAGTTTCTCTTTCTGTACTTGTTTCGGAAATTCTTTGTTGACAGCTGTCTGCAAGGCACAGCATGAAGTGCTGCATCTGTAGCAATGGAATGGGCAGAGTCCGAATGTGGAAGCACAGGTGTAAAAGTTTCACTGTGTATGAAAATATTTGTAATAAGGCATTTGCAGAGAAAAATGTTCTGGAGAAATACATCTAAGGTTTACAGAGTCCTCCTCATTTGTTTTTCCTTAATAAAAAACACTTTTTCAAATCAATTTCCTTATGAAATCATATTGTAATAGATGTGGGCTATATTTCTGTGCATAGTTTATGGGCAATCCAGTTCAGACAAAGGAAACACACTCAGCTTCCTCTCAGAGCTCCTGCAGTACAGCGATTTGCAGGTTCTGCCTTTGCTTAGAGCCCCGTCAGTAGTGGTTGCCAAAGCACTGTCAGTTTAAGAATGTGCAGAGATTTATGTGCTACTTCTCAGTCCCCCTGGGACTCAGCTAATTGTACTTATTCATTGCCTACACAGTAGAATGGATTTATAATCATTGTAACCTGAGAAAACACTAATTTATTGGTGTTGAACATGGGTTGTTTCACGTTAAGATAAAGTAACTAAAACCAAAGTCAGAGTCTTTCCTATAAAGACCCAATGTGCTGAGAGCTCCTGGACAAATTTATGTATTGCAGACATCTTGAATTATCTTTTAATGCTGTAGATTCTCCTGTGATTTGTTCAGAATCCCACACCACTTCTGTAGAACTCCATTTATTCAATTTCCACTCTGTTCTATAGGGGTTTTGACTGAAAAGAGGGAGTACAATTTTTGTGATTTATTTATCTATGGGAATTTTCTATGAGCTTACACATATGCATTACAAAACCTACTTTCAAATTTGAGGCTTATTCCATTGATCAGGTAACTTTTAGCTGGAAAACAGGTAGTTGTTATCTGACTTCACAACCTCTAAACACATCTTGTTCCCACACACAAAGACAACTTACAGGATGTATACAAATATTCTGTCCTATTCTTACAGATATTTTTGTTTTCTAAACCAACCAAGAACAATATCTTCCTCCTTCCGGACTTTTCCTGTGTTAAGAAACAAAAGGCATAAAATCTCAGCTCATACCAGATCTTTAGCCCACATCAACAATTATCTGTAAAAATGCAGTATTTATATTTTTTCAGTAACTCTGTCACACACATTGTGATGTAGAACTTCATTGATTTTACAGCCAGGTTGCAGTTTACGGAATTCAGGACACTGATACTGAAGTTAAATGCAGGAGCACTTGCATCTATCATCAGTTAAGTGACATTTTAGAGTTACTGCAGCTTGTAAGTGACCTTTGGGGTCGTAGAAATGACTGTACAGCCACTGCTGTGCTGTCAACGCTGCTGCAGGCCAAAAATCCCACTGTCTTAAAAATATATCCAACAAGACTTAACCATTTCCAGGAAATAAATTGCTTGAATATTGTATTAATTTTCTTCCCCATTTCCTTGCAGTTCCCTGCTGAAAGCAACCAGGTGAACGGAACTTTTAAAGGACATGAGTTTGATCCTGAATTCAACTTCTGCCCAGATGAAGGACAAAATTTTTCCATCATGGCATGGAGCATCTCTCTGAAGAGGAGAAGCTGAGTGAGCTCAGTCTTTTTAGCCTGGAGAAGGGAAGACTGAGGGGATCTTATCAAGGCTTATAAATATCTACGGGGCAGGTGTCAAGAGGATGGGACCAGACTCTTCTCAGCAGTGGCCAGTAACAGGACAAGTGGCACCACGTACAAACTGGAGCACAGGAAGTTCCACCTTAACATGAGAAAAAAACTCCTTAATGTAAGGAACAGACTGCCTGAGGAGAGTGTGAATTCTTTTTTGGAGATATCCAAAACCACCTGGACGTGTTCCTGTGCCATCTGGTCTAGGTAAACCTACTTTAGCAGGGGGTTGGATTGGATATCTCCAGAGGTCCCCTCCAACCCCTACCATTCTGTGATTCTGTGATGAAATTGAGGGCGGAGGAGGGGAAGAATCCTTCAACAAAGTTTTTCTTATTGAGTTTGTGGATTAAGTTTGTCGTTTGTTTGGGCGTTTTTTTACATTGAAACTTGTTATGGAAAGAAATAAAAGGAAGACATGTCATAAGAATAGCTTAACACTTGGCTCATATCTTCCTTTATTTTGTTTTCTTTTTCTTTTTCTGTCTTTGTCTCATGTTATGGAAATTATATTTTGACTAGTCTTAGTACCCAGACTTAGCTTACCTAAGTGGAACTGAGATGAGCTGGAGAGAAGAGCAGGGTGAATACAAAACGATCTAGGATCAATGAGGAAGAGGTAAAACTAGGAAAAAGTTCCTCCTATCCCAGGTTGGTGGCTATTTTCAGATGGCACGGGTGTCTTCTCTGAGTACCTGTCTCTCACTACTTCCTATGCCCTCGCCAACTAAACTCTTCTAAAGAGTCTCTTTGCATGTTCTTCACTCCTGCCGCTTCCAGCAGGAAGTGGAGGGATGAAAGGCATAGAGAAACTGGGCCAGCTCTTTTTGCTCTGGTTCTTTTACAGTACTTCTTTTCTGTAGGATCCTGCTCTGATGATTCAGGAGTGTCAGTTTTGTTTCTATTTGGAGATGGGAACAGAAGTGCATGTGATTATCCGCATGCCATTACATGTGTCTTGTTGCTGGTTTGCCACCTTTTAGTACTGTAACCTGCACAATCCTGCTGCTAGGCTTAATCCCCGGGTCTGTCTTCCTGAGCTTCTTGGGGTGAGGCTGAGAGACATGAGCAAATAAACATTGGACAGGACAGGACCAATCTGACCTGTCCTGTGAGTCTTAGTGACTTTTGGAGAAGATGAAACCAAAGTGATGACTTTTTCTAGATGGTATGAAGATGAATATAACTAGGGAAATGGACTATTTTTATAATGTAAATCTTTGCCTGAGCTGTTCCTTAAACAGTTCATGAAATTTACAAAACTGTAAATTTTTTTACTCATCTGTTTTTTTTTCTTAGAATCTTCATGTGTAGTTATGATGGCATACAGGTGGGCATGATAAGTATTCTCATTTATCTCTCTAGCAACTGACAAAACTGACTGTTCTCATTTTTAATTGCTTGAAAAAATCCATAATTGATTACATTAGGTGAAGAGAAATGTCAAAAACCACTTCTGGGGCAGAATCTCTATTTGGCCAAAGATCTCAAAAGCTGGTGTTCAACTATAATTCAGTCTTATGTAAATTTTGAAGAAGACAGAATATTCTCCACTAGAAATGCTGCTGCTCTATAATTTTTAAATTCCAGAAATTTTTTTAAACAAAACCAAAGTTTGAGAACTGAAATTCATCCATGACAAAAGTAGCATGCGGTCACACATATTTCAGTAACTGCAGTGTAAGTACGTATTTATGAAGAAAATGCTAGCATTTAAAAAAATTTCTTAAAAAATCAATAGGTAGAAATAGGTAGAGCTGCAAAAATAAACTTTCTTAAACCGGCATGTAGGACAGGTACAATGGCATTCCCTTTTTAAATATACTGGACTCAACATACACTAATAATATGTATTGACTGGCCTTGCAATATGACCTAAAATGTTCCCAGTTCTTACACGACTATCGGTAGCAACAGAAGGCTGATTTCGTTGCTTTTGTTGCATTCAGACTTCTTAACTTGCTTAACAAGGTTGAATTTTTATGTGCATGGTACATCTGTGAAGCCCTGAGGACCATGGCCCATTTGCAAAGCCTTTCTGGGGTTTTAAGCATTTATTGGGCAAAATTATGTAAGAGTACTTACTATAATTTCACTATTCGTAGGTATTTAAGTATTTGATATTGTAAATATTTTTCCTGAAAGAAATATTGATAAGTAATTATATGCAAATCTTGCATTTATATGACTTCAAGACTTTTTTCAGAGCAAATCACCAAAAACAGTTTGAAGAAAGAAGACCGTAGCATTAACATTAATTCTTCTTCACTGCATGTATATAATATTTTTAATTTGTTTAGCTAAGGTATGCAGATCAGGTAACCTGAGGCCAAAATCTTATGATTATTTTCTCTCGGTTGCGAATAGCTAGTTATGGAAATGATCTGGATTTAGATTGAACAGCGGTATGTTTACTTTAACTTATAATCTCATATCTGTGTAAATGGATTTTGTCACAGTTTCTAAATGTCACTTACATGCACAGTGGCAAATCACTGCTACAACAAGGTGGGAGTATGAAATCATGCTTGACTCGTGAGCAAAGGAAACAATGTTACAGTTACATGGTGAGATCTGAAGCGTACATTTCTGCTGAACTATAGTTCTGCTTCTTTGAATACAACTAGAACTATCTAATGTACAACACAGGCAAATCCAGATTTCTTATAGCAGTTCCTATTCTGTTTAAAATGTGGCCCTGTCACTTTTTGAAAATGAAAATTTAACTGCAAAACAAAACCTTTGAAAAGAACGTATATTCCTGAAGCTGTCGGTTTGTGTGTCTGTCTGTGGCTGCCCACACTAATACTAGAAGGTGTACATCAGTACTTCACCACCTGTACTCATTTTTCACTTCAGTAATAACTAATCAATTTCAATTTGACTTAAATATATCACATTACTCATGGAAATTTTCTCTTTGTGTTGTTCAGTGTTTGGTATACATGTGTCACATTCATCTCCATTTAAATTTCTTTAAATGAAAAAAACAATTAACAGAACATTTAGGCCAGAAATATAATAAAACTCAGTGTAAGACCTTAAGGGAGGGATCATGAAATTTAAATGAAGCTTATTTCTCTCATTCATGCTTTCTCTCATAGGTTTCATTCCTTCTCACACAATAGGCTCACAGGCACTAGGATGTATGTGTCCAAGTAGTTTACCCAGGACCACCTGTGAGACATAGAAGGATGAGGGATGGTGACTAGCCTGTCCTGAGTGTCCACCCCAATTGGTAACAAGAAACTGGGTTTTTTTGAAAATATTTTGCATGCTTTAGGAGTCAACAGCAGAAATTATCAAAGGGTTGTGAAGTCCAGCTGGAGGTTAGTCTTGAGCAGTGTACCCTGCTGGCTGGCAACAATATTCTTTATTATCTTAACATGATTATCAAGTCCAAAGGAGAGGAATTAAGTTGGTGAAGGATATAGAGAACAAGATTTATGAGGAGGGGCAGATGGAAGTGGAGTTGCTTAGTCTGCAGAAAAGGAGGCTTCAGGGAGACCTTACTCTCTACAACTACCTGAAAGCAGGTTGTAGCGAGGTGGATGTAGGCTACTTTTCCCTAGTAACACGTGATAGCATGAGAGGAAATGGCCTTGAGTTGCACCACAGGACGTTTAGATTGAATATTACAGAAAATTTCTTTGCTGAAAAGATTGTGAAGCATTTAAACAGGCTGCCCAGGAAAGTGGTTGAGTCATCATCACTGGAGATATTTAAAAGATGTGGAGCTATGGTGTTTAGAAGTGAACTTGACAGTGTTATGTTTATGGTTGGACTTGATGACCTTAAAGGTCTTTTCCAACCTAAATTATTCTACGATTCTATGATGGGACAGAATGCACACTCAGCAAGGTTGTCAGATTATGCATCAGAGGGTTTTGCTGTTGTTCAGACAGACCCTGACAGACTGGAAAGAAGGTGCCTTGGACATCTCATGACTTTCACCTAAAGGAAGTGCAAAAACCTACCCCTGCAGAAGAACAAACCCATGCACTAATATAGGTTGGGGATTAAACTTCCGGAAAACATCTTTGCAGAAAATGTCCTGAAGTTGGAGCCAGTGATGTGCCCTTGCTACCAAGAAGGCCAACATCATCCATCATCCTGGGCTTCCAGAAGGGAAGTGCTGTCGGCAGGCATGGGGACGTGATCCCTCCCCTCTGCTCAGCACGACTGAGACACATAGGAGTGCTATGTCTGTTTCTAGACTCTCTAGTATAACAGAGACATGGACCTACTGGAGTGAGTCCTGAAAGGGCTGCTGACATTGTTACAGGCTGAGAGAGAGGAGCCGAGACTCCTCTTTTCTGGGGAAGAGAAGGATCAAGGTGAATCTCATCAATGTGGATACATACCTGATGGGAAACAGTAAAGAAGACACAACCAGACTCTTCCCAGTGGTATCCAGTGACACAACTGGAGGCAATCTGCATTATATGAATTACAGGACATTACACTTAAACATAAGAAAAAAATACTTTTTTGAGGGTGATTGGGTGCTGACACTGGTTACCCAGAGGCAACTGGAACCTCCATCCTTAAAGACCTTCTAAACTCAGAACATAATTCTAGGCAGTCTGTTCTAGTTGGCCTGAGTTTGAGCAGAGGGAAGTTGGACTAAATGATCTGTGGAGATCCCATCAAACCTCAATGATTCTGTGTGACACTATGATCTCTTGCTGAAAATTTTCCTTACTTCAGCCTCTGTAAATCTGAGATTATGTTTCTGTTTATTCTCTGGTTTTCTGTTGTTTTGACTATCTTCCGGGCTATGGTCAGTCTCCATGGCATATAACCAGAAAAGCACTGGTGCATGCAACCTGCTGCAACCCTGTTGACATCCTCTTGCTACCAGACCACAAGCTAGAAACAACACACTGCTAAGTGTGAACCAGTTTTATTGTGATGTCCCCTGTTATCAATACTAGTTTTTTCCTAACTTGGTGTTTCTACACACAAACATTTCTTTGTAGGCCTCATCTATATCAGCCCTAATACGTCTGTCTCTACACACTTAGTGCCAAGGAGGTACAGTCTGTGGATCTCTGCTCCTAAAAATCTCCCATTTTACCAAGGGATTGACAGGTTTTTGCATGGGCCATGCTGACATTTTTTTCTGTAGTGGTCCTGTTGGCCTTTTCCTTCCTTGTTAGGAAAGGGCTCAAGTTTTCTTTTCTAATGGAGAATTCTGTGCACAAACCTACAACAGTTTTCCATACATGTGCACTGTCTGCTCTTTCCCTCTTCTTTTTTCTATGGACTCATGCACAAAGATTTCAGATTCCTTCATTTAGTTTGACTTGGTTTGGTTTGGGTTTTTTTCTGGGAAGAAGTGAAGGATGGCCAACTGGCTATTATTCTTCTGATTCCCAAAGCCTGCTGGCAGGATCTTGCTCTTTGTTGCCCTTCTGCTATCGAATGTTGAGGTTGATGAAAACCTGGAAGAGAGAAAGGATGACTACGTGACATGGAGTCCAGACTCTCTTATTCCATGCACTAGAGCATATAATTGAAAGCTAATGATTTAATCACTGCCACCTCGCATGCTCAACCAGAGTAACAAGGTGAAAGAGAGACCTCAAGTTTACATTACAAAACCTAAAAGCAGTTATTTATTTCCACTGCAATTGCTGAATGAAATCTTTAATTTCTTGATTTGCTGCTATCTGGACCATCCTACAGAGGCTTCGCTTTCTGTGTAAATGAACAAGACATTAGTTCTGCAACCTTATGTTGTTTTCCCCCAAACTATGACTGAGTGAAGTAAAAAGCAAAATAATAATACTCAAGCTGCCAAGAAGAAAACCTTTAAAATAGGACTTCAGAAAGAAGAAAATTATGCTACCAGAGAAAAGGTTTTGCCAGCATTGGTACTATTCTGCTTCCACCACTTCTTGTGTGTTCACTGTCTATGGTTTGACAAAGACCCCCTGAAACAGACTTGGGAAGGAGTTATTGTACTATCTGCAGTTAATATTCTCTCAAAAAGCATTAATGTTAGAAGTTTAGACTGCTGAGAGGAAAATGTCAAGACTAGTGAAATCCAAAGGTATATACCTACTTGCTGCAGAGTGCCTTAACAAACCACCGTGTCTGCCATTCACAGAAGTGCAGCCTTTCAGTTGCACCACTGTAGTCTGACTTTCACTTTTCAGCCTTGCAGCCCAAGGCTGCTGTGGCAGGTTTTTTTTTCTCCATGCATCTGAAAGTGCTCATGGCTTTGTGCAGGCAGACTTTTAAAATATTGTCTTATTTTGGGTTCTGCAGAAAGTTATTGCCACTGATTTGTAAATTGTCCTTCCTGCTTTTCTACATCAGTTTCATATTTTTTAGCATCTAGCCTCATGCTAGTGAATAAATAGAATTTAGTGGATAACATTAGCGGATAGTAGTCTCCAGTAGCCAGTAAGCATTTTCTAATGATGCACATACACACGGGCTAACAGCCAAGTAATCAAAGCATACTCCCATCAACACTATTAGTACAATGCACAAGAGCAACCACTAGACAGTTTCAGTAGGTCTTGACACTATGTAGTTACTTTTGAAACTGTATTTGAGGAAAGCAACTGCTGCATTGGAGAATATACTCAGAAGAGGATGCTTGCATACAGAGATACCCACTGTTTCTTTTCCCAGTTCCACGTGTTAAGTTTTCCCTTTCCTCTCGTTCTTACTCCCTCCCGTTTTGTGGGAGGTTTTTCCTCCTTTTCTTTTCTAATTATAGCAGGCCATCAAATACATGCCCAATAAATAAATATTTGTGCATGTATGGCTCTCTTATTACCCTTTGTGCAATGTATTCCTACCAGAGAACTGCATGGGCTAAACAACTTGAAAACTTTCAGTTTAGTAGTGACATTCACAACAACTTTGTCTAGTTCCTTTATTGCAGTTGGAATTGCATTGGACTGCTCTGATAGAAACCCAACCTTGCAGAGCTGCCTCATCAATCACAAAGTGGGTTTGGAGGTTAGAATTTCTTGTCTAATTTCAAAAGCTTTCCTAAATGTTATTAAAGTCTGTGATCAAAAGCACAATAGTAATTTCTACTAGACTTTTCTGCCCAAATATGCAATATGGAACCATATCTGGCCCAGTATTTTAGGAAGTACTTTAGGCAGTACTTTAGGCTTTTCAAAGAATTCTTTATTCTATTACAGATACACCAATATTGACAGTTTATTTTCAATATTCATTAGTGGACTGTATAAAGCTGAAAATCTTCCAATGCCATGAATGGTTATCAAGACAAAATAAAAAAATATTAAGCAGAATGTAAACACTTAAATCCTTTGGCGCATGTTAAAAAAAGGATGTGGAAAATCAAATAGACTGACACGGGCACTCTTCTTGAAGGTACCTCTGGTCTGGGTCAGACCTTTAGGTTGCGAGATTAAAAAGAATGAGGAGAAGTAACAAAGGATGAGGTCAGCAAGCAGGTTCGTTGTAGAAAGAATAAAGTTCTTAGAGAATGATCTTTGATATTGAGGATTCTAAACTGTGGTATTAAAGCAGAGAACTCTTCCCTACGTCTTATGTTTCAGAGGTGAGAGGTGAGGTCCTTAATCAGAGGATGAAGACTGAAACCCCTTAAAAACATCATTTCCATGAAGGGGAAAAAGAACAAAATCTGTGAATTTTACATGTAAATAAAGTAAACTTATGAGAGGTGTGGGTATGTAGGTTTACACTGTGCCTTGACAGAATGGTTTTGTTTTCCTTTGATGTCAGCTGGTGTTTCCTGAGCAGAGATCCTCATTCTGTTGGCTATAAGATTCCAGAGGTCTCTGCAAACTTTACAGTTAATATAAAATGTGGATTTGAGCCCAGATTAATTATTGACTCTGAAGTATATTTTTTAGGACTTAGAGAAAATTTTGTAGATACCCTATGAGGTACTTTAAATGCATCTATATTATAATATGAAGTCAGACTAGGTTGCTTTGATTTTATATAATTGGGAAAGGTGAATCACAATTAAACCGAAAGCCCTCTTTGAAATCTTTTAATACCGTTAATGAATTAATTTGCACTCTGCTTCCTGACTACTTTACAGGTTTTCTAACAGGATTTGTCAAAAGCACACCAGCCAAAATGCTAACCATAGTATGACTGTCATTGGAAAGATATTGATTCAAAAATATGAGAGAAGATTATGTTGCCTTTCTGCTATATAGTCATTCCATGTGGGACATATGGACCGCGGGTTAGAGGCAGTTTCCCTGGAGGACAACCTTACATGTCCCTGCCGTGCTCTGTTATCGTTCTACAACAAATGAGGCAAGTGTTGTATAGGTGATTTTAATTTGGGACATAAATATCTTCTGTTCGCAGAATTCTAGTATTCCAGTAGAGTGAGTGAGGAACAGTCCTTAAAAAAACTAGCGTATGGTCACAAGGTTGGTGGGCACTGAATGAAGAAGTTATATATATATGTAAATGGGAGGTGAGTTTGTAATCTATGATAGTTCACTTCTGCAGTCTTTTGAAGATGCATAGTTTACTCTTGCAGAAGCTATGTATGGCTTTTAAAAGATAATCAAACACTCGACTCATTAGAGTATATGGCTTTGTACCTATACCTGCTGGGCTCCACCAGCAGGGATGGACAGTTGTTCATCCTCTGCAGAGGCCTTTCACACCTGAATTAACAAAGTGACTTATGGAATGTGACAAACTGTTATCACTCTGCACACCTGTGCTTAAGTGGGGCAGGGTGCTGCATAGCTGAGTGGCAAAGCTGCTGCTGATCCTAGAGGACCGGTGAGTACAAGAGATCCTGTACTTTATCGAAAGGTCTTTGGTCATTGTCTCCTCAAGGGTTCATGTGCAGTGTTTTGTCCCTTATCCAGTCTTTTTGATCAACTGTGCTCTTACTTCTTCAGCTTCTAGTCCCAGTTTTTTCTCCCAGTCATTTACAGATTTCCACTTTCTTAATCTGTTTTATTCTTCTATAATAAACTCTCTCCCTGCTCCTGATTTCTGTTTTGTTCAGTTTCATTCTGATAAAGGAAGGAAGTAAAGGAGTAAGAATTGAGATACATGAAGTAACTGCAATTCTTAGTAAAGTAAGTTTATTTAACCTGTGAAAAAAATACAAGAACTATTACAGACTGGAACCTGATGGGAGAAAATAAACAATTTACCTAATTACTAGAACTGTGCATCTAAAAATAACATGTTGTTAAGTCTTTAAGAAGAGAAGTGTGATCATACCATAGACAACTCTAAATTATTCAGAGGAAAGGAGTAGGGAGCTAAAATGATAAAGAAAAATTATAGGAAATATGAATACATGTAAATTGGGCTGTAGGAGTATGCATGGAAAGTGGAAGAAAGAAAAGGATGTTGACTGTTGAACTGAGAACATCTTTCCCATAAACTTGTTACTGCAATTAGTCATGCGTGAGCGATGAGGGGATAGAATTTTTATAACACATAATGTTTCCATTCTATTGAAAAATCAATTTTTAAAAAATATCTAGAAACTCCTCAAAGGGAATAAATAAAAAAAAATAAAGTTCAAACATTTCCTGAGCTTTTACTGATATTTCAAGGCTAGATGCGTTAAGCATTCTTTGCTTTTCATATATATGCATACATATGTCCCCATAGACAATTTCAAGTTGCACAGCCCGTTAATGATACAGTTTCTTATAGGCAAACCTTCTTTTAAAGATGTTTTATTTTGTATTCATTGAGGTCATCCTCTGTATCTCATCTTTGCAAGCAGCTCTCATTCATGTCATAGGCAGTTTAACAAGCTGAAGCTCCATAGCATTTTCTGGTCCCAAATGTCTTCTGACTGAGCACAGCATCCACAAAGCTCTCAGGATCTGCTGCATAGGGAATTAACAATGCACAACACAGTAGATAACTCTATAGAAAAAGATAATAATTGCTGATGTACAGTAACTGTAAAAACCTGATGAAGGCATTGGGAACTTGGACTCGTATAGTACCATTTCTTTACCAATCTGTTCCCATTTCACACAGTCCTGCTTTTCTCAAGGCACTAAAGTGAAAACATAGCTGCATTGATAGACGTAAATAAACTCAAGGTTTCTAAAGTGTTTTTTTCCATGTTTCTTTGCAGGCAGAGGGTATTACCTATCAGGTTTATTGAGTATTTGTGACATGCGGCGAAACCTTCACCACAAAGTACACAAGAAAGGAGAGGGTAAATCCTTTTTCTGTGGTGCTCGCTGCCTGTACACTTTACATGATCAAGGCACCTGCAAATTTTAATAAGAGTTTTTAGTATGCAAGTGTTATCTGTTTGAATTTGAGGTGGAGAGTATTATGGATTCTGGTGACTTTTAGTCAGAGATGAATGGAGAGATCCTGCAGAGCAGAATGACTCCCAGTTTAGTTTTTTCCAAGCTTTATAATATGGCATTTTTCAAGGCTTTTTGAGATTGCTAATATTTGCTAGATGTGTTTGGTGTATACATATGTCCAAAATAATTTATATTAAAAAAGTTTAGCTGCAAAATCAAGTGGCTGGGAATGAGGAAGTGTCTGAAAGAATGCTTTCTGCACAACCTAGATATTTTTTACTCTTCTCCTGCCTGCCTTCCCTTCTGGATGTGCATTTGGAGACAGAGTCAGCAGTGGGCTACTTACAGTGGAAGAACTGCAATGAAGTATTTTCTAGAAAGGGGGGATTAAGATCCTATGAAAAGTCTTTAGCTGTGTTGCTCATAGAATTTGTGTCTCTTCTCCAAGGAAACTGTGACCAGTTGCCAGAGCAGCACTTGCTGCTCAGCATCCAGGCTCTGCCTCTTGCCTGCACAGCCTCACATAGAGCCAGGCTTGATGCTGCTGCAAATAGAGCATAAAGCAGTGCTGTGTGTTTCTGTAGAGAGTGATTGTTCCCCCAGTGGCATTTGCCATTTCTCCCACATCCCATTTCACATCCCAAAGAAGGGTCTGTCCTGGCCCTCTGCTATGGTGTCGGTACTTTTTGCTGCAGAATTAGTCTGGGGACGCAAGCCGTTAAGGTGACAGGACATAAATAAAGATCAAATCACCTGGAATGAGAGATGGAAGGTTCATGAGATGCTGAGGAGGTAAATGAAAGCCCTCATTCACATCATGTTCACACTTCCCTCACAGTCTTACCTTTTAGTACTTATTTCTTTACCTCACTGACCAAACTCTACCAACATATTCCAGTCCTTTGCTTTCGCACAGACCTCCTTATCCCTCTAAAACAAATAGACAAGCAAATCTCATTAATACTGTTTGAACTCCCCCAGTCCTTCCTCCCACTAGTAGTTAAACTAGAAGATTAACTGTGCTTTAAAAATGGATCAGGTTTGTGTAGTGCACTATGCTCTGATTTAGTCTTTTTTAAAAACAAAGCAAATTCAAACAGAACAAAATCGTAGCTTTTTCACTGTTGACCACTAACAATGAGTTAGTTTTATATTTTTGTGTGCTCAGTGTGAGACATCAGGAGCAGATCTGTGGAAGCCTTGAGCGTGAAGTTGTAGATGAAATCACTTAAAGTTGTGCTTTTAACAAACAAGGTCCAGTGAAATTCTAAGTATTCAGGAGGATGGTGGCCTAACACTGTTAAATCAGTTGCCCCATGTCAGTGAGTGCTTTTGGTAGTAGTGCTTTTAACAGTTCTGAGTTTTACTTCTTTTGGACGGCCTTAGTTCATAAAGACCAGGTAATTGGGGTTCATGTCAAATTCAAATAATAAAGACCTCTGAAGGACTAGGTTTATGATGGAGAAGACAAAGCAAAACCCATGCTGGGCATAATGTTTTAGTGTTCAAATACTAACTGGCCTTTTTTTTCAGAAGAGTAAACTATTATTTCTCAAGTCAAAGCCAGTCCTTCTTTTTTCTGATATGGAAGATGTTTTCTTCCATGAACTCTGAGAATTCTATTTCAACCTTCTTTATTGAAAGAAGCTTGGAGCAGACACTTGATATAGTTAATTCAAGTTTGAAAAAATGATGAGGGATGTGGAACAGGGTTGAATGGGCAAGGATCAGAAAATGCCAGCTGTACTTGTCACAAATGAGTTGAACTAGATGATCTTTAAAGTCACTTTCAACCCAAACCACTCTATGATTCTGTGAAATGCAATTATTCTACCTTATGTACCTGCGTACTAACACCATTATTGAAGATTACAGAATACATGTGTCTGTGAGTTTATAAACACACCATTTCTAATCCTTCTTGATACTTAAACTGGTGTCTTAGCAGAAGTGGGATCTGAACACTCACAAAAAGCTTTATATATGGGTGAAATTCACTGTGATGCAGAAGCACGGACTTTGAACGGAGGCTTTTGACAAACTGGTCTTCTGGCTCGACTGACCGTGTACTAGGGGAAGTTCTAGGTTGCGTGCAGTACAAGGTCTCAACAGATGGAGAGATGAACTCTTCATCTTCTAATTAGCATAAAATATTTACTTGTTATGGTCTACCACCCTCCAGTCCTGATGCGAGTATTCTCATATTAACACAACAAGCTACTTTCGGTCATTTTATTGTAATCAGTATGTTGCTAGTGACTCCGAAATTTTCACTCATCTAATTTACAAGCTCACTTAATTGTCAGCTTTATTTCTCAGAAGCCTACCATTTGATAGGTGCTGTAAGATATATGAACTTTACCTGAGAGTCCAGAGACATAAAACTATAGAACCTTCACTTTTGTGTTTTATTTATGGAAGAGAACTGCTTTTCATGAATTAGAGTTGCTAGAGCTACAGTAGGGACCACTAAAATTTTATGGCTTTGAAATTAAGTATCACTCAGCAGTTTTACTAATCGTAACAACCATTCACAACCAGATAATAAAACACAATATGCTGAGAATAACTATGAAAAAATATGCTAACACAAGGAACAAATTTTGGGTAAATCTTAGCACCTTATCCAAGAACTTTTCATATTAAGTGTGTGGCTTATTGTCAGTAGATTCATGGAAGCTTGCATACCTAATCTTAGTATTGAGAAATTGTCCCTGTCAACACTTAATTCACCGTAAATCCACTAATACTGACAAAGGGGAGAACGCGTATGGATGCAATGAAACGTAACAATTACTATCTGTGGGGGAAGAATATTGCTGATCTTTAGTAGTTTAATATCGTAAATGCATCTAGAGCTAAGTGACAGGATGGTCAGTTCCAGAGTCATATCAATTGCTCATTTCTTTCACCTGAAGCAGCAACAACTTTCATCGTATTGTGTTTGTGGTGTTCCTTAATCAAAGAAATTTAAATAAATACTCATCCAAATCTGGTTCTGAATGCTGTACAAATTATCTAATTACTTCACAAAACAACCTCTGATCAGCTACCCATTTAAAAAAAACAAGTCATGCTGGATAAATTGCAGAAATTATTTTGAAAAATGCACAATTAGACCACAAAACCTGTAACTCTCTTGAGGCACATGGTCCCCGTGTAACATTTAAGCAGTTTTTGAGACAAAAAAGAACAGATGGTGAAAAAAACACTTTTCTCATGCAGTATTCTCTGATTTTATCCATTGTTCCGGGTGACTTAAATTGTAAACAGGATTTTAAATAAAGGAAACAAAAGGCACTAATGCCATAGCTTGATAGCTTTTTCTTCTTACTCACAACCAACTTCATCATGGTTTAATGCACTGCTGCTTTGTAAAAGAGCTTTTGAATTAATTTGTAAAGCCTTAGGGTAGCTTTGTTGTACTACTTTAAAAATAGCTTTTAGGAAATAGTTTGGCTCTACTGTGGACAAGAGTAAAAACAGAAAATCCCATTATACTCTAGTGGAAACTACTAGGTGCCTTACACTTAACTTTTTATAACCCAGGAAAATAAGTAGCCAGAACAGTCCAGCTAAAGGAAAAAAAATGAAGTAATGCTTTCCTTTTAGTTTGGGCAACATTCTCTCTGGACCATAGATGGATCTGGAAAGCAGACTACTCACATTCACTATGCACTGAGTTTAAGCTAAATGAGCCTTGCTGACCTGTACCCACCTGACATCTACGTATAGTCTATCCATATGTCATAAACATCACCTGCCTGTAATAGGGAGTTGACTATGTTTTCAGAATTGTATCTCCCTTTATTTTAAGAATAAGAATCTTAGAGATTGCTTTCTAGTATTTCTATTTTATGTGTTTGTAGCGAGCAATGTTGACTGACTGTTGGAGCTGATCTTTTTAGCCATTTTCAGAGCAAGCTCGTTGCAGTAAGACGCTTCCTTTTATAACCCCCATTTATTGTAAACAATGAGTGTTGTGATTAACTGAGCACAGAGATTTTACTAGCCAGTGTTTTGTGCCCTATCCACTATGAACCCTCAAGCTTATGTTCTTGGAAATCATAGCAGGGCTTCTCTGAAATGGCTTACCTTCAGCTTCCAAGGGAAGCTTCCACATATACTCCTAACTCACTTTAATTTAGAAGGAAATTAGTCTCTGGCCAGGTCTGATGATCACAGACAAGTTGATGAATCATAGACCATGCATGAAAGTGCTTCAGTTGATCTCTGCTGTCATATTAGAGTCCACACAGAGGAATTTTTTGAGATAGCTAATCACATGATAATTTCTAAAAGAGTCAATGTGCTTCAAACTGCATTTAAAGTTCTTCCTTTCTTCCTTCCTTCCTTGACCTCTACACATAAAACTGTGTTACCTACATTTGCTCATGATGTGCAGAGTTTTTATGCAAGAAACATCAAATGACACTGAAGACTGAAGCAAATAAAGTGGGTTTAAATATAATAGCATTAATTATAAGTGTTTATGTTTGCAAACAAGAAGTCTCTGTTTTATAGCGCAAGGTTTTATTAATTGAAAATTATAAAGAAGCAGTCCTAGGTGTACTAGTCAGAGAATGATGACAATTCACTGACGTAACGTGGGCACGGGAAACACCAATGTTAACATGTGTGAGCCGTGATAAAACACGTTAAGTGGTTGAGGGTGAATATTTTGGGGGGTTGTGTAATACCCAAAATCAGAATTTGATCAATTCTTGTGGATATTTAAAAAAGGTGAGTTGATCTAATTTTTGCTTTCCATCACAGCAGTATACAGGACTTCTTTTAGAAAGCCTGTTCAGTTTGCAGTACCATATTCAAGGGAGATGACTCAGATTAGGGCAGATTCAAAAAAGAGCTTCTAAATTGACCATATCACTGAACAAACTACTTTATAAATAGGATGTGTTATGTGCTTGCTTGCGAGGAATCAAGGCACTTTGGCTTTTTAAATTAACTTTTTATTAATTTTAAATTTAAAATTAAAATTTAAATTAAAATTAAAATTTTAAAATTTAAAAATTAATTTTAAATTAACTCATCAGCTGAGATATTGGATGGATTATAAGAGTTTATCCTAAGAAAAGCAGAATGCTCAACATAACAAAACAAAACTTTACTTGAGTCTCATAACCAAGATGAGGTTGAGGGGAGGATAAATTTTAGTTTTAGTTTCCATTTTCTTACGAAAAATTATCAAGATTTTAGCTGAACTAGCAGCATTTTGTTTGTAAGATTAGTTTAAGTTAAATTTGATAATGAAACAGCATTTGAAAGTGAAAAACAAAAGAAATATCTATTTCTTCAGGATTTAAATTTTTATATGTGTATATATAATTTTAAAATTATGTATATTATATCTTGTACATATATTCTATGTATATTTAAAATTTTATATATACATAAACATATATTTTAATATATTCATCATTATATATATACAAGATACATTTCTAAATCCAAAGATAGATAGATAGATAGATAGATAGACAGATAGATAGATAAATAGATAAAAATTTAGTAGGTGGCCAGTAAGAAGCGTTTCTTCTGGGGCTCAATTTTGGGGCCAGTTCTATTTAATATCTTCATCAACGATCTGGATGAGGGCATTGAGAGAACCCTCAATAAGTTTGCAGAGGACACCAAGTTGGGTGGGAGTGTCGGTCTGCTTGGGGAAAGGAAAACTCTACAGAGGGATCTGGACCAGTCGGATCAATGGGCCAAGGACAATTATGTAAGGCTCATTAGGTCTAAATGTTAGGACCTGCACTTGGGTCACAACAACTCCATGCAGTGGTACAGGAAGAGTGAATGGAAAGCTCCCTGATGGAAAAGGACCTGGGGGTGTTTGTCAGTAGTCAGCTGAATATGATCCAGAAGTGTGCCCAGGTGTTCAAGAAGGCCAATAGCATTCTGGGTGGTTTCAGAAAAAGTGTGGTCAGCAGGACTTGGTAAGTGACAACTGGGGTTGTTCGGTCTGGAGAAAAGGAGGCTAAGGGGAGACCTTATTGCTTTCTACGACTATATGACAGGAGATTGTACCAATGTATGTGGCGTCTTCTTCCAAGTAACAAGTGATGGAAAGAGAGGAGATGGCCTCAAGTTGCACCAGAGGAGGTTAAGGCTAGGTATGAGGAAAAATTTCTTCATTGAAAGGGTCATCAAGAGTTGGATCAAGCTGCTCAGAGAAGTGGTTGAGTCACCATCGCTGGAGGTATTTGCAAAACATGTTGATGTAGCATTTAGGGATATTGTTTTGTGGTGGACTTGACAGTGTTAGGTTAAGGGTTGGACTGGATGATCTTAGAAGTATTTTCCAGCCTAAACTAGCCTCTGAAATTATTCTTCTATTCTAAATGTGTATGACAAGCTGTGAAAACAGACTCCATTCAGTACCAGAATTGTCATTGCATTACTGATAGACTCAGCATTTGATAAGCTCTGAGTCAATATTTAAGGTCTTAAATAAATAGGCCTACCGATCTTCAGAACTGTGAAAACTGAACCTAATGTAGGTTTCTGTTGAGACTAACAAGGGATCTGGATAGCTAATGCTGGAAACTGAATTGCGAGAATTGTGGCTAGTGCTTTTACAAGTGAGAGGCTGAACCAAAATCAATTTTATTTACATGAACAGACTTAAGAACTGCAGCCTTAGATTTTCTTTCTGAGCCTCGATAACTGGGAACGTGGCATGCAGATGGAGGTTTGAGAGTAGATGTGGGAAGGTTAACACTAGTTTTATTCCACAGTTGCCTTCTGCAGTTACGCTCTGTCTGTCTTGCTGTCTTAGTTCTTGAGGTGTAATAGTATCAGTAGTGCATTCTTTACTGAGTTTCCCTCTCACCTCCCTTCCATTTATTTAGATTTTCAGATTTTGGATTTTCAGTCTCTATTTCTCCAGCTATCACAGTAGGATACAGATATTAGCTCAGAATTGTAAGCCGGACTTGAGAATAAACCTTTATAAATATAGTTTTTATGGCAAATTCAGGGCTAGGTTCTTGAACTCCTCTGGCTTGAAACTGAGAAGACAAGAGACTTGACAAGAGTGGATATCCATGTAACAGAGCTATGTAAAGGAGATACTTATGGTGGTCAAGTGACAGACCACAGGCAGAATCTGATTTGAGAGGTGATTTTATCCACTTCTTAGAAGTCTACACATGACTCTTGTGTCCGAATCTGCAAGGAGCCTGCAGCAGGAAAACTCTTCCATTTTACTTATAAATTATTTTAAAATTCAGAATATCTCTTAGAGACTTTTTGTTTAAAATGGGAAGGAAAATAGGTGAGATCAGGTAAAATGTTTACACCCAGCTGCTTTTTCTTGTCGTATGGTTCCATAATCAGTGTTGGAGAAAAAGAGAACAATGAGTAGGTACAGGGAATAAAACAGTGTGTTAGCGAGCATCAAAGGAAAGTAGGGACAAAGAGTTGGCACTTGTTCTGTGATCTCCTCATCCCTGCTCAAGCCTGAACTCAATAGCAGATATTGGGCATAGGGCCAGTGCGTGGCTATCATGTCTTATAGCATGACAGGAGAAGGGAGACTGATGAGGAAGGCAGGTCGAACATTCAGGGAAAGAAGCAGAGACCACACACTGGACTCTTTCACACGGACTCCTTCATGTGAGGCTGCTGGCTCTGGGGATAATGAGGAGGGGCACAGGGCAGTCCCAGAATGGTTACATCCCATGGATGCAAAAAGGAAGCCAACCAGCCTGCATATTAAATCCTGTACTGGCTCAGCAGCAAGTTTTGGGCACCTTTACAGAGAACTCCAGTTGATAAGATGCATGTGCTATGTCCGAAAGCTTTGCTGCCTTGAAGCAGTACCGGTACTCAGCTGTGAGTACAGTGACACTGAGAGATGGTGCCTTGCCTACAAGTGGGATAAGAAGTAGCTATGCAGTTTGGAAAAGAAATACTGAATGTGGTCTGCACATACATGTTAGGTGCTGTACAACCAAGACGGTATTTGAGGAAGAAGCTCAGGTGACCATTGTTAATGGGTGACTCATTACTTTTTCTACAGCCCTACGTTTGGCTTTTGAGAGAGGAGAGGAGCTGAGAGCCAGTACAGAAGACAGGGGGACATAGTTGGGTGGGACAGTGTTGGTGGCAAGGGCAAACAGCTAGGAGCAGGGCAGACAGCTTCCTTCTCAAAACTTGGGTGATGACCATGAGCGTGGAGGAGTTAATATTTCCTTAATGGCAACTCCACTTTTCAGCACAATAACTTCCGAGGTAGAACCTTGTGAATAAATCCCATAGAAAATGTCCTTTAATAATCTATTAAACTTGTAAGATTTTCTTCTGTGCATATGTGTATATTCTTGTAATGTGTATTTTTAGAGCTTGCAGCCTCTGAAAGTTATCAGTAAGTGTAATTAAGAATCACAGTACCATCACTGGTACACACAGACTCCCTGATATTTTTTCATTACCCTTCTTCCCCACATTCTTTGGTCATTTAGATCACACTGACAGGGTAGCAGGTGAGAAAATATCTGTGTCTCTTGGCTATCTCTGCAATTAATATGGCATCCCACACACAGCACCTCCGGAGGAGCTTTGTGTCAAGTGCTTGACTTGAATATCAGGCATTGTAACACTTTGGGAAGTATTAGGAATACAAAGATTATGCTGTGCCATTGAACCTTCTCAGAAAACACCAGCAGTGAGGGCTCGCATTGTAAGCGCTTTGGATTTATAACAATCAGGATTAGTTCATTGTTGGGAAAGGTGATTAGAAGAGTAAGGTTGACTCACATGTGGAAAATTTTGGCTTGTGTAGCGAACAAGTTAGACTGTGACTAACTTCTTTCAGATAGTGAGGATCCAAACCATAAGATGCCTTTTTCAGAAACATGAGGTGGATTATTTACATAGTTTATGTTTTCTTATAGGTGATTTTAAGCTCCATCTACTAAACTTTAGTGATGCCATGGTGTATTTGACAAGTAAGAGTAGGTGTAGGTATTGGGTCATAGGTTGGACTCTATGATCTCAGAGGTCTTTTCCAACCTTATGATACTGTGATACTGTGAATAGCATACTGTAAAGGTTACAGAATAAAAGTCAGGATACCACTCGGATGCTACAGCAGGTAAATAACCTTAAATACTTCAGAATGGAACTTTAAGAGATAATCTTCCTGGTGCCATGTGTCAAGGGGCATTTCCTGATTCGAGGAGAACTGTTCACTGAAGATCTGATCCCTTCTCTGTGAACTTTAGCTGCAAAATGCAGCACCCTGCTTTCCCTGAGGCACAGCTGACTCTGCTAGTGATGGATGAGGAAGAAGATGCCCCTGTGGGTAGCTTACACTGTTAACAGTCCACTCCAGCATCTGTTACAACAGATGTTTCAGGGAATTATGCTGATTTTATTCCAAGAAGGGACAGAGAAAGGAAAATGTAAGTGTGACCCGCACCTGTCATGGCAATTCCAGTTAGTGGGTTGCTACTAGGAGTACAAGGGAGCACATGATCTCCCTACATAGAATCAGGTGAAGCAGGCAGTACTGTCTCTAAGATGTTGTATTTAGCACACAGTAGGAATGTAAAACTGAGCTGATAGACAATCTGAGTGCAGGCATAGATATAAAACTCAATGTGATTTATTGTGGTTATTTTGGGGGGTTATGAAATGTACTATGGCTGTATACTGCTCTCTGAATACTGTTCTGAAGGTAAGAAGGTTATCTGTTGCTCTGAGGGGAAATTTTTATCCCTTCAAACTCCCATCTTTTTACTGTAGCGTTTCCTGAGCACTGTTTGCATTACATTCCTCCTTTATTGTCCCCACTTTTCATGCTCCTCTGGGACATGTTGTGTGTGGAACTAGTTATGACTGCTGTAATATCTAAAGTCTTTGAATTCTGCAAGAGGCTCTGGTATCATTAAAGACATCCTTTCACTGGCCTCCTGCCATGCTTTGCAAGGAAGCACAAAGGTGAGAAAGGTTAGTATTTCAGTATGGATAATAGCTAAATGTGTCTGAAAGGAATTGAAGGTTTTGTGCCTCTGCACAATGGTTATGTCCTTTCTGTGCAAGAGTGGCAGTGCTTTCGCATTCTGATATCCCAGGAGCCTGCAGCAGGCAAGCTTCTCTACTTTATTTATAAATCCTTTTTGAATCCAAGATAGCTGAAATCACAGGATTTGCTTCATGGAGTTTAAATAAATTTTAGTTGTTCCACAATCATATTTCTCTGTGTCCTCATTTGTTTTCTGCTTTGTCCTTACAGCACAATCTAGTTCTTTATCTGTTTGAAGAATGAGATACTACCCTTGATGTTACCTAACTTTATTTAGGAATTTTAATTATGCTGATTCCTCAGTCAAGCCAGCCAAGAACCTTAGATTGTGCCAGAATGCATATGGGCAGACCATCTTTTTGTAATGTGCATTTCCTGAGGTATCCTTGGATTCCTTGAGTCAAGATAATTAGTGCTTTTTACCAGCTGAATTTCCAGTCTGTTTTATGTTTCAGGAAATGAACTAAAAATATTCTATTTGTTTTACTCTTTACAGAACTGATATTTGACTCTGTTCTTATTTGGCTGCATTTTATTGTCACGTTTGTGACACGCAGTTAACTGTGCCTTTTATAGAGTTTTAGGTATAGGAATGGCATTGAAGTGTTCATTAAAATGTTTGTTTCTAGGGACACATGCTGCCAACTCTACTCAATGTGAATCTCTGCATTTTTGTTTTCCTTGACAAGCCACATCCTACCCTCCTAAAGAAAGCAGATATCATATCTCAGGATGAGGCCAAAGGCCACTAAAAATTACCAGTGATCAGTTCTTGATCTCTACTTTCAGCTGCTGGGAGCATCTCTGACACCCACAGCCAAGGAACCTTGATTTTTTTGGTGCCTTCAGCTAAGTCTTTAACTTTGTACTTTGCTTTTCCCTACTGAACATTTTTATCTTTGCTAGGAAGAAGCCATGTGAAGGAATGAGTTTTGAATTAATAAAATACCTCAGTTAACCTTACCTCCATTGAGAGTTAAATCCTCTTCACCAAAGATAAAAAAGGTCAGGTCTTTGTGTAGCACAGGTTGAGTGAAACTGTATCCCCTGCCTACATAATATTACAGGAGTTAACACTGTCTGGAAAATGGATGTATTCTGTAGGTCTCCTCAGATTAAAATAAGCACGTGACACACTTGAAAGCTAATTCCTATCCCTTTTTTAGATTTATGATATTGCTGTAATTCACAGGGTGGAAAATTTCTGTTGTTTTCAATCTTGGATGAAGGAAACTATATTGAAAAGACAGTTTTCCGAAGGATATCTATTGTAGTGATTCCTAATGCAGGAGTGGGATGGGGGAATCTGAGAAGTTAAGTGTGATTTCAAGGCTCAGAGGAAAACCAGCTGTTGCTCTGTGGGAAACTTCCAGAAGTAGGAGTGGGATCTGTGATTAATTCTCTCAGACAACTCTTCTCTCTTACAGGAGTTCTACCTGATTGGCCTTAGATCTTGTGGTCTTGTTGTGTTTTCTTATCTCCTTTCTGTATTGGATATTTCCAAGGAAGTGTTAGTCCTTTAGAGCTCTGACCATGTTGTCATCTTTCCAATCTCTTTCTCCAGTTTCTTTCCATGTTGGCACAAAATGTCTGCATCAACATCTAACTGTGGTGGCTGACTTGTACTTCCTGACAGAATTCATTGTAAGTATGATGCTTCCTACAATGTCATCAGTTTCAGCAGTGGTGGCCCTGCTTCAAATGCAAAGGATATTCAAGGACTTCTTAGATTCTTTTAGTATAATGTTTGGATAAACAGTTTTACTCACAGGAGAAAAGCTAAAGTAAAAGCCTTAAAACCACAGAATCATAGAATCATTAAGGTTGGAGAAGTCCAACCGTGATTGCAACACCACCATTCCTACTAAACCATGTCTTGAAGCACCACATCTACCTGTCTTTTAAATACTTTCAGGAATAGTGATTCAACCACTTCCCTGAACAGCCTGTTGCAATGCTTCAGCACTCTTTCACTAAAGAAATTTTTCCTAATGTCCAATCTAATCTCCCCTGGTGCAACTTGAGGCCATTTCCTTTCATCTTATCACTAGTTACTTGGGAGAAGAGGCCAACACTCATGTCACAACAATCTCCTTTCCAGTAGTTGTAGAGAGCAATAAGGTCTTCTCTTGGTGTCCTCTTCTCCAGAGTAAACAACTCCAGTTCCCTCAGCTGCACCTCATAACACTTGCGCCCCGGCCCCTTCACCAGCTTTGTTGCCCTTCTTGACATTTGCTCCAGCACCTCAATGTCTTCCTTGTAGTAAGGGGCCCAAAACAGAACACGGTATTTAAGGTGTGGCTTCACCAATGCCAAATACAGGGGAAGAATCCCTTCGCTACTCCCGCTGGCCACACCATTTCCGATACAAGCTAGGATGCTGTTGGCCTTTGTGTTCATCCGGGCACACTGCTGGCTTATGTTCTGCCAGCTGTCAGCTTCCGTCCAAAGTCCTTTTCTGCCAGGAAGCTTTCCAGCCACTCTTTTCCAAGCCTGTAGCCTTGCATGGAGTTGTCGTGACCAAAGTGCAGGATCCAGCACTTGGCCTTGTTAAATTTCATACAATTTACCTGGGCCCATTGATCCAGCCTGTCCAGGTCCCTCTGCAGAGTCTTCCTACCTTCAAGCAGATCAACACTCCCAGCCAGCTTGGTGTCATCTGCAAGCTTAGCGAGGCAATATTCATTTCCCTGATCCAGATCCTTGATAAAGATATTAAACAGAACTGGCCTCAAAACTGAGCCCTGGGGAACACTGCTTGTAACTGATCACCAACTGGATTTAACTCTGTTCACGTCTCTGGGCTTGGCCAACCAGCCAGTTTTTTAGTCTATCTGTCTAAGCCATGAGCCCTGCCCCCAGCTTCTCTAGGAGGGATAGTGGGGAGGTGGTGGAGTCACCGTCCCTGGAGGTGTTTAAGGAAAGATTGGATGAGGCACTTAGTGCCATGGTGTAGTTGACAAGTAGGAGTAGGTGAAGGTTGGGTCATAGGTTGGACTCGATGATCTCAGAGGTCTTTTCCAACCTTATGATACTGTGATACTGTGATAATGCTATGGGGGGTAGTATGAAAGTCTTTCCGGTAGATAACATTCACAGTTTACCCTCTTCCACTTCGGCAGGTCACCCGGTCACAGAAGGGGTTCAGGTTTGTCAAGCAACACATACCTTTCATGAACCTGTGCTCACTGGGCCTCATTCCCTGATTATTCTCTATTTGCCTGATGAGTGCACTCAAGATGAACTGCTCCATAGTTTTCCCTTGTACTGAGGTCAGACTGAAAAGCCTGCGGTTCCCTGGATCTTCCTTCTAGCCCTTTTTGAAGATGGATGTCATACTGACAAAACTCCAATCATCTGAGACCACCCCTGTTAACCACAACTGCTGATAAATGATGGAGAGTGGCTTGGCAAGCTCCTCCACAAGTTCTCTCAGTACTTTTGGGTGGATCCCATCTGATCCCATAGACTTGTGAGTGTTCAGGCGGCATAACAGGTAATTAACTGCTTTCACTTGGATTATGAGGGATTTATTCTGCTCTCTGCCCCTATCTTCCAGCTCAGAGGGCTGAATTCCCTAGACATAGCTGGTCCTGACTATTAAAGACTGAGGCAAACAAAGCATTAAGCACCTCATGTTTGTTTGCTTAGTTGAAACATAAAGTGCAATAATTTCAAGTTTATGGTTTCTCATCTTGTATAAAGGTAACATCCAAAACTCATACATATTTACCATTGTGTAACTTATATTGCTGCTTGTAAGTGTTGAGTCCAACAGGTCCAACAGGTCCAACAGTGAGAATATTACTGAAAAAAAAAAAATATATACAAATTACTCCTGTTTTGCTCTTGAAATGTGAACTGTAGCTTCTCTTATTCACTTTGTACTCCTTAAAGTAACAAAAATTAACATTCTTAACCCCTGTTGAGCTTCCAGAATTCCGTCTTTCTACATGGTAAATCTAATATTTCCCATGAAGATAATGAATTGAGAAGAGTATTTTGACTTAAACTTTTAGTGCACTAAAGTGACTTTTTCTTTGGCTGTACCCTTTAGGATTTGGGGAGTGGCAATTATTCTTTGAAGGTTCAGAAACTGATAGAAGACAGATTTTTTTTTGTAAAGTTTAGCAAGGGAAAAAAGGAAGACTTGCCCGGCTACATTAACCACTAAAAGATTTTTTCCCATTCTATTAGGACAGCTTCTTTTTCTGCTTAGGTACAATGCATACCTTATCAAATAATTTTTGTAAACTCATAGTATCCTGAAAATCTGGAAGTGGAAACCTGATTCAGTGAAGATCATGGATGCCAAATAGTAGGCCTTTCCCAGGGATCTGATACATTAGGCCTGTCTGCTGTTTTTCATTCTTTCTTCTCCATCAAAAACTCTGTCTTCATCAATTCTCAGTGTCTACCACGGCCCAGTTCTGTGTTTCCTGGACACTTCCTGTGGCAACAGTGACAGGTCAGCTATAACATATCAGAAGCCCACTCAAAGTTTCAATGCCAGATATGGTTCCTCAGTTGTAAGCACCCACCCTCTTTTTCCAAGTCTGACTGGTCTGTTTTCTAGGTCTGTTCTAATCTGACAGCTGAGGGGGTCATGAAAGGAAACGAAATGCACCCACTCACTGAGTAAATGTCATCTAACTTTGATAGATACTCTAGCAAAGATCTTACCATTGGCTCATGGTACCCAGGAGGCAGTGTGATCTGCCATCTTAGTGGGAAGAAAAAAGCCACAGAATGCCTATTTTCAAAAAAATGCAGAGAATAGTTTTAACTCCGTCCAATATGGTTGCTTTCTTATCCACAGCTTATCTGGAAGATGATTGCAACATCATGCATGTGATCTTGGCAAAGATCAAACATCATCACCATCTGCTGTCCTGCTGCTTCACCTCCTGTCCTGAAAGTGTGTTGGCTAATGGATAATCCAGTGTCATGGTTCTCATAGAATGATATCTAAAATTTTTTATGTTTTGGGCAATTCTTTCTTTTCTTCCACATTTTGATAGTTATAAACTGATGAAATCAAGCTGTTCCATCTCAATGAAAAATCAACTTTGTCTTAAACCGCCAGTAGTTAGGAAAGTTGATTCTCTGTGTGTGGTTACAACATACTTTATTGCCAAATCTGTCTCTGGTAAACGGCCAAAGAGTTAACTAAAAGTATTCAAGGAATATAGGAATCCTGAGTTGACTAGGGTAATTTTGACAATGTTTTTACCTTGAGATGACAGAAAAGCAGAAAACTGATTTTGAATCTCAGAAGTTAGAATCTATGTGGCTATGAGCTAGACCAATGAAGAACCAATTAAACTAGCTTTCAGGGCAATGAGTAAAGAAAAGATAAGAGGTGGTACATCATTTCCTTATCAGATGAGTGCTTTCTCTTTAGGGTTGCTCTTGACAGCTCCCCAGGATTTCCTACATGTGGTAAAATGCACAGTTGCCTATGCATCCTATGGATGAGTCTTTCTGTCATTTTTGGAGGGCTGGCTCTGGGTCTTTCTCCCTGCCAGCAGCCTCCAGCTCCCTGTCTGCTTGGCACCTCCCTCTCTTCTGCCTGTCTCTGTCCCTGGGAAGCTGTTTGCTCTTGGCATTCACTGTTGTTTTCACAATAGGCAAACCCCTCTGTTCCAGGAGGATCAACAGCTGCCAGGGCAAGGCTTCCTCCCTGCTATCCAGCTGCACCTTTCCAGAAGACACGGTGTAGTACAGAGCACACAATGAACAAATTAACAAAACACCTTCCATGATAAATCCTGAGGATAAAATTTAGAATTATTTAGGTTAAAAAAGTCATTAGAGTTACAAGTTGCATTACATGGCAGTCTGATACTTAACTTCCTTTGAAGCAGTACGTGTATGGAGGAATAGGATATGCATTCCTGCCTACATTGTATGTACAGAAAACCAGGACAAAATAAAACCCCTGCAAGCAGTAAAATAACACCTACTTTTCCACGGTGTTGTGAAAGCAACTTGAAAACACATCACTGATAAGGTGTGTTATCTGTTACTTATTAAGCACACAATTTGTTTCCTGAGGGATCAGAAGGTTTTTTTTAAGACTTCAGACTTCGAGCCACTTGTGTCACGCTGCAGAGTTCCCAGACTAGCCATGTTCTGGGGGGCAGGGGGGGGAAAGTTACATCCTTTACTGGTCACCTATCCAGAGTGCTTGGTAACTGAGAGTTTTCTGATGAGTTTGAAAGCAGGTGTTTTTTTATAAGATCTTCCTAGCTGATGCCATCCAGCGTAAAATGGGTTTCTATTCTGAAGGGAAATGTGAGGTAGATTGTGTAATGCTGTTTTTCTCTCTCTTCTTCAACGTTTGTTATTGATTTCAATTTGAAAAGAAGCTGTGAATATTTTGAAAATAGTAAATCCTTGTCAAAATAGCTATTGACGAAAGGCTTCAGAAAGTGAACAGCCAAAATACAGAAGATGTAGATGGCATGGTGTCAAAGGTTTAAAACAAAGTAGATAATGATTTTTTTCCAAACCATTGAAGAATTTTTTTCTTTCTTTTTCCTAAGTAAAAGCCTATTAGAGATTCACTAAAGCACTGAAGCATTGGACAACTAATCATACTGACTGACGAGGGAAAGTATATGCTTGACAGCTACCATTCAGTAAATATAGCTTGAAGTTAAATTATATGTTTTGAAAAACAGTGTTTCCTTTCAGGACTTTTTAATCCATTAAACCTTTTGTCACAAAATATGACTGATGCCAAGAACTTACTAGGTGTTAAAAATGATGAAACATTTATGTGGATGGAGAGAACATCCACACTCCCTATAGGCTGGACTAAGATTGATATTATTTTTTTATTAGGATTGTGATATTTGATCTTCTAGTTAAATCAGTGAGAATGGCTCAGGCCTACGAATTCATGTTCAGAGAAAAATCTACCCACCAAATTTATGGAGCAGAAGAAAAAAAAAATCAAGCTATTCTGAAACTGTTTACTGTAGGATTTCTTGTGACTTCCTGTCAAGAACCCAGCCCCAGCCAAGTTTAAGAGGAAGGTGATGGATTACTTGCAAATGGTTTCAGTAAGCATAAAGTCATAAGTATTGCACCTTGAAATTCATCCCTCTCTTGACAGGTTTTATTACTAAGGTTTGTAATTTTCTTCTCCTCTTCTGTTCCCATTCCCCGATTTCCCTTCATTAATTTCTTTTAGCTTTCTGTGTGAAGCTATTTTGAAATATAGTCAAGTTTTTCTTGCCTGTAATATGTTAAATTCTTGTAATTTCTTTCTTTCTTTGTTTTATCATTTGCTCAAATATTGTTTTTTCTAATTGTAAGACTACCTGCTGATAATGCTTACTTTTTCAAAATGTCTGAAACATCTGCTAATTTTATATCTTCTGATCTTAGACTAAGTCTCTCTTTTCCTAGAAAATTCATGGAGGTTTTTTTCTGCCACTGCTCTAGATAAAGGTTTTATTCAGTCATTAGTTCTGAAAGGATATAGCAGAGGAGGAGAAATGAAACTGAATGCCTTTAATTTTTTCTCCAAAATAATGATAAATCGTCTTCTTTCCTCATTGTTGTTCTCATGCAGCATCCTTGCATTGACAATGATAATAGCACTTGTTGGTACACAATGTTCCTCTAAGCTTATTATGGTTAATAAGCTGCAGTTTTATGGTTAACTCATACAGTACCTATATAGCTCCTGCGAATTATTCGAGCCTCTTCTTTCATAAACACAAAGAATAGAGGACAACTGTTTGTTTTCCTGACAGATACAGTTTCTTCGCTGTTATTATTCTCAGAATTTCTTCAAAACTGCTATCTGTGGGATAAGTTTTGCCTATTGTGTTTGCTCTTGGTATCTGCAATAATGCTAGTCCTAGTGCCCTAGAATAGTGAGGTGTAATGCTGGGATTTAGTGTTACTAATGGAGAGGAAAAGAATCTCAATCCACTCACTTCTCTTGTATTGGCTTTTTTGATTGTTTTTCCAGGCCTTGGATTCTGTGTTTGACGTCCACTTTAGAAAAGATAAACTAGGCCTTTCTGGCATGGATGCCACAGAAAAGGGGAAACTAATGTGTTTTTCTCACTACAAGAATGAGGAGGTGCCTAAAGGTATTCTGGCAGCAGGTCTATTAACTCAAACTTGAAACACAAGTAGTTGCAATATCACAGGATGTTACAGATCCCCAAAATATGAAGGGTTTTCAATTTATTATTACGCAAATATTTGATAATACAGTCACTGATGACTGTTAAAAAGTGTCTGAATAGATCTCCTGGTTCAGAAAATTCCTGTGCTACTGAAAATACTTACTGTGAGGAGGATAGTTTTGTACTTCCACCTGCTTCATCTCTATCTCTCTGCAACTAGCCACACTCTAAAGCAGGAGACAGGACGCACGAACCTTTGCAGTAACAGTTGTTACAGCATGTTTGGAAGCTTTCATTGTTGACCTTCTTCCCAACCCTCTTCCTTAATCAATACTTGTCCTCTCTTCCTGGTTATTCTTTTTCTGAATGCAGACAAAATTACTATCGTAAGTGTGGGATAAGAACTTTTCAGAGATGTGTTTTTCCTGAACAGAAATTTTATGTTTGGTGTCAGTAATCATATGCTTTTAAATTGGAAACCCCTATTACTTAGCTGGAGTCTATTATCACTATTTACCTTTATTAAAGGGCATTCTATTTCTTTTGTATATCTACAGATCTATGTTGTTCAGACTGCTCAGATGGCTCCTGAATCAGCTAGTGAAAAATTATGGTGCAGCAAAAATGACTGCATTCTTCCTATTGCAAAACCTGCTCCTTCCATTCTTGCGCCCTTGTAATTTGCTACCACTCATCTTCTAGTTGTAGAGTATTTTGACTTATGCAGAATTACTTAATTCCATCTTTCACCATGCATCAAGTAGTCATAGAGAGAGTGTTTTCAGAAGGCTAAGGAGTTGCAGTTTTGTGATAAATGAGCCATGGCTATCATAAATGTATCCCCTATATTGATTGCAGGTTACTCCATAATTAAAATAATAAAATAAATTATAGTGACACATAAAAGACTGGAACTCAGAAGGGTGAGACAGGCAGCCCATAGACAGAGTAAGAATACAATCTTCAAGAACAGAATGCAGCCATTGAATTTATATTCAATACTTACAGAACATAACACCACCTTCTAAAACTGCAGACTAAACAAAAAAAATTTAAAAAGTGTAATTGGAAAAAAAAAAGATTCAGAGTTCAAAATAATGCTAGGACATTGCCAGAGAGATATTATCGACTAAACTTGCGTAAAAATCTGACTGAAAAACTAGTAAAATATAGAATGTTTGTGGAAAATAGTTTAAAACTGCACTTTGGCCAACCAATCATATACATTTGGTATTATACCTATTTGATATAAAATATAAAAATAAAGCAGTAATTTGTGTCCTTTGTAAAGCACTGATGGACCCACATTTGAAGCATCAGGTAGTTATTTTGGCTTTATAAGATTAGTTGAACAACTGAAGTGAGTTACTGAAGAAATATCAAATGTAGCTGTGATAGAAGCCCTCATGAAACATGTTTCTTTATGAAGCCTACCACTCAAATAAAGTGATCATGCAGCAACATCAAATGTGGCTTGACTTTAAATTAGGTACTGAAAATCAGGAGGTTTTTTCCACTTGAGTGAAGTCACTACCTAACTGGTCTGTAGGAAGACATTTGTCATAGAATCATAGAATGGTAAGGTTGGAAGAGACCTCTGAGATCACCAAGTCCAACCGTACCAGCCTCCCCACTAAAACATGTCCCTAAGGAACTCATCCACCCACCTTTTAAACACCTCCAAGGATGGCAACTCCACTATCTCCCTGTCCTAACTGTACTTCCAGAGAAAATTCGAAGACACATATTTTTTACCCTTTTATTTAAGGAGTTGGACTAAATGGCTTTTAAAGGTTCCTTTCAACCCAAATTATTCTATGATTCTATAATACCCTGATGTCAATGGGAGGATAAATTTTTTGGTACATGCAGAGCACCCTGGAAAGACCACACATCCAACAAATTTATAGCACAAGAGATTTTTCCTGCTCAGCTTGACCTGGTTACTGCTCTGGTACATAGTGATAAATGCGAAGTCATCGTATTGAGTAGTGAAATGGCTGAGGCACTGCTATAAGGAAAAGTTTTGACAGTTTGTATGTGGGGATGTCACACTGCAGGGGTGGCCAGTAGAGATGATGTGGAGAGGGGCTCTTTCCTTTCAGAAGCAACTGGTGCTACTAGGCTGGCCTGCACACACAAAGCTGTTGAATGAGAAATCCTCAACGCATGTCCTCAGCTTGCCTTTCCTTGGTGTATTAAGGGGAATGCTGCCAAGCGAGGAATAATGAAGGGCAACAAAGCTGGTGAAAGGTCTGGGGTACAACTCTTATAAGGAGGGGCTGAGGGAACTGGGATTGTTTAGCCTGGAGAAAAGGAGGTTAAGGGGAGACGTTATTGCTCTCTACAATTACCAGAAAGGAGGCTGTAGTGAAGTGGGTGTTGGTCTCTCTTCTCCCAAGTAAGAAGTGATAGGATGAAAAGCCTCAAGTTGCACCAGGGGAGGTTTAGATTGGATATTAGGAAACATTTCTTTAGTGAAAGAGTGGTGAAGCATTGGAACAGGCTGCCCAGGCATGTGGTGGAGTCACCATTCCTGGAGGCATTCCATAAATGTGTGGATGTGGTGTTTTGGGGTATGGTTTAGTAGGCATGATGATGTTGCACTGACGGTTAGACCTGATGATCTTAAAAGTATTTTCCAATCTTAATGACTCTATAACTCTATTCTATGAGCTACCAGAGAGCCTGCTGTACCTCAGCCGGAGAACAGAGTGGCTCCTGCCTTTCTGGCACAGGGACAAAGCTCTCCATGCCATTGTCACATCAGTACAGAAATCCTGGCATCTGTAAAGGCTAGAAGGGGCATAAATATGAGCACCTCCCCATGAGCCCTTGTGGAGTACAGCAGAGCATGGCCAACTTCAGTGATCAGTGGAAACTAATTTCACGCCAAGTTATTATATTTATCTTCCCAGACTAACTGCTTGACTTCATGATCTCAGATGCATAGCTAAGCATCCTACCAAACATCTTATATGGATTTAGCATCGATCCTTGGGCTCTCTTGTGCTGCATGACAACACCTCTGCTCTGTGTAACAGGAATGTCACCTTAGGAGGAAAAGATATAGTCTAATTTTAATAACATCTCCAATGTCTAGTTGAAATGCAGGTAAGAGGGAGCCAGTAATATAGGAGCTGAAAAAGCAGAAAGTGATTAGTGATGGATGTAAATGTCAGCTTTTCTTCATATGGAGCTATGTCAATTTAGAGTTGTGCTTGCAGTACCTCTTGCAGTAGATGGCTTAAAGCAAGTCAGTCCTGCTGCTTGCTTTAGATGTGATATTTAAATCGCTTGAGTATACTCTTGTGCTTTGCGTTAGAGAAAGGACAACTGCTGTCTTCACCATAAGCAAACAACCTGGACGTATATTTCCTACGGAAAGACTTTTTTTAAAAGAGTTTCTTGAGATTGGCTGCTAGTTAGACTTGCGGTTCATTTGGCAATGTGGTTCATTACAGACAGATTTCTCCCTCTGCAGAGCTAAATACCATCTTCCAAAAGCAGGACATTTGCATACATCTCAAATCTTTATTTACTAGTTTCCACTCTTCTCTAGAATAATTTGATCCATTTCTGCAATGTGTCAGATTAAACTCACTGACAGAAATTATTTAAGATTTTCAATATGCTGTCTTTCTCCAAGTGCTCCGAGGGAAGACTGAATATTTATTCTCAAAGGTCGCAGCTCTGTAGCCTTTGAAATGTCCCCCTCCCCATTCTAGACACAGTTCTAAGTATGATTTGATAGATCTAACCGATGAAAGAAAGGTGTCAGTAGTAGTAGTAGTGAACTTCTACTCAAAGTTACTTTAGTGCATGGTCACTATTGCTTGTGTTTTTTTCTGAGGAACGGGGAAAAAGAAAAAAAAATACTTTTTTGCTTTAAGAGAAGACAAAACTAAATTAATCTAAAGTTATCAGGACTGCTCTAAGTCCTACAAAGTGTTTCCATGACGTTTAGTAAGATTTGAGGGTACCCACAGAAGGCAACAAATGTTATGGAGATTTTTAATCCAGCTTTATGAATTTTAGCTTTCTTTCTTGTGTCAAAACTCAGAAAAAACATGCACCCATTATCCTTTGCAACATATACAGGAGAGTCATTTAAAGGGAAGAAAAAAATTCCTGCTCACTTTGTATGTATGGGTGTCTTTCTGTCTGTGCCTGTATATCTCTCAAAAAATATGAGAAAAGATTAATGCAATCTATAGTGCAATTTCTCAGTCTAAGCATTAAGTATAATTTAAACGACATCATCTCTTCCTTGATATTTACAGGATGAAAAGGTCAGAGGTAGAAAACAGAGTAAGAAATATTCTACATTACTAGAACATCTTTTGTTTTGATGTTCTCATCTTCCTTTTCACTTTATATACCACTTCTCTCAATTCTGCTATGAGGCTTTACTTCTTGCCATTTTTACTGGGGTTTAATGTGCAGTTGCTTTCACTGATGACCTAAAAGCTATTAGGAATATAAAATGTGAGATGTTTTGTGTGTATAGCACACAGATAACCATAATCAAAATCTATGAAGAAAAACAAAGAAGGCTGACATGATCACACTGGTTCTACCTTAAGAGCATTTGAAACCTCCTGTTGACGTGAAGTGCTTTTTGTCTAGAATTCACTATGTGTGACAACATGAGAACAATTCTTGTTGGCATTAAGTAGAAATAAAGACATTTTGGAAGTAGGGTTACTAGGACCAGTTTTAAAATTGGCTTTGACAACAGAAAGTATATGTCTGTGCCAGCACCGTGTCAAAAGTTCAGGCAGCTGTGAGTGAGCTGGTGAATTTACACATTTGATCACTCCTAGTAAATTTCCCAAGAGACTATTAAAGATAGAGTAGAAGTAGGAAGTCTGGAGTATGTTCTTGTTGCCCTTGATATTCTGTACTTACTCTCAAAGAATAAACCTGGCTGGTTTACGACGAAGAAACCTGGAGGAATGCAGCTGCCCATGTGGGAAGGTCAGTGGTAGGAGAAGGACTGCGGCGTATTGTACTATTGTCAAAGGGAAGCCATGGAAGAAAGGCAGATAAAGAAAATCACTCGTAACCATGGTGTCCAACCCATTTTTGACAGTAGGTAAATCTGCTCCCTCCTGTATAGAGTTGTTAAATACAAATTAGTAGCATGTTATAGATAAATTCTGAGAATCTCACAAACACTTAACCACCTTATGAGTATTGTTTTGATGACTTTCCATTGTAGAAATGTAGATTAGCCGCTTATTGAAGTGCTGCATTTCATTAATTTGTGTAAATATATTAATCTGAATAAACAGTTACCCTCATCTGAAACAAGTATCAGCTTCTCCATCCCTCCTTTCTGTCTTCTTTTGTATGCATGGAAAACTGGTGGAAAATTATCAAGATTTAATGAAAAAGTAACTTCAGTTTTAGTCTGCGGTAGTGAGTCTCTTCTTAGTGGTCATGCTACTCATTTTTATTGTTTTCCTTAAAGTAATCTCTACCTGACAACCCACCATTTCTTTCTCGATAAGGACATGCCATGGAAAGGTTTATTGTTACACCTTTGACCTTTCTTATCAATATACTTTGCATTGATGGCTTGACTGAGCATATTTGTTTTCTCTTGAAAAGAATTATATTCGTGAAAAAAATGAATTATGGAAATCAGACATTAATTGCAATTTTGCAGCAAATTCATCACAATTTTTTGAGGGAAATTTTTAAATATGAAATTCTTTGTTTCAATGTTTTGCAGGAAAATTTTAATATTTTCATAATTGTCCACAATGAAAAGAAATTAAAAATATCTTACAACAGAAGATTTTTAAATGAAGTCTTTTAAATTAACCTACACTTTTTCTTTCCCATTCTCTTTTAACACCACCCAAATTCTGCATAAAACTTGTTTCAGTTCAGCACGAGCCACTCTTCTCTCTGCTGTTCAGCCACCAAAGTGAAGCATCCCCTATTCCCTGAACTCTGGCTGTTTGCAAATTCCAACTTTTTATGTCAGCTTCACTTCATCAGTTCATACATTTGAAGGCCAACAGGGATCACTAGATCACTTAGCCTGAGCTAAATATAACACCAGCAATACAATTTCACCTAGTTAGGCTCTGTAGTAAGCCAAATAACTCATAATGGGCTCAAGCTTAAGTCCCTGAACAGCCGTCAGTCTTGATTTGAGGATCTCAACCACTTGAGAAATATCATCACTTTACTTGATGGCTCTGATAGTTAATCACCACCACAATTAAAAAATTGCCTCATTACAAGTTTGAATGTGAATAGCAGCAAGCTCAAGCCATTGAATCTTGCCTTTCTCTGCTAGATGAAAGAGCCCATTGGTGTCCAATTTTTCTCTCAGTTCTGCATAAAATACACAGTTTTAGGTCAATCTATGCCAGAATAATACAGTCAGCCTCAAAAGATGTCACATTTGAGAACACTTAGGCATTGATGTTCGGATGCTCTCTTTTCTATCCAGGTTCTGCAAAGTCTGCTTAAAACAGACAATTTGGATGTAACATTTGGCTTCTAGTTAGAAGCATCATCACTGAGAATGTAAGTATTGCATTTTTAAACCTTCTTTCATAAGGAAATGAGAATTTTTAAATCTTGCTATTTCTTTGTCCTTTCCATCTTCTTCCATCACTTCCCAGAGAACTTGGGAACGTACTGAATAATTCCAGCCATATGTGATAGTTCATTAAAGATCATAAAGCTTTTGTGGTTCTTAAGCTTCTTATAGAACACAGGGAGGAGAGAGATATCTGTTCAGTTTGTTCCTCTCTAGCTATTCTCTCCTAGAACAGTGAATAGCTGCTCTAGCTTATTCAATTTAAGTTGATGCCAACAAGCCGATCAGTACTGGGGTGGTTCAGAACCAGCCACATTAGATGCCTCTTTGCCATCCGACAACCAGGAGCTGTGGTAGCAGTTTAAATGATGATGAAGAGAAGTGATTGTTCGGGCATGGTGGGAGGAGGTACTGCAGAAGGCAGGAATCAGAAAGATAAATGCTGGAGTTTCCGAACTGGGACAGGTTGGAGGAGATAAGAGGGTCTTAGGAGGTTTTCTAGAGGAAACCATTTTTCTTAGTTTCTGACTCAGACTTACTACTAAAACATATCCCTGAAAAACTACTACTGTTTAGTAGTGGACAGGTACGGTTGGACTTGATAATCTCAAAGGTCTTTTCCAACCAAGCAATTCTATGATTCTAAAAACCAAAAATTAAGATTTCTTGTTCTTTTATTTTTTACCTTCTCCTTTAAATATCTTTTCTCCTCTGTCAGGCTTATTTTACAGACCATAATTTCCTTTCACAATTAAAACATGAAAGGAAAATAACCTTTCAGAACTAATTAACGAAGATTATAACTTGGTAGATTAAAATGCATTTAAAATAATTAACTGAGCCATTTACTGGTTGGAATTTTCACAGCTTCTTATTAAGGGTTTTCGGTAAAGGGTTAGCCCAAAACTAATGTTAGGGTATAAATAGGTGTCTGCTGAGTTCCTGACAGAAACTTATAATGACCTTATTTCACTTCCAATTCAAAGCAATTTTTTCTTTCTAAAGTTCTCTCTGCTGCATACAACTCATACTGAAAAAATGACTGAAGACTTTAAACATAAAACAGTGTCTTTACTGAGGGACTCCCATTCTGTGGGAAAAGGACACTTCACAGCATCATCTGGTATGTGTAAGAAAAAACAGGATAAGTATAGGAACTGAGAAACGGACTCCTGGCAGAACTGCTGTATGGGCTTCAAGAGCAAATCTCATAATTCAAAGTAGTATTCTTGGGGAATCTGAAAAGAGATGATTTCTCAAGTAGGTTTTTTTTCCTGTCTCTCTTTGCTTTTCTAGGACTCTCATCATTCAAATCACATACTTTTCTTCAGTCTGATCCCTCAAAAAACCTGTGAACCTTTAAAAATTATTTTTCAAGTGAAGATGAACTAAACTTCAAAGAAAAATTCTGTTTTGAAGCCCTATTGTTGAAGTAATACATTTCTCAGTTGCCAAAACCTGTAGAGGATTACTGTAATTTTTAAGGGAACTCTAATAGGAAAGGCAACCCTCTATCCTTAATATTGTGCATAACCCCATTCGGACGTGCATGTTTAAGGCCACAAAAGCCTAAGCTGTTCAAAGATTTAGCTGAGATGTATTTTAAACCAGCTTCTCTTCCCCTTAAGCAGTATTCATAGCAACATTAACTTCTCTGAGAGCTGCCTCATACCCTAGAGTGTGGCTACTATAGCCCAATCTAAATACTTTTAAAAATCAATAGAAACATTTCTCTTAAATTTATTGGTGATTGGTCAGTCTGTAATTCAAGTACCTCCTAATTACAGAATGTCTTTGGCACAACTAACACAGAATAATGTGTCCCATGTTAATCTTCAGTACCCAGCTTTCCCATCCTGTGCGATAAAGAACAAATGGGCAAAACATTAGCATTGTGTTTCTTGAGCAGTCTCTTTCTAACCTGAGAAAAGTAAAACAATTTCACAATTTTAAATAATTGCTAAAATTGACCTTTTACTTTTCTAAACCACTCTGTCATCTTTTCTGAAGTGTAGTTATCTTAGTCAGCACCTGTATTTCAAAAGCACTTCATTCAAGCTTCTCAGATCGTTAAAATTTACATTAAACTTGTTTGTATCAGTTGCCTCTGGTTGCAGCAAAGGAGTAGCGAGGGATAATGAAGCATGGCAGAGCCAGACTACATAATGGCTGATCACAGACTTTAGTTTAAAAGGGACATAAAACCTCCACCAAAACAAAGAGTAATATAAATGTGACAGTGAATGAAGTCATATCATTAAGCAGAAAATGGGAGATCAATGCAGAAGACAGTACTAGTATTGGTAACAACAATAACTGGGCTACAGATCAATTACTGCCTAGTCAAAATGGAACAAGCAGTAGTCAGTTAAACACAGCCATGTATAAAGTATGCGTAAAGTAATGGCAAGACTATGGGCAACCAAATGGAAGAACTAACACGAGAGGTGTATGAGGTGAAATTCAATACAGAGTGGCCATACAGAATGAGGACTCAAAAGGAATGACTGAAACTGAACTATGAACTGTGTGTTGTTCATGAAGAATTAAATGAGGGGTTAAGTATTCTCTTGTATTTTCTTTAACTGGCAGTACAAAACTAGAAGCAGAAACTCCTTGAACTGAAATCATTGGGGGAAGAGTGAAGAAAAATTCTCTTCCAGTAACGAGCAGTAGAAGCCTACTGTTGAACCCCATCACCAGATCTGCTGATAGTACAGGCTAATTTTTCTGCTGAGACAAATGCTATTAGAAAATTTATCCTTATGAAAAAATGTTAACTTCCAAAGCACTTGTTTGGTAATACACATTATTGCTAATCCTAAAATCTAACAGTTTTGGATATAACAAGATTTTTTCAGTTATATATCAATTGAGCCATAAATCAAGAACAGCTGACCCTGCTTTACACTTGCTCTAGATAACTGATGCATCTATAAGAGACTAACTATGGGCAAGAAAGTCTGGATAAACTGACCACAAGTTTACTGTTTCATTTTGGTGGAAATACAAACAGGAGGACTAGTTCTGTCTGGGTATTGTTAAGAGAGGAAACCTTAAGGAAATAAGCCTAAAAGAGCTTGGCATTTAAGTGCAGAAAAGGTCTCAAAGTTGAAGGTGATTATACTACTAAGCACCTTTACCTTGGTCAAGGGAAGAGTTTGCAGGAGAGAGCTCCAGAGGAAAAGAGGAAGATATTAAAAACTATTAGACTACATTTAGAGAATAAGAAAGTCTATGCACTATGACAGAAAACGGCCCAAGGTGTCAAGGAATGTAGGGATAAAACGAGAATCATCATAAGATGATTCAGAGAAAGAGGGAAAGGGAAGGAAGGAAGGAAGGAAGGAAGGAAGGAAGGAAGGAAGGAAGGAAGGAAGGAAGGAAGGAAGGAAGGAAGGAAGGAAGGAAGGAAGGAAGGAAGGAAGGAAGGAAGGAAGGAAGGAAGGAAGGAAGGAAGGAAGGAAGGAAGGAAGGAAGGAAGGAAGGAAGGAAGCATAAAGATTGTAATGAGGAAACATGGATAAGAATGTTGGGGAGGAGTCAATACAGCTCTTACAAAGCACTTCACAAATGTGTCAGTTATTTGGAGCAATCACTGGTAATGTGAGCAAGCAGAATCCAGTTCATATCTGCTTCTCTGACTGAGACTTGTGAGTCAAGAATACTCTCAAAGAAACTATTTTACTATTGGGATGATAGAATAACTACATAGATAAGTAACTCATCAAAGAGGCAAAATATAAGGACTGGAATTGATGTTCAGTTCTCTCAGCGCAGCAAAACGTATAGATGTATGAAGTTATCTGGGGTATGAAAAATTACAACCTATTGCAGAGTCGCAGAAGGGCATTGTGATACTAATTGACTGAAAGAAATAAAATGACAGGTGGAACTCAGCAAGATATTGAGGGAAAAAAATCCTACCTTTTCAGTAGGGAATGGTCTGTTGTGGTTTAACCCGGCAGGCAGCTAAAACCCACAAAGATATTCATTCACTCCCCCGACATGCAGTGGGATGGGGAAGAGAATCTAAAAAAGATAAAATTCGTGCATTTAAATAACGAAGGTTTAGTAAGACAGAAAAAGAAAAGGTAAATAACATCATTACCATCAACTACAATAACATACAAAACAAGCAATGCACAGTGCAATTGCTCACCACTCACTGACTGGGGCCCAGCTAGTCCCTGAGCAGTGGCTGTCACTCCCTGGCCAACTCCCCCAAGTATTACTGTTCGTCATATGGTGTGAAATATCCCTTTGGCAAGTTTGGGTCAGCTGTCCCGCCAGCAGAGGCAGGGTAGCAAAGGAAGCTAAGAAGTCCTTGGTTTAGTGTAAGTACTTCTCATCAACAACTAAAACCTTGAATACTGTGTTCAGTTTTGGGCCCCTCACTACAAGAAGGACACTGAGGTGCTGGAGCACATCCAGAGAAGGGCAACGAGGCTGGTGAGGGGTCTGGAGAATAAGCCCTACGAGGAGAGACTGAGGGAGCTGGGGTTGTTTAGCTTGGAGAAGAGGAGGCTGACGGGAGACATCATCACTATCTACAACTCCCTGAAAGGACTTTGTGACAGGGTGGGTGCTGGGCTCTTCTCCCAAGTGACAGCGATAGGATGAGTTGTGCCAGGGGAGGTTCAGATTAGACATTAGGAAAAATTTCTTCACTGAAAGGACTGTTAGGCACTGGAACAGCTGCCCAAGAAGGTGGTTGAGTCATCATTCCTGGAGGTGTTCAAAAAAATGAGTAGATGAATTTCTCAGCGAAATGGTTTAGAGGTGGACAGGTATGGTGGAACTCAATGATCTCAAAGGTCTTTTCCAACCAGGCGATTCTATGATTTGATGATTTGATGATTCTATGTGTCATTAACATTATTCTCATCCTAAATCCAGAACACAGCACTATACCAGCTAATAGGAAGAAAACTATCGCAGCTGAAACCAAGACATTGTTGCAACTTTTTTATCTGCAATCATTCCAGAAAGAGATTTTAGAATTATAATAGACCATTGTTGTTAAAGATCTTAACTGTAGCAGCCATAAACTGTGGAAGTGCATGTCTGGCCAGTAGCAAATTATTGGCATGTACAGCTACGGGCCCTATAACTTACAGCCTTCCCTTTCCTCATCTTTGGCCCTTTTCCTAAACATTCCATAATAAGTTTTACATAATTCTCAAGCCCCTTCTAGAAGCCTAGCAGAAATTTCACTTAACTCCCCTAAAATATTCCCAAATGCTTGCAAAAAATCACGTTTCCACTCATCAGTTACCCAGTCCAGGGCAATTCTCAAGGCTGTGTCTATTCTGTTCCCTTAATGATCATCAGTCAGTGACCAAAGCGCTCTCACCTTCATTACCATCCACACAGTCACCTCTTCCCACGTAGTTGTTTATCTGCCTTTGTTATTTCTTTTATACTGAGTAGTCCTTAAGCACATTCCCATTCCACACACCCATACATTTCTATGCAAACATCAGCTCAGTAATGAACGGTGATCTAAAAATCAAACCAAGGACAGACTAGGAGTGACAAAGAGCAGAATGGAAAGGATCCTATCCTTGTGAATTCACAACATAACTATGCCTTGAACAATGTTCATGGCAATTATTTGGGGAGACATGATACTGGGATAGGGTGACATTGTCTTGAACCTATTATAGCTATTTTATGTAATTCTGTGGAAAATGAGGATTCGCTTGGCTAAAATAAGACTGAAAACCACCTCCTGTCAGCAGCTTCCAAACCAATCCATGCATTAAGTTAATCTCTTAGTAAACAAGATCAATGTGCCTTACTGGCATAAGTCTCGTCCAGCGTGGTCTGAATACTTTAATATTCAGGAGCATCACAGTTTTGGGTGTGGACTACTTTGCTATTAGTCACTTGTTTGAAAAATATACATAACTTGGACCTGGAGAAGGTAGAAGAAAATAAAAATACTACTTTTCAAAATCTAAAAGTCAATTCAATTAAAAAGGCATGTAAAGACCAGCTGTCCAAAGGAGAAGAGAATCATTCTGAATTTTCTTATTAAGCAAGAAGATAAAATCTCAACATAATCCTTCTAATGAATTTCTCTTGCTGTATATTCAACTAAGCTTTTGCTTGACATTCCATATTGTCAGTAACTGCATCCTTGCACATTCTGTCAACACTTTACTTCCTTCGTATCAGTGAATACAGAATTTGGGAATTGCACTTCCTTCTTGGGTTTTTCCTGATGTTTAATTAAAATGAAAAAGAGCAGTTAACCCAGTGTATAAAAAACCGTTTTTTTCTTCTGTGGTCAGAATTTTTAACATGCCGAACCTTACAATTCATTTAAGACTTATAACTTGTTGCTGAAACGTCTTTGAAAAACTTCAGTAATACTTAGTATTCTGTCATGTCCTTGTAAATTGTTTCAGCAGTTTAGTTGTAAACTGGATTTGCTTTAATTCAGTTTTTCTCTACAATTCAGTGAAATTACATGCGTTAATAGTAGCTGAGGGCCTTAATCATTGATTTAGAAGGCAAACCAGAAGATCTGTGGTATGTAATGATGTGTGCTTCATTTGTGATAATATAAAGTATCTGATGTATGGAAACTGTTGACTATGATACTGAATTGTTTGCTGACTGCCCCTTATTAAAATCATGCTTCAGGCAACTGTCACTGAAAAAGAACAACATCATCCAAACTTTAACGTTGCCCCAAAAGCCAGAGTGCCCTCAATCTTGCACATAAACTAGGAATAGATTGGACATCTTTTTGAAATAAGGCTGTTTTCCTTTCAAGTCTGGTCAAAATGAACAAGACAGAGGCAGCAGTAACATTATCAGTACAATGATATGATTCATAATTCACTGAAAGCAACGAATGATGATGGCGTGCATTGAGAAATTGGTAATTATACAGCTGACAAAAGTAGCAGTAAGGGGAGTTCAAAAGGTTCTCAAATCAAGCTTTTCTATTGTATCACAAGTGGTTTATAGTAATTTGAAAATGTTACTTTTCATCATAAAACTTTTCATGTTTAAAGGCTATCTATCCATTTTTATTTTACTGATATTGTGTTTAAAATTATATATCTCAGAAGCAAAGTGGAATCCAGGCAATAAATGTAGATTTGAAGGGAGGTGACTGTGGATAATATATTCATGTCTACTTTAGTCACTGTTGCTCACTAAGATGCTTTTGCTTTTTCATTCAAAAGTGCCTCCAATATATGCACGAAGTCAACACAAGGCTTGTACACTATGCATACTGCAAAAACCCATGTCTGTGTTCATGGGTGCTCTCTGCCTACATGGAATAGGGAGAAATTGCATCATAAATTGCACATATGAAATACATAGAAAGACATATATGAAACAAATTAAGATATAAGAAGAATATTAAAGACAAGGTTCCTCTCTGTTAGCTAGTAGTGAACTTTCTGGACACGTCATTACGAGTCTAGATGGACTTTGTTTAAAGCTAGGTAATATCCTGAAATGCCACAGTGAAACTAGCAAGAGTGCCTCCTACACTTCAGCAATATTAAGTGATTATTATTCATTACCCGGTTTTTGTCTGTTTTGGACTGACAGGGTGCTCTCCCAGCAGCTAAGGACATTTATGAGAGAAAAAAAATGCCAAAGATACAGAATACCATCTTGTCATGAAATGCTGCCTAAAAAATATATTTGTCTAGACTGGATTTCTGCCCTGAACAACCTGATCTAATTTCAAAGCTGGAACTAACTTTGAAGATAATTTTGCATTGAGTTGGGCAGTAGACCAGATAACCTCCAAAAAATTATGTATCCAATCCAATAATTCTGTGAATTTATGATTTAAAATTTAAGGCTGTAACTATTTTTTATTGTGACTTGGGAGAAATTAAAATTTTTAGTACAAGGATTTTTATTACAGAGTTTAACTATCTCACAGAAAGCCTAGGAGCATAACGTGTTTGAGGGTCGTCTTCTAGCTATAAAGCTAAACCATTTGAAAGTTATCTGTATACCTGAGAAATAAACTTTGAATAGCTAAAAGGAGAAGAAACATGACTCCCAAGATATGTTTCCTAAAGATTATGTCAGACTCGGTTAGGGACTCTCTCTCTCGCTCTCTTTGATTCTCAGAATTTTCTTCTTGTAAGAAGAAAGCCAGTTAAATCACAGCACAAGCCTACGATTTTTAGGCAAAAATTATTTCTATTCATTTACTCTCAAATAACGGCACAATGAGAATGTTTCTGAAAAATATTTGTACATCTTTGCATTGGAGGAGGCTGGGGATGTTCTTCTCAAGATGTTCTGAAACTCCAGACTTGCATTAGTGAGACGAGGCTCCTTTGTGAAGTCTTAACAGGTTTTTCATGACGCCTGTCTAAGCTAGTTATTTATGTCAAGCTACACTGGAAGGAAAGACTACTGCCCATTTCACATGACCCATTTGAGCTGGTTCTATACGACTATGACTTAATCTGGGATGGAATTGGGATTGTAATTCTGAAGTACTACATAAAATCTTTGTGATGTAAAGCAAATTTATAATATGTTTCATAATTTTCTGATTAAAATTAATTACTATAAGAGAATAAAAACATTGTTTGAATTATGAAGGATGCTTGAAAGAAAGAGTAGTCCAATAGTACCACCAGAATGATAATTAAAATTGCTAGTGATAGGTGTTTCATTATTATTTTGGGAGGTTTTAATGGGTATTTATAGTCATGAAAATAATAAAGAAGCTGGATCACACTGACAAATCTGGGACTTTGACCTCCATGTAATTTGAGCTTCAAATTTATTTCACAGCAATTCATTCTCTTCTCCCACTGTTCTAGTTATAGTTCTCAAACCCTTACTATCATACTTTTTACACCTTGAATAAAATACAAGGGTTTTTTTCTTGCTTTTAGAATACTCCTTTGCATAAAAACCACTATGCACCCCCACCCCTTCTTGTTTCTTTGCACTACAGTATTAGCCTTTTCTCTTTGTTTTAGTTTCCACCTTTGTCTTTTGATATTGCCTATTATGTTTAGGATGGAGTTCATTATGAGTGGTTCTAAACTACGAGACTTTAATAGAATTTGTGAAGCTTCTTCCAAATGCGCCCAGAAGTTTTATTCATGTGTTGTTGTGGTATGATTTTGGTTTTGTTATATTCTGGAGAGAGAGGAGAGAGTTTGGTGCATATTATGTACTTGTGGCTTTGTCTCATTGAAAAGAAAAAGAGAGGGATTGTTAATAGCAAAAGTAGTAATAACTAATCATGTAGTAATAAAAATATTTCATAGTTATGCCATTATTTATCTCCTGATGTAAAAAATTCACTTTAGTACACATTCAGATTGTTTCATTAATGTTAGTGCCAATACAATCTGAATCTTAGACAAATATTATTAAGTATTTGGGGAGGTTTAGACTGGACATTAGGAAGAATTTCTTCACTGAGAGAGTGGTCAGGGATAGGAACAGGCTGTCCAGGGAGGTGGTGGAGTCAACGTCCCTGGAGGTGTTTAAAAGACGGGTAGATGAGTTTCTTAGGGATATGGTTTAGTGGGGAGACAGGTACGGTTGGACTTGATGATCTCAGAGGTCTCTTCCAACCTAATGATTCTACGATTCTATGAAATATTTTCCTCAAAACTTACTCATACATAGATCACATACATACCAATAAACTGCCACTCAGTAATCCACTCCACAGCAGTAAGATCAGAGCTGATAATTTACCTTGATGTGATGGGTTTATTCCTATAAACATCACTCAGATAAAGACTTTCTGAGGTTAACATAAAGCTCACCTATGTTTTCCTATGCATTTTCTGATTGACAAAGCCAGTAGGAATGTTAACTGCATAATGACTGAGTACTTGGGCCTGCGGTGTTACATCTCAGAAACACAAGTATTTAATCCAGCAATGACCATGTATTATCCACACAAATATCTTTCTGTCATTCTCTTCTGTTAAACACAAAGGACAGAAGAAAACAAATTATTAGGGCTAGCTCATAATAACCACCTTATACACTGATTCCCACTGGAGTTCCTTAGAAAACCAGTAATTGAAACAACAGGGCGTTTAAAGGTGGAAGGAGTTGCTCCCTAGGAGCAAGGATTTCACAGGCTAGAATTCAGCTTCTCTGAAATGGCTCTGTTTCCTAGTAGCCCATCTGAATTATTTATTTGCTGAAAGGCTTCCTGCTTGGGAAAATGTGACGTCTATCTTATTTTCTCTTGATTTGCTTAGTTACTGCCTTTCCAGTTCGTATTGATCTTGTAGCTTGAATCTGCACCTGTTACTCTTATTCTTGGGATTTTTGTTTTCACTTTACAAAAGGCAGATTCTGTTTTCTGAAGCTTCATTTTTTACTTTCTAACCACCTGAAAACCACTTTGTTCTGAATTTTATTTTCCTTTGAATTTCCACCTTCCTATTTAATTTCTTTCCATCTCTGTCTTTTGTTTTATTTTTTGGTATTATTCCTCAAGACAGTTGTTGTGTTCACTGTTTGTTTGTATATTATTCCTTGAATCTATTCCTGTTTGCTGATTAGGGGTAATATTAATTAAAAAAAATGCTTCATTAAGTGCTTGAACTGAAATTTTTCGACTTGAGGAGAGGTATGTTTTTTATGCACTATCCTATTTTATTCCGTTTTGCATTGCCAATAGCTGCAGCAGCAGTTGTTGCCCTGTCTTAACATGCCTTTCTTGTTTCAAATCTACACTTAATTCTTCCACCACACACATGGTTCTTTCATGACTAATATGAAAGAGAACAGGTTTGGTTGCATATCCTGAGTAGCACAAAAAGTATGACACATGAATATTCGTGCCTCAGCATTTAGAGGTGTATATTCAGACTGAAAATTGAGAGCTCTGGGAAGATGAGATCTGACTTTTTGCTCCTGACTGCTCCCATGCCAGGAGCTGCAGGGTTGGGGGCTTAAGAGGAATTCTTAACCATATAAGGGTCCCAGTTTCTCTGAAGGGAAGGCTGAGAGGACAGGTATAGACTGCCACAACTACCATGGAAAACCACATGGAAGATAAAGCTATAATTTTGCAAAAGGAGGGAAGTAACTGCAAAGCTTGTGTAAACAGTTTGTGGATCCCTAAGGGCTTATTTTTCCCTCTGGAGAAGATGAATGTCCTATGCCTTGAGAGATACTTGTGCCTTGTGCTGGAGAGTTGTGTCCCAGGACCTATAATGTGACTAAAGCTATGAAGGTGAATATGAACGAGATGATTTAGAATGGCCTTATTAACATGCTAGTTTCACTAGAAGTCATCTTTCAACTTTCGTACAGCTGTCAGAGATGACAAAAATGTCCATAGTTTTGGTATTTTGATTTAAAAAACGCTCTGCTAAATGCAGTCTTCTCATAGGTTCCTTAAGGCACTTGGAAAAGGTATTATCAACAGTTTAACCATTTTATTTTTTCATATCTAATATTTCAAAAATGAGTTCCATCACTCTTTTCAAGATACTGTAAAAAAAAGACATTTTAACAAACTCTTTCAAATTGGGAGTCCAACAGAGGGCCACAAACATGGTTAAGGGACTGGAGCATTTCACTTACGAGGAAAGGCTGAAAAACCTGGGTCTGCTTGGCCTAAAGAAGAGAAGACTGAGACGGGATCTTATAAATGCTAAATATCTAAAGGGCAGCTGTCAAGAAGATGGGGCCAGACTCTTTTTGGTGTTACCCATTGACATGACACAGAAAATTCCACCTGAGCATGAGGAGAAACTGCTTTACTGTGAAGGTGACAGTGCAATGGAATAGGATGCCCAGGGAGGCTGTGGAATCTCCTTCCCTGGAGATATTCAAAATCTGCCTGGACAAGTTCTTGTGCAACCTTAATCAATCTGCTTTAACAGGAGGTTTAGCAGGATGATCTCCAGAGGCCCCTTCCAAACCCTACCATTCTGTGATTTGATTCAAATAAATGCAGAAAGAGCACGTTCTAACCAGGAAATAACTGTTTCTCAGGTAGCTCAAAATGTTCAGCACTTCAGGCACTACAGTACGCTGGAAGCATAAGCAATCTCCAGTTTCATGGTAAAAAGATGCTGCTTAATCAAAGACTTATTTTTTGTTTATCTTTATTTTTATTTTTCATCACCTTTTTCATTATTTTCACATTCGGTCTAGTTTTTCCTGTTCTTCGTGGCTATTTTTTTTTTTCTAAATTACCTCATTTAACTGGTATATTTTCTTGTTCAAATTTTCTTTCTTTAAATAAAATGCGTATTCAGATGATACTCAGATGTCAGCTTATCTGCCTCTGCCTTTTCTGGACTGTGATCTATCAGCACCAGCACAATCACTAGAAGTTCACTAATTATTGGAGAATGCTTGGTTTTATTGTGATAATGCCTCTCTAATTGCCCTTATCAGGACAGGACACAGAGAATTCCCACTCCACTTGTAGCTCACAGATCTTATTATCCTTTGCTCAGTTAAATGTAATTTTGTTTTCTCTGCTTTTCTCAGGTCACATAAATGAGACAGTAAGTTCTCCTTTTCATTACATGTGATGATTTGACCTCTGCTGCTTGAGAGAGATTATATGTTAAAAACAATTAACCCATCATTAGGTTTGTGAGGGAGCTGTGGAAGACAATAAAGGCTCCTTTTGGCCAGTCAGTACTTAAAGGGGGTTTATAAGAGTGTTAGGGACAGACGTTTTAGTAGGGCCTGTAGCAATATGACAAGGAGTAATGGTTCTAAACTAAAGAAGGGTAGATTCAGACTGGAAATAAGGAAGACATTTTTCACAATGAGGATTGTGAAACGCTAGAACAGGTTGCCCAGAGATGATGTACATGCCTCATCCCTGGAAACATTCGAAGCCAGGGTGGGCGGGTCTTTGAGAAACCTGATCTAGTTGCAGATGTCTCTTCATTGCAGGGCAGTTGGCCTATATGACCTTTCAGCATCCCTTCTAACCCAAACCAATTCTATGATTCTTTTTGCTTTAACTCACGTGGAGGGTTGCTTGTCCTGCTCCATGTCTTGGATACCATGAGCCCAAACAGTTGGCATGAACACCTCTACCATAAAATTGCTCATGTCAGTTTATCTTCACGAAGAAGGAAATAGTAAGCCTGTGACGCTGGTTCCTGTAGCGCAGGAATGGGATGTGCCACTGCCAAGGTGGCTGGGGAGAGGCAGGAAACTGGGATCAGGGTTCATGGGAGAGTATCTTCTGACTAATAGCATTATCTTCCAGTTGCTGGAGATGGCATTGATTATGCACACATAACACTTTAACCTTTTAAGTCAGTGCTGACAACGCGTTCCAGCATGAAGCGAAGAGTGCATAGGGAGACTCTTTGAAAGAGCTGAAAAGCTGAAAGCTGAAGCCTAACTCAGAGAGAGCATTAAATACCTTTTTATATAATTTATAACAGTGTTGCCAGAAAGAAAGATTGTTTTCCACAGCTGTTCTGAAGGGACTGGGGACATGGGGGAGGAAATTCCTGCAGAAAAAAAAAATAAAAAAATCTTTTGTTTAAGTTTAAAATGTTATATACTTCAGCTGGTTTCTTGTATTCAAAGACACTTTAAAATTTTGTGATATTTTAAAGGAAAGTAGAAGGTTCTTTAGAGCAAAAGGAAATAGTATGGGATTGATACGGATAAATTAATTTACATCTTTTACTGCTCAGAATTTCTCGTGGAGGAAAAAAATGATTTATTCTTCCTCTTTAGACTTTGTTCTATCCTACTGCATCAAACTTCCTAATATGTGAGGTGGAAATCAGATTCAAGAGTGGTAGTTGAAAACTATGACGCGAATTTGGGAAGTATCATGGAATGTTACTTTGAAACTTTTAAATACCAGCAATTTGGAGTCATCAAGTTCTGTTCCTTCGGCTTCATGCACCCTATGTTGCACTTCTAACATTTCAAAAGATAAAAGGTTCACTCAGCATGAATGAACTTGGAAATATTTTAAAACTAACAGGACATCAGCTTTCTAAATGTCAGCAGAACGAAGAGAGTAAATTTCTTTCCACTTCTTTGGGAAGCAATGTAAGGTAGAATAAAACAGACCAAGGAACGGTGATCCATTCTGTATAGTGAACACTTCAGAGGCACGCCGTGTAGTACAACAATCCAGAAAGAGGAATGAAACCTATATGGTTTTACAGTAAAACCAACTTGTAAAAATGTGCAGCAGAGGCGGAATATGTCTTTAGTCCAGTGTGCTAATTTATACAGCTTTTCATAAAAATAAAAATTTCTGACTGAAAATTTCAACCCAATCCCTGATTTAAACATCATCTAATGTATTGGCTCAAGTACCTATGTTGGGTTTTGTCTTTTGTGATATTACTGAAAAGATCTGTACCTAATAGACAAGTGTGTGTGTTACTGTGAAAATTTCACGTAAGAGGATATAAACATTTCAGCATGTCAAAAATAAGATGACTATTTTCAGATCTAGTTTGATAAAGTTTTACCTAGTGAAGTCACAGCAGGTAGTGTGTCCGTTTCCTCCTTTCCATCCCTCTTTCCCCAAGGCACCTGTTATTCATCCCCACAACAGTATACAGCGCAAAGAAGTCTTTCAACAACCGTAGGGCTCCATATACCATTCTTCCTCCCTCAAAGTCAGAATCTGTTCATGCATTTCCATCCCCAAATCCTTTCTTTCTACCTTTCTCTAGTGAGGGTTGGCTGTATGACGTAGGGATATTATTACCCAGCAAAGCATTAAGAGCTGTGGTCAGCTGTGGTCAGCAAGATCCTCAAACAGAGCTACTTTATAGTTATGAAACATGGAGTTTAGACTGTTTCAGGTAGTTAGCAAAGGTACTCTGTGATCATGCTTTGGAGGGCTAACTGTGACGTAAGGGACAGAGAAGGTGTGTGAAACTACTGCCATCTCTCCTCCTTTTTTGGTATACTGATTAATGGACACCATCATCTTCCTAAATCAATACATTTCTAGTGATCTAAGCCTGTTAAATGTGTGGCTCTCAAAAGTTATGGATGAACAGAGCAAATCAAATCAAATTTATAGTGTAGCCACATAGACATAGAAAAAGAGTTGGATTAAAGACTTTTTTTCCAAAAAATATTTTTTCGTAAACATGAAGTATTAAATCACTAGAAAATTTAATTAGTCTGGGTAACTATTTTGCAGGGACATGCCAGCGAGGATAAACAAGAACTGTATATGCCTCTGTAACTGGTACTGAAGATGCTCCTGCTAAAATATTTATTGCAGTCTCATACTGAGGCCTATAGAAATCCCAGTTTTAAATGATGCTGATAAAATGGTGCAAAGAATTAAGCGAAGAATCACAGAAATAGAATATGTGCTTTATAAGTTTGACTTAGGAGACTGATTGCCCTTAGAAAGAAAGTTGAGAAATCTTTTCAATAGGAGTAGAAAAGCTGCTCCAGAAGTTTCTTCAGTTTAGCAGATGAATAAAAGTCACCAGTGGCTACAGACAGACTAAAGCTGGACAATTTGGCCATCTTCTTTGTTCAAGAGGACTTCTGTTTACATAGGAAATTAATGGCAATTAATGGCAATTAATGGCAAACAATGAAAATTATTGGCAATTAATTAAGTCTGGCATCACCGTCATGCCAAAAAGGAGCATTACAAGTAAGTGAAGTTTGTTTTGTGATGATGTATGGGAAAGATTGTACACAGACTTCTCAAATAGTCATGTCTTTGTAGAAGTCACAGTCATCTTCATTATTTGTAATTAATTATTTTAAACTAACTAGAATTGATCATTTGGGGAGGGATGAAACACTACATACAACAGCATCGAACTTTTCTATAGAGAGTGTTTTTCAAAGTTATGTTTATTATTCAGAAAAATCAAAGACATAAGATGGGATCAAAGTAGCTGTACTTGAGAATGACATAGAAGGAGGGCAGTGGGAAGAGAATCAAATATTCTGACCTACTTGAAGGTCCCTGGGCTCTCTTTATATTTTGGTTCAATGCGTCAGCAAAACAATATCATATCTCTAAAACCCGATATCTTTTGGGGTATTTTATATCAAAGTTCATGATCACTGAGAATGTGATTTTCTTAAAATATGTATATATGTAGGGCCGTTGGAATCGCAGAAGTACAGAATAATTTAGAATGTCAGGAGGTCACCTCTCCAGCTTTCTGCTCAAAGTAGGGCTTTGATGTTTTATCAGATTTTTTTGTTTTAGATATCCATAATCTTAACTCCAAAAGACAAAACTCTGGCCTGTTAATGCAGAAATCTTATCTACACTGATTTATGTCTGCTGTGTATAAATATATGTATAAGAAATGGTGATGCAAATATTTTCTTTTGTGCTGATCTCTTTACTGCAATGATTATTGCTGATTAACTAATTGCTGTCAGTATCAGCCAGTATTCAAGATCAGCAAATAAATGCATACTTATGCTGTAGATTCAAAATGGGCAAAAGTTACTTGATGTTATTTGATATAAAATTTAGTTTTGTGCTAAACACTTTCTTGCTCAGAATCAAATAGGGAGGTTCACACAACTCCATTTAGCAAGAACAGGAGTATTTTTTGGTATTGTGGGGTTTTTTATTAGGGAAATCCAGCTTCTTGCCATCAAGGCAAGCAACTGACACTTTGACTTAAAAAGCAAGCAATATCAGGGCTGGAAATACTTCATATGATTTTTACAGGTTATTTTATTTTGCTTTTCCAAAATAAATGTCTTAATTTTCAGTCATGTCATTGAATGTGGCAAACGGTAATCACGTAGTTCAATCCCTATCCAATTTCTTTTTTTCAGGAAAAGGGACAAAGTACCAAAAAATGTGTAAACAAGGTATGAAGAAAATTGCCTGATCTAAGTTTTCCTAGAATAAAAAGCACTGCTTACTTAACCAAGTAGTTGGCCAATTTTAAGATTAATTAAATTCCAGAGAGTTGAGCCTGAAAAATATTCTTGTCCATATTTTCTTTGATCAGGCCATTTACAAAACCAGCATACCAATATGATGTTCAACACTGCAACAAAAAAAAATCTGGGGCATGAACTACATAACTCTATTTTCAGCAGTTGAAATTACCGCTTTTTATTTTACTGGCAATCTTCCCAGCTCAATAATGATTAGTGAATTAGCGTGTAGCAAACATTTGTGATACATAAACTTTCTCCAGCTGTTGCCAAATCAGAAATGAATGCAATCACCAAAAGGCTTGCTACTCTTTAATTAGTTTCACTAGAATGGCCAACTTTATTTCTGTATCCACAAGCTTGACTGTCCAATATCAAACAGTGAAAGTCTCTGAATGACTGAACAAATGCTTGAACAAATGACCAACCCCCAAGTCCCACCCCACAGCTAGAGCTGCCAAATCAGTGCAATAGTTGTCTTCCTGCTACTGCTACCAGCATTTTAGCACTTGTTGCACCTCATACTTCATAGGGGCTGGTGACTGATAAGCACCAGGATCTCAATTTCACAGCTCTCTGTGTCCCTTTTCCACTTCCTTTATTTTTAAAACTTCCCACAAATGCCACATATATCACAATATGCTCCTTTACTTGTCAGGACAGGAGGCTCTTGTATTCTTCATTCCTTTTTCTGTTTTAGCTGTCTCCAAGGGTGCTTCCATAGCAGGTATTTTTTTATCCTACTCCAAGCCTATTTGTACCACTGCAAAAAAGACTATCATAGAAGAATATGTAGATACAGCCTGTTCTCCTTCTGCCCACATAGATAAGTCTGAATTTGAAGGCAGAGTTGGAAGTATTTTTTTCAACTAAGTGTTTACAGAGTCTATGTCCCAGTTCCCCTTTTCAATTTGCCTGATGTACAAACATTCCCTCTAATTTTGAAATTTATGAGATGGGACACTGAAACTGATCATCAAAACTGTTTGGTTCCAGTTTCTTGACCAAGTGGATAATGCTGTGTTTTCTTCTGATGCTGTGCAATATAATTCTCCAGAGTGAAATACACAAGCAAACTTCATGGGGAAGACACTTTAGTTCTTGAGTAGGTCTGAGTGGAGAAATTATAACTATGCACTACTTATTCAAATTTTAGACTGATGCCAAAAACAGAACTCCAGTGCTACAGACCTTTTACTCCATACTGTACAACTAAGAGTGAGATATTACATCTCTGACTAATTCAGCAGTCTTGTGAGCAGGTGTGCTGCTTTGGTCAAAACCAATGTTTGCTTAAATATGCTGTAGGTATCATTGTGCTTGCAGGCCATGGAGAGGAGCAAAAGTTGACATAGTTATCCTACAAAAGTTTCATAGCATTTTGTTTCCATATTTTTCCTTATGTGACATTAAAGGCAAAATGTTTTATGGTACGAACACAGTGTAGTGTAGGAGATATGTATTTGATATACTTCCATATTGCGTGTTATGTATTTCTATATGACATATAATAAAGTGCAAAGCAATCTGCATGTTAAAAATATTCTGTGAAGCCTTGAGGGATGTGGATGGACATTAAATTATCTTGGTGTACATAGGCATTGTATTTCAGGCCAAAAAAAATTTCTAACACTAAAAAGACCATGGATTTTATCCAGTGAATTGTAAGACCTACAAAAGTTTGGTTTTTTTTTTTACATGTCCCTACTGTATCTTTTTTCGGAGTCATGTAGGGAATTTTATGTAATGTAGGAGCACCGATACAGCTCAATGCCAAGTACCCTCTTTTTTTGTACTCCTGTTGATTTTTTACGTTGGCATTGTTGAGAATGTTCATTAAGTGGGAAAAATGCATCTACCTGTAATATCAATAATGTGTTGTGGATTAGGAACATTTTATTCAGTACTATAAACCATGACAGCCATAATTAATTTGTTCCTCACCATTCAATTTTAAAAATCAGTCATGGATATTTTTTACTAGATTATTTTTATTTGTCAACTGGTACATTTTTCAAGCTTCAAAAAAATTAGTTTTTATTAAATAAAAGCAGACATTCTTAAGGAATCATGTGATTTCAGGGACTTCACATTAAATATCTATTTTTCAAGACTCACTGTAACTTTATGGGATCCAGAAATATCGATTTTCTGTGCAAGAGCTTTCCTGCTATAGAAAGGGATAAAAAGTTGACCAAAATAAAAATTTCTTAGTTTACATTCAGATTCTTGTGTGACCAAATTATGTTAGCTGATAAAATCAGTAGTATAAGAATAACTATGACTGAGTACCCCAACAATATTTTGTTACTTCCAAAGCAATTCCTACAATATCACCTAACAGATATTCATGATGTCTTTCCTAGGGAAATATCCAAGAGGTGCCATAATCAGTTTCTGTGTGATTGTACAATGAAATTGAGGCACATGCTGAGGTTTCTGACATGATTCAGTGGGCATCCTGATTGAACATGGGAGAACTTGACAGGAAATCGAATTTACTGAATGAGTTAGAAATCTAATTTAACCAAGTACCCAGGGACAATCTTTTTATTTCTGTCAGTCTGAAGTCCAAGTAGCTCCTGAACTTCATACATCATGTGGCATTCTTATCTTTAAGACACTGTGCTTCCTTACATTCTTCAAAGGCTCTTTGAAACCATGTTACCTAGCAGCATCTTCAGCACAAGTAGCTATGCACTAAGTAAGACTGATATTAGCAAGAATCAGAAAGATGTCCTCTTGTTCCTTTTGAATTTGCCATATATTTAATACACTTTAGTTCTGGTTGTGAAACATCATTCATGACTCTTCTGTCCTCCTTCATTGTCTTTTTACATGCTGAAGAGTCGTGGTTGAACATTTCACTGTTTCTGTGTTATGCTTGCTGCCATTTTTGGTATAATTTACAATTGAACTGTACATATTCTATGACGCATAGACTGCACAGAGTCTTCAAGATGGTTTGGGTTTTTTACAGTTCTAAGATTTTTTTGGTCCTTTCTTCCCAACTCCTACATCTCATACAACTCAACAAGGCCAAGTGCAAAATCCTACTCCTCAATTGGGGAAATCCCAAGCACAATTACAGGTTGGGCAGAGAATGGATTGAGAGTATCCCTAAATAGAAGGTCTTGTGGGTGCTGGTTTGTTGTGCTAGACCCGTATTTTGCCATGCCCTTTGGGTGGGTAGCTCAGTATGTACTTTCAGGGGTCTTTCTGTTCTTAACTGAAGCAACATCAGGCTGTGAGGCCTCCACCTCACCCCACGTGTCACTAACCTGATTTGAGCAGTAGAGCACTACCTGATCTGTCTTACAAGATAAAGTAGTTCAAGTCAAACTTTGCCCTTTTGCAAAGTCATAGTTACTTCAGTGTTTTCCCCCTCTTGCAAGATCGACCTTGGCAAATTGGGTAAGTCTGTTGTACCACATACCTCCAAAAAACCAAGCATAGGAAAGTTTCAACTGTACAAGATACTAAAAATCCCAAACTGAAAAGGAATGTTATCCTTCAGGCCCATTGTAATATTCCTCTCTGCTCGACAGCCCTTTCTTTTATCACTGGTGATAAATAACCCATCTTATTCTCTTATCTATAGGAGATAATCTCTTTCTCACCTTTCTTTGCTATTATTCTCCCCCCAGCCCTACCTCCTCAATTTCACAGCTATGTTTTCGCTTTGGTGGCTAAACTAACCTTGTCTAGTTAAAGTCAAAGCAGTTTTTCTCAGCTTATATTTAGCTTTGAAATTTGCAGTTTCTGGGCATTTGTAACCCAGTGTGTTTATTCCAGTAAATTCAGACCTTTTCCTATAGACCTTTACCACACCACAGTCTTAAAGGCAACCTGTTAATTAGCCTCCTTCCAAAAAGGTGATTGCTTTAGAAGGCACTTAATTCCTGAGTACCCCTTCTTGGTGCACTGATCACTAAAACCAGGAAGATCATTAGGTAAATCAATTACTCCTAATAACTAATTGCACTGCATAGTTTCAAGGGGGGCCTTATTCTTCATGTATGTTTACGAAAAGCAATTGTAAAGGAAAGTTCCAACCATTTTAAGTTCTTCGTGTTTTAATATAATGCGGTTCATCTGCTTTCTGAAGAATTCCTCTTAGCTACAGCTGAGTTTTCTTGCTTAAAGGGGCATTTATTTCTCTTTGAAGGGAACCTGGCCGCATAGATGCTCCCTGCAGGCTGTATGACAGAGAGAAAGGTTCCTGTTCTTCTGGGATGATTATTTCTATTTCTTCTTTCGCTTGACATGTTTACGTCTTAATGAAACATAGTGTTCAAAACAAATTAACCTTATCACCAGCACACCTCTCCTTGCTACTATTACTATAGAATAATTTCAGCATACGCTATCAGAAGATATACAGACAGTACTCGTACTCCTTAGGATGAGTGCCAGGATGGAAATGTGCCTCTGAGACATGTTTAACTTCACAAAATTTTCAATCTCACCAGCTATGACGGCCTTTTGTTTACATAATTTCACAAAGAAATCCAGCTTGGAGTGACATTTCCTGGCTGAGAATATTGAAATGTTTCCTGCGTGGACTGACATTTTGAAAGCAGAGGAATGGTTCATAACCACCCGAAGAAATCAGATGTTACAGCAGGCTCAGGGAGGGACTTTCCAATGCAAACTAGTGATAAAACAAATTTTTTAGCCCACACATCAAATTTCAGGTCACTGTTAGTGATCTATGACAAAGATAGTCTTCAGTTGCCTTTTTAGTGTTAAGGCTGGCAGTACAAAACAAAACCAAGCCCTGCCAAGAACACAGCAGAAATTATGGAAAAGAAAATTGCGCACTTGAAAAAGTATTCAGATTTAAGCAAGAACTTTGGGGTTACAGAAACATAGAAAAATAAATAAATGAAGTGTAAGAGGTTATATTGTAGGTTTTCTGACATCTCTAAGAGATTCAGCCAAACAATTAAAAAAAAATAAATAAAATAAAATTGAAAATGCAGTTCCACAATGTACCTTTTAAAAGATTTTTTCTTCCTGGGTGTTAAGCTAAAGTAAATCCCTATGAGGTAAATAGCTCAGAGAGGTCAGGGATGAATCAAGGTACAGATTCACAGTGTGGAAGAGCTTGATGGAAAGGAAAAGTTCCACTTTGAGGCATCAGCTGGGAAGAATTGAGCAGTAGAAATAAATAGTCTTTGTCAAGTAAGAAGATGGCGAATAATGGATGTCCCTTGAAATATTTGATCAAGAATGTATATTGTCATATGTTTGCTCAGTTATGTGAAAGAAATAGAGGAGCACAAAGTTGGCAATGTTGCTAGAAGAAATAATATCCTTATGCTGATTGAGATATCTGGAAAAGCTGGAGATATCACAAGTGGTGAATCAGGTCAGGTTAGCACTTCAGAACAAAACTTTGCTAGCTTAACATTAATTAACAGTGTACATTGCCGAAAATAAACTCTCAGTTGTTAGCAGTGATTTTCATTAGTTATTCACAGCAGTCAGTCCTCATAAGTTATATCCTAAATTAGCTGTGAGTTTACAACACCAGGGAGCTATGTCTTACAGTTAGCCTTGATGGTTAAATTGGTCTTTGGTGGTCTTGGTTTGTAAAACATATCACTGTGGCAGATGTCTCCAAGTGCTGTGTTCAACCACACATACACTGACATAGTTTTTTTCTCTGTATGGAAACAAATGTTTGGCTTAAGAGTGCAAACCAGCTATCTTGTTGCTAGCTATGAACTTTAGTAAAGAAATAATGGATATTAGAAGAAGATAAGAGCTTTTTGATCTCTTATTAGAGTAAGCATTTAAGAGAAAGAAATTTTAAGAGAGGGATTGCTCTTTGAGATATCACAAAATACAGTTGAACTGAGATTTGTGAATGAGAAGATAATCTAAATATTGTTAGATTCCCTGTTCCACAAAAGTTGTAGTTAAAAAATTAAAACAAGGTACATCCAGAATGTGCTGCAGTGGAATCACGGATATCCTTTCTATCAGGCCAGTAACTTGAAAATCCCAGGACAACTTCCACTGACTTACCAAGTGCACAAAAGAATGGAGTAATGGTACCAGGGTTGATTGTTCTGACAAAGAAAAGGATAGTTGAAGCGTGATATAGTTTATTTTCAAAGATTCATTCTTGTGATTATAAAGCTAAATGCTTCTGTGACTTTAACTTGGAAGGTGTAAATCATGCATATATTGATCATAAAATGGTTGATATAAGCAGGTTTCAGACATTTGATTTGGCTGATTCACTTCCAGGTATATCTGAAAGAATGCTTAGTAAGTCCTATGAAACATCATAGGACATTACATTAACTTCATTTGTGCTTCTGTGACCTCTTGGAATAACTAGTAGTAAATTTCAAGCCCTTGCTTGTCCTGAGTAGTGGTAAAAGACAGTTGATTCTAGTGCAAAACTGACAACTAGTGAGAGAGTATTTTGAAAACTCTCAGAAGTGCAAGTCATTTGGCTGACGTTTTCAGAGAACTAACTACAAAATTCCTAGATCTTCCTCCTATTATTGTGTCTATTTATTTGGGGCTCTTTTTTCACTACTTACTTATCTTTTGCATTTTCAGCACTGAATTCTCTGTCATTTTATTGTCAGACAGTCAGAATTATAAGAGCATCAAACAGAACTTACAGACAGTTCAAATTTTATTTTTCTAAATTATTTTCTTTTATCAGTAAATTTTGTCATGACACTATTTCATCCCCTTTCTTCCTGTTTTTTAAAGTTGTTAATCTCTTGGTAATCCCATTGGTAACTGCACACAATGATGACAATTTGTTATACTTAAGTTTATCTTTTGTCATCTGTCTTCCCATCACTGGGAGAACCTTTGAGAGTCTCTTCCTTTCCCATGCCCCTGTGTCTTGAAGAGAATTTGGAGAAGTCCTTAAAGGAATTCAAAGTTATATGAACTTGTATACTTAGACAATAAACTTATTCACACTTTTATGGACTCCAAAAAACTTTAACAGATTTGTGAGCAAGACTACTTCTCCAAACATTTTGTCGTTCCCTCTAAAGTATATCATATTTACCCATGTATACACATTCAATAATTTCTGGCTTATACTGGCTTTTCCCTCTTCAAATCTCAAAATATTCTGTCAGTCACAGGACACCTCCAAAGGTTCATTTTAAAGTCTGATGGTATGTTTGTCACCTTCCATCCTTTGGCACTGGTTACATATCACAGTTAACATTTCAGCAATGTCATACTTTAATTCCTTTAGAGCAGTCTTGTCCAAGCAGTTTGGGTTTTTTCCAAGATTTCTTCTTATTATATATCAGCTTGAGACTATGCCTCATGCCCCCCAAAAAGAAAGGTCTCCCAAAATTTCTTTCCAGCAAATATCAGTACATTAATTTTGGGTTTCTATGGTTTTCCCTCCATCCTCCTTTCCCCTCCTTTCCTTTCCGTTTTCCTCCTTCCCTTCATTATTTGTTGGCCCAACTCATAAGTCTTTAGGTAGTTTTTCTTTTGTTTTGGGTTGGGGGTGGGAGGTGGCAGCAGTAGCTGCAAAATCACAAGAAGGCACAACAGTTATTTCACATTGTACTGCACAAAATTGATGCTTCTTTTTTTCTTCTATTACTGGCATTAATCATCTTCCACATTGCCTACAAACATTTTATCCTCCAATTTGGTTTGTCTCAAAGGTGAGAACCTTGAAATACTCTGCAGTTGGTTGTAATACTTTTGGATTCTTGTTGATTTCTTAATCATGCCAACAATGTGACTGCCAGGAATTTAATTTTACTATGCAGATCTAGGTTCTAACAACACAGCTATTAAGAATGGTAATTGGTAGAAATTGTGTGTGGGGGCAATGTTTTCTATCTATTTAAATAAAAACCAAAACTTATGTTGAAATGTATCTAGTGACTCTAAAACTCCACTCCCAATTAATGTAAGGGTCAGTCATTGAAACTTTTGAGACTGTGTAAATCATTAAAGCCAAAATATATGGGAAACTGAATCCTTTCAAAGCCTCTGTGTTTTCAGATAGTGATACTTTGTGTGGAATTACAGTTTCTCTTCAATCAGCAGTCCTCAGTAGTGTGAGCAGTTCTGGTTTTGTGGTGTTCAGATGAGAGGCACTATCCATGTGACAGCACTTACAAATGCAAACTGTGTATCTCAAAACCACATGGCATTCCCAGAACTTAGGAACATGATGTCTCAATATTCATTTTTCTTCTCAGCCTAACAACACCAGAGAAAAAATTGAATTCTCCCCTAAGGACATGTGTGACTTTCCCTTCAGTGGAAAAGAAAGAGTTATAACAAATCTGAAGCAAACCATGGGGTATTTTTTGTCTTCATTACATCAAGATCTTCTTCTGATTGATTATAAAGCTTTCGGCATACATCTGACTTGAGATCCACTCTTGAAAAGATAAGTTAGTGACTTTTTTTAAAAAAATGTTGTCTTCATGGTGTATTTTAGTTTCAACAACAGTATTCTCTCCTCCTAATCTCACATAACCAAACCTCCTCCAAAGTCACGCAGTCAATGCTTGAGCCCAGTAAAGCAGTAATTTTGTGCTTTGTGTTGATATGTTTAAAAGTAATGGTGGTGTTTAATACTTGATTCACAGGGCTTGATTAGTATTTCACCAACTTACATCAAACCTCCTTTGTCTATTTTATATTCAGAATTGACTACATTGCTGACTCAAGCCTTACCTGTAGGCGTTAGCTATTCCAATGAAAACATTATACTCTGAGAGAAGCCCATTAAAATGAGCATTGTGTTATATCTTTTGGGTGGCATCAAACTGGCAAAAGAAAGGATGGCAAGTTCTATGAAGGAGGCAGTAATCCCACTGATGATCTCCATGGCCCTCCTCTGGACACACTGTAACAGATCCATGTCCTTCCTGTGTTGAGAACTCCAGAAGTGAACCCAGTACTCCAGGTAAGGTCTCAGAAGAGCAGAATAAAGGGTCAGAATCACCTCCCTTGACCACACTTCTTTTGATGCAGCCCAGGATATGGTTAGCTTTTGGGCTGCGAGCACACATTGCCATATAGTGTCAAGCTTCTTATCCACCAGAACCCCCAAGTCCTTCTCTTCAGGACTACTCTCAATCCAGTCTCCACTCAGTGCTTGGGATCGTCCTGACCAAGGGACAGGACCTTGCACTTGGCCTTGTTTAACTTCATGAGGTTAGCATAGGCCCACCTCTCAAGTTTGTCAACGTTCCTCTGGATGACATCCTTTCCCTCCAGCATGCTGACCATGCTGCACAGCTTGATGTCATCAGCAAACTTAATTGAGGGTGCACTCAATCCTACTGTCTCCCTGCGACAAAGATGTTAAACAACACCAAGCCGAACACCAATCCCTGAGGAACACCACTCATCACAGGTCTTCACTTGGACATCAAGCCATTGACTACAACCCTTTGAGTGCAACCATCCAGCCAATTCCTTGTGCACTGCATGGTCCATCCATCAAATCCGTATTTCTCCAACTTAGAGACCAGAATGTCATGTGGGTCAGTAACAAAGATTTGCATGAGCCCAGGTAGATGATGTCAGTTACTCTTTTCTTATCCACCAGTCCTGTAGCCCCATCAGAGAAGGTCATCATATTTGTCAGGCATGGTTTGCCTTCAGTGCAGTCATGTTTGTTGTCACCAATCATCTCTTTATTTTCCATGTAAATGCTGAAAAAATAATAAAATTAATTATGCAAGTCCCTTCCCCATAACCTGGCAGTTTCCTATTTCCATTTACTTTTACATTAATAGAAACCTCTTGCTGGAGAGGAAGAAAACAGAACTCAGCCTTTGAAAGCTTTCTTAGCTTTGCACAACACTAGAGGAGAGGTTTTGTTTTCCACAGAGCCTGTACTGAACAAAGCAGCCAGATACATTTAATAGAATATGCTACTTGCTTTTTTATCATATTTATGTGTCTCCATTCTTTTTTATCTTTATTGTACTTAAAATATCAATATTACCATTTAAAAACTCTACATATTTTATACATTTTATAATCATGGAAAATGAGTGTCTGTAAGACAACTTCCAAATCATTACTTGTTTTTACAGACTAAGGATATTTTCTCCAAAGCTACATAGGCTGTAAGACAGAAGGTGAAAGCTGGGTTTTGTGGTGTTCTTGTTTCACTTGAGTTCTGGCTTTGCGGATGTGCCTGGCGAGTACTACGTGAACCTCTTGTCCATGTTGTAGTTGGGGAAGATGAGGAATGCTGGTGTCAGAGCTGGAAATAGTGAGGACTGGGACTAGACACCTGAAGAATAGAGTTAAATAGGTATCAAGGTACTAAAGCTTTGTTTCATATTTGTTTAGGAACACAAAAAAGTGTTAAGCTATCACCCTTCGAAACAGCTTGTTTTAAAAAGATATTTGTGAGGTTTGTTTCTTACAGCAGGTATGTTGATGTATAAATTCCCTCTAATCTTAATGGTGCCATAAATATAAAAGCAATAAAATATGCAAATAAATGACTCTAACCAATTGAATAAAGTACACGACATGTAAAAAGAATTTATGAGCCAGTTGAGCTGTAAGTGAATATGTAAATGAAAAAGCATGCATAAGAAGTGATTACTTCTTGCTTTTTGCAAGCTGACACCTTTAACATCTCTTGGCCTTTGTAATTTTTCAAGTCGATATTATGAGTATGAAAGGGGTAGAAAACTGCTAGCAAGTTTCTGCTTTGTTAGAGCTCTCTTTTTTTGGATTGCTTAATAAGCAATGCTGATATTCCTGCTTGACTTCCACTCAGAAAATGATTATTCTGTAACAGATTTAGTATGACAGGTGAAGAAGGAACCTAGCAGAAACGATAAATGCAAACTGAGCTCAACATGAACTCAATTTAAAACGACAGTCAACAGTGTAAGTGCTTCCCAGAATGCATGTGGATCATAAATCTTACGTTGTCAAAGTAAACCATGCCCATCTTACAGACACCCTCATGACAAAAGAGGATCTAAAAAGAAGTACTATATTTTGTAGTCTGAAAGAGCTCCCCTTAAGAGAACAGTAGCTTAGGTAATGTCCCTTTGGAGAATTCAGCGTTAGGATAGTATCCCTCCTAAAATGAACTAAGTCCCCACAGTTCAAGGTGGGAAAGCTATGCTGTTCTACTATGATTCAGTCCTTAACTTAATGTCTTGTTTGTTTTCTTGTATCTCTCTTTCTTATCTAGAACACTAAATCTTCTGAAATCAATCAACAGATACCAAACTAAGCTATGAAGACAACAACTCGCAAATTTAGCCGTTGCTTTTTGAGAAAGAGATGAAATGGGAATTTTTAGAAACAGATATAAGCAGATTCATAGCAACTCTGAACTTACTTCACATACTGTGATCAAGCCTTTTGTATTTTTGCAGGCTTTGCAAGGTGTCTACAAAAATAATCTCCTAGATTGTTTTGCTGGGTTTTCAATCATACAACCAGCCTCTGCACACAATCTTGTTCCCTCAGCCCTCCCTACCATGTGAGGTTCCTTTGCACCTCTGACTAACTCAGCTTTTCCTGCAGGCAGGGTTGGCTAAAAAGTCCCATACACCTACTCTTATACTCCCATCCATACTTAGGCCTGGCAGGAAATGTAAAGTTCTCCAAGAACCATAAGGAGATGCTGAAACTTGCCTGAGAATGAGATTGCTGCCTTATGGCTTCAGTCAGAACATTTTTTGAGGGGGTGTGGATTGCAAGGGGGGTGAGAGCAATGTCAATACTAGACATAGAAATTAAATGAGAGATAAAAGTCATGCTTTACTAATCAGCATTCCATTCAGCTTCATGATACACCAAGAAGCTAAGTAGAGCATATTGCCTGAGAGAGCCAGAAAGAGATAATAAAACATTTTCCTGAGCTGCAAGTGTTTGTGCCTGATTCAGACTCTGAGACCACAGATTCCGTTTTTAAAATACTTACTGTTTATTTTCCTCAATGGCCCTGGCAGTCCCAGAGGCCTCTTAAAACTAAAGAACTGGAAGAGAAACTAGTCTGCTTACAGGGTAGACCGTGTTCATGCTAGATTGTGACTTACCTCCCCAGCAAAGAAAACACCCCTCTTCCTGGAGTACTCAAGACTTTGTTCAGTGTGGAAAAGAACAGCAGCACAGAGAAAAAGGCGTGAGTGCCAGCAGTAATTTTGGTTTGCATAAACCATTTTTTTTAATCAGAAGCATACAAACTCTTCCAGTGCAAAATACATTTTCCTGCAAAGCAGAAGGGAATGAATGTGTTTAAATAGGGAGGAAGCAAAAGTGTGGAGAGAAATTTTAGATTTATTTCATTTACTCTACAGCAGAACTCCACTCTTTAGTATGTGTAGAGTGCTGCCGAGATTGTACTGTATGTCTTAGCCAACTTTAGCCTTTAGCAGAAAAGGCCTATGAAGAACTCTAATCTCATAAATACATCTTAATACCTTTAAGTCAGGCAATGGCTTTGTGCTTGAAAAAAATATGTGCAGCTTATTCCTGAGTTATCAATAACAGTAATCTTTTTAACAGATGGGAACTTTTTGTGAGTTTTGAAACAATTGAAGGATAAAACCTTCACATTTCTGAATGAAGATTTGGTTAATTATGTGACTGATAAAAAAAAATCGAAAGAACTTTGTCTCATCGGGAGTTTCAACTACAATGAGAAGAAGAATCAATTTTATGACTTCAAATCCAAAAACCCGTATTTCTGGTCAGTGGAGGGAAACATAATGATGTTTGTTAGCTATATGTTTACTTGGACACTTACCTCTTGTCCCTAAATAGGGGTATGCCATGGTATTTGCAGCATATCTAAAAATCTGCAAATGCAATAGTAGAGGTTTAGGTAGTTAACATTAGATACACAGATTTTACAACTTCAGTGATATTGTGTAGCAAAAATATTTGAGAACAGGGATTAAGTTGTTTATGTTCTCACCTTCAATCTCCTACTTCACACTTGGGAGTTGCAGTGAATTCAAACTGTCTCACTTGTGGATATAAGAAGTTAATCTCTAGTCCTTTTGACTATCCATGCATACATTAGATACTTTGTATAGCTGTTATTAAAAATACCTAAGCAAGGCTCCAGATGATGAAGACGTTCTAGGTGCACAGTTCCCCCAGTTTGTAACTGTTTTATCTTCATAGGCACTCAGTTCTCTAAGATGCATTACCTAGTAAAGCTCATCAAACTCTTAGATTAACTTGTCAAACTCTGACATGAATGCTTAGGTCACACACATGCTAAAAGGAAAAGTAGATATTTGAGCTTTACTTCTAAATTTGTCTTTCCTTTTGTCCTCACCAATAATGCCTAATCTCTCTTCTAATATTAATGTCTACACCTAATAATGTGTGAATTTACTTGGATACAAAGTAACATACTTTTTAAAATTGTCCTTAGTGACTATCACTTTGTTACCATTTTTTTCCTTCAGGTCTTCACATTATTTATCTTTTCCCTTTGAGTTTAATCTGGTGCATCATTGTGATCTTTTTCCACTTTTTGAAATGGTAGTTAAGAGAGAAAGAATTCAAAATTTTGTTTTGTAACTACCCTAATACACTCCCCTATTATCTTGTCTTTTTGTGTGTGTTTTTGCAGATAACTTCAGGCTTATGTTGGTCTTTCTCTTGTTAAAATACAGTTCCAGGGCAAAAAACCCACACATATTAAATTTCCTACCTGTACTAAGCTATTAGCTTTCAGAGAAAAAATGTATGTTGAATTACTGTAATACAAGAATAGCAGAATAATTAAATGAGAATAATACATTAGTACTTCTACATTTATCTTCCAGATGATGCAGAACAATTATGTTTCCTAAATCACAGGGGACCAGGGACATATATTAAAGGAATAATTCTTCTCTATTTGCTCCACCATCTATTTGCAGTTATAGTAATTTGTACCCAGTACAATCTTTATTACATCTACAGAACTATTTTCATCCCATGCTACTTAAATGGTAGCAATACTAATGCAACAAACTTACTTTGTGTTGCTTGATAAAGATTTGTGATCTTGTGAGACACTTAAACAATGACATTTCTGGTTTTGATGTTGTTCACCCTCATCGCATACATCTAATACTAATTTAGTATGTGTATCGACTTAATTGGATAGTCTAAGAGAAAATACGTAGTTTTGGTAAACATTTAAAAATTACCTAAAATGTTTCACATATGAAAAATAACCAAATAGAGATGGTACATATGTATAATGACTTCTGACAGTAAAGTACTTTATAACCTCGTATTCTATGTGAGAGAACTTTTCACCACACAGCCTCAGAGGCAGTCCTGTATTGTGTCAATTGTAAAAGAAATTATGAATGTGGCCTGTTCATTTGTCCTGTTGTTAAATGATACTAAGCAGTGTGCAGTACTCAGCTGGGGAACATGCTGAGTTCATTGTTACCTGTTAGACTAGTCAGGAACTGAAACTCGGAAGTCTGCTACTGTGAAAATTATGGTATCAGAAACAGCAGTGTGTGGATCAGGGAATCTGAATTTCTGCTTGTGTGTCAAAGACTCATCTCCCTTTCTGTAGTAAGAGGAGAGATACACCTTCTTTTCCATGCAGACGTATCAATGGGGTCCCCAAAGTAGCCTAGACAGAAGGCACTGTTGCCACACTATTTTAAGAGTTACATAGCTTAAAAGCAATTGTCTTAGTTTTAATTCTGTTGTCTTCCAGCAAAGGAGTTGAAAACTGCCTAAATGAAGCTATTTCTAACACCTCCGATCAGGTGAGAAAGGCAATTTCTGCTAGGAAGGGCCTTGTGGATTCCTGAGACTTAACTTTCTCAAGTAAACAAAACCAATCTCAAACTGAACAAGTCAACAGGTTAGTATCTTTGCAGAGTATCTGTGTACTGGCACCACAGTAAAGTGCACTCAAGTCTTGATAGCATCTTATTAAGATGCTAAGTGAGTGATCTTAAACTGGCTCATTAATAGATACATTATATTAGTACATGGTGCACTTAACCAGTTTTAGGAGGCTCCATTTTGTCTGAGGCTGGGACTTACTAGGTGAATGCAGGTATGGACTCAGTTGACAGATATGAATAACTCAAAAGGTTGCCACTGTAACTCAAAATTGCTTAATTTTGTGTTTGTATCTTTTCTTTGATCTCTCTTCTCAAAAGCATTATTCAGATTATTTCACCTTATCTTCATCTACTTTCTTCTTAATATTTCTCAGAAGAAAGAAAAATGTGATGACAAAAATCACTTATTTTCTCAGAGGGAATCACATGAAGTAAGAAAGACATCAATCACTGCCGCTTTCTCTTCTTTACCTGGAAGTTATTTCTCCACTTGCACATATCTATAGAGTTGAATGTTGCTGCAGGCAATGTGAGAGCCCTGATTGTGACGCTCCACCCACAGACCGAACAGCAACATGTTGAAAGAAAGTCCTTCATCTTGTTCCTCGCTACTCATGCTACTGCACACTGTCACCTCCTTTGTAAGCTGTGAAAGGGATCACAGAAAGAGAACAAAGTGGAGTCTTGAAAGAATTTCTCCTCACTTTCTTGTGTTTCAAAGGATATACAATTTGTCCTCAAAATAAAGAAAAGAGTGTGGATGGGTGCAGTGTTTTTCTGATTCTTTTAAGACATCCTGATCTAAGATACATGCTAAATATACTGGCTTAGAGCCATTTTTTGTCTTATATTAAATCCTCTATGTTTCTGTCTCAGCAACTGATATGAGTTGGACTACTGCACTTGTAGTCAGAACGATTGTTTAGTGAAGTATGAATAGATCTATAAAGTTATGAGAAGACAGAATTTCCCTGACATATATTTGTCCACTGAGTGCACATTCCTGCTGCCAGAAGGAAGAGATGCAATATGAAAGTAAGCATCTGTAAATATCTACTCCATATTTATGTTTTTCATTTTTGGTGTTCTCCAGCCAGGAAGTTGTGAAATACTTGGCATACTGTACCATTTTTATTTCCAACAATACGTGGAAGTGGCTTTACTGTGATGGTGAGCTGACCCCAGTGCAGTAAATTTCATTGTACAACTGCCAATACATTTGTAGTCTAACCCATAAAACTCTCTATTACTTCAGTTTTAGGGGTCTACTGAGCAAAGATTGTTAATAACACTGAGCATCCAGAAGGTTTGATACGCTTTTGGTATGTCTGACTAGAAAGTAGCATATGGCCAACAGACATTTCCCCAGATTAACTCACAGCCAGAAATGACAGGCAATTGCACTAAACTACTGCTTCCTCACTGTTAGTCACCAGGAGTTCTTGTCTGATACCTGTTTTACCATATATTATTTGTATGGCATCCTATTCATAGTTTACTCAGTATCTCTGATCAATCTTAAAATCTATGTATGTCCCTCAAAATAAGTCTACCAAAGTCACCTCAAATTTCCTACAATCCATTTTCTAAGGGTCAGCTGGTGACCTCTGTAAGCTGTATACGACAACAACAAAGTCCACGGTTTGGCTTTGGGGGTCTTTGGCTTAAGGATCCCCACAGAAAGCTGAGTAAGTCTCAGTAGTGAACAAGTCTTTTCCAGTATCAATGTTATAAGTCAAACACGTGGGCTTAAATAAACAGAGCTTCAGCAGAGTTATGGAAGAAAAAAACATCCTTTTGTGGCACTATCAGGGAGCAGACCACCTCAGCAGCAGAAAGAAGATGGTCCTCTTTCTCATACTGTGAGTGGCTACCTAAAAAAAGTTTGCTACAGTTCTTCCTCTCTCAAAGACCATGTTTACACAATTAAGTAAAGCAGTGGCAGAGGTGGCCTATGAAATGACATAGACTGACTGCACCCCCACTGCACTGCAGTTGGCCCTGAGTCTATGCATTGCCCCTGTATCATACTTTCGTAGTCCACAGGCATAAACACTACTTGCTGTCTGTCTATGTATTTGAGGGTTTTTCAGTTCAAAGCCTCAGGAATAATGATGGAATCATGTGCATCCTGTCAAACTGCTTTGTGGTAGTTTTTTTCACAGCACGAAACTGGAAATACTGGAATTGCACTGGAGTGCTGTGGAGGGACCCAAATCTGTCATGATTATACCACATTTACAGTGGTCCTTGGCACACCTTGTCCCCAAACTGGGCCCAAGAATTGCCTCAGAATGTGCTAGTTGCCAAGTCTAAACTACGTGAACGTGCACTCAGTTAAACAGTAGGGTGAATAATGATGCTGTTCTCAAGCTTCCTCCACGCTTTGTTTTATTTAGCCGTATAAATGTAGTAAACAGGAACCCAGTTGCTGAGTTTTTACCCCCTTAGTGTAGTCTGCTTCCAGAGCTACACGACCTATCTCAGCATCCCTAGCATCAGTATTTCTGCAGAGGTCACACTGGGGTTCATATGCTAAGCTGCTTATGCCTGTAGTGCCGTAGTTCCTGCGGACACTAGATACCACTCTGTTTGCCACTGGCATGTTTACAGTCTACAGCTGCTTTAGGTGTTTCTTGGGTTTTAATCCACTTTAGTGATATGAGAAGTAAGATCACAGAAGTAAGATATATTTGACATAATTTTGTTCATCTCAAAAACTCTGTTTCCTCAAAAAAATGTCATCCCAGTGAGGCAAATACAAGCATTTGTTTAATGCATAAACATGCCCTTGTTATTTGTTTCAAATCACTTGTAATTCTGTCTTTAAACATAGTTTTCAAGAGAAATGAACCAAAATGTTACAAAACCTACACACTTGTGATTGTACCCTGGCACAAGTCTTTAGCCTGAGTCAGCTCCTGTGCTCTCCAGTAGATACTGAAAGAGTTTTCTTCACCATCGTTCTTCTACTTCTATGTTCCTAGAAGTTATCTTTCTTCCTCTCTGTCTACATGCCTCCAATTTTGTATACCATGCCATAGATTCTTATGAAAAGCACATACCCTACACTTACACTTCCTATGAACACCAATTTGCTCTGAGCATAACATATTTTTGAGCAAGACATCAACTGAAGACTCTACAAATTCCTGTTGCCTTTCAAAATTTCAATCGAGTTAATCAAAAATATTTCAAACACTTTATGATAATATTACATTCCTTATTCATACTTACTCAAAGATTTTCTATATTGTCACTGGGCCTCCTGGGTCCTGTCCTCAGCCCTGGTCTGTGAAGACTATTGGACACTCTCAACAAGTTCTACTGATGAGTTTTCTTTTATGACTTCTGTAGGAGTGCTTGTGGGATCTGTATTACCCAAATATAAACATTGCATATTCCTCACCCTTAGAATGTCTGCCTAACTTCGCATGACATCCAAAAAACTTAATAGCTTCTGAGCTTCTGTTATTCATATTTTTATTTTCCAATAGGTATGGAGATTTTTATCCCTGGATCTCAAATTTTAAAAAATCAGAAAAGAAAGAGAGAAAACAGGGAGAATTCCCCTCAGAGTATGTTTGAATTTCCAGATAATAGCAGAAGCTTGGCATTTTTCATACTCACTATACCTCGAACAGGCTGTAAAACTTTAAATGGCTCCATGCAGTGAAAAATTACACCCTAGTCTTGCTCCTGTGTTCCAAATTTCAGTTCAAATCGTTTATATGGAGCTCATGCCCCTGTCATCAGAGCTGAAATGACAAACTCATTATCACACACTATTTAAAGAACATTAGAATTTAATTTTGATTGATCCAGAACTCCTTTGTAAATTACTGGTTTAGGTTAAAGAACAGGTTTTCTATTAAATCTGCATTTGTGCAAAATAGAGATCAAAAAGAATGCAATAAAATGCTTTGGAATTTCATATAATTTAAGAATATTTTAGTGGGGTCTCGACAGTGACTCCCTATTATTCTGTATTTTAGTCTCAAAGAACACTTATATTCATTTATTCACTACTGAAAATATTACTTTTTGTGAATTGATCAGTATTATATCTTTGCCTACATTCTTGCTAGTTATTGCAGATTCTTGTTGCCTTCTTTTGGTGTGAATTTTGTTTTACGCTGCATTTTATTTTTTCATTTCTTTTTCAAAATGAGCTTCTAAAAGAATTATGTTGTATTACGGTTGATAACAATAATAATTTGGCAAATAAATAGTCACCACTTGCTGGAGAAATTAGTAAGAATTGTCCTTGTTTTAAACACCTGAAAATGGTAATATATTATGCACATTTTTAAAGGATTAAGGCAGGTTGTTAGGAGGTTTACTTTCAGAAAACAAGGATTTCAGGTAAATAAATCGCTTTTCATTTTTAGTGGGCATCTTTCTTCTCATTATTGTCATGGTAAAGGCAACATGGAGCCAGTAAAGAGAAATCTGGGATTTACCAATCTGAGAACTGGTAAAGCCCGGAAAATCTTCTGTAGGGATTTTTGAGTCAGAGGCTTGAGGATAACCAAAATTAGATATGGACTTCATTGGACAGGTTATAATTAGGTTTGCACGAGTGCACAAAGAGACATGCCTGTTTGATCTCATGTCTTCTCCCTGTGACTGTATGAAAGATGTTCTCTGTCTCCATCCCAGCACCCCTAGAGCAAGAATGGAAAAGAGATCATGGCCAGCAATGCTGCTTGCTCTAGTAGATCGACGGTGGGCTACAACTCTATCTTAATTAGGACCAGCTGTCAGATTCAAGCTGTCATACATTCTTATCATCCAAAGTACATGGAAGCTGGCACTTTGACTTTCTCAGTAAGACAGAGCATATCTGACATCCACCACTGATGGCCAGACCCTAAATTACAGAAGACTATATGTTAACAATTCCTATAAAATCCCATGCAAGTCTTTCACCAGCCACAGTGCCATGGCTTATGGAGCAAGATTTTAATATGGATTTTTATTTTCAGCTTTGTATTAATGCCCACTGAATAAGGTCAACAGAAATCATTGCACTTCTAGAAAGAGCACTGCTCATTAACACATATCATAAAAATGAATCAGTTGCAAGCTGCCTGCACTTACAGCTGTCTTGCTTAAGTTATTGGATGGCACATTGCCTGCTCATATGCTGTTTAGACATAGTATAGGGAATAGGTGTCAGAAAAGATGATTTTGCCAGGATAATTTAAATAAAACAACAAGTGTTAGCTTGATAGCAATAATTTCACTTTTGGTGACTGAAGAAGAAAGCATTATTCCTCCATGAAGCTTTCCAACCTGCTGGCACCTGGTCCTTGCTTCAGCATCACGAATTTTAGTCAGCTGGGCTCTTGGACTGCTGTCTCTGAGCTGGGGCCCATTCTTGCCAGGGAAAACAGAACATCAAGAACATGTTTTCATATTACTCAAAGTGTAATTCTTGCTTTGATATCAGAGGCTACGAAAATACAGAAGAGGAAATGTTTCCTAGCCAGTAAGTTCTTTTTTTTTTCTCCTCCTCCATCTCTTGCTGGAGTTAATTATCCCCAAAGTACTTCATCTTTTCAGCTGGACAAAATGTTCTGAACTTTTCATATTAAAGCTCTTGGATCGTCTATAAGAGCCTTCTGGAAGGAGATTTCTGAAGAAAAAGGTGCCTCTGTTTTTAAACACTCTGAATTGTTATGAGGGATACACTGATTGTCTCCTCCCAAAGGGGTTAAATAATGGCAGGAATTTTTGTTTCATTAGGCCTCCCTGTCTATTTTACTTTTTTTTTTCTTTTCAACTAAGTCAGAACTGTAAATATGAAAATAAACAATTCTTGCTCAGTTTCTCATCATAGTGTAACACAGTCCAAACCACTTCTCAACTCCCACTCAACATTCAGAAAACAGAGTATCTCACATAGAGCACCTGCCATCTTCCAGGATAGTGCCATATGTGAATATTTAGAAGATTTATGTAGAGTTATAACAGCAAGCTTCAGACAGAGAGGAATGTTTCCTCTTGCTGGGGGCTCTGGTTAGTCACTGAATGAAAACTGTGCAGTTATCTCCCCTCTTCCTTTCTTGTCTTGCCCATTTTTTTAATAATTGAAAAAGTAAAAGTAAATCTATCAGTAAAAGTAAGGGTGCAATAGATATAGAAATACTTTAACAGGGATATGGAACATTGCAGCTTGCTACTGATGCTGTTTGGGTTTACTCTCAAAATCAATTCACATGTCTTAAAAATGTAATTTACTTAGACATTCTAACCATGTTCTGGTTTCAAAATCAAACTGTGGATTTTTATTCTCTGTACCTCAGAATATATGCTTAAAATATTTGGACAAATTAGCTTCCATTTCAATTAACTGATTTGTCCATGACATACTCAGATATCTATATTTGTGATCAAAGCTCACCTAGCAGCATTGTGCAAATGATTAAAGATCCAGAAAGATGGTAGTGTGTATTTGTTTCATGAACTCCAGGAGTAAATGTTCTAAACTATATGTGTTTTAAGAGCTGACTGTGCTCTATGATCGCTCTAGAATTTGTAAAGAGTATTTCTATGAACTACAGTGAAATTCATGACTTCTTGCCTATGAATTATTCAATTCCTTGTCTGTATGTAAGAGGAAGAAACCCTGCTACATTTTTTGAACAGTAGCTGCCACCAAAAATGACTTCCAAAGGAGAATTCATTAAAGTTTTTCCTCACCTTTGTTCTAAAGAAAGTTCAGGAAATAATGATGCTGTACTTAGTGGGGATACTAAGAATGAATAGCACTATTTATAATAATCTTCGTATCTATCGTGCATTAGCATATGAACTATAGACATATGCTTTCTTTATTCTCTCTCTTCTTTGTTTATGATATATATCAGTGTTCTCAGTTTTTTACATCTCAGCTGACTATGATGACTAGCTGAATACTGGTATAACTAACTGAATTATCTTAGTATCTCTGAAAGTCGGATGTGCCTTCTAACTGCCCAACTGGAATATTCCTTGGAGTGCAGTTGTATAACCTGTAAAAAACTAATTAATTCAAATAATTTAAAAATAGAAGATAGATACAACCTTTGCTGTAGTCCCAAAGCTGCAGCAATTTATCAACTGGAACTAATGTTAACAGGGACCTGAGTTAATTGATTGAAATGAACAAGACTCGACACGCGTCTTGAAATTTTAGAATAATTCTGCAGTGCTATTCATCTTTGTGACAGAGAACTTCCCTGATGAATCCATGGCTGCTAATAACTACTATTTCATTCAATTAAAGTCATTGTTGGTAGAACGTTCTGTTTCTAAATTTAAACAGCTTAAGCTGATGTCCCAAGCTGCAGAAGGAAAATCTGTTCAAGAAACACACGAGAAGTCACAAACAAGCAGCTATGTGGATTCCACAGCTCAGGAAGTAGAAAATGATACAAATGGGTCTTAGAGAGGATGGAAAAGTAATGCAGCTCCCAACCTGCAAACATAACAATGCTTTTGATTTTGATGACAATTTTAAGGATATTTGTGTTAACACTGTTTTCATTTTGCTTGAGACTTGTCCAGACTCACCTCCCATACATGGACAAGAGCACAGGGCTTGTAAGACAAATAGAATTAACAAAATGGAAATCTGTAGACTATATAAGCTCCAAATTGCAATGGTAGGTGGCAACATGAATTCAGTCTTGCGTATTACAGAGGAGGTGAGAAAGGCAGCACACTTTTTAAATCTCATGCTTTCTCTTCCTGCGTGCAGGAAGCTCCCAAGTGGTTTTCTCACAAAAAGACATACAACTCTTTCCAATTGGTTTCTATTTTTTTCTAGTGAATGAGGCATGTAGGAGGAAAGACTATATAATTGTCCTACGTGGACTACAATTTTTTCAGGAAAACTCTTTTACCTCATAAAATGTGTTTTCTTCAAGAGTAAAACCTTTTGTGTAAATACTCCAGTTTAGAGCAAGAGGTTCCCCAGGATCTGCAGGGAGAAAATTAATTTTCTGAGGAAGTCAGTTTCATACGAGGTAAATTGTTTTCCTAAGAGACCAGAGGCAAGTTCCAATGGGAGTTTTATATGTTGCAATGCTCAGTGCTACAGCTGTTGGTGGCCTGGTGCCAACTTTGGGAGCAGCTTCAGAAGTGGTATTTGCAGCACCTATGCTTTCCATGTGCTGAAAACAAGGAGGTGGAGATGCTGAAAAGGTATGAGGGTGCATAGCTTAACCCACTAAAGATGCTGGGAGAGACGTGTTTCTGAAGATATGCAGTTCTTCAGGACACAGGTATCTAGATGAAGTGTCTTACCTTCTTTTCCCTAATGTTAAAGTGTTCAAAATGCTGTTTTTCTTAACAATTGCACTTTCAGAAGAGTGGAAGTACCTTGCTTGTGTTAGACGTTATGTAACACAAACCCATTCCAAACAGATGACTAGCCAGGTACGCAGCAATACAAAACTACATCTATGTGTTGTGCTGACTTTGGCTGACCACCAGGTACCCACCAAGCTGCCCTGTCACTCTCCCTCCTCAGCTGGATAGAGGGAGAAGATATGACAAAAAATTTGTGGACTGAGCCATGTGAGCCACATTAACTCAATAGAATCTGCCATGCCAAAACTAAGGGAGTAAAGAGAAGGGTGGGTAAAAAAAAAGGGAAAAAAATCCCACCAAAACCCCAAGAGATGAATCAAATCTGAGGAGAACAAGGACTGCTCTGGCTAGTGGAAGGCTGAGGGCCTGGAGAGGATGAGCTCCTGTATGCCAAGGTATGTTCTCTTGTATACCTTCAATCCACTCCACCGGAGTGCTGTATTCCCCTCTGCTGACGTGGCTGAAGCATGGAAAGGAGGAGGTGAGTCACTGATCTTGTATGTAGAAACGGTGCAATGAAGAGTGGCTATGTTACAGAGTAAATAGACTCCCCAGTGCTCCCCAGAGACCCGTGCCCTAGCTGCCCACTACACCATAGCTCGCCTCCTATCTCTGCACTCAGCCAAGCTTCCTTCCTTAGACAATTAAGAGAATGGCCTATATCTCATGTTAGTTTGGACTTAGGTGATGGCTGACCAGGATGGTAGGACACAGACCATCATCTGACCAAGCAGACAGAACCACTGGTTGTATCTGTCCAAACAAGTATTTCTCACTCTGAAAATGGCTGTATGGATCACACCCTGTGCTCTGAAGTGTGTCTGTGGGGCGGGGGGAGGGAAGTGAATATATGTTAGGAATTTATGGTCACCTCTGCCTGCAGTTTCTACATCAGCTTGGCATTAAAAATCCAGTGGCTTAATTGGTGAATAGCCTGCCAGTCACATTTAGAAAATGCACAGGAGGTACTTTTAAATTCTTGCATTCCTGAAACACTTACGATCCTTCTCATGTATCTTTTAGCCCATCTTTCTCTTCTTACTTGAATAAAAGAAGTGGGAGGATGAAAAAGAGAACAGCAAGGGCTGGAGAATCTTGTTATAAATATACAGAGCATCATCTGTAGGTGGTGATATAAAAATTACAAGAAATGTTCCTGTGTTACTTTATATAGATATGCCTCATTGGTCAAAGTCTATCACTACAAACACCAGGAATATAACCACACTGCTGAATGTCATCATCCTGCTTGCTCTAATAATCTCATTAGTAACTCTGCCTTTGGATTTCTTCAGTCTTTCTGAGTGTTTCTGGCTGTCTTAAGAATTAATTTATCCATTGGTGACATTTGCAATCACTTGCTCATTCCAGCTAAAATCGCATTGGAAAGATGTTGTTCGAGTTAGTTTATCTGTAATTTAGCTGTTCTCTCCACATTTCAATTGTATTTCAATATGAATTGTGAACATTTGGTTTACATGCAGTCACCTGGATGGTTTTGTTCTCATTATTTTCCCTGGCTTTCCAGACATTTCTGTGAAATTTCCATATCTTCTTTGTAATTTGGGGGAATTATTGTCCTGCTTCTTTATCTTTTGCCTCAGTGGCTTAGAGAACCTTCAATGATATTCTGTTTTCAGGAACAAATTAGTCAGAAGTACAGACTCAACCTTCTAAACAATATTTCACTTGTACCTCAGGTAAGTAGCAGAACAACTCTATAAAAGCATGTTACAAATGCTGAAATACTCTATCCGTTCAAATAAAAGAAACTCTTAACTTTTTTCTATTACTTTAAGAACATCCAGGAGAATACAGAACTGCCTGGAAAGACATTTTTGCAATGAGGTATTGATTTTGAGGAAGATTTTGCAACAGAAAGGTTTCTGAGATTCAGGGCACTGTGGTCCTTTCTGATGCCTGATAGGAAGAGAGATCTGAAATTAAAGCCTGGTGTTATTGATCTAAAAAAGATGGGTTTGATAGCGTGCAATTTTTTAAACCAAAAAGATATAGGTTTTGTTCCAATGTGAAATGCAAACCAATTTCAAAACCTGTTAGCTCATAAAATCGCCAGATTGCCTCTTGTTCACGAGTTACATGTCAAGAGGGACTTGTGCGGTTATGAAGATTAGACTGTTTTTCTCTCGTTTTTCATAACAGAATGTGTTCTCTGAAGAGGGGAATCCCTGAATGGCAAGAAGCAGTGGTGTCATCTTTGTTACAGTGTTTACAGAAAGGCGGTAGTGATGCATCATCCTTCATGGTAATGGCCCCCTGAAGGCAGTGGAGGATTACTCCATCTACTAAAAGCATCCTAAATTCCAAGGCTGACTCTGAGCCTGGGCAAAACATGCTGCTTCCCAGAACAGGCTGCTGGGGCAGTCACATAGCAGAAGGCTGCTGCCTGCTTCTCCGATTTCTGAACCCTGGAAAGGCAATCTGGCTGCTCTTGTCCCTGCAAAGGAATGGGTGACAGCGTGAGCAAAATAGATTATTCATGAATGAGGATGGAGACAAGGATGGGAGCACACCCTTCCAGCAACAGCAGCAATTGCTGTACCTGCAGGTGTCTGGAAAGAAGCAGCAGGCTGGATTTCTCAAGCCCTTCCTGCTCTCTTTGGTTCCCCCAGTTTTTCCTGTCCCAGGAGCAGGATCATCACAACTCTGTTTTAGGGTAACCAAATCCAAACTTCTGTCCTCTCCTGAGAAGCCATAGGCAGCTTTAATAAAGATCTAGCATCCTCATTAATGAGACAAAAACACTTTGTTGACCCCAACTAGCAGCTAAACGTGCACCCAGTTGTTCACTTACTCCCCTACAAGCAGGATGAGGGAGAGAATCAGAGGGCCAAAGTGAGAAAAAAACTCATGGGTTGAGATACAAAAATTTTGCTCACTGAAGAAAGGAGAAAAATTAAAACCCAAGAAAGCAAGGGCAATCACTCACCAGCAGAACCACGTACAGTCAGTCCAAGAGCAATAGCTGTTTCCCTGGGCTGTACTGCAAAGCACCATGCGATATGGGAGGGAACACCTCTTTGGTCAGTTTGGGTCACCTGTCCTGGTTGTGACTCCTTCCAGCTACTTGTGCACCTCAGCCTACAATAGCTATAACATCCATATGTTATCAACACTGCTTTGGTCACAAATCTAAAGCACAGGACTGTATGGGTTGCTATGAAGAAAATTAACCCTGTCCCAGCCAGACCCAGAGAGCATAGCAACAGCACTGGAAATTTTAGGGAGAGTTTTATCAAGGTTAGTAAGTAGAAAAAGAGTTGTTTAGGGGAAAATCCCAAAGAGGTTAAAAAAAAGTTGAAACACAATTTCAAATACGGTCTTGGATTCAAGTTTCGGTGTGTTTTTTACTGCAAATTGCAATGCTGAATGCTCAGTTTGGTTCAGAATACCAAAAAGCATTTTATTAAAGCTTTTTTCTTTATAAACTTTGAATGAACTGAAACACAATTTTTTGATAGTTGGGAACTGAACTGGCAAGGATTAAAGTTTATGAGCATATTGTTGTATTCTAAACATTTACAGGGGTTTGTTCACAAATATCCCTTTTTTTTCCCTCAGTGACATGGCCAGTTTTATAACATTTTGTTCTGTTTATTCTAAAAATAAAAATATTCTTACTAAAGAAGATACATTTCCTTTTATTTTTGCATGTGGTTATTTCTAATTTTTCTTTCTGTATTTGAGATTAATATGATAAAATGTTTGGAGAACTTTGTTTCACTTCTGGAGCTTTTTATGCTGTGTTTTACTTGAGGTTTGCTTTTCACCAAAACACTGTTATATGTAGTCTGAACATACATCACACTAAATAAATGAACAAACTCTTTGTGTCAGACATTTAACATCACAACAATCCACTCGCTTGTCTCTTAAAATTCACCAATAGCATCGGTGACATTATTATTGAATGTTTCCTTTTCCCAGTAAATGTCTAAGAAGAGTGTTGAAAAATACTGTGACTTTTTTACATGAAGAAAAGTTAATAGAGTTCCCAAGCCCTGAAGAACCATGAGGCCCCTTTCAAGGCTGTGTAGGTGGCACTGCTCTCAAAGTAAGGCTTTTCCTCCTCAAAGTGTTTTAATAGAAGCTGTCCTTGCAGAACATTTTAAGGCAATGAAACCAAGTTAAGACTTGACAGCATCTTTGCCAAGTATAGATGGGCACATCCCAGGAAGGAGGGAAATTCCCTCCATCTGAAAGCTTGTTTAGCCTATCTTTTGAGGCTCTCTCTTCTTCTAATCTTCTGGCAATACTTTAGCTGTCTCCTTTAAGTAAATCTTGCAAACATTTTTTTCCCATAAGAGAAATAAAAACTAATGTTCCTTTGGAGTGGAGAAATGGTATTCAGGTAAGCAGCTACTACAAGCTGGCATTCTCCCTGACTGGGCTATATCTCTGTTGAAGGATGCTGCACCTCAGGGACTGTCTTCTCCTAGGAGCTTTAAATTGATTAGGATCACTTAAAAAAGCAATTGCAGAGGCTATTTTTCTTCTGTTTGAGTGTGCAAGCTGAAACATAACATAGCTTCTGCTGAATGCAGAACTAAGCTCACTCTTAGCTTTGAACCCTAAAAATTTTGTATGACAGACTCAGTTAAACAGAAATATAATACTACTCTAGAATTCCTAAAAATTATACCTGTTTGAAAAATTTTGATCCCTCCAAAGACTTAAATGTAGAATAAAGCTTTGCCTGAGTAACTCTATGCTTTATACAGGCCCTGAAATCTCATTCCATGTAGCTTCACGTCTTACTAGAACATAGCTTTGTATAATAGAAATCCCTTGGGGAAAATCCAGCCTCTTATCAAGTCTATATGGGTCTGTGGAAAAAAAATCCTATTAATTTGTTTTTTCCATTGACTTCAGCAGAGAAAATGTTTCTCCTCCCTTCTTATATGCATTAAATACTTATTTTGAGGAAGATTGACACACCTTGCAAATGAAGTTTTAAATGTCTGTCTTTTAACAAGTACTAACAACATATATTTGTGTTGTTACTTGAGATCTAAGAAACTTTTTATTATCTGTCAAAGTTGAATGGGTTACTTTTAATCATCAGAAGCAACAGACTTAGCTGTGAAAAGAATATATACTTTTAAAAACCTGATGGTATGTTAGCATAGAAACAGACAATAACCTTTTGAAGCACACTGAGGATATTGTATTGAGAGATAACTTTTTCAAGCATTGAAGCAAAGCCAAGATACTATTCATAGCACCTACATTATGGAATAGAACAGGTTTATACATTATGTAAATTCTTCAAATTTAAGATACTTCTTTAAAATGGTTATTGCAGACAACATGCTAGAGGAAGAAGATAAGCAAAAGGGATCACACTTTTTGTTGTAGCACTGGGACAAGACATGTAAAGGTCAAAGGCTGATATTTCATTTTGGAGACGTGCCTGAGAAGTAGGAGTAGTGAAGGAAATTATTTACAAACTTGCACACACAGCAATGTCTCCTTTGTTTGAATTATGACCATGAACATTGGAATATCTCAGAAGTGCCATTCTGGGTTAAGCCAAGGGTTCATCAATTCCAGTGTCCAGCCACTAAGGGGAGTTTAGTGAAGGGTATAGGAACAAATCTGTGTGAATCATCCCTTTCCCATTTCTGGTGGTCACTGGTTTAGCACACTGTTATGAGACCTAAAGGAGTGTCTCCTCTTTATATGTGATGTAAAAGGCTTAAAAATTACTAGATTCTGTTGTATAAGGGTTGCTTTTCATATGAAGGCACATAATTCATCGGACTTGCAAGTCTGGTGCTGGTGAATTTGCTAAATTACTCAAAGCCACCCCTATACACCCTAAAAAATAGTTGACACTATTTTTTTTTTGTCTAGGAATGGGCTGTATAGAATCATAGAATCATAGACTTATAGAATGGTTTCAGTTGGAAAGGACCTTAAAGCCCATCCAGTTCAACTTCCACTACATTAGATTGGTCAAATACTAATCATTATTGTTATCTTCATCATTATATAATGAATTCCTGAACAACTAGCTTTTTCTTGCTTTTGGGGTTTTTTTTTCCTTTATTCCCCATCCACCATTCCCTGAACCTGCCCTGTAAATGCCTTCCAGGACTTTCCTAATCAGGGAAGCTGAGAATTTCAAATTACTCTGAGAGCAGAAATCTTTCTATATACTCCCCAATACAGATTTATTTCCTTTCCCTTTTATTCTGACATTCGTGTTGCCACTCTATTCTTGCACTGTATGTTGTTACCACATTACCAGTGAGACTTGTAACATCAATTAAATGGGGTAAACAAAAAAGTTCTGTTACTATTGAGAAAAACTTTTGTCTGCAAAACATCAGATCACCGAAGACTGTGTGAATGTGTGTAAACTAGTCTGGAATGGTGGGTTTGCATATACAATATAATTACTGCACCAGCCTGTCACACTTCTTTTATTATTCCTAGGATTCCCTGCATTTTTTGTGGCAGTTCTTAGTTTGCAGAGGAATTCTGCAAACATAGGAGAGAGTAGACCTTAAAAGACTTACAACAAAATGAGGGAAAAATAAGCAGTTGTCTTATAAATGCAGACGACGTATAGAATTTTAAGTTGGAAGCAATATTAATTTAGTTAGGAAATAAACACTCCACTTCAGAAATATGATTTTTACCCCAACTATTCCAGTTTCCAAAAGAATTTAGTATGATTTGAGAGCAACTTGCTGTCCAAATGAATGCTTTATTATCTTCTTTTCTGTATACCTATAGGATCTACTTAGCATATCTCATTTAAAATGTAATTTGCATTGTCTTTATTTAGAGGTCTCTGCTCAGGTTTGACAGCTTACTTGACCACCATTGTTCTCAGTGCTGTAAGAATAGCTGTGACTCCCACTGCTTCTGCAAAATGGACTTGTTTGGGATGATCACAGGCTTTTAGGCACATATAGCTAGCAACCTTATCAGTCTCCAGTCTTCAGAAACATGGATGCTGTGCTGCTGCTGATGCTTTCTAACGTCAAAAACTTTCTTTAACTTATTCAAGTTAGCATTTTGAATTGTACATTGATTTTACTTTAATTTTATAATTTACATACAAACAAGTTCCCACATATTTCAAGCAACACTGTACTGTCCCTAAGGTTTATTTTTTTTCCATAACAATTAGATTTTATTTCCCTAAGTATTCTTCTCTAAGTGTTCATATTATAATCTATATTCATATATTATATTCATAATCTAAATCCTCTAACTACAGCATCACCACCAGACGCTTTGCATTAGATATTGACTTACTGAAGGCTCAATACATGACTTTCCTGAAGTCTTTGCAATGCATCAAATCTTTAGTGGTTTACAAAGAATTATCAGATTTGGAACTTGTAATTACCAATGGATTTGGAGAAAAAAAGGTAAAGTTCCTCATTGATGTGTAGAAAATTCAATGGGAGAGAGGGTGTCATTATTTTGATTATGAAACAGAAGAGCATTTTTACAGATCTACATATTTACCTGGAGAATTATGTAAATTTAACAACTTTCAGAAATTGAAGAAATGTGATTTCTCTTAGGATACACTGAGAATTTTTTGTCTGATTTATAGTTTTCCTAGCTATTATCATTAGTATTATTAATGGAATAACAATATAATTAATGGAGTAATAGTTTTGGAAATATTTTTCATGGAATAGGAAGAGTTGCTGTGCAAGTAGATTTGCTCATTCAAGAAAAAGTGTCTTTCTAATTATGTCCCAACTATGTCACATCGTTGCATAATGGTGCATTGCATGGCCACATTAGAGGCTTACACAAAGTAGCCAGAAGACAGTGCAGCTTATTCACCCTAACATTTCGTTCAGTGGAAGGTTTATCATTTTAAGGCTAAGATAGAGAGATATACGTAAATATTCTGCGATTGTTAACACACTCCCCAAACTACTATCTTTGTACTATCTTGCTCTAAATCTGGTAAAGCTGTGCAGAAAAAAACTAGGGGACCTTCTCGGTAACAAGCTGAATTAGCAGTATGCCCTTGCAGCAAAGAAGGCCAACATGAAGGAACAAGCATCACCAGCAGGCTGAGGGAAGTAATCTTTCCCCTCTACTCAGCACTGATGAAACACATGTGGTGGCTGGGTCCAATCCTGCGTTCTCCAGTAAAACAGAGATATAGACATACTGGAGTGAGTCCAGTGAAGGGTCACTAAAATGATGAAGGGTTTGGAACAGGAAAAAGTTAGACTGCTGGAACTGTTCTACTACTGTGATACTGTGAGTCAACTAACAGAGATTGGATATATTGGGGCGCAACAGGGGAATGTGCCCTTACACCGGTCCTTCTTTCTACACATCTCTCCCCACTTTTCACTTTTCTGATCTCTCCACAAATAGGATTATATTCATTGAAACTGCAGAGGTTAATGAGTGTGGAGGAAGAAGTATTTTAACATGGATGCTCCATGTCCTTTCTTGAGATTTGTATCTAAAGAACAGACGATCTCTGATTCACTTCTCTGAGACAAGAAGCCACCTTCTTCCAGCAAGAAAATGCTTTTTTTACATAGAATATCATCATTGTTATGTCCATACCCTCATAAATTCCTTGATATTCTTTCCTGCTTTCAGACCTTTACTTATATGCACATGGAATTCCTTTTGACTTCTGCTTTATGGATATATTATCAATGTTCTTTGGCCCTGATGCCAGATTACATAAGCTAGATGTGTTACATTTGTCTCCAGGCCTCTTCCTGGGTCCTTCCAGACCTAAGATCTGACTTTCTCAGATGGGAAGGGAGTTATTTTGGTTTACTTTGTTTTAACCTCAGAGTCACTGAAATGATGCTAGAATTTTTTTGCAACCCTTTGGAGTAAAATTTAGTATTGTATTCCATCGAGTCATAGCTGAAGTGTGTATGGTATTTGGAGGTGCTAAGCCTCCTAGGGTAGCACTGGAAGACCATTTAGGGCAGACGAAGCCAAACCCAGTGCAGCTTCTGGTGCCGACTGGAAATAGTTCCTGATCCTTTATATCCCTAAACTATGCCTAGTATGACTCAGAGATTGCTAGCCAACCTGGGCCAAATCTGCCACAATGCAGGAGAACAAGTCTTCCGGACAATTAGTAATCTGGTGTTTAAACTAAATCCCTGCTCTTGTTTTTATCAGCAGCATAGAAATGATCTAAGCAAATGGACCTTGTATTACAGTATTAGGAAAGACAATTTTTTTAAGTCTTTCTTTCAGTGATCTGATATATATACTGATAAATACATATATATATATGCTGCTTCTTAAACACCATGTAGATTTTGGGATGACACGTAACATTAATGAGTTTCAGATTAACTCCCTATTGAAGATGGAAACTGAAACAGTCCCAGGTTGTTTTTTAACTGCAGTTCAGTGGCCCAGGTAAAGCATGGATGTCAACTGCTGTTGGAATTAAAATTGGTTTTTTAATCATTTATCAGCATGGGGTTTATAACAAAGTATACATAGGAATGCAGAGAAATAATTCATGTAAAAGTAGTTACATTTGAATCAAAAATGAAAATGTAAAACATAGATCTAAGCCAAAAATCAGTGACTCAAACTATTTCTAATTTAAAGAATACTGACAGCACTTAGTATTTACTTCAGTTGAATTTGATTTTCCTCTTCAAATTGCTCCACTGAGTTTATAGATTGACTTTCAACCAAAACCTGAAACCATGTCCACACATCTTATTTTATAGATTTTTCTTTCAAATTGTTGTCTCTAGGCAGATTTAGTTGTTGATTGCTTGATTGACAAGCTTTGCTTCTGATTTCTTTTAAGTCATTTTAATTTCCTTTGTAACATTTTGAAATGTCATCCGATGTATTTACTTTGATAAAAAAGAAATTAGTTGTCAACTGAGACTGATTTAAATAAAAAGGGAATGAAAAATAAGCATTTAGCTAGTACACCTAGCTAAACTAAACTGCTTTATCATGTTGATTAGATTTTTTGGAATTCAAGGAGGAAAGAAATTAAGAAATTTACTGGTTTATATTTGCAATGGCAGCCTCATTTTGAAATATAAAGGACAAAATTTAAAGCTGTCTAAGTCATGCCTTCAGAATGAGCAGACCATTTTTTTTAGTAAACTAGTTGTGGTTATATTTGAATACTCCTGGGCATGAAGCTCTGCTCTTGAAATGCTATATCAGACTGTACCTTCCTAACAATAAATCGACCCTTGTAATTGAAATTGGATAGTTGTAACAGTGATCACCTCATTACTGTATGCAAATGTTAGTTCCTTTTCTTGCAAAGAGATATATCCACTTGCTCTGCAATTTCAGTAAGGCAGGAGTGGAAAGATCAGACTGCTGAGCCTCAGCAAGGCTGCCCAAATACTGAACTCGGAAGAAGATGATCCTCTTCTGCTTGTAGCTCTGGCAAGCAGTCAAAGCACCTACAGTAAAATCTCATCCCAGACTTCTGTTGTTGCATAAAGGAGCTGAGTTCAGATAAGAATAAGAGAGTAACAGATAAGAAAAAAGGATGAGAATTCTACAGGTTTTAATTTCCTTTCAACTTTTTTTTCTTGCCCAAACTGTTTCTAAATTTCATATTCATTAAAACTCAACCTAGAGCAAGAGACAGGCAGATTTTCCTACATGGCATTGCCTGAGTCTTCAAAAACTCACCTGGACCAAGCACCCTAGTAAAGAAGTATAATTTATATTGCTGGGGTGAGGAGCAGAAATACTTGTACTGAAGAGAGTTCAAATTCTTATAAGCTCTTGTGAAAAAAAAAAACCTCTAAAAACAATCAAAAAGATGGGTACTAGACTTCTGGGATAATCTGAAAAGATACAGAGAGGTAATATTTGCTTTAGAAACAGGTGAGGGGAAGTAGAGAAGAGATTTCAGGCTCTGTTCTGTTCACTGCTCTCCCACAGAAACTGCCTCTGTGACTGTGTAAAAGTTGCTGGGTTATAGCCGGACTAGCAGATAATGCCTAACTCATCAAAATCTAGTTGCCAGTGTTCAGGAAAGGTGAATTCAGATCAAGGCAGGTATAGAGATGGGTTATTTTGATGCTTCGGTAAATGAGGACGCTAAGAGAGAGGAGAAGAATTTATATTATTCCACCAAGGAAAAGAAAGACTTAATGGATATGCTTTCTGCCCATAAATACACTGAGAAGGACAGGTAGACACCAAGTAAGGAAAAGAGCTACTTAACCTAAAGAGTAGTTTTGGCACCAGTACGTAAATAAGTAAACAATGAATAAATCTAGCTGTGAAGGTCGATAGACATTCCTAATTATTAGACTATTGCAATGCAGGAACAACCTTTCACTTGGAGAAGCTGAGTTAAAAGCCTAACTGGTTTTACAGTGGAGTTTGATAAATTGGTGAAAAGGATTATGCTATGTGGTTGCCTGCAGATCTGGCTTTAGGCACTGACAACAATGGGTGGTTTATCATAATTATCGACCGGGGATAGGGACAACAAAATTTGGCTCCAGACCACACAGGATTCTTAAGTCCTAACATGTCCTGTCTTTTTTTTTGACTTTTCATGGCCTTAAATACTAGAAGTTTCCTAAGAAGCAGAAGCAACAAACTAGTGTCTTAAATGCCTGTCATCAATTTTGTTTTCAGTGGTCTCTGACAAGGCACACAGAGTGGAGCAGTGTCATGTCACATCATCCTCAACATACTCCACAGCCTCACCTTCCCTCACTGCTGTGATTTCAGCATGCGACTCAAAAGTGTACGTATAGTCTTGCTTCTGCAGACCTCAGAGGGGACTATTGAGATCAATGACTATTCAAGTCTGCCTGAAACAAGCTCTGTGTATGTGTGTGTGTGTCTTTCTTTGAGCCTCTCCCTGTGTTGCCTCAAGTTTAAGAGTATCCTCCTTGAGGATTGACAACCGTTCACTTTTCCAGGAAAATAAGGCTTGGGTAGCACAACAATGGGACCCAGTTAGAATCAAGTGGAGCTGTAACTGCCAGTATGAATGCCCACACAGGGACAGTCTCATTGTGGAACAAGATCAGATTAATCTGTCAAATTAGAAGACAGCTGACAAAGACTGAAGATATTCCTGTCCCCATCCAAGATCATATTTATCTTCCATAACTCTGACCCAGTCTCTCATGCTAGGTAGCAACTCAGACATCACCACGTGGAGTTTGCCACCATCATGACTTGATAACATAAGACATCTTTCCAGTGCTTGATTTCTAAATACATAGGAAAAATCTTTATGTGCTGTGAATTTCTCTTCGTCTATACAACAGAGATCGTGAATCAAAGACATATCTCACAAGTATTCCAAAATGGTAATATTTGAAATGTGAGTAAGGTATGTGTAGTGAAGGGTGCGCTTTGACAGGCAGGAAAGCCAAATTCACAAAATGTTGCTCCTTGGTTTCTAGATCCTATTCACATGTTACTTCAGTTTACACCGGCCTTGCTTTTGGGAGGCTGCAGTTAGTCACGCTGAGGGCTGAGCAGGGTTAGAAAAAAAAGGGAAAAATGTGAATGCATTTGCTGAACTCGTTCACTGTGTAGCTGCACAAGAAGGTGGAATAGGGACAGTGAAAAAAAGGCATGGAACAATATCTCCTTAAATGAGACTGAAGCTTAGAGAAATACTTGTTAAGCTACAGTTTAAGGTGTAATTGAACTGTTTGGAAGGACAATTATCTGGGGGCTGAGGAAGGAGTAGAGCAGTAGAGCAGGAGATGTTATTCAAATACTAAATCACTGCCAGAAAATAGGATACATCAGTGTATACAATATTTATGGCACTGAATGAAAAAGTAGCAATTTAAAGAGATGCCTTGAGGATTCTAGGTACAGATAGTGTCAGTAGAAATCGAATAGTATCTTGTATATGGATAATTAGCATCAGCGCTTTTAACCCAGAAGTACATTTACTCTTAATTGTATAACAAATGTCTCTGGCATTCAGGTTTTCCTACTTGAGAACTATTTCTGACTACACACTGGTATTTCATGCAGAGGCTGATGACACCAGGAATTTTGGTACTGGACTTGTTACAAGCAAAACACAAGATCTCTTTAAAACACTTATTCAAGAAGCCAGGGAACAGTTATTAGATTCACTGTCCCTTAAAAAGAAAAATTCTGTGAATAATACTTGAAATCATCCTTTATAAAGCAGTCACTTTTTTGGGGGTAAACAGTTCTGTGAGTCTAACTGCATGTAATCCACCAGTAGATACTTAATTATAACTATACATCCCATGATGATTTTGTATGTGGTATATGTCATGCAGGAAATCAACAAAGAAATGGAATTATATTAGAAATGAAGTATAACTACAGCATCTTAAAATCACTTTCTGAAATTATGACTCCTCGGTCTGTACATTACGGGAGTTTGGCTCCAGGTTTAACTTCTTGAAAAATTATTTCTAAGTCTCTGGTTTATGTAAATTACATCCTCTTCTGGTCTCAGTAGCTTTGGTACATATTATCATCCTAAGTTGGAGTTTGTTTTCTTAGCTTAAACCAGAGGCTGCAGGTTTTGATAAGTACTACAGTAATATATTAGGCATTTTTTTCCTGCTCATTTTAAAACGACTTTTCATAACAAACACAGAATTGAGGTAGGTATCTTGTAACTATTCACAACTCAGGACTAGTAAATCTTATCAAACAGCTTCCTGCAATCTGGTACATTTTCAATAATAAAGAAGCAGCAGGCACCAGCACCCTATCTATTGGCCTTAAGGTTTAGAGTATCTTGAGGCATTAACTGGTTCATTGCACTGAGGTTAAATTCAAACTGGCAGTTCTGGCTATAACCACTGGAGAACATTTTAGGTGGATACACGTTAAGGCAGTCAGTGCTTCAGACAATGAAAACCTTAAACTAGGTAGCCAGGTCCCAAAAGGTAGGCCCTTTACAAACAGTGCTAGGCTTGTGGGGTACATATTTGGCAGTGATTTGTAGTCCACTGATAACCGAGAGAGCCTTCAAAAGCAAAAGTTAAGCGTTAATGAAAAGTAGTTTCTAAGAGTTATATCATTAATTTTTAAGTCCTCCTTAACCTGCCTTCCCACAGACAGACTGATCTGGATCTCTACTGTAGCAGACATTGCACAGCTAAAGTAACACTGTAATAGAATGAGGGATGTGCCCTACCAAGGTGGTTTCCATATCCTTCTACTAATTCCTGGAAGGGGTGAACTTCGATTGATTTGTGTAAGGATAAGAACTACCAGAAAATATGGAGACATCGCCAGTAGTAAATAAAGCAGGCCAAGGGATGCTCTCTGTCCTTGAGGTCACCTGGCACAGCACATCCACTGGATTCTTGCAGCCCAAATCAGAGTGACAGTATCCATACTGCCTACAGGACATAGAAAGTGGCTTTTGCTAAACCTAAAATCGTGCCTGTAAGGAACTCGAACTGGCCTAGGGCAAAACCGTAGAGCATGCTAACAAATTCACAGAATCACAAAATCACAGAACATCAGGTATTGGAAGGGTCCTCTAGAGATCATCGTGTCCAACTCCCCTGCTAAAGCAGGTTCACCCAGACCAGGCTGTCCAGGAACGTGTCCAGGCAGGTTTTAAATATCTCCAGAGAAGGAGACTCCACAAACTCCCTGGGCAGCCTGTTCCAGTGTGTTATAGTTTCGGATCTCTCAGGGGATTTTTCTCTCCCTTGCCAGCACCGGTGGCTTTAGGGCCCGGGAGAGACGCGAGGGCGTGGGGAGCCGGGGCAGAGGGCGGTTCCGTTTCCGCCGCTTCCTCTCTCGGCGCGCGGGAAGCAGGAGGGGGCGGCTGTACCTGTCCTGTGCGGTCCCTTGAGGAGGGAGTGATCCTCACCAGCTGGATCTGCTGCAGACGGCCTGAGGACCAGCACCGTTTGCTGAGGAACTGCTGCCAGGCCCTCTCTCTCTTCCCTCCCCTCCCCGCCGCCCCCCCCCCCCCCAACTTTCCCCCTGCCGCTGGAGGTGCCCGGACCCGACCCTCAGGCCTTGCCGGTTTTTTATTTCGAGGAGCGACATCGTGTGTTGCTGCCCTTAAAAAGAGCTGCATCGCAAGGTTCTGGGTACAGGACTTGATTGCTTTTAAAGTTTCAGTTACAACTGTTGTTAATTCTGTTCTGTTTGCAGTTATAGATATATTTGTAGCTAAGAACTGTTATCCTTTCTATACATTTTTCTGATTAAAGTTTCTTAATTTCTGATAACGCATCTTGGTTTTCTTTTAAACTGAGACACAGTGCTCTGTCACCCTCACAGTAGTTTTTCCTCAAGTTCAGATGGAACTTCCTGTGTTCCAGTTCAGCGCTGCAGCCTCTTTTGCTGTCACTGGGCTCCACTGAAAAGAGTCTGGTCCCATCCTCTTGACACCCGCCCTTTAGGTATTTAAAAGCTTTGATAAGATCCCCTTTCAGTCTTCTCCAGTCTAAACAGACCCAGGTGCCTTTCCTCATAGGAGAGATGCTCCAGTCCCCTGATCATCTTTATGGCCCTCTGCTGGGCTCTCTCCAGTCGTCCCTTGCCTTTCTTGAACTGGGGAGGCCAGAACTGGACACAGTACTCCAGATGGGGCCTCACTAGGGCAGAGCAGAGGGAGAGGATAATCTCCCTTCACCTGATAACTGCACTCTTCTTAATGCTCCCCAGGATACCATTGGTCTTCTTGGCCGTGAAGGCACGTTACTGGCCCATGATTAGCTTACTGCCCACCAGGACTGCAAGGTCCTTACCCACAAAGCTTCTTTGCAGCAAGTAGACCCCTAAACTACTAGTGCATGGGGATTGTTCGTCCCTGTGTGCAGAACGCTGCACTTGCCTTTGTTGAACTTCATTAGGTTTCTTTCTGCCCAACTTTCTGGCCTATCCAGGTCTCACTGAATAACAGAACAGCCTTTTGGTGTATTAGCCACTCCTAGTTTTATATCATCAACAAACTGTTCATGATGAAAACAATTACATGCCAAACAGATCTCCTAGACCTGTCAGTTCCTTGGTAAAGACTTAGCCAGAGACTACAGCAGAGCAGATGACTAAAAATTGTAGAATTATAGGCAGCAAACCTATTCAGGTTTGGACTAGATAAATCACTTATACACTGAGGTTCAGTGGACTAGACATAGATTTAAGATTTGAAAAATGGGGTTCAAATCTTAGATGGCTGTTCAGGCAACCTTAGAAAAGTATGTGAATTCCAAGCATTCAAACATATTCTCCTTCTTAGGGAATGATGGATTTTGTGAAATGTTAATGACATTTAAAGTCAGATGACTGCTGCATTTTCTTTCCTAGCTTCTGCTGTATATCTGCTTGAATATATGGTGTTAATTGTCAGATAACTTCTAAATGCAAGGTGATATACAAATATATGTGAATCACCAACCCACGTACAATCTATCAACAGGATAGTGCTGTACTGGATCATTTTTCAAAACCTATTATTCTTCACGTATATCAAGGGATTATGACAGTTAAAGCATAAAAAAAAAAGGTTTGATAAAGGTTTTGGCCAGATTCAAATGTGTCTTTTGCTCCAACGGTTATCTTTTCAAGTTTGATTTTATATCCTTAGTATAACATTCCTGTATATTGCTATAAACTTCTATAAAGTCTATGGAAAGACCAGTCTATAAATGGTATCATGAAATCTTTGCTCCAACAAGCACTTATGGAATTTAGTGGGAGTGAGTCAGAGGAGATGTTACATTACAATGGCCAGCTTATGCCATGCTACTTAAGAATTTGAACATCCTTTTTAATAAATAATGGATATTCTGTGTAGAATGCTTGAGAGCAGATCTAAGAAATGTTATACAATTTATTTTTACAGTAGCCAAGTTGTATTTACAGTTCTACAGATGCTAATGAACTTCGTTAAAACATTGTTACAATTATATTTATCTACAACTTTATTTGTGTGCTGATGATCGAAGTTGAATCCCTGAGCGGCACAAACTTCTGTAACAAACTAAATCTTGAAATCTTTGTGGTAGTGAAGTCGCTGTGCCTTTTGTCAGAATGAAATCCACACTGACATGTTTGACTACCCGAAGAAAAGTTGTATCTGGAACATGGTTATTCAGATTTCTTTGCAATGCCACAGACATAAATCCCTTTCTATTGCTTTCATTGAATTACTGCCTTATTAGACAAGTATAGATGTCTTCTGGTGCTGAGCTTCTTAACGACTTTAATTTATATCTACTGAGAATGGAGATCATCAAGGAGTTTCATATAACTTTCAAAAAGAGCCTATTCTGTTACCTACATCAATTCCAAATGTGATTGATGGATAGAAGTAAATCTTGCAGTACATTCACCTACTCATGAGCATGTGTTACAAGTTGTTTATTGAACAGAGTTCATTGTATTGCTGGGCTTCAGCTGTTGAGAAGGACAACGCTACTCAAATTGGTGTAGCATCTGTTGGGTTGTGCAAAACCCTAGATACTTTTATTTTTGTCATAGAGCTGCCAGCAAAATATTGATTTTATTTGCATATAAAAATATCACAAGTGTTGTTTCACGAAGTAGTTATGTTTTTAATGTTGATTTGTATCCTGCCTGTGTGAATTCTGTGTATGTAAATGAGTTACTGAAGACATGCTAAATTAAAAAATAGTTTTGCGAAATATAAACATTAGAAATCACAAAAATGTAACAGCTGTGGCCATCTCTGATAGGACAAATCACTATTTTCTGCTTTCCCTATGATGGAAGCTGGCACATTTTTGGTACCTTTGCTACAGAAGCCTCTAGCAATACTGCATTCAGAGCCATCCAAAGAGTGAGTCCACCTCCACAAGCAGGGAGAAAATTACTGAGAGATACTGTCAGCAGCACGTGCCTGTTTGGTATGTTTGCTCTGCTCACTAGCTGTCCAACACAAGTAAGAGAGTGCAAAGAAGTTGGTGTGTTGTAAGGTGTTGCATTGTAACTTATAAATTGCAGTGAGCAGCCGCAGCACAAACTGAAACCTGAGTTCATAGGAAGCCTTTTATAACTAATTAGGTACTTCAAATGTCTTGAGGGTGGAAAGATGCAGTTTGCTGCCAAGACATTTGATTTCTTTCTGCTTACTATATTTTCTATGTAATAGCTAGCATCCAGTGAATAAAACGTGCACTGAATCTTCTGAGGTTATTTTAGCAATATTTATATTTCAATTTTATCTCTAAATAAATAATTCAATCCAGTATGTTTGGGTTGTTTTGGGTAGATAGTTCAGAAAGATACACTAAGATTCATGAGCAGCAATTTCAAGCAATGAAATCGGTTTATGAAAGAATTATTATCAACATCACAGAATTACTGATTTTTAAAAATGTATTTTAAAATCTGTGGTGTCAAAGAATGTAGAACACTTATTTGCTTTTCTAAACACTGAAGAATTCGAGAAACTTGCCACAATGCATTTAGGAATGAAAATAATTCTGAAATATACCTTTAAAAGAAAGTGATTAGTAGCAGTTTCTCATATGCTATATTTAAAATTATGATATTTCTATGAAATTATGTAAACTAAAAAATATGTAAGCAAACTCAATATTTGGAAATAGATACAATGTATATTTCTTTCGGAATACAGATTGCTGATATTCCAGTATTCCAGAATGGAAGGTGACTCCCTTCTCATTTGTTGGGAGCTGGGCTTTGCAGAGGGATTCCTGTCCAAAAATCCCTGAAGGGAAATGAAACCTTTGTCACTGGCTGTTTGTCAAGTCAATAACCTCCCTTTCCCTCAGTGTTAAGGATCATCATGTGACATTAAGTGTTCTAACTGCGATATTGATCTGCAAGTGTGATTTGCACAGTCTAGATCTGATTTCAGTCTCACTATGGTTTTATGCTGTTGGATTACTTTGCTCTCCTGATGTCACTGGAATAACTCCCAGATTACATGAGATTATGTGAGTAAAAGAAACCAAATTGTTGGTCAGCTTCTGCTCACAGTGATTGTGCTAAGAATGTAGGAATGATCCAGTATAACCCTCTTTTGATTTACAAGAGTCTTGTGTCATTAATGTATATTTTTATTCATGTACATATGAGAGATATCCAAAAGTCAGTGCTATAGTTGATTTCCTGCCCATTTTTTAATCCTGTTTCATTTCCATTATTATGCTTTTGCTGGTTGTGAACCTCTAACCTGCAAGTATCGTTATCATCTTGTTAATCTTTCTTGTGCAATATGAGTAATTTTTGAATCTTTGAGATTTATATGACAATCTGGGAGGTATTCTGGGAGTTGTTATAAATTAACACCAGAGATCTTTTTAGGTTACCAGAGGTTCCAAAACTTTCAGGGATTTGGTGTTAGTATTATAATGTTTGTCTCCAGAGAAGTTTCATGTTTTCCTGCCATAAAATTCTCAGGTAGAGGAGAATTTAATATAGCACTTTGGTTCACTGCTGACAATATGAAAAGGCATCAAACTGTGCATAAGGATTGAATCTCTATGTGGAAGTTGTAACAGGTCTGCTCCAAGTACTACAGCTTGGCTACAGGCAGGCTAAGATCTGCTTAGTCTAAATGGGTAGAGACTGTAGAGGAGCCTGAATGGTGGTTTCTTCCACATATGTTAATACAAGGGAATCCTACCAGAAATTCTTGATCTTCTCTTTGTCTCTTAGAGACAGATGTCTGCTATTCTCTAGAAATCTTGGTCTGTCTTCTATAACCAAGTTCAATTTTCTGTCTCTGGGATGTGTGAATACCAATTGCATGGGGAACAAGCAAGATAAAGTAGCCTTATAAATACATTTCAAAGTTCTGACTTAATAAACTTAATAAAGACCCAATGGGGTGATTAATCTACCAGGAACATTAATATAAAGAGTATAACTTGTTCAGGACAGGTAAACAACAGAAATGATGCAGGTGTTACCTTACACGTTACCTTGTATGTAGGTGTCACTTGCTCTGAGGTTAAGAATAAAGAGGCTGCCTCATAGTTCCTGAGTAATATTTAAAGGACAAAAAGTGCAGATGTTTTGTTGGGTCTCCATAGTGAGCCACTTATGAAGGAAATCATGTGATGAGTCTTTGTGAGCAGAATTTTCCAAATCCCATTACTCAATGCCATCATCATACTTTGATTACAAATATTTCCATGTTGGGGAAGGAATACAGCTGCCCTTAGTCAGTCTGGTTAATTTTTGAAAAGATCTAGTGGAAATTTTTTGGTATATAAATTGGAGAAAGCAAAGAGAAATTACATTTTTTCAGATTTGATCCTCATAATTTGGTAAAGTCTGAAAGAAAAAGTAACAGTTAAAAAGAACTCAGGGGCTTCATGAGCAATCATGAAGCAGCAGAATTCATGACAAATAGGAAAAGCCGCAATGTGCTTCAGCAGAGCAGATTATAGAAATTCAGAGAACTAGTAAGTGAGATCTGTGGGAGACAATTCTGAGAGAAAGAGAAGTGTAGTAGGCAGTTCTTTAAAGACAGTATGTTAAATGTAAGTTTATGTGAAACCATGCAAAATTACAAGTTATTACAGCATGGAGGAAGGATAGGAGCTGTAGATCACTCACCCAGGAAAAGATTTTAGCAAAGGTGACTGGATAAACATTTGAGGACAAAGAGAGAAAGTCAAAATCAGAGAGTGAAAGCATATGATGCACAGGTGATGTTTCCTTCTCAGCATGTTAGTGCTCTAACAGGTAGAGGAAGATAAAGAAAGACCTGGTCCTCTTCTCTGCAGAGTGAAGGCTACTGGCAAACAGTGCCTGGAAAGCTGGTAGGCTTAGTCCCCTTTTTGTTTCACTCAAAAGGTCAGTTGGTATCACAAAACTGGCACCCATGACGAAAAGGGAAGAACTACCTTGAAAGGTGGAAGAAGACATCTAAAGTAATGCAAGTAAATAAAATATTTTCTCATCAGCTAGTCCAAGAAGACACTTTAGAAGTCTAGAAAAGGGTAGAAGTAGAAGGGTAGAATGCCTATCTTTTAAAATAAATAGGACATAGGGGTTAAAATTAGAAGTCAGGCAGTTAATTTCAATTCCTGTAGGAACAATGGGAAAAATAGTTAACACATTGTAGTGAATTTTTAAAAAACTATACATAAAGAGAAAGAACTAGTCAATAAAAACACATAAAGACAAAATAATTCCCTTCTGTCATAGAGTAACACTTCATGTGGCTGCAGAAAAATAGTTGATGTCACATCTTGATTTTACTGGGTACTCAGACGTGGTCCCCTAGAACACTCTCTTAAATAATCTAGGAACATATGGGCTAGACAAAAATATTGCAAGTCAAAGAAACCAAAGTATGACAATACATTGAATGGGGTTTTTTTTCAGGAATTTGTCCTTGTTCTAGAATAAGGTGATATTTTCTTCAATGATTTGGCTAATGGAAAACTGACAGCGCTTATTATATTTGCAACTGATACCTAGTTAGAAGGAAATGCAGGTGGAGGATTAAAACTCAAAATACTCATGATAATTTAGAGAAATTATCTGAAACAAACCAGGATGTAAATCGATAAGATAAAGAGTGTAGCTCTGTGCTTAGACAACAATGACCATCTACCAACGCATAGTCACAAGACCATGTGTGTAGCTGGATATTTTTTTCAGTGAAAGTGTGAGGAGTTTATTGAAGATCGTGAGATGAACAGGGCCATGAAGCTGTATAAAAGCATGTGCATTGTGATGACAGTCCTGGAGGAAAAGAAATCAATTTCTAGCTCCCTGGGCCCCCTGCCTGCCCGGGTATGACCCAACTTCCAACAGTCTCTTGCAGTTTGGCATCTGACATTGACAAGGTTTTGTGACACCTGAGTGCAGGTATCCTCCTGAGTGATCTGTACATTTAGCTACTGAAGTTCTGAACTGGACTACTGAGCAGCAACGTTGCTAGTGTGTGTGATAAAGAGGGCTTTAGAATTAGATTCAGATTTGCTGAAAAGCACACATCATTTTGTAAAAAGTATATAATTTCATTTTTAGAACCACCTAAAACATTGCATAGGGAGTTTAACTCTTTTTCTGTTTAAGATTTGTTCTTGATCGGTTGATTACCCTCACCCTCCAAAGCTGTATTCATCATCCAGAACTTGCCTTCAGGTAGTTTGGGGAACCAGTTCCTGGCTCAAAGACTGTTCATAGGTATTTCAGCTCCCAAAACACTACCATGGCTGAATGCTATTTTCAAGTAGGGAGTGGAAGAACTGATGATAGAAAGTGTCGAAGAGTAATTCAATAACAGATAACTGGGCTGTCCAAACTCCAGCAAAACCTTTCACCAGTTAGATGCACTTAAAAAATAAGAGACATTTTGAAGGATTCTGCCACTGTCATTTCCCATCTATATCACAGTAACAGAAGTGAGATAAGCTTTCAGAGTACTGCTGATAACTAGAGGTTTGCTGTACCCCACCAGACTGACACATGTTCTGCGTTGTTCTTGAAATGCACAGTGCAGCCAATCTTTTCAGGAATATTTGAAAGGTAATTATAAATCACATTAGAATTATTTTGGATTTCGTTTCTTTCTCTCAAAAAGATGGTTTAGATGCAGTGCAGCTATATAAGTCAGTCTCTGAAGGGGAAACACAAAAGTGTCATAATGACAGAACGCACTTCTGGTATGTGACCAAGTCACTGTATAATGCATTACTTTATCCATCCCTGACCTTAAAAGTCAGTGTTAAGACCTACTACAGAAAAGGATATGAGTTCTAATACCGAGGAACTAAGGCCTTATAAATGGATTTTACATTAATAAATCACATTATATCCTCATTTCAAGTCCTCAAGTCGATGTCATGTCTTTGAGAATAAATGTGTATTTGATAGGAAAATGAGAAATACATTCTCTGGCAAACTACTCTTCTACATTTGTCTTATTAATATCATCTTAAATCTGGAAGCATTTGGAAGCTGCTTAAGAGGTTGGGATGTTAAATTAATCAGAGATTATGGATTAGTGTGCAGATGAATTTAAGTGCTATCATGAACGGCTGTCGTGTGGCCCTGAAATTTAAGGTAATGTCAAATTGTGTAGTCAGTATATCTGAAAGACATTTATAAATCAGTATTTCTAAAAGAAGTAGATGATGTAATAGACTTTTCTTCTTGGTTTTGATATTCTGTTTGTAGAAAGGGAATCAGAAGCAATCGGTCACTATATGAAAGTCTTTGAGGAACTCTATCAATTTGTCACAACTGCAAAAATCTACATATTGCTTCTTCAGCAGGTCTTTGAAAGCAGCACACCCACCACAACTTTCCTGACCTCCAGGAATCTGCAACCTGCCAGGCTTGTAATGAACCTCCTGCCTAAGGCCAACATAAAGGTTTGTACAACAGATTTGAATCTTTCACTTTTTTCTGTGCATATCTCCAGCTAGAAGGATAATTAATAATTCGATACTCTGCATGGAACTGAACTGATTTGCTTAAGGAAGAAACTACACTAAGAAGTTTTTACATTTTTGAGACAGGTTGCAAATAGCCGAAACCAATAAAAAGTAATATGTTGTTATTCCAGTGATGATGAAAGTTACAATAAAAATTTCATTTGTCAAGGGAGGTCTAATAATTTTTGTCCTTTAGATGAAGATGAATAAGAACTTAAGTTACATCTTTTGTTAAATAGAGAAATGTAATTATTGTGTTCTCTGGCTTAGGAGGACAGATGGAGAATAAAACAGGTAAAGTGAAGGAGGCTTGAACACCAATTTGTAACAATAACTTAAAAGTCAGATTCCAACCTGTAAGTAAGAGTCAGTGCTATAAATAAATTGTAGCAGTGTGGTACATTTGAGAAAGATATTGGATATAAAATAGCAATTAAATGGCTGGAAGGCAGCTGCCTGCCAGTCTATAAGACATCTGGCTTTTTTCCTCAGCTCAGGAAGAACTTGCTGCTACAGCCAACTGTTGTGTTTCAGGGACCTGTTTTATTTTCCAACATAAAATGTAACTGCAATTTGACACAAAGCAATTTCCCCTTTTATACATTTTAGGTTGCTTTTTGTTTTTATCTATACTGCAGAAACTACTGCTTCTTCTGCCACTCTTTTGTACCTTCATTCCTATTTGCCCCCTATCTAATAGTCAGGCTGGTTTTATCATTATATTTGGTATGGATTCCCTGCTTTTAAAAGGCCCGCTACTTTGCCTTAATAGTGCTTTTATTATTTAACACAGGCTTGAGAAAGATTGTGCTAAGTGTTGTTTTATAAGCCAGATAACAGCCATCTGAATGCTGTGGATTCAGAAGCATTTGCAGCTATCATTGCATGTATTGCACTGTTTTTCAGCGCTGTCTCTGGGTGCTCTGTTCTAGCCTCAATCATAGGGCAGTTTTCTTTATATCTTTGTGGATTTCTCACTCTCCTGAGGAATGCCAAAGTGTTGAGAAAGGCAATATGGAGGCATTCATTTGTCTGAAACACACACAGTACAACAAAGCTACAGCTCACTAGCTACAGTTCTTCCTTTTTATAGGAATATAGGAAACACAATTTCCTTTTTAATATAAGATTAATGGAATTCACTTCTGTCTTTCTGAAAATGACTGAGCTAGCTGAAAAGTCAAAAAGCCTTCCACTTCAGTCTTCTGGTTTCCTTTTCCTGTTTTTAAATGTTTCATGGAGCACCCACTGACTGAAAGTAAAGCTGAACCTGAAGATCACTCTTTACTTCTTGTTTTTTCTGGGCTAATTAGTGTATACAGGTTAAGTTTTCTTGCAAATTTTTAGGAGATAGCTGAGGTATAATCTGACATTCTATTTATCCACGTAAAAATCAAACCAGTTTTTTCACATGTTCATATTTTTTTCTTTCTTCCAGAAAGAAAAAAAACCCTGCTACATACAGCTCTTGTAACAAAATCAGCCATTTTAGGGTGGAATAACAGAGCTGTTGGCAACCAAATAAATGTATGTGTGTGAGCATGTGCACAGGCGCTTGTACATGCATGTGCATGTGCATCTAAAATAGTATTTACAGAAGGGGAAACTCAATCATTGTTGCCTACTCGTGACTTTTCACCCTAGGATAAGGTCTTTTACACTTGCTGTCCACTGCTGGGTAACAATGTTTAACTACAACACAGATAAGCAGACTATGGACTTGCAAAGCAATACCCTGAGGATGAACATGCACCAAACTCACTTTTAAAATGGAGACCAGTGCAGACTTTACTAAATTAATTCATAAGTTATTACCTTAAATTTTCCATTAAGTTATGATAGCAAATGAATTCACAGACTGAGAAAACATTATATAAGGAGTTCTCCAACTATGCTATATTATCTATAGAGTTGCTTCAGAGGAAGAGAAAAGATGTAATTATAGCAGAAAAAAAAGTTGCTACTTTCATAGCATTTAGTCTGAAGCATGTTTACTTTGGAAACTCTCTCCTTGGTTGTGGTTGCAATGGGAGGCTTTTTCATAATGGACAATTAATTTCAATCAAAACCACCATCCATTTTAGCTGAGAAATAAGTATGTTCAAGTAGTTTTGAAGAATGCGTGCACCCTTTTGTGCTTTAAAAATACATAATCTGATTTGGCAGAGCACATTTGTGATGTCTCTGTGGTAGAATTTCTATTAAGTTTGTTTAAATACTCCTGTTCTTGAGAAAATAAGCTAGATGAGTTGGTTTGAGACATTCATTAAAGCCTACTCCAAAACATGTTTTATATGAAAAATGGCTTTGCTACTGAGAATGATTGGTATGTCAAGAATTTCATTTCAGGCAACATTTTTGTTATTAGAACAAGCTTCTGTTGTCTACACAAGGGTTTTGTTCAGAAAGATATAATGCAAGATAGGAAAAAAGCATCCTTCCAGTGTTCTTATCTACTATGCAATACTTCTATTGTAAGCATAGATAATAACAATTCTAATATTTTTTTCATTTCCTTGGGTGCTGCTTCTTACTCACATCTTATAATGGTGCTCATGATTTTACTGCTGCTTCTCTGGGGGCTGAAAAAATAATCAAAGAGCTTGTTTTTCAGTGAGCGGTGTACTTGTTTATTGAAACCTTAGAATCGATGCCTTAAAGGTGATCTTTTAAATCCCTTTTGCCTTTTTGTATTTCCTGTGTAAAATACAAAGACTATCACATTAAAACATGTTTTCCTTATTGTTTTCTGCATCATTAAAACTTGACAGGCCCATTTCTGTCCCGTTTCCTTTTGACAGAATACCAGTTTCTGAAAGGAAGGGAAGGAGGGAGGAATGAAGAAGGTCACAGCCTTTGGTAACATCACCGTGCCAGTCCCCTCAAACTGCCTGAAGAGCCAAATCACCCACAAATGGGAAGGAAAATGAGAATCCAATTAAAGCCAAAAGAAACAAAACAAACCAATAGTTTGTTCAGTAGGTTTCTGTGGTTTCTGTTTTCTTTTCCTCTCATTTACTTCCTGCCCCACCCTTGCCCTTCTGAAGACATTATTCTGTCTCTTTTTTGGTACATTGATAACTGAGTTTTAAAATTCTCTCAAATAAATACAACTTTGCAGTCTAACTGTGTAGTACCATAGCTTTCTCTGGGTAGCACATGAATGTTTCTCTCTTTCTTGGAAGACATCTACCATGCTTTATTACTACAGTGACTATTTTTATACAACCCATGCTTCCTGAACAGTAAACACATTTGCAGATACTGTTTGCATGTGGCAGCAGCAGATAAAGTGAACGTGTTAAGCAACTGAGGAAGCTAAGGAAAGGGGGTACTGCACTGGATGGTGCTTGCTGTCTCATTGGTTTTTGTGATTACTGTTTTACTGTTTTAATTATCCCATCCAGACAAAAACAAAAACAAAAGCAAAAACAAACAAACAAACAACTCACCCCCAAACCCACTAAAATAGAAAATGAAAGCATGTAATACTTCCTGAGAGATAAAGTACAAGATAAGTGTATGCTGTCTTCGAGAATGGACTGAGGAAACTGTGATCATCACAAGTTCATCACAGCTATTGGAAGTGAAGTATTGCAATTCATTGCCTGATCACATGAGCTCCCTGGATCTGCTGTGAAACCATTATGTGGTAGCCAACAGCAACAAGTGATTTTCCTAATGCATTTTTCGCCTTATCTAGTCTTGAGTGTACAACGTAGAGTGCTACAACCTAGAACTTCTTGAAACCCAGCAATTGTTTGAATACCACTGGACAAGGCATCCTAGAAGCAAAGGAATTAAAATAATGATGGAAGAGGAAGCTAGGATGACCTGGCTACCCAGTGTCTCCTCTCAGGTCGATGTTAAACACAGCAGGGATGGGAATAGAAGCCAGCTAGCAATCTTCTGCATGTCAGAGGAGTAAGCTGGATACTGCGTCCTGAGGTGAAGTCCTGGGGTCTGTTTTATATACTCCTCTACCCTACCTCTAACCAACAGGATCCTGTAATTTCCAACCACTTTCCTGCTTGCCTGTCTCTGAATGTCAACGGTAGGTAAAGTTAATACACACAACAGTTGAAACATTTAAAGAATCTGCAATAATTCATTGAAAGAAGCTTATCATTTGTAGTTGCACTTGATTATTTAAAGGTCATCTCTCTTCTGCACATAATGGGTTTTTCTTACTTTCATTTTTACTTGAACAACGACCAAACTAAAATAATTAATGAGAAATTACATATCAAAAAAAAATTACTTTCATGCACCAAAGATCCTGGAATAACTGAATGGTTATGGTCAGAAGGGAACACTGGAGGTCATCTGGTCCACCCCCCTGCTCAAGCAAGGCACTTAGAGCAGGTTTTCCAGGATCATGTGCAGATGGCTGTTGAATATTTCCAAGGATGGCAACCCCACAGCCTCACTGGGCCACCTGTGCTAGTGCTTGATCACCGTTAGAGTGAAGAAATGTTTGCTGAAGTTTAGATGAAATCATCTGTGTTTCAGTTTGTGATAATTGCCTCTTATCCTGACAATTAAAGAGGAGGTAATATCCTGTATTGAACCAAGTAAATGGAAACTACTTCATGTGTTTCATTCTAGTGTCCAACTGAAGTACGTAGCACATGAGATACTCTGGCAAAATCTTTCATTTATTTCTGGGAAAGAAATGAGATTGCACAGTGAAACCTCCTCAGCACTGTCAGCCAGTCATGGATACAAGGTTTGGCATTGGATATGTTTTTAATTGGAAAGGTGTGAAACATTAGCTCCATTCAACTCAACAAGCATCTTTCTTCCAGCATTCAGCCTTCAAACCCACAAATCTCAGCAGCAGTATCACACAAATATTTAAAACTGGGTATTAGATAGAACCTGCAGCTTTTAATTCTCTTTCAACCTTTGCTACGCTGCTGCCCTTTAAATTGCTGCTATAGCTACTTAATTTTTCTCTGCAGTATTACGAGTTATTCAGGTTTTATTATAATTATTATTCATCAGTTTTTTCCTCTCACTTGAATAGCAGAAGTGAGAAAGCTGCAACAGGGGCAGGGACGGGAGTGCAGGGCTGATACGGCAGTTTGAAATGTCTGGTCCTCCTTTGTCGTGTCTTATATTACAGCTGGACACTTGGACCCAGATATGACTAGACATGCTTCTGTCCTCTCCTGCTTCTGTCACTCAGATGGAGAATTTTGCAACTTTCTGCAAGGACATTGACCTAAGGATACGAGAACACACACACAGCCCCAGTCTATACGCTATCGTGGTACTACAGACACCTGGAAAGTCCTTGCAACCTTGGACAAAGGGAGCTCCACACCACCCTCTCTCTCTGTACCATCATGATATTACAAGAAGCCAGAGGGTCCCCAGAGTCATGGATAAATGTCACCCACCTTCTCTGAGTGAAACTTCTCAGTATAAAACTTCCAATTCATGAAGCCATTGGCTGTTTGTGGTTTGTGCTGTATTTTTGAGAAACTATTTGAGAGTTTTACATAAAGACTACATAAGGCTAAACTTCTTAGGAAAAGATCCCACATTGTTAGGCTTTACCATATAGACCAGCTCTTTGAGGTCAAGGACTTAACTTTCACTATCTTTCATCTCAATTCCAATTCTCCTTTTGGGTCATATCTTTCCAATTGGATGGAGCAGCTTTGTTACCTTATAGCAAAACTGAGATTTTTTTTCCCATAGGCCAGAGTCTCTTTTGCCATTCCTTTTCATTTCATACTCTGTGTTTAGTGAGAAAGGCAGGGTAGAGGCTCTGGCCTAACAAAGTCGAGGGTATTTTTGGAAAATCTGCCTAGAGATAAGAAATGAGCAGGCTGTTTTGTTCTCCTTACATAAATCCAGACCAAAAATTACTTTCTTACACGAGAAAGTATAGAGTGGAACTGGAGATCACTTAGAATATAGTTGTATGTATTTTTTTTTCCTTTTGTTAAAAAAGGGGGGTTGATAAATAGCATAAGGTAGAAACAGAAAACAGATGTTGTAACAGAGGCAGGGATCTAAGATTTCCTAAGGTATGGTAAATTAACTTGACTTGATTTCCATTGTAATTTTACCATCCATATTTTTTCTGGGTATTACTATAGTATCTAGAAGTTCCGACTAAGGGTAGGGTTTCATGACATTTTATACTACAAAAAGTGCAAAATAAGATTGTCTCTTCTCACTCTTTACAAGTTTATATGGTAGCTAAACACAGGACTGACATTAACTACATCACAGAAAAATATTCATAGAAAAATATCCTTAAAACCAACCCCTACCACAACACACTACAGTCTTAACTTTGGTGGAAGAAGATGGCTCTATGTGAGCCTATGTCCTTATGTGAGCCTATCATTGCATTAAATTAACCAAGATTCCTCACTGTGAACACTGAGATCTTCTCATGCTACTTTCTTTGGTAAGGTGCTAGGAGTAGTAACAAGTAGTTCAAGATACAGAATTAGAAGAAACACATCAATCAAAATATTTGAAATATCAGGCTTTCATTTCACCGGTATTGTTAATTCCCCTTGCCTTTATGTCTTTATGCAAAGAAAGGTTTATCAAGAGGAACCATTTTGTGGTTTTCAGATAATGTTAGGAAGATAATAGTTGCCCTTTTATGAGGAAAAGGGAGTAAAGTTAATTTATATAGACTAAAGCTGCTATCATCTTCCGCTTTTGTAGTCCTGTCCTGTTTCTTTGAAGCCAAAGCAATAAAAATCTACACACAAAAGAAAAGAAAAAATACCTGCAAAAGAAGAAAATGTAGCCCGTCTTTTATAGAGTCTCAGGGAGAATATCTGTATTAAAAATAATCCTCAGACTATCTCTAAGCAGCCAGCACAGGATGCTAGAAGTACTTTAATTGTGTTAGCATGGTACTCCCCTAGACTTGTTTATCTGGCTGAGGAGTACCACCACCCCAGCGAAAGTGGTACTTCTGCAGTGCCTGAGCTAGTCTGTTCACATTTAGATGATATATTACACAACCTAGGCTTAGACTGACTTTGTCTTGCTGTCAGAGAAGAACAAGTGCAGTAGCACAGGGTAGGATGGACACTCATGGACTGAGTGTTGAAAAACCTTTGGCAGAGGGTAAATTTTTGAGAAAAACAAATTTCATGAACAAGTAGGCCATTTGTAGTCTGGGTGGTAATGATAGTTTCTGTTGCAAGGGTCCTTCTAGTAACTCCCTCAACTGGATCTGGAAACCTTCCACAAAATTCTCTTTTGTTCAATTTTTATAGCTCATGGAACCATGATACTGAGTGACCACTCCAAAATATACATGACCCACCACTACTGAGTACCTTAAACTAAATAAAAAGCATACCCTAATTATCTTTACTATGTACATAAGATTATCCTACACAATAATTTACAACACCTAAAGGAACAGTTTCTACCGACTATTTTCAAATATCGAACTACCTGGGGATTCTCTCAGATGGCCAGATTCTCCACCCAGGATATTAACTTGCACACTAGAGATGTGTCCAGACTGATAAAAAGGTTAATACAAATTGATGCTGTCATAAAGGAAATTTTCATCTTATTATTTTAATTACCAGTTTGGATGTTGATCCTCTCATACTACTCTTATTTTCTTCATATTTTATTTAAAATATATCTTCATCCCCCAGGAACTGCCAGACGTTAATCACTTTCTTTTAGAAAGCTCTAGAAGGCTCTTTTTTAAAAAAAAAAAACTTGAATTTGAGTAGTACTATGTGTATGTCTATTTTCTATTGTGTTTGACAATTTTATGTAACCAAGCTGTGTTATGGTTTAAGTTGCCTATGGCAACAAAGCCTAGGCCTCCAATTAACAGTATTTACTGCTCCTTACCCTGAGTCCTGCACAAGATAGCAATGATCTGTTCACCTGTATATGAACATCTGATTCAGAAAGTTAGCAGTAGTTAGTAGTCAAACCAGAAAGTGGGAAAACAGGTCTCAACACTTCCTTTGCTTGGGTGACTGAATAGAACAACAAAGTATCATGTTCAAAAATCAGTTGCCTGTCAACTTGCACTGTGTCCCACTTGCACTCCAGTCAGAGGAAATCTGCTGGGTTGCTAATTTTAATTCACTATTATTTCCTGCTTTTGAGTCCTATCTAAATTTGGATCTTTACTTCTTAGCTCAGATATGAATTTATGGTATCTTCATTGTGGGCAACTTTGTAGGAGAATAATTTTTCTTCTAACAAATTGGTTGTTACATATTTGATGCAAACGTGTTGACAGACCACAGTGGAACATCTGCGCTAGATTGAAACGGCCTTTGAAATGCTGATGTTCTCAAAAATATGCTAATATACTATAAGGTGCTCTTTCCTATATCCTACTTGGGACATACTCACAATGTCATTTTAAAGAAGTACCTGCTTAATAGCAAAGAACTCCCTTAATTTGTATGCCAAATGTATATGATATCACTAATGTTACTTTTTCCTTCTCCTGATTTACTTTAGCTTTGCTCTGAAAGAGCCAGAAGGTTACAGTCTCTGCATAATTGGCATTGCTGTTGAGAGGTCCCAGCTGGATCCTCCCTAGAGTTTTCATTTTGTCTGTCACATGACCGTAGATGTGGACAGTGCCCAGCTGAGAATAAAACTACCTATAGTGAGTCACTCAGTACCTCTATTTGACATGTAGAATTGTCATTAAAGGACATTAACTATGCAATATCCCTATGAAGAATTTCAGAAGATAAGGTACCTCCTTGCCAATTCTGAAAATGAAAAGAAAATTTGATACTTCTCTTCCCACTGTTTTACTAATCTACACTAGTAAAGCTACTTAGCAGCTATGTATGGTAGAAATCAGACATGAAAAGATATACAGAGCAGTTTCATTTGTATTTGCCTTTCAAAGGTAGTCCTAGACAAAAGGTGTGAGATTTACTAGCCAATATCATATTTAGCATCATTTTAGACGTCCTAAGTCATCCTTCCTAACTCCTTGATACAGAAGGACAAAAGTCTCCCATAAGTCTTATATTATCTGGTAAAGCACGTGCAGGTGTCTCAGACACTACAGGAGGCCTAAAATGACACTTAATGCCTACAAATTCAATGCCAAGTGCCTCTTATACTCTTGATAATATACTACACCGCAATGAAGTTTTAATTGAAATTTAAGTTAAAATAATGTCACTGGTTATATTTTACCTTTTTGTCTTCATTTTCTTGTAATATTTTGTTGTTTTAATCTTCTTGAGAGACAGTTCTTTAGGGAAAAATAAAGAAAAGGTTAATGTGTGCATTGTGTACGCTGGTGAGGCAGAAGGCACTGGTGTGTGAAGTCCACAGAGACAGGATGTAATACTGGCAGCATTTCAGCAGACCATTCATTTGAATTCCTAGGCTCTTGCAGTTACTATTGTTGAGCTTTGTTTGTTTCAAAAAACTTCAGACATCAAGATATACTTTTAAAGGTCTGTTGCAAAGTTTTCCAAGAAGATTTATACATTTTTAATTACATAGTTTCAGATTTGTTTCCTTGAATTTAACTACTTGTCTTTTTTTCCCCAAGCAGGTATGTGAGGACATCAGATCTTGTGTATAGTGTACCCAGTCTACTACTTCGAGTCACTTTCATTACAAAATGACATTGTTAACAAACAGTGAAGTCAATAATAAGCCCTCAGACTTCTGTCTATCCATCCAAATCACAAGCAGTTACCTTTCCTTTTCTTGACCATAGTGGATTGGTGTCTGGAGGAAGAGGTGATAGCCAGTTGCTCAGAACTCTTTTAATTCCCTATAATTTTTGGGCAGCTTCCTGTGGTTCTTGAGGAAGAACAAAATGAAGGATCTAATTGCAGTGTCCAATCCACTGTCCACTCTTTCTACACTATAAATTAACCAGGAGAAGCCAATGTCAAGTCGTCCGGAAAACTCAAAAACCGTCAAGAGCACAAACAATTATCTGACTTGAAGTAATCAGTAAAAAGTTTGATGAATGAAGAACACATTATCTTAAATCAATTTCAGCCTTCCTTTCTGCAGACAGAACTTAAGACAGTACTGCTGAGGGCATATAGTCACAAAACTATGATATGCAAATTAATTTCAGTCATTAGTATTTGAAATTTTGCACAAACTAACAAGAAAAGAGCATTTTTCTACAGGATTTTCAAGTTGCTCCTGAAATGTGGGTAAGCTCTAGTGTGTGCAGCTACTGCATATAAATTAGCAATCACAACCAAATGCAGTGGAATGAAAGAGGACCTGTATCTGTAACAAAGTGCTATTTATTTTATCAGAAAATTGTTATCTCAATTGTCTGTAATTCCATATTTTTACTAATAATTTTCTTTGATGTAGTTTTGTTACATGCATGCTTTTTGCAGAGCAAAATTGAAATAAGGACTCCTTCCATACAGCCAAGACGGGTCCTTTTTAAGTGAAACCAAGGCTAAGAGCATGAAATTTTGCTGAAAGCTTGTTTCTGTTTTGTTGACCATTATGCATTTCTCCATATCCCAAATGCAGCAAAATAAGTACAAAGATACAAGCTGCAATGTGTTTATTGCCAGGTAATGGTGAACCACTCTTAGGAAATTAGATACATAATAGCTTGCTGCTTTCAGGTCTAGGTATCTGCTTGCAGGTTACACACCACACATACACACACACCCCAACGCCCCCTCGCCAGCTATTAAATAAGCAAAGAACAGTACTGGAACTGAACAGATGAAAATGTGTTTGGGATTGTATAGGAGAAATTCCTTCTGTGTTTGTCTTCTATTCTACATTTTATGGTTCTGTATTTTGTAAGCTGTCCCTTTCTATGGGAATCTTATTTTCAGTTCATATACAAGCACTATATGAGCAAGCAGTAGCCACACTTAAGCGTGTAAATCTATGTAAATTTTAATAACCTTTTAAAGCATCAAAGGAAACAATATTTCATGAGTAAAATTTGTCATGGTTTAAACTGGGAAAAAAACCTCTACAATAAGATTTCTGGTTTGATTGTTTTTCTTTAAATCATCAGAACACACATGAGTTTGTGAATCTGATATTGTTATGAGCTTTGTTATCTGATGTCCACTAAAGGAAGGGGTTTCTGCCAGAAGAAACTATGTTAGTCTACATGTTGAACAGAAAACTACATTCATCTTTGTATCACTTTTATTTCTTATTCTTTCTGTATTACCCAACTGTCCTGTTGTCCAACTCCAGCTATTGCTTTCCTTGCTGGACATGAAAAGAGATTTTCCATTCTGAACCTTACCTGCTATTGGATGATTTTTGTCACAAACATAGGCAGGTCTAGCAGCCACTCCTCTGAGAAGTAGGCTAGCACTCACTTAAGGTACTTTAAACTTCAGTGCACTAGACTCTCTAATGGCCTCTGCAATTTAAATACAGAAGAAGTGATTAAATCAAGATACCAGGCTGCTAGGACCTGGTAACAGAACTGTTCAAAAGTGACGGAGAAAAAGTGAAGAGTCAGAAGATACAGAATTGTAATTCTTACCTAACCCCAAGCCTGCTAATCACTCCTGATCTCTTTTTTCCACAAGTCTCTTCTTCACTAATGATTGGCAAGATCAGATCACAGGTCATCAACTTAGTGTGAAGAAAATATCAGTATAACCCAAGCAGAGCGTTTCATAGCTAAATGGCTTTTCTTGAGTAACAACTCACACTCGTAAATTAATTATGCTGCAACAGTCTCACTCTAGGCTAACTCAACATACTAATTTACCTCATGTTCTGAATGTGGAAACATTAAATCTAGGTCATTATTTTCAGTAAATTCAGTAAATTATTCACTGAGTCAATTATTTTCTTGAGATCTTTTGTACTACAAATATTCTGCCTCATGCCACGGAACCATTTAGCATTCAAGAAAAGAAAACATTCTTATCTGCAAAGGAACTGCACAGACATGCATCTTAATTCTGAATTTAACATCACTAGCTATAGCATAATAGGAGGTAAGTGAATTTCAGCCCACCACAGATTTAACTGTCTCCAGACTGTGATGTACTTGTGTCTGTATAAGCTTATTCATGAAGTCAAGAAGGTGAAAATCCTTCATTAATGCAATACAACTTGTATATTCCTAGAAGCAAGTCATTAAGCAATTTGTCTAACAATGGCTGTAAACTGTAATACAGAAAGTGCAATAACTGTAATATATGCAAGTGATTACAAGATAACTTGCCTGATGTAAATCAAAATGTTCTCATTAAGATTTAGCTAACCATATTTTTTTAACTTACTTCCATTTTGATTTTGCAGCTTACTTATAGGATTAGCAAAATCACATCAAAGTAAGAACCAAAAGTAAAAATTAGAATAATAAACCTTCTATCTTTTTTCAACTTACAGGCTTTTGACAGAAGCCAACCTTAAGAAAATTTGAATGAAAGATATGGACATCTGTTATGCAAAGTTGAATAAATAGCTCTAAAAATAAGGGCTGGACAGACAAAAGCAAGGCAAGAATACAAGCAGGATGCAAAGAGATGGTTTGGAGGGCACTTGGGGAGGCCTGCCAACACAGAGAGGGGCAGACCTAGACACATTGTCATAAAAAATTCACAGAGCTCAACTGTAGTAAATCAGAAGTTAAAAGCAAACCTTCAAGTAAAATCCTGTCAAAATCGACATGGTCAACATGCTCCTCTTTACAAAGCCAACCCCAGCAGCTATACTGGTAATGGATGGCTTGAACTGAGATGCTGCCATAGAAGTTTCTGTCTTATTGGCCAGCTGATGCTCATCAGCTGTGGCAGGTGTTGTTGAAACTGGCAAAGGCGTCCCTCTCTGACAAATTTACCTTCCCTTCTCCCTTAAGTGTTCCTTTTGCTTTTCATCACTGTCACAGCTATCATCTGAAAAAGGTCCTCTTCCTCAGTTGCACTCTCAGTGAAAACTCAAGTGTCAGGCATGCTGGACCACGCAGTCAGAACCTCTGCTCCCACTCACTTCCAAAAATTAAACCTTTCTCCCTCTCTGCAGCCTTGACCTGCTAATGGTGGTGGTGGGAGGAGTAAAGTATTAGTACTGCTCCACTGAGTTTGGATTTGAAATGTTCAGCACACCATTCGTTAATGCTGTAATTATTAATAGGTATTTTTTTTAAAAGGCATTGCTGTCAAGCATTATTTTTTTCACAGCTTTAGTTCTGATGACTTAGGAACTGCCAGAAAGAAAGGAGAGACTGTTTTTGCAGTGCGATACTCAGATATGTTTAACCAGAGCTTTTTGAGTTGAATAAATCATTCTGAAGAGCCTTGCTTTTAATGGGTTTCCAGTTATACTGATGAATGTACGGGGAAGAGAGGTCAAGTAACAAATACAGCCAAATAAAATTAGATGCTGCTGAAATCAGAATCTATGACTTTCTTCATTCTTAGTCTTTTTCCCAAGCCATTCACTATAGGGGTTATCTAATTACACAATATTTTACACAATAAATGCAAGTAGTGTGCTTTGTTGCCATATCTTACATCTCTATTACAGGCAGCTAATTAGACTACATTTTTCATGTACAGGATGAATACGCACTATCCGAATGCAGAGGCATGGTGTTGAATATTATGGTGACTAACAGTGGTTCATTTTGGATTTGAACTTCACTGGTAACAATACTAATGATGTACAATTCTTTCCATTAAACCACTGAGGCTTTGGGACAGTGAATCATTATCTCAAAGGTATTTTCCTTCTGAAGACATTAGGCAATGAGCACACATACTGACCCTAGTATGGCTTCATTCTTGATTGACACCCAAGTGCTTCCGTGTTGCAAACATTAATCTCTAAAAAAAGTCAACAGATGCATCACATACCAGTTCTTTCCGAAGCATGGACACATCATGAACCACGTGGCAAATACTTAATAGGGTTTCAAGTACGTTTGTGAAGCAGGCTATTAGAAGAAGTTTCTTGCATTTAAATGGCATTAAAGATTGAGTTTATTTTAAGCTATATATTGTGTTTGACATTTGGAAATTAATATCAAACAACAGGAGCAAACTAGAAGATAGCTCTGGTACCTATTTTTAGGCGGAGGAAGTCCTTAACATACTGCAGCTTACACGACAGGGCCATTTGCTGTCGCAGGACATTCCCATCGATAAACAGAGAGAGACTGGGAAAGCCATGGATGAGAATTAAACCCCTGAAACATTTCTTATTGAGAGCCAGACAGGAAGTGGTGAGAACAGACATTTATTTTTATTCTGAGTGTCTCAGTTCTAGGGAAATAAGCAAATGTAGAGTGAATTGTATTTGCAATCCATTTTGTTGATAATAGTATGGAAAAAGTATCCCTCTAGAAGGAAATAAACTGTCAAATTTGGAGCTTTGCCCTCAGCTAGGGCAAAAATCTTTTTCTGCAAGTCTATTGTTGGATCCAACCATGTGAACCACTGTAAAAATTGTGAATGTAAATACATAATGGAAAAGAAATAGTCAAGGGATGACAGCTAATCAGCTCCACTTTCCCCATAACCCCTTTTACTTTATCTTTGTGGTGTGTAACGTGGTGTTATTACTACAGGCAGTATATGGTCTCCCGATTTTACACACATTCCACTGAGCACTGCAAATATTTGCTGAATACTTACCTTTTAGAAACCTAAAAAACCCTATAGGCATGGTTCCCTGGTGGCATAGCTTGCTTGTAAAGATGTTTCTTGCATATTTTTCTTGCCATTACTTGAATCATACACAGCACCCTACTACCTTAAGGTAGGCCTTCCTACCCAAGCATCTCAACTGCGGGCTTGCTGACGACAAGATTATGACCAAAAGAGGGAACATCAGGACACAACCTGCTCCCTAGTGCCATGAGTTTCACCAAGAAGCCCCACTGAGGGAGAGGGACTGCTACAGCTGGTGCTTCCTAGAGAACCAGGGAAAGGTGAATTCCAAATTACACCATTAACTTCCTGACCTCATCTTGGACCTGCATGATACCCCTTCCTCCAGGTGGCTGAAAAGGGGCTGTGCTAGCTCTGTCACCACAACTTGGAGTCCCACTATCATTTCATTAATCTTATTTGCAGCCCTGAATTCCAGAGTAGGCCAATAGATTATCCAATTTGACCTTTCTCAAGCTATTGAACCAAGAAAAAAAAAACCAACCTGGTTTCTGGCCCACCTCAGACTGAGCTGAGTATTATTTTTCTATGTAATTTCAGAGCTGTCTAAATGATACACAATTCAAAATTTGACATGGGGTTTATTTCTTCCTCGAAAGAGTTTTTAATGTTTTTGCTTGAGCTTTCCTTTAACACAGAAAAATAGTGAAAAGCTAACTAGAAATAAGCAAAGAGAAAAACACTCTGGGGAGACAGAGAAAGGAAAGGAGCAGAGGGGAAAGGGAAATGTCAATATAATCAGCGCTGCAGAGGTGGAGCTGTTCCAAGCTTGTATCAGGGCAATTGGTCATTCAACTCGATCTTGGATTTGTCAGGAGTGCAGAGCCCAAGCCATCATTCACTGAGAATACACCGTTCCTCCTACATTGACTGTATTTTTAGAAAAGTCAGCATTTTCCTTGGGAAAACTTTTACAGATGCCCTTGGGTACTGAAGAATACCAGGCCTGCCAAAAGGAGCCTTAGGTTTCTTGTTATTCACAGCCTCTGACTTCTCAGAGTGTCATCTCTCGTCTTTCAAATAATTTGTCAGAGTGTGACTTTTGATTAGGGTTTCTTTTCCCTTCTGTTCAGTTGCTTTTACATTTTTCTCCTTCTTATTGAAGCAAAAAGTTTTTACTTGTTTCAGCATAGCTCCCTTTATGTTTCACTTTCTATTTCAGCAGTGTGTTGTACTTAATAGGAGACATTTCCAAAAGGGCTGAAGGTCAGACTTTCAAGTTTGCAGCATTTAAAGGCTGTGTATGTTTAAAGTGAAAATCCCTTCAGACAGCTATAAAGGTTCCCTCTTTCACCGCACTTCAGCAGACTGAGTATGGCCATGCAACAAAATGCTTTGCTGCCTTACAGATTCCCGAAGAAAATCCTGATGAGCAGGAGCAGCCATTTGAGGCTCAAAATCAGGATTTCTGTGTCAGATTGTCTGGGCAACATGACCTTGCTGCTACCAAAGCGATTCAGGTCAGTATTGCACTGATGTGGAGGTACTGTCCCTTCCAAATGGGGAACCTGAATTACATCTTGATTTAAGGCTGACATAGAAAAAGCACTTTTCCTTCTCAGTTTGCTGCACATTTTGAAAGGAATGTAACTTTCAACACTGTTCACTTTCCAACCCCTCATTCGGGTCTTGAAGTCTGCACAGCAGCTGTGATCTTTAAACATGCCTGATCAGCTGTTTAGGCACAATCTCTTACTCCTATATCTGTTAAGGTCACTGTACTTCACAAACAGCCTAACTCTAAATGCTCAGTTCATTGTTCTTGAATACTTTTATAATTATTTTGCTTAAGAATTACAGTGAAAAATTCTATTGGCAGATCAGAATCAAAGTCATCACTTCTAAAGTAAAAAAAGAATTTGAGTCCCAGATTCAATGCCTGAATAAAGTTCAGCTTTGGGAAATTTTCTTTGCCATTTCCTGAAAAATATGCCAAGTATTTTATATGGTTTGCAGTGGGTACTGTCAATGACAGATTTGTTATCTTATATTCTGATTTTTTCTGCATTTTTGCTGCTACCCGTGTAAAATGATCAACTAACTTTGCATAATGAGTCCACAAATAAAAGCAAAACCTAACTGTTCTATAAATCATCTGACATTCCAACAGCATGCTGTTTTCTGACTTCAGATGACTCATTGTCATATTCATTTGTTAGCTCATTCAACTATTAAATGTAACATATTCTATAACAAGTGACCCATTTCATTTTCAATTCTAATTTTGCCTTTTTGAAGCATCCTAGTCCATTTTTTTCTGCTCTGAGTTCCAAAGGTTAATATCTTACAATTAGACATCTAAACAGAAGAGAGCCATAGTGACTGGCTAGTGACTGCTAAATGAGCAAAGCAATTATAATTGTGCAGCTTTAAGCATTTCCTCTACTACCTTTATATAAATAAAAACTTTCCTCAAAGGTTTAAGCACAGTTCAATTCTGAGCTAATACTAGCTTTAAAAGTTATTCCCCGATTCAAATAATTCTGAAGTTATGAGTAACAAGACAATTACCATAGAACTCTATAGAAATGTAAATTTTTTAGGTATTTTGCTCAAATTATAACACCTTCTGATTATATATAGACACAGAATACAAGGACAAAGCACATTCTTAGATATTCTTGTTGCTTAGTACGTCTTGATTAGCACATATTAATGGAATGTGATCATTGATGCCATTACAAAATATATACTTTAATAATGTTTAAGATTGTTGATGTTGGGCAAGCTCTATAACTGCTTTAATATTTTATGGTAGTAGTATTGCATTGATTTCTTTTAGGTATTTTTCTCCCTTTTATTTATCTTGTGGATCTTCTACAGATTCTTTGCTATTTGTGCCCAATGCCTTTCAAGATCTGTGTGCCTTTCCTCTCATTCTACATATTTGTTTGTCAGTACTTCCCCCTCTCTTCCAAGAAGACCAATGTAAATAAATTATTTCTGAGGCCATAAAGTCCGTGTAAAATATCTCAATGACAAAGTAATGAACACTCTTTGTGACTGGAGTCAGCACAAGTATTTATTGCTAAGCAACAAAGACTGATGTCAAAGAGTTTTGCCAAATGCAGATGGTGAGTAGGTTTGTTGAAAAAATGAAATCACTCTAACATAACTCTTTACAGTGGATTGTAATATAATAGAAATAAAATGCACTCAACTGATTGGAGTGAAGGGCTCCACAGAGCAGAATGAGGTTAATTTAATAATAGTTTCCGCACTTGGGCTGTATTTTAGGGAGTTGTTCATATGTGAGAGTATTCCTAATCTACCTCAGCAAGACTCAACAAAAGAATAACATCTGCAAATCTTCCCTAAAGTGCCTGCCTTCTCAAAAGCTGTCATTCTGAATGTTACTGAGAACAAAGGAAGGACATAATACATAGTACCTGATTGGCTGGGAGGGAGTGTTCGGAATATGGAAGTTCAGCCTTAGTGGTCAGTTTAGTCTCTTACAGAGCAAAAAATTTCTAGTCCTATTTAGCAAATGCCTTTGTGTTCTTTCTCTGAACAACTCACCAGGTGTGACTGGTGGGCTGAGACTGATGATTGTGTCACTGCAAAGTTGAATGTGTGTCCTGCAGACAATGTCCACCAAACTCCTTTCATCCTGGTGAGAGACTAGGTCTGCCATGGTGGAGCACGCACTCATCTATCTGCTTTGAACACACTGATCAAATACAGCAATCTTTATGTATATTCTTTAGGCAGAGCTCACTGTCAAAATTAAATGCAAATTTTTCTTGTTCCCATAGAGACTGGACAAATGTAGACCTCAGTCCTGAGTCATGAGAAGTCCTGCATCTTTTCAGGAGTGTTATGCTTGGTCTAAAGAACATCAGCCCAAATGGCTGTTGGTCAGCACTTAAAAGACTACGTTGGAGGCAATCTGCTCTGGTTCTGCCAATCAGATTGCTAAAATTATTCACTATAATTCACCTTGGGTGCAATCTGCTCCAGCTACTTCCTTCCATGTAAGCCACTTCACCCACATGTCTTGCTCACCCTCCCAGAAACAAACTGCTTGTACTCAGCTTGGAAGATCAGCTCTGCTGCCTGACTTCCAGATGTCCCTCATCTACTATGTACAGAGATCCAACGCTCAGCCCAGAATTCCTGCTCTTTGGCCCTAAACTGGATGATGTGGAAGGACAAGCGCATTCCAATGTTGTCAGCATCCACAGCAAGTGACCTGTACCAATAGCTATGTTGGTACAGGGCCTGAAACAGTAACCCATAGTAGGGTAAAGGCACTAAATGGTGTGATGATGTCAATAAACCAAACACACACACACGCGCACACAAACAACTCAACATTTTGTTGTAGAAGGTGGCTTAATTTGCTTGAAAGTAAAGTTGTTGCACCTCAGGCAACTCATTAAAAAAGTCTGTTGCATCTGAATGAAAAATGTGACACGTATGAAAATTACTATCCTAGCTGGAGTGAAAGTAAGATCAGTCAGAACTCACATGGGGCTCAGATGGGAAAAATTATTTTACTTGAAGCTATTTTTATTTCTCTTAGTTGTGTCAGGCAAGCAGTCATATTGTGTCATACAGCCACAGCGGAAAGACAGGAATGGCTACTTAGAATTAGGTAAATGCACCTAATAACAACATCAATCAGTTTTGAATAGTGATTGCATTTGGAAAAGATTTTAGGAAAGATTGTACTTTTTTTCACTTGCTTTGATGTGTTTGGGGCTTTTGAGGAGTTTGGATCTAGTCATTCAAGTTCAGTTTTCCTGTTTCCTGTTTCTAAATGCTCATAAGCTAGTGAGGACAAATAATTTTTCAGAACTTGAGTTATTCACAGACTGTTCACTTTTGCAGCTCATTAATCAATATTTGGCCACATGGTATGTTTGTAGTGCCTGATTAGGCAAGTGAAAATCCTAAAGAGCAAAAATGGTGAACTGGTGAAAGTGGTAGTCCCAAAGGTATACTAATAAAACCTGAGATCTGATTTATTGGGAGTTTTGGATTTGAAGATATATTTAGGAACATTCAGCAATTCAAGTATTTAGGATATAGTGAGAAATGTCAGCTGAGCAATGCAAATTTTATTTGAATTTCAGCTGTTTAAGCACAAACTTTATGAATCTGTTTGAATTGAGGGGAAACTCCTGCTTTTTCAAACAATCTTATTCACTATGCTTTTTCTCCTGATCACCAAAGCCACAAAATTCTGTTTTCTCCATCTCTAATGCGCTGCTGAGATATCTAGCGCTCATGTCATTTAGTCTTAAAAGCTATTAATGCACTTGGTAAAGATGAAAAGCCAAATATGAAATCTTGTCAAGTCTACTGAAAGCTGTAGTCAGTCTTCTTTAATAAATGTTTTTCAGAAACTCAGTTTTGTCTATGATAAATGCACTTTTGCAAGTGTAGCACTGTAAATTTAGTACTTAGAAAAATCTGTTAACAGCAGTTGAATTCTGAACTCCTTATTTATCTGCAAAACATCCAGAGTAGATGCAGAGAGAGCATAAACTTTTCAACCATATCAAAAGTCTTTGCCCTTGAACCAGTTAAACTGTTTGCAAGCATGTGTGGACACTTCCTTTTCTGCGTCCTGTTGGATGCCAGACTTTCTGTTCAGTCTGGTAAAAAGGGCTTGAGTTAATGTCAAAATGTGTGTTAAATATTCAGCATTGTGGGCTTGGATCTTGAGTTTTCAGACACCACTTGAGTGGCTAGACTATAGAGTGTCCTTTAACCCAACAAGTAGGTTGCTGGTTGCTCTTAAGAAAAGGAATGACTCAATCAAGCCAGGTCGGGAGACACCAACTGCCCAGCCACCAGCAGCCCTGGACGTCTCCACTTGGCTGTAGGGAAAGCACACACTTCTGTCCCTGAAGTGTGCAGAACTCCCTCAGCCTGAGTCTCCACTTCCTAAATTCCAGACAATTTCTGCAGCCCCGGTGCTCCTTGCACCCTTGAGTTTCTCACCTAGTATGACCACTGTGCTCTCCAGTTTCAACTCCTCCTGACTATGAGAGGCCTGGAAGAAATTTGTAAATAACAATGCAAGACAATTCTTTGTTCTGTATTCTTTATTGAAAGGTTGTAGCTCTTCAAAGTATGCTCCATCTTACTATTGTGTTATGCCAAAGCAGAACTCTATTCCTGAATGCAAGAAAACAGATCCAAAGTGTGATGAAAAAACAAAGATGCCAGCAGCACCTGTAGATTCCGGTACACCCCACTCTAACAGGAAGTTGCATTGTGTTCAGACTTGCTTGGAGACGGTGCTAAAGTCACTGATGCTTTCTCTGTTATAGTGACATAACAGGTTTTTGTGACACAGAATATGGGCATGGGAAAACTCTGCAACCAAGGACTTACTAAGTGTGTGGTCACACAGGGTGCCTCATAATGTTCCACTGAGTATAGTCCTTCTTTAAAGGAAGTTTATCACAGTAAATGCAAAGTATCTTATTCTACCTTTCTTCCCAGACATTTCTCCTAAAATTTGAAGGCTGCACCTCAGGCATCTCAGTTGTAAGGGACATGACACTCACACTTAAAAGAATGTTATCTAGAATTTTACACACAGTCTGCCACTTAATATTGGCTATCATAAACTTAAATTGGAATATCAAAGGATCTTAACAACTTCATGGAATATAGAAATTTATTATCATTATGCTCTGAATTCTAAAGTAGTGGAATTCATTTCAGTTTTATCATGAGATTTTTAAAAGACAAACCCTTTGGTCCTTGGGAAAACCTCCAAATTTAATTAATAGTTATTTATTATTATTAGTGTTATTGTTACTTTAAATTGACATGAATAACCAGTCTCACTTTGCTAGCTTTCCTATGATTGTCCAAACCAAAGATCTTCTAAATTGCAGCCATTTATAATGTTAGTAGCAGTTTAAACTACAGCATAGATTAGGTGACCCATGTCTAATCAGATCCCTTTGTGTGATAATATTGTCCCACAGCTTTTGATTAGCAGACACTACATCCCTCTTTCAACCAAAAGCACAAATACAAAAGGCCCTTTGAAAATCAAATCTTCCTCTGACAGTAAGGCAGAGTCTGGAAAATTCTATGGAGTATGGAAAGAGTAAATTTCAGGGAATAGCTTTCTCATGTATTAATTGAGAACAATGTTCAGTATACAATAGTACCCTTATAATCTAATATATTAAAAACCATTAAAATATTATGAGCCATTAGAGCCCTGGTGCTGATTTGGTGTATGTAACTTTTGGCTGCTCGCCAGCATTGTTGAAATGCTGTGAAATGATCCCATTCTGGTGTGAAGATGGAAAAGTTTGAAAGCCTTGATTTATTCTGATTGGTTTTGTTCAGGATGTGTCTTACCCCTGTCACAGGAATAAGGGGCTGCATTGTACACTGAAGTGTTATGAAATGTGAATACATCTCGCTTGGAAAAAAACAGGGAAGAACATTTGAGAATATAACTGTTCGCTACTCCTGCTGTAGCCCCAGTAGCTTTCTTGTAAATCTGACTTTAAAACTTTCAGCTACGTCCAGATGAATCAAAAGAAAATGCATTTATTTGGTTCTTTGGATGTGCTGTATATTGAATTGTCTAGTAACTCACTAACAAAGTTATATCTTGTCTTTTTAGAGAGATGGAGGAAAATAATAGGTCTCAAAGGAACTACTTTTCTGAATAAGCATGTTTTCTCCATGTTTTCTTAGAGAAGGGAACAAGGAAAAGAAAGTAGAAGCAGATGGTGTTTTATTTCAGAAAATCGTCTCTCAGAATTATGTTATCTAAAAACTAAATGACACCAATAATCTGTCTGCTACAGAATTTATGTTTGCTTTAGGCCCATGAGCTCCCATACCTATTGTTGTGAAAGGTTTGAGAGAAATGAAGTCAGGTTGTCACACCAAAATCAGTGATATCTAATAGTCAGTCACAACAAATATTTTCCACAGTTTCTTATTGACATCTTGCTTGACAGAGATCTAGAGATCTTCTTTGACACTCAGGTCAGCTTCTGGAGGAAATAAATTACCATTAACAGAGATGGACAGTAGTATTGATCTTTATAGTGATGAAAATTAGGATACTGAAATGCCAGATATACTGAAATGCCAAAATTTTTATTGACTTTAAAAAAACAAATTCTGGGGCTTTAAAACTTTTTAATTCAATCACTTAAAAAGGTCAACAGAATTTAGCTGCTCTTTAAAACAAGAAAAAGGACAAAAAATGTCAATGGGCCTTTTATACCTCCACAAGATTCAGCCTTTATAAATATGCATCTTGCTTAATGATTAGGCAGCTATGTAAGTTTTATAAGTTGTTTGTAGGCTGACATACATGAATAAGTTTAAAGTTCTGTGTGTGTGTATGATTTTCCAGTGTGTCTTCTCTACTTTCTCAGCACCCAGATCTTTGTTCCTCTGCACCTGAGGCATGGAGCTGCCTGTACTGCAAGAAGCAGAAAGCAAGGAGCCAGGCTTGCTGTCTCAGCAGACTAACCACTGCTGCAGGAAGGAGGCCCCGTGAAATGACCGCTAGTCCTTCCCTGGTGGCAGCAGGCAGTTGGTTTTGCAAGGTTTAAGGTAGCTGAAAGGAGCAAATGGGCTGTGGCTGTTTGGCTACCCCAGCACTGCCTGTTCAGCCTATAGCTGGAGTGGTCCCTCTTACCACATGGGAACTCCAGGAAGCTTGCTGCATAGTTCTGGTAGTTTGTGCTAGTTCATTCCATGTTCTTCAATATTTCTGTTGTGCTTACATTTCAGAAGTTGGTAAGACTATAAAGAAATAAGCTAAGAAGCTGCAGCTCAGGAAAGATACAAAGAAGCCTGAGGTGATGGTAATTTGGTAATTTGTTATCCAAAACCAGCGTGGGTGAATACTGATGAGCTAGGGTACACAATTTTTTAAGACAAGATCTATTTTGTCCATTGATGTTAGAAAAAAACCTGGAGAAAATATCCATAATCTTAATATTCCTTTAATAATCGAACTTGCCTATGACAACACCACACAGACAGAAACAGCACATAGATAATGATCTGGAGATTTTAACAACGTCACTAAACTCCAAGTGCTAAAAAAACCCCTCAGTAACTCTATTAACACCGAGCACTATTCAGTGTGATAGTTTCAGTAACACATTTACTGAATTGCATATCTGCTAATTCTGAAAAACACCTCCATATGAGAAAAGAATGAAAGAGACGACATAAAGTACACCATTTACACCAAAGCTTTTACAGAGGAGTAGCTGCTTCTATACTTGCCTGGAACTGTCTCAGCTAAGGTAGCCTGGTAAGATGCTATAATGTTTGCTGAGGCTGGTTATGGTTTACATAACGATATAACCTTGTTTCTGAATATTCCACTCTGTTTGTGGTGCCACAACAATATGTAATTGTCTGCCTTCACAGGGTCACTGAAAAATCCCTTGAGTCTATCACCACTCTCTGTCCTCCTTGGATGTCACTGTGCAATGGGAGACTGCTACACAGGCTTAGCAGAAGCTTGTTGGGTCTCATCACCCCAAAGTGATTAATCAACATTACGTCTGCTTTCACTCAAGAGCCTATTTATCATGGTTAGATATGTGTATTGGACAAGTTTTCCTATACCTAGCGTTAGAGAACATAAAGTAAGTTTAAGACACATTTGATCATGTCAGAGTCAAACAAGAAGGAGGAATAGGGAGAGTTTTCCCCACTCATAGAAGCAAGGAGTTATTATTTAGCTAGTCCAGGACTTTGCCCCAGCAAGAGAAATATGTATCTCCAAGGAGCTAGGGCAAACCCCCTTATTTTAATTCAGAAAAGTGATCAGATGGTCTCTTAGATAACGAAGCAAAAGAATAAGTTTCAGGAAGAAAGATTAGATCTGTCTGGGCTCCCTATAGTATTTCGAAGGAGAAATTTCTTATGAAAGATAAAACTTTGTCCCAGGAGAGGAAAAAATACATATACATCATAGGACTAGCTTATTCCTCGGGGTATGCTGGAAGCATGCCCTGCTGGGTATGCCCTGGCCATGTTCCAGCTCTGTGTTGGGAGACCTAGCTACCCTTTGGAGCTGTGGGGATGTCCCCTTAGACTAAAGACAGATAAAATACTTTCTTAAGGCAGCACAGAAAGGCCACCCAAAAGGCAATAGCACCACAGACATTAGCATTTACCTGTCATCCCACAAATGATTCCTTTTTTTCAGGACAGGCAGAAACCTGGTGGTTTTACATGGTTCTATACAGGTAAACCATGTAAACCCACCAGGTTTCTGCCTCTTCTGAAAAAAGGAATTATTTGTGGCGTAACACATACTGCTGGGGTGAGAAAAAGTCCCTTTCACAGTATCACAGTATCACAGTATCACAAGGCTGGAAAAGACCTTTGAAATCATCGAGTCCAGCCTATGACCCAACACCAACACCTACTCGTCATCTAAACCAGGGCACTAAGTGCCTCATCCAATCTCCTCTTAAACACCTCCAGGGACGGTGACTCTACCACCTCCCCGGGCAGTGCATTTCAATGACCAATCACACTTTCAGTGAAGAATTTTTTCCTAATATTGAGCCTAAACTTTCCCTGATGAAGTTTGAGACCATGTCCTCTTGTTCTGTCGCTGGTCACCTGAGAGAAGAGACTAACCCCTGCCTGACTACAACCTCCCTTTAGGTAGTTGTAGAGAGCAAGAAGGTCTGCCCTGAGCCTCCTCTTCTCCAGGCTAAACAACCCCAGCTCCCTCAGTCGCTCCTCACAGGGCTTGTGCTCCAGCCCCTTCACCATCCTCCTTGCTCTCCTCTGCAGCAGTAGTCATCAGCTCCATTCCTCCTGTCCACTAGGAGCAGGAGGAGCAGCATGTTAAGACCCCAAAGTTGTCTTTCTATTGCTGCTGAGGCTCCACCTAACTTTCACAGTAGAAGAAACCAGGCTTCACTCACTCAGCCTTGAGATGTCAAAATTAACGTCTGCCTACTCAACTAATGAGCCTTGAGCTGCTGATTGAAAATGTATCAAGCATCCCTAGTTTCTCATTAAAAAGCCTGCTTTTGCAGATCTCAAACCATTTATGTAGCTCTTGTCTGAATCTTCTTCAGTTCTTTGCTGTGCTTTTCAAATGCACGTAGTCTTCCAGTAGCAGCACCTCTAATCCTGCAGACAGGGTTGTTTACTGCCCTTCTGTCCCTCTTCTGCCCATATAACCAAAGAGCCCTTGCCTTCACATTTTTCTTCAATATCAGACAGGGTAATCACACTTATTTTGGTAATATATTGATACCTCGCCTTCTTAACTGTCATCTCAATTTTGGATATGAATGTATCCTATTTAAAAAGCCTTTTGTATTTGTTTTGTTCTTCTGGTGAAGCTAATGCTGTCAATCTCTTCCACCAGGGAGCCAAAGAAGTAGCTTGAAGAGGAAAGACCAAAGCAGTGTAAAGGCTCTGCAGCTTCAAAGAGCAACTTCTCAGCTCCACACCAGCTGTATCTGTTATGGAGGTTATTACAGAGTCCATTAGAACAGCAGTTGAGCTACTGTAGCACTCTTTGCTGACTACACTATAGTCCGAATTGAATCTCATTCAAATAAAAATAAAATCATCATTTACAGTAGGGGAAAAAATAGGAACTGTGATAGCAATTCTCTTAGTAGTAGTTATATAAATAGCTAAGTAAGTTACGAGGAGGTAGAGCTTTAGAATACGTAACTCAGTTCTTTGGGTTAAGATCAATAAAGCATGTACGCTGAAAATAGTGTTGTCTGTGGAGATCTTTGTACCAGCTTCAGTGCTGCCTCTGAGAAGTGAAAGGCTCTTCAGAATATCTCAGGAGTCAAAAGGAGAGAAACGGTAACAAAGCAGGGGGGAGGACAGCGATGGTTAAAAGCAATTAGGAACTTCCCCACTCTTCAGGAACTCAACAAAAGTTTCTTGGAGCACAACAAAACTCCCAGTAGGAACTGCTCTTTTCTACCTGGGAATGGATTTCTGAAAAGTTGAATAGCTCTGCATAAGTGGCTTCACAAGGTCAGAGGAATAAGAGGTATCTCTAACGTGAGCGATGGTGTTCAGTCTTATCTTTACGCTTTGCTCTTTACTTTGCGCTCAGGCACTGTCTTCCCAAAACATTGGGTGACAACTGTAGAAAAACAGAACTGAAGATTATAGGAAGGATTTGCCTTTGGTGCTCTACTGGCACATGCTAAATTCAGCATCTGTAGATAGCTTTCCCCCCCTTCCTCCCCTGGCTAATTATCTATGAATGCTAAATTTAATCACCAACAAATATTTTTCTGATTAGCTCTCCTTCAAAACAATTTAAATTAAAAATGAGCCTCAACACATACCCTTGGGGCCTGGGTAGGTGTCCTCCTTCAGAACTGGTTTAAGAATAACCTTCCTTAGTGATTTAAGCTGACCTAGATGGCTTTCTGCTGAAACAGGTGAAATATATGATGCACCGTCCATTGTGACATCTAGACTTTGGTGAAGTCAACTTTATCTGAGACCAGTAGTTCCTACAGTGCTTCAAAAAGATCCCCCAAGAGAATGTGACTGCTCTAACACAAGTCATAGCCTCTTTAAAATCAGCCACTGTTTAAATGAAAAATCAAAGTTAAAGAAACCTACCAAACTAAAAAAGCCCCAATGGAAAGGCTTGTGTGCAGATCCACAACCATGGAACACAGGACTTGAGAGCCAGATGCATACATAGGATCAGACAATCAGTAATTCAAAATCTGTACTTGTAAAATATTTGATGTGAAAGATGAGTTCTTCAAAAACAGTATTTAAATCCGTCTGAGTATGGTTTATATATCTATTGCTTTTGTTAATCATATTTTAAACATTAGCTTAAGCTATAAACTTGGTTTGGTCCAGTGGAAGAAACACATAAAAACTCCTGTTCAGTTAAATCAGAAACGGGATTGAGCCATTTATATCTCTGTAGAAGTGCTTCTGGGGAGATGTGCAGAGAATTGGTTAGTAAAAGATAAACAGATTGATTTAGCATGCCAGTTTCTCTTTGTAGTTCAGTTTGGGTCAGAGTAAACCTAGCATATGGAGCTGACGTCCAGTTTCCAATTCATTTCATTGCTCCTTCTTATGCACTCACAGCACACTTGGATGTCAGACAGGATGCCAGATTGTGTTTAGAAATGGCAGTGAAGAGGGTGCATAAGGAATCCTGCTCTCACCCCTGTGAACAGTCGGCCACAATACCTGTCCAGGTTGCAGTCCTCCCTGGGGACTTTAAAAAACATGCACCATGTGATGCTTTTTTTATCTTTCTTGAGTCCCCTGATACTGTGGTCCAGGTGATCATGCTGTATGTCGGTATTACCAGTCCCAGTAGTTGCAGCTGGCAGGTAATGGATGTCATCCTCAAAGACAAAGCATAACAGTATGTTCACCTCCACTATAGGGCAGAAGCTGCAAGAGGAAAACCTCCTATTTGTATATTCTGGTGCTATCCAGCCTCTAAGCTGCATATCCCTGTAGCTGTGGGGATAACTTCCAAGGGTTTAACAAAGAAATGCTTCAGAACAGCAAGCATATTGCCAATATGTTTACATGCAGTATACACAAACTAGAAAATTTTTAGTGCATCCACTCAAAAAAAATCCAACAAACGCTGAGAATCACTGAGCTAGGACTCCTCTCAGAGCAGAAGAGCATTTCATTCTTTCATGACTTCAATACAAAGAGAAGAAAAAAGTGTTGCAACTTTCCTGACACTATTGAACTTTCAGAAAAAGGAATCAATAGGGTTTCAGACAGCTTCCTTGTCAATCTGATCTCACTGGGGAAGGAGTAAGAACTACTATTCTCACAGAACTTTGAACCTATGCTGAAGGTCACAAGTAGGACTGAATCTGCGTTTCCCATTCCCATAGGTTTCCCTGTCCGAGCACAAGTTTCCCTCCTGCGCAGTGCTCCTCTGAATGCCTCTGGCTCTCTGCAGAGGAGTGGTAGAAGCGTTGTCAGACAGGGAGAAAGGCAAGCATGGCCAGTTTGCAGCCCTTGCTCATAGCCTTATGGAGCAGAAAGACCTTGCAGGCATTGCTGTGACAAAGTAGAACAGTGGCAAAAATAGGAAAAAGTTGTGTCTGTACTAAATGCGGCACAAGGTTGTCATTGCAGATAGCAAAATCCACAGTAGTATTGCCTCACAGCTCTGGTATTGGTTGAAATTCCATGTCTTTGATACCGTGGTGCTACTACAATATGTCCATTGCCCATCATGAAGGTCACATGCAGAAGATGTCATTGGTAAAATGATAGAACAGAACTTGAGACGTTAAATTTTTTTTTTTTAAAGAAACCCAACACTGAAATATCTTGGTACTTTTTTAAATTTGAGGCTGTTCTGTGAGAAGACAGCATGTATGGATATAATGCAGCTAGTTTATTGAAGTTTGAAACATATTTTCAGTAGCCTTTCTATTAGGTATATCAGGGCACTAAGATCTCCATTTAAGAGATGGACATGCATAAGGAAATAAACATCTGCCAAACAAGCATATGTGAAAGAGATAACAGTGCTATTGCTTCCATGCTTTAGTTTCCTCCTTTTTGTGAAACTTGCTAATCACTCCAACTTTTACATCACTAGTGGTCTATCTTTCAGTGCTATCTGCAATATCTAGCTGAGATTTCTCTTCCCTACAACTTAATTTGTGCCTTTTTTTACTCCCTTAAAAATCCTCTCCAGACGTGTTCTAATAATTTTCTTGGCCAAATTGCAAAACTAATATACAACCCATTCTATTATTGTCTTCACAGCAGCAGTAGAAGTATTCTCACTTGGTGTCTGTAACTTGATCAGCTCTTAGTTAGCCTCTTCTCTCCACGATTGTTCCTGTAGCAGAGCTCTGAAGGCACTTATTAATTTCTCCATGACCTAGTACTCAGCAGAATCTTTGCAGTCTTCTTCCCACTATATTTATTTGCCTGTAAATAAGCTATATGGGTAAGTAAAAGATCATCTACCCTCTCTAGGTCAGAGACCAACAGATTTATTACCCTTCCATAGATGTCTCTCATTTACTAAAGTAATCGTCTATCGTGCTGACATTTCCTCTTTGTGCTTTAACTTAAGACTTTAAGTGCAACATGTCCAAAGCAAAATCCTGTCTTTCTTCTCATTACCTTTAGCTTTACCTCTGTGAAAAATACCACGAAGACCTATGATCAGGAATCATCTTAGATTTCACTTTCTTATCCTTGTCTACCTTGCAATTCTCTCCGCATAATCCTTCACAGATGAAATTTAGAACTGTATCACTCACTATTTCATTACTTGCTTCCCACAATATTCTTTCCTGTGTCTTGGCAAATACCATCTTACATTGCTTCTAGCCTGTCAGCGGCAAAGTCAATTTTCTTAGCTCATTGTTTTGACTATGCCATTCTTCTTGTATTCTGTAACAACAAACATTCAGAGTGTTTTCAAGGCTTTGCAACTAATCTGTCCTCTCTCTTTTACGGTATTTTCACACTTAAAGGCCACATTCAAGTAAACCACTTTACTCCAGATTTCTCTACACCACCCCCCACCTAAATGTATCAATTTCAAATATCCAGTGGTATCTACAGCCTCACTAGCGACTGAACATCAAAACCCAGTTTGCTTTCTTGGTCTTTTCAGCAGGCTGAAGTGTGGAATCATCTTTTCCACCTCAGCTACAAGCGATGTGATATCAGACTGGACAGTCTAAAGGTTGTGATGAGCATTATTAATGAATGATACAAATTCTTCAGTCATAGTATAAATTTTCCCATTTAATCTCAGAAAACCCCCTATATTCTTGATATTTCCAGCTGTGGTACATATTTTCTTGTCATTGCCCAAAGAAAAGTCAGACATACTCTCATGTGAGAAACATGCTTTTTATCATACAAGTAAGTGAGAGTTTCACCATTAAGCTCAATAGGACTATGATCAATTTATATATTTAAAACTTGGTTTAGGATTAAAATGTAAACCCTAGAACACACCGCAAGAAGGAGTGGCCTTTCTGCTAGAATAAGGACTTCTTGGCAGTAACAAGTCTTCTCTCGATCACACTTTTGCTGATGTTTTCTACTGAATATCACGTAATAGGCATCACATTCAACTCCTTGGAGTATAGTGGTCCAGACCCCTCCCAGAGTAAATAACAATGAGATTGTCCCACAGTTTATGTCTTCCCTTATTTTTGTCATTGTTGGAACAAATTCATCCCAACCATTAGAACTCCACATCCCTCCATCAGCCATCAGTTTTCAATACTCCCCTGGTTTAAGTACATAGCGTCTTTCCAGTGATACAAATCAAGTCTTCCATTGACTCAGTGGGAGTAGCTGTTTCTCTAGCTGATAATTACAAAACCAAATGGTGAACACAAACACGAGACAGGAAGTTAAAATAATCTTACATTAGATGGAAAAATAAAGCAAGAGCTCAACTAAAAGACGTTTCTTTATTAATAGGCATAGTTTTAAATAAAATTTAAATAAGGGAAGATTTAATTTAAAGACTGCACAAAGACAGAAGGTAAGGATTGTCCAGAGCTAAATGCAGTCAAAGAGAGATCAGAAAAAAAGCAAAATATAAGTAAGTAGTGTAAGAATTGATCCTTAAAAAAATAACAAAATTGTGTAAGCCATCTGTTGCTTCCACCTACTCAGAGTTTGATTCATGGGCAGAGGTGCATTCAGACAAATGTTGTCACCCTTTCCTGTCTGTATCATGCACTTCTAGAGCATGAATTCTTCGCTGTATTTTTTTTATCTTCCTTAGATCGTCTATCATAGTTTTAAAGTAACAGCTAGCAAAATATGAGAGCAATTAATGAATTCCAAACCAAGATATGTTACTCACTGATAAAATATTTCCTCTTTTGGTTTCGGTGCGTGCCTGCAGTCTGTCTGCAATATGTTGCCTAAGTAATTATTTTCAGATAACATCCTGAATGATTCTTTAAACTGTCATTTATCCTTTTTTAAAAAAAAAAAAGATAGAAAATATCTTCTTTTTTATTTCTTTCAACTCTCACAATCTGCCCAGATTGTCACTAACACTTCTGTCAATAAGAACAGACAGCCCTTTTGGCTTTTTCCTGTGGGTCCATATGCATGAGTCTGGATCTTTCCAAGAATGCATACTTTGCACACAGCTGAGAACAGGTTATGTGGCCATGAAGGTTATGCAGTCAGGGGGATCTAAATATGATTCTAGCACAGCACTCTGTTGTCACTACTGACTACAGAAACGGGCACACCAGATCAACAACATTTCAATGGATGGGCCTTTGACCTTCTACTACTGTGGCCCTTAAAATCTCGACTTGAAATCTGGTCCTCAGCTGCGCTAATCTCTGTGTTAATGTACAGAAGAGGACTGGACACATCAAAAGATTTTGCAATCATAGTAAATAAAGTGTTGGAGAAAAAGAAGACGTGTAGAGATCAAAGATGGCATTATAACTCTAAGAGTATTCCTCAAAGATGAGATCAGGTGCACAATTAATCCCAAATGCACCATTACCTCAAAGTTACAGGTTACCATCATGTCTGGTGTCAGTTAAAAAGCACTAGGGAGCCATCAGTCGTACTCCTAGCTTTTTACTGCCGGTCAGAGCATTTCATTAGTCATCATTGGTCCCAAGAAGACGTTTCTTTCTCTCCTTAATATCATAGGAAGCTGCCATGCAAAAACTATGGGAATTTATCCTCCTACCCTTTAGATAACAGAAATGTAACGTAACTCAGCACTTTTTCAAGGTGTCGGGTGCCACAGTTTTAAGATTTGTAACAAACTGGGATATGGAATGCTTTGCTACATGTCAAATGACTAGCCAGATGTACTCATAAAGAAGATCACAGCTTTTAAGAAAGGTACTTGAGAAACATAGGGTTTCAGTCACACAATAAAGTTATAAAAGACAAAATGACAATGGCTTCGTTAAGATTATACCTAACAATGCATATTCTCCCTGACTGAATTCAAACAGCAGCTATGCTCTATCTCTTTTTCTCTTAGATTTAGTTGGAAACCTATCTGCCACTATTGAGTTAAGATTGGATGCTTTTGTCATGACAGCTTCTACGTCTGCCACAGGCCTTCCTTCCCCACACTCACACTCACTTTGGCATGGAAGAGAACAGAACAACGGCTGAAAACCCCTTTCTGACTCATCTCTGAGCATCTCTTCTCTGGAAGAAAGCTTTACTCCTCTTTGCTTGTGAGTGATGCCACACAATACTGAGGAATAATGAACTACTTTACTCTCCCCAACTCTTCTCCCTAAGCTTCCATGATGAAGGTTGCCACTGTATCTGTCAATTAGCACATTCAGCCTGCCTGTTTAACATATCCTAAAGCATATATGTAAACAAATCAGTACAGTAAATATTATAGATATAATTTCTTTTTAGACCTACTTGTCTTATTCTGAATTAATTAAAATAGATGACAAATTGAGTAATGCAGATTCAGCTACATGTTTCTGATTGCATGGATTTTCTTATGCCATATCAAGTTGTATTAGTATTGCTGTGTACAGTATGATGGTCACTGCACATATATGAAAAGTAAGGATGAGTGGATGAAAAAGCTTCCTTCTCTAGACTCCTCGATTGAATAGGAGTACTCTCAGTGGATTCATGATTCCCTAATGGTTTAATCAAACACAGAAATCCCAGTGAGTTACCTTTACTTACTATCCAGAACTAATGAAGAACTACACTAGCCCAACTCCCCAAAGAAAGTAACTTTTCAAAACCTAGAAGGAACGGCTAAGAGTTTTGTCAGGAAGTAAGAAAGGAGTTAGGACTCTTTCCTGGATGAGTTAGGGATGAATAAACTTCTTGGAATGACAGATAGTCCTCTAACTCTAAGAGTCAGAAATGATTGCAAACTCCAGATCTGTGCCTGGAATACAAAGAAAAAGTGGAACCTGAGACTTCTGATGTGTGACAAAAGGCAAGTGCATCCTAGCCCTCAGCAAGGATAGTCATCAGTCTCCTGGCTGAAACATGCAGGGTAAGGAAGTGTGTTAAAGCTACTTGAAGTTACGAATCAAACACTAGAACTGGCTTCCTAGAAAAGCAGTCGATGCCCCAAGCCTGTCAGTATTTAAGAGGCTGGACAACACCCTTAATAACATGCTTTAACCTTTGGTCAGCCCTGAAGTGTCAGACAGTTTGACTAGATAGATGATAATTGTAGGTAACTTCCAACTCAGATATTCTATTCTATTCTATTCTATTCTATTCTATTCTATTCTATTCTATTCTATAGGTAAGTGGAGCTATTTCTGCATACATGCATTTCTGTAAAGCTTCCTCCACTCTGTTGTCAAATGTTAACATATATATATATAAATATTCTTCTGTTTATTTTAACATTTTCTTCAAATGTTTTAAAGGTAATTCCTTAACAGCAACACATTTTATCCCTCTAGCTTTTATATTCCTCAAAATAAAGATTTTGAGACACTTTAGGGATGATTTGAGAGCTGGTAACAGAGAAATCATAATTAAGAAAGCTCTGTAGCACACAGACAGGTAGAAGAGAGTATTCTTGGATCCCAGGAGTCCTGGGACAGCATGTGGCACTTGCACCTGAAGACCAGTGACAGTGCTATGGATATGAAAACTAGAGGACTAGCAGACTGCTCTGCCTGCTAACAAAGCGGGCCTGAATTTTCCATCACGCTGTTCAGTAAAGATACTGAGTTTTGCAGAGGTCTGGGCTCTGATATCATGTGTATTTTGCTGTTTCTCTGTCAAACTATAGGTAAATCACCAGCTACTCTCAGCATCATTTCGCACTGTATCATGAAACATGGAAAAAGGCAACCCATGATAGAGACTCACTTTTAGTCACATAGAAGACGAATGTGATGGGAACTGAAAAGAGCACCGTGGTTCCCAAACTTCTAGATCTGACCTGCAACAGGCCAGAAAACAACAGCATCTGATAGCCAAAACTATTAAAAATCCTGTTTGTCATCCTATATCACATTTTCTCCAACTGTGGATGTGGTGGGAGGCTGCAATTGTCAGCATTTTTGTTTCTGAAGCACTAAGGGCCAAATCATGTGAGTGATGAATTCCTACTGCCTTGGAAACTGGCTCTCTTAAGACTGACACTAACACATTCTGAAAAGTATAGGATGATAATAATGCTTATTTCCCCAAAGGAAGAAGACTGGTATCTTTTTGTCTTCCTTAACAGAGAGGATCTAACGCACAGAGTTACTAAGTGACACTTAGCAGGGCAAAACCTGCCCAGTTGTTCTTCTGCTCCTACATCCAGTCGATAATCCCTCTTGGGCAGCATAGTGCTACATGGGCCCAGGGCAGCCGAGGTGTGGGCAGAGGCCATGAGAAGGTTGCTGTAGTGGGTGATGTGGACTTGGTAGAGGGGAGAAGCACTAGGAAATACAGCCTGGGCAACCACAAGGGCTAGCAAAGCCTTGAGTGTCCTTGTGAAGGTGAAGTGTGGCAAAACATGGTGAACACAATACAAATTATTTTCCCTGGGCCAAGAGATATCAGCAGTTATGCTGAGAGATTGCTTCACACTGAATTTCAGCATTTCAAGGAAAAATGAAATTCATGAAATGTCTTGTATGCAGTGAGGATGGGAAAACAAGCTGTTAAGCTGCTCACAGAGGTCAGACAACAAAAATGTACTTATCCATTGTTTGTTTTTATCGAAACATCACAAAATCAGTGTCCAGACACTCAACATGTGGCTGTCCTTCAGACAGGCACCCTTCCCTGCCTCTGCCAGATGCTGGCTAAATGAAGGAAAAAGCATTTTTCTCTACCTTCCTTATTCCTGGGCTGCTTTCCAAGTCGTTTTCTGAATCCCCGTGCCTCTCTCTCGGGAAATGGGAACTGGTCACACCTCTTCCCCAGCAGCAACAGGAGCCACCAGAGGCAGCCCTGCTGACCTGAGATGGGCTGTTATGGCAAGAGGCAGGAGAGCAAGACCCTCTATCCCCTTCCTGCCCCCACCAGCATTCACAGGATCTTCCCAGCCTTGTGTAGGACTACCTGGCTCTGTGGGCCATATCTCTTGGGCAGCACTGGCCAAGGCTGTGTGGGCAGCAAAGTGACTGGCTGAACATGTCATCCCCTCCACAAGGACAGCCCAAACACAGCTGATTGATGTGGAATTTACTCCTGGAAGTCCACAGTTTACTGGCCAGAGAGGTGACTGGTTTACAGCTGTAATATCTTTGTCTACTGAAGTCATTCCCAAATAGTGATGCTTGGTCACTAATGGAGGACATGATCCCTCAGTGGAAGGGAGTGGCATTGCCTCCACTGCCTCCATCAGGCTTTTATGCATTACATGAAAGTAAAATTGCAGTAATCTCAGATATTAGAGGAAATCAATGCTTGCCAACATGAACTGCACAACAGCACTGAAAAACTGTATTTCTTTACTAATCTGATGGATCAGAGAATGTGAAGTCTTGAGCTGAATGAGTCTTTTAGCCCTCAGACTTTTCCTTGGGACTTAGAAGCACTCCTGTTGATAAATGCAGGTCCCTCAAATAAAGAGCTACAGCCACATTCAGGCCATCTTTTTGAGAAAATATGATTTTTCTTGCCAGTATTGATGCTCCTTTTTGAAATTTCTTTCTCATAATTTTCAGTTTTGTAAGTCATTTTTATAGGAAAACATGCAATATATGGAAAGGGAAGGGCACAAAACTTGGATTCAAAAAAAGGTGGGTTCAAAAACTTCAACTTTTCAAACAATTGAAAAGAACACTTCAGATTATTTTAAAGCACTAAAAATTTCCACTTTTATCTTATAAAACTAATTTGCAGCTATACAAACCCCAGCGTTGTATCTCTGCTTAGGAACAACTGCTCTATCAAATGCAACGGGGAACAATGCGTCATTCTTTCTGCTGTCTTTTTAAACCATGGGTCTAAATGGTTATCCTTTAAGCAGAAATATTGTCTCTAGCCAGTTCAAAAATATAATCCACATACATTTCTCAGGAAAAAAAATCCCTTATGCAAAGGAAGCTGAAAGAATATGAAGAACCTCATTCGATTAAATAAACTAGTAATGATGCAGCTGGGACAAAGCCTAGTGGAATCCCTTTAGGACCTTGCCCCTAGCCTGATGAAAGGAACTCAATTATATCTGCTGACAAAACTCTCAGAATATTTTGTGTACTGTAACTGAAGTGTGACTGAAACCTGTCATTCAGGCAGAAATCAATTCCCTGTTCCAATAGCAAAATGTAAAACTCCCTGTACTACTAACTCTTGTTTAATTGAAATAAATACTGCAGTTTAAACGACTAGTTGGGTAAAAGTGTTCTACAGGGTGCTGACATTCAACTGTTTTCTGTGGGAGCTGAGTTATAGCAGTGCCAATTTATGGACTAGTAAGAAGGTCTGTAATTTAATTAAAGACAGATGAGATAAAATCCTTTCTTCATAAATGAAAGCTAATGCCCTCTAATTGTGCATAGACGAGGAAGAATACCCAGGAGTGCATGTGAGCCTTCTTTTGTTATAACACCCCTGAGTCCCCAGTTCTGGCAAATTGCAGGATTTTTATTTTTTAAAATATTCAGTTCTTATGTATGTTTAAAGATCCACTTAATAACCCAAAGCACCAAGAACCGGCCCCTAGATTTTCAAAGCAGTCTACCAGCTCCAGGAATCTCACTCATTGGATGCTCGCTTTGAAAGACCCAAGGTGATGCTCCCTTTGAATGCGGTCTTTATTGTACCATTCAGCATCCATTTTTAGAGGAGCCATGGCCAGGAAATGGGCAGAACAGACAAGGATCTTAATTCCTCTCTGCCTAATGCATAAGCAGGGCAGGGCTGGCTGGGGAATCAGCATTCCTCTGTACAGCTAGAGACAAGAAAAACATCAGAAATGCTTCCTCGGGATTTTCAGGCACAGTGGGATCAGACTGAGCAGAACTACATTTAGAAATGTGTTATTTTATATAATAATGGTTATGCTCTGAATGTGCCTGCTTTCCTTTGCCTTGCTGTTGAGTTGCCCTTGCATGGTACAGAGAGGAAGCCTCAAGCATCATCTCAACTAACTTGGTAGCTAGAGTGCAGGATTGCTTGTGTCCAAAAGATGCTTCAGACACACCCTGATGATGCTTTTGTTTTCTACTTCTGTTATATCATTTCTGAGGCAGGTTTGACCTTCTAATAGTATGCGGGATACAGGACACAGAAATTTATAAGGTGAAACAATGCTGTCTTCTGCCTTGTTTTCTATTTGCAATCTTTTGTTTGCTCATTCTACTGCAGTTAATTTCACAGAATGGTGTCCTCAGTGTGTCTAAAAGAAGTATTTTTGTGATTTTTATTGTGCATTCATAGACGGGATTATTTTTTTTTCCCATGTGACATTATTTTGCCCTTCTTCACTCACTGATTTTCCAGCCTCTCTAGCGAAAATGTTGAATAGTGTATGTCTCATACACATCTGTGGGACTTGGCTGTTGTCCAAGAGGAGGACAGTGCCTCTCCCCAAGGTTTCTGTGAGGCTCCAAATCACAGACTTTAAAGATCATCTCTTACTTTTATTTGAAAACAGGGAAGTTATTGGTCTCTGTTTAGTTGCATGTAAATGTACTGCTTGAAAGTATATTTAAGAATATGAGTACATTGCCCAGGCACCAATACTTGTTCAGTGTCTTACTGGTAATCTCACAAAGAACTAATGGTAGCTTCTGCTAAAATTTTAGCCAAAGCACAAATATCTAAATGAAGGAGACTGATTAACTGATCATGATGACTCCTTCAATCATCTTTTCCATTAGTGTAGAATTCATCAAAGTGTAGAAGGCTTGTACAAAGGCACTTCAGACCTAGCTGTCTGATATGTAAGATCTAAACTCGGGATATGCAAGGTCTAGCTCTGACCTGACACAAAAAATACTGTTCTTCAAGGTCCTAAAACAGAGAATAACTCTGAAATACTCACCCATGAGCTGCTGAAGATTGCTTAGTGACCATCTAAATAATCATGCTTTGCCTATGGTGCCTATACATGCATTCAGCATGCAGATTTCACAACAACTTTTTTATGCTCTTGCTATATTTCGGCAGGTTATTTCTGACATTCTAATTAGTTCACTCTGTATTAGACATTTAGTCTTCTGACATCTGGAACAGTGGCTGCCAGCTACTTCCCTTCTCATTTTTTCCTGAAAGAGATAAATTTTAGGTCACATGTTAAAAAGCTCATCTGCACACCTACAAAGGAGCACAGAGATAATGGCACATGGGGGAAGCCAAAATAATACCCTCCCTCAGCTCCTCCCAGACCCATCATAGAGGGGCCAAAAGGCCATCAAAAACCCATCTCCACAAGCCCAGAAGAATACAGAGGCACCATGGCAGGTGTTTCTGATGGACAAAAAATAAGAACTCGGAAAAAGGTACAGACTATCCTGGTTCACTCCAGGGTTGTCCCAGAAGGCTCACTCCCTGTGTCCAGGCATGGGGGTCTCCCTTTTGTGTGCATGTACGTGGCTGGAGATCTAAAAGTCAGTAACTGCAGTGGGATCATGGATGGGAGGGGTTGTGTGTCTATGGTGCAAAAACTGGACAGAGCAGCATAAGTGAGTGTGTGATCACTTAAAAAGATCAAGCCAGAGTAACCAGAGAGTGGGTGAAGTGCCCTGGGAGCCCGGTATGTGTGTGTTGTGGCATTATTAAAGGGTGCGCGACGGTCTGTACCAGCAGCTGGGAGTGGGGCTACAGCATTGGGGACTCATATTCAGATGCAAACAGCTGTGGGTCACTGGGATCCAGTGTCCGAGCGCAGGTACCCGAGAGATCCACCTTGTACCTATGTGTGTATACATATATTTTTACTAGCAGACCTCCATCCTGATTAGCCCGAGAGGTAAGCGCTAAAAGGCCATTGGTGCTGTTTGTGTCAGTGTCAGCACCGAGTGTGTTGATATGTGTGGCTGGCAACATGTACTAATGTGTTGCATGTGTTTATGCGTGTATCTGAGAACACACGCCAAGCATCACTACTGGTTAGACCTGGGGCATAGAGCTGTGGAGTCTCACCTCTACCAGGCTATTGGAGTTGGCTACCTTAACACAGTGCTGCTGTTATCCAGAGCCATGGCCGTGTGGCTGTGCTGTGTCAGAGCTGTCCCGAGTCAGGGCTATCCAGCCCCAGGGGACAGAGAGCCCATGGGGCACCTGGACACACAGGTTCCTTCACCATCTTTTACCTATAAACTACTCCTGAAGCTCTCCTCACCTTTCACTCCTTGTCAGATTCTTTGACTCTTTCTGGACTCAGCTAAATGCAGGGTTTTGGTATGTCCCTTGTGGGGACTGAAACTTTCCTTCTGCTGCCCAAGCAGTAGTCTGTTTTGTACGTCTGTGCTGGTTTATGGCCTGGCTTATGTTATATCTGTGTCTTTCAATCTCACACCTGATTTTTCCGGGAACCGAGTTCAGGGAAGGACAGCCTTCTGTGACAGGGAATAGGAACCTTACTTGCCTTTGCACTAATTCTCTTAAATGTACTGATCCTAATATTCCACCTGTAAAACTATGTTTCTCATCATTGCAGGGAATGGATTTTACAGGGCTGGGTCCAAATGAGATTCATATTCTAAACACAGTCTGCAGGTAGAAAAGAGCACCAAGTAATTGAAATTTGAAGCGTGCAGGAAAAACAGAGAATGAGCTTAGTGTGTGCCTTAATATAAAAGCAGTTCTGAATCTATTAAATGTTAATGCGAATATATCTGTGAATATCAAGACTTTTAGAAATGACATTATGAAACTAATATTAAGATAGTGGGACCCCCAAGGTATCCGGATGGAAGGAAACATCTAATTTAATTTCCACTTCTCTGAATTCTGGAAATGTATTTATTATTTTTGCCGCATTCTATCCTAAACCTTTTCCTAAAAACTATTGTGACCTCATTAATGCTGAAATTTTCCAGATCTTGCTTTTCCTTGTTATTCTAGTTTTTGCATCAGTTCCATATAAGGAAAGAAATGCCCAAAAGAGGTTATTTTACATAATCATTCTCTGTACCTGTCTTTCCTACTTTTTCTGTGACCATTCAGCCTGAAAGACAGAACATATGATTACTCAGTGAAAGCCCTGCAGCCATGAACTCTCTTTGTTTCATAGCCTTCAAAGTATTATTTGTATAAAGACAATAAAAAAGTCTTGTTCGTTTATAAGGATGACTGCAAGGAGTTTGATCTCTGAGAAGAACAGCAAAGATTTTCTTTCTCCAGCTCTTGAAAATGACTCAGTAAGAGATTTTGATCTCTATATTGTAAGTTTGATATCCTGTGGATCTCCTCTTCACCTCACCTATTGAGTTGCCTGTTATATTACATCTTTCAAGCTTAATATGTGATTGATTAAAAAGCTTCATTTTCTGCTTGCTTTTCTGCATGATCATTTTAACATTAAATGTTTCATGCTCATTATTATTATTAGCCAGACTCACTGCTCTAGGAGAGTTCATTAAACTATGTCTGTGTTTTAGTTTGGATATTAATTGTTGGAATACGTAAAAAACCTCTTATCACAAACCACAAACCTTTCTGTCTTCACGTAGACATGTTTTTAAGGATGTATCTCAAATATGTGTGGTTCCCTTGAAGACGAAAAGATTCCTAACACACAAAAAGAAGTCAGCATCTCCTTTACTGAATAAATGCACACTTTTAATTTTCCAACACGTCTCTGGGGGAGATGGTTCTTCTCTCTGAAACTGTTTGCTCATCTGTCTGCTGGGGAGTAGTAACCCTGGTTTTTTTTCCTTACATCCAAGTCAAGGCTTGGAAATTTTTCCTTCTGGTGGAGAAAACTGTTCTTCAGTCTCCACCACATTTCAATTTGAATGGGATTTCACCATTTGAATACAGAATTGCCCTGAGCCACACTGCTTGGCCTTATTTGCTGCTGCAAATTACAATGCTTGTTCTACAATGTTAGTACTACTTGGGTTTTTTTCACTTCATGCCGTGAAAGAACAGCTTTAGATTGATCTGGATTTTCAGGTGAAAGTGCTTACTTCTAACAATATCCAGTCTTTTCTGACCAAGAGAGCATGGGAACAGTGTGAATCAGAAAGCCATGGGATTGCTCTGCTAATGGAAGGCAGATTGGCTTTTTGCAGACAGGGGTAGAAGAGGGTTGAAATCGGCTTCTTTAAATGGAGTATTAACTGTCATCCCTGCTGTATGGAGGCGGAAGGCCAGGCCAGCTTCCTCAAGTGCTGTGGCAGTCAATAAGATATAGATGTCCAGAGAAACACTTGATATTCTTTTTTTTCCTATGGAGCCTTGCAACACTAGTCAAGGCATTTTGTTTTTCTTACGCATGCAGAAGAGGTAGGACTCTGTAGGCTGCTGCATGGCTGTATGAAGGCTCATTCCAAGGGATTTCCCCTCTCAATGTCTATATTCTGCATCTGTGTTCTATTAATTGGGAAAGTGAGAAACGTCTCAGGAAAAATTGAAGAATACTAGGAAAATAGTGCAGCTATGGGACTGCAAACAGCTGCTCCCACAACTGCAGCTACTCTTCCACAGTTATGCCTTAACAGTGCTTGCAGTCAACAACACTAACATACACATACTCCTTGCCATGAAATGTGGGAAGCACGAGGTTTGTAAGTGTGTGATCAACTTCACACCTCAGTGTCCAGCAGAGATTTGTCTCAACAACATCATTTGACAATGTTTGAATCCAATGAAACGAATAAATAGGTAAGAGAAGGCTTGCTGCCTCTATAATGAAAGACTGAAACAGCACGCACTTAGGCACCTTTCGAGTTTATTCATAGGGTGATGAAGAGATTCTCATGAGCCTCTTCCCCAGGAGTACAGATACGAGGTGAACAGAAAGGACAGCCTCTCCTACCAAAAATTTCAGATGCTACAGCCTTCCAGAGACAGAGCGCAAGTGACCAGGCACAGCAAGGGAGTGGAGAAGCAGGAGGGAAACATCCTCAGACCTCTCCAGAGAGAGCGAAAACTTCACCATCACATCCCTGAACCCTAACATCTTTCAAAACTCAGATTCAGCCGGGACATACTGCACCAGTCACAAAGAAGCAAATAACTCAGATGGGCCACCCTTGCTGTCCTAAAACACACTACGTGAATCTTGGTATGTGTTTTACATTTTAATATTTCCCACTACTGATTGATGTTTGCCCTACATTTCTTCTTTTTCACTGCAAACAGATGCATGTTCTCACTCTTATCTCCCTGTGGGATTGGTTTTCTGAACTGGATGAGGCTGCTCAGCTTGCACAAGGCTTATAACTAGCAGGTACCTCAGCAGGACTCCTCCAGTCAGCCGCTTCTCCTCTGGCCCCAAGTCACTCAGCACAGCTTTCACATCGACTGACTTGCCAACAGTGAGCATAGTTATCTGAAATGTTTGTTTGTGCAGAAAGTTCAGAGCCTCAGCATAAACTTGGAAGATAATTTCTTGATGAATTGCCTTCACTGCCTCTTAGCAAAATGCTCACATCACAACAGGGAGCTAGGAGTATTTGCTGCCAGTTGCTGAAGATGAATGTATGCTCCAGCAGTGTCAGGACTGCGAAAGTCCAACTCCTAAACCTCACGGTGTCCAGGTCATGTAACTTTGTAAAACTGACAGAAAACTCAATTCTCTGTGGAAATGCTGAAAACATTCACTTCGCAGTATTAGTATTTTGCATTTTTCAGACATCTAAGAAGCTTAGTGATTTCACTGAGAATTTGGGGCAAACAAAATTCATTCTACAAGAGTGGAAAATTACAAACGAGGATAGGATAAGCATTGTTTGATGCTATCTTTCTTGCTTTTTTCACCCCATGTATGCAAAAGAATTAAATTTAAGAAGGAATATAACAACTTGAATCAAATAAACTAGTTTTAGAAAACTCCCCTAATCACATTTGTATTTAATAATTTAAGAGACTACTTGTTAGAAGCATGGTTTAGTAGTTCTTTCTTAGAATTATGCAATCTTGAGGCATGTCTTCTGGTTTTCTTCAAATTACTGAAAATGTTAATTTTCTTCTACTTAATTTGTATTTTGCAGACTTCTTTCCTGCCCTTGACCACATCTTCCTCTTACAGTTAATGGGAATTTCAGAGGCACAGAGGACCAGGTTCTTTCTTAACTATTCAAGTAGGTAAATAAATCCTTATGATTTGAATGACTCTCCGAAGAACAATAGTTAAGATAAATCACTTAAGATTTTCCCAGTCTTTATAACAGTCCCCATCTAGAATACATACACACAGTTTTATAAGATCATTGATTATAGCATCCACCAAGTTGTAAAATAAGTTTGTTTGCTTTTAAAGAAGTAAGAAAAACATTTGTAAAAAAACACATGAAAATTTAATCTAGGATTATATTAAAATAGTAAGAATTATAATTAACAGTACTGGTTAGGATGAAAGCAAAGCTGCCTGTTAAAAATCTGACCACTGATAGAAGCTTGCAATTTCAGCTTTCATCAATTGCTTTCTTGAGTGACTCATCAAATCAGCCATTACCTAAAAAGTCAATATTGAGAAACCAGGTAAACCAATAAATACTTCTTTCAGTCACACAATCGCCACCAAACACTCTTGAGAACACAGTAAAGCGTTTTATTGTTTATGCTCATTTTCATTTACACATAGGAGGAACAATCAATGCAGTTCTATCACAGCAGGTGGACCATATCCTGAAACTCTAACTTTGACTGCTGAATATGTATAAACCTGTCTTAAGGTCTGATCAGAAAAAAAAAACAAAAACCAACAAAAACCCCAGGGGGAAGTAGGGAGGAGAGTAATTTCATCAACATCAGTTAATTAATGATTCATGGGTATTTATTTTGCAGGTGATATAGCTCTTCTGAAAGAGCAAACTGCTTCACTTCTTTACAAAATACACTAAATAATGTAATTAGAGAATTCTAAATTTCGCAGTGGTTCATGCGGTAAGGGTGTGCAACTGACACAAAATGGAACACATGGTTACAACATCAAACTGCTACTTCTAATCCCAGCTGGTTCATGGAAAAGGTCATTGGACTTCTTGTTCTCTGCTCTTGAGTTATGGAGTAGAAGCAAGAAGTATTTACCTTATAAACACAACTATGAGGACGGAATAGATATGCAGTGCAGTTGAAGAGGTCTACAACTCTTGTTTCTACAGCATTTGCATTTGCTATTTTTTCAAAATACAAATACAACTTTTGCACACTGTCACTTCTCACACATGTTCAGCTGAAGGAGTCATTTACAGAAATTACTGTGATGCTCCTATTTTAAATGCTGCTTTTTTTCTCCTCTTGGCCTCATAGGTGACGGAAGCAACTCTTTCCACTGAAAGAAAGAAATTACAGGTGTGCAGAAGTACAACTATGCTACCAACACAGACAGAGACAACTGTGCTCTTGTGCACACCCCTACAACCGGCCGGAGAACAAATTAAGAAGTTAAGCCTGCAAAATAAATGGAGTTTTCTCTCAAACTTTTTCTTCAATCCAGATGAATTATAGACCTTGATTCGAGGCTGCCCTCTTTTTTGCAACTGATCTGCGTGACTATTGGAACAGCATCTCTGCCAGAGTCATTACACTGAAATGCAGAGCTGAGCAGTTTGGTGGCAGTATGCATTGATGTTTTTGCAGCATCATGAGTCTGGCAACTGGGCTTCGGGAAGTTTCAAGCAGTGGGTCTTTACAATAGCAACTTGATTCTGCAGACAAAAAGCAAAACATGGCAGAATTATTAAAGTAGCACAGTAAAGGCAAGTGTGTATTCTGCAGAATGTGGCGCTGAGTTTAGCTATTAGCCGGCAGCCACTTTTGTCAGAGGCACAGAAAAGCACAGTTTTTCTGCCTGTGAAGAGAAACACAAAGGTGTCGAGCCTTTCACGGCAGCTAAAAGGCAGCTTTCCTCCAAGGATGCCTGCTCCCAGCCGGCTCTGCTCCCAGCAGGAGCAGCCAGAGCCGTAAAGAGGCCAGAAAGTAGGCTGAACTTTACAAGCAGCCCTACTCTGGGGCCTGCCCTACCTTCAAAAAAAAAAAAAAAAACAAAACAAAACCAAACCCAACCCAACTCGACGCTGGCATCGGGGCTGCATCGACTGCCTGCCAAGAGGCTGCATCCCCGGCTGCCTAGGGATGCCTCCAGCTGCCGGGGGGGGAGCGGGAGGCGGCACCGAGGGGGCTGCCCTGCCCAGCGCTCCCCGGGGAGCTCGGCAGCCGGGTTGGAACGCAAGTGCCGTTTAAGCACTAATTTGGACTAAACAGGGGCATTAGTCTACGAAATGGTGGCAAATCGGTTTAATAGGTGGAATAAACAGCAGATTGCCGTGAGTCACTCCCTGCGAGCTGGGAGAGGGGCGGCGGGGCGGGGCGAGGACGGGGACACAACACACACTGAGAAATGTCAGGAGCGTGCAGCACCGCCGCTGTTCTCCCAGGTGACAGGTGGTAGGACGATAGGTAATGGCCTCAAGATGCTCCAGGGGAGGTTCAGATTAGACATCGGGAAAAAAATTCTTCACCGAAAGGGCTGCCAGGCACTGCAAGGGGCTGCCCAAGGAGGTGATTGGGTCACCATCCCTGGAGGTACTCAGAAGACGGGTGGATGAAGTGCTCAGAAATATGGTTGAGTAGTGGACATGTACGGTTGGACTCGATCGCAAAAGTCTTTTACAATCAAGCGATTCTATGAGTCTATGCTCGCCGCCACTTGCGAAGGGGCTGAACCCTAGCCAGGGTTTGCGCCCCGCTGCCCTGCCCTACGGCTCGGCTCGGCCCGGCCCGACCCGCACGGAGCCCTGCACGGCTCTCCCGCAGCCGGCCTTGCCCACGAAGGGATGAAAAAGCTATCCTGTGGGACTATTTTCTCCGCTTTCCGGAGATTTCCCCCTCCCCGCCCCGAGCATCGCCGCTCACACCTACCTGTGGCGCCGGGCACGGGCGTGCATGGGGGCAGTCCCGGAGAACACACACATCGCATTCAAAATGTTCAGCTTGTGCATCGGAAACGTATGAGTTTGTGGAAAGCTTGTTTGAAGTCTTCGTTAGACATAGTATAGATGATGGGGTTGATGAGGGAGTTGAGATATCCAAGCCACGTGAAAAAGTCAAAGATGGCCACGTGGAACCAGCAAGCGTCCTTGCAAATAGGCAACACCAGGCTGATGATGAAAAACGGCAGCCAACAGACGATGAAGGCTCCTAAAATAATCCCTAAAGTCTTTGTAGCTTTCCGCTCTCTAGCGGCCGTGAGCTTCTTTTTCTCCAGCAGGGCATCCGAGACCTTCACTTTCACCTGGTTCATGTACACGGGAGAGCCCGTTTCGCTGGATCCCTCGGGGGCTTTGGAGTTTATGGACGTGACGGAGGAGGACGACCCCGGGGAGTCTGTGATTAGCTGAGCCCGCGTTAGTCTTTTCCCTGCTTTCTTTGGCGTCTGCTTCAAAATGCGGGATCTGGCTTCCACGTAGATCCTCCCGTAGAGGGCTATCAGCAGCAGAGTGGGAAAGTAGAAGGCTCCCACCGTGGAGTACACGGTATAGAGGACGTGGTCCGTGTTCACCACACAGTGGGAGACTGCCTCGGCCTTCGCCTGCCGCCAAAATAAAGGGGGCATGGAGATACAGATGGAGAAGACCCATACCAGAGCGATCATGCCCGCTGCCCGCTTGGGAGTCCGTTTCGTGGAGTACTCGACGGCGTCGGTTATCGCCCAGTAGCGGTCCAGGGCGATGACACAGAGGTGCAGGATGGACGCCGTGCAACAGGTGATGTCCGAGGACAGCCAGATGTCGCAGACGACCTGGCCCAGCGTCCACTTGCCAGTCACAGTGTACATGGTGCTGATGGGCATGACGAGGATGGAGACGAGGAGGTCGGTGACGGCTAGCGAGGCGATGAGATAGTTGGCTGGCGTGTGGAGTTTCCTCGTCTGGTAGACCGTGGCGATGACAAAAGCGTTGGAGAGCACCGTGGCCAGGGTGACGAGCGCCAGGACGACGGCGAGCACGATCTTCCCGGAGAGAGGGGTGGCATCTTGGTAGATCCCTTCCCCGGCGCTGCAGTTGCGGCCGTGGTAAGAGTCGTTGGCAGGCAGCAGCTGTGCCTGGCAGGGGCCGGCCGGCTCCATCCCTCCGCACGCGGAGGGGCGCGGCGCGGCAGGGCCGCTACCCCGGCAGGACCCCGTGGGCACCGCAGGAGGGCTGCAGCATCCCCGCGCCGGCACCACCTCCCGCCCGCCCGCCCTTCCGCTCTTCCGGGAGCACCGAGCGGGCTCCGCGGAGCCTCACTCCCCGTGGGCGAGGGAGTGGGGCCAACCGGGCGCCGGGCGTGCCCGCTCGCCTCGCCAGCTCATCGCGCCGCCGCCTCCCCGGGCACGGGGCTCCCGTCGCGGCCAGCCCTAGGCGCAGCCGCCCCGTCGCCCGCGGCTCCGCACCGCGTCTCGACGGGCGCAGCGGCAGCGGCGGCGCCGCATGCCCGCGGGCGGCGGCCTCGCCCCCCGGGCTGCGAGGGCAGCGGAGCCGCCCCGCCGGGCCCTGCCTTCACACGCAGCGCGCCGCAGCAAGTTTGCAGCCGCCGCCGCGGGTGCGGGAGGAGCAGCAGGAGGAGAAGGAAGAGGAGGGTCCGCGGGAGGCAGCGGGGAAGACCACCCCCCATGGCGCCCCGCCGCGGGCCATGCTGTCGGGGCTCGGGCTCGTCCCAGCGCCGCCAGCCGCGGGCAGGGGCCGGTGTGAGCGAGCGGCGAGCAGCCGCCGCCCCTTTTATAGCGGGCGGCGCGCCGCGGTTCCGCCGGCACGGAGCAACCGGTGCCGCTCCCGGGCAGGCTGCCCGCCTGCCTGCCCGCGGAGGAGGAGCCGCAGCCTCCCTCCGCCCTCCTTCCTGCACCCACCCGCCCGACGGGGGGGGCCCGACCAGCCCCGCCTCCCGCCCCTGCCCCACGGCACCGCGGAGGGGGACTCTCCCCCCCACACCTCGACGGGGGGTGCCGCGGCGCTGGGGGGTGCGGCTCCCGGTAGTCCTTCGCCTGAGCCCGTCCCTCCTCGCACCGTGCCCGCTCCCCACAGAGCCCGCTGCCCGCGCGGGACTGGCTGCCCCGCCGCCCCGTCCCACGCCGGCGGTGCAGGTGCTGCTCGATGCCGCCCGGTGTCGGAGCCGGGAGGGCAGAGAAGGGCAGGGGCGAGCGGGACGGGCAGGCAGATCGGGTCTGCCCTGACCGGCGGGCACGTCCCATAGAATCATAGAATGGTTTGGGTTGGAAGGGACCTTAAAGATCACATCGCCTGCTTTACACCTAAACTTTTAGCAATCCAGCGCCTCCTGGGCTCAGGATTTCTTACTCGTTGTTATTTTTTTTTTTACGTCCCCCTTTTTTCCTGGTGAGCTTGGAAACGCACATCCGTGTCTGAACTGCCCTGCCGTGCCCTGCAGGATGCTCCAGTGCTCGGGAGGCGGGGGGAAGGAGGTGCACCGGGAGCACACATTTATCCAGGTCCCGCAGCTCCTGCCGGCGTTTGTTCTACGCAGCCGCAGGAAAGTTTTGCACACAAAGGGAAGTGCGGGCTTGCTTTTTGCTGGGTCAGGGTAATTCAAAGCTCAGCGAAATGTCTGTGCTTCAGCCCTCGAGTAAATCTCCCAAAGATGCCACGCCAGACCCAGTAAAGGAGGCAAGGGTTTAAATCCACAGGCACGTTTGTGCACACTTTCAGATGCTGCTCCCTGCAAATTCTCAGCGCCCTCCTCTTGGATATTTTCTCTTGGCTGATTTCCACTGTGGCATGAAGCAAACTGTTTCCCTGTGCCTCTGTCCTTCCCGGGCCATGCTCAGCACCATGTCGGGATAGGCACTGCGTTGTTCTGCCTGGGACATCGAGCTCATAAACAGGGCGAGAAACCTCAGCACTCCATTTGTCATCCTTGAGCAAGGGGGTCTGGCACACCTGATACGGTGCTGATCAAGGAAGTACAGAGAGAGGAGGGTGGAGAGGACCCGTCATGGCCCAGAGGGCTGAGGAAACTCTGAGAAGCACTGAACTTAGAGTCAGAGCTGCACAGGTGTGTGGGAAAGTCAGAGCCCTGCAGGGACAACCTTTTCCCTATCTTTTTCCATACTGGGCAAGGTGCCCTGATCTTGGCATGTGTTAATCACCTACAGGTCCCCTGAGATCAAAAAAGCAGTGACGGTGCTTGAGATTTTGCAAAATCAGTACCAGATCTGCTCTTCAATTATGCTCTCTCAAGAAGTGAAGTAGGGAGAGAATTACCTAGGAATAATCAAAGTGCGGTAGTCAAGGTTTGCCTATGTTCACCTAACTGATAGGAAGACGAAATGTCAATAAGCTTTTCTGCATTCCCAAAAGGGCTTGAGATAGGGTTTGGTCTGTTTCCATGTTTTTATTTTGTGGTAATCATGGAGCCTGGTAATTGGTTGGAGCCTCCAGGCTTTACTGCATTAAAAATAATAATATAGAGCTCTCTAGATTCTTCTATTCTCTTTGATGGGCGGGAATTTTATAATCCTGTTTTCTAATACACTGTGCTATTGCTTCCACTTCCGCTCAACATTTCTGGCTTAATTTAGTTGTGCTTAAGTTGGCAGCTGCCCTCGAGCCTCTGTAGCTCAACATTCTTCCCAAATACGGCCATGTATCTGAGACTGATTTAAATTTAAAACACCAATAGTAACAAGAGGAAAACCTAGTCTCTCATTCAGTTTTATAACAGCTTTCCTCTTGTGGAAAGGCTCTTCTGATAAAATTATAGAGCATCCAAGGGTAATTTCCTAGCCCTAGCCACTGCCATCAGCCATATCATGTAATGCAGACAAGGACTATGTGAATGGGCAATGAGTTCTGGACACCCTACTAATATCACTGTTTACCCTCATTATAAAATGTTTGTGTTCTGTGCACAGCTTTTTCTGCTGTCCTTCTCTGTTAATTCTGGGTTATTAATCATCAGTAATCGTCATTCATTGCTGCCCTCTTTGTCTTGGTAAGAAGATGCTTTTCTCCTCCCTTGTTTGTTTTCATCTTCTGTCCTCACTTGTTTCTTGCTCACTTACCTAGTACTGCTGCCAGTGGTCAGGAAAACATTTCACCCAGGGCATGCCAGGTCTAGCTGTGCTGACGTTACTTGACTTCACACAAAGATCACCTGGTCCTCCTGGGCAGGTTCAGTAAGCATTCTGAGGCTTCAGTCTTGGGTTAGCTGCAGCAAGAAAGAAAAGCCAGCTTCCTAACATTGCTCCATGTCATGGATCAGGTGCTGTGCATCACTGCTGTGCATCACCCAGGCATTGGAACTGCTGCTCTCTTTAGGCTGTGAATGCTGGTTCCCAGGATTTGTGCCAGAGCAAGGGCGGCTCAGGTTTTAAAAAATTGCTCTTCCTCTCTGCCCAGCCAGGTTGCACATAGCCCTGTGCTGTGGCTGGGCTCCTATGGGCAAGACATGATGGAAGCTGGAACCAGGTTCTATCTGTATCAGGGGTGTCAAACTCATGGCCTGTGGCCTGAATCCAACCTTCCACCTTGTTTTATCCAACCTGGCACCTTGTTTCTACTCGGCGGCAGTGCTGAGTTCCTTGCCTCTACGCTCTTGCCAGTGCACCATTTATGTGTGTAGCGTGTGACACGTGTTACGCTGCAGGAGCAGGAGAATGGCGGGAGCTGTGACTCTGACACCCCTGATCTAGATCATGAATAAGTAAGTACTGGAGTCTTGGAGTGCCAGTCAGAAGCATATTGTGAATCATATGTATTATCACATGAACGATCATATCTCACTGCTGTGCTGTCACTCTGAATCTTAGATTTCATTGTTTACCTTCCCCTCTCCTAACTGGAACTGAAAAGATGCTTATGGGAAGAGATCCTATTTCCTGAAGCTTTTGGATTCCATGCAGAGGCAGGCATAAAATTAATTTATTTCTACTGGTATAAGATTGTTAATACTTCTTATATGCAGAGTTTGATGTACTAAAATCCCCAGATATAGAAACTGCTATGAAAACTGAGTGTATTACTGGTTTATTGCATCACAAACTGCCCGTATGTGGTATAAATGTCATCAGTGACTTATAAATAAATTAGAGAGAAAAGATAGATGCATAGAAACAAATCTAAGTACCAGAAAGGAAAGGTCCTCATCCTACAGTCAGATCTGTCCTGGCCACGCATAGTGTTGCGTGGGTTTTGGCTTTTGGATCGTTTGGGCATATTTAAAGACAGAATTCGGTGCGCAATATAAACTTCACCTCTGCCCTTGACTCAGGTGGCAAGTTGTGTGTAATGCCATCTGTAGCCTCCTGCACTGTGATGAGATTCATCCTCATATTTTAAATAATGAAATTCTGAGTCCTTCTGTTAGCAAAGATAACCTTCGCTATGTAAATCTACGCAGCGGTTATTTTGTTGAGTTTGCCAACAGACAAATAACGCTAATGTATGTGTGAAGTTTCTCAATGTTAACTTTGAAATATAGCTGAGGCCATTTAAATGCCAACACTTTTAAGTCACTAGTCAAAATAAAAACACCCAGCTTGAGTTACTGAAATTTAATTATAAAGAACAGCTGGGCCTGGTTTTGATTTTGACTCTAAGGACCCAGAAAAAGAGACAAGCACATGGGCTCAATAGGCACATGTATACACTGAGTTTCTCAACTTAAGGGAATTAAGCCATATCAAGTTATCTCCTTATTCTTCACACTGGTCAGGCACAGTTGCTGAAAAATGCACACAGATACCCTCCAAAGAATATTAAATAGCTCTTTAAGTAGGCAACTGAGGTTAAGCAAAGAGAAAATCCAGTCCTCCCTTATGCTGTCTCTACCATTTCATCTCCAGACACCACAACCATTCTGACACATTTCAGTTCATGGAGGCAGCAATTGAGGTTGGTGGCTGTTCCTCATTCATCTACAAGGGACTTGCACTTTAATGGTGTTCCTGGAAATGCTCCCCGGGAAACTTTCAATCTTGCCCCATCTCCTGTCCTTCCACGCAGCCCATTATTCTCTTGCTTTGTTACAAAGCAGAAGAAATGACAGCTTGTGTGAAAAGGGCTGTTGCCTTCTCATTATTGTTGTTTCCATCTGAGGCTGCTGAAGCCTCTAATTCACACTAAAATCAGTGCAAATGCTGGTTTTGCTGCCTCAGGGTCTGTCTGAACAATCATCCCTACAATTCTGACTGTCTTCAGTTGAACACTTGAAGGGGTTTTAACCGGTTGGGATCTGTCTGTGATGAAATACATGCAGATCCACTGGGAATGAACCATAGGAAATAGCCGTGACAGTATAACTTAAAGGTACGCCTGTCTACCAGAATTGAAAGTCAATGGCATAACCCTTAACTCCTGCCTGTTGCATAAGGGAAAGAAAAAAGAGAAGTGCACCTGTTCAGCATGAAGGCAAAGGACCCTGCGTTTAGACTCTGTAGGGATTCAGATGAAAAAAAGTCTCATGTTCTATGATCAGACCTAGCAGAAGATAAATCCTCTGCTTTCAGATATGGACCTGTATCGGGTTTAAAGCTTTGGCCAGTATAGGTATGCTCATATCTTTCTGCTTTAGAGGATGAAATCTGTAAGGGTTTCCTTTCAGGATCCAGAATTGATTTCAAAAGGGTCCCAAATACCAGGTTTTCAGAAACAAAAGATTGAATTCTGTGTTTAAAAAAAAAGCCTGCACACATTTTAAAGGAAGAAGCTACTTATGCAAAAAAGCTTGATGGAAACTTGTGCAATGCAGTGAATCATAGCAAAGAAGTAAAATTGCTGAAAATTAAGTATCAAATCTTTTTCTTGTGAAATCAGCACGTCAACATTGATTTAAGGGGAGCCACAAAGATTTCTTCCTACTAAGGATTTGGTTCTTCTGCATTGCTAATTAATATTTATCTAGGAAAGAAGGTAACATATGCTAAGCCCACTGCAACTATTTATAAGCATACTCTAGTCGTCTTTGTTCCCGGAGGTAATCAGAAGCTAGGAGCTTTTGCTGGCATGCAGATTTGGGCTGTTAATTTAATAAAACACATTATCCATTAATTTGAGTCCTTTTAGGATGTCAGTGTTTACTAGTTGACAGTTTCTTCTGCAGTGTGAGAGTTAATTGCAAAATTTAGTTGTCTATTCTGCTTAGCAAGAGGCTTAGAGAGAGACGCATACAACATGCTGAAATTCAGGAAAGGAAGAAATTTTGAAGACCACAATGATCTTCCGTCAGCAGGGTAGAGCAGCAAGACTCAAGTGGCAGCAAGTGGCTATAGCATGTCCAAATGCCAGAACTTGGCAAGGTCAGGAGGTCCTTTGAAGGAATCAGAATATTGCTCTCAGCAGCACTTTGCAAGGTAGCACATGGCTAAAGATCTCATTCTGATGACAAGTTTCTGTAAACCAATTAAATCCAACATAATCTGGTCTTGGAGTGAGGCTGTTATGAAACTGTTGGTCTGGATGCTGTGAAGTGTGAAATCCACTCTACCAAAGGCTAATCCAGCCAGCAAAGACTGTTGGTATCATGTGCTCTATGTGTAGCTCCTTATTTGAGGAAGAAAACAAAGAATCTGAGAAGCAAAAGGCTCAGAAGAAGAGCCTTGTTACTTTAAGCATCTGCAAAATAAGAGCCAGTGGTATATCCCGCTGGAAGCAGAACTGTATTGGCTCATCTGACTTTGAGAAAAATAACTAAGTGAAACTACAGATCCAGATCAGCATCAACCCAATGATTTAAGGAAGCTGTGGCCAATGCCATTGAAGGATGTGGCCTGTTATTATTTTGCAATCTTCCATTATTCAAAGATAACAGACATGTCTCATAAAACAACATTTCTTCATGTCTAGTGTATATGTGTGTTTCTTAGGGAAGGGAATACTCAATTGTAAAACCTAGATGTGGTATTTGTTTAGAAAAGTAAATTTTATTTTTCATTAAAGAAGATATCAGTCTTAAAGGATTCAGATCTCATGTAGAATCTGCCCAGATAAAGGTTTGGAGCTGATCTTAAAAACACCTTCCTTCTGGGTGTAGCCTTTAAAATGTTAATGAATTTTAAAAAGTTGAGACATGGTCTTTTCCTCATTTGCAAGATCATGTCTGTGTTTGTGGAAGCAGAATCAGACAATTTTATTTTGTAGCTTTCTATTTCAGTTGTGAACTTCAGGGTTTTCTGTTCTTGTTTAGTTTGGGATAGAGCTGATTTTCTTCCCAACAGCTGATGCTTTTTTTATATTTAGTTTGACAAGAGTGTTGATAATACACTACTGGTTTTAGTTGTTGCTAAGAAATCAAGGACTTCTTCATTTTCCCATGTTTTGCAAGTATACAGGTGCACTAAAGCTAGGAGCAGTGTAGCCAGGCAACTGACCCAAGCTGACCAAAAAGATATTCAATACTGTATAATGCCATGTTCAGTATAGAAATTCAGCCAGAGCTCACTGATCTGCAATTGCTGCTTGGGACAGGGTACACAACTGGTCATCATCTCATCATGTTGTGAGAAATTGCATTGAATTGTGCATCACTTATTTTGTATATAATTGATGATGATGACGACGACGATTTTATCTTTGTTGTCCTATTAAACTGCCTTTATCTCAACCCACAAGTCTCACTTTACTTCCCAATTCTCCTCTGCATTCCACTTAGGTGCGGGGTGGGGGTGAAGGAGTAGCTGCATGACACTTCGCTGCTAGATGGGGCTAAACCATGACAGTCCTTTTCAGTGCCCAACAGAGGGCTCAAATAACTCAGCTAGGAGAGCATCAGACTTTTAGTCTGAGGTTCCAGAGTTTGAGCCCCTGTTCATGTTCAAAGGTTTGAGACAATGAAAGATTTGACCAGAGCATGTTGCTGATTTCCTACATCAGGAACAGTTTTTCAGTTCGTGCAACAAGAGTTATTAGTTTCATGTTGTCAAAGACAGCTGTAAGATTTTAGTAGTTCCCTTTTCAAAAATCAGTGGCTTGGTAGCATTGTTCAGTCTTCATTATTTTGATTGCTATTAAGTACAAAACGTCTTCTGAGACATTGTCCTCTGAGGAGCAGCGAAACATAGGTCAGTCAGATGTTGACATCCTAATATCAGTCTGAAACAGAGTAAGGAGAGAGATACCTGTGACCTGATGATGGTGTATGCTCTTTTTCTTGGATTTGTTACATGAAAATAGTTAGAGCATTTTTAGATATTCTCCAGTACTTCATGCAGGGAGACTTTTAGGCTTGTTGAGATTTTAAGCATACTTTAAAATCACCTGTTGTCTTCTCTCTGCTTCACTCCTGGTTTTGGAGCCAATTCTGCTTTCATTTACAAGGGTTCAGATTGATGATTTTCAACTTCTTTGTCTTTCATTGATGTATCAGCAGTTTCCATTGAATTGCCTATCAGATTTAGCAAAGACCAGAGAAGTGAAGAAACGCATTACTTGGATTTCCAATCATAAGCATATTTAATGTGACCTTGAAATGGGAGGACTGGATGAAATAACTCATTTGGTGAAGTTTCTACAGTTTTGATGTATTTGAAGGGCACAGCTAAAGGGCACAATTTTACACTCTGTAATTTAAAGAATATTTAGTGGGTACTGCCAGATTAAGGAAAGCAATAGGGGAATTTGAGGATATTTATTCAACTGGTTTAGATAATTTAAGTCTTTGCATCTTGACAATATTATACAAGCAGTAGCTTCACTAAATTATACAATACTCAGATGGAGGTGATTTGCAAATGGATGTATCTCTGTAGGAAAAGTTTGTGTGGGTTACTGTGAAAGCCAAGAATATGAAAGTACAGAAAATGAACAACAAGTGATCTGAGGGACCAAAAACCAATTTTGACAAAATCAGGACCAAATCCTGCTATCATTTAAGTAATACAACTACGTACATTTGCAGTTAAATTCCACCTACGCTACTTACATACTGGATAGCAATTTTTGAATGTTTGAAACTTGATAAAGAATTTGCAAGCAGAAGAAAGTTTGAGAGCTCTTACGCTGTCTTGCTTATTGGAGAAACAGAAAACAGAACTAGTATAAAATCAGAGCTGCACATTTTATTTTAAAATATACATGTGTAACATAGCTGTTCACTAATAAACAGCAGATGTACTCTACCATTTTATAAACTAATCGTCAGTGGAAGCAAGGTAGGGGGCAATTTCAAAGAGACGTTGCATCTACCTCTGCTGTGCTGGCGAAGCAAAGTCACAGGCTGACCTGACCTAGTGCTGGCACAAGTATGCTCCCCAGAGGAGGTCAGGCTGGATGCCTTCCAGAGGATCCTTCTCCAGCCAGCATTTCTGTGTTCCTTTGCATCAATGCAGCAAGAACTTCTGTACATAGCCATAAGGGATTAATAAATAGTAATGAATGAATTTCGGAAAGGTATCTTTAGCTATCAAGGCAATGAAGATCTTGTCAGCCTCAACAAAGGCTTGCCGCTTGAAGTATTGTATATAGGTGGGAGTGAGGAGAATCACCATTTGGGCTAAAATCTCAGCAGGATCTGCATCCTGCCTTGTCGTGCCACTGACCAGCACCACGTGTTAACAAAATAACCAGGGTAACCTGATTCTGTCAGTGAGCTGTTTGGCTTTCAGAATTAATTGCTGTAAAATGACGGGAATTAGAGAAAATAGGGATCGGACTAATGAAGGAAAAGATAAGAGGGTTTACCAGGAATGTGGAAGAGCCCAGCAGAGAACAGGAAACAGCAGCATTTCACCAGTCTGAGTATGGTTAAAGGGGAGATACAATGTGCTAGAAAGCAAAATTGATGGACTAAAGCAAATCAGTTTAGATTATTGATCAAGGCAAAATTCTGCCTTAGCGCGTATGAAAGCAAAGTGTTATAATTCTGTTACTATTGTTGTTCCTATTAGTTATCCAGTACAACTCAATAAGACTGCTTTTGTGCTAGGCAACCCCTATGTATCCTATGATCTTCATAAGAATTTTCATTTAGCAGGAACACTCAGTGGCTTCTTTTCTAACTTTTTCGTGCTAATAGAGTATTTGTGTGACAGGACAGCTCTTACTAATCTAAGGATTTAATAAAAGGTTCAATTGCAGAGGCGTTTTTCTGAAAAGTAGAAGGATATGTATTCATTCCTCGAATAGCCATGAAGAATGTTAAATGAAAAAGTTTGTAGTTTGAGATTAATATTGGATTTGAAGGACACCTGACCACTTCAGCAGAAGTGGTTTTGTAACAATAGGAGCAAGGACACAAAGAATAGGGAATTACTTCATTTGTTGCAGACAAGTCAAAATTTCAGATCTTCAGTAAGCTTGGAAATTAGCCTGTAGTAACACATTTCAGTTCAGCTTCTCTCTGATAACCACCTGCATGATGGTTGACATGATTGTATGGTGCAAAATGCGTTTTTGTGATATGGGAGTCTCGGCGAAGTCCCAAACCTGTTCACCCTGTCTGCTCTCTCGTTAGTGAGAATAAAAGACTCACAATCTCTCTCTGATAAGAGGAATTTGAGGGTCAACATTCAGCCATCAATACATGGGAAGAACCTGGTCTGTGCTGATGAGTGCTGTTAAAAGCATTACAGCCTGTGCCAGGGCAGGATAGAGGATTTGGTGCTACACATGTCTCTCTGCTGCAGTAAAAAACAGAGAGGCTGCCTTAGCCCGGTTGCCTCTGCAACTAAATATTTGCAGCATACGTTAGATTTTCTCTGTAAAAATGTCTCTTTTGTCAGAATGGTATAAAGCATCCAAATGGAAATGAGATTCAAACCCATATTGCACAGTACAGTTAATGCTAATTTGTTACAAAAGAAAGCACTGCTATTCAACACTGTGTTAATGAAATGGTGAGACATATCCATCTTGAAAGTGCTGTGGGGAAAGGATGCTGAGGCAATTGATTAGGAAATAAGGGAAATTGAAAAGGTATATTTTTCATAAACCAACATTAAAAATGGGCAGTAGGCTATGGCTGCAGCTCTACAAAATCCAGATTTACTCCTCATTAAGGAAAAAGGATATGCTTTTTATTTGTTATCACCTAAGTTGACACCTGAAGAGTCATTTAGTGAATCATAATTAGGTTTTCCTAGATCTATACAGGAAAGGAAAACAAAACTGTAGCATCTCACTACTGTGGGCCATAGTTACATGATATTTTACCCTGCAAATTCTCAAGATTTTGTTTTGTTTGCTGATTGTCATTCTGTTCTCCATTGCTTTTGCAGTGCCAGTTGAAAAATCCAGCCTTATTTTTGTTTAATGTAATACTTTTATGTTGTAGTGACTATCACGGATGTTATATAGTCAGAACTATTCCTGTAAGATTAGTCAAAAGTAGGAAGTCATATTGCACAGCACTTGAGATCTATCTAGCCGATAATGATGCAGTTACTTGTAAAAGAGTGAATGTAGATAAAGGCATTTCTTATTGTGGTTTGGTTTGCTTTGTTTTTCTTATATCAATAGGATCAGTGACAAAGTCAGCTATCAATAAGGCAGTGGCAGCTTTGAGCATCTGGTTATGTGTATTAATTTGAAACAATCAGAAAATATTTCAAACGTTTTAAATAATCTTGAAAAACATAATTCCTCTTATAAGGAAAATTGTGGGCATTATAAATCAGTTGGTTTTTTAATCAAACTATTCATTTGTTTCTTTTCAAGCTTTTTAAGTGAAAGGAATTGACACACTGTTCAGACATCTAGTGTTTTGTCAAAACGTGCTGCCTTGGCATCCTTGTCTCGCAGAACAGAAAACTGAGCAGATTTCTTTCCATGTGATTCGGAACAACTGCAAATCTGCACCCTCTTCTTCATTCCCTCCATTTACCCATGTGCTGTTTTGCTGAAAACTCCTCCCTCTCCCAGTCATCGCACTGACAATTTCATCTGAGCTACAGTCTCCATGTTTCACCTTTCAGCTGTATCTTTCGTTGTTTTTACTCCCTGGCTTTTCTTTGACACACTATTGCTTTTATCAAAGGTCTCCTTGGCGCATGCCTATGATGTTCTTGCACTTTGCATCCTCTTCTGTCACTGTGTTGTTTCTCTCCCTGTTCTTCCCTCCACACGCCCAGAAATCAATCAGCACTGATTATCCACTACATCTACAGAGGGTTTAGAGCTGCAGTTTTGAAAGAAAAATTGTGGAGGAATTCAGACTTCAAAGGGGGTCTCATTCTGTTGGATCAATTTGGGCTGAGAACGTTGGAGTAACTTACTGTTCTCTGAAATGACTGCTCCCACCAGTCAATAGCTGAATGGCTCAGACCTTGCAGAACACGTTTCCTTTCAAACCAGTAAAATGCCTGCTTTGTCCTCTCTGGAAAAAAATAAATGGTATCAACAAAAGCAAGGCAGGGCTGTTGTTATTTTAATTATTGTTATTGCTAGCAAATAAAGCACTGGAGAAATGTTAAGGTTTATGTCCACAATCTGGCATATTCAAATAATGCAGATGCTATCACAGGAAATTATTTAAATGCGTAATCAGCCTATAGCCACTAAATAATAAGATGTTAAGCCAAGGAATCTTTGGGGTCACATTGATTTATTTAACAGTTGATGCATTTCATATGATCACAGCAAGCAAACAGAATTGATTTAGAGCTGCTATTTGTGGAGATCATCTCACCAGGACTTGTAACCATTCAGTCTCCTGAAAGGCTGTCTCACGCTGTATTACTAATGCACAATGCAGACTGACAAAGTTCTGTGATTCTTTACCCTGTTCATGGCACCAACAGATCAGCACCACTATGCCTTTCTGGTGAACTTTATGATCCTGTTTCTTTACTCACTCTCAGCAGATCATAGAAGAATTTCTCTTGTGGGGAGTCCAGCTTGATTCAGGAGAAATCAAAATGCAGGGGGTGAGGGAACTGAGGAAAGCAAAGTTTGAGAAGAATGGAAATTAAAATGAAAGCAGAGCACTAGAGCATGGTGTTTTCAGCACATACTTAATGCTTAGGAACTCACATATTAATAGGAGACATATTTAAACAGCAAAGCAAACTTTGAGTGCTTGGCTCCGTCAGATAATTTTGGAGGTTTCTTGAAAGTTTTGGAAATCAACTTGTCATTAAAACACACAAATCTGTAAAAAAAAATTTTACAAACAGCAGAAAAGGTGTGCCTGGTATACTGTATTGTATTGCCTTTGGAACCTAGTCGTCAAGGAGACCCTATAATCGCACGTGCTGCTTGTCTAGCTTGGGAAAAGGACAATGTAGGCTTGTTCTTGTGAGTTGTGTGCTATGCCAGAAAATGTTCTAATATCCAGGAGAAGCATTTAAAAAACACATTCTTTGAATTGCAGTTTGCAAAAACAACAGTTGGTGGCACTTTGAAACAATTTTTATTTCTAGATGTGCATTTGCTCGTTGCAGGTGTGTAGAGGATTACATTAAATACTAAATCACTAGTCTACAGTGATTCAAATTACAGTAACAACCCAGAACTTATCAGCTGTCTTCTGCATGGTGCACAGACAGCTTGCTTAAACTGAATCTGAAGATCTGCATTTGTAAAAACAAGGGAAGGTGCTCAGGGAGATTAATTCTTAAAAAATGTCAGAGGGAAATTACCATAAGAAACAGTAATGACAAAAGCAGCAGGGCAAGTCACTGAAAACTGCATGGTTTTCTCCAGTCTGCAGAGACACCAAGGCCTGCCAGTAGCATGGCATGTTTCTGCGGACAGCCTGCCTTTACTGAGTTTGTGTTTTGAAGGCTATTTTTGGCATGGCACTGATGTGCATGGTATTTAATATGCATATAGGTTTCTTCTTTGACCAGCATCCACTAGGCAAACAGACATTTCCCAGGATTTTAATCGTCAAGAAATGTAAAGGAGAAGGACAGAGAGAGACTGCCATGGCCATTCCAGAAGAATCGAGTATTTATCCATAGCATTTCATACAATCAAGTGCAATTACACCACCTGCACAGGAACTGCAGCATGTCTAATATCACAGAGGGAAACCTGGGCATTACTAGAGGAAACTGGTGGTTTGAAAGATACTCTCTTTATGAGGTCACATACCTTGTCTGAATACATGACATTTAAAGTAGTTGACAAGAAAAACCTCTTTGCTTGGAGATTACGTTTAAGCCTTTCTTCCACAGGTCAGATCCTTTTGGGCCATTTCAGTTCCAGAAGGGACACATAACCTCTTGATCACAAAGGAGTCCTAAATACCAGGATGACTTGCTGCATTAGCTGCGGCCATTTGTTCAAAGGACTGGAAGACCAGACCACAGCTAATGCTTGGTAGTCTTTTTGGCTTGGCCAAAGGAGCTTCAGTGCCTTCTGTTCTGTCTCTAATTCTTGCATATCTGACGTGAGAAGTCTAAGTCAACAGAGGGTAATAAATCTGGAACAACTGCTGGGCTCTGGCCCTCCCCATCATCCTAAGGGTCAGTGGCAAATGATTCCTGCTTGCCGTCTTGGCTCTGAATATGTTGGTCTTGACAGTATAATCCATAAGTGATTCTTATTTAGCTTTGTAAATTGCATGTTTTGCAGTTATTAATAGTTCTTTATATTAGCCAATTTTTCTTCTGAGGCAAAATGTTACGCTCAGCTTCAGACAAATGTTGCTTGATGGTCTTGGCCGGGAATATTTTCCTAGTTTCCCATTTGATTCCAGGCTGTTTGCACTGAGGGGAGAGCTTGACATATCGAGTATGATAAAGCAGTCCTCCTTGTTGTGAACAGTAATGCTGCCTGGCATTCTAGATTTTCCATAATGTGCTGCTAGGTTTGGTGTAACTGTGAGCTAAATACTGATTTGAAGCACATCATCATTCTGGTCTGACGGTTGTATTTGTAACTGTCATTACCCACAATTTCTGATCTGCCAACCACTCCCATAAACTGTCTTTTTTGAATAATTTAGCTTGTTATTAATACTGGCTCTGAAGTGCCTGTTTTGAGTAGGTGTAAGTGTCTTCCAAGGTTTTCTTGCAACTCTGCTCTGGGGCCCAATTTCTTCCCCTGCCCTCCCAAAGTCAAGTTTTGTGATCTCTCGGCAGTATGCCCTGCTCCAGTGGGTGCCTATTCTCAGAAGAGCATCTAGTGGACCATACTGCCAAGTACCAGATATTTTCCACGATCTCTTTGTACTCTCAAGAAAGAGAGGCAATGCATTTTAGTGCTTCATCACTCCCTGAAAACACCCAAGTCACCTATGCTGTCAATGAAGAAAGAGAAAGATGTACCTCTGTTTGGTGGATGAGAATGCCCTCTGCAGCATTTGAAAAACACTACTCTCTTTCCACTGACTATAAAGCTCCCTTTAAAGGGAGTATATGTCATTATATTAAGTGGACTGGATCACTCTCATCGTCCTTTATTTCTTCTTTCACTTTGTCCCTTCCCTTCCTCTTGTTACTTCCTCCTTAGGCCAGGTGCCAAAAATGCTGGTGAGGCAGTATCTCAGCTATCAGCTTAAATTGTCAAACTGGCTTCCATCCCTTTCATTTCAGAGAGCACTGCAATTGAAATTTCTCTTATTTTAGGCAGTGGTAGTATTTTAAACTCCGAACTATGTAAAGAATTGGTGATAACTGCTTAGCTTGCGAAGGGGTGGTTACAGACCAAGTGAGGAAATGTTTGCATAAATCTATGTAGGCAGATTCTCACCTAGTAAAAGCTGGCGTTTCTGCCAAAATTCAGAATCTCTCTGGCATCCAACACAAGACAATTGTCAGATTTGATTGGTCCGGCAGGGAAAGGCTTTTGCTTTCATTTCTGTGCATTTGGTGCCAGCATTTTTTCCTGATGGTGATGTGAGAGGTGATCGGATGAGGCATGGAGATGCCTATACAGGGAAAGTCTTTCCTTCTTCTTCCACAGAGGTGAGTGGAATCCTTCAGTCGCTCCCAGGGAGGATGGATTGCTAGTGTGCTCAGTTTTTATGAAGTTCCCCAGGCTGCATGGGCTGGTGCTGCTTAAGCATTGCAGGTGGGTGAATGGGTGAGTCCAGGCTTAGCTCTGGACCCAAAGCTCTCGAATGAGAAACCTGGGAGGTGTCCCAGCTGGGGAAGCTTGGCTTGAAATGTGCTTTATGCCTTGTTTCTCTTTTTTCTTTTATCAACAAGGCTAAACCCCAGGGATTTTAGGGACACAGGAGTCCCAGCTTCCTGTTTAACACTATGATAGGTAACTAGGTAATAAGTAAAACATGACTCTATTTTCTAAACTGGAGAAACTTGCTTAATTGGTGTTCACTTCTGTTGTGTCTATTTTGTCAAGTGCTAGGGGGCAATAGCAGGAGAGGGAGAGAATATAGATTTTAATATTTCTGTATGGACCTGGCCGGGCTTGTTCGTGGCTTACTTCCAGACGTGAATGTTTAAACTAAGAGACTGCAGTGGAAGATTTGCTTGATTTTGTTCTAAAGCTGGAGAATTATAAAGAAAGTAGGACCCCATTGAGACATCCTTCAGCCCTTAAAATGTTTTCATTTGTCCATTGTTATCAACTGCTCAAAAATAATCATGAGCAGGGAGCCTAAGGATGAGGCTCAAAGAGAAATGCTGACTGGATGCAAAGATGGGACTGGTTTGCCTCAGGTAACCTGAGCAATGATTTGCTGTCTGAAGTGGGGAACAATGAGACGCAGCGTTATCCGCAAAGGCTAAGGGTAGTGTTATATGAAGACTGACCGTGAAGTTGCTGATCTTAACAAAGAAGGATTTCTTATACTCTACTAAGTGTGTAAATTAAATTTTAAAGGAGAAAAAAGTGAAATGTGGTATCTTTTGATTTGTTAATGGAGAAATGCTTTACAGCATGTCTCATAAGCAGCATAGCGAGTGTCACTAAGCAGTATGGATTAAAGGGGAAACAGAATTATCCTTTGGGAGATGGAGTGTGTTGGGCAATTGAGCATGTCCTGTATGGGAAACCTCTTGCACAAAATCAGCATTGATTGATTTGTTTGACTTCAATATGAGAACTTTTTCTCAACATTCACATTTTTTGCAGAACTGATACTTAAATTTCTCATCTGTCTCCTTAACTGCTATGTTCTCTGTCTGAAAATATCTATTTAAGCTCATTGTTGTATCCTCCCAGCAACCTGCTGTGACGTGTATCTCCCTGCCCAGGTGATACCACAGACCTGTTTGGCTTTGCAGATCTAAGGATGAAATACAGAGCTATTTTATCCATTTTAATATGAATTCAGCGTCCAAGGCCAGCATAGTCATTACCCCACTTTAGCATGCATTGATGCTAAATTCATTATTTATAGGCAAATTTCTGCCAATGACTATCTGTATATCATCTGCAGAAATCTGCCTGCGTGCTCCTTCAGAAATAGGTTGTCATTACATAATCTCACCTAACCTGCTATAATACTATCAGTACATGTGTACAGTGCAGCTCAGAAAGAAATTAAAACATTTTTATGGAACATTTCTTTTCATGTTACCACCGTGAGTCTCAAAGTATTAAAGGCTGACTTAGAAGATGATATGTTTTTATCACTTGATGTTTGGAAGTCAGTCTTTAGTTGCCTGTTAATGATAAGAAAACAGCCTCTAATGGTGTCCCACATAAAGAAATAATAGCTTATTCCCATAGGTGGTTACTCATTTAAAAACTAGGAAAGCTTATTCCAAACCAGAAAACTGTATAGATAATGTGTAGATCTAGCCTTAGAAAACATGCTTATAGGTCCTGTTGTCTCATCTGTGAAATATTTCCTACCTGGAGGAGCAGTGGCCCTGTCATTGAGGGCTGCTCAAACAAATAAAAGGGTTGCACGATATCCACTTGTCTTTTGTCTACCCCAAACCACAACCACAACCGGGAAGTAAATATTTTGTATAGAAAGCAGCTCTTAAAAAAAATAAACAGCAGATTAACAATATTATGATATCTCTTAAGCCTGTTGAGGTCAAAAGGTCAACAAAAAGAAAAAAAGCCTTTGGTGTCTCTGAAACAGGCGCAAGCTTTGTAGACACTGTCAGATTTTTTGATTTCACTTGTCTTCCTGGGTGAGACAGTCACTCAAAAATGGGATCAATGACTTTCATCAATAACTCGCCCAATATTTTGAAAGGTCATATATCATTGTCTCCCAACACTAGGGTAATCCACACACAGACATTCCTTGTATTGGAGTCATGCCTAGAGGATTTGAGCTGGAAGGGAATACCGCTCTGCTGGGCAGGCATGAAATAAAATAATCTACACTTACCATTGAAATAGGAACGAGCTGCGACAGCAGTAAAACGCAGGCAGCAAAGGCTTGTGAGGGAAGCGGTAAGTGAAAATAATGGCAGAGTAAGGCATTGCCTTTGAGCCACTGTTCCCTGAGGCTGAGAAATGTCTGTGCGGGGCAGCTCATTAGAAGACTGTAGCTGTTTCTAGCACCTAAAGCAATAAGTAGATTTTTCAGAGTAGCTGATGCCTGAATTTCTGAAAAATTCTCCATAGCATGACTGCAGGAGCCAAGAGCTACTGACTGCTACTGAAAACTTGGCTTTTGCTCAGCATGGAAGCTAAACACATCCAGAGGTCCATGTTTTCCTGTGGCTGCTTGGCAGTATGAGTCTGTGCACATTCCTCCTCCGTGCCCATTACCAGACCCTGTTGTGTCCTAGATGTGGGAATTACTGATACCATCACAGGTTAATAGCTGAAGAAATAATTTCATTTGTAAATACCCCCAACTGACAGGCTGCTAATCATATCCTAGGAGAGCTTGCCAGCTTGTGTTTTTGAAGATGCAAGAAAATAATGTTATTGCTTGGTATTTGCTTTACAGCGCTGTCTAATGAGAGTGGGCATCTTACTGTTTCATATAGTGTCCAGATATGACAGCGCCTGTCTTGAAGTGTTATTCTGTTTTGGTAGACTTTTTTTCAGGAAAATGACATACATTTATTATACTCCATATATACAGAAAGCTCTGATGTTTGATTAGGTTATTAAATTGACTCATGCTCAAAGGGAAAACAAAATATTTGCATGCAAGTGAAGATAAAAAACAAAATTAAATTTAGCTTCAGAGAATGGGATGGATTTCAGGGGCTGTGAAATCAGAGCTCAAAGGAAACATTGCTTGCTAAATATTTTATTAATAATTATAATTGCTTTGAGTATAACATAACTGGGCTATTGGTGCTTGCTGCTTTGCTTTAGGAACACATTTAATTTCTCAATTGTCTGTTGACAAACATTGCTTTCAGTGGAGTCAACATGAGAATAGCATCAGAAAGGAATCTAAACTAATACAATCCCTCTCATCAAGTGCCATGAAATGTTTATTAGCTGTTTCAGCCAATATGTGCAAGTGTATTCATCTGATGGTCACTGGAATGTAAATACACTACGGGATAGATAATGAAACTGTTTCGGTTACCCTGCTTCCAGATTCTTCAATAAACATTTCTTCTCAAAAAAATGGAGAAATTTTCTGTAGTGAACTTTCTGTGATGGTACCATGGTCCGAATTTAGAATATGCAGTTATGAATTATTGACCATTCTTGACCATTCTGAATATTGAAATATACTTGATAAGCACACACGTGACCAATTTTCTTCAATTAGTGTGAGATACTGTCAAAGTAATACCAACTCTTCTGCACAGATTGCAATATGTATATGTTTCTTTACATGTATTATGGGTAAACAGAGCCATGCTATCCTGCAGATAAAGAATTATGGGGCATATCCATCAGCTCCTTCACTCACAGGCATAACTGTATTCCAAGAATAATATAAGATGAGCTGGATTGATTTCTACTTGAAATTTACAAATTAAAAATAGATGTAAAATAAAGCAGAGATTGGACTGTGTTTGGAGTTTTGTATAGCTTTTTCAAGCCGAGGGCTGCACCATTAAAATAATCCAAATAACCCTAATTCACATAATATTGATATTTTTGAGACCAAAAACCTTAACATGACTAAGTTTTGCAAAGCACAAATTTTGCATTAAAAGCCATTTTGAGAAAATTGCACTAGATGATACTAGACTGGATTGCAATTCCTGTATTCACATGGAGTATCCTTTTCTTCCTAAATGAAAATTAGTTGGATTTACTCCATTATTTGAAGAGCAAAGTACTTCTTAATACAATAACAGCCCATCTGAGCGACACTGTGAAGATCGCAACCCACCTGGATATCAGACAGTACGAGGTATGTCTCTTCTTCACTGTTCATGTGTTCTTCTACCACTAAAAGTGCTACTAGCATATGAACACACAATCCAGATCTTCACAATATTCAGTTGATTAAGAAGAAAAATGACCTCATCTTATGCCAGATGGTTCATATTTTTATGTAGCATCTAAGAGGTCTTGAATTCCCATATTGTCCTCCAAAATACAAGTTCTTTACAATGCAGCTATTATTAAAGCCTTTAGCGAGGGTCTTGATTTCAAAACATATGAATGGAAGCCTAAATCTGCATCCTAACCCTAATCCAAGATGCTGACTTAAGTGAACATTTTGAATCTCTTATTTTGTCAATATGCACCTTCTAAAACATGAAGATGAATCTTGCAAATAAGAATCCAGTTGTCTGCAAAACTGAGTAAGTAATCCCAAATTGACGTTTGCATAATTCAGCAACTTTAAAAAGAAATTTATTAAATATTTCCAGCTATGGAAAATCCTTATGTACCACAAATCTGAGTTCCCTAAGCAAATTTGCAACAAATATGATACCACATATCTCTTGAGAGAATTCTTCACCATTGCACCAACATGTTGTCTGAAGGGATTTTGTTTGAGGAACTTAGAGGTAACAACCTTTTATTTAATCATGAAAAATTTATTGCAATGTTAACTACAAAGAGCCCACTTCTGCTCCATAACCATTAAAATGCAGGAAGTCACCTATTCAATAATGCAGAATTGTTATGTATTAAAAATTCAAATCTATAAATATTAATAGAACACAGGTCAGTCTCTTAACCAACAGTGGTAGTTGTACACACAGTTATTGCTGTAAACCTTAAGGGCTGGACATTTGTTGTGGCATGGAGCAAAACAGATATGTTAAAAAGCAGTTGTCTGATAAAGGGAATTTTGATCCTTTTCTCAAATGAAGGATAAGGACAAGAAATTCTGTATTAATTGTGGGATCTGTGGTTGTCCTTTGGGAAGAAAACATTCCTATTTCAGATTAATAAGCCAACATGTTGGAGTCAGCTTGACAAGGGCGTGGCACGAAGTTGTTTATGAGTAGCAGCAGCCAATGGCACCTTCTACAGTCTTACTCCTTTATACAACTTTGACCCTATCAAGAGGTCAGAAGCATGATAGTCCTTTTCAAGGGACTGAAAAGACCTGGCCAGTGTATGCCAAATGTATCAAATACCAACAGAGAGGTAATTGCCATTCAAGACATGCAAAGGAAATTCCTGGGTTATCGCAGTCTGGATATTCACGTCCCCAGAAACGGGGAAGCTGAGTGAGTCATGAGAGGGCTTTCAGTGGTGCTGATCAGCATAAAGTAAACCTCAAGTACTGGAAAGCTACAGCTAGATCCTCAGCAGTGATTCCTCTTAGATGTGTCAGCAGTTTCTGGGTGCAGGTAGCATTAGCCTTATTTTTGGCTAGAAAAGAAGCAGTGGTCCTTTGCAGCCTGAACCAAATTCACATCCCTTGAGCACTCTCCAGCTCATCCAGGGTAGCTAGGAAGGTACACGTGAGTGGTAGTCTGCATGGAAGACATGCATGTGACTTGATAGCAGAGAGGAGTTTGGACAGTAGGCAGAGCACAGATCCATCAGGGCTGTGTGTAGAGAAATGTGTTTCCTTCTTCATTTGCTGCTCACCCAGTTAGCCACTCTGGGAAATCACTGGAACATTGCCGTGCTCTTATACAGCCTTTTTTTATGTTTGCCACACTGAAGGCTAGTTAGCCATGGCTTACAAACACTGCGTAATACTTCAAATGGAGGCAGATGTCTGCAGTGCGAAACCGAAGGGTGAGTTCTGGGTGCCTCGTTGTCCTCTCCAGCTCCCTGGGACACATGTGCCACCAAATGGTACAGGGGGGACCTGTGTGCCTGCCTGCAGTGTGCATCTGTCTAGTCACTTGCCTGGGCTTTATGGTTGGAAATGAGGCAACAGCTGGTTTACACTCTATTTTCCACCTCTGTAGAACTGGTCATGCTTGCTTAGAAGAAGCGTTTATTGAGAAGGGACTCAGGGTAGGGCAGGACATGTCACTGTCACCATGTCAGGTGGGAATTTACGGTACAGCTCTGAAGTCAGACATGCTGGGAACCACACTAGGCCCCTGTGCCATGACTGTGCCGATGCATTTTGCTCGCAATTTTGAATTTCATTCCTCTGAGGTAACAGTGTCCTCAAGCCTGTCTTACTTGTATGAGGAGTATGTGAAGGTGCCTGTGAGCTTACACGGGAATGGACTGCAGAAAGGGGTCAGGATCTCATTCTCTTCTTAGACAACCTTTCCTGTTGCCACTGTCAGAAACAGAAATAAGAACAGACAGTCTTCTGATCTGTCTAAGGAAGGCATCTCTTCTGTTCCTATCACTGTTTCCATTCCAGGCCTGTTCCAAGACAATCATTCCTCAGCTTTGTGAGAATATAAATGCAAAACCAGGAGTATCTTGCTGCTGTTTTAAGTGGTTTCTTTATTTGAGAAAGGTTTCCTTGGTACCCACTATCTACCTGTCTTTCTCAGAAAGTCCTCCAACAGAATGGCCTCTGGGTAAAAGCACTGAAAGGAGATAAAGGAAAGAATTAAGGCAGCTTTGCCACAGCCATAGAAAGCCTTTAGAGGACCTGAGGGTTTATCTACATTTTGGTCATATTATTTGCCCAACATAGGTTGGGCAAGGCTACCTATCCGTGTTGTGAAGGACAGGGAACATTCTGATGACCTTGAAGCAGGGAAGACATCAGCCCTCAGAAATCCTTGTTAAGGAAGGGTATTAGGAGGACACAGACATTCTGGAGAGAGCGATCTGTGCTCTCAGCCAAGGCAAACAGCTCAAGCTACAAGACATGACCCATTGAACCAAAGGAAGGAATCTCATGTAGATGCATTTCTGCATTTTTTTTCCTTTTACTATTTCTTATAGGCTGTTGGTATCCCGCAGGTACAGTGGTACCTGAGGAGAATCTACAGGCCAGAGCATAGGAATAATTTTCTAGCATGCTATAGAGAAACCTGATCATGTCACATAGTTTGCTGTTTGGTACAATCAGGAAAGCACGTATGTTTTCACCATTTCTCAGAATGACAGTGTTGAACACCTCCCCAAACTGCTCTGCAGGGTGCTCCTCTGGCTCTGCTTCTTGATGAAGCCGTCAGCATCTGAGGTCACAGGACCCATGTCCTGGCCTCTCTGGGCCCTCTGAGAAATGCACCAGGCAGAGTCACTTCATCCGTATTCAGCAACATTCATTGTGCTGAGTCTGTTTTCTAGTACACGGATAGCTCATGTGAGGCCTTCAGATCTCCAGGCCTTGAGAAGCGCTTTCTGATATTTCCTCTGCTTGAATTCGCTGAACTGGGTTGAAACACTCCTGGTCCATTTCATAGGTTTAGGAGTAACTCTAAAACAGCTGCATGGAGTTTTCTAACTGCTGTTTGCCCAGCTTGTGTTTCCTGTTGAAACTGTCTTTCTTATCAGTGCCTATAGCTGATGTATTGTTAAGAGCCACCTCCTCCTCTTCTGCTGAAAGCTCAAAATCTACTGGAAAAACAGGAGAATTGGACAAGGGAAAAGTTTGTTTATTTGTTTGGTTGGTGGAGGGGGTTTTGTTTGATTGTTTGTTTTATTATTCTTGCAAAGTCCAAGGCTGGTGCATGAACAATTTGAGAGAAACCAGTCCATATAGGAAGAAAAGCAGAACACCAGGATATCTTCATGAAAGTCACCACAGATTCCTCGGCTAGCAGTGCGGAGAAGCAGTAAATCATGTTGGCAATTAACAGTTAGATGTGACTTCCATTCACTTTGAAGCTTTCATTCCGAAGTAAGGAGCCCCTACATGATCTATCCATGTGCTTCGAAGCATGATTTGATTTTAGGGCTTAATTCAGTTTTAGCCTAATGAAAGTCATATATATAGTTTCACAAGGCCAGTGGAATGAGGAAAATACAAACTTGATGGAGACAATATTCAGTTCATGAAGTGTTTTGAAATTGGAAGCATGGGTTTGAAATTCAATGTTTGTTAGGTGATTTGGGCCTATTTAGAAAGATTGTATTTAGTTATCCGAGTCTGAAAGTGGAAAGCAGTTTCATAGCTGTGTGTTTCTCCTGAACTTCTTCATCTGTGTTTCTAAGGGTTTGTAAAATTCTCCCTGCTTTTAACAGTGTGACAGCTCTGCAAAAGATTGATAGCTGTCATTAACATAATGGCAAATGTAGAGATCCCATCTGTATATCCAGCTGTGGTTCTGAATAGAAGCCACAGCCAGTGCCAGGTCACTGGTCTCCTGAAATGTTGCTTCTCTTAGGATGACCATTTTTATCGCATTGTGATATTTATCCTATTTCTGATTACAGCCTTTTGAACTCTGCAATACCAAAGCCAAACATGGCACATGAGTTGATGCAACTTGGAGGAGGAAGTCAGGATGTAGCTGTAGTTAATTTGAAGTGCAAGGTTCAGTAGTCTGCAGTTAGAGAGGACAAGATCAGCAAAGCACTTCTACTTGGTTTGATATAGACAAGTTAACCGTATTCATTTGTAAGTAGCAATAGAAGTGCAATAGAAGACATCAAAACAATAGCAAAACCTGTTCTTTTGTGTATTTTACCAACCTCAGGTTCCTCCTACTGGTCCTGCACAATTTCTCAGTTTGTTCCACTTGCCTGGAGATGTGGTGGAGTCACCGTCCCTGGAGGTGTTTAAAGAGAGATTGGATGAGGCACTTAGTGACATGGTGTGGTTGACGAGTAGGTGTTGGTGTTGGGTCACACGCCGGACTCGATGATCTCAAAGGTCTTTTCCAGCCTTGTGATACTGTGATATTGTAATATTTTTTTTCACTTACTCGGATTCCTACAATCTCAGGTAGCTGCATATGATTTACACTGTGGCCATTTTTCACTGCTTTGTCGTCTCTTTAATTTAGTGCTAGACTTTTTATTATTTGATCCACTGATTAGATCCTTTCTTTATTCTCAGTTTACAGCCTGATCTTTTAGAAACACTGAACCTGGCTACTCCTTATGCCCAATTCCTCGCCCTTGCTTTTTTTATTATTTGTTTCCTTCTTCTCTTGCTCATGGCACATTGTGGTTTTCACAGATTAAGAAGTCTGTCAAACGTCTATTTTTTGACAAGTATCAAAAATAAATTAAAATTTATCAATCTCAGTACCCTCACAGGAGGAGTGTGGGTTTGGAAGCAATGCAGATGTGGCTTTCCATTTATGGGTGCTGGTTTATATGTCTGCTCATCTCTGGAAAGCAAACAGGTATGCTTAGTGTTGTCTCTTTTGAAGAGACTGAGAAAATTATTTGGGGAAGCAAATTCCCTGCAAGCAAAACCAGTGGGATTGCTCCAGGGCAAAATGTGACCTAATTGTGTGTGTGGTATTTCAGAAGTGCACGTTTTTGCATCCTGTCTTAGTGTTTCTCCTTTCAGAAGAATTCAGGGCATCTTACAAATACCAGACTATCAGTCTGTGGGGGCAGGTTGATGGTTTACATTCTGAAAGCGCAAAAGTTGTGATGGATCTGAGGATTTTTATTCTTTTGTCCCCTATGAGGGTCTCTGCTTGATTGAGTTATTTTGTCTTTTAGCTGAGGACAAGATTATCAGAGTATGCCCACACCAAAATGCAGCTTAACACAAAGCTTAGTCCCCAAATCTATGTAGACTTGTTAGCAAGGGCCGCGTACTGTATTGGCACTTCTGTGAGGCTTGTGCTTCTGAACCAGTGCAGTCTCTCCTCAGCATCTGCCTTGTCTTTGCAGACTGGCTGGGCACAGTTAAACCATGCCTTTGGTTTGACAAACTCCACTTGTGGATTTGACTGTAAAGCAGGATCTTCATAAAGAAGACTGGATTTACAGTGATGAAAAGATGCAAAATGAACTCATTATGTATTATATAGGGTTATAAATGCTGAGACATTTTATTTGGAAGAAGACAAGAGAAGAATGTGTTTATGTACGTGTTCCAGATACAGAGGCATAAATGCCAAAAATTTTGCATTTGAACATGTATCACAGCAACAAAGTAGAGATTCTGTTTGAAGAACATCAGCAGGTTTACTGTATAATAGCTTTTCTTTAAAATTTATCCTCAGTCTTCCATAACATTCGCAATGATTTACAGGATTCCATTTATATGCTTTTTATAATTTGCACCATTTGCTGTAAGCACTGAAAATTGACTAGAAACTATTAACACCTATTTATCAGAGTGTTTTGTGCAGAAGTCTTGAGACTCAGAGTGTATTGGTTGCTTTTGAAAGAGTTTTGTAGAGACAAAAAACTGCCCTGTGTTTCAGTGATAATGAAGGACAGAAGGAAGGAAAATAGAGTTGCTATAGTATCTATATACGGAACAGTTACTCGAGCAATATTCAAAGTTAATTGAAACAAGAGAGATGAGTGAATTCTTCTCTTTGTTTTTTAGCATGAACTGAAGAGTTGGTTGCATAAGATGCAGCTACTGAAGCATAACAAGAGACTGGTGATAATACATAAGAAGGAAAGAAAGAATCCAGTTTGTCACCCACCTGGAAAGGCATTTTATAATGGTTAAATATAAAGTCCTCTGACCAACTTTTGCATCAGCAAAAGTCACAAGGAGCCAATAAGAAATATCTAAAAGATGTCACAAGAAAAGTAATGCAAAACCTGATAAAACCAGATTGTTTCTTCCCTTCAATATCTGAAAGTATCATTCCAACCATAGATCTGTAGTGTTAGGGAGAGATGAGACTTCAAAAAAACCATGCAGATTCTCATGTTCATTTCTTGAGAAACGGACAGAGACAAAAGAATATTGCATTTCAGTAACCCAAACATTACGAATTTGTCATGTCATATATACAACATAATATTTGAGTTTCTCTAAATAATATTAAAAATTCACAAATTAGAAATTTTTGCAATTAGATGGTGGATTTACTAAGCCAGAGCATGTATAGTCTTGCAACAATGCCAATGATCTTCAGTCTGATAATTGGGTAGATATTAGAGCAAAGAGGTATCAATGACACGTCGTGTGTGTGTGCATATGTATGTAAATAGTATGAACTTGGTTGCTTCAAACTGTAAATTAGTTACTGTTCTCAGAAGCAGTATATCAGATTGTCTGTTGAAGGACACGAGTTTTTCCATTATAGCAATCATCTATGCTCCTCTTTGAAGGGGAAACCCAGATGGTGGTACACAATGGTACAATAAACTGTATATTTTGTGCTCATTTCTAGAAACAGCTGGATTGTATCTTTACTAAACAAGGCACTGCTTGATCTTGCATATAGCTGGAATATAGTTTGGTACTTAGATATGTGAGACTAACATCAAATTGTCCTTCCTTGATTTACTTTAAAGCACACATGTAACAGGCTAAGAAAATTTAGTTCAACCTGATGCAACACTGTCTTCATTGCCCAGCTCTTATCTCAGGTATACTACTTAAATTGCAGTATGATAATTGTTAGTGTGGTGTGACATAATCTGTGATAGTATTGCAAATGCCTTGGTTTTGTGTGTGTTACCGTGGACAAATTCAACAGATAATGGCATATTAGGTCTTAGGCCTCTGGTTCATGTAATTCTATTACTTCAGTTAAGCCACAAATACATTTAAACTTAAGTTTCTGGGTTTAATCATAAATTAAAATGTCATTATGAACAATTTTACCATTGTCTCAATTAGATCTTATAAATATATTCCCGTTAGCCAATTAAATAATTCTGTTTTATAAGAGATTGCATTAATAACAATTGGCATACATTAATTCAAGGTTTTCAGAAGGTATTATTAATAAAAGCCATCAAGAATTTGCCTCCCTGTTGTCTTCATGATTCTGTAATTTCAATAACTTATCTCAAAATTCAGGACAAAAGGGCTTGACTGAAAATATTTTAAGGTGATAGAAAGTCTAACCAATTTCAAAATGATTAGAACTGACCTTGCTAGTCACTGCTAATATTATCATAAATCCATGGAAAATCAGAGCAGGAAAGTCCTTCGTGGGATTGTTTAGCCATTTAAACAGAATCAGGAGCTGTCACTGAGTTCAGTGACTACAAATCACATCTTAGGAAATGCAGTTCCCTGTGTTGAAAAATTCCTCATTGTAAATATGTTCTTAGGATTTTTTTTATTCTACAGCAGTACATCTTTTCTCATTGTTTGGTTTTATACTCCTGAGCTACACAGTGGATGCAGTGTTTTTCCAGATGCCAGGTTCTTCCAGTTAAAATTTTTTCCCTTCTATTCAGCTGGAGTCTTTAAAAGTACCCTAGAGTCACAGCAGAACTCTGCTTCTCAGAGCCTTCTTTTAGCCCCCATGACGAATTCAGCCTTTGAACGTCCCATTTTGCTCATGTCTATGTCCGTGTGAGGAGCCCTTCCACTTAACAATGAGAAAGAAAATGGAAATACACTAACTGGTTAAAAAATGGGAGGTTTGAGTGCTTAGGAATTCCTCTGCATTTTTTTCTGTGTAATTTTTTCAGCAAACAAAAGTTGTGTTCTTTGTTAGTTAATCTACCTTGAAGTTTAAACATACCATAAAGCAAATTGGCTTCCAAATGCACAATATCATTCGTTTATCTCCCTCTTGCCATTCCACTGACATATTTACCTGCCTCTGAAGTATCATTGCTAGCTCTCTTGAAGATTTTTGTTAAGCTTGTATGATCACTCTGCTTATTGCCTTGCTATTCCTTGCTCTAGAGTGCATTTTCATGTCTTAGCTGCTGCTGCTGCATGTTTGTTGCTTTGAATGCCTCTTGCATTGTAAAATTCCACTGACTCTTCCAGGCTTTGACTGGGGGAAGGCTCAAGAGGAGTGACTGATCAAGCACTGAGACCATTCAATAGTGTGATAAGACATCCTATGTACGCTTGCAGAAGTGTATGAACATCCATATTCATACTTAATTTAAAAGCTTCTGATTTTTAATCCAAAATTAAGATGGTACAGTTCCTAGTGGCACAGAGACCAGAGACACGTCCACAGAAAAAGCTCAACTCAGGGTGCAAAAGACATGATGTGTGGCAGTGCTGCTCTCCACTTATGATTTTTTTTGCCCAGCATAGGTGACAGTTTCTCTGCTTGTGCTGGATTTATCACTAGCTGGAAATCCATCAGAAAGACTGTGCTGGTAGCTGCTAATTGCACAGTGGTTTCAGATTGTCAGGTTTTGATAGATAGTGTACCTGGAAGTCTTTTACATTTCATCTTCCAATCTGACTAAAGTCTCACAGTCAAGCCCAGTTGGTATGGGTTTGGTGTCCTCTGCATTAAATTTTAGAGCTTATCTGTAGAAACCCAGGATGGTGTGTGATTAACTGCAGGGCTTTGACTTTGTTGGAAAGTTCTCCTTTTATGCAGGGCCCCTTACAATGGCAAGAGTTGTTGACTACCATTTAGTTGCTGTTTCTTCTAGCATCATTAGTTACACTTTTGCAGTTTCTTCAGCTTAGTCTTGGTCTTGAGCCACCAAATTCAGGAGTTCTTTGGTACCTGACATCTGCCTTAAGAAAATGTAGAGAACACACTGGTCATTTTTTCACTATGCAAATGCTAAATATGCATCTTTTGGTGATACCTCAGAAAATCTACATAGAAATTTCAGCCGCAATAATGATCAGAGAGATGGAGCACTATGAAGAAAGGTTGAGAGATTTTGGGTTGTTCAGCCTAGAGAAGGGGAGGCTGCAAGGAGATATTATTGCAACCTTTCAGCTCTTAGAGGGGACTTAGAAGAAAGATGGAGAGAGAATTTTTACCAAGGTCTGTAGTGATAAGACAAGGGTTAATGGTTTAAAATAAAAGAAGGTGAATTTAAATTAGACACAAGGTAGGATTTTTTTATGCTGAGAGTGGTGGGACACTGAACAGGTTGCCCAGAGAAGCTGGGGATGCTCCACACCTGGAAGTGTTCAAGGTCAGGTTGGGTGAGGCTTTAAGCAACCTTGATCTAGTGGAAGGTGTCCCTGCCCATGGCAGGGGAGTTGAGCAAGATGACCTTTAAAGGTCCCTTCAAACCCAAACCATTCAGATTCAAATTTACTGTTTCAGAGTTGCATAGCACCGAAGATACAAAAGTATATTTGTCTTATGATAAATTTTTTGGTAAAGTCATCCAGATCCCATACATTTTTGATTCATATTACATTCCTTGACATTGTTGCTAGCTTCTAAATAATTGACTTTTGCTTCCAAATGTAGCCTTATTTGAAGAATATAGTTGAATGAAAATGTAAGTATATGTAGAAAAAGCCTGTTAACCGATCTCATTGTGAACTGAAGAGCAGTGTGTTTAGGAAAAAGATAACCACCATTTTGTCACTCTGAAATTTTTAAGGAAAATACCTGACTAAGCACATAGTAGTAGAAAGATGCCACTTGCATTAAAGAAAGGAGTGGAAGGATTTGGGAGGATTTGGGTTATTTTTAGAGGGGGGCAAGCAAGGTGCTGTTGCATGTAATGGTTGCCTGGTAACACATCTAGGACTACAAGATAGTCATAGGTCATTTATATAGGCCTATTTCATCAGTAATACGGAAAAGAAACAAACAAACAAAAAATCAAACCCACTTGCTTGGCAAGTTCTGTTTTTCAGTGGCTTTTGAGCAATTCAGTGATGCCAAGCTTCAGAATTGTATGTTCTAGAAATGCAAGACCAGAGTAGCGGCTTGTTAGGCATTGCTTTTGTTGTATCAATAAGAAAGCCAGTTTTGCCTTTGGGCTTGGATTAGATTTATTTTCATTTGCCTTACATATCAGTTTACAAATACAAAACAAGCTTTGCATGCTTCTCTGTATGGTCTTCTGGTTTAATAAATATTTGTTGATATTTCTTTTGTAATATATTTGGACCTGATTCTAAAAGTATAACTCATACTGAAAGCAAAATTTATTTAATAAGATCACTCATGTATTCAGCTACTACCTCTCATCACTAAGAGTGGCAGAATTAGGTTCTGCATATATGTAGACTGGTGAGATTCACTAAGCATGGGTACTTAAATCGATATTTTGGCATTCAGTTTCTGAAAAAGTATCCTAATTTGCACAGGCATTGAATACTTACAATGAACTTTGTTTGCCATGGGCATTTTTGATCCTCAGAATGCCTTGATTTAGGTACATTTAACAATTTTGAACATCAAAATATCCTTGAAAATGTTGATTAGGAAATACAGTTACCGTTGCTGTATTCTTAACATCGCTTTTTTTCTTTTAACATGTCCTACCTTTCTGCCAAAAACACTTCTCCACCCAAACTGGGGACAGATACGTAAGTCACTCTACAAGTGTTCAACCTCTTCCTTTGAAGTCTTTTAACTTTCCCAGAATCTTTTACTTCACTGTCAGGGACCAGGAACTCTTATTACATCATATCTTGTTTGTTGCTAAGTTTCTTTAAAACTTTGGTGTAAACAGGAACCGATAGTGATTGAGGGTGAATCACACTGTCCCTTGAGTTTCTTATGCAGTAAAATTAATCTTCCTGGGTTTTGCATGTATAGACCTCACAGCTGCGACCTGTGTTGAAGCACAGCAAAATTAATTATAAAGGCCCTTGTCATAGACTGGGGGGGGGGGAGAATTCTCTTTTGCTACCCTGTGTACTCTCTTCATAAGGAACAGAGGGGCAGTTGAATTGGGAAGCATTACCCACTAGTGCAACTTACTTAAATATCTAGAAGGCTCAGGTAGCAAAAGACATATGTTCTGCCCTAGGCACAGATGCTAAAACTCTTCTGATTTGTGTGTGCGTGTATGTCTGCATGGAGGGGTATGTGTGGAGAGTGATGTTTTTATTTTCTGGTCCATCCTCTTGTTCAGTAAATGCTTGTGTCTAACTTTGGTGTTCCTTGACTCCACTGGAAGATGTTTACATCATCAGTAGTTTGCCACATATGCTAGACAGACTTTTAACACCAGATATGGAAAAAAATTACAGGCTCTTGTGAAAAGGGAAAGACATAAAATGGGAGAAATCATCGCTACCAGCTTTTTTCTGGCACCCCAGTCACAGTTCTTTTTCTTCCACATAGATGGTGACCTGCATTCTCCCTAAGAAGAATCTTTTCGCACTCAGCCTCTCCTTACCAAACAAATCTTGATCCCTTACAGACCTCCCATATTTGCGTCATATTTTGTTCTGTACAAAATTGCAGCTTTTGATGGACAATATTTTCTCAGTGTGAGTAGTTAAGTATGAAAGATCTACCTTCATTGTCAAAATGAAGCAATTAAACCAGGTATCCAGGTATCATAACTTCATCACTCCAGCTTTTCTATCGTGAAAGTTTTGCATTTTGTGGTTTTGGTTTCTGCTAACAAAAAGTCTATGCTTTTTACATCTGCTCATCAGTTTTGTCTTTTTTTTTTTTAATTCTCCTAGTAGCATCCTTTAAGGTTTCATTTATAAAATTATTTCATAATTAAAATAGATAGGAGAATTGCCTTCCTGCTTTCTATCTCACTGAAAATAAAAATGAAGGTTTTCTCTTGAGTATGCTGACTCTTTTAATTACCCTCTCAAATTTGATTTAGGTTTTTTTGTTGCTCAAAGTAATTTTGCTTGCCAGCAATTAGAGATAGTGTGTTGTACAACAAACTATTCCAAACACTGGGGGAAACCTCAGGAAAATAGTTTCCATGGTGTTTAGTCAGACCCGCTTAATAGTTACTTAGTGAGGAAAATAAGGCAAAGGTACTCAAGAGCAGCCAAACAGAGGGCACTTAATGTTCTGGGTTTCGCAGTTGTGTGTTTTGCCTCACTGGCCAGACCTTCCAGCCAGTCTGCTGATGCGTTGTGCCACAGCATGGATGGGGCATTTTACCAAGGTGAACTTGTTCAGGTTTCTCAGTCTGAAGGCCAGATTATTATATGATTCTCTTTTCTTTGTACTCTTGACTGTTATGATGAATAAAAGATGCAGAAAGCATGATTTATGAAGGGGTAGATCTACTGAACTCTGTCCTTCAAAGCCCACCTTTCTTCTCTTAGCTTACTGCTTGCATGCAGGAAGATTTCATTGTTTCCTGAAAAAACATCCCTGAGCCTCTGTGGTATTGCTCCAAAGCTGCAGTCACCCAGAAGCTGGAGGCTGGGTACTGGCCATCCTGGAGCTGCAGCTCAGGGAGTCACGATTGAAACCAGTGAAATGTGTTGCAGCTCCTTAAATCTAGAAATACTATTTCTTCCTTCTGCTACCCAGGGGAAGAAGATAAGAGGGAAATCTCTCTGCAGGGTAATCTGCATGTGGCACAGGTTCACTTATAAAACTATACAAGAACTCAAGGATTTTATTTTTATTTGAATGCACTTGCAACCTGGACATCAAACTGTACTCAGAGAGGACAGCCTTGTGTTCAGGAGTTCCCACAAGACAACCTGGCACCTCCCTCAGAAATTAAGTCAGCCTTCTCCCTTTCAAAAATTTTTTCCCAAAGAGAATGGAGTCATGTGTTGCTCCTACCTTGATTGTGAGCAAAATCTGACAGATTCAGAGGCCTTCCTCATATTTTCATGGGGCCACATGATGCCTGAGATCACTGATTCCACATGGGAGCTTCAGAAGCCTGTGGTTCATCCTTGTTCCCGTGTCCATTGTGGCTGTGGCTCACAGAAAGGCAAATGCCACATGCAACACATCTATGGGGCATAGGGGATGGATAGCTCAGTCCTGTTCTGTCCCATGCTCTGGTGGGAATAAAAGAGCACATTTACAGCGGCTTGCAGCAAATGGCTGCTTATTGGCACACTTGCCTCTGCCCATTTCATCACTCTCCCTAAACAGAGCAACTCAGGCAACACTACCCATGTGTTATAAAGCCCTGGCTCTCTCAGCGCTCTTCCTCATGTAGCTGTGGGTTTAGCTATTGCATTACACTGATTTATCCGTCCCTGTTAACTCCATTCCCTGTAGATACAGTCCTGCATTTTACTGTCAAGCTAGGAAAAAAATCTTTAATGTGTTAAGCCAACTTCTGCCCACAAGTGCTCCATTAATTCCATCAAATCTATTTTGGTCTAATTTCTGCCATCAGTTCTGCCACATTTTGTGCCAGCACAAACCAATAAGCTAAATTATTAAGGCTTGGAGCCTTACTCAGATCATATAGGCACTTTCTGAGCAGCACAGGACAAAGGTTAGCAGCAGAACACAGCAGTGGAAAATGAAGCACAAAAGGGAATGTAGCATAAAGATGTCACTAGTTTTCTAGCCAGTTCTAGAATTAATGTACTTACTATATTTTCCATGCCATTTACACCACCTTCTTCCCACTTAATTTTGCAATTTGAATCTGAGGACTGGTCAGCTGGGGTTAGCTGTTCCAGCTGTGTTCCATCCTATCTTCTCCTGCACCTCCAGCCTACTCACTGGTGGGGTGGTGTGAGAAGCAGAAAAGCCTTGACTCTGTCTAAGTACCACTCAGCAATAACTAAAACATCCCAGTATTATAAAGTTTCCATCACAAAACTAAGACATAGCCACATAGTAGCTACTATGAAGAAAATTAACTGTACCCCAGCCAAAACCAGCACAATATCATACCATAACAATCAAAGAGATTTTCAGCTATTGATGTGCCTTTCCAACTCACGACATTCAGAGTAAGGATGCTACCCCCACCTGTCTTCCCAAAGATCTCCTACGTTTGATTGATTCTCCCTCATACAAGGAATATGACCATATATATAAAAAGACCTCCCTCCATCCTGACCATTGTGCTAGCTTGGGAGGTGTCCTGGTTTTGGCTGGGATAGAGTTAATTTTCTTCCTAGTAGCTAATATAGTTCTCTGTTTTGGATGAAGTATGAGAATAAGATTGGTAAGATACTGATGTTTTCAGTTGTTGCTAGGTAGTGTTTATACTAAGTCAAGGTCATTACAGCTTCCCATTCTCTGCCAGCAGGGAGGTACACAGGGAGCTGGGAGGGAATATACCCAGGACAGCAGACCTGAGCTGGCCAAAGGGATATTCCATACCATATAATGTCATAATCAGCACATAAACTGCGGAATTTGGCTGGGAGCTGGCGATCACTGCTCAGAGACAAGCTGGGCATCAGTCATTGGGTGAAGGGTATTTTTTGTATCCCTTGTTTTGTATATTATTCTTCTGTTATTATTATTATCATCATCATGACTCCTTTTTGCTGTCCTATTAAACTGTGTTAATGTCAACCTGTGAGTTTTACATTTTTTTTTTCATTCTCCTCCCCATCACACTGGGAGGGGGGAAGGTGAGTGAGCAGCTGCAAGATACTTAGTTGCCATCTGAGGTTGAACCACCATAAGAGGGAACAAGCAAGAAAGGGCTGAGTGAAATAAACACTGAGGGTATTTTGTTTAATGCATAAAGTGTGAGGATAAACAGAACTGGAGTGGATTGGAAGGCATCAGTAGGTTTTAGAGAGAGAGATGAAAAAGGAAATCAGCCCTGTAAATGCCTTCAAGAGTGGTCAGCTAGTAACACTCTCTATGCGATGCTGGCAGAGACGTGACCTAGGGTCAGGAAATAGCTTATATGCCACTGTTAGGAAGTTCACAGTATCACAGTATCACAGTATCACAAGGCTATCACAAGTCCAACCTATGACCCAACACCAACGCCTACTCGTCAACTACACCATGTCACTAAGTGCCTCATCCAATCTCCCTTTAAACACCTCCAGGGACGGTGACTCCACCGCCTTCCCGGGGCAGCGCATTCCAATGAGTAATCACCCTTTCAGTGAAGAATTTTTTCCTAATATCAAGCCTAAACCTCCCCTGGAGAAGCTTGAGACTATGTCCTCTTGTTCTGTCACTGGTCGCCTGAGAGAAGAGACCAACCCCTGCCTGACTACAACCTCCTTTTAGGGAGTTGTAGAGAGCAATAAGGTCTCCCCTGAGCCTCCTCTTCTTCAGGCTAAACAACCCCAGCTCCCTCAGTCGCTCCTCACAGGGCTTGTGCTCCAGCCCCTTCACCATCCTCATCGCTCTCCTCTGGACACACTCCAGCATCTCGACATCCTTCTTAAACTGAGGGGCCCAGAACTGGACACAGCACTCAAGGTGCGGTCTAACCAGTGCCGAGTATAAGGGAATGATAACCTCTCTAGTCCTGCTGGCCACACTATTCCTGATGCAGGCCAGGACACCATTGGCCTTCTTGACCACTTGAACACACTGCTGGCTCATGTTGAGTTTCCTGTCTTCCAGCACTCCCAAGTCCCTTTCCGTCTGACTGCTCTCCAGCCACTCTGTCCCCAGCCTGTAACCCTGCATGGGGTTGTTGTGTCCGAAGTGCAGGACCCAGCATTTGGACTTGTTAAACCTCATGCTATTGGACTCAGCCCATCTCTCCAGCCTGTCAAGGTCCCTCTGTAGGGCCCTCCTACCCTCTAGCAGATCAACACTATCTCCCTGCTTGGTATCGTCTGCAAACTTGCTAATGATGGACTCGATCTCCTCATCCAGATCATCAAACAGGACCGGGCCCAACACCGATCCCTGGGGGACACCACTAGTGCCTGCCGGCAAGTTCATGGGGGACACAAGATCTAGCCAAAACATACAAGATTAGCTCTGAGTAAAAGTTTTAAAGTGCAACTTTCCATGACTGTCTGTGGGTTCCCGCAATGGTAATTCTGCATGGTCTGAGTTTGGTTTCTTCATCCTCTTCAGGTTCAGGGAATTTCCCAAATAGGAAGCTACTTCATAAGCATGTGCTAATGGGGACTGGATGCTGCTTCTGCGTGGTGCTTACTACTATATGGACAATCATTAAGTGTTCTTCAAAAGGAAAAATGCCGCCTTCTATATATAAAAATTCCAATTTCCTTACAAGCCTGGATTTAGTACATATAGTTCCTTACATTGTTTTCCATGTTTAAAAAGAATGTTCATCCTTTCCTCCAAAATCAATGTCAGAAACATGAAGAGGAGAAGCACACTTATTTGTAAGATTAAACTCCTTTTATCTTCCTCACCACCAGTCTTCACTTGGGTAAGACACGACAGATTAGGAGGTCTCTGTAAAGCAGAATTCCAGTTCTCATCGTTCTTAGTACAGACTTTTCAATCTCTTCCTAATCTTTCTTATTACTCCCATCTGCACCCTTAGAAAGACTATATTTTGAGACAGGCTAACCTGAGGACAGTATTCCTAGCACAGCAGATGTCTCTTGATTTATAAATGGGCTTATGATCTTTTTTCTTTTTATTGTTCACACCAGCCTTTTGTAGCCTAATATTTACTTTCTGATTTTCATCTCTGTTGAGCAATGATCCTTAGAGAGCTGTGATTAGTAATTTAGATTTATTGTAGCATTGAATTTCACATTGTCACCTCACTACACTGCCTATTTCCCCATGTTAGTCCTTCTAGTTTTGACTGGGTTTGTTTGACCTATATAATTTTGCTATCTTGCTGTTTATCACCCTCCCAGAACACTGCTACACATATATAACTGCACAGACCTCATGAATATATTTGCTATACCTCAGCAGTCACCTTTTTTGACTCTTAGCCCATTTCTCGTCCATGGCAACAAATTGCCTTTCACCTTAATCCTGCTGACTTCTTTATCCATTCGATATAAAAGATTTTGTTAAAGGCGGTTTCACAAGCTAAATACATAATGTCAATTAATTTTCCTTCTCCTATAAAACATTTTTCTGGTATTTTGAAAGTCTGCTAAATAGGTAAGAAGACATGATCTCCCTTCTAGCATAGTCACCCTCACTGAGCCCTAAGGTCATGAGGCTTTAGAGGACATATAATTACGGTTATAAGTATCTCCATAACAACTCACTAAGTACAAATTCAAAAGGTTAGAATTATTCTAATATCAATTTACCAGATATTAACATTATGTTTCAATAAGAATAAAAGCTTTTGAACATATAATGCTTTTGATTTTATTCTCAATAGCAAAACATGTAGGCATTGCGGAAACTTACCACATTCAGAGAATGAGCTTCCCCTCTGCAAGTCATTTTTGCAGTCATTAGAAGGAAGACCGCATGGTGTTACACTAATCTTTTAGAACAAGTTGTCCGTACAGGAGATCTCAGTACTACTGATGTTTTCAGGTACCGCAATCTTGTTTGGCAAAAAAGTACTTCAGACATTAGGTGAGATTTTCTTCGAGACCTCTTAATTGTTACATAGGCCTCTCATTTTTCTTCCTATATCAGACAACATGTTAAAGCACACTGGCATGTATTAAACGCCCTATACAACAATGACTGTGCTTTAGTGTTGATTTGGCATTATAGTACTTTCACATATTTATTCATTTAAACAATGTTTCATTAATGATTGTAGGTCATCAGTTTGAACAATCTTAAAGACTTGTAGAATGAGTTGTCAGAATAAATAAAAATCAAATTGTTAAGTAGCAAATTAAAACATTAGATCACGCTTTCCATTCAGTTTACCTTTAGAATCCTATGTCCTTTCTACAAGGGGTAACAACTGTCCATATTCTTTGTTTAACTGGTCAAATGTGTCGCTCCAGTATGCTGATCTCTATAGGCCTCTGCTGTGTTCTTGTCCAGTTATCATTTTTTTCCCATTTTGAATTGCAACAGGATCTTATTACAAAGAACCTTACTCCGACTCATTATAAGCAATGAATAATTTTCTGCATATCATTTCCCTTCCTTTTAAAGGGAATAAGCTTTCCTAAGATTTGGAAATGTCCTGGGCAACCCAGACTGAAGCATTGTCTTTGAGAGGGTAATTGAACCTGTCTTGAGATTAGTATGAAGGCAGATAATGTGCATTGCCTTTGGGAAGCACCTATCTCTACCCATTGACTGCAAAAAGTAAACAATATATCTACGTTGCCCAGCAGAGTGCTACACACAGGTACCCGAGCTTAGTCTATAAGCAGAACCACGGTGGCCATTCCACCCTCATGAATTAGTCCTTCTGAAAAAGTACCAATGTGGCTGATTGTAGGATCTGAACGAGCACCTCTGCTTGACGGTATTGAGAAGTGCCTGGTGATGGCAATGCATTGCATTGAGTAGATGTGCAATAAAGGCACAGACAAATTGTCAGATGCAGATGGCAAATCCAGCCTAGGAATGTGGATGTATCTTGGTTTTGACGCACCCACAGAAACATCAGGGTCTCACATAAAGCCTGGGGTGATGTGCTAAAGCCTAAAGGGAACCTTCAGTCTTTAAAATTATTAAAACAGGGAATCAAAGAAAGATAACTTTTCTCTAGGAATTTAAATATTTTGAGGTTTAACTGATTATACAGATTTTTTAAAAATCTGTGGCTTCATTTCTCTCTTTTAGTAATGAACTCCTTTCCACTTGAATGTGTAAAATTTCTCTGTATGTACAGAGAGACAATTTAAATCAACTTTCATTTTTTATTCTACCAGAGTACCACTCAATAAATATTTAATTTATTCCAAAAGCCTCCTGAAGAAAAACAGATTTTCAGATGGAAGGCCACTAGAAGAAATTCCAGTAAAGAATATGATTTTTAGTAAGCTAAGACTGCTGTCTGTTTATTAATATTATTGTCATTGTGGATCTCCTGACAGGATCAAGTGCAATGAAAGTGGAAGCTCCTCTAATCTATCCCCATGTGCCGTTTTACTGAATTACAACAGGCTCGCCTTTTTTTTTCTATAGAGCATAGGTTAGCTATTTGCTCAAGCCAATACTGAATGTAGTCTAAACATGACTAATGCTTTTAACCAGATGGCTGTACAGATAGCTTTTTTCCAATTATTTTCCAATATTTTCTTCCTGGATCTTTTGTCTATATTTATCTTGAGGTTTTAGCACCATATGTCCATTTTATATATCTGTTAATTACTCGGACTGGCTGAACACCATTTTCTTTTTGAATGACTCCACAAAACAGTGAAATAACCAAAATGTCACAATTCATTGTCATTTTAGTATTCTGTCTTTTTTTCATAATCTATTTTAAATTTTTTCTGATATCTTATCCAACTAATGCTGCATCCTCTGAGATATTCCAGAGATATTCTCAGAAAACTCAAAATGTTTTTCCACTCGTTGAGCAAGATGTTAATGAAAACTGAGTTCTGCATCTACCGCATTCCTGCTTTTAGATATGCAAATCTCATCATCAGACAGCAAATGTAAGTGAGCTTGTTTCCATATAGAAATACCATCATTTTTCTTTATAATGGAAATCTGTTTGAATGAACACTTGATTTTGCAAGTAATTTTGGTGACTACACAAATATGTTCCCAATTTGGGACTGTATTTTCTACTCAGATGTTTAAATTTACTTATGAGAATAATGTCATGGAAACATGCTGCATGTACAACATCTAAGATTGTCTATTCATAATGGCATTGGCTCTAATCTGCGTATCAAACAAGAGTTACAGATAATAGCTAAAGTAATCTACAATAGCAAGAAAATATTTTAAATATGTGTAACCAATTTCTATAGCAAATATGACAGCTTTTACTGTAATTAACCATTTGTTAAGTGGCCTGAACTGGGCATAGATCACATTGGTTAAATACATTTTCCTGGAAATTGCCTGTGATGAGTCTTTCCTTCGGGGAGACCTCTCTGTCTTTGAATCTTTTGTTTAGTGCCTCCTTCCACAAGGAGAATATTGGCGCTCATCCTTGCTCTCACCACCTCCAAGTTGTCAGTGTGATCATCAGTATATATCTACATTATTTTTCTTGCTTCAGGAAATTTCCTTTGTCCTATTTTGAATAAAATTGAAATTGTTTCTCCTTTGGGGGTGACAGCTCTTAAACTTCTTCCTTAATTTATGGCTATTAAAATCGTACCCACTAAAAAGTCGAAAATTTATCATGCTGATGTAAAAGCTGTTAAATACTTTGAACATAGCTTAAATAAAGTCTTTAAACTTATGAAAGACTTTATCAGAAGAATTTCTCTGAGAGAGAAAATAAACCTCATAAGGAGGCAAAGCTAATTAGTATTGGCAATGGGTTCACGAAGACATAACAACATTCCTTTCATATAGTTCAATAAATGATACTTTTCTACTCACTAAATCAGAAAGCTGTCATTTTGCCAAACAGTGGTCTGTGGTCCAAATATCAGATTCTAAACCTAAATAAAAACAGATTCTGGCATATGTGCTGGACAGTTTGTTCGTAAATTGTTTGTAACATGATGTGCCTTTCAGGAGAGTGATGGGGCTCAGGTGGTGCCTCCAGAGGGCTGTGAGATGGTCACCAGCCTCAGGGAGGAAAAAGCTGTCTGTAGGTGAGAAAGTCATGGCAAGAAGGCAGGAGCTGTTGCCCATGGAGATAGCACTGAAAGGAGCAGGGACTTGCCTCACCTGTAACTCAACCACCACAGTGGCACTGAGAAAATTTTTAGGGATCAAGAGGGAGCTGGCTGCAAATCAAAACCCATTGTGATCGCAGTGACCCAGCAGAGAAGAACTTGCTGCTAAGTATATGATGGTGGAGATTTGTTTATTCACTCTTTGTTTTCTCTGTTTAAAAGCTTAGTTATTTTGGTTTATATTTTAATAAAATCTAGCTTTGAGTTGAAGGACCTATTTTGTCTTCTTATCTCCACCCTAAGGCAAGAGTCAAGATATGCATCTCAGCTTCACCTGGCTCTACTCTCATGCCATTGCACACACAATGCTTTGCTTTGCACTGTGTCAGGCAAAAGAAATATCAGCACCTGTTTTTTACATGGCAGTAAAACTTTGCAGCACCTTTCTTTTGTTTTGTTTTGTCATTCTAAGCTAAACAACACTTCTTGACATTTCCAGATACTGAGTTCAGTGTGAGCTTAACTGAAGCCTTTAATTTCATCTTCCTCCACTTTACTCTGAATTTGAGCTGCTGCACTGACTCCTGAAGAGCTGGTCTTTGTACCTCTGCTGTATCTTAACTCAACTTATGAAATTTAACCATCTCAGTTCTGTGTAACCCAGCCCCAAACTAAATATTTCATCTCTCAGTGGCCAGCTGAAATGTTTCAATCTCTGCTTTTTGGTTTGGAAGTTGTAATGTAGTTGGGTTTTAATTTTGAAAAATTCCCAATCAACTCTACATGTCATTTATAAAAATACTGGGCTTAATTTAAGTAAAAAGTTCCCAAGGAAGAAAAGCTTCAAGTTATTTAATAGTCACTATTTTTTTATCCTGGCACTATGGGCCACTATGGATCATACAGAAACTTGGGAAAAATCTCAAAAAATCCTAAGAAAGCAGTTTTGACTTACAGAAATGCCTTCGCCCCCACCTCTTTCACTGTAATAATATTGTCTTTGTAAAGTACTAGTTTATGAACGTGGGTCTGCTCTTATGTACTTACATTTCAATACTACACTATTATTTTGAGTACTCTACTGTAGATAAATATCTACTTCAGTTCCTGGAAAAAAATTGCACTGTTTTTGGATTCTGACTCCCTGTTTCCCTGTTGGTGCTCTCTTTATCTTCTCCTTCACAGCACTTCCTTTCTCTCTGGCTAGCTTTATATGATCGCTTCCACTTACACAAATACCACTCTTGAGATCTGGGCAGCAGCATCCAAAAAGGCTTCTTGTTGCTGTGGGAAAGGTACAAATAATCTTGGGTCATCACATTTTGTTACTTGTTTATTTATTTGGAGGTGGAGATCCTAATTCTTTCGTCTGAATTGATTTAGTAAGCTAAAGGTCATACTTACTTTGGCCAGGCAGTTGAAATGATTTATAATTTGTGTTTCTCTAGGTTTAATCCAGGTCAAATACTTAAGAGTGCTATGTCTCGGATATTAACAGTTTCCCAATCTAAGCACAAGGGAATATTTTTAGTATCCATTCTTTTTCCTTTTTAAAAAGGGGGATTTGAAATGTTAATGAAGAATATCCAGGAAATTCTTAGATTAGATATTTTCCTGGTTTTTTGGTTTTTTTGTTTTTTTTTTTTAATTTTGGCTTTCTCTTTTTAAGAAAATTAATATTGAAATTATGCAATAGTATGTCTCTTCCTGTTGGACTTCTATACTAATTCTATTTTGTTTAGATAATTGCAATGAAATTCTATCATTTCCAAACATAATTTCATTGCTATCACGCTACCTTTTTATTATGTGCGTTTACTGTATTCTTCTAGCACTGTTTCTATAAGAGTCTATATGACTTGTGCTACTGTTTACTTCTGATTAAAAAGTAAATGAAAACATTCCAAAGATCATTCCATTTCCTTATTCATGTGTAGTTATAACTCTGTGTGTGTGCGCGCACACAGACATACATATATACATACAGACATATTTGCATTCATACATATATTTCTCTCTCTTTCCATCCTAAGTCCAGAGCAGAAAATTTCATAACTGTTACATGCCATGAGTGAATATTCCCAAGCTATTTAATATTGCATTTTTACACTATATTATGTGAAGTAGTCATAATATTTGTGGTATTTTCCATTCTAAGTGTCTAGAACTCTATAATCACTATATAATTACATTATTATTATTTGTACATAAGACGTTGTGAGTACTATGATACCCACAATAACTCTGCTTAAGCCTGGGGAAATACACACAAATAATTAAAAAGTCTTTTGCTATAACTCTTTGTTTCAATGTATTGACAATTTGAATTTAGATTTTTTATGTTATCTTCTGTTTTCACAATATCAATTTATGCTAGACTTCAATTTATTGCATATAAAATTATTTTCTTGGAACTTCTGTTACCAAGCTGTCAGACTAAAATAATATATTTTCAGTCCTTCTACAGAGAAGAAATGGTATCTTTCAGAATATGAAGGTCTGGAAACTATACTAATGCATAAAGTGCCTTTCAGTGGACAGATACTTCAGTTAAAATAATATCTATCTGCAATGTGACAGGCTTGCAATAACTGGATTCCTTTTCCAGTCTAATTTGAAGGCTCAGTAACCACTGAAAACCACAGGAAATGAGGCTTAATTTGACTATGTATGTGACCTTGCCTTGATTTAGATTAGTTGTATTATGGTTTCTGAAAACTTAATTGGTTTATTTAACAGCCGCCTTGTAATAAGCACCCAGTAAACAATACCTCTGCCTCAATCTACCTATTTTTATTTTGAAGAAGGTGAGACTTGGGGAGATATGGAATGAAAACTGAAAAAACAGTGAAGCAAATATACAACTAGATAGGAAATAGCAAACAAATTGTTACAGTACCCAGATGGCTTATCCTGTTTTGATAGCAACTCCTAACTGCTGCATACATCTAATTTAAATGCAGGAAAACTACCTGAAGAATTTTGCTAGTTAAGAAATGTTTTTGCAGTTTTACAAAGAAAGCTCCTTCCTATGTCTTATCCCAAGCAATAGATCTGTTCTCTTGCAAACAGGGTTTTTTCTGTTCTTTTTCTAATCTAATGCTAAGAATTTTTTATACTTAATCTTCAGTTGATTTATTCATGTGCTTGATTGGCTAAACAGGGATCACACATGTCTCTGGGATGTACTCTCTCTTGTTTTGGTTATTTTCTTAATGAACTTGCCATCCTGTGTGCTGAATACTTATCAGAAGTAGTCATCTTCATTGGGCCAGTATTCAATTATAGGGCTGTTGTGTTTCACCTTCCCTATTTGTGTAAGGTGATTTCATCCAGAATGTTATTTGGCTTCTCCATTATCATGCAAATAGTATTTCCAAATAACTTGCTTCTTATCTTGTAATTTGCTTTCTCATGGCCCTTTCTGACTGCTTCAAAATTTCCATATTCGAATTCCTATGGTTTGACTCTCCCTTCAGCATAAGAACAGGACAACTCAGACAATATACACAAATATTTTGAAGCTCCTGGGATTGCTGACACTAGTTTTCTTTCCTTCGAGCTCAGCTTTCTTCTACCTCCCCTTTTGCCATCACTTCAACAATCTTCTTTCCTTTGGACATCTTGCAGAGCAAGCATCCTGTGAGTAATATGGGTCTTTGTGGTTCTCTAATGCTGCTTCTCTTATCCTGCTTCTTATCCTATTTCTCCACCATGGAAGACTTCCAATAGTACAGCTCTGCCTCTAGCAGTACAGTTATCATGATACTTAAAGAGTAGAGAAGTTTCTTTTTAACTCTTTACACATTTAAATGAGCCTATCTTTGTTGTAGTTCTTTGTAGATTTTTGAAAAATAAGGAAGCTTTTCCAGGCTCTAGAAATCGTTAAACAAAGGGCTACACCCCACAGTCCTCCTTACCACAAGCACTTCGCCTGTGTGTCAGTGAAAGGTGAGATCTGAGGACACAAAAATGCTAATTGCTAGGCATAATTCTTTGTACTTCAGGAACTATAATCTCACAAGTTCTTGAACTCCCAGACCTTCTGATAACTGCAAATAAAGATTTTGGCACTGCTTTAATATCCAACCTGGACAAGGGTTAATTCTCAGGAGCACAAAGGTAAATACACATGTATGGGTGCTGTAACTGAAATGTAAGAGTATGAGCATCATTGTGGCTGTCTTCAGGGGTAATTTAAACTGATGTGATCAAATGTATGTGCAGATGAATTGTTAAACCACTCCCTCGCACATTTTTATCTGAGCAAACCAGTACCCTCCTGAGGAGCTCCACAGCACAGGCTGGCCCCTGCCAGGGTCTATTCACAACAAACACTTTGCAAGTGGCCACCCTATTTTGGAGGCTGAGAAAAATGAACAGCGTGGGCACAGCCAATCAAAGCCAGCTGGTCTGGGAATTAATGATTGGACCTTGGGACTGGTACATTTACTGGTATAGACAGAATCATCTTGTCTGCTGAGTGCTTGGGTATGCAGTGCAGAACTGCAGCTGGACCCTCCAGGGAGGGATGGGGAGGGTGATCTGACAACCTCATCAAATGCAATTTTGCTCTTCCGTGGTAGAAGTGCCTGAAATGGACATGAGGGAGCAGTGCCTGAAAGCCAGGCTGTTTACAAAGTCACAGTTCACATACGGGTAGCAACTAGGATCTGTATGAAAGGGCAGGGAGTGGACTTCATAATGTCATTGAGTCCCAGTATTTGAGTGAGGAGTACTAGAAACCTCAGGGACAAACCGCTACAGTAGATTCAGAAAGCATCTGTAGTATTACCCAGAGAGGGAGCTCTTGTGTTAACTGCTGGCTGGTAACAGGCCTAATATGGTAGATTTTCTTACTCCTTAACGTTTTGTTTAAGAGGAAAAAGAAAACCCTTTATGGACCACTGTAAATAGAGATTGAAACAGATTCTCCTGTGAATAGAAATAAAGAGATAGAAAAGATGGCTAGCAAGGTGTGTTACACTGGCTAACCATACAAATCAAAAGGAGAAGCACTATCATTTTATCATTTTAGGCATTATACCTTCTACATGGTTATTTCACCTCACTTTGTACCTGTGCAGAAGAGCATTTGTTTTCAGTTTAGCACAATAGATCTTATGGCTGTGCTCACCCATTGCCTTTTATTTCTGGTATCCTTCTGTCTTCTTGGAAATATGTGTAAAATATTGCTTCTAAGTCTGGATCTTTTCTGAGCATCTTTTCTGAACATCAACAAGAACCAAGATGAAATTACAATCATCAATGCAAAATAGATGTGTGCTGTTCAGTAAAGATGAGATTAAAGTGCTGGGGCTGAGAATCACTGAGGTAGTAACCGGCAGTGAAATAAAGGTTAGATGGATTAAAACAGAAAGGATTTTTGTCAATTGTGTTCTGGAAGGACTGTAAAAGAGATTTCACTGAGGCAGTCTTTGAAGTACTACCACGGATTCTGAAGACAGGTAAACAGAGATCTTTAAGTTTCTAGTAAATTTGTATTACTAGGATTACAGTTTTCCAGATATAATCTGGAGAACTTGTATAAATAATGATAAATCTCAGTTATTACTACATGGCCACATGTACAGGAATAACAAGCATAATGGAATAACAACGTAATCAGGATATAGGTTTCTACACCATGAAGAGCTGAGTTTGTGATTGACTTAATAGGAATGGGACAGTATTCAGTAGCACAAAACACAAGGCCAAGGATTAAGAAGTAGTTTCTAGAGTTTCTGCAGTAATTTAGCTCACTCGTTCGAACAATGGACCAAAAAAATTTGATAGCTGGTAGTGATCTTATGATGTGATGCAGTCATATAGAAAGAAAACATATCTTCAAGAATAGAGAAGTACTAAACATTACTTTAGCAAGAGCTTACCAGGAGTGTAATGTACAATTACAATTACACACAAGTGAATTAAACATGCTGAAAAGCAGAGAAAGAAAGGTTATCTAGTGATCAGAGGGCTGGAACATCTCTCCTGTGAGGAAAGACTGCGAGAGTTGGGTTTATACAGCCTGAAGAAGAGAAAGCTCCGTGGAGACCTGATCATGGCCTTCAAATACTTAAAGGGGGCTTGTAAGAGAGAGACTTTTTAGCAGGGCCTGTGGTGATAGGACAAGGAATGACCATTTTAAATGAAAAGAGGGGAGATTTAGACTAGATATAAGGAAGACATCTTTGATTGTGAGGGTGGTGAGGCACTGGTTGCCCAGAGAAGTCATAGATGTCCCCTCCCTGGACATATTCAAGGTCAGGTCGGATGGAGCTTTAAGCAACCTGATGTAATGACCATGGCAGAAGGGTTGGACTAAATGACCTTTAAAGATTCCTTCCAACACAAACCATTCTGTGATTCTCTCTTGTGAGAGGAACTTGGCTTTCACAGCCTAACAAAATGTTGCATTTCTATAATATTGTGTATTAATACACTAGAGAAAAGCTGTTTGAACTAATAGCCACTAATGGCACAAGAACAAATGGATATAAACCGGCCATTAATAAATTTATTCTGAAAAGAAGGTTTCTAAGCATCAGAGCAGCTATGTTTTGGAACAGCTTTTCTAATTGCAGCACAAAATTTAATGTGGTTAAACAGCATGACCACAAGCTGAATTAAATGATGTTAGTCACCAAAACAGCAGAACTCTCATGCTTTCCTATGGCCTATATTACTACAGGGAAACATTATACGAGATTTTGGGCAATAGAGGTATAGATCCTGTATCTCTTGATAAGTTTCTGAATTCAGTGCATACACAAAAACCCATTTGCTGCTGCTGATTTTTTCTTGCCTTACTTAGTTTCTGTGTCTGGTTTTTGTTAACAAGAGTGTGTGAACTTGACCAGTTTTACCAGGTTTTAGGTACTTCACTATATCTTAGTCATTAAATATACATTAATTATTTTAATAATATAAATAAAATATTTTATTATTTCATTAGGTTAGGACCTTGCAATATATCGTTAATCTTTTAGTTATATTGTACATTTCAGTTTGGCATGCTGCTGTGTAATGTCCATTCCTCTCTCCACTTTGGTTTTTATTGGTTGCTATAGTTACTGGCCGTTGCTCTTCTCATGTTATTTATGTAGGCTAAATTCTTAGCGACCGTAAATCTGTTATCGTATATATCTTGTTGTTTCTATTTTGTGGGAAGGCAAGGTATCCAACTTGTTATCAGAAAGACTTCCAAAGAAATGAATATAGCTTGCCTGTTTGACAATCTGGACTTGCAGGGCTGAATCCCTACTTGCACTGCTGTATTTTTTAAATCCATATTACCAATAACCCAGCAAGGTCTGGTACATGCTGTAACATGATCTATCTTGATATTTATTGTTTAATCTATTAAAACATTTGGCTTTCTTCACACACAGTTGGGGGACCAATTAAAAGTCCAGATAAACTATACAAAGTTTCTCATGTAATTAGACGTTTCAGGGCATGCTATTAAGGGCCATCTGTTCTCCCGGTTGACTGAGTATGACTGAGAAACAAGATGTTTCCTTTTGTACTTGGGGTTCCTTCTCTCTTGATTCTATATTTGATTAAAGCTGTATGGGGGTGGGGGCCTATAATGGTCTTAATTAGTATAGTTAGTTAAGTATGGTTTTATCGGGTGGGATGTTGAACTGTTTAGCATTTGAGATGCCCTTTTTTGTTTCAGTGCAAATAACTCGGGTGTTTTTCTAGCAGAATTTCCATTTTCTTTTATTTACATTCGCCAATTGCCTGGGTTTTGCCCTTTCTACCAGTGATCCAATCTTGCCATGGAGTAAATGGTTACAACTAGAGAGAAATCACTGACATTTCATGCATTTTGAATTTGGCTAGTACAGACAAGCACATCTGAGCAGTACAGCAAAACATATGCTGCAGAGTTATGAAAACTGGCTTACTGTCTCTTCTGTAACATCTGTGTGGTCCCACTGAAGGCAACTTAGAATAGGTCAGATTGCCACACAACATGGAGATACAAGGTATTTCTGCTATTCTGCCAGCCATGATGTGTCAATACTGTTAAGAGGATAGTTCAGTCCCTTTGTATCAGTGCAGCTGGTTGTCTGCATTTTTCCGTGTCTCTAAATCCTAACAGACTAATGACATGAAGCAATACTTTTGACATTTCTAACAACTGATTGCTTTCAGCTAGATTTTTGCACTAGCACAAACACATTTAAAACCTAAACGTGGCTCTAAATAATACTTTCACTTCTTGTATAAATTCATACAAATAAGATCAAAGTTCTCATGTGATTTGCAGATCGTAAAGTATTCACAAATCTGTGCCAAGCTAAGACATCTGGTCATTCTGCTTTGGTTATAGCTCTGTGTTTCATTTTATCTACTGTGCTTTGTCTTATCCGCTTTATATGCAGCAGCAGGTACACTTATAGCAATATTCAAACAACATGTTTATTCATTCGTTCACTCAAATGCAATAGTGTATGAAGAATTAAACCTGTAATATGAGTTTATAACACACTTAGGAGTGCTAATATCCCTGCTCTAGCATCACCCTTAGGCATGTAATCCCTGGCACTTACCCAGGCTGGATGGCTTCCTGTTGGTTTTAGGCATGGTTATCAAAATCCACAAGCAGCTTAAAAATAGTATTTTAAGATAATTATGGGCACTTAGGGTAGGACCATCTCACCAAAATTTAGACAAAATTAGCTATCAAGGAGCAAAACAGTGAGCTTTTGCTACCTTTAGTGTCATCAGAGAATAGCAGGAATTTCCAAATTGCCTAACTTAGGGAAGGTGTGTAATTAGGTACCTCATTTGGAGTGACGTGAAATCACCTAGGAGCCCACATCACTCATCACTATGAAGAGCTCAGCCTTGAATTCTCTAACTTTTAGCCCCTGAAGTTTACTTCTTCCCCCCGCAACGTGGCAGTGCAATGAACTCAGCATTTTTAAGCTATTTGTAGCTGACTCTAGAGATGTTCTTCCTCTATCTTGAGGAGGAAAGTCATGCATTTTTCTACAAATAAAATGTAAGTGCAGTCACTGTGACCATGAAGTTACAGTGGTTTATGATGTACACCACAGTGAATGTAATTAATACAGTAATCTGGAATTTATTATCTACTGTGAAGGACATATGGATACTTTTGGGAATAACTGGAAAGAGAATTTAAATTCCTTTTTAAAGAATTCTCCCTGAAATAAAGAGTATCTTTTTTATTATTTAAAGTGAGTGAAGTTGCTTAAGGAACACAACAAAAGCTATTAAAACTTTGACAGATGTTCTGCTCTGGTGAAATGTGAAACTGTGTTAATTTTAACCCAAATAACATAGAGATAGATTAAGCATGTCAGAGCTTTTTTTATAATATGATACTTCTGCAGATTTAAGTATTTATTTTTACTTTTTCCCTTCAGGAATTGATTTGTTTAAAAAATGCAATTATTCTATAATCAGAAATTGGGAAAATGAACTTGATGGATATTTTTTTTTTCTAGGATGGTTCTTTCATATATTAGCTGAAAGCATCAAGACTTGAGGAGAAATGAAATCATCTGAGGACTGGAATTTTCAACCTCATAAGAGCTCTACTTCAAAGATCATCTTGCAAAGGTGTTTTCACCTTGGGCATTGTCGTGTCAGCTGTCTGCTCCCTTGATGATAATAATGTATGTTAGTTCTCACAGTTTTTCATAAAATAGAGGACGGTATAAGTCCCTGCAGACTGTATTGTTACTAGATAGTAAAAATATTTGGTTTATAGATGTGTTTATATGATTTTCTATGTGTTTTAAGACCTGTATCTTCCAGGTTCTACACTAGTGGCTGTGCTTTCTCAAAAGTGAATAATTATCAGGAATCCTTGGCATGTTCCTTATAGTTTTTCTCCATTTTATTGCTTCATAAAACTACACATTCTATTACAGAGGAAATGAAAAAAGATATGTATGTGAAAGCCGAAGTCTGAAAACTTGGTATACTATGAGCAGGATGGAGAAAGGTGAATTTCCTGGCCCTCTTGCCTTTTCTAGGCCCTGGAAAGAATACTTGGGCTTCTCAAGCTCCTTCCCCGTCTCAGTAAACTTGTTTACAAATACCTTCAAGAGACATATTTTCTTATAATTGAGTGGCCTAAGACTCAGTAAAGTCTCTGTTATTTAGTAATGACAATAATTTTCCATTCCAATACTTTACCTAGTGGCACAGTGGTTCCTTTGCCTCTCAGCATCTAAATTAAGATCAGATCTTTATCATGCAAAAATTCTTTAATGATATCTGCTGTTTTCTGTGCTACAGAGGAGGTTACAGAATGATCAAGCTGCAAGAATCTGTGAAAAGTTCAGAAGTGTTTTCAGTGATGATCCTGTCTATGGTATTGCTCCTCCTGCCCCTTCCCAGGAAAAGGGAATTGCATATGAAGTCATTTGTTCCCCTCTGGCAGACTCCTGAAGCCCCGTGTCCCGCATGCCTCAGCCTGTGAAACCCTGACCAGCCTAGGTGACTGCTGCCTGCTGCATTTCCCTACAGGGATGGCTCTGGGCTGAAGCAGCACTAGGCACAAAAGGGCATTCCTGCTTTGTGAGGCAGCTGACCAGAAGACCCTTGGGGAGTGGGGCTAGTAGCTGGTAGATTTTGTTTGAATCTTGTTCTAATAAAGGAACAAATCAGAATGGATATGTGAAAGCTCTCCTGCTAGGCAGAATATTTTTTACTCTGTGTTTGAGCTGTATTCTAAATCAAATACAGGAAGAGTTTGTCATACAGACTGAGTGTTAGGGATATTTTAATAGGCAGAAAGAAGGATGAGTGAGAGCTTAGCAAACTAATATAAGGCCTGGAAAATAAGATGTGATGACCCTTTAATCACTGGCTTTCTCAGTATGTACAGGAAGATCATTTATTTTCCCTGTGCTTCAGTTTCTTTCTGTACAGTGGGGATAATAACACTTCTTGAAATAAGCCTTGTAGGCAGAAATGTTAAATATCAGCAGTTGCTTACGGGTTTCAATCAAAGAATCACACTAGCTGTTTACTTTGTGCAAGTAAATGCTACGTGTAGATACAGAATTTCAAAGTGAAATAGATCATGAAATCATGACAGGGTAAGGCACTCCTCTCAGATTCTGACCAGAGGGTACCAGAGGGCCCTGTGTGATATTTTATGAGACATCTGTACCATGAGATAAAGAAACAACTGCGCAGTAAAGAGTCTGTGACAATCTTCAGAGGAAAGGACAATTTATCACCTTTAAATCTGAAATTACAGGTAATTACATTTTCCTTCCTTAATCCACCTGTAGTTCCAATTAGCGATGCTATTTTTCACTTCCGCTCCCGAAGCGTGCTGCAGTGCCGCTATACATTATTGAACAGCTGCCTTACTTGACCCCAGAGGTGACTGCTTCTTGGCAGTGGATGAAATGAGCCACACAGAGTCCTTGATTACATCACGGAGATATTGTGATTAGCTTAATTAGATAATACTAAAGAAGTGTTGTGAGATACTTGGATTGAAAGCATTACGTAAGGCCAAATTAATTATGAGTATTAATACAATCTTGATCTAAAGAATAATTTGAATAAGGGATAAAATAATCACGAGACCTTCGTAAGTCACATAGAGAGTGCTTTGCCTCTCCGTGTAAGATATCTCCCACATAATTTAAAATGTTTCCGTGGAGCAGAGCGGGGCAGTGCTGCTCAGGAGTGACAGGAATATGTGCTGCCAGATGTGAGTCATCACTGAACTCCAGCACTCGTTTCTTTGTTCCCATTTCAAGCACAAGACACTGTGTTCCCTGCGACAGAGCTGCCTGCAGCTGCCTTACTGAAACATGAAATGAGGAACCCACAAGGCAAGGAGGGGTGGTTTGGTTTTGTTTTGAAGTTTGGAGAGTTATTTCCATTCCCTGTGCAGATCTGTGGTGTTATGGCACAACCATCCTAGTCCCTAGGTGAAATCCTGGCATTTCTGAAATCAAGGAAACATTCCCTTTTGATTAAATACGTATATTTACAGTATAGTAAGACATCTGCTCTAGGATGAACTGAGTTGCTCTCTAGATCTGCACTGACTCTAAGAGGAGTCTACAGTAAGTAACTACCTTTAGTCACATAAATTTTATAATTTTATATTTAATTTTTGGCAAGTACTTTAGGATTTTAATGCAATAGGGATGGAATACTGAATTATTTAATATTACTGTGTTAATTAACACAGAAATGTGAGCACAGAATTATATTTTGACTTTGGAAGCTGTGTATCTCTGCAAACTTCTCACTTGGATAACTATCTAAAGAAATTCTTGAACTGAATAACCATTTTCTTCTCAGGTATTGGACAAACCTATCTAATGACTTCTCTTCACACGAACTCCACTTATAAGGACAGATTTCCACATTCTGATATCTTTGTTATGTAAAACTTGAGTGACTAAAGCCAAAGATACAAATGACATTCTGAACATTCAGTTCTAGTCCTTTTATTTTTGTTTACTTCTGTGTTTCATTATAATGAGATACATGTTTTTGTGTATCAGGGATTATAATTACTTGTGTCCATAGAGCGGCTCACCAGAGAGTATAATTATTGCTCACATGTTGGCTCAAGGCAAGAATTAGACTTGAAAGTCTGACACGGTCATGACTCTTACATTTTAATTTGTTCACCTCCTGGTAGCACCTAGCAGATCAGCTATGCCTGCCCTAATTTTGAATACAAAGAGATTAAACTCCTGCTTCTGTATCTTTTTTTTGTGAGGAAGATATTCATACCTGAGAGTTCACCTTAGTCACAGAGACACAGAGCTGTCTGAATTGCCACCTGGTGCAGGGACAGGAATGGCACACAGGGCAGCTGGCCGTGCATGAAGCACAGAAATGTCAGAGGCCACAGAGACATGATGGACAGTGCCGGGTGTACAGGGATAGAGGGCATTCTCCTTTTTTGGGAGAATTCAAGCGAGGTCTTGAGGAAGGCTACATATCTACCACAGTTAGAGAGATTGATTCAGGCTGGGGGTGACATACTCATCGCTCATGGGCCACGTGGAGGTCAAGAATCAGTTTGATGTGGCCACTGAGGATTCCTTCAAGACAGCAGGGGTGACCAGAGAGCCTGCATCATGTGCTCTCTGTAGGTGCCTTGCAAGCCCATTCATTTCCAGGTGCAATTTGTTCCAGAATTCAAAAACACTTTTAGTGTAGAAAGACACTGGACTGCCCCTTGCTCACCTCTGCAACAGGAACAGAGGAAGGCTACTGCCCAGCGCAGGTACCCACTCCTTTGCTTTTAGACTAGCCTGTGCGCCACTGACAATTCTGTTTTCTTCTGTTTTCTGTGCACAGTTTAATTTCCTGAGAACTCTCATGCTTCAGCACAACAAAAGTCTCCAGACTTTAACAAAGCACACCTAGTAGGGCATTATAGCTTGTGCTATATTTTGGGCTAAGCCAAACAGGTTAAGCTCTATCAAGCAATAAATACTGGAAATGTCTCTTTTCCTATTACCATTGAAGCCTTGGCCTCTAAATCATTGAAAAGTATCTGGAACTCAGGCTTTTCTGGTATGAATTACTCTGAGTTTGAGTGAATATTTTCCTCCACAGGACGAGCTCCTCAGAGCTATACTGCAAGGCATGTATGCATGAGCTTATTTTGAGAACTGCACACCTAGTTTTAATGCTAGGAGTGGCCAAGATTTCTTCATAAGGCCTTAGTAAGATATCTGAGCCCACACAGAAAGGGCCATCCTGCTCTCCATGCTATGACCAAATGAATAGAGGAGTCACCTTTTCCTCTATACTCATACAATTCATTGCAAAACAATAGTATTTTTTTCAGAAGTTTTACAGAAATGCTGGCAGTGGTAAGAAGAGCATGAGTGAGCCATTTGTAAATACTACTTATTTGACACTGTTCTGCATGATATTCTTATCTCTAAATTGGAAAGATGTGGATTTGACAGATGGACCACTCAGTGGATAAGGAATTGGCTGGATGGTCACACTCAAAGAGTTGTGGTCAATTGGTCCAAGGAGACATGGGTGATGAGTGGTGTTCCTCAGGGGTCAGTATTTGGACCAGTTTTGTATAACAGTGCAATGTCCTGCCCCTGAACCAGTATTGTTTAACAGTTCAAGGTTTTGCATCTGAGTCGGAGCAATCCCAAGCACAATTACAGGCTGGGTGGAGTAGGGACTGAGAGCAGCCCTGAAGAGAAGGACTTGGGTGTGCTGGTGGATGAGATCAATGTGACCCAGCAATGTGTGCTTGCAGCCCAGAAAACCAACCGTATTCTGCATCAAACGAAGCGTGACAAGCAGGTTGAGGGAGGTGATTCTGCCCCTCTATTTGATTTCATGGGACCTCACCTGGAGTTCTGGAGTCCTCAGCACAGGAAGGACACGGATCTGTTACAGCAAGTCCAGAGGAGGGCAACAAAGATGTTCAGAGGGCTGAAGAACCTCCCCTGTGAGAACAGGCTGAGAAAGTTGGGATTTGTCAGCCTGGAGAAGAGGAGGCTCTGGGGAGACCTTATAGCAGTCTACCTGTATTTAAAGGGAGCCTACAAGAAAGACCAAGAAGGACTCTTTATCAGGGAGTACAGTGATAGGACAAAGAGTAATGGTTTTAAGCTAAAAGAAGGGAGATTCAGATGACATATTAGGAAGAAATTTTTTCCTGTGAGGGTGGGGAGGCACTGGAAACAGGTTGCCCAGAGACATCATGGATGCCCCACTCCTGGAGGTGTTCAAGGCCAGGTTGGATGGGTCTTTGAGCAATCTGATCTATTGGAAAGCATCCCTGTCCATGGCAAAGGGGTTTGAACTCGATGATCTTTAAAGTCCCTTCCAACCCAAGCCATTCTCTGATTCTATTATTCTATGAATATATCTTAGTAATAAATGTTCAAAGCAAGCACAAATGAAGTTCATTCTGTATATTTTAAATTCATTTTACTTGTTTAATTTCATTTTTACTTGTTTTATACTTATGTTTCACTATATGATTTTAAGTGTTTTTACAAAATTGCTTCAGAAGACATGATTCTGTAGAGTTTGCATACTACTGATATATAGCTTCGAAATTATTTGTTCTTGTGCATCCTTTTAGTTACAGAATAAAGTCTGCTTAAACTTTTATTGAGACAACTCAAGTAATTTCCTTATAATAAACTGAATGAAAAACACATCATTAAAAGAAGATTTAAAGATTATAAAGAAAGCCTTTTCATGAGAGCACAACTCTTGAATAATAACTTCAGCTCCAACACTGAATTCTTGGTTATTTAATGAAATTCTAGTAAGCAGTATTTTATCCCATACGTGTCAGGATTTTTCAGTGAGAGAAAATGAACTTTGGTCCTAATGTGTGCTCTGGGAGTGAAAGGCACTGGAAAAGTATTATAGAGGGGCATTTAGAACTTAATTTGCTCAGTTGTCTTTGAAGATAGCTTGGGTACTGATAACAGCAATTCCATCAGGCCATGCATGTGTGCAGGAAAAAATGTGTCACCATCCTTTCATTCACCACCCACTGGTTCTGATACACAATCCATCTCCCAGGTCTCTCCCAGGCATCACTAACTGTGATCCAGCTGCACCTCTTCACTAACCTGCCATGTTCACCCCAAGCCCTTCTTTGCCATCACATCAGCCCCGTGCTCAGGCAGCAAGCCAGACTCTGGACACATGCTGTCAGTGGTGCACGCTGGAAGTGCACGTCCTCCCACGCTCTTAACGCCTTGGCACAGGGGTGTCAGGACAGTCTGGGGGGCCTGTGGCTGCTGCAGTGCACAGCAGTGAAGCCACTCTCATGACCACCACCTGCCTCTTCCGTGCAAATGCTCAGGTGAGCATCTTTGCAGTGGGCAAGGTTTGCAGTAATGTGTTAGGCTGCTGAGGTTGCAGTCCTTCCTACTTAACCCAGCCTTCTAAAGGTAGGAGACCTAGATACTGGTCTGTTCCTTTTCCAGCTAATGGAAGGAGACAGGAACAGCTGTGCTCACAGCTGAAGATCCGTGTGGACCTCACTGCTCTCTGAAGGTGTCTGTCCTCCACCTACAGGGACATCAGTTGGCTAACACTAACTTCATGTGGCATTGCCAAGTCTTGAAAATTTTGCAGAGACAGAGCTTGACCTTAATGTGCACCAAAATGATTTTAGCATTAACAGAACTTTTATTGGCAAGGAATTTGCTCTACTACAAAGAAAAATCTACATATGGGCCTCCCAGCATCTGGCCCTAATATTTCAAATTTCCTTTGCAGATTATAAGATAGAAGAGCTATACAAAAAAACAAAAAAGTGTTCTCAAGGATGAAGAAGAAATATTGTTGTTAGAAGCTAATGAAGTAACTTTCAAAATCATTTTACACCAGTTTGCCTGAGCCCAGACTGAGCTAACTCACAGGACTATAAATTCTAATTTTTTAAAACTAATAAAATAAACAAAACCATGCTAACATTATCTGAACAAAATTAAAGGTGGAAACAAGAAAAGTAGAAGCAGATTATTTGCTTTTCTCAAAGATTATTGTTGGAAGTATATTTATTCTACAAATACAAAGGGGAAACTGAAATTGATACTATTCATATATCAGCACATTTAAAGTAATATTACATAAGTAATTTCATTGAGTATTGATCTATTTAAAAGCCATATATAATAGCATAGAATAACAATGCTGTCATTACATGAAGTGCTTCATAATAAATAAGTGAATCATTGAGTAAATCCATCTCATTCATAACCTGCATAGAAGATGATAATCAGTGGGACAAAAAAACCCCAACTGAATCTCTGCTCGATATGCCGTTCTTGTTTGGTGCCAAATTAAACTTTCTCAAACTCTTTTTCCCATGTCACTATTTGATTCTTTATGTTAAAGATGTATCTGAATAGAAAGCTAAAGTCATATCTTTCATTTCCAAAGCCAAAGTCAGATCTTGCATTTGCAAATAAGAAATAATTTAAAATTTGATTAAATAAATTTCATCAAATAGCACGTGATACAAGGTTGTGGCTGTGAAGCCCATCCAGTATAGTAAATGACTTCTAAGCTCTTTTTATTTGAGAAACAAAAAAAAATGACTTGCTTGCTTTCTAGCACTAGCATTTTATTTTTACAAATGCACTTTCTGTACTTTATTTTTTCTGATTGAGCTGTTTTGACTGATTATACAGTTTTAAAATTCTGTTTCATATACCTCTGTTTCACTGAAGTGTAAGGCTTGATCAGGCATTGGGTTTTTTTCCTAAAGCGGGAATAGATATAGAAGCATGTCTCTTAATATGTTTAGATCAACCTTTTCTTCTGCTCATGAACAAAGAACTCATGAGTGGAGGGAGAAGATGAGGACTTTCTCAGGGACAGGAGAGAAAGGCAGGGGCAAAAATAATAAAACTGCCCACACTTTCACTTTAAAATCCTTAGAAGACCAACTCTGCCTCATCCTTTTTGTTTTGTGGTGGAGAGGTTTGAGCTAATTGGTGACAGAGGTGGGTCAGCATAAGGACGATTTACTGAAATAAGGAAAAATAGCTCTCCAGGTCAAATACTTCCACATACTTTGCCTTTTCCAGTGGTTAATTAGTACTGTCTTCTGAGACAAAATGACATGTTGTTTCCTGTTGCAAAAAGATTATTGTAAAAATGCTCAACTGACAAAGATTGCAAAGCATATATAATCAATTTGTATGGGTCAAATTCTTGTTGGCAAAATCTCACTGGGATTTGCCTGATCCTGCAAAATGCATTTCTGGCTCTAGCTCAACAAACTCATACTAGAGACACAGGACTATAAGCAGACCATTGTCTCTGTGTATTAGAGTAAAACTTTTCAGCATGTTGCAAAACTCATCCCTAGTTGTTTCTGTTCCAGTAATTTTTCTGTATTTTTATTGTAGAAAGTTCTTGTTAGTTGATACACATTCCTTTCTTACACTGTATTCATACCAGAAGATGCAAAATGTGAATGTGTATATGCACACACATACGTATCTACATACAAACCATCAGTCGGATTCCTAATATCTACAACCAATATTAAAAAGAGGGACTGTTTCACACAAGAATATGTAAATGCCCATATTAAACTGAAAAGATGAAGATATCTGTTTTTAAAACATTCTTCTTACTGCAACCACCAACATAACTGACATGGCTCTCCGATCTATTAGCAACTAATTTTTTCTAATCACTGTAGGTGAAAACAAATTAAGCACCAGAGAAGAAAGTCATTGAAATATCCAGAACTCCCCAAATTCTTCGAAGACTGGATTTTTTCTAAAAGGCTTTTTTCTCAATTAACTAATTTGGCAGTGCTCAATAAGAGTGAAAAGCTATTGAGCTAAGTTAATAATAAGCTAAGTTAATGCACTCAATAACTATCATCAGAAATTATTTGCTTTTTTGTTAGTCGGCTTCTTCACAACAATTTGTAACCAACAGCCCTATTGTCTGATTTGGAAAACTCTTGGTTCTAGATAGACTCTTAGGGGAAAAATTTCAACTTCAAAATAAAGATTTTCCAAGTAGCTTTAAATTTTCATTTTGTTTCCTTGAATTACATAGAAAGATGTAATTTTATTCTCTCATATACAAACCAGGAGCTAGGAAATTTTAGCAACAACAGCCTGAAGAGACGATTACACAGAATATATTGAGTATTGCAATAGCATGTGACGTGCTATATATGCAAATAATATAAAGCATTAAACATTTTACTGTTAAAGGCACTTAAGTAATCTATACAATTTACTGGCTAGTCCATAAGTCGGTGGTTCAAGACAAATATTATAGGGTTACTGTTGTTGAACAATGTCAGTGGTCAGTTCCCTTCTTTTTCCACCACCTTATTTTGTGGTTGTCCTTAGTGATATCATTATGTAGACATATTTCTGTTCCCTGTATATATCCACAGAATAATATGAATACTGTTCTGTTTAAAATGTAGTGTTATCATGGATACTTGCTTAAGCAAACAAAGATCGCTTGGATTTAGAGGTCAGTCAAGTCAATCTCAGGTGCTATTGTTAAAATGCTCAAATTTTTCTGCTTAGGTTTGTACATGCATTGAGTTACATGGTTGCATCATTCATAAAGAATACTGAGATTACATCCTGACTGTCATTTCTGCTGGTTTTGGAACAGTATACACTACTCTTCATCATCTTAGAAAAATAAGAAGGGAAAAGAAAAATAATTATATTTTCTATTCGTCATTGTTCAGTAGAAAAACTGCTACTCTGAGCTATTTGAAGCTCTACTTGAAAATTTTAGCACTATTGAAATACATACAGAACACAAAGGAGAATTCTACTAACTCAATTAAAATGGAAAGACAGATGTCAAGGACAAAAAGTTTCACAAATTATTGAATATTCTTTTAACATCATCCCGTCCTGTAAGGTAGCTGTGAAAGTAGATTACCTCTTTGTCAGAGGAAATACCAAGCTAAATGCTACCACTGCACCTTCTGATTTGAAAAGAAGTTGCATGATGTCAAAATGTTTTATTCCTATAATTTATCTGGCATTTTATTTCTCACTGTGCCTCTTTGTATGTGTTAAGAGATTTGTTTTCATGAAGGAAAGAGGACAGTAGAGATAAAATATGGAAGTAAAGGCAAAAATAAATTATCTATAGTCATATACTTTTCTGTAAAAATGCCAAATATCCTTGACACTGTGATAATTGGCTGCTTTGTGTGACAAAGGGCATAGAGGAGGCTTTAGCTCACTCAGAAACTGTATTGGCTTTCATTGGCAATATCCAGGCTTACTGGGTCCTTGCAACAGGAAGCTCATCTGGAGATAAGTTGCAGTTCAATCCACATCTCTGTGTTTCCTGGCCTGATCACACTTGTCACATGAAATCTCTAAGGATGTGACCAGCATTATATGACTTGTCTTGCTTGTGTAGAGAGGTAGGACAAGAATAGTGCGTCCTACCTGGGGCTGGTGCAAGCTGTGCTTCTCTTTTATATCATGATTCCCTTGCATCATGCACTGATTATAAGAATGCAACTCACCCTAAATGAGGCATCACTTTATATAACATCTATGAGCAATGTTATTGTAGTCTAAATTACTGTCAGTGAATAGAGGATGAATAAACTGATACATTTTTCTGGTGTGCATTTCATTTTTATCAATAAAGATCACTTGTCTTCTTAGGCAGGCTGGGGAATACAAACAACTATGACTGTTCATTAGCTCATTTACACAAGTGGTTTTTGCTAAATAGGCACATATTCTTGTATCCTCACTGCATGAACAAGACAAGATTGCTGGAGCACAAAAGAAATAAAGACAAACTCAGGGGCACTGTGGATATTTATTTAATCACAGGACAATTTAACTGATTTTCTTAAGCTATTTCCTCACTTGAATTCAAACCTATCCATAACAAGGAATTCACCAAATTTTGAGACTGAGACATCAAAACAAGCCTGGTTTATCCGATTAAGTAAATTGAAAGGAAAATTTTGCAGTCTGGCACATTAAAAGATAAACATCCTTCCTTCCCTTGCCCTCTCCCACATGCTCACACCTTGTCTCCAGGAACATCACATGAGGAAGAAACTTGTCAATTATCAAAACTTTTAGCACTAGGACTAGGATCAGATAGAACATCAAAACATGTTTCAAAATTAATGCAGCAAAAAAATATGGCAGTAATAAAGGCAGCCTTATGCTTCATTTTAATATTTCCTCATTTTTGTTTATTGGTTTGCAATATCAACATCTCATTAGAGTGTAAGCTACAAAGAAGGCTTCAGGATAATAGATCTTGCTTTAGGCACCAGTGTTTGAAAACAAGGGACAATTTAATATTTTAAAGCCAGTGGAACTTTGTGTGGGCAGTAAGGAAGAGGGTCTTATCTGTTGATTTATTGTGAAAAAATTACACTCCTGCAAGCTTTAAATCCCTCTTCTACTCACAATTAAAGGCATAGATAACTTCTTAATGTACAGCAGCTGACAGTTCAGATGATGGAAAACCAATATCTATCAGTCTCTCTTTACTGCTCACTCTGGATGGGGAAAATCTATCATACGCAAAATATGTTTGAGACAAAAAGAGCTTGACTAGCAATGTAGAGATTATTTCCCGTATAAAACTGTTTCATCCATCAACTGCCTCCAGCAAGTCACGACTGGATGTTTCATTTGCATGGCAGAGGAGGAGTTACCAAAATAGGAAGCATTCAGTTCATTGAGAGAGTGAAAACTCCTCTCAGGCAAAACTGTAAGTTCTGAATGACTTCTGGAAAGCCTCTGCACAGCTCATTGATGGTTCTTTTATTTGCTCATTTGTCCTCAGAAATGTAATTGCCAGAGAACTTGACTTGAAAGTGCAGTGCAAAAGAAAATGATGTGGGATATTAATAGGTGCAAGGAATGACATTTTTAAGTCTTTCTTCAGTTTGGGTTTTAGCAGCTATATAAGACTCTAACCAAACTTGGCAGAAGCTTTAGCACTTCAGGAACCCCAGAATTTGGGCTGCTATTGTTTCACTCTGAAGCTCTTACCTCCACCTATTAAACAGAGGTACAGTATTTGCACCTCTAAATACAGTTTATTTTATTAGCAAAATTTATCCACTCCACCAACAAAGTTTATTTTAATGCATGTTACTGCTCTATTCCAGTAGAGAAAGCTATGAACAAAATCGTCCTAGATCCAAAGCATCCTGTCTCTCACCGAGCTCTTTGGAGGCAGGGAGGCTTGCCCATATGTTGGAGGATTCTAGGAGCAGGGAGTTACTGCCTGGGGAAGTCGACATGTATGACACGTTCAGCTTTTTTTCATCTCATTGGTTATTTAGGTGTATGTCTTTGCATTAACATTTTTAATTTTAGAAAGAAAGGATGCTTGCTTTGATCTTAAAAGTTTATACCAATATTTTTCTATCAGTTCAATCATACCCGAGTAGCACATTTTTGTGCTTAAACAGTGTGTAGAGACGTGACTCACGAAAACTAATAAAAGGAATTCTAATAATTCTTGGTTCTTGTTTCCAGTTCCTGTGCAGAAAGTTTCTACAATTCCTTCTATCCAGTTTTTGAGTCTTGGTGTTAGTTTTAATTTTTATTGTATTAGTGACTCTTTAAACAAAAAGACACTTCATTATGAGGGTTTGGAGCTTTTTTCATGTAACACATCAGAAGAAGACAACCTGTAAATACATACTTTAAAATTAGATACTACCAAATATTTTTAATATCTTTCAGAATCTAAGGTTTCTTTACCTCTATATCTTTTGTAACAATGTAGCTTTTGTTGTATTTATAACTGGGGTATTGGAGAGTTGGCTGCTAGGCAGAATAGTGCTTTCTTTTTCTTATCACATTCCCTTGAAATTTTTAGGGGATCTTTCAATATGTTCTCACCAAAAAGCAGCATCTAACTACCTTGCAAGACATTTTTGCTTCTAATTCTAGAAATTAAAAATCAACACTATCCATTAGCTTTTATCATGTGGGGAAAAATAATGAAGATGGACAAAATTTCACAGGTTTTCCCTGCGAGTTCTGTGGAGGCCCAAAACTATTTTAAGATCTTTAATTTTCATTGGTTTAAACTGCAAATTCAAATCCACATTTTTATAGTTTGGGGTTTGTTTTTTTTTTAGCCTGAACTGTTTAGTAACAATTCATTGTTCATGAGTTTCTCATATTTCCTTTCAAGGACCTGCTTTGAAAACTTACTGTCTAAGCCCTTGTAAAAGTCTCATTTGAGGTGCATTTATGACTTTATAGCGAAGCACCTGTCAAATTTTCAATTATAAGGTTTTCTTTTCAAGAACATTTACATCATTTTTTAATTCCTTTAGGGACATCTGAATGATCCTTTTAGGGTTTCCTCTATTTGACAGGATTTTGCAAGGTTCCTGTGAGCTACTTAAGTATTTCACAGGGACTTTCTTAGCCTCATGGTACAAGCTTATTGCATATAACTCATAAAGCTCTCGTTTAAGCCTAGAAAAACAGTATGGGATACATTTGACACAGTAGCCAACAACAATTTTTTCAGTTACAGATGCTGTAGTATCTTCATTTGGGAGTTCTCTTGCAAAAATGTAAATAATCTGTCCTGCAAATGTGCAGAGAGTTTAGGATAGTAGAAGAGTGTTTTGGACACATGATAAAACCTGCTCTGTTTTATTTATAATCAATTTATCTAAGCATCCAGTTTTTGAAAATCAAATTAATATCTCTATTGCATTAGTGTCTTTGGAAAATATATATATAGTAATGGTGCATATGGCCACTGACTGGTGTATATGTATAACTGACTTACAGATGTCATTTCACCAAAGAAGTAGAAAATAACACTACATCATTTCAATCCATTGAAATAGGCCCCCAGGAGAAGAGTTGAAGACAGACCCTGTAAAATTTAGACTACGGCTAAAAAGCTTTAAGGGCAATATAAACGGATAGTAGCCAACTTACAGAGAAAAAGGCAAATTAGTGGAAACCAACTTCCCCTCGCTGCCCCCACATTCTTTGTAGTTCTCTGTCAGCTTTGCTAAACTCCAACTTATGCTTTATTGAATACAGTTTCTTCTTCTTACTATCTAATTTTCGCCCATTGAGCTATTTCAACTGCTAACAGGGTGTCTAATGGCTAACAGGTGACCTATTTCCCATAGAAGATTACCTGAAGTCATCTTGAATATAATCAGTAAAGCTTGAAACAAGCTATGGCTAAAAAAGATTACCTAGAAGAGTAAAAACACTGTATGTATAATTTTCATTTCTGCTTTGAAAGAATAAGAAACAAGATGAACTTGGAAATCAATAAGTATGCACTGAAGAAGGCTAAACAAATGAACATCTATGAAAGCAACTAGGTCAAAGAGTGTTAGCAAGACTTCCATCCAAATTAGTTGCTAATCAAAATCTTTGTTAATCACATGGATCAAATAGGATAACCAATATTATTAGATAGGGTGCTAGTTTAGAAGCTGGAGACAGAAGTTTTATTTCTCACTCTGTGGTTTATTCGCTGTGTCACTGTTCAATAAAGTTTAAGCAATGGTACTTTCCTACTATTACAATGCTGAGGAAAATACGAAGATGTTCAGCTATGGCAGTAATGAAGGACTCGATAGTGTCTAGGATCCAAACCAACACACAATGGAGAAAACAGATGCCAGCGAGCAACCTCTAATAATATTCTAACAGCCTTTGACACCTCTGCTATAGGAGAGAGAAAACTGGGCCAGATGAATCCTTGGTCCCAGCCACTGTGGCATTTCTTATGTCTCCAACTGATGTATGCTTCCATCCCTGCCGTTACTTGCTACTAGTCTTGCCAGATATGGAGACTCAGGTGAAATCGTATTGATTGACAGTTTAAGGAATGATCTATGTGACACTGGGTCTTCATGAATATTGGTGGAACAATTTATAGCCCTAAAAACAAGTGTAGAAGTAATTCCTTCCAAGAAAAAGATTGATCCTTAGCATATAAGGAAATACCAGTGGCAATAAAGGGGTTTTTTAACTTTGTCAGAACTTCAAAGATCTGAGCAGTCTGGAGCACTTAAAGTATTACTCCTTGAAAACATTTAATTGCAAGAAATGGTATTCTGAGGACCATCTAAATAAACATGTCACATGAGGAAATGAAGAGGAAAATTTTCACTTGCAACAGCCATAATTATGGTTGAGAAGGATTTTCTGTTATCATGTTTAGAGTTTCAAGAACATGATCTTTTGTGCTAATATTGTTCATGTTTGTTCACTACCCAAATATGAATTATTATGAAAGTGTGGTAAAAATCCAGTCTGGCTGGTTCTGAGTTATGGACTATGAACACAGTTCTGCATAATTTGAAAAATGTTTTGGTTGCCCTGTTACACTCCAATTCACGTAACTTTTAGCTTGACACATACCTGCCTTTGGCATATTTGAAGAAATCTGTTTTTTAAATAATCAAGTTATGCATCTTAAACCTAGCTGACTCAATCACAACTGTGCCACATTGCATATTTATTAAAGGCCATATTTTCCCTTGAGAGAAATACGTGCATGACTCTCAATGAAGTCATGCACATATCTGTGTGTAGAATGTGGCAGTAAAGCATAAACAAAATAATACAGTTGAAGAAGGAATGAAAAGTATAAAAGCTATTGGAAAATAACTTCCCTCCAAATGCAAGGTGTATGGGAATACAAAAGGATTATCTCCATAAATACATTTCTTAGTCCAATTTCACCTTAGGATCTCACAGATCAACTTCTGATAAAACTTCAGTTTCACTTTCTAATAGACCTTAAGGTATTTATATATATATAGTACAAATATAAGTACTATATGTACTCCAAAGAACTCATATTTCTTTATTTTCAGATATGAATTATCCAAGTAACCTACATTAGAATTCAACTCTGCTGACTTGCTGCTTTTTATTTCATTGTTTGTCAGATTCTTGAGACCCTGAGCTATACAATCAAAGTTATAGTAAAACGCAACCATATGTTACATTTAAGTGAAAAACTATATATTGATTTTACACATCATAACTGAAAAAAATCAAATCATTAATTATTTAAAAAAAATCTTGACTTTAGTTAGAACTAAAGTAAATAAAATTTAGTTAATTAGAATGGAATTCATTTCGTTTTATGAACTACACTTATACAGCAGTTTTCATGGATTTAAAAGAAGTCTCCTCCCCTTTCATGGGGGGTTTAGTGATGTCATAAGTCATTAGAACTTGGTCTAGTTCCAAAATTACACATAACATAAAATTTAGGTTCATGTTCATTGCAATCAATTCCTCCTAATCATTTGTTTTCTTAGTAATTACTCATCAAATAACAAAATCTATTTTCTGTGCATCCTTACAACAGCCTGTTTCACTCTGTCATTTATCTATGTCTGCCTGTCTACCTATCCATCTAAGTGTGTGTATATATATATTTACCTATGTATACCTCTATATATGAACTATTCTGTTCTATCATATGTTGCGTTAGAAATTAGTTTTACTAGTCTGAAGTATTTAACTCTTTCTGGGGACTTTTTCTTCTTTCTCCGATCTCCCTTCCGCATTTGGTAGATACAAGGAATTCTGGGCTCCAAGAATCTACATTTTAATAATTCAACCTGAAGCCTACATTTCACATGAGGAAAAATGAATTGATGGTTTAAGCTTGTTAAACTCAGTGAGATACATTTACAATTAAACCAAACTGACAAAACTCCTTTTAAGTGAATAAAATGGAGACAATTTACATAGTTGACCAGATGGCGCTCTCTCTCTTCACCTATGAGCACAGCACAGTACAGTCCTTGTGAGGGGAGAAGTTACCCTAATTTTGAAGACTAAATCAGATTGCTTAGTCTGCAACAACAGGTCTGTTAATCACTATTTATGTGTGCACCTCTGTGTGCAAGTGTGTAAACAATATAAGCTTACACAAAATGAGAAAATGTTTACATTGGCCTTTGTGGACCAAAGGAGGAAGAGTGATTTTATGTCTGGTTAATTGGTGTGGATTTTTGACAGCACAGCCAGACTGATAGTGCACAGTGTATGACCTGGATCTCCTCTAGGACTCATGAAATGCCACAATACAGCACAGAAATGCTGTTAGGCCCAGAAAATCGATTCCACAGTGAAACACAGTGCAAAGATTGTGGATATTTTTTTGTAGGAGACTTCTCAGCCCTGCTACCAAGGATGAGGGGACAAAGTGTACCCTCAGCAAGTTTGCTGATGACACAAAAGTGGGAGGACTGGCTGGTATATCAGAAGACTGTGCTGCCATTCAGTGAGACCTCGATAGACTGAAGAGTTGGGCAGAGAAAAACCTAATGAAATTTAACAAAGGCAAGTGTAGAGTTCTGCACCTAGGAAGGAATAATCCCATACACCAGTAGAAGTTAGAGGTCGATCTGCTGGAGAAGGACCTGGGAGTCACAGTATCACAGTATCACAACGCTGGAAAAGACCTTTGAAATCATTGAGTCCAACCTATGACCCAACACGAACATCTACTTGTCATTTAAATCATGGCACTAAGTGCCTCATCCAATCTCCCTTTAAACACCTCCAGGGACGGTGACTCCACCACCTCCCTAGGCAGCTCATTCCAATGGCCAATCACCTTCTCAGTGAAGACCTTCTTCCTAATGTCAAGCCTAAACCTCCCCTGGCGAAGCTTGAGATCGTGTCCTCTTGTTCTGTCACTGGTCACCTGAGAGAAGAGACCAACCCCTGCCTTACTACAACCTCCTTTTAGGTAGTTGTAGAGAGCAATAAGGTCTCCCCTGAGCCTCCTCTTCTCCATGCTAAACAACTCCAGCTCCCTCAGTCGCTCCTCATAGGGCTTGTGTCCCAGCCCCTTCACCATCTTCGTCACTCTTCTCTGGACACACTCCAGCATCTCGACATCTTTCTCAAACTGAGAGGCCCAGAACTGGACACAGCACTCGAGGTGCAGCCTGACCAGTGCCGAGTATAAGGGAATGATAACTTCCTTAGTCCTGCTGACCACACTGTTCCTGATGCAGGCCAGGACACCACTGGCCTTATTGGCCACTTGAGCGCACTGCTGGCTCATGTTGAGTTTCCTGTCCACCAGCACTCCCAAGTCCCTTTCTACCTGACTGCTCTCCAGCCACTCTGTCCCCAGCCTGTAGCTCTGCATGGGGTTGTTGTGTCCAAAGTGTAGAACTTGGACTTGTTTAACCTCATGCTATTGGACTCAGCCCATCTCTCCAGCCTGTCAAGGTCCCTCTGTAGGGCCCTCCTACCCTCTAGCAGATCGACACTTCCTCCAGCTTGGTATCATCTATGAGTCTTGGTGGACAACAAGATAATCATGAGCCACCAATGCTTCCTCATGGGCAAGAAGATCAATGGTATCCTGGGGAGCATTAAGAAAAGTGTGGCCAGCAGATTGAGGGAGGTTATCCTCCCCTTCTACTCTGCCTTAGTGAGGCCTCATCTGAAGTATTGAGTCCAGTTATGGGCTCTCCAGTACAAGAAAGACTGGAAAGAGTCCATCGCAGGACCACAAAGATGATCAGGCGACTGGAGCATCTCTTGTATGAGGAGCGGCTGATAGACTTCAGTCTGATTAACCTGTAGAAGACTGAGAGGGGATCTTATCAATGCTTATAAATGTCTAAAGGGCGGGTGTCAAGAAGATGGGCCCAGACTCTCTTCAGTGGCAGACAGTGACAAGACAAGGGGCAATTGGCACAAACTGGAAAACAGGAGATTCCATCTGAACATGAGGAAAGACTTCTTTACTGCAAGGATGACAAAGTACTGGAATAGGCTGCCCAGAGAGGTTCTGGAGTCTCCTCTGGAGATATTCAAAACCCGCCTGGACCCACTCCTGTGCAACCTGCTCTGGGTGAACCTGCTTTAGTGGGAGAGTTGTACTATATGATCTCTAGCTGTCCCTTACAACCCCTATCATTGTGTGATTCTGTGGTTCTGTGATTTTGTGAACCTGATACAATTCATAGAAGAATGAGTCTGACAAAGGCAGGGGCCAAGTGAGGAACTTTTTGAAGGAGTCAAAGTTCTTACCCATGTGTAAGAGACCACTGGATAGTATGTAATTTCCTCCAGAGTAAATCAGAGCATATATGTCCACATGTAGGTCACTGCTGATTTTAGGTCTGGAATAGTCAAATTTTTACAAAATACGGATAGTAGCTATTCTAGGCAGTTTCTTCTCAATAACTCACTGGCCAGAAGGCTCACTTGCAATGTAGCACATACTTTCCACTCTCTTCTGAGTCAGTGTTAAAGCCCACCTCTATCACTCTTATTCACCAGATAATAGGCTGTCTTTGGGTTTTCGAGGAGAAGGTAGAGGCAGAGCATTTTGCTTTGCTTTGGTTTGGTTCAATATGTTTTCAAGTGACTTCTGAATGTTGTCTAGTCGGTCCTATGTTTCACTTCAAGTCGGACAATCATCAAGACCAACATTGCTATTACAGTTCTTCCATCAAAAGAAACCAAGAGGGCATATTACATGGTATCATATATTACCCCTAACATAAACGTAATTTTGTTTCTTATCAGAAAGCAGAGCAAGTTCCAGTTCTTGCTGCAGAAAAATACACATTACGTGGAGCAGGGATTGAAACTGGAGCCCTCATCTTGCTGCCAGGTAATTTCTCTTTCAACGTATTAAATCTCCCTGTAGCCTAAAGAGTATTTAACTCTTCTATCCAAAGTGGTGCATTTTTAGCAAAAAGAATTGAGGCAAAGCTCTTCCAGAACACCACTGTGATTGCTGGGTGCAATGCTTCTGTGGGAAACAAGATGCAAATTCCCCCCAGAAAAATTAATTTACTCTGTGTCCTTCAAGCTCTGAACAATAAGCTACTGGTTAAACAGAAGAGGTGCTAGGAGCACCAGCATAACCACTGTCTTAAGTAGGGTAGCATCCGGCATTTTTTTAGCTTGAAGTGTGATTGAGTATGTTCCAAGAGGTGAAACTCACTTTTTCAAAACTTCTGCCAGTCCCATTCAAGTCAATGGAAATGGAGACTGTAAACCATAATTCAGCTGACACCCAATGTTGGCACAGAGGAATGCAAATCAAACTGCTTCAGGATTAAATAAGAATAATGTGGATATTTTAATGCACTCAGCTTTCTCTATTATGAGGCAGTTAGGCAGGACTGCTCAGGTGGTCTCCTAATTCTAGCCCTGTGTATAGAAGTGTAATCTGAAGCCTGTATAACCAAGAAGAGATATTTGATAGCAATTACCACTTCCTCTCTATATATTTTTATAAACTTCACAAAGAAAACTTTGTAGAATTACAATAAAAAGTACTAAATTAAATGAAAAGTCTTTTTATATGTCTTTTCTTTAATTTTTCTTTCTTCCCAGATGTCCATTGTCCTATACAGGGAAAACAGAAGAAAAGCTCTCATAGAGGTGTTCTATCAGTCTTAGATCAATGATGAAATGCAAATCCAGACAATTGTCTCCTATATTGTTACATTAATTTTGAAGCATCTCTACATTAAAGTATGACCATCATTCTAATTACTTGCTAACATGCTTTTACTCTGTTTTTTACCTTGTGAGAATCTTCTAGTATTGATTTCCAGAGGGTAAAATTCCTTGAAGGAAAGATTTTCTCTTTTTTTCAGTATATACTGTTTAGAAAAGAGTGGAATCTGTTGTCATTAGCTTGTGTGTACATCTAATTTTACTACATTATGTAAGTGATAGCATTAAATCTATGTTAAGTATCTTTTCATAACAGAGCATACTGTCATAAATCATAGTACATTGCCTCTTAATGGTAGCAAGTTTTATTTGTTTTTCCCTGTTCTCATATTATGTCTAACTTTTCACTTGGCTTTCACTGAATGAGCATTTTATTGCATCAGATGCTGAAGTGTTATCTTTTTTTCCTGATGGTACCGCTTTATTTCTGAACAGTACAAAGAAATCGTTGCATAAGTCCCTGAACATCCTAAATCAGATGATTTGCTCAGAACTGCAGATTAGGATCAAAGGGACTACTTGAACCATATTTCTGTCACCAGAATTACACACAAAATAGAGCCATCAAAACCACTTTATAATCTATTTTGAAAAGACTGTGATATTGAGTAATGAAGAAAGATGATGCCAAAATTTTTATTTTTCATTAAATATGGCACTGTAACACAGGAAAATGAAAGCTCAAATAAGAAGACACTGATGTTCCTGTTTATGATTTTAACACACCCTTTCTAAGATGGTGTATTTCTTACCCAACACCAGCTAAACAAAATTGCAAACTGCAACAATTTAAGACTACATATTTCATACATGTTTTCAGACACTTCCAGCTACCGAGTAAATTGAGATGCATTAAAATATAAAGATGTCTGATGAATTCTGACAGTTGTTGTATAAATGAAGTTATTCTTCCAAGTTTGCTCAAATTGTTGTTGATACTGCAGGCATCCAGTAAGAACAGGGCCTGCACGTTCGACTAATGCAATCCATTTACTTTTAGCAACTGATTGAAGCTTCTGGTTTTGGAGTTTGTTTTTGAGTTGAGCAATGGCGTGTCTGCAATTATTCAGCACATGGATTAGTTAAATACTAAGAATTCATGACCTCTAATGTGATTAAACACCTGCAATGCTTTTATGTTTAATTATTAATAAAAGCAGCTAATTATTTTGTATGATCTTTTGCCACAAATATATCCTTTGACTGTTCTTCAGATCAAAAGGCACCTTCAGAAACAGAGATCAAAAGAATTTCTATGTAACTGGTAGAATCAGCTTCCTTCCATGATCTACAGACAGCTTACTTCAAACCAAAGCTTGATTTTACTGTTGGTTCACTTGGGGTTACATAATTACAAACAGTGCTAATCATCCCACATTTGGATATCAAAATGGGAACCATATCTTATTTTTTATTTATTGGATATAGCATTAATTTGCACATGTGCATGAACACATATGCACACTCACATTGTTCATTTATGAAAAAGTAAAGTTAGATTATGTACTCACTGGCAATATTAAGTACATAAAGTTTACACAAGTTCTATACGTTATTTTTTAAAAGTGTTCTTCCATAGAACAGGATCTCATGTATCAGTGACTCTGTGGTTGACTGCGTCCAGATTTTGCTACTTTTGGATGATTAAAATAGTCCTTAGAGAAGCTCTGTAAAGAGGGGGGATGGGTGGGTATTGGGATGCTAAATTTATTTTAAAAGCAAACCTAAAAACTGTTAAAAGGTGTACCTTGGTTGGTATTCTGAAAATTGCATACAATAAGTTTATAAGTTTAACACATTCCTTTTAGCTATTACTAGATCAAAATAAAAAAAAAAAGGGGAGGGGGGGAGATGTGCATCTGAAACTAAAATGATGTAGCTCTTAGATGTTTAAGTACAAAATAATCAAGAAAAAAAATCCTTCCAGGCAGCTGTTTAATGGTAGAAGGTCTCAGGTTTGTTATGTGCCTCTCAGTAAGCCTACAATTGTGAGTAGGACGGGTACTCTCACGAAAAGCAGAGCCACTTTCCTGTTTAGAACAGTAATAATGTTGCCTCTACCTAATTCTGCTTTTTAGTTTCAGCTCTCTGTGTATAAACCTCAAATTTGCAGATTAAAAGCACTGATGTATCTGAATCTTTTATTTCAGTCACAGTTGAAAAGACTATATGAACACAAGGACATTCTTATCTAAATAATGCCCATCCATGTTGCAAAGCATCTGTGTTACATGCACAAAAGATGCACAGAAAAAGGCAAAGAGTAGCGCTGATATGGCACCATAATAAAAGGCTGGAGAATGTTCAGTTATTTTTTTCCCCCAGGTTTCACTGCAAAATAAGTAGTGATGTCAGAATGAAAATAGTCTCTAAAGTACTCAGTCTAATTTATTTTTATCATTTGAAGTCTAAAGTGAGAGTTCCAATGTGTTAATAGTTTTCTGTAGTTAGGATGGTAAATTTATTTTCCAAATTAAAAAAAAAAAAAATTAGCTCACAAGTCTACCACTATGTATCTTGATATAACATAGTTTTTCGAATAAATTAATTTAACCTGTTAAAAATAAAGCTGCTTAGATTATCCAAGATCAAAAAATGGGGATGAGAATTTTAAAACTACATCTTTTTTGTCAAATCTGAATAATTTTTGTGTCTAGAAAGATTGATCCTCTGATTAAGAACTTGACACATTGTGGTAAGCCTCACTGCACCTAATGCATCTAATTTCATTACTAATGTCTTATCTCTTCTCTTGTCCTCCCTCCTCACCTTCCTCAACTGAAGAGCGTTAATTTCTGGCCAAGAAGGCCTTAACACAGCTTTTTCAGCACAGGATATGTAAAGAATATCATCATACATACAAAACTCATTTCTTAGATTAACGGGTCAGTTTTCATCACAGTGTTTCAGCTAAAAGGCAGCTTCCAATTCCAATCTAAAGTTCTGAATTTTTATGATTTAATTTGCTCATAGAATATTTGGATGTAAGAAATCATAGACTCATAGAATGGTTTGGGTTGGAAGGGACCTTAAAGATGATCCAATTCCAACAACCCTTCCATGCCCCCTCCCACTAGACCAGGCTGCTCAAGACCCCATCCAACCTGGCCTTGAACATTTCCAGGAGGGGGCAATCACCGCTTCCCTGGGCAACCTATGCCAGTACCTCACCACCCTCATCGTGAAGAATTTCTTCCTAGTGTCTAATGTAAATCTCTCCCCTTCCAATTAAAAGCCACTCCCCTTGTCCTGTCACTACTTGCCCTTGTAAAAAGTCCCTCCCCAGGTTTCCTATAGCTCCTTCAGGTCCTGGAGACCGCTATGAGTCTTCCCCAGAGCCTTTTCCAGGCTGAACAAGCTGTCTTAGTTTAGATGAAAACTAAACACAAACCCAACTGCCTCAGCCTGTCCTCGTACCAGAGGTGCTCTAGCCCTGCTTGCCCTCAGCTGCACTCCTCTCTCTTTGGCTGGAGCACCTCTGCTATGAGGACAAGCTCAGAGAGTTGGGGTTGTTCAGCCTGGAGAAGAGAAGGCTCCAGGAAGACCTCGTAGCAACCTTCCAGTACCTGAGGGGCCTACAGGAAAGCTGGGGCCAGGTTGGATGTGGCCTTGAGCAGCCTGGCCTGGTGGGAGGTGTGAGGTGTGCCTGCCCATGCCTGGCAGGTTGCAACTGGATGATCTTAAAATTGCCTCCCAACCCAAACCATTCTATGATTCCGTGACACTTCCTGCGAGGCTCCCCTGCTTCCCTCTCCTTCCCCTTCCACACTCAGGTGCTCTTTGCCGTAGCAGCCACGCGGCCTGTGTGTTTCCCTGTCCCCCTCAACCCGCCCCAGCCCCGCGGGAGGGAGGCAGGGCCCAAGGCGACGAGCCAGCGGGCTGCTGCCACACCCTCAGGAGACGCCCGTGCTTGGCCACCCGGGCGGACTAGGCAGGACTAGGCCGGCGCGGCCCGAAGCTCCCGCCACAGCCCCGCGGGCCCGGCAGGGCCCAGGGCGGGCGGTGCGCTCTGCCCCTCAGCCCCGGGCAGCGCGGACTCCTGCGGGCTGCCGCCGAGGCGCTGCCGGCCGCTGCCTCTCGCCATGGAGCCAGGGGGCGGCCCCCGCGGCGCGGCCGCCGCTGCAGGTGGGTCAGGGAAGCCCTGCGGGAAGGGAGGGAGGCAGCGGCCCCACCGCCGCGGGGCGTCACGGAATCAGGGTGACCAGAGATGGAAGGGACCCACAGCATCACCGAGTCCAACTCCTGTCCCTGCACAGGGCACTCCCAACATTCACACTGTGTGTCTTGAGGGCATTGTCAGGCTTGGTGCCGTGACTGCTTCCCTGGGGAGCTGTTCCAGTACTTCGCCACCCTCTGGGTGAAGAACCTTTTCCCTAATGTCCAACCTAAACCTCCCCTGGTACATCTTCCTGACATTCCCTCGAGTCCTGTCATTGGTGACCAGAGAGAACAGATCAGCGTCTGCTCCTCTTGTGAGGAAGCGGCAAACTGCCTTGAGGTCTTCCCTCAGTCTCCTCTTCCCCAGGCTGAACAGATCAAGCGTCCTTGGGCTGCTCCTCCGGCCGCCGCTCTGGGTCCGTTTGGGGACATCCTTGGCGTTTGTAATCACACATCCTTGGGCGTCAGAGGTCCGGAGGGTGCCCGAGGTGCAGAGGGGGCCCAGTGCCCTGGGGTCTCCATGCGGGCAGTGTGGAAAAAGGCTCGTTTTATTAGATTTTGTTTGGAAGGAAGTGACAGCCTTTGCATGCAAGTAGCATTGCTTTATTTTATTACTATTATCATTGAAGAATATAAGCTATGAATGACTTTTGACTATATTTATTCAGATTCTTAGTTTTCTGATACGTTACAAATCTGAACAGATTTTTTTTCTGCTCATTTCACCCAAGTCACAAGTCAGAACAGCACATTGTTTCAAAGTTGTGTTGGTTAGGTCTTTGAATTCAATGAATGTTGTTAGTGCTCTGCTTGTTAAAATAAGGATGCATTAAGTATGCAGACATGAGAGAAAAGAGCTATCAAAGAGTTATCAAAGAATTATCAAAATTTTTATCCGCAACTGATAATTTCTGTTGTCAATTATTGTTTCTGATCATGGTGTCCTTAGGAAATTAGAAACTGTAGTGCTCAGTTTCCTACATTTTTCTTAATAACTGATGGAAGAAATTAATGATCGATTTTCATGAGGTTCAACAAGGTCGAGTGCAAGGTCATGCACCTGGGTTGGGGTGATCCGCGGTTTCAATACAGAATGGAGGATGATGTGATTGAGAGCAGCCCTGTGGGAAGGACTTGGGGTTGCTGGATGACAATGTGTTCTTGCAGCCCAGAAGGCTAACCGTGTCCTGCACTGCATCAAAAGAAGCATTCCAGCAGGTCAAAGGAGGTGATTCTTCCCCTCTACTCCGCTCTCATGAGACACCACCTGGAATATTGTGTCCAGTTCTGGAATCTCCAACATAAGAAGGGATATAGAACTGTTGGAACAGATCCAGAGGAGGCCACATAGATGATCACAGGGCCGGAGCACCTCTCCTATGAGGACAGGCTGAGAGAATTTAGGTTCAGCCTGGAGAAGAGAAGGCTCCAGGGAGCCTTCTAGTACCTGAAGGGGCTACAAGAAAGCTGGGGAGGGACTTTTTACAAGGGCAAGTAGTGATAAGGTGATAGAATGTGGTACTTCTAGACATTTCACTAATCCAGCACATTAGAAAAAAGACAATTAAAAAAACCTGTCAAGTGATTCTGTTCAGAAAAAAAAAAGGCAGAAAATTCCAAACCTGGAAAGAGTTAATCTAAGCATATAATTATGGGAGTATCAATATACTGGTGGTACCTTAAATTGAGAGTTTAGACAGTTTCAAATGAGAGGAAATAGTTTCCTCTGGTAATCTCACTGAATAATGATGCACAGTAACTTCATGAGGGGCCAGACTGGTTGTGTTATGCTTCTTTAATTCTGGGCATACTTGATGCTTCCAATGTGTTTTACTTTACACCTACATTCTATTTTGTTTGTGCATGGACAATGTTTAAATATTCACAAGGTTAGTCTTAAAAAAATTATCCATAATTCTTGGATTTTTTTTGAAAAAGCTTGGGTTTTTTTCAAGGTTATTAAAAAACCCTCAGATTGCAAACTTCTTTTAAAAGATGTTGATTTTAGCCTTGCAGAATTTCTCATTAGTTAGGCACTTAAGTAGTTTTTTGAAGGTCTGTACTTTAGCTGCCTTTGGTGCATCAACTCATTGCCTTGAAGCTGTTTGCCCACAATACATGTATGTGCATCTGATCTAGTCATCTGTAATCTGGAGAGGGAAACAACAGTTGCTGGGTCATGACTGTACTTCATCACAAAGTAGGTGTACAGTTCACTTGGCTTATTTTTATCATTAGAAATCTCTCTTTCTGCCCATTGATCATAAAGCAAGTCTAGACAGTGAGCTTGGCTGTAGCCTTCTAAACTGTATTTTTGTAGTTAAGAGGAGTTAAATCCTACTTCTAAAATGTTACTGAAATCCTGAGGGATTATGTGTGCATATGTTCTTAAACGCTATGAAATGGTTATAATTGGGGAATGTTAAAAAGCTCTAATATATTTTTTCAGTTCATTAATGTTATTTGCTTTTGAAGAATTTATATGACTTGATTTTAGAAGCTAAAATTATTTAAAAGCTAAATTTTTTGAAGAAATAAATCATGTTACGTTTTAATCAAGTTTTCTTGTGCTTTAGACATAATATTTTACATATTTATTATTTTCAGTATCAGTTAAGCATCTCGAGTCCATTTAGAAAGATATACACTGGAAGTATTGTTTAGATTTGTGGTAGTAAATCCAATTTTTTCCCTCAGTAAATATGTCCACATTACATATGTTTGTGTATTATGAGTATGAGATGTTTAAAACTGACACTGTGGAGTAGCCTTAGTTTAATATACATTTTTACAGTAAAAGGTACTTAATTGGAACACAAGGCATACTTTAGGCCATCTTGATTATCTAGCTGTCCCATTATCATTATTTATTATGTACACAAAAGATAGTGTTATGTTAGGCATACCAATTAAATCAAGTTTATTTTAGTGTCGCTTAATGTTATGGCCTTCTGTGCCTGCAGCTCAGCCCAGTTCCGCTAGAGCACTCACAGCCTTTTGTGTTCCATTTTGTGCTCCATTATAATAAGTCAATATCTGGGTTGCTATTCTGTAATGCAGAATAAGGTTACAATGATGTGAATATTTTTTTCAGCTTTCTCTCTAGTATGCAATTGACAGACTAGTTAAACTAAAAAGCATGGCAACGAAAACAGCTTTTCCTCTTATATTTGTGCCATTAAAGACAGACTGTAAACATACAACTGAATTTTGGATGTTGGTTACATACTGTTACTTAGGAATGACTGAAGATTTTTAGCTGTGTAGTAGTGGTGAATGGCAATTAGTTTCCATCTTGACAAACCCTTTTTACATCCCTTCTGTTTTCAAATGGGAAGAAAACTGAGCCCTTGAATGGCCTGGATGTTAAATGAGTTACAGTCTATTTTGTGTCTTACTCTATTAATTTTTAAAATGTTCAATCCTGGATGATAATGATCTGAATAACAAGTAAATGTCCTGTTGTAAGCAATAAAGTTCTGTCTGTGACATTTGCAGAAATTTCTTCCATTATTATCCATTAATTTCATGGGCAAAGTCTAATTTTTAGTAGTGCCTAATGATCATGCCCAAGGTGTGCAGTTCTGTGACGTGAATGAGTGTTACTCAAATGTTGAATTATTTCAAACAAGTTTAGTCTTTGGTGTTATTTTGAGGTGCCTTATAATTTTAAATAGCAGTTTAACTTAGTCCCCTTCCCCTCATTGTTCTGTGAATTCCCTTTTTCTAAGGTAAGCCAGGAAACTATATGTAGCACTGAGAGAAGTAAATTATCTGATATTATTCACCCCCTTTACCCATGAACACCCCCAAAAGACTTCTTAAAAGCTCTAGAGCTGAGGATTCACCTGTGCAAACTGATTAGCTCATCCCGTGATGGCTCAGTGCAGCATTCTGTGACATTCCTGTGGATAGGGGAATCCAGAGCTGGATGAGTGGTCCAGGAGCTGGGGGTGGCTTATCCCAAGATGTCTGGTTTTTTTCCTGAGAGAGCAGTATATTTTGATCTTACTGCAAACTTAGCTGTACCCCTTTCTAGGTTAATCCTGTTTGGAAAGTCAGTTCCTCTAGTTCATGTGTACTGCAAAGAATAATGAAGAGATCATCCCTGCACTTCTGTTATAGACTGAAAATTACTGGTTTCCCTTGTCAGCCTGTTGTTGACACTAGTGCAATTCTGGCATGAGGTAGAAAAATCCAAATAGCAACCATGACTATTTATTACCTCTTGAAACTTAATTTGGTGGTGTACACAGCCATGAAAACAACTGCTACGCATTCAGGGGCTGGGCTGTTCAGTTGTGTGTAGCTAACGGTGAAAAAAGAGACAATGAAGAGGTAAGAGGCAGAAAAGTTTATTCTGAAACCTAAAAGAGTGCTAAGGAAGGAAGGGATGCTTTTGTGCAAGTAGTGGTCTTGCAGAATTGTCTTTGTTCATTGAAGATGTCACGTGCTTGACCTCAGCCTGCAGCCTTTCACAACATGTTATTGGTATGAAAGTAGGGACCACTAAATGGCAAGATGCATAAACAGCCCTTTTGTGGAGTTGTTTGTGGAGTTTTTTTGAAAGTAGGAGATTTTATAGCTTGTTAAAATGACTTTAATGAGTGATTTAAGTTTAGATGCAAGTTTCATGGCTTTAATGGATGTTTTCGGTTTTTCCATAACAATGAATTATTTAAATTGTTTAGGGTTTTTAATCAATAATGTGAAAACTTTGACCTTTGGAAGAACATCAAATATATGAAGTTTCTGACTGAGAAGAAAACAAACTAAATAGGCGATCATCTGAAATTGGTGTTTTCTCTTTTTTTTTCTAATTAGTGAGAATTATTTCCTCTTCACATGTTGCAGACAGTGTCAAAACCAAGATGAGGCTTACCAGAAAGGTATCTTGCTGTAGTTAATGGTGTGATATGAGCTGCTGCGTTGAATCCAGTTGCAAAACAGTGGAACTGACAGGTCGATGGAGTCGGGTAGTGCTTATGAATCAGATTTACTCTGGTTCTTTCTGTTATCCAGTTTGTATCTAAGGCCCTCAAAGGATCTTACACCATCTCTTAGTTTCCCTTGGTTGTCTAACACAGCGCTGTACGGGACAGTTCATGACCTCTTTCATAATTATTTCAGCAGCTGAATAATTATGCAGCAGCTGAAATCTCGGCAGGACTGTGGGTCCTTTACCCTCTCCCTACGTGAGAGTTACAAGGCTGGAGAGAGGAGGAGGTCTCTCTCGAGTAGGAAATCTGGAGACCCAGTCCTGTTTGACAGTGACGTTAGCCAATCCTGTCCTCTGAGTGCACTTACAGTATCAGGTTGTGTATTGAAGGATTTGCATAGGAAACTTGTCACCAGATAGTATCTGTTGTCAGGGTGCAGCATCCTGTTTCTAGCACAGCTTGCAAGGGGTTGCTGGTTCCCTCCTTAACACTGAATAAACACACAAGTGGAGCTTTGTTAGTAAGTAGTTATTCTCACTCAGTAACTTGGCTACCAGATGTTGTTTGATTGATAATTCTTGATCCTTTCAGTTTCTGTTCGACATATTTTGGCACTAGCAGCTAGGATTAGACTGGTGACTTCTTTCAGCTCTTGGCCTGGTACCATTTCCAGTCAAGGAAGATTTCTAGTTTGATTCTAAACCTTTTTTCTGCCTAACCATCGGTGTCATTTCTGTGCTGATATTAGCAAAAATATTATTGATAAACTCTGTAGCTACCGATGTGCTTTTAGTGGAATGCATTCACATTTGTTGGTCTTTGCTGCAGCAGTTACTGAGAGCAACAGATTGCTGTGCAGGTTTTGCTAATGCACAATTGGCCAGCATCCCCATATTTCTAACTGGATTTAGAGTTGCGGGCTGAGATTTGTTAAAGATTTCAAAAGAGAAGAGAGATGGTGATAGTGACAGTAATAGGAAGGATGTGAAAGAGCTGTATGTTCTCTATAAAATCTTTAGGAAGAACACTTTCTGGAAATATAGACAGGTATATTACTATTTGGCATTAATTACTTGGTTTTAAACAAAAGATTTTGAGATTCCAACAGAATTACTTCTCCAAAAACTGCTTTGATTGTGTCTTGTTCCTAAGAAGAATCAACTTTGTGGTCTGTACGGCCTTTTTGTGTTTTAAAACAATGTATTTACAAGTAATTATTCCAGAAAAGGATTCTTTTTCTCTAGAGTAAGAGTACCTCATTAAACTCATTCACTCCTGAAGTAAGTCTGTATAAGATGTTAAAGAGGAAAAGGCCTTCCTCAAAATTCATATTTCATTACTTAACTGTATGTTCTAAGTATTAAAGTGGAATGTTTTTTAAGATTTTGATGATTGTGATTCAATGCAAAATTAGGTAAGATACCATGGTTTATGTGATGTATTAGAAAATAACATTTTGGCGTGTTGAGGGTGAAAGAACCTTTTGCTTGTCTGTGTTGTATTATTGGCATGTGCACTAAGGATTTTGCTTTGCTTAAAATATAGTAGCCCCCTGTAAAACAAAGTAGCAAAGTGACTCTTTAGTTTCCTAATAAGTGGTGAAAAAGCACTACTAAAGTAGCATTTCACACTTCTACATTTCTTTGAGCTGTAAAAATTCAGCCTTAGCTATTCCAATCCAGTTCCTTTTCATACTTGTCTATTTATTAGATTATCTTTATTAGGGATTTTTTTTTTTTACTTTAAATCGCTGGATTTATAGTTATGGGCTGAGATTTGTGAAGCACGTAGTGGTAAAGTACCAGTGATCAAACAGCTAACTTTAACTTTTCTTTGTAATAGTATGTCATGTGAATAGAAATAAACAGAGCTTGATAGAAAAGAAGGTATTGATGTTGGCTGTCTGGTGATAAAGGCACTCAAAACATTCATGAAATGCTGGAATTAAATACCATCCTCTGACCCATATCGGAATGTTGGTCCTTCGGCAACTTCCCTGAATGTCATGTGAAGGAACACGTTAGTACTGACAAAACATGTTGTATACCAAAAAGTGAGTCTTTATTTGGCCTTTTTTCAAGAGGAAGGTGAATCATAAAGTTTTTGCAAAGTAGACTGTGGAGATATCAAAATGATAAACCGGCAGTGAAAGCCATTTGTAAGACATCTTTCTATGTGCTTTAATTTGTACCTCTGCTCTGCAAAGGAACTGTGTAATAATGGAGCTTGACAGACACTGAGTAATGTCTGGGTGAAACCTCTGTTAGGAAGACAAAATAATCATGGGAGCACCTTTCTGGTTCAAAGTCAGAGATTTTGGATACCTTACAGTTATTACTTCCTCTTCTTTCAGTGTGGTTCCAGGTATTTAATTTTATTCACAACTTTGAAGGCAGTTCAGTGGCTTGCATGGTTCTATATTTGTAGAACATATTCTTTGATATATAAAGCAAACAAGAGTCTTTCATCAGTTTGTTGTCCCACAGATGTGTTGGTCCTTTAAGGCTGAGAGAGTTAACTTTTGCTTTTTGCTGGAATTCTTAGGTATGGGTGGAAAGGTTGTTTGCAGTAGATTTTTTACAAGTAAGGAATTTTTCAAAAACTTCCATTTCTTTAATTTATAACGGTTTTAAACAATGGGTGTGGATAGTATAGCATAGTTTCTATGGGCTTGCTCTTTCATTTGCTTTAAGAGTACACTTGTAGCTTAGACTAGATGTTTTTGCCCCTGACACAGGGCAGGAATTTACTGTTCCAAGTGGAGAACAATAGCCTAAAATATAGCTGTAGGTAGGTAGATCCCAAGGAATTTTTGCAGTCTTATCCTTTATGTTCTGTGCACTGCGAAGTGTAACTGACAGCTGTGTCAGAATGGACAGTGTGCAAGGAACATACAAGAATTGTTTGTGCATTTCAGAAGTATTTGAAAGGGGAAAGTACTATTTAAAAGGCAAATGCTTTTTCTGAGTGCCTCTAATAGATAAATTAATAAGTGATGATTTATGATTTACTGCCCAAAGTTGAGGAGAACCAAAGAAGAAATCAACTTAGTGATAGCAGGTGACCTGCTGAAGGGATAACATAAAATACTTTATTTAAATCTGTGCTGTGACTCAATGCAATTTATTACAGTGCTTAGCCTGCAGTTTTCTTGGATAACAAGAAAGAATAGTATTATGAACAATTTATAGATGTCAAGGCCAGGACAAAAGCATAGGAAGTGATTTTTTTCTTTTTCTGGAAGTAATATTTTTTACAAATACAGAGAACTACTGAAGGAAAATTTTGTGAAATTACAAAAAATATAACTTTTCTAATTAATTGGGCTGGATAGTATTAATTATGATTAATTTCATTTTTTTCCTTTTTCTGTTCCTAGATCCTGTGCTGTTCACCATAAAATAATCATCTAGATAATTATATTCTTTTTCTGATTCCTATAATCCCTTTTGCCCTGTCCTCACTGTTTTTAACAGTGTTTTTACCTTACTAGCCACTTGCATCACATTGAAGCTGTCTACGTAGACATTTCTGCAGGCTTGAGGCTAAATGCAGAGCTTAGAACTGCAAGTTCAGCAATGTCAGGTGTCCAAAACCAGAAACTAACAACCTCAGAAGTTTTATCTATTGAGCACTAGAACTTTTTGGTACACTTCCAAGAAATTGTATGTATTTTGTTCAAGCTAGGTATAAATAACCCCGTATGCATTCTTTAGTCATGAGCTTAGGATTTGGGGGCTTTTTTGAGGTAAATGTTATATTTTCATATTTGTTTTAGTGAAGTTAACATTTGCATTTAAACTTCTGCTAGGATAAACCTATTTGAAGTGCTTTCTATTTCTGCAGTTATTCTCAAACACTGCCTGAATTTTATTGTTACAGGTGGAATGCAGCTCATATATATTTTATTCTCACATTGTGCACAGATGCTTATATTTCTCCTCTTCTCCTTAATGATCGAGGAATGCACTAGAAATAAAATGGTTGAACAATTTTCAAAGCCAAGAAAATACATACATAATTTCCTCAATACAGTCATAGCAAAGTTACTCTTTTGTTTTCTGTTTTTCTAATGCAATAGAAATCAAAGGCAGAGGAGAAAATCAAGTTTGGTATTTGAAAATATCAAAATTGGCATTGGCTTTTGCAATTATCCACTCAAAACCACCAGCGAAGAGTTGCAAAGAATACACAGAGCACCTTGCCAAAACTGTATCTGAACAAGATTTTGGATGGAAATCGAAAGTTGAAATGCTGGAAGCTGAAGTCCTTCGATTACGGCAGGAGCTTCTTTTGAACAAGATCTGTCCAAGATTCTGCTTGGAAAATGGTAAGTTTCTGAAATAATTTCTGACTATGTTGCAGTAGGAAGGAAACAAACAGCTTTCATGTTGCCTGCACCATTTCCTGTACCTAGATATGACAGTCTTCAGTGTATAGCTTTCTGTTTTTCCCAGAGCTCTGGAGTAGTAGAACACTTAATTAATTTGTAATGGGACTGAGGTCAAGAATTTGATGCTTATGCAGAAGTTACATTTTTAACTTTCAGAATCAATATGTATCATATGAAATAATTCCAGACTAAAATTGTCAATCAAAACATTAGTCTATAACCTTGGATGTACTAGTTTATAAGAATATTGATGTACCCTATTTACATCACTTTAATGATGCTTAAAATCATAATTTAAGTCTAATGTGCTGAAACAATGAATCCCTAATATGTACAACAGGAGGGCTGGGCAAACAAAAGACTAAATGTCTGCTATTTCTGTCAGTGTATTTAGGTTGGATAGTGTGAATATTTATTATGACATGATAAAATATTCTGAGTCTGATACTGTAGGATTCAGGAAAGCTGTTAGTTAAAGAATATTGAAAAAAAGACCCGCTCACACAGCACTGTTTCTCTGACTTATGCATGTGGAATGAGTCACTCTCACTTTGCAAGATAAATGGCACAGGATGAGCTTGGAAATTAGGCAGTGGAGGATGTCTGTAGGTTCTGGGGCGATATTTCCCTGGGATGTGGAGGGCAACAGACTCTGGGCTGAAGGAGTGAGACAGTTCACTATTAAGGGGATCTATACAATCAAAATGTATAGCTGGCTGCTTTCTGACTAGAGATTTTTATGAAGTTCCTAGATAAAAAACTTGATGGGGCTTTACTGGAATGCTTTTATACTGCAATAGCTTCTTTATTGCCTTGTGAAAAGGTTTCTGGATTCTAACTTTGACTGAATGAGTGGATGTATTAGACTTTAGCTCAAAGCTCTATTTTTTTTTCTTTTTAGTAATAGATCTTTCTCTCTATAGAATTGATTTAATGACTATTTATACTCAATTATTACTGGTGTGTCTGTTCTTTGCAACATGGTCCAAACGTGAAGTTTATTTAAGAGTAAGAGTAACTTTCAAGCTGCTGTTTGCAACAGGTGTCTTAATGTTGTGAAAAACTGGTTGCATATGATGCATATGATCAGGAGAGATTAATTGACATGTAATGTCTGGAGAGGATATTCTAATTGTGGATTAAGCAGAACATGTCGAACACTAGAAATGACGTCAATTCATCTGCAACTTCTGTGTTCCAAGTCTAGTCTTTTAAAGTTTCTTTTCTCTGTGCTGTTGAACTGAGCCAAAGAAAGCTCTTTTAGTTGTGAGATAGCCAGAAAAAGGCAACTGTCCCTGGTGAATAACATCTCTTCCAAAGATGTTAATTTTCATTGCCCTAGTCACAATGAGGTTTGTTCACAGACCTAAAATGTGATAAATCTTGTCTAATATTAGATATCTACAGCTGCATTAAACTTTCCGTGCTTTTGATCTACAGGGAAATAGCATACTTACTCTATAGCTTATGGTTCATTTGACCCATTGTGATATTCACTAGTATGGATATGGTCAGCTGACCACAAAGGACATCCCTCTCCATTCTGTTAGCAACAGACTGACTGACTTAGAAAAAGTTCCATGATTCCCAAATCACTTCAGTACCCTGCATTTCATAGATAGCTCTTTTTATTTTTTATCGTCTCAAAAACTGGTTCAAACATACTTCGGGTAGCTGACCAAGTGTCATTTTTCAGTAAAGTCAAACTTTACTTTCAATCTATGTTTAGTTAATTGAATCATAAATAATAGAGATGAGTATGTGGTATCTATAATCCTTCTATATTCTTTCCGTTTCTCCAGGGTACAAACCCAACACTACTAATTTGAAGGATTAGTTTGTAGATGCTTTTCCCTTCAAATGTTTGTTTATATTTATGTTTGCACTGTTGAAAAACCTGTTAGACAGAAAAACTTCTGATAATCTATGGGAGTTCACGTCAGCCCTGCCTGTATCACATGCTGTCCGAGGGGAGTACAGCGTAGCCTTCCCCTTAATTTTCTCGTAACCACTTGGGTGTGAGAAAGCAAAATGTGTGTAAAATCTGAACTGTATCATAATTTCTGTTTCTTCATACAGGTTTTCCTTAACATCAGTAGCATACATTCAAGCTCTTGGAGTCTAACTTTGAGATGGCCATTTTTTTTTTTGATATTTCTTTCTTTTGAGTGGGTTTTGTTAGGCATTTTTTGGTGGGTTTTGTGTTTGTTTTTTTTTCCTCCAAACCTTAGCATGACTTGTGAAGTCTTCTGATAATGGATTTGAAAAGATTATGTTCTTCATCAGACAGATGTAACTGCTGAGTGAGCTTTCATGTGTATAAATGCATTGGAGAGAAATAATCAGTCTCTTGCTTTTGAGTAATGTGAGGTCATTACTGATACCTGATGAGATATCTGTTGGTAAGATCTGTACACTCTCCTGGTGATCAAGTTGACAACGTTATTAATATCAGAACACTTGCGGTTGACATTTAGAGGGAGATGGTCATAGAAGCAAAACTTATGCGAAACAGAGGCCATTCCACCACTGACATCTGCTCTGTGCAAAAAAATTTCCTCTTGTGTGTTGTGACAGTTTTGAGATTTTTCAAGCCCACGGAGATCAGAAGCTAAAGGGCAGCTGCCACTGAGATAAGAAGACACAAGGAGCCTGGATCTAAGTTGTAAGAAAAAGTGATATAAGTGGTGTTCCATCCTTCCCATCTGAAGGCTGAGGATGTTCTGCTTAAAGTAATGAAACCTCTTAAAATATTTCAAACCCTCATATTTTCTTTGACTTTCTTGTATTCTGCTTAACAACACCATAGACGCAACAATAACAGGGTTTCAAAAATCCACCAGTGGAAAATATCATGCAGTAAGGATCAGATACTGCGTTTGTGTCTGCTGCTACCTGTTGAGAGCTGAAGAGTTCGAGTCCTTCAGCCAAGGTTCACTTTGCAGCTATATCTTCCCTGCTCTGCATTCTGAGCTTTCCTCTCCCACCTACTGTTTGTAATAATAATAGTAGATATTTCAGAGGCTTCAGGGAAGATTAGAGACTGCTCATGGAGTTTTATTTCCCTGATGAGATAAATTTGTAAACTCTTTGAAGCCTGTTTTCTTCTCCACATGAAGTTGCAACCAGTATAGACGTGCAAGCATGTGAAGGAGAAAGAACTAAGTGTCCATTTTTAAAGTTATGTTGTCTAAATTATTTTTGTCCCACCTAACTAGTTCTTTGTCCTCAGAGAATCTTAAAAAGTTAGAGTTCCTCTCTGAGGGAGAGGAGGGGAGGAGCATGCTTTGCTACAGTTAGAGGGTTGGGTAGTACGGATTGTTACAGTTTAATGTGTTGTTTATTAAATTACTGTGATATATATTCATGAACCGTGCTGTGTCTGAAAGTTAGTGTACAGCTGTCTTTCTGAATGCAAGGACACTGGCATTCCTTTTACATGGTGGTGCTTTTAGCTGTATGTCAGCCAACCAAGGAGGAAGATAAGCAAATCTTTTTGAAGTTGTCTTTTCATTATTTTTCACCTGGCCAAGTTCTGTCCTGACAGCTATGCCCATGGGTGGTAAAAAATCAATCTTCATATTAATCAGAGTTTCTTTTTGCCTTTCTTTGATTCAGATTGAAATTTCATAGAAAGGGGAGAGAAAATTGTTGTTGTTATTCCAAGAATAAGACTTTAAAATATTTGAACGTTCTTTTGTCACTTCACTTTGGAGCTACATGAAAAGACAAAGGGTCTTACAAAGCACTGATGAATTGACAGATTCTTGGATTGAAGTACCTGTCCTCAAAGACAAATTCCTTAGCTGTTAGCAGCTCATCAAATCAACAATGATATTGCTTCTTGGCAGCCTCTGTTAAAGAGATCTGAAAAGCCTGCAGCTGTTGCTCCAGCCTAAGAAGGCATAAATGCAATACTCTACCCTTTTTTGCCAAGTACGTATTTTAGGAATGACAATTTAGAGGATACTGCCATGGTTGCTTTAGGCTGATACTCTTAAAGGGTTCCAAATCAGTCACCCAGTGTATATTTTTAGCTGAACTTGTACGGAATATGTGTTCTCCCTTCCTTAGCTTCACCTTCAGTTTTGGTTCATATTATTCTCTTCTGATACAGTGGATAGGAATTTACTGAATGCTTGCACCACTAATTAAAAAAAAAAAATCAGATTTTCTCCTCTGCCTTTTTTAGAATTAGTATATTCTTCCTTTTATGTGAGGTCTGACACAAAAAGCTGAGACTAACCCTATAGCTTGGGAACCAAGAACAGGAGGGGAGAAACGACGAGACGGTTACAGAAAATGTTCTAACCTGTTACAGTGAGACAAGGCTCAACTCAATCATGTCACTCAGTAAAAGTGGATGTGCGTTCAAATATAGATGTTTTCTTACCCTCAGTCAGAAATGTTGGTGTGCACCAGCCCACAATGCTTTATATGTGAAGCAGCTTTTAGCTAGTAACTAATTCCCAAAGATCAAGTCGGTGCTCAAATGAACCCAGTTTTTGCTGGTAGAAGATGTGAAAGCAAAACTAATGGAGATCTTCAACAGCCTTTCAGAAATGATCTGCAGAATTGCTTTGAATGTTGGCAGCGTTGTGTGCAGCTGTTTGTCAACTCAAAAGGAAACTATTTTGAAGGTGTTCATAATTATTTTTCTTAATTTATTGAATAGAAAAGTTTAGGCATAGTCTCAATTTTTGGTGTTGGACCCTCTAAATTACTCACAGTAGAATTTCGTTCTGCCATGCTCTGAAGTCCCCTCCCTGTGTTCTTAGCTTCCACCACAGCATATGGCTGCCAGCTCACCCGACCACAGTGTGTCTGGGTGTTTAAGGAAATGCTGAACTCTGAGTCAGAATGTTATTAACGCGAGTGATTTTTAACTGAGTCTTGAGGCTGTGTTTGACTTTTCAGGAGACTGTCGCCTAAAGTCTACTTCCTGTGTCAAGACATTTGAAGCAACTTCTCTCTCTTTAGGGAGTAAGAATCAGAGACAAAAAGAATTTTGTATCTCCTGCTTAACTCTTGAACTTGGTGTGTTTCTTGAGTCATTTAATTGTACACATAGAAAAAGGGACCAATTTCCTTAGTAGATTAATAGGAATGAAGACACTTCGCTCCCCTTTGTTCTTGCTGGACTTGCTGCCAAAAGCAGAAACATATAGAATTGGAACCAACCAGGTCATCAACTGAAGTAAAACTGTTTAGAAATGATACACAGCTCCAGTTTATCAGCAGTCTTGTTTAGGACCACAGAATGCAGCTGTTTTTCCACTTCCCTTAAAGTCATGGTTTGTGTGGTTCTTGTTCAGTAGGGAGAGGCAGAAACTCTGGTTGTTCAGCCTAAACCTTCAGCATTTCCTTGGTAAGCAAAAGAGGGCTCAAATAAGTCCCGCTCTGATGAGAGAAGGCAGAGTGATAGCCAGTCAAAATATTTTCTGAATGATTTCAAACCTCTGAAAGGGCAAAACTCTCAGCCGTGACTTAAATAATTTAATTTGTGATGTTTCCTCTGCCCGCTTACATTAAAGGGGATGATGTGAGAACATGATTGATAATAGTTTTGTAAGCTCATTTTTCAAAGATAAACCAATCAGATGAATTCAGAAACATCAGACCCCAAAATGTGTGGATTCCTCAGTGAATATGTTATCTGCAGCCTCATAAAGGAATATTCCTTATTAGTGGGGTGAGCAGCAGTCCAAACCAGACTGAATAATAATGATAAAAACATTAGTCTATTAGGAGAAATTTATTCCCTCCCCAGAAAGAAGATTAAATAGTGTGAAATGTTTATAGCTGCCCTGAATTGGGCTTAGCAAAAATTTTGGTTCCAATGGCATGGTAGTAAAGGAGACGAGTATAAACTAGAATTTTCAGGTTGTTATGGTTCTGTTTGTGTAAAAGCTATTACTTCAGGTCAGTATGTTTGAATAACCTGCTGTTATAGATTGCTGTGTCCTGTCATCACTTTTTCCCCTCTGGTATTTGACGGGAAGCAAAGAAAGTAAAAGAACAATAGTTGCAGAGGAATTGTCAACATCTGAGGAGTATCTTGGACTTCTTTAATTTCTAGCTTCCTTTTTCTTGTGGTGGCCTTCTCCCTGTGCAGATCCATAAGGGCAGCCCAGTCTAACTAAGTGTCATCTCAGCATATTCTCTAAGACATGATGGTGTCAGACAGGTAGTACTTCAAAAATGAACTGTCATTTGACATCTTAAGTGTACTAGCGTACTATGCTTTTGCCAGCAGTACTAATGCAAGTAGGCAGCATTGCAAGTAATGTCACACAACCTAAAAAGTAATTTATTTTTTTAGCAGGGGAGCAGGGAATTGAGAACAGATATTTGAGATGACAAAAATGAAGTTAAAATGTGTTTAGCACAGATTTATGGGAATATGACTCTTGGAATATGATGATGAGATAAATCTGTTTCCCATAATTGTAGTGTCACAATGGGGAACTTTATGAAAGCTGAGGCCTTTTCAGGATAATTAAATAAGTTAATTTGCAATCTGGAAAAAGCACCAGCTGGAGTGTAATGATTCATTGAAGTCTCAGAATACTGCTCCTTCCATAGATAACAGGTCTGTTTTGATTGTGGAAACTTTCTCCCTTTGAGAGCAGATGCCATCTAACTTAACCGATGGCATTGCTGCAGCTGTTCTAAGCACGTAGTTGTGGAAAAGGGACTCAAGAAGCATTCTTTTTCTTTCCAAGATTCTGTACAAGGAACCCATTCTGAGGCAAAACCAACCTAATTGTCCCAGAAAGAGAAAAGGGCTGTTATTATTTTTAAATTCCTTGTATAGATCAAGTTCCTGATAAGATACATAGTGGTTTTAGGAATAATGTTCATAAAAGCAAGTGGGATTCATAATTTAGTGTAGATTCATTTCCTTTCTTCTGAGTAATAGAATTATAGATTTGGGAAAACTGAATGATTATGGTAAAAATCGGTTATGAAGTGGAAAACCTCTTGCCTATAAGTCTACTGTAGGGAACTAAGGATCAGTCAGTTTTTTCTCTGGAAATACAGAATTGCGGAATTCTTGAGGTTGGAAGAGATCTTGTCCAACCCCCTTGTCAAGCAAGGCAAACCATGTCCAGACAGCTGCTGAGTATGTCTACTCCACAGTCTCTTTGGGCAACCTTAACCTAACTCAAACTTAGATTTGAGTTCCTCAAGCAGATCTTTGTGGTCTTCTGGAAAAAAAGTAAAATATTTATACCATGTTGTCTCATACTGTTGGCCTCAGGCCATCGATCCAGCCTGTCAAGGTCCCTTAAGCAGATCCTTCCTACCCTCAAGCAGACCTCATTTCAGCCTTCAGCTCATTACAGTTGCACCCAGATCATTGCTATCTGCATTGACTGATACTTTTGTCTCTTAGCGAAGCTCAGTTTGTTGATGATGTAAGGCATTTTTAAGACGATTTAGTACTTCCAGTTAAGTACTACCAGTTCAGACAGGTAGTCTTCACTGGTAACATTAAATTACTTAATACCTTGAAACATCTGCTCTCTACCTTAGAACTCCAATTTCAGTCATCGTATTGAGTTGGTCAATATTGTAGAGCATATATTAGATCTTCTGTCATGAAAGCTGTGAGATGAACATTAACTGACCCAAATCTGTATATTTATCACCTGATTATTGATCTGTATCTTTACGGCACATATTCTTTATTGACTTGAACTACAGTACATTTGTGCTGTATTCTAGAGAAATCCCCTAAAAATGAGTATTTATATCCTCAAAATCCTTCTCAGTTCTTACTGAATTCTAAACATTTAGATGCTTCATGTAAGCAAAATCCCTAACAAATTAAAGTATATGCTTCTAAGCCTTCCGAGTCTTAAATCCTGACATTGAACAATTAATTGAATTTTAGAATTTTATATACTCGGTCCTATATTCATTGCTGTGAAATTATTCCTTAATGGGACAAAGCATGTCAGCATGAAATACTTTAGCTTTAAACAGAAATGCCTTTTATAAAAAAAATATGGAAATGCAGAAGCAAAATGTGGGATACACAGCTTCTAAAATTTCTTTATTATTATTTTTTTCAGTATTATTCCAAAATGTTCAAATATGTGACACATGTATGTGTGAGAAGTTTGACTTGGTTCCAAATCAGGACATCAATGATGTGCTGAACACAGAGAAGTTCATGAGGGAGGAGAGAAAGTTTCTTTTTCTCAACCAGCCAGCTTGCTTAGTAATGAAAACAGCAGGATAGAGACAGACTTATACATGAAAAAAAGAGAACAGTTAATATGTCTGAGGAGATTACTTTTTTTTTTAAGAAGATAATAAATTTGATTCATTGTTCATGGAAAATACATTTGGAACAAACCAATCAAAGACTGTTAAATGATGAATAACAGAGTCCTGAAAAATGCAGAAGTGGAAAAGTGAACACAATAGGAAAAAATATGAATAATTTCACATATTTTTTTGCTTCCTTTTAGAAGTTATTGACTGAACACCTACTTGGAAAGCCAATGCAATATAATCAAAGAGATTTGTAAGGTTGTGTAATTTTTAATTGTCTTTTTTTTTTTTAAGAAGGGGAACTAAGCGTATCAATTGTAACTGAATTTTAAGAGAGCGTTACGTGTCTAACATCATTGGTTTTGATTTTCAAATGATAATCCAATCTTACAAAGAGAGAATATAAACAATACCTAATGCTTAAAATTGAAGTAATTCTTTGCAGAATTTGGTTTTTTTCGTCTGCTACCTTCAAGCCTTTTGTCTGTTCTGTTACACCTGTTGGTGGTGTAAGGGCTAAGTTTTTCAACAGACTTGAAGGCCATTTTTTTTTTCCAGTTTTATCAGTTGGGGACTCTTCTTCGGTGTTTAAATTCTTCTTCGGTGTTTAAATTTTGAACTACGTATAGCACGTTCCTCATTCAAACACTGTCTGATCTGTAGCAGCCAGTTGCACAAGTGTCTGAGGGAACATCTTCCACCACCCCTTCTTCTGTGACATTAATGTTACAGGTGCTACCTGTCTTACTTGTGTTGGGTAGGACCAGGTCATTTCATTGTCACTTCACAGTTCTGAGTAGCCTTATGACCATACTGCTGGCAATAGGCACTTGGCAGAAAAAAAGGTATTTTCCTGTGCTGATGAAGCAACTGGCTCTTCCTCCTCCCTTTCTTGTCCCTGAATCCGGGTGTTTGTATTAAGGTGTCTATTCAGAAGTGACAGAATTCTTTTGAGAGGTAGGGTGGACTTCAGTGTTTTCCAGAACCCTGCTAAAGACTCCACACTCTCTGATCTTAAGACTGACTGGCATCTTGCTTCCCTGGTAAAAGCCTCTGTGTTTTGTGGTCTCACAGCAGTATGTGGATTTGAGTTCTTATGCTTTACAGAAGTGCCTGTGAGCCTTGCGTACATACCACACACAGTATGTATGTCACTTGAGCAACTGCTGGTTTTTAGGCTAGACACTTTATGCAGTGGTGGATCCCTGTACACAGGGATGTCAGTTCTTCAGCCTTTGCACCCCAAGGCTATTCTTGTGACTGTATCTTGCTTTGTTTGCAAGTCCACAGTTCTGATTTGCAGCTCAGGATCTTACTGTACTAAGGAGCTAAAGGTCTAAACAGAAATGAGAGTTAAATATTTCCTGAATCTGATGTGACGTATTTAAGAAGGCTGTAAAATTGCTCAGGAGTGAGTATTTCATTACCTATATAAGGACATTGTAAAATTTTGTGGTTAGTTTATCATGCACACAGAATTTTTTGTGTTTCTTTTTCCAGTATATTTATAATCAAATGTTCTTGAAATTACTGTTTAAAGATTATTGTTAGTGTGAAGCAGACTTAATGCTGTTTTTTTTTTTCCTACTTGATAACCACATGGTGTGAACATCACAACTGCTTTCTCATATAAGTGTTAGTTTACCTTCTTTCAAGAAATAAATGATAAGCTGTTTCTAGACATTTTGAGGGCAATAATGAGTATTTCCTGGTAGGCAATATGTTTTTTTGAAAGATAACTTCCACCTCCTACCCAAACGACTGGAGCATATAAATGACTGAACATTTTTAAAGCATTTTTTAGTATTCGTTGAACTGGAAATATGCTGCTGTTGAGGACTTACTATAACAGGGTTTTCTGGAAGCTCACCATGGGACAGGAGTTTGATATCTTAGTGAGCAGGAACCTAAGCATAAATGCAACATTGTCTCCTACTGATAGGCACGTTTCATTGAATGTTCTAGAATACCTCTCTTATGTGGGGACAGTCTTAAGTTTGTTTTGTACGGATATTTCTGCACTATTTTTTCTTCCTTTTTTCTTCTCTTTCCTTCTCTTTTGTTTCACCTCTGTTATTTTTTTTTTGTTTTGTTTAACAAGAAAATCAGCAAACCTACATCTGTTTTTTGGTTTGTGGTTCTTGCCTTGCTTCTTTTAATTACTGGTGTTAAATCCTCATGAGCGATTTTCATGTTGCTCGACAGGATTAAGAATAAGAACATAATATTCATATAGTGAGACTCGCAGTAGATGGATTCCTTAGAAGGGCTTTTTGTCCTTAAACAGCAGCAAAAACAACTTTCATATTTTTTCTTATGGAATGTCTTTTGCTCCAAATCCTGGGGGAAGAAGACATGAAAGATTGATGCTTGTTTTTGTTAGTCAGACCAAGGGAAGTGTGCTTTGCTGCTTTGTTTGAATTCCAAGCTTGAGTATGCAGGGCATTTGGGAACAATGTTAATATATAAAATGCTAGGCTGGCCTTACAAGCCCTGCTTTTTCTATCTCCTGGAAATGCTGATTAATTTCCCTACAGTTAGCCCTTTGATTGTGAGTCAGTTGGTACCAATCCTGTTCAATTTTGAGTATGTCTGAAAGTTAAAGGCATGAAACTCAACAATAAATAGATAAATCACATTGGATTTATTTATTGATCTCAGTAGTAGTATCCCCCATTGGATGATCTGGTATGATTTTAGAGACTGAAGTAATGGTCAGAATTCAGTTTGTAAGTGAATATTTAGTTATGTCTGTATAAACTTTTTTGGGTAATGTTCTGTTTGTGTACTGAGTACTGTAGATTGCTGCCTAGTGAAGTTATCTGTGTTAAAAAAGCTTTTTTTATCTTGCCATTAAATATAATATTTATTTCCCATCAGACCAAACAGTCTATAAAATCTTCTTAGTCATTTAAGAATACAAACACAGAGGAGTATGGTATTGCTTTATATCCTTGTGGAAAATGTGAACAGTATATGCATGTTTTTTAAGAGTGAGAGGAGTAGGAACAGGGCATAGCCGGGAGTTGGTCAGATGTTTTTCTAGCCTTTGGTCGTGGCACTGAGGTGTTTACAGGTGTTGGTTTTCCACTTCACTGCACTAATGCCTCTTGCTTGTTTTACCTGTAATATTTTGGCGTAGGTAGCATGTAGCACAGAGAGTCTGTTGTTGCCTAATACTAAGTTTGTGCCTAGAGGCACTGACTTAAATGTTATCATCTAATGTGTGACACAGGATGAGAGAGATTCTGCAATGGTATGTGAAAATAATTTAATAGTGTGAATGCAATGCATGCCTTCTGTAATGTAGCTTGTGTGACTTTGAAGAAGATGGTGTAAAATAGGAGGTGACTGGAGAAACTTTTAATTTTGAGTGTTTTTCTTTGTTAAATAATGAAAAACTCAAGTGTAATGTTGTATTCAGCTTCGACTCTGTTAGAATTCCTTACCTAACCTGGAGAGAAGGAGTACACATAAAGGAGAAGACTTTACCTGATGAAGTTATGATAACAAACCTTCACTGGCTTTTAAAAGCATTTTGAGTTCTTGAGAATAAAAGTAGTAAAAATGTTTGGGAGGCCAGAAATTCACATGCATTTCCTTCCGTGGCATTTAATGGGAGTATAGATGTCCACTTTAATTATTTGTGTGATGCCATTTAAATTATATATGTGAAAACTTAAAACCATCAGAAATTTTAAACTCAAAATTGCTGTTCATATTACTGTGAGCATAAAACATCTTGTTCACAAATAGTCGCTACTTTCTGAAAGTTTTTACTTTAATTTAAAACAGGCCCTTCTTCCCCAGATAAATTCTAGTCATGGGAAGTCCTTGGGGAGCAGACATACATATGTATTATTGTGATTTTTCATGGAAGCAAAAGGAGAAATGGTATATGACACTTCCCATAAGCACGTATTTAAGTATTACACAAACATAACTTTCACATTTGTGTTTCAGGAAAACCAGATGCCTCTGCTGAAACTCTTATGGATCAGGAATATATAAACCCTATGAGTTACTCAAGCCAGCTAGAAGACTCTGGATGTGATGTTTCTAATGACTGTGCATTCGACTCTTTAGGGGTAGCTTCTGATTTTCACCAGTCTGAGCATAATGTCAGCACTTCTAAATGCTGGTTGGAAAGAGTTGCCCCATTGAATCTTTGCTGTACTAGCAAGGGACAATCTCTGACTGCTCCAGTGCAGTTTTTGCAACATCTGCTTGAAATAAGAAAACTGTCAGAAGGAGGAATTCTTCAAGCAGACTTCACAGAGCTTGAGAATGATTCTCTCACCATATGCAATTCAGTGTCTCAGTTGCTCGATGGACTGACTATTTTTTACAACAGTCCTGGATTTCCAGTTTCAGATTTTCTTACTGAAGCCGTTTGTGTTTTGATCAGTTTAATAACTGATACTAAATTATCTAGTCACATTTTGAAGAAGTGTTTCAAGAAGTTTGAAGAATTTAATAAAAATCTAATTCAGATTATTTTAAGAAACAGCAGTATCAATAGGGTAAGTTTAAAAGATCTTCCAACTTTCCTATACCATTTCAGTATGCTGTAATATTCTCCTGTTTTTTTGCACTTTCGTAGTATTAGTTTGTCGTATTATGTTTTGAAAAGTACTTAGATTTTTGTGATTGATCTTTATTGTGATATGGACAATAAATGCTCTGGAGCATTTGAAAAACTTCTTACTCATGCGTGTAAGTTTTTCTAGTCTGTTCTGGAGTATCAGACTTCTTAAAAATTGTTAAAAAGACAGATTAGAAAAATTTTATAGAGGATGTGATAGAAAAACACATTGTATGTCTTGCTATGTGAAGGTACATTGATGATATATTCGCAGAGTAATGACTATACATTTTTTTATTCTTTCTTCTGCACCTAGATTAAATAGGTTGGTTTGCTTCAAAAGATCTCTGTCACTCTCTAGACATTTTCAAATTTGTGTTTTAAAAATAAATCAGCAAATGAGTGAAGAATTCAGAAACAGCATGCCCCCAGTACAAACAGCAAATGGGACTGAACTGCATTTTGTCTGTGTTCATCATTCTGCATTGTTCCATGCATCATCTTGTTAATTTCCTCATTCAACTGAAATATCCCTAGTCTATCTATCTTCACAAGACATCCCATGCATAATGAATTCCATTGTCTGTCTTAGGATTTTTGGTTTTCGTTCTGTCTTTTAGAGTAACTTGGAACAGACATGACAGTGGAATGGTTTGAGACTTAGATGTAGTGTCCTCATGTATGTAATACACTACCGTTATAGTAAATGAAGATTGTATCCTTATAATCCATGCATGGAGCCTGAAGAATGCTGACCAGGTACTAGGTCCCTATTTTAGGATGAACTTTAATGTTGCCTTTAGCAAAATGAGTGCCTAGGCATCTGCTGCACCTGTGGGCAGATGTACCCATTTGTCTTAGTTTAAAATTAATCCCACTCACTGTGTTTTAAGCATTTACCCCAGAATGTGAATATCAAATAAATATTATTACCGAACTAAGAGTGGGATGTGGGGGATGCGGGGGTGAATATGCTTGTATTTTGCTTAGAAAACATTCAGGAGGAAATCTTCATATATTGAAACTTTTCCAGAACTAGTCCCTTGTGTCTCTAATACTAGTCTGCTTTCTATTTCAATGTTGCCATGGTGTGATACTTAATTTTTAATTAGGGGTGTCCCTGGCCAGTGTTTTGAAAGGATGTGAGCGTACATGTCATTTATGTGGTAGCAGGAGTAGAGTCATGCAGGTATGACTCGATTTATTTGTTGTGTGTGATTAAACAGTACAGGACAAAGAAAACCTGAGCAGGCATTCATTAAGGACTTCTTCATAGTTGATGATGTCCAGTGTTTCCACCTGGTCTCCTCTACGTGAATGAGAAGTTAATAAATATTTACAGTGATGTTAATTGTTGGAGAGAAACTGAGAGGTTGTCCAGAGAGAGACTGCTTGTTTATTGGAAGACTCTGGCAAAGCTTAAGTGAAAGGTTTCACATCTTCAATGAGAGAAAATATTCTGATAGATTAGGGATGTTTCAAATCTGCAGAGTGCTTTTATAAATCATTCAGGAAGAGTGGAGTATGTCCATGTAGTTTGCCAGTGGCATCTTTTCTCTGAGTAACATCATTGAAACAGATGGTTTTTTATGAGATGTTCTATGTCTTGCTTTCACCAAATATTGTCTTAACAGCCGTGCTTATTGGCAGCCATTACTTCAATGAAACAGATTCAAAGGGTTTAAAAATTGTATAAACCAATTATTAAGGGATAATTGTGGCAGTTTCCAGATTTCTAGGAAAAAGGCGAAGTGTTATGTGTAGTAATTGTAATGTTTATAAAGATTCATGGAAATATCCTCTTTAGAGGTTTGGTTTTCTTTAAACTGATGTGAATGTGGAAATAAATACATAGAATTCAGAATTAGTAGTGGAAATCGTGTAACTAATTCTTCATGTGCTGTGTACCAGATATCTCCCAGGGACATTTTATGCTTCAGTTTTAATCATTGCTGTTTACTCAAGTGTTGATTGAAATATAAAGATTATAGGTTTAAAATAAAATTATCATTAATTACAAGGCTGTCATCTGGAAAGAGTGGCAAACTATATGAATTTTGGTTCCAGGAGGATGCTTAAATCCCTCCAGTATAAAAACAGTAGGAATTTTTTTGTATCTAATCTTACTGTCAAAAAGCATTTGTACAGATAGCCACTAATGCAGCTGTAGTATTTGACACAACGTTTTCTTTGCCATCCTCACCTATAAAACTGCCAGGAGCTGTCAAGAAGGACAAAGGGCTGTGAGAAACACCTTCAAAAAGTGACAAAGAAAGAAATGGCTGTGGATTATGTTTAATGGCTCATCTTCAAAAGCAATTCCAGCATTTTGCAAAGCAAATTAAATATCTTTAAAAAAACCCTTAGCTGTAAAGGAAGAAAAAATGCAACAGAATAACTTGCTGTAACTGTTGAGTCCTTTTGTTTGAGATGTTTCTAATTATAAAGCATTGGGAGCTGTGGGAACCAGCAAAGACATGTATTCTATGCTTTTCTGCCTGGATTCAGTTGCCTAAAGCTGTGCACTTCACATAGAATTTTTGACTTGAAACACCAAATTGACATGATCATCAAAAGGGAAAAAAACCCCCTATCATTTAAGATATGAGAGGTAAAATAAAAGGAAATGTTACTTATACACTCATTTAAGTCAAAGAACTGCAAATAAAAGGACCCTGTTGAATTTCCCTTTTTAATTTTTCTCCTCTCCCTCCATGTTTGGAGAGCACCTCAGAAGTATGCACACAAGTGCCAGACACGCAGTCTTCTGGAAATACCTAGAAGGAGACTCAAGTCACAGCTGCTGGCAGTGAATCATGAATGCTCTGAAGTTAAATTACCTGCTTGAAAACCTGCCCCTGGGCCTTCTGCTGGTATAGTCTTGCATCCACTGTATGGCAGCCACAGAAAAGCTTGTGAGGATCCTATGTCTAATTCTGGTACAGATGAACTGTTGCTTACATGTTGCAAAATCTATGCTAGTCACTGCTGGTCTATGGAGTAAGCACTTTGCTTGTCACCAATTTTTGAGTCCATAGCACTGAGACTTTTTGAGGTTTGTATGAATGTGTTGCTGTTGGCGTATTGCCTTTCAGTGTGCAAACTGTTCATTCATGTTGAGTCATTCCACTGTCAGCAGAACCACTGCCTTGTTTATGCAGGTTTTTTGCAAGTCCTGCTTTCAAGCAGACAGAAGTGTATTATAAAAAAACTCTGTGAGACTATATTAACTTTGTGGAGCCACTGGCTCTGCTTTTCAAATGGACTGTTCTTGACTACCTGAGAAAACATGGGAAAACATTTCCCATGGAAAAGTTCCATATGATATGTAATTACAGCTCCGGTAGAGTAGACATTTTCTCTTCTCCTTCAGAAAGAAAGTACAGGAACATTTTTTTCCCTAATCTACTCATTTGGGATTTGAGAACAACTATCTCCATCCACCGCCACAGGCACACAGCGAATAGTGCATCTCTTCAGCCCCTAGATGTATCACTCACTCGCTGTCACTACGATGTGCCTGTTCTGTTGAGGATTTTTCTCTGTTGTCCAGACTGTGTTGGAAAAAAGGATCATTTCTCTTAAATTAGAAAAATACAACACTCTGAGGCACTGGGGATTCCCAGCTTCCTGTGCTGTTCGTAATAGCATGAGTGGTTTATGTGTGTTTTATATTTCTGGTGAAGGTTTTACACAGCTCATTGCAGTAGGACAATTCAGAGAGGACACTAAATTCCTTTTACATAGGCATTATTCTAGAGCCTGCCTAGAGGCCTTATGTGGTGTTCTTGGGCTGGCTGTTGTGTCATAATATATGGGATTAGCTTCAGAAGTCAAATCCCTATAAAGAAATTAAGATGCTTCAAATGTGTATTATTTACATCTCTCATATATAAAGCTGTGTAAAACTTGAAAACAATTATCGTCAAGGAATTCAATCTTGATTTTACGTTGGAGACAGAAGAAAAATACTTTTATATCTGGCTTTTTTCAGTGCGGTTCAGTAGTAATCAAGACTGTCATGGCCAATTACAGTCATAGGGTGTTGCATTACATAGGATTCATGTGATGTGATCCCTAGTGGTGTCACATTAGTTTGTCAGCATTGTTGAAAGAAGGTCAGGTCACTGATTGTTCTTTTAGGTGCAGGTGATACTGTAATTTGGAGCAGGGCTGATGCATCAATTATGTGCCAAAAGATCCTAGCCTTCACCCTGAGATCTGTACAGAGATCTTGTTTTAAGGAATTAGGCAAAACACTAAAATAGAAGGCCGTGGTACATTGCATTCAGTAAAGTTTAGCTGTGCAGGGTGCTCAGAAGACACTGTTTTCTGGTGCCTTGTTACTGTTCAACACATACCTCATCAATATACCCCACCTCACTCATAATTGCTTTCAAACAAGATCCAGAAGGGACATGTGTTTCAGTGAACTGTGTTTGTTTGCTGCTTCTCATACTATGTTTAAAACATCAATACTGACTTTGATGATCCTGTCCAGAGTCCTGAATTGCTTGCTCCATTCTAAAAAAAGTGAAAAAAAACCCACAAAAAACCAACTTCTGTGCTATTTCCTTCCTTTTTTTAACGTTTGTCCCTTTTGGAAACTGGCTGCGCTACTTTAGGGGTAGTTGTTTTGAAGTTGTTTTACATTAACAGTATCTGAATGGATACTGAAACATTAGCATAGTCTCTAGGAACTTTTCTTATCCTGCTTGGAACTTTACTGCCTATTTTCATTTTTCTGTATCCTATCTTCCATCTAAAAGGCTTTATGTAGAATTCTGCAAATGCTCCAATATTGCTGTTGGTATATTTAGCAGAAAATCAAACGCAAGCATTCTGAGTAGTAGTTTAATGCCTTTACTGGATGTGTGTATGAGAAAGAATTCATAATTCTTCATGAAAATAACAAGTTAAAACATAGCACAGTGGAAAGCAGAAAGAGAGAAATGTTTGAATCACATTAGCAATTATGTAATAAAATGTATTGTGTGCTTGTGCAATTGAAAAAGTACATGTTAGTCAGAACCATGGTTCTGAATCTTTTCTTATCTAAGAAACAGTTTGTATGATTCATCAGTGACTGAAATTGCATGGAAGAAAGTTATCATAAACTCACTCTGATGGTTTTAATATGTGCAACATTATGTACGTAATACATGCTCGTGTTAGCTGTGGGTGGCAATAAATTCCCCTGGCCATGTATAGTTTGCGGTATCTTTTGTCAGCAACTGCCAGGACAGTACTTCACTCATCAGTTTACAAGAGTCTTGCCTGCTCAGCAACAAATAAGATTTAAAAATAGTTATTCATGTCACTGGTGGTTCCCAAGGGTAAAATTAGTGGCTTCAGTTTTCATAAATTAATTGAGTCCAAGGGGAATATCATGGCTCTTGAGACATGGTGCATTTTCACTGGCCAAAGAATTCTGTTTGCATAGTAGAAGAGTAGGTCATTTGTATGAATATTAAGACATTGGCAGGATTTCATGGTCTAGTAAGAGTCAATGTTTGAATCACTTGATTGTTGAATTAAATTGTCTCACCAATCTGTTGTCCTATAGAGAGAGCTATTTAAGTCAAATGGTAATCAAAATCCATTGTCTTGTAAATCGTTACAGTCTAAAGCAATCACTAAACTGACTGACTGGCATTTCTTCAGTAAAGTGGATCTAGGAGTAACTAGGCAGGAATGAATGAAAGAAAATTTTGTCTACCTCTCAGACTTTTGTCCATCTTCCCTCCTCCGCCAGCCTCAGCTGATATACATCATGCACTAAAGCTACAATTATTAAAGAGTTACAGGATGAAGCTAGCAGGCCTTTTTTTTTACCATTAGGACAAAAAAGTTTTATGTGTCGTTTCCAGTCTTCCTATAATGCTATATTGGAAGTACCATCTGATTTCCTAACAACAAATACTGTCATTGCCTGTTTTTATCCAGGTAATTAACTAGCATTTAGATTATTTCTACTAAGAGGAGAAAAAAGGGATGGAATAGGCCTTTGTTGTTCCCTTGATTTACAAGCTCTTGCCTTACAAATGAAATATATGGGGGCCTTTAATTCAAGAATACAGGAAGTTCTTGTATTTGTTGGATATGGTAGGAAATACATATCGAAAGATGATTGTTTCTTTCCTCTGCCCCTATTCTCCCGCCACTGAATGCTTTCTGTCAAAGCTCTGTTAACTTTCTATAGCATTGCATTAGCTGTGTCATTTTCCTTCTTTGGCACCTCTGTGATATTTGCAGCTGAGACTGTGTGGAACAGCAACATCAAAACCCATCGCTCAGCCTTTCACTTGTCATGCCTGTGTAAAAGCATTTGAATTCTATTTAGACCTTGTTTCCTGTTACTTTAGACAAGCTATTGAACAAAAGTACCTAGAATTGTATTTTTGTGGTCTCAAGGGTACCATAGTAGGTAGGGGTAACCATTCAAAGGGTTAGCTCCATCACATCATTACTTATCCCAGCTCTTTAAGTCCATTCTGGTTGCTTCATGATGAAGGTCTAGGGCTGTTCTTGCTGTAAGGACTGTCTTTCTTTTCACGGAAAAAAATGAACTTTTTGCTTTTAACGGAGATGGTGCACTTTTTTTCTGTCTTGGGGGAAAATTGCCTCCTACATCCTGTAGTTTTTAAAGGTGGTTATATGTCCCAAAGGGTTTTTGGTAGTAGTCCTCAACCATTGCTTAAAAAGTGTGTACATATTTGAATAATGAGAATCTTAGGGCTTCTCTGTTCTTTTGCCTGTTCACTAATGAACCTTTTGCCATAGCTTTAATTTGTCATACTTCTCCAGGAAATACTTTTGTATGCCCAAATAGAGTGTGTGTTTGTGTTACGGTGATAGGATAGAAATGAAAAGTTACCTCTGTAAAGCCTGTTATCTATAGCCAGTTGCAAAGACAACTGAGTATTTCATGCTTAACCTTTTATTGCTTAACTCGTGGTGAAATGTACAGCCCTAAAATAGGTACCTCTGTTCTTCCCTAAGTATGCATGCCAAATACTTGGCATCCTTAAGTGGTATTCAAAGTAACTCACACATTATGGACAGAGGAGAGAGACGTGAAGGAAGTAAACCATCTGAAATCCAAGTTCATTTGCAGGGACTGTCTATAAATCTCAGACATTTAAATGAGACGTTGATTTACATCCCTGAATTTCTTTAAGGATGACCAGATCACTCTTTAGTTTAAAAACCTAAAAGCTAAAGAATAGCTGTTTTCTGTAATTTATGCAGTGACTTTTTCTAAGCAGTCCTCAGATTGAAAATTGGAATCCCTAGCTCATGTACTCTGAGTGAGCTCCCACTTGTTATCAAATGTCCTCTGCATCCATTAATGTGGCTTGACAACTCAACATCAGCAGGCAGATAGGCAGTTCTTCACTCCTCTAGACTTCTGACCAGGACTAGTTAAGAAGGAGTAATCAAGAGTGACACGCAGAGTGACGACTTTACAACTCGTGGAGTTATAAAGAAGATATGCTTTATTTAGCGCGCTGGGGCATGGGGAATAATTCCTCCAGAGACGTGCCCAACTCACCAGCCACTCCTCCCGGTTTATATGCAATCAAATAGTACATATCCATGTGATTACATAATATGCCTATACATATGTATCACCTATGTCCGCTTCGTATTAAAATTAGGTCTCCTCCCCAATCACGCTTGCACAGTGTCCTCTGGTGGTGGCCTTTGGTGGTTGTGAGGATGAAGTAAGTAGTCATCTTCAGGGTTGAACTTTCCGCTTTGCATATGTTCAGTCATGCTTTGGTCCTTTGCCACTTCTGCATACTAGAGCTGACCGGTTTTCAGGCCTTGGTTCCTCCTTATTTCTTGCTAACGAGGCATTCTGCACTCCCTTCTCAAAGTTGTTTGCTTACTTCATTGGTTCTGGACAGTGTCCTTTTGTTAAAAGATATCTTGCTCTTACGTGAACGGTTACTTCAGCGGTTCTGCTTTTCAACACTAGTTTTAAAGTTTAAAAGTCCAAGTCTGGAGATCCCAAAATCTACATCTAAAGATCCCCTCTATTCAATTGTAATATAAATTTTAATCTTTCAGACAGAGAAGACTTTATATCTAGAGCTACTTCTTCATAATCAATAGAATGTTTACAGTAGGTATTAAAAAAATGGACTGCAGTAACATTAGAGTTGTTTGAGTGGTAGCTGTTGTGAATACCTTTCATTTAACTGGGATTAATACTGTCTTCCTGTTGATAGTATTTACTGGATCTAGTCTCAGGGATGAATTAGTTATTTAGATGCCTAATTCACGAATCCCAAGAAGAGGCAGACCTTCTTGATCTCTACCAAGGAAGTGTTGCTTAAAGTAAATTTATTGGGGAAAACTGATGCCAGCAGGGTCCCAAGTGTCTTCAGTAGTTAGCTGGATTTCTTTATACATCAGTTACTTGTACTTAGTCTTCGAATTAACTGGTGACTTGTGTGTTTGCATGCCCTCAGGGGAAGTGTTCCTTCTTCTATAAAGGCAATCGAGGTGAGGTGGTACAAGCAAGGTACTTTGTTTTAGTGTATGGAAATGGATATTGCCATTCTGAGGTAGGCACTAAATTAAACATGACAGAGATTCGCAGCCCTGCATTCCTCTAAGAACATCCAGGTAGTGCTTTGGTTTTGGGTTGGGGATTTTTGTCTTGCTGGTTTGCTGGTTTTTTGCTGTTTTTAAAAACAAAACACAAACTCACAACAGGGTCTGTTATATGTATTTTGTCCCGTCAAATATATGTCCTTGTTTTATATATATTATCCAGCTGAAGAGAATGTAAGGTGCTGAGAAAGGGAAAGACAAGATAAGTCTTTTATCTCACAAAACTGACAATAAGAAAGTCAAATAAGTTTCAAATCAAAGACTTGGTATTATTGTAACTGTAGAATTTCTAATATGGCATGCTCTGTTTGAAAGTGAAGGTTAAGAGGAAGTTACCTCAGTAGGAGTTTATCTCAATAACATACAATGCTTTATAACAAAGTTAAAAGAAAAGAATAATTAAAGATTTAGAGATAAATAATATAAAATGCAACATAAGTTTACCAGAGGTAAATTGTAGAAGAACACTGTAAGAGCATTCTTTGTAAAATTAACTGTATTTGTGGATGGGAGATTTGGTAGCTTTTATCTGTCTGATGTTCAATAACACATTTGTTGTGGAACTCATACTAGAAAAATATTAATGAAACTGAAAAAGATGTTGTTTAATGCTTTTGTGTTTTGTAATTGGATAATAAAGCAGGTAAAAAGAAGTGGCAAGTTGTGCTATGTACTGTTTAAACTTGACAAGGAGAGGAGAGGAAAGGTTTGTGTGTGTCAGTCGATCAGAGGTCTTACTTAAGGGCCTACTTAAGAGCAGTCCGTTCTCTGCAGGTGCACTGGGTCTGGTCTGAGTTTGTCCTTACTTCAACAGTAACAGCCTTCCCTTCTATATGGAAGGAGAGGGTAAACACCTAGAAATATTCTGGGAAATTTGCTTCTGCCAGAGGGCTTGGTGCTGTGAAGAACCAGTAAGGGAGAGAGGAAACAGGAAGGTGGCTGCAAGTGTCGCTCCTTCATAGCACTTCCTGTGGTCTCTCATCTCTTTCTCCTTGCTGGTGGGGCAGCAACAGCAAGCAGATGCACTAATTACTGCCTCTTTCACTAGGGAATTGGGTTTGGGCTAGATAAAAGCATATATGGAGCCGGAGGGACTCTGCTGATCAGTGAACCGAAGAACGACTTTTAGGCAGCCATGATTAAATAAACATAAAAAAGATATTTTAAATCTGTGAGCAGAAAAAATTACACGTTCACATTCCCAGTCTCACATGAAAGCTCCATGGTTGGCAAAGATGTCTGGGAGTTCATGTAGTACCCATCCTGGAGATCTCCTCTCCTTTCTCAACAAATTCAAAAAGCTGGTTTTAAGTCGGTAATTTGCACATTTCTTTCAATGAGTAGCATCATATCGACTGCTGGTATTTTTGGCTTTTCCAGCATCATTCACCAAAGTATTTTGGTTTTCAGAATATTTACCAGGCTGAGGGCAGATTATTTGTTTCTTCATCTCCATCCTCTGCATGGCATGCAGGTGTTGTATTAAAATAATTCTTCCCCAGGTATTGAAATATCTTGCTTTCATTTTCATTATTTTTTCACCTTTTCTGAGTATTTTCTTAACAAAATAAAAAATTGCTCATCCCTTTTGGTTTTTATCTTGGTTTTTTTGTGAACATTTTTGGTGCTTGCACTCAAGTATGTTGCAAATAGATCTGCCTCTATAGTATGTCACACTGTCTTGTCAGAATGTTTTGTCAGCTAAAGCTCTGCAAAAACATACCAAAATACTGCAATATAAAAGGCAGCTTGCAGCACTGAAGCTAACTGATGGTCCTAGCAGAGAACATCAGGTTTAGAAAAGTGGAAAGAAGCATTAACAAGGTTATGAAGGGGTAAAAGCAGAGCAAGAACAAGAGACGAGGCTTACAGAGCAAAGAACTGGAATAATATGTATCATATTGCAAGACTTGAAGACAGGAGAAACAGTGCATCATAAACAAGAGGAGAGATAAATGACAATCGCCAAATTAACAAAGGAAGCAACATGACAATAAGATAAGAGGTACTAAATGCTGTCTGTATAAAAGTGAAACTTTTCAATTGACATTGATGAGTTAGGAGTGGAAGTCAACAGGAAAGAGCCAGGGTGATGTGAATTCGAAGGTAAAAATACTGTTTTGTTTTCAACACCTCACAGTTTAAGGATAACTGTAGTAATTATTTGCCTTAGTCTTGTATTGCCAAATATGCCAGTCACTTGGGGAAGAGAGCTATTACTTGGCATCAAAGCTGTAAACTGGTGAAACAAAAATGAAGGTACAGTTTTTGTAGTTGCAGGATTTAGTGAATCATGCAACCCAGGAAGGAATTAGACTGATAGGTTTTGGATAACCATTATTAAAGCAAAGTCTAATACATTCTACTAAATGAATTCTAAACAAATTACTTATAAGTAAAGATTTTTAACTTGGTTTCCTGGGGAAACAAGGCTCATAGGAGCATGCTGTTTGTTTTGCTCATCAGTGTTTTCCTCTACTATTAACTTCTGAAACTGAAGCCAGTTTGAAATAATTTGGAAAGAAGTAGAAGGTCAAAAATACCTCCCAATAAGCTTTAAAATCTGTGAGTGAGTGTAGGAGAGACCAAATTAGTATGCTTGAGGCAAGCAGAACATTGACATTCTATATTAATTTTGGCAGCAGCCAGGTCGACACATCCACACATCCTTCCTAGCTGCTGGCACAACATTGCTCTTTCTTGCTCTGCATCCTGAGGAACATGGGAAGAGAGCAGAAACCAGACTGGGAGATGAGGGTTAAGGATAAACCATGCAGATCCTGAATAGTAACCAGACGCCATTATTTTCTTGTTTCTGATGGTACGTTTTTTACAATCTAATTTTCTAACTGCTTTTACTGAGCAATCCCTGGAGAGCTTTGGTTTTATTTCATCTGTGCCATTAGGCAAGCCCGAGAGATTAGAAATTTCTCTTACTTTTTTAACATTTGATAGATTTGAGAGCTGAAGATATGCTTTTATCTTTAATGATGAATTATTATCAGTTTGAATGTTTCCAGTTTAATTAGCAATACATGAGCATTTCTCTGAAACAGTTTCACTCGTTTGCTATTTATAGACCTATTGCTAATATGCTATAAATTTATTCTGTATGCAGTTAATGCATACAGTCAGTGAGTGTTATTTTATCCATAATTCTTTGTTGTCTTCTTATTTTCTTAAAATATACAAAGAGATCCACCATAATACAATATTAAATCCATACTCTTTGATACCCCTTTGGAACATGGATGCTGTCAAGGCAGAACTATCCAGGTGCAGCAAACTTTGGTTTTGTCATACAGTTTTAGTAGGTACTATGGAAGATCTTTCTAAACCGTAGATGTCTAGACTATTTTTAGGGAAAGCAGTCACTGTTTTGTTTGGAAAGATGTAAATTTCCAGTATATGGAAGTCTGATTTTCATTCAGATGTCCTCAGGGCACATCTAGGTGTGTTCTATTTAATTCTCCTTTCATATAATTTTAATTGCTCATAAACCTATCTTTATCTCACCTTTAATCACGTTTCATTTTTATAGATTCTTTGGTGTATATTTTTATGAATGATTTTAATCTCACATTTGCAAAGCTATATGTGTACAATGAATTCTCTTCAATGTGAGTTTACTCTGTATCTCTGCAGATCTGATTCTGAATATAAGACTTGTGTGTCTTTTATAGTTTTCTTTTTATTATGTGTTTTGGGATTATGTGCTAATGTGAGATAATTAATAGCAAAGATTTATTAAACTTTGATTGTTATGAGTGTGAATAGGAGAGTATCTCGTATTGGGCAGATGGTAACCAAGCTGATCAACCTGCTCCATTAAAAGAGGCTGGTAAATAGGTGCTGCATCAACTGCCAGGGCAGTCTGACCATCGGGTGAGGCAGAGAAGCAGAAACTGTAAATGGGAACCTATCTAATTAATATTTTTACAGCAGAAGTTTTCGGTCCACCTCACTATTCACTTACCTAATCTAAAACTTTGTCAGTAATAATTTTACAGAATACATTGTTGAAAAACATGGTAAAATCAGGGTAAATGATACTTACTGCTAGTACTGGCAAGTATTTTTAATTATGCATGGGTGTGTCTGTGTGTATACACATGTGAGCTGGCTGGAAGAATAAACTAGAGGTTGCGATGGTCTGCTTTTGGGTGATTAAAACATGGTAGTTATTCTTAGACATACAAATTTGGGTTGTAGTATCCTTTCATTAGTCAAAACTACTTGTTTATGAAAAGTACTGAATATTAATGTTGTAGGGTTATACATTAATACAAAAATATAAAATCTAGTCATTGTATCTAGTGTGTGCTACTTTTTTCTTTGAAAGAACTCCAATACATTTATACTACTTCTAGCAGTTTTGCAAAATAATATCATGTTTACTTTGTAGAGCAGTATGTCTTCTTACATAATAGCTATAAATTTCCATTTCAGGGAACAAAGAAAACTGTTAGTTTGTGTTTTTTAATAGAAAAGATATGACAAAAAATATAATTACTAATATAATTTTCATGTAAGTTCATGTCACTCCTGTGGTTCAGGAGAAATGCCTTGGTTACAGCTTGTTAAACAACAATATGAAAGTGAATTGCTTTAATTTGAAAATGCAGTGCATCTTCTATCAGTTAGCATTTAATCAAGTTTATTTCTGATAACTCTATTGACAGAAAACTTCAATATAGTTCTCAGCTTGCTCATATGTTTGAATTTCAAGGAATTTGCTCATTTGTCTATGTGTGACAAACAGAATTATTATATATGCAGGGTATTCACCTGCTTTCTGTGACAGCAGATGGACATGATGACAGCTAATACTCAAAAGCTGCCTCCTGAGGAACTCACGCTTTTGGAGGAGTTTATTCATGTGACAATTTCCTGTAGGGCTAATCTTTTGAGAAAGGAAAGTTTCTATGTAATGGATATGGTTTTCTCTTAGATCTCATATGTATAGAATTATTAGTGTTTTAATCTCTCTATAATTTTGAATTTAACTTTTTTTCTTTAAAATTTTAATATGTGAATCCCATTTCTATTTAAGGTAACAGGGTAAAAAAGATGGAGGTGTAATTTGAAAGATTAAATTTATTGTGATTTCTCTTTAGTTTCAGGCACTGCATGCTATATCACACACGCTGGTTTTACTAGGAAGGAACAACATACTAAGAGATTCTTTAATAACTCTTCTACTATCACAAGTGCGTCAGTTTGCTGAGCAGCTGTTGCAAGCTTACCAGGTATTGTCTTCTTTTCTTTTGGCAAAGGGATGAAGAATGGTGTTGGGGAGTGTTTGGTAGTATGTGTTTGTTTTATTAAATGGAAAAAATGGCTCATTCTATAGAATATGCAGGTTTCAGAACCCAGAAAATGCTAGCTAGTAAGTTCAAAAGCAGATTCAAAAAAAAGAGAGAAAAAGTAAAAGAAAATTTCCTTATGGACAAATGTAAAATTATCAGACCGTATAATAAGATCATGCTATTTGAAAAATACTTGAAATAATTATTTAAAACAATTATTGCAATGTGTAAATTGATGACTATGCAGGCAATACAACTGAGGTATCCAGCGGGACCCACAAAGAACTATGTCTATCTCTAGCTTGTGTAAAACTGAAAGGAAAGTTACACTGTTTTATTTCAGACTTAGATTTCATGTTTCATGTTATACTATTATTTTTTATGATGCAAATTTTATCCAACACTTAAATTTGTATTTAGTTTGGTGCAATGAGTAGAAGATGAAGAGCAGAATAGAATAGAGATAATACTTTTCATAAAATTGATTCTTAGGTTAATTTTTTTTTTTCTAATAAACTATAGAGTTTAAAGAAAAAGGAGAGAGAAACAGTGGATGTTCCTTTAACATTTGGAGAAGACATCTATGAAATAAATAGGAATTTCATAGATTTGTCATGTGTTTATGTGTGGTGTTATGTAGCTCATGCAAACTGTTCAATTTCACTTGGAATTATGACTTGATTGTACACTATCCTAGAAGGCTCAATAAAAAGAAAGCATGCAGCTTCTTATTTGGTGGTAAATTGATATATATTAAAATCATTCAGTAGGGATATCTAGTTGTGGTCCAGTTTAACAAATATTTTAAGTGTTGCTCAAGGAGTCTTAACTTCATTCTTTTTCTCTCTAGGATATGATATTAAATTCTGACTGCTGGAGATGGAACATACAATTTCCATCCCAAATTTCTAGTACGTTTGAAATATATTCTGAAAATACTTCAGAAAGTCTAGTTTTGAAAGAGTTAGACAATAAGTTGTGTATTATTTTGTCACTAGTTGTATACCAGAGTTATTGATGGCAGCCAAAACAGAACAGACTTTAAACAAACTTAAGGAGAGGGAAGTGGGTAATTAAGAAAAAAACTTTTGATTCTGAAGTTTAAACAAGTTGCTCATTTTAAACATAATTAAATCTGACCTGTTTATCAGAATTAGTCATCCCTCCTTTCAGCAGAGATTTTGCCAGTGGCAACACAGAACTCTCCAGTGCTCCTCACAGATGAAAAGCTTACATTAAGCATTGCACTTTGAGTTAGTTACAACTGTACTACTCAAACATGCCGTCCTGCAATTATTTATAGTATTACTTTCCTATTTGATACAAAAAAAATATTTTTAAAAATTTCTGAAAGAAATTTGACTCCTCTTTGTCTTCACTTTATGTTGGAAAGAATCATATTTGATTTTAAGATCATAATGAGAGATTACAAAACTGTATAACTTGCAGTAAAGAAAATGGAAGTAAATTAGTATGCTGTGATTTTATCTGTAAAAGAGTCTCCTTATCTGCACAAATGATTTTGATTTTTCTAATGGCAAATTATTTTATTACTGGCAGTATAATTTGTTTATTTATGGGAAGATAGTAGAATTGATTCATTCATCTGTAAATACAGAGAAGTTGGTAGTTCAATCTCTGAATAATTCTTACACAGCAGCTGGTATAATAAATCACTTAAATGCCAGTCTCACTAGGGTGGCTTGATTCCACTAGTTAATGGTACAGCAGTTTTCCTTTTCTTTTCACCTTTGTGGGAGATATCACTCTGCTTAACCTGCCCCCACCCCAACAATCCTCATCCAGAAACTGAAGCCTTCAATTGTACTTCTGGAACAGCTGAAGAACATTCTATCTGGCACTGAAGGGAAGTTGCATGTGAAGTGGGACACAATTTCTGGGTGGAGGGAGAGAGAATTGTGGTCATTTCTTAAGAAAAAAAATGTTTATGATCTTGTAAATTTATTCTGTTTTATTATTCTTAGTATGTGTGAACTGAAATTTAGGACAATAAAATATATTTGTTACGTGAACTTTTCAGCTTTAGGACTAAATCCTTTTTCAGATTAAGTCTTTGCTACCTGCAGCTCTCCATCTGTCTCATTTTAATTACTTTGCATTTGTGCTTACTGCAAATCTTAGCAATTATCAGTCCACAGTACCAGTTTTCCAACTTACTGCTACCAAGAGCCTCGAAATTCCTCCCACCTTTACAGGTGCTGAAAATGATGTTTATGATTGTGAAATGGGAAACATAGAAATGTTTCATGACAAAACACTTACTAAGGTTCCCTTCCCCGCACCCCCTTTTTTTTTTAAAATAGCTCTTCAGTTCACTCAGAAATAATTCAATTCTTTTATGTTCAAGAATTTAGAGCCATGTTTACCTAAGGAGAGTTCCTTGCTCTGCTTTTATTTCATAGTATCACGGTATCACAAGGCTGGAAAAGACCTTTGAGATCATCGAGTCCAGCCTATGACCCAACACCAATATCTACTCGTCATCTAAACCATGGCACTAAGTGCCTCATCCAATCTCCCTTTAAACACCTCCAGGGACGGTGACTCCACCACCTCCCCAGGCAGCGCATTCCAATGGCCAATCACCCTTTCAGTGAAGAATTTTTTCCTAATATCAAGCCTAAACCTCCCCTGGCGAAGCTTGAGACTATGTCCTCTTGTTCTGTCACTGGTTGCCTGAGAGAAGAGTCCAACTCCTGCCTGACTACAACCTCCTTTCAGGTAGTTGTAGAGAGCAATAAGGTCTCCCCTGAGCCTCCTCTTCTCCAGGCTAAACAACTCCAGCTCCCTCAGTCGCTCCTCACAGAGCTTGTGCTCCAACCCCTTCACCATCCTCGTCGCTCTCCTCTGGACACACTCCAGCATCGCCACATCTTTCTTAAACCAAGGGGCCCAGAACTGGACACAGCACTCAAGGTGCGGCCTGACCAGTGCCGAGTATAAGGGAATGATAACCTCTCTAATCCTGCTGGCCACACTATTCCTGATGCAGGCCACGATGCCATTGGCCTTCTTGACCACTTGAGCACACTGCTGGCTCATGCTGGGTTTCCTGTCTACCAGCACTCCCAAGTCCCTTTCTGCCTGACTGCTCTCCAGCCACTCTGTCCCCAGCCTATAGCCCTGCATGGGGTTGTTGTGTCCAAAGTGTAGAACCCGGCATTTGGACATGTTAAACGTCATGCGATTGGAATCGGCCCATCTCTCCAGCCTGTCAAGGTCCCTCTGTAGGGCCCTCCTACCCTCTAGCAGATCGACACTTCCTCCCAGCTTGGTATCGTCTGTGAACTTGCTAATGATGGACTCAATCCCTTCATCCAGATCATCAATGAAGATATTAAACAGGACCAGGACCAGGCCCAACACCAATCCCTGGGAGACACCACTAGTCACCGGCCGCCAACTGGATGTGACACCGTTCACTATCACTCTTTGGGCTCGACCATCCAACCAATTCCTAACCCAGCACAGAGCTTTCCCATCCAAGCCACGGGCTGCCAGCTCCTCAGGAGTCTGCTGTGGGAGACAGTGTCAAAGGCCTTGCTGAAATCCAGGTACACTACATCCACAGCCTTCCTCTCATCCACCATGCGAGTCGCACGGTTGTAAAAGGAGATCAGATTGGTCAGGCAGGACCTTCCCTTCCTAAATCCATGCTGGCTGGGCCTGATGTCTCAGTCATTCTGCAGGTGCTGCATGATTGCACCCAGGATTATCCGCTCCATAATTTTACCTGGAACCGAGGTCAGGCTGACAGGTCTGTAATTACCTGGATCATCCCTATGGCCCTTCGTGTGGATGGGCATCACTTTGGCCAACTTCCAGTCATCTGGGACTTCTCCAGTGAGCCAAGACTGTTGATAAATGATGGAAAGCGGCTTAACAAACTCATCCGCCAGCTCTCTCATCACCCTAGGATGGATCCCATCTGGCCTCATAGACTTACGAGGATCTAATTGGCTCAGCAGGTCTCTAACTTCTTCCTCCTGGATTACAGGGGGGCTATATTGCACCCTGACTCCATCCACCACTTCAGAAGACCAGTTGTCCAGTGAACAATCGGCCTCAGTATTGAAAACAGAAGTAAAGAAGGCATTAAGCTTCTCAGCCTTTTCCTCATCTTTAGTTACTATATTTCCGTCAATATCCAATAAGGAGTGGAGATCATTGCTGCCCTTCTTTCTGACATTAATATATTTGTAAAAACACTTCTTATTATCCTTAACACAAATGGCCAATTTGAGCTCCAGCTGGGCTTTTGCCTCCCTAATTTTCTTCCTGCATAACTTAACGATATCTTTGAACATAACCTGACTTACCTGCCCTTCTTTCCAAAGGTGATACACCCTCTTTTTCTCACTTAGCTCCTTCAGAAGCTCCTTACTCATCCAGGCCGGCCGTCTGCCCCTACGGCTTGTCTTATGGCACATCGGGACAGCCTGCTCCTGTACCTTCAAGATTTCATTCTCAAAGTATATCCAGCCTTCCTGGACCCCATTGCTTTTAAGAACTATTTCCCAGGGTACTCTCCTGACTAGTTCCTTAAATAATCTGAAAACAGCCTGCCGAAAATCCAGCATGGATGTCCTGTTTATGCCCTTCCTTGTTTCATTGTTTATGGAGAACTCAATTAACTCGTGGTCGCTGCACTCCAGACAGGCTCCGGCCACAACATTTCCTCCCACTAAGCTGTTGGTCTGCCTTCTGCTACTTAAATGTGGTAGACCCCCTTTTCTTATTCTTTAACTGATACAGTAATTTATTTATTTACATTTTCTTCATCCAGTGTTATAAGTATTTTTTGAAAGATTAGTGCATTTTGATCAACCAGCCACAAAACATGGTCTGGAATAGGACTTTCATATAATCTTACCCAAGCTTACAGGGCTTCCTTATAGGTCGTTTTGAAACACTTTGCATTTAAGTGACCATGAGAGGAGTAAGTGAATTTCAGGCACTGAAATGACTCCAATGACTAATTTTACAATGACAAAGTGGTTTTGAAATGTTCACCCCTCAGCACACTGTTTGATATTTCTGAGAATAGTGAAAGGTTCAAGGTGGCTGAATTTGGAGCCACAGGAGCTGGGTGTGGCTGAAACTTTGTGGGATGGTAAGATCTGAAAAGCTGCAGTTCATGTAGGGAAAGTAACTGAAATTCTGGTTTGCTTAGCTTTCTTTGAAGTTGGTGTTTTTAAAGTTTATGTGTTCTTGCATTTAATCCAAATAGACGTATCGTGGTCACTTACAAACCCTTATATGTTCTATATGTGATAAATATTTCTGGAAATACTGTTTAACAAATACCTTTCTACTTATCACAATAGGATACTAAACTCTAGTATTTCTGACAGTGTGATTTACAGAGCTACTTCTGAATGTTTCTGGCTTTGTGTAGCATTACTTTTGGTAGGCATGATTCTAAAAAGAATTAATTTTTTTTCTTATTTTGTAATCAAAACTTGCAATATGATATAAGTTTGAAATATACCAAATGACAGCTTTAAGAAAAAAATTCTTTATAATTGCAGAAGGATAATACTGTATATAATCAAATTTCATTAGCTGACAAGTATCCTAATCCTGGTTTGCTACTTAAGCAAAACTACTGTTAATTGCAAAGGATTTTCATGTCTTCCACTTAAGACAATCAAATTAGGGGCTCTGAATTGTAGTTACAATTAGAGCTGTGCAACTACCTGTTTTCCTTTTGTTTTGTTATTTATTTCTCTTTTTCATTGTTGTTACCAGATGGGAGAACCAGAGAAATCATCTGTGGCATTTATTCAGGTTAGCTTGAAATTGACTTTTAAACATTTGATAAAAAACAGAACTTGAAAAAATAGCTTATTGATCTAGGCAAATTTCCATGGTTTGTTTTTGTATAATTATTTTTTTTTTTAAGTTGAAGATGTTTTCCAGTGCTGACTTGGATTGAAAACAAAATTCCCTTTATTTTTCCTAAAAGCCAATCATCTAGATGTCTCAACATTATTATTTTAACTTAATCATTATGACTTAATCTAAGCTACAAATAGTTTGTAAAATCTTCGCATTCCAGAACTTTATATTCGATTGTTTCTTCAATAAGAAATGTGCTCAGCTCTGGTTATGAAGGTTTGTGGATACATCCTTTGATAAATATTGAATATTGAAAATTCAAAAAGTGGCTTTGTATATAGATTGACTGTAGAAGGATGTATCTAATGAGCTACACTGGAAAAATAGAGATTACTCTTCATATTTTTATATTGTTCCATAATTGACTAAATCCATTAATCTTAGAAAATAACAAATTAATGTGAAATATATGAATAATAGAATTTTGTTTAATACTTTGAACCAGTATTCCCACATGTTCATATAGAAAATAAAAGTAACTAAGGATCCTGTAAAGCAGTATAGTTACCCTGATTTTTCCCCCCTTTTAAGATTAATTTTATGGTAGTAAGCTCTCAAGCAAGTTAGTTGTTTGCTTTAATTCATTTAAGTACTGCATCACATGCTTAAAGTGAAGCTCATAACTTTAGCTCTTTGCTGACACCAGGACACTCACTTCTAGGCAAAAGCATGCTAATATAAACTCAGTTGGATCCCTTAATTTTTACTGATGTTGTATATGTCCTTTTCATTTTCATCTGTAATAGGAACCTTTCATGCTTCATAAATATGGCTTATAAGAATACAGTAACCGAACCTTATCTTCCTATGGAATAGAAATCTTCTGATCCCCAATTGGATTCCTACTGCAGAGCAGATACAATTTTAAGATACTAAAATTTCAGAAAGATATTGTGGAAGATGGATTATTTTTCAAATGCTGAGCTCCTCACCGTGGTAGCAGATATTCCTTTATGATAACTGTTTCAAAGGCAAAGGACCAGAAATGGAAAGAATGTATTGGTTCTGTGCCCATTTCTAACTCCCCAGGTGTTAATTCCAGGAACTCTGAAAAATAAAATTAAATAACAGAAAATAAATTTGAAAATTGAAAAAGGAAGACACACTGTGAGGCTTTGGAAAGCCTTGTTATTTGGTAATTGCTGATACATAGCTTGTCTAGCATTACATTTTAATATTACATTACTTTCTGTGAACTGTTCTTCTGTTTTTAAAACTTTAAAATATTTCTGCCACAAAATTTTATACTGAATAGGTTTTTTCTTAAAATTAAAGCACCAAGTTATATGTAATTCTTAATGTTATATGTAAGCGTTAAGTCTAAATCGAAATGTGGGTGCTAACTTTTCTCTTGAAACAAATGGTGCAGTTAAACTTTGATACAGGATACAGGGTGGGATTCATCCTATTTAGTTTATGTATGTTTAATAGATGCTCTGCTTGTCACAGAAGTCATCAAAGCAGTTAAGGTTAGCTGAAAAATTTGCCAACATGAAGACAGGTAGTCATGCAAGGCTCTGTTGAATGTTAAGTTCTTGAGAATTGGTCTCCTTAAGACTGAATAGCATTGACTCAAATAAGCCAAAGGAGTTAGATATCTAGTGGGTTTTGTCTCACTTAACTTCAGATTTTTATGATATTTCCATCTGATTTTCTTACTTTAGTTCTCTTTTATAGCCAAGGGAGAGAAAGATGCATTTCTTGTCCAACCTATTTTGAATGTACATAATTACAATAATTTGCCCTAGACCTGTTTGCTTCTCTCTTCTGTCTATGAGAAAGGAAACTAAAGCTGATCAGCTGAAATGTAGGTATTTGTTATAGACATCTGAAGTTAAAGTGAGAAAATCTCATTGTCTCTGAAGGTCTCCATTGCATGATCTGGCCTAGAGCTGTTATACTAGGAAATACCTGATCCTATAGAATAGTTTTAACAGGTAGACATGCAGAGTGTACTTCTGTCTGAACTGGCAAATTTATGTACGTAATCTTACTAGAAGTTTGTAACAAGTTGTATTTCAGTTAGGATAATTAGTAAGTTATTTCAGTTCCCAGGTATTCAAATTCTTTAAGTTTACACTTCGTTGCATACACATTGTTGGGAGAGATTGGTGATGAACTAGGGTACAAGATGCACGTATTGGAACTTCTTGTAATATGCATTCAGCTATGGTGTGTGCCTCCAAATAGGAAGCTCTGTTAAACTAACAGTCCGCATAGCAATGTATTTAGGAAGAAAAAGAACAAGGAGGAGCATGGATGCGGTATGATTTTGAACATTTTCCAATTTTTGTTATCATTCAGCACTGTGTAGGAAAGAGTTGTGTCATGTCAGATTACTTGGCAACAGTTCTTTGAGGAAGCAAATGAAAGGCTGAAATATTCCTGTGGCTGAAGAGCCCTTTTTTTCTAGCAGGCCTGCAAATTGACATTGCGAATGTCAAGATGGACTAGCTCAGTTGATAATCAGTCCATTGGGGAAAATGGAACCTGCCTGGAGCTGCATTCAGCTAGATAACAAAAACGGGATTTGAAGTGCTAAGAACTAAGCTATTAATGTCAGGCCTTGTCTTAATAAGCCTTTCTCCATGCAGCCATCTCTATACAGTGAGTGGTCTGGGCAGGTATGGTACCTGCCACATGGTTTATTCCAAATGCGAGTGTGTCTGGTGTGACATAGAGAATCCTTCAGGTAACCTTTTCCAAGAATCCTACTTTATTTATGCAACGTGTCTAATCTCTTCAGTCATAAGTTCATATATATTAGAACTTTTACATGGGTTAGAAAAAAAGCTATACTATTTTTTCCAAATATGGTAGCAAATCACTAAAATAATTAATTATAAAAAAATAGGTGAGAATATTATGCAATGAGAGAAGCTAAATGCATTTTGCAGTCCACTGTTACTCAAGGTACTAAAATGGCTGTTCAGCATATTTGGGTTTTTGTAGTTTCTATTGTTGACTTTTACTAATATATCAGGTTAGTAATACTTCACCCAAGTAAAAGAAAAGAGATTGATGCCATGTAGACCTCATGAAAAATGTTAAACTTGCATCTGGACATCTATTCATCCTTTTTAAGATGTAATTTCTTTCCTTATTATGCTGTTAAGAAAAGATTGTTAACATATTTTAAATCTTGTGTGGTTAAAGATGCTGCAAAATAGTGCTCTGGGTAAATGTAGGATTATTTTTTATTCCATGTGACTACTGATGCTACTGGTAACAAAGGAAATAATGACTGAGTAGAATAAATCATTGAATCTGTATTTTGTCTCATAGATATATACCTAGTTTGGAGATATGGACTTGTAAGAATGTAAATATGTCCCCTGAAATACATGAGTTAAAGAATCAGTTGAGGCTCGGTGTACGTTGGAAGAGAACCTTACACCTTTGAGTGTGTACCTGCTTTTGCTGCATATGTCATCCCCTATTACAGATTAGATTTTAAAACGCATACGTGTCAGGCAGAACTGGAAAACGCCAAATAACCCATGCCATTTCTCTCTTCCATCTTATACTATCATAAAATGATAGTGCTATGGAGAAAAGAGTTTAGGAGTACTCATACAGAGCTAAAAGGTATCAGGGCTTTCACTGCACTTCAGCGCTTGGCAAAATTGGGGATGACATGTAATCAGAAAACCTCAGGTGTGTTTGGGAATGGAAGCGGCAAATATTGATTACAGGGGGAGAACTCTGTATTACTGTCAACTAGAGAATCGTTACTCTTAATATTGGTGAATTGTCTCATGCATGGCAACATAATACCAGAAAAGGAAAAATACTTAATTACAGAAATCAGAATATATGGTGACTCAAAAAGTAAATAAGTAATATTCCTGGAAATAATATTTTTCAAATTTTGCACATAATCCAGGCTTTAAAAAAAACTAAAAATAACATGATTTTAAATTAAAGTGACCTTTTGGAATTCTTGGTAGAGTAAAAAAAGTGCAATGAAAGCTTATTTGGGTTCTCAGTGTTAATTCTGTCCTTTTCCTATTGTTTTCTATACAACTTAGTTAATCTTTTTGCATCTTGAAAGCAGAATGTGAATAAGGAAGAAACATCTGATTTTTGTGACATATGTGGTTTACCCACTAATCTGGAAGACCATTTGATTACTAAATTACTTTGTCTCCAAATAGGTAGTTTTATTGCTCCTGTTAAACTCCTTTCTTCATGAAGCATTCTTGCTTACTGACAGTGATTTGCAAAACAGAATGTTGTTATAGAAGATTAAGAACCGCTTCCTTAATGCTTTTGGATATTGGAATTGTCTATGTGCATTGCTGTATATACCATATGTGCTCTTAAAAGTTCAATTTGCGGGCAAAGTAACATTTTGCTATAGAACCATTTTGACTCTGAAACAAGTATAGTTCATCTTGCTAGGATTTAAATGATGTAAAAGTCATTAATAGAGTAGATTTATGTCTAGGATGACAAGGATTGGCTACCTGGAGTTTGTTTTGTAGCTAAAGTTGGAATTATGGTTTTGTCATGGTTTAACCGCAGACGACAACTAAGCACCATGCAGCTGTTTGCTCACTTGCCCCTGCAGTGGAATGGGAAGAGAAATGATAAAAAAGTAAAACTCGTGGGTTGACGTCAAGACAGTTTAATAGGACAGCAAAAGGTCAAGACTATAATAATAATGATAATGATAATAATAATGATAATAGAACATGGAAAGTAAGTGATGCACAATACAGTTGCTCACCACTCAGTGACTGATGCCCAACCTATTCCCAAGCAGTGATTGCTGGCTCCTGGCCAACTTCCCAGTTAATATGCTCAGCATGACCTTGTAGGTAAGGAATAAGTCTTTAGCCAACTTGGTTCAGCTGTCCTACCTGTGCTCCCTCCCAGCTTCCTGTGCACCTCCTCCTTGGCAAGAGAAGCTGAAAAGTCCTTCACTTGGTATGAACACTACTTATTGGCACTTAGCAACAACTAAAAACGTCAGTGCTTTATTAACATCATTCTCATACTAAATCCAAACATAGCACTATGCCAGCTATTAGAAAGAAAATTAATTCTATCCTAGCTGAAATCAGTACAGGTTTGCGTGGCTGAAATGTACAGAAGTTTAAATCTGGTTCCATAGCTTATCTTAAACTTAGTCTAGATTTTGGGTGGCAGCACTCTACCTGGCTGGTTAAGGCTTTTTCTGGTAGGGCAGCAAACTACTATTAGTGCTGTGGCTAGAGCAGGAATTAGGTTTCAGGACTGGTGTCAGCAGCGACTCCTATGTGTTATTAGATTGACAGGATTTCTGATATAGATTTAATTTAGGGAGATAGGATGTGATAAGCTAAAGCTGAACATGTTTACAGAAGGTGTCACAGAGCTACATTTAAGGTTTTGGAGTCTGGGGTTTCAGTTTCAGGTAGGCACTGATGGTGTGACCTTCTTAATCCACAATTGTTTTGGTGGAGGTAATGTGTTGCTGGGCTTGGATAAGTGTAAGAATGAGAAGTGAGAATATTAATGTCTTTGGGATTCTTAGGGGTCTTGGAGATACAGGACTGGGATGCTGTGCTAGGTTTGCAGCTGAGTGTTGGTGACATGAGTTGCTGGACTGGTGTTAAGGTAGAGTACAAGGCTTGGATGTCTAAGATTTGTGCAGCAGAGAATGCTTTGCTAAAATTGGAGATATTTCAAAAAGAAAAGCTGAAGTATGCTTAAAGTATGATTTCTATGGCTTGATTAGATTTAGGATTAAGACATTGTTGGTTGCCGTCTTGAACTTGGATAAATTACAGGCAACTTGATAATTTGGCTGGGCTGAACCACAATTGTAAACACGTGTACGCATGCAAACAGTCATAGAATGGCAGCACAATCTGTATTGCTTGTCTTCAGAATTATTTTTTTCCTACTGAAGAATGCATTTGAAATGCATGTAGCACTAACACTGCTGAATTAAAACTGGTTTTAAGAAATAATACTCTTGAATCCACTCCAATTTAACTTCCTATTATATAAGCATGGATTATTCTCACTTGATTCCAATACCAGTTCACATAGAGAGAAATAAATTGAATCAAATGCACAGAGCAAGAAAATGGGGAAAATAGAAGAAAAAATACATTTGTTTTTGTTTGACTTGTTTTTTAAAAAATTATGACATCCCAGGTTACATGATTCGAGTGCAGCCCTTGAAGCTCTAGCTTGCATGTCTTGAATTCCTGTCGTCTGTCAATCCCTGAATTGAGTTGGCAGAGCACAATTAAACCTCTAGGTGTCTTGTCTTGAAACAAGATAGTTTTGGCTCTATTTCATCCTTATAATTATTTCTCTCATTAAAAGATACTCCTTGTCTCTCTTAGTTTTCAGAAAATTGAACTTCTAGACAAAGTTGCTGTTTTAAAGAACTCTGTTTTGTTGCCTTATTGTTTAATCAAAGCGTTTTTAGTAAGTCATGGTACTACACTTGATAGAGATAAAAATCTGAGCACTATTTCTGCCTATAGGAATACATTTAAAACAGACCTTAGTTTATTTTAACTTACTCAGTTACTCATTTTGAATTCTTCCTACATAATTTAATTACGTGAACTACAATTCAGTCCTATTGACTAACTTAAAAAGAGTGAATTCATTGAATGATCATAGAATTACAGAGAAGCTATTGCTAAACCACTCTCCATCATCTTTGAAAGATTATGGAGAACTGAAGAGGTGCCTGAGGACTGGAGAAAAGCTAATATCACTCCAGTCTTCAAAAAGGGCAAGAAGAAGGACCCGGGAAACTACAGGCCAGTCAGCCTCACCTCCATTCCTGAAAAGGAGGCTCCACAGTTAAATAAAGACAAGGAACTACTGACTGGAGAGAGTCCAGCACAGGGCTATGAAGAAGATCAGGGGATGGAGTATCTCTCTTATGAAGAGAAGCTGAGTGAACTCAATCTGTTTGGCTTGGAAAAGAGAAGACTGAAAGGGTTTTCATATCAATGCTTATAAATATCTAAAGGCTGTCAAGAGGATGGGGCTAGACTTTTTTTCAGTGGTGCCCAGTGACAGGACAAGGGACAACGGGTCCAGACTGGAACACAGGAAGTTCCACTTGAACATGAGGAATAAATTCTTTACTGTGAGGGTGACAGAGCACTGGAACAGGCTGCCCAGGGAGGCTGTGGAATCTCCTTCTCTGGAGATATTCATAGAATCATAAGGTTGGAAGAGACCTCTGAGATTGAGTCCAACTGTACCTGTCTCCCTACTAAACCATCTCCCTAAGGAACTCATCTACCCGTCTTTTAAACACCTCCAGGGATGGCAACTCCACCACCTCCCTGGGCAGCCTGATCCCAATCCTTGCCACTCTTTCAGTAAAGAAATTCTTCCTAATATCTAGTCTGGACCTCCCCTGGCGCAACTTGCAGCCATTTCCTCTCGTCCTATTGCTTGTCACGTGCGAGAAGAGACCAGCACCTACCTCGCCCACAACCTCCTTTCAGGTAGTTGTAGATAATAATGTGGTCTCCCCTCAGCCTCCTCTTCTCCAAGCTAAACAACCCCAGCTCCTTCAGTCGCTCCTCATAGGGCTTATTCTCCAGCCCCATCACCAGCCTCATTGTCCTTCTCTGCACACGCTCCAACCCCTCAATCTCCTGCTTATACTGAGGGGTCCAAAACTGAACATAGTACTCAAAGTGTGGCCTCTCCAGTGCTGAGTACAGGGACACAATCACCTCCCTGGTGAACCCACCAGGACATTTTTCACTGCAACCTGCTGTAGGTGAACATGCTTTAGCAGGGCACTTGGACTAGATGATCTCCGGAGGTCCCTTCCAGACCCTACCATTCTTTGATTCTGCAGCTCTGTGATTCTGTAATGGGTAAGGTTGGAAATAACCTCTGGAGATGATCTAGTACAACTCCCCTACTCAAAGCAGGTTGAACCAGAGCAAGTTGCTCATGTCTGTGTCTAACCAAGTTTTGAATTTTTCTAAGTATGGGGACTACACAGCCTTTCTGTGCAGCCTGTTCCAGTATTGATCACCTTTGTCATAGTGAAAATTATTTCATACTTTTTAACTGGAATTCCCTGTATTTCAGTTTCTGCCCATTGACTTCTGTCCTGTCACTGGATACCACTGACAAGAGTCTGGCTTTGTCTTCCTTACCCCTAATCCCACCAGGTATTTGTACACATGGATGAGATACCCCCTGAGCCTTCTTTTCTTGAGGCAGAACAATTCCAACTCTCAGCCTCTCCTCTTATTGTCTCTTCATCATTTTTGTGACTATTCACTAGTCTCGCTTCAGTATATCCAGATCTCCTTTGTGCTGAGGAGCCCAGAACTGAACCAAGCACTCCAAGGTGTGTCTCATCAGTGCTGAGCACATGGGAGGGGTCACTTCCCTTAGCTTGTTGGTAACAGTTCAGCTCATGCAGCCCAAGACACAGTTGGCCACATTTGCCACAAGGACTCAGAGCTGACTCATGTTCAGCTTGTCATTTCCCTAGGGACCAAAATTCTTCTCTGCCAAGCTGCTTTGCAGCTGTCAACCACCAGCCTGTACTGTGAATCAGGATTTGCTCCCCAGGGGTAAGATTTTGCGCTTCCATTATTGGAGATGATACAAAATTCCCATTGACCAGGTCTTTGATGAAGATGTTAAACAGGACTCGTGCCAGTGTCTGCCCTTGAGATGCACCGCTAATAAGTGGCATCCAGCTGGATTTCACTCCTGCAATCACAAACCTCAGAGAACTGAAGTTCACGCAGATTTCAGTCCATCTCAATGTCCACTTAGCAAGCCTGTAAACTTATACTGACTGCACTCAATCACCGTTTCGTCCATCGTATGTCTGGAAATGATTTCAAGGATTATTTGGTCTATCACCTGCCCAGGAATCAAGGTGAGGTTGACTGGCTTGAATTTGCCTGTATGCTGCTTCTTGAAGACAGAAGTGACATCTGCTTTCTTCAAGTCCTCAATAACCTCCCCTGATTGTCGTGGCTGTCCAAAGATAGCTGAGTAGCTCTGCCGTGACATTCGTCAGCTCCCTCAGCAGTCACAGGTGCTTGCTGCCAGGTCCCGTGGACTTAACGTATGTCCAGTTTCTTTAAATGTTCCCTAACTTGATTCTACTCCACTGCAGATAAGTGTTCCTTGCTGCAGACTTCCCCACTGGTCTCAGGGACCTGGGATTGCTCAAGGCTGGTTTTACTGGTAAAGATCAAGCCACAGAGAGCACTGTGTCCTTTATCACCAGTTTCTTGCCACATTTTTCCCTGTCTTCATTTTGCTGCTGATGTACCAGTTGAAATCTTTCTCCATGGACTTCACATTCCTTTCCAGACTCAACTTAATATGGGCTTCAGCTTTCCAAACTTTCTCCCTGTATACTCAATGTCTTTGTATTCCTCCTAGTTCAACTGACTTTGTTGTATGCTTCTATCTTATTTTTGACAGGAAGCCCTTGTTCATTCTTGCAGGCCTCCTTTCACCTTTATTTTCCTGTACATCAGGTAAATCATTCTTGAGCTTGAAAGAGATGATCCTTGAAAATGAACAAACTCTCCCAGATCCTCTTCTCTCCAAAGTCATAGTATTTTGGATTTTTCCAAATATATTCCTGAAGAGGCCAAAATCTGCTCTCGTGATGCAAAGGGTAGCAGTCTAGCTTTTTATTTTGGTAAATTTTTGAGGAATAGGATGGATTATATTTGCAAATTAGTTGAGTTCCTAAGAGAATTGTTAAATCACATAGAAGCAAGTCACTTTTCTACCTACCAAAGAGAATTTCCTTTTCAAAAAAGCTTATAGGAGCTTCAGTAATGCTTTCAAAGTCACAAACCAATGAAGATAATTATTATCATTATTATATGAATGTAATAATTAATAATGAAAACAATGAGTTTGTGGGAATATAATGTGAGTATTGAGACATGCCCTGAAACTCCTTCCTGTTTTTTCTCAATCATCTCCTTCCTGTTTTTTCTCAATCATCCTCTGAAAAACCTTTGTGTATACCTAAAAAGGTGAAACAGAGGCTGGAATCTGTTCTGGAAAACAGTGCGTTATCCACTAAGTTAGCCCTTAGGTTTCCAGAGCTAGGAGATATTTCTGAGGAACCTTAAATAACAGCTAAAACAAAGTATATTCGAGTACATTCCATATCTTTGCTATTGTTATTTTCATGTTATTTTAATGAAACAAACAGAGAAGCTAATGTGTTGCTTCCCTAAAAACTATTTGTTATAATTTTAGAACTTGGCTGATTTTATGAAGAGTCTTGAATAACTTGAGCAAGCAAGAAAGCAAAGTCATTTCTCTAGAAACCTTAGTACTTGGGTCTTTTAGGAGCTGTTTTGGTTTTCGTCAGGATATGTACATTGGTTGGGAAGATATCAACTTAAATTTTAAGCTTGAGAGACTTTCTTTGTTTCCACTCGTAAGAGAGTAAGCATTCGTTCTGCTTCTGGGACAGGTATAGTCCTTCTGTTTTAGCAGTGAATAGGGAAACTGCCAAGGATTACTGGGAACTGACATTATGTCTAGAGCAGTGCCGTTAACACAGTGGTTCCTTCACTGTGATTAACCTCACTTCTATGTCCATCCAGATATCTTGAATTCTCATTACTTTGTTGTTTAAGTCTGGTACCAGTGTATCACTTCTACATCGTTGATGTTATCACACCTTCCTTCTAGTTGCCTAAACTCCATCACAATTATCTTATACTTCTGTCAGCCCTGGTTACATTCCAGTCATTGTCTTTCTTTCACAGACTCTTAGCTCCAAAAGGAGGTAGCACCAGAAGTCTAGGGCTAAAGAGAGAATGAGCTTTAAGCTTGAAAACTTTCTCATTAATAATAAGAAGTAATTCTACATGTTCACTAAGTTTTTTCTCAAAAGTAAATGGCGTATGATTTCATTTGGTATTTCCAAAATGGATAGCAAAATTAGAATAGTGAATTGTGCTTCTGTCACATAAATGCTGTATGGTTGAAAGATGTTATTGTACCATCTACTGAAAACAAAATAAATATTCAGGTGTAACATGTGAAAAAAATACTTTTCTCTCTCAATAACAAGACAAAAGAAACAACTCACACAACAAAATTCACCCACACTGTGGATCAGGTAAATGATAGTGTTTTCTATCACAAGAGCTTGTTTTCTTTTTGTCAATTTTGGCAGATGTTAACCATTCAGGCTGAAAATTCTTTCTGTAGATATCTGCCTTAGGCCACTTTTTTGTATGTGCTTTATTTCTGTTTCTGTGAGTGCAAGTTTGAAGAGGAAGACATAAGTGTCTACAGCTTTCATAGAAGCCAGTAGAAGCTTTGCTTTCAGTTCTTGTAGTTCTGTATAATAGCAGGCATTTTAAAATCATGTCGCAGTCAGCTAAGACTAACATTAGTGGCTACTTTGAGTATTTAAAAGATTTTTTCAAAAAAGGATGAAATCATTACCTCTCCCTCTGAAAGCAATTGTGAAGTTAAAGTAATACTTGTGGAATCTGGAATTATAGCAATGAATGTCATTTTAAAAAAATATTAATTTTGTATTCAGAGCAGACAGTGAATGCTACACATTTTGTGCCCACACACATAACAAGGACAGAAAAAGTACTGAATAGTGTTTTTTTCTAATTGAGCATCATCCATCCTGTATTGTAACAGAAGCAAGTACCCTTGCAAAAAAAAAAAAAACCAAACCAAAAAACCCCAGAAACCACAACCAAAGAGTCAGTGATGAGATAATTAAAACTGAAGACATGAGAGTCAAATTGGGCTTGAAGTGACATTGTATTGATTTAAAGTTGCTATTCCTAATAAAAAGCAGGTAGCTAGTACCCCATTAAGAAAATGTATAAATCAAATGGGAGGATTAATTTGCAATATTAAAGAATATAGTCTGAATCCTAGTCCTTAATCTCCTCGATGTTTCATGATTCTGCTTATGAATCATTTGACCATCCTTTGGAATATGTCCCACTGTTTTTTTCTACGTGGTGGTTGCCCAAGAATCACTCATCTCTACTTAGCTTGGAGGAACGTATGCTTTGATTAGTGTCCTAGTTTAATGAATTAGCAGTTTATGCTTTTATTTGCTGTCTGTAGCATAGGATCTGGATCCAGATTGTGATTTTTTTTTAAGATACAGTTTTCTGTGGTCACAGATTCCTAGAATTAATTGTCATATGAAAGACAGCTCCTTCTAAACTGTGCCTGTCTGTTTCTCTGTGTAGATACCAGTGTAGAAAACACAGAGGAAGTTAACTTTCAGGGAAAGAATGAAGCTGTTGAGACTTTCCTTATGCATGATTTAAGACTAGTGAAAAGGAAGAGGTTTTTTGCTCCCATAGTGGTTTTAGAAGAGGCATATGAAGATTAAACTGCTTACAGAATTCCACATTTTATGTAATAGCGTTATTTATGTAATAGTGTTATTTGCTATACAGCAACACTAATCATCTTCAAAGTGTAACTTTTGAAATAGAACACATTAATATTTTGCTCAAAATGTATTTATTTTCCATAAAGAGTGTTGCTAAATTGGCCAAGCTTTAAAGATCCTTTATGATGAGTGGAATGTTGCCCAACATTCATTACAATTGTGCTAATATATAACTAGGCAAGTTGTGATAAAAGGAATCAGCTGATCGAAATATCAAAGACATATTATTTTTACTAAAAATAATGATTATTGGTAATTTTTATTTTGGTTTTGGTTTTAAAGTTTGATCTATTTAAAAATACAGTAAATCATATAATAGGACATTTTCACAGTTAACAGGGAATCTCCATGGAATTCTTTGTGCACGTTTAATGTATTTTTAAGTATTGTTGACAAAATGTGAGTCTCCATAAAATAATTTGGAAAAGAGAGGACTGAGGGAGAAGACTACTTATAATAGTCTTCCAGGGAGTGAAAGGTGATATACAGGCAGTATTCCTTTTGAATTCTGGAGTGAACAAGAAGAAATATAGTAGGGGATGAAGATTAGTTATCAAACTTCTTTTACTGTAAGTCTTCAAGTATGTTCATGATGAGCATCTTTTGGGGGTGACCAAAAACTCATGAATAAAACTTATGCTTAAACCTGTCTCGGAGTGAGGATTGGGGTTGGAATAGTTGAGGATCCTTTCAGCTATAAAGCTGACCTCTACACTCCTGTTTATGTAGTGAGTGTTATTAACATTGATAGTTATGCTCATTGATAGTTATGTTAAATTTGAATCAGTTGCAAGGAAATAGAAAGAAGACAAAACTCCACTGCAGATTTCCTCTTCTTCTGAGTTTTGGAAGAAATTGAAGTACTATTCTAATTAAGTGTATGGATGCTAGTTTTGGAGGTGATTGGTATAATAAGGATTTAGTGATTAATGCTAATAGGTGAGGAAAGAAGTTTTACAGAATATTTACAAAATTTGTCTCTTTTTAGAAGAGTACTAATGCGCCTCACAATCAGGATTTTGCAATGCAGGATGTAAAAACTCTCTTCTTCAGGCAGTAATAAAAATTCAGGATGTAGATTAGATGTGTCCTGGCAGGGATTTTAAACAGGTGGTTTTTGCGCAGAAGTGACTGGCTTGCACCAGAGAAAGCCTCTTGGGGTTTTCATATTTGAAGTCCTGTGAATTCTGTATTTCTCAGGATGATTAATTTTGATGTCCCTGCTTATATCAGTATTCACTGTAAGACCTATGTATAATGTATTTTATCTATAAAGATGGAGAAAATGGTAATTTTGAAAGAGATCTTGGAAACTGGGAGAAAAGGGTAGCTGAAGACTGTACTGCACCCTTGACTGAGACCTTATAGAGTTGTGCTTAATTACTGTGGTCCTATATGGACGTATAAGGGTCTGAATAATGAGTATCTTACAGCTGTGTTCATTTGAATAGTATTTCAAATAATATGTGCTGTTCTGTGTTGTTTTATGCTAATAAAAAAATTAATAATATTCAAGAGCCTTTTTGCTCATTTTTAAATATTTGTATTTATCGTAAGTGCTGTTTTTCAAAATGTGCTTTAGCATACATTTCAATTTCATAACATACATCTTAATTTCCTCGTAAACAATTTTAAATGCATTTGAAAGTTAAATTATATTATTGATTCATGGATTCTGAGGTCAGAGGGAGTCATTTAGTCCAATCTCCTTTTTATACAGGCGATGATAGATTTTTCTAGAAGCTGAATTCAAGGATGTGTTATTAATACAGCTAATCTGGAAACTGTTATTGATTCTGCTCATTGCTTACAATTATTATTCTCCTCATTCTTTAATAACAGCTTATGAGTTTTGGCTTTCTCTATCTGAATTTTATTGCCTAGAATAAAGTAATAGTTTAAAGAAAAAGTCCTGATCAAGATTGATATAATATGCTGAAATAGTATTACTATATTTACTGGAACTCATTTGAAAGAAGCATTACAAATGCTTAGAATTCTGCAGAATTTTCGGTATCAGTTAAGATTGTTGGGAATTATCCAGTCCTGGCTATGTTGTCGTCTAATAGCATTCCGTATATTGCTTGTCCTCTTTTAACATAAAAAGTTAAAAAAATTATCATCTAGAGCCTTTTGGAACCACTAGAGGACTCAATTTGTCAGCCAAATTGCATTAAACCTTTGGATTTATTATATGATGCTATTATATCATTGCTGAATTTAGGTACTTTTAAAATAATAGTAAAAGTATTTAAAATTGACAATTTGTTTATAAATATAGTTGAGTTTTATTTTATCTAGAGATTTTTAAGTTTTTCTTCTATTTCATGTAACTCCTACTTTGTACTAGTTATTTTTACTATGACCCTGAGCAGGGCATTATTTAATCATTTATTATTGTCTCTGAAACATACTCTTAAGTAATGCTACCTGCACTTATCAGTCACGTCTGCCTTGATTGTCTCTCCTGAAACAAGACACTCTATATCTGTCTCCTTATTCCCAGTATACCACATTTAGCAAACCTCAAGTACTCTATTTGCATCTTCATACTTCTTACCAGCCACTTCTGTTACAATTCCTGTGAGGAAGCAGCAGTTACAGTAATATTAATACAAGTTCAGTAACAAATGCAAATGTATGGTTTAAAAGAACAAACCTTAATAGAGTAAGTTGTCTGTAATATTTTGTGATTGTTTCCATGTAATCCATATTTTCTTTCTCTTATTCCTCTTGTTTGAACAGTTTTAAATTGCAGTGTAAGGTATTCAAAGAAGAAATTGAGTGGGGATTTTTAGGGATTATCAGGATTCAAAAAAAATAAGCTATTTGAGATTGCTCCAGCAATTCAGTCTTATTTCTTCTTAGCAGTGTTGGTATGGGGAAGAAATTTTATGTTTTTAACACAAAGCCCGAAAAGATATAGCCAAAATAAGATTAAAAACATTAAAAGTACATAGCATAGTTGTCATGGCAAAGCTTTTGTTCTTTCTGATGACAGGCGAAGTAACTGGGAAGGCTCCTGTTTTGCCATATGAACTTAGCACCCCATCAGTCTCAGGTCCTGTGGGACAGGACCCCAGAGACCTTGCCGCCAAGCCTGCAAGCAGCAGTTCTCTCTTTAGAGACAAAGGACTATTTGCTGACTTGGCATATTTTTTGTCATCCTGAAGTGCTTCCTGATTGATTCTCCTGCCTGAAAACTGAGAGCAGAGGAACCAAAGCATGGCATTTTAAATATTCTTGCTGGCAGCCTTAGAGACACTTTACTGTCATTGCTGCAGGTATGAGAAATTCTGTCAGAATAGCAGATACTGTACAACATTGCTTTTAACTCTACATACACCACCAGCCCTCCACTCAGATGATCTCAATTTTTCATTTGCTGCATTGTCTTTGAAGATGAATTCCTCATGCTCACTTTTTTTTCTAATAAGAAGTGCAGTATTAGGAAAGAAGACAACTTTTTTCTCCTCTGTCCCTATAAGTATCAAGATCTGAAGTCACCATGAGTAACTGAGGGTGCTTTATATATGCAGAAGTGATGGCTTCCAATGAATTTCTGCATATGCATGAACAAGTCAAATTTTATTGTAATCTGTGCATTGACTTTTTTTTCTTTATTGTATTTGACTCATCAGGATACAGATCTCTAGAATTTTGCTCACAAAAATGAGAAGCTGTAGTCATTTGATCAGTAATATCTTACTTGTAAAATATCAGCCTATGCTAAGTTCCAAATGACAAAGAAGAGTTAAAAAAAAAATAATGCTAAGAGTCTGAAAAGCCATCTTATTTCTAAGGAGCCTGTTTCCTTCAGCAGGAAGTTCAAGGAGAGTTGGGATTTGCAGTCAAATGCATCATGTGAAATAGCAAGATTTTCAGGAATTTTTAGCTAACAATGTGGTTGACTGTGCCATTGGTGGATTTTTTTTTATAATTATGTTGAAATTAAGGCATATTGATTTAATTACCCTTGTGGTGTCTTAGGGATCTGCAGGAACAGCAATGAACATTTCTCTTACCAGATTGTAATTGTTTCTATCATTGGTAAATGAAAAAAATTTCTTTCAGAAGTCTGAATAGTTAAAGCATTGCATTAAAGCAAACTCAAATGCAGGCATCCGGTTGCAGATGACAGTTCTAACGAGACCTTCAGGGCTTCACTGCTGTAGGGAAATAGTAGCAATTAATGTGAAATTTAGTAAGTGCACGTCTGTCTGCTAAGTTAATAAATAAAACATAGATGGGTTTTATTAGCTGCCAATTGTATCCAGGAACACAAGCAGTGAACTGTGATACTTAAAATAAATTGGCATCTTACAAATGCTATTTGAGAAATAATTATAGTCCCTGAAATGATCAGCCATAGTAATAAATTTTACTTTTCCACTTCTTCATGCTATTTTAAAATTAATTAACTACATAAAAGTAAACTATGATTTTGTGATTTAATCAAATATCTGCTAGTGCCATGTTCTTTCTAGGGGTAAAAGAAAGGTCTGCTTGCTTTTATACTCTTTATTTGCAGTCCAAACCATGAAATGTTATGTTTGGATTCAACGTAACACTTTTTGCACAGGAAACTTTGTATTTTTGTAATATTCAGCATGAGCATAGAGGACAGGACTGCGAACTAATTAATTCCTAACTGTACTAACATAAAGGAAATTCCTTAGTGGGCAAGCCCCAATGCCTTTTTGGCAAATGCAATATCCTGTTGAAACAGATCTTCCAAGCAGTGATCCTAGGGCTTAATATACGCATATGCTTGATATTTTAATGTGGGCCTTGACATTGGGTAAAATTCTACAAAGGTACTCTGCAAAGAACCTCAAAGCATCTCTTAATAAAATATTAGGCTTTTCCAGGTCATTTTTCATATCCTCACTTTTTCAGTTCTGTCCACAATATCATATGGAATAGAAATATCCTTTTCTTCTTCCACTTCAGAATTGGAGGAGAAACCAATCTTGACTGTTTCTGGGGGTTTTGCATAATTACTTCTAAATTTCCTACTTACATTTAGTAGGATCTTTGTTTTTAACTGTGGTTTTACTTTTATTCCTAACATACTTTAAAGTTCTCACTGTTTTGTTTTGATTTTGGTTTTAGTTTTTAACTCTACCACCTATTGATATTCTGTGGTCCCTTTAGCTTCTCTCATCAGTTACTTGCATTATTTTACCATACCTTCAGTGCCATTAATTGCCTCCTCTTCTAGTCCCTACATACAGATTATTTAATGTTTATCAGTTCTCTCACATTTTCTTTTAGTGGGTTCACTTTTCCATCAGCATACATTTCCATTTATAATGTTGATACCTAGAAAATTCAGCTGACATACTGGCAGCTTACAAGGAAATTGGTGACTTCCATAGTTTTATCATCTTTAAGATAAACCTCTGTATATTTCTAAAAGACGGTTAAATTAATTTTCTTGGAACAATATTGTGACTCTTTCCATGAACTTTCAAATCAAGCAGTGTGGTTGTTGTGATCCCATCTAGATTTAAAATTGAAGGCTATGTAAAAAGTATTGTAATGCATTATTTAATACTTCCAGATACATGATCACTAAGAACTTGGAATTCTTTTTAGAAAGAGGCAGAATTACTTTACTGGGGTTTCTGTTTCTTTGCTGTAAGAACTTTAAGTCAAAATATTTGTTCTGAAAAATGAACTTGTTTATTTAATTTGTTTTTACATGCTCTTTGCTTCCCTTCAAGGGCAGTTGTTCTTCAGAAACGCCACTAAATGGATATGAATTTGGAACTAGGAAATGTAAAGTAACTGTGTCATAAGGTGTGAGAACAGCAGCAAAAATAAAAACCTTTGAGAACTGATTTCTAATTAAGCAAAGCAACAGCAAAAAAAGAATTTTTTTTTTATTAGGTTTTATGGACTGCATAGAATTTCAGCCTTCTGCAGTCTGATATACACACAAAACAGAAATACCTGTCACAAACTTAAGGAAATGCTAAATATAATATACAAACAAGGATTGTCTACTTGTAAATGCTAAAATAACTGATTTCTTATTGTTGTTTCCTGTTCTTATTCTGAGCAATAGATGTGATTTCCTAGTTAGAGTGTACTTTTCCAAGTAGGCTAGTGAGTCACTGTTTGTTTGGCTCTTTGCTGTCAGATGGTTTTTGCTGCCTCTCTCACATTTTTTTGCCACTGTCAACTTTGCATTTTTAATAATTGTTCCCTGTCATTTCATTACACAGTTTGCTCTAAGGCTGTTGATTGTCTACTTTCAGAACTTTTTGGTTTTGATTGACTATGTTTAGAAGCTAAACTGTATTCATCTTATTTTTAGTAAATATTCATATTTTTGTCATGTATGTTTCTTGATTTTAAAACATAACAGATATTCTTTGTACTGTAAGACGAAGTGTTAGATCACAGAGGAACATAACCAGAAAAATATTTCAGTGCTTCCACTTGTATTTGCCTATTTCCTAGTGTAAAATCTTTCAGTAAGCTCCTGGTGCAGTGCTAGGAAAGAAATTAATATTTCAGAATAGGCTTGACAGCTGTAGAGAAAGTGGGAGACAGCTGTTCTAAGAAGTTGAAAAAGTCGAAGAAATTACTGTTTCTTAATATTTTTTTTCTGTGCATCTCCTCTGTAGTATTGCAGTTTACAAACCCTAAGTAGTTTCCTTAGCTGAAGCACCTAAACCTGTTATTACAAGTTGGAAATGGGAAGGAGGAGATTTGTGTATGTCTTTATAAATTAAGTCAGTACATAACAGCGCTTCTCATGTTCCATTTCTTACAGACAATTACTTTCTTAGGAAGAGGTAGTTTCGTACAGCCTAATCAGTGATTTAGACTAACAGCTTGTGTTGTTTTTCACAGCTTACTAAGTTCTCTACCATACCACTTGAAATACCACTTATATAATATTCACATTTGATTAACAAGCACGGCAAAACCAGTCTGGGACTAAGCAGGGAACGTAATTCATAGAAAACACTTCTTGTGTCACTTTCCACTATGCTTGAAACAACATAGAAGGGTTAGCAGCAAAGGACAACTCTCATTACATTTTTCCAGTCTTGCTATCTCAGTTTCACATCAAAACTATCGTTAAGTAGTAAGTTATGCTAATTTTCTTATAATTCATTCATATTCATATTGCATTTACTCCTCTTTCCTTTTATTTACTTACATGCCTCGTTAGAATCTAGAGTTTGTTCTTGAAAGAGATTATCAAATTTGCATTAGTCTTCAGCATCTGTGTCAGTGCGCTCTAAGAGTGTTACTGTTGTGCTGTGTCTTTCTAAAGCAATTCAGAACTTGATTGTCTCTGTAGCGAATACTGCAGCTATTAGAATAGCCACTACTCTTGAATTAGTTAACTTTTTTAAAAAAACAAAGGAAATACTTTCAGACTTCCACAAAGTCAAAATAAAACTAAAAATGTACCTATGTTCCTGCAAAATTGTCTTCTCTTTTAATATGAATGCAAGGGGAGCATTCCAAAAGAACAAGTCATTGACTGCTATTCAAAACTGCTTACAAACATGAATATTATAAAACCAGTAGAATGGCAATTGCAGTCTGTGTAGAATATTAATGTGCTACTTTGCATGAAGTAAGCTTTTGTTATGAGTTCATTTTATAGGTAAGTCAGTGTAGATTGTTTTCAATATGAAATATGACAGGCAGTGGTATTAATAAAATCTTGTTACACATATTGCCATCTCTTAATATGCAATTAAGCACAGTTTTAAATCCCAAGATAAATCATAGTGCATACAAATTAAAAACCACTCCAAGTATTTTGTCATTCTTTCATCAGTTAGTGTAGCACGGTGGTGCTAGCTATTGTAGATTTAAATTTTGAAGATTACGGTTAGTGTAATTTTTATTCATAACGGCAATGAATGATTACGCTTAAGAGTAAGTTCTTTAGAGGTACTGTTATTTATCAAGTTGAGGAAATATGTTCTTAGCTATTATTTCCATGCAGAGCAACTGTTCTAAAATATTATTAGGATTATAAGATAAACCGATAAAGGTGTGTGTAGATGATGAGTTGTGGCAAACTTGGTCACGTGATAATGTGTTCTCAGAAAATATGTAACAGACTAGAAAGGGTTTGTATATACCCAACAGATTTAGAGACTTGTAAAGTCATCTGTTCTGAGAGAACAAAAGACTGTGATTTAAAGAAGAAACAAATAAGGACACAAACTAGTGTATGATGTAAAGAAGACCAACTGAGTATTTTTCTGTCCTTTATCATTCTGGAAGAACTAGATGGCATTGAAATTTGAAGGGAAAAATCCTTGCGTCTCAGAAAGAGACGCCTTTATTTGAAGATAATATGTAGTATGTCTGCTTTCCTGATCTTCATATCCTGTGCAAAGACATCCTAGCTACTTTGTGTGCATGTTCTATGAAAATCCTTGTCATACGAGTTAATTCTCTGTAATCATTTTTTCTTCTTTGCTGCAATTCATACAAGGACTTCTAAATGTGCTAAAGAATTCAAAAATTGTATTTTTTCCTTTAAAACCCTTACTCAGTGTTTCAGAAGCCGCACCTGGTGGCAAAGATGGAAAGACCAGTTATGAGTGGAATAAATATTTCCTTGTCACAGTAGTCTCCCTCCTTCAAATGGTGGTTGCTTTTCCAAAAAATGCATGTGGATTACTTTCATAAAGTTTTTTGTGTTTTAACCACCTTATCTGATTAGCTGCTTCTTCTAGTACAAAAATGGTGTGAGAGAAAGTTTTGGTTCAGGAAGAATGTTCTATCTGACTGTCCCTATTAATACAGTCCTGCTTATAGTTGAATATATTTCTCCTTTTTTGCTGTTGTGCACTTTTGCTTGAAAATAGCAAAGTTGTGTCTTGAGTCAGGCAGTATGAACTTAGTGTTCAAATAGGGCTGTGAAATGAAATCCCTGTGTCACCAGGAGACAGAAGGGTTTGGAAAAGATTGTGGGGCATATTTCATTCTGGAAAGAGATTATTAGCTATCAAGAAAGTTTCATGGGAAGGTAAAGCAACATGCAGAGAGGGAATGGCCCGAGATGACCTTGTACAGCTATGAGCACTAGACTGAGACCCCACTGAAGGAACACTAGGTGGAAGAAGACTAATTAACCCTTTAGGATTAAGGAAGTCAAAGTCTTTCAATTCTTATTGGCCAGAGGATTGCGAACTGAAAAGAACATTAAATGAATGATAGTTCTACATGGTGATAATCTCATCTCTTTTGTCTCCAGCAGGGAATAGAAAATACACAATATTAAGGAAGAGAGATGGAGCTATGAATAAAAAGAAATGAGAAATTTAATTTTAAGAGTTCACAGACTGGAAGGCTTAAAAACTTTTGTAAATCAATGCCTATGTCCCAATATAGGAGAAACTGAATTTGATTTAAATGAGTTAAGTTTGATAGCAGAAACAGTCACAGCACAAGTTCCTTATTGGTTAATTGGCTGTCATCAGGGAAAGGAATGTATTGCATGACTACCTTAAAGCCATTAAAACATAGTCATAGTCTCTTTCTTATTTTCGCACAGTCTGCAAATTGCTGTATTTTATCAGAAGTTTTCCCTCTACTATAGCATACGTATTCTCTACAAGTGCACTGGTAGCAATGGAATGCTTAAAAGCTCAGATTCAGGGTAGTCACTTTCCTCTAATGAAGTTAAGGTTGAGCATTAAAATAGGAGATTTTCTTTCTATTGCAGCTGATGTCTTTCACTCATCAGTAATATTATGATTACTATGCCAGGTAGACCAGACCTTGTAATAACTAGGCATTTGTTAGGAGTCATTACAGCATAGCAAAGATGATCTATGCACCTTAATTTTGATAGGATTTGATTTTGTTTCTTCTCTCCTCTTTTAATGAGTCAATCTCTAATGATCTTCTGTCATATTTTTCCTAATGTATTTCCTGCAGTCATCTGAAATAATTTAGAAGAGTGAGATTCCCTGTGTATTTATTATGATTTGTTAATGTGATCTTCTAATATCTTTCACAGTGGTTTTAATCCTGCCTAATAAATTAAGCAATTATGTTAAATTGTATTAAATTTACAGCATTATATCTATTTAAAATAGCAAAGAGAAAAGAGGAATCCTATTGTGTTACCAAAGGCACTTGAAGCATTGCTGCATTCTGGAATGTATTGCCTGCTGGTAATTATTAAATAGAATTAGCTAATTGTAAATAGGTTTGTGCATAGAATGAAGTAGCAGGTATTTTGAAGTACTACATTATGCAGTTAGGGAGATGCTTTATTTCTTGCTCTGGATCATTTTATTTTAAAGAAGTTTGTCTCAAACTGAAGCTTAGTTTATCGTTTTGAAAGACTAGTCATCCTCTGAACTGTTGGAATTTTTCTAATATATTCAGGACAATTTTTATAATAAATACCATGCTATATCTAACGTTGCATTCTGACTGCACAGTAAATCTGGTATTAGCACTGTGTTTTGCCTTCTGTGTGCTCATTTAGTATTTGGCAAGTACTCTGGCACCTGCAGAAGGAGCAGAATCATCTCTGAGAATGTGCTGAATGTCAGTTACCTTAATTCTGCTAGTATGATGCTATTGTTGTTTTACATAAAAGATCGTGTGCTGTCTTAATAGTGGTGAGGATTAGGGACTGCTTTCTGTAACCTTTTTGGAACTGCATTAAGCTCTGAAATTGCTTAGGTAAATACCATATTTAATTGCATTTCTAACTCTACTTTCTATAGAAGCAGCATGCAATGTTTTAAAAAGTGCTCATTTTTCTGCTAGTCCGCTGCCCTTCAAAACATCCATAGTTTTGAAGTGAATGTAAAGAGTTTTCAGATTTGCATGTTTTCTACTCTTTTTGATTTTTTTTTCCCCAAGACCTTGTTCTTGTGGGAATCTCAAATCAAATAAAAATTGTGTTTTGTACAAATTCAGAATTCAAAGACAATAAGAGTAGAAGAGTGTGTGATGATTAATGAAATACAACCTTGTAAGTATTTCATTCATGTGGTTCCACTCCTAGCCCAGAACATGGTCACGCCAATGGGACACTTGTGTTTTCCTGAGATGGGGGAGGGAAAAAACAGAGAAGAGCCAAAAGGATGAAGACCAGGATACAGCAGAGAAAGGAATGGCAGGGCAGGCTGTAATCACTAAGGAAGACAGGAGAGGTTTTCAGATGGAATTCTTCTAAGACTATGACTGGTTCAGGCTGTTAGAGGACACCATGACATTAGCCAGAAGGTGGGTTTGAACTCTCTACAAAATTCAATTCCACCAAGTGCAAATATGTTCTTGACTTCTAGTGGTGTCACAGACTGACACACCATTCTATTACTGCCATTGTTTATGTTATTTTCTGGCTCTTTTTTTGATAAAATGACATTTCTTTCACGCAGCTATCATACGACGTTCACATCAATGACAATCAGTTTCTGGAACTTTAGCTTACTAACTGTTATTAAGGTGTGATATGGGCCCCCACAGGTACATTTATGTCAGCATTCTGTAACAAGTCCATGAGACACCTCAGTCATTTGCCTAAAACACTATCTTTAAGGATTCTCAATGCAGATGCTATTTCATTGAGCTTTGTGAAGATCTTTTTTTGACTTGGAACATATTTTGAGCTCCACCTGAGCTGTTGTGTCTAATCATTTCCTGAATTGATGCTTGTACTTGAAATGTGTTCGCTTTAAACTTCTATATCTCTGTAGTTTGGGTGAAATAGTTTTATTTTGGGGGACTCAGTGCAATAGATTGCAGTTCTGTTCATTTTTAGCTTTATTGTTCTTAGGTCTGAGGCTTAGCACAGCCACTTAATAAAATCATCTATACTTTTGCTAGTCTACTCAGCTCTTAGATCCAATCCAGCTGCAGAAAGTTATCCTTCAAAAAGATTCTATGAAGGATAAATGAGCCTGTATCTCTCTACTACTTTCCAATACTAAGTAGTCTTAGTGAGCTGTGTTGAAGCTTTGGCATAAGAATTTATAACAAAGAGTGAAAAATCACATGCTTCTCTAGCCATATGTAAATCTTCTTAAATTTTCTTCAGCTTTCTTCTAGATAATTTCAAATCTTGACACTCCCAGATTCAGCATTTCTCAGTGGCAACCTGCTAGTGCAAGGAGAGAGGCCTGCTGTAAATGACTGTGTTCTTGCTGAAAATGCTGGTGCTATGCATCCAAATTATGGCTTAACTTTACATTCTCCAGAATCTTTCCCTTTACTTAAGGCCAGTTGTGCCAACTGACAACTGACACATCTGAGATACAGAATCATCTAGATGACGGGTTAGGCCATGCACAAACTGTGATTTACATAGCAGAGAACTTCCCCCAAACTACCTTGAAAGGGAGCCAAGCTATTGCAGAATTAGCTGTGGGAAGCCCTTGGGCTTGGGTTGGCTTGGTATGACCTGGTTTATTTCACTGAAAAATAATAAGAACAATAAAAACGACAGCAGCAACATCCACTAATAATGATGATGATAATAATAACATTCAGACCACAGACCTTTCTTCAATAATTCTTCCATGATTTGTTTCAGATGATATCATAACTTTTAAAATTATAAGCATTTTCCTGTACATAATCCTTCCTATATATTACATTATTTTCTGATTCAAAAATTGAAAGGAAAACTAGTTGGCTTTTAATGGTCAAGTTATGTTTAAATCCCTTTCAAGTTTCCTTTGCTTTTTTTGTGTTCTGTCAGGATGCTGCAATTTTGACAGAAGCTGCAGAAGATTTTCAGTTTCAAAAGGGTCTTTCTATATGTAACTCTCTTTACAGTTGCTCCTGACATGCTGAATTTCAGAGGGCAAATCTTGAACTGCATATGACTGCTTTCCAGCACTGGTTTCACTGGGAACTGGGACACTCACAAATTCTAAACTGCTGCTCTGAAGCTCTCAAAAATCTGTCTTTTTACATTACTATGCTGCTGCAGCATTTGCAAAAACAAATTTTAAATGTGAAGATGTCTAGAAAACTACTGGTTTGGGGGTTTCCAGAAGAGTATAATGGAAAAGTAGAATTTGAAAGAGAAATTATATTTGCTCACAGTCATGCCCATTTAGTTTCTATAAAGCCTAAAAAGATTGTAGGAAGCAATCTGTTCCATTTTCTATTTTGTCATGTTTTAGTCAAAGGAGTAATTGCTTCTAAAATTAAGCTTTACAGCATGGATATAAACTTATAGATACACTGGTATACTCATGATTTCATGATATTTTATCTTTTGTATGATTTCCAATTAAATATTTTGGTTCTGTAATTCTCACATTTCTAAGCTGAATAAGCTGCATAATTTTCATATTGTTAAATTCTGTTAATCCATTCAAGATTTATTCTACATATATATTCCATGTAGTTTTAAATACATTAAATAAGAGAATATCCTCTCTAATTTTCATGAAAGTACGTTACCCTACCATACCTCTTGAGTCTTCCAATTAAAATTTGGAAGGCTCTGTGGCTGTTCTCTGCAAACTGGGAGGAGGTTATAGAATTTAGTGACATAATTGTAGTAGAAAGCTGGTGGATTAGGGAGATTAAAGAATCATTCAGACATTTTGTTGTTGTATTTCATAGTCATATCTAAGAGAAATATCCTTTTTTGGCAACTAGTTTGTGAAAACATTGCTTTTCTATTAAATATATATTATTTTTTCATAAAGATTTTTTTCTGTACAATAAAATGTAAATTTTTTTTCCAAAATAAGAGGGAGGATGAACAGAGAAATAAAAACTTCTTCCTAAATCAAAGACAAAGTTTGGTTTATTTGAACATTGCCTTGAACAGTTACACAGTATTCAGGCTTTAACTATGAAAGGAAAAATAACTGCAGAATTAAAGGAAACCTGTCTTCTTGAGCATTATCCTTTTTATTTATGGAAAGTATACACACTTGGATTCATTGGATCAAAGTGATTTAAAAAGCAGATGTCGCTTTTTTCCTTAGAAATCTTTGGCTTGTGTTCCAACCAGCTTTGTCCTTTTTCTTACATAGGACAGTGCCTAGAATCACTCCTCTTGCTCTTTATTAGGTGTTTTGTTCTGTCTCGCTTTTCATGGCTTTTCTGTTTTATTTTTTAGCAGATAAATACAAGCTTTGTGTATATATTTCAATTTCAATTCTTAAACCTTTTAAGTTTGCTTCTGTTCAGGCCTTTTTTCTCTGTGATTCTCAACCTGGGGCAGTGGATTTTGTCTCTGGCTGTGGAAGAAGGACTGAAGTCACTGAAACTGAAGAAATTTGTGGTGCATACAAAGCTATTGGTTGCAGGTTTACAGAGCTGAAAACAAGCTTTACTTTGCCTAGAAAAGGGAAAGGGATTTTCTTCTCTCAATTAACTTAATGTAGGTCGTGGGTAGGACAGCAAAGCAGACTGGGAGACAGAACACAAGAATGACCACACTATTGACCAGAGGTGAAATATTCTGTTTCTGACAGTGGTTATACTGGGTGTTCAGGGAAGAGTTTGGAGATGTATTCAGGAACATTCCCTCAGTATCCCACAATCTGAACTATCTAAGGTGGAGAGTGACTGGTTTTACATGAGTGTCAGTGAATTTCATTATCATATAGCTGTTTACTTTTCCTTTCATCCCATGCAAGCTTTTGGCTTTGACAGTATCCTATGGCAGGCAGTTTAACTGCACACTGTACGATAACCTACTACTTTGATTTGTTTTCAGAGCACCATCTGCCACTTGCTAGTTTCATTTGATACTTTCCGTCCCTAGTATTGGTAGAGATGATTTTAGTAAGTCAAGCTGAACATGAGGCAAGGTTAGAAGGCTTTAGAAAAAAAAAATGTCTTATGAGATAAAGAGTTTTCAAAATCTTCTTTTCAAAAATTAATGAATTATGATAAAGGACTAATAAGCGTCTACCTTGCATTACTGGTAGGACTGTATTTCTTAAAGCCACTAAAGCAAAGGCATTGCAGTTTAATTTTAGTACTGCTGTGTGTTTTCTAAAGATATGTAAACTTTAATCAATAAATCGTTTGAAACTAATAGAGCTGAATTTTTTCAGCAATCCATTGTTTTCCAATATGATTTTAATTAATAGAGGACTTTTTATTGTTGTTATTATTCAAAACTTAATTTCATTACCCTAGTGTCATTCTTTACCTATAAAAATGTTATATGTATGATGTTTACTTTTAAGACTTGCTTAGATTACTAGCATTGCTGTATATTTTATGATTTTTCCCATTGGATGAGAATATACATTCTTGTGTCAGCAAACAACATCTATTATTTTAATGATACCGTTATTGCATATGGTACTCCTACACTTGCTTGTGGTAAATGAAAGAAATGCACAGCAAACAGTGAAGTGATATTAGGAATGTGTTACCTCTCACCTTTCTTGCTAAAAACAGAGCTTGATATGTATGAGGCTGACCCAGGGAACTGAGTGGAAATCTTGAAGGACAAATAAGTCTGCCAATGAAGAGAACACTCTTCTGTCTGGGAAGGCCTGGTCATACATCAGCTGCAGTCAAAGTACTATAGTTTTTCTGGTGAGGAGGAGCTTCATTAACACTTTTAAGAAGACTTGAAAAGAAGAAAGACTATCAGAGCTCTTTTCTGTACTACTCCTTGCTTTTTTTTTATGGGCAATAGCTACTAAATGAGGAAAATGATAGGTTGACAGTTTTTATTTTTCCTGCTTTTTTATGTTGTTTTTCTGATATGTTACAATAACTTTGATATGATACATGACCTTCTAGTTATAAAATCTGGATGCTTATGTGCTAAGCAAAGACTCTGTCTTTGTCATTGTCTCAGTTTCCACTAGTAATTAGCAGCTTATTCATAACCACGTGTAAATTATCATCTGTCTTGCATCCTTTGAATCCCTGACAGCTAAACAGAACATGGATACAGAAACAGACTTTGAAGATGGGGTGGAAGGTGAGGCAGAACAGAATATGTCATACAGTCTGTGTCAGTTTTTTGTGACTTATTGGAATTGAAAGTCAATGTAGGTTGTATTAAGGCTGCTTTTGGAAGGAAGCTAAAACCAGGGGTATTTTGCTTTCCCACAGTTCTATTTTTTGATGAGTATAAAGGAGTTGAGGCAATTTGAGGTCTCCTCCTCAAGCAGGAAAAAAAACAACATAAGAACTTTTCTCTAGTACTGAAGTGTTCATAACTGAGAAATTTTGTTACATTACTTTTATGGATTTCTTTATCCTTTTTTCCCTGGTAGTGAATTTGTATGTGACTTTCTCGCCTAGAACTTTACTCTTTTTTTTAAATTATAAATATGCTTCAGAAGCCCATTTTAATTTAGAAGGAACTATGCTATTATAGATACTTTCCTAATCTTTATTTCAAATTCTTTTCTGAAAAAAATAATAAAACCTGAACATGTCTCATGCTTCAGCTTGTGAAGAATTGGGTCTTTTTATTCTAGAATAGATTTCAAAAGTGACATATATGACAAAAATGGCAGCTGAATTTTATGCCTTGAAGATTGGAGTAAAATAGATTTATAAATTCCTATTCTCCCATGAAGTTCATACATTAATTTTTTTGGTTGTTCTCTCTAAATGACATTTCTTAGCAGCTTGTATTTTAGCTTTCTTTACCAGGATAATGCAGATTAGAATTTACTTTTAAAAGCTTTCTGTGTCTTTATTATGTTGCTTGCAAAGCAATTGTTATGATTCTTACTCCAAGATGGAAGCCTGAATCCTGATGTACTTAATTTTTTAAATTTGTTGTGGAAATCATATTACTAGGTAAGATGCTTGGGAATTTCTTGTAATTCAGTGTGTCATATTAAAGGCTAGTAACAGATGACCCTGCTAAATGATGCATGGAAGAGGCACAAGGCGTAGATGTCTCAGGGATAAGTGTTTTCCCCTTCAGTGACAGAACAAGTGCTTGTTCTCTTTGGTATCAAAAGTACTTCCCACAGTATGCCGAATTGTCATGTTTGGGCAGACATCATTTTCACAAGATTTTTACTCTTGCTTCTCAAACCTAGCTGGCATGAGGCTGACTGGGACATATAAGGTGTTGTTGACAATATGGTGCTCAGGACTGTAGTCACTGTACACACTATAGATTCATTTGTTCAGAGAGTTTAGCTGGTGGTACCTCCTCTGAAATTTAACTTTCACAAATGTTAGTAATTCCTTAACCCTTTCTGCAGGCACATTGGATCTTAATCTATAACCAGATTTGGTGTATTTTAGGGAGATACTGGAGAAGGAGATAATCAGCATGAATAAAGGCAGCACAATTAGAATTTCAGATCCTAGTGAATAAAATATCAAAATACTTTGAAAGTTTGGGGGGGGATGGTATAAATTTTGCTTTAGATACTGAAAGAGGGTGTAAATCAGTTTGAACCTTCTTGGCAGGTGAATATTGGCTTTGTCAAGGAGGATTATGATTACTAGGAGGGATGTTATGGAAATATGTGTTTCAAATCACAAAAAGCAATTAAAGAGAAATGCTAATCAGCTAAAAACTGAATCTTGAGTCATGGCAATTTGGAAGATAATTATCATTTAACCAAAGACAATAGTATTAAAATCAGTACAAAAAGATTTCTAGTAAAGTCTTTAATGCGTGCCTGCTTTAAATATTTGAGAGATTCTTATCAGCTTATTATTTAAACACTAAACAGCAATCAGAGATAACCTCTTTTATCCTACTACGTGCTTTCTTATACCATGGATATTGTTGGTTTTATAAATTTTAATGATCCATGTAGAGGTTATTTACATGCTTGTGAAACATCAGTTAAACGACTTTCCATGTTGTTTTGAAGGAAAATGTCTGTTGTCCAAACCTACGTACTACACTCCAAAGAAATAGTTGTCTTGTGTTTAGGACTTGAACACAGCAGCAAGTAGCCTGGATAGGAATTTCTCAAAGGGAAAGTGAAGGGTCAAGAACAGAATTCACTTCCTTGTTCTTAAAATGTAAATGGATTGCCACTTGAGGAAACAATTCAGTCATTCTTGAAATATATTTCCATTAATCTCTGACTCAGACTGGATGGGTAGAGTAAAACTGTTTATGTTACTGAAAAATTAGGTTTATCAGTGTTACCTTAACAAATAAAATTTACTAAATACTGATCACTTGTTGATAGTGTTTCCATACAGTTACTTCTTCCTTATTTTTCGTTATGATGTTAGAAATTTTTTTCCTAAAAAATGATGCCATCAATATCTGTCCACTTAGGGACTTATGCTCCTTTTGTTTCATAAAATGGGGATGGGCCATCGGAGATTTTTGCTGGAAATGGCTATATGGCAGATTTGGTTTTGTTCTGTCCTCCGTCCTCCTTAACTACCTAGGTAATCACAGCCCAGCAGCTAGCGATACTGCAGTTCCTACTGGCTCTGCTTCCATTGAAAGGCAATACTAGCCAGGCTTTAGCAGTTCCTGTTCTTTATTTCGGTCTATGCTTTGTGCTTCTCTGAAAAATACAGATGTAAAAGAAGAGAAATCCCTTCATTTAACACTTGATACTTCAGTGAAGTTTGAAATAGAATTTCTTGGGACACAGAAAAGAAAACTTGCTAGCATAAAACTTGCTGAATCGTAGAAGTTTTTCAAGAATAGAAACTGGCAAAAGTTGCAAGAAAAAATTTACAAGAAGCAAAACTGTTAGAATATGATGGATTGAGGAGGTTTGGGGGAACAATATATTCTAAAATAACCATCTTCTAGAAGTGTCACTTTTACAATTTTCTAAGCAGAGTTGTGTAAACAGTTATGTTCCCAGTTCGATTTAAATTTGCATCAGTGTGTCAGGAATTTATATAGCATTATATTGTGTATAATTATTTTTTGCAGTATACATTAAAATTTGGTACCTTCATAGGACTATAAAAAGCTCAATAGATGTTAACTAAATTATAGGCATAGAAAAGGAGGAAAGCTTTTTACCATTAATCAAACCTAATGGTGCTTCTAGATTAATTTTAATTGTTTTGATTTTGTCAGACATTTCAACATTTCAGTATTGAATTCTAAACCAAATAAGTTTTCCTGAGTGAGAGCTGTTTCTGGCTTATTCCAGAAAGCATACAAGGTGTTGCTGGCAGTTTGTAGCCTACATAAGTATCTGAGATTGCAGGGAAGCAAATACTAATTGCCATGAACATAATCTCTTTATTTACATCTGATTTCTGTTTGCACTCGTGAAATATTGTCTCCATTCTGTAGGTCCTTTGAGACATAAAAGGAATAAAAGTTATTTACCTGTACTCAGAAGGTGGCATCAGTCTTCTGCATGTGAAAATTTCAGCATCAACAGACTGCATTGCTAGAAATGGAGAACAAGCCTTATGAGAGGCAGCTACAAGAACTAGGGTTGTTTAGCATGGTTTTTAAAAGACGGGTAGGTTAAGTGCTCAGGGTTATGGTTTAGTAGTGGACAGGTACGGTGAGGACTCAATAATCTCAAAGGTCTTTTCCAACCAAGTGATTCTATGAAATATAAGCTGTGGCTGGTAAATGATTTAAGAATTGTAGAGAACTTCGTCAAAGCTAATATTTATTCTCTTGTTTCTTTTTTATATTGCTGTTGTTGAAAGCATTTGAATAACTGATAAATAAATGTGTGTGAACCACTAAGACAGGACAAAAATATTCTAAGTACAAAAAGTGCATGTAAATATCCCTTGGGATTTTTCCTGGATCTGGTTGAGTAACCTTCAGAAATTACTTCCATCATTCTGTGAAGGTTGCTTCAATTAATTCTGTGCTTTCAAATCTCTACTTTTTGCCCAAAATTTTGCTGAAGACCCCAACACCAAAACTGTCCAATAAGGGAGCAGTGGCTTGGAATTTGATCCAGGGCTATCTGATCTGTTGTTTTGCAAAGAGGAAGTATAATAAAGGGCCAGGGTCCTGGAACACAGACGGCCTTTTAGCATTCTGACTGTCATTACTGCCTACATTTTTGAGTAGTTTCCTCTAACATATTAGTACTGGTTACTTTTCATAGTAAAGAGGAGAGTTTAGAGAACTTCTTCCCTGCTTTCAGATTATGTAGTAGATATATCTGCTATTCCAAGTGGTCACCCTGTAATATAGGGAAAGCTTGAAGAATTAATTTCAGCCCAAAGCTTTGATGTTTCCTACATTCTGAACTTGGTGTTGTAAATATAGGAATTCTGATTAGCAGATCATCAAATCCAGCCAGGGGATAGTTGTACCCTGTGTTCCCATCTTATGTAAAGCTCAGTCCTACATAATTAATCATTTCTTAAAAATTATTTAACTTTGCAAAGTTTGTTTGGATTGAGGAATCATAATAAGAAAAAAATTTCAAAATTGCAGTGCATGCAAAATGCATCTCCAAATACTTGGTAAGGAGAAGTCAGCAAGGACTGATCTCACAAAAAAATAGTGTCCAAACCCCATACTGCATACCCATCTGATCCATAAAAAGAGCCTTTATCTTAAAATTCTTTCTGAAAAACAGAGTTAATGTAAAAATTACTTAAAGTTGGTATTAATATATTCTGGGATTGCAGCTTATGTACAAGGTCTAACAAAAAAGGGACTAACCTTTTTTAGCTCAGGAACCAAGCGTGGGAGGGGAGAGACAAAGATGGTTACAGAGCATGTTCTAACCTGTCACAGTGAGACAAGGCTCAACTCATTCACTTCACTCAATACGAGTGGATGTATATTCAAATATGGACGTTTTCTTACCCTTGGTCAGAAAATGTCAGTATGCAAGACTGAACAGCGAGTTAACAACAAGGCAACGCACCAGCCCACAATGCTTTGTCTGTGAAGCAGTTTTTAGGTAATAACAACATCACTGTGCTTGAGCACACATGCCAGACTTGGCTCCCTCTCAGAGGAACCCAATTTTTCTTGGTAGAAGATGTGAAAGCAAAAATGACAGCCTCAACAGCCTTTCAGAAAATGATCTGTGGAATTGCTTTGAATGTTGGCAGCAATGTATGCAGCTGTGTGTCAACTCAGAAGGGAAGAATTTTGAAGACCGTAGTTGATTTTTTTAATTTGTTAAATAAAAAGTGTTACAGGCACAGTCTCACTTTTTTGTGTTGGACCTCATGTAAGTTTCACTTTACAGAGATATCTCCTGAACTTTCTGGATAGACTAGCTGTGTGTGTGTACGCATACACATGCTGCTGCTCACTTACACACACCGGTGAACAAGATGAATAGATCTGTTATCTGACTGCGCACCATTTGGTAACAGTAAAGTTATTCCTCTACAAATTCTGTGGCATAAATTTGCGTTGGTAGTAATTGCACCGATTAGTGCTACAAAAGACATTAGCAAAGAAATGGAGGCATATTTTGTTCAGATTATTATATGAGTTGGAAAGGTTAATAAACCTTGAGCCAGAAAATGTTCTGGTCTGATTTTTTTCCTGGTTTTATAAAACAATACTTCAAAGTGCATTTGTTACCTGAAAAGTAATTATCTCAAAAATATTCTTCCTCCTTGCCATCAGACTTACTCTTTCTGTTCCAAGTCAATTCTGTGTGGCTAAAACAATTTTATTTTAGTGCAATAGTATTTGCAGAGGTTAGAGAATTGGTTAGCTTGTGGTTTCTATTATCCATAATCAATTAAATTATAGTTTACTAAGTTGCAATTAGTTGCAATTTTCAAGACCCACTGAAAGTAACACAATTGCTTAACTGCTTGGAACAACCTGAGGTTATGGGGATAAGTGAAGTGATGTAATTTGCTTTTCTGAAACATTTCCTTTTGATTCCTTATGGAAAAGGAATATCTGAATGATTTTACAAAGCCCACACTTCAGAATCAAAGATTTTTGCTTGTAATGTTGTATTTCTAATGTCCAAATTACGGGAACTTCAGTTTATGTTTCTACATAGTAATTTTGGGGGGCACAAACATACTTTATCACCGTAAAGAGTTTCAAGACATGATACATCTGGGAATCTAGTTTAGAATGGGATGAGTTACATACTGAATGACCCTGGGAACTACTCAGTTGCCAAAACTGAGTCATCTAATACTACACTGGATGCCCTAAGATACTCCTGGCTTACAGCTGCTGACTCTCTTGTAAAGCTTTACTCATGCATATGCCTTGGATAGCCTTGGACATCCAAAATGGCAGTAGATATCTACATTCAAGCAACTTAGTCCCACACCATGCTTTCCTCTGTTGACTGAAACAGGAACCAAGGATGACTATGAGCTTGTTGTCGATGCCTGTGTTTGGTCAGATGACTCTTACAGTGAAAGTCTTAAAAGCAGACTGTAGGCCTTTAGAATCATCTGTTGCCTAGAAACTTAGGAAATCATTCGTATCGGTTATTTTCCCAACTTAGAGACCTGCAATTTATTCAAATAAGGAAAATAAAGAATTTGAATAATAAATAATTTGAATAATAAAGTATTTGAAGAAACAGACTGTCTTGTGACCTCTACTTTAGGAGGTTTTCCTTAAGTATACAATCTGATTTAATTGGACTTTAAAATTATGCAAATACTTAATATTGTCTTTTTATAATTTTTATTTTCTGCTGTGATAAGAATGTCAACATCTAATTCTTGGCAGCAGCTTTTGAACTGCAGTTTTTTCTTACCAGGTTCCAGAGAGACAGAGCTGGAGCCTGCAAGGCCAGGGATAATATTTTTCAACAATTAACCTAATATGCAAGTTGTCTAGAAAACTCAGCAAAATTACTTTACTACATTGAGGCTTTGCAATAGGATGGCTGTGGTGTCTAAGCATTGTCCCTCAGATGGGAGGTTACCTGGAAGGCATTGCCCTAGAGAGCTTCAACAGAGATTTTAGTTTTAGGAACTACTAGCACAGAAAGACAAAGTGAGCAGTCCCTGAGCCACCTTCTGCTGCAGAGGTGGACAGTAGCAACCTTACTTGTGGAAGGTAAAGTGCTAACTTTTTGCTAGATTCTAGTAGAACCAAAAGTTACTTAATTGTTTGTAAAACAACTATTATGTAATACATTTCACTTGGAAAGGCTAGCAGTGTGCAGTTTAGAGTGGGTAAAATGATCTGGTACTGATTCATAGACCCACATCAAAGCCTAGACCCATCTCGTTTTGAAACACAAGACAAATCAGTTGTTTAGACTCTCTAGAGCTATTGGTGCATTTTCTAAAATATATAATAAGTTTTCCAGCAGCCATGATTTTACTTTTCAGTTCTGGTGATCTAGTTACTGTAATTGCAGCCTTTTTCAGAGCAAGGTGGATTTTGTTGTTAAGGAGAACATAGAATTTCATTCAAGAGACAACTCCTCAGGATTTAAGTTTTTCTCTTTCCAGTTATTTCCTATGTTTGGCAGAGATTTTGAAAGCTTTAGTTTAAAATTGCAATTTCCAAATATCGAACAGATAAATTTATATTAGATAAAGTTGTAAGGCTTTTAATTCATTTGTAATTTGGTCAGTGAGCTTATTCAACAAACTGACTTTCACTTTGTTACTGACAAATGCAGTATTGTCTTGTGTAGTTTTTATTGAGATTGAGAATTTGAACATGTCATTTGCTTTCTAGAGGTATCACTTGAATAGATAACTGTCTGTATTTGAGAGTAAAAAAACTTTTTTAATTTGTTACATTATTTCCCAGAAAACAAAAATCCACCAATATTAATTATATGCCTTAAAACAAAGAAAGCTTTTGTTGTTTTTGTTTATCTGTAGATCATTATTGTATGTCACAGCCTGTAGATAATCAAATAGAGAAAACTCTCTTTGACTCATGAACAAGACATTATATTGACTTTTCATTTGGTACTATAATGGAGCATTAGTTGTTGAGCTGTTATCACAAAAATGAAAACATTTCTTAGAATTAATCATACTGAGCATATAGCTATTCTTATTATATAAATACTACTGCAGACTTTAGCACTATTCTTTAAACTGTCCTCTAAGATGGTGGGCTGCAGAAACATTTTCACACTGTGCTTATGTATTGATTTTTCTGTTTTTATTCTTAGATCCAGGCCATGTATGACATTACCCAGTATGAGAATATTTTTTTTTTGTGCATGATTCTGGAACAACTTCTTCAAAATGAGACAGAAGAAAGTAACATTTCAAGCCCAGTCTATGATGGAGAAGAAAAAATCAGATTTCTGAAGAAGCTCGATCAAATTATTCTTCATCTCTCAGATGAATTCCCTTTGTTTTCATTATATTTATGGAGAGTGAATGTTCTTTTGAACTCAGCTCAAATACAAATTGATTAAAACAAGCAGCCTACTTTTTAACAGTGTATTTGTTTTGGGATTGCATTGGAAAATTTTTGAGTCAGACAGGAAAATTGTCGATATTGGAAAACATGTACCTTAAACTATTATGCTATACAACAGCTTCAGGGATAATGCAGTTTATTTCCAATATTAAATATAGGAAAAATATAATAATCCAGGTGCCGTTTTGAATAAATGCTGTTTCTCATGGTGGAAAACAGTACATTAGTGTTTGCGTACACAGTGAAAATGGCAACAAAGAAAGTTGTTACAGGTGATGTTTAAAATTAGTGCTATGAATTTTAAAGTTAAAACATAACATCTGGGTAGAGCTTCCAAGTTAGGAAACTAATGCCTGTCTTTTAAGAGTTGTATACCTTCCGTGTGCTGTAAAGACAGTGGCTGGTTGGCGGAAATGAAAATGTTTCTTTTAAACTTGGTAACTTGCCACTACAAATTTTTATATCACAGACATGTTTCTAATTTAATTAAAAAAGTCATTACCTAGGCAAAATTAAATCTGGTGCTCAGTTTTACAACTTTCTTACATTCATTGTGTACTGCTTGGCTTTACTTGTGTTTGCACAATTGTAGGCACAGTAGGCCTAATTCACTCCAAGTTGACTAATGATTTCAAAGATTTAATCCGAATAAATTTAACTTCTTTAATGATTACTTTAAACCTTTCTGTTCAAAATTAATGAACATTGATGAAATCCCCTATGCATATTTATGTATTACATGATTTTTAAATTTTGATTGCTATGTGATAGAATTATATTCATAGTATAATTACAGTAACATATTTTAATAGAAAACATCTTAAACCTTAAAGACCTTTAAAATATGACTTCAACAATACCTTAACTGATCTGAAGTCTTTGATAAATTTAAAAGGTAACTGTTATAATGAACAGCACTTTTTTCTAATAGATAAAAAATATCTTAGTTTTATTATGTCTCATTTCTTTCAATTTGATTTGCAAAACGTGTGTTCCTGAATGTTCACATTAGAAAATTAGATGTGGTTAAGCAAATTAAAGAAAATAAAGTTATATAAGTATGTGATTTTGGTAGCCTCTCAGGAGCTACTGTGCCTTTTTTGTTACTTTGCTTTGTTTATTTGTTTCATTAAGGTATAGGGTCAGTTCTTCCACCTTCCTCCACAGCAGCGAAAGCATGGTTACAAAAAGTAAAGAATAAACAAAAGGAACTGGTATCTAATTTATAGGATTTTCATTTTAATTTTTTTGAAAAAGCTTAATTCACAAGTATTTTGTAAAGAAGACACAGAATACAAGAGGATCCTGGAATCTGTATAATAACAAAATGTGTATCGTTTCAAGACTCTTGTTCTAAAGAACAGTTTCAACACTAGATTGCACACTACTACATCTTTGCTGATCTATTGGCAAAAAATGTTTCTTTAGTAGAAATGCAACTTGAGCACAAAGGGACACTTATTTTCAGCAAGCTCTCTAGGCTAGAAGAGCAACAGATATTTTGGGAAATACATGAAGCCTTTATAAGTTTTGAAGTAACTGCCAACTTGATATATGACTTTTGAAATCTTTTTCACAACATACAGAGAGAGGGGGGATTGTGTCCAGAAATGGAATAACTACATGACACTTAGGCCCTGACAAGGATTTGAAGGAGATTGTTAATGCAGCTTTGATATTGTTGGAGTAGAGTGAGGGTTCCCCTTGTAATGCTATTGCAGCAATTTAGACATACCCTAGCCTCTCGCAAAAGTGCTACGCACTGGTTGCCTGGGCTCTCCTTATCTGTTTCAGTGCAGTTGAACCACATTAATGAGCGTTATCTCAGCTTTGGTGGGAGCAATAACCTCTGCAACCAGAATAGTTACTAGACAGGTTGTTGTCTCATCTTTCTTGAAGAGATTTTTCACCAAGATGAGATTCACCTCAAAATGCACAAAAGTGGAAGTGTATTTAGATGTCTCCATGTGATTGGGATGTCTAAGCTATGAAACACTTAAAAAGTATTCTAATGTTTTGGGCTGAGTTTCCAGCTGCTACCTCAAAAGACTGCACATCTGTAAATCCTGTATCACATTTTTTCCCATAATATAGATGCCTCCGTCTTTAGTGGCACTGTCACTCAATGTGTCTACTTAGGCAACTGAATCGAGCAATGATGAGAGTAATCTTAGATGTGTAGCTCAGTGACACAAACATACATTTAGGTGTCTTAATGTTAGAGCTAAATCTCTTTCATGTGATATCTGTTGTTAAGAGTAGGAAATCGTAGCTTTAAATTCATTTTCTTCAGACAGTTTCTGCCCTTGTTCAATGACTATTAGATGTATCTTGAGTAAACATCTCTGTCTTTAGTTTTGAAAGAAAATGGGATGACTGAGCCAGTCCCTGGAGTTAGCTGTTCTGGGTGAGGATTTGTGACCTGGTTGGATGAAACCTTCCTTCAGCTTGGACTTTAACTAGTCTTAAAGTACTTCCTCACTAGGTATTTTGACATCCAGCTTTTGTATATCTGGCCTTCAGAGGGGAATCCCAAATCCAGAGGAAGTACCTATGGTCTTTGCTGAGTGGGGACCATTAGATGTCCCAAAAGAACAATCTCAAAGTCCCATGTGGTGAACATAACGTGTTGTAGACTCAAAGAGCATGAAACTCTAAAAAAATACCTTGGTCAGATCTGTCTTCACTCCCTGGAGTGTTTCACCTGAATTACCCTTACAGTTTTAGAAGTAACAGTTCAAGGCTATTTCTGTTGTCTTGCTGACTTCTTTTGGTAAATACATGTACTTTAGAATTTGGCAAAATGCTAATGTTCTGCAAATGCAAATTGTTCAGGCTTTTATATATACACACATACACACATATGGTTCAATTATATATTTATATGGTTGAATTAGCAGCGCTTATTAATTAATAGCCTAATAGCGATTTATGATTTTAGTAATTCGTTAATCTGATGCATTCTTAGCTTTCCAGGTGACTGTATTTTGTACCTGCCTCCATCTGTTTTAAAAGTAATTATATGGTAGCGTGTCTCTTTTTATGAGAGGAGGAAGATTATGAGACAAGGAAAATAAATTTTTATTCTAGTGCTGCTCCATTGACTGTTCTATTCACTGGAGAATTTTACATACTTACTAATGACAGCAGTGAGTGGATTTTGAAGTGAACTGTCTCAGGATATTTATGTAAAATAAATTTGGAAATTTCTGATCTGTTTGTGATTTACTGACTTTTTTTTAAGGTAGTTATTGCTTGTATATGTTGGTAATACTGAAAATTAAATTGTACCTTATTTTAATCCTGTAAAAATCCTTTTTTTTTCATTCAGTTATCTGTGTATTACTAGCTGATAGTAACACTTTACTGTCGTGCAACATTCAGCTGACATTCACATGATCATAGGAGAATTACAATTGGAGGAGACCTGAAGGTCCAACCTTCTACTCAAAGCAAGGTTAGCTGTGGGATCAAATCAGGTTCTCTCTAGCTGGCTCAATATTCAGTCAAGTATTGAAAAACTTCAAGGACAGAGACTGCACAACTTCTCTGGATAACTTGCTCTTATGCTTGACTGTCTCCATGGTAAAAAAATGTTTCCTTATATACAGTCTGAACCTCTGTTTTTCCAGTTGATGCTCAGTGTCTTTAGGCTCGTACCACCCAGAGCCTGGATCTATCTCCTTGATGCTTTCCCCGTAGGCACTGGAGGCTGCTGTTATGTCCCCCTGAAACTCTTCCCCAGGCTGAACAGGCCCAGCTCCCTTAACCCACCTCACAGTGCAGATGCTACAACCCCAGCCGTCTTGATGGCCTTCGACTGAACAATGTCCGGTTTATCAACATCTTTTTACAGTAGTAAAATGGGCAGTAGTAGTCTAGATGCAGAATAATAAGTACTGAGTAAAGGGAGAGTAATACCTTCCTTTTGTCTGTGCTCCTGCTGACAGCCAAGGATTCTGTTGTCCCTCATTGCTGCCAGGGCCACTGCAAGCTAACAGTCAGCTTGTCACCCACCAGGACCCCAACGGCTTTGTGCTGCTGCCCAACCAGGCACTCCTAGCCTGTATTATGGCAAGGATCTCTTCCTTCCGACTTTGGACACTTTGCACTTCTCCTTTCTGCACTTCTCTGTCAACCCATTCTTCCAGCCAGCATCTGTGCCTCTGGTGACAGCCTTGCCCTCAAGCATATCAGCTGGGACTCCCAGTTTGATATCATCTGCGAATTTGATGAGTGCGCTCCATGACCTCCTCCAGGTCAATGGATACTAAACAGAACACATGCCAGGATAACTCCCTGTGATACTCCTCTTGTGACAGGCATTCAGGTAAAGTACAACCCACTAACCGCTGGTTTTTATCCACCTGTTTTTAACCTGTCCAGACACATCCTGTCCTTGGTTGGTAAGGACACTGATAAATTCTTTCAGCACCCATGAATCCCATGAACATAAGTGGGCTGAAATCTCACAAATAAAAACCCTGACTTGATCTTTATCTGTTCCTAATAGTTCCTCTCCTTGAACATTTTCACTAAGCAGAACGGCCTAGGAGACTTCATTGAAGAATGAGGCAAAAAGGATATCATCTTCCTCAACCTTCTCTGTGTCTGCTGTCAATAAAAGATCCATCCTTTGTAAAGCCTTAATTTGATTGAAACCCATCTGTGAAATACCATAATGTAAATCAATTTGAAAGTCATCAGTAGTGTAATTAAGTTTATCTTTGCATTTCCAAGAGGTCTAGCCTTGAAATTTTGGAATTAACATCAGATTTGTGTAGAATTATTTTATTTGAAATTCGGTTTAGCTTAGTCTGTTTTAAAAAGCTATAGGTTAGGGGGGGATTAATCTATGTTCATGTTTTATTTGTTTAGACAGGGGAATTCAGTCTTTAGATCTCTTGCTGGTATGGGAACAGAGGACTCAGAATGACTGTTCCATCAAACCAAAAAAATGTACAGATTCTGCTTTTAAATTCCACAACCCATGGGCATGTCTGGGACAACCAAGTGAACCAAAGCATTTACTTCTCAGAGGTGGAAAGCCCTACCTTGTTTTACATGGCAGAAGTGCAGGTCATTCTCCAAAACTCCCAGCTGCAAGGGAACACTGCAGTGCTCCTTCTCTGCAAGGTAAAATAGCAGTGACTTCTGAATAAGGGTATTAAAATCACAGTATGTATTTGCAGAACCTCTTGTAGCTATTGCACAGTAGTAATTCCTTTAGGTATCCTCAGCATCCTGTAACAAGGGGAGAAGCAAAAAATAGACTGGGGAGAAGATAAAGAAGGAGGTACAGATAAGCAGGAGCTGTTGACACTCCTGGGGTTGCTAGGTGATACAAGGAGTATGGAACTATGTCATATGGCTGGGTGACAAAACAAAATATAATATGCAAAGAGATCAGTACTGTAAAAATTATTTTACTTTTTCACATTGAAGAGGGAAAAGACGAGGGCAAAATTATATTATTTTTAAGCTAAGGCACTGCCACTTTGCTCCCTCACAGCAACACATCTGATTCCAACTTCAGCTTCTTCAGTTCTAATCCCTTGAAAAACTCTCTGTTGTACCTCGTTGTCCTTGTGCAGGTTTTAGTGATCAGCTTCATGGAGAAGTAGTCAAGAAATGAAGTCAGATGATAACCAAAGAACTACTTTAACATTAGCATCTTATTCTATTTCAGTTTAATAGTGAAAAAAGAGCAAATTTTTAAATGTTTAATTATTCATAATTCTCAGCACAGAATCAGGAAAAGGATGATGTTTTAGACGTTTTTATTCAGTTTTTGTTTTCATTCTCTGAGCAGCTGTCTGTACATGTACATTTCCCTTTAGAGCTTAAAGAAGCTTTGCCCAGCTATGTACTTTCAGCTTTTCTGGTTTGTGCTTTTACATCTGTTGCCTGCCAGAAAGGGTCTTTTTCTGTTCTGCAGTTCGTAATTGCGTTGATTTGAGGTAGAGTTTCTGCAACTTCATCCAAATGATGTGCTTCACCTAGACCTTCTTCAAATCACCTCCCCCTTATATAAATTGTTTCAACCTCCTTAACTGTGATTCCTTTTAGTTTTCACTTTTTTCTTGTAAGTACATTCACTTAGTCTGTACTTGCTTCTTTAATTGAACAAGCAAAGTTGATTTTCATCCTTGCTTTAATTAAGCCACTCCTTCAACATCATTTCGTCTAAATTTACTGATTTCAAATTCATCCCAAATTCTTTGTGAGAATGCCCACGATTAAAATATTTATACTAAAGAGAAGCTTGTCCTTGAGAAGAGCACTGTTTGCGTATCATTTGCTTAAGCAGGCCTGAGTTCGCGTTTGAGACAACTCTTTCAAATTATACTTGAGGAAACAGTCTCTGCCAGGCAGGAAGAACCTCCAGTGAACGGAAGTAGTTCTTAGACAGTATCTTTGGAGTTGTTTGTCTTTCTATTCTTATTCCTGTAGTTGCCAGAAATTCATGAAACTCGATGAAAGGCAATCCTGACACCCTTCAGAACACAACTCTTAAGCATGTGAGGCTTATAAAGCAGCACACACGCATTCATCAGCATTTTCTCCATGGCAACAGCATGAGAAACTGTACACTGCAGATTTTAGTGCTGATGTTAGTTACTCCAAGAAGTCTCAGTGATTTCTTGCCTCCTGCTGTCGGCTGGTGTTTCTAGTGTTTCTTCTGTCAAACGTAGCTTTTTGCACTTATCGTTATTGAATTTAGTTATGTTCTTTGTAAATCTTCTTTCCAGACTATGAAGACTGAAATAAGTCTCTGTCCTTCAGAGTCCTCCACTGTCCTGCCCTGACATCAGCATGATGACACCTACAGATTTTATAAGTATTATCTCTGAGACGTTCAAGCCAAGTTTGTGCAGCCAGAGGAATATTATTAAGCAAAAACTGGAGAAAATGACAGAAATTGAGACTCCTGTAAATTACTATTATGTACTGAAAGAAGATGGAACATTGAAAGCAACGTTGTTATTACAAGGGAAATACAGAGCATTGTATGTTTTCATCTAACATAAATGAGCTCCATTGATTTAATGAAGTCTTTATTTCATGTTTCTGCTGAATGCAAGTAAAAACTGTGTCAGCCTAATTTTCTATTACTGTTTTGACATATATAATTAACAAATAGGTTTTACATCTACAGAATACTTTGAACACAGCTACATACTACTCCTTTTGTTACATGAGGAAGATACTGGGCTATGTTTGACCTTCATAGCCCCTCACAGTGTCTTCCTCTGGAAGGTTGTTACTTTTGATCATTGGGTATTCCAAGCTTTTTACCAGAGATGAGGAAATGTGTCTTGAGCAAGAAAAGAGTTAAAGGAACCCCTCATAACTGGGCGATGAATATTGCTAAATTCCCATTCAGTGTTAATTTTTCCTGTTAATTATCACTTACTTATAAAGACAAACAAGCAAACCCTTTATTTCGAAGGAGACCCTTGTTTTTCCTTTTTTGTTTTTGTATAAAAGGCTTCTTTGAGTAGAGAGAATTTATAAGAAATTATGTAAGACTTTGAAAGTTAATCTGCAACCATTACAAAATAACAGAATAGATTCTTTTGTAGATTTTTGGTGCAGCAATTTGTTCTTCTATTCAGAAAACAGATTGCACTATTTGATCCTTTAAAACTCTACTCATATATTAGAAGGTAATAGAAGCACAAAGCCTGTTCCACATGGGTACCACTTGACTCCAAATTCCTTGTTGCACTAAGGTATTGTTGCAAGCGTTTCTGTATAATACGAATGTACGCTATTAAGCAGCATACTCTACTCCACTTTTTTCCTCCTAATGGTTATATAAACCAAAAATGACATCTAAAACTGTAAGGAGTAAACTGAGTATTGAACTTTAGGATTCTGTTTGTCATTTCTAGTTTTTTGCTCCAAATGGGAAAGAAAATCTGCTTAAACTAATTTATGCTGTAAAATGAAAATCACTTGAGGCAATAATTGAAACAAGTAAGTTAAAGAAATACATGCCAGTCATATATCACTGGAATTATTTTTGAGATTTTCTGTTTTTTCACTCATTAGCTCCTAGTAAAGAGTGCTAGAGCCAGGTTACACTTGAGTCATTTCACTGCTAAGTTAATGATCCTGTTCCACACAAAGTGCCCTTATAGTTATTTTGAAATAAACTAAGGGTTTTCATTTTTAACAGGAGAAAATGTTGATGGCTGAAAGGCTTTGTTGCATTCTGTGAATAGACCAGACACAGATATTCACATCTACCATTACTCTTAACACCTTCCCTAATGTCTAACTTTGTTTAGGCGGACCATAGAGTGAGAGTTTATCTGCACCTGCTTGGCAATTAACGAGGAGAGTGAAGTATTGAAATTGTACAATCACCTTTAAAATCAAACCTTCTTGAGGTTTTCTTACCTATTTCTTTTTTTTGTAGGATGTTTCACCTTTATTTTGTTGCTGCAAGCACACAGGCATAACTAAAGGTTAGATTTTACATCCTTACACAGGGTAACTGAGGGGGGGGTGTTCGGTTTCTGGTTTATTAATTTATTTTCATTTCAACACACACACATGATGCAGGAATTAACCTAAAAGCAGAGGCATGAGTCCCATAGCACTCCTGCCCCAAAGAGGAGAAAAGACAAAAGCCTTATAGATGGCACTGATGAAGAAACCCGTGTAGTTTTCATTTTAGGTTCTGTATTTCTTCTGGATAGATTATTTTCAGAAACATTTTGAAAAAAAACCTGCTTAATATAACCAAACCATCAAATCCACTTTTAGGCTGGGTGACAGAATTCATATCAGCAGCACTTTAAAGGAAGATTAAAAATTATAAGTAAGTGAATAAACATCTCACTAATTTTCAGACTGAAAAACAGCAGATCATTTTACATGTCGTCTTGGTAATGTGCTACCAAGTGTTGATAAACAGGTATATGTGCATTTAATATTCCGTATCCCTGGCCAGATCTTATATTCTTATATTCTTCTCTTGACTGTCCCCTGTGATTCAGTCTTTCCAGGCAGAATTATTTGTGTTGATAATCTGTGAGCTGGTTTGATAATAACTTTCTGGTAATATTATTACGCTTGAAGAATAGAAATTCTAACTGGGCCTGTACCTCTTCTGCTTTGTGTGGTTGCAGCCTTCCTTGTGCATGTTGTAGTTGCTTGTACCAAAGCACTATAACTTGTGCTGGATATATTCAGCACTTCAGTCCATCAACAGTACTGGGGTGGGGGGTATATTAAGACTTCAGATGTGCATTCCTTTTCTTTTTTTTCAGTGAAAAAGGCTAAACTCTTCTAACTGGTCTCTGACCACACTGAAATAAGTGTTTCAGCTAAAATGGGTCAGTCTAGTACAAATGTACTCTTTGTGGTAGCTCACTTCAACTGAGATGGGGTTTGGGGGTAAACAAGAGCAGTTCTGTAGGCCATCGTGATCCCAGGAAAAGGCAGTCATGAGAAGCTGAAAGTAATTTTGAGAAACGACCTTTTCAGCTGCAAGCAGAAAAAATTGTGTGCACAGCCGTACAAATTCCTGGGTTCTCCTTTCCTCTTAGTGCACTTAATTCATCTCTCATCTCCTCTCCCTCATCTTCTTCTTGTGCTGGATACTTGTATTATTTGCTGTACTTACCACATAAGTGCAAAGAATTATCCTAAGCCGATATGATCTTTAGGACTTCTCACAAAATGCTTTTGTGTGCACCTTGTTTTGAAAGGTGACCCTGCAATGCAGTAGTGAGGCTGATCGTTCTTTCTTCTTATCCAGCACATAGGTGGGTCTCTCACCCAAGTGATCCCTGCTCAGTCTCTCAATAAAAGGCTTCTGGACAGTTGTTTTCCAAAAGGACTTGATCTGTTGCTCCCAAGTAATTTCCTATCATTTTGTGTGAAGCGTCACATTTAAGACATGTTTTCTCATTACTCTTCCAGTGATGAATGCTGAGCGGGACCTTGCTAAGCATGTTGGCTTTAGATGGCTCCCTGCCAGCTGTGCTGCCTGCTGCAATTCCTGTTCTGAGGTGTACAAGATATGTGCCACCCCACTGAGGCCCAAGATTAAAAAACTACATCTGTACTAGCCACGTCACCAGTGTCGAGGCCTTCCTGTGGCCATGAAGCCAACTTAAACTCTCAAAGTCTTCTAATCAGGGTTCCCATATCAAAAGCAACCGTTGAGCCTGTGCCAGCTCTTGGGCTGAGTTGTAAGGGAATCACATGGGGAAGTGCTAGGTGAGCAGCACCAGAAGATTACCAGGGACCATTCTGGCATTTCAGCAATAGGTGATTGCACTTCTCTGCCCTGACCCTTTCTGATTCACTGGTGCAGACACAGTCCTCAGGTTTCTAAGGTGATGCAGAGATTTAAATAGGTTTCTGCACAGACATGCCTCCTGCCAGAAATTTTGCTTTGCCTAGCATCTAGTTATGGGTGTGTTTACAAATTCCATCACAAGGTTTGCACTTTTTGCTTTAAATGGCATCCTACTCAGAAGGAAAAGTCACCAGAGGTTCTTGGAAGGTCTGGAGAGGGTGTCAGGGAAAGTCCTAGAGGAAGCAGAGGAGCAGAGCTTTAGATGGGTGAGAAGCCATAAGGGCTGAACTCCCAGGAAAAAGAGTAAAGGGAACTCAGAATAAAAGGATTCATGAAAAGTAGAGCTAGGGCCTGTGCTTCCAAAGTAGATGGCATGTGAGAGCTAGATCACAAATCAGCAGTTTGTGGCAGGGGACCATCCTGTGCTAAAACCTCAAGTATATTCAAGATTATTTTCTTTCTGGAGGCATTAATTTTATTTTTACTGTTAATTGAAAAATTCTTTTACTTATCATCTGATTAATCTTTCCTGTTGATTTCTTTGCCTTGTTTGTGATTTGTAAGTTCTCTCCTTATGCCATAACTATATTTGAGAGTGTTACTAATACAGTCTTTACTCCTTGCAGATCCCTTGTGACATTATAAAACATTGTCTGTCTTAACACTATCTTCTGCAACGCCCACCAGGATAGCTGTCTGCAATCAGCTCACCAACGTTTAGCATTACTTTTTGCTAATGCTGCTTTTCTCAGTTTTGTATTTACTCAACCTGTAGCAGGCATGAGCCCAGGGGAATCTTCCAAGGAGAAATTTAAATGACAGTCAGCAAAAGGTACTCAAGGCAGAGGAGAAAGAGCCGGGCCTGGAGAGGGGATCATCAAAGTTGGAGTCCTGTTACCTGCTCAGATTCCATCTCCAGTTCCTGTTTAAATCTTTGATGACACCACTGATCTTATCCTTACATCAACTCGTGTTCAGCATCCTGAAGGATATTGTAACTCTAAGTGGGAGCAGATGACAGTAAAGGAATTAAAGCTCAAGGGAGGGGAAATCACTCAGAAAAAGAAGAGACTCTTGTTTTGACCTTCAAAAGGACAGGTTTTGTGGGATTAGGGCCTCAAACAATACTATGGAAAAAAAAACTTTTATAAAAATCTGTGATAATTTAAACAGTTACAATAGAGGATACCTGATTTTCAATTAAGGTTTCTCCTGAAATAGCTGCAGCTGAAATGTTGAAGAAGGCAGAAGATGAAAGTGAAGGTGGATTCACTCAGTAGTATGCAAAAAATCCAGGAGGTAAATAAACATAATGCAATAAAAGTAAGTAGTACGAGTAATAGTGACATATTCAAGTTTAATAAGCTGATTAGCAATTATGGTAAAACTGTGATTATTGTGAATTTTGTGTTACTGGAGATTTCTGTTCACAGAAATTTAAAGATTAAGCTTTATAGTGCTGATATCTTACAATTACCTGTCATTCAATTTCTATTTTTATCTGGGTTTTTATAAGATTTTTTTTGTCAAAATCCACTAACTTCATAAGAGTCTTAATAGTTAGAAGCAAGCAGATTTTTAAAACTTACATTATAATTTCTAAAAATCAAGGCCAGCTCTAGCCAATGCCAGCTTTTACATGTTGAAGACTTCAAATTGCCCAGAAGTTTAGGGACAATCCTCCAGCACATACTTTTTTATAAAGACAAAAAAGTATGAGCACGTTAACTTAACTCATTAATAATTTCAAAGAAAATATGTAAAGCATTAGACGAATAAGGATTGAATTAAGAGTGCTGACATATCAAAATTTGCTTTAATTCAGAGTTGTAATGAAATTCTGTTAATACTTACTTTGCATAAAATATAATCCCTGCAACTTTGCAGTTTGTCTTTTTTTTATTGGATTCTTGCCTTGGCATTTCACTTCTATATTTGTTCTATTTCTGGGGTTTTTTTAGTATGTATGCATGTGTATATATATATATACTTTATAAATATATTTTCCTTGTATATTCATCTTCATTTTAGACTTATTTCTTTTACATGCCATAATTTGGTATGTAAATTATGCAGATGTACTTTGCTATCAATATGCCATGATAACTGAAACTGCTATTGAATTGTTAGTTTTTCTTTGGTTTAAATCTCACAAGCAGCTGTTGTTCAGTTCTGCTTGAAATGCGTTGTTATTTTGTCCTTAGTTTAGTTTTAAAATTAAGGGGTTTATAAAGTCACTCTCCCCTAAGTGAGGTCTGTGGCACAGAACAGCAAATATGTATCAGTCTCTAGGTTTGATTTTTGAGTAGTACATACTGGTGATCTGGTGTCCAGAAATCTTTATTCCCACATTCTTGAAGTTTGCATAGCTTACTTGATTTACTGCTCATCCTATTGCCTATTATCTCTCACCTCCGTTTTGTGTGAGCATTTGAATATGTTTTTTTACATGTATACTTATCATTTATATATGTAGGGGTTTTTCTACATGTAGGTGGTTTTTTCTCTCTTTCAGAAAATAATTATATCCAACTTAAATACAGAGCAATCATTTTAGTACTTTGCATTCAAAAAAGCTTTAGACTACAAGTGGCTCAATAAAGTACTAATAATTAAGGATTTCATTCAGTAGATCAGATTCCATTAAATACAGCTCCAAGTTGTTTAAGCATGTCAACAATCAATTTTATAGAAACAAATGTTATTCATTAATGAGTTGGAACCCATTAATCTACAACTCTGAATAAATAAGCTGTATTTATATCAGAATATAATCCTCTGATGGAACAGCTACAAAGTTTGTCTCTTTCTAAAAGCTTTTTCTAACGCCTCAATGATTTCTATTTCCTACTCAATAAATTATGGCCTAATTAGGGTAGCACTTTGTTGCAGAGAAACAGCTTTTGCTTTCTAAAATGTTAATCTTTTCATATTTCTACTTTCAGCAGTAGTCTGTCTAAAAATGATGCTACTCTGCATCGAAGTTGCCACTTCATTTACTGTTATAAAATGCTGAGGTGATGAAGAGTGTGGAAATTGCTGTAATTATGCAAGTATATGTGTTTATTTTTTGTCTCACAGCTGCCTAAATAGTATTTAAAGATAGGGCTCATCAGCAAACAACAATTTCATTTACTGATTTTTTTTATGTCTTTTCCATTAAATATCTCCAGGACAGTAGAAAAGGTAAAGCTTCAGTGAGGATAGAACTCTCATCTAGACCGAAGTTCAAGGTTTTTGCTTTTCTGCAATCTGGATGAGGCAATGTCTTGAGCCTTTTTCTGTCACCTTGTCTGCTTTAGCTTCTAAATTGACTGTCTCTCTGTCTCTCACAACTCAAGCAAGAATACCATTCTTGCTGTAATTAAGACCTAATTAACCTGGTAGTTAAAATCTAATTAAGACATCTACCCAAAGTTAAGAAACATTTCCCATCAAAATTTATTCTTTTTAGTTAGAAATTTCCTGGAAAAAAAGGCTTGTGGAAAAAAAAAAAAAAAAAAAAAAAGTAATGTTTTCTCAAAAGTTCCCAGTCTGCTCCATTTAGCTGCTGGAGGGGGGGAACGGTTTGCTACTATAAATCATGTGCAGCACTTAAAGATAATTTGTGGAGCAATTAAATAGCTACTAAGATTTTATGGTGTGCAATTATGTTTCTTCCATCAGAACATCATTAGCAGGAAACTTGTTTACCCTTGCAAGTAGAGCTTGTTAAATGTAAAGAAAAATGCAACTGGCAAGCAATAAAGGGCAGATTAAGGAACAGATAAGAGTTCTTTATGAACATAGCTCTTTTTGTGTGCTCAGCTTTTGTTTTTCTAGCCCTCCCTGAAATAAGTGCTCAGAAAACCTATTGAAGCTCATATAGTTGGCTGCCAATTTTATATGGGATTTCATGCATCGGTACTAAATGAACGAGGTTTTAGTTAAAAAGTAGTACATGCTGAACTTGTATATTCAGTACTATGTTGTGACATTTCCCTGTTTTTTCAGTGTTTTAATCAATTTCCAAAATGCATCTGTAGGGAACTCTAGGTTGGGAAAAGACCTCAGAAGGTCTGGTCCAACCTCCTGCTCAAAGCAGCATCAACTATGACAAACCAGGTCACTCAGTGATTTATCTAATTGAGTTTTGAAAACTTCCAAGGACAGAGACTGCACGACCTTTTCAGGTAGCATGTTGTGCTCTTTACTTGGCCTCGTGGTGAAAATATTTTTCCTTACCCAGTTTTCATCTCTTTTGTTTCCACTTATCTTTATTATCTCCTATTCATGCCTGGCTCTGGCCCCTTGATAATCTCCCTGTAGGCACTAGGGGATGCTCTTAGGTCACCCCCTCCCCAAAGCCATCTCTTCTCCAGGCTTAACACCTCACAGGGCAGATGCTCCAGTCCTGACTACCTTGGTGGTCTCCGCAGCTGTCAAGGTCCCTATCCAGGTCCCTCTGAACAGTGGATCATTCATGTGATCAACTGTAACATTTATATATTTTATTTCTTAAATGAAATTTTGGGTTTGCATATGCATCAGGGAACTGCTTGAATAAAGCACACAAATACGTGTTTAACTTCAAACATATATTCCTAATTTAACAGTAATCTTTGTTAAAAAAGAAGTTTAAAAAGTGTAAGTATACTCAAAATAACATACATGCTAAGTAAAAACTGAATTCATTGGGAGTTTATGCACTTTTCCAGAAAAACGAGCGGAACATATTGCTACACAGAGGCAGAGTTGATAAACATGGCACTGGAATCCATAAGAGAAGTGAGCTTTCAAAACAAGAAATCATTCTTCTCTACATCCTGGTACTGATAAGGCCGCAAGAAGAATAAGGACCAGTGGCAGCGAATTGGGGTGGGGTTGTTTGGTTTTTAAAATTCTTCATGATTAGACATCCAACCATGACTTTTGGGGTTAACATTGGAAAATCAGAATAGTTTAGGCGAATGAAAAGACGACTCGGGGAAGACATTAATAGCAGTATTCAAGTACATAAAAGGTGTATTTAAATATTGTATCTGATTCTAAATTTCTTGTTTATATGTAACACTTGGAAGTTTACAAGGTTACTGGCATGAATCAACTTGCCAGAACAAAGATGTCAGATGGAGCATCCTCTAGCTCAACCACTGTTCAAAACCGATTGATTTAAAATACAGGTAGAACTAAGGTATGCTTTGCTTTCTGTGAGAAACTTGGGCTTTCAGCTGAGAGAAGAAAGTACAAATTAGCTTGAAGTATTCATTCTATTTAGCCCATTGGTGTAGGAAGAGATAAAACTGAAAGAGATTAGAGGTCTGTTAAGCAAAGAGGAAATGTCCAAACCGCTCATTCGTGTAAGGCATCCTCATGTTTTAGAGAGAAAGTGAAGGAAGGAAGAGGAGGCCTCTCTGTTTACTTGACAGGCTGTTTAAAAGTGATACCATTTTTGACACTTTTTTTCTTGCTAGCACTCCTGGAAAGGAACAGAAGTAATTAATCTCTGCAACAGATTCCCAAGTGTCCACATTGAAGGTGTACTTAATTTCTCATTTCAGGCTTCAACTGAAAAGTCTACTGTTATAGCTGATACCGTTTTCCATTTGGGGTGAAACAGACCACTTACTGCTTTAACCTCTACAGCTACAACAGAAGTAGAATAGGAAAAAAATAGGTCAGTAGATAGTTAATAACTTGAGTAATACACTTCTACACAACTTTACTCAGAATGCCCATTAATTCTCCTCAATTTTATCATCCTCTCTTACTAAACTGCATTACAGGTGAACATGGAACATGTAGCCTAATAAAAAGATAGGTTTCTCCATAAATAATTCTGAATTTAAATTAAATTTAACACAGCAGTAAGCCATAATTAGAAGAGCAGTTATAACAGTAGCTGTTAGAATAATAAAATAGTTTATTGTTACAGATTTTTAAACTTAAAAATGTTTTGAGTTTGGAAGTTAATGTCCAGAAGGCCAAGATGATGGACTAATCCATGCTCAGAAGAAAAAAATCCAGAAGTTTTCTGATATTAAAATAATGCAAAGTGGCATTTTATGTTCTGCGGGATGGACCCTCCACACTCATTGAATTTCTGGATGCCAAATTGGTCTAAACTGAAGACTTAATTGCGTTCGTGGTATTTGTAGATTATTTCTCAAATATTCCTGTCTGTGGAAGACCATTGTGCAAAAATGTATGGTGATTCTCATTTCTTTTGTCAGCAGTGGCTTGAGATAGACAGAACCTTTTGTATCTGGCACTTCTGTTCTTGTCAGTATAGCTTCCCTTTCATCACTTACTCATTTTCTCTGACCTTGAAAGTTTCACTGATTATCTTTTTGTGTGTGTGTGTTGTGTTGTCATCAACTGCCAATCTCCATCTGTAGTGGCTGTCACCATCTTACGTGTCTGTCTTGCCAAAGATTTCAGGAAAGTGAGACTAAACTCAAAAAATTGTTGCACAAGCAGATCCTGGAGTTGTCCTGTGACTGAAAAATGCTAGAAGGCTTCAGCTTCTTGTCTGGAATATGCCATACCTTTGGGTACCAGCAAAGTTCTAAGTCCTGAAAGCCCCTGAGAAGTCATTCCCTTAACTCCCACCAGGAGTTCCCAGCCCCTTAATTTTCTCCAGGTAGCCTAGTAGCAAGAGCTTTTCTACATACTCCCATCAATTAATGAATCCGGTGTCCTGAGGCTGCTTTTCATATGTTTCATTTGTTTTGCTCTCTCACAGACCTCTTTCTGGGGAATTTTTCAAGACATAAGGGAGTGTAAGAGCCCATTTTTCAAGCCCTTGGCAATGTCAACACTACATCTGTTTTTAAGTGTCTTTCTACTGTTGATAGCATCACAAAAGAGGGGAAGAAAGATTTGAGTTTTATCATTCATACTCTGCAAAGACGTGGTGTGTATGAGTTCCCTGCAGTTTCTAAGATTTGTCCAATTCAGAGTTCTAGTCTACCTGTGTTCTACCAGGAACTTCATATCCCCAAAGTGGACTCTTTCTTCAATGCTTCCTTTCTAAAAAGGTAGATTTTCACCACAGGAAACAGTACCCAAGGTTGTTCCCAGTGGTAATTGGGAAAACTAGAAGTGCAATTACCTCCTGCTAGAGACTCTTAAACTGGATAAATGAGTTGTGTCAAGGTTCCGTGAGACTACCAGGATGGAAACTATCCTCGACACTCCCTGGAATTCGATACAAGCTCTATCTCCATTAGGTAGTAATGGCACAGAAGGTGTCGATAGTGCTTCCATTATTGGCACATACCAAGCTGCTGCTTTTACCCTAGTGCAACCTATCAGGCGTTGTAATATCTCAGTGTCTTCAGTGACCAATAAGCAATGTCTAGGTTGTGCCTGTAATTTCTAGGGTTCTTTTTGATGGACTCTTGAGCCCTGGATGTCAGGGACAAGTGTTGAGAAATCCATGGTGTGTGTGTGCCCCTACAGGCAATGACTCAAAGGTAAACAAAAAGATTATTTGGCACATTCATGCTCATATCCACTTCTGTGCTTTGCATTACAGGCATTTAATTAAAAACATTGCACTTGAGTGAGTGTTAGTCCACTTACAGTGGGGCCCCAGACACGTGCATGTCTATAAACTGCTCCACTAGTTACATATTTCTGGAGTCTGATTTAAGGGAGCAACAATTTTGATAGATTAATAGAAGACAGTCTTTGTGAGGTCGTATTTTGCAGTGCCAATCCCTGAGCAATAATCATAGTAAATTGCTCAGGAAATTTACTACTCACATCTGTGAAGTTATCTGATGCTATTTGAGTCAGTATATTCCTGGGTCCTGCTCCAGCACTTGAATGTAACTTTTAGCCCAGCCTCTTTCCAGTAGCATATAGACTGGTAGAAAGCTGGGCTACCTTCATCTCAGCCTCCAGATCCTGGCTTGTCTTTGTCTTTAGGCTGCTGCCTTCTCTTCTTACTTTCTTGGCCTTGGCTTGTGCTTGGCCATGCAGTTCCTGTGTTCTCTACCTCTTCTGGCTTCACTCTTATCTTGGCCTCAAAGTCTTCTTCTCATGTGTGCCTAACAACCCCAATCAAGAACAACACAGCTCAAGCAGAATCTCACTTTAAATATCTACTTGTACTTAACTACCCCCCGCCCCATAGTTGGTTTTTTTTAAAATTAGACTATTTTCTAAATTAGTTTGGTTAAGATGATAGAAATGTTCCTGGAGTTGTTAATATTTCAGTATTTTTTCTATTTTTAAGTCATCTGTTAATTTCTGTGAGAGAAGCAAGAGGGGAAAAAAATCGTTTTAGCCACAGTGAGATTTTAGGATTTGAATGAAGAGGAACTACTTTAATTTCTCTGCAATTAGCAAGATTTACCTTACTGTCCTTTTGGATGCACTTCTTGAGTTGAAGAGCTACATTAAGAATGGACATTCAGATTTTTCAGCTGTTAGGTCAAGGCTGTAGTGACAGATAAAGCATTAGTTATTGAACAGGAAGGAGATGGATGGACAGGTCTTTTGCTTTTCTGTTTTCTGAAGTAATGGATATAATACATCTTCCAGCACTATCTCTATGGATGAATTGATTTGGGTTTTTTTAATACATTTTTTTTCTTATGTCAGTCTCATGATTTATTTTCAGTATTAGTTCAGTGACTTGATAATTTCAAAATTCAGGAGCCTACTAATGTTGATTCATTGTTTGATTCACTTTGTCTTTTATTTGATATATTTGATATATTCATTGTTTAGTGCTAATTAGCTGAACAATTTACAGTAATTTAGCACCAGTCATTGTTATTGTTATTCACTTCTTCCTTTAATCACAATCCTTACACAGAGAAGAAAATTGATCTTTTGAATTACATCATTAACTCTAAGATTGTCAATAACTTAGCAAATAACTTCAGTTATTTAAGCCATTTATCTAAATTAGTACTTTTGTCCCCCCACAATGAACTATAAATTCAGAAATGAAAAGTGAATAGGAGTCGTGTTTTGAGAAGATATACCATGGTTAAATACAAAGCAGAGAGGATGGCTCAATGTCAGTCAGGATCTACCAGTGCTCTCTGAGTGGCATGATCCCATGTGGGGTCTCTTGAGAAAGCTGTGGAAATAAGATAACGTTTGGACTATCCACCAAATTTAGCATGAAAGCCTATGAATCACCTATGAATGTCCTGGGCTCAACCTACATAAACATCATCCAGAGCCTCTGAGCAACGCCGTGACTTAACTTGGGCAGCAAGGAGCTCTCTGTGTGCCAGAAACAGGCTTTTTCAGAGGTTAATTCAAGATCAATTCACTCAGCAGAGTTAGTGGCCATTGGAAAACAAGTCTACTCTTTGATCCAAGCACAAGATGTGTTGGATTTTTTTGGTTGGTTGTTTGATTGGTTTTTTGATACCTTAAGATAAGCCTAGAATAACGTAGACATTGAGCTCTTGCAGGAAAGCTCTCTTCACTTCTGTCACACTAGCAGCCCTTATTTTTACTTATGTGGCTGGAGCTCATCTGTCTTGAACATACGTAGTCTGACATGTATACAGGACTCCAAATTTGGTTTCACCAAGTTCTTTTTGGAAATTTATACTGCTATATTCTATTAGCAATACTTGCCCGGATACACGTTACTTTTCACAATAGCTTTCCATTGGTGGTTCATTTATCCTGTGATGGATTCAAACTCCTTTAATATACACCTCCTCTGCAGTTTTCAGATAGTTAGCTGCATTTTTAACACGTTATTCCCAAGTGTATGGCCTCCTCTGTTCCGCTCATTTTGGTACATTCTCCTGTTTTGACAATGCTTTCCAACTTTGTGTCTCTTGTCTACTGATTTCATTATCATCTGCCGATATCTAGGGAAAAATCTTCTATTCTCAAATAAGATTGGTCCAGAAAGCAAGCTTTGGTGGAAATCCTCCTCTGTGCTTTTAGTCCAACCTGCTATAATTATCTTCTACCCAACTGTTGATGGCTTATTTGGATTGCACATAACTATGCTTATTTTATTATATGTGATCCAAAAAAAGACAATGCTATCCCTAATTATCATTTTGCAACAGTGTTAATTTGGAAATAGCAACTGTCAATAGATGTAGTTTAACTTTAAAGAAACATCATGGGAGCCCAGACTGATTAATACAGTAGGTACATTTTTCTTATTATTATGGGAGCACATTTGCTTGTTTATGCTTTTTGAGCAACCCTGAATTATATGTTCTTTTTCCCCTGAGAAAACAAATATATCTGAAAAATTGTCCTGAGACACTATCGAGCATTGAAACTATTCTGTGGTATTCTCCAGGCATATTATTCCTGACTTTATAGGACAAGTTTATTGGAAACATTCAGGTAAAATGTTCTGATTTATTGCCTTTCCATGGCAGATTTACCGAATGCATAAAAAATGCAGTGAAATTAAACAGTATTTTCATTAAATTATGCATGCAATAGCATTTTGATATGAGTGAGAGATCACAATTTTAATTTTATTTTAATGCGTGCTTTGATCCTTTACTCTTTTATCAGTTGTGTAGTCTTTTTCAGCCCTGTTATTTTCTTGTTAATATTTCAATCATGCTCAAATGTATTTATGAAGAAAAAAAGTAATTTAAAGTAATGGGGCTTTTTGTAGGTGTTAGATTTGGTGGGTTGCAAACCTGTACAGGCAATTAAAAATGTATTAAGAACATACGTCATGTTCCTCGTGAAATAACCAACAAGAAGTATATCTTGCCTTCTTTTAACATCATCTGATGATAACGTATTTTAAACATCATTAACATTAAGAAAGGGTAACTACCTTTCTCACTACCAGTCAGCTGGATGTGCTTACACAGGGAAGGCAACACTGCAACGGCTCAAGGGCCTCAAAAAAAGAAAAAACATATTAGGAGTAGAGATAACAAATGCCCATCTGATTGAAGGCAAAGATCTCCAGTATGCTGAGACCAAAAATCAATGCTCTGGGAAAGGAAGGAGTGTTCTGCTAGAGGACAGGCTGTAAGAATAAGTTTGGTTATTTACTTAGAGGGAATAATTAAGTGTTCCCTGGAGACATTGTAAGGCATTACATTTCTCTAATAGTGTGATAGTTGAGGGATTTGGAATAATTTTTACATAAACATACAACATTTCTTCAAAAGCTTGCAATAGATTATATGGTTTAAACTGTATTTAAATTGCATAAATTTGCTCCTACTACACTGGGTTTTGAATAACTTTATGTGATTAAACTCACAAAGCAACAATAATTTAATTTTTTTCCTTTCAAGTCCCAAAACTAACATCTGAATTTAAAAATAGGATCTAAATGTAAAGTTTAAAGATTATTAATGTAGTAGTGGTAATCAACTCATGTGCTCATTTCTAAATTTTAAGTCTCTTGTAATTGCTGGGGAACAGATCCTGCACTAACTAACAGTGAACTTTTTTTCTTGATAATATTGAAATAGGTTCAGAAAATTCAGTCTGTTTCTCTCCAAAACCTTTTTCTTCCTAGTCATAGAAATATACACCTACTTTATGCACATCCTACTTCTTAATTTTTTATGCAGTAAACCTAGGAAAAATAGTAATCTTCAAAACGTTGGGGTAATTTTTGGTTCCAAATATTTCTAGCCTGTGCCACCTGGGATATTGTGATTATTGGAGCAAAACCCATTCACATTGAAATACTGACATATTTTACTTAGCAGACTTTGATAGGACCAAGTTTAATGGCAGAAATCACAAAAGCTTAACCAATTTGCCTCCTTTCAGCTGTAGAAAGGTTTTGTAGTAGAACAAATAGGCTTTCCTAATTGTTCTATGCAATGTTCCACATGAAGTGCTTTAGAACAGTTGCCAAAGCTGTGTTAGCATTTTACAGCAAAACAATTCTGTTGGTGAATGCATTGAAATAAGAGACAAAAAGCACAAACCCCTTAAATTATACTTTATGTAAATGTAAACCTTGGGAAACATTGGAAAATAAAAATATTGATGAAGCTTTTATTTGTGTCTTCTGCAAGATGCATCTGGATTTTGTGACTGAAGTAAACTGCTGTAACCCAGGAATTCAGGATTGGACAGACTCGTATCTGACAAGTAGCTTAATAAGTTTTATTACTTCAGAAATTGAGTTAATTATGGGATATTCAATAGGGAAACATCTATTCATTTATTTTCATTTACGCTTTCTGCTTCTTCACTGGAAGCTGTACCAGTTTGCCTTTTTGATGTAGGATCTCTGATACAAAACGGCAAGGATCAAATATGATCAGCCTTATAGAGAAAAGCAAATAAGTATTACGTCTTTATTTCAAGACTTTTAGTAGGATTCCTTAATAATTCATAGTTATTGAATCCCTGCTTCAATAGTCTTAGTTTTCTAGTGACTGCATGCATCAGACAGGTACCCGTATTCTCAGATTTTAAATACTGCCGTTCAGCTAAGCTGATCTTTTGCCTATGACTTAGTGCCATTGAATCAGCACAGATTTCCTTTTCTGTTTCTCTGTTAACAATAATGCCTCTGTGGAAGCCGTGGTTTAAAAATTAAGCAGAAGGGACGATTTTGGAGGTAGTGGGACAAGAGAATCGGAGGTGGCCGTGGCCTATATTGAACCTGAGGCAGCAGTTCTTGCACCTGTCTGCAAACACCTCTTCTACACCTTGTCAAGCACCAGAAGCTGCAGCAAATCACCACAGCTAGTTACCATCTTCTGAGTCTAGAAAAAGATGTAAAAAACCAGCTGGTTATTGATGGCAGAGGAAAAGGAGGTCAAAGACTGTTGCGCACAAATTTATGGATGGCACCCACATCCTTCTGGTGTTCCTGCTATGGGTTGAGTTGCCTCTGGCAGAGGAGGGCAGCAGGCAGCTCAGTCTGCAGGTTTGGTATTGAACCCCTGCTGCCCTGCCCTACATGGCACCTGTTGTAACTGGTAAGAAAGGGGATGTTGATTTTTCTAACCTATAATTATACAGACTTTGCAGTGGTTCTGAATAGACTGTTCTGGAATGCATCTCCAAACCCACTAGTTAGTCGCATGAGCTAGATGAATGGCTCAAATGAGTCCAATGTTTCTCTGAGCAAGGGCATTTTGTCCCTATGTGACCCATCAGTGAATCAACATCAGACATATAAATGCAAACAGAGAATAATTTCTCTAAAGCAGAACTATTGGTCAGTAATTATCTCTCACAGTTTCTATTCTATCCTTAAAACAAAATCAAAGAAGAAAAATAAACCCCCAATCTTTCCTTTCCCACAGTATGAACAATTGTGTTTTAAAAAGTGCTACTAAAATCTATTTGTCTCTTTAAAAGGGACAGATTTTGAAAACTGGATTTTGAAACTGGAATTTTTGAAAACGGATTTTGAAACTGCAATACTTTCCCCAACAGGATTATTTTACAGTTCCCTTTGGATAACAGAAGTCAATAAAAATATAAATTATGCTTATTTTATATTCTAAATCATAAAAAGACATAGTTTAATAACAGAAATATTGTCTTATGTGGTAACAAAACCTCTGAGATTCAATAAAGAAGTATGCATGGAAGTTATAGTGAAGTGTACATGCACAAGAGCTCACCTAATTATGTTTATGAGTTCACTGTCAGATTTTTAAGGTGCAAAATCACTGTGCTGTAAAAGACCCACTTTATGTTTATTGCATATCCCAAACTCTCAATAAAACTCTCAATAAAGAGGAAAATGGGTTAAGAAATGACCATTGGACCCAAAGGACTTTTGCACTGGCTCTCTCATGAGTTTTAAAATATTACTGGGTACACTATGAAATGTATCATAGGCTAACAAAGCAAACAGAGCTTGCATTTCTGTAAAATTGGAGAGTTGCTGCAGAGAAATACATTTTCCTGGTCTGAAAATACTGTAGCTTTCTTTTTTCTGCAGAAGTATGTAGAATTCATACAGGTTTGCTATATTAATGTCACCTCTTCCAGCATGATAATTTATTCACATAGGAGGAGGACTTACTATCCCACGCTATGATTTTTTACTCTTCTTAATGACAAAGAGAAAATCGGATAAAATTATTTGAGAAATAAGAAAAAAGTCCATAGAATCACAGAATCATCTGGTTGGAAAAAACCTCTGAGATCACCGAGTCTAACCATACCTGTCCCCTTACAAAACCATGTCGCCGAGAAACTCATCTACCTGTCTTGTAAACACCTCCAGGGATGGTGACTCCACCACCTCCCTGGGCAGCCTGTTCCAATGCCTGACCACCCTTTCAGTGAAGAAATTCTTCCTAATGTCCAGTCTAAACCTCCCCTGGTGCAACTTGTGGCCATTTCCTCTCGTCCTATCACTCATCACTTGGGAGAAGAGACCAACCCAAACCTCGCTGCAACAGTGATGAGGTCTCCCCTCAGCCTCCTCCAAGCTCAACAACCCCAACTCCCTCAGTCTCTCCTCATAGGGCTTATTCTCCAGCCCCCTCACCAGCCTCTTTGCCCTTCTCTGCATGCGCTCCAGCCCCTCAGTGTCCTTCCTGTAGTGAGGGGCCCAAAACTGAACCCAGCACTCGAGGTGCAGCCTCACCAGTGCTGAGCACAGGGGCACAATCACCTCCCTCCTCCTGCTGGCCATGCCGTTTCTGATACAGGCCAAGACGCCATTGGCCCTCTTGGTCACCTGGGCACACTGCTGGCTTATGTTCAGCTGGCTGTCAACCAACACCCCCACGTCCTTCTCTGCCAGGCAGCTCTCCAGCCACTTTTCCCCAAGCCTGTAACGCTGCATGGGGTTGTTGTGACCCAAATGGAGGACTCTGCACTTGGCCTTGTTGAACCCCATCCCATTGGTCTCAGCCCATCGATCCAGCCTGTCCAGATCCCTCTGCAGAGCCTCCCTTCCTTCAAGCAGATCCACACTTGCACCCAGCTTGGTGTCATCTGCAAACTTGCTGAGGGTGCACTCAATGCCTTCATCAAGATCATTGATAAAGATGTTAAACAGGACTGGACCCAGCACTGAACCCTGGGGAACACCGCTCGTGACTGGTTTCCAACTGGATTTACTTCCATTTATCACAACCCTTTGGTCCTGACCATCCAGCCAGTTCTTTACCCAGCAGAGGGTGTGCATATCCAGGCCAATAGCAGCCAGTTTCTCCAGCAGAATACTGAGAGAAACACCGAAAGCTTTACCAAAGTCCAAGTAGACCACATCCACAGCCTTTCCCTCATCCATTTATTGGTTAACCTTGTCGTAGAAGGAGATCAGACTGATCTGGCAGGACCTGCCTTTCATAAACCCATGTTGACTAGGCCTGATCACCTGATTGTCCATATTTTGTTAAGGATATTTTACAGTACACCTCTGTATTTTATAGGTACGGCAACACACATGAGTGTATTGTATTGCACGGGAGTCTTATGCCAGCAGAAAATTCTGCAGTATATGGATACAGAAAAGAGCAGAATAGTAGAATGGAATCTAAGAACTTTTGGTTAGTGGTGGAAACTTTGAGGAATGAGCTAGTGAGAGAAGACTTGCATGACTGGAGACAAAAGGGAAAGTAAAATATGTTTCAGTGTCAGAGGCGGAATTATAAAGCAGGTTTCTAATGTAAACCAGAGGTTCAGATAGGGAGAAAGTTTTCAGGATATATAATATGGTGCAAATAGAAGAGGTGGAGGGGAGAGCAAGATCAGAAGTAAAGAATAAACATGGAGGATAGTGTAGGAGAGAGGTCAGAAAGGAAAAGGTATAATTTGATTTTAAAATACCACAAAGGCTATAAGGAAAGCAATTGATAAGGTGCAACTTCTGGATTATAGAATGTACGATGCACGGTATACTTACTGGGAAACCTTTAGGAGAGGATGAGCAAGAGTTGAGAAGTCTGAAGGTGTTCGAGGAGACAGTTAAAGCAGACAATGGGAATGCAGGAATGAATTGCAGTAAGTTTCAAAGGTGGCGATAGGCTTCTCTGGACTAGAAAAGACATGAAGGAAAACACTCATTAGCTATGAAAGCTTCTCAAGGTATTCCTGATTATTGGACTGTGAGAACAAAGCTAGAGTCTGATATTCAGAGCATAATCAAGGTTGCTCAGCAGAAAATAATAATCATATACTGTGATTGACTGTATCTCTTATTTATTCAGCTCAGACACATAAACAAGAGCAAAGCTTAGTGGGTAATAGAGACGACAGATTACTTCAGCCTATAAAAGATAAAATTAAAACACTATTATTTCTGTAAATTCTCGCAACTCAGAATAGACCTAAATTCAGATAGCTAGATTCCAAAGGTAGTGCAAGGGGAACGTGGTTTTAAAATTAAGGCAGGGAGGATGTGGAGTCACCAACAGTTGGAGGAGAGCACAGCTACATAAAATGACCTGGAAATGGTGCAGATAAAAAATCTGAAACCCAGCCTTTCTGAGTCATTCATCACTTTGGGATTCATGGCTTGAGACACTGTGTTAATTCTGTATTCCCATCTTTTAAAGAACTGAGAAGGTACTCCTCCGGTGTACAACAGCTGTTCTACACCAACACTTACAAGGCACCAGACAATCTTTTGCCATACTAGGTAACTCCGTTTTGAGTGACTGTGGAGTTTGAGGATTCCTTTTTCTTCTTTTTCAGGTTTCATGCAGAATAATTGGAACAGAACAGGAATCCAGATTTTCCCCCAGGAAGTTTAATTTGTCCAATCCTTTTTACCACCACTCTCCAGTTTGCTATTTGCTAAGAGTCTTTGCAGTCTCGGCAGCACTAGTAATTGGCATTATCTTCTGCGTTGCATGAAAGGCCTTCTCTCTGCTGTGTCTGAAGTAGGTGCTAAATGCAAAGGCACACAGCTATCACAGCTGTTTATTCATTCACCAACATCTGAGATGAGATGACAAAAGTATCTAGGAGTTCGATAGCTATTTAGGAACATTTTGGAGATGACTGGAATAAAATGGAACAGCTGCTCTCTGTGGAAGCTGATAGCATTATACCAGAGGTAGAATCAGCTCCATTTAAGCCAGATGTCTCTAAATTAGAAACAGACCCAATAAAGGACTTAAATATTGATGTGCTGTATTGAGATACTGTAATGCTGTAGTTGGGGTTTTGGTGCTGACAAAGGACCCCAAAGCACAGCTAGGTGCACAGTTGAAATAATCATGGTGTGAAGGCTCTCCGGCAAGTTGGAATGAGACCCAAATGGCTAAAGTGCTGAGGAAGGGATTGTTTAAGACGAGCTGCCCAGAAGGGCGGGGAAGAGGGCTGTATGTGGAGGTCTCACCTTGATGTTCTAGAGGAGGCTCCTTACAGACACCTATGCAGAGGCCCTGCTCTCCGCTCTGGTTAACCTGTGCGCATTCTCCTCAGGGCATGTGTCTACGATCATTCATTAACAGTGGGGCAAACTTAGCCTTTTCGTTTAAAGGATAGCTGTTTGGTGGTATTGTCTACTTCTTATGTACATTCAAGGAGCTGAATATTCAAAGAAAGAAGTTTAGGGGTTACTATAGGCAGGGTAGAGGGGCACATTTTGAACATTTTAAAACTGAAAAGAATAGGAAATTCTTCTCCTGGTTTTCAGTAGCCAAGGCAGTCACCCTTTTCTGGGAGAGGCACCATTCTACTGGGCCCATTTGGTGTAATCAGAGCAGAGCAGCTCTGCTGACCCGAGCCCTATTTGCTGGGAATGTACAATACTGAAAGATTAAGTCAAAATGGTAAATACAGATTGATGATAACAAGGTAATTTGAGATGTTAATTGGCATATGGTGTGCATCAAAAAAATGCATTACAGAATAGGAGGAATAGCAGCTGTGTGTGTTAATATTGATGATACTAAACAAGCAGCATCTGACCATGTAACAGCTACAGATGGGTAATTCTAAAAGAGCACCTGCAATGTGCTGCTACAAGGAGTCAGGGCAAATGAAATACAACCCATGTTTCCTGAATTCAACGAGTTGTCATTGGTTATTCACATTAGTAGAGATGGGTTAAGAGAAGAAAATTATTATATGCTTTGTACAATACCATCTCTCTAAAAATAAGATCAACTAACAGGCAAGTAAATATTTATATGGCGGGAATGGACACGAGCAAAAAACCTGATTTACATGATGAAGTCAGAATGATCATGTTGTGAATACTGGTGTAAGTGTTACATAGCGCTAATTAAAAAATGCAAGTGCTTTATTTTCTTGGGATATAAATCTTTGCTTATAAAATGGAGTAGGCACCTCCTTGATTGAAGTGATGAAACACTAGCTATAGCCTGTCTCTGGTAGTTCAATCTCTAACATACAAATCAGCATTTTCAGACAACACATTATAATCAAGCTAGAATAATATCAACAGTTAAAATCCTTAAAAAGAAGAATGATGAAAGAATATTTAATAAAAAGGAGACGTGGTAGATCTTGGTATCCATGGGCCAGGTGGTACACTGTGACTTGCACCAGGTGAGGTGCCAATTCAGTACACCTTTTAATGAAATAATCAATGTAATACTTAAATGCATCATTTGGTAGTTGTTGTCGTCCAGATTCATCAAAGGAGCTATGACACAAAGTGCAGACAGTTCTGACTGTTTGTAAGGAAGATGATCATAGACTGTATAGCAGCAGATAACCTCCATTTCCCACTAGTGCTGGGGTTATCAGGACTTTTAAAGCTTTCTAGCACACAGAGTCTATACAGGCTACAAAGCCTTCTTTGGACCAAAAATCATCTAACAAGACTTGAAAAACATTACACTTAGACAAATATTTAGTGTTGTGACGTGAAGAGGAATGAAGTAATGATTAGGGAGATGCAAGGATAATTGCCCTTACATAGAGCATCCTGGTGGGTCTCAATCAGATCAGTTAATGTTTATGTGAAGGACTGTCACCGAGACATGTTTCCACTTTCCCTCTTTCATAATCTTTTTCTGTCAGCTTGGCTGGCCTATTTATGGTTTTAATGGTGACTGTCAGTTACTCATTCTGATCCAAATTTTCTTATCTAAGAACTTACAGGTAAGGTGTTTTATTCTCATCTTGATCAAAAGAGACAATCAAACTCTTTCACTTAAGTCCCTGCCAATTGGTTATTAGGGAACTATTTTAAAGCATGTTACTGTTAATTTGACACATGTAAGAGGGAATAAATGGCAATATAGATTTTTTTTCATTTTGCAAGTTCTGCTTAGCTATTGCAAGGTTTCATTGAAAGTATCATACAGGGGTCACATCTTTTCTAGCTGTATCTAAACGTGAAGATTGTTTATGTTTGTCATCAGATTAGCGATTAGTGTATCAGGTTTAACACTGTTCATCAAGAACTTCTAAATGAAATTTTTAAAATCCTGACCTAAGACTTATGATTCTGAACCATCTTGGCTTGCAGAAAATTTGAAAGACATATTGTATCCCTGCTGAAAGATGTAGCCAGTGTGTGTTTTGAAGGAGTACTTTTTTTCTCCTCCAGTAAAATGCAAACATCTAAAAAACCTGAAAAGAAATCAGGCTTGGATTTTTTTGTTTGAGTTATCTACAATATAAAATCTCTGATTTCAGAACAAGGAGAAACTTCCTAAAGGTTAAATCATAATTTATCTAATTGAAAATTGTGTTACAGATATGATCAAGGTATGGACCAGAAGCAGTACTGATATATAGGGGGTTTGACCTCAAGATGTGAGATGAAGTTGAGAAGATGTGGCTGGGATTCAGGAAAATGCAATAGGGTTCTCCGAGTCCTTCTTGGAGGGCTGTATCCACAAAGTAGTGGTGAACTAAAGCACAACTGAAAAGAAACATAGTGTGAAAACTATGTACAAAGGAACTGTACGACTCTCCATTTAGATTATGAAGGTTGTAGTGGCTTCTGAGAAAATCTGTGGAGTTTGTTTAGTCTTCTTTTTTTCTCCTCTGACACATTTAAGGAATTTACACCCTCTCAATCATTCTGTTCTTCCTGGAAGGAAAAGTAAAATAATTTTATTAATTCAAATGTTTCCCTGCACTATTAATCTAATTCTGGGGTTCTTTAATAGACCATGCTTGTTGGTTTTATTCTGTTGTAATATTCTGGCTCATGTAGCTTTAATATAATCTTATTGATTATAGTCATCTTACTACATCCTTTGTAAGAGTTAGAAGAGTTTCTTATACTGTGCCAAATTCTGAAGTACTTTCATCAAAAGATGTAGCATTGAAAGAATTCTCCAAGAGTCCTGAGATCTCACTGATGCGAGGTTAGCAGATACCTTATGAGTACTTCTCTAAACTGTTCCTAAAAATCTTCTGAGCTTTACTATATGGACTTAATACTTCTAAAAATAAATAAATAAAAAACGCAGTGTACTAAAAAAACTACATTGAATTAATAAGATTATTCTCACTATAAATTTTTAGTAGCCCTTTCAGCTTCAAACACATTTAAGTCCTTTCACTTTAACATTATTGAATAAAAGTTGTATTCAGTCATCTTTATTCACTATGAACAAGTGCTTACTTCTGTATAATTAATTAATAAATCAAATGGATTAAACCTCTGGCTAAAAAAAGAGGAATGTTTAGCAGATATTTAGGAAATTATTTGATCTCCTTGGTGATGAATGACTTCCTAGATGACAGCAACTACTTTGAGCTAAAGTACTTACTTACAACTATTCTCTGTCCTTGGGAAGAAGTAATACAAGTCAGTGCTTGCTCACAATCGTGGCACTCAAAACATATCTCTGTTGTATGGAAGTCATTTCGCTGCACATGACAGACAGCCTTAACAGCCTCATTTTAGTCTGTATACCAGCTGAACACCACTGGGACAGCACGCCTCTAGCACTAAGCTTCAGGTGTCTGCCTGGCCCTTTGGTTGCAGATGTGCCTCAGGCTAAATTCTGTTTGCTGGGATCTCATAAGCACAGCTTGAGGTGGGACATATGATGGGCTTCTTGCCTAGAGAGAAATTGTCTGACATTTCCTGAAATTGTATTACATTGCAGTTGGTTTTTTATAACCAACTGGTCTTGTAGCTGAGCTTCTGCATTGAAGGCAAAGTTGTGTTAAATGGCAAATATGAATTCCATGTTGGAGCAGAACTGCAGCAATTTGGTCTTCCTATTATTCAAAATGGTTTACAGTTTTGTTTCGGGCTTTGACTTCTGATCTAAGTGTACATTTCCTGTAGCAGCCAGAGAAATTCCTTTTCTGCAGGTTTGGTAGTGGCATCATTGGATTTATTCACATTTTGTTTAAAAATAAATTAGTAACAATCTGTAAATGGTCATTTTTTTAATAGGAATGAAGATATTAGGAGAGAATGTGATTTCTGCAAAACAGAGCAAATCTGTCAAGCCTTGTAACTTCTGATAAAAACTTAATCTCAGATTTTTGGACTTTTTTTTACTATTCTGAACACTAGTTAAGACATGCACTTTAAAGCAAACATTGTAAAGATCTTACTGATGTCATCTAGACACAGGAGTGGAACTTGTTCAAATTCAAAATCTAACTACAGGATCTGTTCTCATAAAATCACATGTGTGTAAAACTCAAGGATTTACCTTGAGGCTTTAAAAAAGTAATTATTTTCTTATGCTTTCTTAGCAAGTTTTTTGTCTTAGATGCCATAAAAACAAACCAAACAATTTGAATATTAGTGTGTATAGTGTCTTTTTCCTGGGGTGATTTATTTAATTTGAATGTAATTTTGTCAGTGTGAAAACTAGACTTTTAAATGATAATTTTATAATAAAATAATACACACAATAATAAAGAGTATATGAAAATAATGTGTTAGCACTGTCTATTGAGTACTGTTAGGTTGGGTGGTTTTTTTGGTACGGACCACACTACTAGCTTTGTTTCTAAATTACAGCCCACTGACGCGTGAAATGATCCTTCGTCTCTATAGCTACACTCTAATCAAACAGCACTAATCTTGTTATTTCTTGTCAGCCTTCTGCAGAGCGAAATAACAGCCAGGGCAAGCCGGGAGTGAAGAGTGGCAGGAGGAACCTGCAGAGATCAGGGGAGTACAGTAATAGGGGCTGCTGAAGCAACTGTATGATCAGAGGATGACTTTGTGTAGTATTTCTAGAGGCACACCCTGGTAACAAGCATAGTTTGAGGTTTGGGTGTTAATTCTGGGTTTGAGATGGAGTTCAGCTGTCAGTGGGTTCTGGTCATGAATACACAAAGCTATCAGTGCTTAACAGTGTATAAGTACAGTGGAAAATACCAGCCTGTGTCTCCCCCGGGACAGTAAATATCTCTCATTCAAGTCTGAAGAGTATTTTGACGCTCTAAGGCATGGAGAAGCCATTGCTCCTAAATGTCAGCCCGCACCAGCCTGCAGGAAGCTGGAAGCCCATGGACTTCAGAGGCTGGCTTACTTCAGAGAATGATCTTGTTTATCATCTTGCTCAGACTTTTTAAAGATAGGGAGGAGAAATGGGCTAGTCTTCCTCCTGGTGAATGTCTTGTCTCCTCTGTCAGAAGTTGTACCCTCCATGTTTCTGTTGGAGCTCAGCACGACCGTAGTGCTGCCCTGGAGAGGTGAGTGCTCTCTCTCAGTAAGAACAATGCCCAGGGCAGGTCTCCTAGGACTTGCAGGTACTCTGCCCTTCCTTTGGCTCATAAAGGAAGCTCTATATGTCAGATTTCTTGACTTCTGGCACAAACTTTTTAGATCTGTCACTTGGCACACATGTAGAAGCAGCAGGCTGTTGGTGAGGGAATGTGCCTCCCTCAGTAAAAAGAGCAAAGACTTGATTTTGCTGTTCACCTCCAAAAAAGTAACTGACTTCAACTCGCTCCAGAATGGATCTCTGAAACAATCTTTATTTCCATTGCAATCCCGCACCAAAATCCTAGCCATGGAGGATATTGAAACCTCCTTCCCTTTGCAGCTCAGTTTTCACAAATGCATGTGAGATGAAGGGCAGTCTCAAGTATGTAACAAATATGCAGAACATCTCTGTAAATTAGTGTGTTGCTCAGTGTTTGTCTTCTCCTTTATGGCTGGGATTCATCACTTGAGACAACATCGTTTAGTTTTCTGGTCAACCTAGGTGTTTTAAATGACATGGTAATGAGCACATCTAAAGGACAATTTGTCTGGTGTGTTTTACATGTGTTTTCACTGGTTATTTCTTTCCACTAACTAAAGATTTCTCTTTAGTTTTCAGCAGATTTTTGGCACATCACAATGGCCTTGGGATGACTGAAGATTCACTTCTCGTAAAAATTTGATGTGGCAAGATTCACTGTTAGTATCTCAGAACTATAACTCTTGCAAATAAGGGGTTTGTAGTAGGTTTCTTTTTGCTTCATTAGCTTGCATGTTTGAGTTCTTAATTCACTAAAAAAAAGTGACACATACTTATTTGGAAATAGATTTTAGAAGAGCAATGAAGAGAGAGTAATAAGTGGAAAATAACATGTATTTACTTGTGAAAGGCAGAAGAAATTCAATATTAGTCATGCTGCCAAACAATCTTCTTACAGTATTGAAGGCTGCAAGAGCTCTCAGGCTGAAAAAGTAGTGGACTATTTTGTTTCTCAGATAAGTAGGGAAAATTAGAATAGTTCTTTCTGTACCTAACTTTTTGGTTGTAGGCCGTTGAAAACTTCCCTTCTAATGCTTCACCTCATTTAATATTCAGGCTCTTCCGCCATCCCAAATTTGTGCATACTAATTAACTATCACCTACCATAGAAAATCATTTCACTTGCTCCACAGTGGATCCATCTCTGCAGCTGCTGCGTCAGTGCTGATAAACCCCCATATGTGTCTGGCTCCTCTCACTTCCCAAACCAGCTCTACCTCTGCTCTCCTTGTGCTCTCATGTGGCTTCCTTGGCCCCAGTCCCTGCCCTGGCCGCCAGCATCTGTCATATTAGGCCTAAGAATGGATAAAGAAAGAATGAATGATAGCAGAGGAGAGGTACTCATGTGAATGGAGAAAACTAACCTGAGATCTGAGTCTGATCCTCCACCTCTGGTTCTCACCTCTTCTATGAATGGTGACGAGTTTCTGGGAAGAGATGGGAAATTACACGTTCCTTGCTGTAAGCTCTCAGCATAGGGAGGCCACTATGAGATTAGATTTGACCAGGTTAGACTTAAAAAGAGCTCCATGGCACCATCGAATGCTGAACAGATGCATTAGGAGATTAGGAGGATTTTTGTTTTCTACCAATCCTTTGAAGCCCCTGTAACTATACAGGCTCAGGGGCTGCAAAGGAAGCTCAAGGCTTCTGTATGCTCCTGTTCTCCTCTCCCACAGTGCTTCTAAAAGGACTTTGAAAAGGTACTAGTTAAAGGGTTATGCCTAGAGCTAAATACTCACAAAAGAACCCAGTGTAGTCAGTAAGGCTTGCTAAAGTTATGGGAGACAGTGACAAGGCTGAGTCCTAGTGAGCATCCATCTACTGAGCCAACACACGAACTGAGGTTGCTACAACTGAATTAATGAAGCCATAAGGTAAGGTAGTTTCTCAGGAGACTTGAAAAACAAGGTAGGTAGAGCAATACCAATCAACACCAAAGCTGTGAATGAATGGGATATGGGTTGGGGAGAAGAAGGGAAAACCTGCTGTAAAAGAACATTTGCTTATCAACTACATATAAAGCTCGTATAAGAGTGTAGAAATACATTCCTGGGTGGGGAACTGGAGAGATGGAGTACATACTGTCAGCATTAACAAGAAGAAAGTTTGATTTTACCATAAAGAGTAAGGTCTTATTTTCTCCAAGTTGATGCTGAGTTCTCATGTAGCCTCACAGTTTTCAGAAATGGAAATGTGAAAACGTGGCCTATTACAGGCACCCAAGGTGGGTATTTAGCTTTTCCAGAAATTCAGAGTAGATATTCCAGTTGGTGTTTCTTTATAGGTGCTTGGCTTTCCTGATAAAATACATCTGTTTCTTTTATGGCTGTGTTCTAGATGGTTTAAAGGTGAGCCACTGTGTTGTAGAGAGGTGCAGATTTGAGGGGATAGGTTTTCTGGGGTTTATAGGAAGCTTAGTTACTAAAACAACAGGAATATAAAATTCATAAAAAGACCTTTCTTTCAGTCCTGTTAGTTCCTGTAATAAATTTGCTGTAAGAACCTTGTCAGTGAGTTTTAGAGAATCCAAATCTTGTATCTGGTGGATCACCTTTATCTACACACTCCTGGATACTCTTCTCAAGCATCAGCTTGTCAGTGCGGCAGGTACAGACACCACACTGACTGACAAGTTCACAGCAGATTGTCACTATCTGTGTGCTTCTTGTTCCTCATTACAGGCCCTGTTGTCTCATCAGAGCTGAAAGTCGGTCTCAAGGGTGTGTGGTGCCCAGGCTTCGCTGTGGAGTCCTTTCTGTAGATGTGAGCAGTATCACCAGTCCTCTGGCATCATCATCATTTGCATGGCAGGTGACACACTGGTGGTGTAATTCCACATTTGAAAGACTCCAGTACAGAGGTCCTTAGCTGTCACACCTGCCATCTCTTTTCCAGGCATGTTGTCTTCGCTTGTTGTCTTGAAGCATTAACACCATGTGAGAGTGCAATTGAGCACATCTGTTATTACCTCCACACCAGGAGAGAATGACTAAGTGGTGCAGGAAGGAAAGGTGTTCAGCTCAAAATTGTCTTCTGCTTCCGTTATGTACACCTTTGGTTCAAATGTTTTGACTCAGGTAAAACTATTCATATGGACAAAAGTAAGTGTTCTACTTGTAAGAAGTACCCGAGCAGATCAAAGGCAGTCTTCTTCAGGTCTTCTCTGCATTCCTTGAGAGCTGAAAGTCACTTAGGCTGCTAATGATTTCGGAAGAAATCAGTACAGCACTGTATTTGTTCTTCCTAAAAGGTTTTGACTGGCCAATGCTAATGGAATAGCAAGGAGGCTCCACACTTGGAAAATGCCAGGGATAGTTCTACACTTTGTAAATTCCCTTCCAGTATATTGCAACCAAAGGCTGAGTATTAAAGCAGCATGATTAATCTAATAAATGGTATTCTAAATGATGCCAAACGTAACTCGACATCAGAGATCTAAAACTACTTTGGCTTAGGAATTAGATCTGCAGAAATTCACATTGGCAGTGTGTTTCTTTCACTCATCCCCTTGCAATAAGCTGTTATAGGAAAAGCTGTTTTGAGAAAACAAGTTATAGCCTTGAACAAACCCTAGCACAGTGGTCCTATGGCTTCTGTCTCTCTTTAAGCCCTGCTTATACAGATAACTGAGGATATAGAGTCCTCTTTCCTTTAAGTGCGTCCTAATTAAGAAAGGGGGGACCTAAATGAGCCTGTCTCTATCTAGTGCTTTTAAACTTGACACTCTTTATCTTTCTAATTAAGACTGAATATTTCCAAAGAGGTGTTGATATTTTGGATGTAGTCTTAACGGGCCAGGGCCGGGGCCAGCGCTGCAAAACATCAGACTGAGTGGTCTGGTGTGCTGAGGACCTGAAATACACAATGTTGTCCATGGTTGTAAAATAAAAGAAGAGCAGGGCCCTAACCATTATAAATATTGTGTTAAATAATCAGAAAATATTTGATTGAAGTTGTCAATAATTAGAAACAAGATTAATCATTCACAGACTGCTAAGTGTCTTAGTTATTATATTAACATAAACAAAATAAAATAAAATTAAATAAAATAAAATTAAATTAAATTAAATTTAAAGGGACCTTTTTAGAGGAAGGCCTTTCTCTGCACTCCTCAGGCCTCATATTTGTGTGCACACACACCTGTACAGAGGACAGGGCATATTATACCTTGCAGTCCAACATATGTCTTGGTGAACACTTCTAATTTCACTCCTGTTATTTCTGTCCATTCTTTCATTTATTCAGGCTGCTCCTCCTCTCATGCTCTTTCTACTAGTGTAGCTTTGTGTGCAAATTGGGTGTAAATGGCTTTTGAAATGTTGAAAGCTGAATGTGTCTAAAGCACCTTTAATGGAAATTATTTGGGATATTTCATTAAGGCCCATGGAAGCAGTGGATGAAATCACAGTTATGGCAAACATACTTCTACACTGATTTGAGACATACTGGCTCTTGAAGCAGTACCCCCTCAAACGTGGCAATCATTTAGGTAAAGACATAAAAGCTCTTTTATTTATTTACTAAGTTAGTTCACTTGCTCTTCTATCCCTGATTCAATCTCTTGACTGATGCCCTCAGAATATTCTGCTTTGGGGAGGTTTCTTTTCTTATTCCAGTTGGAAGAGCTTCCATTTCTTCACTAAGGAGAAATTTGTCCTTTCAGGTAGTTAGGGCATCTCTTAAGTGACAAAGAAAGGAGTGTGGAGTGGGCCAGGGTGGAGGTTACCCAGCCTATGCCACTTTCTTTACAATGAATAATCCTTTCTTATTTTTGCTCTTAAAACCACCCAGAGGGGGAGGATGTACCAGCCCTCAGGTCATCTCCTACAATGTTTTCTCTCCTTAGCAATTTAAAGTTCATCCTAATATTTAACTCCAATAGTTATTGCTGCACATTAAGCCGTTACTTCTTGTCTGGCTGCCATGGACAGAAGGATCAATTGTTCCTTCTTACTTTGCACAACCTTCAGAAATGTCTTGCCTTATCTTCTTTCCTGTATATATTTCCCATATATTTCCCATATATTTTCGTTGCCAGGCATATTTGTGCAACCGATTTTTTTCATCAAAATAAGTTAGTTATTCATGTGGGATAGGAAGGCTGGGGAGGGGCTCATTGTCAGAGAGTGCAGTGAGAGGATGACAAGTAATGGTTTTAAGCTGGAAGAGAGATTTAGGTTAGGTATTAGGAAGAAATTTTTGACTGGGAGAATGGTGAGGCAATGGACCAGATTGTTCAGAGGGGGCATGGATGTCCCATCCCCGGCGGTGTTCCAGGCCAGGTTGGATGAGGCTTTGAGCAGCCTGATCCAGTGGAAAATGTCTGTGCCCATGGCAGAGGAGTTGGAACTGGATGATCTTTAAGGCCCCTTCCAGCCCAAACCATTCTTTGATTCTATGCTTCTATGAGCTTTGCCTATTTTTTCTAGCCCTTTTTGCCAATTGATCAAGATAATTTGCATGGGGTTGGGTTTTTTTGATTGGGGTTGGTTTTTTTCTTTTTTTTTTTTTGTTACTTTCTTCCAAAAATCAGAACCTGTGACTGTTATCATCTGGTTTTATGTAGACCTCATGGAAATTTATAATAGGGAATAAGAAGCCAAGAATGGATCTAAGTGGAAAAGAATGAAGAGGGTGAGAAGACAGCTTCTCTTACATATTATTGTATTAAAATAACAGCTTGCCTGCAACTCTCCTGTTGCTGCAATTGCAAACTTGTGGCTGATGCTTCAACTGTGCAGCATTAACATCATGGGAGCACAACAGATGTCCAGAAAATTTTGAAACAATACATATTACATACTATCATAAAAGTATAATAATTAATCCATGTTATTTTCTCCTTGGAATTACATTTTTTAGACAGCCACAGCTGGACTGTTCTGAGAGGAAGAAAGTGTGATGGGTGTGTGTTAGTTGCTTTATCTTGCAAGAATCTGTCATTACCTGAGCGAGTTTCAGATATCCTTTGTGGGCACCGCAAATGGTACAAGACTGGGATAGACCCTTGCAACCCCTTCTTCATTTCCATTTCCTTGCAAAATTTTCTTTATCATGAGTGGACCCAGTCCAGAAGTGGCTTTGTTCTCTGTCCTTTTTCTTTCCTCTGACCTCCACAACTGACCTTTATTGCATGAACTGCTCTGCACAAAGAGAAAACCTTGCAGCATGTGTTGAAGGGAGAAGAGTACCTTTCTGGTTGCCTTTACTTTTGTGAAGTTCAGCTTCTGTGTCCTTTCTTGAATTCACTGGAGAAGTATTAGATATCACCATGTTGCTTGTAATAAAATGCCCTGGAATAATCAATGCTCCCCTTCAGGTTTATAAAGCCCACCTCTGCATACCTTGAAAGCCTGTCCTGATTTTACTGGGTTAATAAGGGATAAAATTATTTTCTGGAAGGTTTATATACACCATTTAGTCAAGTGCTGCATTGCTTGCTCATCTCCTTAAAGGTTATTTAAAAGATAATCTCTATTGATTTGAAACATATAAAGTCATGGTTAATCCTGAGATAAATTGATAGCTGACACAGTAATAAAGCATTTAATTAGCCTCCAAAGCTGTTTATGGTGCTACATTAAAAAGCAATTTTTGTTGTTCTGTAGCAAGCCATAAATGAGTGTAAAAAGTACTGAATACCCTTTTGTGTGTGACATCAAAGTGCTGAGGTGACCAAGGTGCTTTAAGCAGCCTGCTCTGCAATTCAGTCATTCAGTACTCTCTCTGTTTGTGGTATCCATGTTCAACAGACACTCTGGACCTGAGCCAGACCTGTAAGTATGCAATTCGCGGCAGAGGCAGAAGACTGACATCTGTTAACCATGGATCTGCTTATCTCAACAATATATCCGTCTTTCACAAAACTGAACTGAGTATTGATTTCTTTTGGGCTTCCCTCCCATCAAGTTCATTATCTTTTCTAATTTACAAGTTATTGTTTCCACAACAGCTGAATTCCTCTTCTGTTTTAGGAAAATTTTAAGAACTGACTCGTTTAGACTGTGCTGATCTCATCTTGCTTCAAAAGAAAAGGGAATCTGGATGCCTGTGTCAGGTAAATGAATTCCCTTCTGTTACTGGGTAAGGATCTTTGGCTAACACAGAACAGAAAGTTTCAGGCTTCTCTTCAGTACCTGATAGCTGGCCCTTCAGATCCCGTGCCTGAGCAGAAGTTGTGTCTCTGTGCTTCAAGCTGGTCTGTGGAGACAGGCTCTTGTGAAGTTTGTCCTCAGAAAGCTTGTATGTGCTAGCAGCAGCCTTGCTGTCTTGTGTGCAGGGGTGGAGAAGCCTTTTCTTGACCTGAAAAAATGTAGTGTATTTGGAAAACCCCATTACAAAGGGGAGAATTTCCCCTCAGCTAACAAGAAGTAGAGTCTCCACAACCCTTCCACAGTCCATTGAAAAATTTAACTCTTTCTGTATGCAATGAGGAAAACAGATGTTTTTCATACTAGATCTTAAGTTGTTGCCTATCACAATGTTAAATTAGCCTTCAGATAACTCTCCTTTCTTTAAATAGGGAAAAAAACCCCAAACTAAAACTCCACCACCCAGTATTAAAAGTGGAAATTAGATGCAGAGACTACACAGCTCAAATGTTTTTCCTACCATAGTTCACACCATATTCACTGCCAGACTGTTAAGGTGGCAAATCAGACAAAGATTCAACATCATTTGACAAATTAAAAATCTTTTTTCTTCACTTTACTTGCTCTTTCCTTCAGAAATAGTGTGTCCTTACAGGAATAACTTTGTAAATATAATGTTGAAGAGATTAAATATTTTCTGAAAACAGAAACACATTAAATATTGCCAGGACACATTTACCACTTTACCTTTCCACTCACTTCTGGATTTATAGAAGCAGATCACTTGTTTCCAAGTTGGTAACTCTTTACCAATATTTGGCCTCGTATATCCCTGCTTTTTGTTTATTTTTCATCACAGCATGTTCCTTACTCAATGTAAAGACTTGGTAGATGATCAAGTCACTTTGCTGAAACATTTTCTCTTTAACTCACATTCTAGCTGGTGTCTCTGCTGTATGTCTCTAGAGCAAATCACATTGTCATTTGTACCCCACTTCTGTGAACTAGGTTTCCTAAATTTGGTATTTGTAACACACGAAAGGAAAACAAGAGGCTGAAAACTGAGATTCTGATTTCTTCAGTAGCAGCTGATGGTAATCAATACTTAAACTTGCTCTGAATATGTAAAATACTTGTCAATTGCAAATAATCAGCATCTGACATTCCAGTCCAGAATTCTTTTCGTTCCTGTAGTGATAGATTTTGCAAGCTTCCACACCAGATCCTGAAAACTATTATGAAAGTTTAGTGGAGTCAGGAAAAACTGTAATGAGTGTGGCAGCAGCACTTTTAGCCAGATCACTTCTCTTAGTCAAGAGAATAACACCATTTAGGATACATCTGTGGGTGCCAGTGGAGCAGACAAGAGACCACTTTCTATCATGGCAATCAGAAGATGTGCCCAGCACTTTGAAAAAGGTGAGTATTAAGTCCATCTTCAAAAAGTGAGAGTCCAGAGAACAACAGAACATTAAGCCTCACTCTAGTCCATGGGAAGATTATGGAGCAAATGCTTCTGAAAGCTGTTTCTGGGCAATTGGAAGACAGCAAAACTAGGAACAGCCAGGTCAGATCTACCAAGGCAAATTTATGTGTAACTGACCTCCTTGCCATTGGTAACAAAATGACCAGTATGATGAATGAGGGAGAAGCATTGAACATCATTTTACTTACTTTAGCAAGACATTGATAGACTTCCGTATCTTCTTTGCAGCCAGACTGAGGGGATGTGGACTGGACATGCAGACTACAAGTTGTGTGAAAAATGGCTTGACCCATTGGGTTCAAAAAGTAATGGTCAAGGGATTGAAGCCCAATGGACAGCTGTTAAGAGTAGTATTCCTAAACAGCCAGTCCTGGAGGTTGCACTGTTAAATATCTTTATTACTTTATTAGTACTTTAGTTACTTTACTAGTAACCTGAACAATAACAAGGAATGGACCCTCATCCATTTGATGCGTAACAGTAGAGTGTGCACCTTAGAAGGTTTCAACATGTTGAAGGACAGAGCTGTCACTCAGAGGGATCTGAACAAGGTGAAGGAGTTGGCCAAATAGAAACATCACAATGCTCAGCAAAGATAAACGCAAGGTCCTCGTCTTGGGACTGAACAACTCCATGCAACAGAGTCCCCATAAATGGAGTTAAACCCAGTTGGAGGGCGGTCACAAATGATGTTCCACATGGCTCAGTGCTGGGTCTAGTCCTGTTCAATGTCTTTATCAATGATCTGGATGAGGGGATTGAGTGTACCCTTAGAAAGTTTGCGGTTGACACTAAGCTGGTTGGAAGTGCTGATCTTCTTGAGGGTAGAGGCTCTGCAGAGGGATCTGGACAGGCTGGATAGATGGCCTGAGTCCAATAGGATGAGGTTCATCTCACTTGGGACACAACAACTCCATGCAGCGTTACAGGCTTGGGAAAGAGTGGCTGGAGAGCTGCCTGGCAGAGAAGGACCTAGGGGTGTTGGTGACAGCCAGCTGAACCTGAGGCAGCAGTGTGCCCAGGTGGCCAAGAGGGCCAGTGGCATCTTGGCCTGTGTCAGACACAGCGTGGCCAGCAGGAGCAGGGAGGTGATTGTGCCCCTGTGCTCAGCACTGGTGAGGCTGCACTTTGAGTGCTTGGTTCAGTTTTGGGTCCCTCTCTACAAGAAGGACACTGAGGGGCTGGAGCATGTGCAGAGAAGGGCAATGAAGCTGATGTTGGGGCTGGAGAACAAGTCTTACGAGGAGTGGCTGAGGGAACTAGAGTTGTTCAGCCTAGAGAAGAGGAGAGAAATTATCACTGTCTACACTACCTGAAAGGAGGTTGCAGTGAGGTGAGTGTTGGTCTCCTCTCCCAAGCGACAGGTAATAGGATGAGAGGTAATGGCCCCAAAAGGGTTGTCAGACACTGCAACAGGCTGGAGGTATTTAAAAAACGGGTAGAGGAGTTTCTCAGGAACATGCTTTAGTAAGGGGACGGGTATGGTTGGACTCGATCTCAAAGGTCTTTTCAACCAAGCGATTCTATGATTCTATGAACAGTGCAGACTGGGAACTAGCTTGTCAGGGAACAGATCTGCTGGGGATTCAGGCCTTCCTTATTCAGATGTTCACAAAGAAAGGACAAACGATAGCCAAATTCCTACTAAATATAAGGAGAAAAAAAAATCTCAGAGATGCTGGCTAAACACTGGAGCACATTGCTCAGAAACACTGTGGTGCCTCCACCCCCAGAAATTGTGCAGACTTGAAAAGACTGATCTAACACTGAAGTTAGCCTTGCTTTCAGCCAGGGGTTACACTAGATGCCTCTCAGGATTCCTTTCAACTTGAAGTACTTCATGATGATTTTTATAATTTGCCCAAAAGTCGCTGCCAGGTTTCCATCTATCTAAAAGCTGCTAGGACTCAAAATATTCCTCCTAACAATTTTTCACCACTGTGAAAATGATTTTTTCACCACTTGCACTCTACCACTCTTCTTGTCTTCAACAAAACTGGTCATGACAATGATTTCCCCTTCTGGATGGCAAGGTAAATGTGCAGACCACCCTTGGAGACCTGGTGAGCATCATAACCAAAGTGATGTGGGAACAGAGATGACTCTGTGTGTCTGTTGTAGCTGTGGTTCAAAAGAGAGGTGTTAGACCTCGCAGACTGCTTTTCTCAAATGATATCAGACAGATGTGACAGGGTGAAGTTAAGCTGGGAGATCCCTTTAACCTACTGCAGGAACAAAAGTAACTGCAGAAGTCAGTAAGATCTGTTTATTCTGTAGGAAAAAAAAAATAGAGTAAAACCTCAGGCAGAGGGAGGGAAGTGATTTTCAAGTTGTAATATTTCTTAGCAGAGGGAAAAGAATGTTTTTAAGTCCACCCATCTGCTCTATCTTCTCATGAAGGTCTTTGCCTTTCCTAACACTCTGTCCTTAGCAGCTCCCATGGTGGTTTTTCTCTGTTTCATTAAGATACTCGACAGAGCTGGCATTGCAAAATTTTTTGAATGACACCCTCGATTCTTACTGTTCAGAGTGTTTCCTTGTGGATGTGCTTTGAAATGTTTCTGCTATAGCTGGAAGTGATAAAAAACTGTCTGCAGCTAAAATGTGTGTGAGTTTGCATTCTGGTTACATTCTTCAAAATTTGAGTCTTGTAGGAAAAGGGAAAACTTGCCATCAAGGTTTCACTAGAGGCTTTAATGTCTAAAAAGCACATCTGCCACTTTGTTGTCTTTCTAGCAAGGACATGCCTCCTTTTTTACTCCTTTGGAATTCCTCGAGTCTTGTGTAGCCTGTTAATTTGATGATTTGGAGGAACATGCCTATTCAATAGCAGTACACATCTTTTCAGCTCACTGCCAATCATTGCCTTACTGAATATTGTCCACTTGTTTCCACTGTTTCCTGAATTCCATTGACTAGTTTCTGATCTATAGCAATGTCTCACCCCATTATCACTTAGGTTAGCTTTAGCTATAGAGATAGCTTGTGTTTAAACAGCTTGGGCTTTGCCCAGATGAGAGGATCTCGGTGCTCAATGAAGATTCGTGCAGTGGGGTTAGTAGTGCAAGCAGCTGCATCCTGCTGCATAAGCAGCAGTCAAGCTCCATCTCTGCCTCACATAGCCACTGGCTCAGACCCTGGTTAACTCGGTCCAGAGCTCAGCATACTGGCACAGGCTGAACAGGTGGAAGAGTCCAAGATGTCCCTTGACCTAGCTCTACCAAATAGATAATTTTGTCTTATTTTCTTATATTCAGAAGAAAAAACAAGCATGATCACTGTCTATAAATACTCCTTCCAGTTTTTCGTCTTGTTTTTCTTCTTTCTTCTGGAAGTCCATCAAGCTTGCCTTTACTTCCAGTGTACAATGCAGTATGGTTTCACTGAGGGCAAGTACAATTATTTTGTTACAAATGAGTGTGTTAACAGCTGGAGGAAGCGGCTTTTCCGATAAAAGCCCACAGAGCCATGCCACCTTATAGCAGAATCCCTACAAATCTTTGACCCATCTCCAGATCCTCAAAAAAAGGGGTGGAAAACAACTACCGTTGGCACATAAAGAACCAGGCTGTTTCTCAACTTATTGCTTGAGGACATCACCGTAAGCAAATCTAGTAGCTGCCCTGCAGCGTCCTTATCCTCATTTAACCTTCCAGAGGGGGAGAAGCATGGGTTAGGATGGGAAGTGAATAGTATTGAGATGAAAAGTTTGATAAAAGCTGTAGAGATAAACTAGGTGTATAAACATTGAGGATATAATTATTAACACAAAGTGACACAAATATATCTCCTAAGGAAGTGCCTGCTCTGCCTTCCCTGGCCAGTATTTCAAACCTTACCTTTGCTAATCATGCATGACCGCCTAATCAGAAATTTATTGTGATAAAGGCATGTTATAGTTCACAGCAGCTGAAGCACACAATTTCTCTGTAGCAAAACATGAGTAACTGCAGTTGCAGAGACATAGCTTAGGCTACACTTCATTGTGGTTTTGCTGAGTGGGAGCAAAACAAACATCCTTGTAATCAGTGCTGGTGACAGCAGCAGCTGAGTCAAACATGAACCAACTGCAGAAGTACCCTGGACAGGCTTATTCAGGCAGACTAGTGAACACCTAGATAAAGACAAAAATAAGAATCTAATTTGATTTTATATCATTTGTATCTTCTTTTGAAGGTGCTTGAGGTTGTAGAAGATTATCTTTTAGAACAGTATTTTATAGCCACCCTTACTGCTTTTCTGTTTTACCTAGCCCCCAAACCACACCAATCATTTTAGCATGAACAAAAGAGCTAAAACACAGTTCATGTTTCCTTCTTTTTTGGCAGTACTTATCTTCTTTTTCTCAAATGAGACTCTCTTCATTCAATATAGTAACTGCAGCCAACAGTCCATCTCAGAGCAGTTCAGTTTTGTACCAATAATGAAGTTTCACACATGGGTTTTTTTTCCATTTAAGATATAAAAACCTTCCTATGCAACTGAAATTGTCTCTACATTAAAAAGCAAAGCCCATAAAACCTTTGTTTTGAAGAGGTAAGATGGGATACTATGATGATATGTTTCCTGGAAATGTAAGAAAGAGGCTGTCAGCCCCTAACAGAAGGATGTCTAATTTAACTCTAACTTAGATGACTTGAATTTAGCTCATGAGATCACAAAACGCAGATGGAGAACGAAAAATACTCCCACCTTGTTAGGGGCACTAAGGCATACTTTTTGAGGTCTATTTATATTTGTTATGTAGGAGATTCATAACATGGTGATAGCTAAGAAGTCCACACCTCTTTGGTCACTATTTTGCATTCTTATTATTCATGCTCAGCTCTGCTGCTTTGTAATACTGTGTAATTTGGTGTGCTTACTCTTTGGAGATTACCGTGAAGATCTGCCAAGTTGTAGAAATAACAGAACCATGTTCAACCCAAATTTGAAAGCTAAGAGATGAAATTTGGAACTATATACTGATCTTTGGCTTCAGCATAGTTTCTCATAGTAATCCTTGAAAGATAAGTTGGTAAGAGTTTATATCACTGCCTTACTGTCGTCATGCTGTGAAGGTGGAAGTTATACTCTCATTAAACAGGAGAGCTGAAAGATTAATGCCGATTTAATTGAATAAAATAATATATTAACTTGTATTTCTCTGCCTTGTCACCTCATAACAGATATAAAGAATTTACCCAGAAGTGAATGTATTTCTTTGCAAACTGGTAGATATTTTCAAGGTTTGAAAGGAATGTGAAATGGCTTTTCATGCTTTCCAACACAAAAAAAGAAACAATAATACTTCTTATCAGGGCTAACCAGGTTTGTAGCATCAATAGGGTATGTAATGTATTTTTTCTAAATATAGCATCATATCTAATAGCAGAAAGATACAGAGATGATTACATAGCACCAAAGGGCATGTTGCTAGCTGACTTCTTTGATCTAAGATAAATTAATGGGTACAAAAATATGGATTCAAAACATTTGTATTGTCCTTAGGGGGTAGAAAGGCATCATGTATCTTCTAAGTTGGCACTATCCTGTTAGATTTCTTCTAGTGGCAGCTCGTTTCTTGAGAGTTATTCCTTCAAGGAATTTTGTGATCCTGGTATTTAGTTGGAAAATCTTCATATTGCAAATGAGTAGGCTAAAATTGCCTCTTAATCTTGCATTTCTGTTACAAAAGTCCTTTTATATAATCCCATAAATGGTGCCGGAACAACTGTAGTATGAGGTCAATACGATACAACAAACTAATAGCTGGAGCCCTCATCATGGAAAAAGTTGCACTCCATTTGTCTTTTTCAGTCCTAGACAAGTCCTTCTTTCCAGGAGTGTGGCTTAACACCCAGAGCAGCACTAGCTGGTCTACGTGTGTGTAAGAGAGAGGGAAGTGAAGCAGAGCGAGGAGATAGTAGGGTGGGTGACTGCAGTGCAGTGATGTAGGTATTCAAATGGCAGTGGGGACATTCTTGTGGCTGCAGCTTCCTGGACCCTTTCTGTGTTTTAGCCAATGGCTACTGAGAAGTGACTATTTAGAAATAAGAGTTTAAATGTTACAATATTAAGGCAGGCACTGTTTACTCTTGTTATCTCTGCATGTTAAGCATCCTAAGGACACATCTACTTGGTTTTGCCTTTGGGTCAATGTGTCGCACAGAAGGTAAGGAATCTCAAATAGACTTACTTATGCTAAGGTGGCCCATATGCTTTTGGGCTTCTAAGGCATAGTTTACATCAATTTTCCTTCTAGGTCTCTTATGTACAACAGGATGTATCTGTTCCTGATGATCAAAGTCTGTTTATAAACTAAGAACAAAGATTATTTTCTTGCCCTACAGAATGCTTTGTATTAGTCCAAGGATAAAAAAGGATGAGTCAACTTCTAGCATTTTCATCTTGCCACACGATGCCAGTATTCCACTGAATATCTCTCAGTTGGGGTTTCAGGCATAGCAAAATATTATTAGCTTTATGTATTTATTTAAATTATACACTGTTGTTTCTGTCACCATCACATCACTGCTTTCTGCAAACCACATGCATAAAAGTTCTACCAGCAGAACTGCTATCAGAAAGCAAATGTGAAACTTTGCACTGCAGTCCTTGTAGAATATGCATTTTCAATTTGTTTTTTTTTGTGAGCACTGGCACCTGCACATTAAGCACATCCTTCAGTCTAGCCCTCATCAACAAAACACTTAAGGATTTGGCTGAGTGCTCTCCTCAACTGGGGCCTTCAACTCCAATTTTGAGCTCACTGCAGTCAGTTTAAGCTTTGACAAGAGCTGCAAGTAGAGCAGCTCCAGCCTTCCAGCTTCAATGAATATGTGAACCGTCCTTAAAAGTTTTTATTCTACTTGCCTAACCTTGACTGTCAATATCTCCTACTATTGCAACTCTCCTTAAAGTGCTGCACTTCGTGATGCTTTATTGGGTTTACCTCCTGGTATATTAAGTGAAGGACTAAGGTAATGTTGCTGGATAGCATTTTTTTTGTGTTCTGGGCTCTATTTGTTTGGTAGCTGATTCCTATCCAGATGGATGCAGAGGCCCTGCAGATGCCTCAGCAGAGCGCTGCACAGCCCCACGACCCTCACACCTAATATCTTATACAGCATGCAACATCATCCATCACCTGTTTGTTTCACATCTCAAACAGTGAAGAACAGGAGCTGCTTTCTTCTTCCCCCTCAAAGGTTTTACACCATTTTTGCCTACTTCTTACTTAAATCACCCCAAATTTACAGAGAAAAAAAGATGAAGTATTTGTACAGCTGTAGCCTTTTTTTGTCTATATCCTTTAAATATGAAATAGTTACTTCTAGGTTTGTTTTATTATTGAAGACTGAGAGTGACTCAGGAAAGGAGGTGAACACGGACCTATCCTGAATGAAAACATTCAACTCTGATTGATTTAAAAGAGAATTGAGTCCATGTTATATGAATTAAGGTTAAAATAACGTCCCAGCAATTGAGGCAAAATTTTCCTCTGTACCCACAAGAAAGGATCTTGGTAAAAAATTGGAAAGGAAGATATCTGAACTATTAAATATAGTGGCATTTTCAACTTGCATAGTTCTGAAAGCACGTTTTAATTTAGTTCTGGGAGTCTTAGTTTTTTTCAAAAATAAGACTTTAAAAAGCAATTACTCTTTGAGTTAATCATCTGCTGTATTTATTTAATATGTGAGTCAGATCAAGGACAAATTGCTGTTTAAAAGTTGCCAGATCAAAAAGCTTGTTTTATCTAGGGCTGACTTTCCCCCTCAGGTTTAATAACTTTCTGTTCACCAAAAGGTGTCACAGTTCCCCTTTCCAGTGCAGCTATGGCAAGAAAAACCATAATTCTGTCTTTCTTATGTTCATTGCTACTGAAATAGTATCTACATAGCAATATTTTCAGTCCTGAATATAATTAATAATGATTTACATAACATTTAATAACAATGTATTTAATAAAAGTTTAAGTAGATGAAAGTTCATGACCATTATTGAATTAATCTCCTACTTTCAAGTACTGTATCACAACTGAAGTGTTGATTTTAATGTGCAAGTTGCATCCTCAGCAACATATTTCAGTCAATTTACATTGATATTCTGGGGTTACTCTAATTCTACATGTCTCTGCTTTTATTCTAATTTAGAAGCAGCAAGAGGTTAACCAGGATTTAAAGGAAATACGATAGACGATTACATTCCATTACATACCTGAACCATTTGCAATTATGAGTAGTATTGAATTCTTGTAAACTAAATGTCTAATTGAACTTCAGGGAATATTTGCCATCACTTTTATAAAAGATAAAAAGTGTTGTAGAATGTCCAGTTTTTTAAATTAGCTATTAAGTGAGGTAGACAGTGTCACCCTTCAGTCTTTTATAGTAAAGTAAGCAAGGAGAGATTAGCAAAGTTAATACCAGCAGTAAATCTTCGGCCTCATTTGGAGGTAACTAAGATGCTTAGATAAATAATATATTTTTCACTGTTTCAGATCTTTGACAGAAAAAGCACTGGCTAGAAAGGTCTCAGAGGCATCAACAGCCACCGCTGGGAATTCTCAAAGGATGGATGAAGTACCATAATTTAACAACGTTGTTGCTGCTCTTCTCCCTTCTTTTACGGGGAACAAGCATGAAAAGAGAAGCGAGGGGGCTACCTACCACTCAGAATAACTCTAATACCCAGAAAAACTCTGGAAGAAATAATTCAGCAACCTATTCATAAGTAAATGGAAAATTATAAAGAAATGAGTTGCCACCAACTCTCTTCTCACTGAACTTGTTCTCAGCAAATCCAAGTAAATCCTTTTATTGTGGGATAATGGCATTTGTGGATAGAATGGGAGCTGTGACTATTTTATGCCTTGGTTTTTAGCAAGGCTTTTCACAATGATCGAGGCATTTAACATGATATTTGCAAGCCAGCTACAGAATCATAGTTAATATGAAAGAACCCTAACCTGCAAGAAAACTCATGCTCAAGAAATACTTTGCAGTGGTTTCTTGACAAAAGGGGAAGATATATTTATGCACCTCTGCAGGACTTTGTCTTGACTCTGTTCTAGTCTCTTTTCACTATCAGTCTGAGTGAAGGAATAGGTAAGATGCTTATACTAAAAAATACAGAAGTACAGTTATGCTGCGAGGCATAAAAGAGTTGAAAATGGAGAAATAATCAGAAAAAAATCTGCACATTCAATAGGGACAACTGCAAAGTACTACACATAGGCAGGAATAACGAAGTGAACTAATAGGAAACTGGGGAGCACTGGACTCCAGTCTCCAATCTAGATAGATTGGAGCACTGGGCAATCATTAATGGCATGAAATTTAAGAAAAACAGATGCTGCACGTGGGGTGGAGTAATGCTGAACACATTGGGAAAGGAGTAGCTGGAGAGCAGCCCTGCAGAAAGGGATCTGGGGCACCGGTTTCAGCAGGCTCAATATGAGTCAACAGCGTGTCCTGGTAGCCAAGAGGATAAACTGCAACCCAGGGTGTATCAAACACAGTATAATCAGACACTGAACAAAAGTGATTGTCCCATCACTGTATTTGACATTGGTGTGGCCTCACCGTGAGTAAGGTATGCAGTTCTGGGCCCTGCAATTTAAGAAGGATGCATCCAGAGGAAGGCAACACAGCTGGTGAAAGAGCTGGAAGGAAAGTCCTTTGAGGGGTGGCTAAGGACTCTGAGTCATATTTCTCCAGGCACTTCTGAACAAGGCCAAAACCACACAAGATGGTGTAATATATGCACATATGATTAGTTTTATTTGTGTTTATGTTTTATGTTGCTACTATAAAATTTAACTTGCTATTTAGTTTGACCCATCTCCTTACAAACTTCAGACATTAATGCAGCACAGGGAAGAAAACACTTTTTTTCCCATTCTTTCATTTTTTGTGGATGAGGCATTTCCAGATGGTGTTTGTGAGCAAGGAAATCAAATATCTATGTATATTGGCTACACTCACTGTTATTTCTGCTTTGTTGTTGTGGTGGTGGTTTTCTTCGATAAATGCAGATATATTCTTAATGTCATCCTTTCTGAGGGGTCAAAACAGGATTTTGTATTCCAACAGATTTGAGGATAATCCTCTATCTGGTAGGACTCTTTGCAATGAGATGGCAAATTATTGCTTTTTTTCTGTTTACAAAGACTTGTGAAATATTCTCCTGCATTTTTTTTCTACTAGTCTATTAACCTTTTTGTAAGTAAAATTCCTATTGCACGTATATCTCAAAAATATTTTAGTTTTACTGGAAGTGCTTTCTGTTTGCAATTCTAATTAAATTAAGTTCCAGCCTAATTTTAGATCATTGGTAATGCCTGATCTGAATACATAATTATTTTGTTCATACATGGAATTTGTTCGTAATTTTCTCTCAGGTAAATTTCAATAGCCTTGTTTCTGCAGAATTCTGAAATTAATCTCTTTTAACACTGAAAATATATGCTTTATTTCTATCGAGTTTGAGATTATGTAGAAAACGCTACTCCTTAGGTGTCAGATTTCTCATGTCTCTTAGTCACATATTTATGACACTTTTCTTATATGTCTAGTAAAATGAGATGTGGTATTTGGAATATTGGAATATTGCAGATGGCAGCAACCTCTGAATCAGCCTTGCAAACCACTAGCTATTTTCTCATATAGGACATAGGTAAGAGACCTTTGTAAATACTCTTTCACATGTTAACAAAGAAATTGGCCTTTAGAATGGTGGTAAGTAAAGGAAGGGAATTCAAAAATAGCTGAAAAAAATCAACTGGATGGTGTCACTTTTTCTGGATTTCTGGATTTTTCTGTAGTGTGGGATGCTTGAAATCTTAACAGACTTTACTCATCTGAAACCTTACTCAGAGCATTAGCAATTGCATTAGCAATCCCTGCCTAGTTTTCTGTGATGGGTGAAGAACTGGTTGCCTTCTGTGCTTTGCCAACGCTTGTGCTAGGAGTTAGGGCAGATCTGACAAGAGGGGCTGCACCAGGCATTTAGAACCACCTGAGCCACCTGAATATTTACTTGTGCCTCATTGGGAATATCCTCCCTGACGCTGTTACAGAAGATACTGTAAAGCTGAAGCAACTCTTGCTCTAAAGTATTTCCATTTTTTCATACTGAGCCATACACTGGACAACAAATGTTTGTTGAAACTGGAAAGGGGAAAGTCTGCATCTTAGATCTGCTTTGTTCTCACCATGCCCCCGGAAACAAGACATATGATGGTGCTGTAGGCTGAGCAAATATTTACTCATGCCAAGGAAGGACAGCAAGGTGAACTGTCAGTGAAACAGATTGCCTCTTCCAAGGAGAAAGGGCTGAGAGCCATTCTGAGATGAGAATTTAAGGAGTCCTTCATTCAAAAGTGAAGTGGATTTGGAGCCAAAGTTTGAAAGGTATTTAGGAATCTGAAGATGTAAAGAAATATTTGGTAGTTTGCCCAGTGCAGGTGGCATGTTAGTTCAGTGAGTAATAGCCCAGCCTGGCCCCTACAATGAGGCACTGAACGCAGGATGGGATGTCTGCATGGTGTGTATGGTTTGCAGGCAAATTAATTGCCTCGAGAGCTTTCCCTACCACGCAGATCTTCTCACTGGATTTCCAGGGGACTCTGCTTGATGTGTTGTATTGTCAGTTTGAAGCTTTCTGATGGTTGCTGTGAGGCCACTTGGGGCTCAATGGGGAACATGTTGCCCAAGCCATCCTCTTAGCTTAGCTCGTAGCAAGGCATCTATGGGTCAAGAGGAGGAGGATGGATTGATATTGTGGCTACGCAGTGATGAACAGCACCATCCTAAACCGGCATAGCTGTGCAGCTCATGTGAGTGCAGGTCAAAGCTTTGCTATAAATGAGTCTCTTTATATGGATGTTTAGAGATGGGCTCAAAGTCTGTAACTCCTTACTGCAAAATAACACCTCCTACCAGACCAACCCCTCTCCAAGACCTGTGTTACTGACATCAATGGCTACAAATATTCATCATCAGAAGAGCAGGGCCATGATTCAGATTTTTTTCTCATTAGTTAAGGATCTTGTTGCCAACTGTTGGAAACCTTATCAGCTTTCTCTCTCCGTCATGCAGCCCACTTGTGTCAAAATGAAGGCTTTAATAAGGTGTTTTGCATTAAAATGGAGATAAACAGTATGTTTGCTTGAAGCAGAACAAGGCAGAATAAGCCAGATCTTCAGCTGATATACATTTGTCACAGCTTTATAAAGATAATGAAGCTACAATTATTTGCATATGTTAAGAACCAGAACTGCTGTCTCTCATACAGACTCCTCTGCAGATCTCCTTCATGCAGATAAGGAGAGACACTGGTGACAACATGTAGTCCTGACAGCTCCCAGCACATGCCATGGATAGGTCAGAAACAGTTTGAATCATGCCTCCACTGAAGTCTGCTGATAGTCAATAATTAGTTGTAAGTAAAAGGTTGAATTCTTACTCTTTTCCTTGTACTGGCCTTTAGTAGTGTTAGGCAAAGTTGCTCCATCTTACCTTTAATTTTAGGACAAGGGATTCATGACTGCTTGGAATTTATCATGCGCTGTTAAGAATCATGTGTTACCCCAGATTTATCTGAGGACCCACTCCATCCTTTCTGGTGTTCACCTTCTCCCTTGCCTCCTCTTAACTCTTAATTGTTAGGCAATGTGTAGGTTTTCCTTAGCTCTTCTGCTTCTTTCAACACTTTGTCCCTCCCTATCTCCCTCAGTTCATCCACTTGACTCAAATTTTCTTGTAAGGATTCTTGCTAAGAAGGAGTCAGGTGCCATTCATCTTATCTGCGTGTATTTCCATCTGATCTCACTCTGCCTTTTAAAGTAACAAAACAAAATAAATTTCAATAATTTAAAAGTTGAGTAAGTAACAAAGGTTGAAGGGATTCCTTATTGTTGTACTATTCTGAAAACAGACCGCCTTTGGCCATCAGGAACCTACAAGATGAGTCTGCAGCACTGAGGATTCACAAGTATCCAAGTCACACTATAATACCTGCTTTTGCAGACCTTGCTGTTGAATTAATGCAAACTGGAAGTAGAAGTGACAATAACCAAAGAGAAGTATATTTGTCCCTCCCGTTTCCCTTTGCTGGGAATGTGATGCATATTTCATGTTGTCAAAGTTTAGCCTTGACCTAGCTAAATTTTTGGCTAAACTTGTGCAGTTGGACTCCCAGGTTCCACCGCCCGACCCCCAGGGGAAAGGAGAGGAAAATGAGAGGAAAGAGGCTTATGGATTGGAAATTTAAGCTACAGCTTTAACAAAATTATTATAATAATAATTATTAAAATAATCAGAAAGTAATGAAAATATGTACAAATATCTGAGATCGTAACCCCACCCCACCCCTTGATGACTATCTGTCACCACAGCTGCTGTAGAGCAGAAATGGGGAACGAGTCCACAGCTTGGAGGGTGTTCAACTCAGGAACTGGATTCAGGGATGCACAGATCCAGCATGAGTAGCAGTCAGACAAACAAGGCCCTCGCTGGATGTCAGCCATCACAGAAGAAGAGTGAGACCCTCATAATCTCTCAGTTTTACATCGAGTATGATGTGTATGGGATGGAATACTCTTGTTGGTCAGTTTGAGGTCACTTGTCCTGTCCATCCCTCCCTGCAGGTGCGGTCTTTTTGCCAGCTCGTGGATGGCCTTGGTTACCAGAGGAATAAGTGTAAGTACTGGCCTCTCTCCATACCACTATTCCGTGTTATCACTGCTAGAGAGAAACTGTCTGAAAAACATGCAGTTAGTTTTTCAGAAAATGCAGTTACTTTAGACTAAGGCCGAGCCAGAGTCAGAAGCACCCCAATTAACTCAGACCGTAACAAATATGTCATTACACAGTGGACAACTGCGTAACCAACAGCCCGGTAGCTTGGGGCAGTGGGAACAGGGACACTCGAAGTCCCATGACTGTGAGACTTGTGATACGAAGCAGTCAGTGAAAAATTTAACAGAAACACAGTATTTTTATGCTGATCAGTAAAGCAAATTGTAACCCTCCCCAAACATAAATTCTTTTAAGAAATTAAATATTTTTTTATACTGTCAGTTCTCTGGGGATTTATGTGTGTGAGAACATGAGCCATATGAACTCTTTTTTCTTTCAAAATTCAGTGTGGAAAATTCCCGTAACTGGAGGTACTTTTATGCCTTTGATTCAGAGTATCCACAGAGATGTAGTATTCATTTCATTAGACTCATCAGTGTTAATGCTGTTCAGCTCCATTTAATGAAAACTGTAAATTAGCATGTGCAGTAGTTCTTTTTCACTAACTAATTGATATATGATGAAATTTCCCAAGTTACCAGCTAGTACATCTTCAAGAAGAGTAACTACAAACAGTGGCTTAAAGGTTTTTAAAAATGCATGGTTTTATTGATAGTGATAGCCAGTATACACTATTCAAGAGATAAAAGCAAAAAAAAGAATCAGTACCTCCTAATAACAAAATCTTGTCCAATTTATTTTCTACCGTGGGAGTCTGTGTAGCTATTGTTCTTATGCAGGAATGGTCTTTCAATACTTATTTCAGCAGCATTGTGTACTTCAGCATAAGGATTTTCATTCTGAAATCTGCTGTCACAGTTGGTTTTTTTGGTGGACTTTGAACTTTTGATCGTGTGCTTGCATCTGATTAAAGAACTGCTTATGTGACTCTTTCTGCCAGTTGTTAGGCAGAAACGACTGAGATTACTAGCTGTTTTCCAGGAAGTTAAAATGGAACATGGCGACTTCTTATCTGATGTTAACCAGTTGCTCTGTTCAAAATTGAATTGAACTGCACTAACCTGCACCACAGTGCTCCAGAAACCTAGGAGACTTTATCAAGCTACAGCCAAAGACCTGTTTCCAAAGGATACTTTGAATGACCAGTAAGGAGAATAAATGAAAAATCATATGCTTCATCAGGTTTGGCTGTGGATTACTTCAGTCTTCCTTAAAAATCAGCTACTGATATCTCCTTCTGTTGATATGTATGCCTACAAAACCTTCAGAGGGAAAACTGGAGACTGATATGAATGAAAAAATGCAAAAGAAACTGAAAATAATCCATTCTTCAGGAGGAAGTATGGAAAAGATTCCAAATAAAATAATAGCACTTCTCCCGGGGCATCATGTTGTAAAAAAAGGAGTGGATTGGTGTGAAAAGAAAGTAACCAAACTGATATGCTCAAATCATAAGAAATCTCTGACGAGGTCTTGTAGCTTGCAAGGCCCCTAAACACCATGCAAACTGTACGAGACACCAAGATGCTTGGAAGTCACATTTGCCTTGACTAGTACATCCGCAGCAGTGACAGGTTGCTCATCTGCGAGTGATAAAACGCCAGGAATCAGCTGGGTTTTGAGTTCACATGTGCTGGGAAACACATTGCTTTTCCAAAACCAATGCATTCTGGCTTCATCCTGCTGCCCATCAGCAGCTACTCAGATTTGTACAGTGCTTAACCACATGGCCCGTGCAAATAAGATTTTTTTGGCAGGAAAAATACAAGGGTGCTGGGCGACGTAACCTGAAGACTACTGCACTCACTGCATTTGTTTGAATTGGGCTGGGCTGCCAGTATGCCGTGCTGAAATAGGCATTACAGTGAATTCAGAGACCAAATAATTTGTTAGATAGTTTGCATTTAACCAGAAGTGAACTTTATAATTTCAATTTTTTTATTTAATTAATCCAAACTTGATTTCTCCTACTTATTTTTTAACAAGTATCTCGGTGTGGTTATATTCCATATGGACAACTCAACAACTCAGAAATCCTGTCCCATAGACAGATGGAGTAAATGAAGGAGAAAATATTATAAATGCAAGTATAATTATTTAACCGGAGGCTTGCTCATGGTTTTAGGTTCTAGTCTGTGATAGGTCTTATCTTAAGGCAATGCTCTCCTATTGCATTTCTTACTTCTTCATCATACATTTTTCAACTAAACATTATGTATTTTTGAACTAAATGTGAGAGGATTGTGTCAAAAAAACCCCAGATGAGTGTATCTCTGAACTTCTGGCATATGTTTTAAATCTTACCACAAGGAGTACAATTTATCACTTTCCTGCCTGCGTGGAATGTGGAATCGTACAGTCTCTGCCGCTGCTTTCCAGATATAGTTAATTTTTCTGTTTATTTTGGATCATTCCTGAATCATTTTATATTGTGGCAGACTATACCGATTCCACTTTAAGATATAGACTTTTTAAGTACTGCATTGTGTTCATCAGTACCATCTATATTTGTTGAGCGATAAATTAGGTATCTGAGTGATACTTTCCATTGCTAAAGTTCAAAAGGTTTGTTTGTGAAGATGGATAAAAACAATAAAGCACGGGACTGCTTCAGGTCGTATATTGACTTCTCTTCACAAACTTCATGTTGGATTACCACTGAGCAAGAAGGCACAGTGATGATATTGTAAAATATTCATATTGTTCTGTATTTTTGGAAGAGATCAATGATGTAGTGGTTAAGGATATGAAGAAAGACACTTTGCTTTCTGTGTCCTCCTTTAAATGCCATGCCAGGTGATAAGATTACCCTTTAATTCTGTCAGCCAAACTCCACTGCTCATGTAATAGTTTTTGCTGTGGTTTTTTCACTTATAATTAAAATCTTTAAACATGTTAGACTGGCAGCAGCATTTCAATTTATTTGTCTGACTTTTTATGGAAATGTTGGGTCAGTTGCCATAAAACTACCAGGACAAAATAAACTATAGTCTTGCCTTTATTTTTCCAGGCATTGTATTAATTAGCTAAGGCTTAAATTCCTTGAAGCCTTCCTGGGTGAGATGGAAACTCTGGGATCTAGAGCTTCCCTGAAGTGATTTTGAGCGCTTCATCCCTACCCTGTGCAGACCCCTGGCCCCAGCTTGCATCGACCGTGCCCTGGTTTTGAACAAAAAGGTTCATTATTTTTTCTGTTGCCCTGGGCCCAGTCAGGCCATGTGTAACTGAAGCTGCAGCTCACTAATGCAGTAGTGGCAAACATGACCTTGCTTTTTACTATTTTTACTCTCAGCCTGCAAGCCTCTTTTAACATGGGATTCCCAGTTGAAATTGAACTACAACAATTCTCCTAGGGGGAAAACATAGTTCCAAGGGCTTCCCCCCTTTCCTTCACCTCATCCTGAGACACACTGTTGGGTAATACAATATCTTGTGTACTCTTACATCCTGTTCAATTGTATTAGTAATTTAAGAGCTGAATAAAACAATTGATAATTGGGTCATGGATGGGAAGGCAGACTTTAATCGCTTTTCTCCTTGTCTTGCTGTTCATTTTCGAAAGAAGACTAGGTAACTCCTGTCCTAGCAGTACAATATTGATGGGTATGCTGATCTTAAGAAATCCCAGGTATCCTTGGGATTGATTAAATAAATTACCTTTTCTGGTTTGCTAGAGTTTGGGCGTTTTGTTGGGGTTTTTTGGGGAGGGCACTGATTTGCTTTTTATCCCTAATTAAATGCTTATTTCTTTTATTTCTTTCAATCCATTTCCTACGTCATGTTTTCATTTGTTTTTTTTCACTGCGCCCTCACTGAACTTGCACATTGGTAATGTTGTACTTTAAGATAAGATACAGAAGAGGAATTTGAATCAACTTTAGCCACTCTTTTTGCTAAATTTCATTTTGATACCTTAGCACATAAAGAGGTTGTAATTGTACTCCTGCTCTGGTCTTCTGTACTTAAAGTGACGTTTACTGTTGGATATTGAGCAAGATGCACCATAGATCTGATTCAGTGCAGTCACTTTTGTGCTATTATTCCTAAGTAAAGTTAAAAGTGTGAACTCTCAGGAGGTTTTTTTAATGATATTTTTCATTTTCCAGAAGCTCCTGAAATCACAAAGTGTTAGACTGAGCATAGGAACCAGGCAAATTTTCAGATGTTAATGGGATGCATGAGTATCTCTCTGGTCTACCCTAACATCTAGTCACTAAGTTCAGTCTGTGCTTTAGATGCTGAAAAAGGACCCAGACACACCCTATTCCTCTTCCTATTAGACTGCATAAAGATGTTGTTTCACCCTTAGTGCCCCAATCTGCTTCTCATCTCTTAAAGTAGGGAGCCAGGAGAATTGCCATTTAGTTCTTCCAATATGTTTACGGGAAGTGAGAATTGCTTTCCATTAAGAAGATCAGGAGGATGTCAGGTAGCCTGTTCCTCAAACAATTCCATGACAAGGTCACTCTACAACTGGAGAAAATTATATTACTACTCAATTTAATGATATAATGAGTGTGCTTAAAAGCCTGGGATTGTCACAGTGTCTGTACTACCAAGGAAAAAAAAAATAGTCAGCCTGTGTTATTTAACCAGGCTCAGATTTTGGAGATGTGTTCAACCCCAAATCAAAATAGCTTAGTTTCCCTAAAAGTACACTGTTTAAGGTAAAAAGCCTTGCTGTGTGCAGTTTCTAGCATGAAGAGAGAAAAAACATGGTATTCTTTAGCTTTACTGTTTCCCAGGCACTTCAGGTCTGCTGCTGAGAACACAGCCATACTGACTCCTGAGGAGAGCGCCTGTTTCCATCTGTGCTTCTTCTAACATTGCCAGGGGAAAATAAAATATTTTCACCCATGTGGATTTTCCTATTCTTTAAATTTCCTTTTTGCCTACATTGAATATTGATGTAGAGCGTCCCAGCAGTCTGCTGAGATTGAAAGACATTACCATTTTCCAAAGAGCCCACCTGAGGACAAGCAGGTCTTTACCAGACAGTTGGGAGCAAGACGCTTAAAGATGGTTTCATGCCAGAGCTATCCAGAAGTTATTAACTATATACACATGCAAATTCCTGTATCAAAATATACTCACAAACGTATTTTATCTCTAAATAACTCAAGTTGGAAGAAGAAAACAAAGCATCATACCCACTCAGGGGCTTTGATTACAACTAGAAACTGCCAATAGCACAGATGATGTAAAACTATCCAATGTATGTTAGATGAGACTGAAGTCTGATCTTTTTAATGCTGCTTAGAAAAACTCAAATAGAAGTTAGTCATAGCCAAGGAGGATCCCCATGGTCATCCACCCGTTGTCTTGACTCCCTTTATTTAGAGAAATCTCTAGCACAGTTCCATGTACGGTCAGGAGTGGTTTGGTTTGGAGAACAAGAACAAAACATAGCCACTTTACTTGCCCTGCTTTTGGCAATCAGCAGCCCTTGAGATTCAATTTCATGTCACAAATCACTGCTCTCTGAGGAGAGCCCAGAGCTCATTCCTTCTCCTTAGGAGACCTTTAGCTGTCCAGCTGTTAGCTAGAAGTCTGGACTATAACGTGGATTATCCCTGCAGATAGACTGAATTTGCAGATCCTTTATTGCCTGCACGTCCCCACTTCTGAGAACTTCCGAGTGCCTTTCTAATAAACTCTTTTTTGTTTAATATTAAAACTGCTTTCAGACTACCTTTAATAATAAAGCCGTGAGGGAGAACTCTCTTACTTTTGTCTCTATCTTTTTGCGAAGTCATGTTTATGTATGGAGCAAATTGTAATATTCAATAACTTTACAATCCTATGACTTTTTATGAATATTTAAAATTGTTGCACTCTGTTTAAAATTTCCCATGCATTAGAAATGCAAGAAACTGTAAATTAAATTTATATTGCATGTTTGAATACTGGATGTCAGTATATTCTAAAGTTATTTGGACTAAAGCAAGTGAAATAAACTACCTAATACAAATGCAGTGATTTGCCTTGACATAGTTCCGTGATTCATTGGTAGTTTATACAAATATAGAAAAAAAGATGGCACACATTTCAAATTGTTCAGGAAAGCTAACAATCAGGTCAAAATTGTAATTTTCAAAGCTAATGGTAGGCATGGAACAATATCAGATTTTGAGGTTATATCTTTTCCTTTTTTCCCCTTTGGCTTCTGTTGCTTATTTCTTCTCATTATGGATCTGTTTTCTTTATATCTTGTAATGTAACTGAGTCACACAGGTACTGTGAACACAATATGTGTTTATTTCCATCCAGACTCTCTCTCTCATACAAATTTTATTTCATTTACTTCAGATTTCTATTCTTGGAAATCGAAATTAAAAGATCCCTTGAACAGTCTTCAAGAAGTATCCTAGCTGCCTCTGTCTCACTTTAACAAAAATTGTAGTTAGCACAAATAAAAGAAAGCAGAAACAAAGTGAAAGCATATTTTGCAGTGCTTAAACCATGTTCTTCATTTCCTCTCTGTTTCTCACTTATCTTAACCCTGTCCTCAAAATAATACTGATAAAATGTTTTCAAATATAGCAAAGAAAAAGTGTTGTTTAACATTTCCAATTATGCAGATTCTTCAGTTTTCTCTTGCCAGGTCCTTACAATCAGCAGTCAGGTAAGAAGCTGACAATTTTGTTTCTTTGTTATTGTCATTATGTATTCCTTTAAAAGAAAATTAATTTGCTCGTCTAAGTCATATGCAGGATGGACAACTCATAATTGTCAGAAGTGTAATCAAAGACTCTGAATAACGGCTAGGAATGTAGAAAATTCATGTAGGTTCAAGATTTTAAAGGAAGAAGCAGCCATTAGCCTAGTTGATCTGCCTTAGTGCATAAGTCAGAGTTTTCACACACTGCTTTATACTAAGCCACACACTTAGAGTCTAATTTAAAGCAGTCTTTCAGAAGGCATCCAGTCCTGATCTAGAGGCATTTAGAGATGAAGAAATCACTTGTTTTGTAAGTTACCCTTTTTGTTTAAAAACAGAGATTTTAGTTGAAATTTGTCTAGTTTGGGTATTTTTTACTATGCTCTCCTTAGGAGATTGATGTCTTTAATACGATATTAGTTTATTTCTGTGATGATAACCAAGTTGTCTCTCATCCTTCTCTGTTACAGACTGAAGAGGCTGCCCTCTGAAGCACAGCCAGGGGGTGAAATGCAGGGCATGAAGCTAACGCAGATGTATTCAGCACTGAGAAGGTGGGTGGAAATAAGGTTGTGCATAGTGCATGCAGGGGTGGAAGGCAGAGGTCACAAAACACAGACTGGTTGATCACAGGCTTTGGAAATCAGAAAACCAAATTACTATATCCCTGTGGAGCATATGTGCGGTGTATGGTTCACAGCACTTTCACTGCAGAAGAGGCAAGAAGTGTAGCTTGGAGGTGATGCCCAGAGTTATGGATTAATTAACCCTGGATGGAAGTATTTATGGAAGTTGCCAAATACCTTAGGTCTTTCTTTGCTGCATTGGTAAGAAATAGGAAAATAAAATAGACAAATAGGAGTAATTAGGATAAAGTGTTAAAGAATTTGATAGAAAAGTACCGTGTATTTCAGAAGCACTTGCTGCTACCTAACAGGCACTAATAATTATATGATTGCAAGAGGCTAAAAGTGATCCTTGATCGCCTCTCCTGTAAGAACATTGATGGCCATTAAATAAATGACTCTGGTTAGTAAGGGAAACACCACGTCCAAAAGTCAGCAGAGTCCAAAAGGTAGTTTAAATTTATTTGGCTATCAGTAGCATGACTGGAAAAAGATAGTTAAGTATAAGTTATGGTTTCAATCCACGTACTACAGCCTGTAGCAGTGGATATTTTAATAAACTTTACTAGGAAGAAAATAAAATGGATTCTGTGAAAATACCAGAGGTGTTTTGAAGATACTGGAATCCAAGGAAATATATTTTATGGCAAGCATCCCCATAATGCAGAAAAGCAGGGGACATGTAAGTATGTAATGAATATAGAACAGGCTTGGGAAAATAAGTGCTGGTGAATTTAAGCAAGTTGTGTGCCTTGAAATGTAAAACAACCAAAGTATATTTCTTCAGTACAACAGTGAGTAGTAGTATACATTTATTAGCTGCAGAGTGACTGAATTCCCTATCATGTTAAATGCAAGCCCCTGAAGGAATTAAATGTTTTGACTGAAAAAAAATGGACCCTTCACACAGTTCAGTCAAGCCCATTAACATGAGTTTGGTCTCAAATTGCCTTGTAGGGGTGCTGTATGTGTCCAATCTGCCTCAGCAGGAGGGCTGGAGGGGGAGACAAGTGGTGGGAGGGAAAAAGGTGCCATAGGAGGTGGCAGGGGAAAGGTTGAAACGAGATGTCACCTCACGTTCCAGTCACAGACAGCACCACTGCTGTTGCTACTGCAACAGGCAACACTGGCAGCATAGGAAGATAAACTGGTTTTTAAGCTCAGAAGCATTAGGACAGTGTGGTAGGTTCAAGGTGGCCTGGCAAAAAGTCTTTTTTGGGGCTGCACTAGGTACCTCCCTGCTTGGCTTAAATCTCAAATCAGCCCCAAGTAAAGGATGTGTCTGTTTACTGGTATAAACTTTTGTGTGGTACTCAATGGGCAAATAGCAGAAGAAATTCCTTCCTGAGGAAGCAGCCTGAATTCCATGATACCTGACAAGCAAATGCACAAAACAGCACGGGTGTTTCTTTAGCATGCAAAATTAAGTTAATCAGCTTACACAGGTTTTTGAATGCAAAGCAAGAGCAAGGCAAATATGGCAAGGCTGTAGGCAGTTCTTCGGCTCTTCTGCAGTGCAGCACTGCTCTAGGCACTTTAACTCCTGTAAGTTTTAAGAAAAGAGTACTCTTCATCAGCTGTTCTCCCAGGTAAGTCTGTAACAATATTAGCTGGTTTTTGCACAGCTGGACACTGATCGTGTGCTCTTCTTCCTAGGAGAACGTAAAATTTTAAAAGCTGTATATTGTTATTAGGGAGAGGAATCTTCAGGTACCCACTTAATATCTTTACCCATTTCTTCCCCTTGCAAACATGAGCCCCTTCAATAACAGTTGTTGCTGTTGTTGTTGTTTCCACGAGGAAGCTCATTTTACTGCTCTGGCGACCCGGAAGTTCACCTTGTCTGTGCTGTAGGAAAAAATGCTTCTACACTGTTGCTACAAGCTCCATGTGAGCCCCTATAGGAGAAAAATATCATTATATTTTAAAAGAAATCTGACCTCACTCACATTTTCTTGCCCTGCCCTCATAAGCACCAGGATTGGTGTCTCCAGGTGTCTCCTGGGCATGATGTGGAAAACACCACCAGCTCTGAGTCCTTGCCATGCTATCTGGGCCCTGCTTAGGTTCGGAGGGTGGTTAAGCTTTGAATTGTACTTTGTGCCTTCTAGCAGCTGCCAACGTATATCTTTACCTCTCTGTCCTATCCTCCTTCTGTGAGTCCATAGCATTTCTTCACTGCCTTTCTTCACCTTCCATGGGCAGCCAAGGACTTCAGTCTGTTCTCTGTTTTCCCACCCAGATGGGAACGCTTACAGGTTTGAGTCTTGGGTGTAGGCTGTCCCTGGATCTCTTGCTGCCCTGAGAAAGGGCACATAGCTGTGCTGGGATGTCCATAACCTGCTAGTCTGGGTGCCATCAACACATGTTGCTCTTACAGCCCTTCTCCTGTTCCTTCTGGCGCTCCCACATCCAGATCTCTACTCATGCCAGTCTTAATGGTTTTGTTACAGTCCTTTAGAATACTCAACAAAGTTCTTCTATGACCCCCTTACTGCTACCACCCAACATTATTACAAAGTGAAATGAAAGCTCAGATCCAATCTTAACTGTCCTTGCAATTCCTAATAATTCAGAATATATCAATCAGCATCTGTCTTTGCAAACCAATTCAAGTTGTGAACAATTTTAAATGAAGAATACCTCAGGCAAAATATTAAACTGCAGTGAATATATGTAGTGAGAGGAAGCAGAAAACATCTGGGTTAGATGAGCTACTTCATTTACATCTTTGTTCTGTTACATGTTGCAGATACTCTGCAAAATAGCTTTGGTATGACATTTTCCATTATTAGTCTTACCCCAAGCAGACGGATGCATCGCCACAGGTGTTTCAGAGATGTTAGCTCTTGTTGTTGTTAATTTTGAAACAGAAATTAATGTAGTTTTCTTTAAGTTTTCTGAGCCAGGAAAAAAATGCACTGCAGTGCATTACTGGTACACATGTTTAGCTCTCCAAACAGAACTCTAAGAGCAGAAGCTGCAGCCTGGCTCATTAGGGATTTTTATGTAATTATAATATTGATACATAATGGAAAATCAATGCAAACTTTCAAGAATCCATCAGTTAAACAAATCCAGTAGCCTCCCTAGTTTAGCAATATTAAAATCTGGTTCGTAAAAAAGTACTCAGACGGAGTGTTTTAGTTCTAACTGATGTCATTGCTGTATACATTTACATACTTACAGCTGGTGTGCTCATATTTCTTCCTGCCATGTTCCTGTGCTATAACAGAAAATGGTTTCTGAAATGCAATAATGCCATACAGCCTCTATGGCCAGAGCTGCATCTTCTTTTGGTAGCACTGTTGGTTGTTTGACGTTAATTTAGAATGCAGTGTCATTTCCCAGGAGTTATGGGTTAATTCTGAAAAAAAATTAAATGACCTTCAGATACATGTTGTATAAACAGTTCTAACTCATCCATATTCAAAACAAGACTTTTAAAAGAGGCTGCTTGTAGCTCATATCTGCAAGTGTGATTTCAGGGAAAAATAATTGCATTCAAAATTGCTGTTACTCAACTAGAGGCAAAACTTAAAAAATGTTTGCCTCTTTAAACAAATCATCTTGCATTTGGAATTTACTTTCAACTTCCCAGGTGTTTTTCTTTTTCAGTCTTTCAGGAAGCAAAATAATACATATGACCCAATAGACACTGGACTATTGAGGCCTCCTACAACGACAAACTACTATGTATGTAAACATCTCAGAAGTACCAATGTAAGTAATAGAGTGCTGAAAAGTATTTTTATTGCATGGTAGACAGTCTCAGATAATTGTTGTTGATTTTGTAAGGAACAATGCTATTTCATTTCATGCAATATAAGCACCCGCTTTGTTTGCTGTTAAAAATACTTTTTGTATTGCTTTAATGCACTTCCAGGTCCTCTTGGAGAACAGCAGAGCTGTCTTAAGTTTCCTTAAAAAAAACAGACTACCTCAGAAAACTGTCCGATTTTAAAATATATTCTCATTTTATAAGGAGAGTAAATACATATTTTTCTTTGAACAAGAAGCAGCAACTAATAAATTCCCATTTTCTAGTTGAAAATAAAGGGATAGCACCTGTTTAGATATGTAGGTCCCTCAGCTGTTTACTATGGACACCCTTGGTCTTATGGATGGATTTTCTCTCTTTGCTTCTGAAGACTTTGGGCCAGGCTCTTCACTCCCAGAAAATTGTGCCTCTGATATCTTTTTTTCTTCCAATATTGTTTTTCCAGGAGGCAGATTCATTGCAAGTTCCATGTGAGAATTTATCACACTTTTAGAGGTTCTCTAGATTTTAGCCCACACCAGCTCCCCAGCAGCGCTGTCTGGCAGCCTGTGAGTTTGAAGTTGCAGAGCAAGCCAGTCACATCTGCACAATATGACTAATACAGGGAAAATAGGTGTGTAAAGCAGAAAATGTCTGTGAGTAGGCTATTCGATACCAATCCTAGAACCGCATGCCAGGGCTGACGACAGAGTAACGACGTGCCTCACTGCAGGTCCAGCGACAGGTGTGGAGTCAGTTGTCCCCAGCTGCCCCTTCCTGGGAGCAGTTCCCTCAGGCCAGGTCACTGCCTCTATCTGTCTGCTCGGGGGTTCACTCTCTGCAAGCAGGGATTTTGAAATTGCTGAAGTTCCTCATTCTGTATCATGGGCATCCACCCATACCTGTCTAAGAATGCTGAAGAAAAAGTGGAGCCCATGATAATGTTACGTACCAGGGAGTATTTTGTTCTCCTTCCCTAATTTTGCAACTGCAAAACCCAGTTTCAAATCTATTCTGAATTTAGCAAACACTTCAAGCTGAAATCACAAATGAAAAACTTTTGAGCCTTTTTTTTTTTTTTTTAAGCTTTCCCCTTATGAAAAGGTTAATTATTCTTACTCATGAAAAAGGTCAAGGATATGAAGGTCCAGATTCTCCTATCATGTTGCTGTTAAACCCCTGCAGCTAAACCAGGGTCTCAGGGGCCATTCACCACTAGACTTTTTCTTTTATGTGATCCTTTTCAGATCCTTCCCGGGCTTGGAAACGAATTCAGCTTGGTATGAGTGGTGCTGCCTGCAGGATGGAAAGGACTGGGAGGAAATGTCAGCACCTTCTGCTATTTTAGTGAATGTAACAAAGACCAAGTGCAAGAAATTGAGAGAGACAGATTCCACATCCTTGCAGAAAATGCTGGGAGGCGCCCACTGCTTTCAGTCCACTCTAAATCAGAGCACAGGTTCAGCCTTCGCCTTGTGAATGGGGTACCTACCTTAGCCCTAGGAAACGTGTGTGTGTGTGTTGGAGAAGAAAAGGGCACTACATACAACTTTCTGTGGTCAAACATTTGCTTGTTGTTTATTGCAAACGTATTTTAAATGAAAAAAAAGCGTTGTTCAGATCAAAATCCACCTCTTCTTTCGTCCTTTTATCAATTTATCTGCCAACTACACTCGTCTTTCCCTACAGAAAACAACAAAAGCAACAAAATCAAATTCCAGTTACCTGCACCTCTTTGTAGCTACTTTTCTGTTTTATCTGCGGATCAATTATCCCTGATTTCTGATTTAAGCCTTTATCCTTTTGTAGCAGACAATATCATGGTGGTTGTAGGAACAGAGACATAGACATACTTATACATATAAATGGATCTGAATACATCCTTCATATTTCTTACTCAGAACCCAGATGTATTTTTCTAGACCCGCATGTTTTCTCTTAGTCAAGGGTTAAGCTAAATTATGCATAATTTAGAAGAATTATTACCATGTGTACCATTAGTATAATTTATGACAGATAACTGCGGGGTTACGACAGCATGGTCTCCAAAGCAAGTATTCTAAACCAAAGCAATTCAGAGTTAATCTTAAATTTAAAAGAAATTGAAAAATGTCATAATATGGCATCTCACGAACAAGTCTAAATTTGTTTATATTCCTTTAGTACAATGTGTGGGGGAAAAAAGAGGAAGTCTGGCAGTATGAAAAAGCTGTGAGTATCACATGGTTCCTGCTCTGTATCCATGGATACCTAAAACATATCTTTCAATTGTGCTTTTTATTTTATAACTTTGTAACATAATCCTTGTCCAGGAATTCACTTTATATTGATATTTTTGCACCCTATGCTTGCACCTGCTATTTGTAAACTTTACCCTATTTGGCCCAATATTTTACTACATGAGCCAAATTCCATTTGTCAGTCAAAGAGAAACTGAATAGCAGAAACAATGCGCAGTGACTTTTTCATTCTTCTGAATAAAATTTTAATAATCAAATTGTTAACTCTGTTGTTCAAACACTGCATGATCTGCTTAAATATTAAAGTTTTTATTCTGCTAACACTCTCTTTCTGTATTGAGGCAGTTCTCATGAAAAACTTGCCATCGTTTTATTAGATAGTCACTTTCCAATAAATGTGCTTTAAAACTGAAGTAACGTTAACAGTTTCATATGTATATTTACTACCAGTGTATAAGAAATCATTTTTTAAAATCAGAAGTCCTTATGCACTGGAATGATATAAAGTTCAATGAATCTTTTCTCTGCTAGCACCCTGAGGGATTCCTCTTTTAGTATGCTGGAATGTAATGGAAAATCTTTTGTGAGCCTTCAGTTGAGGTATGTTACTATGCCTTGCAAATTCCTAACAACTAACGTAACAATAGGCGTGCATTGCCACTGCAGTACTAGCCATCCTGGGAGGCACAAGGGTAGAAATTGTGCAAGGAATATTAAATTTCATTTTAGAAGGCAATTTAGTATTTCCATGCAAGTGTTATATCTATATTTTTGATCCACTCCTTGTGGCTTGAGTATATTGGTGCTTGGAAGCTCTGTACTGTGCTAGATTTAGGATCCTAGCTCTAAACAAAATAGACCACTGAGAATGTATAATATCATACTTGCTAGTGCCTTAAAGTCTGCATTGTAGGTTCCTTTTTTCAGTACCTAGTGGGACTGTACCTTGCACTTTCAGGAGGTATAAATTTTGGAGAAGCTTCATCCTTTCCTCATTGTAAATACTCTTCCGTGGACAGAAATTTCAGAAGTGTCGAGGCATCAGTTGTTTGGTTGTGCAAAGAAATCATGCATACAGCCATGGACCCTGCTCACTGCAATATTTATTTGATTTATGTGACGTTCAGGTTTGCAAAATCTCTGTGTTCATGGAATGGTGAGAACTGTCTTGCAAGAATGGATCAAATATTACTGACACTGTCTATAAAGAACCCAAAAAACCACTTTGAGGAGTGTAAGTAAATCTGGAGCTCATTAATCCATATAAAGCACTAATGCTACAGTATTTTCAATGAGACCCTGCTCTGTTCAGGAGTCCAGGTTAAGTCATCTCAGTACTCCAGGAAATTTTCCCAAGATACAGCTACAAATATCCTTCACAAAATTTACTACACAATTATACAGCACAAGGCTCTAAGAGGAGAAATACTTCTGAATACAACGGGATCATTTAGGATGGTGGACAGAACAGAATTTTTCAATTAGGTAGCACAAAATACATGTGCCTCTTTCACTAATGGCACTGGTTTAAGTTCCCCTGTCCATCAACAGAACGAAAATAGACCTTGGTAGAAAAAATGAGCTGCAACATGTTAGTCTGTTGATGAAAAATCCCACTCAGACACATGCACTTTAGAGTTTTCTATGCCACCACACTTAGGACACTTGGGATTTTCTAGCTTCCCAAGGGCTGAATGGTAGGTCTTTCCATTGTTATTTCCTGAAAAAAAAAAACCCTCAGTGAAAATACAAGGATGCCTAAGGGCTCCCTGAGATGATTGAAAGTTTGAAATTCAGGAACGCTTTTTGCATTCTGCAGCTTTTCACTGCCAGTGCTTGTGACTTGGGCCAACGAATCACTAGCTTCAGAAATTTGACTGCAGATGTCATTTCATTGTTTGTAGAAGATTCAGGGTGTTTTCTTTGTTTTTTGTCTTGTAATGGTCTAGAAATGACAAAAACCGACACGAAGCATGATCAATATTTATATAAACCTAACAGGTACAGATTGTGTCAGGGCCAATACCCATTCCATGCACTAGTTTTGCGAGTGCCCAGCAGCAGTTGCCTAGGGAGCGAACGTAAGCACTACTACAGATTGTCTCAGTTCCTGTTTTAATAACCTGTGACTAGTGACTTCACACTTGTAGGCAAGAACATGCAAAGATCACAGACAATTGAGGGGGTGAGGAAAACACTGGTAAAAAGAAACGCAGTTTGGTTTCCTGGCATAATTTGGGACAAAATTTCCTCCTTACCTGACACTATGGTTCTATGATTTTAAAGGCAGCTTTAATCTTGATGTTTTCTATCTATTAAACACTTCACAGACTATATAGCATTCTTTTAACTTCAAAAGGGTTTTTTATTTCTCATTTAATTATATCTAAAGTACAGTTATTTAAAGAAACTTGAATGAGGTTATATCTAAAAGTCAACAAATATCAACTAATAAAACTGTACAGAATATAAAATATTCCCCTTTTTTGCATCATCTGTTATTTATGATATTTCTCAAAACCTGCATGGCTTTAATTACATTGAAATATCTTTGCAGGATAGATACTTACAGGAGAATAAAATATATGATGGTACGATTGGAGTTGAAAAAATCAACAAAGTCTAGAGCCATCAAAATATTTCAGTAGATATAACCCTAAGTGTGACATTTGAGTCCTCAGTACCGCTACTAAGCTGTTCTTTGGGGCTCTGAATAAGCTTGAAATCTCATGTGATAACTTAATTGTCCCAAGTCTGTCTGAACATACTCAGAAGTACCTCTGCCCAGCTATTGTTGACTATGGCCTGACATCTAGCTTATATACACATTTAAAGGAGTGTGGAAACCAGGGACTCTTTCAGCCTTGTGTTTTGTTCTGATTGGTGTTCCTTAGCTACCCCAAAACACCACAAAGGGAGATACAATGAGAAACAGAAGATGCCTTGCAGTCTCCTTTTGCCAAGTATCCTATTATACCAAGAACTGTCACTCATGATGGAGAGAAGTTCAAGACCCTTCTCTCTCTATCCAGCTCCTCTGTGAACTGGACATCCACTTCTCCTACTTTTAAAAAAACATTAATTGGAGCAGGAACTAGAATTGTAAATTCTCAGATTAGATTGTTGCTACCAGATAATATCATATGCTGGGATGTGGATCTGATCTTGGATCCATAGTGGCACTCTATGCATGAAAGAAACACGCCATGCAGAAGGAAAGGAGCCTGAATATTATGTACTAGCTACTACTCTTTATAGTAAATTGCTGATTATTATATACCAGATCATTTGCCTTTAAGGGAAAGTTAAAATTATCTCATTACAGAATCCCACCTACCTCTGCTCTCTCTCTGAGCAGGGTGAAACCAGACTTAGGTCCTTATTTACTAGTACCTTATTCTGCTACTTCAGTGTAGTAAAAATTAAGCAGTAACACCATAATAAACTTCAGAAAAGTAATATGTAATAGGCTGAAATACTTTGAACATGGTACATGTTTCGTTAATTTTTGAGTTCCTCAGTCATTAGGGTGGAACTGGGCATCATGATACCTTTGGATGTTACCTCATCCATCTCCTTCCCCAGGATGTTTGTCATGCCTATATTATTCTTGAACGGTGTTTGTCTAACCTGTTATTCTTAACTCTCTCCAAGCCTATTCCTATGCTTCATTATCCATCCTATGAGATTTTCATTATTGGGCTTCAGTTTAAGCTCCTTACTTCGTATCATATTCACTCAAAGACATGGGGAATTGAATATAACTTTTGTTGTTATGGTCTCTAAGTTTTTTGACTCAATGCAGGCTGAGACAGGAAAAAGAAAACACAGAATAGTCTACTGTATTTGGTAGGTTTTATTCTTGTGTGTACACGTATGCATTTATGTGTGTGTATATTCCGGTAGAGTTCTTGTCTATTTTTCCCAACAGCCTATTCAATTTAATATTAAATCTTCTCAAACTCAAATACTTTCCTTCAGAACCCAGCCTCCTCCTGCATGTGCAGCCTGCCTATCTATACTCTACCTTTCATGTGTCTTTATTGAAGGGCACACGGTGCACTACTTAAGTTCACAAGATCATCTTGAATTTTAACGCCGTTCTTCTGTATTCTTTCATCCCCTCCCAGTTCAGTGTCATATGCAGACTTCATGGATATATTCTGCTGCACAAGTTCTTCACAGAAACATTGAGTAGTGCTCATCTAAAGATAGACCTCTACAAAATTCCACTGGGACAAGACATCCATTTTGACAAAGAACCAATAATTCATACTTTTAGTGGTTTCTAATACTCTAGCTTTATACTCTCTCTCATTTGACAGGTTTTTTTCCCAACTTGTTTTCAGGAATATCATATAAAAATATCAAACTTTGCTGAAGAGTCAATACGACATGTTCTGCTTCTCCTTTATCCCCAAAGCCTGTTATCAACTCATGGAGCCTTTAAAACAAATTTATAAATTCTAAACCAACTGGTTTATATCTTCTTGTCATTGGCCAGGTGCCTATAAATTACAGTTTGATTATTTATTGCTATATTTTTCCAGAAACCCCATCCTTGCTGGTGTCTAACTCCCCAGTGCTTCATATATTCTTTCTTTAAAACATGTGATGTGTTTGCTCATTTTCAGTCCTTTGGACCGCATCTGTTCTCCCTGAACTCTGAAAGTTGTCAGTGGTTTTTGTTTGAGATTGTTTCAATTATTTCTTCAAATGCTTTACGATGAATCTCATCAGCCTTAGATGATTGCAAAAGATCTACCTTGTGCAGATCTCTAAAGTAGACAGAGATTTTACTCTTTGGTATTTACTGTGGTAGCTTTTTAAAACAACCTTTTTAGTGAATGCAAATGCAAAAAAGAAGGCATTAGCTACTGCAGTCTTCTCAGCACCCTTTGTTTCTTTCCCTGTTTGTGCCTTACTCCCTCCATCCCCTTGCTACTAATGTAATAGCGCTCATAGTCAAATTAGCTTCTTACTACACATGGTATCCTACATTAGGATAATTTGTGCTCCACCCTTAACATCATTACTTAAAGGAAGTGCCAACTCTTAACCTTGACTCTCTTTTTATTTTAATTTGCCTCCCATGAGTTTTTACCTTTGAGTTCTTTGAGTTTAACAAATTCTATCTTCTTGAAATCTATTATATTTCAAAGGAATTGTTCCACTGTAATGGAGAACATTACTTTTTTTTTTGAATAAAAGAAACTCAAATCTGACTTTTCTATTGATATCAGTTAGTAAACATAGGATTAAAAATTCAACCCTTCTCTCAGGTGAAGCAAGAGAAAATGAGTAGTGTCTACAGATATGTTCCAGGGAAAGCATTCGGCAAAGAATTGAATCATTTAAGATTTTGTTGCTGTTGTTTTTAATGTTTCCCTCATCAGCTTCATTTTATTCACAGCAGTCTGCCTTTTTTTATCAGGTCTACAGTTTCTATTGACACATGAAACATGCTGTAAATGATATGTATTTCAAGCAGGGCTCCTTGGCTGGATGCATCAATGAACCCCCCTCACCAAGGTAAGCCTGCTACAAATTTATGCACCTACTGAAGTGACATAGCAGATCTGCTGCTTTTGTTTATCTGCTCTCTGGCAATTTTTCATCTAGCTAATTTAAGACCAACATGGATGCATCTGTATTTAAGTACTTGATCAAGTGTAGGCATACTTGAATCTGCAGCATCCAAGGATGGATAACAGGTGACTTACCAATCTGTTCCACCTACTTCTGCCTATGCTGACAATGAAACTATATATTTCTCTGAAGTCCAGGTGTGCCAATGATACATCAGAACTGATTATTAAGAAAATCACAGAATAGTAGGAAGGGGTCACTGGAGATTATATAGTCCAACCCCCATGCTAAAGCAGATTCACTTAGAGCAGGTAGCATAGGAATGTGTCCAGGTGGGTATTAAATATCGCCAGAGAAGGAGATTCCACAGCCTTTCTGGGCAGTCTGTTCCAGTGCTCTGTCTTGCTTACAGTAAGGAAGTCTTTCCTCATATCTGGGTGGAAGTCCATGTGTTCTGTTACTGAGGAACTCTGAAAATAGTCTGGCCCCGTTACCTTGACACCTACCCTTTAGATCACAGGTGTCAAACTCACGGCCCATGGGCCGAATCCAGACCTCCACCTTGTTTTAGTCAGCCTGGCGCCTTGTTTCTACCTGGCAGCAGCGCCAAGCTCCTTGCCCCTATGCTCTTGCAAGCACACTGGTCACACGTGCAGCAGGTGACGCACGTTACGCTGCAGGAGCAGGCTGATGTGGCCCCTGGTGAAAATGAGTTTGACACCCCTGCTTTAGATATTTACAAGCATAGATAAGATCCTCTCTCATTCTTCACCTCTCCCAGCTAAACAGAACAAGCTCACTCAGCCTTTCCTCATAGCAGAGATGCTCCAGTCCCCTGATCAACTTTGTTTTGCTTTGCTGGGCTCTCTCCAGTAGTTTCTTGCCTTTCTTGAACTGAGGAGGCCAGAACTGGGCACAGTGCTGTAGATGGCACCTCACTAGGGCAGAGCAGAGGGAGTGGATATCCTCCTATCTACACCATAGTTATATAGATACTGACCAGGACACCAAGGGAAAATATCCTTGAAAATGATAGGAAATAATGTCCGTACATCAGCGGCCTAAACTGTCGTGAAGTTTATACATGCTGTGGAAGAATTCTGAAATAGGGATTTGAAGGTGGTAGAACAGTGAAGTAACATGGAATCTTACTCACAGGAGTGAGGGGAGGCATATTATACACTTAAAATGCCATTAAAAATTAAAAGTAGAGGATGGAGCACCGCAACATGAGCTGACTGATGGTAGCAAAGTCAGAGTAGCTGGTGGTAGACAAGAGAAAAGGCTTAAAAGGAGAAAAATTGTTATTGTTTTGAAAAACAGGTAATCAATGTGGAATGAAAAGAAAAGCTTAATATGATCAGAACAATACTGAAAAATTATCTCAGCAGTAACATGAACATACTGAAAATAAATAAACAAGGCAAGGATGATTTGTCAAGACCAAAAGTAATCATGTTCTTTTAGTGTTACAATTATCAAGACTGACATGTTGAGAACTAAGATGAGGATTATATTTGTGTTGACACAAAAGTCATGCAAAACAATTTGCGAAGTCTAGCTATAATCCAACTGTGAGGAGCCATTTGAAACACGAGGATGTAAAATTGAGTGGAGAGCATGTAATCGGGATAAATAAATCAGGGTGGTCCCTGCACCAGTCAAGAACAAAAGAAGAAATAAGCATTAAAAAGGGGTAATTGCAGAACTTTTTTTTTTAACCCAGAGATGTTGACAGAAAAGCCTTAAATGTACCTAGACCATTTTATCCAGATGTAACATCCTTACATTTTCATGGGTTTATATGCTTCCCTGAGAGAAGATGGACTCAGGGGAGCTCATGAATCTTCAAGGACAGCCTCCTCAATGAACACAAATGATCTATTTTGATGTGCAGCAGAGCACATAGGGGTAAGAGAAGACCAGCATGGGTGAACACAGGAAAGTATACAATAGGTGGAAGCACGAATACGTTACACAAAAGCAGAGTTGAAACTACAAAAATGAAGGCCTGCTGGGGTTGAAACTAGTGAAGTTTGCTGTTGAGCAACAAAACCATCTTATCTAGATATGCTAGCAGGAAAAGGAAAGCATTAGCTTGCAGCTGAATGGGTAAGCAACTCACTGATGAAGGATTTGGAAAGGGCTGAGCTAGCCAGTGTCACCTTTGCCACAGTCTTTTTGGGCAAGGTCTACTCTCCTGTCTTGTAGGTCTTCATGACTTATGGGGGAGAACAATATTAACCAGAGCAAGGGAGGATTGAGTTAGAGACCAGATAGGGTCTGGATGTGCAGAAGTCAAAATGACCAGATAGGACACATCTGAGAAAAGTTGGGGAGCTGGCCAGTGTCATTGTGAGGCTACTCTGTTAGATCCGAAACATATAAAATGGGTGGTGAAGGTTTCAATCATGTAAAAGACAAATTTAAGTCTATCTGCAAGAAAGCCAACAATGAGGGGGTCCATGGAACTTTTGATCGTCACCCTAATTTAGTCTGTGGGAAGACTGATGAGGAGGTCCTCCAGAAGACGTTGAGCACGTGAAGGTGACTGGGAACAGCCAGCTCATATTTACCAATGGCAAATCATACCTGGCCAACCTGAGAGTTTCTTGTGATGAAATGATTAGTTCAGTGAGCAGGAGGAGCAGCTGTCTTTTACCTTGAATTTTCACAGTCCCACAGCTTCCTTTAAGCCAGAATAGGGAGATATGAACTGGACAATAGGACAGTGAGATGGATGAAAACCTGTCCTGACGCTGCCTATAAGAATAAAAGAATGGCATAGAAGTGAGACCAGTGAAGAACTGATCTCAATAGATGGTCAGGAGCTGGAACAAATTACTTGGAAGAGAGCTGAAAGAGCTGTTTCTTTAGCCTGGAGACAAGAGGGCTAAGCCAGGGACAGATGTAATTGCTGTCTTCAGAAACTCAGAGGTAAGGAGGAGGGAAAAAAGGAGTCAGACTCTACTCAGAATTGTGCACTAAGATGACAAGAGGAGATTGGGCACAGCTTACAGCTAGACATAAGGAAAAGAATTCACAGCTAGTATTCCTCCTAAGCGGTGGAACAGATTTCTCAGTGAGGTTGTGGAGTTTATATCTGGACAAGGCCCTGGGCAACCTGAGGTAATGCTGAAGTCAGCCCTCCTTTGAGAGGAGTGAGGACTAGATGATCACCAGAGGACTCTGCAGCATGCGCATTTCCAGTACTCTATATTGATCTTATCACTTCTCATTCTTCCTCTGAAATTAAAGCCAAATATGGCTTTGTCTCTGATGGGTGAACATGGTCAAGCTAGATGTAAGCCTAACAAAATGATGATTTAGTAACAACTGACCTCTTATAATTTTGTGCTATTTACGCTCCTTTCTTCTCAATGCCAGTAGCAGGACCCTGTCTCTTTGTGTCAGTTGTTATTACTCATCAGCTCGGTTCCCAGCTGTTCTGGAAATAAAATGGATAGGTTCAATGAATGACAAATATTTGTAAATTGCATCACCATGGCTTTAAAATGGTGTTTCATGTCTCTAAGACTTGCTTTTATGGTTGGTTTTGCTGTTTCTCGTATCCATCTCATACTTCTTTTAATTAATTTCCAGCATGATGCTATCGTGCATATCTTGAATGGCAACAAAAAGGCTTTTTTTGTGTGTTTAAAACCTAAGTGTGTTACGTCACGGGCCTAGGCAAAACAATAATTTGCTTCACTCAATTAAACAGATGAACCAAAGCACTCTCCTTTGTCTGTATAAGGTCAGATACCTTGAAGCAGATGTCTCCCTTGGGAGGTGCGCTGGGAGGTCGGCCCATACTGTGCCATGAAGAGATTCATCACTTACACTGTGAGTAAAACCAAGTACTTCCTCCATCTTGATGCATTTTGTCACAGTACAAAGGGGGCCTCTGAAGAGCTGTTTCACACCTACTTGTTACAGTCTCGAAGCTTTGAGGCTTACCTTTTATTTTTTGGCCTCTTCCATTTCTTTGAGCTGTTGTCTGCATTCTTGTTGCAGTTACTTTCTAGAAAAGAACACAAAATTATGGTTGTGTTCATCTCCACCGGTATCACACTTGAACCCTTACCTTTCTGTGCATGAAGCCTGCAGCTGATCCGCCTGTTAGCTAGCTCTTCCTTCTGTGAGAGCTGCTGTGTACCTTGCTGTAAATATAACAAGCTTGGCCAACATGCTCATTGCTTTATAATCCATTTATCATGGCCCTCGGTGTATTGTATGTGTCCTTTATAATACTAAGCACGCAGAGGGAGCTACAAAATAATGTGCCTGATTATTTATTCTGGAGAGTAATTTCTACTGAATGAGAGAACGGCAATGACTAATATGTCCTGCCAGCTCTTGGCAAGCTGACCAACCTGCCAAATCCCTTCGTTTGTCACCAGCTACCAAGCAGAGACGTCTTTCAAAACCTCTTTTTGAGTACTTTATAAGTTCATCTATTTTTATTCTCCCTTAACATCTTTCTTTATTTGCCAAGAGCAAAGCTGTATTTTTTTCCTGGCTATACCTCTAGCAAAACAGGAAGTCAGAATGCACTATTCTGGGATGGGGCTTTGACATTAAGGGATGAAACTTCTTTTCTCCACTGAGCCTTCAAGTTTATTTTTATTTTGCTAATAATTTCAGAGTGTGTACATATATGAGAATATTACTACTATTATACACTAACATGAAAGGACTGTATAATATGTGTCTCATCACTCGTATCTCTAGAATCTGGTAATTCAAGTTTTGATATAAACATCCTGTTTACAATTCTGTATATTGTATTTGTTCTGAAGCTTATTAGATTGCAAATCCAACAGCCAGCTTGTCTAATGTCTTATCAACAGTTCATGCATATGATTCACATCAGTTCAAATGTCTAATTTCTTTTTTTAAATTAAGCTTCCTGAATCGTTAACTTTATCATATTCTATTAAGTATTCCTACACTCTGCCGTGCTTGAAGAATGAGTTTGTGCTATATGAAGATGACTGACAATTGTTTCAGTATAAACAATGTTTATAAAAACATTAATTCCTTAAAAAAGGAACAGTCCTTTTAAAAAGTTATCCCAGTCTAACCATTTGTCAGTAAAGTAACATATATTTATCACTTACTGTTCTAATTTCAACATCTAAAACTGCCTTTATTCTTACAAATATTATTGTAGAGACTTCCTGGAAATATTAAGCTTTGTTCCTCTATTTTGAGGTAGTAGCATATGTTAATTTACAGATGCTAAATACATCACAGAGGCATGAGCAAGCAAAATCTTCAAGCAGATCGTTGCCAATTCACTAAAGCAGATGTCCTTGCGCCCCCTTTGCTGATCCTAGTTCATCAGCGAGATCCATGTCTTGCTACTCACATATATTTGAAGATAAGATTTTTTTTTATTGCAGTCTTTAGGAAAAACTCAAGAAGCAGAGGCAAAGGATATCAGTGATGTATCCTAATGGAAGCATAGCCTTAGGTGCTCACTAATAATTGTCAGCAACTCTTCAAGAAGCATATGGACTCCAAGCAGTAGATCTTCCTGAGTGACAAACATCTTGAATCGCCCTGATACACTGTGTGTCCTCCAGGGTATCGTAATGAATGCAATAGCTGGAAAAGATATTGAAATAAACACTGAAAAAAAGATGGTTCAGTAGAAAGAAGTCGTAAAAGGACTTTTAGTGGTGTGTAAAGGCACAGTCCGGAAAAGCCATTTATTATCCTGTGCATTTGGTAACCTAGCATGCATGCCCTTAAGCGACAGGTTTGGTTGGTTCCTGTAGAAGTGATCTCTGATTATTATTGTTTTTATAATACCTCTTCCAGTGGTTAGTTGAAAGTGCTGTCCACAGGCTATCTAGACGACTAAGATTTCAAATTCATTATGGTCATTTTTCAGAACAAGGAAATCCATTTTCTATTACTCAGAAAATGTTAGCTTCGTGTGTTTCTGAAAGAGCACAATTGTGATGGTTGCTGCTGGTGAGTGAGTAATTGACCAGAGAAATTTTCTGTACCCACTTCAGCATGATAAAACGCTAGTGCTGTTCAAACAAAACATTATAGGCTTTTTCTTTGTACAGAAAACTCATTCTTTGTCCTTGTAGTAGGTGCAAATAATTCCACTCCATTTAGTTGAATAAAAAGAGCGATGACAGAAAATAGGAGAATACTATAGAAAAGAGAAGGAAAAAAAATTACTGTGTAAAACTAAAAAAACATTTTTACCTGGACAGAGTCCTTGAGATAAAAGGTAATAGTCTGCTTAGCTGCTCTAAAAGGAAATTGATCTTACAATTAATATCACATCCCTACAAATTAAAAGTAAACAACTTTTTTACGTCCTCCTGAGACCTCCCTGGTATGAGTTACTACAGCTGGAACTCTCCCTGTTGCCCCACAGCAGGCTGTGCAGCAAAGTAGGGCGGGCACAGCCCTTCCAATGGGCTGGAAGGGAATGGTTGTTGAGGGAAAAACCTCACCAAGCACAGAAAGCAAGTTGAGACTCTATGAATCACTACACATGTTGCTCCAACACCTGGTTACATATGCTTCATCTCTGGTACTTATGTCTTTCCAGTTCTACTTTCTCCAGCCTGGTAGAGATGGTTGTAGATAAAGGTCATATTTCAGATTAACATATGTCCTCTAAAGCGATTGTTTTGAATTAATCTTTTGTGTATTTTTGGACAGTAGAAAGAGTGGAAGGAGCACAGGGCCCTGTGACATGAAAAACATTTCTAGCAACCACAAGTTAGGCAGACACAAAGCTGTTACAGCAGCAAATCCCATAGGCTCTACATCTTTATACAGTGAGATGGGGGTTTTTTTCATCTTATGTTTTGCAATGCATGACTCAGTTTCCTAGGTTGGGAGTACTGTTCTTTTCCTTTACTTAGTAATTGAGCATAAGAAAACACAAATGAGCTACTCTATTGCAACATAAAATTTTATTTTTCTAATTTGTAGCAAAGCATAGTGCTGCAATAAATGTTGAACTCCAAAGAAATCACAATCAATTATGAGACAATAATATATTTTTGCAAGGTTGTGAATTTCAGTGGTTACGTAGAAAGAAGCACTGAGGGAATTTAAATACCATTGAGGAGGATTTTGATAACTCATTAAACATGAAGGACAGTACAATCAGAAAGAAAACTGCAAATGAATTTCCCAAGTGTAAGACAGAAGAGAAGAATAACAAAAATCCAAACTGTCACTAAATATAATGCTAGAAGTCTGATTTCAGTCATCTGTTAGACAGGAGAGTTCAAAAAATGTATAATTTAATAAAGGCTAGTCAGCATAGATCCATCACTGGGAGCCCAAGCTTTAGAAATTCACTTGAATATTTTTTTATATACTACAAAAAGGATCAGCATGAGTGAAAAACATAATGTATCTTTATTTCAAGAAGTGTTTCAAACCATACCATAGAACAGATTCTTCTGAGGGAAGATTCGCAGGGCAGCTATCTGCCAAATGAAACAAGCCCTGACTCAGGGACAGCTGTCCATAGTGGCAAGGTGCACAATCACACTCCTCTGCTGAGCAGTCTGTGTGTATGTGTCCAGCAGGAGAAAAGGTTTGGGTTCTACAGCATGTCCTACCATGAGAAAGGATGCAGACAGCCTTAATAGGATGTCCTAAATCATCTTCCTATCAATAGAGGTGATCACATGGCTCCTGCCTACATGTAGCAATGTGGCTTTTCATCAGTCTTTTCATTAAGATACAAGCGGGTACATACAGTCTACTGAGGCACATACCTTAGAGCTGTATTTTTGGTTTTTGGGTGAAGTACTCTTCCATCAACTGAATGCTGCTTCCTTGAATGGTCAGTGCAATGTGGTTAAGTATTCTGAAGGCCTCCAGGGGGACATATTTTCTTGTGGAGCTGGATTCTGGGTCATAGTTAGGAAGAGACGAATCTTACATTTATGAGTTGTATTTACAACACTTACTGACTTGATGAGTAACTTAATTCCTCTTTGCCTCACTTACGCTATGCAGAATACGAGAAAATATGTCTTGGATCCCTTCTAGGGGCTTTTGTCTCTTTATATGACAATGACTATATTATTACTAAGGATTCTGGGTTTTGAAAGGCCAAACTGTTTCTCAAGGAAGCTCAGTACTATTGCAATACCAATAGATATTAACCGAAAAGCTATGTTGATTTTATTATGGATCATGTGCAAAAGCCAGGCTCTTTATATGCTTCAATAATAGCCCTTTTTGCTTTTAGGACTTGTCTCACTGTCTCATTCTTTGAATAGATTCAAAGTGATTGACTTTGCCAAAATTTTAGCAACATTGAACACTTACTAGATACCCTCTTCGTGTTTTGACAACTCAAGTGACACATATCATTCTATGCTCATTTAATCAAGATCATGCTTATACAGGTATTAAAACTCTCTGATTATAGATTTCCCATTTGAGGGATTTTTGTCTTTGAAATGCATGTTAGACTTAAGAACAATTCTCTTTTTCTCTTGTAGTTTTCTTCCTAGTAAGTCTCATTTGAAAAACATCTGGAACTGACTTCTAAATCAGACACAGCTTTATTATTCATGCTATTGCTAGGACAATGTAAACATTCACATTACACAAATGATGAATTAACTGTAACCAACTGTTTTGTGACTTTCTTCATCTGTGAAAATGGAAAATTCTTGGAGTTTAGCTGTCTGTCACAGTAAATTATAAACAGAGGCTCCCACGTTTGAGGAGACTCTCTCTAATCAAAATGGGGGATAAACCCTATCTATAAACTGCTATCCAATAAAAAGTAAAGCATCATTGAGAAATAAGGGTAAGATGTACAAAAATCAATCACTGACATCACACTAAGTTTTCGTGTTTGAAGCTGAAACTTCTTATCAGCCTCTTCTGTACCCTGTGTAGTAAAGTCACTGCTTTTGAGATAGCGATGGCATTTACATGGGCAGTTTGTTGCCCTGAGTCCCAAGCACATCTTCATGTTCAAAGAAAACAGAAGCCTACTTTCTGATATTATAATTACTGATTTTTGCTTATTGACATGAATTATGATTATCCTTTGGATGAAAACTTCATATTCTCATATGTGGAGTAGAAAATGATCATAAGCTCTAAGAGAACAACCTTGTACAGGATTCATAGTGAAATAGCATATTACTGATTCAGTTTTCATACTCATTTACCATGTTACAGCTGCCAGTGAAAGGTAGTCAGAAGTTCATGTTGTACGCTATGTTTGTAAATGGTGATGCTATCTCATTATTTTCTGACTTGTTTGCAATTAACCTCTTATTTTGAGCATGGTGAAAATGTGCCATAACAGGATACAACATTTCAAACATATTTCAATGTGCGTCTTTGTCACTTCAGTCACACATTAGGGAAACAAAAGCTTCCTTACTGATTTGCATGCATGCTGGTCATAAATAATTCTTATCCTTAACATAATGTATTTGAAAACAGGAATAAACTTAATTAATGGACTGATTGTATGTCATCATTGTCTGGATTTTGATAGCTTCTGAATATTGAGTGTAAGTAATGCAAGCAGTACTAAATTGTTTGAGACCCCCTCAGGAGATCATCCTGGTCCTGGAGCTGCCTTGATGAAGACTGCCTAGATGTTAGTCCTGAAACAAAGTCACTGTGCTGCCACTCAGACCCTTAAGGGAACTCACAGTACTCCAGTTTACCAGCACTTTGGGTGTGCAATATAATGCAGAGTTGCTACTCACATATATTTTCACCCTCATACATACTGTGTGGTGACATACCTGGTTTGATGTTTATATCCTGACCACCCTAGATGTTTCACAGTTAGTCTTATGGACCTGAGCTGAGGACATTGCCCATCCTCTGTAGCCAAATACAATACTCCATCAGAAGGCAATTCCTCTCATCCTCAGATGGTCGTTATAATAGGTAAGATGAACTGTACCTCTGGAGTTACGTGTTCTCCTTAAGGACAAAGTTGGGAGTGATGAGCTTCAACTTGGACAAGGAACTTTTAACCTCTGGCTTAGGTTGGGCTTTGCCTGCTGGTTTTAAACTTTTCTTCTGTGAGACAGCTATTCTAAGCTAATCATCTGGTTTCCCACCTACAGACAGCAGAGAGCAAAGAGAAATCTCCAGGGGATGATTCATCCTCTCCAAAGATAAGTATCTGACACAGGTGGGTGTTAGTCAAAGTAGAAAATGTGCTGTAAATTCATTTCTGCTGGTATTGTGCGCTACTTAAACAGTCTCTTAGAAGGAGAGCTTCTTATCTGCTTTTTGCTTCTAAGAAAGTCCCCCACCCATCACATCGCTAGAGGATAAGATCTCTTGGATGTTAGTTTGAGAATTGTTTCAGTGTAGACAGTATAAATGAGGGGAGCACAGAGAGGAGAGGACGGCCCTTGGGAAAGGCATCAGCAATGAAAAGTAATTTGGGAACATAAGAGGGCACATGTGAGAGGCAGTGATTACTGAAGCAAATAAAAAGAGATTTTTCAGAGAAGAGGAATGGTGCAGGAAATAGAAATAGAGAAATAGAGAAATAGAAATAGCGTAGAGATTAAAGAGCACAAAAGACGTGGGGAATAAAAAAGATAATGAATGCAGATGCCATCAGAAATGGATGGTAAATACAGGATGAAACTGGTAAAGAAAAAGATGCCTGCACAACAAGAGAGTTGGAAGAAGATACTTGCAAACTAAAAACTACTGTCAGCTAAATAAAATAGACACTGTTTTATTCCTTCAGTTTCAGGATGTTTTCCTGACAGAGGCAGGTAAAATTGTTGATACGCATCTCTGATATTCTCGGGCCAAGCTGTTAGAAACAAGTGAATTCTGTATTGCCTGTATTAGAATCGTTTACCTGCGCTTACTCTCTGAAACCCTTCACTGGGTCCTAAGTATGTGGCTATCTGGGGTTTTCTCAACTTGGTTATAAGCTCCAGTTCTCAAACTACTAAGTGCTAGGAGTGTGAATAATAGAAGGAAGAACATCAAGTGATATAAAAGACCTAAATGTAATCCAAAGTTAAGTATCCTTATCTCTGTGAAAGTGCAAACAAAACTCTGGATGGGTCCCAGTTAGTAGTTCAAAGATAATAAATCAATTAAAAGGGAAATAGTAAAAAATCCAGCTTTTGAAATTACTATTATTTAGAAAATCCTTTTCCCTTTCTTAGGTCCTTCTTGGACTGTGTTTCCTCCAGAGCCATACAGTCGTTCTTTAAAAAAATGTATGTATTTGTAAATTGTTCAAAGTGTCCTAATATTGGAAAAGCCGTTATGAACTCAGTAAATAAGAAAGCAGTCCAGTGCTTAATGCCTACTTCCACATAGCAGTTTGCAACTTGTCCTGACTGCATAATGTGGAATCTTTCAGACCCGCAACAGCATTACTATGGCAGTACCTAGTTAGACATGAGGAGACAGCGACTTATTTTAACATTTGAAACAGAATTAACAGATAAGACTAGATAAAAATGTGGCTCCAGAGAAGTGACATTTTGAAACTTAAAATTACTTTAATATCACACATTTGAACAATTTTGTCTTTATAGTGAGAAGACTGTTGTCCTTTTCCTTTCCCTCTTTCCTTTGCCAGCTACAAAACTCGCTGGTTGAAGAATGTCTGATGAAAAAAGTCTTCAGAATCTAAAACTGGAAGCAGGCTGTTACTCCAGCTAGATGTTTCAGCTTAAATAAGCAAGGGTGTGAATAACCATCACATTATGTTGTTGAGGCACTAAATATGGCCATAATTCTAGGTTTTCCTCCAAGCACCACAGGGCAAAGGAGGGAAACATTCTTAACATCCTTTGTCTTGTAATGGGGATTTCCCAGATCAATGGGAGGGGAAGAAAAAATGTACTTCCAATTGGGAAAAATTTTCTCACATTCACAAAGCATTTTAAATTAATGTCATGAATACACAGAAATAATACAAAAGGACCTGTGCTCTCTCTGTGTCCAGAGACTGGGAAGCTGCTTCTGTTTTATTCAATGCTTTTAATATCAGGCAAGTTATTCCTTTAGGGTTCACTTATGATGGGATGGAGAATTATCAGTTTCTTAATTTTTATGTGTCTATTACGATTACAGAAATATGTTCCTAGAAAGAAAACTGGAAAATGGGGCAGGTGTGGTTGTGGCAGGAAAGAGAAAGTCAGCCTCTCCTCTTTTAGCAGTGTGAGAAGGAAGCAGGAAAAAAGGTCAAATACTCACAAGTACTGTACTGATTTATTTTTTTAACCTGAACCCCGAGGCATGGGTATGAATCTGAATGCACATCCATGAACCTGTTTTACAGATTTCACCTGAACAATTTTATCAGAAATATAATGATTCTCCATGAGGTTCAATTCAGAACTACAGCATCTGAACTGAGATGATCACATGTTGTGTGCATAAGTTACTGTGGCTGTAGGGAGGTTTGCCCACCCTAGGGAGAATTCAGCTGGCCAGCCGAATGCTTTGGAGCACTTTTATATTGGGTGGATCTCCACTTACCAAGGTGGGAGTTCAGCCCCGTACTGTGCTTGTGAACATCCAGATGTGGAGTTGGATATGTTAATTTTAAATCTTACTCTTCTAGGCTGTGCTATCCAGCTTATGCAGACAGTAAACTTAAATATATTTTCCTTTCCGTCATTGCTGTTCTTTGTTAGGATAAGGATTTACTTCCTTGGGCAATAATAAGTACTTATCCACAGAACTGTATATTCACAGAGCACCACTTGTGATACATAAGCCCCATGTGGACAGAGAGTTTTACTCTGATGTAAAGATGGAATAAAATGTGGTTCATTAAGACATATGAATGTATCACTTTTAAATAAAATACATCAGAAACATGCACTGGGAGTCTGTTCACCTGAATTAACTAGCTCTTAAAATCTAAATTGTTCTTTTCTAAAACAGATGTCTTAAGTACTCAGGGAGAGAAATGGCTCTAGTCCTCCAGAGAAAGACTCTGGTGTATTTAGGTGCTTTACTTAAGTGTGCAGGTCTTAACTGAGTGGCTGCAGTCCACAGTGTTCACTTGAGCAGTTTGGACGGCACAGTCAGAAAACTATACCTATGCTGTACCTGCTGTGCAAGCTATGATGTAGAGTTGGATTGTAACCACATTAGTTTAATTATTTCTAGGCCATTTCTTCCTACCTGTTGGCATTGCTTTAGACACAACAAGAGTGCAGGCCTGCTAACTGCTGCTGGATGCAATTATAATACAAAAAAATCCAACAGTTCAACAATTGTTCACAATTGTTCATAAAAGGGAGTAGAGACTTCGAGTTCTTCATGGCACAAGGCACAGAAACGAAACTGCATTCTTCTCTCAGTATTTAAACCAAACTACTTAAAGTCCCTGAATGCCTGTAAGTCATTTTTAAGTATGCTTTAGTTATTGGTATTTGCTAGCACAGCTCAAAAGTCTGAGAAAGATCCTCCTTGAGTTGCCTGTCAGAAGTGCCAAATGTTCAACACAAAACTACATCAGTATTTTGTCAAAATGCTGAGAAAAGTGGAAAGTTCTTATCTTTTTGTCCCAGGCTGGCAGATGAGTTTTATTCTTGCTGAGAAGGAGTACAAGCACAGTTTATTTTAGAGCAGAAATCTGCACATTAGAAGACTTGCGATGACTCTGGGCTAAAGCTGATCCATGAACCAATAGAAGCTTCAGGAATAATATAAGGATTCTTCTTTGAATTGTCTTTTTATTGGTCTTCATTGGAAGCGCTTTGTACTGTTTCTATTACACCTCTGACATAACAAGTCCTCTATTTTAGGGTTTTGAATCACTCTTAAGAAAAGTACTTAACTGAAAGTTGATCTCCTTTTTCTGCACATCTAAGAATCCAGCACTCACATATGTGAGGGAGCTTCTTACCCTACAGGGCAAAGTATTATTACCCTCTTAAGATTCTGGCAGTTCAAAGTTGAGAAATAAAAGGCACCTTTATAGTTGACTTCCATTCCTATATCATATCCAGCCTAACCAACCTCTGCTATTGGCTTCAAAGGCCCTGGGCTTTGCATAACCATGGATGGCTACATCAAGTTATGAATGCAGATTTTCAAATTCTTCCTAAATCCAAAAAGTTTCTATTTGTTGGTATAACTTAAACAACAGTGTGACAGCAGGGGATGCTAATCAAAGACACTAGGTCCAAAAAAAGTGGGATGCTCATATACAGAACTGTCTTGCAACAACATCTGAATCCAGTTAAGACTTGTCTGAGAAAATCCTCTACGTACACCTGGTTCATTTCAATGACAAGTTGGAAAAATACATAGACTCTTTAAATTAGAAGCTTGCAGCAAAGGATAATTTAAACAATGTAAACAATTTTAAGAGAAAGACTTCTGCACTCGGATTTGCTGTGATTCTGTTGTATGTATATTTTACTACTTAATAGGAAAATGTTAGATCCTAATTACTATCCATTCCTACAGGATTTTTTTGTTCTTTTTTAAACTTACAGCAGAAAATAGGCTTGAATTCTATAAATTGTGTTATAGAACTAAATACACACATAGTTAGTGTTCCAAAGAGCTTGTGTCCTACTTATTTGTCCTCTGTAAATGGCAAAGATGGGTGTCAGAAGTCACAGCAGTATCAAGAACATTCAGCATATAACACAGTAAAGTAAAACAGGGGCGATAGATTATTTCTAATGATGGTTGTACTTGATGATCTTTGAGGTCTTTTTCAATCTTAATGGTTCTATGACTCTATGACTGATGATTGTGTGATTCTAAAGAGAATTACCCATAACCTTCCTAATGTGCCAACTGTAAAGCTTTAAGCATACCCTGTTATCTTTCAAGAAACGTGATTTCCTGCACACCACATTTTCTAATCTACAGTGTTCTATTATTTCAAATTCATTCATGAGTTTGTTCTTTTCAGTCCTAAACATCTGTCGATTAGAATTTTTTTTTGAGGGAGTTCTTCACTTGGTAGATCAAAGAAACTTTTTTTGTCCCAAGTTCTATATTGATTGTGCTGTCCTTCCCTCATACGTTGTTGTGATGAGTTCTTGCTTCTTCCAATATGATCAAACTGTAGGACACACTCAAAATATTTAAAGAAATTCCCCTCTTCTGAAATAATATTAGATCCAGTTCTGGCCTAAAATATTCCCTTGGGTGAATGGAAGTAAGGTTGTAAAGGTAATTTACTTTTATATTTCAACCGGTGTCTATATTCACTGCAATCTGAAATAAGAATATAGTTGCATGATCCAGTCACAGAATATTAAATTGAAATATATTGATTTCCCACCCTCAGATCTATACTCTTATAGGATACACAGTTTAATCTATATGCAAAGTTGATGGTATCACTTGAAAAGCAATACAGGCACAATTTATTTTTAGGTAAGTCTTAAACGTTAGCTATTTTATTATTGCTACCAAAATAATTGACCATCATCTTTTCTCAAGTTCATCTATTTGTCTTGTTTCCCACACATCTTTACAGGAAACTGTGAATATACTATGTTATATCCCATTTTAATTAAACTTCAGAAGCATTGCCATGTCCTTGTTGCTTTCAGGCAGTGGACCTGCAAACAATCCAATTGAATTATAAGTTGGTTGTATCGAAATACTTCATATTAAGAGAAACGTGATGAAATTAATGAAATTGTCATATATGTGACTGTTTTGCTTGTTTTTTTCCTCTCCTTTGGGCAGAGAGGGGGGTCATCATCCTACTTATTCATTACAGATAGCAGAAATCACTTTTCACAAAGGCACGTTTAGTACAATGTGTTAGTAATCATTGTAATTAATTAAATGCTTGAATTGATTGAGAACTCCCATAGATTAGTTCATGAACTGATTGCAAGATAATGCTGGTTAAAAATGGAATATCTTGTTGTAATAAACAAAAGGCCTTAGGAAAGTTCCTGTGATGAAAAAAAAATATTTTTCCAAGTTGCTCTTAATATTTTTCAAGTGAAGGTAAAAGTTCAAGTGCATCAAAAAGGTGAATGCTTTGTGTTACCATAGGAATTCACTCTATGTGTTTTAAAGGATTGGTAACCTAACAAAATCCAGGTTTTAAATAAGCAATGAGAAACAATATTTGTCAGCACATTTCTACAGCTTGAAGTTCCCTCAGGATGCCACAGAAATCATCATACTCCAGTAAAAAATGATTTTTGAAAAGCTTATAGTTACTTTTTGAACACTGATAAACCCTTGAAAATATCAGCTGCTGTTTTTCTCTTTGGTACTAACACTGTCCGATCTTTCTCCCATGGGGCCAGAGCACATCTCAGTTCTACATGAACTACAAGTATAACTGGGGCTTTCTATTTTTAAATGGTCGTTCACTTGGGATTTTTCACAGGGTAGCCACAAGTAGTTAAAGTCAAACTGTCCATCCATCAGACTGGTAAAACAATACCCTTTTCCTACAGTAAAAGGATGGAAGGATCAAAAATGGTAGGAGACTAAAGGTTGAACAGACTAAAATTTGGGTTCCTTCTCCTCCCAGAGCAAGTCACTAATATGTACAGGAGAACGCATCTCTAATCCCAACCTTTAGATCTTTGCAAGAGACAAAATTCTGTTAAGTAAATTCTTCTGTATACAGCAACAAAAGCAGAAAAAAGACCTGTGTCATTAAAACTCCAGTTATTAAACTTATTAAAAATAATTTGTACATAGATTATAATGAGAAATGTCAAAACAAGCATAGCTGTGATTCTTGGTATGCAGGTCAAAATTTGTGCCTTCTGAACTTCAGCACTGTCAGCTTAGAAACCTGTGAGGATTTTCTGAGAGATATCTTAGGAAAGACTGGTTGCAAATTCAAACTTGGGGGAGTGCAGTAGAAAAAATGAACCCGGTAGCATCTAGAAAGCAGAGGGCTGACAAGGTGGAAGCAGTCTGCCACAGTAAATCAAATTGTTTCTGTTGTTACTTGTTGAGGTCTATTAGTGATTTCTATTTAAGTAATAGATTGGTTTCCACATGGATTTTTCTCTTTATTTGTGCTGAGCAGCTGTTATATCAAAGAGGGGGTTTTTTGCTTTATGAATATTGACAGATCATGTTCTGCTCTCAGTGAAATCAATAATCAAATTCAATTCCACCTTTATAAATCTGTTATGCCAGTAGTTAACGAACTAGAAATAGGTGCAATTGATGTTGGAATTTTCATGACTAAAAGTGATCTATAGGAATTAAACACTTTTATGCACTTTCTGGAATTATAAACTTTCTAGTTAGATATTCACCTGCCAATTATATGCCTCTGATATCTATCTAAAGTGTTACAAGTTACTGGATTCAGAAGGCATCAAGTTTTATTTTAAATGATAATTCCTGGTTTTAGGACTCGCTTATCTTTGTACATAAAACCAATGCTTACAGTCTTCCTTCAAAGTTTGGGTTTTGGAGAAGATTTTGCCAGCTGAGCTGCACTAAGCACGGAAGTGAAAACGCATAATGCTCCACGCAATAATCTGGGAACTCCTGAGAGTTTCCTGACAGTCACACATCCATTCTGTAGTGACCTGTGGTTCAGACATTCTGTGATCTCCAAGCACAAGCAGGAATAAATTGGTCATCACTGAGATTTGGGATCAGAGGTAAATAAAATTTCCTCTCATCATCATCAGTATCCCAACACCAGCAGTAGGAAAATCAGGTTGTAGTACAAACACACAGGAAACTTATCTAACGGCATTAAAAGGGAAAGAGCTATTTTCTCCTACATTGTTTTATTTGAGGAAAACAGTCCCAGATTTGGGAGCAGAGTGAGGGAACACAGGAACAATGACAGAAAAGGAGGCTCTGTGACTGGAGGAGTGGAGGTATCCCCCAAATAGAGAGGACACGATTCCTGGATCACAGCAGTGGGATGCGTAACTCTTGCTGGGATGGGTTTCAACTGCACAGAATCAAGCTGCCTCAGTTGTGACTCTGCTATTTAATAAATTTTAAAAAAAAATAATAATAAGTAAGCTGCACTTCAGTTGATAGTGCTTATAGCATAGACCGAGCTGCAGCCTTTTGTGATTTTCAAAAAACTTGTACAGCTTCAACAACTGTGTTTAGAACAGTGTCTTCCATGCCCAGACGTCCCTATGCCACAAAAACCCAAGTAATTTTCAGTATATTCTCGAGATTTCAAAACAATATATTGCCAATTTTTTTTACTTTCATGTGTTGCATAAAAAAGATCAGTGAAGGGATATTTTGAAGAGGAACTCCTCTGAAGTGGACAATATGAGTATCTGACACATGTAGGTCTTCACTCTGGAGTCAGTGTTTTTGCTTCCTTGATGGATAAAGGCATAAAACGTTCTACCTATTGACCCTTTCTGGCAACTGTTTGTCTAACTGTGCAGATGAAGTGAGGTACAGCTTATGGAGAGTAATGAAGTTCAAGTTACTTCTTTGTGCAAATATAAAAACATATCCTTTAGACAGGACAGAATTACCTCTTTTAAAATGCTTGCACTGTTTTGTGAATATCCATAGAGCGTAGATCACATATTGGTCCATCCGAAGGGGGAAATTATATGACTTGATTCCACTCAGCTTTCTTTGGAGCTCCTTCAGACCTCTAAGAAATTGTCTGTGTTAACTATTTATAGATAATATATTTTTATAAAAATGCAGCAAAGATGAGATTGAAAAGCATTTGCTAGAAACTTCTCCAGACAGGAAAACAAAATTACCATTGTTATGTTTCCTTTACTCTGAAAATAGTTGTATAAAGAAGGAATAAAAAAGCTTCTACTGTCATTTTGATTTCACAACAGTATGGTTGGTATGTTCTTGCTTTTATGGCAACTTTTTAATGTGGCCTTCATTGTCCCTTATCCCATTGACTGCTGTCTTGCTTCTTTAAAAAGTAATTTTTATGTTGCTTTTCAATGTATGCACAGTTTTCACTGAAGTGTCATCACTCCAGAGGCAGTGATGAACGTAGATTTTCATGTTTGCCTCTCCTTCGCAACTAAATAAAGGGGAGAGGCTCAAAACCTCTCAAACCCTCCCAATAATAATTTAGGCCATCTGTGTAGTACTGCTGCCAAGATTTGGCTTCATTGGTATCTTTTAAAGAATAAAAGCCTTTAAAGAAAGAGTTTCGCCCATATTTTCATTTGTAAAGCCATTTTAATTAGCTACTGAAAAGCAGACTGTCTTGTCCTCTGCAATGTAGGTACCATGTCATAATCCCTTACTACTCGGAACAAAGCTTTCCTTTGGGAATTTGCTTACACTAGTTTGATACAAAGTAGTAAAATTGAAAAATCCCATATAATCAAGCTGAATTTATGGGGGAAAATAAATGAGAACTTGTTCTGCTAAATTCCAGACTTATGTCGCTCTCACAATGCCGTTTCTTACTTCTTATTTTCATAGAATCATAGAATCTTGAATCATTTTAGTAGAACAATCAACCAACTGTTTGTGTGTGAATATATACGTATACATAACCATTTCAACCCCAGGACATACGGGTGTAAGATGATGACCATCATCTAAATACAATATTTTTAGTGTTTGTTTGTTCATTTTAATGAAGCTGAAAAGTCCCATAGGGTCTCAAGCGTAATTTACTGGAAATTTTCCTTGACATGAGTTTCAAAGACATTTTCTTGATGTTAAAAGTAGTTTTCCAGCTCCTTTAAAGAAAACTGAAAGCCGTCAATGGTTCAAAGCAAATCAGGGAATTTTGTTTTCCACTACAAAGATGGATCCCACAATACAGATTTGCGTTTGAGGTTATTTCCCTCAGAATTTTCTATTGAGAGTGCTTAACACATCAGTTGTAAATCGATATTTTAAGAAGCTATTCAGTGTAATTCTTTTACGTACTGGAATGAAACAGATAACTGGAAGAAAAACTGTTATATAGTGACATCGGATAACTAACAGTTTCTCATAACATAAGGACAGAGAAGCAGCCAATAAAATAATCAGCAAACGTGTATAAGCTAAAGAAAACAGAACTATTTTTCCACTTCTAGCACAAGAAAGGTATGGAGGTTGCTGCCACAAGTTGTGTGTGGTGGGTTGATCCTTGCTGGATGCCAGGTTCCACCAAGCCGCTCTATCACTCCACCTCCTTGGCTGGGCAGAGGGAGAAAAATGTGACTAAAGGCTTGTGGGTTGAGATAAGGACAGGGAAATCACTCAGCAATCATCATTACAGGTAAAACACACTTGACTTGGGGAAATTAATTTAATTTATTGGCAATCAAATCAGAGCAGAATAATTAGAAATAAACCCAAATCTCAAAACACGTCTCCTTCCTCTTTCTTCCCAGGCTCAACTTTACTCTTGATTTTCTCTATCCCCTCCCCACAAATGGCACAGAGAGACAGGGAATCAGGTTGTAGTCAGTTCTTCACATGTTGTCTCTGTCACACCTTCCTTCTCACACGTTTCTGCTTCTCCAGTGTAGGGTCCCTCCTATAGGAGACAGTCTTACACAAAATTCTCTAATGTGGATCCTTCCCATGGGCTGCAGTTCTTCACAAACTGCACCAGTGTTGCATCCTTTCTGCAGGGTGTGTTACTTCAGGAACAGACTACTCCAGGTCACAAGTCCTGCCAGCAAACCTGCTCCAGCGTGGGCTCCTCTCTCCACAGGGTCATAGGTCCTGCCAGGAGCCTGCTCCAGTGTGGGCTATCCACACAATATCAGCCTTCTTTGGATGCATCCACGTGCTCTGGCATGGGGTCCTTCATGGGCTGCAGGGTGAACATCTGCTCCATCATGGACCTCCATGGGCTGCAGTGGGACGGTCTGCCTCACCATGGCCTTCACCATGGGCTGCAGGGGAATCTCTGCTCTGGCACTGGAGAACCTCATCCCCCTCCTTCTTCATTGACCTTGGTGTTTGCAGGATGGTTTCTCTCACATATACTCACTCCTCTCTTCTGGTTGCTGTTGTGTGGCATTTTTTTACCCATTCTGAAGTACGTTATCCCAGAGGTGCTACCACCATTGCTGATGGGCTCAATCTTGGCCAGCAGTGGACCTATCTGAGAGTCAACTGGGATTGACTCTACTGGACACAGGGAAAGCTACTAACAGCTTCTCACAGGAGCCACCTCTGTAGCCCCCCCACTACAAAAACCTTGTCATGCAAACCAGACACAATGTGGCAGAAAACTGGACTATAAACGGACTGTAAAATGGATTAAGCATGCTGATGAACTTGCTATGGACAGGTTGTCTACAGATGTCAAATAGAGTTGATGGGTCCGGGTATTCTACAGACCAGGCATTTCCTGAGATAGTGACTGATGGCTGACAGGAGGGTGGACAGGAAAAAAAATGGTCAATACCTTCTCTATCCTTCTACACAGTTACTCAAGAAATTCAACATGGTGACTTGCAGGGACCAGGCACCTAAGCTACCAGGACCATTGCTCACATACAGAATAACAGTCTATCCTCAGCTATGCTAAAACCAGTAGGGTTGATTTGAAATTATAAAAAATCTGTTATGGTAAAGTTTCCTCATTTGTAGATCTCTTTTCTTAACCTTGGAGCCCAGTAGCTTCCTAGAATACATCAACACCTCACAGCAGACAGAGATATCAATAACATGGAACATACGATACTGTTTTAAAATGATATGAGAAAACATTTGGAGAGAAAACTATTAATAAAATAAACAGATTGCCACATTTTCAACCTGATATTCAGCTTTATTCAAAGTGTTGGTGGCATTTTATTTCCTATTGGGCTTAATTAGTTTTATACAACATACAAAGTACTTTCACTGCAACAAATCACTTTAGAGAGCTAATTAGACATGTGTTGATGGGGTAGACATGTACAAGGCAGGTTTAGGAAAAAAACTATAATTCTTAAAATATTTGAATAGCTGAAAAAGTCTGGGGAAAACTGAGAAATGAGAAACCAATCCTTATGCTTTGGAGATGGTCATGAAAAATACTGCACGCTGTCACTGGGTTTTAATGTGTTTTTATACTTACAAGAGAAACATCCAGATTGTAACAGAACTGTCATTGTTGTTTCACTTCAGATATTTCTTATCAAAATACTCAGGAATTTTTAAGGGTGTTTACCTTTTTATGCACTTCCAGTGCTATTTAAATAAGACTGTTATGTATGGGCATATACAATTGCAATGGTAGCATAATCCTTGAAAAATCATTGCACTTGCCAGTAAATTAGATGAGGGCCTTCAGGCAAATAATCAGCTGAGGTACAAGTCTGTCTTGTATTTTCTTCATTTGTCTTTTTCCTCTACAGTTATGTCACTATTATTATGTTATTATTATTATTATCACCACCATCATCATCATCCCCATCCATAATAATGATACCTCTTATTGTATAATCTGAAACTAGTATAAAGTCGACTCGATAATATGCCTGCTCAGCAATTTGGGAATGAAAGTTTAAAGCAATTTCCTTTGTGTTTTCTGTTGCCTTTCAGACGCTCTGCAATTGAGAACCCCTCTCTTCTCTGCATAATTTGAATCTCTCTATCCCGTGTAATGCGGATGCTATCAGAAAGCTGGAAAAGGGGCACACTACAAAAAGCAAAGAAGCTTCCCTGTATTCAGCTCTAATGGCAGTCTCTCTTGACTCTACCTGCTGCCTATACTTTTTTCTCCATTTATCTGACTCTGTAACACAAAGTCTTTTTGAGATTATTTCTGTTACAGGAACTCCAACAAAATCCACTTTAAATAGATGAATAGGAAGAGAATATAGTTCAACTGAACGTTTCAAATGTGTAATAGTGGAAATCTCTGTGATTTTCTTTCAACCATTAATATTCGAAACTTGCATTCCTTGAGTGATGTGTTGCTTTTTTATGCTCTTGTTTCATGAAAACCGGTTCAGACAAAACAGGTGGACTGCTCTAAGTGCTTCTGTAGCGTATCGTGAGGAGCCAGTGGGAGAAAGCTAGGTGTGGTTCTGCTCCACAGGTTTAAATGCTCACCATAAGCACTGCAAAATCAGAGACCCCTATCAGTAACAATCCATTGCTGTATTAGTATTACTGATTTGCTTACAAGTTACAAATAGCGTAAACTACTTTGTGTATGCAGTGATTTAAAGACAGGGAAGTTAACATCCATATCTATTTGGATGGGTAAATCATTAACCTGACAGCAGTGAAAGGATGTGAGGACACAGTCCTACAGAACAAAACCAAACCCCTGCAGATTTGTTTGCATCAGTTTTTCTCATCTGTTTTCTACCTCGGGGCCCAAGTCAGTAGTCACTTTAGTTTATCCAGCAATATGAATGTCGACCTGCATCAGAGTCAGTGAGAATTATTTGCCTTTTCTGTACCTAACAACATTTTTTCTTCAGTGTAAAGCTTACATTAAAAAATAATCAGTCACCTGTGTCTGTGGATCAGACTCTTTTCTTATCTTCTAAATGCCTTATATCAGATTCACCTGGGTTATCACAGAATTCTCTTTTACTAGTACAGACCATGAAAGAAAAGAATATTATCCTACCTGTGCAAATTTCAATTAGACTGCACTATGTATATCCACTGGGTTGTACAAACTGGAGAAACAGAAGGTTTTAAAAATAGTCTTTAACGGGATTCCTTCATGGACTTGCTCTTACAAATTCAATTTCCCAGGAGAACAAAATAATAAAAAGTTTTTTACAATCCTCGCTTTGTCTATTACTCTTCAAAATGCTTATGGTTGTGAGAAAGAACATCATCTATTTAACATCTGGTAAAAGCACAATTTTCCAGCAGTGAAAACATGCAGGATGTTCACCAGGTAGGGATGTTGTTGTGCCCAGTGTGCTGTAGCCACCCAGAAGCAGTACGTATCCGCAGGGTTTATGCTCTGGAGAGGCCTAGCATAGTGTTAAAAGTAATTTATTTAAAATATTACCACAAATAAATAAGCAAATGAAAGCTTAGGCCATTAAGGCTTCATAAAAATCTGCATAAAGTTTTTACTTCTGTTCAGTAGCGTTTCTTTCTATTTTTTTCATTACCTTTTTTTTCTGGCTTAAATACAGGCAACCTTTCCAAGATTTGTCTTTATTTTTGCCAGTTTTTCTCAGTAGCTACCAAAAATCTTATGCTGTGGTCGTCACAGTGTTATCTAGGGAAGGTTTTCTCACACAAAGGTGCTCCAGTGAAGGCACAGGAAGACCCAGACTGCAAATTAGAGTGTGCCTGAAATAACTGAAGAATATTTGTTAATTTGTTGGGCAAAGTTACTTCAAAACTTGAATCAGATCAGTTTGGGGCAGTGTCCCATTTTTTTTTTTTCTGAAACACTGTGTGGAGATGGAGATAGTCTTAGATGGAAAGTTGAAACTGTAACATCCATTAGCTTAATTCTTAGAATTTAATGAACACTGACTCTCTTCTTTCCCTCTATTAAAATGGGTAATCATCTAGTGACCCATCAGAACAATAAAACACAATTCCTCCTGTCTGAAAAGACATTCCTAAACCAATATAAAGTATTCCTTCAACTGCTGGCTGTGTAATGAAAATGAGGATAATGAAACAGAAGTATAGCCATATCAAGGTGGTGCTTTATAGCGTTAAATGGCAGTACGGAAAAATAGAGCAAGTTATTAGCACCACTCAGAATATTTCAAATCATCAGAATGTGTCAGCAAATAAAGACATATGTTTTAATTTGAAAATGTTACCTTTTTTCTGAGTTGCTCTATATGCAGTCATAAATTCTCAGTGGTGGCACAACTTGAAGTAGAGAGCACTTGTGCGGCAACGTTGTGTATGGAATGGTTCGAAGACTTAAGCATCAGAAACACAAGTTAAAGTCTCCATTTTCAGTGCCAAGACAATACATGTCTCTAGACTTCTCAATATACTCTGAACCCGAAATGGAAAAGACAGCAGCTGCTTTTAATGATATCCATTGCAACTCTGACAGATGGTGATGAACAATGTGAAATCAGTGTTTCCCAAAAACATTTTATAATTGAGGATCTTTACTGCCTGATTTGCCACCAGCTCTCCGGTAAAACATGTAGATTTATGCTGTAATAGTACAGTTTGTCTTTGTGAGCTGTAATTCATCAGCTTCTTTCTTTTATTGATGTGTGTTGGAGTGGCTGACATCTCCAGCGTAGACTGGAGATAAGTGATGCTGGTGTTGTTGTTACAGCTATGTGCAGGATACGGAAACAGAGAAAAAAAATCTGTTAAAATAACAGCTGTGCCAGCAGAATTTTGCTGCATTGCCTGGGGATTTATGATATTTTACTTGCTTAATTGTTTCTTTCACCTTGGCTGTCTCAGTTGGCCTATCTAGTGCCACCCTGTCTTTTTCATTTAGTCTCAGTAAAAATGAATCTTTCAAGGATGTTTCTAACACTCCCAGTGGTACAGGGCAGGAGAATTTTTCCAATATTTCTGACATGTGATCTGAGGTGTCAAAACCAATCACCTTCTCAGGGCATAGAATCACATCTCCTGACTAAGCATTTTGTCTGTGCTCAATACGTTGCCTTTTGAAGTTTGTTTGACACTAATTCTACTATATTGCATAATAATTATATCATTTAAAATATAAGTAAAAATTAAAGAACAATAAAGAGTATTTACCTAATCTGTCCTTTGAAGAACACCAAATAGGTCTCCTGGAAGTGGAATTAAACACTTGAAATATGTTCTGTAGGATGAACGGTTTCGTTCTTGGCATGGATATTACAGTAAAGAGCAGGGTACTTTGAACAGAGAATAATGTATTTTCTTTTTTCACATTCCTGTCCACTGAAGCTTAGATTTTGGTTGGATACTGATTGTAACAGTGCTGGAACACAAAAGGAGGAGGAATTAGGTATAGGAGGTAGGAGGTAACATTACACAGAAGATATTCTTATTATACTTTCATATGTAGTTATTTCTGTTGTGCTCACTTTATAAACAGATGTTGAAAATGAGGAAGTGTTTAAAAAAAATTATTCAAGGTCTTAAAATCTTGCACTGTGTTAAGACCCTAAGGCACACAATCTATTCAATTTACAAAAGAGACAGTTGAGAAGGGGGTCAGTAGTTAACTGCACAGAATCATTTTAATGGTAAAGAGCTCTTTCATCTAGCAATGTATAATAAAATCTCTTGTTATGAGTGGAAGCTGGATAAAATCACTTTGAAATTAACGTTCAGATTTGTAGGCAGGTAACTGCTGCAACAACTCCATGAGAATTATGATGAACTTACTTGGTTTCAACAATTCTAAACTTGGGATATGTCTTTGAAGTATAAATGATTTACCTAATCAAAGCTGAAGGAGGAATTATTTGAACTAGATTCTGTGATCTAGATTGTGATGTCAAACTGGAGAGCATTATCTGTTTCTCCTGGACCTAAAATGTATAAGTCTAGAACTACAATATTTAAGGGGCTAATTTTAACATAAATCACAGGTCTTTATCATGTTGTGGCAGGATAAACTGTCCTTTAAGTGAAAGTAAATGTAATTTATGCACACTTAAAAGTTACTTTACACTGCCTGAGCAGTGTGAAGAGGCCTTGTTACGGTGACAATAAATCCACAGTTGTTTGGGAGTAAAAGGGACCCTCATGATCATCTGGCGTGACTTATGGCAGAATGCAAGCTATAGAAATTCATACAGTATTTCCCACATCAAGCCAAATGACATGTGCTTGATCTTTTGGAAGGGTATTCTGTTTTATATCTTCAAATCAGCTTCTTGATTCCCTGCACTCAAAACCTAGCAGACCTCTAAATTTATTTTTCAAAGAGAAGCCTGTTAGGTGAAGAGTGGAAAATTTTTCACTGCCTTTGACATTCACGGCCTGACCTCATCTGCTGAATTTTGAGGAAGATGGGAGTAAAAGTAGGTGATTTACTTTTAAGAGAGAGACTGAAAAACACACTTGCTCCACTGTACTGATTTTCCCCTGAATATTCCTACTGTGTTAGCCTAGGTTAGCTTCCTGAAATTTGTAAAGATGATTGGTTGTACAGAGAAACGTGTTCTTTTTGATTCTGATGAAAAAGTTTGCTTTTGTTTGACTGAGTTACAAAGACATATATCATAGTCAGAGCTAATATCATAAATGGTTTTGAATAACAACAAATATTACAATGCATTGCCTTACTCTGGGGCATACTACAGTTGCCTTAAAACATTAGCAGCTGTAGGATTATGTTCTGTTCCAGCACAGTCTAAGGGATTCATTCATCTCCTTCTGAATGTAGATACCATGTTGTGGGAGGTGGATCAGGCTCTAAGGCAAAAATCTGATACCGTTAGATAGGTCTACCATAGGTTCTCAAAATGAGTTTGCCAGACCTGTCTGCCACACATCCACAAACTTGGGTACGTTTTGCAGCAGATCTCTGTTTAAACATCCTTTTCAAAGAAGAAAAAAATAATTTAAATTTAATCTTTTTATTTAATTTTTTGTAGTTCATTGACTTTCATTGCATTTGGTTTGTACTGCTAATGTGTCTTGTCTGTCCGCCCGCTGGCTTTTGAATCCCACACTTTCTGCAGAAGGAACAGTCTTAACTTGGTGCCTAAAAATAAATACTTACCAGAGATTTGTGAGCACTTATGCTGCAGACCATATTAAGATGAAAAGTTATTTTCTGAAGTGAAATATAATAACAATACCTACATCAGCAATAATGCCTAATGGGTCTTGACCATCTGCTTTCCTGAAGCTGAAGGAAGTTGTGAAAAGCTCAGATTTGTTGAGGGAAACTGGTTTAGTTACAAATTTCATTAACTTTTCCTTCACCACTGAAAAAGGCTGGCAATTAATGGGGGAATAGTGTGTTGATGCAGTATTTTTGCCTGTTGTTTTACTGTGGCAGCGTAATATCTGTATTTATGAGGAAGGAGAAAAAGAAGCTTCTTACCATTGTCAGGATGTTATCTGCAAGAAGGAGCTTTTACTGTGAAGGTCTGTAAGACTTTCACTAAGTATCGTCTTAGTGACCATGGTAAAGTTGAAGGGAGAGTAAGTTTTATATGCAAATGAAAAGGTCACAGAACGAGGTCCCATCTGGACTAGACCTTTGAATTTTTTGATACATTAGTAATTATAGAATGTGAGATTATTTTGATCATTTGTTTTCGTTTACTAACTGGACTAGCTCGCGTAACTCCTTTATCTATCTATTTGTGTAGCTAAGATATTGTTATTACTGTTACATTTACTATTTTTTCAAACCACCTATTAGAAACATAGAAATATGTAAAGATAAAAATTATCATAAAGAATATGTTACATGGAACACGAAAATCTCAGATGACAGGGATTATTGATGAACTTTGGAAGTGTTGCCAAACATCATTACCTCAGTGATGGTTATGGATTTAATGCACATACAGGATACTTTGCTTGGGAAAAGTCAATAGATCTTGCCTAAAGTTCCTGAATCTCTAATTAGTGGAGTACTTTACAGAGGCTTTTTGGCTGAAGGTCTCTATAGGAGAGCAAACTGCAACACTCTTGCCAGCAAGCCTTTATAAACTTTCCTGGAATTGGTCTCAGACAAAAGCAGAGCTCTTGGTGGAAGTTCTTCCTTTCCTGTCAGCCCTAGGTCTACTCTGTAATATCTGTAGCTTTTAAATGCTGTCATGGGATACTTGCTCACATATTGGCTTGAACAGTGAGGCCTGATGGATATTACTTAGTATGGCATTTTATATGTACATACGCTCGATAAGCAACCAGTAAAAAGTGCAATCCCAAGTGAAACTTAGAAATGTCTCTGGAAGGAAGATAACATAAAGAACAGCTTATGTTAAGGATAAGAAGCATAATGGTTGAGTTGTAAGAATAAATGATTGAGGGTTTTCTGCTAGGAAAGCTTCTTCAGAGACATAAGAAAAATTGTATTTTAACGTTATGACAAAAATAAAGTGTCAATAGTTGCCTTTGATGGTAGTGTTTAAAGGCAGTGCTATACCCTGGAGAAGTTCAGCAATAGGTTGTTTTCTGCATATTCCCATGTTTAATTATTCAGAGTGACTGTCATGATGATTTATACCTTGTACATTACATTCATATTTATTATTACTACAACTTCTTAAATATGCTATTTTTCTCACATAGATACAGTCCAGAAAACCAGATTCATGTGTCAAAGTTTTATAATTCATGCTACAGTGAAACTGGGTAAAAAACATTTTATTAAATACTTGCCAAATGTTTTATTATTCTGCAAGAGAAGAGTCAACATATTCTTTCTCAATAATTCCATTAAAATTATGGCATATTATTTAAAACTTACTTCCATCTGCTATCATCTTACTTTTTAAGAACCCTTCATATGACATATATATGTCTTCTGCATTGAAAAAAAACCCCATTTCAAACAGCTGAAGCTAAGATAAAAAATGCTTAGATAAAACTTAGTAAAATGTAAAGCAAGCACAGAGAAAGAAGACTATGTGATGTTTATCCAGAAAATATGTATTCAGAAAAGTGAAATGTCAATGACTTGAAGCTATTTTTGGTGGTGAATCAATAGCCATAGTAATCACTTCTATAAAATTTAAATAGGAGAAATTATACTTCTATTTGTTTCTCAAAACACTCTTAACAGTCTGACTGAATATCTTACAGTGCAACAGAGGGGAGGAAAAGTCGGGGCAGGGCAAGGAAGGGTAGCTCAGAGACGCTTTGAGTTCACATCCTTTCTCACTTCAAGGCCGCCTTCTGCTGCAAGTAGAACACTCTATAATAACAACATGTCGGTACAAGTATAGTGAGGATGTATAAGAGTAGTCTTTTCCTTCCTTTGTACCTCATAAGTCTGTCCTGTTACTCACTTTTTGTGAAATGTGGAAGCATGGTTACCTGACAGATAAAGAGAAAATGCCACACTTCTAAAATTGCTTTACATAATCACTTTAATACTTCATGGGTTGCCCACAAGAACCAGCTGTTTGCAGTCATTCAGGTTTCTGGAGTTCTCTTTTTGACTGGGAGAGCCTAAGAGATGTACTGGGCCCAGCCAACGGCAGCATCAGATTCTGTGATATCTTCCCCAGACCCAGACATGGACAATTCATCTCTGCTCTGACTCTATTGATCTGATCTAAGACAGACATGAGTGGTTACAGACCAGTTATTTAGCAAGTCTAGTTATGAAGATTTTGCTAATTTTATTTTCGAGTGTGTCCCCAGGAATAGAAGTCTAAAAGAAATGCTGTACCAGAATAAACCCTTCCAGCAGTCTTTGTAACTACATTGCCCCTCATTTGGTTTTGCTCTTGGAAAGATGCATGGTTTGTTTTGACATAAGAGAAAAATGGATTTCTATGTAACAATAACTATGACAAATTGGAAATTTAAATGAAGACACTAGTCTCTTATTAGATTAAGAAGAAACAGATACAATTTAAAGACTAAATGAGACAGTATATTGTTGAGGAGAAAAAAGATTTGAGTTATCTCTGACTTTTCATTGGATTGTTTTTAATAATCACATATTGAATTTGTTCTCATCTATTATGCTTTCTTTGCCAAAACAGATTATGCTATTCATCTCTGTGAAAAACATCACATAATATACATGCTAGTATGACTATTCTCAAAGGAAGACAAAACTAAACAAAAAACCCTCAACAGGGCTATTAAACTATTGTCATAAACATTATTGGAAACATAGCACACTGAAAAGTGTTAATATTTATAGTAATTTCTGGCAGGACTTCTTTAACATTTCTATAAATACAGCCACTATAATACAATTTAAATGATTGTTAAGTATCTTGGAATTAAATCAGACAGAAGTTTACATTTAACATAAAGTGTGATTTTTAAAAATGAGCTCTGGTTTATGATTGTACTTCCCCTGTATTGTACTTCCAGAAGCGCAGAATGCCTTTTTAACTCCTCAGCTTTAGCTCACCAAGAAATGTAGTTGTTGGCCATTATCTGAATGCATCACACTACTTTATGATGTTCCTAATTTATAAGGTAATGTAAATCCCTGGTAAATGAAAAATAACCAAACCTAACCAACCCTCCATTCAATGTTCTTTTAAACTCGTAATACAGTGAGTATGAGATAAAATTCAAAACCTATGGAACATAATGGCATATAATTACCTTAAAGGCTTTTTGAATTACATTTTTGTTATGCAGATCTGGCTTCTGAATAGAAGGATATTGGCTGGATAAACAACATTCTACTGTTTTGCAAGTAAAAGTACTGAAAGTCCTGTTTTAAGCCTCTCTCTCTCTGTATTTAAATTTACATTTAAAATATTCAGCGAAGCTAAGCAATTTATTATACTTCTACTGATCTCCCCTTGCCCCAAATATTCTCTGTGAAAGCATTTAGTGAAGCCCTAAAATACTTAAATATAAGTAACTAAGGATAAGTATAAAAGGTTTATCTAGTATAGCACATTTAAAAAATCAATAACCAACATTAGGTGTTTTAATTAAAAATAGACAATAAATGGTTTTCAAGTAAAAAAATTCGACAACTTCATGTATCTCCCTAGCCTGGTCTTGCCAGAAGAAATAGTACTTTCAAAATACGAACAACTGCAAACCCACTGATTTGCATTACTACCAAAGAAATGAACGCATGGAACACCAATCAATGCCTGCATGTCTTCAGAGGATGATCACAATTGTTAAATTTGGTTATTTGCTTGCTTTCAGTACTGAATCATATTTGTTTCTTCTTAGAGTTGTATTGATCTTCTATCACACAGCAATTTTGCAGTTATTTAGCATGCTGACAGGGCAGCACTGGCACAATGGATGGGGGCAATTAGGAATTTGTAAGAGGCATAAAATTTACACCATGACAGTTTTTATAGACAATGGTATTGATGAGGTGCATGTACCTTAAAGCAGAATTATCGAGTATTATTTAGGAATTTCCAAACTAGCAAAGTCTCATGTTCATTTTGTCACTGTTAAAATTAAAATATTAGTTCACCAGTACTTAAAGAGATTCTTTATTTTGCTCTTTAGGTAATTAATGTGTTTATCCACCACTGACCTAGAAACCTATGAAGTTTCTTCATTTCCTTAATAGCAGAGGTATTTATTTGAACATTTTGCATCCTGCCTAAACGCTGCCAAAGAAATGCAAGTGCGAAAATCTTGTTATCCCTTCGTTAAGATGTTCAAAGCACTGGCAGCGTTCATTAATGCCATTTCCATACTTCTCAGAGATATTTGTAGTGTAAATAGGAAGTTTCATAAGCATGTACACACATCACCTACCTTTTTCAAAAAATAATCTGGAGTTACAATTCCAACTCAGGCAATTTTCTATCTCTAACAGTATAACCACTTCTACATTCCATCTTGGAAGCAGACCATGGCACTTAAACTCACTGAATATATCATTAATTCATAAAAACACATCAAAGATTGCACCCTCAAAAAAGTGAAATTCATCAGTGTAGTAAGTATGAACAATAGTCTTGGTGCATCTCCAAGTGTCATGAAGTGGAACACACTGAGAAGCCTTAGGAAGTGGTGGAGTCTAGGTCTACAAGTTAGACGTGTCAATCTGGTTTATTTCCCTTTCCCTTCCAAGGAGAGTCCCAGACTACTGATCTGCACTCCTGTTCTCTACAAGTTAACATCTTGATGGCAAATCTCTTACTCTGTCCCTTTGTTCCCAGTTCCCAAGCTCCAAACGTATCTTCCTTTCTTGTAGTGGTGAAAGCAATATTGACCTGGTGGTGATGCACAAGGACAGGGTGTCCGAAGGATGTGGCAGCTGTACCGTAGAAGTTAGGGTGTTTGGGTGAAAGTAGAATGTTTGGGGCACTGGTCCTCATTCCCAAGTTTATTGCTAGAGGGTTTAAGTATCTCCAAGGCCAGGATTCATTCAGATTCACTTCAGAATTCTACGTTCTGTCTAGGTCTCAGTTTAGATCTTCTTTCTTCAAAAATATGTGCTGTTTTTAAGCCTAGGTGTAGCCCAACTGGCTCCCAAAGGGAACTTTCACCTGTGCATTTGGTGGTCCCAGTGCAAGAGAAGGCAAAGGATGAGAAGCAAGACTACTGAAGAAGATTCACTTTTTCTTTCCACCCTAAAAGTTAAAGCAGTAAACATGCTATTTACTCTTTTCTGTAAGAAAATCTGTCAAGGCTTGAAGATGGACTGACTTTTCCATAACTTCTTTCTAATAGACTAATATAACTCCTTTTCAATAGTCCTGTTGATCAGAACATAGATCTATTACCTGAACAATAACCTGTCGTGACTATGTGCTGAAAGGAGTGTTGGAAATGCTCTTCGGAGCCGCTTCATATCTCAGAGATTTTGAGCAGTTTTTCACATCGTGGCATCAGAAGCTCATCTCAAGCAGTTCTTACCACCCACATGCAGACACTGACTTACAAGGGGATAAGCTCTGACATGCTCAGAAATCCACTCCTTCAAGTGCACCACAAGATAGGGAGAAAGCATAGGGTGTAACAGAGAGTTTAGGCCAACACGGAAATGAAATCTCCATTTTTGTGCATCAGCTCTAAGAAATAATCATTCCTGTGTCTTCTTGCATCTCTTCTCATCTGATCTTTAGCTGAATTTGTCCCCACAAAATCTTCATCCTTGCTTATGCCTTGGCAGGCTTGCAGGTGACCGAACATGACTGAGTGGTACAGAACTTTGGATAACAGACTGATTACTTTGTCAATGACTGTCATGCTCATGATTCCACTTATTGAACAAACTTTAGCTAACAAACCAGCATGCTAAGATGGCGCTAATCTTATTTCAGCATCATTTGTCGTTTGCTTATGTCCTTTTAACAACAGGAAATCTGATCATTCTATAATTCTTATTGCATATGATGGTTAGCAGAACATTCTTTACAGCTCATCATTTTAAAAGTCAAGTGCCTATTGACCTCGCTGAACAGAGCTACATTATTGTAAAAATTATTCTAAACATTTACTACTTCTGTAGGTCTCAATATATACTACAAGCTCTTACCTGACAAACAAGAGAGATATTTTCATATCCTCTTTTATAAAAAAAAGAAGCGTGGAGAAGTCATTAGTTTGGTCTTGGGGCTAGTCACTGACAAAGCAAGGAGGGCTCTAAAACTCAGGCTACGGTGCCTGCAAAAAAATTGGCAGGAAAACAGGTGAAAAAAAAGTAACAAAGTAATGAAATATTGCTTCCCATCTTCTCTGGTAACAAAAATGAGGAATGTGTTGGAGTGTACAAAGCAACTGTACCTGACAACAGCATCTAGAAAATGCTATGGTTTTATATCTAATGTTTGGCTTCACTGTTTCAGCATTAAGGTTATTTTTTTAAGGATTTCATCAATAAAGAGTCATAGTGAAAGCAATGGTGGAAGAAGCCATTCCCGGTACAGGAAAAATATTGGACCTGTTGGAGCAGGTCCAGACGACAGCCACAAAAATGGTCAGAGGACTGGAACACCATGAAATATTTAACTGACTTCCTACACACCACCAAGTAAATATTTGTTTTCCTAGACATAGTTTTCCGTCTTTATGTTCAACTATATATCCAATATTGCGTGCTCTGAGGAAGTATTTTTCGACAGTTCAGGGTGCTTTTTCACTTTGGCCCAAGGATGTAAAATTCTACTTTGTATCCCCTGAAAAATAAAACAAGGTCACTATTCTTCTTCAGAGTCTTTTTTCTTTACAAATAATAGAATAGTGTACTATTAACCTGCATTGAACTTTGATGACACAGGTACCAGTCTCCTGAAAAGCAATGGATAAACAAGATTTCAGTCAAAGCAAGATTTCAACCAAAGCAAGACAGTAAACAGGGGAGGGTAACCCATGGTGGTGGTGGCAGGAGAGAGGAAGCTGCAAGTTACTTCTGAGACAGAGCAGAGAACACAGATGAGTTACAAGACTTTTATTCTGCAAGTCAACATGGAATCATAGCCCTAAACAATCTATATTTCAAAGTGAGAATCTATCTGCTTCATACCAAATTACGCTGAATTTGTATAAAATAGGATTCGAGGGAAATTTATTTAATATTTATTTTTACGTAAATGCATTGTGCCTTTACACATATGTTTTGGAATAAGGGTGCAATTGAAAGGTTGCTAAACTTCACTAAAGCAGAAAGGAAATAATGTGCTGTATGAATCCTGATATTGCACCATAGGCATCTGTGGCACTTCGAAAATTCTTAAGAATATGCAAAATTCTGGCTGAGTTGCCTACATTCTCTAGGGACCACTTGTAAAAAGAGATGTTTGTGACTTAATAAGATTGACCCATAGTACTTTGAGAAAAATGAATATATATAACAAGGAAATTGGGGCTTGAAGTTTTCCAAGAAAAATAGAACTGTTCATGCATGAGTTTTGTCCAATTTGTATCAGCTCCCTGTGCTCCAAGATACTATTTTATATGTGAATATCATCTGTTAACATTTCCTGTTAGATATTGTTCTGCAGTTTGATATTGTAGATATAAAGAAACAAAGTTCTAAGTAGGTCTACATTTAAATTGTGTTAGAAGTTTTATTTAAACCCACTATTTATTACACTCCTCCTCAACCAGCTGCAGGTAACAGTAAAGATAAGAATTAACAAATTAAATTTGAATGTAAAGGGTATCAATAGGATGTGCAAGTTCCAGTGAGACTGTGAATTAATTCTGTTCATGGGGAAAGTACCTAAATAACTTGTGGCAAGTTATTAAGTCTTCCTGTCCCTTGTGGTGTAGTTTCCATAACTCATGGAGTTCATTAAAGGGTTTGCATAAATATAGATCATCCACGGAAAATAATTAATCCCGTTACCTGTTTAGTAGCCTGTATGTTCTGTCTTATTATATATGCCATATAAATATTAATAGCCCAGGAAAAATGCTTATGGTAAAGGTAAATTTTCTGATTTTGTTTTCATACTTTACTGTAGTATTTAGCTGCTGCTTTTTTTCTTTTTGCTGTTTTTCATAAATAAGCCACTATGTGCTTAGTTTCAGGGCATAATTAAGGTAATCAAGGTGGTAAACTCAAGCATTAATAATAACTCACTACATAGTGAGGATAGTCATAATCCATTGAACCCTGTGAGAGGTTTGCCATCGATTTCAATGAAAGCAAGGTTAAGCCCTTTGAGTTTCAAGATAATTCCTGTAAAGTATCCATTAAATAATAAAGAAGATTATGAATTACTGGACATTAAGATTCTTTCCTTTATCATTACACTAATACTTTAAATTCTCTTGCATTCAAGCAACAGTCAGGAAACAAGTATTGCAATTTTCTGAAAAAAAAAAAAAAGTTAACTAATTAAACCAGCTGAAGCTGAATGAATGGTAGTTTACACCAGTAATTCTAGAACAACTTTGAGGAACAGGTAACTCTTTTTCAGAATTCTCAGAAATTTTGCATAAGTAGAATATTTGCTATATATCTATACAATACATGCTTGCAAAGAGAGCAAACTAATAATTTTGGATAAAGAACAATGCTGTGGACCTTTTTAGGCTTATCTGAGAAAATCCTGCATTTATCCAAGAATCATAATGTCATTAGGATTTTAAACTGAATGGATCAGGAAGGACTTCAGCTTCGTAAGACCATCCAGTAAGTAAAATAATAAAAAACTGTTGAAAAAGAATTTTAAGTAGGGGTAACTACCCTTACTTAAGGGAAAGATACAAAAAAATTCACTCCTGAAAAAACTTCTTGAAGATTGCAAAGATTACTGGCCACAGGCTCCCCATGACAAGGAGTGTGACTCCAGCCCCAGACCTCTCCCATGTCTCTGCTGGCCCTCTGGCCCCACAGAGATGTGGCACAGTGCTCTCCTGGGCAGTACCCACCCTGTAAATGGTCCATGGAGGAGGAAGGGGGCATGATGGCTTGATCTTGGAGGAGGTGGGAAGCAGAGGGGCACTTCCATGATCCTCTCCGCATATCTGGACAATTTATTTTGTATTACTTTGTAACTGATTTGAACTAATTTTAAACCACTGAAACAAGAGTCTTTGAAAGTCCTCTTAGGTCAAGTATTGCAGGATGCAGTGGACAAAGCTACATTTATCTGCTGCTACAAGTTCCTCCATTGTAACAGGATACTTGCCCATTTCCAGCTGCACCAACTTTCAATCATCTAATTGATTATTTTTAAACACCCAGTAAAGAAACTTTCAGGTATTCAAATTGCGCTGTTGAATTGCTAGATGAAGTTGACCACCCTTTCAAGGATGTTCAACACCAGCACAAGACACAGGAGGCAGATGGAGTAGCAACATCACAAATCACCGTCATAGCCCCAGGAAGGCTACAGCCCCAACAGGAAGAAAGCCATAATTCTCAGACTAGAGCTGACTGCCACTGTGAAATATAAATAAGATGGGTCCTAGGGTGGGAATTCACTCACTGGGACTTAATCTGGACAAAACTGAGAGAGTGGTAGAAGAAGAAACAAAGGAAGTGTGGGTTTAATCAACATGCTTTCTAACATCCTGCCCTCCAAAAGAGATCCAACTCCTTCAGCACAGAACAGGACTGGAAGAATATTTCATTTGATCTTTTTTGTTGTCTTTTAAAATAGATATTAATTGGTCAGAATATAGGAAAAAATAGTCCTATAAGTTGCATTCTGAATTCTTTGTTTTTTTTCATTGACAATCCCAATAAATTCTATGGAAATGGCACTAAGAAGTAAGTTCCTTGGGTTGGGTTTTTTTCCTGCTTTTTTCCTGACACTCAAACTATAGTGAACTGGTTTTGTTACTTATTTTTAAAAATATGTGATAAATCATTTAATTTATTTCTTTATTGGTTATATAGTATATAAGTAATGCTAGAGTATGGTTAGAAATCTTGGGATTTTTCATATACATGCGTACTGTACTATCAAGCACCTGTAAAAACACATAGTATTGAAAATTTCCATTACAGAGGTGGATGATACGTGGATACGTGGATGACTCTGAATTTCCTTCTCCCTTCAGACACATGAAAGACACATCTTTGTGTAGTGTCCTCAAAAATTACAGTAAATAATTGTGTATGTTTGTACCTTTGCTTGTATTTAACCGTATACCATTTTGCATGCAAAATGCGCTCTCCTCATGACAGATCACCTGAGAATTAACTATCTCAAAGCCCTGTGGACAACATTATTACCTATTATAGTCAAATATTCTTCTTAATAATAATTCAGTTCACGACAATTTAGGTACATCATTGCCAAGGATTACTTCCCATTGGTGTCCTTCAATTGCTTTAAGAAATGAGCATAAAAATTGCGTGGATGAGAGAAGTGTTCTATGTGGAAAAAAACATCAAAGGTAAGAAAGAATTTCATATCTCTTTGATGTCATTCAGCTTCAGTTAAGAGAGCATTACAGCCTGCAGGAGTGCTAATTAAAACCGATAGTTACTTGATTTACTTGACATGCCTTTAAAATAGCTTGTTAAACTTGTGATTCCTGACAAGCGGAAGATCCTGAGTCCAGGAACACATATGATTTACAAATCTTTCTCCTTTTCCTTTTCAGTCATAAATGCAATGCACTTTGAAGGTAAGAACTAAAAGATGGAGCTGTGCATACAAATCCTAAGAGTAAGACAGTTCACACTCTTCCTTTCCTGCCATCTTTGGGATGGAGAATCAATGAAGGAGAAGTGATTAACCTAAGCATGAGATCAGCATTGTTTTCCTAATTCTAAAAAACAATGCAATTTCTAACCTAGGACAAAGCAGATGCTTACTATCATCACCTCATCAGAGAAGGTTTCTGTCAACTCTGCCTTGTTGCTCTTTCCCCAAGTGACAGCGGTCTCAAATACACACACTTTCTCTAAGCCTCACTGGGTCTAGTTCTGTTCAATATCTTTATTGATGATCTGGATGAGGGGATTGAGTGTACCCTTAGTAAGTTCATGGATGACATTAAGTTGCGAGAAACTGTTGATCTGCTTGAGGGTAGAGAGTCTCTACAGAGAGATCTGAAAAGGCTGGATCGATGGACTGAAACCGACGGGATGAGGTTCAACAAGGCCAAGCATGCAGTGTTACAGGCTTGGGGAAGAGTGGCTGGAGAGCTGCCTGGCAGAGAAGGAGCTGGAGGTGTTGGTTGACAGCTGGCTGAACATGAGCCAGCAGTGTGTCCAGGTGGCCAAGAGGGCCAATGGCATCTTGGCCTGTAACAGACACAGCGCGGCCAGCAGGAGCAGGGAGGTGATTGTGCCCCTGTGCTCAGCACTGGTGAGGCTGCACCTCGAGTGCTGGGTTCAGTTTAGGGCCCCTCACTACAAGGAGGACATTGAGGGGCTGGAGCACGTCCAGAGAAGGATGATGAAGCTTGTGAAAGAGCTGGAGAACAAGTCTTATGAGGAGCAGCTGAAGGGACTGGGGTTGCTTAGCGTAGAGAAAAGCAGGCTGAGGGGAGACCTCAACACTGTCTACAACCCCTTGAAAGGAGGTTGTAGTGAGGTGGGTGTTGGTCTCCTCTCCCAAGCGACACGCGATAGGATGACAGAAAATGGCCTCAAGTTGCACCAGAGGAGGTTCAGATTAGATACCAGGAAAAAGTTCTTCTCTGAAAAGACTACCAGGCACTGGCACAGGTGTCCAGGGAGGTGTTTGAGTCACCCTCCCTGGAGGTATTTAAAAGACAGGTAGATTAAATGCACAGGGATATGGTTTAGTAATGGCAGGTGTGGTTGGATTGATGATCTCAAAGGCCTTTTCCAATCAAGCAATTCTATAAGTTTATGATTCTATGATGTCATATTGAGTCTTGGATCAAAATCAGTAAATTATTTTCCTTTTCTTTCTTTCAATAACTTATTTATTTCACTATTAATAGCCCATATAGCATAGAACAGATTAACAGGCAAAAAACATGATATGCTGATGAAATACCATTTTTACTCTGGGGAAGATCTTCCAAAATATGTGAAGTGTAAAACAGAATGTACATAAAAGCAATTCCTCTTCAAAAAGTACTTGATAGCAGCTTTCAGTTTCAGCTATCATATGCCCATTAGATAGAAAAAAATAAACATCTTCCTGATACCGTGAGGGTATCTGTGAGGGTCCATTGAGGCTAGTGTCAAAATATTGAAAGTGCACTCAAAGTAGAGTGTAGGATGTTTCTTGACAGTTTGTTGGGGATTTTGCTGCTTTAAGCGTGTTGTTTGTAAATGTCATTTTACAGCTAGATAGTTTTCTATTGGGTAACTTCAGAGTTATTCCAAGCTTGTTTGGAATATTTTTGTAATTTGTAATTCCATCGCTTGTTTGATTTTTAAGGAAATAGTCCCAACAAATGCAACAGTCAACAAAGGGGTAATTTGGACCATTGTGTATTATTAACCTGCTACCTGCCAACAGATTGTACTGTATTTCCCTAGTTATTCTGTAACCGTCCATGGCTAAATAACTTGTCCTTCACTTTCACTCCTTTCTTTAATCTCCAACAGCTAGTTTGCCATTTCTCTTCTTCTCTGTGATCTGAGGCTGATGAATATATGTAGAGAAATCTGCTTTTCATAGGTCCCGATTAAACACAAAGAACTGTTTGACCTCAGTTTTCATCATACTGCCCTGTAAAAGTTTGCTGGAAAATACAACAATCTCAGACTAAGAGGTTTTAAGATAAGGCAGATTGTGTAACTTTTTTTTTTTTTTTTTTTGCAATAAGGCATTTTCATAGATTCACAGCCCCACAGATCCACACAAGCTGAAAGGAAGCTCAGGAAATACTCTGCTTGCACCTCCTGCTTGAAAATCAAGATCAACCATTAATGCAGACCAAGTTGCTCATGGATTTATTCAGATCTTGAAAATATACAAGATGTTAAATAGGACACATCTCAGGATAAAACCCTGTGCCACTCTCCTTGCCACAGCCATCCAGGTAAATTATACCCCATTTACGACTACTCCGTAAATTCATCCATCCAATCATCTTTTTTTTTTGCCATCTAGTTGTCCACCAATCCAGACTATAACATCCTAAATTGGATACAAGAATACTGTGGAGGAGGGTGTCAAAAGCCTTGCTAAATTGGAGGTAAATGACATTAACTACTCTTCTCTCATCCACAGATCCAGTCATTTTACCATAGAATGCAGTGACATTTGTCAGCATGACTTGTCCTTGGTAAAATCAAAATCCTCTCCCCTTTGAACCATGTAACAAAGCACTAAAAGTGTAAAGCTTTGGCAAGGAATGCATTTGAAACTGCCAAGTTTCCTGAGGTCCTTTGAGCATTAGTGCTACATCACATGGGATACCATCTATCAGTTATAAGAATAAAAAAAAGAGACACTGTGGTCACAAAAGCCAAGGCATTGCCTGCAACACTAACCAAGATGTTAACTTGCAGGGTACGTCCATTTGAGCCTTTTTCCTTCACCTAAAGGATTAAGGAAGACATTACTTAAAGGGGCCTACAGGAAAGACTGGGAGGGACTCAGTGATAGGACAAGGGGTAACAGTTTTAAGTTGAAAGACGGTAGGTTTAGATTGGATATTAGGATTTTTGATTGTGAGGATGGTGAGGCACTGGCACAGGTTGCCCAGAGAAGTCATGGATGCCCCATCCCTGGAGGTGTTCAAGGCCAGGCTGGATGGGGCTTTGAGCAACCTGATCTAGTAGAAGGTGTCTCTGTCTATGGCAGGGGATTTGAGACTGGATGATCTTTAAGGTCCTTACCAACCCAAACCATTCTATGATTCTATGATCAGCTGAGTCCTCTGTCTCACTGTTTCCCCCTCCTCCTGCAGGCACTCCTGATTTTCTCCATATGCTTCTTGGTAGTATCATTGGTGCTGAAACTGTCGAGCAACATAAGATCAAGGGCTGGACAAGTCTTGGTGTCTCTGCAACAGTGTGGATCCTATCCTCCAGAAAACATCAGACCTCCAGTGAGGTTGCCTGCACATGCCTGCTCAGCTGATGGTGTCTCCCTGCATTCATTCTCACCAATCACTTCCTCCTGATGCTGACTTCTGGTTCAGGCACAACTGGTTCCTGGAGTTTCTCTTAATGGAGTTTGACCCTCTCTACTGTCTATTAGAGCACTTTATTAATACTACAAATTGAAATTTGAGGGTAGAGAAGAAGCATTGCTTCTGCTGTCAGAAGTCACAAATCACCCGATTTCTATGTCTTTGGAGTATTCAGCCACCACTCATTTATTCCCCCAGCTGTTCCTCCTTCCTTGCGTCGTGTGGCTCAAGAATGTCTGCAAGGTTTCTGTGAAGACTCTGCCTCTTATTCATAAGGGAGATATTTGAGGCTTATCACTTGGAAAATTCTGAAATATCAAGTTCTTCTGAACCATACTGTGCTGCCTCAAGAAAATTGCTTTACATATATTAAATATATCAGAGTAAGTAAAAGCATTTTCCTTCAAAATCTGTTTATATCCAAATGCCATCTGCTCCTGGGTGAGTTTTTTTCATTAAATAAGTGTTGGTGTGCTACAAAGGTCATGCCTATTGCTCTACTGATTTTTCAGTATGACACCTGATTTTGAAGAGGAATCTCATGCAGAAATGGTTTGTTCTTCTAAGACTGGGTGCAAAGTTTAAATGTTCTGTCACAAAACAAAGGACATTTTCTGTACCTTAGGCACAATGGAATTACTTCACTCATTCATTTTTAGGATAGTGGCATGCTAGTCTTACAGCAATGGAAGTTATTGATATAGAGCCTATAGAATACACAGGAAACAAAAACCAAATATTTAAATTGTGCGGTGACAATGATCAGTGCTCTTTCTATAGCCAGTTTCTCTGATCCTTATATTGTACTTTCAGACATCAAAGTAGTAGGTAGGAATTCCTATGATTCATCTCCTCTGATGTTATTCTTTCTAGTAGCAGAAGGTAACCAAACTGAGAATGTCCTAATGTGAAACATGAACTTTAACGCTGCAGTGTTATCATCTCTGTAAAACACTCGTGTCTATATTCCTGTTCCATATGCTTCTCTCTGATACTGTGTGCTGCCGTGTTAGAGAATGGTTCTGTCAGTCGATGCTAGGTCTTGGGTAAATAATGAGTAAAATACTGTTCTTAGGGAAAAAAAAGGCAACAACAAAACAAACGTTACTTTGATCTTATTATTATCATTACTAGTAGTCCTCATGGTCAAAGATAGGCTCAGATGAACATTGGCAGTGTTGCTGCTGCTGTCTTTGGCTACAATATGACATTCAAATGCTGGCATCATAACACCTGAGCAGGCTGCCTATGGTCTCCCTGTGCCTGGTGAGGCACACACAACGGAAAGCACAGCCTTATTAGAAGATTTTCCAGAATCATAGTTAACCAAGGGGGAAATGCTGAACACAACATTGTGTCTTAAATCCTGCTCTACTTCAGGACCTTAGTGCATTATTTCATTATATATCACAGGTCTGCTCTGCTCCTCAGTGAAAGCACTAACTATAACTTTGTCTTGTTCTTGCTTCATGTTTCTAGTAGGAAATGTGATTTATTCTGGGCAGAACTGGCTGATGGAAAAGAGGGAGAGAGCATGAGAGACAGGGAGGGGTCTGGTGCAGAGAGCCCGGAAGTGGATGAGGGCATTCCTCTAAAGGGAGGCAAGAATGACCGTGAATCCCTGCCGTACAGATATAAGATCTCCTGTTGAGCCACCACATGGAAGAGTGACAGGGGCAGCAGGAACACTTTTTCACATACAGCATGACTGCCATGGTGACTGCTGCAAGGCTTGCTCTGGGAGACAGACACGAGGAAGCCTGCCAATCCATCACCTTCAGGGAAAGATCATGAACTCTCCTGGATCCGCAGCAGGCTAAAGCATAAAGTTGATTTCAAGTTGTTCAAAATTCATAATAATCTGTGCGTATACAAATATGAAATGAAGACGCTCAGGCACTAAGACGTCAAATACTGAGAAGGTTACAGAGCCTGGGAAGCTCTGTAATTAGGAAGAGCAGAAGAGGTTTTTTAAGCCTGCATTTTTTATTAGGCTCCTCTTTATTAGGCTTCAGTCTCTCAACATAAACCCTAGTGGAACAGTTACAAATGGATCTGGAAACATCTGACAGCTAACACTGGCACAGCCTGGATCCTTTAAGAGACAATTTCAGATGCTCAGACCTCAATTTTTTCGATTTTTTTTAACAGAGTGCAGTCTGTGCAGTAAGAGAGGATTAAGATGAGGAAAATCTGTGTGGTATAGAGTAACTAAAGACAACTCCATAACACAGATATGTCAAATAATATTCATTTTATGTTGAATCTTTTTATGTACATATTACGTACCATAAGTATACAGTTACACCTCTCTGCAAGCATTGACTCATTGTGGCTTAGTGTTCAGGGGTGCAGCCTGCATTGTATTCTTACTCATATATTTGTTTTCAATAAACTATTCAGCCTGAGGTATTAATATGACAGCTACAATGTGAGAACATTCAGCTCAAGTCCTTTCAGCAGTACCTAATTATTCTTCAACTCAGAGGATGAATGATATTCACCCTCTTCTAACCTTGATTATCAAAAGAATACTTTCAGAAACAGCTTATTTTAAGTGCATGTTACTTCAACTAACCCAGTGAAAAACAGCACAATGTGGACGGGCCCGTCTGTACAGACGAGTTTTTAAGAATGATGCACCTGTAGATATATATTCCAAGCTCCAACAACGTGCTGAAAGAAGGAAAATATTGAAGTGCTCTGTTGGACTGTTTGCATTTGCAACACCAAAATATTGCTTTGTTTTCTATACTTTAGCTCTTTCCATCTTAATTCTGGTAAAGCAAGGCTTCAAGGGAAAAAGCAAACGGAACATTACTAGCCATACAACAAGAAAAATCAAATCTTCAAAAACCAGTAACAGAATCAACTTTTGATTATAAATCTTTTTTTTGCATTTGCAAACAGATTCTTGAGAGTCTCATTTAGCAAAGATTCATTTTCAGACAAACAGTACTTTCTTCAAAACCAAACAAAATGTGTTTTTAAAGGGCATGTGGTGAAAGACCTACTTGTCTAGATTTCTTCTCAAACCCAAAATGTTTAAATACATAGTTTGCATCATAAGGCTGATGAACTTCCTTTTGCCAAGCTCTGCTACCATAGCAGCTGGTTTAGTGCAATCTTGCACTGCTTGCTGAATGATGCTGCTGGCATGTCTCCCCTATTTCTAACTTGGCCTTGCAGGTTGCCTTGCAGAATAGATATATAGGTCTGCAAGTGAAGCCAAACCCCGAAGTTGACAATCCTCACTTTCCCCAGGTTAATAAACCCAAAGCCATCAATTAAAACAGCTTCTGTAAAGAAGAGGAGGGTCGTAGTCACTGGGGACTCCCTCCTGAAAGGAACTGAAGGACCAATAGGTAGACCAGACCCATTACACAGGGAAGTCTGCTGCCTACCTTGGGCCTCAGTTGGTGAAGCGGTAAGGAAACTCCCAGATATTGTTAAGTCCACAGATTACTATCCTCTACTCATCTTTCAAGTTGGAAATAATGACAAATTAACTAGAAACCTTAGGGTGATTAAAAAGGCTTTAGGATGAATGGTAAAGGGCTCAGGTACACAGGTAGTTTTCTCTTCTCTCATAGGGAATGGTGAGGGAAGGAGTGGGAAGAGCCAGGAATTAAAGGCCTGGCTCTGAACCGGCTGTGAAGAACAAAACTTTGAGTTCTTTGACAATGGGTTGTTCTACATGCTAGGCCTGCTGCCAAATGACGGGGTACACTTGTTCCCAAAGTGGAGAAGGACACTTTCCAAGACGTTGGCAGGACTAATCAAGAAAGCTTTAAACTAGACTGGAAGAGGGAGGGGAACAACACAGGCCTTGATAGAATAAAGCATGGGAAAGGCACTTCAGATTCTGAGGGACGGTGTACTAGTGAGGGGCTCAGGTCTGCCACCTCAGTGGAAGTGGAGGACAGCACTCCAGGTGGCCACCGGAATTCAAAGGTTATTTGCAGGTTACAAACTACAGCTTGAAGACACTTAGGACTTACAGCTATTACACTCAGGACAGAGGTGGATACAACTGCCCAGCTGAAGTGCATTTACACTAATGCACACAGCATGGGCAACAAACAGGGGGAGCTGGAAGCTGTAGCAAGGAACAAAAACTACGACATAATTGCCATCACAGAAACGTTTTGGGATGATTCACACAACTGGCGTGCTGCCATGGGTGTCTACAAACTCTTCAGGTGGGATAGGCTAGGAAAGAGAGGCGATGGGGCTGTGATGTTAGAGAATGTTTTGGTTGTGTGGAACTCAATAATAGTAATGGTTGAGACTTTATGGGTTAAAATCAATGGAATGCACAGTAAGCCAGATATAGTGGTGGAAGTCTGTTATCAGCTGCCCAACCAGGATGAACAAACTGATGAGCAACTACAAGCAACTGGAAGAAGTCTTCTGATCTCTAGCTGTGGTTCTTTGGGGGGATTTCAACCTTCTGGATGTCTGCTGGAAATATAATACAGCAGAAAGGAAACAGTCTGGGGGGTTCATTGAGTGTATGGAAGACAACTTCCTAATACAACTGGTGAGCGAACTGACTAGAGAAGGTGCCCTGCTGGATCTGCTGTTTATGAACAGAGAAGGCCTTCTGGGAGAGGTGACTGTTGGAGGACGCCTGGGGCATGGTAATCATAAGATGATAGAATTCTCAGTTCTTGGAGGAGTAAGGAGGGAGGTCAGCAGAACTGTTGGACTTCCCGAGGACAGACTTTGAACTGTTTAGAAGGCTGCTTGATAAAGTTCATTGGGAGGCAGTTCTAAAGGTCAAAGGACTGCAAGAGGGCTGGATGCTCCTCAAGAAAGAAATCCTGGCAGCACAAGAGCAAGCCATCCCCGTGTGCTGTAAAACGAGTCGGTGGGGAAGAAAACCAGCTTGGCTGAGTAGAGAGTTTTGTATCGATCTCAAGAAGAGAGGAAAGTTTATGAACTTCAGAAGAGGGGGTAGGCATCCCAAGAGGACTACAAGAGTGAGGTGAGATCACGTAGAGAGAAAATTAGGACTAAAGCCCAACTAGAGCTTCATCTGGCCAGTTCGGTGAAAGACAATAAAAAATGTTTCCTCAAATACATTAACAACAACAGAAGGATCAAGGAGAATCTCCCTCCTTTACTGCATGCAGGAGGTACAGTAGTGACAAGGGATGAGAACAAGGCAGAGGTACTTAATGCCTTCTTTGCCTCGGTCTTTAATTGTAAGGTGGGATGTTCTCGAGACACTCAGCCCCCTGAGCCAGAAGACAGTGAGAATGAAGCTCCAAGGATTCAGGAGGATTTGTTTAGAGACCTGCTTGGCCAATTAGACACACACAAGTCTATGGGGCCAGATGGGACCCACCTGAGGGTGTTAAGGGAGCTGACAGAGGTCCTTGCCAAACCCCTTTCCCTCATCTACCAGCAGTCCTGGCTGACTGGGGAAGTGCCGATAGGCTGGAGGCTGGCAAATTTTACACCCATTCACAAGAAGGGTCGAAAGGAGGATCTGGGGAACTAAAGGCCTGTCAGTCTGACCTTGGTGTTAGGGAAGGTCATGGAGCAGATCATCTTGAGTGCCACCATACTGCACGCGTGGGACAACCAGGTGATCAGACCCAATCAACATGGGTTTATGAAAGGCAGGTCCTGCCAGACCAATCTAATCGCCTTCTATGACAAGATTACTCATTTAATGGACAAGTGAAAGGCTGTGGATGTGGTGTACCTGGACTTCAGTAAAGCCTTTGACGCTGTTTCTCACAGCGTTCTGCTGGAGAAACTGGCTGCCATCGACGTGGACAGACACACCCTTTGCTGGGTTAAAAACTGGCTGGATGGCCAGGCCCAAAGAGTTGTGGTAAATCCGGTTCGAAACCAGTCACGAGCGGTGTTCCCCAGGGTTCAGTGCTGGGTCCAGTCTGTTCAGTATCTTTATCAACGATCTGGATGAAGAGATTGAGTGTACTCTTAGTTCATGGATGACACTAAGCTGTGAGGAAGTGTTGTTATGCTTGAGGGTAGAGAGTCTCTACAGAAAGATCTGAAAAGGCTGGATCGATGGACTGAAACCAACGGGATGAGGTTCAACAAGGCCAAGCACTGAGTCCTGCACTTGAGACACAACAAACCCGTGCAATGATACAGACTTGGGGAGGAGTGGCTGGAGAGCTGCGTAACAGAGAAGGACCTGGGGGTGTTGGTTGACAGCCAGCTGAACATGAGCCAGCAGTGTGCCCAGGTGGCCAAGAGGACCAATGGCGTCTTGGCCTGTATCAGACACAGCGTGGCCAGCAGGAGCAGGGAGGTGATTGTGCCCCTGTACTCAGCACTGGTGAGGCTGCACCTCGAGTGCTGGGTTCAGTTTTGGGCCCCTCACTACAGGAAGGACACTGAGAGGCTGGAGTGTGTGCAGAGAAGGGCAAAGAGGCTGGTGAGGGGGCTGGAGAACAAGTCCTACGAGGAGCGGCTGAGGAATTGAGTTGCTGAGCCTAGAGAAAAGCAGGCTGAGGGGAGACCTCATCACTGTCTACAACTGCCTGAAAGGAGGTTGTGACTGGGTGGGTGCTGGGCTCTTCTCGCAAGTGACAGGTGATAGGATGAGAGGAAACGGCTGCAAGTTGCATCAGGGGAAGTTTAGACTGGACATAAGGAAAAATTCCTTTACTGAAAGAGTGGTCAGGGATTGGAACAACTGCTCAGGAAGGAGGAGTCATCGCAGTCCCTGGAGGTGTTTAAAAGACAGGTAGATAAGTTTCTTAGGGACATGGTTTAGTAAGGGGACAGGTATGGTTGGACTCGATGATCTCAGAGGTCTTTTCCAAGCAGATGATTTTATGATTCTATGCAATTACCTTTAATTGACTGGCCACCTGAAGCTTGCAGTTATATTGAACGTACGTGGGCAATATATGTTTAATTTCATGGTTTCACAAGTTGCTTGGAGCTGTATCTATCTACCAAAAAAATGAGATATTGTAGTTATCAGCCCTGCAGCAATACGTTAGGTGTTCTGCCGCTTGGTCTAACCTACAATCCTGAGCCACACACACAATTTATGGGAGGTCAGTCACCTTTCATTAGAGCAATATGAACTGCAGGACAGGCTTAATACTCAATTTATTGCACAACTTTTTTATTAGAAAGGAAGAGGACTTTTTAAAGGAAATCTGTCTTTAAGGAAAATCACAATGGGCTGTTTAACGTAACTTCGTTTAATTCTGCAGTTATTTTCTATTTTAAGAATTTTTACTCGGAAAAAGTACTAATATGTTTTCAATGCTCAGTAAATATTTCCTAGTTTTTATACTTTGATATTTCATGTGTTATTACTTGATTGCATTACAATTTTTTAAAAATGTACATTCTGTTCTGATATTGTTTGTTTATATCATACTAGCAAAAGATCACCTGTTGATTGTGTGTCTGTTTATTTACCTTATGCAGTATTCAAATATTTCTTTGAAAATGTCCTGCTTGTAGGCCAAAGTGAGTAGTTTAGGAATAAGTGTAATAACTACAATGTGGAAAGTAAGCATATACAAACATGGATCCAATAGGCACAGGAGAAACACATGTACCATTACTACTACCAAAACCTTTATTGACAAATGATTTCTAGTTATAATAGATTTAGAAACAATATGAAAAATTAATATTTTCTGAGACAAAGGGAAACATATATATTTCTAAATTAAGAATGTTGCATCTTCAAATTTTTAAAACTGAACTTTCTTCAGAGAAGGTGATCATGTAATCGGTAATACTACTGATGTCACACGTTAAAGGAGAAAGTTGCATCTTAATCTGTCTCAGGGACTCTAATTGTCACTTCTTATTTCGTGACTTTCCTTAGTCCTAAAAAATCAGATACCCATAAAGCTGAGAAATGTGATGATATTATCTGAAAGAAGAAGGTTTTGTGATTGTTCTCAGCCCATTATCCAAACCAAATACATCAGTAGTAATCAAGAAAACAGTGCAAAACTATGAGGAACTGTTCATTTTTAAGGTAAACTGAAGCTTGATGTACTTTAAACAGAAGGTAAAAATATTCTGAGAAGTAAGCACTTAGTAACCATTTCGGAAATATGAAAGCAATGCCTGTGGATTCCACACAAAATTTTAAACATCTCGTCTTCACTTCAAAAAAATAAAGTTCATTTTAGCTTGAAAATTAAATTTAAGCAGCTTGGAAGAAATAATAACCTAGTGTCCCATCTTAAGCTTTTAATATTCATTGTTTGTGTTCTCTGGGTTCTCAAATACAGAGGAAAAACTAGAGTCGCAAACACAAAAATAAATTACAAAAGAGTGGTAATATGATTAGCTATCATTTTGCACTGTGAATCTCAGTACTGCACATCTCACTGAATTACTTTACCCCTGAGTAATTTTCTGTTAATTCAACAAACTTTTTGCCTTTGCAAAGAAAGCCAGACTTAGGTGGTACTTTCATCTTCCTGTAACCATACATGGTTGTTAGACATCACTTCCTCCAGTTTAGAACTCTGGATCCACATGGGATGTGGAACTGCTCTTAGCCTTTTCAACAGGATCCATCTGAGGCGCTGAACAGATCGCAGACCTCGGCACCACACAAAAGCCAATTGAACAGCTCTTCTGTTTTACAGTACTGTTGTGGGAACTCCTAAAAGAACCTAGAAATGTTTATATGGTTATTATTATTGTTATTGACATTATTAAGTCTTCTCAGTTCCTCCTCAGAAAACCACTCATCTCTTTTTTTCCTCTGCAATAAATATTTAGTCAATAGCAATTTTTTTCCCTTGGCTGAAGCCTCCTTTCATCAAAGTCTGACATAAAGCACAAATCCAGACATCCTGAACACTGCATCAAGTCCACTCTTTTGGAAACTTATTCTTCCTGCTTGGGTCCCCTGCACCTTCTTGCCTCTTGCTTTGTCTTCTAGTAGTTTAGTATCTGCCTTCAGTATCTGAAAACAATGTTATTAGAGATGTGAGCATTGATGATGGAGAATTTATTTTCATTTTCAAGATCCTTACACTATGAGCTTATGCCAAAGAATTCAACCACTTCCCCACTTGTATCATTCTAACCCTCTGATTTGCATCTGTCTCCTCCTTGAGCTATCCAATCTTTCTTAAGGGTCTTCTACTACTCTCATCTTCTTGGTGTCACAGTAAAGAATAATTCCTGTGACAGCAGATTACTTGAAACACATATCTTCAAAGGAGAGCAATCAGAAACAAAATGTTGATATTGATTGTCCATCTGACAAGATTTGAGCAATTTGAGTTTCCTCCTATACACAGCGATCCATAAAAAATGTAACAAGTTTGTCCATTTCACAGTCCTACTGCAACGAAGTGGCTGCCGTGACCGTTTTCTCTTGTCCCTGTCAAGAGTCTGAATCAGAAATCTCCCCTTACCATCTTATGGGTTGCCTTCTGCAGTGTGGATTTCATTATTCCTCTTGGAGCAAAGTGGGAAAGTACCTCCCAAATCCTTATGCAAGTGGAGAGCAATTTCAACAGAGGTATTAATATTACCTATCCAGTAGCTGGAAGGAATACTAACATCAGGGCTGGAAAACGAGTCCATCTTGTTCAAATGCTGGAAGGAACCCTCTGGTTTTGTGCTTGCAGAAGGAAACCAAACAAGAAGGATGGAGGAGTGTATTTCAAATAAAAATCCTAGGCTTATCTTTTTCTCCCCGAGTTTCATCTTTTGCACACTTTCAGTATTTCATGGAAATAAAGAAAGTTCAAGTCATTGCTAAAAGTGATAAAAAAACATACTTGAGAAATTCATCTTCCTTCTAGAAAAGACCTTTTAATTTAAATATTCAGTTCTTCTCAGCATCTTTGTCGTGATGGATTTCTTATACAGATCGTACAGAGCTGAAAATTGAAAATCTGCATTTAGATAGACCTCAGAAAAGGTCGTCTATACAAATTAAGCAGTATCGCTTTTTTCTTCCTTCCAGTATAATATGAAACAATTTTTCTCTTCTGTTCCTTAAATAATGACACTGAAGCAAAGCTTTAGGGTCCCCTAAACACTCACAATCAAGATGCTGTAATAGCTCTAATTTTGTATGATGAACCAACCTTCCTGCATCAAATGTCCAAAAAGCTACATTTTTCTGTTTACTATAAACTTCATCTTTTCTTCATTCAAGCATGATGACAATATTAGAAGTTAATGGAAACAAATGGGAGGGCTAAGGAATAAAATTCCTGCTATATTCACGCAAAAGGTCTTGCCGCAGTCCATGTACTGTGAAAAAAAGGTTAAAAGTGACTGATAACATTTCAGCAGGCTTTCCTAGATTTAAGTGGCTGTTATGTGTTTTCAGTCAATAATTCACATGGCTGCAGAAGGCAACATCATTGATTTTTAGCACAGCACTACGTGGGCAAAGGGATTGTATAACCTTTTACACATGCTGGGACATGCTGGGTAGTATCACTGATTTTGCAAAGACTGGATGAGACCTGGAGGAATGACACTGGAAGCAATGCACGTATAATCTGAAATGAGAAGAGAAATGCCTCTTTCACTCGTGGAATACAAGGTTCAAGGAAGATGGGAAGAACAGAGTTTCAGAACAAATGAAAATCTTACGCTCAAAACACTGCTCAAGACCTTCTTGAAAGGAATAAGGATTTTTCCATTGATATAAACAGCAAGTTTATCATGGCCTTCTGCTTTTTCTCCACAAACAGTCTTCACTTAAAGGGCAAATTATTAAAATCACTTCTGTAGCACCAAGCATAGTAGTAAGCTACAGCAAAATGCCTTTATCATGGCCAGGGTGGTTCATACCTAATCCACCAGACAATAAAATAACAGGCAGATTTAATGAGGTGAATTCACATCAGCAGTTCTCCAGGAACTGTGCATGACTCGGTATTTATTCTGATTTCCAGAGAAAACAAGTCAGTCGTAATTGTACTTTCAGTTAATACTAGTACGTGCAAAACAGCTTCCTTAGAGCTGTGTTTTCAAGCATTGTAGTTATGATATAGATAGCATTTATAGTTATGATAGGGACACATTTGCAGCAGATGGCTCCCAAAATGCCTTTGTTATAGAAAATTACAGATTGATGATTATAATTTACTTTATTTTATGAAAGACGTACAGAAATCTTGGTGCCGTTTAACAAGTTTTTATGTAAATTAACCTAAGGAAACTTTTGATCTGAAAGACAGGAGAAAAGGCGGCTTGAGTGGTCCCACCTCAGAGTGACATACTATGACAAATAATGCTGTCTCAGAGGATCCCAGTGTCCTGGATGCATCACTAACAAGCTGCAAGTGTTGAAGGACCTGATTTAACGATGTCCTGAGAGTGAAGGAAAATGATTTAATCATCTTCTTCTGAAGACTTACAACCTTATGGGGCAAATTTGAGTGCCTGGCCAAAACCCCTGAAAATATGTTGACGTGAACACATGACCTTAGGAATCCTTACAAAAATCACTGAGTACACAAGCTTCATAATGATCCTTGGTTTTCTGATGAGTCTTATTGCAAGTTTAGAGGCAAGGTGGGGCAACTATTGTTTTGCTGTCTCTTTCCCCATTTGGGAAACAAACTTGAAGTAGTCAAATTTCAACTTATCTGTCATCCAGGCCTACAAATGAATGGAGTTTCTGCATGGATTTACTATGTTAACAGAATAATTTATTTATAATTATTAAGTCAAGACATTCACCATATACTCCAAAAGTACTGTCACCTGAAAATAAAAGGTATTGTAATGAAATTCAATAAGTTTAAAAGAATCTGCAAGGACTGGGACTGCACATTATTGTCACACCTTATTCTTTACTTATCCTCATCAACATATTGATTATAGCAGCTTAGTGAAAGCTCTATGGTATCTGAGTTGAGAGGAGCAGATGAATAATGAAGTAGAAGCATGGCAAGGCTTCATAACAGGTCGATTGTGTTTAAACATTGTAATTAATTTATTGTTGATATTTCTCAAAAAAATTCATAGTTGGTAGCAATCTATAAAATATGTAACTCAATTCCTACTAAGGATGAGAGTTAAAACAAGTCCGTCAGGCTGTACTATGATTTAAGATATTTAGAATCTGGCTACATGATTGCACTAATTACTAAATAACATGTCTGTAAGTAATCCAAAAAGGTCTTTTTTTCCAGTCCTCATGATTTATAGGTAAGGTAGAGTGGTAAGATTGGAGGTCAAGAAAAATGTCAGTGAAGTATTGAAGGATTTCCTGCTTATGCTTATGGCCTATTGCAGCACTTGTCAGTATATTCATATCACACTCGAATGTTGCGCTGTATCACTGGATATAAGCCCTTCTACCTAGTCTGTATGTCATCTTCCAAATAAATGTGGATGTGTTTCAGTACTCTACTAAAATATATTATAAAACTTTTACTGATGTTAGCAGGAGACAGCTCTATTAACATACTCTGGAGTTAATCAGGAGGAACCAGATTTGACTAGCATAAGCTACAGTGTACAGAAACATCAAGAAGAACAGTGACAGTGTTTTTTTGTGAATAAAAGCATATCTAAATGGCATTGATATACGTATTGTTAATTGTCTGAGAAGACCAGATGCAAGAGGTATGCCTCTCATACTTCCATCTCTATTTTTCCACATTGCCTGCTTCCTTTCCAGTGCATGCTGCAAGCTGGGGTGTTGGGCTCTCAGTCCTTCAGGTAGTGTTAGGACACTAAATGATATGATACTCTTAAATATAATGTCACCTTGTTGAACTTTCCTTTCCTGAAACGTTCTCTGTCATTCCAAATGGGTGTTGTTCACGGGACTGTTACATTAAAGCTGCTTAACAACCTGTCCAAGCCAATCTATGGTGTATCATTTCCAGCAGTGTACCTTCCCAAGCATTAAAGGAAAACAAAAGATTATCATAAAAAAATAGCCAGTAAAGGCTTTCAGTACTTAATGATATAACTGTTATATTCTTCATGAGTTAATAAGAAAATTTGTATGCTATTTATTTAGATTCTGGACATACCTAAATACCAATATATCTCTCTAAAAAGAAAAAAAAAATCTTTGAAATCTTTGGAAAACAAATGTCTGAATCACAAAATCATTGAGGTTAGAAGGGACATCTTGAGACCAGCTAGCTTACCTCCCCAACTTAAGCAGGATCAGCTAGAGCAGGTTGCCCAGGACCACGGCCAGTTGGGTTTTGAATCTCGCCATACATGTAAAATCCACGGCCTCTGTGGGTAACTTGATCCCGTGTTCAACCACCCTCACAGTAAAAATACCTTTTGGTGTATTCAGACAAAACCCCCTGTACTTCAGTTCGTGCTCCTTGCCTCTTGCCCCATCACAGGATACTACTGAGAATGGTCTGCCTCCATCTTCTTTACTCTGCACACCAGGTTTTTTTTACTCATGGATAAGACCCCCCAAGCCTTCTCTTCTCCAGGCTGAACAGTCCCAGCTCTTTCAGTGTCTCCTCATATGACAGATGCTCCAAGCCCTTCAATATCATCATGACCTCATCGCTGTCTACAACTACCTGAAAGGAGGTTGTTATAGGGTGGGTGCTGGGCTCTTCTCACAAGTGACAAGTGATAGGACGAGAGGAAATGGCCACAAGTTGACCCAGGGGAGGTTTAGACTGGGCATTACGAAAAATTTCTTCACTGAAAGGGTGGTCAGGCACTGGCACGGCTGCCCAGGGAGGTGGTGAAGTCACCATCCCTGGAGTTCCTTATGGACATGGTTTAGTGGGGAGACAGGTATGGTTCGACTTGATGATATCAGAGGTCTCTTCCAACCTTATGATTTTATGAATATGTTTGTGGTCCTTCACTAGACTGATTCTTGTATATCCATGTCTCCCTTGCACTGAGGAATCCAGGACTGGACCCAGCACTCCAGGTCATCTCACAAGTACTGAGTAGAGGGGAAGGACCACTTCCTTTGACCTGCTAGAAATGATGACTCCCCTCAGGGATGCCATTGGTCATCTTTGTCACAAGGATGCGTTGCTGGCTCATGGTAAACTAGTTGTCCAGCAGGATTTCCAGGGCCTTCCCAACAAAAATACTTCTGTTTCAGCAGTATTACATAGTATTAATACATAAAATACTCTTGAAGAACCTGTAAATGGTGCCATTTCTTCTCTCTGGGTGTCTGAGTTATTTTCTGCAACAGGAGACCATTACTTTATTTGTCTTCTATTAAGACAGATAAAGAAATTTTTACTTCAGTATTTTATTCTTAAAAATAGCATAATTTGTGGTATTATACCACAGCCCATATAGAATATTCTGCTTTTAGTTAACCTACTAATATGCCTTTTGATTTACTTAAAGCCAAAATTCCTCGCTAGGGATTGAAGACATTTGAACTGGAAAATGAGCCTTTCAGTTACTCACTCTTGGCAGTAGATGAGAAATTAGTCTGAAGCTTGTTCACTGAGAACATCTTCCTCATTCCCCAGAGCTTCATTTACAGCAACTGAGAGCATCAGTGCCCAGTGAGAAACTATCTATCTAAACGGTATTTAATGAGGAATTAAACCAAACTGTGTTTCCAAACCATTCTATTCGGTACAGGGTGGGGTTTTTCTTCAGTAGTGTTTTTGCAGAAACATAAATGGAGGGTAGGTTTCAGCTGGGATAGAGTTAGTTTTCTTCCCAGTATTTGATGTAGTGCTGTGTTTTGGATTTAGGGTGAGAATAATATTGATAACATACTGATGTTTTAGTTGTTGCTGAGCAGTGCTTACGCTAAGTCAAGGGCTTTTCAGTTTCTCTTACCTGTTCTGCCAGCAAGGAGTCTGAAGGTTCACAAGAAGCTGTGAGGGGACACAGCAAGGAAAGCTGACCCAAGCTGGCCGAAGGCACATTCCATACTGTAAGAGGTCACATTGAACAATAAAACTGGGGGAAGCAGCAGCCACTGCTCAGGGACTGGATGGGAATCAGTCAGCAGGTGGGGAGAAATTGCATCATGCATCACGTGGTTTGTATATCCTTTTATCATAATTATTTCTATTATTATTATCCCTTCCTTTTCTGTCCTATCAAACTGTCATTATCTCAACATGAGTTTTACCATTTTTCCAGTTCTCTTCCCCATGCCAGTGTACCTTAACACATTCCACTGCAAGGGAGTGAGTGTGGTGTTGAGTTGTCTACCAGATTAAACCACAACGTTGAGTTAGTAGAGTATTATCCCCGATGTTGGCGCTGTTCTCTTGCTCTCATGTCCCAGCATGGAAAACCAGATTTCTCGGACTAATGTCAGTTTTGCTCTGGCTTTTCGGCCCCATGTACAAGATGTGATGAGCCAGGTGTGCAAGAACAAGGCAGTGTATACCCTGGCTTCTTTTAAGTTTCCTGCCCCATGACACATCTGAGTACAAGTAGGAAGAGGATATCTCTGACACAAATACAAGAAAGCACACAGCCCCTATTGAGGTAGCAGCTGCAGCTAACCCAGAGTAATTCTGTAAATCCAGAAACAGTCAAGAATATGAAAGCACGGTCTAGTTTCCAGCCCCTGAACAAGAAGCGTGACCTAAGTTCTTCAGCAACTAGCTGACACTAATTGTTAGAGATTTCGGCCTGCTTGCTGTGGTTGTTCTGCCTGGTCTGGATTTACTCCACTCATTCTCTCTTGGCTGTGGGGAGGAGGGATCATCAGGGCAGGTAATTCCAGGCTTTCTGCTCTCGGTGGCCAGGGAGGATCTTGTATTCTTAAATTACAGTACATGTCATAGAGATATGTAGTTTTCCTTTATGTGCCTGGGTTTTCCATTTCAGCCTGGAGAGGTAAGCTTAGAAATCTGGACTCAACTGGAGTAAGAAAGGTATTTTGTAAACAAATTAGGACATCATTGACCACAAATGATAGAATAGATTGAGACATGTGAAGTGTCAGTGCATGGGAAGCAGATTCTGAGGCAGAGTTTACCTAGAAGCCAAGAATAAATGTTTCTTCCTGACCAAAGAATTACCTTTCCATGTAGAAATGTGTTAGTATTTGCTGAAGAGCTGTACCAGTAAGGAGCAGAAATGTTTTCATGATGACTTTGCTTTGCTTAGTAAGCAGTTCCTGTTCTCCTCTTCACAATGCACTAAATTTTTTGTTTGTCACTCCATGGTGCTGGCTTTTAATGGGATTCCTAGGCCTATACTCTGACTTACAGAAAACAAAGTAATGTATTTGGAGCTAAGCTGTCCTGAGACCCATAGGGTCCTGCTTTTATGCCCTTCTTTATCTCAGGCTCAATAGAAAACTGCTTCAGGCAGGTTTCCCTGTGGTACCATCAAGGCATCATAGTCAATTTTAAAATCAGGTTGTGGCTCTGTTGTTCAGTGCTAAACTGGCAAAAACCTGTCGTCTTCAGTGCCAGATCTGCAAAGACAACCTGGAGACAGAAGGAGTTGGCCAGTAAGCCAGTTTTGATGTGGCAAGTTGGCAGTATTATAAGCTACATCTTGACTTTTCCTATTAATTAATACTCCCCTCTGTCTCTTCCTAGTGACCCACTTGTTTCCTGGGCCATGGGCTACATGGGAGTTGGCAGAAGCAAGGAGAGTGACTGCACACCCATAGTTTCCTTCCAAGAAAGAGCTGTGACCACTGTAAGTAAAGAATAAGGTATTGTGCAGACACTGGAAAAAAGCGCCAAGGTTGATGGGGATTATAAAATGTAAAGATCGTGGTGTGATTGCATCTTACAGCACAGACATTTCCTAGCTCCCCAGGTCCTGCTAAAAAAGAAGATAACAACCTAATAGTCTAAAAGCCTAAGCCTATGAGACATTCCCATATATAGGAATCAGTCCTCTGGCTTGGGAAATGGCTAGGCGGTGAAAAGCTGACAGCCACTTTGGGGAGCCAATTAACTGTAATTTGGTCAGCCAGTTTTGTGGAGGTGAATCTAGGTGATAGTTCTTCTACAGCTGCCATAACAGTGTAGACGGAAACTCTTCCAATGCAAGAGATAAAAGGACAATGCTGATACTGCTGTGACACCCTACATTAACCAGGCTGCCAGGTACGTGGCTCACAGCCACCAGCAGATGAGGGCAGGGTGTCAGGCCACCTTGCATGTCTGGAAGGGAAGTCTTTTCAGCTCTCTGACTTATAGCATTACGTCTGAAAAGCATTTCAAGCCACTGCTCACAGCATCTTGAAAAGCTGAACAGACTGCTTCCTATGCATTTTTCGCATTTTTCTTGTCTAATTTATTAAAGCTCTTGATTTAATGAGATCTGTTTAGATTCCAAGCCCTTAATAATCCAAGGCTTTTCAATAGCTAACTTTTAAATTTCTATCACAAAGAGTTTATTCATTGACAGCTTTAAGCGGACTGATAGGTGAGCAGTGCTCTCTGGGTGCTTGTCTGTCTTGTAACCTGACACATAAATGAACCTCTCTCTATTTATGTATATATATCAGATTGCTCTTGACAGAACATGTTTTTCTGAAGTTCTTCAGTAAATACCATAAGTACCAGCTGCTCACTACATTCACTACACTCTTGTCTTAAGAATTAGCTTATTGTTAAATGAGTGTTGTAAATAATCACTTCAAAGCTTTGGGGACATTTTATTTGTTCTGTCACGTGTACCAGCACAGCACATTCATGCCTAAGACCCATGTTTACCCATGATAGTTTACCTAGGCAAAGCTCCTGACTTCTGCAGTTTAGAGAAACAAAACACATTCATGAGAGAAGAGTCAGCTTTGATATTTCCTCCCCCTCTCACCTCCCTAAACCTTTCAGGAAGATGGTTTCCAATTACGAAATGCTCATTGGAGTCGTGCTTTTAAGACAATCAAGGCTGCTCCCAAGAAAGGTGAAAGGGATAAAAAGTCATAGACCCAGGTTACTTGCAAAGATAGTAAAATCTTGTGTAAAAGCAACTGTGGAAAGAAAAACACATTCTTACAACAGTAAGGACAGTCTAGTGTGAAAGAATTTCATGTAGAGTTCAGAAGTCAAAGTATCTCAAATGTGCTAAAAATTTTTGTTTTGAAAAGTGTTTGAAAATAAAACAATGATGCTCTTATTCCACATCCTTAGAAAACCACTTCATATTTAAATAACTACATGAGGAGGACAGGGACACCTCTTCCAGGAATAAAGAATATATGAAACACGCTACATACGTGCTATTAGGTTCTTTTTCCCCATTCAAAAAAAAAAAAAAAAAAACCACAGACATTTTCTTACATGTTAAACTTCAACTATTCAAAGGCATTCTGAGAAACGTCATTTACTTAAACAACCAACACAGATTATTGGCAAGTTTTCCCCAAACTCTTGTTTCCAGTGTAGGATATCTGTAAACAAAATCACTTGACTCAATTATCCTTTTTCAACTTGAAAGGCACGGATGAGAAGCTAATAGGGTTATTTTTTTGAGAAAGTATCTTTCATCACCACTTAAGACTGCGGGATTGAATTCTGAGAGTAAGTGACAACTACTGCCTAAAATTTTGTCTTCCTCTGCTATATAATGCAATCCCTTGAACTTCCAAATGTGTTAAAACTTCATTTTGTGTGTGCTCTTGAACTGACAGTGGTTTGGACTCAGAGTCACTGATGCTGTATACTATACATCACTTTTTATGGTCATTTCGAGTTCATGACACTTTTCTGACTCTTGAGTCTTTCAGAAAATTGGAATATGAAAAGCAATCTTCCTATGTAAAATGCTTTGGCAGTTAGAAATGGGAAGAGATGAGCTAGCAGCACATAATGGCAATACTAGTAAAACACAATTTAATAAATATTACTCTAGACCTAATGAACATCTACTATAGTATTTCTCAGCAGCAAACAGCTGTAGAAATATGAACACTAATTGCATTTAGAAAAGGAAGACATTCAGATAATTCTATTAACTTATCTTAATGAAATATCACTTTTTTAAAAAATTAAAATAATGTGTCAGTTTTCAATGAATGCACCAAACTACGCAGCAAATAGATAGTTAGATTCCTTTAGTAAAATCCTAACACTGTTGAAGTCAGGGTAAATTTTGAAAGTGATATAAAAACAGACATTCTGTCTTTATTCAGAAATGTATTTTCTGTTGATTATAATCATTCTTGACTGAGTAATATTGTGTATTTTTGACACTGAAATGTCATATAAAAACAGAAAAAAACCTGAAACTTTAAAATGAGAAAAAACAATTTTACACAATCTTACTAAGTATTTCATCAATACGAAAAGTATGAAAACTTTGTGTTAGTGTTTCTTGGAATCCACTTACAAGATTCAACTAATCATTTAAATCAAACTAACAGCCCCTATTTCAGAGCAGCTGGTTCTCCAGAGTGGCAAATCTTACCAAAATGTATTGAAAATCATGGAATCTTTCATCACATCAAGCATGAAAAACCTTGTTATCATACAGGGAAAACCTAAAAAATCCAATTTTCTGTTTGTTTGGGTTTTTTAAAAAACTTTAATGCTGCTTTGATGTGCTTAATAAAAAAAAGGATAATTATAATTCAATATTCTAAGCAGTAACACAATATAAGCAAACTCTAATGAAATAATACGTGTTAATATTTAAATTACAGCCTTTTCAAAAGGAATGGATTTGTGACTAATTTACCACACAGTGAGATACTGATTTAATAAGCTTGATTGAATTTTAACTGCTTAAAACTATTTATGATCAAAGATTTTCAGTTTTTACCAAGGACCAGCAATGACAGAGGGAATGTGAGTACCACTTCTCTGCTCCCATTTATGGCTAGTAGTTTGAAAAGTCTTTCATCACACCATAATAGAGTTAAAAAACTGGGAGAAACATAACTCTAAACCTTCTGCAGAATGATATCTGGCCCAAAGGGTAAAGGCTGTCACTGTAAATATCAGGCATCCTGTGTTCCACTGCTGCTCTTTCATCTCTCTCTGCTATAATCTGGCCCAGTTATGCTCGGAAAGGTTTTCATTTGTCCTTCAAAATTCTACGCTGTCAAGAGAATAGTTAACATTGTCACCTAATGCTTTTGGTTTTGATAATAACAATGAGAATAATGATCTACAGCTTTAGGATAAATGAACATGTACAGATACATTAAATGTAACTTTTCGAAGCTTTTAATAAAGTGCTATCTTTGCCTGAAAAATACTCTTTTGACAGGGTAGACTTTTTTCTCTGTTCATTTTTTTCTGAATGATACTGGATCTTACATTCCATGAGCAGCTTTTGCCACTTCCAATCAGTCTTAGTTTTATTTCAGTTATCGTCACTATGTTGTAGTCACTAGTATTCATACACGTATACATATCTTCCATTACAAATATTTCTAAGCATAATTAAGCTGATTGATTGACTCTCTGATAGTTTAGTCACAGTTGAATTTTTGCTTTACTCTCACTAATATAAACATTAACTTAGGTCATCCTAGAGCCTGACCATTAAAAAAGAAATAATTGCTCAAAATCCAGCATTAGCTTCCTCCATTTTATAAAAGTCTCCTAGGTTATTTAGAATCTCTGTGAGTCCTTCACAGCACTGGTCCTTCATTTAGAATAGAATAGAATAGAATAGAATAACAGAACAGTTCTGTTGGAAGGGACCCACAATAATCACCTAGTCCAACAGCCTGGACTTGCCAGGGTTTGATCCTTTTTCTCTTCAGTTTTGATAATTTTTACTGAAGATTTACATCTGCTCTTCTTTGAAAACTTCATTCAGTCTAGTCCTGTCATTGTTGTGCCATTCCAGCAGCAATATGACAGTATCATTTGTCTCATGCAGAATTTGCTGTGGTTTCCACTGTTGATATGACTCCTCAGTCCCTCTTTTCTGCTTGTCCATCTACCAGCATACCGTTCTACCTCTGTTATCTTTTGCACTTTCCAATATGTTACTTTTTCTGTCCATGGGCCTTGTCACTTACCTCTTTCAGCACATCAAACTTTTTGTGGAACTGATAATCATTCCTATGGTTTTATTTATTTATTCATTTCTACTTTTCCTCTTCCTTCTCCACTGAAAACTCCTTATTTTCCAACTCCATTTTCTTGCTCCTGCCTCTTCATTCTCCTACTCTTGCAGTCACATCACTCCATGGTCTTTCATTTCATCCAGTCAGACATCCATCTCTCCAGTCCTCTTGCTGTCCAGATGATTTTCTCTGCTCTCATCTGCTTCTATTTATTTTCTCTGCTATGTCCAGATTCCTGCAGTGCCCTCACTGTCATCTCTGGTTACATCTCTTCTCCTCATAGTTTTTTGCTCATGGGTGCCGTCAGCAATGTTGCATACATGTGAAATGTGATCTTTATTACCTTCATATCCAATCATTTCAATTGTCTCCTGCAATATCCGGGACGTTGTAAACCATCACAGTATTCTTTTCACAGCACTTCTTTTTAAGCAAAAACCAGGTGAAACTTCACCTAAATTCCCTGCTTTAGTTTTCCACTGTAATCTCTGGTCCCTAACCTCTTCTGTTATTTATGGTGTTTATTAAGATTTGTGCCTAGATCAAGTATATTCTCAAGCCTCCCGAAAGACCAGAACAAAAGTCCACCTAACCTGATACCCTGTATCTGACAGGGTACCGTGTTGCTTGCATTTCTGCATAGTATTTTTATTCAGCTTTTAGGAGACTGTACACAAAAAAGTTCACTTTCTGAAAAATTTAGGGGGAAAACTAGCCTCCCTATGACCCAAAGGCTGATGCTTTTACAGAATTGCAATGTCATGCATTTTTCCACATTTGAAAAGGCAAATTAGTGTTGGAATAGTGGGTTTAGAGACATACGTAGTCTCTAAAACACAAGTCTAAGTTTTACCACTCCGCAGGTAGTAGTCTGGTTCATGATGTATAAAGCAGCTTTATTTCTGAAAGATATTGAAGATATGGGGCCCATAGCTCAAAGAGCAAGTAAGGAACCTCTAGAGATGTGCAATTAGAGTACTCCCTGTTTGGCACTCTATTAGCTATTTGATTTTTACCTAGATAACTAGAGCAGGCACATGACTGGCTGTTTCCAGTAAAGCAGTCCACGCCATAGGATCTCAAACAGAAATGCAGCCTCTTAACTCTGAATAACAGAAAATGTCTTCTTTCCTTCAATCTGCACCTAACCTTTAAGTATATTAGGCTTGATTCCCCCTAAGCAGCACCTGTGTGTGCAATTATAGCTCCCTATGATGATCTGAAGGTCAGTGTTTCCGTGGTTGTCCATGCTTTTGGCTGCTTTCAGCTTACCCTTAAGACGTCTGTTAATTTGTTCAGGAAGCCTTCCTTGAGACAGGGAAGATGCTTACTTATTTTGCAAGGCTAATGCTTGCCTAAAGCATTTCCATCTTTCTTCCCACATGGTTGGTGCACTGCTATGGCTTTTCTACTCTCCAGGGCAGGCTGGACCAGAAGGGCTTTTGCAGATGGGTGTACTCGCTCTTATGTACTGAGAATTTTCCCTGTAGTTCTTGCTGCTGACAGGAAAGATTCTGATTATTTACACAAAAATTATCTGATTTGTGTAACTCCCTGGAGAGTGTACGGTTTGTTTTCTTTCTGTATGTTCACCCCACAGAGACAAGTTCTTCCAGTGATGTGGAAGTCTGTGATTTAATGTTCTTTAGGAGATTAATGATGTGTTAAAAACACAGAACTTGGGCTATTTGCCTTTTAGCTGAACATGCTCTGAATTCAGTGGTTTGGGGAACCAAAGCAGACAAACCCAAATCAGGCCATTCAGGTATCTTCCACAAAGACCAGTATGTCTGCGGCACAGTCAGGGCTCACTTGCAGATTCACTGAAGTTGTAGCATCATCCCCACTCAAAGCAGAAAGACATATTTCCCTAGAAAAGACCTCTTTGCAACAGTGCTTCTGCAGGAGATGGTTCTGAAAGTCATTAATTTAATGAAAAAAAAATTGCTCTGGCTAAATGAGCTACTCAGATCATTTGTAAATATGCAGATAGTCTTTAGATTGCAGTGTCTCACAGCAGCTCCATTTCATCTTTGGAAAAGTATCTTACAGATTTTGTAGCACTGTCTATAATGAACATTACTTGGTAAAATCAAATAAGCTGGGAAAAGAATTGGTACCGATAACATGAGACAGTGCAATATCCAAACATACATTCACAGATTGTAAATTCCCCTGATCCATCTGCAGAATCAAAAAGCTGAACGGAGTTCAAAGACCCTAAATATTTTAGGTAATCATTTAACAGATTTCTTACAATTTTAGTGAAAAACATGATTTACCACAATTTCAGTTTAATTACTTCACTCTCAACCTAATCTTTTACATGATAGCTATCACATCTAATTATTTCCTTTCCATTTGAGTTTTATAAAAAAGGAAATGGGCCAATGTAACTGCAAGAGTAAATCTATAGTGGAGTAACACAGCTGAGCTTTTATGATGTGCCTACCAGGGCACCACTAGTTGAAACTGGGGAAATTTGTACTTTAGAAGAAATCCAGAAATTTTAGTGGAAATAAGACCCACTCAAATACCTGTACATTTTGACCAAAAAGCTGTAGTACAGCAGATCTAAACTTCCATTTAAACCAATGAACATTTGTGTACTGCGATCGGAAGGCAGTACACCATTCATAACCTGAAAATTAAGCTGACTTAGCTGTTACAACCCTGTAAGAAAACTTTAAGTCACAGGTATTGGAAAACTATACAGTAATCTCAAATATCTCAGTCATGCAATAGTATTGTTGATGGGGAATTTTCTGACAGACCTGTTTTTACCATTGGTGCTGCTCAGACTTTTTGATATTTTCACTAGAATAAATGAAATAATAAATTTTAAACTATTTGTCAGTGAATCTACGTTTGCTTCTGATGCTGCACTTCCTCAAGGCACTCTGGCATTCCCCGTGGCGCCTAGCTTAGAAAACACAGCACAGTCTTACCTTTCATCTAGCATTACTGCACACCCTGCAAGTTATGTGGCTGCAGATGCACTACACCAGCAGAGATACAGTCTCCAGTAGTCACTCAAATTACACCTTTCTGGAGACAGGGCAGCAACAGAGATGCAAATTAACAAGAAAATTACTAGAAAAGAAGAATTTTCAAAGAAACCTTAGGAAGGTGGCAGAAACAGTATGTATGATGGCATGAATTGTTCTGTTTCATGAATGTTTTAAGTGTGCTGTTTCGATAGAAAATATGAAACAGAGAGTTTGATTAATATGCTTTTTCTTCCTTGTAGAAATACTAGCATTTTCTATCAGAGAGAAAATCTAGTTCTCATCCTCTGGTAGTCATCAATAAGTTTGGAAAAGAAGATTTTGTTTACAGCACAAAAGTCTTAATGATGATATCGCTAACTTGAAGGGCCAAAGGACTTCAGTTTGGGGTGGGTTATTTTACCAGCCTTCACAACAGGTAAATTGCATGTTTCAGAACATTAATTACATGTTCTTAAACTCATTTGGTTCTTCTGCACATGGGGACACATTAGTTACCTTCACTCCCAGGCACACTCCCATTTTTATTCATGTTTATGTTGCCTTTCTAATTTGACCCACACAGACTCATGTCTACCTTGCAGTTTTCTCCACTGCTTAGAGGAGTTTGTAAATATTTCCAAAGACCAGGTTTATTGTTATTTCAGAAGGAATGTCTTTTTCTGTCCATTATGCAGTAAAATCTTTTTTTATTCTTCATTGCTCTTTAAAATGTTATTTAATCAGTCTATTATCCAGAACATAAAGTCACTTCTGCCATCATTCTCAAACACTCTAAGCACGGCTCAACACCAGCAGGATGAAAAAGCTGTATAAATTTTTAATCTCTGTATTAGAACCCATTTGTCACCCTTTTATTCTTTCTTTTCTTTTGAGTTAATACCATTGCTCTGTGCATTCTTAACCAAGCAGCAAACGGTGACAGACTTGGCATCAGTTTGACTTGAAAAATTTTCACTTCACATTGGCTTTTCTACACAGAAATTAAATGGGTCACCTGGGCTTTAATAAAACTGCCTGCAGCTCAGCAGTCTCTTAAGTTTAAGATTAATCAACACTTATTTACTTCAAACACGAGTTGGGGTTGGATTTTTGAAAATACTCATCAGCAGTCTGCTCCTTGTCCTCAGCGAAACCTACTGGCTTCTGCTGCTGATTTCAATGAGCTCAAAAAGCCATTCTAGAAATCTCAGTCTCTGTGCTTTATGGTTAAGGTTAATGGTTAATGAACATCTTCCTACAGTGACTTGAGTCATTTCAATATCCAGAACTCTGACGCTTATAGTCATTTCCCTTCCATACAGAAGTCTTGATATCTTCTCAAAAAATCTTTCAGATTGTTTCCCAAATGTCTCCATGAATTTCAGAATCTCTTGCAATACGATATTTCCGTTATCTATTTAAACAATATTTTAAGCTGTCTGTCGTTTTGATACCCCAGTAGTTTCTGTTTCAGCGCTTGCTACCTAGAGAAGCAAAATCTCTGCAGAAGATTAGTCAAACCATTTTCTAACTCTTTTGTCATCAGACATGGCTCAAAACTTTCAATCTACTACAGCACTGTCTTTAAGACGAATATTATGTGAGACTCAGAAGTTACAGGAAATAGGCACATTTTACATATTTAATATATTTAAAATATTTAATTTTATTTCTTAAAATCATGCGTTTCTTTTAACTTCTCGGCACCCATAGTGGTAATGACCAGCTTCCAGAAGCTGGGAGTCCTCAGAGTAGCTTAAAGATCAGAATATTTTTCTAAAAAATGTTTTAAATTCTTTTTACCTGTCTTTTGGTGTGAGAACCATTTGAATGGACATATTCGAGATTTTGTCCCACAGACTGAAAAACTTGTTTAAAAATAATCTGAGCTCTTTATCTAGGTGCAAAAATCCAGAATTTGAAAGTTTAGAAGAAAAAAACGGTAAAAAATTGTATGAAAATAATAAAATGAGGACATATGATATCATATCATTTCAAGAAGGTCTCTTGATCTGCTGTGTACTTGGCTTTCATCATTCTTCTTTCCTCTAAGCGAGAAAACATTGGCAGTTGAGACTATGAGTTTTCACAACAACATGCCATTCTAATTACACACACACAGAAGGAATTGTTTCCGAATGCAGAACCCAGCTCTTACTTCATTCACAGCCATAAATATCGTAGATGTGATTCTCTTCTAGGGGTAGATGCACTGGGAATTAAACACTGCAATCCCCAGAGCTTTTTCCAGGGAACAAGTACACTCAGGTCCAGCTCAGGATCTCCTATGTGGCTGCCAGTGAACATTGTTCAGGATTTGCACTGAATTCCCTGGGGAAAAAGGGAATCTGGTCTATTGCTGCTGGTTCCTTCATTAACCTCCGCCAGCCTTAAATGTTTACATCTGCTCTTATTTTCATGCTGATAAAACCTTGGCAATGCTAACACTTGCAGGATATTCCTGCTGGCTGGGCTTTCCTGACAGCAGTCATTAGCAGGTATTTGCTGGTTGTTCTGAGGACCACGTAGTGTTCTACAATTTAAAGATTTCTACCATACACCATTCTATTAATTCTTGCTGTTGGTGCTTTCGTAAACGGATGCTTGCAACCCTTTAAAGGAACAATTAAAATACATTCTTTTCCACTCGTAGATTAATGAAATGAGCCAGCTCTTCATCCAGCTGTGTCCAGTCTCAGCTACTGGAGTCACACAAGCCTTTCTTTCACTGTAAGGCTTCCACTATTTTTTTTTCCTTTTATTTTTATTGACACTGTCTATCATTTGAGTTTCAGAATTACAGCACTCCATTTTCTCAGTCTGAGCACTGAAAGTTTATGTCCTTAATCTGCAGTGCAAACTGTATTCTAAGCAATGTTTCACCTCAGTTTTATTCAAGAACAATCTCATTTTGGGGGAAAAAATCAGGAAATTATAGCAGAGTCATTGGTTGATGTCCATTCGTGATACAAATTAGGCCAAACCTTGAATATAGTTTTTGTGCCATTTGGTATTTTTGTTACATTTGTAGAAATTTGTGTGTTGGATTTTTTTCAGTCATTTCACAGGCCAATCCCCAGTACTGCATGGATCCACTGTGGTTCACTTCATACATGTTGAGGAATTTTTATTTGACATAGGTGAACCATAAGCCATGCAAATCTACTCTTACAAATACAAATGTAGCGGTAGACATGAGAAAAACAATCCCTTTCTGATTTTGTAAGCCATTAAAGTGGGTTTGTGTCACAGCCCCTTCTCTTTAAGAATGTATTTCAGTTTCTACTTGTAAAGCTATAAAGCTACTAATGCCTGATGCAGTTGAAGCTCTCCTCCTGCTTCCAGACAAGAAGATTTCAGCCTCAGCGGGCACATGATGCATCAGAATCTCTAATGTCATTTTCCTTCCCCATATTTTTTTAATTGTTGTAAAGCTTAAGAAGTTAGTTTGAGCATGCCAGTTGCTTTAAATGTATTTATTATTAAAAAAATACGTGCCTTCCAACCCATTTATGTAATAGTTCCCATTCTCCATAGTCATAATTTTTTGCCTACGCGAATGATACAGGCAGTGCAAAAAAAGTTGTAACAACATATTTAGAGAGAGGGAAACTCCTCTGCTGCCTCCAGTACCATGGTGGTCCAGTCAGAGCTGCTCCCAAAATAGTTTTTACAAAATCTGAGCTTATGCAAAAAGCCTGGAGAGAAACACTCAGGGTTACAGTGAAGATATAAAAACTGATATGGAAAGCTGTACTTTGGCATGGAGTAAGCTGGGGAGGTCTGCAAATGAAAGTGCCTTTTTGCCCCATTAAGGTTTTATACTTCATTAATGTTTCTTTAAGCATTGAGCACAACTGTGTCCAGCTGCATGGCAGGGTTAGACTACCCTTTTGCTGCCTGATGCCAGCTCCAGTGGGAGGCTCCAAGCTGTGAATGGTTTGGGAAGGGAAATCCGAAAGGCTCTTTGTGCTCCAGTCTCTTCTATGTCCTTAGATGTCAGGGTATGTTGACAGCCGTGTGCAGTGAGTATTACCTGTCATCTTTCCCACCTGTCGGGAGACTTGGTTAAGCAGGTTGGGCCTCTAGCTTTGAGCAAACAGCAGGGTACAGTTCTTGCCCTGACATGGAAACCCTGGCCTCTTCTCCCAGGGGCTCTAGTCAGTAATAGGTTAATAAAGTTCTAGTTTCCTGCAGTGCCATGTTATTTTTGCTGTCCCACATTTCCCAGGTTCTGCTGTTTCCCCTCTCCCAAAGTCATCATTTACAATCCTGTTAGGAGGGAGACAGTGCTTGCCAGATTCATTCAAATTCTCCTGCTTCTCCAAAAACTGCCTCCAACAGCCTCAAAAGAACAAAGAAGTGAGGGAACTGCTCTTAGAAACTCCATCACCTGCTCACATACTACTGCAAATAAACATTGAGGCAGATTATGCTGCCAGAATTGTGAGTCTACCATTCTATCATAGCTGAAAAAATTCAGCTTGGTGCTAAGGAAAAACATAAGAACCTCGGGAGAAATGGAGAAGAAAAAGAGTCAGAACAGAAAAAAGTTAAGAAGTAAAATTCAGCTGCAACAGAATAAAAATTGAAAATAATTAAAAATAAACTCCTGCCTTGGACAAGGAAGTTTGAGCTAAGGAAATCATTGCTCTGACAATGCCATCTTCACTGTTGTCTGCTGTCAAAATGTCAAAAATCAAAAAATTGTTTTCTTACACAAAGAGACAGAGAAATTACATTTTAAGTTTGTTTCCATCTATAACTCAAAATAATAGTCCTGTCAGGCAAGGAGCTGCTTTAAGTTCTCTGTTACTTCCTTTCTTTTTCTTCTTCACTGCTTTCTCTTACCTATGAGATTTGACTGCAAATGCTTTTGTGAAAGAATGTGGGGGCACATATGTTGAGTAATCTGGTTTGAGTCCTAGGGAAACAATAATAAATTCAGTACTTGAAGAAGTAAGGGAATACCGATTTTTGTTACAAAAATCATCAGAAATTCAGGGACAACTGTTTCTGAAAGTATCTGCTGATACCAGGACTTAAAGATTTCTCTACTCCACGCAAAAAATTGGAAAATTGTGCTTCGTGAATTGTGACTCAGTAATGTAAAATCGTCCCTGAAAAATCTCTACTGCCTCTTTTTTAATTCAGTTTATGATGACATTCAGAAGACTTTGCCTCCCTTTTTCAGCTATTAATGCTGATGCATTTCCTCTGTATTTCGTGTTCTCAGGTTTTCAGTTGGTTTTCCTCCTTCTTTTATAATAAAGATCTCTCCCATGAGATCTCCCACTTACTTGCCCCAGAGAAAGAAAAATCAGCCAACCTCAGAGCATGAGTGGCCACTCCTGGTTAAAGAAGCCGGGCTTTCCCTCTCTGGTTGGGGCAGCAGTTTGGTGCAGACTGTTGGGGTTGTAGCAAGCAACAGCTGTTAGACTTTTCTGCTCCTGGGCCAGGGAGAGGCCGGTCCTTCCACTTCTTAAACTGTATTTTTCAACCATGGAAGAAATCCAATGGGCATGTGTATGCTATACCAGCATTTCTCCAGATGTTAGGAGAGTCCCTCAGCCTTTATTTTCCCTCTGAATACCAGACAAGTAGGCTGTCCTTCAGGATTTTTTTTCTCTTTTTATCTCTAAACTGTCACTGTTTGCATTTCCACCTCCACGCTCAGGATTTCACACTTACATATGACAAAGCCTTTCTCCGAGAATGACAAGATCACCTGATCTTACTGGCATCTTGCCTTGTGGGGCTGCTAATGAACCGACATCTGGGTTTATAGAGAACTGGTATGTATTACATTTCTTTTCTAGAAAAGCCAGTATCCTCCAAGCCATCCTTTTGCCTGAAAACGTCGCAAACTCTTCAACTTAATCCACCTTGCAGCCTCTCCAATACATGCATCTGGAGACAAATTAAGTGCTTCTAAACCACAGTACTGGGAAAATTTTATTGCCCAGAAATCAAGGAAAAATCGCATACTTTATTATGTTACACATTTCACTGAGTTCTCAGCAGGGGACCAATCCAGACCAAGTTATCTGTCACCTACACCCTGTAGGTATGTTTTCCAAAGTAAATACTACAACCCTTCTCTGATGTAGCCTCCAACAGAGAAAACAATGGGCCTCAGACCTTCATTAAACAGTGTGTGGCTGAACACTGCTTTTTCTTCCTCAGCTCACCATGTGTGGCAGCTGTAGGGTGGAGAGAGCAGGAGAAACTGCATGAAAAGATTCCAGAGTGGGTTGCTTCCACTCCAGTCTCTCCTAAAGGGTAGATTTAAGAGGTAAATGAAACTGAGTTTGAAAAGAAGCCTGGTTTTATCTTTTCTTTAAAACGAACACCTTCAGTGACACATCAAGATTGTTCATAAAAGCACTATTTTTATTGTTTAAAAAGCACAGACAAACAGAAGCATGAAGATATTCCTAATATTTATCAGCCTGAGCTGTCTTGATGCCATTTCTTCTGCAGCTGCTTGTCACAAGCTCTTGGATTTTTTTTACCTTGACTAGGAGGTAAATCTCAGGCCCACATTTGAATTAGACCTGGAAATGCTGTGTGACTCCCTAAGAGCATGAAAACACCTGTTCAGGTCCCGAAAATAGTCTGAAAAGCAGTTATCTGTGGGCGTTAGACATTGTACAATCCATGATTCCAGAGTACTTCAACATCAACTAAAAGTCCTTTTAAAGGTGTCGGCTGAACTTGGCTAATCAGTAAACTCTGCTGGAATTCCCTTGGGAAAAATTCTGCACTGTAATTGTCACATATAGATGCAAAAGGCTCATCTCTAAGATACTACAGTCCGTGAACAGTGATTTCATCATCCCACACTGCAGTTATAAAATTGCTTGTTTTTTACAGCAATTCCTGCAAGAGTTTTAACATGTAACATCAAACAATTTTGGAACTTGTGATTTATAGGATCGTATTTCAAAAAAGTATTTATTTTAAATATATTCTGGCATTTTTTTTCTTTCTGTTTCTGGTCAGTACCTACATCCTTTTCCCCCTCACACAGTGTGGTAATAATATTTCATATAGCTTTTCTACCAGAGGTAATATTTGCAGTGTCTTCAATATACTTCATTTTCACACACAGTAAGATATACTGCTCAGTAATTTCATGAGCATTCTGCCTGTTATCTTCTTTATTCTGAGAACACTGTATATTTTTCCTCGTGACTTTGATGAAGGTATCAAGTGCCTAAGGGGGGTTGCATGGTTTTACTTGGCCACTGTTAAATACAAATCACAGAGCAAACATATACACAAACATACACACACATGATTTGAAATCGTACTATTTACCTGTATTAGCCATCTTATGCCATCACTGCCTTCTCTATCCAAAAAAAAATAAGAATAGAACATACTATCTATTGACATAATTAGAAAGCAGCATTTTATAACAGAATCACAGTGCTGGTAGGAGAGCTGCAACTTAACCTGCGTAATCACATGAACTCCTTTCTTAGCCATAAAATATTATAGGAAAAAAGATATGATGGCAGATCCAGAAGCCCAAGAAACTTTGATTCTGATCATGGAGAATCCCAAGATTAACAAAGAGCAGTAAGCACCATAAAAGCCAGCTTGCCATAGCGTTTCATCAAAGAAGAATGTGAAACATCATTTGTGCACTTGGTGGATGAGAACACAAAGGAGAAAAGCCAGTGAGGGCATGATTCTTCTAGAAAATCAGAGTCGTCTGAAAGTCTTCAGAACAGCGGCAAGAGAGCTGGACTTGTCCTAGAGATCCCAAAATCAAAAGAAGGAAAGAAACATAATTGGTCACTTTTACAGAAGGAGGGAAAGAGAAAAACTCCTTGCAATCTGAGCACACAAAATATGGAGGTTCCTATAGGAGGTTTCTATAGGAGGAATCAGATTGTTTTATAGCAAAGTTAAAACTTTTGAATGAAATATACGATGTGGAGAGCATTTAGAATCTCCTATTCAAGACCAGATCGCAACGGGAACCCTGAAATCTTACAATCAGAAACAGGCCAGAGTCCTAAGTTAGATTTACAGTAAGAGTGAGTGTGGGACAGAATCGAGCCAGGAAGCAGGTCCTGAAACCCAGAAAGCAATACTGCAGCTAGATTAGCTCAGATCCACATGAAAAGCCGGGTGTAAAGAAAAGGCTCAGGAGAAAAACGAGCAAGGAGCATGAGACCTCCTGTATACTACGGAGGATTTCAGAGTTGAGAAACAAAGGGCTTCGCTTTGGGACAGAGGTGCCAAAATTTCATGAAAATATTTTGTGGAAGTCTGCAGAGCAGAAATGTACGCAGTTCTGAAGGAACAAAATATACACATTTTTCACAAAAAAAGTCGTCAATTGTCCTAACTGACTAGAATAGCTAAAATTTTGGAATATTTTATCACCTGAAATCTGAGTGGAATATTTTCCTTTGGAAACTGGACACTGGTACACCAGTTTGTGTGTGTTAACTGGGGTAACCAGCCTAAGGAGGAAACAGATTGAACTCAGCCAGGACAACCTCACATCATATGACAGGCAAAGCATTCCTGCTTCAGGTGTATTTAAGCTAGATGTAAACGTAAATCTTAATCTTGGAAATGTGAAATTTATAGCTGCTTCAGAAGATAGGACGTCTGTTCGAAGAGTCAGCATACATCAGATACAAGGTCTCCATGAGGGATGGTTTACTGCAGATAAAATTGGAGCCTATGAAGAGCAATTCCTTGATGACACCAGGGGTTTTGAAAAGCTGTCAAGTGAATATGAAATAATGCTGACAGAACCCAATATTTTTATCATACTTATGAGTAGATTTATCTTTGTGGTGGTCAGACAAAATATTAGATCAGAATAAACTCTTGACATAAGAAAATCAATAAAATTGAAGACCCTACGGAATTGTTTAATTCTCAGATAATTATAGAAAAGGACAGAACTCTTTTGCTCTGCATCAGTCCTAAAGGAGCTAACAATGTGTAAGAAAGGAACATTTTCCTATATGCTCAATGAAGACGTTTTGTTTTAGAAGCATATTAGAAAGTTGTATTTGTAAAGTATAAAACACCAGCTGGATATAAGAACTAATAATGGATAATGGATCGATAAGGGATTGAAATACACTATGTATTCAAAAGTTTTCAAAATTAGGAGGATTTTAAGAATGCTCCTTCAAACCCAGTTATCCAGAAACTGGTGACAATTTTGACAAATTGTATCAAAAAGCTGTTGAAAGTATACTTTAAGACTTATTAGTCAAATTCTGTTTCATATTTAGACTCAGACTCCTAAATGAAGACTTCATCTTTGAATCCAGGTCTGCCATCAGTCCAGTTCTGAAGTGGACATTCAGAATTCAAATGTCCAATTGTGAAATCTGGAATATTAAAATCAAGATACGGTAAACATCATTAAATGTCATGAGAAAGTGAAGCACAAAATATTATTCTACAAGGGATAAGTAATGTAACGCCTATGCAGTCACAGGATAGTGTAGACATACAACTTATGAAGCTGTTGCTCATTGCTATGAGGTTATTATGAAACCAAAGCAGATATAGAGATCTCTTCCTGTTCATACTATGAACAAATATTTATCCAAAAAAAGGGATGAATCTTGGGACTCTGAATCCTGAAGTTGGGCTGAAAGTGATGAACCAAAGGAAAGAGTGGGAAATTTTGAGCACAGCAATGCAGCATGCAGTTTGAGTCATCTTTTGGTGATCTGCACAATAAATGGAAAGCCATGTTCTTTTGTATCAGAGGAGTGCGACCCTAATTAGTCAATAATAAATAAATAAATAAATAAATAAAGCCACTTTCCTGACAACTCCTGCTTTTTCTTTGAGAAAACACAACTATTATTGCAGTATATTTTAATAAAAGACCTATCGTTCTACAAAGTTGATTGTATTGAAATGGAAATTGAGGTAGCATAAGGAACAACCTAAGAAATCCACTCAAACGTCAGTTAATCCAGGAGTGAATTCACCTCCTTGAATGAACGTCACAACAAAGTTGCTAGATCTGAGGTTATCACTTTTTGGACAATTGTAAGTGCTACAGAAACAGCTTTTACATTTCACAAGTTTTTATACAAATGCTCCGGCTCAACATGTGCTTTTACATGCAAGTACACGAAATGCCACTATTTTATGAGTTCACATAAAAACCATGGGCTTGCCTGTCTGGGAGAGACTTCCTACAGGAAGCAGAGTAACATCATGACCTATGTCACATTCACAAAATAAGTACAATCCATTTCTCACTACCAATTAATTTTCTGGTACAAAAGTTGCTTTATCCCAGAACCTCAGAGACCATACAGATGTTAATGCCTGAGTGGATTTCTTTTATTATAACTTATAATTTTTGCACTAACATTTAGTAGTACATTTTGAGTACTAAATCCAGAGAATTGATCTACAAAGTGCACTTAAATTTATACTGAATTTTAAGTGATCTTTACCCACCAGCCAGTCAGAAAATCAGTGTTGCTAGTGCTGTAACTTAAGCAGCTTGAAAAGGCTAAAGTTTAAGGTTGGAAATCCAGCAATGTGTTAAACAATTGAGTAAAGCACGCTTTCTGAAATCAAAATGCTAAACATTTACTGTGATGTGGATCTCATGTTGCACTGTACCCATAGCAGTGGAAAAGATTCATCCCCTTATGAATGGATCCAACCTTTAGCATTGGACTTCTTCCTTCAGAAGAGCCACTACTGGCCACCGACCCACTGCAAGTGCCTCTAATCACAGCGTGGGGCTTTGAAAAGGCTTCACGTTGTGCCCTGCCCTTCTTTGAGTGTTGGAGGCCAGTACAGACCTACATAGGCAGTACATTTTTTAAGGGTAGGTGGAAGTGAGCGTCTGATTCATTAAGTTATTTAGTTAAGAACTATTCAGTACAAAACAAATAAAAAATAACAAGGAAAGTGACAGATGGAAAGGAAAAAGAAAGTGACCACAAAGAAGACCAAAGCTCTTTGGCCACAGATTTACAGCTATTAAGGGAACTGCTCAGGCGTAGCCTTGAGGAGGGTCACCTGAACAGTGTAACTGATAAGGAGGAGAAATATGATTGTCATGACTGTTGAGAGATGTTTCAGGGGACTTCTGTGAAACTACTGATGGACTTTTGGAAGAGGCTTGTGGGCTTATGTAGAACTTATTACAGGACCCTTAGGAAAATGGCCAAATGAAGATAAAAAGAAGGATCATGGTGTACTAAGGAGCAACAAGCACAGGGGAAAAGAGAAGAGAGGGTAGAAGGGGCCAGTCACACACAAGCAGCCATACACCCATTCTGGCGTATAGACACTGTAGAGGGAACACTCAGAGGGTATATTAGGCTGATGCTAGTATTAAAGGATGCATAAATGTGAGTGTGCTTGTGAATTTTGAGGAAGAAGGGGCACACATCATATTTCACATAATTCGAATCCTGACTCAGAGAGTGGTAAGAAGAGGATGGGAACATGAGCAACTAGGAAAAGCTTGTCAGCACAAGATGCCTCGTGCCTGTTGAGGTGTAACATTATAAATGGGATAATGTGATATAACAGACTGCACGATAAGTGGGGTGACCTTACTGACGCCATGTACATACTGACAGCAACTCCCCACAGTCTTCCTGGTCTGTGCATAGAGAAGACATTAGTTACCATTGCTGCATATTTGGCATCTTTCAGAAGAAAATTCTTAGCAGGCAAATAACTAAATAAATGTTTCATAAAAGAAAACATAATTTCCTATATTGCTTCAATGAAAATATTTATTCTGAAGGAATGTTTCTTTAATCTAAAACAAATTAAAGCTGGTAAATGTTCCTGTACAAGCTGTCACAAAACCAGGGCAAATTCTTAATCAACAGTTTTCATTGGAACAGAAACTCAGCACAGCAAAATCCCTAACTCTCTATCCATCTGGTATTGAAACAAATACATATACATATATACATTTAAAAAAAGGAGATTACTTTTGTACTCCCCACAGTCTTAATTTTCAGACTGTTGCTTTGAACATTAGCTAGCAGGATGATACAGGCTTCACATAAAAGAGAAATATCACCCCTTTTATGTAAATTTTTTTTCTGGTTTTTACTTTACTGTGTCTGTAGACAATATGAAATGCAAGCGTGAAACTGGGCTTCTGCAGTTAGGGTAGTAACATCATCAGTAGCTTGTGTCTGCTAAATTTGAACAATAAAGGTTCACTAATGTCTTTGAAAGCCATGTCCTGCCTTGGGGAATGTCAGGAGGGCAACCTCAGTCTAAGCCATGTATAGCACTTTTCAACATCTCATGTAGATTGAAAAGGACTTGTCAACATCAGATTGTTTTCAACTCAAAATTACAAAACCACTGAGACTGGAAAGGACCTCTGGAAATAACCCTGTCCAACATCCCTGCCCAGAGCAGAACCAGCTAGAGCAGGTTGTTCAGGGCTGTGTGTCCAGGCCATTGTTAAATAGCTCCAAGTACAGAGACTCCATCACTTCTCTGCGCAACCTCTGCCATTGTTCAACCACCCTCACTATAAAAATTTCTTTCTTGAGTTAAAATGGAATTTCCAGCATTTTCAGGCAATTTCCATTGCTTCCACTGGATACCACTAACAGAGCCTGGCTCCGTCTTCTTTACTCCCCGCATTCATTATTTGCATGCATTGATAAGATCCCCCTGAGGCTTTTCTTCTTCACACTGAACAGTCCCAGATTTCTCAGCCTCTCCTCAGGTGTCATACTCCAAGCCCTTCATTACTGAGCCTTTCACTGGACTCTCTTCAGTAAGTCCTCATCTCTCTTCTGCCACAGAACCAAAACTGGACCTAGCACTACAGATATGTCTCACTAGTGTTGAGTAGAGGGGAAGGATCACCTCCTTTGATCTGCTTGCATCGCTCCTCCTTGTGCAGCCAAGGAAACAGATGACTTTCTTTGCTGTGAGGGCACAATGCTGGATCATGTTCAACATAGTGTCCACCAGGACTGGGTCATTTTCTCCAAAGCTGCTCTCCTGCCAGGTAAGCCCCAGCATATACTGGTGTATGTGGCTGTTCCTCCCCAGGTGCAGGAAAATTCACTTCCCTTTGTGGAATTTCATGAGCTTCCACGGCCCATTTCTCCAGCCTATTGAGGTCTCTCTGGATGGCAGCACAGGCCCTACGATGTATCAGTCACTCCTCTGTTTTGCATGGTCTGCAAACTTGCAAAATCTGTCCCATCATCCAGGTCATAAAAGAAGATGTAAAACTTCTGGCCCTGATATCAACGTAATGGGGCACATCACTATTGATTGGCTTCCAGTGGAACTTTGTGCTGCTGATCACAACGCTCTCAGCCTGGCCATTCCACCAGTTTTCAACATACCTTACTTTCCATTTGTTTATCCCATACTTCAGCAGTTTGTCTGTGTGGATGTTGTGGAAGACAATCCGGAAAGCCTTGCTTACGTAGAGATAAACAACACCCTCTGCTCTCCCTTCATCCACCAAGCCAGCTATCTCATTTTAGAAGGCTGTCAGGCTGTTTAAATAACGTGATTTCCCCCTTGTAAATCCATGCTGACTACTCTCAGACACCTGCTTCTCCTTCATATGTTTGGAAATGGTTTCCAGGAGGACTTGGCCTGCACAGACTTGCTAAACGTTAGGTTAGTTCAGAACGTAAGTATACACCTTCTAGCCAAACAACATAGGCAGGGAACAGCAGGTGGTCTAAGCTCAGCTGTACGTGAGTTGGCTGGAGGAGTAAATTTGACTGTTCACAGAATGTGGTGGTTTGTTTTTTGAGTAATTAAGACATTCCAGTTATTCTTAGGCAGATAAATGAGGGGCAGAATATCCTTCCAATATTCATTACTTTGAGACTTGGTTAAAAGTACTGAAGCTTTTGAACTGACAAGACATGAATGTATTCTGATAAATTCTGGTTGTCTCTAGTATAGATATAACAGAAGCCCTTTTGCTATGGGCATAGGATTTAAATTTCATGACAACTGACCCTGGACTTTTGCTGTTTTAACATCCTTGTTGAACACAGTAATAAGTTTGTCAGAAAAGGACTTTTTAGTGCAGGAACTGAAGCATGGGAGCAAAAAAAAGAAAAAAAAACGGCTGTAGGTGTTTTTTTACACGAGGACTTGGTGTCCACACTCCTATTACTGTCAGTGGTGACCCTATTTTGAGTGCCCAAACATTGGTGCCCAATGCTATTTGAGATGTCCTCGTCATGCCCACGGGAATAATTTGGTAGATGAAGTAACTGTAGAGAACCTGAACCCTTTCAGAGCAGCAGATAGAGAGCAGGTAGGATACCTTATAGCATCTCAAATGACACTGGATACCAACATTTAGGTGAATTAATCCCACCCATAACACCCACAGAGCACACCACAAACACCAATGATGAGATGATGTTTTCTCTTCAAAGCAGAAATGTGTTTCTTCCTTCTAATATCAGAGTCAACAGATATGAGAGAAAAAAGAGAGTTGAGTACATTGTTTTCCTTAGGCTTCCCAAGCTGGCTGCCAATCCTGTATAATTTATACTTCTCCTCTCCTACTTTTAATTATTTCAAAATGTCTCTATTAAAGCTCTTAAGGGAGAAAAGTTTCATTTTCATAAATAACAAAACAAATTAGTTGTATCTTTCAAAATAAATGAAAAGAGGAAGCCATGGCTACAGTGGCTCTTTCTGCAGGAATATTGCAGCTCTAATTTTATCAAGTCTGCCTGAAATACTACTTCTTCTGTCCTTTTTTCATAGCCAGTCGGGGTCTAAGGATTGTACCTGAGCCTGGTTTAACAGCAGTCCTGAAGCTGATAAAAAGTAGTTTGCTGGGAAGACAAAAACTCACCTGAATAACAGAAATTCATACATCACTTTTAAGAAACCTGAACTCATTTGTCTCCATATGTTCTTTTGTGTTTAGAAATTTACATAGGAACATTGCATACAAGGGCTGATGTAGATAAATTATTTGTGTGTTCAGCAAGTTCATGAAGACTAAGAAAAATTAATTCAATAATATCATGAATAAAATGCATGATGTAAGGGGTATACACTGATGTAAAACAGTTCAGTGCTCACTCAAGTGTTTGTGTTACTAGGAGTCAGCACGGAGAATACGTTTCTTTCCCTTCTTTGCAGCTCAACAATAGAATGGAAATTAAACTTTTGTGGAGTAATAGAGATACACATCACTGATAGATGCGGAAAAGCAGAAAGTATTGAGGCACGGCCACATTTTTAAAAATTCTTGGATGTTCTGAAACATGAAAATGATGGTGGGTCAAAAATGGTTTTAAAATGGTTCTAAGGTTCTTAATACTGAAGTCTATAAAACTCACTTGACGGGTTTTGGGGACAGAGTTAATCTTTGGTATCAAACAGTTCAGCAAAGCAATTTCTTTGCAGTTTCTATTTGCCTAAATTCCTCTTTTCCAACACATTTAGAAGTACCATCCTCTGTCGTGCTCTGGTGATCATCTTCTGCCTCACATCCTATGCCAGGAGAAATGTCATGGTAGGAGGAATACAGAGAGCTGCCACCTGGGTTACCCTCGGCTGCAAGGCTGTCATGATAACAGTGCAGCACGTCAGCCTCTCTCTCCTTCCCTGCTCACGGAGGGATGGTGGTCCAGAAAGGCCCAGCACCAGGAACCGTAGATCAGGAGAGATTCTTCAGCAGAGTGGAGCTGGGGAAGCACGAGGCAAAGGACAAGAATCAAAGACAAAAGCCAGACCAGGTGTGAACAAATCAATTCTACAGTGGTTTCTTCTCATTCTTCCTTCTTACTGTCTTCCAAGCCCTTTTTTATAACTCTTACTTCTCCAGAGCAAGAATGTTCATCAGTGTTTTCCCTCATGCCCTCTAATCTACTGAACAAAGATTTTCTTAGCTAGATTTTTCCATACTTTAAATCTTTATTTCCTTTGTTCAACTTTTTTTTTTCTTCCCCAGTATATTTTTTCTGGAACTCTTAAACAAGTATCCGCCCTACCCAGTCTTTGCTACAATTTTAATACTCAGATATTCAACCAGTGAATTATCTTTTTCATATAATTCCATTTGTACCAGAAAAACAGTATGATGTCATAATAAGGTAAAAATACTTGCCTAGAAATAGTGCTTATATTTGTAAAGTGAACCACCCTTTCTTGCCCATTTTGTGTGTTCCAGGATGTGTGCAGCAATATTATTGTTATACATATTTACTAGTAAAGCTGGCAAACAGTTCCAAAAAGCGTAGTCAGAGGAGGTTAAGCTGACATGGTTGGCTAGCATTATATGTAAACAAGGAGTTATATTTTAAAATTTAATTTAAGATAAAAAAACCTTTCTTGCCATTGTCATATCAAACTGAACTTCCTATATGAAGTCTAATTCTGCTCAAGAGAAAGACAGTGAAAACACTGCCCTGCTGTCCCGGTGGGGTAGGACTAAGATAGAAAGATTGAAATGAGCCCATCCCTGATGGTAACAATTGGGCAAGTTTGACATGGTTAAGCCCCTAAACTCCTGGTGATCTCCTTTCCTTCAATCTGGATCCACTGAGGTCTTTTTTAATGAACAGGAAGAAACGTGACCAAACTTCTTTCTCAGGTGGAAAGAGATTTTCCTCAATATGACACATCATTTCCTTGGGGACCACCTTCCCCTCACCAATCACAGAGATGCTAAGAGAGAGTATTTGATCTTTCTGAAATAGAAAAAAAAGAAACATCCCTTACAGCCACTGTAATGTCTGCTCAAGAAGACAGTGGAATTGGGAAGGAGAGGCTGTTTCCTAAAGGCTGATGACATTCACGCGTCTGGTTGTCTTTTCATTAGCACTGTAAGACTCAGAGAAACTTTCTTCTGCTTTACCTACTCAGCCAAGATAATAGTGTGCATGCTAAGAGATTGTATAATGCAATCAGATGGCTATTGGTAGTTGAAATACTATTGAATGCATTGTTTTATATAGCAAAATTATACAGAAATTTGAAACTTGACTGAATTCTCCCATTTTTCTATAGAGCATATACCAGGCTCAAAGTTTTTGTTTTACTTCCAGCTATCTTATTTTCCAAGAACTGTGATACATGACAGACACCTGTGTCTCTCTTTTGCGTGCTTTTATTTAGTATTGTTCATATTACAGTTCTTAAGAGCAGCCCTGCAGTGTGTTCCAGCACTTTTCTTTTATACTGCATGAATCAATGAACTAGACTATGACCTTGTGCAGCTGTATTTGTCCCCATAGTGATCAATTACCTCACCACTCTGACAAAATAATGACTCAAATATATTGTCCATCCATTACCAACTCAGATTTAAGAAGTGGCTGGTTAGATGAAGTCAGGACTTGTACTTAAAAGCAGATACAATAGCTGAGTATTCCAGTGGGTCCTAAATATTCAGTCCATTGCTCCAAAGGTCCAGTCACTCATTACAACACAGTATGTGACAGTTTTCTACAAAAGCAATGGCTAATATTGGAGAAGAAAAACAGCACCTCAACAAAAAGGAAAAAAAAAGTAAGAGGAAGGAATAAGGATGTGTCTTACCTGAGCTCAGTATATACAAAAATTGCTACAGTATTGCAATTGGTTTTTTATTTAGTTAGACAAAAGCCAGTATTTTCATCAGATTGCTGATCATTACTTTAATGTTTTTGTTCCTAACCTTGGAATTTGTTTTCCAACTGCTTTGCTGGCAAAATAAATGCCAGTATGAAATGATAGCATGGTTTAGAGAAACATCTTTCCACGGGGCATATTGCTGATTCCTATTATGTTATCCTGATGTAGCAGGACACCCAGTCTTAAAAGAGAAGAGTTTTAATTAAGTAAGAGAGAGTGCTTATTCCCTACTGGAGTCAAAACTGACAGAAGGGTTTGTCACTTTGATTGGGGCCATGTTTTCAATGCAGAGAAATCCTTTTAAGCCAATGTAGTTTCCTTAGTAAGTAACTGGAACGTGCTCAGGCGCAATGCTAAGAGCAAACATAATGAAAGAGATTTTCTGGGAAGAACCATGCAGCACTATGTCTGATCAGAGAGCATCACACAGATGGAAACATAATCATTGTATGGCTGAATGGAGTAACGTGTTGGTGCAGAACTTCGGTTTCAGTAGAAGAGGGGAGAACACAGACCTCAGCCAAGGCTCTGCTAGGCACTGTGTAGTCTCACAGGTAGATCCAGTCCATGCTACAGGATGCTTCCGATTTGTTTTCCTCTGTTTTTCTGAGTATACTAATCTCAATATTTTACTATACTTATTTTTAAATTAAAATCACACTCTATAGCTTTGACGTGCCTGTTTTAATAGACCACAGGCACAGCAGCAGCCCTCGAGCAGCACTTAGTGTCTAGCAAGCAGTTACTCACTTTTAAAGCAATATTATGACCACATCAAAAGGCTAATTACTCAGTAGCCAGTGCAATTTTGCATCTGAGTGTTACAAAAACATCCTGTGTCAATTACACATCCTGTGTGTAATACTATATCCATAACAAGAGGTAATAAGAATAGATACATCTGTAGCAACAAAGGCTAGAGTAGTTACAGCACTGGTGCATCAACTTCTGCATTTTAACTGTGGTATAATTGTGATGTTAAATAACAATGACCTTGTAGGCGATACCACAGATGCTGTCATTAGGAAAAGGATTCATAACCATGTAACTCTATTGTGACATGATCAACAGGATTATTTTTTCTTGCAAGGAAGAAATATAAATATAGAAGTTTGTCTTGATGAATTATTCCATTTCAGGACTCAGCACGTTCTGAAAAGAACTTACTGTAAACTGCCGGTCTTCAGATTTTGCGCATACTTTGTTTTAACAGTTTGAAACTCATAAAAACAAATGTAGCATAGATTTAAGCTACAATTTTCAGGAAAGTCAACTTCCTCTAACTATATATATATTTTTTTTTTTTTTTTTTTCAGCATAAACTTTATGGATGACAGAATTTAACCGTTTGAAGATAGAACTGAATGGAACTTCAGAAATACAATCTGATATCCTCTGTTTTCTGAGCTCACTGCCAGTGACAGAAACAGCATCCCTTTCTTCTACCAAATTAATTCTGAAAAAAAAATTAAAACACGGTATGGTTCTTCTGTGATATGTTCGTAGAAATCCTCACCGAGTTTTCATTTTTATATGTGTGTTCACATCCACTTTTTTACCATACAACAGAAGTTAAAACAGGGCCTCATGTAATAAGTGAAGCATAATGAACAATAAGCAACATTCCACAACAATCAAAGCAGTACATAAAATGCTTTGTCTCACCTGTTAGGCACTCCTTTGGAAAAGACCAAATCATAGATTGTGATTTAATGTAGTCCGGAAAGTGGATGCAGCAGTGCTGAGACCTGAATTCTCATTCATCAAATGTCAAGGGCTTGTGGCTACACAGACCCAAGTTGAAGTTTGCAATCTGTGGAGATTTCACTTGCTGTGATCCTAATGCTGGGGTGCTGGGTGATAAGTGCTGACATATGAGATGAACTGTTATGTTTTTATAGGAAGCACTGCTTGGAATCTGGGAAAGCATGAGGGATTTTTTAGGTCATGAGTACTAACAGCAAATAAATCATGTTCATTTCAAAAAAAATAGGTAAACTTTGGCAGAGTCAGAAAGATTAGTGAACTATTTTTATCTGTTATGTATTAGAGGGAATCATAGGCAACCTGTGTGTATGAACAATGCAGAGAGTTCAGGTTTTTCCAAAGACCTAGGAGAGTTACACATGCACAAAGTGGAGGCATTTGTTTGTCTACTGGAGAAATCCAAGAGTGCTGAAATTGAAACCATTTCTGATAGGGATATAGAAGCTATAGAGTATTCTACAAAGATGAGAGATATTAACTATTAAGAAGAGAGAAAAACGAGAGGTTTTTTACTAATAATAATAACTTCAGTGTATTATTCATTCAACAAATACCTCTGCTATGTGAAACTCAGCTCAGCACGGAAAATAAGAAATTTGAACTGGAACTCAGACTGCACAGAACCTTCCAAGACAAGACATTGCAAAAACTTTTCTTTAGTAAATGGCTCCACATTAAGAAAGCATATGTATCATGACTAAGTAATGTTTCAGTAATGGAAGCAGAGTAAGCAGTAAGTAGATTTAATGGACTGAAATTAATCGATGGAAAATTTAGTCTAGTTGCAGGAGAAAATTCCTCCTGGGGGGATTAACTTATAACTGTTGCTCAATAGTTCTAATTTCATGTTTTTGTCTCTCCAAATTAGATTTATCAGACATGTTTTTCGACAAACAAATCAAATTGGTTAAATCACTAGTAGATCTTTCCCACTAAACTATGTAGGACTGACGGAAAAATATCTGGATATTCTAGGTCTTTTCAGCATGCTGTATATAACTGAACAAATCACACCTGAAATTTCACTGAAGTTATGAGTAAACTTGGTTGCTTTACTGTGATGTGTGTAATTCCAAGCTTTAAACAAATGCTGCTGACAAACACTGAGCTTTAAGACCAAGACCGGTCTTTGTGTTGTTCTATGAATTATTTTTTCTTCTTCCAAAAGAAGTTGAAAAGTCTTCAGTAAAACTGGCTTTTTAAAAGAACCAAAAATATTTAAAATAAGAAAAGACTTAAATATATAAACAAACAAAATAAAAGGATACCTGGGAAAAAGTATTAGTACAAACTATTCAGCTTTCATGGCATAACTATATATTTCAGTGTGGTATCATCTAATTTATATGCTGCTGTATGCACTCCTGATGTCAAATCAGAAAAAAATAAGCTCACAAATATTCATGCAACTGCCTTCTAGTAGGCAAAATGCAATTGCATATGTTTCTGAAACCTCTGGCTATAAGGAATAGCAACAGTGATCTGATTTTAAATTCCCCCAACCTTAACTGAGAAGCATAAAGATCCTCCTTTTTACACTAACGTGTGCCTATATGTGTTAGCTAAAATTCAGCCCAAAGGGAACTTCAAAATGTTCTTGTGAGAAAGAAGTGAAGGTTCTGACCACTAGAAATAGGAGATACAATACCTTAAAACAAAGTCTTATAAGGAAAGAGGAATTATAACTGAATTGAAAGTCTAATGTCCTTGAGTAAAACACAATGTGCTTCAGAACCACAACAGAAATGTCCATGCTGCACTCTACCTGCTTTGATAAATCACAGACTCATCTTGTGCCTCTCAAACAGCTGGACAAAGCATTAAAACAAGAAGGGCCTGGGAGAATTAGGATGAGAGGAAATGGCCTCAAGATATTAGGAAAAACCTGAAAGGGTTATCAGACACTGGGAGGGGCTGCCCAGGGAGGTGGTTGAGCCACCATCCCTGGAGGTATTTAAAAGACAGGAAGACAAGGTGCTCAGACATATGGCTTAGCAGTGGACAGGTACAGTTGTAGTCAATGATATCAAAGGTCTTTTCCAACCAAACCATTCTATAATTCCATCATTCTATGAATTTTGAAAGTACTATTTTCTTTAAATTTTTGAAGTCACAAATTTTAGTTAATTTACAATGATTCAGTTTGCAGTGTTGGGGGGACAGGTTATGGACAAAGAAATATTCTTGAGCTGCCAGGTTTTACTATTTCAGGCATATTGCAAAACTGTCCTTTCCTTGGGGCATTAAAGAAGGTAGAAGTTTTCTTAAGGAAAGAGGCTGGGGCTGAGGGTTGAGCCTGCTAGTGAAATATTTAGTCTAACTGTTTACCAAGATGTAGTATTGGTATGCAAACTTATATAGATACATAGGTGCCTATTGATATGGACTAAGGGTAAGAAGTTTCAGGAGCATACCTACAGGAGAAATTAACTGGCACCTCAAGGAAAGAATACTACTTCTCCATAGGTCAGCTAAGACACCACAGGGGGTCCTATGCCTGATAAAACAGACCAAGACAACGGTAACTTGCAGCTAAATTACTGTGGAGCTGTGCCACACATTTTAGCTGTAACACGGAACTCTGGGATATTATAGAGAACCATATATGCTTTCTACAAACGGCTCATTCAGACAGGGTTTTTTTGTCCTCTCTGTTCCAGAATGTCAAGCAGAAGAATTAATTTGCAGAAAGCCTTTAAGTTAGATGTCTTTTTCTCCAGGAGAAGCTGTGGGAAAATTTAGTTCCCTATTGTCAATGCATCCCAGAGCCTTTGTTGTCTGTGCTTCAAATGGAGGCTTTAACTCTTATGAAGTGTGAGGGTTTACGCTAACTAATTTGAAGAAAAGGTCAAGTCCATGCTAATAACTGAATTGAACTTGTGCCTCTGCAAGAAGGTCACTGGAAAGGAATATGATTATACACAGTTTTAATGTAGGGACTATTAGCTTCATTGTGGCTTTGCCTCTTCAGCAGTGCTTCTGTGAGAGCTGCATTTTGCAGAGCGGCAAGAGTCTGAGAATAGTTTTGCAAACTGAAAAACAGAATAACTGAGGGAGGAACATCTCTGCCGGGAAATCACATCAGAGGATTGTTTTATAAACTAGTGTCATTGCCACAATATTTATTCCATTACATTCATAAAAATCTCTGTATTTAATACATGCCATGTGTTGTGTCCTTTGCAAGTATTCTCCTGGGCCAGAACATTTGGGAACCTACAGCATTCTAAACCATCTAAATTCAAACTAGATAAATATAAATTTTTTGTTATGGAAAACTGGGAGGGAAAGGAGGTGGGCAAGACTACAGTTGTATGAAAAAGCCATTTCCTTTGCCAGTAATCTTACGAACTCCTGTTCGTTTTATTTGTGATACTTGTGCTTCAATAAGTCTTTATCTTTCTCAGTAAAGGTCTTACAGAGATGGAATTATTTATTTTCCTATAAAATAGCTATTTCCATCAACACTATCTATAGTTCAGCCTGATTACCTTTGCTGGGTTAGTTTTGTTAGAAACCCAGAAAACCAGATGCTCCCTCAAGTGTAGAAACGCAGAAGAAAATATTTTTTAAAAACCCAATCCATCCCTTTGACAAAGGAGTAAAATATCTGTCAACTTCCAAAAATGACTAAAGGATGTGCAGAGAGACGTATCATAAAAGGATCCCACACAGTAAGTCTATATGCTTGGCTTAGCTTGGTCTGAACACCAATAACTATACCTAGTGTCAAGGCCATGCAGAAAAATAGGACTTTTCAAGGACAGTAGGACTACCAGAGGCAGAGAGGACTACGGTAACCAGGCACTGCTAATTTGTTGATGCCATTCAGTGCAGTTGCCCCTCCCTCTGTGCACGGCTTTAGACACTGCTCTTGGGTGGTACCTCTCCCACCTATGCTTGCCCATCAGCTCACCTGGAGCACCAAACAAGCAGTCTCAACAGTCAGAAACCAAGTGGTCTGAGATCTATGCCAGGCACTGTTCTGTGACAATCACTCCTGAATACGCACATGTCCACTTTGCCTTCAATGATACTCAAAAAAACATCCAGCCATGTCTTTTCTATAAGTTATGAGACTGTTCCGTAGCCTTCACCTCCATGCCCTAGAAAAACGAGAGAAAACCACAAAGGGCTGTATTACTTATTCTCTTTTATGGGAATATGAAAATCCTGGGGAGAGGAATGAAGTCTGTACAGGAAGAAAAAAGCTGGGAGAACTTGATTGTTTTATGCTAATCTTAATGCAGCCGTGAGGATGGAGAAGAGTGAATACACAAAAATGTAGAGAGGGAGAAAACAAAAGAGACTATGAAGACAAAAGCTGACCATGTACAAGACATTAAAAAAAAAAAAAGAAAGGAAAGGAAAGGAATTGGAAAGGAATTTATATAACGGAAAAGTAATTAATCTCACTTCCAAAAAATACACCTTGAAAAGATGGAATAAAGAATCGGCTTTGAATACACCATAGAAAGAAAGCAAAGCTGAGCAGGGCAGGAAAAATACTTCAATACAGCAGAGTGTAAACCATAAAAATAAAATATTGAAGCACTCTGCGTCTGCTATGCCACTTCAGTGATACTTTAAACACTCCATGCACTTTCATTTATTTCACTGCTGGTATTTAATACATTCACTGTGCAAATTTTACTTTGAAGATACCAGTGTTTCAAAGCTTTATAGGAAAAAACCCACTCTTCCAACAGAAAGCAAGTCAGATAGCATGCCCAAACCTGTCCGAGGTCTGTCTGCTTTCTCCAAAGTGAGAAGATGTTGTGTTCCAGTGACTCTGAGCTAAACTCGGGCAGTTCTGGGGATAAATGGTACTCTCCCAGGCGTTTGCACTCACTTATCTGATAACTACTGACAAACCTCTGTCTTTGGAAAATATGTGTGAACAAAACAAAGAAATTCTAAGGACCTTTGAGTTTTTAAAGTCTGTTTCCCAAACTTAGCATCTGATTATTATTCAAATTAAGAATACACTGATATCTGAAGATATGAAATTAAAACATGCGAGCAGTGCAAATCGGTACTAATAAAAGTTGAAAAACAAGTCCTTAAAACGTAAAATCAAGTTTGTAAGGATACAGATCAGTTGCATGATATGCAGTTTCTTACAAATAGTGGAAGTAGGCTTGTTAGTATGATAGATAGCTGAAGAGTAACTTTTGTTTCTGTAATTGAGCTTCAATTCCCAGTTTGATAATTGTGCGATAGATGCTCCTGAAACACTGAATATACTTTCACACCATAACCAAATAAACTCTCTTGTTGTATGCTGTTATCAAATGAAATGAAAGCAGCATAATTTAGAATATTTGTCAAAGTTCACAAAATAAAACTGAGATGCTTGTTAGAGCTTAAATTTAATTTCTAAAACATAAAATAAGCCTGGGATTAATCCTATAACTTTCAGTCTACATAGCAGTTGAAAAAAATTAATAATACAATTTATCAATAACTTATTTCTTATTTCCAATAAGTTTTGATACAGTGAATGTTAACCTAGACCTGCAGTTGGTTTATTCCTCCTCTTTGTTTAGGTCTAAAAACACCCGGTGAATGAGGTCAAGTGGAATGTCAGAAAGAAGCATGTAGGATAACATTCTCACTAATAGAAGCAAACATTTTGTTGAAATCTTAAAACAAGAGCTGAAAGTAAGTAGAAGAAATAGTTAACTTGCAATTTAATCCTAAATTCAGAGGAAAATACACTCATTACTCCTCTATAAAAAAGTTCTTTCTGAAGTCAATAAATTCCAAACAAGTATGGGTTTATGGATCAGTGAATAACCTGATAATCAACTGCAGTGAATCTAGATATTGAGCTTGAGGGTGAGGGCCCGGATACCACTACTCTGCAACCCTTCTCCTGAGTGACAGAAAGGCTCTGATTCACTGGCTTAAAGCTGTCAAGAAGAAAGTGATGGATCTAAGCTTATGCCCAATACCTCCTTAATACCCAAAGTGTAGAAGATAAGTTGCATTTGTTGCTGCTTGAGGAATTTCCTGCCTTTGTGGGAGGTGGTTGACCTGTGAGGAAGACCTACTCGGTGCAATGGCAGACGAAGGAAGATATAGAATTCAGTCAAAGATTAGTCCCTGACTTTGAAACAAAAGTGGCATGTGAAGAAAAGATCAGGCAGTTCTTTCAGTATCTCCCATATGGAAAGGAAAGAGAGTAAGTAATCATTATAAATGTGTTATGAACATCAAGCACAAAGCCACTAGCAGTTTCAAGCACTTAAGTCCTACCTAACTGTGCATAAGCTACTTCATCTCAAAATAGATGGGGTCAGAATGTTTACTAGGTTAGTCTCTGAAGTCCATTTCCAGACTAGGTTTTAGGCACTAGAGAGTGCCTAACTTGCAACGGCGCATGCTCCTTTTGCTCTTCTGACTGCATGTCCCTAACACAGGCCAAAACATGAAGCTGTTCCTCTGGGCCATTTATGATATGGGAAAATGCAAAACTATGAAGATAATGCATTAAGCCTCTAATTGCTGAGTGAATAAGACAGGCAAAGATTTGATGGAGATACTGAGGAAGGCTGAAATCTAACTAGTCCCTGTTCCGCGACAGCAACATATTCCTTTATAACCAAATCACATCTTAGGAGTTATGTTCAACATCTGTATTTTTTTGGTCTCTGGAGAGGAGTCGAGTGGTAGCTCCTCTGCAGCAGCTCATAACAGAGATAGCGCCTTCTGCAACTAACTGGTAATTATCGTGTAGTGTTTGGTGCTCAACGCAAGAATGAATATCAAAAGAAACCACTATTTGCCAATCCCACTTTGAGCCAGCCATGAAGATATAAGACACAGATCTTGGAGTGCAAATACACATTACTGTATCAAAATACCATTATGTCATGCTTACTGTTGTAAACTTGCTTTTAATATAAGTGGAAATTTTCTTTTTTTAGTTATTATAAATTCTGAAAAGATATCTAGTAAGTTAATTTGCAGGACAAGGAATAATTTTTTATTCTTGTGTTGCTAGCCATTGCAAGCTTTGAGGTAAAAAAGGCAACAATTTCTGGGAATTTGGGGCTTTCTTCAAACTTACATAATTACCACTGGGTTTATCATTCTGTGTCTCAGTTTCCAGACAAGGATAGATGCTATTAGACTTAAAAAGCCTGTTTGGGCAAGGGATTTGAAGTCTAAGCCACTCTACTCACTGGGACAGAGCACTCACCTGTCAGCATTTGTGTAACAAACAGAAAAGAGGCAATCAACAAGCATCTATCCTGTTCATTCATCTCCTGCCTATGGGATTCACACCTTGGGATGAGAGCAGTAATGCAAAATCAGAGAGATGAGAGTTCAGTCAGGGAAAAAACCTGTCGATTTCTTCCATCATTCAAAAGAGTAACAGAACCCACAGCACATTTTCACATCAACTTTGCCCATATTAGGCTTTCATCCTATAGGTTTTTTTAAATAATATAAAGTACAACATAGTCCCCCTGAAATTTCACTAGACTTTAGCGAAATTCGTATCTGTGCCTCATCTTGAAAGAGAAACAACAGACTGAATACACGCAGGTATGTAAACACTCAGCTGTTACCTTGAGCCTGAGATACTTCTTTTCAATCATATTTTGAACAAAGTGGAACAGAGTTGAAGACTATGGAAGACAGCTTCGGTCACAGTCTGAACTTCAGAGAGGACGATTGTTCATCCACCCCATCATGACTCAGTCACAGGCATCGTTTTAAGAGCTTGAAGACACAGTAGTTCATAAAAGCCAGGCTGTGCTTGTTCACTGCAGTGACAACACCAGAATTATCCACATTGCCTTGGGCAACTAGAAGAAGGAAGATGTCAGGGGTTAATTCCCTCAGACCCTGTATGACCACGAAGACCTTCATCTCAATAGAGGCAGTTATATGGATTTAGGTAAATTTAATATTTGCATCAGTGCTCAAAATTCAGTTGTAATACAATGTTCACAAGAGGAAACGGTTTCATGTGGTCATGTATCCTGGGTCACAAGTCACTCAGAATGCTTTTATCCACCATTGATGAAAGTAGTTTTTAATTAGGAAGCCCAGGACAGAAGATGATGTATGGTTTAACAAAGAGATATTTGCATCTCAGGAAAGAGGAAAAATCTTTATTCTGCTTTAGAGGAAAGTCTAGATTATCACCAAGTGAGAAGGAAATAAAATTTGCTCCTGGAAGACAGATGAGATCTGTCCAGGATTGTTAAAGGACTTCAAGGGCATCATTAGCTAAAAAGCTCATCTAATATGGAGTCCTCAATGACTGCAATTTGAAACACAAGGCAAGTACAAAAGAGCCTATGAGAGCCACCAGAAAGATCCTACAACAGGTCAGCTGGATAAGGAAGATAGAGAGAGACATCTCTTTGTTTTAGTCTTACTATAAGTGGATTCAGGTAGGATTTTCTTCCATTTCTTCATCTGTCTCTTTTTAAAATTTTCAAGACTGTTGTATATTTTGCACGCTGTAAAATGAAAAATAATATTAAACTTGGCTTGAACAAGAAGTGATTTTGAGGTAACTGGATAACAGCTGATGGTGAAGATCTCTACAGCCAGTTCCAGAATTCCCTACTAAGTGTCCTAGCTTCCCGTCATCTGTCCTTTATGGTACCCAAAGGGCAGTACAGGAGTATCTGTGAAAGCTGGCGAAGCCAAATGGAGAGAAAGAACTATTTTCCATTCTCTGGAAAGGCTCAAGATATGAATGATGGATGCTTGAACCCCAGAGCAAAAAAGCTGTACAAAAACACTTAACAAGGTCAGAGCAGAGAAACAAGCACTGGCTGGAACAAGCAATGATCCAAACTGTTGACACTATTTTTGGCACAACCTGGACCCAGGCCAGGGGTCCAGACAAAGTTAGGGCACTTGTTCAGGGGAAGCCTGAGGCCAGAAGGTTAGAAAATGGTGCCTGACATGTTTAGGAATGTCTGCTATTCTGAGCAGAAACAAATGAGCAACATCCTGAAATGCAAGACATATTGATTGGGGTTTATTCTTCTGCCAGCTTTAACTAATGGATTTCTGAGAACACACTCTGACCATGTAAACGTAGCAAAGTATTTTAAAACTTCTCATAGAGTCACAATTTTAACAAGAAGCTTGGACTTGTTTTGGGTTTTCTCTCAGTAAGATTACAAAACCTGTTTTTTGAAAAGTCACTGTCCAAGCTCAAATTGTTTTCAGAAGTCTCAAATCTGAATTATTCGAAACAACCAGAAACCATCTGCCTGAACTCTTTTCAAACCACAGGTCACATGGGCCCCTTTATCTCTGCACACTGGAGAGAGCAAAGCTTCCTTCGAACTTTCACAACACACAGTTTTGCTTCAGACAAACCAGAACTTGTTTAAGTCTATCTGCTGTGATGTTGCTGTATAGCTGCCAAACTGGCAATGTTAGGTGACCTGCTGAGCTAGTGTGGATTTGGATCCATGCAATCCTTCTTTGGATCCAATGAAATCTCATTATTAGGGTTAGTTCTCTCTATTTAAGAAAAATATGTTATTTTGGGTTAATTACTGTAAGCTAATTCTACGGGTAACATAGAACGAGTTTATTACACATTATCACAGCTCTTTCATAGCCATTACAGCATAAACCTTTTTTTTCCCTTTTGTTGAAATAACACTTTGCCACCTCCAAAGACAGGCTTATTTTAAATTTGCTGGTATCTGTAACAACTGTAACTTGTATTTGACGCACATGGACCACGTTTGCAATGGTTTTAAAAGAGTGATGCAGCAGCATTCTCTATTACTTGCTGTCAAGAAAGTCTATATTGCAGCTTTCCTGTAACACTGATTCTCATGTGCCACCTCAAAGTAGTCAAGATAGGCACTGGTTGCAGCCCACAGAGTGTTAGTATAAAAGTATGCTGAAGCTTCTGCAACTTTTACTTGCTCTTTGTATTATAATATCGCTCCTTTTTTTAAAAGCTCTCATGTCAGCTTTTAGTTAAGCAGATAAAAATGGAACAGCTGATTTCTTCAAGAGAACTGAACATTAATTTTGACTTCATAAGGAGCAGCTCTTTGGCTAGTTTGAAAATATTGTGCAAGTAGCAGAGGATCTTCATCTGCAACCTCAAAAATCTATCAGACACTTCCTTGTGCAATTACCAGGAAACTTTTCTGGCTGCTCCTAGTATTGCCTGAATAAGGACAATGTTGAAGAGAAAACGGACCTGAAAATGATAGGAAGCCAGGGAGGGGATCAACTGAAACAGAAATGCTATTATGCCACCTCATTTTTCTTCACATATAATAGAGACTGACTTTACCATGAGCTAATAATGGCTCTCACTTATTTTCTTAATTTGCATATTGAAGCAATGAAAGAGATCTAAAAAGGCATTGTGCTTAAATGGTATCTGTCCATAGAGGTGGGATGGCTCAGCATCTCCTGTTCGATAAGAAGGGATACCATTGCCTAACTTAAATAGTTTGTTTACTGTTGACAAAGCTCTAAGACTGGCATTGGCTGGCTAGGTAGGGCACTGCAAAAGCAATACTGTGTGATTAAAAAGAAGCTGAGTTAACCAAAATTCTACACAATACAAGAAGCAGCTTTATAAGTCGATTTTTAGGATAGAAGATAACAGAGCCTCATCTGCAGATTTATACTCATGAGCTATCCAAATCCATAGCTTTGTGAAACTGTAGTTCTGGTGGCCACACAGGTTTAAGACATTTCTCTTTCTGTCCCTGACAACTAATTTTTTTGTTTGTTTGTTTTCATCAAAATATTTCTTGGGGTTAGGATGGTTGCTTTTTTTTAGCCAGTTCAATGGTCAGCTTTACCCCAACCCTAAGAGCACTGGTGTGGCAGGGATATCATGCTGCAGACTGACGGGGCTGAAGAGACAAGCAGAAGTCCTTAAACTGACATTGCTGGTAAAACTGTCTCAAGAGGAAAATACAGCTGAATTTGGGAAATGAAGACAAGGTTTCACCTCAAAAAAAAAGCCATTTTTTTGTTGGCAAGCCTGAGGACAGAACTTGTCGATGACTGTATTTAAGCTTCGAGGAACTGTTGAGAATGCCCTGGCAGATAGTAAGACAATCTGCTACCTGCAAGACCCTTGAAGCAAAACTATAGTCATCTGTTTTTAAATATAGTAACATGTTTGTTGTGGCTTTTCTTTTAAGGTCTGATCAGTGTTACGAGTGATTTCAGGAAACGCAGCAGAAGAGAAACATGAGTTTCCAAGGAATGGTGATCTAGAGCAGAGCAGAGGTGCTGCCTCATGTGCCCAGGACCATGCCATAGGCCACTCTTCCCTCAAACCATAGGAGTTCCTCTGCAAGCCGCTCCCCCTGCGCAGGCTTGATGGGAGTTCCCTGGGGGGTACATGCCAAGAGAAGCTTCTTTACACTCATCATACCACAGAGAATGCCAAAGCTGTCCTCAAAATCATAAAAGATATTTTTCATGCAGATAAAGATTACTGGTGTGTGACTGTCATTGTACCGATCTGTGTATCACATCCTGCTAGTTCAAATGCATCTAATAAGGATTTCTCTCCATAAACACAGACAGATGATGTGCATCCTGCTTCTGAAGGGCATACATTTTTTTATTTGTTGTGATTTCTAACATTAACTCTGTGATAAAGTAATAATTAACTTCAAATATTTAATAAATTAGTCTTTTACAGTTGGCCAATTCAACAATGAAAAGGATGATAGAAAAATGGGGTTTGTAGGTCAGCAACAAATTCTCTGCATAACAGATATTTGTATGGAAGCAGGCACATGGTGACTAGCTCGTCTTATGCTCAAAGCAAGAGTCTCTTCCAAAGATGCAGGCACTAAACATGCTGGCACCCCATTTATTTTGCCCTATTGAGACCCCCCACTACAGTGTGAACCAAGCACTAAATGACTTGCCCGCAACCTTCTGAGAAATAAAAGAACAAACTCAGTAGTGATGACGGAGCTCCTGCTGAATGTAGTGCTGCTGCTGGGAAATGAATTAGCTGTTGTTAATGTTCACTGCAAGGAAAGCTGAGCAGTGCCTCGTTGAAGACAATGAAAGAGCAGTGTGCAAGGGAAAGAAAAAATGAGGTTCTGGCACTTTTTTCTCTCTGAATGTTTGAAATGTAAAGGAAGTACAAGGCAAAACAAAGGATTAAATCCAAGTAAAAAGTCTAAAAAGAACCAGCACAGCCTTACATGTTTATGTCAAATGTGAATAATGTTTGTCTAATCCTGGAAGTGTATAAACCCTTAAGCATACTCTTTTCCTTTATATTCTTTCCACAATTCTGCTTTTTAGACCTTCCACTCTGAGCATTTCCTCCATGCTTGTAACTGACAGGACTACAGACACAAGACAGCTTTAAGTCTCAGTCCTGGAGAGTGTTGGGTCAAGCCCTCACTACACATACAGAACCACTTCTTTGAAAACTCATATGTTTCAGGAGTTGCTTGGACTCACTCAAAAAATAAGAGGTCTGAGTTAAATGATCTCTGCAGCTTGAGGGAATTAGTCTCATATCCAGGTGTAACCTGACTGCTAGCTCTGCAGAGATGAGAGACCTCTGCTTCTTGCTCTTTTCTATCCAGTGATTGATTGAGGCTCAAGTTCGATAGAAAAGTATATGACTAGTATACCATCATCAGGGATGAGCAGCAGTTTTCCGAATTCTAGATTCATTTTAAAAGGCAACTGTGAACCTTGTTTAGCTGTGTCAGACAGAGCTACTTCAAGTACTTTCCCTAATCATGGGAAGGCTCTGAACTCTTTATCCCAAGTGCATTGAGGTACCAACCTACTGCCCAGGTTCAGGCTTTTGCACATTTACCTCTTGTCCTGTAGGTAATTTCACCACCAGCACATTTCCACAGCCGAGACCTGAGTCAGAGAGGAACAGTTAATTCCTTGTTTGAGTTTGAAAAGCTAAAAACAAGTTTCAAGCTAACTCTCAGAAGAGATACAAATGGTTAATTGATGATTTTGGAAGTGACACTTAAGTTTCAAGATTGTTGCATTCCTACTAGGAGCAGAAAGGGGAGACTGTGAATATACAGTGGAAATATAAACACAGACACCATAATGCAATCCCAGAGTAAGGCTGTTGTCTGCAAAAAGTGATAGGGGACACAAGCTGCATTTATCATCTTAAACTAAACTCCTGAGACTAGATTCTGAGCACACTTACTGTCTGTCAGGCTTCCATATCACATCTCTCTGGGCAACCTGTTCCAGTGTTTCACCACCCCCGGCATGAAAAATTTCATACTAATACGTAGTCTAATTTTCTCTTCTTTTAGTTTAAAACAAATACCCCTTGTCCTAATGCTACAAGCCCTGCTAAATTGTTTTGCCACATCTTTCTTATAAACCCCCTTTAAATATTGAAAGGCACAATAAGGTCTCCTCAGAGTCCTCTCTTCTCCAACCTGAACAACCCCAATTCTCTCAGTCTCTCAAAAAGGGGAAATATTGTCTCTCAAAAGTGTACATCCCTGTACACTCCCTTTCCATACCACTAATGAATGTACTGAACAGCAAAGTCATCCTACCTCCATTGTTAAATGTCATAATATTCTTACCTTTTCTTCTCTGTCTTTTCATTGATGTTAATACATGCACGGAACTTTCTTCTTCTACTATGACAGCTTATTTTCTTTAGATCATATGTAACAAGCCTATTCAAACATTGTTGAAAATTCCTTGTGTGATTATAAAACACTGTTCTCAGCATATTCACTGACTCTTTTAGAGAGCAATACAGACACGTGAGGCATGACTACCTGCTGCAAGAAAATGCTCCTTTTTCTTGTTGTATCATTTTCACCGGTACGTTTCCTAATTCTGTTCTTCAACATAGTTTGCATCAATTTGCTGAAATGTAGTAATCCAGGTTACTACGTTTTCCTAATCTTGCCACAGTTAGGGTTTTTTAATGATTGTCATATTTACCAGTTTACATTTCTCTGGTACCTTGGATGACTGACTTAAACTATTAGCAAGTCATGGTTAATTGGCAGTTGCATATACAGGACCCCTCAGAACTCTTGGGTGAATATCTTCAGGTCTCAAAAATCAGTTCATATTCTTTTCAAAGGTCATAGATAGTTTAACTATTTATGTAACAATATGAGAATTCTTAATGCTAATTAGGAGTGTTACCTACTCTGAACAAAGAACAAACTCAAGATTTTATTTGATGGAGTAATGACTGCTGCTAAAGCTGCTTTGCAGAGTGGCTGCACATATTAGGAATAATAAATGACTGTCAAGAAATCTGGTGGCACTTTATGGAAGTATAATAGCAAGTGATATATGTGGGGTACATGCATTGAGCACCAAAGAAGAGAAAATCCTCTGGTTTCCTAAAATACACAGCTATTCACAGCACTTAAAGTTGTATGAAAGATTAACTTCTGAGGAGTTATTTTTAGAATCTAATAAGAGAGTTCTTAGATTGAGAAGCCTGACATCCTGTTCAATTATCTAGTAATAAATCAAGTTTCATGCATCTCCCTCTCATTAGCCTTTCATATGACAAGTGTCTACCAGACTCCTCAGGATGCTCAAACCAACAAGCCTTTTACCTACATGAAATACATCACGTAAACATAGACTGGACTGCCACGGTTCTTAGTTTTGAGCATAAGATTAGCCTAGATCTTTATCCAACTGATCATAAAGAGCTGTCATTGTTTTCCTGCTGCTTTCATTGGACGACATATCAGAGCAACCCTCCAGATTTGGTTTTACCTGAGCAGGAGACTCACTAGAATTGCAGGATTATTATCACAAATAAAGGAAACAGAGCTATAGTTCAGCAGGGAAAGTCTGTGTAACATGGGAAAGGATTCAAATGCCTCAGTTTCTTCTGGATCTTTGCAAAAATATTCACAGTACATTTTCCTCTTTAATTGATGTTGTCTTATTATCAAATTTTATCATTTAGTGTGCCCCAATAAAACATTACATGTTTTAATATCATTGTATCTTTTATATTGCAGTGAAAGAGAGGAACTTTTACTTCTGAAAACAAAAGGACTACAAACCTCATTTTTACCTTTTCTCTTCTTTGTCAGTGATAAAGGGACTGTTGGTATTTGTTTACTAGAAATTCATTAAAAAATGAATTGTTCAGTGAGTCTGTAAGAGTAATATAAATAAATCCAAAAGAGATACAGATGTGAAGGCAGTTTATTAGACTGATTCAAGGAGCCACTCTTCTCAGACAGCCATGTAATGACCCCTCTGCTTCATCATTCTCTGCTCTCAGCAGAATCTCTACGTTGACTAAATGCTTTTGCCCAGTGTAAAATCTTTTTTCCAAATTCATAGCATCTTCAATGAGGGACAATGAGATTTCCAAAGTGTCCTCGTTATTGGCCAAACCCTGGTCTGTTGAAGCTGACCAGATGCCTTAATGAGGTGAATGAGGCCAAATAGGAAAACTGATGAGGTTACCAGAATGAGGCTATTGGTCATCCATCTACAGGGAGCCAAAAGGGTGCAGGACAAATGGGTGGACCTTCCTTCCACAATTTTAGTCTAATAGTTGCACTGAATTTCCCTATTATGTTTTGAATTGTTTCATATAATGCATAATAGTTGGACAGTAGGTGGACAGGATTCAAATAATTCAAACAATGCTGGTCTCCGCTGTCTCACTTAAAGAGAAGTGATGTTCCAGGAGCTACTCTACAACTGGCAGTTTTGCATTCTTTTCAGATGTGGGCCCTCAGCCAGGCTGTGTGACAGAATGAGAATCATGACTCTCCAACCAAAGAGGAGGAGGAGAAAAAAGCTCCTTCAAATTACCTTTCTCAGTTCTTGTGAAATGGAAGTGGCAACGGTTGCCATTTCCATATCAGATACTTCCAGCCAGGAGCAGGAGGCAGACCTCAGCAGTATCACAGTTCAAGGTCACAGGAGGAAAAAAAGTCTGCACATAAATACTCCGGAGCTCAGTCGTCCTTCTGGCTCCTGAGTGTTTCCTGTCTCTCAGCCACTTACGGAGATGAAAGCAGTCCCATTATATTGATACAAAGTTATGTCAGAAGTAGAGGAAGAGTTAGAGTGCAGGAAGGCCCTTATTCCTCCTAGTAGAGCAAGAAAGCGTGAGATTTGATGGACTACACGAACGAAAAGAGATAGATACATAAATTATTCTGTCACTGTGCAACAGTAAACAGAGTGGCATTGGGTTACAAGTTTCAAGATTTCAGCATGCCTTTTCAAATGGTGACACCAACCATTAAAATCTTTACAGCCATTTTTTTTTAAAATACAAAGGAAAAATAGTAGGGATAAAGCATTTAAAATTTAAGGTATAAAATAGTTCATTTTAACTTTGTTTTTAACATCTTTTCACTTTCTATACAAGGACAGAAACTCTTTGAGTGACAATTTTTGAAGGCTGAAATGATATTTAGCTACCATCTAAAGGAAATTTTATTAATCTCAATATGCTGTGGAAATTACTACTACTTTCAAAATCCAGTCTGCTTCCCATAGATGAAATGAACAGACAAAAGGTGAGAAAGGAGAGGAGAGAAAGAAAGAAAGAACAGCCTAGCAATAGCTGCAGCTCTGCCATAGTGCAGACTGGCTCATTGCTGCAGAGAAGGCTGGTCACAGCATCATCTTATCAGCAGCCTCAGAACCTGATGTATTTGTACCCAAATAAGGTTAGACCAGATTTTTATCAGTGACTCTGGTGTCAGGCTCATGGTAGAGATGCAGCTCTGGCGAGCTAAACAAAACTTGTTACACAGGAGGCAAAAAAAGGCGAGATAGGAAAAGAAGAAATTATAAAGGGACACGAAAGGACACAAAAGGGAGAAAGATAACAGGAGTCCTAGTCTCCTATCTCTGACTTCACTGAAGCCAGAACAGCTGGTGATAGCCTGAACTCGCTCTTTCTCTGTCTTGAGTTTGCCAAGACATCTCCAATCAGATAAAGTCATATAGTGTCGGAGCATTTGATTTTATCCCAGGGTCCTAACTGATATGAGGATCCGTCATGGTGAAATTCGCTTCTTTCAGGCCAGGACATATTCTTAACTTCTCCCTTTTCCTCTTCCCCTTTCCCTTCATTCAGCATTATAGATAAAGTGTTGCTCAATTTGCTGTACCAAACAGAGGATGAGATTTACTATCCAGGCTGTTCTTGCTCTAAGACTCTAACAGGCCATGGTCTGGAGATGCAACCAGCATTACTTAATGCAACAAAACAGTAATTCAAAAGGAAGCATAGAATCACAGAATGATTTGAGTTGGAAGGGACCTTAGAGATCATCCAGTTCCACTCCCCCGCCATGGGCAGGGACACCTCCCACCACACCAGGCTGCTCAAGACCCCATCGAAACTGGCCTCAAACACTTCCAGGGAGGGGACATCCACAGCTTTAGTGGAGAATAAAAGAATGAAAAATAAATCTAAATTAGACTTAAGGACACCACCATTGGTTTATGTCAGTCAGTGTACTTCATATTGTGTGTTCTAGTTTAGGTTCAAAGTGATTGCCAGATTTGGATCCTTTCCTGATGTTCAGTCTGACAGTCTTGCTTTATGGGGTATGCCTTCTAAGATCATCTGAACGTATTAGGGCCTGCCATTTAAGAGTCTTGAGGCTCTTTTTTCTTTTTTTCTCTGTCTCTAGTACATGACACAGTCTGTTGAAGCTGAAATGCTTTACTTTAACTCAAGACAATGAGGTTGAAATAGACTATCTAGGTGAAATTTAATTGCCTGCACAATACAGTAGGTCAGTTTAGATGATCTAACGGTCTCTTCTGGCCTTAAACTATGCAGTACCTGTTAAACAAGCCATTAAAACGTTGCTATGTCTAGTAATCATGGAGATAACTAGAGCTTTTATAAATGCCCCCTAATTTAAAAGGTGCCCTTTATAGTCTGCGTACAAGCTCTAATTAGATGTTTTAATAATGTTCCTAAACGTCTTAAGTGGTTTGTATAACCTAGAGTTTAACAGTTAATAAGGCATAGTGTACTTCTGGCATCTGAGCTGAACTGAAAGCACAGTAATGTTACTATGTTATATTACTCAAAACCTTCCCTAACAAAAAATGGTTAGAAGATAAGTGTAAAGCATAAGAGATGATCATTTACCCAGTACATTTTTACATTTAGAAATATAGACTTGGGTCTAGCAGTGAGCCATTCATGGCCCTGTCGACCTAGTACAACAGTGTGACTGGACGGGGAAATTCAAGTAAGGGGGTCCATTTTGGTTTTTGCAATAAAGCCCATCCTAACCCCTGGCACACAGAAGAACAGATGCTGTGCACGCAGAGCATGCTTGGGTGTAAGGCAGCCCAGCTAAGAGGGTGCTCCCTGTGGCTTTGTGCTAAGCAGGGCAGTGCTCTAGCCCTGAGGCCAACTGCTCTAGCAAGGTTCAGTTTCATACAACTAAACTCTCTTACCCTCCAAAGCTGAGTGACCGCATCTTTCAGAGGACCATAATGCTTCCCAAAGCATACAAACTCAAATATTCTGTCCAGGCATTATCCAGGTGAGCAGCAGCTGTCCCACACCAAATTTGCACCAAGAACTATATTAGGAAAATAACTGTAGGGATGATTGCGCAAGCCCATATCCCCTGCTCTATTTAGTTTTAAAACTACATTTTTTTTAACTTAGATGTAAATTACATCAGTGTATTGATAGCTTGGCAGGTGCCTGGAGGAACTGGGAGGAAAGAGGAAGAACGTCTCAGAAACAAAGTACTGCTCAGCAGACTTTAGGAAGTTGTTGAGACAATGTCATATGGCTTTTGTATCAAACATTTATGATGTTTTTTCCTTTACAACCCTATATTCAAAGCTGGGCAACACAGTTTCATTTGGAGGGAGTTTTGTTCCTCCCAGATGAGGGTGACGCCCAACACTCCCCTATGGGTTATGAAGAGTCCAGATCCGTCCAGGTTGCCAGCAGGGTAAAATGAGCGCATGAACAAAATGGACATGTTTTTTAACATGCGTGCTAAATCTTCTTTCTACAGAGTACTTTTCTTTAGCAAATAAGCTAAATGAGATATGCTAAATGTGCATATCTTAAAGAGTCTTTTTGATCAGCTTGGGGCTCTGACCAGTTTCTTGGAGGGAAGAAACACAAATACCTGAGCTCAGTCAGTGTACAGATTCACTTGTATGCTGAGGAGTGTGCAGTTACGTATCAGGGCTCTTCTCTGAGAAGTGTGGTGGGTTCCACACACTACAGGAAAGAGTTGTCATCCAAAAGACCTTGGCAGGCTTCAGGGGTTGTCCCATATAAACCTCATAAAGTTCAACCACCCCAAGTGCAAGGTCCTGCGTACGAGTTGGGGCAATCCCCAGTATCAATACTGGCTGAGAGGTGAAGGAATTGAGAGCAGCCTTTCCATGTGGGGACACCGGTGGATGAAAAGCTGGACATGTGCCGGCAACGTGCACTTGTAGCCCAGGAGACCAAGCATATTCTGGAAGGAAGCATGGCCAACAAGTTGAGGGATGTGATTCTGTCCCTCTCCTCTGCATTGAAGAGACTCCATTTGGAGTACTACGTCCAGCTCTGGAGCCCTCAGCATAGGAACATGTTCAGGCAGGTCCAGAGGATGGTCATGAAAAGGATCAGAGGGATGCAAGACGTCTCCTGTGAAGACAGGCTGAGAGAGTTATTCAGCCTGGAGAAGACTGTGGGAAACCCTTATAGCAGCTTTCCAGTACCTAAAAGACCTCAAAGAAAGGCCTATAGAAAAGATGGAGAGGGACTTTTTACAAGGCCATGTAGTGATAGGTCAAGGGCTGATGGCTTTAAACTGAAAGAAAGTGGATTTAATTGCATATAAGGAAAAAATTCTTTACTATGAGAGTAGGGAGGCACTGGAACAGGTTTCCCAGAGAGGCTGTGGATGCCCCATCCCTGGAGGTGTTCGAGACCAGGTTGGATGAGGCTTTGAACAACCTGATCTAGCGGAAGGTGCCCCTGCAGGAGGATTGGAACTGGATGATCTTTGAGGCCTCTTCCAATCCAAACCATTCTGTGACTCTATGATTCTAAATCAGTGCCTGCTCTGGGTAACACTGGTGCATTCATAACTGGTATCCTGAAATAAGGCATTCTTTGTCTTTTTCAAGTGTCTGTTTTGTGTTTCTCGTGGTGCAGTATCACTGTTTGTCTCTATGACCAGCCTAGATGATAACTCTACACTGGCATTTTATTTTTCAAATAGCTGAAGTTATAATCATCCTCCGCCTCTGTTGAATTATTTATGTGAACTTTAATTTACTATTATTTTTTATGTAGCCTTTGTAAGATACAATAGGATTATTTGCCATATAGGACTCTATACATGATGGATTACCCTTCATCCTGAAATACTGTGCTCCCCATCCTTTTAAGGAACTGGAAAGCTGTTCAGCGTAACTTCCAGCTTCCAATCTATTTTGGGTGTACATTAAAAAGTAAATTTCATTTCAGAATAGCTGCCTTTCTTCATAACCATGGGATGAACATGACTGAAGCCAGGCTTATCAGGAATTCAACAGATGTTGCACTCAGTTTTCTGTTGTCACACCTAACACTGCCTAAGCAGAGCATCCTTGTGCACCAACTTGTTTGTAAAAGTTATAGCTAGACCTTGTCTGGTACCTTCCTGCTAAAATAGCTATGTGAATGATGCTGTGTTTATGTCCTGAGCATAATGCGAACCCCTCTAAATCCATATGGGAAAAGATGTCGTGTGCAAATTAAGCACATTGGACCGCAGGTTTGACAGATTTTTCTGCACACCAGGTCTTCTGGGATTGCAGATTTCATTACCCAGGTCTTCAGAACATGCCAGAGATGTTGATAACTTCAATGCCAGTTATGAGTGCTGAGGCCAATGTTGCAGTTGATATAAATACAAAAATATTTCACCTTCTTCATAATAGATTTTTCTCTCGGCTATCAGCTTCAGTATTTCCAACACCATTTCTTTGTGCTGCTCAAGTAATTTGTCTTCTTATTCCAGGATGTTAGAAAGGTTTGTAAGTAACCCTAGGGTAAGTTTCATTATAAATTTTAATTCATATATTTGTTTGTTGGAAAATCTGCTGTACCAACTAATAAAACAAACTGTCGTTCAGCATATAAATTTTCTGAAATATATTTCTAAAATACTTCTTTTATATCACTAGTACTTGCAGCGCTGGCTTATTAAATAGAGAGAATGATCTATTCATATAGTCATTAGTATTCATAACAAGATTTATAACTTACCACCATTAGAATGTATCTTTTCAAATAATGCAAAAAAAATTTTAATATTAATTTTCAAGATTAATTATTTCCATAAGGAACAGGCCTTGAAAAATATTAATTTCTCGCCTTTAAATTGACTATGCTGTAATTGATTCACAGAGTGTTTCCATGGGTTAACTAAATTAATTGTTCTCCATATAGCAACATTTTGTATTCATCTTATCCAGAACTTTAATCCAGTTTTCATTATACGTAAACGTCTGGCTACTGTCTTGTGGGGGGAAAAAAGCTATTCATACCATTAATACTACGTATCTTTAAAAAGAAGAAAATTTTATATTCTACTCTAAAATCTGTAAATAAGAAGGTCTCCTGTTAGTTAATCTTTGCATTCAAGTTCTAAACTTTTCTGTTTAAACCGAATGGCTTAAAAAAGGCTTATGCCACATTAAATTACAGGAAAATTCAAAAGAGCCAGAAATATCTAGCTGTATCCTGAATTACTTTATAATATTTTAAAATTTCTGAGAAACTGGAAATTTATTGTTTTTCAAATAAATTATTCTAACATGGGGCTAGATAACATAAAAATAAACATCCTTTTTCTTTATTCACTTGCTAAAAATTTATCTTGGCAGCTTAAATTCACTTCTTTTTTACCTTGGAAATGGTTTGCCATTGAAATCCCTCAGATAATAACAGAAATTGGCAGCTGCTGAGCGTGAGCTGTAAGACATGCCATGAAATGTGTGTTCCTGCAACTGTTTGTATCCATACATTTGGCACGAGTTTTGTGATGCTGTATTAGTGGTAGTGCTGGGAAGCACAGGAGTTTTATTGAAATTTAATAAACATTGAAATAGGTTTTAAAGTCATGAGGAAACTGTTGCAAACATTTTCTAGTAGAAAGGATGGAACTTGTTTTAAATTCTGGATGTGGTTTTACATCAGCGTCTCTTGAGAAAGCAACCTTTCAAAATCAGCCTCAAAAATGTAGTTATAGTTGTCATTTCCCAAGGTAAATTACAGGTTTGCTGGCTGTATCATCTCGGAGAGCCAGTTTTTATTTGCTTGTGCAGAGAGAAATCCCAGTCGTTACATTATTTAGAGAATTCTTTCAAATGAAGATAACTCCTATAATAACTGTATGGTTGCAAGGATGTGGATAGGGCATGAGGAAAAGTGGGAGCAAAGACTTCCAAACAAGTAGCAGTGAATGAATGAATTAGCAAAGAGAAAAAGAATGATAAGATGAAAGTCAAAGAAATATAAAGCAATCAAAAGAATGTTAATATGATGCAAAAGTTCTACTTTTTTTCCTTTTAGACTCATGTAGGTGAAAGTATTGTAATTTTTACCTGCAGCAGCACATCTCAAATTAGAAATATACGTGTATATATATGTAAGTATTGGAAACTGGATATTGCTTTTTAATAAATACCTTAAATATTGAAGGGGAAACTGATATTGCATGGACAAGTAAACGAACGGTTCGTGAATACTTTATCATGCATTAAAACCAAACAGCATAGGAAAATAACACGGAAACATGTTTTTTACTTTTGAGTTGGAAGACAACAGATTTCCTCTTTCAGGAAAAACATGATGTCCTCTTATTCCACAGGGGTACCCTAATTGCTCTCCGAGAGTGAGACATCAGAGGTTCTACCCCATAACACTCACTGTTTTATAAGGACAATGTGGGAAACCCAGGTTTCTCACTCCCACATTCTCCATTTGCTCAAATCACTTTCCTAGACATGTAAATTCTTTTCAAAGGAAAGTGCTTCCCAAATTTACATGCCTGACAAAAAAATAAATCCTTAAAACCAAAAATTTTAAAAAAAAAATCCTTTTAAAAAATCGTAACTAGCTCTACCCTGTGTCTCAGCCACTCATCTTGTGTTGCTGGTAAGAGATAATGGGTAAATACAAAGTCCCCTGGAAGGAACATCAGAAATCTAAGGAAAGACAACAGAATTTACTCACTAGGCACTTGCCTGTGTCCTGAAGGTAAGGATTTAACCTTTCCTTACCCTCAGGCTCTAGGAAGCCAGTCTGTGGTCTAGAGGCCAAATACAACACATCAGTTCTCTTAACCAGACATTTGCAAAACCTCAGATCATACATGACATTGAAATTGCTTGTCCTGTATCTCCCACACAGATGGTTGAGAGTTTACAGCCAGCTTTTCTTCTGTCATCAGGAAACTTCTCCTTGGATATCAGCCACTGCTTTTGGGCAGCTTCCTCGTAAGTCATAAAATCTAACTAAGTGAAACAGTGGCCACACATTTCAAAGTAAGCTGCTCACGTGAAAAATGGACCTTTGAGCAAATAACTGATGAGTGATAATGATGCTGTAACTCAGCATTAACCATGTTGCAAAGGTCTATAATAAATTCTGCTCCCAAAGAGCAGCAGACTTGGCAACCTTCTTTTAGCAAATCAGATTTTCAGAACAGGCAGATATAATTTTTTAAGTCATGTCATCTACTTTCCACTGACATTCCACTCAAACCAATACATGGCCTTTTACCTAAAGTCACCATTTCACATAGATTGTAGTGACTGTGTGATTTGCTTTGACAAGCACACTGATGGCTTTGCCATTAGATAAGGTAGGACACTGACCTTCTCAAAACCATGTGAAAGCAGGCTCAGAAGAGAATATATTAACTCTTCTCTAACCAACAAGCAGTTCAAGTGTACATTGCAGAATAATTCTTCTCTGAAGCCTTTATGAAAGAGCAGCTGTCACAGGGCACCGTGCTTTGTATATTCAAAGAGATGTAATGTATGGGAGGAGAAACCATCAGAGTTCACTGGAGAGCAGGCAGCCACTCAGTTAAATAGCATAGTTGCTGCTAAGGTGAATTATTGCAAAACATCCCATTGAAAGTATTGCCTTACTGTTGTAGGTAGTTCAATGGTTGTTTTCAACGAATCGATTACATCAAGCCAGTAAGTTATGCTAAAGATTGTCCTGCAGGTCCCAGAACACAAAACAGGTCAAGAAAATGAAATCTTTGATGGGGGCTGTTTGTGTCTAATTTTGTTCCAATTAAAGATCATAGGTTTTACGATTTAGTTTCATAAGGGAAATGTCTATGGTAAAATTGGAATGGTGGCTGGAAATCAAGAGACAAGACATTTCCTTCAAAATCTCCAAGAAATAAGTTGCAGGCAGCAAGCAACAACTTGCCCCACACACAGGTTCTTCCCTTAGAAGTTTGCAAGTGAAAAGAAGACACTCAAGAAAACCTAAAAAGGGACAAGAGATGCAGCAGAAGGAGGAAAATGATAATAAAATCAAACAGATGCTCAACATAAATAAAGGCTGTGCATAGTGCTGTGTAGTCTGTGAAGATTACTTGACTTTTCTTTCATGCTAACAACTGGAGTTGTGAAGATGTGTCAATAATCTGTGCTGACACCTGCCTTGCACTAAGATGCTGAATGAAGTTCAGTTTACTTGATAAATTTCTTAGCAATAAGTAGCACCAGACTTCACCAGACTGTTGCCTTTTTATTTGTCATTTATTAGCACCATTAAATATCAGTTCAATTGCTTGATCAGTCACTTGGACCTATCCTTCGTATGATAAAGCATCTGTCAAGCACAGAAGAAGCGTTCTACTGTAATTTTAAGCACATTGGAGAAACCTTGATAAACAAGCTCATTAGGAACCTGTCTGCCCACCAGGGAGAGTTTCCAGCAGAATTTACTAAAAATATGCAATGCAGTTCAGATTTTTATGTTTCATATTTTAATTTAAAGTACAAAGTGATGGGTGGTTTTCTTTCCCTTTTAAAGGATGCACTTCAGTTTGTTACCATAAAATAGAGGTGGCTGTACAAATTTGAACAGTTTTAGAAGCACAGTATATAATTTTGTTGTTAAAAGTGTTCTGGCCAACATGAAGAAAGGTGGGTGACGCCATTAAGAAAAAACTAGTAAGACACAAATTGCATGGATATTGAATATCGGCTTCATGAAATAAAAACACATCTCATTTGAATGACTGTGAATTAGAGTTCCAAATGATAGCTTTCTCCAGGTTAATTGCATTACAATAATGTGGCTTGCTCTTTCAAAAATAGCAGGAAAAGGTCAACTATTTTATTCAGGTATGTCAAACACTAACAGAGGAAGTAAAAAAGGAAAGTGTCACTTTCACACCATCCATTTTGCAGTAGTTTTCAGATACCTTTCTTCAGCCATCTCAACTTCCTTCCAGAATATACTCTTAATGAGGTTTTCATATTTAAAACCTGCTAGGTATAAGGTGTGCACAGGAGTCCAGAGCTCCCTGTGTCATAATATCAGTCTTGCAAACAGTGCTCATATCCAGAAAATTCACTGATATCTGAAAATTTTCCTAGGGAAATTAAAATTGTTTAATGTGCTTCTGACTCCTATCTGTGGAAATGTAACTGATTTCTTGGAATCTCCGATTCTCACCCTCTACAGTGTCCTAAATGTTCACACGCTCATTTCAAAGCAACATAAACATTTAGAGAAATCAATATTTTTCAAAAAAGCTGAGCAGTATTAATTCTTTCAGTTGCCTCTGTATACCATGATAATTAAACATTTTCAGTGATTTCTGAAGACTAAGTCAGAGATTATTGGATCACAAAGTCTGGCCTCCTATATCTCAAAAGACATTACACTTCACTCAGATATCCACAAACCAAACTTCAGAACATTTAGCCATTTAAACTCTATACTGGAACTTCTTTGAGCCTCTGGAGATGTACAGATACCCAAAGGACTTGGTGTTTATCTTTCGGGAGTTTGCTCTGACTGTCAGTTCTTGTTACGACTGTTCATCGTTTGTAATTCAGTTCTATCTGGCTTCCATTTCCAGCCACTAGTTCCCAACACACCAATCTGCTAAAGAGACCATTAACATCCAGGTGTTCTTCTTCAGAGATGTTTCTCCTTCAATAATAGATGTTTCTCCTTCAATAATAGAAAAAAAATTGAGGGAACTCTCTTCTCCAAGGTATGCATTACAGTTGAGACTCTTTTCCATACGACATCCAGTCCTACAATGGTAATATCCTCAGCCCATCACACCAGTGCACTCATCTATTTGCAGAAAATTCCCAATGGATTTCCATGAAACTTAAAAAAGTCTACTGAAGAGTCTGTTTCTCTCCTTGACCATTAAGGGAACCCTCAGTGTTTAGAGTTCTAATGTCAGAAGTAGACATCTGTGAAATCATTCCCACCCCTTTAACTGTTAAAATCTGCAGAAAGACCTCTGACTTCTTCAACACCACGTTAAAGAACAACAGAAATGTTGTGCCTAGCTGAGATAATTTGAGAAAGCTGATGAATGTGTTGCTTCATTTTGCATTGTGAGCATTTTTAATTGAATAAAATATGTCAATAAAATATGTTGATTTAGATGTTCCATGCCACTTATTTTCCTGTGAAATTCTATGTATTTTATGTTTACTAATTTCACTTTCAGCTGGTTTCAGAACTATTGTATCAGAAGATAGTTTCATCTGGCAAAAGTTGAAGGATAATTAGATATTTCCACTGGAAAATCAATAAATATACTGCACGGTATTACAGTTACAAATACGGAAATCTAGAGGACTGAATTTTGGAATTGACTTCCCATGCCAATGTTAAATTGGGCAACTTCAGTTTTAGAGCAGTTGTATCAGACTATTTTGCAAACATAACAAGACATCTCTACTTTGACCGTCTCTTGAGTCTGTTTTAGTTCCATAATGCACTGTGAAAGGAGTGTAATGTATTTTTTTTTTTTTATTAAAATATAGATTTGACAGCACAGTTTTGCTCGAGGATGTGAATTTGACAGCAAATGCCCTGGCTGTGAGAGACTTTGCTTGTAATAAGTCACCTCCTGACAATCCCTAAATCATGCACTGAAATGAATATGAATTACACAGACTCCTTCTGTGCTAAACCTGGGAGCATTTTGCCTTTTCTTCCTTGGATTTCCTTTCCCTTTTTATAGTTCCTTTCTCTTCTCTCATTTTTCACTTTTCTCAAGTCTTTCGTTTCTTTGCAGAAAAATCTGCAGTTCTAAGAAAGGAAAGGCAGTTCAGCAGCTCCTTTTTTTTCCCATCATTCAACAGCTTTTTGTCCCCAAAAATATTTAAGTCATGACTAAGAGTTTTGCCTAATTAATTTATAATGCATTTTGTTTTGTTTTACCTCTGGCCACTCCCATCTCTCTTGCCTCCTCTTTATCACACTATTTCTAACATTTCTGGTTATAATCCTATCTCCTACCCATGTCTTTCTCCAAGTCTTTACTTTGATTATTATTAGCTGTCTGTTCTTCTTTCCCATTGTGTTTTTCAGTTTTCTACCTCTTGTCAGACTTCATTCTGTCTCTCTCTCTCTCTCTCCCATTTTTTGCCTCTGAGGTTGTGTTTTCTGCCTCAGCTGTACTGGTCTGAACCGTGATCTTAGGTGTTAGGCTCTGAAATCCTCTGGGATGGGATGGCTCCTGGCTGACAGCTAGTTTAGGAAGTCTCAGAACTTCGTTTGCCTCAACACACTCAGAAGAATCGATGAGAATTACGAAGTCATGGTCAAGGGACCCCTGCCGAGGCTCTGGAAGGCTGAAGGCACACAATATCACCACTGCACCAGCAACGCCTTCCTTCTCAACCCCCTCCCTGATCTCAGAATTGCTATAGTCAATTGTAAGTAGTGCAGGCACAGAATCATTTACTATTCCATTTCCCTACTCTCATAAAATACTCCATTATCCCTCAATCTTACCAATTTAGCGTTTTGAACAAGAAAAAATTATTGTGGATAGGTAAAACCATATCATGCCAACGACTCTTGTATTTTCTCACCTCTCTCTTTCTGTTAAGAGAGAACAGCAGACTGGTAAGCTGAACCAGTAGGAAAGGCTGTTAATTGCAGTACTCTTAAGCCTGTATCTCTTTGCTTTTAGCAAAGTTTTAAGCAGTTCTTTTCCGGATTTTTTCAGATACTTTTTTGCCACTGGAATGCATCAATTTAAATAAACCTGTCATTAAAATAAAAAGGGCTCTAACTGTAAAGCATGCTAATTCAACACAGTTTAGCTGAAAAGTCTTTCTTGATCCAAAATAACTTCCTTCTAACATTAATTTAAAGTAACAAAAATAAAAAAATATAATATTGAAACAGTATTCCTTTTGAAATAATTTGTAAAAATCCTAGATTATTTCCACTAAAGTATTCAGACTTTACTTTTACCATGGTTTGTGGCAGGAACATTTCAAAAAATCTCAAAAATTCCCATTGTTGCAGATGCAATTTGCACTCCACTCTTAATAAGTTTGGTATATATGGTATTACAGAGAAAATTTTGTTTCTGTAACTATACAGCTGCATTTGTGTACACTTGATTCTGTACCATGGCAATGCATACTAATTCATTTTCCTCACTTGTCATCTTCATAATCATTGGCTTTACATTTATCCTGGTTTATTGCACAAAAGTAATTTAACACTTTAAAAATGGAACAAATTATACATTGCAACTCCAGTTTTAAATGCCTATTTCATTAACATTGTATAATTTTATATTCTGTACAAGACCTACCATAAAACTCCCTGTTGCTCCAATAAATCATTTTACAATGTTACTTAGTATTTGGTGATTATATTAAATTTATCCCAGAGCTCATACACTACATCATATTAAATATACCTCAGACAGGTGTTGCAGATTTCATTTGCTGAACCAGTAAAAGCTCACAAATGCACATATATGAAAAATTTAGCCTCTCAAATAGATTTATTAATGTTTTGTGTTTATAACTAAAACAATCTGCCACAAATTGAAAAGGGCGTGGATGGATAGGTAGTAACAGCATTCCTATTCCTCATACACAAATTGTACTACCGGCTACTTAAAACATAGAAGAGTTCTCCCAATGACAGTATATTTGATTTATTTTACCACATACTATGTTTCAAGATGTTTCTTAATTGCACTCATGTTCTATATGGGGACAGTTTATATATATGGGATGTATTTTCCTTTTCCAATTGTTTCTTTTCATAGATCCCAGCTAACACCTCTGAAGCCACTAAGACTCCCTCCTGAAACATTCAGCTTTTTCTTCTTGAATGGCACTGCCTACTTGCCTTAGTTTTGTGGTCTCCACACTCAAGGCCAAGATAGGGCATAGACACCTACAGGTAACTTAAGTATCTGGATTCCAGCACTACCACCCACAAGACCTCTGGAGATCACTTTTGTACTCACACAGCTGGACACCCTGGCCAGGCCAAAGTGATGGGGCTGTCTCAGCAATGCCATAGTAGCACAGCTGGGATTGCCGATTTTCTCACCATTGGAGCAAGAGGGACTACAGCAAATTGAGATCAGAAAGGCTGCTCTGCTAGAAGCGTGCAGTCTTGGGGCTGGGTACCCTTCCCCAAAAGGTCTCCCTGCTCCCCACTGGGCTATCGGCAGGCTCTGATTTGCTTCTGGTCTCCCTTGCCACCATGAATCTTGTATATGGCCTGGCTTCAACAGAAGTCACCTCATCCTGGAAGGTCATCCCATACAGAAGGTGGTGAGGAAAGGGTGAGCCTTCAACCTGTACAACTGGAGGAAAGGGTATGTCTACTTCTGGAGGTACTGTGTCACCAAATGTCCCCTTACTCCTTCCAGCATCACAGCAGAGCTCACATCCCCTTATGGGACCTCTCCACAGGCGCTGACATTTTTTCTCAGAGTTCTGGGGAAACCTCTAGGACCAAGTTTAGCATCCACATGATCGTAGTATTACAGAGGTTTGGGTTGGAAGAGGCATTTAAAGATAATTTATTCCAACCCTCCTGCCATGGGCAGGGATGTTTTTCATTAGATCCGCTTGCTAAAAAGCCCTATCCAACCTGATCTTTCACACTTCTGATGATGAGGCATCCACACCTTCTCTGGACAATCTGTTCCAGCGTTTCACCACTTTCAAGATAAAACAATTATTCCTTACATCCAATCTAAATGTACCTATTTTCAGTCTAAAGCCATTGCCTCTTGTCCTGTCACTATAGGTCTTGGTAAAAAGTCTCTCTCTTTCTTATAAGCTCCATTTATACACTGAAAATCATAAATTGTTTTAAGTGCATCTGAGATTACCAAAACAGGAACTGAATTTTTCTCTCATATTTAGGTACCAAGACAAGATTAGTCTGTCTAATGCAAGTATTTACCACACAGACATCTCCACATAGACATTGTGACGCATTCATAACCAATGAAGAAAAATAGGATCTTCTAGAGAACAACTATTTTCAGAGGCTAAAAGATTTGTATAAAATAGGTAACCTGAAACTCTGTGTGTCCTTTTCTTCCTACCACTATGAAGGATAAGTACCTCCAAGAGATCATACACAGTCTCTGCACTCTATCCTAGAAGATGATCAAACGTGTTACAGAGGAATGTATTATACAGAGAAAATTCAGTTTTAAACACGAAATTCCAAGTAAGAATTTGCAACTATTCATCAAACCCACAGTCTAAAGTAATCTAATCAATTTTTCATACACATCAGAGTAAACATAGAATGAAGAGAAAGTGACTTTTCTTTGAAAAGGAAGCGGGATGAGCTCCTGAATGGATGAATAGGTAGTTGAGAGAAAGGACAAAGACTACGTTCTGGACATAAAGACACAATTGCCTAAATGGCAAAAATAGTATTTTACCCTCACAAAGAGATTTGAAATTTGAGAAGAAATAAGAGCTGAGAAACAGCCATTGCTCTGGGTTTGAAGGGTGTTTTAGCTCATCAAACATAACCTTTGAGAGAAAGCTAAAGACATCCTTTATGCTCATCAAGGAAAAAGCTACATGACATTTCCGAAATTTTACCCAACTGTCCAGTTCGTTGCAGCAGTTCGTTGCCCAGGAGTAGCAGACCGCAGGGATGGTTGTGGTGTCCCGTCTCCCATACTGTCACATCTTCAACTCTCACCATTGTGATTTCTTTTTCCTTATTTTTTATGTTCATTTGATGAAGCTGGGACAGTACATTTTCTATTGATCCTGAAGAGAAGGTAGTATCTGCGTAAGTTTTGTGCTCCATCATACATTCAAAAGCATGGTAAAGATTTTAATAGATGGAGGAAAATCTGGGCCTTTTTCTAAGAATAAAAGACTTCAAGGACTGGGCTAGCAAGTTATTCAGCAAGGTATTCCTGGAAAGAATATGGAGAAGGAAGAGAGGCAGGGGCTGCTCTGGCTCTCTGTTCCCTCATGTAAATCCATCTGTTATCCTTTAGGCTACTGCAGTGAAACACATCTCTTGTCAAGTCAGGTGAGTAAAGTCCAAGACGTTCCAAAAATAAGGGATTGTTATCAGGGTCCTGTGCCTCTGTCCAAGTGGATGTTGAATGTTCAAGTGGATGTTGAATGTCCTCATTTTTAGTCAGAACAGAAAAGCTGAGTGCACAGAAAAAGATCATCTACAGTGCTGGAGAAGCACCATTTTATGGGTCTATTTATACACTAAAAAATGTCAATTTTAAAAATACTATTAGTCTTAACCAGTAAACCCCACAACTTCTTGCACAATTAACAATTAGAAATTACAGTTCCTCAGAGCCGGTTATCTTGCCATGATTATTTTTAAATTCCTACTTAACAAAGTGGACTTGACATCCTTCCTCTTGCCATTTATATCACAACATCCACACATCTTTTTTGTTTCAAAGTCAACCCTTGGGATTTTTTTACCTGCTGCTCAAATTTTATATCACCCTCTACCTTACTTTATGAAAACTTTACTTCATTGCCTGTTTTCTCTAATTTAAATCTCAAATGTACATATTCATCTTATGTTGATATCACTACAGAAATATGACAGTGTTTGTACATGACTAGTGGCCCTATTTTTGGTTTTCTTTTCCATCCTACAAATGGAGTCCTGACTTCTGTTGCTTCTGCTCCTTCAAATGTTAAAATTATGAACGTAAAGAAAAAAATCTTTATCTGCCAGTGAGGATGGTAGCAGCCCAATGCTAACAATTCTGAATATAGCTATGAATATATATTACTATTGTTCTATGTTAGTGAAAGCAGGAGCACTGGGCTCTGCAGAATGAATATTTCCTACACGGTGCTATAGTCTGTACACCTGATAATACCATTGTGATTTGCATATCTGCTTTTTTTCCTTAGAATGAAAACATGTCACTGTTATAGCTCTGAAGTTGAGAATGAACCATTTATACACTACTAGAAATTATTATCTATATTTCTTTGGGTACAAAAAAATTTCATGATAAAGAACCTGGCAATCTATTAATGGGAGACACTTTGCCTGAAAAGCAGGTGTTACTACAGATTCCTCATACTCTACTAGGATCTTATTTCATATACACTTGAATAGACCAAAAGTGGTAAGTGGAAACAGAAGCTGAGATACGAAGCAGAGGTGAAAAGTATTTTATCCAGATATACAATATGAATAAGCATTCAGTACTGATTTACACTTAACATATATTCTATATTCTTACAATAAGAGATGGCATGGTTGATTTTGGAATAAGAAACAGCTTCTCTAGATGCAACTTACGTTGTAATTAACAGTGGCAACACTAGCTCATTTACACCAGCAGAAAAATTGTTGTTCGTCATTCAAGTTCAGCATTTCTATGATTTCTTTTCGTATTACCAAGTACCACCTGAAGTTTGAAGGTCAGAGAATGCTTGACTGATGTACAGTTACCTTAGTATGCCTTCTTCTGACCTTTAGGATACTGATAAGTATTTTAAGTAACCACACAGTTTAAGCCTTTCCCATGGCATTTTATTCAGGAAATAATGACTCCTAATGTTCAGCATTTCTGTATTTCAGACAGTCAGCGCTTCAGCTATCATCATTGCTCCAGTTCACTGATCAGACAAGAGGAGCTGGATGAGGTCAGCTGTTCTTGACTGGTTCAGCTTACAAATTCTCGTGATCATAGGTTTTAAGCTTATTTCAACAATGGCCTCAGTTTCCCAGTGCCTGCTCTATCACTTCAGGCTGGCTGGTCTGCCTCAGTGACAAATGTCTCCATTAGAACAGATTCATTTTATTTTCTCAGTCTCACTCCACATGTTTAAAAAGGTCTTAGAGATTTAGGAACTAATAGAGCTAGGCAAATACAGCAAGAGGTGTCAATGAATCATCGGTTCAATATTTTTTAATGAACTCTCTTCATCTGTGTCCAACAATAGTCCAACGCATGAGTTTCACAGCTGGCAGAGATAAAGAATCAGCAGTTTTTAAATGAGTGTTGGAGTCTAACACAAGGATTCACTTTCCATAAAATACTTACTCTGGAAATCAGATTTTAGGAGTTCTAAGAATGTAATAGGGAGCTGAAGCACTGCTGTTAGTGTGAAGAAGTTAGGGAAGTACTGCAGCTATATTTTAGTCACGTGCAAGTCACCACTCTCAATGTAACTGCCTAAAATTCAGTAATATAAGCTGAGCTAATGGCCTCTTCTGGCCTTACAAATACTGCTATCACTTTGTCACTGCCCGTGGCAGAATTTATTTCTTTCCCTGCCAGTCCCCTGTGAAAAGCAGGCTCAGTCAGATTAGAAGACCCAGTGCTTTCTGGTACAGTGCCCTCTGCTTTTCCAGCAGTACAGTGATGTTGCAACCAGAAATTCTTTCTGTCATAGAATTAGACTTACTGGTAGCAAGCCTGGTTGTACTCTACTTCCCTCTGAAGTTGCTTGCAGAAGAGGTTTTGTGGACTGTCTGTGCACTGAAACTTGTGAAAATCAATGGTAACAGTGAACGTTCCCTCTCTCCCAGCCCTTTCAGAGATAGCAGAAGCACGCTGGCTCTGTACAGTAGTTGGCTACACGAATACATTTACCTTCTCATTTCTGTATCTGCTCAAGTCACAGCAACCAGTAGTACAGTACGCACTTTTTTCATTTAACTTGTTTTAAAATCCACAGACTACTCAAAACTCATGCAGCAGTTTGAGAAGTTCATCGGCTTACTGCGAACAAGATTTATTTATCCCCAAATCAGAAGCCGCAGTACTTCAGTAAGCACTGTAGTCTTCTAATCTGCAAGGGCATCTTGTTTAAAGTTTTCTTAAGTAGTTCATTATCTATGAATGGGCCATGGGCTATTTTCCAATTAATCTATATATTTTATTCAGGCCTGAATACTAACAATAATAGATCAAAAGAACATGTATTCCTCTTGCTTTAAGTGGTTCTGTATTGCGCTGGTAATTTCCTCTGCTCTGGAGTGGTTTCTTTCTTTCCTCTTCTTTCACTTCTAGCCTGCCCTGAAACATCAGTCAGATTAGGGTGTCTGAGGACTTGAGTTCCCCCAGAACTTATTTGCAGTGTAACACTGAAAAGATTTTTCTTCTCCAAACCAGAAACATTCTCTGTGGGTACAGATAGATTAAAAGAAATCTGAGCAGGGAGGAGGATGGGAAGTATCTCAAATTCCAAGAGCAATACAATAAAGCACCTCTTTATTGGCAACCTTGATCAATATCAGAAAGGAAAGGAAGTCAGCATTCATTGCTTTTGCCAATAGTTTTTCATGAGTAACCTAGTAGCTCTTTTCTTCCTGACAAGGTATTGTGCCAAATGTAAATCCAAATTTCAAGAAAATATCCACTTAAGATGCCGAAATGTGTCACCGTCCAAACAAAATACAAGCAATGTTGTAATTAATATCTGGTTTTAAAAAGTGTGTCCAGGCAACCATATTTATCTGCTTAACCAAATTTAAACAGAAGTAATTCTGCACTAGTTTGCCAATGCCCAGCATAAAAATGTCACCATCATTTATTCTATTTATGACTAGACATCTGGTGTTTCATCATGCTTTAAACACATTTCCTCTACTCAGTCTCAGTCGTTTACAGGAATAAGTCACAGTGCTTTGACATAAATACTTTCCTGGAGCTACACCTGCAAAAAAAGTTCTTCAGTTATTCTGATGGTAAGCAGTGACAAACAAAGAAAGTGAAATAAATTATAGTGGAACACTATTTTTGCCACATTGAGAACATTTCCTCAGAACACTTTATTGTTTCATTTTTTACCCAGTTAGCTGTCAGACAGGGCATTTGCCCTATGCTAGAAACATGAGAGGTTTCAAGCCACTCTTACAAAGCATGGGAAAATTGTTTTCATAACACAAATTGGATATTCAAACTTTGAATTATTTTATTATGTCTGGGTAAAAGGCTGAAACATTATAATATCAAATTAAATGCACATTCTGTAGTTTCTCTGTGCTGTCCGAATGGACTAGCAGAGTTTTTCCCTTAAACTTTTCTCCTCATTGCTATTCATACAGGCAAAGAGGTTTTGTTCAGAAACATCTTTGGAGGAATATTATTGTAAGAACACAGGCATTCATGTGAACATGAATATTTGTTGGTTTTTACAGTTTATCATTTATTGCTCATTTCAGCCAGGTACAGAAAATAGGAGTTTGAGTCTTGGTAAGCACCGAGGTTTGAGATGGTCGTATTTAAGGACACAAATGCAGAGCCACTGGCAAATCTGTGCATTCCCAGAACTGCAACAATAGGGTGGATCCTCAGTTTATCAGCAGAGCTTCCACTATAATACATATAACACTATAACACACACACACATCTACATATATATACATAAATATACATAAAAATATATGTGAAAAGGATTATAAAAAACAAGTTTGATTTTTCTAGGGAGAAAAAAAAGCAACCAGTTGTTCATTTGATTTGACAAATAAAATGGGATTCAAACTAAGAGTAAGATTTCTAAATCTCTGTGTCTACACATAGGATCCAAATATGTACACCTGAACTCCTACTAAAGTGGACACTAACTTAGTGCCTGACACCATGAATATACATTGCAAAGTTATTTGACTGACCAGTTGATATGGTACAATTCAGTAGCCTAACTGGTTTAATTTTAGATGCTGTGAATTATCTTCCCAGTCTTCAGTTGTGGCCACAAAAGGCTGGAGGTCTGCTGTGCCTGTCATATCTGCTTGCTCTGGGCAGATCTCCCAGGCATCTAAAGCACAATAAGCAGTCTGTCTTCAAGCAACTGCGTCTCACCCCGAGTGACTGCTCTGTGGTAAGAGAAACTGCTCTCCAAGCCCGAGTGACTACATGGACTGTGACAGGAGCATAAACTCCTGGAAAATGCCTACTTGTACAAAACTTAATTTGGATATCTTCTTTTTTAAATCAATCCCACCAACAAACTTTCTTTTGTTCTGAAACAAAACATTTCATTCCAATGAAGTTTAGGAAAAATGAAAGGGTATGTTCTCACCACTGCCATAAAAAGACAAGACTGTCCTTCTTACATTGTTTTGGGACTTACAGCATTAAAGATTTGTTTTCTTCTGCTACTTTTGAGGACTGGAATTCATATTTCCCATTTGCAGTTCCGATGTATTGGGAAGTATTCTCCTTTTCAGCCAACAGTTGTAAATCAAGCCTTGAAATCCATCATCATCCATTAAGTGTTCAACAAGGAAGACAAGAGTCTCATTTTAACATGCTTTTATGTCATTTGTGACTGTGTAAGCAGTGCATGCTCAAGAGTTACTTTAATAGGAAAGACTTAAGCTGAGGCTTCACAAGATGAGGTATCCAGGTGTTTTTAGACATTCCTGCCCTATAGCTCACGCCTACCTTGTGCTGTGTGCCATTGCTCTTCTGAGGGGCAGAAGAGCCGCTTTTGTGGTTGCTCAGTGAAATGACTCAGGGAACTACTGAACTCAAAAATAAGCCCGTCATTAAAGAAAAGATGGAGTTATTTTAAAGCCAGATTAATCTCCTGATCCAGTTTGCAGTGCAGCCACAGGAAGCAAAGCTGGAAAGAGATTGCACAAGGATGAGGATGGGGAGAGAGTCTGGGGGGAGAATGAGAGGTGGAAGAACAGGGCAGGAATACTTCCAAAGAGTGTTGCAATGCATGGCTTTGTCATGTGAAACTGCTGTCTGAACTAACCTCATTTCTAAATAGGCTGTAGACTGGTGATTGGTACATGTACCTGACAGCTAAGATATTCTTACTGAACTCCTCTCTGCGATTTCAATCAGGAAAGGTTCTGCCCTTACAGATAAAGCCTTTAGTGGAGTGAAATTAGATGGGGAACGTATTGCGTTCTGCAGAGATTTCTAGCTCTGAGGCATCTCAAGGATTGCTGGAGTTAATTCTCCTAGGGCAATCAATAGCCTTGTTTCTCTGCAGGGGATAAAAAGCCAAAATGCCACAACTTGGGTACATAGAATGATTTTAAAATCCTGGGGGAAGGCCAGGCTGGGCAAGCCCACACCTTGCAGTGTATCAGCCTGATCACATGCTTTGCCAGAGGCTAGTGCAAATGTGGCAGTGCTAGAGGAAGGAGGGGCACGCTGTCCTACGCAAGATCTCTGCGGTCTCTGTCCAGGATATGCCACACTCAGGCTATATCGCTGTTCTCTGCATGCAAAGTGACAGCTGCTTGGACCAGGCTGCTGGTCACCTAATTACCTAGCCGTGGGGCCAAGCTCTGCTTTCTCAATCCAAAGAGTCCCTCTAGGCAGTACTAATGGAATTAAAAATACATATATAATACATTTCCCTCCCACCCACCCAGCAACTCCACACCTGCTTGCCCAGACTTCACGTCATAAAAAGCAACTATGCCAAGAACTAAGTGGTTTGGAGCCACAAGGGTCCCAGGTTTGGGGTTCACTCTGCCTTCGCAGAACCCAGGGCGTCACTGACAAGTGATGCGGTTACATATCAAGTTGCAGACCCCTGTTCACACATGCTCTTCTCTACTAAACTGATACTGTTGTGTGCAATAGATTTGACAGTTCCAGAAGAAACGCAGATTTGCCTCCAAAATCGTCATCTATTCCTAATTTTCTTATCAATTAGAGAGCAGCTCATAGGCTCAGTAGGGAACAATAGACTCTCTCCAAGGCGATAACATTACAACATGCTGTACCCGTCCAACTACTTGCTTTCCTATCATGCTGTGCATTTTATCTTGCCATGGGCTGGAAGCCTTAATTATGATCTTGTGCTGTCCATTGTTTGAGGCAAGTGACTAAGTGACTTACAAAGACAATTAGATTTGTATCTCTTTTAACTAATCTCTTTCCAAGTGCAACATCCTATTAGACACACAGCATATTTTTTTTTGAGGGGAGAGGCATAAGGGTGGTGAGGAAGGAAAAGTTACATTGAAATACTATTTCAGGGACTGAAAAGATGGGTAGTTCTCATTGTTCAATCTTTTTCTGGTTGTCACCAGTTACCTTGTCTGCTCCTTCGGCACTTAAATACATGCAGTTAGAGTTAGAAGAAACACGGACAGTAGATGAGAATGGTAAGACACTGTTTTGTGAAAATACTTTACTCTGATCAGGAAGTTCTTGTATTTGGGGAGAGAGGAGGATGCTTGGCCTCCTCTCAAAGTCTCACTCACTTTGAGACTGCCTTTTTGACTTTATGATCTCATGACCTGTCTGTGCAGAGGGACATTTATAAGTATATCATACCGCCTTTGCACTGATGAGATCATTAACAAACCTATTACACTGAAATGAAATAATACCTTTAAAACCAGAAACAACTTCTGTTTTCTCTTCCTCAGACATTCCTATGAATGTTTATCTTTCTTAACTCACTCCTCATTGCTGTATTTCTTGACCCCTTCCTTAGTGGTCTTTGTGGACAATTAGGGTTTGTTCTTATGCCGTGAGACTAACCTCAGCTACATGACTAATGATGGCAATTAAACAAAACAATTAAGACAGTATTCAACATAAAACATACATGTCCATCAACACTTTCTAAAGCAATTTCTGTGGTTTAACAAGCAAAAGGTAATTACGAAAAAAAAAAAAAGGATCAGCTGTTTTGTCGTTTCAATTTGTATTCACATCTAGCACAAGGAACATTTTAGATGTGATTGGAAGTTGATATAAAAGGCTCTGGATACATGTTTTGCAAATAAATAACATATATAAGTTGCATAAACAAACAATGAAGAAGACCTTTGTTTGTGTATAAGGAGACTTAGATAATCACACATTACTTAGTGCTGAGTCTTCTAAGCAGGAGAGATGCACAACACAACTATGCATGTTGTGATGTGCCAAGTCTCAATCATCTGCTACCCTGAAATAAATGGAGTGCTTCAGTTTCAATTAGAGAAAACCAAAGGGAAACACAATACAAAACACATCAAAGCTTCCTACTAAAAGGAAGAGAATAGATTATTCTCCAGGTTGACTGGTGAAAGGATAAAGCATAGCAGGTTTATATTGGAAATTCAGGAGATGGCACAAGAATAATTTGTTAACAGCACAAGGAGCCCAGCACTAGTGGAACAGGTCACATATAGAGATGATGAGCTCTTGTCGACTGATAGTTTTTGAGAAGCATTTGAGTAAATTTCTGTCAGAACTAATGCAGACACTTTATTTCCTGCTGGAAAATGCCAGAGGACAACACATCCCAGGTGGGCAGGGCTCAACTTGGTCCTGCTCCAGGGTGAAAACCGATGCAGTAAATTTATGCTAGCCTCCTTGTCCTCCCAGCAATGCTGGAGCAGTTCCCATGGGCCAGTGAGGAGCAGGAGGAGTGCAAATAAAGGTGTGCCCTATCTGTAAACCATTCTGAAAGGCTCTGCTGTCAATCAAGCAGGCTTGACAAATGTTGTTCAGATAGATTGGGCTGCTGGAATCTGAAATAACTCTTCCCCCCTCCCCCCAAACTAACATACACTAATGAATTATGAAAAGAAGTAAAGAACCATTTTCCTTGCCAGCTACTGATGCACTACATGATTGCTTTCCTTTTTTTAATTATTTATAATTAGTCTTCCTTATCTATGTTATCTATCCATCTAAAAATGGCACCTGTGGTTATCCTAGTATTAATAAATCACAATAACAAGAGTGAAACACTGACAGCCTACTCCTTTTAAAGAGCCATCTCCAAGATGGAGGCATGTATAATTTTCCCAAGGTTAGAAAAAAATTTACACTTTCTATTATAACCTACTTTCATTATCACATGTTAGCTAACATAGTATAGCATGCAGCAAAAAGCCGACGTATTTCTGATACATGCCTCTAGAAATATAGTTTTCAAAAATACCCTATAGCCAATGAATTCTATATAACAGAAAACAACAGTTAAGGTGTTCTGAATCTTACTGAACACCAACCTGGATCTTGGGCTATCTTTGCAAATTTTGTCTATATTCTTAGGGCCCACATCATCTGTTTCCCATTCTCAAATAATTTAAGAACAATGTGTTTTAGTCTCTTCACTTACATCAGTCAACCTCAGAGATGTGTAAACGTTTTCTAACTTTGAGAGGTATGTTCACACATTAAGAACTGATAGAAAACTTAGATTGTTCTAAATAATATAACATTAACATAACATAATAACATAACACAACATAGCATAACACAAGTCTGGAAATTTGCGATCTATATAAACTTACTTTAAGAAGCTTAATGTGCTAATGAAAATTTGTAGTAGCTCCAATTTTCGTTTCTAGTTGAGCAACCAAAAATGCACTTTAATCTTAGGAAAATAACCATTTGCTTTATACTACTTTGAAAACATATTTTTATAAATTCCTTTTATAGATGCAGGTGAACAACTTCTGAATTAGAACCCTCGGGAATTCTAAAATAACTTCATGAAAGACCTTTCCTTGTAATAAGTGTTTAAGTTTCTAGGCTGATCTCGTGTTCTGCCAAATGTTCCAGGAATTTAGAAAGACATTTCAAGTATACAAAGAAGGAAAACAGTATTCCTAAATATAGGTTTTGAGTGGTTCTATAGAATAACAAGGAGTTTGGATTGCCTTCTTATCTGGAACTACTTGAAGACATCTCAGACACCTAGTTACGCTTTGCAGCACTTTAAGCTGAAACTAAAAATATTTTACAACACGTTGTGGTGGTTGACCTTGACTGGCCACCGGGTACCCAACAATCTGCACTATTAGTCCCCCTTCTCAGCAGGACAGGGGGCAAAAATAACAATGGCCAGACCTTTCTGGTTTAAGGGTCTTTAATCCCTCAAAGAACAGAATTATTATAGTTCAACTTCTTTTCTTCAGTGATTTTTATCTGATCTGAGACCCACATCCTTCTTTGCTGCCACTTCAATGTTTCTTTCCAGAAATATGAGTTGTGCCTTAGCTGTGACCTACATAGTTTTCCTGTTCAACAAAAAGCAGCAAAGCACAGGTTTTGGACTCTACTTGTTCATCACAGACTCATATGAAGTGCTGGCATGTGAACAGCCTAAATACAGTGGTAATTTTGTGTGCATCTAGTTGCTACCCAAACCCATTAACTCCACAAAACTGTAATAGTTCCTTGTAAGTTTATTAGCCCTGAAAAAGACGTATATGCCATGAAGTAGAATCAAGGCTCCTGGATGTAAGCTTGCCCTCTCCACAGTCTAGAGAAGCCAAGCGCTCTGCTTTCTGGGCAACTGTGGGTGTTCAGAGCATTGAGATACTACACAAATACAAGTTATGAGAAGTGAGTTTTCCATCTCTGACAAACTCTACTCCTGACATTATGTGTCAACAGCAGCTGAAGAGGAAGACAGACAGCATTGCAGTTTTATTTGAATCTGCATTGCGTAAGGAGTCTAACAAAATGCAAAGGACCTTAATTCCTGAGATTCTTCTGAAAAACTTTCTTTCTTTGTGCAAAATTAGCTGGTAGAAAACATCAGGTTATAGTATAAATAGTGCTGTCCAATAAGTTATCACTTCTGCAAGCTGAAGCATACCAGCATGGTATTAAGACTTACATTTAAAACACTGAGCGCAGATTTTCCCTTGCAGTTTATTGAAAAAGTAATTGGCCTTTTTCTAAAAAACCCAAATCATTCAGAGCCTATAATAGACAGAAACAGGTTCCTAGACACAAGCCTTCTCATTTTTCTTTCCAATAATATATGTCAGGGCACAGTGCAGGCTAGCTGGTAGCTGCTCAGTTTAAAAGCATCACCCCAGGGAATGGGGTCAGCCCTGACTGAGGCGTCCCCACTGGTGCCCTGCTGGTGCACCCGTGTCCAAGGTCACCAAAGGAAGGGGCTGCCCTCAGTCACATTGCCACAGAGCACCCAAGCCTTGAGGTGGAGTGATGCGCTTGGAGCCCTGACGCTGCACTCCGCATGCGATGTCCAGCAGAGCCAGGGAGGGACAGCACAGACACAGACAGATCTTTCATACACATGAAACTTGAGCCAAAACTGAACTTCTGCCTGCCACTCCCTTTCTAGGTAATCACTGTTGTATCCCATTGCTGCTCATCTGTTAAGCTACACTTCATCTATGCTTTGTCTTGCTGCTATCCCAGGGAGCAATATCTGTATTTCAAGAGTGGAGATGTTTATGATCATTTTAATTGCTGTCTTAGGTTGGGCTCCTGAAAAGAGCCTCGCACAGGCTCAAGTCCTTAGTTTTCTGGGAGAACAGGTACTGTGGTGGAAATACCCAAACAAAAGGCTTACCATACAAGTCATGAAAACATCATTCTCCCTGGGGACCTGACAGTATGAATCAACTCTCCAGACTGAAGCACACCAAGCACGTTAAGGATGGTGTGCAGCATTTTCAGATGTGCCTAAGGAAGGGTGTTCATGATTGAGCCGTAGAGAAAGGAGCCATAGGAGGACTCTGAACTGCAGCAGTTACTCTGCACTGGCTTCTCACGTGCGAGTTTTACTTCATGGTCAGAATGCTGTGAAGGGGTCTAGTTAACCCATTTCCAAAACAGCTTTTAAAAGCCAACATTCAGCAGTTTGCACTCTTCAGTCTTCAGATGGTAAAGCATATGAAAATTTTGTCAACATACAATTCAGGACAATATTGTGTTCAGAGAAGAGCGAGTGCTCAGCAAAGCATTGAATTTTGACACAATCAAAGCAACTTCAGTCACAGAGCAACTGCTCAGTCAGATTAAATTGCAAATGTTCAGGCAATAGCAGGATGCTAAATGCAGAGGAGCTATGAGCCATTCAGTTCTAGGTAAATGGTCCATTTACAGCAATAAGGAAATGAGGGTTAATAGGAGATTGACAGTATTTATTTATTTATTTATTCATTTCATTTGCAATAAAGTCAATTCATTCAGGACCATTAGGTTACATATCCAACCAGCCTTAAAGTCATATCATCTTCTTAGAATGTCCTCCATTTTTCTTATTGTTCTTAACAAGTTTTTATATCCTGTTTTACATATAACTGTATAAGCCTCATAAGGGAATTTCTTTCTTTAAATTCAGATATTACTCATTGTAATGAAGTTCCAGTCCTTTCTCAGGTCCTATGACAGTACAAATAACTATAACAATAACAAGCCAAATTTCTTGCTTCTGTAACTCCATTGATTTAAAAGTGCTCAGCTGCAGATAATCTGGGATAACAATTCCCTTCAAGTGCTAGAAGATAAAACCACTAGACAAAATGCTGCTACAACAGCAGCAGATTCACTATCAGAATATAGAAGACAAACTATTCTCATTTATATAGCTGCAGACAGAGCAATTCACTTTGAATCATCATTAGGGTAGCTGTGCTTGGTACCCAGCCTTAGGTTTTTGATATCATGGTTCTTTATGAGATAACCCAAACAGAAGATGCTCAGTGGAACTCCTTCATGAAAATTAAACAGAGAACATACCCGAGACAGGTCACTGATCTTCACTTCAGGCATGTTTATGTGGGGTGTTGGGGGTTTGTTATTCAGGCTTTAGAAACTGGTGTAGTAAACAGCAGGGCTGAAGAGGTAACACAGGTCTTAGATCTCATGAAATTCAGACTTTGGATACAGTCTATCCAATTCTTTTAAAACCAGTGGAATTCATCCCAAAGGATATTGCACAACCAGCCTCACCACACAGCATTTCGTCTTACACTTAAGCTGAATTTGGCATACGATTTTGTCAGTGTTGCCTTTGGCTTCTGCTTACTTTCCTGTATGTTCAGACACTCACTGTGCGTTGTCCTTACTAACCACCTGCACAGCAGTACAGGCTTAGGAGCATTTAGTGCATGTGCTTTACTTTGCAGGTGGTGACTCAATGTAAAGATACAGACTGCTCCCGGAGAAGCTATCGAAAACGTTTTTCCTAACACGTATACCTGTAAGCCGAAAAATTCAGTCAAATTGTTTCTTCTGACCCAAAATCATTACATCTGGGCATTTTTTCTGGCAAATCTGAAGGGATTCTGTACACAGTTATGCACGACTACCATTATTCACATTTTTGTACCGGTATTATGAATATTTTAACAAATATTTTATGTGGGAAAGCTCAGTCATGAAAAGGTCTTTTTGTGGAATTAATTCAACCCTGCCACAAATCCACTGACTAAAATATGTTTATGCCAAAGACGAATATGCAAAATTTTTTACTTTAAATTAAATACGGATTATAATTACGATGAATCACTGTAAAATGGTGTATAATTTGAACATATAATTAAGGGAAAAATGTATTAGCTTTCAAAAAATGTTCAGATGGCTGTGAGCTGCTGTGGCATAGATCATTGCATTCCTGTGACCACTACTGATACTACGGATCACGTTTTGATGACATTCTAATAATTCATCACTGGGGACATTCCAATGACTCAGTATGCTGGCAGATGAAGTGAATTTACAGAAAGATGCCATTTGAGGGAAAAGGCTTTGATAAATCTGAATAAAATTGCAAAAGGCTTCAGAAGGACAGGTGACTGTCATCATTTTATATGTTTGCTATGTAATTGCTTTTTCACTGGCGTCACAAGTTTATATCTGTGAAAACGGGATTCTGTTTTGCATGGGGAATCAAAGCTTAGGCAGGAAAATGCCTTATATTCAAACATACAGAGTGTGTTACCTTCTCCGGCTTTTGACAGGGAATTTCATCCATCCCAGGCACAGGGCTGAGGAGCACCTGGAAAGTGAGGGAGCCATGAGGAGAGAAGTAGTGTGTCCCTAGGCACGAGGAGAAGGAGCAGAGCTCTCTACGGAGTGGGACTAAAATTCAGTGACTCTGGGACAAGGATTTTATGTGACGTGATCTCCACCTTGCTGCTGGTAAGCATCTGAGCTGGTCAGCCAGTGCTCTGTCCGCAACCTTCCATTTGTGTGGTTTCGCAGCCTGAGAATGTACAACCACGAACTATCAGTGAAGTGGAGAGCCCAGTGTGGGGAGCAGTCTACACCCCAAGAATGTGATCAGAAAAAGAGACATCGTTTCTCATTACCCTCAGCTTTTGACACACGCAGGGTGTGTGCAAAAGCACTGCTTAGACTCATTTCAGACTAAATGAAGAAAATACCACAGAAAAGGTGAACATCTGTAGTAGTAAACTGTCATCTAAATAACTGCACTAAAACAATCAGGAGAAGCATGATACAACAGAGGAGCTACCCAGCAGATATTTAGGGAGCTTCATAGAGCAATGGACCGTAAGGAACAAACCATATTAAATAAAATTAATACTGCTACTGCTTGCTCTACTTCTACATTCAATAATGCAAACCAGTGCCTTATGTGCAGTGGAAAATGCATGTCCCAGAGCTCACTGTATTAGCTCTCCATGTCTGTGTTCTGGCCATTTGTCCTTGCTGTTGTAGAAGTGCTGAGAGCATCCTCCTCCTGGGGTTCAGCTGCCAGGGCTCAGGGCAAGGTCCCCACCAGCACAGACAGGGCAGCTCCAGTCCTCAGGGAATGCGAGGAGCATCCAGGCAGCCTGCAGGGCCACTGTGGCTGCAGCCCCCACCATGGGCCCACTAATTCCAGTCCATGCCTATGGATGGGACCTCCTGCCTCCCACCATGGCAGGACCAACCTGGGGGCTACAGGGTCTGGCGTGACCCCATTCCCACCTCTGACCAGTCCCACTGTCACACTCAGGCTCTGCAGGATAGCGGGCCCTCTGGCGGGTGTGTTACTATAGCCTGTGAAATTTGCTTTGTTATGTTACTTCTCCATTATTATACTACAGATTAAAAAAAATAAACTGCTGAGTGTTAGTATCAAACTGTAATAGCTTCCCTTGAAATGGATAGTAAATCTTCGTATCTTTTAACTCAATAGAGTAGTCATAACATTAAATGAAATTAATACAGCTACTGCTTGCTCTTCTCATGCATTCAATAATTGAAACCTGTGCCTTATTTGAGGTTATGTATAAATTTAATATACATACTATTACAGCAAGGTCACTTTGGAATAATCTCTTTGATTGATTGCAGGGAGGCTGCACGTGGTGTGGAAAGTAATCTTGTATGGAAAACACAACATCTCCCTACAGCGTGGTTGCGGCTTTCCCAGTTGCTTTCCAAAGCAAAATTCATTCTTCTGGATTCTCTTCAGAACTGGCCTTATTGTAATGTTTGTCACTTTAGTATTAGAGTACTTAACATACAAAACCCCCACCTTTTAGGTTTTGTCTTCTGATTAATTCTCAATACCTTCTCCTCCACTTTTTGTTATCATAATAATGAGCTATCAATCAGGATGAGAATGTCTTATAAAAACAAGTAAGAATTAAAATAATAATTCCTAGAACATTTCTTCTCAGCACAATATTGCAGTCAAACACTGGGAGGCAACTGACCGCACAGGAAGAGGAATTTCCATTACGACATGTATGTGGACAAGAAAGATCCAAGCAGGAAGCACAGTCTCCTTTGCTCAGGGCACAGTGTAGTGTCAATACTTAGTTGGTGCTAATCACTAACATTTGGACATCTGTGTCTGTGGCCAGATTAGGCTGATATTTAAATTCTAGGATACTTGTATTCCATTCTTTGCATTTTTAAAATCTGAAATGGCTGTGAAACTTTAGCAGATTCTAAGGCATCACCATGTTCCTCTGTTCTGACTGGCAAGCAAAGGCCATTGGACGCTGGTTCACATCCAGCAGCTTATAAGCATCTCTGTGGGTAACTACCTTGTTTCAAAAACATTTCAAGGGAAAAGGAACGTATCACAACATCTCAAAACTTGCTCCAGAAGATACTTGTTCTGATGATGGAGAAAAAACCCGCTCATTGTCGTCTGACTTTCAATTTTGTCAGCTTTGAGCTAGTGAATGTTAGTGTTCCACTATCCTGCTGGTTTGAAGAGCCCTCTGTTACAATACCTGTTCCCCACATGGGTGTTCGTGGACATCCTTTGGTATGCTCAACAGACTCATCTCTTCAAACCATTGACTCTTAGGCTTTTTTTCTCTCATTTTTTCAGTGTTTTGATAAGTCTTCCCTGAACACTACAGGTTGTCAATAACCTTCTTGAATAATTAACATGAAAACCGTCTTCCATTTTGTTCATATTAGTATCAAATAGGTGATGGAGTCACTTTCTTATTATTCAACATTCCCTTTAACAGATGTCCAAGGATCCCATTAGCACTTTGACCACAGTGTTGTCTGGAAACTCAGGTCCAGGTTAGGACCACTGATGAGCCTCCTATCTCCTGCAGGGACACAAGTCCCCAGGGCAGACTAGCCCATGCTATCATTACAGCTTCTCATATTTGTTCCCAGGCACACGTCCTCTCTCTGTAATGGACTGACTTTTCTGTATTGTTTTCATTCCCCAAGGTCTGCATGTGCCCCAGGTAACCTGATGGCTAAAACTAACAAGGATCCCACAAAGCACTTCAGAGCACCTGGCTGGACTGCACACTTTGGCCATCTACTCATGTTCATGTCAAGATGAGACTCAATTAAATTTGAGACCTTTTCTACCTTTTCTTATTCCTTCATCCACCTTTGTTTAAGGTTTGGGACCTCAAAACAAAACAGCAAGGCAGGCAGGAGTTCCAGAGCACCTTGATGAGGTGTCTAAGCTGGACAGCAATTGGACAGTGGCTGAGGGATGGGGAAGCTGAACAGGGACTTGCTCTTTTCATTACCATTCATATATTGTGATGTGTGTTCATATATGGTGTCTTCTTTTAGCATTGGAAGGGGAAACAAAACTGATTAGAAGACCAGAAAGGCCTGTCTCATCACTGATTGAAAAAAGCAGCTTTATTTTCCACAGAGTATGAGTACAACAGGAGCTGAGAGTATCATAGGTAGGAGACAATACAGAAGAGGCATACCGGGTGTTCATTTTCCCTACAATTTCAGTACATCCAAGCTATTCTGAATACATAAGCTTTCTACCAAGGTCATGCACAAAACCATTTGAATTGCATCTGACCCAAGATTGTATGTGACAGATTATCTCTGGCTACTTTCAAAGTTGCACTTTTTGGAATTGCAAGTTCTTAGGCTGGATACCTCTGTAAGCAAGCCTCACCGCTATCCCTAATCATTGGTTTGGGCTGCAACACCTTTGACAAATATGAGAAACCTTTCACTTTCTCTTTGCTGTATGCATAAAAGAAAAAAAATAACATATGTGTTTGTCCTCCATCCATCCTCACTCTCTCTTTTTTCAGTGTTAAGATACATTAGATTCAAAATGTCAGATTTTTCAGAGCTTGGCTCTCCATCAGTTTCTGCAGCACTATTGACCTTCCTGCACAAGTTATAATGTGTAGAGGCTCTGTAGATGAATGATCATACTCAAATTTTTTCTTATACTGTTGGTACCAAGATTTTTAAATTTATGTAATTTGGTTTTCTATATCACTGCTTTGCTAATAAAAATTCTCCATCCATAACAATGTTTTCCTGAAGAGCCTTGGTTCATCTAGTCTGAACATTTTTTTTTCACTCCTTTAAAAAGCTTTTAGACTCTTCAGGAAAGTCATAAGCACTCAATATAACTGCCCTCTTCCTTTTAAAAAGCATTTGTGGTGGACTAATATATTGTCTTAAACATGCTAATTATATCTGGTAATGGCTGGGGTTTGCATTACAGGACAGGTGCTGTAAACTCAACCGCAGCACTCTACTTGTTGTGTTCTACATGTTAATGAAAGTAATAAATCAATTACACATTCCAAACTATGACTTGCACCAAAAAAAGGAAACACTAACAAAATTTAGCTCATCCAACTTGAAATTTTTCACAAATAGATAGCTCTCTCAAAAGCCTTATAATTCTCCTTTCAGCACAAGTGCAATTCCCCAAGATGCTGAGCATGTAATGAATCTGATTGTACCCTTTTCTTTTGGGGACTGTATTGACTTTTAAATAGGTACACTATTCAGACTACTGATATGAAGAGTAGAGGGCTCAGATGAATGATATGAGAAAGAGAAGCCTAATGAACATGATTTTACAAAGATGACAGAAAACAACAAACTTTAACTCAGAAAGCCAAATAAGTCTGTTTACCATGTTATGGTACAAACATGAAAAAACGTCAGTCTCCAGAGCCATAAAGTAATATGAAAAGACTTTAAAACATTGCCAGCTCATAATCTGGAGAATGAAGGTAGAGTTAAGGCTAGATTTGAAAGATCAAAGACTTAACTTATTTCTCTTCCATTGCAGCTGTACTTCTTTTGCCTAGAGGGTGAATTTTCGATGTTGTGCAGTTGAAGTCATTGATGACACATATCCCTGTTACTTGTGTCTAAATCTTAGTCTGCATGTATTGAACAGATATTTCTCCTCCAAAGTTTTGTTCTTCCTCAACTGCTGTAGTGTATATGACATGCTTTTTAAAAAACAAAATATAATCAGAAGTAGCTACTAGTAACACCCAAAAGCCACTAAGAACTAAATTTGCCACTCTGTCAAGGGCCAACATATGACCCACCTAGATTTTGTGCCAAATCTGGTCAGCTAGATGCTGTCTTCAAGGCTGTGACACTTAATACTAATGGGCCACAGGCTTTAGCATACCACAGGCTGGCAAGAAAAGCAATGAAGGTAGCCAAGGATCCACATTTCATTTGTGCCAGGATCTGAGCATCTCTTACAGTTAGCAAAGGAGGACTGAAGCTGTTGTTCCAGTTCTCTGATGAGGGTTGTTTCCATTTCATTGCACACTCTGCATTCACCTGCAAGGATCTTGTTTGTGCAGAATTTATGGAAATGAAGTGGATTCCTTGCTAAAGGCTAAAGAGAGGTAATGTATCATGTCATAGAAGACCCAGATTCCTTGGTCTAGAAGATTTTAATAAAATTACATACATTTTCCATACAAAATTGTATTTGTATTTATCACTGTGTTTTTTCGGCACCTGAATATCAAAGTTTAAAGGAACACAGAGTAAAGAAAACTCCCCTTGTGTACTGTGACAGCAATAACAATCATCAGCTACAGTTATTCAGTCTTCGTTATTTTGAAATGGCAGGTGAGTGAAATTTTTATTTTTCTATTTGGTTTTTTTAACTGGTTCCTAAAATGCAGAGGTAAAACCAGTCATCTCTGATATTATTATACCACTTGGAGAAGTACATAAGGTGTTTTATTAAACCTTATCCATTGTAAATACCTCATCATTGAGGAATTCTATGAATACTTACGTTAAAATTTCTATAAATTGTGTGATATTTTCAGAACATGCTGAAAGGATTTTGTAAATGAGAAAAGCTTATAAAAAGGTTTTTAATAAGGCCTGGAGATATTACTGTGACCCGATCCTGCTTTCTTCAAGACAAAGAAGTGAAGCATATACAACAGAATAAACAAAATCACAAGAAGAACAGAAAGCATGACTTTGGTTTCAGGTTTTTCTTATAGGCTGGTTTTCAGAAAAATAAAGGCACAACACTTACCTCTGTCAGCCACCCCAAAAAACGCCAGTCTGGTGCCAGTGCTAATTTTTGTAATACACTACTTTTAGCTGCCATTTGGAGGTGTTCAAAAGACTCGGTCTCAGCTAGCTAAACAAAAACACATTCAAGAGAGGGCAAGAGACAGGAATGAGAAGAAACAGGTAAGAAAGGCTGGTTAAAAAAACAAACAAAAAAAGGATGGGGATGGTTATAGATCTTGTACCTTTCAAAAGGCAACTGGCAGCCAGCCAGAGCTGATGGTGATCCTGATATCCCTCACCTGCTCTCTCCCTCTACGACTGTTGGATCGTGGCATCTCTTAAAACCAGGAAGATAGTGGCACAGTGGTATTAATACATTGCGCTCTGGAGTACGGGACACAACAGTGAAACTTACTTGTCTTAGCTTCATATCTTACCAGTATCCAAATCAAATTGTGATCATTCAGAATAGCCACCTACCCATTATTTTTTTCACTAATTGATCCTAATTTTTAGTGGACCAGTTTGGGGCAGAGAAGGTTATCAGCTTTTGCGCTCCTGTATCTTCTACTTACAACCATGATCGCAGCATTGCCACACTTGTGATATATTCAAAAGCCTTTGTTTCATCAGGTTAATTCAAATTCTTGTCTTTGACAAATTTTTACAAACATTCTTGTGTATGTGGATGAATTTCTATTACTTGGAACAGCTTCTCTGAGCTGTGTGCTAAATGCCTCTCCTTCGTTTGCTGTGTTTGATATGCAAGAAGACTGATCTGGCTGAGATGCAACTCCAGGATATTTGTGGCTGTGAAGCTTAAGAGTAATCAGACACTTTCTTCTGAGGGACAGAGCCTATGCTGCACATCCACCTTAGATTTTCCTTCTGAGTAACTTCAGTAGGACAGCATGACAGTTGAGATTCACTTTCCAAAGACAGTACTCTCCTTGGGACGGGACACTTTCCTTTACCCTTACGGGACTGGAATTTCAGCAGGATGTGCTCCTGATGCAGGAACACTTCCACGCTGATCCCATCTCTTTGTGCCACACCTTCAAACTTGTCTGATTTGTAGGATCTGACAGTTATCAGTAAAGTCAGTTTGACTTGTAAACTACAGTAGACCAGAGTCTTAATTATTGTATCTTCTGCCAGTGCATTACCATTTAAAAACTCTTACTGTGTCACTCACATTCCAAGTAATAGTATAAAGATTCATAATAGTTATCATGAACTTCACTGCACAAAAATAAACTCCTTACCTAGGAGGAAGGAGAGATACTCAAAATCAGAAAGACAGCCATTTTTCAGAGATGGCAACTATAGGGCATCCAGACAAATAAAGACAATCCTGGAGTCCAAGCATGAAATGAGCTCAAAAAGAGCAAAGATTTATTCTGCATCACAGGACAAGCCAATCTCCTTTCAAGTCACTGGAATGGTTCTGACTACTGAACATGTGTCTCAGGCATGGGTGGTTAGCATTGCACAACAGCCAGAAGACAAGTGATCCAGCCATGCTACTGTGTTTGCAGGAGACTCTGCAGAGTTTGAGAGTTGATCTTCAGAGTAGTTTCTCTAGGAACAGCAGCAGAACACCAACTTGCCCTTGGTCTTTCTCCTTCAGTTCACTTTCAGACTATTTGAAGCTGATTTGCTCCAGCCAACACATATCCAATCGCAGCAGGTAGAAATGTTTTCTCAATACTGAATTACTTCCCTCCTTTTAGACTGCTTACCAATTTGTTTCCATACTTTTTCTAGTATTTGTTTAAATATAAACATATATCTCTTAGATTTTAAGAGAAGAAGAGAGATTCTGTATTTGATCATGCTCTCAGTGTTGTCTGTGAAAACCTTGTGAATTTTGCAGATCATCAGGTTAAGCACTGAAAAGTGCAACTGATTTCCTGTTGAGCTGCTTTTGTGACTCACCCTGGGCATCTGATCTCTAGATGTCCAAATATGGGGTTCCATTTAATAATCTGCACGCTGTAAGAAATTACAAAGGGCAATGAGAGTATAGTTAATGCATACAAGACATTTTGGCTGGAAGACTGAGTGCAGTGCATTGTTGTAAGAGTATCTGGTCTTTAAGAAGACAGTGATTTGCAGAACATAATAAAGAAGACAAATGATGCAACAGCCAAAAAACTCTTGAGGCTGTTTTGGGAGTGATGGAAATTCACACAGGGCATCAGTGATATGGAGGAAAGGGGAGTGTGATGAAGGAAGAGAGGGAGGAAAGAAGGAGAGAAGAGACAGAGGAAGGGAAGACTAAATGTTGCCATCCTTTTCAGTCTTTTCAGACCATCCTTGGTCTTTGTTCTTTTGAAATAAATTAGAATTTTGTGATCGCCTTAAGAAGTAATAGCAGAAAAACTTTTTATATACCCACCTGCAGGTAATATTATCCCTTTCCTGAAAAATAAAATAAAATCAAAAGCAGCCCAGATATCTCCCAGGTGCCAGTAGTCAGAGGGGGTTTCCTATACAAATAAGGCTTCCTCAAGCATTGTCTATCTCTTGTATCTTGTCTGTAGCAGAAAGCAGTGTGTAGACTGCAGAGACGTTAATTCACACTGAGACTAACAATCACAGAGCTCTCTTTCACCTGAAAATGCTTCATCTCCAGCGCCAGGTTTCACATGCCTCTAGAGCATGTCACTATGGTCTTAATTTGGATCCATATTCCTTATGCTACATACACTGCAGTCAAAAAGGGCTTATAAGGTGACATACTTTACAGTATGCCCTGGCTTCTTGTGTTACCCATCCTCTTTCACATGGCCCAGTGCTCCAAGCACCTCCTCTGCATATGCCTCCTCTCCAGAGGATGATTTGCACAGATTCATTTTGGCATAAAGACACACTTGTCACTTAGCTAGCTAATCTAAATAGATGAATGTGTTCCTCTTCATTCTATTCAACTTATTATTATTATCAGAGATGTTATATCCTAGGCAAAAGCTTGAGCTAGTGTACCCCAGGATTTCAGCTGCAACAGTCACACTACAAAACTTGGAGTGTCTTCAGAGTCATCTGAGGAATTAGCACTGCAACTTGTCTGACTTCAGACACACTCTAGGTACTGCGTGTTTCCAGCTGGATGTAAGCTCACCATCATTTATTTATTTTAGTCTTCAAATACTGTAATACATTCTGGTTTGCTTTATGTCACACTACTGCTCTCTGCTGCCCAAGTCTATTTCAGATCTGTAGATCCATTTTACCACACCTATGCATGAGACATATCATATACTGACTGCGGATGACTGCTATCTCAGAAGCAGAGAAACTGCTTTCTGCCAATGAGATGTTTGTCTTGCCTGATTCATTACTGTGAATTGCACACAGAGATTTAAAATCATGATTAATTACTAACAAAAGCACGTAGATCTTAAAGACTAAATTCTACCGCTAGCTAAGTTTACTCACGAGTTCCTGTACCTCCTGCATCTGGGGACACTTCTGCAACACAAAATCAGCTGATAAAATTCCCTCAAAACATACGGTTAATTGTCAGGAAATAGTTAAACAAAAATAGCTACTGGAAAGTTCTATGCCAATATACATAGATATTCAACGACTGAGATGATAATAGTCTATGTCTTTAATTGCTCCTTTGCTTTACTTAGAAGATATCAATTTACTTGCAAAGAAAATACCCTTTAAAAGAAGTCATTACGTTGTTGGTGATGCTTTTTTTCTTGATTTGGCATGCTTGAAGACATAACAGTTCCCAAAAGGTTAACATTCCTTCAGAGTAAAAAATGCTAGATAGGATCTGTAGGATGCATTTCTTTCCTGGTTTATTCAGCACAGAAGCTGAGAAGATTAATAAGCTCCAGTATTTTACACTAAGCTTATTAGAGATCAAAATTTTAATAGGTTTGAAATCATCTTCTGAAATCCCACATTAAAAGAAGAGCTAAGAGTAACTTACTCCCTTTCCTGGGAAACTTTCTCAAGGACGTTTATCATTCAAATGAAACCCAGAGTCTGAACCACACTGTATCATGTGGCAAGGAGGGAAGAATTAGTCAGTCCACCCTGACTTCTGCCACATTCAGTGCTTTTTGGTTTCATGATAGTCTCCTCCCTTCTGGCAGATAAGGGCTCATAAGTACATTCAGGCTTCACCAGAGGGAAGCAGTCTGCTTTTATACTGGGAGAGATAAGAGAGAAGACCTGGCAATGAGAGTGTCTGCTACCTGCTCAAACAAGTAACCACAAAGCTCTGCAGAATGTGTTGGCTCCTCCAATTGGTAAAACCTCATTGAGAACACAGGCTCTTTGAATGAGAAAAAAATTATTATGCTAATCATTTCAATCCTTCTTCCATGCAGAGCTTCACTGCATTATTCAATATTTTTCAGTCTAATGCACCGAATTAAGCCTTTTTAAAAAGTTTTGTTGCTGTAGCACTTTAAATTCCTGTTGAATTTTATCTTTGGGCTTTCTGGGAAAGTATTCCTTTCACCATTTCTTTCTGTGAACTGCAATCCGTTTAACAGAATGTCCTGCTTTTAGCTGGGACACATTGGGCACCAATCACCAATTAACTATCCCAGTTTAGCCACTCTAGCTGGTATGGGCTGTAAACTGGGTCACAGAGCTTTGCAACATTGTTGTTCTGTGTGTTGCAGTTAAAATCATAGGGGGGAGGAAAGGTGTTCTGAGCAGGGGACCCGTTGTCAAGATAGTTTAGCCAGATTCATCGATGTGTGTAAACCCAAGAAATGTAGAGACCTTTAAACACAGACACACTACATATAAAGTCTAGGTGCAGAGTAATGGTACTGTTTGGTAGCAGCTATTATTTTGTGCATGGAGATTTCCTTCTACACAGAGGTTTGGCAGACACAGAACAGTTTTTCTTTTAGCAGACCTAAAACACAAAGATCAAACTATAAGACCTGCTAAAACTGAAACAAGTTCCCTCTTTCCCTTGACTCCTCAGAGCTTTCTACTTCCTCTTGTTATGCAAGTCTAGATGAAGACAAGCTGCTGCGAGAACACTGTGAGCAATCAAATATGTATATTTTGGGCTTATTATTATTTTAATAAGGTCAAAAAGAGAGGCAGGTTAAAGTGTGAAAAAAAAGAACCATTAAAATTTGTCCCAGTAAATCCCACCTTCTGCTGGTTAAACATTTTCACCTATACAAAGTTCTTATTTCAGGAATAGCTATTGTAAAGGCTCCAACCTAAACCTAAGGATGAGATAACTCACAAAATGAGAATCTGTAAATAATGTTGGCGGAGATTAATTTCATCTAATAAAGTGGGTCACAGACCAGGTATACTCACTCAAAAGAAGTATCTACAAGCTGATAACACACAGAGCTGAGCTGCAAGTAGAGTTAGAATTAATAAGGATACTGAAACTTTCTAAGACAAATAGAAAAATCAGGAAACCATTGTATCTATAAATGCAAAGAAATGATCCAGTGACACATGAGTTATACGCCCTTCTGACAAAGAGCTTCAGACTGTGTCAGCCTGGGAAATTCACTCTGTGTATCAGTGTATCAGCACACCTAGAAAGCTGGACTTGCTCCTTTACTTTCAGTACCAGCCAGTTGTTTAAGTCGCAAATGCTCCTTTAAAGTGCTCAGGCTGTGTAAGAAAGAAAAAAAAAAAATACCCACAGATTGGCATAATGTAGAGCTGCTACGAGGAACAGCTTTTTAATGGGAGAGTACAGATGTTCTATGCACGATGGCTATAGTTTAAATTGAAAAGTGCCATTGTTTGACTATCATTTAAAATCACGATACCCTAAAGGATAGATTTCAGGACATGCACACTTGAGGAGCGCATACCTAAGGTAGAGCTAAATTATTATCTCTGCTCTGCTCCGACTGAGTGACTAGAAAATGGATTTCATGTGCACGGACAGCAAAAGATGGAAAATTGTGCTGCAGCTGGTCTAGGAGAGCAGGAGGAGTGAAAGGCAAAGAACACGGACAGCAGCAGCCTCCCATCAGCAATTACAAACTAAATTTTTTTCCCCAAGGCTGGGACTACCTCCAGCAAGTTCTCCTCTGCCACAATACTGTGGGCATCTTGAGCATCATTTAAGCTGCTGCCATAGCAGAGTGAAGCCTGCCTTGCTGACAGCAATGTCAGGAGCAGTCACTCATGGTGAGCACTCCCATCCCCCTTATTAGCCCTGCACTTCAGAGTAACCACTGTACAAGCTCTGAGTTAGGAACGCTAGATTGCACTTCCCAAGTGTGGTGGCAATAGAGGTAATACCGTACGTTTTATCAGTCAATAAATAAGAGATACCAGCTGGATGCCCACAGCTCTTCTCGCAGTACCTACTTTAACTTGGGAATTTCAGATGAGCTGTAGATCGCAGCCTTTCTGGCTCTCTTGGAGGAACAATGACACCTTATGGATAGACTATTTATAAAGAGGGACAACTGACAGTCAGACTTGTTAGTGCTTAAAGTAGGAGATTTTGAAAGCCTCTATAAAATCATGTTTCTGGGGATTTTATCTTCCAAGACAACACTGGTCACTAATTCTAATTAACAGGTCACTTATACAGCAGCTAATTATCTCCAGAGTTGCAAACAGCCCTATGTGCTCCCCAAAACTATTTCACCAGCACTTCTCTGCACTAACTATCCAACAGAAACACAGAGATTCCATTTAATGAGTAATCAATATGACTTTTCCATACAACTCAACACGATAGCTTTTTCTGGAACAGGAAAAGCTGAAGAGTCGTGATAAGACAACTACAGTGAAAAGAAATCCAGGCATATTCTGATTGCTTAAAAACTGTCACATTTATCCCATGGCAAATCACAAGGAAAGAATTGCCAATCAGAATAACTTTCTTCGTAAAACAGCAGGGAAGAGGGGTACAATGGATAGAACCAATAAATTTTTCACTGGTAAGAAAAAATACAGAAAGGAGCAAAAGAGCACATTTAGTTCACGTGCTTCAGGAGAACTCAAGTCTCATTTTTTCCCTTTCTTTTTCTTATCTCTCTTTTTATGCTCCCTCTTTTTTGCTGTCTTGCACAGCTGTCAATTTGAGAATGAGAGTGTCTAGATGTTCTTCAAAAGAACCCCCAGAAGATGTGGGAAGGGGTCAAAAAACCTTAGCCAAAGACGAAAATCCCCAGCTCCCAATCTGCAAATGCATACTTTCACCCCTAGACATTATTGAAATGGTATGTTATTAGAGGCAGAGGTATCTGCTTGCTTCAGGAACATTAATCCTCAAAACCGAGCATAAAGTACATTCACAGGGGTTTTTTTATTTGTAAAGTTATTTCATAAAGTTGTGTGGAATCGTTTTATAACATACGTTAAATGAAGCAGTACATGAAGTATGGGTTCTTTTAGTAAAATAAATGCTATCATCTCCCTATAACAAAATTTCACTTTTAACTCTTTTTGTGTTACTATAATACAAATCTGTTTCCATCTCTGCTGCAATTCACACAGATATGTTGCCAAGAAGGCCATTCTTCTTCTTGCTGAGCAGTAGTTAGGGCTGGAAGAAAAGCAGCTTTCTGAGATTCATTAGCTGAGAGTGACTGGGCAGAGCACCATTTAATATTATTTTGGCTTTGTAGTATATATATATCATTACATGTGTTCAGCTAAATTGTTTTCAGACGCAAATAGATGTGACGAGGTAAATAATACCATTCTGTTCCATCCAACACTATCGACATTTAAATGGTCTGAGGAGCAGAAGCAGCAGGTACAGTGCTGACTACCTTCTGCCATTGAAGTCATTGTGTCACAGTCCTTACTACTTCAAACATTTCCATTTTGTTAAGTGCAGTAGGGTTGCCTAAGCTACCTGGTCACATGGAATTCTGCATTTTTATTAACAGTCCCCTGTCAGACAGAAACATGGTTAAGGTTCATTACTCTATTTTTATGTTTTTAAAAACTTGTAGCCAGTAAATACTGGCAATTTATAGTCAGCTGTGAGAAGTAATATTGACCTCCAATCTGCATGCACCAGTCTGGTCCCATATGTTAATCACCCAGCATTGTCCACCTTCTCTACTGCTTTGCCTTCCACACAACTCACATCACCTGGATACTGTAAATTGATGTTTATACATACAACTCACAGCTCAGATATGCACACAAAATTAGCGGTAGAAGGGAGTAAAGTAAGGCATATTAAAGATTGGAATAAGAGACAGAGGCAACTGATAGAGAGGAAGGACCATACAGTAGAGAGCAGCACCAGAGGGCTAAGGGAGAAGAGAGGGTGCCTCAGTTCTCTCTGTATTACCCACGCTCATTTATAAATTGGATGGATGAATAAAAGGGGTTTTTTTCTCCCAGCTATCCTGCTAGCTGTAAGTGTGAAGTATAGTAAATATCCTCTCCAAAACGCATTCCCTGCTTTTCATCTCCCACTGTGTGCAGAAACTAAAGTTATATTCATTTTGAGATACTTCTTGATTGAATTCTTTAGCCTTCTCAAACATGGGAGCAGACAGTTAATCACTGTTAACTTCCAAGCTGGTTTTGTCTCTTGATTTAAACATCAACTCTCAGAAAGCTTAGTCATGTAAGATCCAAATCTGTGAGACACCAAGCACCATTCTTGATACTTTATGCCCTCAGCTGTCTTTGTCTTCTGGAGGAGTTTAGGATGAGGTCATTAAAAGCAATCACCAAGAAGTCATGCCTGATTACTCTTTCAATTAGGTCTTGATCCCACAGGCAGTTATGTGCAGTAAGTGAAGAAAACCAAAGGCTGGTGCTGAATACTCAGTATTTGCTTAGTGCCTGGTCAGTGAAGCTCAATAACAGTGTGAGGAAAGGCAGAGACAGGAGAAAAAGAAAAGGGATTGTTGATGTAGTCAGATTTGTGCATCCTCTGTGCTGAGTCCTTCAGAGGAGGGGGAGGTGGGCAAGGCCAGCGTGAGCTGCTCTGCCTGAGAGACAGTCACATGAATGTGAGTGAGGAATTGCAAGTGCTGCCTGTGACAGAACTCAAACATGACAATACTGGAGATGAATCCAGAACAATATGAGACCAGAAGTAATTGAGGGGCCAGTATTTGCCAATATTGTGCAGTCAGCTGGCCACGTCCATATGTAAGGCAGCATTTCTGCTGTTCCAGGAGCTCATAGCCTATGCTGACTGTAGCAGCAAAGTCTACCTGGCAGCCCTCCAGCAGCTCAGTGCTCTTCTCCTACCTTCCCAGGCCCTTTTTTGATTCCTCAGAGATTGGTCTGGGAGGGCAAAACAAACACGAACGCCATCTGAGAAAATAAATTTTCTCCTCTGCTGGTATTTTCTCACCCATTTTGCCTTAATTTTCTGTGTTTGTCTAGCCAGCAGGTTTATGTAGGAGCATTTGCTGAAACAGCGAATGATCAGAAAAGATATAGACTAAGAACTTGTAGAAACTATTTTCAATGCATTAAAGAATAAATGAAAAGAAATCAAATAATTAACAAACAGAAGACAGAATCCCACGACTCATTATTCACCAGCTCTCCCTAGCAGTTCTGACCTCAGAACAGTTGTTGTTTGTTTCACATACAGGAACTGTGTCTCCTACAACCTCCAGAGACCTTGCCGTAGCTACTATTATGTCCCTGAGGAGCTTTTCAATCAGAGCCCAATAGTCACCATGGACAGGCAGTGTGGGCCAGCTGTCACAGCAACGGCAGGACAGGAAAGGCTTTGCCATCTGGGCCCATACCCAGAATGCCTGTGAGGCTATGAGGACCATGGCCACCACAATAGTCAACAATCACGGGATGTAAGCTCTCAGTTTGTAGATTTCTCACAAACTCATTGAGAAACACAGTTGAAATTCATACGTGGTACTTAACTACAGACTTGGTCAGTGTGATATTCTTGCTGCTGCTGGGTGAACCGGACTTTGGGGGCTAATAACCATCCTCCTTGGAGTCACTTGAGAAGAGCTGGGTTTGGTCAGAATAGTCTCAACATTTCTAACACAAGTCCACAGTATGTGTCAGAGTTCCTAGTTAATTTTCCACCTTGAATTGGTTTCCCAGTGTTGAACGAAGTAGAGTACCTCTACTTTGTCTCAAAGTCCACAATCTGTTAACCTCTTTCAGTGTCCCTAATAGCACTGATTGTACCACTTTACGCCACTGAAAAGGGAGTTCAGTTTCACTTCAAACTCTAGTACCTCTTCTAGGAGTTAATGACTTATATGATGATCAGTCTCTTTCTCAGCTGCATAATTACACTCTTTTTTCCATGCTTCATGTCTCCCATGCTTTGGGAGACAATTTTTGTGTCTCAGAGCTGCCCTCAGTGGAACGCATCATATGCCTTCAGACACTCCTTCCATCAGCTGCTGCCCTGCCCTTCTCTGTCTCCAATGGTTTCTCCTGGGAGTTTAAATTGCAAAACATGAGAGGAGAAAGCTGCCACTACGGTGCCAGTAGGAAAGTCTTGATCTCTACAGCACTTCAGTTCCTGAAAATAAGCTTCAGAGAGGGTACTTGCATACTTAATGTGGGTCTTCAAATACCAGGTACAGAAAGCCAAAAATATATATTCTTCAATTGCCTTTTTCTCAGAGGGTTGCTCTAATCCATCCAAATGACTACTCATGCCATCAAGCACAGAGACCAGGGGGCATCTCCTAGTGGTCATTTCCATCCCTTGTTGACTCCTAACATTTTCACACTGCAAGTCACATCACAATGAAGCAACCATTCACCTCCGATCATGCTGATACGCCCACTCCAACTGCCCTGGTTATCACATCACAGAATGTGTCAGACTTCCTCATTTACTCTCTCTTTAGCCCACTGAAAATGGAATGGAAGCTGAATTGCATCACCCAATGAGGTAGAGTCTAAAAATACTTGCTACTCAGCTGGCTGTCATTGTCATCTAGAAGGTCCTAGACCTGGCTTTCAGGGTAGATGCCTAGATTTTCTCTGGAAATGAGACTGGAGAAAGAATCACCAATTTTTAGAAAGGCTTCATTCAGGTGACTGGCTTTGACAGGAGTTGCAGATTGCAAACCACTTAAGATGCAGATATCCCCCAATCACTGCACTCAGGACTTCTAATTAACTAACCAAGATGATTCTCAACTTGGCACACTCAGTTTTCTGAATCTTATTTTTAGGTCACTAGCTTTATGATGCGTATGGCAAGGTGCCCAGGCACTTCATGTGGGGAAGGCATCCCAGCAGATGTCAGCACATCTGAAAATCAGGAATTGCCCTGGCCCTGCTGCTCCCAGTTCCTGGGGAGCATCCAGCCCTGCTGCACCCTGGCACACAGCCTCAAAGTACCAGTGCCCGAAGAGCTACCATTGAGCTGTGGATTTCTTTTTGTCAGACTCAATGACACATACACACTGGAGTTGCATTAACCCGCAACTCTCTGTATGCTGGTAAAGAATTACGATGAATTATCCGGTCCATTTTGGCTCTGTGCAGAGCTATCAAGAGTCTCAATATGCAAATAGATCTTGTTTATCATATGATAGATACTGTGTAACCCAGCACCTAAATTACACCCAGTTTGCAATACCATCTGGTTTCATCTTTCATTACATTAGGAGATCACTTTGTTACATTTGACCTGAAAATTGCCGCAGGAATAAAACAGGGCCATGGCTGCAGTTCACAGTGGTAAAAAGCTTTATTCACTTATATGAGACAACTGAGTCTTAGACACAAATCTCTTTTCTGAACTTCAGGTCCAGACAATAGCAAGTACCAAGAAGGCCACTGCCAATATCTACAATTATGCACAAGGTTTGCCTGGAAGCAGCATCAGCTGATACTGCCACAGATGGGGAATGCCACCCGAATTTTCTCATGTGACAGAAAGGGCTGATATATAGTGACTTGAAGGAGAAGGAGATGCCAGTGAAAGCTCAGAGGAATGGCCCACTGTTGGTTTGATGGGGTTTGTCAAGGCACTGCTGTTTGATGGGGGAAAATATTTCTGTTAACTTTTAACAAGGTCAAAGTCTTCCCATGATGTCAAAGAAATGAGTTTATTTTACTGGTGATGCAAAGAGACTAAAGGAAGTTGACTATTTCTCCTTGTTGTCCACACTTCATTCAATCAGCCAAAACGCTTTCTTGAGCTGCTTTTATAGACCAGCTCTATGGCCATCTGATTAAACCTCAGTATGATGATTCGTCATTGTCTGTCCATTCCCACTTCACTGACTGTCTAATTAAAATCATTTTTATGCCCAAAGATAATTGCTTTCCTCTATTATTACTCTGAAATGTTAATATAATCTAGCTCACCAGTCTCTGTGTCTACCACTTAAGACAATAAATAAATTAAACACAGAAAAATGATGTTTAAGTAACATTAGGATTGAGTTATAAAACGACAACAGTACAGAAATTCCAGTTAAGGCCACACAGTGCTGCCAAAGACATTTGCTGTACATATGGCTGTATTTTTCTCAGAGTCCCAGAAAGGGCAATGCTATGCACTGTGGGTGCTTCATTAGCAACACATTACTGGTCTTATAGAGTCAAATGAAGCAGAAAATCATTTTACAGTGGTCATTATTTTTGTAAGCCAGTACTTACTGACAGTCCTTATCCCGTGGCATCTGAAATATGCGGAACAGAAGATGTTGGCGAATGTTGACTTTTCAGTGGAAACCTCTGGGCTTAACCATCTCATTAGTTTATAAACTTTTAAAAAATTCTTTCTTTTGTAGTCTGTTTTTATCTAGTGACCGTTTGTTAAAGATAGTTACACCAAATTATTGCCCTCAGAAGAGAGAAATAGCAATCAAAAATAGAATGAGCAAATGAGCTATTTATGTAAAGAGCAATCAAGTCAATATCACTACTGGATATTTTGATTTTAAATAGCCCAAATAATTCTGTTTCTTGCTTAATGGTTATTAACTCCCACTACCACCGCTCCATATTCAATCTGTCACTATTTCTTAGTCTACAGCACTTTTTCTTCATCTATATTGCTCGGTCCTTCAACCCCAAACACACATAATTGTAAATGTACACACACATACGGACATAAGCAATGCCAGTTTGAATGTAACTCGCATTTGGGATTGGTCAGATGCATCTCATCCAGCCTCAGAAAGCTACAGTGCGCAGGTCATCGGGCCTAAATGAACAGCAAACTTCAAATTTATTCATATACTTTCTGTCTTTTCTTAATATGAAACTTTTCCCTGTGCTTTTAGTGATAATTGTATTAGCTACTTGATCTTGGCTGGCCTTTTCGGTGAAGCCTGGAGAAAAAAGGGCAGCAAATACGCTGGCCTTTCCAGAGACATCTGCTCATAGCTTTCCATCCCTGCCAGACTGAACTGCAGAACATTGTAATAACCAGTATCATCACCTAAATTCCTCACCTCATTCTACCCCTGATCCATGTTCATGGGGCTTATTGTAAATTTCCATAATATAAAAATAAAAGTTCAGTCTTTGCTTTACTTCTTGTCCAAGCTGATCCCACAAGCAGAAATTTTATTTCATGATAAGAATGTTGAACTTAAACTCTCTTGAGATATCACACTAAAAAATGAAAACTTTTAGGTCTAGAAAAGCTACTTGAGGTTATTCCTAGAGACTTCTATGGTTTACTTTCAATGCCCTGTAGGTATATTCATACTAACTATAAGAAACTTGGGTTAAAAAATCATGGACAATGAAAAGTAAAGGCAGATTTACAGCAGATGGTACAAACGTTAATTTGTTGACACAGCCTGACAAACAAGTACTTTGGAACTCAACTTTGGAATGGCCGTGCTACTGTCTTCTGTTCCCAACCACTTCTACTGCAGATGCAGTCTGTCCTCGCACAGTACTGCTCATCTTATTCCCACCAGTTTTGTGTCATGCGTATAGCATGCTTAACTTCAAAAATAATTGTACCCGCTGAGAGACCTGGGTGTCCCCTTCTTGTCTCTTGATTCCTTCTTCCTTTTATGGCTACAATAAGTTGTGGACTCAGCCAACTCAAAATTGTTTGGAATGTTTGCCAAAATAATTTTCAGGTGCTCCTTAACCAGCATCAAGTCACTGGTGAAGCTGCAGGAAGCATTAATTGTAATCTGCCTTTAACAACACAACAATCATTTTTCTAAGTAGGGCAATACTCAGGTTGCATGAGGAGAGAGGAAGAGCTCTCTAGGGGAAGGTGTACCATATGCCTATTTCACACCAGCATTATCAGACTCAAAAATTTAAATGCTCGAGGTAAAAGCTTCTGACTTAAAAAAATGAAATGTCCCCTTAAGACCTTCCTAACTTTTTTTCTTCTCACATGGATGTACATGTACACTTGCTGGAGACTGCATCTCATTTCCCACTGCTGGGACCATCTTTGCGGACATACCCCAGCTTCTCTTTGAATTAAGCCTGTGCTGCTTCAGCGATGTACCTGTGGTAATCTTTAACTAGTAGGGATTACAACTTGGTCTTGCTGATGTCCCATTCTATATGGACCAGTTTAAGCTGTGTCTTACAACTAAAGAATTGATGTGTTCATTGCTAAAAACCCTCACCGACAAAAAAACAACAAAACAAGGAACAAAAAGCAATTGTTGTGAGAATTCCAATTCAAGTTTTAAATTCCCAGACCAAAACCTTCAGTACCAGTAGCTGATAACAAAAAAAACAGATCCCATAGAAATTCCTCCCTGTCTTCATCAATAAATTGATAGAAAGCCAATGCCTTTTTCTTAAAGCAAAAAATGAAAAAAAAAAAAACACCAAACCAAAAACAGTTGGAAGAGTTCTACCTTCACAGTAGTTTGCCATCTACCCTCAGAAAAAGGCTTGATTTTCACAGGAGATGAGCTGCTAGCTCAGAGAGAGTTATTATGTAATTTAGTTTGTATAATATTTACCTTGGAACAGATGCTTGCAGTGTACTTCTATCTATTAAACCTTTGCCATCACACTAGATGAGAGAGGGAGTTATTTGAATAGCAATTGAGACACAAAGAAAGCAAGTGGTTTGAAAACCTTACATGGAAAGTATATCAGATTACGACTTTCGAACTAGAACCCAAACCACAGTTCTATCCTTTCCTCCCTGATTTGCTTGAATACCTGTTTAAGACAACATTGGAAACTGCCTCGAACAATCATATCACAGTATCACAGTACCATAAGGTTGGAAAAGAGCTTTGAGATCATCGAGTCCAACCTATGACCCAACACCTACACCTACTCCTACTTGTCAACTACACCACGGCACTAAGTGCCTCATCCAATCTCTCCTTAAACACCTCCAGGGATGGTGACTCGACCACCTCCCCAGGCAGCGCATTCCAATGGCCAATCACCCTCTCAGTGAAGAACTTCTTCCTAATGTCAAGCCTAAACTTCCCCTGGCGAAGTTTGAGACCGTGTCCTCTTGTTCTGTCACCGGTCGCCTGAGAGAAGAGACCAACCCCTGTCTGACTACAACCTCCTTTCAGGTAGTTGTAGAGAGAAATAAGGTCTCCCCTGAGCCTCCTCTTCTTCAGGCTAAACAACCCCAGCTCCCTCAGTCGCTCCTCATAGGGGTCTTCATAGAGTTTAGTATTTAGTTGCTTTTCTTCTAAAATCTGCAGTTTCTTTATTTATGGTTATGCCCCTCTATTGCATAGGTCAGATTATTCCTATTGGCATTGACTGTAGAAGGATCTCTTGATGGAAGACACATGCATACATACACATTTTAGGTATGTGGAATTATATTTCTTCTTAAATAGCATTTCTCAAATCTAAGACGAAACATGCCATGATGTAACTGATGTAAAGTTTGCACAAACAAATGCAGGTCTGTCTGTGGAAGACAATTCAACTGTATTGCTCCTCAGTCTGTGGAATTCCTTTCAGCTCTGTTCTGTAGAATATTGCTACTTTGAGGATATAGCAGCTACTTTGTGTATTATTAGAAAAGTGTGTAAGATTTAATTATCAAAAGCAGAACCATAAATATGCATAAAAGTAAACTTATAGAAGTGTTTAATTCTCTTTTGAATCCTACAGGAGCTGACTGATGAAAGAAGAAAACCAATCAATTTAACTTGACTGTTTGCCCTTCTTTTGATTATTTTTATAATTCTGTCCTCTAAAAATATCAATTTTCACCACAGTTGGGCATGTTAAGACAAAATGCTCTAAATGGGGCTTTTTGAGTTTCCTAAGCATTCTACTGTTGTTTTTAATCAACACGGTAACATTGGTCTACATGAAGCATAGAACAACTTTTGCAGAGGACAGCTTCACTCTTCGTATTGCATTGGACTGGGCTGGATTATAGGCTTTATAAACAGCTTTACATTTCTTCAATATTTACTGTACATTGCTTTTATTTGCTTTTCATTTTTATTCTTTTATTCAGCATCACACAATTAACACACAAATTATCTTCTCTAACAGCAGCAATTATCAGCATCATCTGAATAAAGAATGAATTCACTGGCAAAGACTGAATTCATTTATTTTGGTCATGGTCTGAACTGTTTTCTTTTAGTTTGGCAGAAACATTTTCTTTATTGCTTTGGTGAGCAAGACAGATCTGCCCGACACCTCTCCTTCATGCAGGTTTAGGTAGAAGTTGCAATTTCACTTGCAGCAGGAGACAGAAATCCATGAGAACATCTTTCAAAAAAACCTCACAAATATCAAGAAAAGGAAATGTGCCCCAAAACAAAAGTAGAATTTTGATATAGTGTTGCTTCTAAGGAAGTTTAACATTGGGAACAAATAAATTATTTCACTTTTATTTCTCCCCTGTTCAGGTAAGACTTTTTGAATATGCCTTCTCAACAAAGAGAGCTAAGCCTTTCCTCTTTCCAGGGGGAGATGCCAACAAAGCCTAGACACTGGCTATCTGCTGCAGTCACATGGAGAACCAATATAACGGAAAATTTAAAAGCACAAGTGTTCCTAGCAGTACAATCCAAAGCAATGCATTTCACAATCTGTTTAGCAAGCAAGTGTATAGATTGGCACTTCCTGCTGGAAGTGCGTGTATGGATCTCCTGAGAAGCAGAGAAAAGTTTCATTCAGTTCACTGTTCTGTTCTAAGTCATTAGCACATCCCCAGCAGCTACATTTCTCTGAGGTCTCCCAGATCTAGTTATGAATCCCAGGGAGATCAACAGAACTGAATCTATGGTTGAGCAGTTTGGAATAATATATCAAGACAAAGAAATTAGCATATGCTCAAAATTATATTCCATGAGCATAAAGGGAATACATACCACATACACTACTTTTTGCAGATAAGTCATTCTATTCCAGTTATGAAATCAATGAGATTTCACCAGAATGGTTTTGCATATCAGTGCTGCATTGCTTAGGAATTCAGGTATTTCATAAGAAAGTGCAAATTCATTGCATGTAGAGCTCCACATCAGAATAGGCAAGAGTAAATTCATAATTGCAAGTTGAAATCGCTGTGCTGAAAAGAATGTCCAGCTGAGAGCCTACTTGCCCTTAATAATATTGCAGGAAGGATTTCTTAGCCTGGAGCTGACGTGATTGATCTGTCATTTAAATGCCAGAGAGAGCTTTTAGGACTGGAGAGAGAAGAACAACAATGCAGGTTGGTGTTTCATTGAAATGGGTCTCCTCAATAAAGTTAACTCAAAATGCTCATCATTTTGCAACTTTAGTTATATCTCACCTTAAACAATTTTTTCTGCAACAGTGCAGACTCAAAAGGAAAAAAAACAACAAGGTAAAAAGGACCCATTTCCTCCCTTAAAAATTTTTTAGGGAATTATTATTTTTACTGTTTGGGGCGTGCTTTACTACGTTGATGTAAATGTGCAGCAGTAAGGTCATAAATGAACAGCACCAAACAGTACATGCTGGCCAGATGTGACAGAATCCTGATGCAAAGGATGCCTACTTTGCAGGCTTCAGTACCTTCAGTTTTTTGAGCACAGTGAGCTCAGACCATGCACATCTTTATTTATTTGCCCTTCACTTTTTTATTGAGAAGCTGTTTTTCCTCACGAAAAAGAGTCATATTGTGAAGTGGAGAAAATGTCAGGTGTAATAATGTATTGAACCCCTAGGCCTACTAATGCTGTCCAAACAGCACTAATTTTTGTAGCCCTGCTAATCTAAAGCAATAGATCCCAAGACTAGGACATACAGGTTGTAACCTGAGAAAGATAAGGACTGTGGGAGTGTCTGCTGTAAGCGTTTCTCGCATATGATGTAAAGGATGGATGTTAAAGCTGTAGGAGAGGTCATCAGAGCAGAGCATGGGGTGGTATGAACATGGTTACTGGAAGCAACTGAAGGAAAGAAGAAGGCAACAAAGCTCACAGGCCGGAATAGAGCAAAGGCAAAGTGGGTCACACCAGGGAAGTCCACAGGAGAAGGAGCAATGAACGGGAACACCTTATACCAAGCCTTCCTGTGAAACATGACCTAGAACGATATGCTGCAGCTAAAAGTTACGGAGGAAAGAGTGTAAATGGCTGTTAATATAGCACCATAATACTCTCTTTATCTATCAGGTTAAAGTTCTTCATCCAGTAACAAAAACATTAACTGTTAAGACACTTGCTTTGTATTTGCAAGTGAATACTATTAGTTTGTTCATCACCAGAGTGTTAGTGTAATCTTCCCACATTTCTGGTGAGCACTGAGATGATATTTTTGTGGTGAACCCCGTCGTCCTGAATGTGTCCCTTGTTGCTGCCAAGCAAGCCCTGAGGAAAAGCTTGCTTGTGCATCTGCTCTGTCAGGGTGTCAGGCAGAGCACCAGTAATTCCCAGACAGAACACAGGGTTTCCTGGCCAGTGGGCTGATAAAAATGTGCATCACTTCTGTATTGACAGCCAGATGGCTGGCAGGTCAAAGAACATATGTGTGTTCTCTGGAGAGTCACTAATTACAAAGAGATAACTCTTCTCGACCAGCAGCCAACAGCAGTCCATGAGGAACAGGGAAATTTCTCACACTGTAATTAGAATTTGGGGCTCGAGGTGAGGAATGGGGAGGACCACAGGGTAGGCTAGGGTATTGTTGGATGCATAAGAAATGAAAGGGAAAACTACAGCAATTTTACTGGAAGATGTTACAAGAGGGATTGGATGAACTGTGAGGAGAAGCTTCACTGACAGATCAAGAGGCATGATGATGAAGACTACTCAGGACACGGCAGCGTTCAAAGTACAGTGGTGGTGACAAGGCTACACAGAGGGAACAAGAAGCATGGAGGCAGAAAAACACTGAGGGGCAAAAAGTACCCTCAAGGGGAACACAGAGAAGTGAGGATACCTCCATGGGCAAAGGGAGGGTAGGAGGGAGGTTCATTACTTTGCATCCATTTTCATTTGAAACCCAAACCTCTCTTTGATTAAGTTACAACTTAAAATATAAATAGGGGTCTCAATAAAAAGTAAGCCACGTTGCTAATCCCTGTGACATTCTTCACACCAACTATGGATAATGTTTCCAAATTAATAAGCTCTTTCAAAAGAGAAACTGTTTGTTTATGCCCGCAGCACTGGCTGCTTTTGCAAAGCAAGGAAAGAAATGCCTAATTAGTTATGTTTGTTACCTATCCTCTGGAATAGGAAATGGGTAGAGAAGAAACTGTATTTCTCTTGAAAGATCACCTTGCATCTTGGCTCAGCAAGAGGCATTTGTTTGTGCTTAATCAGATCAATCTTCAGTTTGTAAAATGAGCTAAACATATATTTCAGTAGCTTTTATTCTGTTGCCCTGTAGCTATGTGTGTTGAGTAAGTATTTCATGTTAGATGCCAGGTACAACGTTGGACTCAGTCCTTCATGGGCAGGAAGTGGGGAAAAAAAGATCTAGCCTAAAACCAGCTTGCAAAACCATAATGGGAAGGAGATGACCAAAAGCTGCATTCAAAATTTACCATGTAAGGGACATACCAAGAACAATCCAGAAAAGAAGCAATAAAATTAAAAACGTCTTGTTTCTGGTGGTGTCCAATAAGAATACACAAATGCCACCAAAAAGTTAATGATAGGGCAATAATCTGAAATCTCTGTCCAATCTGACCATAATTTTAAATTTGGTGTCAAAAACTATCCTTGATAGAGCTGCCAAAAGGCAGGAACTAAGTCAGGCAGTTACACATCTGACAGATAAAACTGGGTCTTTTTATAAGTAATAGGCTAAATAATCCTTACAGCTCTTTTTTTTTCCATCTGCTCTTCTCTCTGATTGTTCTTTGGTTTTAAAGAAAGCTGCTGAACTTTCTGTAATGCATATTTGTTTAATCAGTCCCAAAGTAAAATTAATATTTAGATTATTTTAAGTAACCAAACTTTTTTTCCTAATAATTTCAATTAAAATTTTGTTGCCATAATACTTACAGAAAAGTAACATAAATTTGTTCATTTAACAATCAAAGATGAGCTAAAGTCCCCTGAGGAGCAGGCACATCTAAATTAGTGCTTTCCTGTGCCATGTCCCTCCGTGATAAAAGAATTTCTTAAAGCTGGGAATGAAGAAACAAAAAGGAAGAGGTAGTTTAGCACTCAGATCCCAGAAAAGGTGCTCAACAGTTGCAAGCCTACAGAGTTTAGTTAAAGCGTTGCAAAAAAGGAATGTAATATTGCATCTAGATAAAAATGTTCAGATATTTATTAACAGCCTGCACAGGCTTTGATATGCATTCAGATTATAAAGCCTCAGAGGACAGGCACTGCTGTGAAATAACCAGCCCTTCGTGCTTCCAATTGAGAGAGCATGGTAATAAGCAGTGATCTGGTTATATTTCTTCAGTGCCCTCTACTGGAAAAAAACCCAGCATCCTGCATCACGTCTTTCCCATGTGCAGCTTACTAATTCTCTACTGACCTTGTAGAAGGTGTGCAATCAGTTTTACTTAATAATTTCAAGAAAGCTTAAAGAGTTTTGCTTTCCAATCAGTAAAATCACCAACAAGAAATGACCTTGGCATGCTGTAAGTTTATCTAGATTGAAAATTCAAAACTTCTTCTTTATAAGTTTTTCTTTTTCACATTTTCTTCTTTCCTTTTCCTTTTCCTTTCCCTTTCTCTTTTCCTTTTCCTTTCCCTTTTTCTTTCCCTTTTCCTTTCCCTTTTCCTATCTTATCTTTCCTTTTCTCTTTCTCTTTCCGTTTCTCTTTCCCTTTCTTTTTCATTGTAGTGCAAATAATGTACAGTGTTTCATTGCCACAGAGGATGTACTTTAAAGATTGTATCTATAGTAATTCTCTTTTGATTATTAAAATCAAAGCAAAAAATTGACTGGTGCCAAAGAGTTAAGACTGGAGATAATACTAATGAAGGGAAGGGCAAGCAGTTAATAACAGACGATTAAACATTGTCTCCTAAAAGGATAAATCAACAATTTGCTTTTCAGTTTAAGGAAACATTGGACAAAGCGGTTTGAAGGTAGCTTCAATTTCTTCCCTAACCTTACAGTATTATACAAACGGAATAAGGGAGAATCACTATGAGCTGCCAATTTCCTGTCTAAAATTTATTTTTAAAGCAGAGATATCATTACAGAGGACAACATTTACTTTTTTCTACCTAGCACATTTAAGGCTTAGATGACCTAGTCAGTTTTGCATTCTCTAAATACAGTGGGTCTGGAGCCAGAAAAAGGATGTAGTGAAGGGAATCCCTACCTCTAGCATTTGGTCTCACCTTCCTGCCAGTCTGGCCTGGAGAGCTTGTTTTTTTCCATTCAAATATCTCTTCTTATTTACGACTTCAGATTTTAGGTGTTATTGTTCATTCCCCGTCTGGCTTCCTATCTACAGTACCATTATTGCCAGGTACTAAGCAAAGTGGTGCTATGGTGACAGTCAAATTGTAAATTATTAAAGAAAATTAATAACTGGATTGGGCACAAAAATTAACTATAAATGCTATTAGGCACTAGTGGAACTAATGTAATTACCTTTGTAATAATTCCAGAGCTCACTTCTGCTTTGCTTGTTTGGGAAAATAATCTGTTATTACTAATGAAACAGTTTGAGTAACATTTTGTATTGAATAACAGCATTTAACAACCTTGTAGAGATGGGAAATAATTACAGAACAATCCTAGCTGTCAAATGCTCAGTGGTACTAATGGCCTGAGAAGGTGTGACATGCTAGTTCATTCAGTGCCAGTAGACCTGCTGTATTTCCAAGGTCTCAGTGGATAAAGCTGGAAAAACCCGTCCAAGCCAGCAAGTGCAAACAACAAACCCATTGTTCTGGAGCTGACAGTTTTGCTGCCTGTTTAGCACCCTACAGGACAAAGATGTAAAATACTGGTCGTGAACAGTTACATTTCTTCTCTGAAATCTGTCAGTTCTCTGTCTACCCCAAGTGTTCCTGAAACAAGCAACCCCTCCACACAAAAAAATAAAAAGATACAAAAAAATGGAACTCCATATAGAATTCTATAATTCTATAAATTTCTTCACTCAAAGGGTTGTCAGGCACTGGCACAGCTGTCCAGGGAGATGGCTGAGTCACCACCCCTGAAGGTGTTTAAAAGACGGGTAGATGAGTTTCTCAGGGATATTGCTCAGTAAGTGATCGAGTACATTTGGACTCGATGATCTCAAAGGTCTTTTCCAATCAGATGATTCTATGATTTTACAATTCTAATTCAGTGAAACCCATTCTGTTTCCTGTGATCCCTAAAGCTCCAATGGACACCAGCTCCTTTCCAGTCCCAGTATGGATTTATCCATGGTGTCAGTAATCTTCATTTCTTCTTGGGACCACCTAAGTAATTCCGGTACGGAGTATGCATAGAGCATCTCCATCCTGCTCTCCTTCTATTTACCCACCCTCAGTGGCCGTACGCTGATAATTTTATTCTCCCAGTTTCTACCCAAAGCCGAGGGACACTCCAGAGCCTTTGATCTCTGCAGTTGCTCTAGGCAGGCACAGCATAGAACCCCAAATGAGATAGCCTCTACCAACTCCCATGTGTTCATCACTGACCACTTGAGAGTTCATAATAAGTCAGCTACTGGGTAAAGAAAGTACTGTGAAGAACATTATTTCCACCCTCTCTGGAGAAGAACTAGTGTAAATAGCTAGTAACTCCAAGCAGAAGAACGATCCTGTGACGATCACAGGAACACAAGGTTAAAGTACAGCCTGTCCTATTTCTCACTGGTAAGACAACCTGGCTCTTCTAAAGCTTGCTCCACCAAAAAAAATCTTCAAGAAAAAATGGGAAAAACTTTTAATCCTCTGTTTTGAATTTCTAAAAACAAGCTACTGATGATGAAATGGTCAGTACTTCATAGCAGGACAGACATCTCCAAGTGGCAAATGATAGGCTTCTGAAGGTGTGACCCTGGAGGCTGTGAGCCCAGAGGAAGGGCTGCCATGCTCACAGGGTGCTGGCACCGTGGGACTTTACGGGAACAGGCTGCTCCCTAACATTGCAGCAGGTAAAATATTACGGTCATCTGCCAACACAGCCTTGCTAAAATCAGACGAAAAAACTGAGACACTTATTGGTGATCCATGTAACCAATCACAGCAGCATCCCTGCAGGGACATACCATTTTCTTTCCAGAAAGTACCACAGAAGAAGCAGTGGAAGTGCAAGACCGAAGTCCACTGAGTGGCGAACAGCTCTGCAAGGCAAAAACCTCACTTCTGCTCACTTCCAAGAGCAAACAAACTGTTGCCCTGGGGCTTTTACCACCTTTCTTTTGCACTTTGAGCATCCATCATTTGCAGCAACCAACATGCACTGTAATTATGTCGTAAGCTCCTTTCCTGAGCTGAGGCCAGGCAGTGTTTATAAATATTTTCCACATTAAGAGCCACATCGAGAGAGTGGCTCACAGCAGCATATGAACTGCACTGTGATGAGGGAATGGACACCAAAAATGGAGACTGAAACACCTATTGTTTCAGTTTTCCCAGATTAGACCAAACTCTTTAATATTTCAATGTGATTTTTTTAGTGTATGAACAAATACTGCTTTAATAAAAGGAGCAATATGTCTGTAACCACATTTTTTGTTTGTTTGTTTATACAGCTCCTCTCATGCAATATTTATAAACCTGTTCCCATTCCTTTTCTGATAGTTTCTCTAGCACATTGACAGACTGCCTGGTAAGTCATAAAATGCAATTGCTGTTTTCACAGCATATAGTACACTTCCAAAAGAAACTTTTAGCCTCAGATGAATGATACTCTGTGTTTTGTAGCAAAGTACAAAATGCTGGGAGAACACTGGGTAATCAAAAATCAGAGTCCAAAGTATCACTCTTCCATTTAAAGGTCACATTTCATCTTAATGGGATAACTGGAATGTCTGGAGTGATTTCGTATCCCTAAATCCTCTCTTCTTTGCTACTGCAGATGCTGTGTTTTGACAGTCCCTTTCTAGTAATACATCACATAAATGGACATACACACGAATGCACACTGTCATGTTGGGCAAGTAGATAAGACAGTTCCATTGATTCAAAGAAATCAACTATTTTTTCTGTCATTTCATTTTAGTGGTAAACCAGAGCTATAATGTAACAAAAAGGACCTCATCTGTGCTAGTTCAGAGCATAACACTGTAGTGTTGTGGTGTTGTGTTGTGTTGTGTTGTGTTGTGTTGTGTTGTGTTGTGTTGTGTTGTGTTGTGTTGTGTTGTATGGCGGCCACAGTATAGATATAAAATCTACATGGATATAGTCTAAACACAGTTCATCTCCTCAAGCCTTTATACATGTTTCAGTATTTTAAAAATATGGCATAAACTAATTAGATGAAAGTACAGTTGGACTTCTGCAGAGTATGCAATGAAACTGTTATAATTTGGTTTTCTTCCATCTGAAGACATGGAGTTTCTCCAACCCTACCCATTTCTGTCTGATCAATATAGTCAATATACTTTTGAATATCATTTACTATTTGGCTATTAACTTACCATGTGGGTGGGTTTTACTGATAATTGTGGTAGCACACCACAATTGACTTTTCAATTGAATTTACTGTGATACAGTAAAAATATTTCTTATTTGTATATAACTTTAAAACCAGGAATTCCTAAGGTCTCATTTCTGTACTCATAAACCACCAGCAGTTTTATTACTAACCTAATGGCAATAGAACATAGCTCAGAATAATCTGTGCATACTGCTGAAGAGTTTCTGTCACGTTGTCTCTGTACATGAGACCTCTATAGGCACTGGGAAATGAGGCACAGAATAGGGCTGTATCAGAGCTTGGGTTCAGCCTCAGGAGTTCTTAATTCATAGTAGCACAGTCAATAATCTAAGATCACAAGAGGAAGAATATATGCTGCTTAAGTGGAATCTTGCTAGCTGCTACGGTGGTGTAGTTTTACGTGTCATCACCATTAGTTTCAGTGGTAAGTTTGGCATATGGTTCTTTCAAGACCAAGTTTAACTAAGGACTATAGACAATAAAAATATTGGTTTGATCTCAGCAATGAATTCAGTTGTTAGACTTTTTCAGAGTTCTTCAGTTTTCAAGAAGTCTCATGGTAAGTTTTGTCTTATCTTCACCTATGGCCTTTGGCAAAGAGGTGGATGCTGGCTCTATTGTTCTCTCTGACAACTCTAAAATGAAAAACACTTTTCAATGGGAAATTATGTATTGACAGCAGAAACCAGGCCAAGGTGTAGGACATATTCACAATAAATGGCTCAACTGGCGGAACAAGAAGTTCAGAGTAACCTTTGCCAAAAACTAGGGGACATTTTCATTATGGAATCAAAAGAGGTTAACGCCTGTGTGTGCTTGTGCACGTGCATTGCACAGGAGGTGTGTGCCGATGTTTAATATCAAAGCTCTTCCTGAAGAAAGAATAACCGGTGCAGGCTCGTAAGTGATCAACCCCAAAAACTCCAGGCCACCTTTAGACAATTAAGCTCTAATTCTTACACAGAGACTCAGCTAAAGGCTGAATTGCTCTTCACCAAACCAATACATCCCAAACCTGTGCTTTAAATCTTATTTTCATATTTAATGCAACTTAATTACTAATTAAATTTTGCAAACTCAGCAGAACACTTAGAAGTCTCTCCTCTCCAAAGAGCATTCACAGCAACTCCTGGGTCCTAATGCCTTCTGGACCATACAAATAAGCAGTAAATAAACAGCAAGCTTGCATCACATCTGTGACACATTACAGGTGTTCTTTTTCTTTTCTGCACATTTCCATTAGTAATGAAGAGTCTTACAAACCTCTTGCACATTTAGTGCAGCGGAGGATCTCAAGCTGCATTTGATAGCTCCTTCTCGAATGTCTTACTGAACGGCAGGAGTCCAGTGTCATTACTCACAGAAACTGAAGTTAACACTTTTGAAGGTGAGTAGTTAACTATTTAAAGCTCCACTTCTTGACTTTTTCAAACACAGCTCTAGGTTAATTACCAGCAACGCCAGTCCAGTCCAGTCCCGCGCTGAGTGGGATGCGCTTAGCCATTAGCACATTGCAGAAACACTTTGAAACTTTTCAGTTTGGTACTGATCCTGTGAGCTGGAAAAATCAATCTCTGAGCTAACATACAGATGAGCACAGCAAGCAATTTATTTCTCTGTAGTGCTTTTTTAATGAGAGATAGAAGACTCATAGGAACAAAATAGTTTTAAACTAGAGAAGACATTAAACAGATCGAGCAGATGGTGATCATTTACCAGGGGATATCTGGGTGACAGGATAAGTGCCCTACACCTCACCTGGCCATAGCATGAAAACCACACTGCCTAAGAAGGGCTTCATAATGTTTAACTTGCAGAAATCACATTCAAGAGTTTCTGGGTGAAGACCAGGATCAAACTGAGTATCTCTGGCTTTTGTCTTTCAACTCCACACTTGGAGAACTGCTCTTTTTCTTCTTGTAGCAGCAGCCTAAGAATCCAGTCAGAAAATGACTTAATCATGAAAGACAGTGCACAACAGCCCATAAGATTTGCTTTATTTCAGCAGCTGAGTGTATTGATTTGTGTTCACTCTTTGAACTGGCTGCAATATGACTGGTAAAGGGGTAAAAGAGCACCAGCTCCTCAGCTTCTTTAGGTAGGTGGCATGACTAACCCGGGAAAGGCAAGGCAGAAGGTGGGGAAGAAGGTTGTTCAGAGGCAGCATTAGTCACAGATGGGACTGTAACTCAGTCTGAGGAGATAAATGAAGAAGCATGAATGATAAATGCTTCTTTTTTAGGATTCTCTTAAAGATTCATTTCTTCTTTGCGAATGATTCATTGTTTTCCTCCTCGATTCTCAGGTTATCTTAACAAGCATTTGAGAAACTTTTATTCAGTAATAAAAGGAAATAAGGCTTGAAGTCTCATTTCTTAAATCATATCTGACATTCAAAATATGCTGAAGTATCAGAGCTTGGTTTTGCAGCAGCTTTTGAAAAAAAGTGTCCTGTGTCCTGATTATGTAAACTGTTTCCATGCTCTTAGAGCTCATCTCAGCAAAACATCTGAGGGTCTGATGAGGGAGTATGATGACTCTCACAGACCTTATGGTGACTCTCCACACCTTGTCCCCTTCCTTCTCTTCTGCTGCTTCACGCACATCCCTGCCTGTGACAAGAATCCACAGAAAGTGGATTCATTCTTCAGCATTACTTATTTGGCCACAAGTATCACAGGCCATGGAGGGATTAAGCATATTTAATGTATCCTCTATGCAAATTAAATTCTGAAGAATTCAAATTTAATTACAAAAATAACTTAAGTAGAATTTAAAATCACTTCTCATTAAACCTAAGTCAGAGCTACAATGTGGCTCCATACAAGCAAATGGAGAGGGAGCTACTCTGATCTATGTATTTTTCAGCTGGCTTGGTATATCCTCTCCTTTTGCAGGACACATTTTCAGAAATAGCTATACAATCCGACAAAATAACGTAAGCAGGTACAGCTTATATCAAACCCCACTCTTGTTGCCCATCTAAGCCTCAGAAGTTTGTTGGTAGCTATTGTTTGTCCAGTCACCTCTCAACACTGACAGTAACTTCACAGATTCACTTCCTTTAATGAAAATACTCAAAGCATAAAGAAAATGTTAAAGGACTGGAAAGACAGTTCTTATTCTTCATTGACGTGTGACTTGTTTGTTAAGAGTGAAACACCCACATAGAAGCTACAGTTTATGCCAAAGGTTATGAGAACATTTCCAGTTGTAAATGACCTCACACAGTCTCTGCTTGCCCAAAACATTTCATACCGCAGAAAACCCATTTGTAATACAGTTCTATTGGAAATGAAATAGGTACAGTCTAGCAGGTGTTTTGAGTCCTTCTACCCACATCCCGTATCCTTCCCACACTGCTTTGGTACCTTGAGGCATTCCTGCACCAACTTCTCATAGCCCTACATAGTCAGTCATCATCATCATCCAAGACTTGGAAACCATCCCCGATGGTTTCATATGAACTCAAAAATGCCCAGTGACAAGACAGGTAAGCATGGGGGGTTGATAAGGGCATACTTGCTGATTAATTCAATAACCCAGATGCAGTTGTCATAGTCATAACCCAGGTCAGGAACTCTTATAGGTATTTTCTGTCAGTGTTTTTTAGTGGATTTTAAAAATCTGTTAGCAGGTGTTTGAAAAGGGAAGAAGTGGCTGATGAAATGAGAATTTATAAATGTTGCCTTTCTTGAAATGAAAACCCAGTTACCTGTAGAAGAAAAAGTTTCGCTTTTTGTATCCTCAAGAGTCAGTGTATGATCAATAATGTGGCAATATTTGTCCAGTCAAGGCCAAAACAAATGATTGGCAATTGCATCTCAGTTATATGAGAAGTTCCAAATGTAGTGAGCTATGTAGTCCCAAGAAATTTTAAGATTAGATTTCCACTGTGATAAGCAGTGATACTAAGCTCAGAGTCTGACAAAAATAGGAAAGTGTTGAGATTGTAAGCACCAGACTGGCACTCCCTGAGGATGGCGGTGGTAACGACAATGCAACGAACAGTCCAGCACTCACATTTGGTCCTCTCACGGAAAACAGGATTAAAAAACGGTAATTCAGCTTCCATACAGAAAAATTCTGTGTATTCCTACCATTTCCACACAAGTACTCATCTTCTGCACAGGAACTGTGCACCTTCCATTTCCCCCTCTCTACTGTAGATCAATCCAGCCATTTTTTATAGTTTTAGATTTTATAACTGCACTTTTGGACAAGATAAAATTAATCTGAACTGGAACTGTTACCTATGTTCGTTCAAAGTGGAGCTATGCATTAAGCAATAAAAATTGTCTTTTATATCCATTTCCTCAAGAGTACACCCATAACAAGCCTACAGATGTGTGTATATATATATAAAAATATATAAATATTCACATATCAATTATATTGCTAATTCAACAATGTCTTCACGTTCTGTGATTTCACAGTTGCTTCTTCCATAACAGGTAAAATTCAGAAAATGTTTCTACTCAGAGGTGTAAAAATAACCCACAGAAAATATGTTTCAGATATCTTAAACTATCCAAAGTGTCTATGTGTACGTATCTCTTCTGAGATTCCAACTGCCAGTGTTTTTCTCAGATAAACCTGTGGATGCCCCCATCCTTTTTTAAAAACTTTCTGAAAACATCCAGATCCAGAAAAACCTTTGTAGGTTTATGTTTTCAGATGAAGTTCCAGCTAAACACCAAGGTGGAACAAACTCTGTAAACTCTGTGGAAACTGTCCTATAACTATAAAAAGCTCTCAAAATCAATCTGATTTATCACATTTAAAACCTGAGCAGCATTAAATTACAGTGTTTGGTTGTGCAGTGACATTTTTTTTAAATGTTAGCTGATGTCAGACTACTATGAACATAGAATATTAAACATCAGAATTCCCTGTGATGCTGCTTGCTCTTTCAAAAGTAGAGGGTTGAAATATATTTATTTTAGAAGAAGAATTGCATGGTGTTTTGTTTTTTAATAAATATCTAAAATGATTACCTAACACAGGCGCTATAAATATTTTTCTTTATAGATTTGTGGTAGAAATTTAAAATGCATCCTGTACTGCTGGAGCCAGAAAAACAACTAGGAAGCCACAGATAGGAGTAATTCTCAACCAGCAAAGCCAGCATCCACAATGACTTTGAGAACCCATAGGATTTTATCTTCTTTCCATTAGGACAGACTTGCATCACATTAATCTTACCGATGAAAGTCAAGGAAAATACAGTTTTTAATAGCTTGTTAATTAATGTGGTGGCAAACTGTATTTTCTTTCTCCTGTTCTGGATAGATATCTGAGATGCAGACCACATCCTGAGAGTAATGCAAGGCTACTCTCAACATAGATTCAGGAAGAACAGGATTGAATTCTGAATGCTGAGGTATTTTTCCTTAATATCAAAAAATGTAACAAGGAATGTAGTTAGGTGATTTTTGTTATTTCTCAAAACTGACCCTCACCTTCTTAGGGACAAAATTAATTGGGACAGAATAGCAGCACAGCAAAGCAGGACCAGTTTGGAGGAGAGGACTCAGTGCATTTTGGGGTAAGACAAATAAAGGGCAGGGATTTCTCTCCTCACATCAACTCAAAATTCTCATCCCCTTTCCTAGAGGTAACCTTTGCCTCCTTAGCCCTCATGTCTCCTTCATGAGCAAGCCTGGTTCTCCAAAGCTTCAGCCCTGGCAAAGTCAGGAGCAGGATTCTGGCTTTCCTTCTCCGTCATCATTTTACCACTGCCTACAGCCTATTCCCACACAGAGTTGCCTTTCTGCCTATGCTTAAAATGGTCCCACTATTTTTATTTACTGTATATATTGAGACTGTTAAACAGCAGAGCAGTAATAGATGGCCAGGGAATAAAAGAGAAAATAACAATACCAAATTGTTAGCACAAATAAGAGGCAAAAACAGTTCAGCATGTTTTTGTCTGTGCTTATAAAATGAAAATCCACCCCCAAAGGCATGCACCTGTGTGTGAGTATAAGCTAAGTTTGGCAACTAGTCAGTTTTCTAATCAGGGACTGATTTCTCCAAAGTAATCACAGTGAACTAAAAGAGAGCAGTTATATGTTGGCTGCCAGGCAGCACAGAGACTACAAAGAGAGCCTCAGACCTGAACCAGCCTGGTTTCAGCAACACAAAGCTCCATGAGAGTCAGTTCACCCTCCCAAGAAGAAGGTGACAGCGATGATATATGCCCTGTCATTACTGTACCTGCTTCAAGTACTTTGGTCCCTCGGGGCAAGCTATGCCGATTCCACACCAGGATGCGTATAGCTGCGGTGGCAAACATGGGGACCACCCACAGTGAACAGCAGTGGGCATTTTCCTCCCTATCAACATCAGTAGCCCAAGAGCAAAGTTGTAGTAAACACAGCTTCCACACTCTGCTCCACCTAGCTCGTAGCAAATACTGGGGTACAGGTCTGCCACTTCCCAGAGACCGTCTTACCAAGCACTGGGATTTTCTTCTCCACTCTGTACTACTTTCTATAAAGTCAGGTATAAAGTGTATATAAGCACTAATTTGAGCAGGCATGGGGACACCTTTGTTGTTTCAGCCCAGACCTCACAATCAGGTTACGAGTTTTGGGTTGACCTCTGCCTACCCATAATAAAATTGGCATTTCATTTGTCCATCTGTTATAGTTTCAAAATCTTTCAGCAAATTTTTCTCTCCCTTGCCAACACGGGTTTGGGGAGCTGAAGAGACAGGATGGGTGGCAGAGGGGATGGATTGATTGCTCTGAGTTCCAGTTTGGTGGCTGGGCGGAGGTGAGGGGGGGAGGGAGGTGAGAAGTTTCTTCCAGTTGGCGCCACTTCCACTCAGAGGCTGCTGTGAGCGGGAGCCACCGTTTTTGCTGGGCTGGTGGAGGCATCTTGGAGGGAGCTCCCCTGGCTCAGCACCCAACTTCATGCACCCTGTGCTGTCCTTTGGGGAGAGAGTGGTCTCCACTGCCTGAATTTGCTACAGATTCCCTGGGGGCCAACGTCACCTGCAGAGGAGATGCTACCCCCTCTCCCAAATGCTTTCGGACAAAAGGTCGAGGAGAGAGTGCCCCGCTGCCTCCCAGAGCGCGACATCATCACAGTCCATCATGTCCTGCTGTCCATAAATGTAACTGCATCAAAAGGAGCAGGGATAGAACTTAATTATTTTTAAGGCTTTGGTTACAGTGGAATTGTGTGTCCTCTTCTGGTTTTGGTTATATATATATGTATTTTCTATCTGGTTTTCCTGATTAAAGTCTCTTAATTTCAAAGGTTGTGGTGGGTTTTTTGGAAAGAGGCCCCTTGCCTAGTTCACACACACATCTTAAGTTTTCCTTTAAACTGAGACACTATCCTAGCAGTGAGTAAAGAAGGAAACTTTCACTGGACCAGAGCAGAAGGTCAATAATGATAGAAGTTGTTCTTCATCTCTGTGATATATGTTTTTACCTACTCTTTTTTCTCCTTATTCCATCCAAGCAATTACGAGAAAAAAAGGGTAGTTTATTTTCCATTTCTGCTTTCCATAAGGCTTCTGTATTTACCCTTCTCAGGGGTGAACATACAGCTTTTATCACATCTCGGGTCAGCTGGACAAAACCTGCCTGGCCACATTCGTCAGAGAGTTTGCAACACAGAGTGACAAGTGATGTGAACGGGTCTCTGAGCTGCTGGTGTTAGAGTAACAGCTGGCAGATCTTAGCCTCTTTTTGGTGAGAGTCACAAATATTAAATAGTTATTGTTTGAGAAGTTACAGAAAAAAGCTAAATTCAGCTGTGGACCTGCATTCAAAATCCCAGGACACAAACTGGCAATGTTAGTACACAAAATCTGCAGAGTAAAACCATGAGTTCTCTCCTTGTCTAGCTGAAACAAGCTCTGGGTGAAGCCAGCCAAGTTCAAGTGCTTGCTAGCACTTTCACATAGATCAGCTCTCTCAGCTGCTGCTTAGGGATATTTGAACTCCAAATATCAGCTGAGCTGTCTAGCCTGGCCATTTTCTGTTGAGACAGCAGTGCCAAGTAAGCTGGTTGTATGATCTGGATCTGGGTGTGTTCTCAATCACAGAAATATTCTTTGCGCCACTGTTGTTTATCCCAGTCTTCAGACCAAAAACCTTTCACATAGGTCATATGCAGACTCCTCTCCATTATGCCACGAGAATTGCCAGTAAGCTCTGTTTGTTAAACAAAGCTGAGTGACATTTCTGAAAACCTTTCTTCATGGACCAGCTTCATCATCATGACTTCAGCAGCTGGATGCACTAAGCTCAGAGGGATTTGGGAGCAGCTATCAGCCACTCATTCTCTTCTGCAGAAATCCTTGCAGCTTTCTCATTCCCAGAACATCAGTTTCCCTTCTGCTACTGCATTAAGCAACACACTGGTCGGTGTTTATTCACTCTCATTCCAGGCAAAAGGCAAAACTATGTGCCTAATACAATAATTAGCTGTGCCTGTAGGGTACAAAATGGACCTGACATGAGGATATGGGAAAAGGTAGCAAAGGAGCTGCCTCCTCCATAGAAACTAATGTGCTAAAGGAACAGCATTCCCAACCATGTTGCAACTTTTATGTTTAGACAAGCTTTCACATCAACTTAAATCAAAATTTCTGAAGAATGTTTTAAAAATTAGGTCCAAAATTTTGACCAAGATTCAGTACATGGAAAAAGTCACAGTGAAGATATCAGATGTCCCACAATGTTTTTTGTAAGCCAGTATGTTTGTTAATTCACTACATCAAGAGGCCTTGAGTTTGCAGACTGCAGGAAAGAAAAAAGGCTTATTTAGGTGAATAGGAATGTTTTTCTGTTGTCAAACCATGGTTCAAATTTGACTTCTCAAATGACACCAGTGCAAGTATAATTTAGATAAAGATTAGGGACTAAATATATTTGAGGCACTATCCAGCCTTACTGTAACTCCTTCCAGTTCCACACTAGCAGATAAATAATGCATGTTTTTTCTTGTTTTGATAACTCTATAGTAAAGCCATTTATGATCCTCCAGGGCCTGAATCTACAGCCATGGATGCGCATTAGCACCATGCACTTGAGATTACTGTCACCACATTGATAGTTACTACAAAGTCCTGATTACTGAAATACCTATAAGTTTCAGCATTGTATTTAATGGTAGAAATTTTAGATCTCATCATACAGAAAACTCTTACCAGAATCAATATAAGGAGATAGTTTTCAAACCTCACTGAACAAAAATCTAATAAGGCCAATAAACAATCCTTAGGAGAAGAAAAAAAATACAGATTAAGCATTAAGAGAAAATAATTTAAAATTATGATTTTTTACTATATATATCTTTTCATTAATCATTCATTATATGGAAGTCCAAGAACTAAATAACAAGTTTGCTAAACTTCTTCACCATTGATTTTTAAACACCCTCAGGCCATGGTCGTCTTCATCTTTGAGTCGCCTATTGAAATAACTGAAGGGCCAAGTATGCGGATTTATCAGTCCAAACTCAGAATTATGCCTCAACTACTGTTCAAATGATTTATCTTTCTGGTTTTGAGGTACATGATTTTACTTCATGCTTCACTTTGGACAGATGCTAGTGAATTTGCCTAGAGGGTCTGTATTCAAAGAAATGAAAGATGGTATTGCAAAGATATATATCTTTATTACTATGCTTCTGAAACATATCAAAAAATTAAGCACATGATTGAGGGTACCACTGGGAAATGAATTATAGAGCCCTGTCGACTTATGTTTGACTGCACTTAATGCTTCAGGGGTGAGTCTGCCAGAGAAAAGTCTGTACACTGCTGTGTCATCTTCTGTCTCCACAGAACTGAGCAAGCCTCAGACTGCGGCTGAAGGGCAGAAAGAACTCTTTCCATAAGGTCTCTCCTCAAGGCATTCAGTCTTCCGTTGCACATCAGCCTCAGAGCTGAGCAATGGGAGCGCTCTGCCATTCTGTCGCCAAATGCCCACTTCTCCCTAGCTGAGGAGAAAAGTAATTAAATGAGCAGAGTGCCAGGTGTGGAGGGAAGGAAGAGGGTATTGATATCAAATGGTTGAGTGACTCTGCTGTCCCTCTCTAAAAAGCGCTTGAGAAAGCCCCAGACAATTTGGAAGTTTTAAACACTCCTCAGGGAAAAAGGGAAGCTAAGCTGGAGTTACTGGTGATTCTTATCAGGGAATTTTTCTTGCATATGTCATAGGTGTGGAAAAACTGATGGAAAATTCGCACTTATTTAAAGTTGAGGGCAAGGGTACAGGAGCTCATTCTGCAAGTACCCAGTGAGCTTCAAGGGAAAGAAGAATTAGTCAGAAAAATTTCTGTTAATTCTGATTCTCAAATCTCTTTTGACAGGATGGGTGTGAGGCTGTGGGTGCTGTCCTATTTGTGATACCAAACCTAATTATTCAAACTGAAACCCAGGAGAAAGAAACTGTTACCAGTTACCAGCTGACTCAGTAAGTGGAAGTACTTTTTTTTCTAGTTTAGTCAGCTTCTGATTTTATTTAATGTCTGGAGTTAGAAGAATTAACACCAAAGAAGTTTTGCTTGCACCTGGGCATTAGGTCAGCAGCTCACCTCCCAGTCCGGAATATTCACCACATATTACTATGAAAAAGTACCTGTTTTTTTAGGAATATACAGGTCACAATTGAGATTCACAGTTAATATTATTCATTTCAGGACAGAAGACAGCAAGGTTGGCAGCTGCCATGTGATGTTATACCTCTGAAAGGTTTATGTACCAAATAAAACTTTTGTGCTTTTACTACAGCTATGTACATAAAAAAGAGTTCAGTTATGTTTCCAACCAGTATCTTGTGCTTCACGTTGTAGACAATAAACCTTCCTTTTCATCTATTAGCTCTTTATTCCAAGAAACAAATAATTCTGAGTAAGGTTGTTTTGAATGATTCACTGTGAATGGATCTGACACATTTAGCCATTATGCTCTTCGCAAACAATCCTGTCTTGTATGAAAGTGTCAGTTATTCCTGAGAATAAGAGAAGAATCTCAGTGCATAAAGGAATGTCTGTTCCAGGTAATCCATAAATAGTTATCTAGCCTCTGCTTGCCATGTGACTGGCTGCATTTTACACAATACTGTTTCTTATCCCTAGACAGTTTTTTCTAGAGATTCAAGCTTAACAACAGTGGACAAATAGCACCCAGACAGCATTCTTCCTCTGCATCTATGACTTTTTTGACATGAATATAAGTACTCAGACATAGAAAAGATCTCATTTTGCAAAAACACTTTCACTGAAAATCTTACTAAATAAATACTTTGTGTGAGCAGCCATTCAAAATTCTAATAAATGTTCACAATATTTTCCCAATGCTTCCAGTACTGAGCATCACAGTATCACAGTATCATAGTGTCATAAGGTTGGAAAAGACCTTTGAGATCATCGAGTCCAACCTATGACCCAACACCTACACCTACTCCTACTTGTCAACTACACCATGGCACTAAGTGCGTCATCCAATCTCTCCTTAAACACCTCCAGGGACGGTGACTCCACCACCTCCCCAGGCAGTGCATTTCAATGGCCAATCACCCTTTCAGTGAAGAACTTCTTCCTAATGTCAATCCTAAACCTCCCCTGGCGAAGCTTGAGACCGTGTCCTCTGGTTCTGTCACTGGTCGCCTGAGAGAAGAGTCCAACTCCTGCCTCACTACAACCTCCCTTTAGGCAGTTGTAGAGAGCAATAAAGTCTCCCCTGGGCCTCCTCTTCTTCAGGCTAAACAACCCCAGCTCCCTCAGTCGCTCCTCATAGGGCTTGTGCTCCAGCCCCTTCACCATCCTCGTCGCCCTCCTCTGGACACACTCCAGCATCTCAACATCTTTCTTAAACTGAGGGGCCCAGAACTGGACACAGTACTCAAGGCACGGTCTAACCAGTGCCGAGTATAAGGGAATGATAACCTCCCTAGTCCTGCTGGCCACACTATTCCTGATACAGGCCAAGACAGCATTGGCCCTCTTGGCCACTTGGGCACACTGCTGGCTCATGTTGAGTTTCCTGTGCACCAGCACTCCCAAGTCCCTTTCTTAAGCATCTTAAATTGCTATTATACTAGCCTATGTATATGCATCTCTGCTGCGGTGTAATAAGGCGGGACAAGGTGTCAGATCATAGAATCACAGAATTATAGAATAGTTTTTGTTGGAAGGGACCTTTAAAGTTCATCTAGTCCAATACCTGTGCAATGAACAGGGACATCACCTGAGTCAGGTTGCTCAGAGCCTCATCCAACCTAAACCTGCATGTTTTCAGGGATGGGGCAGCTATCAGCTTCCTGGGCAATCTGTTCCAGTGTTTCATCACCATTATTGTAAAAAATTCCTTCCCTTCACGTACTCTAAATCTACCTTCTTTAGTTCAAATCCATTATCCCTTGTCCTATGGCAACAGGACTTACTAAAATGTTTGTCCCATCTTTCTCATATGAGCCTCTGTAAGTATTGAAAGGCCACAACCAGATCTCCCCAAAGCCTTCTCTTCTCCAGGCTGAACAGCCTCAACTCTCAGCCTGTCTTCAAAGGAGAGATGTTCCATTCCTCTGATCATTTTTGTGGCCCTCCTCTGGATCCCCTCCAACAAGTCCATGCCTTTCCTGTGCTGACAGTGACAGACATGGACACAGTTCTCCAAGCCGGTCTTAACAGAGCAGAGTAGAGGGTCAGAAGCACTCCCCTCAACCTGCTGGCCATGCTTGTTTTGCTCCACCCCAGGATGTAGTTGGTCTTCTGAGCTGCGAGCACACACTGTCAGGTCACATCCATATTTTCGTCCACCAGTCCGCCCAAGTCCTTCTCCACAGGGCCTACTCTCAATCCCTTCACCCCCCAGCCTGTACTGATACCAGGGGCTGCCCTGGCCCAGAGGCAAGACCTTGCACTTGGCCTTGTTGAACCTCATGAGGCTCACATGGGCCCACCTCTTGAGCCTGTCCAGGTCCCTCTGGATGGCATCCCATCCCTCAGACATGTCAACCACACCGCTCAGCTTGGTGTCATCTGCACACTGGCTGAGAGTGCACTCGATCCCACTATATATGCCATTGAGGAATACGTTAAACAGCACGAGTCCCAATATGGACCCCTAAGAGACATCACTTGTCACTGATCTCCCTCAGGACACCAAGTTACTGACCGCTGTCCTCTGGATGTGACCATGCAATGAATTCCTCATCCACCCAATAGTCTCTCCATCAAATCCATATTTCTCCAACCAAGAGAGAAGGATGTTGTATCAAAGACCGTACAGAACTCTAGACAGATGACATCCATAGCTTTTCCCCGTCCACTGATGCAGTCACTTCTTAATAGAAGGCCACTAGGTTGATCAGGAAGGATTTGACCTTATTGAAGCCATGCTGGCTATCTCAAATCACATCCCTGTCTTCTGTGTGTCTTGGCATGGCTTCTAGGAGGATCTCTTTTCATCTTTTTTTCCTAGGGGGATATTTTTTGCCCATTCCAGGTTAGCAGGCAGCTCACACTGAGAAGTAACAAGGGTGCACGTATGTGCATTGTCTCAAGTAAGTGCTGCACTCCCGAAATTCTCACACTTTCATCCTAATGAACCACGAAGGAAGTTCATACCTATACTTAGCATGCACAGAACACTTACACAAGAAGTTTTCTTTGCTAAGCCTTCTCAGTGTATCCAGGTTTCAAAACACCACAGAAAATGCACCTTGACCTCAAGAATTTAGGAGACTATTTAGGTCTTCCAGTGTATTTTTCGCTAGGCTCAAAAACATTGTTCTAAAAATTTTGGATGTTTAATTTAGGCTACTATGAAAAACGTGCTGAACTGAATACTGTCAACCACTTGGTAAATTTGAGTAATGTTGAATGGCCTTTATTATGTTCTGTGCCCCTCTACATTCAAGCACCATCATCTTTTATAGCCCTCTTATTACTCTATAAAGTGAGGGAAGCCGATATGTTTTCAAAACACTTTCAGAACATACAAGTCAGGTGCCTCTAATACACTCATACTTTTTTTAAAAATTACTGATTTTAGAAAGGATGAGCAATTCTCCATTTTCTTTTTTGGTTGATTGACATATTCATTTTCAATCACATGCCTATGAACTTTGATAAGCATTATGATATAAAAATACTTTCCCACATTACAGCAGCACTTTCACGTGGGAATAAATGCAGTACTTTGCCTAAAATACCAATTACAGTGTAGCTAAAAGGTAAGCAGCATTAGTATCTGATATAGCATTGCTGCTGCATGTTATTGAACAGCCACTTAACCACTGTTCTGTTTGACAACTGTAGAGTATAATTATATGTTACTTGAAAATGTTTCCTTTGCAAAGTACCACTACAAAAATTCTTATTTTATTTAAAGAACTAAAACACTTTAAAAAAAAAAAAAGCCCTGCTGAGCTGAATACTACATTACAATCAAGAGTAAATCTGTCACTAATCAAATGAATATACAGTGATAAATGTTGCTACTATAAAAGTTCTATGGGCTTGAACTTGGAGAGAGAACCGATGCTTTCACCATTTTGCCAGTGTATGTGGTGGTACAAAGAAAATGAGAAACGAGGAGGGAAGCAGCAAACTGCAGGGCTGAGCTCAGGGCTGGAGGCAGACAGGTTGTAATTCAAACCCTCCCACTAATTCCCCATGTGCCTTTAGAGAAAACGTAACCTCACTGCCCTGACTTCACCAGTTATGGAATGGAAATAAAAGCTTCTTCAGAAGGGCATTAGGAGGAAGAGCTGGCTAATCCTGTGCTCGCAGAAACACTTTTCCCAGTTTCAGCCCTAAATGGTAATTTGTGAATCATTTGTGGCAGGACTGCCTGCAGTCTTTAACCACAGCTTTGAGCACCGTCCTATTTGCATGACCTTTTGCCCAGGGCCAGGCTTGCTCTGCCTCCTTTCCCCATGGCAGTGATACAGTCCAGCTGTGCCCAAAGGCACTGTGCTCTCCTTTCTCTTAGCCTGAGCACAGCACACTAGAGACAGAGATCATCTGCTTTCAGCATTTGCTAATGGTGAACATCAACAAAAACAGAGGAGACTTTTTGGATGCAATATAATCCCACAGGTAAAAGTCAGAAAAACAAGGCCTAAATATGGTTATTGTGTATTTCCCTGATCTCCCACTCCAGACCCATTGCTGCGGGGTTATTTGCAGTTTTTTCTTCACCATCTGGTACCAGTCATTGTGCCCACTCTCAGACTCCTGCTGATGCTGAGCCAGACAGTGCCTGTGTCAAAACATTGGACCACATTGCACCTGGTCTAATTCAGAAGGAGATTTCTTGTGACCCCGCCTAGAAGTAAAATGCTAACAATATGTAAATTCCTAAGTGCAAAGCATTGAATTACCACCTTGCTTACAGACACATGTATCCTGGAGCCCATGAACTAGACTACCTAGGAACAAAAGTCTGCCAGTCTTGTGTTTATTAGATTGGAAAGCTCTCACCAAGAATTCAAGACAATAACTTCAGGTCTTGGAAATCAAGTTATTATGTGACAGCACTCCCTCTTATTGTATATCCTAATTGAATTTAATATCACACTACATGTCTATAGAGAAAGACATTGACAAATTTTATTTTGCTACAGAATACTTAGAAACTTATCTGCAAGATCACAACTAGATTATCCTCTTGACAGCAGTGATAAATGATTGTCATTTTTGAACTTAAAAGAACTTTTAAAGTAATAAAGCAGTGATCCAAGTGCTCCAGTAAACAAGTGCACATTTTGTTAGCCCTCTGTCAAAGCTAACAAAAAGGCCACACTGTAATTGTCTTTATCAGAGACGCGGCCAAACAGGAAACACAATTGGTTTCTAATCATATTCTGTGACAGGACACACCTATGCGAGGACATTTAATTAGTTCTTATGCTTTCTGGACACTCTAGCATTGAGGCCAACTTCTATAGAACGCCTTGTTACCATGCTATAAAGTTCTCTTTCCTGTATAACAATGGCTTAGGCTAATTCCTAAGAGATTCCTGGGGGTGGTTCAGGAGACTGATACTTGCCTCAGACCAAACCCGCTAGAAGGACCATTTTGACAATTTAAGAACAGAGGCAATCACAGAATTATAGAAATATTTTTTGATGTTTGACTTAATCCAATTTTCTACTTGAAATTAAACCATTACCATCACCAACTTAGATCTGCCATGTCTTCATCCAGCCACATCTTGAAAAAATCCAAGCTTGGAGGCCTGACCACCCCTATGAGCCATTTCACTGTGCTTCTGGTAAAGCTATTTTTCTTACAGTCTAACCCGAACATCTAAACCACAATCTATGACTATTACCCCTTGTGGTACTGTCTGGAACGAGAAGTTATTGGCAGCTGAACATGATTTCAATCTATTTATTGAAAGAAGTGAGCAGGAGCTCTGTTTCTGGGTTCCAGAAGATGGACGGGAGGAGATGGAGCCGTGGCAGAAACAAACTGCACAAATTGAAAAGCTAGATGCCTTGAAAAGGAGACCAGCTTCAACACCTCAGCTTCAAAAACTTCCCTCTGAAAACACCACCTGGAGTGGTTGCAACCACTGGAGATTTGAACAAAGATGCTGAAAACCTATGCTATGATATTCTCATAGCACATCTCCTAGCTCATCAACGTATTCCTTGTCCTTCTCTAATCTTCAGTGCAGGAGGTCTTATGTCAACAGAGAAAAGTTTGGGAAGAAGTTTTTCAGCATCAGAGCCAGGACAACTCCAGACCAAATTACAAGCCACTGCTTAGGAAAAATATCCCTATTCTTAGGAACATAAAGGATTTCAGACTTTAGACAAGGCCTTTTCTCTAATCTCAGCAAGCAAGAGTAAAAGTAAGCGTGATTTTGTGTTCCAAACTGCAGGCCTCAATACCTATTGTTGATGTGTTTGCACTAAACGTGTGCTGAGAGAATAAGGCATCTCCTTTCCAACGTGGAAGTGATGGATCTGACAGTTGTGACCACATTGTCAGAGCCCCACAGGACTAGCAATGCTGTCCATTTGAAGTTGTCCAGTATGTTTGATTGGCAGATTATGGAGTACGAATAAGATGTCAAAGCTATGGGTTTGACATTGTCCAGCAGGTTTAACTGGCAGATTATGAATTATGACTGAGAGTACCATGCAAATCACTGACGGCAAAACAGTATGTAGGCTGGTGGTACGTACGACATGATGTCAGTTGGACAGTGACCCCTGTCAAGAAAAACATCAATGTCCACAAGCAGACATAAGTCAGGATGTACAGGTTTTCCAGGTTCAGAGAGTAGATGGTGTTCACAGATACTCCATCAATCACAGTCTTCAGCATTAACCCTCTTGTTTTCAGGGCTTTTTTCATGTGCATGAACTATCGCATCAAATTTGTGGGATGATGAGAAAAGAGGTAGGACAGAGCATGCAGCCAGCAGCTGCAGTGTGCCGGCATTGCTGGGAGCAAGGAATAAATCACTGTGCTGTCTGGCACTGAGGCTGTGTTGGTAGAATGGCTCCTCCCCTGTCATGCTGAGAGGTGAGTACCAAGAGCCATGAGACACACAGTCAGTTCCAGGTCTTGAAGCCATTGCAGACTCTGCGTCTTCAGGCACAGGAGTCTTATATCCACCCGCATCCCTCCTCCACACGCTGGTTGTGCAATCCTTGGAGCCTGATGGCTCTGGTTTTGTCACCACCTCTCCTCACTGCAGCTATACTATGCAAACCCTATACACCTCTATCTGCATCAGTCCCCTCTTCACCTATGCACCAGGTGTCATCTCAAAGAAGATTTCGACACCTTAGAACAGCAGAGGCAGAGAAAGGACGGGGAAAAAACTTCTAGAAAATAAGGGGTCAGCAAATCAATGTTTTTAAGAGCACTGGTTAAATGCATTGTTGCTGGTCTTTATCTATGGGATGTTATGCTACAAAGAACCAGTCACTGCTTTCAGGCCTTAGGTGAACCTATCAGATTTACCCATATGTATATACTCACTTACTATATGAATGCACCTTCACTTTGTGTGAGTTCCTTTAAATTTAGCTCAACCTGGATATTTCAAAAAATATGTATAAGAAAAAGTAATGTCTAAGCTCACATCAGCCTAAACAGATTTTAAAAATCCCCTTATATCTGCATTTTGCCATTGATGTTCTTGCTGCAAGTTAATTCTACACATCAGTCAGTTTGGCATCAGAAATAATGTCATGTGATCTGCAGAATTAAACAGAACAGTACATTTCATTCTGACAATATTTTATAAGTGCTCTTCAAATATTTCAGGCCCAGTGGAGACTACCAAATCATCTTTTGACAAATACAGTGGAAAGGTTCATAGGGGTTTTTTTCCAAACCTTTGGGAATACAAGGAAGAGACAGCCATCCTCTGTTAACTTATAATTGTTTACCCCACTCTGCCTGGCTGCATTAGTGAACTGCTCGATTTCAAACCTCTTGCTAGTATGAAAAATACGAGCCTCAAATCTTTACTCTGGAATGATCATATTCACTCACAGAAAGTTGAGCATAGATGCCAAAACAATCACAGCCATACCTTAATCCAATATTAGTGAGAAAAAAAGAAGCTATTAGTTTGGTTTCCTATCCTCTGTTTCTGGGAAATCTGTCCATCAAATTTGAACCATTACTCAGTGTTGTCCTCACTATGAGATGAACAGCACGACATGGAGCTGTCATTTGTCTTTCATTTCTAGACTGTATTACAGATGTTACGTGATTACAGGAGATCAAGTAGGTGAAATCCTGTTTCATTTCCCTGGAAGCTACAGATCATCCTTATAGAAGTTGTCACAGCTTCTAAGTGCGTCTCCTGCTGCTGGCTTTCATCCTGTGCTGTAAATGGACCTTCCCCGTGTCCAGGATGAAGATGCCCAGGGGTACCCCATGCACGGACACTGTGCTAGCATATGTACCCCTCAGGCAGAAGGCAGCAGGGGAAAGAATTCATGTTTTGTTCTATGAATTCTGATGTTAGGCATCTTGCACAGCGCTTCCAGCAGTGCACAAATTCAGTGAAATTCTGGTGCTCTGCAGGTTGTCAGCAAGCCTTTATTAAGCCTATTCAAAAAACACCTGTGAGCACAACAAATCTGAGCCAAGAGAAAGCAAAAGCCGAACAGAAAAACTGGTTTTCCCTTCACTAACTCTTGTGGGGATGAGCCGTTTCAGGTGTTTATGAAGTCCTGCCACCAGGAAGACAGAGAAAAAGAAGCTCTGGAAATTGGTCCAGCTCATCACCTATAATACAGATATGTTTAGTGCCTGTGGCCACCTACCCAGCTCCTGGTCCCACTCCCCTGTTCACATTCTTCTTCCAGTTGCGTGATGCAAGACAAAGAGCAAATTAAATCAGGGTAGATGTAGATAAAAGACTGTGTCTCCCTTCAACACACTCACACACACAACTGCCACCTGGTAAAACTAACTCATCCGACAGCAAGTGGCAGGGATGAGTCCCTACTTTAGTGGTAGCTCTCACATTGCTGTACCTGCCCTGAGCCCAGTCAGCCCTGGTGAATCCTTTGGGTTGCTCCATCTGGGTGTAAGTCACAGCCACCTATTGACACTTGCCCAGCCTGAACTAGCCAAGGACAATTACATCCGTGCAAAAGCAGAACCAAGGAGAGAAGCAATAGCCCTTCCACAAGCCAATAAATTTGAACTTGATCAAGGAGTGATTGGTATGAAATCATTTCCACAACAGTTATCTGAACTTGGGTCTGAAAAGACAGTAGGACCAGCCTGCCAGATACACAATTTACGAAGGATGACTCCTTCATCATTATATACATATATGTACATATATACGTATATATACATATATACATATGTTTTATAATCAGTGTAGCCCTACAGAAGCAGTTTCATGTGAAAAGTCCTTAACTAATTTCTTGAAAAATCTTTCCTGAGGAACACGAAGTAACGAGGACCCTTCATATTCCTTCTCTACAAACATCAATTACAGGACAATCCTGACCATTCTTTTTGGTATCCGTTGGTGGAACTGTAGCCGTACCCCTTTTTGACTAGACCCTTTTTGAAGCTGCTGATCCTTTCTGCCCCCTTTAACACCCATCGCAATGAGTTTCAGGTCACTGCCCATTGCATAAAAATGTAATTTCACTTGTGTGCTTTAAACTGGTTTCTCACCAGTTTCAACGACTTTCCCAAGTTTTTGCATTGAAGGAGAATAACAGCTCTGCATTCACTTTAACCACTACTTCCACGATATTGTAAACCTCAGCCATGTGCCCCAAAACCTCCTCAAACTGAGGTCCCAAGCTAGTCTTCAGATTCTTCAACCCCTTACCCATTTTAGTGACCTGCTTATGAGTTTCTGAGCCCCTGTGGTCCTGAATCAAACAGCAAGCTAATGTTTGGAAACGAAGCCTGTCTTCTTGTCCTGTGTTAATACCATGTTTGTGGTCATGCTTGACTTTGCAAATTAAATGAGCTACGAGACATGGCTCAACAGACAGCACGCGTCCATAACTCAGTCCCTCTGGCTCCAAACCTGTCTGGGTTTTGAGAACTTGTCATTGACAGAGAAAGAATTAGCCTCTTGCTAGCTTTATGAACAGCCCATTGCTCACAGAAGCAATCACCTTTTGAATTTTTTGCTCTAAAATGTTCAGATTTCTTTGAGCTAAACCTAAGACATACTGAATAACTATTTCTAGCCAATGTCTCTATGATTTTTGTTGCACAGGAAGAAAAATTTGAGAAAAATAAAATATGTCAAAAAGGATTTAGAAGCGTGTATGCATGAATATAGGCATAGATATGCAAATTCAAGGAGGTACAAAACTTTGAAAACATGCATTTTAAGACCGCTTATCTTGGCAGCAGAAATGTTTTTGTTTACAAGTCTTAAAGGACACATGTCATTGAAGGTCACAGTAGCATAAAGAAGCCTAAGACCAACAAAGGATCAGCCTTGAAGGAAAATAAAATGAATCTCAAGCAAAGGAAAAGTTAAGCTACCATTTGAAGTATAAAATTTTTGAAGGTGGCTTTTTTCCTTCAGGTATAATTGGAGACCCAAGCATTAAAACCCACAATACACATTTCTATTCCTGTCTAATTTTTTGAGAAATTAGTTAAGCTATGATAGCTTTTCACTTGAGACTGTTTCTGTAGTGCTGCACTAATTATTAAATATACTTAGGAATTTAATATTCCCCCCTATCAATCAATATTGATGTTGAATTTAGGTTAAAAGAAAAGCCAGTTTGTGCCTTGTGTTTCATAAGTAAATGCGATGACACTTGCTTCAGGATTCTCGCTCAGTACTCTGTGGCTGAAAGCCAGGTATAAATAAATTAATCAGGCTATTAACTTGGCCTGCATGACGAATTACAACTCTGCACACAGTGAGCAGAACATCTGAAAGTTGCCCTTCTGACCTGCAGAATGGCTAGAGAATTGGCACAAAAAATCAGAGGCACGGGTGCACTTTCCAAGAGCTTTGAAAGTCAGCCAGCGCAGCAGCACAGAGCACGTGTTTGAATCCAGTCAAGCTGAAATATTTTATCAGAAGCCCATCAGCAAGGGCCTTCACTCCCTCCTCTGACCTTTTTCCCTTAGATGGGAACTGCCTCCAATCACTGATCCCTCCAATTCATAAGAAAAAAATATAACTATGACTACCACTGTACAAATAATGACAGTATCACCTGGTGTGTCAGATGCTTTTGATGAAGGTGAATTTAAGGGGATATGTTTGGGGCAATTATACATTGTCAAAACATAATGAATGTGCTTGAAAAGCAGAAACAAAGATAAGCCACTCAAAACCAGCCTGCCAGAAGAGTCAAAGGCTTAGTATTAATCACATTTGGCATCCCAGCAGCAAGACCCGTAGATGCACCTGTTACTGCTGATCGGTAGTAGCACACACCAAAGGCTAGAAGGGGGTGGAGTCTGGTGCTGGGAATGAACCCTCTTCATCAGTAGAGAAAATGCAACAAGCAGGCTCAGCGATACTCCACAATGCTGGCGATACAACACGATCCATTCATCAGGTGGAAAACATGTAACATAGAGAATACCCAAGGAGGTGCAGAGGAGCATTTTTTGGCTGCTGGCCAACGTATGAGTGGACTTAGCCGCAGGTTCTCCTTCGCCCCCTCTCCTCTTTCCTTGCTGCAGGGTGAGTGCTGGGAAACATTCCTGGCACAGCAGGGGATTGGAGCACAGCTCACCATTTCCTTTGCCAGTGGAAAGGGAAGTTACAGTTTGGTCCACACTATAGAAGTATTTATTTGCAAAGAGTAGGAACGAAAACTGAGTCTAGAAGCATGTCAGGGAGTCCAGAAAGAAGGGAAGGGAAGAAAGACAAAAGGGCTGTGAAGGATAATGGAACATTATTACAGAACATCTCTGCTTACTTTTGCTTTGCTTTCTGTTTGCAAGTTCTGAAAGACTTCATGTTCCGTGCTAGTCAAACTCACAGGATCTTGAAAGTCCGCTTTACTACAGAGCCAAAATACAAATGCAGTATTTTTAAATGATAACTTTCAATTAGTTTGAAACTGAAGTATGTTAGTCTCCAGTTTTAAATATTCTATCATACACAAGCCAATACATAAGTGATTTGTAGTGTATTGTGTTTATGATACAACACCATAGATGTGCGCAGCATTTTGATATATTACAGGAACAGTTCTTGCCTTATAATTTCATGCACTAAAATGAAATATGCGTGTATATAAATAAATATATGTATGCATATACTTCTAAACACATAGATTCCGGTGTTGACAGCAAAGTAGCAATGAAGTTGGTATCCCAGCTGCTGGAAACAGCTGTCAGCTTTGGCTGGTCTGAAAAAATCAAGAAGCAAAGTGATTACAAAATGCAATTTACATTGGGGGAAGCAAATATGCCAGCTGAAAAAATAGTTTCTGAATTCTTGTGAATGTGTTGCTAGATACAACCTTAGTCAATTAACAAGACATTCTTCAGTTGCACAACAGATAGCTCACCACCGTCACAGTTTGCCTTGGCCCTCACGTTATGGGGCAGTTTGTTTCCCAAGGTAGTGCCTGTGCAAACACACACACATTCTACCAGCTGTTTTCACTAAATAATGCAAATTGCCAAAGACACTGAAAAGGCCAGGAGAACCTGATCAGAAATTAATAGCTTAGGTCTGATTACCTTCACGCTTTCCTTCCAATGTGCAATACATGAAATTTATGTATTGCCTCACAGAAGAAAATTGCCTTTGATGGGTGAGATATGCTCTGTGTGTTCTGATTCAGCACCAATTACCACATGTTGCAGGCTTGGGTGATTATCTTCTAGCTGGACTCGTTAAGCTACTGTAAAGAACATCCCAGTCCTGGGCTCCTCCTACATGTCCCTTTGTATCAGAAGTGTGTGGTGAGCTTTTTGCCTCATTAACATGCCTTGCAAACCCCCAGCATTTCTGCACCTTCTCTGACATCATGAAACAGGCAGACCTACAGTCAGTATTTCATCTGGAACGGGAATATCTGCAGTAATTCCTGTCCTTCATCTAACAGATAAGTATGCTTCTCACCACTCATCCAGTCCTTCAGGAGGCAACTCAGACCCTTACTCTGCATCACAATATCCCCTATCCCATGACTGTGACTCCATCCTGATATGTTCCCAAGAGATCGGTTTACCACGCCTGCTGGAAAGGCAGAGAAGAGCAAGACTTAAGACTCAGAGTTTTCAGGGCTGTGGCCAGAGGTAGGAGTCTGTGCTGTTCACAAGCTGGTAGAGCAGCAGGGAGATCAAACTAAAGCAGATCTACCCTTGATCAACTGTCAGACTTTTCAACATCTCCAAGCTATGCAGCAGTTGAACAGAAGTTTTTGGAAGGTAAATATCAATGTAAAATCTAATGATGATGAACATTTCTGAGAATTCCAGTTCTTTATCCTTAGATCACTTTCTTATCTCAGAGAGGTACATGCTAGGTTTCACAATAAACACCCTGATGTCTAGTAGGAATTTTTCTTTTAAAATGAAGAACTCGCAGGAGAAGAAGGACATGGCACAAACAATTTAGTAACAACATATGATATGCACATAACAGACTTCACAACTCAGGGAGAGTTACAAAGCAGGTATGTTTGTTTGCCAGTGGGTGCAAGGGGGATAGCTCCGCCTAGCTTGCACACCCAAGAGAGCACAAGGCTGGATATTTATTACACATAAGCCTATATATTCATTAAGTTTCTAAGAATAGGCTGGGTTATGATAATTAGTCCTGAGAAATCATTATCATAAATTCCCTCCCACTTGCGCTTGTGCATTGCTATCTGGTGGTGGTCTTCGGGGGTCATCAGGATGAAGTAAGTAGTCTTCCTCACTGTTGAACTTTTAACCTCTGGATCTTGTGCAGGTGCTGTCACGTTGCCAAACTACAAGTCTGGCTAGAACCGGTAATTTGTGTGCAGAAGTTGGTACTCCCTTCTCTTGAAGTCGAGTTTCTCCTTATCTATGCCTTCAGAATCGGCGTTCATTCCTACGCTTGCAGAAGCGGCCTTGTATTAGCTACAGCCAAATGCTTAACTATTCCATTTCACATAGCAGAAAAGAGAATAAAAATTAAAATCTCTGTACAAGATTCTTCTCATCCTTCTCCTTGAGCTCTGTACAAACAAAACCAACAAACTGCTTGAATCAAAATTAATTCCAGACTTATTGAAGGCCAGCACTTAAGCAGCCCTTGGAAGATGGCATTTAGAGGAAAATGTAATTATGAGGAAGACCTAGGTTTCTCAAAGGAAGACTTCACCTCTTATCTAGTCTACCATTTATTGGACTTTCCTAACGAGATCGTGCTGAATAGTCCATAATTTTCAATCTTCAGTATAGTTTAAATGTTCATTTGCATTTCAGTTCTGGTAGTGCCATAGAAACTTCTGGCATTAATTTTTAATCTAAACTTGTGAACACTCTTACAGTGTAACACCCAAATATTATTCAGAACATGCTGGTAACACTTTTAAAACTATATGGAGTGCATGCAGTTTTGACATCCAAAATACGTGGCTATGCAAGGAACAATATACAAGTCCTAAACTTCTGTCTGCTGGATTTTGAAGAGCTATGACGACAGAAGAAGTGGAGGAAGGAGATGAAAGTAAACTATGTATTTTAGGCTTTAAAAGGTCTCAAGTACTTAAAAACACTGGAGAGTTCTGGATTGCAGAATGGAAAAGAAATGTAAGTTCTGTAAGATTCCCATAAAAAGTAAATAACCTTTTAAAAGACTAGAAGACTCCTCTGTCCTTTGGATGTCTACCTACAGAAGAGTTTGATTAATCAGTCGTCTTGCACTTTTCTAGTCAGCTGCATAATGACTCCTATGCTTAGCAGTACAAGTGGAGTATTTGTACCTCTTGCAACAGCTCAAGCTGCAGGCTCAGAAGCAATCAGGACTGATTCTGACTTCCACATCCCTGTCATTATATAAGAAAAATGTACAGAAGAGACCCTGCCTACTGAGCTTAATCTTTGACATAATTTCTAATACAGCAACTCCTGGAAGATATGTGAACACAGTTCCAGTAACTCACACCCCTCTGATTCCTGAGGCTTTCAGACCAGCCTTTTCAATAGGTTTTTCTCAGCAGAAAATCTGGATTTAAGCCTAGAAAATAAATTTAGTATCGGAATTATGAATGACAAAGCCAAGGATCACTGCATCAGTAGAAGATTTACAAGACAGTTTGCCTATGGAGAAAGTGTGTTGACAAAAGAGGAGAAGGGCAACAGGCACAGTTCATAATCTGCAGCTTCTGTGTGAGTTTAAAGGCTAGTCAAGGTAAGGCTTAGGCTAAGTTTCTTCTACAGACACTTCTCAATGGTGACTGAAAGAATCTAAATTAGGCTCCAGCTCTGAATTACCTTCAGAAGATATTCACTTCACCCCAAACCACAGCTGGAGATGTGGGAGACTATCCTAAAACTTACCCCTGGGGCACGACTCCTAAGTTTGGTAGTTGTAATCATCTCCAGTAGTTTCAGTCAGTCTTCATGCATGCTTTCCTTGGATCTGCAGCCAACCTACAGACAGCAGTTCTTTTTCTAATATGGGGAAGGAAACTATTTTTTGGCTTAGCAATTTGGACCCATTTATTTCAACACTGTTCATCATCTGTCTTGCTACCTAGGAAAAAGTGGAATTCCATGAAATGGAACTTCATTAAAAAAATCAGAATATTTTTTTCAGAACTAATCCTGGAGTGCATGCAATAGGAATTGCAAATCATCTCTTATGTGTCAGGAGATCTTGCCAAAATATTTTCAAAAATAATCATTTCATAGCGCCCGATTAAGTAACACAGTTTGAGCATCCCTTTCCAAACACATTGTGCCTTTTTAGGTAAATTTTTTCAGCCAACTAACTACTTTTCTGTCAAAAGCTCCTCAGCTCTTCCCGGTAACTTCTCTACATAAAATCATCCAATCTCCCTTCACTGGGCACAGGTGCTTATTTGGCACGTACCAACTCTACCAATACGTCTGCATGACACAATACAGTGCCACACAGACAAACCCAAACCATTTCCAAAGTAACTAGAGAGGGATATGGAGATGCATTAGTTCTTTACATAAGACTAAGGCATCCAGCCCTGCAAATGTCCTAACCATTCTGCACTAGGCCTGACACTCTGGCTCTGGTTCCCAAAGGATAGTATTCATTATATTTTGCTGCATACATACCCTCTCCCATCTAGGTTTCAAAGCAATGTTTTTTCTTGTATGGAGACAAAACAGGTACCAACTACTAGAATTCTGAAAAAAATATTAGGCCAATATTTATTTAGAGAAAGAGTTGAGTATGAGACAACAAATCCCATGCACACAGCACACAGTCAAATGTGGCACCTGATTTCTCTATGCCCTAGAGAGATGAACGCTTCTTCCCTTTCCACATTTAGAGGCTTAGATGAGGGAGCCAGGCAGTGACACTATACTTGGAGCTGTGCTGCAAGAAGGAAATGTGACTGTGAGGCATAAATTAACACTAGAGTGAATAACATTAAATCATACTAAGAAACACTAACTTTAGCAGGCTGAAAGTTTAAGGGTGACATTTAATCTAAGCTGGGAAGCTCCCTCTTCCATGAGGATAGCTGGGTTCCTTAGAGCCTAATAGTTACGCCAAAGTAAGTTTCTAAAGTAAATGGAATGAATCATTGCCCATCTCCAATCAGTTAGAAAAAAAAAAGGCTGGAAACTGCTGAAGCTGGTAGAAGGTCTCTAGGAGGGAGAAGTTACACAAGATGGACATATGGAGGGAGACAGGGTCCACAGATCCCTTACTCTTCCCCAGTAAAGACTGCCACCTGTCTTTTCCCCTAAGACTCAAGGCAGAAAAATGTCTGCCTACAGGTTCTCTTCTGCACTGGAAAGCATCACATCCAAAGTCACTTCTTATTCAAAATCCTTTTACTGGTGCCACCTTCAGTCTTCTCTCAAGATGTGGACTGCACAATGATTTTTTTTTTTTCCACCTGATTTCTATTCCTCTCTGCTAAAATATTACAAGGCCATTAATCAAATATGAATTTAAATAAAAATCCTATTGCATTATCTTTTATTGTTGGCACTATTGCTCTGCTAATGCTGAATAATGTTAATGATGTGTTTGTGCGTAACCAAAGGATAAATTAAAAAACATCTCATGAATGGAACTTCTGTTTTCATATTGAGCCTAGGACAGATTTTACTGGAATAAGTATGGCCTGGTCTATTTTATTGCAAAATAATTCAAATTTTCTTTTTTATTTGCTAGAAACACTACTGATAAACAATTATTTTATGCAGAATACCAAACAAGCTATAGCCATATACATATCTACATAACACAGTTGTTCATACACTCATGAGGCAGGTAGAACATTTCTGCATATCAATCCTTTCGCAACTAATTTATACATTTTGAACAGGGGTGTTGCATTTTTCAATGCATAGTTTAATTCTAAGGACTGCCATCCTTTTGTATCAGTGCAATCAGCATTTTGCTAGTCTGGTCCTTCTACCTCTTTGCTTTCATCCACTTTGACATGCCTTTTGTGTTTCTGTTTGATCCTATTTGCACTGAGATCAATCACAAAATTCCTGCTGGGAGCAGAAGAGGATGCTATCTTTGTCATGTCTAAACCAAATATTTGCCATCATTCTTCCCTGTACAGCTGCTGCAGACATGCATCTGCTCTTCTCATCACTTTTAGATCACAGAATCACAGAATGACCTGAGTTGGGAGGGACCCACAGGGATCATCGAGTCCAACTCCTGTCCCTGCATAGGACAACACCAACATTCACACAACGTGTCCCAGTGCATTGCCCAAGTGCTTCTTGAAGATTGTCAGGCTTGGTACTGTGACTGCTTCCCTGGGGAGCTGTTCCAGTGCTCCACCACCCTCTGAGTGAAGAACCTTTTCCATGATGTCCAGCCTAAACTTCCCCTGACACATCTTCCTGCCATTCCCTTTGGTCCTATCATTGGTCACCGGAGAGGAGATCAGCGCCTGCTCCTCCTCCTCCCCTTATGAGGAAGCAGCAAATTGCTATGAGGTCCCCCATCAGGCTCTTCTTCTCCAGGCTGAACAGACCAAGTGACTTCAGCCATTCCTCATACGACTTCCCCTTTCACCAGCTTTGTGGCCTCCTCTGGAGACTCTCCAGTAACTTGATATCCTTTTTATACTGTGGTGCCCAAAACTGCACGCAGTACTCGAGGTGGGACCACACCTGTGAGGAGCAGAGCGGGACAATCACCTCCCTCCATCAGCTGGCAATGTCATGCTTGATGCAGCCCAGGACATGGTTGCCTGCAAGGGCACACTGTTGGCTCATGTTCAGGCCTTTCACTTTTTTAGGTCTTTACACCATTTAAAACAAAGAAGATGAATATAAACAAAAAAAATTCAAACACTTCTAAATTTTATTAATATCCTAGTATTTTTGAATAATTTCATTTCTAATCCCAATTCATATGTTCACAGCTGCACTATTGGTTTAGCTACACAAATCCCACAGGACAGAAGGTATATTTCTCCATGGTTTTCACAAGAGCTGAGCAAGTAAGGTTCAAGTTCACTAGATGTTTGTGGGTTTTCAGAATGAATAACGTTCACCCACTTACACAAATGCCTCAATATTGCTATAAAAAGATTCCCAACTTCAGTCCCTCAGATGAGAAAAACCAACTTGAAGATCTGCAGATTGTAAACTGGTCTATCTTGAAACTTTCTTTTAGTCAAACAGCTCCTTTGTTAGAATATTGTGATGATTCCTCTTGAGAAATAGATTTCTCATAATCTTCACACAGAGCAGAAAAAGAAAAAATCTTTTTTCCCTTTAATACCACCTCCCCAGTAAAAGGAAAGTAATTAACAATTATGTGTATTCTCACATCATTCTTACTGTCAAAGAAGTCATGGCACACATACGATTGCTCATCTCGCTAAACATACTTGCAAAATTACTTTAATAATGAATACTTGCCTCTGGATATAGTTTTTAATCCTTTTAAGATTGATGGTGGATGAAAGAGCAGCAAGGTAAATATCATTTTAATCAAAACAACTGTTGTAACTGATCTCTGCTATTCCACTATTGCCATCCCCTTCAGCAATATGGAAAACGAAAACTATTTCTTTGGTCTTTCCACATCTAAATTTCAAGAGCATCACTTCAATAAATTAAAATAGAAATCTCTTCATTTGCTGTTTTTTTTAATCAGCATTAACTCTTGTTGTAAAACAGATGCCACAGGAAAGATAACATTTTAAGATGCTGTTTCTGTTAAACTGGTAAATCAGCATCAAATTCACTGTTACTTGAAGTTCCAAAGTTTAACATACTTCTGAACATGGCGGTCTATTCGTGTGCATAGAAACAGCCCTATCTTTGAATTACATGCTCTTCTTGTTCCAAAGTTAATCCCAGGATTTCTACAGATGTCATTAGGTTTGCTTAGGCTGGGACTGTTGTCTCCAAACAAAAGTCAGAGAACCAGCCATGAAGTTGGTCTGTAGATAAGGAACTTGATGTGATTTGGGCCACTGGAGGACTTCCTAAAATACTGGAAGATCACCAATTGTACACCATTATCCCAAAGGGTAACAAGAAATATAGGGGTAATGTAATGCTCAGCAAAAACTTGGAATAATTTAGGAAGGAATTAAACAATCTTAAACCATAAGCAGAATTATTGCCTATCAAGATGGTCATATCAAAAAATGCTCGTTATCAAAATCAGTTTTACTTCTCTAATGACTTCCACAATTAGTAGATAAAAATAATTACATAGACATAATCTGTTTAAATCTTATTGCCTGTGATTTAATATTGTCTTCAGAAGGGAAAAAAAAAAAAACAGATTCAGAGGTGCACTCACAACTCATTCACAAAGTGCAAGAGCAGAAAATAAAGAAAGATAGAACTGAAAAATATTTTAAGAGGTCATTTAGTCCATTCCCTGCTAAAATGCTTCACTGTCCCAACTGTCTTTCACAAAAGGGGTGGGTTACTCCAGACACAGTGTACTTCCCTAGGAGGGACAGACAGATGAGTGGGCTAAAATGAGGACCACAATCCACAGGGAGCGTGTAGCTCTATATACCACTGTCCCATCAACATCACCTTTACCAATTACAAATATTCAAAGAGTCCAAGTCAGACACAGAAATTATTTTTTTCTAATGTGATAGAATTTAGGTTTTAAAAACAAATGATGGATTAATTTTACATACTTTCTAATTTGCTTTTGGGGTAAATTTGAGTGATGACTGAGTTTTTCACTGCAACCACCAAAACTAATACCCTCTTTTGGAGGATAATGACTTGTTTCCAGGAGCGAAGGCTTTGACCGAAAAACAAACCACTGCATAATAGGAAAACATAGTTCCTCAGAAAAGAGCTAGAAATTTTGAAACACAGTGCAGCTTTCCAGAAATAAGTGGGAAGTTGGAATTAAATAGATATTTTGCCACGTAACATGAAAGAAGACAAACACCATCTCACACTTCTCAGTACACATAGAGGAGAGCAGGTGTCACGTGGCAGCTGAGGGACTGAAACAGCTTCCTGAGTTTCAGGGCTGTCCAGCATTCAGAGCTGCTCCAAGTGTCACACATTCACCAGCAGTGTTAGACATGGGGATTTTCTAATACACATCCTGGCCCTCAGAAACTCAGGAACAAAGACGTGGACAAAGATAGCCAATATCTCAGAAACAAGGGTGTATATTAAGCTCTCATTTCTGTGCCTGGGGATGTCAGAAAGGGCTAGGAAAAAAACAAGCACAGAGACTTCAGGAGCTCGTGCTGAGACACATGAAATTTCTAAGCTTAGAAAAAGAAAACATTTGGTTGACCCTCTCCATCACTAACTGCATGTTCACATCCCTTTAAAAAAAAAAAGAAAAAGTCAAAATCTAACCTAAAGGTCTTTCTATCATCCCTGGCTTCTGACAACTTTTACTACAGCCTTTCTTCTACAACCTAAATGGAAAATGGGGTTTAACTGAAGCTACTGGATAGGGAGTACTGCATAACAGCAGGGGGAGGGGTCACAATTGTCACCATCCAGCAACCCTATAGCGCTGAGCTTCATACAAGTTCACCGCCTGGAATATCTAGGAAGAGGGCAGTCACTGAACTATTACATGGTGTTTGCGCGCGGTGGAGTTTAATTTGGTTTTACTGCCACATGCAGCTTGTGCGAGATGTTAATGACAGGTGTCTGCAATTCAATGTTTTCAACAACAATCTATTAGTTTGGATAGAAACTTTTTGGAGTATAAGGCATTTTATTCATGAGAATATATTTACATAAAGGAGAAATAGCATCAAAATGCAACCACGCTGTTTTCATGACCAAGCTGTGGGGTCTTCCACCTATTTAAAATTTTAGCACTTTTTTAGAGCTCTCAGCAGTGCTAGTGACTAAAACACTGGAAAATGGCTCCTAGGACATAAAAAGGGTGAGGGAAGACAAGGAAGACAGGTGTTGTTCCTCCATGCATAGTAGCACTTATTCCCATTGTGGGATGCAGTCTGCAGATACAGGGCTACTACTTGCCTTCCTTATCGCTACCATTTACATTAGGACATTATCCCGTTCTGTAAACAAAGCATATTTAAACACAAAACATGCTGGAAATACGTACAAAGCACTGTGCATCAATGTTTCTTGCCACCTCAAAGTGATCTCCAGAACCAATGGGAGGTATCGCTGGCACTAGAGAGCCCATACAGAGGGTTCTGAAAACTTCATGCTTCCCTGACCCATTTTCAGATGGAAAGGCTTGGGTATTGCACAGGGTGAGCTTTTCACATCATAGGCAGCTCTTTACCTTGTGAGCAGCAGGAGGTCTGATTTCTAAGCATGCAGCATCTTGGTTGAGCCAGGTACCACAAAACCTTTCCAGCAGACAGAGGAGGAGATGTGAGCCATCCTCACACACACCTGCCAAGCAGTCACATGATTCACTCAGAGCAGACACTTGAACTGAAATGGATGACACAGAAAAGATGGCTTCAGCATCACTCAGGTGCTGAACAAATACAGCATAAGAAGGAAAACCAACACCAGCTAACTCAGGAGGCTGGAGAATGCAGAGAGAATCTTGTTCGAACAGTATGACAGCAGGAGGGCAATTGCTGAGGAACAAGTGGAGCAGACAACAATGGGCGGTTACCTCCTCAGCCCGTCTAGCATCACCAGCTGCTGTTTACAAGTCAGCCCCTACTGTGGGTCCTGCCATGCCAATGCACCTGGAAAACAGAGGATCCTTTTTACATCATCATGTGCAAGACCAACACAAAGAAATGCAGAATACCCTCCTAACTCTGTACTTATAAAACCACCTCCCTTCAAATAAAAGGAATCATCTCTTTCTTTAAGCTTCTTATAGCTTCTGTTATAAAAAAGAATACTGGAAAGAAAGCCATAATATGAAGTTGTCTAAACGGAGATACGATTTTATCTTGAATGATACATGAGGTGAACACTAATAACATCTCGAGAGTTTTAATTCTAGTCAAACCAAAATCATAATTAATTACTTTAGAAGACTGCTAAATGCCCATAGCACTGGAAAGTCTATGGGAACTGCTTCAGTGCTTCTGTGCTGTAAGACTTAAATACAAAATCTTAAACATGTAAATGATTAACCAGGTCTCATCAGCTCTCTGTGGAGTGCCAGGCTTCTCAAAGGTTTTCCTATGAAGCCTCACTCTCCCAGCATGAAAATACACACAAACACACTGCTAGCATAATGTGGCTGCCACAGAATTGATTTTAAAAAGCAGCGTGCAACACGGTTCATTAGAAAATACCAGGAGATCATGGGGAAAAAAATCAACCCCGGTTCAAGCCACTAATGTCAGCGAGTTCTTGATGAAACGTTTGCTGAAACTATCAACTATCAATTACTGAGACAGAAATAGTGTAGAAAGAAACTGCCTTTAAATAACAGACTGTTGATGTGTTTAAAACTGTTCCTTACTTTTCCATGGGACAGAGCGTCTTCAACAGGTTTATATACAATTTACCCCGTATTTCCTATGGGGTCCTGGAGTTTCTTTAGAAACTGACATTGATCACTTTTCACGCTGTACTCCCAGTTAAATAAAAGGCCTTAAAGGTATAGAAGGGTTGGCAAGAAATATGTCTAACAACTCCCCTTCAAGGAAAAGCTTGTTTAACCAAGAACTGCAAGCAAAAGACTGAGATGCATGCAGACAGTGCGGAGTTGCTCAGGCACTAACTCACGTTCGTTGCAGGTTCAGCCTCTCGTAAAACCTCTTAAGATTTAGGACTGTTACTGAGATTTTTTGAAATACCACGTTAGCTTTTCCCACCAGCTTGTCTCCCCAAGTCTCACTTTCTATAGACAAAGCAGGAGATGCTGTGAACGAGCAGATCTATCCCAGCCACTCACAATGCTACCCACTGCTCAGTTCTGTCTCCATGCAGGAGGTGGCACCTGGCTCCAAACCCATGTTCTGGCCTCTCACCAGAGCACTGCCTTGGGACTACTGAACACAGCACAAAATAGATTAACAGAACTCATTTTTCTTGCCATCACGTAGGTTCTATCATGCATAATTTGAAACTATTATATGAAACAAAGACCAACTATTATGCAAAAGAAAGAAAAAAACTTAAGGCTTAAATTTAAACCTGTAGACAATAACCAAGAAATCAGACTGACTATACAGGATGGATAACCTTAGAAGTATAATGCCTGCATTCACTTCTTTGAGTTACATCTTGCTGTAATAACCTGGTAAACCAAAATAGGAAATAGAGACTGACAAATTAACAGGTTATTTAATATTAAATTAACTGATAATTAGTATGATAACTGCTTGTTTACAGACACTGCATCTTTTTATAAGCAAGTTTTTTGAATTTTCAGAATAGATAGTATTTCCAACCCTAGACAGTTCTCTTTCATCATTTAACAGAAAGGCAAAGTGCCTTGGAGCACAAGAGCAGGAAACCAGCAATACAGAACTCCCTCTCAGAAGACATTTAAATTTTATGTAATAAGCAAGGCCTATGACAAAAGTACGTGTAATGTAATGTAATTGTATCATTTCTCAAAGTTTTACATAATGACTTTCTGTTTCTCAACAGTACTTCATTATTGGGAACAGGAGAATGTAATTGTTCTCTGGGTGCTGCTGTTAGCTCCTAAGGGCACAATCAATCCTGCCGAGACATATAATTCATGCACTGTTTGCTTCTGATACAGCTACATTTACGAAAGCAATGCAGTGATTAGATTCCTCCAGAATAAATGTGTCTATAAATCCCTGTGCTGCAAATATTACTAACAGCTACATCCAGTAAAGGACTTGGGGCAGTGGCATGAGGCAGAACTAGCAGACCTCTAACCAAACTATCATTTAAAAAAAAAAAAAAAAAAAAAAAAAACCAAAAAAACCTTTCAATTATTGCTTAACCCTGCACATATTTACAGTCACAAGGCATCCACCTATTTAACTCTTGTCCATTTGGTACCTGAGGTGTTGCTCTGGTTCTTGCTCAGCAGGAACTGTCTGAGCTTCTCAAACCCATTTCCAACCTGTGGGAAACCAGAGTCATGACATTAAGCATCCCTCTGCAACATTTTTTGAAAGATTGAATCTGATAGGAATTCAACACAGCATGAGCAGAATTAGATGCCTTCACAAAAAGCAACCAAGGACACTCATAAAAAACACTGGCTATTTTAGCAGTTAATGGGTGCTCACAGAGGAGATCGTTCTTTGTAGTGCCTGAAACCAGAGGAGAACAGTGCCTTTAGCCACCTCAAGCTAAACATGCTCGTAAGTAATGAGCCAGGTTTAGCACCTAGCAATTACACAAACTGAACAAAGGGTAAGATTCAACTCTCAAAATTAAGACATCTACATCAGAGCTACCTGAACAAAGATGAGTAGTTTAGGGCATACCTCATCTCATTTAAGGAATGTACCCAAAAAATCACCATGTGCATCACTCCTCAGGATTGCTTTTTCCCACACTGACTATAAAGCCAACCATAAAAAGTTACATCAAATAAAATGTATGCACTGCAGACTGCTAAAGTTAGCTGAAATCAGTCTTGTACCAAGCATTTATTAATAATTTAACTAAGTGGAAACATGGATAAAAGTGAGTCAGTGCATTGTTTTCATATTATTTGTTACCATTGGACTGTGTACACGGCAGAAAGATGAAACAGAGACTAAAAAGACATAAATTTTTCCTAACCATGGAGAAAGTCATATTTATGTATGTCCTCCTATGCAATAATAGCATATTGATTTCCATCAGTTTCACATAGATCATTAATATAAAGAAACTAAATTCTGAAGTCAATATTTTTTAAAAAAATAAAAAGAGAGAAACAGTTGGAGCTTTGATAAACCCATAGGACTTCTGTGATAGTCCAAAGTGATTTTCACACAGGGCTCTGTAAACACTACAGTTTTTATTTTGTTCTATGAATACTGTCAGGTAACCTTCTCAGGACACAAATATAATCAGTTTGTTTCAGTAAATTTCTAGATCTTGAAGAAGTCCAGTCTTGAAGAAAACTGCTATTTTTTACCTTCCAGAATAAAAAGCCTGATTCTCAGAGCTTTCTAACCATTTGCAACCAAAGTGAACAGTGCTTACAACTGTACTGAGTTGCTCTTTCTACAATGGTCTGTTTCTATCGTGTACAAAATTTAAGGAAAGACCACCTGTATGAAGACAAATTTCCAGTGTTCTTGCAGCATCTAGTAGCATCGAAGCTCAATCCCACTTTTGAAGAATTGAAACCTAAATTTCCTGTAGGACTACATAGCAATTTTTACACTTTAAAAGCAAATGAGAACTACACATCTACTTTTAAAAAACAATGTCATTATCCTGTACATCACCCCTTGTCTCTATTTTGGAATATGTCCTCATCGCTGATCCAGCATCACTAATTGTCTTCTGAGTGTTCAATTAACTGGTACCTCAGAGAGGCACATATTGTAATTTTCCTGCAAATGACCCATTTAAGGGGAGCCAAAGATGATAATTATCACACTGTCATACAGAAAAAAAGACAAGAGCAACAACAAATATCAAGAGAAATGGTCGGTAAATCCCCAGCTGGGTTTTGCAGTCCTCATTAGAAGAAATAAAGATAAGAAGTAATCCTTAAAAGAAATCCTTGAAAGAAAGCAGGACTCAGAGACTGGCACTCACAGTTCATCTGCTTCGTCTCTGCTTTTTCCCTGAGCATAAGCCAGCTGCGTTATAACTAACATTAACTGTGTTGCCTGTGGTCTTTTTTAATTACTCTTATTTTAACTTTCATCTTTTCATTACCTACTTTCCCATATTAACCACAGCTTGGTACCTATGTTTTTTGCTTTCACCTGCTAGTTCATCTTAAATTTTGTTTTGTTAATTTTTCTTTTTCCTGCTTCATCCTAGCACAACCTTGTATAGGTGTGAACTCTTACATATCCTAAGTGATCTCTCCAGCAAGAGCAGAATCTCATTGCATGGCAGAGGCAGATTTGCCATGAATGGAGGTAAGGGGAGACATCAGCAACAAGGATGAGCCTGTGGGCTTCAGGTGAGAGCTTTACATCCCCTCAGAAAGCAGGACTGGATGACTGAGTTTGAGGAGGGGATAAGCTAAGAGAGCTAGTCCTACCTCCCAGGGCATAGGCAGAGCAGTTATCTTGCCTGTCCATCATCAGACAAGATCTTCTCTTTTCGCTTGTTCTTCCTTTGCTTTTCCGGCTCCCTGAGCATTCATCTTCAGCTGAATTTCTTCAATAGGATCCCCAAGGACATTAGTCGTTCCCTCATCACAGCTGTCTGGTGCTACACTAAACTTCACTCTGTTTCCCACATATGTGCCCATGCCCAGCACCACCCTGGGTCCCAAACCAGCCCATGCAGGGGTAGGTAGGGTATATGAGGAAATATATAGCTGGTCCCCATGCCACTTGGGAACTAACTGGGCATGAGGCATCTGAGGAGCCAACACAGCCAGGTCAGGTGGCCATTTCACAGGAGGGTGGGATGCTCAGGTGCAGCTTTTGATGCTATTATGGCCCCGAGGCACACCAAGACTTTCCCCCTTTTTCTTTTTGATGTCTCACAGATGCAGCCATAAACTACTCCTAGATCCAATCATTGTCAGTGGCACATTCTCCAAAATTACCCAAGAAGGACAGCTTAATATATTTGATTCCCAGTTTGACAGATTGGGCCCACTCAAAGCTCTGAGCAGTATGCATACTTATGTTGACAGTAACCACCCAGGAGTAAAAATACAAGGACACTCACATAGCACTTGGTAATCAAATGAAGATAATAATTTACCGCACTCAATGGACAAAAAAATTAAAAATGTCAGGGCAGGACTTGTAATCCCTCAAGTCATATTCATACTCTCAACCCTCTCACAAACCCAGCCACAGAAAGGCTAATTGCGCTGTGCTTGCCCAGATTAATGTGTTGCAACCTCAGGCAGCACTCTGAAGATTTAACCTGTGAGCTCTCAGGCAATAATTGTCATTCCCCTGAAGGAAGGGGAAAAGTCACACTGGCTTCTGCAGTCCTTCCACTATCAGCAACACACAGCAGCTCCAGTACCACAGCAGATTCAGTCAGGGTCTTTAATACAAATAGGAACTACAAAAAGACATAACACTATGTCAGCCTTCCCTGTGCCTCCATAATCTAGGACTGCAGCCTGAAGGAAGCTGAGGGGTGAAACAGATCAACTAGAGCTGGCTTGGCCTTGAAGGAAGTAGGCTGGGAGTCCTCCCAGGGTCCCTTCTGTCCCTGTTTCCTGATTGCTGACTGGCCAAGGTAGAGCAACTCCTAAATGCATTCCTAGCTTCACACTCTAACCTTTTAAAAAATCCAATTTAAACCACATCAGAAAATAGTCTTAGCCTCCCTTCCTACTGGAGGATATCCCCCACTTTAAAAAGAAGAGAAGATCTATTCGCTTAGCACTTAGAAGACATTCCTAAGCCAAGTTCAGACACTATATGAGTTGCACTGTTTCCTTAAAAAAGTTATATCGTTGGTGCATTTCACTAAAGCTTGCTATTACTTTTCGTTTTCACAGGGATTTTTTTATTTCTGGATCTCAAGGCCCTTGGCAAAAGTAAATAACTGCAAAATAAACCTTTGAAGAAGCGCAGTTCTAGCAGCTATGTGTTGTATGAGAAATTGATTATGAATATATAATTTAAGGCTTCAAGGAAAATTTTAAAGCCAGGTATAAATTAAGGACCTAATACTGCTTTCACTGAAGTCTGTTAGAACATGACTGGACTCTAAATGACCACTGGAAGTTACTATTTCCCCACAGAAATTCAATGAGTCCAGTAATATGCTAATTCTTTTCAAATATTAAAGGCAGGCATCCTTAATATCAGTGGCTACAAATTGCTTTCACATATGGCAAGCTGTGTTGAGTGTTTCAAAGTGGCAGAAAGCAGGGGGCAGGGGAATGGTATTTGATTGTGCAAGCACAGAAATGCATTTGGAGAAAGATTTCTTGTTGCTAATTAATAGTAATTGCTATTAATATATATATTACCCCAGGACATGGAAACCCAACATTTACTAAGTTTCTGCTGCGTGAAGTGCTCTACATATTGGAAATGCTACCCTAGCCACACACAGCCTTAGTGAAGAGACAACAGACAGTTTCATGCAGATAAGAAGCCATCAGACAGTATTGATTGGCGTGATAGACAACAGCATCCACACACCAGCAGCCTCATCGTCCCCATATCCTGGTAGAAATTACAGACACGGAGAGCTATTTCAAAGGAAAAGCCAAAGGGGGATAATAAAGCTGGTTTGCATATGTTTGCAAAAGTTGCTCTGCAGTGCATGGAGCTTTATTAGTGTACCCTTAAAAAATGGTGAGCAGGTAATTTTGACTTTCCGGGGCAACTAGAGGCAGAAACCAACATCATTAGTAGGAATGAGAAATGCCAAACGGGCTATTATGACTGATTAACTCTGTTTTCAGGTGTTAGTCACTGTGGGCACCTTGTACTACTGCTTTAATATGACAGTTCACCTAAGAGGTTGTGAGAAGGTGGTTATTTTAGGATAGATGTAGTATCACTCTCCTTTGCCTATGTTACTTCTATTCAGAGCTTGCTCGGATTTTTCTGTGCAGCACTGGAGAGCTTTAGGAACATGCTGAAAATGGGGGATAATTGCCTTTTCTGTCTCGCTTGTTTGAAGGCAAGCTCTGGGGGGCAGGTGCTCCCCTTATCTACGTGTGCAACACTTGTATGACAGATCTGGACGGGGGGCCTTAGAAATTCTTTCAGAACAAGTAGTAAAAACAATAATAAGGTGACTCTACCTCTCAAAATACCTTCAAAGAGTAGACATGGACCATAATATTATAGTCATGTCAGGAAGAGACTAATGGCGGTTTATCCACAAGAACCTGATCTTCTTCCTCACTACTGGCAGTCAGAGGTGCCTAATGGCATGTTAGAGGCAGGACAACAAGAGAAGATCAATTTGACATAAAAATAAAAAAAAAAAAACTACCCAGTGGTGTGCAGAGAAAGCATTCAGTCAAGCACAGGGGAAGCAGATGCTTTGTCATCTGTAAGGCTCTGTAAAATACCACAATCTGAAAAGAATAAAAGAATTTTAAAAATAGCACTCCATTTTCCCTTCTTTAAAGATTTGTCACCCCCATCATTTTCTCTTCTATTAAATTCTTCTCACCATCAAAGCCTTTTAACTTCAATATTAAAGTGACATATCACCTTTTTTTCCTCTTCCCTTTTATTTGGGGGAGTGGGAAGGGATTTGAATGTTTTCTTTCATTGTTGGATTTATTTTCTTCAGCCTAAATCTGGTTTTGAGTTTGTAAGCAGGTTTAGAAGCTCTGTTAGATATTCAACATCATTCTGTTTATTTAATAATAATAAAAAAACCCCTGTGATTTAAATCTTTGTCATACAGTGCAAGGGCATTAACATACTCTTCTCAGCTGTTTCATTGAAAGCCTTTCTGCAGGTAAAGCAGGACGAGGTACAAGAGGAAGTTCAGCTTCCAAGGTGTTGGGTCTGGTTGTCTCCCATATACCTTCCTCCGGCAAGGACTGGCATCCTCGGTTTAGTAGTAGGACATAGAGTCTTTCTCCTTCCAGTTGTCACTTTGAATCTGAGTGAGTTTGGCAGTAGATAGTAATCACTGCCTTCTTAACAGGTACTGGATAAACTTCGCAGGCCTGACTGTCATTGGTATGAGCCATTTTGTAACCCTTCTCCAAGATCTGAGTGGAAACAGTAGTAAGTAGGTTCACATTTAAGGGTAAGTCATTGCTAGAGCACCATTCAAGTCCTCACCCAGAAATCAGTGAAAATTATCCTGATGCAATGAGCAATGCGAATGACTCGGTGAGCAAACTGTCCCCACTGGCAAGCACAAAACAAATGGCTTAGCAAGGAATATTTTTATTAGTGGTAGAAAAACAAATTGCCTCTAAAAACCAGAAAAATAGGGTAACAATAAGTAATTCTCAAAGCATAATCATAATTTATGATCTCTTCTTCCAGGGAGAGAACAGTCATACCGCTCCCCTTCTGTGCTGTGTTCACTAACGGTGCAAGATTTTGCAGCCCTTCAACACCCTGTCTCAGCTAAGCAGGCTGACTGCAGGTGGCCCTCGGCTCTTCCCCATCTATTCTATAGCCCACCACCTCCATCAGTCCTTTCTTTTCCATGGCCATGCACGTGTGTTACCTACACAGCATGGGGACATCTCTCCTCCTGGCTTCCTGGGTGGTGCAGAGGAAGCAGCCAGAAGACGTCCGTTCCGCCTGCTGCTTTTTCACCAGCCTGTGAAAGAAAGATGTTACCCAGCTCCAAGAGCAAAGACAGCTAGCAAATGGCCCTCAGAGTAGCAGGATGTGCTGATGGCTTTCCCATGTCTCAAGAAAAGTGACTTCTGGGAGAGAGACAAGGAGGAAGCAGGCGGGGGTGAAGGGAGGAATGTGGGAGTCAGTCCCCTGGCAGGAGTGAGAACAAACAATCATGTCCAGATGCCCAAGCAGAGTCACGATGCTGAATCTTGAAAGGAAACAAGAAAATTCAATTAGTGTCATACTTTTTCTTTTTTGCAGGTCTGGGAGCTCCCAGGGGGTGAAAATGCAGCCTACAAAAAGCCTAGACAATATTGTGTTTTATCAAGGGCAGAATAAAAAAGAATGTAAGGATTCCTTGTTTCCAATGAGAAAATCATTCCTGCCTTGTACTGCAAGTACATCTCAACAAAGTACACTGCGACTGATAAAAGCTCATGCAAAATTCTGAAGGAATGATTCCCAAGATCCTCAAACATTACCTTCATAGGACTCAGTTATATGTCTTTGCTGCAGAGAAATGTAAGGGTGATAGGGACAGGACTGGCGAGTTCTGAACCAGCTCTTCTAACACTAAAGAGTTCTCTAGAGCAAACAGCATCATTACCAATAAAAATGACATTTCATTTACCGCAGGTTTTGTAAGAATGCCTATTTTGTTAACAGAAATGTGCTGTTGATTGGAAAAGCCAGCAGTTTTCAAAGTAGTGACCTGGCCTCCATATCTAGCATTGGCTTTCCCCCTTCATTTAGCTGCCTTGGTAGCAAAAACTGATTTAACTAAATTACTGCAGTTGTTCAGGCAGACACAGTTACATCAATATAAAGGTGGTATCAACTAATACATCAACATAGTGGTCATACAGATTTAAATACCTTTATACTTCTCTGACAATCACTGAATAGAGGCAAGCCTTCTGAATAAACAATAGCCATAGTAAGCATCAACAGCAGTTGGTAAACTTTTATATCAGCTTGGCTTGATTGCTAAAGTTGAGATTAAAAATGTCCTGCGGGCTACTAACAACCAGAAAAGTTTTTAAGGTAAAAAGCAGTATTTTGCTGGTGGATTTATTTTGACTCTAGAGCTAGACAAATTTCAGACAGCATACACTGACAAAATGACACATTCAGCAGTTCCACTTTGACTGCAGCCATTACAGTATTGCTTCATCCTGACCCTCTTCCTCTAGAGATAATTTAATTTTTTTTCCAAGCAGAAGACAAAAAGAGTGTGTCTGCCTTTTTGTTCCACCTTTGGGCAGCACTAGGGCAGTGGGGTGTTGACTTACAATGATGTGAAATAACCAATAAATAGGTGGATATATTACTGCAGAGCTGGCAATTATCAGTTGATAATGAAACTGTCAAGGGTTATCTAATAGAGAAACATGTCTGGCCATGCAGAGTCCCAGGTAATCCATAACTTTTTATTACCTTGTCACCAAGTAGTTTAACATGTATTCAATAACAGATTACACTTAGCTCATAATAGAGAGGCCATATGAAAAAGCATTCTTCAAAAATTTACTATTGAAATTTTTATAACATCTTGATAAATTATGCAGTAAATTTGGTCATATTTTCTTAAAACCGACAGCAGTGGCTGTTTGAAGCTCTGAGCATGCAGTAACAGTTCCGATAAAGATGAAAGGGGAAGCAGGGAGCACCACTCACCCATTTAAAAGAATGTTCTTCTTAATTGCAATCAAAGCCATCAAAGAATTCATTGTAGAGGAGGTGAGAAATTCTTCAATTAATGGTTCCCACCTACCCAGTGAGAAATTTTAACCTGCTAAAAATTTTTGTAGAATAGACTTAGTCCTGATAGATTTCTTTATATTTTAAAAAGACACGTTTTCAAATTATTTTATTTGAGGAAAAAAAATGTAATTTGTGTATTCAAAGTATACATATACTTTCACCTGAGTTTTGTGCTCCAAAGACTTTTAATCACAAATATTTCTGAGATTTAAATTCTGCATTGTAACCAAAAAGGATTTTTTTGACAGAAAAATTATTACAATTTCAGAAGATAGTGAAATTATCCCATCTAATATTTCTTACCAGCTTCGAACGTGTTATTTACCTTTTCTTCCACTAGCATACTGCCTGCTTCCTTGTGATGGTGTGCTTTACCCTCCTCCAACCTGACCTTTTCCTGTAACCCTGCTCAAGCAATAACCATCAGTGGAGGTGGTGATGAATGCATCTGGTTGTGATGGCTGCATCCAACTTAAAGCGGATTAAGGAAAGACGGATAGAAACACAACAGCCAAGACTTAATTTACGGATGGTAATGTGCCCACCTGGTTAGAGTACTGGTACTTCTGACTCAAGCCAAATTTGGAGGAAACTGGCAACTTCAGTAAGTATGAAAAGAGGACTATGAGTCATAGTCCATCAATAGCGAGTAGCTCAAGAGCCTTTTGAGCTCCCCTGCGTGGCACTGGGCTGCATGCTGTCACCCTCGAGCAGGGACACCACTCAAGATTACTCCTAGAAGTTGAGAGAACCCTTATCACATCAGATACTCAGCAAGTGAATTGGCAGTAAGTGCACTAAAAACTTTGTAACCAAGTAACTAAGTGATACAAAGGATTGATTGTGCCTATATAATCCTTTGGACATAGTTGTCCAATTCTTGTACTAGGATTGGATCCAACCATGCCTAGACTCCTCTCAAGGAGTTAGAAAGCAAGGGGGTCCTTCCTGAACCTCATGACTCAGCCAGAGAGGCTTCCCGACAGTTTTGTCTGCCCCCTATCCTCTATGAGTAAATAATCAAGTGTACCTTGCCATTGAATCTTGCTAAACCACTGTCACATTTACTATGAAACTTTGTTAAATCCCTAGTTTATATCAATAAACATATTACTGCTTCTCTCTTACGACTCAGGTGCATCACTCCATCTTTGCCATTCCTGTCTCTATCTGTCCGCTCTATGTCTATATCTCTATGTCTATATCTCTATGTCTGCTAAAAAAGCTCAGTTACAAAAAAATACCTGCGAGAATTCAAAAATCTAAGTGAAAGATAAACCTAGCTCATTAATAAGCTGCTATGGCAGGAGAAGTCACCCCGCTCCCCTTGATGAATAATTTCCATGGGCAATGTACTGTGAACTTACCATAAATATCTTCAGGCAGAAGAAAGTAACTACATTTTGCAGCATTTTAAAGCCACAAAACTATACAAAAACTGTAGATATTAAATGTTATTGGTTCTACTAAATCTGAGATCATGCAGGCTGGAATTCTGTCCAGTGAGAACCAGAGAGCTGTGTCTCCATAACTCTGAGACAGTACAGCTTTACTGCCACCTTTTTCCAAAGTACAAGTTGGGGACTTATTAAAGCAAGTGCATAAAATCATAACTTACTTCACTTACTTATAAAGGAATAAAACAAGTCTTATTATTTAATATGTTCTGCCATTTGGAAGGACACTGGCAAAGAGTAGATTTTAATCTGGATTTTCCAGAAAGAAGGTATCTACTTGACCTCTTTTGATACATCTCTCAGTAGAAATAAACTTTATGTCAACAAAATCACTTATTTTTATCTTCAAATGATGTCTTGAAAAAGATGTAATGTTAAAGGCTTGTTTCATAGCTGAGAGAGGAAAAAGATAAAAAAGAATGGGACTATTATTCATACTCAATCTGAGTCTATCTAACCATTACCTTCGTCTCTGGCTTTCAGTGCTATGAACAATAAAATTCAGAAGGTCAATTCTGATTTCAGTTGGGAACCTCAGCCTTGTTATGGCTGGTTATCTCAGTCTCACAATCCATTTAATACAACTTAATCCATTAGTAGTTATTTTAAGTTATTTTATTTTTAGCTAAACCACAATCCATCATACTTGAGAAGCTGTGGCAATCTGGTGAAGTTTCCACTGTCTCAAAAAGGGGGAAAATAGCCCACTTTTTAAAAAAGGGAAAAAAATCTCATGAAGTTCAACAAAACCAAGTGCAATATCTTAGGCATGGATAGGAGCAATCCCCAGTATCAATACAGGCTGAGGGATGAAGGAATGAAGAGTAGTCTTGCCAGGAAGGATTTGGGGGGATTGGTGGATGAAAAGAGGAACACAAGCTGACAGTGTGCACTCACAGCTCAGAAAGTCAACTGTATCCTGGGCTGCATAAAAAGAAGCATGGTCAGCAGGTTGAGGGAGGTGATTCTCACCCTCTTCTCTGCTCTGCGGAGATGCCACCTACAGAACTGCAACCAGCCCTGGAACCCTCAACACAGCAAAGATGTGGACCTGTTGGAGTAAGTACAGAAGAAGGCTATAAAAATGATCAAAAGGATGGAACACTTCTCATCTGAAGACAGGCTGAGGGAGTTGGGCTCCACTACCCAAAAGAGAGCCTAAAAGAAATGTGGAGAGGGACTTTTTAAAAGGGCATGTAGTGATAGGACAAGAAGTTATGGCTTGAAGCTGAAAGAGGGTAGATTTAGATTAGATATGTCTCCTTTGCTCAGAAAGACAGGCTAAAATGAAAACCTGTCCTTAAACCAAAAGTTGAAAACAACTGTTGTTTGCAGGGTTAAATGGAGAAGGGGAGAGAAAAAAATGAGACAAACAAGGAAGAGGCACTATGCATGAAATCATTAAGAAGGAATTCTAAAGAGATTGATAGAGATTCAATCAGATACAGATATGGAAAAAGGGAAGTAAATTTTGAGAAGACAAAGGTTGCAATAGGAGAGTGAGAGCGTGATGGGGAAGGTGAGCTTGCTGATAAGAAGGTCAGAACCCTGTCAGGCCATCTTTGTCACAGCCTCCGTCACCTCACCTCTCTTCTGATTTTAACTTCAGTGCTACATAGAGGCTGCAAATTCATTAACATCCAGAAAATGCAGCTCACAGACGTCACTATAGGGAACCCAATGTGGGCCACAAAATTGCCCAAGGACAGAACTACACTCAAAATCAAGGAGATTTTGAAAGGGAATGAAGAGGTTGTTTATTTGGTTTTCCTCGTTTTCCCACTCGGCATCTTCCATCTCATGCTGCGTTTGATTTGTTTATGGGATGGAGGGTGACTTACATGGCAGAAAAAGAGATAATGGAGGGAAATCATTTGGTTTGTTAAAACTTACAGAGCAGAAGTAGTGTTCCTGTGGAAGCAGAGAGCTGCTTAGCTGCTGTGTCACAATGCACCATGGGAGGATGCTGACAGGGGATGGCCAGAAAACAGTGAGGGAAGATCTTGCTCTGTGCCTGAGTGTTGGAAAAGAGGAAAAGCCCTACATCAAATGGAAAAAACACACTGCTGTGAGAAAAACAATTCCTTGGAAATGACAGCAGGAGTCTGCTTTCTGACAGTTTGAAAGCAAAACTCTGCCACATCCACCTCAGAAATGGTTTGAATCGCATTTGCTGAGAGAGAAGAAAGGAGCTGCAGGCACAATAGGTGCTGCTTATCCCTAAGCTCTTCTGTGAGTCATCTGTCAGTACAATTTTCATCTGAATGATTCGCAGAAAACTTCTGAAGCTCACTAAGCAAAAAAATATGAGAAGAGGCAATGGCATTTGCTATTTAAATAACAGCGCTTTGTCTTTGAGCTATTCCATGCAAGAAGAGACCGAGAGGGCTGTCTGCCTTCACTTGCCAATAGACTTATGAGGGAAGAAAGTAACTTAACAGTTTTTATGACCATATATTATTTGGGGTAATGGACTTTATACACAGGTTATAAGTGTGTTTCAATGCTACCACTGCTCACAGTGTAGGTAAAAGTGCTGACTCTCCAGGCTGTGGTGCTCCAACGTTTCTGTTTACTGCACTGTGCTTACCTGTGGTTTTTGTGCTTGCAGCAGAGCAAAGGAGAAGGTTGCATAGGATTGGTAAGTGACTGACTTAAATCTAGCTTCTGTTAGTGTCTGTCTGCTGGCCTGTATGAAATTAACTTACCCCCATAACATTTTAATAAGCAAAAGCTTTGCCCAGCCCTGAGGCTTGGCAAGCTGCTGCAGAACTTGCACCTCCTCAGTCCTCTGCTCGCCACAACTGGCGGCACTGATCTCCTCAGGTCACTCCCCTGACTGCAGCCTGCCCTACATATTCCTGAAAAAAACACTTCCAGGACATGCTGAGCAGGGAAATTATATTTCACAGCCATGTCTCATTTACACTCAACACTTCTCCAGAAAACATGAGGCAACTTCTGGAAGAGCGAACCCTTTGTGTGGTTGAGTGTATGGTAAATCTCTCAAGCTTAAATTTCATCCTGCTCCCAGTGCTGTAGGTCTCTGAACTTCATCAGAAAAGATGCTTATTAATGATTCAGCTCTGGGAACTCCAACTGATTTAAAGGAGAAAATGTACTCTTTGAAAAAGATCTGATGGGAATCTTCTCTTTCAAATCTCTCCTCAAGACCCACTTCTGCTGCGACATCCATCAGCCAAATAACAATCCCTACGTGTTAACAGCAGTCAAGAACAACCCATATTCCTTATTAAAGGTGTTTTCTAAAGTTTCAGAAACACCATGCTGGGCCCATAGATAATTTATATCATCTTGTGATCTCATCCTCACCTTTTTTCCTTCCTTACTGCCTCCTACCTCTTTAAACTTATTTGTCATATTTTTTGTAAGATCCTGTCCTCCTTTGGTGTTTGGGCAGCACAAGATTCTAATCAGATGGCACTAATCCTGCAACTGAATTTCTGCACTGACATCTGTGTGGGTGCCTATGCATACTTATATGAATTTATAAGTGCTCACAGGTAAGAATGTGTATATATATTCATATATGTATGCACTCACACACCTCCACACATACCCTCTTTGTTCTCAGAAAAATTATCTGGAGCAGAGCTTCCAAATACAAAAAGATTCACACTTTATTTACATTTAAAAATCTTAAAAATCAAAAGTAAACAATCCCAAATTATCTTAAGTAAATTTTTAGTATCTGATGGGAAGAATATTTGGTTTTTAAGGATATGAATTAGTTTCCTTAAATATACATCATTATATTACTTGAAAAATGAAATATACTTAGCAGGGTCAAATAAGAGATTACATCTGTCAGAAGAACCCTCTTTAAGGAAAATGTTCAAACACAAAACTTTTAATACCTTTTTCCCTTGGAAGTCATACAAGATAAAATGAAATGTGTCATCATTCTAAGTGAACTTCAGGAGTTACAGAATCACTGCTTATTTTACTACCTCTATATACATTGTAGAATTGCTTACAATATGAAAGATGTTTGCCAATAAAGTGGTAGGTAAAGCATGACAAGCTAAGCTCAAAATGAGTTCAGACTATTAGATCTAGGGACAGGGGTTGCTTATTGCTATGGCTGACAGCCAGCCCTCTTTAAATCAGGTAGAGCCTTGCCACCATGACTTGATCCAGGCCAGCGTGCTGGGACACAGACTGGGATCTCAGTTTGATTATCTGGCTTGAGTACCTCAACTAGTAACACTGATGCATGGAAAAATTACACATAAGCAGTAATGAAATACCAGCTCATTATCATATTTGGGACAGAAATATTTCAGTATCCTGGCAAGTTTGCATGGACGGGTATGGATGGATTCTGGTCCTGTTTGTACAGGTGCCTACAGTGAAGTCACTGAGAGCAGCTTTACTGATTACGCTACAAGCTCTCAGTTCACCCCCAAGCAAAATAAACTGTTCAACAGGCTGCTCCTTACACAAAGCCTATTGCAGTCAAGACTACAAACTTCTCCATCTGAATGCCCAGCTTCCTCAAGTGGCAGTCAGTCCTCAGTGACATCAGCTGAGATTAATGCTTTGGCCATGAACAGAAAGGACAGAGCAGTGTGGCCTCGGTCCCATAAAGACTTCAGGTGGCTGCTTGGTCACACCTTTGAGCACAATTATTACTTTCTCTCCCCACCTGGAACCCTTTTAAAGGTTTCACATCCAGTACATAGGTGGCAGATTATTTAATAAAAGCAGTGGAGTGCAACTGAAAAGAGTACGGTCTGGGAGTTACAGCAGAGATTTAGAAAACCTTTGGAACTGCCTGCTGACAACTCCACAAACCTGCCTTACTCCTCACCACTTCCAAAGCCACCCTGGCACACTGGGACTTCGCCTACCTACGGGGCTTTCAGCCACATACTAGCAACCAGGAGAAGAAGTAAAAGCTGATGAAATGGTTTGAAAATGTCCTCAAGAAAGCTAAACTCCCTAATGCAAAAAAACCCACAAGCAAGTTTCACACTGTCTGGACAGCATGAAGCTGTCTCCTAGAGGAGAGACGTCTGTTCAGTGCTGCCCTTCAGATTCCCAAATAGCAATTCCCTTAACAGGTAACAAAATACGCTCTTACCATAGTCCATTTGAGAGAATATCAACATCATAGGCAACCAATTTGTAAAGCTGAGTTATGTTAAACAGAACACTATACGACAAATTAGAATATACTAAAGTCTTTGCTGCTGGCAAGCCTCCAGATATCTTACTATGTCTCATAACTGATCTGAAGGTGAGGATTACTTATGACCTTCTGTAAGTCAGGCTAACAAATCAGGTGTACACAGTAAAATGGCTTTTTTGTTAGAAGCCCTCGGCTGTCACACAGATCGAGCAGCTGCTTAGAGGACAGCAGTAGCTGATGTGGCAGAGACACTGTCATTCTTAGCTTCTGTTTCAAGTCGTTTGTCATATTCTGGAAAATAGTATCAAAAGAATGTGGCAGAAATAATTGCAATACACTCAAAGATAAATAAAAACTGCAACAGCTGCACCAACCTGATGATGTAAAAATATTATAAAAGCTATAGAAATCAGGTCCTAGGGAGTTAAAGTCTGTGGAGAATCGTGAAAAAGCTGCATAGAGAAAAGTCAATGCTAACCTCTTCCTACCTGCTTTTATTCTGGTTGTCTACTTACTTCTTGGACCACTCAGTGTGTCTGTGGCCAAATCTCCTGGCTAAACTGTGGGGTTTCTCTAAAGGATTTCTCATCTCCCCAAGTAAAATTTGAGCTGGCATCTTGGAATTCCTGAGCCATAAGCCACCCAAACACTCATTTCCATCTCTAGTGACAGAAAAAACAGACGCTATCCAGAAAACCACTTACCACTGTTGCTGAAATGAAGTCCAGCTCCAAGTTTTCATACACGCACTGAATATTTTGCATAACAGAAGAGTTCAAATACTCTGTTACAATATAATAGAAAAACTCCCGGCCAGAATTTAAACAAGCTTATTAAACCAGACTTGACATGCCTCCAGAGCAACATAAACCAAGTGATACTCCAAAATAGTCCTGAAAAATCACTTCAAACATTACTTTTCAACAGAAATTACTTCAAAATTACATTATCTGTGCATCTGGGTTGTAAATCTATTCAAACTGTATGAGGTCCCACTGACTATAATGGCATAGACTCACCACTGTCTCCTAGAGTTTGGGTATTTATTAGTTTTAATAATCTACAGAAAGGGACAGACATTAGTGTTCTTTTAACTAAAAGGCTTTCTATATAACCTTACCCCGTAACTCAGCTTCAGCACAGCTTAAGTGCTGGTTTTACTATCAAAACAACCCAAATAAACTTCCTCTGTTTTAAGAACAAATTCACCTGATTCTGCCACTTTCCACCTCTTTACACCACCACAAGGAGGAAGAACCGTCTCCTGATCACTCAAAACGAAAACAGAACTCACAGACAACTCCTTCATTAGAGGAGAATTTTAAGGGTGTGAGGCATTCATGAATCACAGAGACTCCCTCAAAAATTCCCTTTTTACTGTCTTGTGATAAAGTCTATGCCCCCCAAGTGCATTTTCCTGCCAAAGGAGTAAGCCATAGGAAAAGGATTTACTTTATCCCTATTTAAATACTCATGTACAATTAAATAAATGTCTCGTGCTCTGTTGCAACCAAGTACATGGGAAGGGCAGTGCAGTGCGCCCTGGGCACATATTTGCCACAGAGATGGTGAACTGCAAGCCAGGGTTGGGTTTACCAAAGTCCCTTAAACGGGGATAGGGATGATATCAAAGAGTCCTAAGCAAGTCCTCGGGGTTGACCAGTCACCAGTCTGGCTATCTTTTGTGTAGCTTATTTCATAAGGTATTCATTTGAGGGAGGGGAAAAAAAAAATCCATCAACTTGCAAAAAGTGATTAAAGAAATACAAAGTAAACTAAAGTTTTCATGTGTCCACCAAGTCTTGTAGCCTCCTTCAGAAAAAAAAAGTATATATATTTAATAAATGCCTACCATTTGGTGCAATGCAGTGTATTCCACCGGTGAGAAATTTTGCTCTTCAGAATTACTTTTATAATGTCACCTCTGCCAGGAATGATTTAAGAGCTTCCAGATACAGGAATGAATTTCATCAGAGGCAGAGAGATCACTTCAAGTCTCCCTTTAGCTTCTTTATGAATAAAACACCCTCCCTGGCCTTCCTAAAGCATCTCACTACTACACTCAGAAGTGGAACTTTAAAGTTTGTGTCTCAATCAAAGGGTCATTTTTAAAAAATTAAGAAAGTAAATGTAAGTATATTGAGTAGAGATGAGTTCGTTGACTGAGCTTTAAACATAAAACTATGTAAATCCAACCTAGTCCTCTGAACAGCTATTACTACATAGCACCACTGTGCCTGTTGCAAGTGAGAGCAAATAGTACTTCACATTTTCAGAAAGTGAAGGCTGTCACAGCATTTCAGGTCTCTTGGGAAAAGCACTATGTCAGGTGCCAGGACCTGGGCTTGCAGAATTCTCTTGGACAGGAACAAAGATGAATCTGAAATGACCTACACAAACTCCCGGGGTTCATCAGGCACCACACTATCTATTCTTCACGTAACTTATTTTGAATGTTGAGCTATTCTTTTCTATTCTACCAACTTATTTTCACACAGAGATGCTAGATCCGGAATCATATTTTGTACAAGTCTCCATAGTCTCCGTAGTATCCTTAGTCACCCTACTTCCTATACAGATAGCAGAGGAGCAGCATTGTTGGTTAAGGTCTGGTAAGGAAGGCCTAAGCTCACTCAGCAAGTGAATTTCATAGAATCATAGAATCAGCTGGCAGGAATAGACCTTTGAGATTATTCAGTCCCGCCGTGCCTGTCCACTACTAAACCATATCCCTCGGAACCTCATTTATCTGTCTTTTAAACACCTCCAGGGATGGTGACTCAACCACTTCCCCAGGAAGCCTGTTCCAATGCCTGACCACCCTTTCGGTGCAGAAATCTTTCTTTATGCCTAGTCTAAACCCCCCCCGGCACAATTTGGGGCCATTACCTCTCATACTGTCACCTGTCACTTGGGAGAAGAGACGAAGCCTCACCTCACTACATCCTCCTAACAACATCTTACGTTAAATAAAGAGGAACTGACTGGTATACATTCAAGAAATACCCATTAGAGGATTGCATAAATGGAGATTCATCTTATAAGTGGACACTATTACACTCATAAGGGGACACTATTACACAATTACTTATTCAGCTTAAAAAAAGCAAAGACACTACATCCTGAGACAGGATGGGATTGTGCTACAAATACTTTAGGGAGAAAACACAAGAGAAGACTTTTCCAAGAACCTCCAGACAGTTTCCAAGAAAGGGTTGGATGTGTTTTCAAAGGAGAGTATTTGGCACGATTTCTCACAAGGAAATCCACATCAGTCCTATACCTGGTCTTCCCAAGTAGGAATAACCTATAAACATTTCTAGGGTATCAGAGCACCCAAAGGCTGCTCAAGTAAACCGCTGGTCACGTCAGCCTCCTGTGAGGTATAATAAAGCATTATATACAAACACTGCAACATACTTAACAGAAAAATGTATCTCTAATGTTTAAGCATGAGGAAGCAGACAAAATGAAAGCTTTAAATGTTCACTTAGGGAAAAGTGCTATCTACAGTGCACAGCATGTTGAAGGGCAAGAAATGCGATTAGTGCTTGCTGCTGTATTTCAGGAGTCCTTGATAATTTCTTCTTAGCATGTGATTTACATATTAATACTGGAAATGCCATTTGTTTGTCCATTGCACTATTACTCTCCGATAGGCACGTATCATCAATGCATACGAATAAGGATCTTCTGCTTGACCGCTAGGAAACACAGCCAGAAGTCATTTACAAAGGGGTAATATTCAGTCTGTTTCGTACTGTAATGAACGACCTGCCTTCCAAGTGGACACCTTTCCTTCCTGCCATGCCAAGCAGGCAAAGATCCTGACAGCAGAGCTCGTACTGCTTGCTGCGTGCTAGGTAACAGCACAAGACTTTCTGCTATGAAGCCAACAAACACATGTTCTGGAACTGTATCTATCTGCCTCCTCAAGGCAACACCATGTTCTTAGAAAGTACGGAAGTCAAAACACACCTGTTATGAAAATCAGTGTTTGGGAGGCAAAAAGAAAGTCCAGTACAGTGGCAGAAGAAAAAGCGCTGGTGAAGCCTGAAAGCAGGGCTTGCTAACAGCTCAAGAGAGCCACAATCTCCTGCTGGCAGAAGATCTGAGTCACAGCAGTCACCTGAGTCCTCTGGCACGGGCCAGCCTTTGGTCACTCAGTCAATAGTGAAGTATAGGGTTAACTCCACGTAACCAGCAGAATGGATATGAGCATAAATATTGTAAGACACTTTGGTCAGTCTGAAGTTCCCTTTGTTCCTGTAGCCAGTGGCTATCAGCAGATGTTACTGCCAGGAAATATGGCACACGGAAAGCCCAACTGACCGCAGCTGATCTTTGCAGCAAGCAGGTATTGAGGCTGCTCTGTGCCAGAATTTGTTCTCAATGGCCTTTCCCTTTCCAATCCATCCAATTCACTCAATGCATTTCTATTTTTACATCTAACATATCACACAACAATGAGTTCCTGAGCTGTATTTAAAAGCACTTCTTTCTACATGTTTTAAGCCAGGTGTCTAATAGCACCATTACACTGCCCATACTGTACAGGCTATGAGAGAAGGGGAATGATCATCCCCAACTGAACTGCACAACATACATCTCAGTAGTCACTTTCCCAGGCGAAAAGCCATAACTCATTTAATCTCTCCATGTGCAGAAGCCATTTCAGATTTCTGGTTAACTTTATTGTCCTGCTCTGTATCTTTTGTATATCTGCTATATCTTTTTGAGGTTAAGGGATCAGAAATGAACTAACTATTCAACACCTCCTACACGTAACAGTGACAAAGTGATATTTTATCTGCCATTCCTTTCATTAAAACTTCTAACATTCCATTTGCCTTTCAATTATCACTTATCATTATAATGATATTTTTCAGAAAAATTTGTATGACTTCAAATTGTAATAGATAATAGGAAAATAATGATTTCATATGCATATTTGGGATTGGTCTTCCCAGGTGCATTACTTAAAGTACATGGGCGCAGACGTCACCTGCCATTTTTATTTTACAGTCAATTAATATCAAAAAATCCTTCTGATCTTTGCAGTTGGTCTTTTTGTCTATGCTGAAATATTTTGTTTGAATAAGCAGCAATTGTTGTCACATCACTCACACTTTTTCTCGGGTCATTTATGAATACAGTAAACAGCACAAAGCCTGGGACTGTGGACCTTCCTCTCTATTGTGAAATAAAGATCATTTACTCTTACCCTGTGGCTTCTTTTACTGACCAATTATTAATCCATCACATCTTAATTTCATCAAGAGCCTTTTGTAAAAAGCATTGTTGAAAGTTTTTTGGATATTTGTTGTTAAGTGCATCAACCTTACTCGTATATTCATCAAAGAACTAGGATGGATTTGTGAGCAATAACTTTGGCCTGTGAAATCTGCTTTGCCTCTTCTCCCTTATATTGTATTTCCCCTCTCTACTATTTTTGGCATTTGTTACAACTTCTACTGATTTGTCCAGCACAAAAGTCAGAGGTACTGTTCTGTGGTTCCTCAAGTTCTCTCTGTAATGCTCTGATAAAAACAGCTGCTAAATTTGCCACTTCCCAACCACCAGAAATGAAAAAAGAAAAAAAAAAAAGAAATAAGAAAAAAGAAAACATTTTCAACAATAGTTTGGAACCTACAATTATTTGTTCAGCAAATTCAACCCTGAGTTCAATGGCTGCATAGTGGTCTCACACTGCCTGATATCATCAGTTTGATTCTTACCTTTCCACTGACTTTTCTAAACCCTCTTGTGTTGTCACTTCATATTGAGAGAGTTCCTCGGACTCACCTCCTATAGAGGAAGGTTTTATGGTAGGATAACTTCTACAATGAATCTTAATGAAAATAATTCATTTTAAGCTTAGTTCCCTGCTTTCACTGTAATTCCCTTCTGCTGAGTCTGAGATGTCAGTATCTTCATTTAAAATCAGCTACTCTAGATTACAACTCTTCATTTTTAAACTTCTACTACCAACAGAAATATATTCATATACATATGAGATTTTCCAGTACATATGAACTTGATCAAGTTGCCTGTTTCCGTGTCTCATGCTTAAATAGATTTTTTTTCAGTAATGAGCAGCGAAAATGGGGACCTTATTTGTGCATACATGATCAGTTACACAGCTTCGTGTTTCATATCGTCCTATAACTGCAATATAGAAAATACTCCATCCCAGAAGATCTCACCAACTACAATGAAAGATAACAGCAGAAAAATAAATTCAAGACAGCTAGCACTTTTACTCATCTGTAAATTATTTGTTCCCTCCCCCCAAATAAACTGTATTTAGATTAGAAGGTTAGAGTATATTATTTAGACAAAATCTTAAATGTGGAAGGAAGGTTTATGTTTCTGCTCTGGGTTTATCACAGGTCTCTGAACACACAGCAAGTGTTCAATGTCATATTTATATCGCCACATACTGTGATTTTTCCTACCTAAGAGACTGCAGGGAATATGCCCTCTGCTCATCTGCAGTTGTGAAAGTATTTAAGCTGTCGTTTGTATAGCAAACCAGTAGAATGGAATGAAAGCACTAAACCGTCCTTTTAAACCGTACAAAACACCCTGGCTGAATTTAATACCACAATTTCAGTGTCCACTTACTTACAAAAAAGAAACACTGCATCATCTCTCTCCAATGATACTTTTTCTTTCACACGATATCAACATTAGATATTGCTTTGATGATGAAGCTAACAAATTATTTCTCTTCACAGTTCAGCACCCCCAAATATTTGTCAGCAGCACTTGCTTCTTGTTACTTGTAAATAAATACTTTCTAGCATTATACCTAGACCTATTAACTCTAACAGCAATCTTACCCAGGCCTTTTAAAAAACATGATGGTGAGGTTTCCAGATGTACTTAATAAGAAACTCCTGGCTCTAAACAGGCCTACATTGATATATTGTTTTATAATACAAAGCATTTTTCATTGTCGTCCCCCTTATGAAGTTCACGAGGAGCTGTGCTGATTCTGAGCTGCCTGGCTCTTCCTAGCCTTCCCTGCCTCAGAACCACCAAGCTGCTTAACCACCTGGACCACCATCCAGGTATCAACAACTCAAAACTATTGTTCTGCACACACCCAAAGATCTGACAATAGTAGTGAAAATTAAAGCATGTATAGACACACATATATATACACATATACGAATAGCACTCTTACAGCCCAACAAACATGCTGCTTTCATGAACCCCTGAAGAAGATTTCTCAAAAGCAAGCACAGTTTGGTCACCACTAATAACTGGTATGTGCCTGCATGCCTCTCGGGCAGCTCACAGGAAAACCACAAAATAGCAGCAAAACACCGACGTGAATATCAGCAAGCTTATACACAAAGAGTTCATGTACCTGGCATCACAGGGACACAAGTCCAAGTGTTCACGTCACCTATGTGGGTCACAGACCTGTCATAGGCAGCATACAGAGAGGGTACTTCTGTTACACAGCTGCTAGCATTCAGGAAGGAGAATCTCATTTTACTTCTAAAGAACACAGGCATAACTGCACGACTGAGATAAACCTTCAGAAGGAAGGCCAAAGTTGGGGAGGAGAAGGGCACCTATTCTCAGGATGTCACATCTCAACAGCACAAGCAGGCAACAACCAAGCTTGCAAAGTTTTGAGAGGCCCCAAAGCTACCACACTGACTAGCACTGGGAAAGCAGCAGTCCTGAGATACACACCTAAGCAAATGCTCCGGCAGACAGGAGCACCGTTTTGTGACTTACCTCAGCACTAAAGCCCCTAGCTGCCAAAATCTATAATGCTTTCTCACTACCAACTTCAGTGGAGCTTCTTACACAATTCAAGTCTAATTACATGAGAAGGGATTGCTTGATGAGGTTCTTAGACTTGCATGTTTCTGGTCAAGTCATCAACTGATGTAAATTAGCACAGCTTTAAAGAAATTAGTTAAGTGATACTGAAGGTCTGGATCCTATTATTTGTGTGTTTTAGAGGGAAGGTAATAGACTCAAACGAGATTTTGCATGAGAAAATTGTGTTTCTACTAATGTATTAGAATTCTTGTCAGCAAACTAATAGGTAAAGTGGGCTGGTAAGGTATAATTTATTTGGATTTTCATTAATTTGTTTTTAAGGCTGTTAAGGAAACTAATTACTCACGGGTTAAATGTCAAACCTCTGTCCTGGGACTTGAAACTGATTAGAAGATACAAAGGTAGAGAATTTAGGCACGCAGATGTTGAGAACTTAAGAGTAGCTGTAGAGAGGCAGTGTTATTTAGCACATGGAATCATAGAATTGTTTGGTATCACTGAATTCAACCACACCTGTCTAGTACTAAACCATATCCCTGAGCACTTCATCTACCTGTATTTTAAATACCTCCAGGGAAGGCGACTCAACCACCTCCCTGGGCAGCTGTGCCATCACCTGGCAACCCTTTCGATGATGAAATTTTTCCTGATATTTGACCTGAACTTTCCCTGGTGCAACTTGAGGCCATTTCCTCTTGCCCTATCACTGGTTACTTGAAGAAGAGACCAACACCCACCTTGCTAGAACCTCCTTTGGGGTAGCTGTAGACAGTGATAATCCCCTCAGCCTCTTTTTCTTCAGGCTAAACAACCCCAGCTCCCTCCAGCCACTCCTCATAGGACTCGCTCTCCAGCCCCCTCACCAGCCTTATTGCCCTTCTCTGCACACACTCCAGCCCCTCAGTGTCCTTCCTGTAGTGAGGGGCCCAAAACTGAATCCAGCACTCGAGGTGAGGCCTCACCAGTGCTGAGCACAGGGGCACAATCACCTCCCTGCTCCTGCTGGCCATGCTGTTTCTGATACAGGCCAAGATGCCATCAACCCTCTTGGCCACCTGGGCACACTGCTGGCTCATATTTAAATTATCTGTAAAAAATCAGGAGATGATTTGCTGGGAATCTATTTGGATGACACAAAAATGTTGAAGTGAATCAAGTCTGAAGGAGGTCTGAGGAATTATAAATCATGTAAGCACATAAGCAGATAATAATCATTTCTAAGATGAAGGGGCACTAGAATACCCTGCTCTTGGCAGTAGAGCACTGTCACATGCTGTCCTGCCTTTAAAATACCTGCAGAGTAGCTTGAGCAATTTAGAATGAGTCTCGGCTAAAAACTGAGAGAAGCCCATCTCCTTTCACAAAAACCATCAGTTTGTGTGGTCACTGCTAAAGCATAAGTCAACAATGGAACACTGGCAAATTAGGGACTTTTTTTAACAAGCTCTCTGAGTGTCTGTGCAACACAACAATACCTCTTGTAATGATGATACCTGTTTTGCAGCTGTTTATACATCAAATATAAACTTCCTGATTAATTCAAAGGTGAAAACTCAACCAAATGGATTGGCCACTGAAAGTTACAGTTCATTATATTTATGCTGGGCCACATCGCCAACAGTATTTTCAACACACATCATTTTGTTTTGTCTTTTCTCTTCTTCCAGAAACTGTCATCCCCCTCTCTGACAAGAGATAGAATACTCCAGAAAAAGTTGGTTTGGTTTGGTTTGGCTTAGCTCCAAAAATACGAATATAACATAATTGACTGTGACATCCTAAAGATATCATTAGACCTACTGTAAGCCCACCACTAGGACACTCACAAGTCTTACCAGAGTGTATTGCTAGGTCTTGTCAGTATACTCCAACAGAGGACTCTCAGCATTGCCACCAAGCTCTTCATGTGGCCTCAGCTAGAAAATAAAAACAAACACATAAGCCAAGCACTTGCTTCAGAAGACCCCTTCCATAGAAGCTGCCAGAAGGTGAAACGGATCACAGCACATGGCAGTGCTGAAGTGCAGTAGAGAAAACAATGTTTCTTTTTCCTCCCTTCCTCCCTCCCTTCCTCTTCTTTCCTCTGCTATAAAACCTCCATGGGCTGAACCGCAACCATTGTGTACCTGTTGAGAGAAAGGCTTTGCAGCTGGAAGTGTTGTTCTGGGAGAAGCAGCTGAGTATAAAGGCAAACATTACGTCTTTCAGCAAATTTTCTCATTGCTATTTCACACTTCTGTGGTCACAGCAGCTTCAGAAGATGAAGGAGTCCTGCATACAAGCATTTATACAAAAAATTTTGTTCCCCACTGACCTTGAGTCTTGTATATCTGTAGGAGACGTGGTATATAATAACAGCAGTGCTGGGGGAAGTTCAGTTCAGTCAGTCACAGCTTACACACAGGTAAATGCATTTTATTAACTGTAAGATTTCATTTTCTCTTGTGGGTTCACAGGAGCCTCACATGACATTTTTCTCCAAAGAAAAGAAAACTCAACAATCTTTCAAGAAAAGAACTCCATAAAGCTCACAATTAATTCAGTTTTATAATATGCAGAACATGGGTCTGAAAGCCAATTTAAAATCTTCAGCATAAGATCAAAAACTACTACAAAAGGATATAAGTATTTTTAAACAGGAACGTTCTCTTCAGGAGTCAAGCTACTTCACAAGTTGACGACTTTCTTCCCTTTGAAGCAATTTTTCATATTCAGATCTGATGGAATCACTCAACATTACAAAACATGAAAGCACTATTAATTATGCTTATACTTGAGGGTTACAAAAATACAGTCACAGATAAAGATCTGAAGATGTACATAGCCTGAAGAAACGACAAGTCCCTGCCTTGCAGGGATTATAGCTGATATATAAGAGAGCAAGTGGACAAAATTTCACAGGAAAGCAATGCAATAATAAGAAAAGAAAAATTTGATTATTTAGGATCCTGTTTCATGGGGCCATATATAAAGAAACAGCAGGTCAAGTAAGTATTTTTAAAGCTCCCTCCAAAACCAAAGCATGGTTATATTTGTTCAGGGATATTTGAAATTGGATGTATATGCTGTCAGAACCTGCCAAACGCAGTCTCATCATGTGAAAACACCGAGACATGGAGAAAGAAGTAAAATTCCGGACTTAATCCATGGTGTCTTCAAAGCAAAAAGCAGCAGTAAGTAGATTAGCCAGAACTTAACCACACAAGTATAAACACACAGTCAGACAGCAAGGGACATCAGCAGAAGAAAATTCTTGACATTTTAACGCTACTGTGATATTGTGCTCAGTAGATGCATTAACTTAGCTAAACTTAAAATTTCAAACATATAGCAAATCTAAACCTCAAGTTTTCTTTAAAATCAGACAAGAAGTGGTGTTTAAAGTTTTCATTAGGCTGCTACACAGGAGTGAATTTCATACAAAATTTATATCCTATCTAGGTATCCATTTCTCTTGCATGTTTGTACACACTGCAGAGCTCTTTGTGAATGGTAGAGCTTCCCAAGCACACAGGTGCTTTACAGCTAACTCAAAAAATGCATTCCTATGTTTGTGCAGAATGTGTGGTGACATTATGGTGTTATTTCTTGGGCATTAGTTAACAACTCTTTGGAGAAAAAAATACACTTGCAGTTACTCATGACATCTATCATTTTCCACCACTATGGTTAAGTCAAAAGCATGAAGACATCAAAAGCCATAGCAGCTATTTAAACATTAAATAAGAAAATTTTCGTACTCATCAGTGAAAAATACAAAGATAAAAGGGTAAAGGGTCCCTTTTTTGACAGAAAGTTTTAAGAACAATTATTCTGAACTTTACTTTTGTCTTTAGCACCTATTCCTTTAGTTCAGCATTACACTTGCAAAATGGTTTTTTAAAGGATGCTGGCGGTTGAGAAGACTGAAATGATCTGTGGCAATTTCTGTGACTCCTGTGGTGACTGGAACTTATGGGATTAGCTGCTCAGACAGGCCTTTGGAAATATGGGTCCTGCAAAAGATAGTATACCTTTTTTCAGGTCCAATAGCATGAATTTGCTACTTAGAAGGAAGGATTTGTTCTGTGACACTATTGCAGCCTGATTATATGACACTGCGTGGTACCAGGAATAAACAGAAATCAAAGACAGAAGCTTGAATGGAAGAACAGTGAAGCTAAAAGCTTTAGCTGAGGCACTCTGACGAAAGTGTGAGAGAGGATATGGAGAAGACCTACGCAGCCAGAAAAATGGAAGGATTTTCAAAGGAGAGGTTTAATTCTGCCAGTCTCTAGCTGTGAAATAGCAGATATGTTTCACAAGTTTTCATTTAATTTGAGCAGATGAAACTACAGTGTGAAGGGACTCTGCTTTCCATGCAGAAGTGACACTCCTGGGTCCAGGAGTCCAGGCTGGCCCCAGGCTGGCCACTCCACGAGTGGTCAAGCAGTTTTGCTCATTCTCAGCACCCTGGTCCTAGAGAACTACATTAATTGTTAAGTTGTTCACATTCAATTTTAGGTAGTCTTTAAAAGAGATGTAAATAGCACCTCTTCCCTCTCTTCCCTTTCATGCATGCCTAGAGCATCCATGCCTTGCTAGGACACTCACCTAGGCAGTGGGACCTGGTTCGAATCTTTTCAAGTGGAGAAGGGAATGGAAATGCATCGCACATGGAATACTCTGCCCACTCAGAATTTTACAATAAGCATTATACATAAAGAAGACACTATTACTCTCTCTTGTTACATCTTATAGCACATTACTGCTGTTCAACTCCTGAAGAAGATTTCTGGGGCAAAGAACTTACCCCAGCCTGTCCAGAGGGAAGTCCTTCCTGGAGATACAGGTCAGATGACTATGCGTCCAGGCAAGGATGAGGATGTGAGATGGAAGCTCATTCCCAGTATTTCCTTATAGTGATTTAAGACAACTTTCCCCTCTAAGCACTGACCTTGCAAGACATCCACCCTTTGGGGCGCAGAGGACAGGCACTGTAAAATCCTCTGCTGTGCATTCCTGTACAGCAGTAGAAATGTTAAAGCTAGACTATACACAAAGGCACTGAGCTCTCCAGCACCGAAATCTGTTGGTGAACCGAGACTCATGTCACTGCATTGCATCTCCTGGAAAACCCCTCAGGTTGGCCTTGACACTGAATGAGAAGAACATATGTTACTGCTGCTGGTGTTGCATGTGGATTAAAAGGATTTCTGTCATCAGTGGGACCAGGCAGTTCAGAAAGCTGTGTTTTCTTTCTCAAAAAAGGATACCGGCACTAAATGTTTCCTGATTTGCATACAACTAAATTATATTGAGTAGTGATTTTTGCTTTGTTTTCTTACATATTATTTCTACTCTTTGCCTTAGTCTTTTGAGATTTGCCATCTGTGCCTTGAGCATTAAAGAACTCACTGGGATGCCACTTATCTTAATCTTTTTTTGACATTTTTCATATACAAAGTTCCCTGCATAGTGACAGTTTCAGTATTGTTAAAAAACAGCAGAAGAAAAACCCAATTAAACTTGCAATTTTCCAAGGAACAAGGCACATACACAATATGCCTGCCAGATTACTTGCTGTGTCCTTGCCTGTACAGGACATCTATACAAGAAGATTTTCCCCTATGGGCACATCATGTTCCGTTTTCTAAAATTCTGCTACTAAAAGAAAAATGTAAATGAAGTATCTCCATAATGTCCTTCTTCCCCTTTATATATATATTGGATTTACATGAACATTCCTGAAGACTCTCCAGTTCTATGAAAGCCATCTATGCTTTCAGTTGTAGCTCCTTGTAGACATGAAAGAGTTACTGCTTACCACCTCATTCAGGCTATTTTGGTGGGTAACTTCTCCATACATATGTAATCATTTCATTTTCACACATGCACGATTACAGGAGGAAAACTGGACAGACATCTGTGTTCACATAACTGGACTCCTCCTTTGAGGTCCCATACGCACTTCAAAACCAACCACATTAAGAAATTACCAGTGTGATTTGCCGTGAACCCAAACTCTGATTTATAGCATTGAGTGCAATTTGTCTCCCACCACTTCAGCTGTCCACAAGCTCAATATTTAGGGTAAGCAAGTCTTCTCCATTCCCTCCATACTCCAATGAGTATATTTTGATATATATAGCTTTCTGCGCAGTGATTCATCAGCACCTCCTGTTCCAGGATGGGCTAAGTCATTTTCTGGATGTGTCTCTCTGTCCCCTGATTAAAAGCTTAGGTCACTTTCTTAGACTAAACAGATAACTTCAAAGCAATTAACATCAGGACAGGTGCATCTCACCCCAATCAAAATGTTGGTTTTATGTTGGGAATGAAACTGCAACATAAATTCCAAGGAACCTGGGTAAAATGACAGTCCTCTGAGAGTCAAGAGTCCAAGAGTCCCACATGTTAATCCCTACTTCAACACTATTTATACACTACTTATTAGATACAATGTACTAACAGTGATAGGAGTAACAACTTTTTCCTACGCTGTGGCTCTTACCACTACCTATGTCAGGTCCCTTTTTCCCTGTGTCTTTAGAAGCTTCCACTCCTGGCTACCTAGTGGTCCACCTGCAATGGAACAACTGGAGACAGCATTTGCTTAGAGTGTTCACTGTCCCAGGAGAAAGGCACTTCCCATTTTGCCTGATTTGGCAGCAAAAAGGGAAAGTATTTCTATTACTCCCCAATAAGAACATTAGTTTCCTATCCAAAGGCTCATCACTTGAGTCCATTAAATAGTTTTAGACTGCAAATCCCACTCCCACCTAAGCATCAAAAGGTTGGAGAGACAGTGAGACAGTAACCTAAGTATTTAACGTGACCTTACAAATTGTATTTCCAGAATAGGCACTTAACGTTGGATCCAGTGTTACAGAATTTAGGTGTCTGGCCTGTTCCTGAACTGCTGAATACACTTCCCTAGGACTCTGGAGACACCTTGTGTGGAGATCACAGATGGGTACTGATCCCTTTTAGAGACAGTTAAGTGCAAGATTCATTTAAAAAGCCATAGCAACCATATTTTCACTGGATTGACTTTGGTAGTTAGATAGAACATTTTTTTTGATGCATTATCATGTAGGCAACTTACTGATCTTTGGATTTTTAAATATGAATTTCTTTTATCCATGCTGAAGAAAAATCATAAGCATCAAAATTGAGATGGATTTGTTCACTGTCCTGCAATAGACTCATACCACATAAGTGATTTTTTTTGCCTTTTAACTTAGAATCACTATTAGGAAAGGAATTTGGAGGCTGTGTTCACCAGAGCTCTATTGGCAGAGGGAGAGAAAATAATTTTGATCCCTCTTCCAGACAGCCTACAGGCTACGATTCATGAAAGAGACCTGCAAAACAGCAGTAATAAACCCTCCAAACAACAAGGTGTTAGACAGCTCATAGTACAATCTAAAGGAGACTAGAACTGGAGGAGACTAAGGCATAAAATAATATTTAACATCAGTAATGCTTTTGAGGATCCTGCTGCATCAGACACAAGGTTTCCCTCTATCCTGCCTGATGGGTGTGCCTACTGCACACTTCAGCACTGCAGTACCAGAATTGTCAACCTAGCTTGTTTGCTGGAAACAAAGCGATCATATTATCATTACCACAGCCTAGCTATTCTGCTTCTTGGCAAGAACAGCTTACGCATCTTCCCAGCTATGCTGCTCGGGAAACTTGCAGCCCTTCACCTGGGCTGTCTGGCACAAGATTGCTTTGTGCCCCGCACACGGACCTGAAGCATTGCAGGAAGTACAGCCAGTCATAATGGAAGGGGAAATTATATCCTCCCGAACCAGCTATCAGTCCACCACAAAGTCTCTTACTTGACAGCAGAGAACAAGAGATCCTAAAAAAATCTGTACACATGGGGGAAAAATTTCTTGAAGATATCGCCTGAACGTACAAGGGCAGAACCAGCCAGGATTGCTTGCTGTAAATAACACAGTCCCCTAGCAAGCTCTCTTTACTTGAACTTTCTCTCACTCCTGGAAACCTGATATAACATAACTTTTATTAACCCAGGACACAGCTCAAGAGTGATCAATAAAGCAGACCAAACATAAATCTTTATTCAGACACCTGAATCTGACAATCTACAAGTGAATAGCATACAGTAACTGAAATTGGGCACCTACATTGGCATCTAGAAATTCCCACAGGGCATTCCTCAGCCTACAGTCTATAAAAAGTAAAATATACATCACCAAAGAAAAAGGGATGGGTTTCATATTATGCACTCCAAAGATGAGAACTGCATTTCAAAGGCCTGAATGTCCTCCTAGCACAAGGGAACACAGCTTCTTTTTACCTTCAGAAAGCGAAGCTGTCATTTCATGCTGAAACCTTTCATCTCTGAAGCTACTGCTAGAGTTACTTAAAGCATTTGACTAAGGATGCAAAAGCACATGAATCCTCATTCAATATCTAGGTGACTATGTTTGGTCATGCAAATTTTATCCAGCGAACTCACTCCCTGATTTCGTAAATGTCAAGAAAAATGGTGTGTTTTGAGGCAGTTTAATATTCAGACACCTTGGTTTGCGACTCTTCCTCCCATTTATTAACCCTTATGAATCAGTGTTGGTTTGTATCAGCCCAAGATCCAAAACTGAGCCAGCAGAGCCAGTCTCACATCCACCCAGCCAGAACATTTGCACCTGCATAAAAACAATGGCTCAGTATAACAGATGGCCTGAAATTCTGAACAGATCAAGATTATATATATAATAGATTTTTTTACAGATACATTCATTTTTAATAATTTAATTCGTCTGAGACTAATGAACAGCACACTTTATTTAACATGTTTGCTGAATTACTGGAGTTTACAATGCCATCTGGGATTAGTTCTATTTTGTGTATTGACATTATTAAACTATTCAATTGCATTTTACTTTGCGCAGGAGATACATGCCAGGTCTATGTTTGAATCACATTTGTATTTGTGGTCCAAATCCATGAAGACACAGACACAAAGAAGAGCAACTGCAGTCATTCACCTGCAAACTCCTAAAGTTCTTTTATTTGGCATGGTAGGAACTACAGGCTGTAGCTACACCAAAGGCAGAGTGTGTCAAATCAGCTCAGGCATGGATATAACTGTTTTACATACAAGTTTTTCTAGCCTCCTGTTTAAACCTAGGGAGGAAAATGTGTAGGCAATTTGCAGAGTTAAATTTATGAAATACATTCTTCTTTCCTCTGTATTTTTAAGTCTCAGAAATCACATGGATTATGGCGAAGAGCCTGCTCACCGAGGAGAATCAGTAGCCCTTTCTTGAATGCTAGCCTCAACACAAATTTAAGAGAGAGGGGAAAAGATTATTTCTTCTTGAAAAGACATAAAACAGGATTTTACTTTTGCTCTGGCATTTTTGCCTTTGGCTGATTTATTGCTGTACACAGATATGTTTATAAGCAATGAAGAACAATGTTAAATTTATTCAGAACTGAGTTTATTAGTCCAGCTAATCCTAAAGCTTTGGAGGAATTAGTGCAGGGATTCAGAAAGGATAATGAAAGACTGTTTTGATGAGTACCAGTCAAAATATTTCTGAAGACCAGAAATCTAAGCAATTTCTTAAGACGATGAAGCAGATAGATAGAGAAAAATTTACTTTCATAAATTTTAACACTAAAGCATTCCCACGAGTGTTTAAAATTCTGGCTAACCCAACAGAGCACTGTACTGAAAATTAACCAAGTATTTGTATATTCAGCAAATGTTTTTACTAATCATTATTTAAATTTCTTAATAATATTTTAATTTTTTTTACAACACACAGTGGAGAATTTTTTTATTTTATATATTGCTTTCACATTTTGCTGACAGCTTATATTGACTTCAGTAAGAGATGTCTATTTGATTGTACCAAATGGCTTACTGCATTTTTTCTAATATTCTTAAGTGCAGAATCAAACATTAAATATGAAACTAAGACCAAAGTGATATTTCTTTTTGTCAGAGAGCTGACCTTTTTTAATAGATAGTATAGATAGAATTCAACTCCACTTGCTACAAGAAAAGTGACTTTAATTTATTTATCTGATTGTAGAGAAGAATTTGGCTCCACGTATATTTAAACAATTGTCAGCTTCAACCTACATTTGTCCCACCATAATGTTCACAGGATTTCATGCGCAGATCTCTTTTATTTGCAGTTATTTATTCTCTTTTCTTGCCTTGCTGTAACACTTTGTTGCCTCTCAATGAAAAAAATAAGTAAATTAATTAAAAAACTAGAGAAGCCAAAGTCTGTATCTGAAGTGATGATCTTCTCCAAAAGAGCTCATGTGTCTTTTATCAGAGATGCCTCCATTTGGATTATTAATTTCCTGAGAATTTGTTTGCAATGAACCAAAATATAGCACTTCGACGAAGACATAAGGTCCAATAAAAAAATAGTATTTCTATTCTAGTCAAATAACTATATTTCAAAACTGAGTACAAAATCATAAATTACTTCAACATCCAAATTGAATCCAAAAGTGTCTAAATATTAACTAACTTGGTAGCCCAAATATATTTTCAAATTAAATTTAGAAGCTTCAATGTCACTATCAATGAGATTGAGGGCCTAGTATGAAGAAAACCCCACTATGTAACCACACACATTTTTAGAAACCAAATACCTTTAAGAATCTAGCTACTAATAAAAAAGCTCCTTTGAAAATGAGAAAAATGAACCCAGACCAACTCAGTAACCAAGCTGTCTGAGCAAATTAGGTGCCAGATTTCCTTCTCTAATGACAGTAAATAGAGGGTACCTTTTGTTTTGACATGCTTTCCTTCTGCATGAAGGACACAACTATACTCTTTTATTACAGTCATAATGATATGAAGAAAGACATAAAAGCTATTTCTGTACCTATTCTCCTGAATAAATGTTGGCCCAGATTTCTAAAGATATGCACTGAATCCAAGTTCACTTTGTCAGTCTTTGCTTTCAACAAGAATGTGTTACCCAGACATCTTCTTTAACTCACTGAAGAGCAGCAGCTGGGATATAGGAAAATCATATTTGAATACATGCTAACTTATTGTTAGAAGGGGTGGAAGGAATAATAGAAGATATTTAAACTATTCAGGAGGAAAATAAGGGTGCAGTTGAACTTTTGAGTTGTGTTCTCACTGTGAATAATCTGACTATTCAACTGGAATTATTACTCTGGAATCAGAAAATTCTGATTTTTCAGAGAAAGGAGAACTTAAGCAGATAAAATTATTAGATCTATGTTTCCCACCTGAAACAGATATAGGAAAGCGTAGTGTAGACCTACCAGAGTATCAGAAAGGTGCCTTTTCAAGCCAGCAGCCCTATCTGCAACGCTGTCCTAATGGCTAGGAGGAAAAAAGAAGGGAGAGCAATAGCAAAAGCTACTTCTATAGATTCCCTTGACAGAGATTTTATAACTTTATCACCTAAAAGTCGCTGCCTAAATGTCAGCTAGTCCCCTGGGCTCCTTTATAGTCAAAGGAGCGAGAGGCACCTCCAGAAGGCAATTCATCTCATCCTAAAGTAGATATCTAAGACAGGTTCAATGAATCACTATCTCATTTCTTTCTTATCCTATGGCTATGAAGGAAATGTGACAAGTAACTTTTAGATGCCTGAGTTTGGTAAGATGAATCCTACCTTAGTGTCATTTTTCACTCAACTCTGAAACTTCACTTTTGGATTTTCAGCTTTGTGGTCTTTGGGTCGCGGTTCCCTTTCTTGCCCCTGCTGCCAAGCTTCATGATGCCTGACCTGACCTCACTCATTTAGCCAGGCCAAAGCCCACTGGAGGATGCTCTGCTAGGAATAATCTTTGGATCAGATTTTAAGGGAAAAGCAATACAAGGGCAAAGGTGCTCTTCAAGATTAATACAGAACACCAAGCCAGTTTACTCCATTCTCTGCAGAATAAGTTCTCCCTTGAATCTTTAAGACAAGGCTGAAGTATCAATCAGCCTACCTCTGTCCAGAAGGTTAGCTGGTTTTTGATCTCATATCTTGCTCTGTCATTCGTAACTTGATTAACTGCATCAAAATTGTTCCATATGGTTGTCAGTCATTTCTGGCCAGCAGAATGGCCAATGAGAGGCGTAAGACTTTCTCAGAAATCTGTATTGCAAGAGAATTTCCTCAGCAGACTGATGAAAAATGAACCTTCAGTCTAAATTCTAGAACTTCTTCTATTCCAGAGTTAATCAGAATGTTATTAGATTTGGGCAATAAGTAAAAATATTGTTGCTTAAATGGGTACATGTTTGTCATTGAGGCAAAATCACACGATTAATTGATATCTTTCCCCGCTCCTGACAAGAGGATCAGTTGAGCACATGGTCAATTATTTCTACTGTCATACAGCAGTATCATAAGAAAGCAATCATAGCATCCAGTGACAATTTATGAAAATTTTCTCAAATTTTCCACCTAAAGATTAATGGTAGAGATTTCTTATTGAAATAAAAAATAGTTGTGCTGTCCATCAAAACATCTTGTATTACTCAGAATTCTGGGGAAGGGGAGCCAGAAGATAAAACAAACTGGAAAACATGTTACTGGAAAACATGTAACCAACAAACAGAAGCTGTCAATCAGGGTACTGCACTGTACACTACAAAAACGTCCAAAAAAATGGACCCTGACTTGAGAGCATCCATTCTCTCTGCATATATGAGAAAAACAAACTGTTATACGAATAGTTTACTGATTTCCTTATATTAACAGAATTGCCTTTGAAAGGCAATCACCTGGGTCAAAAACGGCCCACATCTGAAATGCATGGATAAAGTTGCAAAAACAATGAAATCCTCAAATACTATGGAAGCCTGCTTGAGAGCTTCCAACCTTGCACATTCAAAAGGCTAAGAATTGGAATGAAAAGCATCATTGCACTTGAATTTTCAAAAACTTATCATACAACTCATAATAAGTTTGTGTACAAAACCCATCCACAGTTTAAAATAATTTCTAAGCAGACCAAAGAAAAACAATTCACACGTTTAGTTCAGTTATATCTACCAATGCATGCCCCTATCCATCTATCTATCTGAATCTATGTGAGTTAAACACACCAAGTGTGAACTTCATTAAATCAGACTTTGATGTTCTTTACATAATTCAATCAAACCCCAGGGATCTTTATCACTTTCTCATCAGAACTAACAGGATACAGCCACAGTAAAATGCACCATTATTGGAATTTCACTATTATGCAGTGCCATGCATTTGCTATTATAATGCAAAATAACATTCAAATCTCTTGGTCCAATGTGGATATTAAGACCAAATAAAAAAAATATTAGAAAAGGAACAGATAGCAGTATGCTATTTCTAAAGCTACTCTGTCTTTCTCAGAAACACAGAGTAAATCAATGATTTAAATCTCAGATTAGACTCTATTTTTCCTACTTGTTCTCTTATAATGAACATTGAAGGTTTAAGTCTACTCCAATAACTGCAAAATACTTCTTATGATGTATTTATTACTTTTGCTCTCCTATATATGTCCAATCGTTATACTACTCACATGCATTTTCAGTATGTAGGCTAATTGTGCTAGTGCAATTTTGCGTCATGTAGTTCAGTTAAAAAATCTTGCATAACTTTTGTCAATAGAATAGTCTTTCCAGTAGATATTGTCCTCACAGGACAGTTCATCTAGCTTAAAGACTTGTCTACAACAGTGTCCCACAGCAAAAATACATGACATGAATAGAGTGTGTTCTCCAGGCTACACCTCCTAAACAACCAGCAGAGGTCTTGAGATTTTCTCTATAGAAAGTCATAACCAGACTTCATCCTCCATTCTCTTATCATAAAAGAAGTTATTAACCCATTTGTGAATCCAGTTCTCCTCGTGTAAATGTAGATAACAGGTGTGATTGATCCTATATGTTTTGTTCAACATTTGCTGCTCAATTTATGTTATTACAACACACCTCCAGAGAATGACTGGGGCAGATGAATTTATTTGGAGAGGGAGACTGCTCCAGCACTCAGGGAGAGGAAACTGCAGGGTGGAAGACCATGAAAGAAAGAAGAAAGTACAAATCTGAAAGGAGACTGGAGAAAGGAGAAAGGAGAAAGAAGAAAGGAGATGGAGACGGAGGAGAAGGAGGAAGGAGAAGGAACAACAACAACAACAAGAGACTGAACGCTTAGTAAGGTGAGCCTACAGCAGAGCAGAAAGACTGAGGATGTGTCTATGTTAAGGTGTCAGTTCCAGCCAGGAATGTGCTTTGGAAGAAAATTATCACCACTTGATGTGCTTTGGTTGACATCATGGAATGGTCTCTCAGCATTTTAATTGGATTCATTCTGGATAAAAGAAAGCTGAAAGATGCCCTCCAGGACTATAAATCCCAGCCTCTGAGAAGTATTCAATGCACAGGACAAAACCAGACTTAGTTTGACATATGTATGAATAGTGTGGGTCCTCAGCAGCAACTGCTCTGCTCCACAAATACAGCTAGTGGCTCCCTCTGCTTGCCTATGAAGATGTAGCCTGACAACTCCCAAGTGGAGTAGAGGCTGTCACAGTCGGCCCTTAACTGTGAAAGGGCAACCAGAAAGAACTATATAGACCCTGCTACAACCCTCTATGCTTCTGAGTTCACTGAAACTGTGCTTGGAAGCCAGGACCTGTTTTCAACACTGTACTGGGCAGAGGAAGATTTTTTTCTTAAGGTATTTTTTATATTCTGTTTCACTTAATCTATCTGTTTTATTAAATAAATACCAATTCACCCAGTTTTAGTCTCAAAAAACTGTCACTTTTAGTTTAAAAGCCCTTTTGTTCTTCAGTGAAGTTCACTATACAGAAAGATCTCGGCAGATCCATTCCAGAACTCTGTCTGGTTTCAGATCCCACCATAAAAAATGATAAAGAGATTTTTAAATAATGGATCATACAGTCCAATACTGGCAAGTACAATCCATATTTACACTTTGTTTGTGGATTGTCGCTAGTGTTCCCTTGGGACACTGAGATGATGCTTACTACAGCCATACACGTGATTGGCACTACTGATACCGAGCCGACAAATCTCTGCATCGTCAGAGAAGCTGCCTATGCCACATGACCAAATGCTGTACTGAAAAGACATACAATAAAATGCTCACTTGACTTTCCCAGATGCATCATTATAAAAAAAAAAAATTAATCAATTGACTTTTTTTGTTTCCTGAAATATTGAAATCTTGAGGGGAAGGAATCAGGTGCATACAAACTACAGTGAAACAAGAGCTTACACTTAAAAAATGAAAATACTCATGTCACATTGTAATCCACCTCCTGGCTTATGTACCCAGGCCTTCAGGGAGTAGGACAAATCCACATCATCTTTCTAAATGCCACTTTTGTGTTTTGACCTCTGGTGTAGATAACAGATAAAAATAACACATAACCACATAGCTCCCTTGCAATTACATTAATTCAGATGCTGAAAAGAATCTGGTTTTTGACTGAAAGTCATCATGAATTTAGGCAAATATAAACATTTCTTCCACATCTACCTTTCCCTAATAAAACAGAACTTAGGCAATACATTGCTAGGCACTTTAGAGAACACTTATTGCTCATTGTTATTTTATGTGAATTTTTCTTTGTTTGATCACATAAAGCCCTTTTTGGTAAGTGATATGTGCATTTATTAGGCATTTTCGGATCTAAGGATGAAAGGCACTAGCTAAAAATGCTACCATCATTTCCACAGCAAAGGCTCCAGAAAACATGAATCTTTTTGTTTGAGAGGAGAACAAAGCATACACCAGGGCTATAGAACGTAGATTTAAATAATGATGTAAAATCATTACTGAAAATTTAAACACAGATCTAACAAAATTGTTGATACTGAGAAATTACTCACCTATGTTTTGTGACTAATCCATATGGTCTCCTTTTTAATAATGCTTAAGTTGGAGAAATCCTAGTGGAATTATTTTCCGGAAATCATGGAATCATAGAATGGTTTGAGTTGGAAAGGACCTTAAAGATCCTCCACCTTGCCATGGGCAAGGGACACCTTCCACAAAGCCCCATCCAACCTGATCCTGAACACCTCTATGGCATCCATGACTTCTCTGGGTGATCTGTTCCACTGCCTCACCACTTTCACAGCAAAGAATTTCTCTCTAATATCTAATCTAAATCTACAATCTTTCAATTTAAAAATATAGCCCTATTTTTTTATTCATATTCTATTCATTATATTCACATTCAAAACTCATTTCTCTGGCCAAGAAATGGCACTCTTGTATCTCCAGGTCATAAGCCTGGACTGAAAGGTTACAAGACCCTAAATGTCTACTAGAGCATCTAAAAACCCCCAGGGTTTACTGGCTCCAGCCTCCTCTTGCCAAGCACTGTTCCTGGGCTTTGGCTAGATCTGCCAGTGTGGGGTCTAGGCCCACAATAACCTACACTGGAGTGTAGCAGTGGATGATCTCAAAAGCCTCTTGATACTAACAGGCATAGTGGGCTTACAAGTTCATCCTGCCTATGCCCCACTAGGAAGGCTGCAAATCTGTGTGTGCGTTATTGACGTGGTTGTTTTGTCCTACTTCGTTCTTACCAGCACATTATGCCATATTTAATACGACTCTAAATTTGGAACCATTTTCATACGGCATGGATTAAAAAGTGTGAGGAGAGAATTTCAAGTGCTTTCATGCAGATGGCAATGCGGTGCGAAATACTATTCCATTTTCACACACTTAGATAAGAAAGTATAAATGTCAAATAAACTCGAGATTTTCCACTGAGGAAAAGAAAAATGCAAAAAAAAAGTTAAAAAACAGTTCCTAGATGGAGCTTAGCAACTCCCATTTTGTCACTTGTTATATGATAATTTTTATGGCAAACCAGTGGGTTAATTTACTGGAATATGTCACTCCAAAGCACTACATTTTGCAGTCTCTTACTGCCATCTTATGCCTTTTTTTGTCACTGCACAACCCATGACATTAAAAATCGTCAAATAAACAGTCTCATATGTAGCCTTTCATAAGTGTTTGTTATCCTACCAGCTCATCATCATGTGGCCCTCACTTCTGCATCCCCAATTCTGCAAGAAAATATTGAATACTGAATTCTCTTTGAAGTCGATGAGAACCAAGAACGCCCAGCACCTTTGAGGATCGTGGTACAAAAGCTATTAATAAGCTCTCCCCTTCAAAACTATTTCTTCAGTTGCTCATTGCTTTTCAAACGTGCAGCTTGATTCTCATTTGCACTGACTGACTCCACGTTTCCCATTCCACTACTGCAAAGGGACTATAAATTAAATTAAGATAGGCCTGTAGTCTTCATTTTACAAAAAAACATGTCTATAAATGCTGAAAACAGATTCACAGCATACATTATTCATGCAAAAATAATTTGCAAAGGTTGCCAATTTAAACAGCATTAAATGATGGAACACCAAAGTGAGTGAGGCACTAGAAAAATCAATGATCTATAATGAGCTTTACTGTTAAAACTTTTTTTTTTTTTCTCAAAAACTACCCTAAATGAAATTTTGGACTTCTATGGGTATCTTCTTTTGTGAATTCTACATTAATTTTCCATTTTATGGGTAAAGGAACACTACTGGGCGCGTTACCAGCAAACCATGAAACTTCAACCTACACTCTGACAAAGTGGGTTTTCTCCTTTGCGGGTCCCATCAGCTCTAACTAATTTTCCACCAGCCAAAATATTTCCCCAGTACAATTTGTAAAAACCATTCCATTTTAGTTCTGCTCTAGATATTGATGATTAGGATTTAGAAAAGAAAGTACCTGGGGCTGATATATTAAGAGCAAATAGATTCCTCTCTCCTGCTTCCTCCTCCCACTTAGTTGTGGTTTCATTCTTGTTTCTGCACTGATGAAAATTAAAATAGAGCTCAGCTTCTCAATACATCAAGTGTAAACAAACGTTCAAATTCACAGCAAATTCTGCAATCACAATGTATGCCACATAAACTCCATTTTCATAAAATGCATTGACTTCAACCATTCCCAGCTATTGTAATCCCAAAGCAGAATGTTGCAAGACAACTAACATTTGTATTGATTTTCCAATATGTTCTATAATAGCTCCTTTTGAACCCACTTCAGTGATCACTGTCGATGACAATGCAATCAAATGAGAGCTGCAAACGATTTCATTGTTTGGCTTTCTCTAATGCTGGAAAAATTCCTTTACCTCACTTAATACATTCACAGGAGGATCAATTAATGCTGTAGCACCCTAGCATTTAAAAGCAAAATTATCTTCTTCTGTGCTTAGTTTTCTGAGATATCACTGTAAAATAGTGTTACCCAAAAAAGGACAAATCGATGTGATGCTCTCCACTCTTAGACATCATTTGGCCCCTGTCACAACTCCCTGCATACTACAGTGTGGAGAAATCTGAACAGTCATAAGACACCGTTTTCTGCTCACTTGCAAGGAGAAAGGGTGCACAGTCTAACCTTGAAAACTCACAAAACATGCCAGATTGGTATAAACATAACCATATGGTTAATCTTGCAATTATCTATTTTCCTTAGTATTTATATAACTCCCTGTGGTCTCTGTTTTTAAATATAAGAGACCTAATTCACCATTTCAGGTGCAAAACAGGGCCCCTACTGTAAACAAGGGATATCAGAGTCATACTCAAGGTCATTAAAAATACTGGCTTTTTGTTTGTTTTTTTTTTAAATCTGAATCTAGTTAAAGCTCTTTTTACTACAAAAATAAAAGTAAATATAGAGAAAAGTGGTGTAGATTAACAAGGCCAACCTATTTCTCACTTATAACACTGGTCTACTGAAAACTGAAAGGAAGTACAGTTAGCAGATATGAAGTTGTGCTAATAATAAATTATTAAATATTTTCAAAATAAGATGTAATCTGATATATTTTTATATGCTGAGGGGGCAGAGATTATATTCAGAGGGGAAATCAACTTCAAGTTAGGTCCAAAGACATTGCGGTAGAGAGCTCTACAATAAAATAACTTGTCAGTTTAACATCAATAGCAAGTAAACACATACTCTAAATCAAAGATTTGTAAAGGCTTTGTAAGGCTGAAAAGCATTCTATGCATCCCTAGGCATGTCTACAGCAATGTGCCCATGGAAATTTCAGGTAAAACAGAAAGTTTCTTAGCGCAGAGAGAAACAAAGAAGTGTTTCTATGACACTTATTTTAAAACTCAATTTATTGGGGAAAGAAAAAACAAGAAAGAAAAAGCTTTATCTTGCAAGCATTTGAGTTGATCCTGGTTATTTGTTATTTTACATAAGTGTTGAAAAATTTTATTCTCTCAAGATTAGTAAGTACAATGTCAGCTACTTCACAACTGCTTAAAAGTTTCTTTAAAAAATCAATCACCTCTATTTCTGAATTAATTTTGCTCTCAATAGCAATATTGCGAATCTCCAGATTCATAGTCCAAGCATGCTCAAAATGTTCTCCTGAGACACAGCTTTCACATAATAGATTTCTCTACCGTTCTAGAACTACTGCCCTGATACCATCTGCTTTGACAGCTCTTCTGCCATCCCTTTTTCTGGCATTTGCTATGCATTGTCCTGCTGCCTCTTTCATTTTCTTTCCCTGGCACTTAGCCATTTTTGATTAGGGAGACTCTAGAGCTCTTCAAAAGCAGGTTTATAGCCAGTTTCTCCTGTGAACACTTTCTCTTGACTGACCTCTGAACTGTGATTTGGCTTTTCTCCTGCTGTATCACTTACATTTCCACTAACCCAGTTGCTGTTGCAATTGCAGTAAACCCAGTTGCCATTGCAATTGCAGTATCTATTCTTAAGCAATCTATGTCAGACATTCCCACAAAATTACTGAGATGTCATTTGTTTAAATCCCAGTCACTAAGTGATCTCCTTTGTGTCTTTAGTTACTTATTTCCAAGTTACATTACACAATGTCTTCAATTTCAAACCCCAGAAAAGTCTTCTCTACTAACCAAAAATAAGATCAGGAGACAGTTCCCAACTCTTCCACCCTCTGGCAGTTGCATGGTTTTAGGACCCATCTGTAGGCTGCCTGTGCCCCAGTGACAGGTAACTGCTGTAACAAGCAATTGTACTTGGGAGCAATCACACTGCTGCACCAAGAATCTGCTGTGGACACAGGCGTGTAAAGCTGCCTTAGATTCCCTTTGACAATGTATGCGCCATTGTGAAAGAATTACGAGAAGACTAGGAAATGCACATTGTTCAGGCTTCCCACACTTTTGTAGCAAAACGTGCTGCAAAAAATAACTTTTATTTTTCTCTAGTCAGCAACTAGAATGTAAACAATACCATGCACCTGGCTTCACTGCTCACCAATCATATGAATACACAAAGAGTAGCTAGACTAATCCACCACTAGCACACGCTGATCATGCACCCACCTAACACATAAAAGCTATGATATATTAGACCCTATGCTCCTCGCCATGGTCAAAGCTCAATGACACCATGAACATCTCCTGATTACTGTGAACCTCTGCTCAGTCATTGTTTGGGAGCCCTGGGCAGACTGCGAGGTAAATAAAGTCCTATTTTCTGACCTTGTATTGTGTTGTTCCTGCATATTTCAATCTGCCCCCCGTCCCTTACAGACAACAGGAACATCACCTCTTCACTTCTGTCATGTAGGGTGGTACTCTGGGCAGGTGCTCAGTCTCTTGCAGAGAGCCTGTGCATTCAGGGAGAAAAGCTTTTGGCAGCAGGCACTCAACTTCCCTTTATGTTTAGAAAGCATGCCGAACTGTCTTTTCTGCCAGAGAAACTGCCTTTAACAACATACACAAAAACCATTCAAAAAGATATATTAGGCAGTGAACACTGATATTACTGCTGTACAGGGTTTCGCTCCTAACTGCACCATTGGGTACAGTCTCAGTGCTATTCTGTCTTTAATATTAGTCTTAACTTCTCATAGGGAACAGGGTTAGGGTGTCTAGGGAAACACTTTCTGAGAAAGGATATGAAGAGGAGAGTGGTTACACAGTAAACCTAGTCCTCGAAGGAATTCCAGAAATAAGGGGGAAATCTGTAAAAGGCAGAGAAGCAGGTGAAAAGCGCATCAGGTGGAATGAGTAGAGTGAGCTGCAAAAAGGAGGGAAGCAAAATCCACAGGATACAGCCAAAAACCTGGGTCTTCAAAGGCAAGAATTTTAACTTTCATCATGGAAAATCTGAGGGGCAACAAATGAAAGCTTGCCAAAAAAAATGAGACAACATCAATTTCTGTTGCCTTCTCCAGTAACTTCTTACGTGTGACAAAATAAACGTTAGGGAGACATTTCTAACAGTTTCACTTACCCTTTCAAGGTCCTCACTGTGTCACTATCTGCTTCTAACCTTAATGTCCCTGAGTACAAGAAAGCACATAAAGTCTCTTGCGGTCAGCTGCCCTGATCTGTATCCCATTCCTGCTTCCTCTTCTCATTCAAATTCTTGCACACCAGATTTCAGCTAATTTCTAAACTGTCCCACCTTCCCATGGCTATTTTTGCATCTCTTGCTTCCAGCATCTACAGCATAATGTTTTGATATGCATACTTAAAACAAGTATCTGTTACATGCACCTTTACAGTTGTTTTGTACATTTATCAGTTCAGATCAATAGGCATCATTAACAATAATCTTAAAATCATTAGGAAGAACCATAACAAAATCAAAGTTACACCTTGCTGCAAGTATTTAGAAAATGCCATGCCACGTACTGGAATTTTTTTCTTTAGAAAAGATAAAGATCATCCAATGACCAGCCTCGATTTAAAGTGACTGGTTCTTTTTCCTCCACTGACAGTGTAACAGCAAGATCTCAGCAGAACTTGGGAATAAAAGCCTATGTAGAGTCAACCAATGGATTTCCTTGATGCAGGAGATTCAAATTATAGGGTCAAGTCTAATAATGACTGCCTGGGTAACTTTATGAAAGCTAACATTTGTTGCATTGCATACTTAATTAAACTTGTGCTTCAAGACATTGAACTGTAACTTGCCCTGATGAAAAAGAAGCGTTTGCTTTCTCCATGTCATGGCATTGTGACACTGGGATAGGTTCGGTATAATTAAATAAATTAATAATATGTAAGGGCAAGAGTATTTTTTTAATTTAAAAAAATCTTATTCAAACTTAGACCATTTTTAAGCATTGATTTTTAAGTAATCTATTTGCCGTTGTGTAATTTCCATTACATTAACATTAATGTGAGCAAACAGACAAATTCCAGGAATAGGATGGATAAAGTCTGCCTTGGGAAAAAAACCAGTCCTGGTCTCACACATTTAAGGGTTTAAGGCTTGTTGACAAATCAGACCATACCCATGAGTGAGGAATAGGGTGTAAGAACTGACCCCCCCAAAAAATCCACTTGGGTTACAAACTCCTTTCCTTTGCGTTTTGAAGCTGGGACAAAGGTCTTTGTAATCAGTTGTGACAGAAGGAAGTCAAAGAAAGGGTGCATGGGGAACCTTGTCTGAAACAAAGGGACTGTGCTTGCGGAAAAAGGGAAACTACTGTCCCCTAAAGCAGTGTTCTTTCATTGTTGCTGATCCTAATTAAGCACTGAGTCAGTCCATTCCTTCAATCTAAAAAATAATACAAAGAATACAAGCAAACAAAAGACAGTGAGGAGAGCTAAGGCACCAGGAAATAAAATATATGTCTAATATAAGAGGATCCTTTTAAAAGTGGTTAGCCTAAAATCTGCCAAGAGCTGCTTGAAAAAGAATAGATTTGTTAGTTTCTAGACTCTTCTAATCTGTATTTTCTGTTAATCTATGTGGCATATAATTTCATCTTTTTTTAGCAATCAGAACAATTTATCAGTAAATATCCACCCAAGAACGGCAATAGGCTCTCCAAAATACAAAAAATTTCCATCAAGATGAGACAGTCTTCTAAAAATTTGGTCAGCTCACTTCTAAACTTCTGAAAGTTGTATGGCCTCTTACAGAGGTTAGAACACAGGGATTCCTTTTGGTCTTAAAATCCAGCATTCCGTAATTCTCCCCAATTTTATAGTTGCCTCCACAAAGCTCCTTTAAAGCGTTCCTTCTGATCATGTAATTGCTGTAACTGCCAGGTTCCCGGTGGTGAAATTACAGAGGTATACTGACTTATTAAAAAGGAGTATTTGTGGGCAGTTAACTTTAAGATGTTTAGCAGTGTTTATATATGAAAAGTATACACGAATGTTTTGCTCACAGTTGTTGTGAACTTCTAAGAAAATATAAAATTACAGACTAGAGAAAATATGTATTATTTCCTTCATAACTCAGGAAAGCTCAGATGACATTTTAAATAAAAACAAACCAAATCTTAATATCAAAATTGTTTCTTATAGTATCTTAAATTATCAAATTGTGCAGGATTACTACCTTTAAGTTATAAATCTATTTATAATTTATTTTTTAAAAATATTGCTTCTTTTGATGCATAAATTTTTGGCAAAGATTTATTTATTCCTTACAGAGAATAATTCCAGGCCATTTCCTTCAAGGAGCCATTATCCTTTCTGTAATGTTCATACCCTTGAACAGAGACTGTGATTTTTTCCCTTTTAGGTGCTGCTAAGCACAGAACATGAGACATTTCAGTGACACCTACCACACGGACCAGATTTAAAACTTATTTCTAGTATTTGTAACCTAACTTTCTCTCCAGCGGCATTAATATCAGCACGTTCCATGACTTAAGGCTTCTTTCAGTTGTGACTAAAGACAAACCACAATCTCTTAAATGATTTCAGTAGCAACTGTATTAAGTTCTCCACAGTTTTACAGAAATGGTCAGTAATGATGTACCCATGTTTTTTTGTACTGTGGACTTTCGACCAGTAGCCTAAATCTATCAGCTCATTCATCAACAGCAAGCTGCAGTCAGACAATAATTTCATTTCTCACATTTTATGTTAAATTGTCTTAGAAAAACAGAGTAAGGAAATGTACACTTTTGTTCACAGGACCAATTTAACACTATAAAAAGTCAGATTGCATCTGAGCCCAGCCTGAGACAGTGGTTTTGTATGGACTTACCTTTAAAATCACTTCACCTTGTCAAATTACTATTTAGGAGGAAGCCTGTGAGGAAAAGAAATGACAGATGCCTTTTCTGAATCTGTGAGTCGCTGAGTTGTTTAAAGGAAAGTAAAAAGGTGTCAAGTCCATTCATCTTTTCCAGTAATGCTTCCACTTTCCATACTTGGGCTGTCAATTTTACTCATAGCAGCATGCCTGCCAGCAAGCAATGTGTTGTGCAAAGATTTACTGACCAACCTGAGCTCCAGAAATTAACAGCCCTTGGAAACTCTGCAGCCAAACTCAGAGTGAGAAGCCTAGAGGCATTTCTCTTCCTCTAGCGACCCTTGTGCATTTTTAAATGGAAAATCCTTGCTTTGCTTTAAAATTCTCACCAGCCCCACCTCCCGTGAGCCCGAGTATGTTCCTCTCAAGCCTGAACAAGTCTGTCAGTCATTCTCATTAGTCCATGGAGGGAAAAAAGCCTCCTGAGGGCACACATAATCATTTAAGTTCTACATTGGCTCCAGCTTATCCAGTAAATTTTGGTTTCGGAAATAAAGCCCCAGCAAGGGCAGGGCTACCAATTTTGTACTCTCTTCCACATATGTTTCTTCTTAAAAGATAAAAAAAGTTCAAATAAAAGTTTGGGACTCTTTGATGATCATTTTTAAGTTAAGAATTCAGTAATTTAGAATTCTGACTAATTTTAAGCTTTGAAGAAGATTTCACCTTGGATTTGGATTTTTTTCTTGGATTTCACCTTCTTAATTTTGATTCTCGTATGGTTTTGAAAAGGTAACAAATCTGGCTTACAGTAGATATTTATTTGCCCTACAAAGTGATTGTCAATGCCATATAAGAGTGACTGATTTTGCATAAAAACATTGTTAAGAAATAAGCAAGTAATACATAGATATGACACAGAGCCTGCATTCATTAAATGTTTTACAGTACAGTAAGTCAGCATCTGAGACACATGACAGAAAGACATCAGTCAACATGGCAATTTCAAATTGTCCTTTCACAAAAAAGCAATTGGCAGCAGTTTTAACAGATATTTCCTTGTCATACACATTCCAAACCTCAAAAATTTTACCTCACTAAATAAGTCCAGCTCCATTGCTAAAAGCCATAAGCAATGTAGCACTTCACTGTTACCATACAGAAATAGATCAAAACATTAAACCATCTGTCTCCTAAGGAAAAAAACAAATCCCACACACGATTTAGCACCTTCTCCATCCCTTCATAATCTATAGTTTCCATTTTTTAATTCAGCTGTAAGTTAGCAGAATAATATCCATAATTAAATTAGCCTTTCCGACTCTGAAACAACAGTTTAATCCACCTTTTCAAAATTGCCTTCTACTCAAACTGTAAGTCATAAAAAGCTTATTATACATAGATTTGTCTTTATATTAAAATTCTAAGTGACACACCCTCAAGATAAACTGGAGCTTTGCAAGATACCCTTAAAGGGCGCAAAGTAAAAATGTGGCTATACTTACTAAATTATCCTTCATGTATGATATTCTCACAGAGCATGTTAACTACTCAATAATGCTTGACCTTGTTTCACAGAAAAGTATTTTTCCATAGATTAATTTGCATTAAAGGTAATTTTATAACCGGCCTTAGAAAAGGTCTTCTAGGTTTCATCCAAATAAGCTCCTAATTATGATGTCTTTTTATAATATTTCTACAAGAGAATACTGTGTTCCCAGAAAGTTAAATATTGAATTATGAAGTGCATAACACATATGAGACTTCATTGCACATCTACATATATGTATATAACTACTCCGGCAGATTTTGTTTGATACAGGCTGTCTTTCATAAAAAGGCAAATCACTTTTAATCAATGGTTAAATCAGAAAAGGCTTGAACACACAAAACCAGCCCGGAGAGTACATAGCCTGGCTTCATTACATTATGCAACAATTACTTTAAAAGCTTTATTGCTGATTTTGTGATAAACAGCATTCAGTATTTAGAGTGTGTCTATTGATACTGTCAGATATTTAAGTAAGTCCTCTACAAACATCTTGGATAAACAAAAAAATAAAGTATTGCTGTGACAGACTACTTTCAAAAGCATTTTTAGCTCCCTGCTTAATAAAACAATTCATTACTGAGGAATATACATTTATAATTTCCTCTGTACTCACTTTCCTTTTATATTTTATTTCTTAAAGTCAGCAGTGCCCAGAATTTATTCATGTAAGCTCTCAAATTGATTTATGTTAAGTGACTAGGCACCAATATTTCTGGATTCTGTTACAAGCTTCTTTCTTGTCTTGTCATATAACTTTGATCAAAGTCAGGTACACTCTAAAATTTTAGGTGTCTCTACTTTTGATTATTCATGCTGAGAAACATGGAGTGTCACCTCCAGAGGTAATGAATACCTAACAGATTCAATCCATTTCATTTGAAGCTTTAAGTGTTCAGCAAATCTGAAGAGAAAACTAGATTCAGAGGCAGAAGACAAAAAGACATGAGGCATGCAAAAGTCACTGATACATCTTAAGGCTGACGTGATATTAATGATGAGACAGGAAGTTTGTATAGAATATCACTAATGATGAGACAAGCACATTAATGAGGGGAGGAAAAAGACAGGGCTTCCATTCTCTTAATATTTCTTTCCTGCCAACTCCAAGGCATCTGCATCTAACTTGCAAAATCAGGTCCCGATGTTGTTACATGTCATATTTTTATCTAGAAGGAGAGTACAGCAATATTTCTCCTTATCATGTCATACCCAGTTTCCAACATTTGAAATGTGAATTCTGAAGGCTGCAACACCTTGTAGAAATTTAACAGTAGCGTCAGCTTTCAGCCTTTGTGCCAGATTCCAGATTTGAAGTAAGCAAAAACTCAATGTACCACAATGTAAACAGTAATGATATACCCAGGGCCCTTCCCAAAAAATCCTCATATAAGCAAGACTAGCAAAAGCTAGTCACTGTGCTGAACAGATGCGTCCTCTTCTATAATCACCTCTGCAGTGTTTCCTTACCTAAGATGCAAGGTCAGACAGATAGATGGCTCCAAAGCTTCAATTAGCGAGAGATTTGGCAATTGTGAACTTGATAATAACATTTCTCTCTGGTGACAAATAACCAGGGATAGGACTTGAGAGAATGGCAAGAAGATGTGCCAAGGGAGGTTTAGGTTGGACATTAGGAAAAGGTTCTTCACTCAGAAGGTGGTGAAGCACTGGAACAGCTCCCCAGGGAAGCAGTCACAGCACGAAGCCTAACAAGATTCAAGAAGCATTTGAACAACGCACTCACACACAGTGTGAATGTTGGGATTGTCCTATGAAGGGATAGCCGTTGAACTCGATGGTCAATCCTTGTGGGTCCCTTCCAACTCAGGTCATTCTGCGATTAGTCCTTGGAAAGTAATGGAATAAGCGTAAGATTTCTGGACAATTTATACATATGCATGTAGGTGGGAAATACGTTCTGTAACCAGCTCGTGTCTTCTTATGCGTGACTGATGGAAATCATTCCCGCATGCATCCAGCACTGAAATTAAAAGATGCTTGCTTTCTAAAACTTCAAAATTAGTCTTAAAGAGTATATCTCTTTTATTTATCCTATGTTTATCTGTTAAATTCCAGAAACGTTTGTACAACGCACTCACACACGCGGTGAGAATGTTGGGGGTGTTCTGTGCAGGGACAGGAGTTGGGCTCGATGATCCTTGCGAGTCCCTTCCAGCTCGGGACCTTCTGCGATTCTCTGATCTGCCGGCATTTTCGGTATCGCAACGACTGCAGGTCGGGCGCCCCCGGTGGGCAGCAGCGGCGCCTCCGCCCCGCTAGCCGCCACGGCGGGGAGGAGCCCCGCGCTGCCGCCCGCCCGGTAACGGCGGCGCCGCCGGGCGATGGCGCCGGCGGGCCGAGGGGCGGTCGCGTGGCGCTGGTTGCCACGGTACCGCGAGGGCCCCAGCCGCCATGGCGCTGCCCGTACCACCGTCCTCTCGCGTCTTCGCCGAGCTCGTCCCGGCCCAAACCCCAGCTCTGGCCCCGGCGGGACGCGACGTCCCCGCGGCGCCGCCCGGGCGGGAGGTGCACGTGAGCGGCAGCGCGGAGCGCAGCGCGGGGCCGGACCGCGCGCGGGTGTCGGTGCGGCTGGGCAGCCGCAAGGAGGCGGCCGAGGCGGCGCAGAGCAGCGTGTCCCGGCGGCTGGAATACATCGCCCAGAGCGCCCGCCAGCGCGGCATTCCGGTGAGAGCGCCGGGGGGCCCTCGGCCGCGGGGGCCCGGCCCCGCCCGGCAGCCCCGAGGGGCGAGGGGGAACGGGGTTCGGAGCTCTCGGCCTCGGGAATGCGACGGCCGCCAGAAGTCCAACATGAGAAGGAAGTGGAACTGTTGGAACGGGTCCAGAGGAGGCCACGAAGATGATCAGAGGCTGGAGCAGCTCTGCTGTGAGCACAGGCTGAGAGAGTTGGGCTTGTTCAGCCTAGAGAGGAGAAGGCTCTGGGGAGACCTTATAGCGGCCTTCCAGTGCTACAGGAAATCTGGGGAGGGACTTTTTACGAGGAGAAGTAGTGATAGGACAAGGGAGGTTGGCTTTAAGTTGGAAGGGGAAGATTTAGATTAGACATTAGGAAGAAATTCTTCACGGTGAGGGTGGTGAGGCACTGGCACAGGTTGCCCAGGGAAGCTGTGGATGTCCCCTCCTGAAAGTGTTCAGGGCCAGGCTGGATGGGGCCTTAAGCAGCCTGGTCTGGTGGGAGGTGGAGCTGGGTGATCCTTAAGGTCCCTTCCCACCCAAACCATTCTGTAATTCTGTGTCTGCCTGACATTGCGAAGCTGCAGCTGTGCCGGCCTTCACAGAAAAGGCAGAATATCTCTGCTCAGGCTCCGCAAACAGGTTACTTGTTTTGTCTGTGGAAACCACCCTGCATCCACTATTTCATCTGTTCACAGAATGCAGGTTCTTCAGGTGTGTACAGGTGAATGTTATGTGGTCTTATGAGGAGCAGCTGAGGGAACTGAGGTTGTTTAGCCTGGAGAAAAGGAGGCTGAGGGGAGATCTTATCACTGTCTACAACTCCCTGAAAGGCGGTTGTAGCAAGGTGAGTGTTGGTCTCCCAAGTAACAAGAGGAAATGGCCTCCAGTTGCATCAGGAGAGGTTCAGACTAGATATTAGGGAAAATTTTTTCACTGAAATTGTTGTTAGGTACTGGCACAGCTTCCCAGCGAGGTGGTTGAGTCACCCTCCATGGAAATATTTGAAAGACAGGTATATGAGGTGGTCAAGGATATGTTTTAGTGGTACATAGGTATGGCTGGACTCGACAATCTCAAAGGTCTTTTCCAACTAAGCGATTCTGTGATTCTCTGAAACTGATAAAGGGTTGCACAGCAGTGTAACTTAGACTACATGTGTCTTGGCTTCTGTATGATCACTATACCTTAGTGATGAATGCCTGCAGAGCTTTCATTCTCTTCCTTGTTGCAGTTGAGAGTTCCTTTACCATAATAAGTTTTTTGGCCTCAGAAAGTTGTTTTATGATGATAAGACGAGCATAGTCTTGCTTTTAAAGCTTTGCCCATGCTATAAATGCTCTGTAAGGGTGATATTTGTCCTAGCAATTGTGCTGATGATGGATTTGGATTTTATAGAACAGTTTTGGACAGTGTTCCACATGTAGGACTTATATAAACAGAACAAAGCTGATCTTTGATGAAATGAGTGGTTGCTTTTCAAAGTTACTATTGAAGTTCCCCAGGAAATTTATGCTTTTTTAGTGTGTTCACAAATGAGTTGAGGAAAAGGGAGATAAGAGTTTGCTATCGACACCAAAGTTTTCAATGTAGTTTTTGTCCATGTGTCTTGGTGATGCAGAGATCGGCTTATTGTACACAGGTTAACGGATCCGCATTTCAGACAACATAGTAAAAATGAAAGAATTGCAGAAGGGTTTCATGATGCTGTGTGACGTTACAGGGGAATTCTGTATTAGTAAATGCCAAGTAAGAGAGCAGGTTACTTGGCCTGAACAGTGATGTGCTTACAGTGAAATGGCATCTCAGATGGTGCATGTGTTTAAAGAGAAGTGCTGACTCCAACTTACACCCCTGCAAAAAAAACCAGGATTTAGTATTTTCTTTTAAAACTGATTGTGATGCTGTCTCTTCTTCTGTAGTATTATTCAGGAATAAAGAAGGTAATAGAAAGACCTCTTAAGACCTAGTTTAGGAGGTCATATTGCACCCATGGGACTAGATCACAAGGAGACATGGAGTCTGCTGTGGGCTACATATGTGATCCTGCTCCCATCGCTTTTCCCCTGCACATATCTTGGTGCATCTCTGTCACAGGGTGCCCAATTCTGTTGCCATCAGAATGACTTGTTCAGTTGGAAACAGTGCATTTTTGTATGGGATTGCATCTTAAATGCGTTCAGTTTCTATTAAGTGAGTTAATGGGATTTTAAAGTCTGGTGAATTTTCAGAGAAACAGAGGAAGACAAGATGACTTGTCATGCATTCATATTTATTAGTAGAGGAAATTATATGCTTTTTACCACTATAGTGAGCTATCAGATCATGGGGTATTTTTCACCTTGGCTGCAATTAAACAGCTCTTCAGGGCATGGATAGAATAGAAAAGATGGTTACTCTAGAGTGAATCTGAAAACTTCCAGTTTTGACATGAGCCTGATTAAATTGAGGTAGCATAGGGCGCTTGGCATGTGGTGGATGGCACACACAAGGAGTAGGCGAGATGTTGAATATTTAAGTCAGTGTGCTTTAGGGGGGTTGTATGTACTACTACAGGCTAGAAAAAATAACTGAAAAATTAAGCATGACCTGGACAAACAAATGGTTATATTTGGGTGTATGCAGTCAGATTCAGAAATGTAATGGGAGCAGGTAAGCAGTGATGGAGTGTGGATTGTTTACAGTGTGAAAGCTGAGCATTCAGTGTCTTATTATAATAATTTCACAGTAATCTTTTGCTGTTTCAGAGATACCATGCATTGCGGAATGGCATTGTTAGTTCTTTCTGCTTGCTTGGACTGTGAAATCTGGCCGAAGTTGTGGGTTTCTCGGTGTTAGCAAAGCATTAGCTCTGGGGAACTCTGAGAAAAACAACATGAAGTTATTTTTTTTTTCAGAGTAGTTCCCTGTGGTATAATTTTTAGTGCTTTGTTCCATCCAATTTTAAATCACTCCACTGCTGGAGCTTTTATTTGCCTAGTAGCTTTTCTGCTAACAACTCTCACTGCTGGCAGTTTGTTCTTAAATGCATTTGCTAACAACGCTTGTAGCTAATACCATTCTAGAGCACTGTAAAATATCTTTTCACAATCTCCATACGGTTCTAGTTTTTGTAAGCTTATCTAAGGCCTCTTTAGAAATCGACTGGCTATTTTATATGTTTAATTAGTCCATAGAATAATTTTTTTGACCCTCATTGCTGCTGTAGGAAATCTGAGATCAGAAGTGCATAACCTTTGCAGTAGCAGGAGCTTGCATTAGCAACTTGTGAGGATGCCTGGGGGCAGCACCTAATTTCCATATATATTTACACAGGATTTTAATCGGAAGTAGATGCACATAGTAGCATTTATTTATAGAGTGCTGTAAGTATATGCGGCATTTCAGTGCACAGAACCTGCTCTGGAGGCTGCAGGGAAAATAAAATCAATGGGGAAACCAATCTGTCTTACTCAGCACAGCGGCTCCAAACTAAGGTTTTTTTATCTTTCTCTAGAAGGAAGCTGATTTTATATTTCCCGCCTATGATTTATTTGGGAAAGGGTGTGGAGATGGCACTTGTTTTCTTTTATCACTGCAATTAGCATTCGCCGTCTTGTTTAAAAATAACAGTGGTAATATATTTGTTATACTAGTCAGAGGATTATTCAACAAAACAAACAAACCAGCTCATAAACTACATCCAGTGGGCTCTGTCTTGTATCTGGGATATATCCTTGGATTTATATACAATATTCTTCATATTTTGAACTGGTTATTTGGGAGTCACATCCCTAAAAAAATTTTTTTGAAGTTTTTTTTCACTCAGTTACAAAATCTTCTGATTTCAATATGTCCTTGAATAAGAAAAAAGGTGATGGCTTATGCAGGTTTCTTTAGACCACCACATATTTTAAGAAATACCCCCTAATTATCCTTGTATTTGCTGAGTTCAAATCTTACTTTTTACCTTTCTTAAAATAACCTTTACATATACTTCTGTTATTTCTTGATTGGACATTATGCAGCAGAAACTTCATCACTCTAGGTTTTTCCATTGTTGTTCTGTCTGTCTAATGCCAAATGGAACAGACAGAGTGAGGGGACAAGAAGCTCAAGGACAGGTTCCCCATGCCTAGCTGGGGTACACACTGACCGAGAGTGCTTATCATCCTTAGCTGTCTGTGACACCAGGATGGAGGGACTGTTAGGAGACAGAGCATACATCAAGATCCTCATTAACTATTCCCTTAGTACTGAGAACAAAAATGATGTGTTCAGGTGGAAGAAGCTGAGTCTTAAGGGTTTTTAAATATCTTTATTTTTCATAATGTAAAGTTAGCTTGGATATACTAATGCAAATGTACAAGTACATTTTAAGAGGCATTTCCAAGTGCCTCCAGATTTTTTCTGTTTTATAACTACACATATCAGCATGGTTTACCGCAGTGGTGCATCAGCATACATTTCCAAACTACAAACATTTTCCTATACTGAGACAGGTCTTGTGTTTCGTAAGACTGTCTCACAGTTAGAAAATTTTACTTGCCAGTAGACTTTTCCTACGCTATATTGTTATATAGCTGTGTCCTTGAAGTGTGCTTTCACTGATTATCTATTTAGTTTTTTCCCTGTTCTCACCCTGGGAAAGGACTGGTCATTCCTATAAACAATGATGGTGTCATGAGGTTGGACACAGTGGTCCTTTGAAGAAGAAATTGTTCAGAAGTAGCAGATAGGTAGGAGGAAGGGCTGTATAAAATTTGTGTGTGTGTGTGTGTTCATGAAAAGGAAAATATAAGGCAAAGCATAGTTCTATACTTTAAAAAGATATTGAGTTTACAATTCATTTTTGTATTTACAGTACCTGCAACAGTGGGGGTTTGTGTCACTGCTGGCTCAAAAAATAGGCTATTCAGGCAGAATGCAAATGAAATTCTGTTAAGAATTATTCAATGGCTTCTGGAGTAATTATCGTGTAACAATAGTGTTATATTAATTTAATTTTGCTACTGTGATTCTTGGCCTACAGATGTAGAAAATGGACAAAATTTTCCAGAAATCCAGAATACCGGGCACATCAGAAGTGTAGCTTTCCTGAAGTCAGAGTGAAAACTGTTTTTCCTGTGCCTGTTGCAATCAAATGGATAGTTCCTCAGCCAAAATATATATAGTAGACATAAGCTGTAGGGAAATAAACCTTTTGATTTTGATGTAGTCAAAGTCTTGATTCCAATTTAAAATTCTGTCATCACCTACCTGTCTTTTCCACATCTTTGTTCAAAGGCATTCCCAAACAGGAACAGAGTATCTAGCAGAAGATGTATCACAGGAGGCCACCTTGTTATGACTTCAGGGATTATTTCGGCCATTTATCTTCAATAATACATACAGCTACTGTCAAATCTGATGGGACAAAATAATATAATATAATAAATACATGGCACAAATTCGTCTTTCACTGAGTGCATTGATCTTGCAGTAGTGCCCGGAGCCGCAGGATGGCACTGTCCTTAAATACATTGGAACCTTGGAGAGGGCAAAACCAAATTAGCAGACTAATCTATTCCCCAGGAAATAAAACTCTTGTGAAAAGGATTAAAGAGCGAGGACAGGGGAAAACAAATGCACCTTTTCTGTGTTTACTCCAAAGTTTTCCTGCAGCATAGTTATTTCTGTAGAGTATGAGTTGTGGAAGAAAGCTTTTCTGTGTGGGTATTTCTGTAAGATCTGTAAGAGCTTAGAAGAAAAATCTTTCTTGTCCATGCAATTGGATTCTATCATAAAAATTAAGATTTGTTCCATTTTGTAAATTAAATGGGTTGTTGGTGCTGGACTGACTTGATTACTCTTGAGCAAACCACTGCAGCCACACTGCTGAAGTAGCTCAAACCTGTGACTATAATAGAGGAACTACAGTTTTTGGTGATGAACTGGCCCTGGTCCTCTCCTTTACTAGAAGAGATTATACAAAAAGAGGACTCTTGTGCTTGTATTTGAGCACTGCCAATCAATCATGAATATCCAAAATTTGTTTCTTGTAGGCTGCTGTACAATGGTAATTGTGGATTTCATTTCTGTATGATATTTTAAAAGTAAAATTATTCTCGTGATTAATGTAATTTATATAAACTTATGCATGCATGCTACATTATAAACTTGAAGATTTGAGCCTCTGTAGGAAATATTGTGACACAAAGCATCTTCTGAAATGTGTCAACACTGAAAGCAAATATTGTTTTCCTATGCAAATAAATTCAATAAGTAGAACTTTTTCAGTAATTGGAAGGCTTAGTATCTGTTTCCCTACGGTTCCTGGGTATTAAATGCAAAGTTATGTTTACAATTAAATTCTGAACTGTGCTTTTTGGTGTGTTGTAGTAATTGTACAATGAATTGTTCATCCAAACTGTTTACCCGAGAGGGAAGTGGGTAAAAGAAAAGTGATTGTTAGGCTGCTAGCAAGCTGATAATTATTCCAATGTAACTGGAGTTATTCTGTATCTTAGTTAGTTCAGTATCTTTGTAAGTCTTAGAGGATTTGCTAGTGCTCTGTGCAGCCAGTATATTGAATAATATAGCTGCTGCTAACACACAAGTGTCAGTGGTGGCATAGCCTCTTTTAAGGGTTACCATTCTGCGAGAATAACCAGAACTTGGTCATTGTTCAGATCATGTTGCCACAAGCTGCAATTGTTAAAATATCTTAAAATAGGGACCTGAAAAGCACTTTCCACACATTAACTTTCTAAAAACAATTGAAGCTTTTGAAGCTTCTAGTTTTTTGAACCAGGTGAATTTACAGTTACCCACTGATACACACAGCTTCTAGCTAACAGTCACTTTCAAGACCTAGTCATTCCCCTCAAGTGAATAGCAGCAAAATTGCATTATACAGGTAATGTATAATTTAATTTAAATAACATCAAGAAGTCTTTAACATCGAGATAGTTTTTAACTGAAGAGATTTGCATGGAAAATTCCAAATTTCTGTTGCTAAGTCATAAGTGATAAGCCAAAACAGTTCAACTTTCACAGGACACAATGTACATACTTCTCCAACAAATGCCTAATATCTGTATTTTAAGATTATATTCTTGTACTTTGTTTTAGGAAGAAAATATGACTGTAACGGAGGATTTTAGTAGAGTAGAAAATACTTACCAAATGGAAGCAGAGGTATGTATTCAACCTAACCATAATAATAGTAATAATAAAAAAAGAGTAAGAAATGTAGCAAGGACCAGTGAAAATCTGCAGACTGTCTTTCCTCATACCGTCGTACCAAGGAGTGGATGTTCTCTACAGTAAAGGCAATATAGCCCAAAGGAGCTATTGAAGGACTGCAGTTTAAAACAGAGTTCAGCTGTCTTCTGTTGTGTGCAAAACCTATTTTCTGGTACTATAATATAAAAGGAATTCTTTTCTTCAGAGATTAATGTGTGCTTTTTCAATATTACGCGATGCTACAGCAGGGAATATTTGCTTCTGGGACCCTGAGGTTGTTGCTCTGCAGCAGTGTAAGCCAACTCACGATTCTGCACTCTCCTTTCACCCCTGGCCCTCTGCTTTTTGCAAGGGGTTGTACTTCTGTGAGCAGGTGATAGGTCAGTTCAGAAAGCTGCTCCAGTTAATAACTGTTTTTTATTTCCAGAGTGGCTTTTATTTTTTCCCATTATTTTAGCTCTCCAAACTGGAAGCAATGCAAGGCAGACGATAAGAGTGGATGGGGAACAACCATGACATGGCAGACCTAACCTAGATCTCTTTAAGCCACAGCTGAACAGCATCTGGACTTTGGTCTATTCTGCACAACTCTGCTGTCAGCTTGCTGCAAGTAAAGGAAAGCTAATTGTTTCCTAGGTAATTGACTGGGAATTCCGTAGATTAAAAGTCCTGTGTGAGAGGTACATCTTATGGGAATAGTCCCATTTACTTCAAAAGCTGCTCAGGGGAGTATATTTTTGCATGTTCATGCTGTAGTAAGAAATAAATGCTGTGCTGGAAACATTCACTGAGGGAAATGATGCATTTTCAGTTGATGAATCTTTAGAGCATCAAACATCAGTCACTACCCAGCAAATTTACAGATTCTTACAAAGTAAACCTAGAAGTCTGCAATAAAATGATAGCTGTTTTATAGAGCTGTTATTTACAGTCCCCTAAAACAGGGCTTGGTTTGCTTACTTGAAGGCATATTCTCATCTAAATTACAATAATAAAACCAGAAATAATCGAGAATTTGGAGAACAAAATTTGGATTTTAAAATGAGCCTTCAGATACTTATACAGTGTGTGTCAGTGGCATCTTCTGAATGACTTTAATTTCATAAAGTAGATACCTCGTATCATGAGAGCTTAAATCGCCATGTTTTTTAGATGAACTATACTTAACTCAATATAGTTTTATTAGGTTTTATTATTTAGCCTACAGACAAGCTTAGACTTACAACTTCCGTCATAAGTGGCAATTTAACCGGTCATCTCTCTTCTGCTATTAATTTCTATTCAACAAAGATTGTATGTGGAAAGCGAATTACATGGATACAAGTGTTTGGTTTTAGGCAGCTGTAATTGCTGTTCAAAAGTTTTATGGTTGCCTAGGACCTGGATGTCAGAACTTGAAAAATCTAGCCATAGTTCTGCAGTTTTGGCTGCCCTGTACACATGTAGCAGCATGGTCACTCTTTATGTAGAGATTAGTTTCTCCTTGCTTTCCCCTTTATATATGTTCTCCTGTCATTAGTGCAGTTTCATAAATCGATGAAGTTCCATTGACTGGTGTGTTTGCATAGTTTAGCAATATAAATGAATTTAAAATTAACCTCCACTTGCTTCTTTACTAAAGAGTTTGCCATTGTATTTGTGTTATAAGTAAAATCATGGAACTCATGCATTATTTAAGTCTAAACTCTTTTTACCATTTGTCTGCTGCAGGAGTTTTTAGAAGATCGAAGAAATTCTCAAATAGCTATTTTGAAGTATAATTAAGAATTCAAGACATGCTTTCAACTGATAAATTTTAATTCGTGTTATAACAAAGGAAAATATGCAGAAGAATGATGTTATGAGATCACAATGCCCTATAATATCTTAATCATAATAGTTCATTTATTGCATGATGATCTCATGGGATGAAGATCATGTTGGTTTTGTGCATTTCTTGCATCCTTAAAACCCATAACTTCTTGTCCTTTACAGCCCTGTCTAAATCTGGTAACGTCCATAATGGTTTTACATACCCTCCTGTTACTTTTTCACACTTTTAAACCTTAATTCTAATGGAAGAAAGTGAAATGTGGCTTTGCAATTTAATGCTCAGGTATCCTCTGTGAATCTAAGTGGCATTTATTGGATCTAGCTCTAAATGAAAACTCTGATTTTTAGGGGGAGGAAACAACAAAATTCACAGTTATGTCTCAGTTATGTTCTGCCCATGAGGGTACCTGATTAGGTGTTTCTTTTTTAACAGTACCCAAGTGCCCAGAACTGCCCCAGTCTGAGACGCTTATCTCTTGCATGCGACACACAGTTCTTCTGTTTGACTGTTCTTTTGTTTCGTCCCCCTGAGGGAAGTGATCTTGTAAACACTGAGAGCAATCTGGAAAACAGTCCTCACAGTGAGACATCCAGCTTTCCACAAAATATAGCTGTGACAGTTTTCTGGCAAAACAGCACAAGAGGATGTATGCTTTTTATGCACTGCCAGAACTCCTACTGAAGAAAGAAACCTAAGTTTAGTCTTGTCTTCTGTCTTTGCTCAAATTGATACTGCACCTTCCAGAAAGTGACTAGCCCCCAAGTTACGGATAAAGGGTGTGCAGCTGATACGGAGATACAGATGCAGTGCAGTTTTGCTCAGCAGGTGTGACCCTTTGCCCTTGTAGAAGATGGAATATCCCTAACACTCCATCTTGGTCAGTTTTTAAGGCCGTAAGCCTAGCTTTTGCTCAGTTGTGTGAAGAGGTGCTGAGCCAGTGTAATGATTCAAGCCAGGATGAGGTACATGTACTGTACTGAGAAGCTACCAACGGTAAAAAGACGTGCATTAATTGTCAATATCTGATTTTTACCTTACCCTGCATATGAAGTAGCCTCCTCCTTTTTCACTGAGAGATTAAACTTCCATGAATTATCTCATTTTCCACAAGGTAAATCTCCAGTATGCACACAGAAAGCTACTGCAGGGCAACTGATATGCCATAACTTGGATTTCTGTACCAAATACCTTCACTGAGATAGATTGTTGCATGGACTACAGCAAAGACAGTGTGACTGTACGTCACAGGGGTTGGTAGCAGAATTTTCTTCACCATAGCTTTTTTTCTTCCCCTCCTGTCAAAGCTGTATTACTGTGCAAAAAGAAAGGAAAGAGTGAGGGTTAGGAGAGAAGGTGAGCCTGACTTGGTGGTAAGAGTACTATACTGGGAAGTGAAGATGAGGGTTTAGTTCTTCTGAAAATTTGACGCTCAGGATTTCTGATTCCTTAATGCTGTAGCAGCTCAGCATTGTTGCTTCACTCCCGATGACTCTGCTTTGCCTGGAAAGTCACCACCTGGCTGACACTTCCCAACAAGAAAGACTAGGGCTCTGGATCCAGGGCCTTCCGTGATAGCCTCTTTGTAGCACTTGGGAAAGTGAATTCCTGATGCATCTGTATTTAATGATTATTATTGCCAAAGCCAGAGACAGCTAGATGTTTAAATTATTTTCAATCCAAGCCTGAAGTGCTCACTTCTTTTTGAGTCCACTACAAGCTGGACTGGACTAGGCTTAGTTTAATCTCATAGTTTAAGTTTCTTGAATGTAATGCTTGGAATTAAAATGTAGTTTTCCTTCCTGCACAATGTTTTCCACGTCCTTTGGCTTGGGCTTCTGCATAATTTACATCTAGTGATCTAAAAAGGGAAGAACCAGGATGCATACAGTCATGTGTCCCAAAGAACACATTCATTCTTCAAACCATTTACATACCAAGAATGCCATATTTCCTCACAAAACAGCATTTCCTCATCCTCAATTTTAAACTATTTTATGAGCTTCTTTCTGTTGCAAACCTAACAGTAGTCCCTAGAGCCCTAGTCTTCTAAGTAGATAGATATTGGACTTATATACAGGACTAGCATGTTAAGTTAGCTTGTACGTATCCAGCTTTATACTGATTTAAAAAGGTGTTTAATTATAGGGGGGAAATGAAAAAACTTACTTGTGTGATGTCTGTGTTCACTTTCAGGTCTGTATTACATTCAACGACTTTGGAAAAATGCAGAAAGTTTGCAATCTACTCATTGAAAAGTTAGGAACCTCCATTACCATCAGTCCACCTCATTTCTACCATACACCAGAAGCCATAGACATTCTTCGGTAAGTTCTCTCTCTTGCCACAAATTTTACAGCCAAAGATAACAACTAATATGAACACATAATTGATACTATTTGTAATGGGAGCAAATAGTTTCCTTCATACCTATTAAAATTTATGCTCAAAGATTCCAGTATTTCTTTTAAATGTAATTTACAAATTAATGACATTCAGCCTAGAAGATACACCTTGTTCTTTCTGCAGTGTCCCTGTGTAAAATCAGAATGTAATAAAAATATTTTCCCACTGATTTCCACTGAAAATATAATCTACTGTGCATATTAGGTCAACAGAATTTGAATTTTATTATATCAGCCCATGGACATTTAATCTGTATTTATTCATGAAGGTACAAGTGCATTACCAGATGTTGATAAATCGAAGCCAGTTCCCATTACTTGTAGCTGCTGCCATGATCTGAAAAGAACCATCTATGGTGCTTGCTCAGCATCGAAACATGCTGCTTTGAAGCACGGTCTTGACATTTTAGGCATTAACTATTAAAAGTCCTGCTTCTCCTTTTGACATTGGAGGGGCAGAGAGAAGCTTAGTTTTGGTTTGGGGTTTGCCTCTTTAAAGAAAAGAAACGTGCCTGGCCTGAGAAGCAAGCCCAACCAGCTGCAGCTCACTGGTTCTGGAGATGTCAGAAATCAGGCCAGTGAGGTTAAATAGGTGCTGGCAGGCCTTACAGCTGGGCCACCCAAATGCCTGGAACAACAGTTGAACTCCTGCTCTGCATCATGCACTGGAGATGCCTGCAGAGCATAGGTCTTAGAAATACTTGATCATAGCCGACGAGGATGCTGACATTTTCTCCGCACACTCCCTCCTCAGACTCCTCAACTATCACCCAGAACCCAGGGGAAAACGTTGTGCCTTACCTCTATGCAGTTACAAAAGCTCAGACATTAAAAAAAGGAAATGGCTTGGCAGGAATACTTGTACATCAGTTGGCCCTGTTTGTTATTGTGCTGCTTTTTGTGTCTCTCAGCCGTCAGGTATGCGTTGCTGCTGTTCGAAACACAAGGCGGAAAGCTCAAGAAGTCTGTCGACTGTTTAGACAGGCATTGGGAAAACCTTTATTAATAAGAGAAGAAGAAACAAAAGAATGGGGAGGCTACATAGACAGTCATGTACCAGACTCCCCAGATTCACTAACTCTGCAGGAAAGAATCCAGAATGCTACTGCTTATGCTTCTTGTAGAGTGTTTGCTGTGTTTGAAATATTGGGAAAAGAAAACAAAAGAAACAAGTTGCATTAGGAACTTTCAAATACTACACATTTTCTTAATAAATTTTTTCATGTTTTCTTGAGTTGTTCGTTGTTTTTCGCTTTATTCTTCTGGTAGTGAGTAGGGTTAACAGAGGATATTAAGAATGTGATGTACCTACTGAGCCAAAGTAGAAGGCTTCTTAACATGTCTGTCCAGATGCAAAAAAAATAGAACTCCTAAAAGTTTTATGTCACTCAGAGTATTCCTTTGCACATATCATTTGAAAGCAGTACACTGGATGCTTTTGTAAAGAGCACAAAGTATTGCAGGCTTTACCTACTACAGCTCACCTCAGAAATATTTTAGTTCCTGTTAGCCTTTATTTAGCTCTGTGCCCTGAAATGAAGGTTATGATTCAGTCTGAAAGTGCATTTCTGAACTGTTTTAATTTCTTCTTCTGCCCCCTGTAAATGGGCAAGACAATTGATGCGCAAAACGTTTGGTACTCCTAGCTGTAATGTGGCTACATTTAAACCTTTCCTCTCAAATTTGGAAAGAAGCTATTCCTGCCCCAAGTCATGGTAAACTTAATATGCACTGTATTTACTTGTAATGAAATGAATTGTTCAACATGAAACAAGCTTAGGAATGTTTTATTTCACCATAGAAAAAAAAAAATATATGAGTTTTATCCTGGGGTCTGTTTGCTTAAGTTTAAAGAGGAAATGTGTTGTCTGGATGTACATTACGTGTACAAACACTTAAGTACTTTAGTCACAAGGACAGATTTTTTTCAGTCGTGGCAGCATAATGTATTTTGATCCATTGTATCCACTGAAATAGTCTTTCATATCAGGGTGATCTACCTGTCCAACTTGAAGATGCAAATCTACAAAGTGCAATCCAAGTTACGTGCTGTGTCATGACCAGAAAGCCTGCAGTGTGCAGGTTAGAAGTGTCGACTGGGAAAGGGTTCGGACAAGTCTAAGCATTTCCTCATGCATCTCAACTCCTTGGGCACTCTGGCCACTAGGCTGTAGGACAGGCTGAGTGAGAACAATCCACAGACCTTTTGAACTTGAGGTATAGGCATGGCTTGCCGTTTGTAATTAATCATCTCAACAGGACAGCTTTCAAACATCTGACTTTGTGAACTTAACTACCATTCATTCCCCTAATAATCTGTGGGCAGAATTAGCCTGTTGTGCATGTGAATAAAGCAGTGCAATATCCTAAAGGCTAGTTTACACAAGGTAAATGTTTAGGGTGAAGTGTCTCTGCCCACAGACTATTAAGAGTAACCAAAGGGAGCTGGCCGACTGATACAATGAAAGGTGCATTTTTTAGACCCAAAAGTTAGGGTGGTTAGAACCCAGTTTAAAATACTTGTGACACTTCTCTGGGATAGCACAGGTTTTGCTCCTAAATTCAGACATGTTAGCACATTTTATATTACAACTGGTAGCTAAACTAGAAACAAGGTCTGGAACTAAGGCTTTCCCAAATATAAGAGGTGATGGTGTCACACTGGCCTCACTGATTGAGGGGCAGTTTCAGGAGAGAGCATGGAGACTCTTCAGTCCAGCCTAACTTACATAATTCCTTTGGTGGGTACTCCTGAAAGGGAAAAGATATCAATTTGAATCTCCTCTGTTTGATTCCACCACGCATCTCCTATTAGATGAATTAGCTATTTTAAATATAGATACTGCCACTATCCACAATTTAAAAGAAGGCATTCACAATGGCACTGGATCCCTTGCAAAAAGCTGTTTGTGGCATGCATGCCTGAAATAGATTCTTCAGTACCTTTTGTAAATTCTATTGTGAAATCTTTAAATATTGGTTAACATTGGTGTGAACAAGGTGTATGGCAATAAATCCCAGCTTAAGGCTACAATAAGTATAACGTCTCCCTACATTAGGTTGAATTTCATGGGAATTTAAAGGATGAGGGCTAGGAGAGGGACATCTTTTTAAAAGGTGAAATGGTTTATGGTTTTCATTGCCATTGTGAAAAAGAGAAAGCGTAAAGAATGAGCAAATTTGACACTTAGTGGGTGGGAACATCGAAATATTCTTGCTGATGGCAATGTAATAGGAGCAGTCTGCGAACAAATGTATTTGAGTTGACATTCTCCATCCATACCAGTCAGCAACCTGTTGGTGCCAAAGAACTAAGAGTATAGGTTGTCCTAGTCTTCCTCCTCTTTTATGTGTTTACCACCTTCCCTCTTTCAGTTTTATGCACTTCGTCTTGCCTGGAAGAAAGTAGGAGCAGATTCAACAACTGTGCAAACAATACCTTTTTTTAAAAAAAAGGCGTCTTAGTTTAGCTCTAATCTGTAGGAAGATCTAAGGTTGACAAATACCTTTTAACAGGAACCAGACTGGCCAAATATCCTGACTTGTCAGACTGCGTTGTTGAAAACAGCAGCGAATATAGTAGGTTTGGAAGTTCTCAAATGTCAACATATTTTTAGGATGAACAGTTCTTTATAATATAAGATATTCAGAAGATACAAGCAGGTTCAAAGGATCATTTAGTCTTTGAAGGCTTTATCTTTAGATACGCTTATAGCTTTCCACAAAGTTGCAAATCAGCCTAAGAAAAGCAGAGTTTCTGTTTCCACCCCTATACTGTTCCCCTAGGCTTTCCTGGCAGAGAAGGACCTGGGGGTGTTGGTTGACAACCGGCTGAACATGAGCCAGCAGTGTGCCCAGGTGGCCAAGAGGGCCAATGGCATCTTGGCGTGTATAAGAAACAGTGTGACCAGCAGGAGCAGGGAGGTGATTGTGCCCCTGTGCTCAGCACTGGTGAGGCCGCGCCTTGAGTGCTGGGTTCAGTTTTGGGCCCCTCACTACAGGAAGGACACTGAGGGGCTGGAGCGTGTGCAGAGAAGGGCAATAAGGCTGGTGAAGGGGCTGGAGAATAAGCCCTATGAGGAGTGGCTGAGGGAATTAGGGCTGTTTATCTTGGAGAAGAGGAGCCTGAGGGGAGACCTCTGTTGTGTTTTTGCATTTTTCCGAGGAATTTTTCTTCCTGTCGCCAACAAAGGGAACGCGGGAGGGGCGGGGAGAGGCCGTTTCCGGGGAAACCGGGGCAGAGGTGGTGCCCGGACCTCCGTTTGTTTTTCCTCCCGCTTCTGGGGCGGTGGGCGGCAACAGCAGCGGCAGTTACCGGCGTGTGTGCGTTTTGCAGCTTCTGAAGGCACGATCACCGGTCATCTGAACCCTCCACGACTCCTGCAGAACTCACACGTCTCCCCTCGGCCCCCGGCCCGCGGCCGTGGAGCTGCGCCCGGGACCGCGGCAGCCCCCCCGCACTCTTTAAGACCTGCATCGCAAGACTTTGGGCACAGGACTCAAATCCATTTAAAGTTTTTAAGGTTTTCGTGACAAATGGTGTTGGTTCTGTTCTGTGTATACATACATTTGTGGCTGGGAACTGTTATCTTTTCTATACAATTTTTTTTTCCTCCTGATTAAAGATCTTTAATATTTGATAACATATCCTAGTTTTTTTCATCTAAACTAAGAAAACCTCATCACTGTCTACAACTGCCTGAAAGGAGGTTGTGACGGGGTGGGCGCTGGGCTCTTCTCACAAGTGACAAGCGATAGGGCAAGAGGTAATGGCTGCAAGTTGCACCAGAGGAGGTTAAGACTGGACATTAGGAAGAATTTCTTCACTGAAAGAGTGGTCAGGGATTGGAACAGGCTGCCCAGGGAGGTGGTGGAGTCACCATCTCTGGAGGTGTTTAAAAAACGGGTGGATGAGTTTCTTAGGGACATGGTTTAGTAAGGAGACAGGCATGGTTGGACTCGGTGATCTCAGAGGTCTCTTCCAGCCTAGGGATTCTATGAATCTGTGATTCCTGGGGCCAAGACGGTCTGAATCTTCCACAGCTCAGAAGACGTAACATCCTTGGTTACTGCACATAGACCAATAATAAAGGGTCTTCGAAGGTCCAGACAAGGTTCTAATTCTACACAAGAATTAAATCTCACAAATAAGCCTTTTAACCTCCCCAAACATCTCCAAGCAACAGTCTTAAATTAAAATGGCATATATATAAATTGATACAATCTTAACTTTTCTAAACCAACACAGTTAGTGTCCACTAATGTAGTTTCTCATTCTTCCTAAACCCACAGATTTCCCATTTGCATTTTCTAATTCAGGTTTTCCTGAACTACTGTATGCAGCATATGATGTCCATCCCATAGTGCAGGACAACCTACAAACATGTAGCTGTTTACAATCATTAATATGGTTAATTCTCCTGACTTCACAATAAGATTCATTTAAAGTAGAGGATAATATGTATAGAATTACTACCATGATTTATATTTAGCTTCACATGGAGTCCAAAATTCCTGCTTGTGTAGAAGAATATAGTCAAAAGGTTTTCTTAAAACTGTTAGAAAGTACCAAATCAGTCTCAACATGAAAAGAGACATTTTCCCTTTGTTACTTATTTCACCCCTTACATTCTTAAATGTAGACAGTGTGTAACACTCTACCTTGTTTTCAATAGCCACAGCTATCAAACAATCTGCCCACGCACCCAGACTCAAGCAGGATTTTGTAAAGCCGCTCCAAGAGGCAATTAGTTACAATAAAATCATCACATTGCTTTAAAAACCTTATATAGTATTTGTATTTTTTTCCATGTTTAAACTTTGCTTCTGTAGCAAACAGTAAAAAAAAAAGCTACCAGGAACAAGCTCTCCTCTAAATTAATACTTAGACTGCAAATGAATATTCTTTCAATTGTCACTTGTACTAGTAAACCATAAGTAAATTTTGGAAAACGCCATTTTTCATTACAAGATTGCTTGTTTTCTGTACTCAGACCATAGGAATCGTTAAATTGCATCAGATTCTGCAGTTTCAACTGTTACTTGAGAATAGCCAGCATGAGACATTTCAAAAATGGTGCAGGTAATCAAAAGACTGTTAAAAATAAGCCTTGAAGTTTCTGCATAAATCTAAATGTTTGTAGTTGATTTACGCTATGAAACCTGAAAATTATTTAAGTCTGTGTCTTTATGCACGAAGCCAGTTTTATTTCCTTTTTTCATCTTAGTTCCTTTCTTCCAGTCTTTTGTTCTCATTACTTCACATATTTGAATTCTACAGATGAACCACATAACCAATGTGCTACACAGGCTGCAGTGTTAAAACTAAGGCATAGAATTCTATCCTTTCATGGTTCATCTTCAAGATACCAACATCTGCCAATGGACCCAATAAAGTATTCTCCACTTTACATTTGGAAACAGATACTTGCAACCCTGTCAATGCATAACTTCTTGATTCATATACAAAATGACACTACTTAATTCCATCATTATGACTGCCTTAAGTATTTTATTATGGATGAATTTTTGTTGGTTAAGACTCTGTACTGAGACATACTACGCAAGAAAATCTATTTTAAAAGTAAGTGACAAAAAGTAATGGAAAGTTAGAAATAGTCTTACTAATCAAACACCTAATTTCCCCTTTTAAAAGGAACATAACCCATAGTAATATACATTGGAATGTCCAAAAGCAGAATGAGATTAAGGCAGTTGTGCACTCATGCTGATTATATACAGATTTTTATGTGAAGAAAACGATGGTTGTTATTAAAATTTTGAAGTATATCTATAAAGAGCTCACAGTCACATTAAGCTACAAAAATGTCTGAGGTATGATTTGAATGTTGGTTTTGTATAGGAATGGTTAATGTGTTCCACCCGCACTCCAACTTTACAGCACAAAGTGTCACTGGGGATGAGAAAGAGAAGTCTCTTATAAGAAAGGAATACAGTAGGGAAGGAAAGATTTACAACCTTTCTCTTATTTGGATGCACTGAGTAGAATCCATCCCATACCACTGCAACATGAAATAATGTGCAGGAAGTGCAGACAGCAGCACGTAGATCTGCAGAGCTGCAGCTGCACAGATGTGAGGCATTCCAACAGAAAGTTTCCTCAAAGATGCTTCCCTGCTCTCTACTCTGAAAAGAGAAAGGAAAAAAAATATGAGGAGGGGAAAAAAAACCAGCCATCAGCTGTACTAGCTGTGCAGTACTTAAAGTTCTCTTCAGATTGTTTTGTTGCTTCACATGGTAACATACAGTCTGTACACATACATCCCAGTTACATCCAGAGTACACCTAAATTAGATCAAACAGAATTAAATCTGAGGGTACTTATAAAAACTAATCAAAGACTGAAATAGACAGCTTCAAAAGGTAAAGAAAATGAAACCTTACTTAAGAGTTATGCATGCATCTCTTTCATCTAGAAATAGAAAAAAAAAAAAAAAAAGGAGCTGGGAAGTTTATGGATGTCCAATTTCCAATTGAAAGGTGCTCTCCATGAACAAAATCAATTGTGCTGCTTTATCATCTAATTAAGTGCATTAAACATGTCTGACATACCAGATTGATGGTCTCAAGAAAAATCTATTTAGATGCAGTGATTATTGCACATGACAGAACTAAGGGATCTTTCTTTTAGATTGAAGGCGTGCCTAGCATCATGCCAAGATGATAACAATGTATGCCACAGTCCCCTCACTAGAGCAGAAAAGGATTTGGGATTACTGTTCATTCCACAGGCATCTGCCACACCTTACCAGTGTGTTAAGATATTCCTGACTCTTAAGGTATTCACCGCCCAATGAGGTGCACATCTACGGTCCATTTACATCTGCAAGGCTTTTTCAGATCAGAACTAGGACTAGCTGAAACTTGACATTTGTATCTTTTATACCAGTGTTTTCAGGGTGCGCAGGTTTACCTCAACCTGCAGGGTCACCTATGCCCACTCAGTTCTGTCTCCATTCTGCCTCCAGCAGAGGCTGTTACAGCCACTACTCTCTCTAAGTCCAGTACTCCGACTGTGAGTACAAGCAAATCATTTCAGTTGTTTCTGAGATGCTTCTAGTTCCTGCTATCCTGCTTTATGTCATTTACACAATAATTGGGGTTACTGGAATACATCCAGCACATGTGTACATGGGAAGCTAGATGTATGAAAACTACATAGCAAGAGCAGTCAAGATCACAAAATAACGCTGGAGGAAGCACAAAGGATATCGCTCGGAATACGAAAACATATGCGTGAATGACAAACCATTACCAGAAACGGTACCTTTCACTTCTGTGTTATGCATGTTAGAGCCAATAGCAAAGCAAAATCACCTCCTAATTTTAGACATGATCAGTGGTTGATCATAGAATCATAGACTGGTTTGGGTTGGAAGAGACCTTAAAGCCCATCCAGTTCCAACCCCTCTGCCATGGGCAGGGACACCTCCCACCAGACCAGGCTGCTCAAGGCCTCATCCAACCAGGCCTTCAGCACTTCCAGGGAGCTTCCCTGGGCAACCTGTGCCAGTGCCTCACCACCCTCATCATGAAGAATTTCTGTCTCATGTCTAATCTGAATCTTCCTCCTTCTACTTTAAAGCCATTCGCCCTTGTCCTGTCACTACTTGCCTTTGTAAAAAGCCCCTCTCTATCTTTCTTGTAGCCCCTTCAGATACTGGAAGGCTGCTATAAGGTCTCCCCAGAGCCTTCTCTTCTCTAGGCTGAACAACCCCAACTCTCAGCCTCTCCTCGTAGCAGAGGTGCTCCAGCCTCTGATCATCTTCCTCTGGACCCTACATCCTGAAGGGTTTTTTATTCCCATATACCGGGGGGAAAGGGAGAGTTTGCAACCCAGTTCCACAGAACCACCACCACCCAGCCTGTGAGGCTGGGGTTCAGCAGGACCTCCAGCAACACCACCGCTCTGACCACCATGGCGCGGCCGCACAACTTCTGCTGCAGTAGGTCCATCTCCTGTTTCTAACAGCAGCTTTTCCCAGCAGCTGGGTCCACCAGACAGAGAGGATGTGCTAGAAACCAAGATTCGGTCCATTTTCCACCAGACAGAAAGGATGCACTAGAGGTGAAGGTTTGGACCATTTCCCACCAGATCATAGAATGGTTTGGGTTGGAAGGGACCTTAAGGATCATCTAATTCCAACCCCTCTGCCATGGGCAGGGACACCTCCCACCAGACCAGGCTTCCCTTGTAAAGCAGGTGCTCTAGCCTTTTGAACATCTTTGTAGCCCTTCTCTAGACCCACTCCAACAGTTTCATATCCTTCTTATGTTGGGAATTCCAGAACTAGAGACAATACTCCAGGTAGCGTCTCGCAAGAGCAGAGTAAAGGGGGAGAATCACCTCCCTTGACCTGCTGGCCATGCTTCTCTTGATTCAGCCCAGGACATGGTTGGCCTTTTGGGCTGTAAGCGCACCTTGCCAGCTAATGTTGAGCTTCTCATCAATCTGCTCCCCCACGTCCTTCTCCACAGGGCTGCTCTCAATCACATCATCCCACATCCTGTATTGATACTAGAATTTGCCCCAACCCAGGTGTAGGACCTTGCACTTGGCCTTATTGAACCTCATGAAGTTCACACAGGCCCAATTCTCCAGCTTGTCCAGGTCCCTCTGGATGACATCCTATCCTTCTGGTGTGCCCACTGCTTCACTCAGCTTGTCATCATCCCCAAAATTGCTGAGGGTGGAGCTGATCCTGCTATCTATATCATTAATGAAAATACTAAACAGCAACGGTTCCCTCAGGGACACCACTTGTCATGGGTCTCCATTTGGACATCGAGCCATTGACTGCTCGTCCAACCAATTCCTTGTCCACCGAACAGTCCACTCATCAAATCCATACCCCTTCAGTTTAGAGAGAAGGATGTTGTGGAGGACTGTGTCAAAGGCTTTACAGAAGTACAGACAGTTTACAACTATTGTTTTTCCCGTGTCCACTGATGTGGTCACTCCATTGAAACGCAAAAAGCGGGACACTTAATAGCCAAGCCAATGTGACTATCAAGCTGGTATCCTTTATCAGCAGTGCTGGGGGTGCACTGGGATTTTTCCACAAAATGCTCCGGCCAAAAAAAGCAGCTATCGAATAACTTTTATCCACACAAATGTTACGTATTCATCAATCCCCCTAAAATCATTAATATATTCTACACCCCTTCCTAGAAATTATTACGTAGGCATTAGTAACTCTATTCTACGGTCTCTGCTACCATCTAGTGTCCGTTTAGGCACACTGCGGCCCTTCTGTGTCTTTTACTTCATCAGGTGATCGTATCTTCATCTTTCTCACGTGTTTTCTGGGTGAAGTCTCGTGTTTACGGCGATGATTTGAACACAAAGCTGGTCTTGTCCGGTTCTTTATCCGCACTTCTTCCCAGGGACCTTGTTGATGTCGAGAGACCTTGCTCAAAGCTGAGAATGTTGAGATAAGCAAACAATTACACCGTATCTAGTATATCTATCTTTAAACTACGCAGACATCTGAGAAATTCTGCTCATTACGTCTAGTGGTTTTGTTCTACAAAGCTAAGCAAGTATAGAATACAGACACTAACAAGTATTATAACAATATAGGTAGAGACTTAATTTTTTCTTAGTTAATTCTTCAATCCCCATCATAGAAAGCCACTAAATTGGCCATGCAGGACTTGCCCTTGGTGAAGACATGCTGGCTGTCTCAAATCACCTCCCTGTCCTCCATGTGCTTTAGCATAGCTTCTAGGAGGATCTGGTCCATCATCTTCCTGGGCACCGAGGTGAGGCTGACAGGTTGGTAGTTTATGCCCTATTTAAAAATGGGCACCATTCCACTCACAAGGAACTTCCCCTGACTTCCATAACTTTTCAAATATATGGAGATTTGGTCCTTTTTCCACTGGACAAAAGGATGCGCTAGAGGCAGAGATTTGGTCTATTTTCCACTGGACAGAAAGGATGCACTAGAGACTGAGATTTGGTCCATTTTAGCTGGAAGCCGAGCGCATGACAGTGCAAGCCACAAACCCGAGTGCCAATGGCTGGAAGGCAGCAGCAGGTGTCAGTGCCACCTCGCAAACCTCCCATCCTTCCCTGCCAGTGCCCCACCACACAGGCAGCCACTCACTGGGCGGCAGGGCCTATGCCTGCTCGGCTTGTGATACTCAAAGCGGCTGGTATGACAAAAAAAATGGAATATTTTAATTTGAGCTAAAGCAGAGTTAAGTTTCATCTAAGTAACTGTATTTTTTGAAAGTTAGACAGAATATCCCTCTGATGGGGGGGACCTCATAGCAATTTGCCGTTTCCTCACAAGGCAAAAAGGAGGAGCAGGTGCTGATCTTTTCTCTCTGGTGATCAATGACAGGATTCAAGGGAACGGCAGGAAGGTGTGCCATGGGAGGGTTAGGTTAGACATTAGGAAAAGGTTCTTCACTCAGAGGGTGGTGGAGCACTGGAACAGCTTTCCAGGGAAGCTGTCATGGCACCAAGCCTGACAATATTCAAGGAGCATTTCGACAATGCACTTAGACACATGGTGTGAATGTTGGGATTGTCCTATCCCAGCTCCTGTCACTAGGGATAGCAGTTGGACTCGATGATCGCTGTAGGTCCCTTCCAACTTGGGTCATTCTGTGACAGCATGTTTTCTTTATAGCATGGGGGTTTTTTTCTCAAATAGTGTTTTTCCAGACACTGTTCAGAGAGAAATAATCATGTCCTGTGTGAAGTACAATATGTGCTGAACAGATGTGTCCTCTTCTATAATCACCTCTGTTGCAGTCTTTCCCTATCTAAGATGCAAGGTCAGAGAGCTGGCTCTGTGGTTCCAATTAGCAGAGATGTGGCAGTTGTGAAGTTCATAGTAACGGGCAGGGCAGGGCAAGAGGAGGCAATCCAAGCCTGTTAATGAATCTCCTCTTTGACTGGGATTTCTTTGGTGTAAATTCAAAAGCAAGTACATTTGTTGATGACACCCAAATCACAGCGTGAGCAAAGAGAAGAGGATAGACTCAAACTGCAAATGACCCACAGAAACAAGGCCAACAGGGCTGCTACAGACAGCGAGGGAAATCCAGCAGTTGCAAATGTTGAGTCTTTCTGAGGAAGTTTTCCAGCTGCCTCGTCTCACTTACTGAGCACATCGCTGTAAAGGGACAATGTTATCGATCTGTACACAGTTCAATAACATAGTGTGCGTTTCGTTGTTTCTTCAATATCTATAGTTATTTTTCAAATTACAAACTTCAGAACGCACTTTTCCCTGCAGGCACATGCTAAAAGTGAAAATGGTCTCAGAAATAACTTGAAAAAAGCAGGAACTACAACATGTGATGATACAGGCTGAACTAGCCCTTAATTTTATCCACAACAGAAACTATTGTGTAGAACAAATAGTGGCCCAATGTATAATGTTGTTGGACACCTAACAAGTCATTATGCATCTCCTTCAGTAATAGGACCTATAGCGATAGGACAGGGGGTAACAGTTTTAGACTGAAAAAGGGTGGATTCAGACTAAATATAGGGAAGAAATTTTTCACAGTGAGGGAGGTGAAACACTGGAACAAATTGCTGGAGGTGGTAGGAGCCCCATCCCTGGGGGGGTCTCAGCATCCTGATCTAGTTGAAGATGTTCCTGGGGGTTGGACTCAATGACCTTTAGAGCTCCCTTCCAACCCAAACCATCCTATGATTCTATCAATGGGGGAAATTGTGTAGCATTTCCTATGCTATGTCACATAGAGCAGAAGAGTAGAGTTACCTTTTAAGTAGAACACATGGTTGGCCAAGCGGTTTGACTTGCTGCTTGGGCTGAACTGAGTCAGTAGTTTTGAGCCTGGAACCTATGAAAGATAGTGAAGAAAAGCAAGCACAGTATTGAAAGGCTTACATGCAGCATCCTGGGGCACGCGATCAAACAAAGATAATCCATTTTTCTAGTGCATCAAGTGCTTTAAATTTCTGTGCCTTGGCTAGGCAGAAAGCTAAGGAAAATAGTATCAGCATTCAGCACTGCTGTTTTCCCTTCTCCATTGCTTGTTTTGCTACTTGGTGTTCTTCCTTTCTCCTGCCATCTCAAGGTCTCCCTAGAGATCTTCTTGCTCTGGGAACTGCCCAAGCTGGTCAATTGTAAGGTTGTATCAAGATGACTGGCAATAATTACAAGAGTGATTTCAAGGCAGCATTGGTAGAAAATGTATCATGTGGGAATGAAGCAGCCAGACTTGGGATGAGGGATTTAAACCCATGCAACATGGTAGGTATGCCTAGTTAAAAACTTACAAAAATACTGACCTGTCCTAGAAATACAAATTTAACATAAGAAAAACAATGTTTTTAAAATTTAACCAATCCAGTTGTTTCTCTACACATAAAATACTGTGGAAACAGCTTCAGTTGAGTAATTTAACCATTCTTCTCCAACACAATTACAATTTCATACTAGAGGGAACCTAACAGTTTAAGCTTTCTCAAGGTGTTTTGGAGTAGCTTGTCACAAAGGTGACACAGACCGTGGCCACCTGAACACAAGAGAAGATGCCTGGTTATCCACTACATTGCCACTGCAGTAACAGAAGAATGAGTTTAGGACCTAAATAGGAAAAACTGAAATAATGCGTTTCTTCTAGAAGCCCCACTCTCCTTCCAGCCCAGTCAGCATCCAGAATTTTATTTGTCCCACACAGCCCACCCCATCTAGGGTCATCGTGACTCTGTATCTCAACAGCCCAGGCAGCAGTAAACAGCAGGACCTATCTGCTCCCTTGGGCAAAACCTCAGGAGCCACATAAATACCTGATCCCATCTCAGGGAGGCTGAAGGTCTCAAAGTGTGTCTCAAGCAACTTCCTCCGGAACATTAAGACACCTTCCAGAAATACAAAAGTAAATCGAAATTGCAAGATGCTTCTGTTATGAAGCAAGTTGCTTCTCAGCTGCCAGACCTAGAGCCATACAGAGACCAAACGTCTGGTGGCCCAGTCATGAGTCAAAGGTGTGCAGAGAAGAGGGCCAAGCCCTCTCCAGTATTCCCTGGAGAGATGCAAGGCCTTAGTACTGCTCTAAACAAAAGGCTCTTCATGGTCTGATTACACTGGGATCCTGCACAGGATCACAGTGGTTTCCCTTCTTACCAGGCAATGGTTACCACAGCAGGAGGACTTCTCAGCTTTCCTACCGCACCTGACCCACCACACAGCCAGGCAGAGCAAGCACAGGCACAACCGCATGATGAGAGCAGCCTGGGAGACATCTTCCTGAACCACTTCTGTTTCATCCTGGAGAAGTCAGCACAAAGTACTTAAAGGAAGGTTTGAGCATCAGCTCTACCTGTCAGTAACTGGTAACTCAGACAAACATCTCTCAGGGCTGCACTGGTTAATTGTGTCTCATTTTCCCTGGAAATGTTCTTGCTTACAAATCCACAGTGGAGAAGCCTGTGCAGTACAGCGGGTATTAGATGTCCTTGGCATTATGCAAGGAAATGCTGAGGGTTTTTCAGGACCAGTTTTCACTGTCACCACGTCCATGAAGAATTTTAATGTTCTGTGCAGCTGAATTTCATGCACGTTTAATCAGATACATTTGCATACAACAGCACATGCCAGCACCAGACATTGTGTAGTTATTTAAACAGAATCCTCTCTCTCCCCAGTTGGAGAGACACGCAACACACACCCACGCCACACCACTACCACCCCCCGCAAGAAAAGCAAGGCGTCAGCCGTCAGAGCTGCTTCTGGCTTGAGCAGACTCAAACTGAGCTCTCATCATCCTTCCACAGAAGACCACGAAAGCAGGGCTGTAAGAACCCTAAAAGTGAGGGCAGCTTCACTGTCGGCCAAAGCAGGTGGTGTGAGGGGCATAAGGAACGATTATAAAAAATGATTGTGTCTTGTCACCTACTGACATTTTGGCTCCTACAGAAAGTCCTGGGCTTGGATGGGGCCAGCTGTAACATCGCTGTTCTGTGATCTCTTTAAGGAAGTAAAATATATTAAAAGGCTTTTAGTTCCTAAAGGTTTTATTAGAATATAAAAGGAAAAAAAATCAGAAAATTTTTCCTGAGATGTAAAGGGAACCTCAGACCAAATGCTCAGAAAAGCAGATGTTTTCTCGATGTTTCAAACAGCTGTGGGGCAGAATGACACATGTCAAGAGCCACCATCCATTTGTGGGGCTATGAGTTTGGAGAAAGTTACAAGTTGAGAAAACTATTTCTTAAATAGTTCACTAAATTTTCTTGCATGTGCAAAGTCACAGGGTTTCCACTATTCCTTTTCTCCACGGAGAAACAAGTACTTCCAGAATGAAATTTCTTACTGGATAAGACAGGCATATTTTCAGAGCTGTGAAACAACAGCAATTACCAAGCTGTAGAATACTAGGAAAATTGTCTTCTGTTCTGTAAAAATTCCAAACAGCTTTCTTTGTGAAGTTGCAGTCTCCATAAACCTGGTAGAATCGAATCACATGCACAGAAGGAAACGGGAATTCTCAACAGATCTGTGAAATCTGGGTAAGGGAACTGTTACTCAGGAAACTGCGGTTCTGCTCTGAGTCTTCCCTGACAATTACAGTCCCCTAAGGAGGAGGGAGGAGGCTTAACAGGGAGGCAAGGGCGCTGAGACAAGTGCAAAAATAAGGCCCAAAGCTCATGAGAAGTTTCAATGAATCTAAATGTTGTAAAAAGCCTAGAGACAATGCTACACAGACTGAGGCATTTTCTTGTAACATTTCCAAAGCCAGAGGAAAATTACCACATGATAAATTAGCATGCAAGAAAAACACTCTGTCTGTAAGACGATTTCAGATGATCTACCTTGCTCAAGACAAAGCTTAAGAGTGTTTAATAATTTTCCTAAATAATCTAGCCTTTCTTTTCCCTTGTAACTTATGCCTATCTGAAGTGTTTAGTATTAATACACATTTTACAACTGCAAACCTTTCACAGCCATTAAACAGAATAAAAATTTTGAGTACTAGATTTTTTTAATCCTCCCCAATGTATTTGTGCATCCGGATTAACCAATGTCAGTGAGAGACAGCAACAGTAGAGAGTGCACACGCACCCAGCTCTTCACATTGGTATCCCAGTTGAGCAAAAATACGCAGGGCATTGAAAGATGCTGGCATGATCACTAATTAAGAGTCTGCCTGTTTTAAGTAATTTTGTTCTGTAAATGTCCTCAGCATAAAGCCCTGGCAATGGGAAATTTTTGACAGCTGTATTCCTTTTCTTAGCAATTCACAGACGCTTACACCATCCTCCTTGACAATAAAGAGAATTCCAATTTTGAATTAGGGTGCTTAACTGTGAGAAAAATAACCCCACAAGATTTCTCCGCTGTAGAAGGCAAATAAAGTAATTCTTTATAGTGTTTTAGGCCTATTCTAAATAGCTTTGCATTTAAGTTACCATCTTCATTTTTTTCTACCCTTATTCAAAGTCAAATTCAGTGTCTTGAGACAAAACACAAATTAAAAGCTGTCTAGCCCTTGAGTACTAACATTTAGTTTGAACTCGGTATCTTCAGGAATTTGCCCCTGCAGAAATTTGATTCTGAATTAATTGATTACCTGCCTCTGCTCTTGCTTCCTCTCTCTTTTTTTTTTTTTTTTTTTTTTTCACTGATGTGCCTACAAGGTAAAGTAAAATGAGAGGTAGGTAGGACCAAGGTTAGGTAAAACTGTCCCATTTCTGAGACAAGAAAAGGAAGCATGAAGGAAATTTGCCTGGCTGTTACCAGATTAGAAAAATCATTCCCTAATTCTCTTTGTCCTCCCTTCAGTGCACACACAGACTTCAAAGTACGAGAGGGGATTCAGAAATCCTCACTACACTCCTGTAGCAAAGTCAATTAAGCCCGTTGTGAAGATGTCTAGCACAAGATTTCTCTGAGCTAGAAAAACAACTTGACATTTTGGGCTTTGAGTTTCCTGTCCACATTAGTAAAACCCACAAAAATGATATTTTGCATGCTAATTGTGTGTACAGTAACTCAATTACATGCTATTTAAATTCCAGTCACCTTCTACATTGCTTGCTGGTTCTAGTTCTCTGGCACTTGCTTTATTTTCACATGTGCTTCAAATAAAAACATTGATTAATTTTTAAAGCCATTACATTTTGCTCATTTGTCTTTGGGAAAAATGACAAACACACTTTTGCAAAGCTTATATTGATTGTTAGAGCAAGAAAAAACACAGGTTTTGGTACAAGAACTTTGCACTTTGAAAACGAAACAGTCAATTCAGTGATCATGCATCGTTTCCTTCATTTAACGAGCATTATGATCTAACAGGAGTAAATTGTACTAACAAGGTAATGAAGCATTAGTAGTGGCACAGTCAGCATTTAGCTGTCAGGCACCAACATTTCACAGCATCTGTTAATCCCAAGCAAATTCTTGATTCCTACTCAACGTAAAATAACCACAGTAGGTTTCAAAAAGACACTTGTCACACAAATGACAAGAGAACTGGGATGCAATTCTATTTTAAGGATTCTATACAAAGTTACACAGGAAAAGATCTTTTCAAAGCAAAATGGTAGTGATCTGCTTTGATTCACAGTAACAAAACTAAAACCCTGCACCTGGGGTAGCTTGGTTTTGGAAGAGCACACCACTATAACACTGACTGAGGAAGCATAGACAATAAGACCTACCACCTCCAGTGCTGAACACAAACGTGAAAGGAAGTGTGTTGCATTTTTGGTATTCTAAAATTATTTCTCTGGAAGCAGAGCAGGCCAATTACTAAACTTGCACAGATAGTTGAGACAGAGATTTTTCCTCATATGCTAAAAACAAGCCTTACTTTTGCCAGACTCCATGGTGGACACGTCTGGAAAGCCACAGGGAACTCAGTTCATTCTGCTATGACCATGCCCGATCCCATCAGTCAGCAGCACACATACCTGCATCTGTGGGGTGAGTAAGGGTTTCTTCCATCACTTCCTTGTTGATTCCAGGTAAGGTAGATAAGGAGGAAAAGATTATCTGATCAAGCAAATAACACATGAAATTAAAACAGAATCCATGTGGTGCAGTACTTGAAGTACCAAACATTTCTTTTGTCTTATATCTGTTGAGCAGAAACATGTAGACATTAACAAAGAAAACCCACAACACCGTGCAGACACATCTTGTATTGACTTTTCTGTGCACCACTCGTTCAGGGCAACTAGACTGGAGACCAGTACCCTACACGCAGGGAGGCAGGGGACTTCTCTCTGCCTGGATGGTTTTAGTGTCTTCTAGATTTGTAGGGAAGCAGAGAATTCTGCACAGATTGGATGAAGCTCTGGTACAAATAGCCGTCACCTGAACAGGGATGGCTTCTTGGAGGATGAGGGCTATCCTGCTGCACATGTGAAAGTGAGCAAACAGGACTGGCAACATGGCATCTTCAGTGCAAGATGCTCGTGCCTTTAGACTGCCTCCAGAACTGCAGGTTTTAGTGAAAAACTCTACAAATCAGCAAATTTTGATCTCTATCAGACTGTGCTTTGGTTGTAATTTTGTCTGTTCCCACATGAATATGCTACACCATACTAACATATTCCATGAGGAATCCAAACCAAGCTGATTTTAGGCTGTTTAGGAACACATAAGCAATTGTCCCATTACACAGTAAATCACTAGACAGAAACAAACACTTTTGGACAGCTTAGAAAAACATGTTTTCTATTTATTTAAAAATAAGTTTGTAGTTACTACATTGCAGTGACAGTAATTCTTACACGTACATTCTAGTTTGTATAAAAGGATTCAAAGTATTATGCATCAAAACTAACATAGAAAGTGTCCACATAACAGTAAAGAAATTTCCAATCCATATGTACAAAAAGAAAGGGCACTGTTATCCTGGTGAGATACTTCAGGTTATAACATGATAATCCAGATTTCCAGAAGGAAAAAAACCTTGATAAAGAATTATAGATTTCAAAACTGTTACTCATTACATACAACAGATTTGTGTTTTACATAATTCTGTACAAAATAAGCATAATTTTTAATCTGAAAATGTGTCAGTTTCAAAATTAACCTTTCTAGGTAATTTCCTTGGAGCTCCATTCTATACATATTTAAGCATTATGACAGAATTTAATTCACACAAGATCATTATCCAGTTGTCTGCCACACTTCTGCAGTTTTAGTATGGTCCAAAAATGTAACTTCCGTATGGTCTCAATGTATTGGCAAACCAACACACAGTTATAAGCACAAAATAGTACATGTACATCATTCAGGCATGTGCACAATAGCTACTTTTATTTCTTCCTACTCCTGATTTGTATGACCTCATTCTTTGTTCTTTCACAGTAGAAATTCAGAGAATAGTACTACCTTCCTTCCCTAAAATGTTTTGTTTGCATTGTTTGAAGTGAATTTCCTGATGTATTTATCTGCATTAAAAAGAACCTACCTCCTAAAAGCTAAATTTAATCACCTGTATTTTATTGCAGCATGTAAGGTTTTTCCCTAGAGTGCCTTGAGGCTGTTACAACCTTGAGAAAAGGTGGGGGTTGGGTGGGGGAGTTAATCACCTTTTTCTGCAATTTAAAATGCTTTTTAATCTAGCTTTCCTGGCGTGTTTCCTCCTCTAACACACTAAATACAACATGGTGAATTCCTACATTAAAATTAGCCCACAGCAAGAGCACCCACAGGTTAGCTCTAGTTTAAAAGCTACCTGTTATTTCCTCCAGGCACAGTAGAAAGTGTACAAGTTGTACTCCCAATTCAAGAACAGGAAACTACGTAAGCTGTCAATACCAGATTTGTTATTGGAAACACATTGTCAAGCCTTAGCCACCTCTATTAAATTTAATACACTTTCCTCCACATATGAACAAGCATGTATATACAATAATTTACAGCAGAAAACTAACAGCCCTTCTATCAGTTGAATATCTAGGTCCTCTTGGAAACTAATCTGTTACAAGAACCTCAAAGTAAAGAAAATATATAGTAATTTTTAACAGTTAATTTGTCTTCATTAGGTAGTAAACAGAATATGAGTTTTTGCTGCTTGCAGGTGAGGTTTTAAAGCCCTCTACCTTCTTTATCACAGCACTGTTACAGAGTTTTATTTAAATTCTTCTTAAACACTCAACTCTTAAAAATAAGGCAAAAAGAAAAAACCTTTTAAAAACTACTGCAGACAAAACGTACTTCAGAGTAAGGTAAGGACTAGGGATACAATGTAATTATTGTGGTATGGCTGTATCTTAATGGATCAGCAATATGTTAAATTTAACTCAGCAAGATACTCTTACTTCAAATTAAAACGTGAATGTTGATGAAAGTGAACTTAAAACCTCTAACCTCCAATCCTCTATGCAAGTACAGGGTGAAAGGGTTCCATCCAGTTAAGCCTATTGCTTTTCTAGAACAGGTCAACCATTTAACATGTGCCTAAATTCAAATTACGTGCTAAAGCATTTATTTGTAGCCTTCAATCCAGCAAATGTGAGCAAAAGATCTAGCAATGTGGTGTGAAAACTGTATCTGAACAGACAGACTATTTTTGTGCTGTATGTAGTCTTTTTTTTTTTTTTTGTAAGACAAAAGTCTCTGGCACAAAATGGGAATTGGTACTTGAAAAAATATTGGTACAGCAATACAGTGAATAGGTTGTCTCTAAACTACAATTTATTTTTTCATAGATATTAATATATCCTACGTGCTGCATCAGGGTCCTTTATCAATTAATAGTTTTACAAATATTAAGCCATAGTAATATTTAACTCAACCAACTCAATCTCACAAGTCTATCAACAAACTGATCACATGTACAACCCGGACACTGTACAAATTAACATATGCAAATATAATCACAGCAGTCTAATCACTGGAGGAAGACATTTTTCTGTAAAGTTGTATCACTCGTCATCGTCGAGTGACAAAGAGCTCTAGTTCAATATTGACAATCATGAACACCGTAGTGGTAAAATTTAAATTCAGTTCCCAGAGAACACACTAACAAGAGAAACAAAATGGCTAAAGAGTTATTAAGTAAGTAGGCACAGGTACAATGATTTCTGTTGAACATGTAGAGCACACTGGTATCGCAGAAACAGAAGCGATTTCCTCTTCGGCAGTTAGAGAACACACTGTCATTAAGATACCACTCAGCAGTAAACACCAAATTTTGACGTTTCCCAGTATAGAGCAGAAATACCAGAACAATATCCTCATATCCATGTCAAATATAAATTAATTCAATGAATAAAACTGTGTTAATTGCTGCCGGGTCTGTAAAATTCTTTGCACATTTATGACTATGAACCTATGTAATATTTACAATGCGTAAATGAAACAAGAACATGAGATTCTGATACTCCATTTTCTGAACCAGTTGTTAGGTACTTGGGATGGCATTATAAAACATGCATATAGCTATAGTTCTTAAGTTATTTCAGAACACTGACCAACAGTTTATTGCTCACATTTAAAAACTTAAGACTTTGTAATCAAAAGCTCTTTCTCTGTGTTAATACAGAATGCCATAACAACCTCAAACAATACATTTTTCTCCAACCAAAACGCACAGTCTGATGGTGACTGAAGTCTCATAAATAAAGTTTGAAACCTAGTAGAATTAAATTATAAAAATAGAACTTCTAAATAAATCTGGTATTAATGTCTAATAAATTTTTAGCATTGCTTCTATTAAAAAAATTGATCCAAATAACTGAAGATTTATTTTTAAAAGGAAAAACATTAATGTGTCTAATATGAACTAAAAATTACTGGCTAAAGTCACCAATATCACAGGGTAGGAAGCAGTACCCATGTTCTGCGGGTAAGGCCTTCTGTTCTCATAAAATTAAGATGTACAATTTTCTACCTACTGTTAAGGGAACGCATATTATTTCGGTCTGTGAAACTTACATACAAGGTATTTTTGATATATAAATATATACATAAACATGCCATATAAAACATTATTACAAATGGAGTAAATACAGAAGTTGAATTTTAGATATAATCTATTTCGTATATTACAATGCAGATAACATCAGGAAATTACACATTTTCAAATGATTGCCTTCATCAGTGAGATTTGACAAAATTAACATTTAGAATCAATTAGCTTTGAATTGTGAAGCTGTACTGCAACTGTACAACCATAGCTTGTATTCTTACCAAGTGTTTAGTGACTCCATTTTAAGTGAATGATGAAGAAATACTTGTTAGAAAAAATAAATATACCAATACATGAAATGCAAATTTCTAATCTCAGCTCCCCAAATTCGTATCCAAACCAATTCAAAGAGAATCTGGAAAATATTTTAGTCATTTTTTGTAGCAAAATGCATTATGAACTACATGAAACTAGGTGCGGTGGATACCAATTTGCTCTCCACAGTAGCATATTTTCTATTCCTCTTGGTGCCAGGTACCAATGTTCTTTGTTCAAATATTTAAGCTTTTTTTTGTAACAGAAAATAAGAGTTAAAAATCAGGCCTCAAATACATCGACAGCATCTGTGCAAATTTAAGGTCTTAATTCTGTATGCCCTCCCTTCCAAATATTGCAGATGATGTTTGTAAAAAAGGTAAAGAATTATTATTAAGTAAGGGTGTACAGAATTGAGGTTTCATTTCAGGTTTACTTTTTCAACTAAGTTCGGGTCACACTCTAAAAAAATCTTTCATACTACCCAAACGTCCAAAATTATGTATAACCAGAGTATTTTGGTTACATTTTTGTACCATACCAGATCTCAGAAAATATGACTACTTCTCCATTTTTTTTCCTTAAAACTGGACATTTTAAGTGATAGAAAAGGGTATTAAAAGTTTGTTTGTAAAGGTATAAAATAACTAAATGTACCATAAACAAATAAATAACTGCTTCTCTATTCCAGAGCAGTACATATAACAATACATTCCCCTAAGTCATATAGTTATCATTTACAATAGACAACTTAATTTTACTAAGGATGCAAGAAATAATAGAATACAAGGCACAATCATTAAATGGAATTTTTCTTTAGGGTGTATGTTGACTTATGTCAGCGTGATATACCATAAAAAGTGCAGAAAAACACAATGTGCAATGAGACCACTGTATAAAACATGATTGCATAAAAAGTGATTTGGCCTTTTAACCTTAATAATTGAAAATAACCAATCTTCCCCTTAAAATTAAACTATAAAGTATGACACTTTAAAATTTATTTTCAGTTCTAGTGCTATCTAAAAAATCCTGAAAAAAATTTATACCTGGGTAATATCTTATATGTATGTGTTTATGTATATATTAATATATACACATACACTTTTCTTTGTAGGTTATTTTAGCCTCTTAGGCATGTCTAGAGTTGTAGAAACAACAATCTGGATCAGAAAGTAAACATCATAATTTCATACCTGTCCTGTAATTTCCTTGAATCCTTTAACCAATTATACATTTTGTCTAAAACATCTCTGTCAAAGGACCCCACCAGTGCATTATTTTCTACCAAAAGTACCGAAAAGGATACATTTCAGAACACTGTCAAGAACTTACTATTTAAAACAATACACAGCTTTTATCACTGCAAATGGTATGCTGTACTGACACTCAAAAAAAAAAAAAAAAAAAAAAGGCTTTCCACTGCACTGATTCTCAGTCTTTGGCACAATAAACAGAGATTTAGTGATTGATACAAGAATCAAGGTCTGAAAAATTAGACATTAGTCAAACTTTTTCCAATGTGGATATATATATATATTCGTGATTACGTTTTTGCTATGTTTGGCAGAACTTGGATAAACCAACAGCCTGTGCTAGGCTTCTTTTGCAGCTGAACGTTCCATCACAACTGAAATTAACATTTTCAGATTAGCAAAGTTTGGTATTTTTGTAGTTAACAGACACGTAAGTGAATTTACTGCCACTTTTTGCCAAAATCTGCCTTCCTAGGCAACTTGACTTTACAGTCAAAGTGTACCTTGCTCAGTCAAAAATAGACTGCTGTTTTCAGTTTGTGGCATTAAAAGTTCTATCACCCTTTTTTTAGTTGTGTAGCAATACTAAGCACTACTCAAGCAGAGTAGTTCTCAACTCCGTACGTCAGAAATTGTTTCAATTACTCTCAACTGTGAACAAAATGACTGTTGAAATGCATAACCTATTTGGAGGGCAATAAATAGCAAAAGTTTAAAATATATATTTCTTTCAAAGAATGTTCTTTCAGTTTATTTTTTGCTAAATTTTTCTCCCAAATCAGAACATATTCTTCTAACCCATAATAGCAGCAGGGAAGCAGAAGTCTGTTCTGCTGTTCCTTAACTGTACCTGCTTCATAGCATTCTGAAGTAAAACCCTTGCCAAAAATTACCAACCGATTAAGTTAGCTTTTGCTTTTTCAGTCAACTTTCGGACTCTGCCTCTGCTAGATGTTCCAAAAGTTAAGGAGGTGTCTTCAAACAATAGCTGCCTTTGCTCTTCCTCAGAGTCATCTTCATTGTAAAAGGCTGTCCTCCTACCCTGGTTTCTAGTTCTCATGTGAGGTTCAGAATCTTTAAGCTCTTCAGACCCCTCCTCCATAGGTTCAGCTCTCTTTTTCCTCCTGCTTCTTGTTTGTATTTTAACATTTGCAGGAACTAAGAGGTCCGAGCCTGGCTTACGGGTCTTTAACTTCCTTTTTGGCTTTCTACCCCCACGGCCTTTTTTTTGCAACAAGTCTTCCTTCATGTTATTTCCAGAAAGAGAATTGCATGCAGTAGAAGCAGAAGCTTCTTCTGGTGTATCCCTTGTGGTCTGGATTGCAGGCTGCTCTGCAGCCTTTTGCTGTTCAACAAGTTGTAGCTTTTTTGGTTTTCTGCCTCTTTTCTTGTGTACCACTTCACAGCCAGTGTTGTTAGTCTCCACCTTCGGTTTCCGTCCGGGACCTCTTTTAACTGGAGGTTTTGAAGGCTGTCCTCCGTGTCCATTCACCTGAATGCTTCCCGATGCCAAAGCATTATTCTTGCAATCTGCTGTAAAGAAATGAGAGTACTCATCACATAATGGACTTGCATTTGCATTCATTTTCACATTGCCTTAACTATTACTAAAATATTTGAATGGATTCACAGTGATTGCAAATCTGTCAAAATCTAAGAAACACAAAGTCATGCTCAAAGAGCTTCTTGCCAGTGTGCAATGAGAACCAGCTTCTGGTGAGGTTTAGCTCAAAGAAGTCTGAAGGCAAAAAAGCGGAAGCAATAAAAAAGGTGGAGGTCAGGAGCCAAAAAGGGGTGGCGGGGAGGCGAAGCCAAAAGGCGGGGCAGGGGGGGGGAAGGAGGCAGGACTTTTATGGGCTATGAGTTTCTTAGATGAGTAGTACTCAGCTTCCTCAGCGTGACAAGTCACAGGACCTCTTATGGAGGTGTTCAAATACCACCACCCTTGCCTAAGATACGACCAGGAACAGACTCATAGCCAGGAGGATAGACCATCCAGTCCTTTACTGGAACATCCAACCACCGCTCCTGCTGTGCTCAAATGTGCCCCATCACGCACAGAAGCACAGGCTGTCACTGTCATATGAGTGGACATGCAGGAGGGAAACGATCAAGTCAACAACATTCAAATGCCTCTGCCATGACCAAACATCCCATCATATAATGGGTGCATATTTAGCTATGCAGTGAGGCAATAGCTGAGGCCTTTGTGAGAAAGCTTGCAAGGAGTGGACAGTAATTTAACTTATCAGATCATAAGCTGCTTTTTCAGAAGCATGTAAGAGTGGGTAATCCTCAGGAAGAGGAGGACTTCAAGAAGCAAACAGATTAATTTCGTGGGGCACAATTTGCAGACTACTTTTTCTCCATCTTCAGAGAAAAGATGTTTAGTTCATCTAGCTGCTTCACAGCAGCTTCTGTAACAGTTCAAAATGCTTTCATAAACAAGAAGGCTTTTATGACAAGGAGATCTTATCTGAGTCTCCACAGAAGCTTTGAGTTAAGGTGTCTATACATCAAAAGACCAAGCAAGTTCAGTCAGAAGACTACATGAAACTAGGTCTGATCAGTCCATACAAAGATACTAAATAAAAAGTAAATACGGCACAGTTCTATATTGCTGTGGAAAAAAAAAAAAAAGAACAGAGTTGTAGTGGGGATGCTGTTTGTGGCTGTGGAGAGTGGCATCGCACTCAGCACTACTGACCCAAATACAACCCTTAAGTTTTATTAGGTAAAACCCACAGGGTTTTAAGTGAGACACTGCAGAAATCCGGTAACTCATAACACGACCCTTGTAATAATTTAAATGAAGGTACAGCTACGTTCATCTATCAAAATTAGCTAGACAAGACAGTATCACACCATGGGAACGGTGTTAGGAGTAGTCAAAGCTGAAGAAGTAAATGAACTGTTGCCGAGTTGTTCCACTAGATTTCCCTATTCAGCCTAATCATAATTCATACTAATTTCCCCACCCAGAAGTTATCACAACACTACAGCCACTACATCAATAACTGAGGAGGGTGAAGTTTCAATGCTACTTCCTCCATACCTTGTTGATTAACAGTGGAAGATTTTACTTTGCGCTTGATTTGCTTCTCTTTCTCGGGATTTTCTTTTGTGGTGTTATTCCTAGTGTTATGACTGTACTCAGATTGACTAGCGATTGATACAATATTCTGGTTCTTGGAATGTTTGGTTGAATTCTCCAGTACTAGAAGGACAAAAAGAAAAAGAATTATTCAAGTTAAGTAGTTTATATCACTAAAGGAAATCATGTTCTACTAAAACCAAACATTTTCAATCAGTGATCTAGAAATGAGAAAGCTTCCTGGATAAAATGGTATAGCATTACTCATTCAGTTTTCCTCTGAAGAAACACAAAGGCCCAGCAGCCTGAAAACAGAACCAGTCTTAAAAGAGACAAATGTATTACAAGTCCAAAAAGTTATGTTTAAAAATATTCACAGTTTAAAAAAAAAGTCACAAAATCAACTTGCCTGACTTTCCTGACCCTGCAGTAGTATTAGGCTTTGTAATTAAAGGCTTTATTGTTAAAGGCTTTGCCCCTGAAGAAGTAGATGGTTGCTCTGTAACAGCCACATCTGTTGTCCCCCTATTGCTTCGAGTCCGCACAAGGGAAGAGGTTTCAGCTGCTTTTCCATTCATCTGAGGTGGAGCGTGTCTCAGTGCTGTTGACCGTGCAGGAGGTGCAGAAGATGAAGAGGTGGCAGAAGTTTCTGCCTTCAGCTGAGGTTTTATTAATCTCCTCTTTCTTTCAGGGCTGCAAAAGGAGTAACAATTTATATCCTGGATGACTGCTTTTTCATTTTACAGGAATAAATAAAAGTAAACACTAGTGTCTAAGTCTGTGGGAGTAAACCAGTCATCTCTGTATTCAGTATGTTAAAAATACGACATTTACTCTGGTAATTCATGTATTTAGGAACATCTGAAAAGTGATTCTTTACAATAAATGCTACAGTTCTATGACAAAGCATGATGCCATCACTATCCTAACAGTGATGTTTTACGGTACGCGTTTAGCAGTTATTTGGATTTTAAGCACTTCTACTACTATAGATCTAAGTGAAGTTTAACACTCCTCCACATCACAAACTCTTGCATGTCAAAGTTATCATTCTGCAATGCAGCGAACAGTACAGGAAATATTAAGAAAAAAATACATTAACTTCTACTGTTTACATATGTCAAACTTGTACAGTGTTTAATGAACAATGCAAAGGCATGTACCTGGATGCAACACTACTGGAAACTGAGCTGCTTCTACTTCTTTTTTTCCTTCGTTTCTTTATTGTATTTCGTTTATGGAAGCGTAGGGCAGATTTATAATCGGATAAAATAGAACTTATGTGTTCTTCAAAGAAAGCAGAAAGTCGCAAACTCATACTGTAGATCTGAAAAAGAAAAGCCCATAAACAAGCAAGTTTTATACTTTTCCGAAGTATAAATTTATGCATCATTGAATAATAGCTAGAAAAGTAAACTGATTAATATTGATTTTTTTAAGGAAATATACAAGCTGTCTCAACACATTTACACTAATCCATGTATGGGTTTCCTTTAATTATTTTCCCGGTTTTGAAAAGCGTATTCATACAGAAAAGGAAACATTAGAAAAGCCATCATTCCAACTACGTTTCCAGAATGCATCCCTTCCTAGGTTCAGCAGAAACTGCATCCTAAAGTTGCATCCTTATATCCTATATTCAGTCTGTTCCTCTTATGGATGAATTGATACTACCAGTAAGTTGGTTGCAACAAGTACACTAAATGTATTAGAATTATGCTGTTCCATATTTTTCTTTTTTTTTTTTTTTTTTTTTTTTTTACAGAGAGACTCAAACTCAGTTTAGATCACAACTTATTATTTGAGCACAGTTGCTATTAATTCTGGAAACAAAAACAGGGAAGTGAACAGTCCAGATATTTTAAGAGGGGACACAGCACCTTATGATATGAAGCACAAAGACAATATTAAAAGAGTTGCCTACCTAATAACACACTAGATGGTTTTTAGGCTGGCAGTCAGTTAAGTGTGACAAATTCTGAATGCACTGTTACAGAGGACATCCAAAGAATTTTGTAGAAAACAGGTAAAAAAACCCCATATATATAAAAAAAAGCATGTCTAATTTGCCGAAAAAGGCTGATAGGTCACCTGCCCCAAAAGACCTGTGCTCTGATGCAACCGAAAGACAAAATACTGATTCTTAGGCATCCCCAACAGTGAGTGGGATTGTCTATTAGTAACTGAAGAGAGACCAATCACTGATCAGTCCTTCTTGCTAGTCACTTACTAAGGAATTTGTTCCTGCATTTTAAGACAGTGAAGTCTTAATGATGATTGCACCAGTACAGCTTAAGGACTGACCTGCTGGAAAGCAGCTCTGCAGAGAATGACCTGGCAGTCCTGGTGGACAAGGTAGTAATGAGACAGCAATGTGTCCTCATGGCCAAGAAGGCCACTGTTATCCTCAAGTGCATTAAGAGTGTGGCCAGCAGGTTAAGGGAAGTTATCCTTCCCCTCTACTCTGTCCTAGATGAGGCCTCACTAGAGTATTGTGTCTAGTTCTGGGCTCCCCACCTCAAGAAAGACAAGGAACTACTGGAGAGAGCTCAACTGAGGGCCACAAAGATGATCAGGGGAATGGAGTACCTTTCTTACGAGAAGAGGCTCTGTAAGCTCACTTTGGCCTGGAGAAGACTGAGAGGGGATCTTATCAATGTTTAACAATCTAAAGGGTGGGTGACAAGAGAAGGGGGCCAGACTTCAGTGATGCCCAGTAACAGGACAGGGGGGCAATGGGCACAAAATGGAACACAGGAAGTTCTACCTGAACATGAAGAAAAACTTCTTTACTGTGAGGTTCACAGAGCACTGGAACAGGCTGCCCAAGAAGATTGTGAAGTCTCCTCTGGAGATATTCAAAACCTGTCTGGACATGTTCCTGTGCTACCTCCTCTGGGTGAACCTGCTCTAATGGGGGGTTGGACTCGATGATCTCCAGATGTCCCTTCCATTCCCTACTATTGTGCAATTCTGTGATTAATTTGCTATTTAGAACAGCCAAATGTAAAAGCTACTGAGAATTATATACTAATACCTAAAGCACATTAGTATAAGAAAAGCTACACCTTGAATATGCCTAAGTATACGTTTATAACTTTCACTCCTAACAGATAATGCACCTACAAGTCAATATGAGAGGAAATATTAACTCTGCCACTGGCAGGGCACTTCAGAAACAGCTCAGTAAAGAACAACTTTGTAGGCTCGCGCTTTATGTAAATGTTTCTGTCTCCCAGAAATCCTAAATGTGTCATTACAATGTGACTGCATACTGGTGAACAACACAGAATTTCATTTTCCTCTACTCTAGATATGAGTTTGGGGCCATCTCCAAAGTGGAGGAGGTTGGGGCTCTGTGTGTGTGGTTTAAAAATCTAGTTTTTTCACAAAAATATCAGTTAAATTCCGCTATAGTACCCACAATCATGTTTCTACAGATCTTTCCTCCAACGTCAATCTCCCTTTAGATCCACTTGCAAATATTTACTTTTGAAATCCACTTGCAGATCATCAGAACTTTAGCCATTTAAACAACATACAATTCTTACCTTTAAAATACCAAGCTTTACCACCTTCTCAGAAATATTCGTCTGAACATCAGAAATAATTAAATTTTTTAAAGTAATCCATTACACTGCCTCTCAGTTTTCCTGTCCTGTATTTCAGATAGAAGTATTCTTTCCAACAAAAAGAAAAAAGAAAATGAAGCATTACCCTTGATCTTTTACTTGGTGTATAGGCCTTGGAATTGCTGAAAATTAGTCTCACATCTTTACATAACTCCATCGGTGACTCATAATTTCCAGCTTCCAGTGTTTCTCTAACAGTAGCAAAATCCATAGGAGTGTCAATAATATCTCTATAATCCTGTTAAGAAACAGCAAAGCAACATATTAAATTATAGATCTTAATGTATCATTTTCATTAGGCTGCATTTGATAAAACTATTTAAACGAAACGTCATCGTTAAACAGATATGGAAGACTGCTAGAGACATTTTGCTTCTTCCTACTCATACACAACTCCTCACATACATATTTGATAAGATCTTGGTTAGAATACAACTGATACAAGACTTAATTTTGTAAATAGATTTACCGAAATACAGAGCTCAAAATTTTGTGTCCTAAGGGTTATATTACTGCCACACTGTCATAAAGGTAACAGCGATAAGCAAGTGTGACCGTAAGCTCTCTTGACTATAACAGTGGCTTAAAAGCTCAAACTTGGTACCAACCCTAATACTGTTGCGACATATTAGCTTTAAAATAATGAAGTTGGAATATATGAACTTAAATCAGAGGCTTAGCACATCCCTGCTGAAAGCTGAGCACTTGCCCAAATGGAGACCTGCATTTTAGGAAAGTAATATTAAGACACTGAAACTCCACAGGTTTAAATAGGACCCTGTTCAAGCCAGTGACTGAATTTTTTTCTTAGTCTATGGAAGAAACAAGAATATCCATATGACAAAAAGTTTAAAATACCAAAATTAACCAAAAAGTTAACTTAAACCATCAGAGCAAATAGAACCTATGTGAGTGCCTCTAAATGTTAAACAGGTCTGTGACATCAGGGAGCAGCATTTTTCATGCCCATAGCATGGTAAGATTCCCTCCATCAGCTCATTTGAGGATCTCAAGCACAAAGGGCCACATGCAGTTGGCCACAGCATAAAGTTTAGGTTACTTCAAAAATTACGGTGCCCAATGGCTGCAGAAGTGTCAAAACAGACCTGCTAGTGACCTCTGAAAGAGAAGCATTTCCTTTTTCTAATTGGGATGATTAATTTCCCCCACATTCATCATCTTAGTAATATTTTAAATAAAAACTCAAGATATGTTAGAAGGAATGCATGCAGAACCTTTGCTTTGTAACTTGAAGTAAAACTAGCCTAAAAGGCTAAAACAGATCCAAGGCAACAAGACTTATGTGTTAAAATATTCTGAAGTTACAAATGGCTGCTCATGACTATATGAGCTCCAGAGCAGAAAGGAAAATTTATGAAAGTCACTGTTACTACAGTTAATAGTTCACTACAGTTCTTCAGTGGGTACTTTTTTCTGCATCAAGCCCAGATGATTGTGATATGAAAATTACTTTTATACTTCTGAAATTAAAATAAAAAATGATCCATGACATTTGTCACATAACAGCTAAGCAACTTCATACAAGACTAGATCTCACCAAGGAAAGGAAAGACACATCTTAACTGCAAAAGCTGTAATTCACTTAACAACATTGGCATCCCTGAACATAAAAAATTTTGCAACTGAAGTATTTACGAGATCAAAACAATATAATGTTTCTTTAAATTACTTTAAAAAACCAAAAAAGATTATAAAGTGACAACCAAGCACTGAAAAATAAATTTCTGTCAATAGAACTGTCTGAAGCTTCAATCAAAAGAATTGGAAAAATGGTCACAGCTGAAAAAACCTAAACATCTAACAATTAGATTCTAACCAGTCTTCCTGTTGTAGAACACTCACTGGATATTCAAGGAGATCCACTGGTTGTCTAAACGGTTCAGAATCTTCACACTGAAAAATGAGATTCAGCAGCTCCTGGCATTGCTTCTTCCATGATTGAATGTCATACGACTGAGCTCTATTACGTAGCCGCCGCTTCGGCTGATGATCCTGAAATGACAATATTGTCTCGTATATATTAAATAAACTCGCTGGTTTTACGAAACCTAATGGAAAAGGTACCCTGCAGGATATCCATTCTCATTAATGAATTTGTAACACACAGCAGCAAAGACGGAAATGCTGCTACATTGAACAAATAGCTCAGTAGGATAACACGTCACTTGAAGTCCAAAACTTTCCAAAAGCTGAGATTACATGATAATGAAAACATTTTCAGTTTTACATTCATTTGCTTACAAATGCTCTTCTAATTACTTACAGCACTGTAAAACATACACGAACAAATGTATTTACCTTTCTTTTTCTAGTGGAAGTTCCTGGCACATTTGTATCTTTCTCTTCTTCCTTTGAGCAAGATAATGAGTCGCATAAAAAGGTTAAAAAAATATAAGCATGTATGAATAGGTGAGTAGTTCTACTTTTATACTTCACTTATAATTTAAGTATTTACACTTCTATCCCTGTCCCTTAGGGAAGCATTTGTGATTGTCAGTTTTAAGAACCCCTCAGAAGTCTAAATTCTAAATTCTCCAGTAAACCGTTAAAGCTTTCTGCACTCAAGGAGGAGAGGAGGTTGGATTTTTAACCAGTTTTCCAGCTGACGAAAAGAAACATTTAATTTACAGAGAAAAGAACACCCCACTCGGTTACAGTGACTGAAAACAGTACTTTCATATCCAGCAGGCCAGAGACAGTGGTCCTGTTTCTCCAGTCTATCAATGCCAATGTCTAAGACACAGCCACTTACCTCATCAGAGTCAGACAACACTTTCTTCTTCATTGCATTGTATAATGGAATAATGTCATAGCAACTCTGGTCTCTGTGTAAAAAGAAACACACATTGACATTTATTTTTCCATCTTCACCCATGGAATCAACTGTATTTTGCCTAGAATAAGGAAAATGTTTACAAAGCCATTCCTAAACAAAATGATAGTGTTTAGTGCTATATGAATACTAAGAGGACTGCGGTAATAAGAAAAGCTAATCTTCTGCTCAAAAAGCTGTAAAATACTACCTGCACTCTGTAAAACAGACCACTTAACAGTGTCAATTTTTTAAAATTAAAAATCATAATCCTTTACTATGAATTTATTAGCATTAGAAAAGCTAATACCAAACTACATAAAAGGCATTTTAATACACAAGCACCCACAATGTAAGTAATTTCAAATGTAATGTTTATTTGTGTAAGGACTAACACTGGTACTGTATAAACCTCCATAATTAAATCAGCAAAACAAATACTGATTTTCTATTCTTGCATAACATAGCAAACTCCTACACAAAAGAAAGCCCAAAGGTGATCTACTCTGTAGCAATACAAACTACCAGAAAAGGGGAGTAAATACTGAGCAACTCTACACTGAAATTGCAATTAATACTGGCTACTGGGATTATCACTAGAACACCTAGGGAAGAAGGTGAAAAAGAAATAAATTTCATCAAGCAACTCTCCCGTGCTCCCATTTTCTGTTTTTTAAAAGACTTAGGTAACTTAGAGACTATGTCTTAGATTCTCAGAGGCATCTAGATATTTCATCCTCTTTAGGACAATGGGGTTTGCCTTCCATAGTCCAGGCCTTATATTCTACAGTTAAAACACTAAAAAAAAAAAGAAAAAGGTCTGCGCTTTATATGCATTGTTAGTTTGCTTAAATGAATACACTAATACACTAAAGCTACAGGCCATTATTAAATAAGAATATCTATGTGTTGCACTAATTTAGCTAAGCCAATAAAAACATCTACTTTGAAAAACACTGAGTTGCTTAATTAATCATAAAAACAAACATAGGAGAACGACAGGAAAAAATATAGTAATACAGAAACCCTTTAGATACATATCAGTTAAGTATTTTTCACTCTACAGCCAATATCAGAAATCACTGGCATACAGGATAACAGAGATCTATGTATGGAGTCAAGAGTCCTACATGTCCAAATATGTAATAAAATTCTAATGTCATGATTTTTGTTGAACTAAGAAAGTATCTTGCCATTTCTACAAGGTGGGAACAGCAGCATTCACTTTAGGTCTGCAAATGTGTCAAGCGACCACGAGAAATCTGAAACATTTCTCATTGAGTTATTCTATAGACGGTAATAAAAAACATTTGAAAGACAACTAGTATTTCTATCAACTACACAGCTTCCAATTTTTATTTGGCATCTCAAACACCATTTTCAGTCACATTATATATTGTAAAGACTTTAGAATTAAATGCCCACAATTATGTTAACACAGGCAGAATTCAAACTCAAAATTAGAACTCCCAACTTACCTATAAATATATCTATCACTCCATGAAAATACTTGGACTCATTTTTATCATTTAGCCGAAAGTCTTTTGAAATAAAATGCCATGTCAATCTATGCCAATCCATTTGCTATAGAACTTCATCTTGTTTTGCAAACTTACATATTCTTTGTCAAGATAAGCCTTATTCTTTTCCACCCCAACAGCAGAAAACAGGTTTATGCAGGTTGCAGAACCATCTCACTTGAAAATTCAGCTCTGAAAAGGCTAAATACCTTGGTCAGAGGCAGGAATAACAACAGACCTACAAAGCAACTCACTTCATGAAGTGCAGCAGAAGATCTGTGACAAATTTCGCAGATTTGACAATAGGACTTCCAGGTTCATTAAATGTGCGGGTATTATGTTCTATGTACCGGACTTCCCACATTAAAGATGACAGGCGCCTGTAGATGACAAAAGAGAAGGGCAAGGGCAAACAGATGTAATTTCTTTTAGTGTATATAGAACAGGAGTAAAAGCTTCACATCCTTCTTTCAATGCATTACCCCATTCAACATTTTTTAACATTAAATCAGAAAAACACGCCCACTTCAATGTGTTGCCCTATGTGACCAGCAGAAGGCAGCTTTGTCAGACTTCCTGCTCTCATGTTAGGTCCTGCGGCAATTCATACAAATGGTTTCAAGAATATACAGCTGATGTTCCTCAGGAAAATTCAGCTATGATGCTTCAGTTTTTATTATTCCTTTATGATATACATAACCCACCCTACAACACCTCTTAATTCACAGCTAAGGATTAACAAAATAATAACAAAAAAATATTAAAAGTATACATTTTTTGACAGATAGAAAATGATAGCAATGTCTCACACAATACTGATTTAATGACCTAACTTCATAACAGCCACAACATTATGAAAAGCAATGCACAAAAGCAAAAATAGCTAAAAAATTTCTAAATTTAAGAGATGCAATAAAAAAAATATGATTTCAAATCAAAACTCTGACAGCACAGAAATTGCAAATACATACAATCTTCTATTTTCATACCAGTAAAACATGATGAAAAGAAATACTGCACAAGTGTTGCAGTGCAGTGGGGAATCATTTAACATTTAGAGTAGCATAAGCGTTTAGATGCAATTTAATCATGTTTATGGGTCCAGCATTTAGTTCTATACAATGCCAGTAGTGACTGGCAAATATCTCATTTTTTCAGTTTTGTTTTGAATTTTTAAAAAACCTACAGGCATGCCAAGACTCCTGGTTCGAAAGAGGAAAAAAAATGTCTTAAGATAAGCCTCATGAAAAACTACCAAAATCACAAGTGATCTGAACAATCCCTCCTGCAGAAGGTAAAGAAAAAAAACCCACTGGAAAGCACAACACAAAGGGGTTGCTTATTACCTAACCGTGCCTTGGCAATACTAATGAGACCAGATTTACTGAAGAAGGTTTGCTGATTACCAGAAATAACTGCTTACTCTTTCGACAAGAGAAAACAAATCTAGCAAGAAGTCCTCATCACCATCATAGAGGTGAAATTTGGACTACCATGTAACACACAATACGCACGGAACAATCAATGTGCATTATTTCAATACCATATATGAAAAAAAAAAAAAATGGAGTTTTTCAAAAATTAAAAGCTTATTTTAATTCATAATTCAATCTGCAGTTAGTAAGCATAAAGTACTACACATTAACTTTGGAATTCAGACCCAAATCAAATGCTGTTCATGTTTATTCAAAACAAGTGTTAGGAGGACACTGATTTTCAAATCAGGAATATCTCAAGAACCAAAGGAAACAGCAGCAATTTAAAGGAGGATACTCTTACAGAGATGTGCATTAGGACAAAAGTAGTTGACATATTTCTAAGGTTTCTCTTATTTAAAAAAAGATTTTTAAAAAAAAAAAAAAAAAAAAAAAAAAAAGAGTAGAAACTCAATCCTTTTGACTAAAGGTCATTGTTCTGGTCCTGCAATTTGAATCTCACATGGAACAAGACATTTGCAAAGCAGGAATTTGAATGCCACATAATTCTAAAATACATTTTGGAGAAGAGATGCTCAATCCTTTTTAAAGTCTTATAAAACGTAAACCTTGATCAAGGATAGAAGATGGGAGAAACAGAAAGCACACACCTCTACCCATCCCTGGTTGGGTATTAAAAGGCTAACAAAGCTACCAGAAATATGGTTGGCAGTATTTCACACAGGTAACAGACTTGGATCTAACCTGTAAAATCGGCTTTCCAGTCTTTGTTTAATGGTACTGAGGTCTGTGGGATATGCCACAACAGTGCAATACATTGGGTAAGCTTGAAGATCCACAGGTGCCACAAATGCAGAAGCAATATCTAGATAGAATAAAAAATACATACACAAATAAATAAATAAATAAAATCAATGTTATATATCACAAAAGTTCCTTAGTAGTTTCAAGATGAACCTCCTGCAACTTAAGCTGTTTCTTCATGTTTGAGATGCACAGCAGCTTCCCCAAAATAACAATAACCGTTGTAGATACTCCAAATAATTTTTGATATTCTACATATAAAAGTGCTTGCTGAGGCGTGTGCTTTACGTATAATCTCTGCAGTGACTGCCCATCCTGTTGTGCATGAAGAATCCTCAGAGACATGGCAAGTGCGGGCAAAATATACATTTAAATCTACTTTTTGAATATGTGTAAATTACACATATATGAACACATGCAATTCAGTACTGTTATTTACAACACAGGCTCATCTCATTTGGTTTTATATTGCCATTTTCCCCATCTTCAAGGCAATGCATTACATTCTAACCATAAAAGTTACGGTACTATTTCAAATCTCATTAAGGTATGGGGAAAATTCACACCCAAAGTAAAACAGAAACACAACCTCCTGTTCCTCCCTAACAGCAAAGAAGCATTCTAACCCAAATCTAACATAATGCTAGAAGATTGCTGAGAAAATTAGATCTGTGCACCTACACAAACTTGTTTTCCCCCTCTGTGCTTAGAAGCACGAGTGTTTAGAGACATCATTCTAACATTTTATACCTCAAGGGAAAATACCATCATGCAAAAATAAAAAAACACATTTAAAGTCTCTCCCAAAAGTCTTTAAAAACACAAAATACGTTGCTGCTAAACAGACTGCTCCTCTTCTATAAGCTGTTTACTTACTATTATGAATGTTCTAGCAACTGGTATTTTGTACCAACGTGTTCCACATATGTTATACTTAAATCCCAAACTAAGCAGGGTGCCATGCAATGTAATGCAAAATGTAAACCCATTACTCTTTGCGAACACAGTGAAAACAACTAAAATTTCATTCCTCACAAGTTTTTAATGTAATTCTGTAATTTGGATTACTACGTTGTATGGATATTTCACTTCTTTTGGAAGTAAATGAAAGCATCTTATGCAGTATGGCACCAAAAAGCGATAATGTGGGACGTTTACATATCAGAAGTATTTCAAGAGCTAAGAGTTTTCTGGCTTTTTTGAAACGTGTAAAGTGCCTTACATTGCTTCAAGTACTTCCAAAAATCAGTTAAAAAAAAAGCTATCCATGACAACTTACATATTTAATCTATGACAATCGTTACCCCCAAAACCTGACTACTGACTTAACACAGTTTGCTTCATCACAAAACATACAAAAGACTTACGATCCAGCTTGCATTTCACTGAGGATCTCCATCTCAGGAAGCTGTCTTTGATCATGTAAATGATGTGGTGATGTGTTAAATGTATTAACAACTACCTTTTCAGAAGCTGCCAGTAAAGAGTAAATTGCTCTACAACCAGATAGCAAGCAGCTTTCCATAATAAGTGAATCAATTATTTTTCCCTCAACAATCTGCATAACTAAGGCAATGTGGGAGACAAAATGGGAATTAGAAAAGGCTAATACAAGGGAAAGCTACACATAGGTATCCATTCTCTAAGTATAAAAGATTCTAGTAGCTGAAGTAAAAAAATCAAGTTCTTGTTTTTAGCATGTAAAACCCAACCCCCTAGTACATGTCAGATTACCTATCAAAAAGTAATAGTCACATTCGAAAACAGGACAAAACTTAGGGTTTTTAATGTACTCACTACATAAAAATTTAAAATGTGCAACAAGAAAGTTCTGTTCCAATTAATCAAGAGATGAAAGTCGTATTTTATCATCAGATTCATTTTGGTAATTTCAGAAGCAGACGAGCAGAGTCGGAAAAGTTTAACATAAAAACATTTTCCATATTATTCAGGATTTACCTAGAGTCATGAGCTGGTTTATCCCAGAAATAATTCTGTCACACTCCTCATCTCGGTTCCTGGAACCCCACTCTCCATCCAGAGGTTTGTAAAGCAGCGTTCTACGTTCATCCTCCGTTAAAGGAACACTAGTTCCCAGTTCTTCTGGAAATACAGCTAGAATGTAACATGAAAATTAAATAAAAAATAATCTTTGTATCTTTTGTAATACATAACCTGTAATTCAAAGATAGATATAATTTTACTAACCAAAACAAATGTATAGTTCTTGATGTGCTCAAAGAAATTTTAGTTGCATTCAGTATCCTCTGTGTATTGCTCAACATTAAATTTAAATCCTTACAATGCGGTTGGGTATACAAGTCCTCCATGAAACCAGATTTATTCCTAATAGCTAATGGCAGAATTTCTTTTAAAACAAACCAAGACACTCCTTTATCAAAGTTAGTTTGGGGTTTTTTTGTTTGCTCTGATTTAGTTTTTTTAACCAGAATTCTTGGTGAGAAACTATTTTGGGATTGAATGGTCCATGACTTTCAGAAGCAATTTAAGATAATGACTTTGATGTTAGTGCTAAGACATCCTCCAGGTAGTGGTTCCACCTTGTCAGTTTTGTGAGGTCAAATGCTAAAACTGGAGGTCCTGAGCAAGCAAATTAGAAGTGTCACCACCTTAGCATTCTTGAGGACTTACTGAACTTGAATAATTCATAATGCCACAGCAGATTTTCAGAGTATGATGCAAAGTACCCCTCTTGAACACTTTCTTTTTTTTTTTTAAGAAGGTGTAACAAAAATCAGTATTTGAGGATACAGCATAAAAAGTCTGGTTATGGTTTGGTAATCTGCCTATTTAAATTAATTATTTTAGTTACCTTAAACTCTAACTTTTGTATTTTACTTATGATGAAGACGCACACACTAAAGGAAAGTTGAAAAGTTGAAATGAATATATTTAAAACTTAAAATAATGAAGAAATATTTACTGATATTTGTGAGTGACATTACCAAATGATTCCTATAAAAAGCAAGCAAAAATGCTGAATCTACTTCATTCTAACCAGACGATCATGAAATCTTAAAAAACACTTGAGAGGAAAGAAGAAATACTACATTCTTCTGCTAACAGTGCCCATGCATATGCTGCCCACTCTGCAGTACGTCTGTCTGCCACACGTGCTGGGCCAGTAAGTGAGCAAGTTACTGTTATGAAACTACCCTACAGGTGAACAATGCGTTTTCAATGAACATCTACAGGCATGCTGGCAGGTCTCAAAGCAGCCAGTTTTCTCAAAGCTTGTATAGGGCACAAGTTTATCTTCAACCCTCTCTAACTGTACAAAAAGTTAACTTTAAGTGTACAACATACAGTATAGTTTTTTTAACATTTCTATTTCCAACACACACTTTGTTTGTCTAAGTACATTGGCTATACGTTTTCTCACAGTTCATTTATCTTGACCTGGTTTTAGTTTAATAATTGATCTAAGGATGTTCATCATATGCAACTGGTTTGGGGTTCTTCCCTCCACTCCCTAAAATGAACAGGATTATTTAGGTAAAGTCACACAACATTTTTTTTTCTTCTTTAAATACACTCTTAAAGCAAATTATATTATTAATGTACCATACCATTACTTGGTATCAGCTCCATGTCCCAAGGGCTCATCTTCTCAGTATCACCGTTGTCCCAGCTTAAAAATAAAATAACCACATTTAAATTATCTACTAATATTAAATAATTATGTTGTTGAAGTAATGTTTGTAAGGTAATTTATTTGTATAACACAAGAGTATTATAATAAACTGGTATAGTGAGATGCATGACTGAAATTAATGAAAGCAAGTTGCTCAGCCAGTACTTCAAATGAAGTAACTAATTAAAAAAAAAGATTTAAGATAAATTTACTAACCAGACATTGTAGCACTGAAATAAGCTATCAGGATAATCAGGCTGAAGAGGTTCCTGGCTTTCAATTGTTCCAAACCACCAAGCATCATCTATCACTGACCTGAAACGATCACCTAGGTAAGAACACAAAATAATTTAATTAAAACAAAGCACCTTCCTCCTCCCACGAAAAGGAGGTTTTAGATATTTTTGGCTTGATCTTGAATACAGAAATCCTTTGGAACACTTGTAGCATCAACAGGCAAACATAAGGTTTTAAATTCAGGTTTTAAAAAACTATTAAAATCTTTCCGAAGGCTGCTTTTAAATGGCATTAAAAATTTAATGATTTGCAAATCTATCTACATATCTACATATTCTTTGTGAATTTATTTCTTATCTTGCCTTTTTATTTGAAATTATTTCAATGCTATAACTTTAAGACTCAAATCCACTTGCATTGAAGACTACAAACTCTTAAAAATGTGAGCAGCACGACACTTCTGTACAGGGAATATTTTACATGCTGCTGAGCTTCTCCCCCTTAGTTTCTGAAGTGCTTTTTCAGTTACCCAAATGTAATTCAGAGGTTCATTCCCTTTACCACTCAGGCAATGTAACTGATAAAAGAATAAAATTTATTAAAGCCTCTTCAAAAGGTTAGCAAAATAATTTACTATGATTCGAAATGGTTTCACTACTGCAAAGTACTCGCCTAGCTGAGAAAAAGGTCAGAAGAGTTATTAAAAAAAAAATTACACGTGAGAATACATGTATTACACACCATTGTAAATTCCAACACTTTCTATTAACACAGGTATTTAGCTCACTCAATACAAGAACAAATGTAATTTAAGTCTGAGATTCCAAGAAATGCACATTTTAGTTTTCATGGCATCTCAATATACACACACACTCTCAACTGCTGCAATGTTTGTTCTCTTGCAATACATCCACACCCTGATCAAATGTTTGCTGCTGTCGTCTCAATTAAAAGGAAGTAAATACATTCTCAAAAATGTTGTGCTTTTACTGCACTATTTTTCTAAAATTTAATGGATTGGAAGTAATTCTAGGACAAGTACAAAGCTTCCACAAACAGTCTTAATTGTGCTGCATGTAACAGAACCAAGTATGCCAGAAATACCTGAAATGAAAGATCAAAAATGTAAATAAGAACTGATTCTTTATTTTAAAGGAATAAATTATTCCTAAACGCTCTTAAAAGTACAGTCCCTAGTGATCAGTTTTACAAAGAAACGTGTGTAGGTGCAACTTTGAGTGCCTTCATGGGGCTGAACATTAAGCAGATCAAAATCACTTAAAAAGTGGTGCCAGACGCTTCAGATTCCTCAAGAGCCACTGCATTCCTATGGATGGAATGCTAAAGCAGAAACCAACATGACTGAAAAAGCCCTCAGAACAGTTTCCTGCATCACTATTTTTCCAACGTCCTCTGTGCTTCCTCATCTGTGCAGACAGGAGTCCAAATGTTCTTACAACAACAAGGATTTCACAGTTTTCCAGGACTCTCTATCACCACGTAATGTAAGCTTGATGAAAATATAAAATACATATTGAACTTAAAGTGGTAAGAGATAAGTATGTAGAACTGTCCAAGAAATACAGGTAAAGCTGCAGGAAAACAGCTCTTAGCCCAAGTATTAATCTTCTAGATAAACTATAGTAAGAAAAAGATATGCAGTAAATAGAATCAGAGAAATAAGAACCTGTCAATTCTCAAACTTTATTAGCCTGTTCTTTCTGAAAGGATTCATATTTTAATATCCATTTAATATTTTAAAAAATCTAAATATCACAGATAAGCAAATATTCTTCCCTAAAACAAACAAAATCCAAACAACAACCAAACCAGACCACAAACCACCAAAAAACCCCCATCAAAACACCAAAAATAGTTATCGGTTGAAAGATCAGTGTTTTAATGACTTCAGTTGGACTCAGAAAATTAATCATCCAGTGACTCTCCAACTAGTAGCTATAAAAATATTGATTTGTAGGCTACATGTCAGAAATCATAAAGGAATAAGAAAAGATAGTAACAACAGTTCTGAGAAGACAAACAGCACGACACAAAAACCCCCCTCGTTTCTGAATGAAGAGCATAGTGAAATTTTGGAAGACTTGAGCATGTCAGATAAATCCTGATTATTTCAGATTTAATGAAATCAATTCAATTAACGGTTACGTAGTCAGGAACACAGTTTCAGGTACAGTTCTCAGGCATTTCTCCCTGTACTGGTAGAAAATTCTTTTGCGCAAACACACAATTGAGGCTAGTTTGGTTGGGGGTTTTTTGCACTTTCTTTTCCAGCTCACCAGTATTTTTTTTTGCTTGCTGTAGCTTCAGCAAGGACAAAGTAGGACTACACATTCAGATACTGACAGAGCTTATTCTCTTATTTCAGCATAATATCAGGACTTATGTATTGTAACTTACTTTTTAATAAGTTATCATAAAAATACATAGAAACTTAGGTAAATAAACAAAAAAAACACACCAAAAAAAATCCCCATACGACTCACCTATATTCCATCGCCTATGTTTTGCATCATCAAACTGTTGCCTCAAAACTAGGAAATCTATGACATCTGGCATATCATGGTACCTAATTACAACAGAACACACAACTATTAAGCGATAAAACAGCAAAAGAATAAGTAAAACACTTACATAAAAAATAACACTTTAAATTCAATACTTCAAAAGCAAAAGCTCAAGTCACAACATTAATTGTATGTTTTAACTTTCAACCTCAACCTCCCACTCCCCCACAGGAAAATCTCCAACTTGAATATAATATTGTTTTCCTTACTTCATGGTGAATGATCCTCCAGTTAGTTTACCCGTATCAGGGTCAAGAAAAGCTAATTTAAGACAGCAGAGAGTAGGTAATCCCACTTCATACTTAATCCCAACAATTTTCATCAGCTCTTGCTCCTAGAATAAACAAAATGTTATGTACCACCACTACAGTTGACTATTATAGCTTTATGAAACATGAAAATGTGGGCATAGTAAAAAGACCAGTTTTCTACCAGAACATGTGAAAATCAAGTATCTGAAATTTAGTCTTTGAAAACAAGCTAGTATTTCATGATGTAACTTGCTTCCAAAAATATTTTGCTATGAAGTGTAACCCCTCATCTGCTCAAGGAAATGCAAAAAGTACAGTGCAAGGTCTGATTTCATTTGACTACTAAGTTAACTTTTTCCTCCTTATGCACAACATTAGAAACATCTGTATCAAGAATCTTCTTTCAGTTAAGTTTCCAAACTCTAAGTGTATTAGGATACAAACAAAAATTTAATAAGTCATACCCGTAATTCCATTTTATGCCATGGTTGTTTCTTGGGATTAATATTATATATTTTGTTCTTCTTAGCCATTATAACGTATGCTTCATGACCTTGTCGGAAATAGTATACCTAAAAGTGAAATGTGACAGTTATCTATCAAAGACTTCGAGGAACTGAAATGCTAGCGTATCACCGCCATGCAGTGTGCATACTTTCTATTTTATCATCTTTTCCCACTGTTTCCCTGCAAAAGTCACAGGTTCTCAAAAAATAAAGTGGTGGACAATTAAAGAAGGTATCATAGAAACATTTACGGAAAAAGTAGGAAAGATTTAGAACACCATTTTCCCTATGAGCAAAATTACACAAGACAAAAGCAAAATCACTAACAAAACCATCTATTTACCATCACACAACACAACAATTCGATGACAGTAACAAGAATTTCACTAATCCACCCAGTTAATCATCACTGTAGGACTGCCCTAAGAGGACAATCTAGTATCACTAAATTCGCTATCTGGTTAATCTTATCTTTTTTTGAACAAGAAATACAGAACCATGGACAGGTTTGGGTTGGAAGGGACTGTAAAGACCATGCAGTTCCAACCCCCCCACCATGGGCAGGGACACCTCCCACCAGACCAGGCTGCTCAAGATCCCATCCAATCTGGCCTTGAACACTTCCAGGAGAGGGCATCCACAGCTTCCCTGGGCAACCTGTGCCAGTGCCTCACCACCCTCATCGTGAAGAATGACTTCCTATGTCTAATCTAAACCTTCCCCTTTGCAATTTAAAGCCATTCCCCCTCACCCTATCACTACTTGCCCTTGCAAAAAGTCCCTCCCCAGCTTTCCTATAGCCCCTTCAAGCACTGGAAGGCCGCTATGAGGTCTCCCCGGAGCCTTCTCTTCTCCAGGCTAAACAACCCCAGCTCTCTCAATTGAAATACATTCTCTCAGTAGAAATATATTCTAGAAGGAAAATTCAGTCTTTGTTATTGTTCCATTAAGATTTTGGTGTTCGCTTCCATACAAACCAAACAAACAGCCTAACAAAGACATGCACAAATTGAAAATAGACATTTCAAGGGCTTATTAAAAATTTTCAAATCCTTCCACTACAGGCTGCCACAGTTCACACATCCAGAGTCCGTTAGTTTTACTTCGATCCCATTGTATATGACACCATGTGGATTAATGTTTCTGTTATAAACCATCACTGTAATGAAGTACTAAGCTGAAAACCTTAAAGATACACTCAAGCAATGTTTTTGAAATAAGAAATAGAGGTTCCTCAAACTAATTAGAACAAAGACCTCAAACACCTGTATTCCATTTTGCATTCCAAATAAAAACATCCCCTAAACGTGCCCCACGCCATAAACATGGGATTTCCATCAAGCAGGATGAGGGAACATTAACTTAAATATCGGAGTCCAACACAACAAAAAAAAAAAGCAGAGCAAAAAGCCCTCAGTAAGTTTTAAAACACATTTTTACAAATAAAGGCACTAATATTTGTATTTCCACATGCTTTTCAAAACTGTTATATCATAAAAACATTGCAAACGAGTGTCTGTCAAGTTTCTGTATTAACAGTTGCTGAACTTTCTTAATGTCACATGACAATTTTATTCTTTTATTTAAATGGAGAAAGACTCGGCAGCACAATTTTTTTAAGCTCTTGTTTTTCAGAGTATTTGACATTCACAATATCCTCACAAGGAAAAAAATGCACAATAGTTACAGAAGACATGAAAGCAGTGAGAATCTCCTATGCACTGTCAAAACCGAACAAGCAGGAAAAGGAACAGAGACTACTGAGAGACAGACCTAAAATAATCCAAATCTAAATCACACTGTCAACATTGTGACAATTGTTTTCCCGTACCTCCCAGTGAATTAAAAAAAAAAAAATCCACAGGCTACAAACAATTCCTCCTACACTTACTGTTCCTGCTAAAACTTTACATGAATTCAACCCATTGTTTAGAGAATTGAAACATTTTTATTTTGTAACTAGCTCTAAGCTTTGCATCTTCTGTCAGAAGAACAAATTAGAAAGATAATGTGGAAAAAAAGAATTTATGTCTTTCTCCAGGAAATTATATTTTATATCTTGATAAATTCCTGTTTCTGCATATTTGTTGTAATACCCAGACGAAACCTTTATTTATCGTGTTAATGGCAGGATACTCCAATGAATATGCATTGTATTTTGATAATCGAACAGGGAAATTGCAGTCCCATCACTCTGGTGTGTTTCCACTGTTCCTCAAGACACATAAAAATTATCTGTAAATGGCAGTGCTCAGTAAGGAAAAATGGATGGTGTGTGCTATTTTTATGCACTGAGTATAAATATAGCACTACTGTTTTTTCTTACTTGTTTGTACAGCTGTAAGAGAATGAATTTGAAATATCTCCCCTTCCAAATCTTATAAAACATACCAACCATCCAACAAAATGTTCAAAGGCCACACAAGACCTCATAATATTTCTCTAATCAATTGATCTTTTATTTCTGTGGATTTCAAAAGTAACTTTCTAGATGAATAGCTTCTTTTCATACCTTAAAAACAAATCTGGGGAGGGCAAGTATCAGAGATGGAATTTTAGACCAAGCAGCCTGATTACAAACATGCTTTCTAGGCACAGGACAGCAAATTTCCTGTCCGTAAATATAAAGCATTTTTCAGCAAAAGTATGCAGTCTACGTAGATATTTCTAGTACACACCGCACATGCTGTTCAGCAGGTGCCAAACCAAACACACCAGTTTATCTTACTAAACCGATATGATGTTAAAGTCTCCCGAGTAATATGGTAGAGATAAATCCTTGGCAGCTTCATTGTATGCAGATGGTATCAGGCACCAAATATATTTATTTGAACTTGATCTTTTGAACAGCACAGTCTCCAAAACATGCTTGCTGGAGGGTATAAATACATAAGCATTTTCTCCAGCTGCAACCCTCAACTTGAAGTGCTCCTTCCCTCCCTCACTGGTAATGCTGATGTAATTTTTGCATAGCTGTGCTGCGAACCACATCACCGAAGTGATCCAGTAAAAACAAAACTGCTTGTACATGCAACCTCTGCTCTCAATTCAGTTTAAGGCAGTGCCTATAATCAGTTCTAACTCAGGACCAAATTTAATCAACTTTGCCACCACATCAAGTATTTCTCCAACTCCATTCTCCAAGTGAGAACCATACACGAACTGTTTATAACCTCAGAAATGTGTCACTCTGAAGAGCCAATGGACTATGCATTACAGTGTAAGCCAGCTTTTTCCTCGTATTTCAACCTGAGTGGATTTTAGGAAATGCACACAGACTCTAGTTTTCACTATTGTCTTCGATCTGATACTACTTATTGATAAAATTCACTGTCATGTTCACATGCTACGTATTCCAAAAACAGAAACTGGTGGGGGTCCTTTTGCTATTGTATTTTAAGACATCTGGGCCGTGTTTACAAAGCATTTACAGTCTAGTTCATATAAAGTAAATATAACAGAAAACCATGAGAAGTTTTGTACATAAGTGAACAAAAGTTTTCTGGTATCAGAAACACAAGTGAAAAAGACAAGAGTTTTTCTTTAGAACAAATTAATTACAAAACCCCCATCCTCCCCCAAGAGGTTTAATGTCTAGTTTTTATTTCAAGTCCCAAACTGAAGTTTTTCAAACTTAAATTTGCATTCATTTCTTACCTATTCTTCAGCATACAAGGTGCTCTACAACTGAGGACTAGTTTTACTATAAAGCATCTCAAACAGGTTGTATACACACGTCAAAGAAATTAACATATTGAACACAAGAAGGCATTCCTGCAACAGCATGGAAAAGTCAACGGAACACTGTGCAGAATATTTTAAGTATGGGAAAGACTAAAGGAAGTGAAAGAAAATTTTATCAAAGAAATCTCTGAAGAAAAACCAAGATATTCTGATAATAAATATTTGGGAAAAAATGCACATTGTAAAGTTAGAAAAGGCAAAAACAAGCTGAAAGAAGCAAGAACACAGAGGGAAAAACTGCAATACCTCATCACCCATCTGTGGCACAAACGGGCACCGACGAGGAACAGTGTCTGTAATCCATGCTGAAGGCAGCCATTCTTCCAGTGTCAAACCATTTTCTGCCAGAACTCCCACAGCCAGTCTCTGAAGAAAAGGCACACAGAAGATGAATATGAATAAACTAATATTTGGGAAAGCCTGGTATTTTGGAAAGTGTTTTATTAAAATCAAATGCCATTTCTTAAGTATATTTAATGTAAAAAGGAAATTATTGTGAGTGTGAAGATAAACGTTACTTGACTGCTTACAATAACATCAAGACCAAAATCATCAATAATGTCAAAAACTAAGTTATCTTTTTAGTTGTGGGTTTGGGGGGCGGGTTATTGTGATTTTTTTGTTGTTGTTGAGGGGGTGTGTGTGTTTGGTTTTGTCTTTTTTTGGGTTTTTTTTACTTTGTTTGTGGGTGGTGGGGCAGCTCTTCTAAGAAAGACTGAATTTATTAACACTCCATTAACTACGTCTCTTGCCCAAAACGATAAAACTCAAATATGCCATTCTCTTCAATCAAATTTACACAGTTGCCTCTGCTCTCAAAACACTAACTTTACAGCTGTGTCCAGTTAAGGAATCCCACAGAACGAGGAAGAAGAGATTAACGAGCATAAACAGAGGTAAAGAATTTGGAAATGACCTGGACTGGGTACATCCACATTACCTACTGGCATATTTACTATAATATAATGTGTTGTGGAACTGCATTTTCAGATTGTATGTTCACATTGTGTGTGTGTAATTAACTAAGTTCACTGCACTTGCTGGTCCTAGGTGTACACTCCATGTTGTCATCTAATTGGCCAGATAAAGCGGGTTTTTTTATTCAGCCAAGGTTGCTTTGAAATTATTAAAAGAATCTCGTATCATTTTTTAGATTGATTTTTGGTGGAGGGGGATTAGAAATGTAAGCATCATTGAAGATCTCAACAGCCCACGCATTAAGAGAGAAGAATTGTATTATTTCTCTGCTTCTTTCTTAATTCCTAAGATTCTGTACAAAGATGGTAAAAAATTCTCTCCTCACTGTAAAGACTTTATTTTGATTCAGGTTCAGGAATCAGGAAGAACTTTCTACCAGTAAGGACTGGGAGTTTCTTGCCCTGTACGGAGTGTGTACATACCAAGATACTATTAGTATTGACACAACAACTGATGACTGCGTATAATAACCAAAAAGTAGCCCAATCAAAGAGTAAAGACTAGCACCTAATATCCTGCACATCATAAAGAAGATTCACAGCAAAGCTAATCCTATGCCAACCAGAACATTAAAACAAGTGTTTTGTCATTCTATCTAATGAGGTCTGAAATGTTGAAATAATGATCTTAAGGAGTGCTGAGGACTCCTAAACTTACAAATAATCAAAATACAGTTGTTTGGTTACTTATATGATACAGATGGTTTTCTTGGGTATTGCAAAAATAGAAGCTATGAAATTATGAAAGCAACTAGCATCTCCCAGATAGATCACTTCTGGTCTCTGTAAAGAAAGAACGAAGAAACAAAGTCTTCTGATCTAATACTTAATTAAAAACAACTGCTCTCAAACCCACAACACATTGAAAATACAGAAGTCACTGAAAATTTCCATGTACTGACCTAAACGGCAAGGACATGGTTATACTAGAAAGCAAATAAAATACAAACAGACAACAACAAAACCCTGATCAAGTGAAATTCCCTTTGGTAGAAGTACAGTGGCAAAGCATAATGCAAATATCATACATAAGGGAACTGACAGAAAAATATGACACAATTGTGCAGACCTAAAAGAAATTGCAATTATGGTGAGGACAGAGTCAGTACAGCTGAAAAAAGTCACAGGCACACGTTATACCAGTACATCCATAGAAAGGAAGTTTCTGGTGTAAGAAAAGACGGTCTTAAGGACATTAAAAGTGTTCCTTAAATGAAATGCACCAAATTTAGAAAGCGTATCATTACAGCAACCTATCATCTGACTTAAAGTGAGTCAGGAATTATCATTTCCTATGAGTAAAATTCATGATGTGTTTTCAAATTAGACAACATTAAGTTGTATACATAACTGAATCATTAATCTAATTCTTTGAGACAGTAGAGAATCCTTTATATATAAAGAACATCTAACCTTTTGCTTTCTCTCTTTGGGTTTCTTCTTCTTTGGCGATGTTGATGGTCCATCTTTCTCCTCAATCCCTTTTTTCCTTTCCTTTTTAATTTGTTTCTTTTGTTTTTCAGGTCCTTCTTCATCCTCTGAACTACTTTCTGCTTTCTTTGTTTTAATTTTAGGAATTTTCTTTGGTGGCTGCAAATTGATTCCTGCATCTGCAGTCCAGTCAGAATAATCACTAGAGTAGTCACTACACATGATATACCAAAGAAAAAACAAAATTAAAGAACAAAAGTTAAAAAGCAATTCAGAGTGCACTTGATTATATAACCCAATACAAGACTATAGTTAACAGTCTAGATAACTACAATATTTTAATAGTTAAAACCAGTGCCTAAATCTCAATATTTATCTACCATTTAAATGTTAGTAAACCAAAAGCCTCGAGATCATTCATTCTCATTCACTGCTTACAGAGAAGATTGCTTAAAATTTATCAGCAGTACTTTTCACTGTAAGGTATATTGTCACTTACCTAGAACTGCCATCACTGTGCCATGCTCTTTCATCATCTTCTGATGTTCCACCACTGGCAACAGCAGCTTCTCCTTCCTAGTGGAGTAGAGAGAAGGGATGGGGCAGAGAAAAAGAAATAATTTTCTTTAAAGTTATAATACTTGACAATATGACTAAGACTTTCCTAGGCTCTGTGTGTTGTAAACAGAGAGTAAAATAAAAGCTTTACATTGCGAAAAAAGCACTTCAGCTTTCAGATAGCTACTTTACTTTAATGGACTTAAATGAAAAGATGTGGACAGACACGCAGCATAGAGCAACATTTTTTTAACATGCAGCCAGTAGAGACCTGAGTGCTTCTCAATCTCCACTTAAAAAGCCTAGCTTACCTTTTGGAAAATTACTTCCTATCCTTTTAATGTAGTATTTCCACATCTTTTTAATTACGATCAAACAAACAAAACCCTAGTACAAACTGTATATACTCATTCCTCTACTGTTTCTACAGAAGCACAGAATGGTTGAGGATGAAAAAGACCTCTGGAGGTTGTATAATCCAACCTTCCTGTTCAAGCAGGACCACACCATATGGGCCGTACTGACAAGGCATACAAATACAGGGAAGATTTAACCTTGCACACATACACTTTGCAAAATGTCCTTACCAACCAGCATTTCTGCTTTTTGTCAATTACTTTTAAGTCAAAACTGAACACATACAACAGCATGTGAAAATCTAGTTCCACATCATTTTTAAGAGAGGTGAAAGAAAACACACAATGAAAATCATAACCTGAATTTCCACTAGAAACAATGTTTAATTAGCAGAAGCAGGAGATTAACAATTAGAAATGGAGTATGTAAGACTGTCTCATGAATAAGGCATCTTACATCTGAGGAACTGTGTCCATTTTCTAACTCTTCAGCAGGCCTTGCAGGTTCTTCTACTGCGTATCTCGTACGGTAGTTGTGCTGATTAGCTTGCTGTTTTCTCGCATCACTAGTGTCTAGTAAATGATCATGAGAATGGTTCTGTAAAGACACAAAAGTCAAAATACAGCATTTTTGAGTACACATTTTATTAATACATAGCATTTTCTTTAATAACACTCCAGGAAGCAACTTCTGCAGTAGCAAAAAGATACACGTTTAAACATCACAAAATGCAAAACAGGACACAAGTGCAATACTAAACGACCTGCTGAAGAAAACACTTCACATACACAGCTGCATATAAGCACCAAGCAGTTCAGTATCTTCTGAAAATAATCAAACTTCCCAAATAGAATAGAAAAAAATATCTTTAATTATTAAAACTCTTCATTCTCTACAAGGTACATAACAGTTAACTGATAGGCTGCTAATAGTAGTTATTAAAAGCTCAAAATTACATGAGAAATGGTCAGAGGAAAGAGGACTCTTACAGACAACTCCAGAGCATATTATTTTGCAGCTGAGGTGTCATGTCTATTAGAAGAGAGATCCATACAGTAATACATTCCTTAGCATACAGAAGGCCTTTAAATGGTACAGTAATGCACGCAAGAGTTCGAATGAATGAGTCAGTTGGAAAGAATCTGAGTTCTTATGAAGCTTAGAAGAACGAAATAAGACTGTAATTAAGAAACACTTCACGCTCCAACATAAAGAGATTTTGTTCCTCCTGTAGAATATACATAATACAAACTCTTGCTCTCAATACGATAATCTTGTATTAGTTCCCAACATCCAAAAAAAAAAAATCTCAATTTCAAGAGTTCTGATTGCTTGTACCTGTTCATCTTGGATTTTTTCTTTTGTGGTAAAAAGAGAACATCTTTCCTATCAGGTATAATTGAAGTCAGTTAATGAGCTAAAATTTTCTATTAAAAAAGAACTGTACTAAAACTTGGCTAAGCAGCAGTATCTAAGATCTCTTTTTCTTTAGCTACAACAATTTCCATTGAAATGCAGAACTCTGGCAGCTAAAGTTTTTTTCCTACCCTGGCTGTTAGAAGATACAGGGCTTTTTCAGATGAGATTGCAACAACAGCCCAGTAGTGCAGGCCAGCACAATCTGTACAACTGCATTACAGTTTTCAACAAAGCACATAGGACCAACATGGAACTGCTCTATGCTGTATTCAGTGAGCACTGTGTTCTGTCCAGTGAATTCAAGTTGGCAAAGCTGCCATTGACAACACAGCTACCAGAGACACTTCTAATGTGACTGCTCAGCAATCAGCAATTTTAACATCCCCCAAGACTTTTGAGACGTGGGGCATTCCTCCTTCTGCATTCAAACTGGCAGCACGCAACAGATCCACTCAAGCTGCTCTGACCTGACCGCGAAAAGCTCTAAGGCAGCTCTAAGACTAGTGCTCAGCCCATCACCCACACCTCTGTTCCTCAGCCTTCTGGGGCTGTTCACTTCTTGTCAAGCTCTTGGGATTCACTGTTGAAGCAGAGAGGTCACAAAAGCCAGCGTTACAGCAACTTGCTTCCGCTACTGAACTGTGACTTTTTTTATAAAGCTGATCTGCCTCTTAGCATCATGAAATATGGTATGAGAAAGCATGGACAGACTGGAATCACACAAGCTCAATGAAAAAAATTAGTCGATAATCAATAATGGAGACATATTTTGCATACTTTGTTATAATACAGCCCAACTGTAATGCTCATGTTTTACTCTCTAAAAACTAAAGTCCTGAAAATCTACGTTCTCAGATTTCTCAAATGGTTATTATAAACACAGCTTCTTTTTCTATTTACATTACAAGTACGGATCCTTGGAAAATCCTTGCATTACTCTGGTTTTGGAAAGAGTCTTGCTTCTCTTCCCAGGTGTCTGAGCTTTTTATTTAATTGGGAGACTCAATCACTTGGGATCAAACATCCTTTTCTTCTTGCAAATTTGCTTATTTAAAGCCCATTTAATACCTACTCATTTCTTAATCTCATGATTTAGCTCAAGAGACCTGAATAAGTGTACTTCTCAACAAATCAAGTCCTCAAAAAAGAGACAAGAGACAAATCTAATGAAGGATTGAACTATGGAAGAACATGAGGTTTATTTGTCCTGAGATGCCATAGAAAAGTATCCTTAGGGCTCAAGAAGGACTTACTTAAATGTTCTGAAGGTGTTACTGAATTCAGCAATAATTTCTATATGGAAAATTTACTGACATACAAGTGCAGAGACCATGACTGTCTGCTTTTTGCTCTCTTTCCTCAGGGCAAAAGTGTGAAGTGACTAAAGGATTTACCAAGTCCTCTCAGAATCCAGATCACAGACCCTCCAGGGACTGAGATACATGAAGGACACCTTCATCTCTGGGTAGACATATGACACTGAAGAGAGGTTTCTCCAAGCCAGCTTTTGCTCTGAGGGGTTTTAAGGGCATAAATATCCACAATGAAAATACAGGCTCAAAAGAATCCCGTGCTACCTTTAGGGATTGGAGACTAAAAAATTTCTCCCTGAGACAAGATTTTCAAAAACATACCCTACTCTATTTTTATGACCTAGTGATATTTTAGGAAAATTGTAACCCAATTAGAAATTTAAGGGTTAAATTGGTAGGAAGTTGTCAAGAAAAAAAAAAAAAAAGGAAAGCCATGAGCAGCGCAATAGTTTAAGTCTATAATTCAGCACCAAAATACTTTCTCTCAAAACAAGAAATAACTTTGTTAAAATCTGAATTTATGAGGCCCGTTTTCTATTATTCCTGAGAGAAAAACAGGAGTTACCAAGATTTGTGATGTCCTTTTATTTCATTAATGAGCCCTGTCAGGACCACCTCCAAAACTCTAAGTGGCACAGACCTTCTCTCCTCTATGTACAAAAACCGGAGATAAAGTGAACAAATATTTTTTCAGTGTATCTTGGGTAAATATGCTCAATGGTGGTGACTGCAGTACTGCAATCAGCTGAAAACTTTAACTGAAATCGTTAAGGGTCGTTAAGAGGCAGTTCGCGCAGGCAGGGGGAGCAGGCACTCCTCGGGTGGGTGTTAAGTGTGGTCGTAGGCAGGTGTGGTGTAGGTTCTTCCTGCTTCCCTGACTAACAATGGTGACCAGGCGAGCTAAAACTATTGCCACCAGGAGTGTGTCTGTTCAAACAACATCTCCATTGAGGGATGCGGGTGTCCAGACTATTGACTGTAATGAGTGCCATAGCCTGCTTGTGTTACCTGAAGGCAATCCAAAAAACACCTGCTTGAGGTGTGAACAGGTCAGCGATTTGCTACAGAGGTTGCTGAGCTAAAGGATCAGGTTGAGAGGCTAAGAATACGAGATAGTGAAAGGGAGTGTTAAGAGGGAGATAGGGACAGGGAGATAAGACTGGTGGAGCCATACCATCTCGTACCCTAGTAATACACCCCAGAAGACAGAGGAACAGTATATTCCTCACACCCAGGATGACAAGAGGGACCTTGTTGTCGAGGAGAAATGGGAGCAAGTCTGCTCTCAGGGCAAAAGATTTCTCTCCCCTCCTCCGACTCCCTTCAAGATGCCACCCTTCCAGTTGCCCCTACAAAACATGTTAGGGGTCCTGGAATTTGAGGCCCAGGAAGAAGACAGCGATGAAGACTGTTCACCTGGAGAACCTCTTAATACTGCTCCGCCTGTCAGGCAGATCAGAACTTCAATCACGAAAAAGAAAAGGAGGGTAGTTGTTATAGGCGACTCCCTCCTGAAAGGAACAGAGGGTCCTATATGTAGGCCGGACCCATCCCACAGGGAAGTCAACTGTCTTCCTCAAGCCCAGGTCCAGGATATCACTGAGAGACTCCTGGATCTAATTCAACCCACAGATTATTATCCCCTGCTGGTTGTTCAGGCTGGCAGTGATGAACTCGATAAGAAGGGCACCAGAGTAATTAAAAAGGAGTTTAGGGAGCTGGGCCGACTAATGGACGGGGCAGGAGCACAGGTGGTGTTCTGCTCAGTCCCTCCAGTGTCTGAAAGGTATAGTGCAAAGAATGACAGAATACATGCTCTCAACAAATGGCTTAAGGGCTGGCACAGGAATTTTGGTTTCTACGACCATGGGGTAACCTTTACTGAACCTGGTCTGCTTGACCCAGATGGGTCCCACCTAAGTAAAAAGGGTAGAAGGATACTAGCCCGGGAATTGGCAGGGCTCACTGAGAGGGCTTTAAACTAGGCCCGATGGGGGAGGGGGATGTAACCGGACTCACCACTGAAGTCACTGCAGAAAGTGAGTCATTATCAAGGGTAAAGCCACTAGCCCAACTGAAATGCATGTACACCAATGCACACAGTATGGGGAACAAACAAGAGGAGCTGGAGGTCCTGGCCCAGCAGGATAACTATGATATAGTCGCTATCACGGAAACGTGGTGGAATGACTCCCATAACTGGAGTGCTGCCATGGAAGGTTACAAACTCTTCAGGAGAGACAGGCGAGAGGGAAGGGGTGGAGGGGTGGCCCTGTACACCAAGGAAACCCTTGACACTGTAGAACTTGAGATCGGGGGCGATCAGATTGAGAGTCTATGGGTAAGAGTAAGAGGGGAAAGCAAGACCGACATCCTGTTTGGAGTGTGTTACAGACTGCCCGACCAGGAGGAAGAGGTGGACCTTTTGTTGTTTAAGCAACTGGAAGCTGCCTCAAGATCGTCTGGCCTTGTTCTTCTAGGAGACTTTAATCTCCCAGATATCTGCTGGGAACTTAACACAGCCGAGATGAGGCGGTCCAGAAGGTTCTTGGAGTGTACTGAGGACTGCTTCTTGTCACAGCTGGTGAGTGAGCCTACCAGGGGCGAGGCTCTCCTTGACTTGCTGTTTACCAATAGAGAAGGGCTGGTGGGTGATGATGTGGTTGGAGGCTGTCTGGGCTGCAGTGACCACGAGATAATTGAGTTTTCCATTAACAATGGAACAAGGAAGAGCAAAAACAGGACGACCATGTTGGACTTCCGGTGTGCTGATTTCAAGTTATATAAGGAACTAGTAAGGAGAGTACGCTGGGAGATAGTTCTTAAAAGCAAGGGGGTCCAGGAAGGCTGGACGTACTTTAAGGTTTGAGTCTTCAAGGCGCAGGAGCACTCTATCCCGATGTGCTCTAAGATGAGCCGCAGGGGCAGACAGCCGGCCTGGATGAGTAAGGAGCTTTCGAAGGAGCTCAGTGAAAAAAAGAGGGTGTATCGCCTTTGGAAAGAAGGGCAGGTGAGTCAGGTTGTGTTCAAAAATATTGTCAAGTCGTGTAGGAAGAAAATTAGGGAGGCAAAAGCCCAGCTGGAGCTTAAATTGGCCACTTGTGTTAAGGACAAGAAGAGCTTTTTCAAATATATTAACGGCAGAAAAAAGGGCAGCAACAACCTTCAATCCTTATCGACCACTGAGGGAAATATAGTAACTAAAGATGAGGAAAAAGCTGAGGTGCTTAATGCCTTCTTCACCTCGATTTTCAACAGTAAGGCAGATTGTTCTCTGGACAACTGGTCTACTGAAGCGGTGGATAGGGGCAGGGTGCAATACAGCCCCCCTGTCATCCAGGAGGAAGAAGTTAGAGACCTGCTGAGCCACTTGAATCCTCATAAGTCTATGGGGCCTGATGGGATCCATCCTAGGGTGATGAGAGAGCTGGCGGACAAGCTTGCTAAGCCACTTTCCATCATTTATCAGCAGTCCTGGCTCACTGGAGAGGTCCCAGAAGACTGGAAGTTGGCCAATGTGACGCACATCCACAAGAAGGGCCGTAGGGACAATCCAGGTAACTACAGACCTGTCAGCCTGACCTCGGTCCCAGGCAAAATTATGGAACGGATAATCCTGGGTGCGATCATGCGGCACCTGAGGAATGAGGGAGAGATCAGGCCCAGCCAGCATGGTTTTAGGAGAGGCAGGTCCTGCCTGACCAACCTGATTTCTTTTTACGACCGTGTGACTTGCCTAGTGGATGAGAAGAAGGCTGTGGATGTGGTGTACCTGGACTTCAGCAAGGCCTTTGACACTGTCTCCCATAGTAGACTACTGGACAAGCTGGCAGCCCATGGCATGGATGGGAATGTACTGTGCTGGGTTAGGAATTGGTTGGATGGCCAAGCCCAAAGGGTGGTAGTGAATGGTGTCCCATCCAGCTGGCGGCCAGTCACTAGTGGCGTTCCCCAGGGGGCCCGGTCCTGTTTAATATCTTTATTGATGATCTGGATGAGGGGATTGAGTCCTTCATTAGCAAGTTCGCAGATGACACCAAGCTGGGAGGAAGTGTCAATCTGCTAGAAGGTAGGAGGGTCGTACACTTTGGACACAACAACCCCATGCAGAGCTCTAGACTGGGTGCAGAGTGGCTGGAGAGCAGTCGGGCAGAAAGGGACTTGGGAGTGCTAGTGGACAGGAAACTCAACATGAGCCAGCAGTGTGCTCAAGTGGCCAAGAAGGCCAATGGCATCTTGGCCTGCATCAGGAATAGTGTGGCCAGCAGGACTAGAGAGGTCATCATCCCCTTATACTCGGCACTGGTCAGGCCGCACCTTGAGTGCTGTGTCCAGTTCTGGGCCCCTCAGTTTAAGAAGGATGTTGAGATGCTGGAGTGTGTCCAGAGGAGGGCGACAAGGATGGTGAAGGGACTGGAGCACAAGCCCTATGAGGAGCGACTGAGGGACCTGGGGTTGTTTAGCCTGGAGAAGAGGAGGCTCAGGGGAGACCTTATTGCTCTCTACAACTACCTAAAGGGAGGTCGTAGTGAGGCAGGAGTTGGACTCTTCTCTCAGGCGACCAGTGACAGAACGAGAGGACACGGTCTCAAGCTTTGCCAGGGGAGGTTTAGGATTGACATTAGGAAGAAATTCTTCACTGAGAGGGTAATTGTTCATTGGAATGCGCTGCCTAGGGAGGTGGTCGAGTCACCATCCCTGAAGTGTTCAAAGAAAATTTGGATGAGGCACTTAGTGACATGGTGTAGTTGACAAGTAGGAGTAGGTGTAGGTGTAGGGTCATAGGTTGGACTCGATCTCAAAGGTCTTTTCCAACCTTATGATACTGTGATACAAGTACCATTTCTTAAGATAGCAATGCACAAAACTTTAATACAAGAAATAAAGGAATAAAAATTTCAGAAATTTAATAAGAAATTAAAAATTAGTAGGGGACTGTTTGGGCATGGGGGAATGCTAATCACTTCTTTTGAAAGCTTTACTTAGGCTGAGTATCAAAGAAAGCAGAAAAAATGTACACTCAAATTTAGTATCAAGCAGCAACTTGCTCATTTCAAATTTACTCTTTACACTGTGTATAAAATTAATTCATCATTATGAAAAATAAAAAAGCACTAAGCTTTTGAGCTCAGTCTCTTCCTCCCAAAGAAGGTGAATAAGAAACAGCACGGGCAACAAGTATGGTGCTCTGATAAGAGCTACAGTGTCTTTTGTATACTTTCTAAAAAAATTTTATTTCTTAATTTTTCTACCTTAAACCCCATAAGTGACTTCAATTTTCAACAGACAATTTGCAGGTATTCTTGAAGGCCTGTATTTTACCAAGATCTTGAATAAGGGTGAAATAATCACATCTAGAATACTAGTGTGCTACAATACCCAAAGCACAGGTGGTTCTTTACCGTTGCTTAAAATTTGCTTCCTTTATTACAAAATATAGTCAGTTATTTAGCTAGAAAGATAAGACTAATTTCTAACAAGCAAGGCAAAATTATTTTTGTAAATATAGAATATACAGTCTTCATATTTTTAACAAACTGAAGCCATGAGATTAATTTTTTTTGCACATTATACAAAAACATCAAGTCAGTTACAACAATTTGATTTTTAATACAACCTATTCCCTTTCTATTTTACCTTTCCCATTTTCCTCTTTTCTGAAAAATGCCCTCCAGCTCTAGCAAAAAGCATGACTTGGAACAAAACCACAAGGTGATTATTATGGTAGCATGAGAGAAAATAACCAATTCTGTATTTGGAGATGGAGTTAAATGAGTTAAGGTTAATAACTATGACTTGACTTTCAATCGAAACTTTCCACAAAACAGTATGTCAAATATTAAACAACAGTAGCAGGACGTATCAATTAACAGTGATAGAACTCCTAACAAATCAAGCCCCTAACATCAGATTTGAAGGGCTTCTAGCTTAGGAGGTTCTAAAAGCAAATGCTGTTGTTTACTCAGAACCATCAGAGACATGCTTCCTCATTCTGGGGAGGTAAACAAATTCCTGCACCCTTGGTTTTTAAATTTAAAAATGAGAAGAGGAATGTAGATTTATGTGGCCTAACACATTGAGTATAATTTTACGGTTCTTACAGCAATAAGGTACAAGTGACTGTTTACCTTAGGGAAAGTAGGTATTTTGTTTTCTCTCTGAATGTGACTCGTTACATATTTTCTTTTCTCTTCTGATCGATACACCCTTACTTCTTCTTCCCCCTTTGCTGTTCTCCATTCTTCCTGCCTACTAAAAGAAGAAAATTGAGATATTAACTTTAAAGCAAAATACTACACCTGAGAGGATCTATTCCAAACCAAGGAATAAGCGGTCAACATTTATAACATTCATTGAATAGTAGTTCTTATCTTTACAGTCAGAATGTGGCTTCAAAATTAAGTTTTCTGAACAAAGTACAATTTCAATCTTATTTAAAAAGCTACAGCAGTTTATGCTTGATCATGGCTAGCAAGGCTTTCTGACTTCTTGATAAAAGTATTCATCACAAGAACTAATTACTGAATGAAATAAAATTCTAGTTTGGAAATCAAAATTGACCTCAGGCATCTAATATATTAAGTTGGTGTCCCAGCTGTAAAATGCCATATAATGTCAGGAACAAATGGAGTTAAAACTTACTGAAATCTTACGCTGCAAGTCAGATGACATCGAGACAGCTAGATACCATTGCATATTCAAATTAAATTTTTATTCCCATACTTGTATAATTCCAAAATTTTTCAAGTGATACACAAACAGCTCATTTCAAACAAATTGATTTTATAAGAAATGTGAGACCAGAGAATAGACAAATACTACGCAAATAGTTCTATGACAATGCAAATTCCAACACTGTTCAATTTAATTAAGTTTACTAAACTAAAATTCGCTGCAAACTTGGCGTATATTTACCTGGCCACACCAGAAGACAGTTCAGGCACTACAACCCTTCGACTCCAAGCCACAAGGTCCCGCTCAGTGGCTATTTCACTTCTCGGTGCATTGCTATGCATCTGACGTACTCCTTCAATTTGTCCACTACGTCTTAGTCCTATATTTGGTGGTGAATGTACTTCTGAGGTAGAACTCACAGATCCTAAAATGTAAAAAAAGTGATAGTTGTACTTGATCTGAAATTTTAAAGGAAGCTTTTAAAAAAGAAACAACCTCAAAATGAAGAGAAAAAAATTACTTGATCTATTACTTCAAAATAAATCAAGTATTAACTTAATATAACTATTTAAGCAATTTCTCTAGTCACCACAATGCACACACTTAAACAGCCACTGAGCTGCAGTACTCGGTTTAAAAATTCACATTGAAAAGAAGCAGATGTTTCAACAATCTGAAGTGAAGCCAATGTTTCATTGGTTTGCTTTTATTTAAAAATGCTTTAGAAACATTTATGCAAAGTTGACTATTGCTGCACTCTAAATCTTCATTATAAAACAGTAAGCTATCTCCTTGCATCAGTGTATGCCTTAACCAGTTTGCTGTTTAAGTCCAACGCTCGAAATTATTAGGAATCCAAGTTGTAAAATTTACAAATGAGAAGTTTAAAAGGTCAAAAGATTAAAAAAAACCTCCACACCAAAACAAATCACACCACACATGCAACGTCCTTCAAACATCTACACTGTAGCACAATTTAAACATTTTTCCACATCCTGCCACACACAGGCTATTCTTGCTTACTCAGGTGGATTGTCAACCATGATTTTTTAAGTGTTGAAAACTCCTGTGTAATCCAGTGCAAGACAGTGAAACGGGAACAGCTGTACTGAGGAACAAGGAGATTCTCCCTCTTTTCTTTCTCCCTTTTATTTCCTTATTTGAGACAATTCAGATTTCAAATCAAGCAGATGGCAAATTCCAGACAAAACAGTAGTTACTTCTAAGGGAACGTAGTTGCTCCAAATTCCCCGAGTGAGCAGATGATAATTTTATCAAAAATAAATTTGTAATGTTAAAAATCCTGAGATTTTGCAGAAAGGTAAAAAAAAAGATAGGAAAGCTGTATCATTTTATATGGCTCCCTAGCTCCTTTACAGTAGTTCAACAACATGCACAAATCATGCAATTTCCAACTCTCAGCTGTTTCAACAGAAAAACCACAACAGTCATGCCCCAGTAACCTACCTCTGCTTATCCGGCTGGTACTGCTGGTTCCTGCCTCCCCAGATCGTCTCTGATCCTGTTCTTGCTGAAGTCTTTGAATCATGCTATCCAATGGACTAACTTCTTGATTTGCTTGTTGACTAAGAACTTGATTCAGTCCTGTGAAGTAAAACATACAAGAGAACAACACAGAAACGTTGACTGGAAAAACCCAATATTCCAAACAACTCACCTAAGTTTCAGCTTTAAAGCTTACAATTACAGCACATAATCATGTGTAAGTATAGGCTAATATATACTTTCGTAACAGACATTTTTTCAACAGGACAACTTTTCTGAAATTATTTAGAGCATTATATTTTCTGGGACAGGGTCAAGATGATCACATGCCATTCCTAATAAACATTTAAATTTTATCAAGTGCCAGCAAGTCACAGATGCTTAACATAATTGTTTTTTGACAGTATAGGTGCTTAGCCTGCCCCAAATGCATTATAAGACACTTCAGTATAAGCTTCAACAACAACAAGAAGAAAATAGATGAAGAAGGTTTAACTGAATTAGAAAAGAATTATCTATACTGGAGAACACCGAGCAGCAATAATGCTTACTTTAGTTCCACATAGGCATAATGATGACACAGGTTAAGTAATGATAATTTTCTTTGGTGTATGAAACAGCAAAGAAACCTCCTTTTAGTGTCGTGAATAAAAGACAGGAAACTACTCGGAAGTGATTACAAAGCAATAATACTGTTTGTGTGCAGCAAGCAAAATACACAGCATGTAAGCACAAACAACACAAAACCTCTTTTCATACTCACAACAGTCAAAAAAAATTAGAGGGATGGAGAAAAAAGCAAAGAGTGACAGTACTGGTTTGGAAAGGAAGTCAGACACCTCCACACAGAATAGTTAGATGGTGGAGCGGGGCTGTGGGAAGCTCGTCAAGAGAAGCAGAACTTGCAAAACTTAGTAATGAGGGATGACAACGTTCAAAGAACCAAGCTACAGAAATTATTCTTCCATCATCAGAGTACAAACTGCACTTTGCAATATCAAAGACAAGGTGTTACAGTAATTGTCCGCTGCAATGAAGGGCTTTGATTAGGTAGCCAGACAGAAGCAGTCATCTCTTAATAGGCGATGGTATGCAGAAAGAACACAATATTTGAAATACTGCTCTCAGGATTTCAAGGTTATTGCAGTTGAAGTCAACCTCCCTAAAGCAGCAGAAGCTTGGAATCATGGAATGAGCTGTGGTTTAACCACAGCTGGAAGTCTTCTGACTCACGTAGTGAGAGAGTCAGATTTATTTGGTGATCTCGTGAGTAGACATATTGTCTACTGAAAACAGTGGGAATACTACTGATAACCCAAGAATGATCTTAAATAAGAAAACTGCTACCTAAACAAAATGAATGCTTTTTATATATCTAGTTTGTGAGATTTTGCCTTTGCAAGTTAAAGTAAGTTGTTTGGGGTTTTTTTAAAATAAGACTGGTATATATTGGGTTTTTTTAAAACATCTGGTTCAAAAGAGCTTCATGTACATCTAAGCAGCAAATCAAACACGATTATCTGAATTCATCCTACTCTTATAAGCCCCTACAGCAAAGCTGACAAGAAATAAATCATCCGTCGCTCTGAGGGAGACCCATCAAATCCCACAATAAAGTTCCAAAAAGAAAGAGAGCTTCCTTGGTGGAGGGGAACATACAAAATACATGAACACAGCTTAACTCTGCTTAAGACAACATATATCATTGCCAAATTATGAAGACAAATGTCTTCTGTCCCTCCATAAACTCTCTGGCCCTCTGTAAGCCTGGCTGACGGTTTTCTGCTATTAAAATAAATGCTATGGACATTATCTTTCTATAGGCCACACCATTAAATTTAATATTGTTGGTTCTGTGAACAGTCTGACTTGTCTCCAGATACCATATTGCAGAATATGCCCAGCACATTTTCAATTCTGGACCATTTCAGAATGTCATGGATCCATGCTGTAATTGTAACAAAAAACTAAAATGCATCCTTCCTTGGAAATCTAATTTATCTTCAAAGGCACTAGCTAAAATGTTAGAGATAAAACATCACATACATTCACCAGAAAGGATTTTTTCCTTCTTATAGTTGCTTCTCAGGTACCTTTCTTCCTATAATTTTGGAGGAAAGCGCTCCTTAAAAAATATTATTTAAGTATTCAGTGGCTTATAATCCTCTGGTCTATAAACGAGGACAAGGAGAATTTTTGGTAACACCATCATCAATTAACCTTTCTGAAATATCTGATTCACCACAGGCTTAAGTATCATCTGTGTATAAGCCACTACTTCCAAACACAGTTAGTGTTTAGGTATTTTAACGAATATCCAAATACTAAATAATGCTTATTTTGAAAACATTTAAAGCTACTTTCAGCAGTCACTGCTCATTCACAGTACTATCGAACTAGTGACACAAAACAAGTAGGCACTGATTTTACATCCCCACCCATGTGGACCACGCACTTTCCAACAGCCAGCCTCTGGCCCAAAATACATGTTCTCCAATGTTGTGTGCATGCAGAACACAACTTCTGAGGAACTTCCTAGATTTTGTATCCCCATCAAGTATTCACAGTTCTCTAACCAAACTATCAAAGCTAAAGTTGAATGACTGCCTTCAACTAAAGAGGAAGAGGATTTAGCAAGATTAAGGTGTCCTCTCGTTTTTCTCTTCTTGCAGGTGTTACCTCTTCCAACTGACCTGTGGAAGATCAGTCCATTTCCTAGGTTTCCTGAAGTAGGAAAACTCATCCCAAAGAGATAAACCAAGAGCTCATTCAGCATCGTACACCGTTCCAATAATGAAACGAGCTCCAAGCTAACTGGTATTGTAGCATCAACTGCATTGACTTGATCAATGCCAATACTGTAAATGAAATTGTCACAAGCCATCAGAGCCAAGGAGATTGCAATTCTTTCACACTACACAAACTACTATACCTGGAAATAAAAAAAGGACAAAGCGAAAGTGTAGAACATCTAGAGATAACTAGATAGGCCACTGTGTACTAAAAAGAAATTTTCCATACCTGAGGATGTTACTCCCATCTGAGGAATAAGCTGTTCCTCCCTGCAGTTCTCACGACCAGGAACTAGTCTTTGATACCTTGCAGGATGAGGGTTGCCATCCACATCAACCAAAAATGGGGGAGGCATAAGGTGTGGAGCCTGCTGTGTCTGTTCATCCAGGACAAAGTTGTTGGCATCACGGATAAGGGGCCGATAATCACTATGAAAGAACATCTGATCTGCTATCTGTAAACAAAGTTATTTTGTATTTTTTTTAAGAAATTGTTTAAAAAAAGCATACAGAAGATAACTGCCAAAAGTATTTTTAACAATCCTACTTGTGGTCACTTTTGCAAAAACAAGGTTATAAGCTGACCTGTTTATCTCAGTTTAAAGGGGAAAATTTAATGATTTTAAGGTATTTTTTTCCCAGTACTACTTTTCTATATTATAGTGCAAGAAGAATAATCCACATGTTTTAGGGTGGGGAGCATTTAAAGAACAGGGGAATAGGGCAATATACAACTACTTGAAGATATTTGACTCAACACAGCACAGCCTTATTAAATAGCTTACAAATTCATACAAATATATATTCCGATAATGAGAACTGTTACAGGCTTATGAGCTATGGTGTAGGAATATGAAAATATTTGTCACATCACATCACTGCCAAATATTTTAACATCAGCAGCTAAACACACATATTATAATGCTAGATATTTTTTAAAAGTTCCAGCAGATAAAATAAAGCTGATCTCAAGTTGAATTTTTCAGGTTCAGAAACTTGTTATTTCAGTCCACCTGCTCATAATTTATTTTAGATGACTTTCCACAGACACTCAAGACTGAGGAATGTTTCTGTCCAAATGGTATGTAAGAAGGCTTATGCTCCATCCCTTCCTGGCACATGAATCTCAATATCATGCAATCAGAAAGATACTGAACTGCAAGGAGAAAAGAGAAAGAGAACAGAAGACAAACTGATGTCCTCTAATACACATCCCAATTTGACCTACTGGCAAGCCAACCCCTTGGCAGCTCATGTACTCAGCTTAACTTTGATCAAGTAAAAATAAAACCATAAAATCATCATTCATGCAAATTAAGATTTCCAGTGCAGTATAAAAAATTATTAAACAATTGACTCAAGACAGAGATCCCCCCAAAAAATCTTGACTTAGGTGTTAAAGACAGGTATTTGAGCATGGACAAAGGAATATGTCTAAGTTGTCACAGAATATACTCTGATTTCTTAACAGGATGATCTATCATGACCAATCCATAGCATAGTTTCCGGTAACTTATGTAGCAATCAGTAAGGCAGAGGTTACAGCAGCTACTCAGAGATCTGGTCTCTCGGTTTCCTGTCCTGGATGTGAGAAAACCAGGAAGGGAAGATGCCTACAAACATCTGTAAATTACAACATCAGAAAGTGCCTCCATGCATTCACACGAGGTAGGCTAAAAAAAAAAAAAAAAATCATAGGAATCATGGGATTTGGAACTAACAAAAGTTCATAAAAGTAACAACAGGAAGAAACTGGAAACATGCATGGAAAAATGCAGTGGGAAATAATTTACATCAGAATTTCAAAAGGTCACCCTTATAAAGTGCATATGGACAAGGTGCTATCCCACTGCAGTAAGCAGCCCTGAGTGAAGTCTTGTTGCCAGATTCTCTGTTAACAGCGGTTGAATGAGAAAGATGAAAGTATTTTCATCTGTCTGACTGACAGAATCAAAGCCTGCTCAACAACTTTGTTCCTTCAGCTCAAATAGCTCAACGATAAAGATACAGGTCTCTAAGAGGACATATAATTTTCCACAGAATCTTAATAGTAGAGTATCCAGTACTTTAACCTAGTGTAAATTTTCCTAATAAGTATTCAACAAACTGAGAAAGAAGAGATCCCAATGGCATGATCATACAGATGGTAAGTTTTAGAGTGCTGTGACGTGGCTGTAAGGCATCATTTGCATTCCAGGTTTTGTAAGAAGAGCGAAGATCTAAAAACCCTTCCTTAGATTCAGTGACCTCTACCAGAATAGTCTCTGGTGCAAGATCATGAGGGACAACACTGCAATCACTCTTTTGTGTATTCCATACTGCAATCGGGTATGGTAGAGAGAGAAGACAACGTTCTACGCCACAAGATAAGAATATCATTTTACAGAGAACAATAGGCTCGGATCAGCTCTCAGGGAAAACACTGCAACATCCCTACGGGAACCCAGGGCAAGCACCTTATCCCTGAGGCTACTCCAAGTCCAGAGAAAAATCAAAAGAATTAGACATTTCAGAGAATCTTAAAAGGCTATGTTCAACAGACAACCAGTAGTAAAAATCAGATCTATTTCTTGGTATCAGGCATCAAATTTTTGACAGAAGATTCTGCACTACAATTAAGACATGACTTCTCTGTACATATGTCTTCACAAACCCAGTCTGGGTTTGAGTGCAAAAGCTTTCCACAAGGTCTGAGCTCTACAAATGGACTTTCCTTCAGCAATTATACTACATGTCCAGAATGCTCTGTTCGTCCAAATGGGCACATCTACACAAACGCAAAGATATTTCCTCGCTACTGCACCAATCCACTAGACAGGAGCTTTCAACTTGCAACAAAGAACTGTGGTTTGGGCAGTCTACAGCCTTAGAAAGTTAAGAGATCTAATCCAATCTAAGACTTAAAATCAACAGAAAAGTACCTTAGGCTTTGGGACAGTTAGGCATACTTGGACAAGCTTCCACCCAAGCAAGAAATTCTGCAGTGTACGTGTCCATCAGAGATGAGCTGAGCTCACTCTCAACAGATCTTTACATGCTCAGAAATCTCAGCTGAGATTGGCTTACGGTTCCCTTGAAAAGATCTAATAACAAAGGAGCCCCAGACAGGAAGCAAACTTAATTCTCTTTCCCACCCCACTCCGAATAATTACTCCACAAAAACATGTATCATCAAAAAAAGAGGAAAAAAAAAAAAGAAAAGAAAAACAAAGAACACTCCATTGCCTTCATCATGGCGAAGATCACACCGAGGAAAAAAAGTCTGGTGGTTCCAGTCAACTAGGAAACACACATACTATCTGAAAAAACATACAGGTGGAAAATCAAGAGCTTGCTCTCTCAACAGAGTTAACACTATCTCAGCTATAATCACTGTTCTGAGCACAACTCACAGTCACAGGAATACAGGACAGGTTACTACACTCTTTTCTTCTGTAAAAATCATTCTCCAAGACAGACTGAAACCACTGGAAAGTGAAAAAAACCCACCAGGTCCTACCAGAGCACATTCTCACAAGATGTCTAGGAAAAAAACCAAATATCTGAGGGGGAAGACAGACGAAAGTGCACTTTATCTCCAGCACCTACCTATCTGTGGTTACATTTTTCCATAAATCAGGTCAGACAAAAATGAAAGAGGAGATGGAACCAGATAAGAAAGAGATTGGAAAATTTCCAAGCCGAGTTTTCTGAGAGCTGAAGACTGAGACTAAAGAGGTAACAAAAGTGTTATTTGCTATCATTTTTTCTATGGTCAAGAGTGCAAAGATTACCATTGGCACAATAACAGTTGGAAGGGATAATTTTAAATCATCCACTAAGTAAAAAAATTTAAACATAAATCTTTTCTCAGAGACTGCAGCAGAAACCCCAAGAGAACAAAGGGTCTGTACAATTCAATAAGTGAAAAGCTATTGTTTTCATTCTTCAAACAGATCAAATTCTTTACAAGGTAAATTCCAAAACGGCAGTGTAAAGGGAACTCCTGGTCTATCACAATGAAGACAAAAAGGCTCTCAGTTTTAATTTCTTTTCCAGTATTTCTCAGTAGCAGAGGACTATGCACTTTCAAAGTGACTGGAGGGAAAAATAAACCTGGAACAATCCATGGATATAGTGAGAAAACTGTTTCTGTTATAAGAGGTTTTTAAGTTTGGAAGAGTAAGAACTCTGAAAGACAAAGACCTTGAAAATGATCTGAAAATCCTGGTTCTCCTTGCTTGTGGTGTCTCTGCTCACTTGTTTTCTTTGGAATGGAGGAGGAAATGCACAGTTAGTGGTAGCTGACAGATAGCAACAGCAGCCAAGTATCAGAGTATTTCAAATCATAGTTGAGAGAGGGGAAAAAAAACCCCTCCAGTATGCAAATGCTGCTGTAACTAGGATCAAAATAAGAGTTGGAAGACAACAGAAAGAAATGCAGTGGCTTACAAGAGAAAGACTAAAAATGTATTGCTTTCCCTCCTTCAGGCCCCTCTGCATTGTTGTTTGCCAAAATGCTTTCAAGGCCATCCAAAGATCCAAAGCAGGAGGCAAGATCCAGAAGCTAGTACATCATCAACAACCTTCAAGTACCAGCTACTAAGAAGCAGAGATGAAAATCCTGGAGTAGGTACGTCTGCTTAAGTTTTAGAAATAGGGAGAATAACCATTTCCCTGGGTGGTTCTCCAAACTAGGTAATCTGCATGGCTTATAGTGCATGTGCATCCACAGAGGAAAAAAAAATAACACCATATATTTTTGTAGTCATGAAGGTCTGTGGCAAGACACCAACACTTCAAATACACAATGTAGACTATGACACTAGAATAAAGATGTAATACTTTAATCACACAGTAACTGTGGAACATTGCTGCGTAAGCACCAGGGCATCCGCAACAGCGGAACTCCATCAGCACGCATAAAATTGTATAACTAGAACATATAGTACATTTATTGAAAATAATTGTCTCCCAGCCTATGCATTGTTTAAATACAGATAGCAGGAATTAGTTCTATTACACACACTTCCCCTCCTTTTTTGGTCTTATTTTGAAACCAGAAAACTATTTCAAGAAAAACATTTAACTATTATCAGCTCCACTGCAGCTTATTCATATTATCTACATGGACCCATTAGCAGACACTTGTAACCTTGTCACTTAAGAGAGTAGACAGTGACTGGGTAATTTTTAAATTATTTTTAACATTCCATGGAAACAGTAACTTAATAGCATCTTTCCAAACTTTAAAAAGACAGTAAAAGAAAGCTCAATGTGAACAACCGAAATCTGAAACATCCCACATCAACGGCTCAAAATTGTTAAGATACACTCTATTGAAATGAAGCTCTGAAGGAAAGTTCGCACAAATGCATTCAACACAAACATTTTGATTTTGCACTGTACCTTGTCATATTTGCTACTGGAACCAAAGCCAAAAATCAGAAGGTGACCGTGAGAATCAGTACATGCAAAATGCTGCCCATCAGGAGAGCACTTGCAGTCAAAAACTGCACCATGTCCTTGGCCTTCAATCTGAAATACATCAACATACAAAATAATTAAGTTACCAGAAATAATACTCAATTATGATTCTCAAAACTGTGGTGCTGATGTTACAATTTGTTATAAAAATCTGTAACACAGTATATTGCTAGATGGAAGTTACTTTAAAACATAGTTTAATTATTAGCTATTCGCTTTTCAGTGAATTTTGTAAGAATGCTCATGAGAGATGCCAAATTGATAGCAGTAGAAACTGACAGACTTTATCCACAAAGCAGGCACAGTACAGGAAGTGAAAATAAAAGCTTCCCCTTGAACGTCCTGCAAAGGAGCCTAACCAGAGAGTTGGGTCCAGTTCAGGGCTCAGTCACTACACCCTTTCCATCCTTTGCCTTTCTGCTAAGCTAGCCCAGGCGTATTGGCTGCTGCGGTGTTTCAGAACACCTGCCTGCTAGAAAACGCACTGACATAAGACAACCCACATTACACAACTTAGCAACTGCCTCTTTCTGTAACTCCTACCCCTAATTTATTGGAGTGGGGAGGTATAGATTTGTGTAAAAACTCCACTTTTTAAAGGAGAACTGCAAAGATTTTAAAAAAGGAATTTTTACCTGATACTCATTTTCTGTTTTCCAGTTCCATTAAGCCAGAACAAATGGGTTTTTGTTTTTCCCTGCAACCTGTCAATCAAGCAGAGGTGACCAATCACCACTCTGAATTTTCATGTCTTTAGCACCTCTTCAGAAAGCCCCTTTCTATTCTCCCCAGCAAAGCACTTTTGCATTTTCTTTAGACACGAAACAAAATTCTTTCCCTAACTGTGGCAGGCCTATACACTGCCAGAAAAGCCAATAGTATTCAGCCTGAAGGCAGTAACACTATGCACTTCTGTACCACCTTCCAGAGGGCATCAGCATTATTTTAAAAAGTTAACGAACCAAGCCTCTAAAAACCTGTAAGGCAGGTACTGTTCTTGCTATTTTACAGGCTGAGACAAAGGTCAGAAGTCTAAACCTTTTGCCCACGATCTTACAACACATCCACACCCGCATCCCTGCACACCCCCCAGCAGTAGCGGCTACTACACCTATTACCAGTGCTTTCAGGTATTTGATAAAGGTCTTTCTTACTACAAGTACTTTCAAATGAGTTTCTGGATTAGCAAAAGAGGAACATAAACCAATGTTATGTTCTATTTTGCCCATTATTCCAGAAGAAATGAACTAAAGCATCCTATAGAAAGAGACAGAGAAGAAAAACAGAGCTTCAATCAAGTGACACTAACATCACAACAGCTAGGAATGCAGAATTAATTTAGGCTAAGCAAGATCCAACAACCAAGGCAAAGTTACAACTTAGTGCTGCTTTTTCTATGTAGAAAGCTCGCCGTATTAAAAGGAGACAGTTTGGGGAGGTAGGTGGAAAAAATTTCAGCCCAAGAATAAGCTTTACAGATGTAAGTAAAAAACTTGGAAAAGCAGTACTTGCATAGATTTCTGTTCCCTTTCCCTTCCTTTCAAAGGAAACAAAGTATCAAGCTTACTAACATTCAAGTCCATCATAAATAGAATTTCAGGGTTCTCCTAGAGTCCAAGATTTGAATACCTTATTTTAGAAGGAAAACTGGGCATGTTGTGCAAAGAACTATTTGCTAACCAAGGTGAGAAGAAAAACAAGAAATAGAAGAAAATATCAGACTATTACGTTGACAGGACTTTTTAATCCTTCTCAGCAAGAAATGGTTTGGATGGACCATTTTCAAGAAACCTCTGGGAACTGAGAGTGTTAGCTGGAAGACATTTCCTTCTTATGTAAAGGAAAAGGATAGTGATCTACCGTTCAGTGATTAGTACAGTGCAAATAGTTTTACTCCAAAAGTGGCCAGAATCTGCTTTAGAAAGTGTTTTTTTGAAAAGACGATAGTATAACATCTAGTGTAACCTTTCAAGTCTGATGCACAATTACTTGGAAATAAAGATTCTAAATATTATAAAAACAAAAAAATTATTGTTGGAGGATAAGTTTCCAAGATACAATTACTATTACAAATTGAAGATCAAAGCCTGCAAGAGAGTGCTACTCAGCAGAAATTTTTTTAAACAATATTTTGGGATTAATAATTGACACTTTACAATGGAATTTCTTCAATAATAAAGCCAACATGGAGTAACTGGTCATTTGGAACAGAAACTAAATGTTAAGTTGCAAAAAGGAAAGCTGTAGTAAATCAGCAAAGCTGTAGCTTCAGAAAGCTAGATAAAAGAATCAGGAAGAAGGAAGCTGTTTTCCACACTCCATCCCTTTTGAACTATATGAAAACCATATCCCCAAAAGATAAACTGTTTATTATGTCAGGAATCTTAAAAGAAGATCAATGGTGAAGGGAAGAGACTGATCAGGAGAACAGAAAAAGCACTGATCAATTAAAAGCTGTCCCAACAAAGGGCTGCCAAGAGTGAATATGTTAAGACACCGCTGGTAGCAAAGCAAGTAGCAAGGATTCTTTGGTCACAAACAGGGAAGAATCAGTGATGCTATACAATGAGAACTAAATCCCAAGAATTAAGCTCTTTCCCCGTATTTTCACTAACAAGGAAACAGATGGACATTGGTACATCACAAAGGGAGAAATGTTGATGAAATAAGAGAATGAAAGTTATCCTTCTCTAAGTTTTGAAGGGAGTCTGTTGTTCTCCAAACTAGGGAGAACAGAGCTGTAAAACTAGTACATAAAGTAACATGTCTTAGATCCATAAAAATAATTTGTTGTATAAAAACAGAGTAGGTGCCACCTACAGAAAGAATGAGCTCAATTATAAGCCCTTCTGACCTGTAACCAATAGAAAGTACAAAACACTAAGTCTAGTTTTTAAGAAAAACAAGAGAAATTGGGGAAAAATAAAGAAAAAAGAAAATCGAGTAAAATGAAAAACAGTCAAGAGCAGAGAGTACCAAACAAACTTAGTATACTTTCTTTACTAAAATAACCGACTTTTTTTATTATACTAAGAAAATACAGCTCATTCAATCTCACTAGATTTCACAGCCATGACATGGCACTGAAAATTTAGTTCAAAAGGAACAAACTGTGATTAGCAGAAGTGAGAGGAGGTACACTTGCTAAGAAAATGATAACTGTTACTGGTTTTGGAAAGATATTGAGAGCTAAAAGGATGTTAACAGTGAAGTTCCTTTTTATTACTGACTACAATAAGAGTCCACTGATGAAGTGAACATTACAAAATCGTCCACTCAGAACAGATTTGGTACACAGCACAAATATCAATTGAAACAAAAGCCAACAGGAAAAATGCAATAGGCCAGGAACCTAGTAAGAATATTAGAAATAACTTACTAACACACTCACTGCTAGAAAAAACAAAGGAACTCAGTTTACACACAATAACAACGTGCATTTCTATTAGACTTTCCAACACAAGTCATCAGCACTGTTTAAAAAGTCACTTAACTAAGTCTCTACTGGCCTGAGGCAGATAATGTTCTTTCCTGTCTTTCATGTTAAGGAACTGAGGCAATGAGTTTTAAACACCAGGAGAAAGACCACTGTGTACCCATTGCAATGTATCACATATACTGCAACAATAAAAAGAAAGCTATAATCCTGAACTACACCAGAGGTATAACCAGAAGTGCAGACATGCTAGGCAAACAATCTCTTCCAATGCAATACAGATAAATTTTGCTTCCCATGTTTAAGACAAGGAAATTTTAAGTGGAAGAGCTGCAGAGAAACATTTACACTCATCAAGATAACAGAAAACCTAAGAGTTCAACTTCTTCGCATGGACAATAAGAAAAGAGGACTATTTGGTATGACTACACAAAAAGACCTTTAGCAGGAAGACAACTACTCAAATGCACAGGAACAAATGAAAAATAGTTACAAGCCTAAACTTGGAAACTGAAATATAGATTCTAACAATAACAATTGTATGCTAGAACAACTTTCTAGAACTAACAAAAAACCCAAGTAATTAATGGTTACTAAAACATACAGCCTCCTTCATAAAGTGATGAAACTACATCACAGCTGCTCAAGTCATATCAGTCTCCAAGTTTTATGAAGTTCCTTTCCAGGTTTATGTTTGCCTTTGCTTTAAGGAACAATTTACGATCACAGCATCCTTCCATGCCAAAAAAAATTTCTATGGACTTCTGGCAAAATTAGAAGAGGTTGCTGCAGGCTTGGAGGAGTGGAAAGAACACAATTTTTAAGCCAGAATTCTTAAAAAAAAAAAGTTAAAATCAACTGGGTTTCTACACTTCTTTTAGACCAGTAACAAAGGATCAAATGGTAGGAAGAGGACAAGAAATAATTAAAAGTAAAATGCTTACTAAAAATGTTTACACCTTCCTACCACATCAGTTATCCATTCAGGAAGGATGTATTTGTCTTGAAAGATAAGTGTATCAACCAAAAGACCCAACAGATTACCCACCCTATGGATGCCTGAAGTTCTATAAAGACTGTATAAAAATACTTACAGCTTTTTTTGTAAAAAAATTTTATCTTAATAAACATCCTGAAAAACTAAGTATTTACTTTTGACTGAACTGTCAGAGCATAATGCTGGCTTTGCTCTTCAGGATGTACTCTTATGTATTAGTGAAAGGTGAAACCTCTCAAATTTCAGAAGTATTTCAGTAGGACTACAACTACAAACTGACTGATTCAAAAATAATGCATCTATATTCTAAGTCATTCTGTATTTCAGATGACTACAAACCCTGCTCTAAAAATACATTCCCATATAATCCCAGCAGAACTGGGAATCTCTTGAGACTTTATGAAGGCCACAACATAAGAAATAACTGGTTTTAAATCTCTAGTTAACACTGGAGAGCACAATACATTGTTCATATGAGCAAGTGGTATGCCTTTGGGACATCAGTTCAAAAAAATCACCTCATGTGGCAGAAAACCCATGCACAGAGCATTCTGCTGAGCTGTCCTAGATGGAATCTGATCTTCCGTGTTGATCTTCTGGCAGGGACTCCACCATTTTTTAGTATATCATCTAGGTTAAAGCTAATCAAGTAGTTGCCAACAAAGATCTAAGTAGGCCATGCAGGTTCACTGATTAACGAAAAGGAAACAATGCTGTAAGCTATATGATAACACTGTTAGGGCTTCAGAGTTTATGAGGTTGCACTAAAAGTAGAACCAGCAATAAGAAAGCAAGGAACTACATCACACACATTAGTGAAAGATCAGACCTCAGAAGATAGGGCAGGAAAAACATTAAGACACACAGACATAAGGAGGCGTAACATACAAATTGCCTGTAATGAAGTGTCCTTCAAAGCTAAAAATAAAGGTCAGAGTCAACAATCAGCTCTCTGAAGGAGCTGGGGCACACAGAAAACTGTTACAACTTAGTAGCCTCTGCTTGATTGACAATTTGCAGGAAGAAACCCTTTTGACCTGATTCAGTCAATGCCATAACACTGATAATAAATTCTATGCAAAACAAGGATTAAGATGCACTAAAATCAAACAATCACACAGGGCATGTGTGTGTCCAAATTAACAAAAACTAGACATCATCACCATTATGAAATACATTAGTACTGTCACCTCCATGAGGGTTCCCAACTCTCCTCAACGATTTACATAAAAACATAAGACGCGGGAAGAGGGCAAAGAGACTGGGGATAGGGAACCAACCAACACATCACTTCATCCAGCTGGTCTGATTCTTCAATTGCAGTGCAGATTCTCCATTAAACTCAATTAGGATCAAAATTACACCTGTGATAATTTCCATTGCAGAAAATGGAAAAATCCTTATGGTGAAGTTTTGTATATGACTGTTCCAGTCACGGCTTATGCTAACAGCTTCAAATAAATCTACACTATACCCAAAGCTCTCAAAGCTGAGAAAGTATTTCTACCAAAAGTTTTCAAAAGGTATATTAACAGTCAGAAAATTGGGGAAAATGTATAGGCTTGAAAAGGGATCACGCATTGCAACTACCATACATCCTATATAAGTAATTAAGCACCCACTTGGGAAGAATCACATGGAACCTGGAACAGAGTCAGATACCTTCACACTAATTAGACAAGCAGCTAGCTACAGGCGTGTACACAAAAAAACTCAGACACTGGCTTCAGTGGTCTTGCCCTTACTTCTTAATGTCTATGTGGGTGGAACCTTCTACCTTAATATCAACATCTAGTTGGTTGTTTTTTCGTGTTGGTTTTATTTTTCCAATATTAGCTGTATTTTGCAGATTACCTAATAGCTGGCTATGAAAAGGCATATACTAACCACAGTAACTTCACATAATGAATGTAAAGCAAAACCAGTATGACTGTATCCACTTGCTTTAAGCTTCCTCACTGGATGAGTGACAGTACACATTTTAATTTCAAAACCAAGCTTAATGTTTTAAATACAACTATTGCTTTGTTATAATACACATCACTCCATTGCCTGATTTTGTGCCAGCATTTCTAAGAAGCATAACCTGTTTCATTAAGAGACCATGTGAAATAACAGCAACAATTTAGAGCTGTACAACTACAATCATCAGATAATCACAAGAGAGCGGCCTTACGAGGTACATTAGTATCTGCTTCTTGATTCTACTACTTTGTTTTCAAAATCAATCAAATCAAATAATTTCAGTGACGACCTTCAAAGCAAGCATATCAAAACCATTTTTGGTCTCCTCAGCCCAAGGCTTCTCGAGAAAGAAGCAATGTGAAGTGAAAACTAAGGACCAAAGAGAGCCACATTTTTTTTTCTTTACTACAACACATTTGTAAGAGCTTGGGTCTAAACTTTAAGTAAGGCTAGTCAGAAAACCAAACTAAGTTTTTGAGCATTGACAAATAAGTTCTGTTCTTTTGATCACATGAAAGCATTATATATTTCACTACATAAAAAGTTAGACCACAGCCTAATGAAAGCTACTGCAGAGTAAAAGTAAATAAGGTTTTAATGAGCAGTCCAGCAGCATCACAGGATCCTTCCAACAACCCTTCTCATCTCCTAACTTTTCTAGTGGTAACTTCTAGAAATATGGTCACGCTGTAATGCTGTAAGTATGAAAACCACATCTTGCAGTCTTATCTTCTCAAATATATATAGACAGATCATCTAGTCAAGTAAAACTTTCATTCTTCACAACTATTCTTTCAGGAATACCCAGACATAACCACAACAGCTTCTCAAAAATGTCTATCAAGCTTTATTTACACGATTACCTCACTTCATGTACCTGACATAGATGTATGAAGATTTAAAAAGATACTTCAAATTGATGGATAATGAACTTTAAATCAACAGCATATAATCCTTTATCTAAGAATTAAATCACGCCGAGAAAGACATTACGCATGTTTGCTTGAAAACTACATAGACAAGCTGTGGCATTTTCTTCCCTTTGCAGATATTTTCTCTTTAAGTTGGTCATGCTAAGTAGCTGATATTAAGTCTTGCTAAGAAATCTTGAGCAGCTATCTCAAGTACAACTCCATTTCTGCACTTTAGATAACAAGCACTGCCCCATCAAATTTAAAACTTCTTTAGAGAAGCCAACCCAAGTGTCTGGTCAACATGGTAAGAGAGTATAAGACACTCAAATGCTGTGCAAAAGAAGTCATAACCCAAGCACTTCTAACAGCTAAAAAGTTTGTAGTTCATTAACATTTTCACCCTGCTGCAAGGTTACAAGCTTCCCCCCCTCCCTTTTTCTTTCAAGGATCATCAACTTCTGCAGTACTTTCCTAACTCCAAGCAAGAACGATCAGCCTACAGGCTTCTTGGCTTCACTGATAAAGTAACTTATGCCTGTTCGTACTGCAACATCAACAACAGGTTATATTTAAGCAGTCTGAAAAGTTTTTTTAGTACGAAGTACTTTAGACTTGCTATTCTGCATTATTTCACCTGTTAAGTGGAACAATTACATTTAAGTTTTGATGTGGTAATATAATGCAAAATTGAAGTAACTATGTTGCTGAACGGATCCATAACTATTTACATAAGGTTCCAGTCAGATGTCCCTTAATCTCTAAACTCCAAGAACAAAAAGTTTTGTCCCCTTTTCTCTTTTATCTGGCACAAATTTTCTTTAGAAGAAAATGCAAAGAAGAAAAGAGTAAATATAAATTTTGTTTATGCAATTAAATTCAGACTTTATCCTAAAATTTCAAGTAATTTGCTTCTAGGCTGACAATTTTAAATCAAGTTGGACAAAATCATACATTACTAAATCGATATTAAAATTTCAACTGCAAAAGCTAACTTACTAGAAAACTGACTTTTCAATTCAGCTGCTTATACTGTACCTGTAGTACTGTATGAGTTTTAACACAGATGAAACCATGGTCATTACACTAGACAAATCTTTGAATAAGCTATTTAACGGTTTGTGAAATAAGCACAAAAGTGTTTAAGTCCTTACTTTGTTCAAAAAATGTTCATATTTAAAGGTTGAAGTTTCATCGTCTGTTGCTACTTAATAAGCATACTGGAAAACACATGAAAGTCACAGGCTTCCTAGTTTTGGATACAATGCCTATTTACATAAAATCTAAGTAATGTATTTTACATAAAAGTGTGGGATTATTCATCATGAGCTTTCAACAGAAAATTGCCTAGAATGAAAGCAAACAGGTAAGATTCTGGTACAGAGAGCTAGATGAAAATTTGACTCAATTAAAAAAAAAAACAAAAAGAAAACACATTTTTTTTCTAGGACTCCAGAAAACACATAAGAAGCCTCATGCTACCTTACAACTACAGCTGTAAGATACATCGTCCTCTTAGGTCTCAATGGACAAGTATGTCTTAGCTGCAGGATAAGAGTTGTACAAAACCAGCCAAGAAAGCAACAGTACCTTACATCCTCTCCAACACTGATGCAGATAGGTCAGTTTCCCCCCTCAGGCTTTGCAGTTTTAAAGTTGAGTGGTTTTTCCTTTTTTTTTTTTTTTTTTCCCCCCCCTAATGTTTTCCATAAAAGCAGGACAGAGGGCATAAGAATGATAAACACCAAATCAAGCAGTAACAGTTACTCTGTCTTAAGAAATCATCCACTATTCTTGAAGTACCGGTCTGGTTTCCAGGGTAAGCAAAATTTACTCAGTGACACAGAGGAGAACGATGGTGTTTCTGGGAGAGATTAAAGCTTTTCTTTCACAAATTTAACAGAGTTAGTTGTCATTTCAAATGGAGCTGAAGGTGGGAGAGGGAAAGAACAGGCTTGGTTAGGAATTTTTTTTCCTTCCCCAGAAAGAATCAGAAAGTTGCTTCAAATCTCTAGTTTACAGAGCTCAAGTTGTAATGCATTTCAGATATACTCATGATATTTTTATATGCTCTGATGAAATATGATTTGGCATTTACAAAAAGACTCATCATAAAATTCACAACAGCTGGAGATACATAGTGTAACCTTTAAGTGTCAAAGGCTAAGTTGGCATAGCCTTCCAGCGAGTCGCATATAGTCACAAAGGTAGGAGGATTTTGAAGTATTCAGAACTGTGAATTCAATACAAGACTGTAAAAACATTCTTTTTTTTTTAATCAGTATTTCAAAGCATTCTTCAGAATATGAAGAAAGGACTACGCCACTTTAGCGGCACTCAGTTCAAAGTGGGTTCCAGAACTACCATTCACCCAGAGGGTGTCGCAAAGAACACTATGACGGTGTTCAGAAAGACTGTCTTAGCAACTAAGGTAAAAACAATAACCAGTTTCACAAACACTAGGAGGAACACATTACCATTACAAGTAAGCAACGGTCTGACCTTAACAGGTGTTCAGACACACAGGAGGCCCTACTATGGGCTACAGTAAAGCTTGACTTCTCAAAGATGCAACTTGCAACAAAAGTCAATGTACTAAGACAGAAGAGCAACACTTGTTATGAAAGATCTTTTGCTGGTGGTTTTGTTTGTTTTTTTTAAAAAAACCAACAACTGTTTACTATGAGAGCCATGTTTATTTAAAGGCATCAGAATCCCTACTTGATTAATTTCTACATTACAGTAAGATTTCTTAAAACACCGTGAGGCTAGTCTTCATCAACTAATACAAAAGCTTCCCGGTGCAGTAACTGCAATGCCTACTTACAAAATCTGGTCAGTCAGGTATCACATTCAGGCAAAGCAATTACTGTGAAAAAAATTGTAAAAATGCCTGCTAGGCCTAGTCCTGCATTCTTGCTACTGTAGCAGTTTCCATAATTTCAACTGCAGTCAACACATGGTCCTGCAATTGTTCAAGAAAGCCACGCTGTAAACCAAATTACTAAACCCCAAAAGAACAGAGAGAACAGAGCTACAGGCCTGTACATATGCTGAAATCTTCTGGGATTTTTTTTTTTTTTTTTGATAATATTCTTCTACGGGGCAACCCACTCACAGGATATCATGTTGGCACGTGCAATTTAAAACCATTCCAGGACTGCATCTCAAAATTGCCTAAAAAGCTTTAATCCTCTCAAAGTCTTGATACTCCTACAGCAAATTTCACTCTCTGTGTTAGTGAATACATTCCCTGAGTCTGGCTGACTCTAGTCACTCAAGTCAGTTTTGAATGGCAATGAACTCCAACACTGAGTTATGGCATACTTACAGAACTAGATAAAACGAAGTGAAGACTCTACAGGTGAAAAAGTGGAATATATAAAATGTATGCATACTTACTGAGAGTAAAGCCATGTGTGCAGTCACTTAAGGGGCTACGTTTACTATCAATTATAAAGACCAAAATCTGGCAAACAGACCAAGGATGCCTCAAATTAACTGTGACTATGCCAACTGATTTAATAGCAAATCTTGAAGTATAAAAACCTGGAAGAAAACCATCAGAGTTTCCCCGTGGCACCTATCTGTAACCATCAAGACACAAATAAACTGATTCCCTCATTTAAGTTAAATACAAAAATTGTATTTGGTTACTACGGCTTTGCAATTTCACATTCATTGACTGGATAAAAGGAATTAAGTTTCAAACTGATTCACACTACTTGCATCCATCAAATTTTGATTTCTTTTTCATGATGACAATGAAGGAATTGGGGTGGAGTAGTAGTATGTGTGGAAATGACTTAAAAATATCCAATTCTACTTTGGGGATTTGCTTTTGATGTACCAAAATCCACCTGAGATGGGAATACCTGACTGCACTATCATTAACAGTCATCTAAGATTTTGCTGATCCAACCAACACCTCCCAAAGTCTGCAATTTTTTTTAAGGACCTTTTGTTATAACACAGCCATCCAGTGGCAGTTCTGGTACCACAGACACTGTTTTGTCAGGCAATGACAGTAAGAGGTTCTTGAATAGCAAAGCAGATACTTCATCTCATTCAGCTCTCAGGTTTGGTTCCCTCCAGATGATGTTCCCCGTCTAATCCAAAAGAATCCAATATGTAAAAACTTCCCATCCCCTGCTACTGTTTTTCAGAATTATGAGACGACATATTAAGCGAGTCATTGAAGATAACATCGGTTATCAGAGTAATTTAATAGTGGCTAATCTAATGATGTTCCAGATGATATGCCAGTTAGGAAACTGGCAAAAGACTGGCAGGTCTATGTATTCATACCTTTCCTTACTAAACCAGACCACTTAATATTTGCAGCTCTGCACAGGTGACTATGCAATCAATCCTCATGGTCTAGAAGCCCTCATGGGCTCACACCCTCAGTCACCTAAGATGACTTTAATTTCCACCCATGCCTTTTGAAGCATCAGACATGAAAGAATGGTTGGTGAAATATTCAGAGATGGTAGAGAGATGCCTCTCTTGCATACCTGGCTCATATGACTTACTGGTTTGAGATAAACCAACTGCCAGATTTACAATTCCCCTCACATAGTGGGCAGACTTTCGCACATTCATCTCTAGCATGAAGCACATATTACTAGCTGCTGACATCTTCTGGTTGTCTACACATTTCTCTGACTCCAGAAATCTTAAAAGGTATGTGATTTTTACCCTTTTTACATGTTTGTGTTGCATTACACCTTTGAAATAAATATTTCGGTCTTTCAGGGGATTGCCTAATGTCACAGGCATCTGTAATTTATACTTCCATAGCTCTTAAATGAATTTGTCTTATGAAGAACAGATGAGCTCGGCCTCTTCTGACTTTAAATTCCTTGAGAACTTTCATACACTCACAGTAAGTGATACTGGAAAGGCAATGTAACCATGCAATGAGAACATACACCTCAAATGGTAACAGTGAGTAGCACTGAGTAATGATCTGTACTCATAGCTCCAAGATGACTGTGTCAGATCCTTCTATTAGTTAAACTACAGAAATCAATGCAGAGGGAACAATACTGAACCCAGATCAGCACTGAGGACGTCTACGCTGGTCTTTCTCCCATTAAGCTCGGCAGAATTTCCTCAGACTTTATGAACTGTATTGTATGATGCACATCTCAACATCTTTAGGTTCAGAGGAACCTTCCTGGTTTGACTTCACTTCCAAATGTCTTTTTTTTGTGAGTACACCTGTAGCATGTCGCTTCTTCACATTATCTTGTTTATTCTGCCATTCCACTATGGCTGGAGGCTAGATGAAGCCATCTGCCTACTCAGGATTCTCAATGATTCTTCATATTCTACAAAGATGTTTGTCATTTTCTCCAGGAGACAAAGTCTGAATTGCACAACACATCATTACCTTTTGAGGAAAAAGATATGGACAAAGACTCACTCAACATCAAGAAACAGATGGAAATACCTTTTGCATCCATCTTCCAGAAGAATTAGTTTAGTGTAGAACAGACCAAATCTGAAACCTGCATGTGGAGGCACTCTACACAGAAAGGCTGACAGTATTCAGTCCAATGGGCCAAGGGACCATACAACATTGTATGAGATCAAGCGACTCCTGAAGAGCTTTAGCCAGATTAAGAATTAGTAATGCAAAAAAAAACCAAGTTCCACCTTGGTTCCCCAGGCAGGAAACATACCACTAAAGGAGGGTCTCTGTCACCCTGTCTCTTATGCATGATCTCTGACAACATAAACTAACATTCAAATTTCAAGTGGATGAAGCATATAGAAAAATGACACTATGAAACAGAGCCAAAGAAAATACTTTTTACATTTTACAGATTTAATCTTTGCCCCACCAAACTGAATAGAAACTTCTCTTGTCTTCACTGGATGCAGGATCTTGCCCTATACACAAACGCATGTTTCAAGATGGCCTACATAAGAAGAACATAATAAAAGCAAAAAGTTTAGACAGGTTGCTTTGATATATCTGCATGAAGTACAATAATTACCATGTTGAAGTAAGATCGGATTTTGACCCCTCGTGCCAAATCCCAAACTATGACATTTCCATCATGTCCAGCAGAGAAGAGAACTCTTGGATCAAATGGATGAGGTTCAAGTACAAACACTTCATCTTCGTGTCCCTGAAATCAAAGATACAGCAAGAACAATAATATTGTCTCAAATGCTTATCCAAGAATTCAATATGATAACACTAACAGCAACATTAACCTATGAAAGTATCCAGTAAAGAACTACTTCAACTACTCGGATTACACATTTCCTTTTTTTTCGTAGCAGTGTATTATACGCTCCTCTTTCCAGTTGTCACTTTAGCTTCCCAAGAAGTGTATCACCTTCACAACAAGTACATTCCACTACTTTCGTTACAATTTTACAAGATTAGAGTCCACAACATTTGGTATTTTTGGTCTTAATGCCCTGCAGATATCAATCTGTTTAGGCAGAATATTAGATAGAAATTTAATTGAGACCCATAAAGAATCAAATATATAACTAAAAGTTAAAGAGAACAATATGACCAAAATTAATACTAAATTTTTAAGCTTTGTATGAAATACTTCCACGTCCAGTGGAGCATCCAGTTACCAATATTCCTATTTGCACAATTAACAAAAGTATCAGACATTAGTAAAAAATGTTTGTTTTATTCAAGCTAGAAGACTATTTTTTTTGTATTCATGGAATGATTAGGTTTTAGCAGTGCCTGTTTAAACAGGACAAATTTATCCATTAATGGTATTTAAAAACATGTGCCACACTGAATAAAGGTAAAAAGGAATAACTGTTCCCTTCTCTCCTTCAACACTACACTTTGGTGAAAAAAGAAATCCAAAATTATTTTCAGACACCTTGAACAGCAATGGTTATTTGCGACTTTAAAGCTTTATTTTCTAATGAGCAGCTGGCAGACATCTATTACAATTATCAAGAAACATTTGTTAAGGCAGTTTTCAGATAGATAAAAACACATATAAGGGAAAATTTTGACGATATGAATATAAATTTGGCATTTAGGACTGACGAATCAAGATAGAACATCTTACCATAAGAATATGAATGAGTTGGCCAGTGAAAGAATTCCAAACTTTCAGAGTCATGTTATTTACTGCAGTTATAACAGAGTTGTCATGGCGGTCCCATGCCACCATGGTCACTTTCAGCTTTGTGATTTTATCTTCAATTCCTTGTATGCTTTGTCTAAAACAAAAGAATGAAAAGTTTCAAAATAATCCTAGTTTGCCAAAACTTTGTCCCTAACAAGTGAAAAACCTTCTGTATTGTGCTTTATTATTTAGAACAGAAGCATTACTTCTTCAAGAAACTGGAAAAACGAAAGATGTTTTCCATTTTGTAACACATAGAACCACAAAAGAATTCTAAATGCTTAAACAATGACTACAGGTCCTCTTAATAAAATAAGATGTTGATCTGTTCTTCCAGAAAATGCCCTCTGAGACATGACCTAACCCAATTAAATTTTATAGCTACAGCATTCGTTGTGACATTTAAAGAAACCAGTCAACCAGTGAGTAGTAATTTGTTCTGGAGAATATTTCTAGTAAGTAGTTATAAATATGGAGAGAAGTATTCCGATACCTTCAGATGACTTAAATTCTCAGGCTATATTTAGTACTACACAACCACCCTTACAGCACTATCAGTAACAATGGCACTTAATCCTGCATGTATTTTATTTTTATTCCTATGAAAACCAAACACAAGCCATCAGTAATATAATCTATCAGAATACCCCAAAATTACACTTTTTTGTTAGTGTGGTTTAAAGATGACTTATTAAATTCTCTAGCACATTAATTTCTGCAAAAAACATCAATCAAATGCAACAATAGCAAGTTACCCCCAAGTAGGCAGACAAAATACAGAATCTCCTACATAGTAAGCACTACAATATATTACACAATTGTATATATTGTACAACTCAACAGAAAACGTAGTTATAGCCAAATTCCCTTCTAAATTCAATGTAGAACCCAGGAGGCTTTATAAGCCAAATTCACTGTTTCCTTTCAGTGCAGCAACTTCATTTTCTTTGATAAAGTTGTTGTTCTGCAGAAAAGATTAAATTGGGAACTGCGCTTATCCCTCTCGTCAAAAGGATAAAACAGAAGTCAGTTAAAGGTGCTTTACTCAAGTGAGCAGTTCAGTTTATCAAAGTTGTTCAGCTTTTTGTGACCAAAATAAAGAAGAATCTGTTCCTATTATCTCATTTTTAAGAGAGAGTAACTAAGCCTGTTTCCAAAGTACCAGTGTTTTATACATACTCTTATCCAACAGTTTTATATTCATGTCTTGTTGCACCAGGCCATAACTAACAAGATACCCTCCGATCTAAACATCTACCTAAATTATAGGTTATTTGGCATTTTCTTCCACCCTTCTCTCGGTCTTCCAGACATCCTTCCACAGGATTACTCCTGAAACCACTTTAATCTTTTTTCTATTAAATATCATCTTTCAACCCACTCAGTATGATCATTAAGAGGAAAAAAGGTTTATCCCTTAAATGTATTATCTTTCCAATGTATGTCTGTTGGAAAAAAAAAAAAAAAAAAAATCTCCTCCATGCCAAAATAAAAACATGCAACAATTCCTACTAAGTCCTTCTCCATCTTCAAGAGTGTTTCGTTGCTCGTTCTAGCATACAGAAATTTCCCACACCAGCAAAACCTTGTAAATTCTCAGATTATTTTAACAAATAATTATCTCCCCTTAGAGAGCAAGCAACTTATTTGTTCCAGCATGTGTTATGAAAGAACCCAATATTGCTATTCTGGGCATGCAAACTGCACAATATATTTAAGTATTACTAAAACGTGAGCAGTCTGAAGAACAGATCTGACCTGGTTTTCTTGCTTCAGAAATAAAGGCCTATATAAAAAGCCATATAAATTTGACCTTTAATGGGTTTTGAGTATCTCTTATTCTTTTAATCTAATCAAAATACTAGTGGCGCTATTGTAAGGACAAGCTGGTTTCCACAGCTAAATACGTAGTTAAATATTTGTTTTTACTGTCCTTCAAGAGCTAGACAAGCATATTATACATTTAAGCAATAATAATTTAAGAAGCACTCCCCTCTATTTTTTTTAAATAATTCAGCAAATTGTATCAATGGCCTACAAGTATCTACCCAACAGCAGAACATTTCACATCACTTACCCTGCTGGGCGAGTAGCCATATCTAACAAAATACTTTTCCATTCCCTTCGCTTAAATTGCCAGATTCGTGCTGTTCCATCACGGCTTCCACTCACAAATCTAACAAAAAGGAAAAAAGTTACTCAGAGATCAAAGGCAGATCTGTATAGAAAATACACTTGAAAATCAAAGTTCCAGAATTTGGAACTCAAATAAAGAGGATACAATAAAAACTACAAATTGTGTCAGAATGTTGCACAACTGGTTAGAGGTGAAAACTACTTCCCATACCTGTAAAAAATTGAAGGCCTGTAAAAAGTGGAACCTGCTTTCCTGTCCCAAGCTCCTTCCAAACTAACTGCACTTTGACATTTGGTGCACCTTGCTGAGTTATGACACCACTTTGACACAGGAACACCACAACCCAATAAGCACTCTAAGAAACTGACCCTGTCAAATCAGGTAAATCTAAGGAAGAAATCTGTGAGGAAACAACAGAAGAAGAGACAGGCCAGCCCTGCAAGCAGAAGACAATTTGAAGCAAACAAAACCTACTCTCAATAACTTAATACTGTATATTGAGTAAGTATTATGATAGTTATCCAAGTAAGTGTTTCCCAGCTTGAGTTTGTCCCCACCTTTTTCTCCCCCGTTTATGAAGTGCAGGTGTAAATGGAGGAGAAAGAGGTAGATGGAGCACAAAGAAGCTTGGTTTACAACTATTTGTATCATAATAAAAGTGTACATTAGAACATCAATTAAATGAGGCATCAAACCTCATAGTAAACTGAACTGTTTTCTTCAGCATCCTTCACATCCAACATCACTTCCAGAAACTGATATTTACAAATGTCCACAAGGTCAAAAAGTTAGCTTCAAATAAATCAACTGTGCTTACCTGCTACTACTATTAGAAAACTGAATGCTGTCAACTTTGTCCTAAATAAAAAAAGAGTAGAGAAAAAAAAAAAATCAATTGTGACTCCAAATTATCAAAATTATTATTAGTCAAATACATATGTAATTTTTAAAAAAGTATTTACGGCATGAAACTCCAACTCTGATATCTTCTCTGGCTGGCCTGATCCAAAGAAATAAACCCTAATGATGTGATCTGTACTCCCAGTGGCCAAAAACATTCCACCTGAGAAAATCAAACAGATAATTATTAAGGAAAAACATGTAATCTAATGTTATTGCAGTATTTTAACATGGCTGAAACATCAAATACTTATTTCCCTTAAACTTACAGCCATATCTCATTTAAGCTACACTTACAGCTATACTAGCTACCAGCAAAAGCAACGTTTAGAAATTCAAAAGTTTAACTGGAGTTGAATTACCTCACATTTGCTGTCAGATAAATACGCATCTGCAGACATATCTGGAGGATTAGTTAACGAACTACAGTAACTCACTTGTGACTACATCCTTAGACACCTTAATCTTAACAAAACAACTGATGGAACTAGAGCTCCAGAACAATTTACAACAATAAGTTTCTGTCATTTTTATATTTCATCCAATTATTTCTGTTGTATTCTTCAATTGGCAACTCTGGAATCAATGAAATTCAGACTGTGAGAACCTGGTAATCAACACCTTGTCCCAGTTCTGATAAAATTCATCTCAGATAAAGCTGACTCTCAGAATCACTCTGAGAAAAAGGTATTCACTATTTTTAAAAAACTTGCAACCAAAAGAGATTTTCCAACATTTTATATTTAACTGTTTTCAAGAATTTCTTTATCATCAAGAGTTAACACATAGATTCTGAATTTATATTTTAAATATTTGGGTCTTTCTAATATCTACTTTAACTCAGTTCCATCTTATTAACAAGAATTATGCCACAGTAACTGTATTATGCACCATTTACTTTCTAAATGACATTTTGTATTGATACAGGGAGAAAAGGGGGGAAAAAACCCAAGTCTTTTACCAGCACTAAAAGAAGAACAGATCATTTGGACTCCGGGTCGCGGGCGTTCTGTAAACTTTGTTGGCCTTGGACTACAAATAAAGAAACACTTAAATAACTTCCTAATAGGGCTTCAAAAAAAAAAAAAGTTAGTATCTAAGAAATAAAGCACAGAACAAAATTAAATATGAAGGAACAGATGGCTGCCCATCTATAAAAAATTTTGTGTGACTATACTTCATGATCTGATCTTAGGAAACTAAGACATCCAGACAGATTAAATAATCCATGAATCAAGGAAAGTTATACCACAACTTAAGTCACGTGCCCCTCTCCCCTCCAATACTGCCATACAAAACACTCTCAAGTCACTGTCAAAGCAGGACAGAAGACACTACAAACAGTTCAGACAATATCCAAGTTTAAGCCACTAGGTGTACTAGACCTCTCGTTTTCTGCTGCAGCACACAGCTGCTTTTAGAAGAGACAAACAGAGCTTGGCACTCTTTATAAAAAAGGATACAAAAGAAATGTAAATAAATTTGGGTTTTTTCACAGCATTAAAATATACCAGTTTCTTCAGAGGACATATATTCTTTGTTTCATATAGTGCCCAAAAGACTGTCAGGAAAATGGCTAGAAGTCTGTAAGAAATTTTACTTTATGGCCTATGCTTTCTTTTAGGCATTTCAGAACCTGATACACAAACAGAACTAAAGCTTCAATGGATTTGGCACTCTAAGAGTGTATGAAACCAAACCAAATCAGAACCAGTTCTTCAATCATTGCTTCAAGTCTGCTCATGCAATACAGCAACCTCAAATCAGTAGGTGGTCTTGCATAGTACACCATCTGCAATATCCACTCAAAGAATAAACTTACTAGAGAACAGCAGCATTACACCCACAAGTGTCAGCACTAAAGATCTGTTTTAACATAAAAGAATGCATATTCGTAACTTCAAAATTTTCTGTTAAAAGCAAAATATAATTCATTTCAGCTGAACACAGATGCATAAGAGATCTTTCTCCAGTAATCAGCTCTTGTTATCTCAAAGAAAGCAGTAAGCATTAAACCTTAGCGATGCCCATGTATAAAACAAAGTAATAAACACAAGGAATATCTGTTAAGAAATTTTTCTCCATATTGTCCATTCAGTACAGGCTGTTTCTGTGAGCTTTCCTCTAGAAGGTTTAAGGTAACTCCCTGCAGGGTCATGACAAGGAAACTTCACTACAAGATACACTAAACAAGACAGATTTATTCTACAAAACAGTCAAAACCCTTCTTAACTGAGCTAGTAACGTAAAAAGAACTATCAGATGATTCAATATGCAGCTTACATAATTTGGAGCAAGTGTAAATAGATAAATAGGCTGCTGTTTTCTTCCACTGTGGTTTGTAAACTCTGCCTTTGGAGTTTGGACAGCTGCAAAATAGAGCAAGTATGCACTTACACATTCTAGTTAAATTATCCAAGTTAAATTCTCCAACTTACATCTCTCTCATGTGCTACTTTAGGCATTAGGAGACCATGTCATTCTTTTACAATAGAGAAGACTGTGGTCTTTGCAAAATGAGCTTGGCAACCAGTATTTTTGGGAAGCAATGAAAGGGGATAGAAGCAATTTCTTGCAACACACTGAAACCAAGGGAATTTTTTAGCTTCGCAAACATTCTTAATCAACTATTAAGTGGCTGGAAGACATTAAGATACCTTCACAAATATTTCACAGAGAGGTCCAGCAAAGCCCTGGTAAAGCATTTTCTTCCTGGAAGAGACCTGTATCAAGTTCAAAACGAATCCAGAAATGAGAGGGGCTCCAGTAAAAAACATAAACTGCACTCATAGCAGCAGACAAAAAAGCCATTTGGTCTGTGTGCCTCAACTAAGGGACACACTCATCAATATAAACATCTGAAGTTCATCTTCAAAATGCAGCAATAGTACAGGAATGGTTACCTAATCCAAGCCCTGCAGACTAATCTCACTCTGGACATGCAGTAGCTCAAGCAAGACTTCTTCCCAAAACACAGGCACGCGATATATAATCTTAAGTCTTTGTTCACAAGCTAACAAACAAGATTCAGTACATCTGAACACTGATGCACAACCCGGTCCCTTAACATCAAGTGCCTTCTGCTTAAGAAAGCAGATGGGAAGTATCACACCACATGCACAACTGAAAAATCAGCCTCTTGTCCAAAACAGGAACGTCCAAGTCATCATCACATGTTTTTCCCAAATTTTTTCCATCTTTTTAAAATTTTTTGGGAAAAAATAGAAAATAAGAAAAGCAGTATAGTAAGCTCCTCTACGCAAATCTGTGAGACAGTTCTGCTGCCTTGTTCATATGGTCTGCCGATAACAGACTAACACAGGAGACTTGTGATCCAAACAGGTGGCAGAATAACAAGAAAACTCGGCATCTTTCTCAGAGAAGATATTATGCAAATATTTTGCAATGCAACTAATTTCACTTTGATGCACTGATCAGTTGTAATAGTTCTCCCTTAAACTTGGAGGCAGATTATTCTTCCACTTCAGATGACCCAAGGCTGATTTATTCTCTTCTCCTTACTGCCAACTGATACAGGATCTGACTCTTGTGTTTTCTATCACCACCCAGAATAGTAACAAGAGACTAAATACGGGGTAAGTCTTGATACCTAAACTTTTAATTGTTTTTCCAACTTATTTGGGCCACACTGCTTGACTTGCTTACCTGCAGCCATAACCAACCCTACTGTTCCTCTATCTGGAAACAAAATTGATCTACCTGGAATGTTACTACTTTTAGGCATACGTGGTAACTGCCTGGCAAATATCTCTTCACTGACAGAAGTAGAGCACACAGGAGGCTCTGTAACACCAAAGTGACTACTATCAGATGCATGAAAAAGATGAGAATTTTGTGGTCACCTGCGCCAATGTCTGTGTTTCATCCTATGGAACCAACGCTACTGCGATGTGTCCTCTTGTAGTTTATCAAGAGAGCTCTGTCACCAAGGATTTCCTGTCTGGGCCATAGTGTGACCTAGAGACTGAACATGATTCAGTCAACCAGGTTATTAAAAAACTGGGAGACCAACTTGGGAAGCCTCTAATTTCAGAGATACTATCAACACTGCATCAGAGCTACTGGCAAAGCTACGTAGCATACCAGGATTTTTGTGATCTAAGAATGAAACAAAATAAACATTGGCAGGGATAAAAAAAAACCAAATAGAGAAGAGTACTGGGATGGGGCACTAATCATCAGACGGCTTAAAGGATGTCAAAGTCCATTTTAATGGCAAATACTATAGTTCTCAAGGTATTAAGTATTCCAGTTTTCCATGACCTGTGAGGATAAACAATTTTGACTTTCCTCATCTCCTGAAGAAGCTGACATGGTAAGACTCCTTTCAGATGGAGTCCTTCCCAGGAGGTACTAGGTCCAATTTTCAGTTAAAGACAGGGAATTGATCCTGGCTTCATCACTTACCATCCAAGCTGGGTTCGACTGAAACAGTTTTCAGCGTAGTTAAGAAGGAAACTGGTTATTTTTCATTCAAAAGTACACTGAACACAGTAGTGTATCCATGTGCTGCCTTTCCCAGATTTCATGAAAAAGTTCAGCAAAGTACTGCAGGAACTGCCAATCATCTTGAAATTAAAATCAACCACATGATCATTATGAGGCGGCCCAACCACTCAATATTAACTCACTGCCAGATGATTTAGGCAGTGCTGAGTTTAAAAAGCATTGGGTGGGGTATATTTTTTTTGGTTGTTTTTTCTTTAAGAGATGAAATTTCAAGACTTCAACACCAGTCTGCCTTTAGTGTACTGGACAATTTAGTAACACACTTGTAACAATTGTATAGCTATTTATTTTGATACGATGGATAGCAATCATATTCTTGAAGGACAGGCTGCAGTCACGCTCATAAAATCAAGTTCTGACTCAAGCATGTGACAGCACCCTTTTACCTGTCCTACTCAGATCTTTCCATTTTGCTTCAGTGCTCCCAATTCTCTTTCATGGAGTGGGAATGGTGCTGAAACTGAGACAGAGGGCAGCAAGACCTGAGCCTGAATGAATTTAGCCACATTACTGAAGGGATGTATAGAGAACCTGCCATGTTACAGCAGTTCTGGAAGCACATCCAGAGCTAAAGGTGTAAGGAAGTGCAACAACCTCACTGAAAACTGTTATGTCAATGTACACTCATTACTGAGACGCACTGGTCCATATGATGCAGTTTGCTTGTGGAAAACTACACCGGACTCAGTTCCCAGTATCATTTATTTTGGTTTATTGGCATAAGCATGACAACCACAGTTAAAGTTTACAGTTCAGCACATTAAGTAATAAAACTTCCTATAAATAGTGAATTCTCCTGAACTAGTATACGTTCAATTAAGGAAGAGCTTCATGAAGACTTTTCTAAGTGTCCAGCTATTCCGATATCATGAGATACAGCTATGTTGTGGTCCCAAAAGACATATCTGTTTCTTATTTAGAGTTCATCATATTTTCATCAACTTTTAGCTTGGAACAAAAAGCATCAATTACTTCAAATACGTAACAGCTCTATTAAGTTCAAAGACCTAAAAGACATATCCTGCCTCTAAAGTATCCCAAACTGGATGTTTAAGAGCAGAAAAAGCACAGTGATGACTTCTAGCATCTTCATACCGTGTAATACTCCTTGACGAGAATTTTCATAACTTAACTGCATATTTTGTAAAGAACCATCTCCTTCCAATTTCGAATTGACTACTTGCACTTGATACCCTCTAGTAGAGTAAGGGCCAACAACCTATTACTCATTATATGTCCTCGTCAAGACACTCATGACAGTACATCGCGTTTTCATGTATTCACCTTTTTGCAGACTGAAGGAATACCACTAAAAGGGTTCCTTTGTTTTCTCAAGTAAATCGTATAAAGTATTTCCAGAACATAAGGTAAGGATGGTACAAATTCCAGTCTCAAAATTTACTCTTCACTCCTGTAGTTAAGCAACACGAATCACTGGCATGACTTGGGTTACCAGATCACTTCCTTGCTGTGCTGCACAAGACACGTGAACTAATTCGTTTTCTCTGTGTCACTGTTTGATCACATTTGTTGTGAATACTTATACATTAAAGCATTACTAAAAAATCTTTTATTCCTTTAATATTTGCTGAGTGGATCTCAGTGAAATTTTTTATTCTCCATTTACGTATCACCAAGAAAATGAATTAGCTGAGAATCCCCTACCACTGTTTTACCTCAAAACAAATCCCATCCAACTCCACAATTCATCCAAACATTCACGATTTCTAAACATTCATCTCTAGCTCATATAGTATAACCCACTTAAATCTCATGGACTCCACTACACTCAAATGACAATTTGTTTCAAAATTCAATTCACAGACCCAAACTTCATTCAGGAAAAGGAGAAAAATGAAAGAAAGGGAAGAAGTAAAAGAGACAGAAACAACACATGGGCTTGAAAGGTTTACAAATCAGCCAGTTAAGATTTTATCATGTCAACAAGAACTCAGACTTAAGAGACCTTAAGAAAAATAACGTTGTGGCAACTCCTCCTCTTTGCCCATTGAAAATGAGCAGGTAAGCCACCTCCTCTCCTCAGGAAGAAGAGCTGATTATAGCATGCACCAGGCAGCAGAGAAAGAGTCTGAGAAACAGGTACATCTACACTGTCAAGAGAGCTGAAATGCCCAGAGACCACCAAAACAGTTAAGGTCCAGACATCTAGAGAAGTACCTAGCATTTTGAAAATCATCAAACAAGATAATTTTTAAGAACCATCTTTGTTTGAGAGTCCTGACAGTATACTTTGAAGGCAGAAACTTCAGGCTCAACTTCAGCCACTAATACACAGCTGCCCAAGAATTCTTCCTTCAGCCACACTACAGTAAAAAGCAACTATGAAAAGGTAATACAGATAAGGAAAGAGCAAACAAACATCAAACCCGCCCCATCTTAATTTATCCCCTAAGCCCCTCTGGATTTTCAAGCCTAAATTGGTATAATTTTATCAACAAAATTTTAATTTCATTTGTGATTATAAACAGAACCAAAAAGCATCAACTTTGACATCATATTAAAAAATAAAATCAGTCTTTTTTACTAAATTAACACAGATGTGACAAAACTCAGTATGCAGTTACTTGCTTCACTCCACAAAATATGGTATTATCAACTTAGTCCTTAAAAGATAAGCAAGCAAACTAGTCACATCAGAAACAGATCATACCCCACATTCACAAAGTGACCGATCAGTGACAAGTTCTGTTTTAAGTCAAATTTTTCCCCAACTTTTGCACAACATTCTTAATTACAAAAAAAGAAATAGTAAAAAACAAAATAGAAACTAACTTGATTTTAAGGGTGCCAGCATCCCACAGCCAAAAGCATATTGTTCCATCTGCCCCGGTTGAAGATAGGTATCTCTTTGAGCCACTGCACAGTGGAGAGAACTGGGGGAGCAGCAGAAAAAAAAAAATAAAAGGTCTCCTGTTAATGTGTTCCAGACACACTAAGAAGTTCATCAAGTCATTGACTTCTCACAAAAAAATAAAATCAAACCATTCGTAAGGAAAATAAATTGCAATGAACACCAAATGACACGATGCTGCTCAGTCACTGCCTTCAGAACAACCCTTCTGACTTACTTGCCAAAGCACTCTCAGTTCTCTCTCCCACAACCCAAGTTGTGCAACAGCATGCAACTCTAAACAGAAACAAACCAAATTATTCAGCAGTGACTGCAGTTCTTACTCAGTGTACCTGCACAGAACTGCCCACGTGTTGTGCAATTTTTTTGGACGAGGATTATGTCTGGCATTTTTCAAGGGTCAGGCATTTTGACAATAAACACGTTATTTCACAATGTCTACCAATGAAGATTCCTTCCCACTTCATGTCTTAGTTGCCAAGCATGCATTTTTATTACACAGAACATTCTCAGGCAGGGGGTTTTTTTCAGTCAAATGACAGATTTTATGGCTCAGGTGAGTCTGCAAAGCAAAAAGCCTACCTGTAATGACGTTATAGATGCACTGTGGCCCTGCAGAACTGCTAAGGGTGCACAAGTTCGAAGGCACCAAACTCTGATCATTTTATCACAGCTTCCAGCTGCTATCATGGTGTTTTCATAGTTCACTGCCATATCAGATATTTCAGCCGCATGCCCTCTCAGAGTCGCCAACAACCTTCCATCATCTGTTGCCCAGATTTTTACAAGGCAATCATCTGATCCCTAGAAGAAAAACAGAAATCATTTCAGCCATTTCACTAGCTATTTTGATGTTACAGTTAACAAACAATGAACTGAAAAACAGAACCAGTGGCATAAATATCCCCCCTCTCTGCTTTTAACAGTTTTTCCACCTGCATTCAAAACACAGTGTCAGATTACATTAGTTCTCAGCAGTATACACAAACCATGATGCATTTATAATACGGATGACAAATCCTACAGCACGTTGGATTTATGCTCTTCATTAAGACTCTTTTCCCAAAACTCCAGCAAAAAACAAAGAAGCTGTTGCAATACATTAAAATTAAAATCTACATTAAACATGAACATTAATTATGGATTGGTACCGTGATTGTCATTTAGCATTACACCCACTTATGTTCCTTATCTTCCTAGTTTGATCTTCATGCCCTACCCGCATTAGTGGTAGACATACCACATTAACAGTGAGGTAAAAAGCCTGTATGAACAGCCATTCCACTAAGCTGAAGCACTACAAATCTACTTTGATATTCACGTTAATGAACACTGAAATGACCACTCTTTCTCAACAAATTTCAGAGGCTTCATCTCTCCATTCATGCTTAAGTCACATTTTGCTGGACTTCCCACATCACTGTAACAGCTGCTTGCCTGTATACAACAAATTGACATCCCTACCAAAAAGTTCAGAATTCTGCCCTTTGTTCTTCATTGCATTCTTGCACCTCCTTGAAAGTCTGAATATCTTTGCACCTCACTCGACAATATTTGAACATTGCACAGACACACTGATGGATATTTGCTGTATACATTTAATTTGCTTGCTTAGGTTCAGAAGCAATACAAAGCTGAGTGTTGTTTTAACATCTGTAGGACTGATCTGCTACTGGCCATAAACAGGTAGCGCAGCAAGTTACAATGTGACACCATCATCATAAAATTCACCCAGATTTTTCCTCTTCTATCTACTTACAGTGCATCTGCACAAGTTTATCTAGTATTCATTCTTTAAAGAAGTCAGAAAGCAAAGCACTTGTATCATCCACCTTTTATAAAAAAGGGCATCCAAAGTACAGGGACGGATGTCTGAGGAAACCAGGATTGTTTAACCTGGAGAAAAGGAGGCTGAGGGGAAACCTTATCACCCTCTATAACTGCCTGAAAGGAGGCTGTAGTGAGGTGCTTATTGGTCTCCCAAGTAACAAGTGACAACACATGAGGAAATGGCCTCAACCTGCCCCAGGGGAGTTTTAGACTGGATACTGAGAAAAATTTCCTCACCAAAAGGGTTGTCAAGCCCTGGCACAGGCTGCCCAGGAAAGTGGTGGAGTCACCATCCCTGGAGGTAGATGTAGCGCTTTAGGGACATGGTCTAGTGGTGAACTTAACAGTGTTAGGTTTACAGTTGGACTCGATGATCTTAAGGGTCTTTTCCAACCTAAACAATTCTGTGATTCTACGATTTTTAAAAGACCCATAAGAGTCTGCTGCATGTAAATGTCTAAGAATCAAAAGTCTCTAAAAATATTTAGAGGCCACTGATACTGTTTTCAACATTACAGCTTTTGTAAACAAGCAAATGACACGTTTTCCTTACTTAGTACTCCTCCCTCTACACTCATAACTACAGAAATCCCACACTGCCACAGCTCAGTGTAGCTGCTGTTCTGGGCAGCCCAGGCCCAGGACACCAACATCCAACGTGAGAAGTTCTTACCTACACAGCTACTACATAAGAAGTGGAACTGTCCAGCCAGAAAGCCAGGCAAACCCTTCAGGAAATGCTTTCTAAAGGAACCCAGATACATCCTGCAGTTATTGAAATGCATACAAAGACTTGGAAAGCATGTTTGTTGGTTTTTTTCTTCCCCTTTTTAAAATAAATACTGACTAGCTTGTCTTCACTGCAGTAATCCTGATGAATAGCCAATTAATTTCCCCTTTTTTCCATGTGAAATCAAGATTAAAATTTTACTATGTATTTGATTTCTGGACTGCCTTGGTAGGTAAATTTTGATCTACCAGCTGCCATTGCACCCATTTTTAAGAGTAGAAAGGAAAATCTTGGGAACAACTGACTCGATAGTCTCACCTCTGTGCCTGGGAAGATCAAGGAACAGATTCTCACAGAAGCTATGCTTGTCCACATGGAGGACAAACAGGCAATTTAAGATAGCCAGCTTGGCTTCACCAAGAGCAAGTCCTGTCTGACAAAGCTAGTGGCTTTCTATCATGGAATAATTACACCAGTGGAAAAGGGAAAAGCTAGAGATGTTGTCTATCTGGACTTTCACAAGGCCTTTGACACAGTTCCCCACAACATCCTTCTCTCCTAATTGCAGAGATACAGATTTGATGGATGGACAAGAAATTGGTTGGATGGTCACATCCAGCAGGTAGTGGTCAAGAGCTTAATGTCCAGATGGAGATCGGTGACAAGAGGTATCCCCCACAGATCCATACTGGGATCAGTACTGTTCAATATCTTCACCAATGAGAGACAATGGGATCAAGTGTACCTTCAGCAAGTTTGTACATGACACCAAGATGAGTGGTGCAGTTGATACACCTGAATGACAGGACCTGGACAAGCTCAAGAGGTGGGCCTGTGTGAACCTCATGAGGCCAAGTGCAAGGCCCCACACCTGAGTCACGGCAACCACCATTATCAGTACAGGCTGAGGGATGAAAGAACTGAGATCAGCCCTGTGGAGACGGACTTGGTGGGGACCGGTGTATGAAAAGCTGGACATGAGCCATCTGTATCCTCAAGCTCCATCAAAAGCAGCAAGGTCAGCAGGTCAAGGGAGGTGGTTCTGTCCCTCTGCTCCACTCTGGTGAGACCTTGCCTGGAGTATTGTGTCAGACTCTGGAGTCCTCAGCACAAGACAAAGATGAATTTGTTTGAACGTGTTCAAAGGAGGGCCACAAAGATGATGAGAGCAATAGAACACCTCTCCTATGAAGAAAGACAGAGTTGTTCAGCCTGGAGAAGAGACGGCTCCAAGAAGACCTTACTGCAATCTATCAAAACTTAAAGGGGGCTTATAAGGAAGATGGGGACAGATTTTTAGCAGGGCTTGTTGAGACAGGATGTGGGGTAATGGTTTTAAACTAAAAAAGGGTGGATTCAGATGAGGTATAAGGAAGGACTTTTTTTACTGTGAGGGTGCTGAAACAATGAAGCAGGCTACCCAGAAGGTAGAAGCCTCATCCCTGGAAACACTCGAGGTCAGATTGGTTGGGGCTCTGAACAATCTCATCAAGTTGAAGATGTCCTTGCTCACTGCATGAAGCTTGGACTTTCCAAGATCCCTTCCAACCCAAACTGTTCTATGATTCTACAATCATTTCCTTCCAGATCACTGACTTTTCCTTGATTCAGACCCACTGAACTAAGAATCAATAAATGAACCTACTATGCATCTTATTTTACCTTTGCTACATTTAGCTCAGCTCAAATAAAGTAAAACACCTTCAGGAATAAATTTTAATTAATAGGTAGCACTTGGGACCTCCTAGTAAGATGCTCACCTACTCAGAACTTACACAAGAAAAAAGATTCAAGGATCTTTTAAATCTGCCGTTGTTTAAATGCAGTTAAATGTAGTTTCTAGCCTTTCATGCTTTTGAAAAGGCTCCAAATCTCACTCATATTTAACACCTTCAGAGAGATACAGAGTGATATTTATTAAAAAAGTTTAAATTATTAGTTCAGCCACAGAATGGTTTTGAAAATCATACAGACACAGGCTAATTTCACTTATAGCCTGGTGTAGTCACTTTTACTAAGTTGCTGAGAAGCTAAAGGGGAAAAAAAAGGAAAGAGGAAAAAAAGTTGGTAAACAAGCTCTGAAATGCACACTTCCAAAGCAATTCCAATGAACAAGTTAATACAAGTTTACAACAGAACTAGAAAACTTGCTGTTTAGAGCTTTATAAGCAGTTCAGAGGAAAAAAAGGAGCCTTTTTTCCTCTAAACTGCTTATAAATCTCTAAGCGGATTCAGTTTTAATCCCTTTGCTTCCTTAAAGCAAACATACAAGCACTCTATAAAGCACTCAGATTTAGTTTGTTTTCCCCCATACTACTCAATAAGTTTCCATAATTGTTCCTCTGTTTCTAGACTCCAACTTGCACTGCTGTATCCAAAGGTTAAAAGTTTCAAACTCTACACCTACTTGATGCAACAATTATCTGAAAAATAGTATCAGGTCATTCTGTTCCATTGTTACCATGATGTAAGATGTAAGATTATGACATGCTTGTGTATTCCTCTCAAATTGCAGTCACCACCAAAAAAACCTCAAGAAGGAAAGGAGCAAAGAAGCAAAGAAGCAAAGGGTGTGCGTGTGTGCAAAACCCATGCTGATAAACAGCCTCACTGCTCAAGAGAAACCTGAAAGCAGAAAGGGAGAATAGGAAACCCAAAAAAGTTTCAGAACATTAAAGGGGTGGAAATCACTCACACGCAGATTAATCTCTTTCTCAAAGCAGTACATGCATTAGAACAGAACCAAGCTATTAATATTAATTGCATCATAGTCCAGAAATCTCAAACCACTGCTCTCTTGAAACTGCATATATTTGTAAAAAAACACAATAGTCTCTATAGAACCATAGACATTGCATAAAACATGCTTCTGCAATTCTCACATTGTACAGATCAATATTATGAATAAGCTACTGACTTTACAGTAAGCTTACAGCCTGCAGTCATTTTACCGGATGAACAGATTGTTCAAAGCACAGCAAAAAAAAAAAAAAAAAAAAGACAGACAACCCATAAATCAAACTCTGCATTATGAGGTCCTGATAATGCTGCTTGCAGAATATAACTTGCAGAGAACAATCAGTACACAGACAACTTAAACACACGAAACAGTCAGCAAAAAAAGCTGTTTCTGGGACCTAATGCCACCTGGAGGGTCCTCACAGGTCTATTTAATAACAAGCCACAGAAAGAAGATCAACGTAAAACCAGCCTGATCCCTACCAGCCGGCTATTATACAGGTATAGAGGCATGTGTTGTACTTCTCCACTGCAGAGAAACCAAACGAACGTTAGCAAGTCTCAACAAGAAAAAAAAAAAAAAAAAAAAAGGAGAAAGCAAAAAAGGAATTGAGGAACTAAAAAAGCCACTTGTTAAGTTCCTAAGTTCTGTAGCGTCTTGGCAAGATAATAATACTAGAGTTCAAACAAATTCATGGGATTCTGCCCAAAATGATTGGGACAATTCACAACTCTTAAAACATTGTTGCAGTTCCACTAGCAACCACATTGGCTTACAAGCACAGCTCATGCTTCCAACCTGACGTTTACAACTGCTATAAATTATGCACCTATTAAAAAACACTTGTCAAAAGTGAATCCTAGAACAAGTTCAGCACTAAGAAAGAACTGATGACAGCATTGCCAAGGTATGGAGTAAAACTGCTTCACTTTCCTACCATTACAGAGACTTGTGGACTGAACTCAAACTGCCAAAAAACATACACATTAATCTTGGGTTAGAAACCTTAGGCAGACTATAACACAGAGCTGTTTATTATTTCCTAGAAAGAGTAATCTCGGAGGAGATAGGAAGATAAAGGTAGGGAAGAAGCAGACAAGTCATCCTTCTTTACAGTCAAAGTAGTGCAGGAACCACAAAATACAGTGCTTGTTTCTATTACCCTGCGTGGGTTCTGCAAGTCACACTTTTGAAGAGATCCAGAATACAGAGTCTCAAATATTTAGGTTTTCTTCACTGATGACTGCTAAGTATTTTAGCTGTGTCTTTGAAAGTAAAGATGCCTTAATTGTAATTAATTTTTTTTTTTTTTAAAACCCCACCTAAATTACCAACACGGTTTGTATACTAAGAATATCTTTTTTAATAATCAGAAAAAAACAGGTAAGAAATCTCTTATGAATTCCACAAAAGAATATAAATAGAAACAGTCATTGCATGACCTACTAGCTAGTAGGAAAACTGCATAATGTCCTGCCTTTAGGCAAACTAAAAGCATCATCTTCCTAGCAAAGATAACATCTCCCAGAAGATTATGACTCAAAAATGCATTGAGATCACTTTCTTTTCCTTTTAATTTGAAGCAGAATATAAACAGAACTTGTAGAGGATTTCAATCCTTCAGAGTCAGAAGGAAAAGGAAATAGTCACGATGCATCTTCTAGAACAAATTATAAATCTCAAATAACCTCTTACCTAGCTAATCTCACACTGAATCCCCAAGATTTTAGAGTAAAAACAAAGAGCAAAAACATTTCCCTATTGATGGATGCAAATTTACAGGCTCGCAACAGTCACATCTGGAATAAAGTTTAGCTTATTTTTTACTATGAATTCCTATTTCTACTTAATACACTAGACACTGTAGTGGTCTAGACTGAAAAGAATTGGCACCATTTCATTATACAGATGCAATTACAACAGGACAGTTCATGACTGTCTATCCACTGACTACAACGCACCAGCTACAGCAACGTGGACTTTACTGGAATGTCGAATACAACCCATTGGTTTTCCATTTGCTGAAATCCACTTCAAAATCTACACAAAAACCACTGGATTTACCTGAGAACACAGAGTTAAGAAGTTCTATGCCAGGCCCTCCAAAAACAAAATTCATCACCCACAATCCATTTCTATGGAAACTTTATTTAACACTAGACTGAAGTAATCACGATCTAAAACTGGGATCTTTTTGAAGCCATCATACACCAGTATCTTTGTCAACAAAGGACAGTCGGAAAAGCTCTAAGGCAGCAGAAACAATATTGTTTCCCAAAGAAAAGTACAAGAACCTGAAAAAAGAGTGGAGCAAACTGCTGTTTAAGTCACAAGAATTCTCTCTTTAATCCCTTTTAAGACTGACTGGAAAAAGCATGGGAATGTGCAACAAGGAATGATCATTGCAGATGCAACCAAGAGGAAGTTTAGCATATCTCTGGAACAGGAAAAGTTTTAGGAACATGGGAAATTTTTAGGAAAATGTAGAAACAGAAGACTTCAAGGCGTTTTATGCACTTCATCTAAGAAAAACAAACAGAAGTTTTTATTTAGAGATGGACAGGGTGAGAATTGGAGACTTTTATACTCAGTACACATAAAAATCTTTAATCCCTTCTGCTGTGTCACATATAAAATAAACCCATAACAGAGAGCCCTTTTTCTGATAGGTTTATCGTGCATAAACTACAGGACATAATTTAAAGCCTATGACTGCTGATGGACTTAGCTTGCTGATGAATCCTAAAGAAATCTGAAAAAAGCCTCTGTCATACCTGAAGTAACAAGTAAATAAACAGGTCTGTTCAAAATACCGTGTCCCATCTCTGTAAGCACACACAGCTCCACACAACAAAAGAAAAAAAGGGCAGATTATATTTACAACTGGCTTGAAAGAATTTTAGAATTTAAGATTTCAACGTAAAGTAGGAGAACTGAACTGTACTTCCACCTGCACTGTTGAATTTATCTGCCATGAGGTTAGAAAGGACACAATCAATCTCATGGATTCACAAAAAAGTATCAATTACACAAAGTGTCCCAGACTGGCACAAGGTATGTATTTATGAGATCTCTGGCTCTACCAAGAAATCCAAATTACACTGATAACTATTTGCTCTTATAATTCACACTCCTTGGTAAACTTGCAATTTCAGTGCTGATTTCAGACCATTAAATTTTTTTATTTTTTTTTAACAGCAACATTAAAAAAGGCAAATTGTTAAACACACTAAGAATGCTAATACAAACAAAAAAAAGCTCCTGGGATCTCATAAAGACAATTCCTTGTGAACCAACATTTGTTACAAGATACCATGTGAATTTTCAGCTTTCTAGTTTCCTTCAACATGCTGTACCAAACCCAAGTGTATCACCAGACTTTTAAACTTAACAGTCATGCTTTACCAAAATTTATACAAGAGTCAAAATATCTTTAATTACATATTGATTTCCTAACCAATTTCTGTGGTCAAGATCCAGTCTTCTGCATATGTTTTTACCAGAAGTCCAGAGGAAACAATGTACATAGGGCAATTCCTTTAATTCCTTTCCACTAAAAATAATTCAAGTTTTCTGACTGCACTATGCCGATCAGCAATCATCATCAAATGATCACATCTAGCCTTAAGACATGTATGCCAAAACTCTTTTAACCTGCAAACCAGCATGGTTTTAAAAAAAAAAAAAATATTTGAGAGTAACTGTAATAAATCAATTACATCGCTCTTCATACACATCAGTACATTTAGGTTTTGGAAACAATTAGACAACACACCAGTTGTACTTAAAAAAAAAAAGAAAACCAATAAAAATAAATATTTTCTACTTACAGTAAATATCCGTCTGCCAGTCCGATCAAAAGTTACACAGTATACAGAAGATAAGTGTCCTAAAATCCGTTTGTGCATCTTCATGTGTTGATAGACTGCAGTTGGAACAAGGCGTTCAAGTCTGTATTTTCCATTTAATTTTCTTGCAAACAGGGTATCCACTACCAAATGGGGAAAGGAAAAAAAAGAGAAGAGACAGCACATTAGGTTGATAAACTAAAATACTTCTCCAGAAAGGAAGGTTTATTTCAACACTGGACCACTTGCTGTACGAACAGTTTAACTACAGTAACTCTCCCATTCTGCCACAGTTAAGGAAAAATAATGTAAAAGTAGCCTAATACAAACGTGCAGAAAAGTACCAAACTGCAAGGCAGAGCACGAAGACGCAATACAACTTTCAATTTCAACTGCCCAAACAGACACTTCGCACGTTATACCTAGTGTGAGAAATTCAGGAGGCCTGAGAGAAGCTTCCATGGAACAGTAAACTACTTCAAATCTAACAAGCTTAAGAGCTTCCACACAGCTATTAAGTGAAGATCAGCAGACATTCAAATCTTCACCTCAAAAAACAGGTTGCCTTTGAGTACACAACCAAACATTTATCCATCACTGGCAAGACAATCTATTTTTAAGAACATTACTACCTACTACAGCTAAACAAGCAAAAAAAAAACTAAACAAAAATTTAATACAAATTTACCAAAACTTCACAGAAAATACTGATTTTGACTTACAGGACGTTGTTCAAGGGGTTTGGGATTTTTTTCCAAGTTTAAAAGCTAATATGGCTGAGGAACAGCAATCTAAACAAAACGGAAATCTTCCATCAAGAGCTTCAGTAAAGAAAATAAAGCTCAGCATTATTAGTTTTAAATTGCTACCCATGCAATGATAAAGCAGAGTATAATGCTTATATTTGTGGATTCAAAGTTTCCCATATCATCGTTAGACCCAAGAATGGTAACAGCGATACTTTTTGCATTCCACAGAACTGGAATAAATCAGGTAGTATCTTCAGTTTATGAATACGTGAAAAGTAAAAAAATAAATGCACAACAATACCTACAGCACTACACACAGAGGAAAAACAAGACCTTTCAGTGCCAAAGGAAGCAGCTGATTCTTTCATCACTACTCTGGTTAGGCATTGTTTACATGTGATAAAGGCTATGTCTGTACTAGTGAATTGAGCAGGACCAGGGCAGAGGTCTGGGCCCTGAATCCCATTCCCTCCCTAGCATCAACAGTGGAATGGCTGCAAGCCTCTTGCATTGCTTGGTTTTGGCCATGACCAACCAGACACTGGTTCATGAGTCAGCACAGGTCAAATTACATTAAATATGCAAACTGGATTGTAGCTACTCTATAAGGAGCAAAAGTACTTAGTGGTATGGACCACTGCCAAGCCCCTTGGCCACAGGCCATAAAAACAGGCCTGAAACATTTCAGTTAACTGCCTGGGTAGCCCAAGGCTTCAAGGAAGTCTTCCTAGTTCAGGATGTTTTGTGAAGGAGCAGGATCATTAGCTGTGCAGGAGGCACTTTTAATCAACACTCCACTACTGCCTTAAGTTGCTACTATATCCTCTTCACCCTCTCCTTATACAAGGAAAAGATGCAGTGGCATCTGCTTTATGACACAGCATTTCCTTGCCAACAGTCTACTTTAGAACAGTGGGAAACCAAGATTAGTTCAGTCACAAGATAAATCCAGTTTCTGTTTTTGACAAATCATCCTCCAGTATGAAAAAAAAGAAAGAAAGAAAGAAAGAAAGAAAGAAAAAAAAAAAAAAAAACAAAAACAAAAAAGACCCCAAACAAGCACCTAAATAAACCCATGTACACACATGAACAGAACAAGGCTGGGTTTTGACACAACAATAAGGTGATCTGATACAATAATCCCGACCTACTGAGAGACTACCTTTTGCTTGCACTCAACAGTTAAGATGGAGATGGTTGTTGGAAATCAACTTCTAGCAATACCTTCAAATGAAACCCTAGCTCATAAAAAGGGAAAAAAGTTAAACTAAAAGTTTAATTTGCAAAGATGTTCTGTCTATAAACAGAAATTGCAAGCAGACTTTTTAGAATAAAACAACCAAAAGCTTCATATAAGCATGTTATTTTAAGTACACATCTGAATTTATGAAAAACTTTTTTTAAATACTTGAGATAAAATTTCAAGTTTAGTGGGTTTTGGTGTTTGGTTGGTTTGTTTTTTAAATCACTGAAGAAGATTAACAGAACGTGAAGCCAGTATTTCTGATAGTCTCGCCAATGTGGAGTGGTAATGGGCAACCTGCTACCTAGTTCACACATCCCTGTGAAACTCAAGAATTGAAATGTCCCTTGTACAGTAACAATCAGAGTATGAGAGGAAATGAAAGGCAACACTGATACTGATAACAAGAAAACTGAAATCTATCTCACTGTTTGACCTTGATCAAAACTTAAAAACATACAAAAATCCCAAAACTAATTTAAAAAAAATTAAGTGAATTTAAATGTGATTTGACATGGGGGGGGGGGGGAAACCCAACCAACAAACCAGTATTATGAACTTACATTCTACAGGAAGAAAACACTTTGCCCAAAATTTTATCATTTCAGCTGCAATCAATTGTTTGTAATTGGTTAAAAAAAAAAAAGTGGCTTCTATAGCTAAATACGCTCATCTTCACACACCATGACCAGCCTTAAAGACTGAAGTGGTCTGCTATCACAGAAGCTCAGCATGGTTGAGGCAGGAAGGAACCTCCTAGGGCCTGTCTAGTCCAACCCAACCAGGGACAGCCAGAATAGGTTATCCAGGGCTGTGTTCAGCCAGGTTTTGATTATCTCCAAGAACCAAGACTTTGCAACCCTTCTGAGCAACCTCTGCCACAGCTCTGTTTGGTTTCCCTCAGAACAATTTAAAAATCAAACATAAATATACAGCTGATGAAAGTAAAGCGGTGGGAGTTTGCAGTGGCACTTACAAAAGTGTAAATTTTCTCCCACTCAAAAGGTATGCAACAGGCATCAACTTCATGCTTTCAAAGTTTTAGAATGTCTCTAAATAGAACAAGCAGCTCAGAGAAAAACAGCAATCTGTAGAACTAAGGCAAATTTGGGGCCCTGAAAGATACAGCAGTATCAGCTGTGCTGATCTCCCCCTTGGCTTTCTTATTCTAATTATCGAAGTGACCAACTCCACCACCTTATGCATGTTCTTATCCTGGAACATGAAATACGCCTTAAATATGGGGGAAAGGAATTTGCCTTAACCACTGGTCAGGGATAAACCCAATGGAATTTTGTATCAAGTGGAAGTTACATTTTAAAAAAACAGGCACAAAACATCATTATGGGTTATCTTTAATTTGCTTCTTTTTTGGAGTTGTATTTAACTAATGGAAGTTCTGTTCTGAAGAACAGGATCCACTTTTGTTCCCCTTCCATTCGCACAAAAATAGAACCAGATCCAGAAGAAACTTGGAAGGACACCTGAATATACTTTACCTACAACTCTCACCCATATTGAATCAGCTTTCCTAACTGGAGAGGTCAGACATAACTCTAATGAATAACAAGGCATTCACAGTTGTTAAAAATAATAATAAAGACTGCTAGGTGACTCCTTCCTGTCTCCAAGCTAGTAAGACTAAATGTATCAAGCACTCAGTTTTAGGTGGTTAGGGTTTTTTCTCCCCTTCGGTAAAGATATCCAAGAACAAAAAAGCAGCTTGAATTGGCTTCTACCTTCCAGACATTTTTCTGTTCAACTTCTAAACTCCATGTAGTACTCCAAGTCTCCTGCCTTATAGAGGACTGTCTACCAAGTAAAGGGTTAAGACTGCAATTTGATCAAGACAGAACTTGTCTTTGAGAATGTCATGAAGTTAAAAGTACACCAACTCCTCACTGGAGCTTTTCTGAAAATATAAACATTCTATATACATCTAAAACTTCATATATATATTAATTTGCCTAAATAAAAGTAACTGCCAATCCTTACTAATTCAGAGAGGTGGGAGGTGAGATGTTTGGAAAGGCAGAATGTGGGGAAAAAAAGAAAGGTTATACAATCGCAAGCATTTCCAAACTGTTCCCTGACTTCAATGCCATCCCACTTGCTTTCACTATATATTTATTCAATTTGTATGTTACCCGAAGTATTAGCACCATAAGACTTGTATAGCTCATTTCTTCTTGCATAACAAGAAGTCAGTTACTGTAACATAACTCACTTCAGACTGAACTAAACACGTAGCAGCATGTTACTTCTACACAGATCCTTTAATACAAGGTAGCCTTATGTTTTTGGTTTTTTTACTACGATTAATAGAATAATATAGCTACACAAAATACTCTTAGGCCACCTTTTAAGCCTAAACCATTTACTTTATTTCTAAAACCAGGCATTTACACCAGTTTCAGAATCTCACATTCTCTTTACAACCAAAACAGCAGAAGCATTTAATCAAGAAACTGTGAAAAAAGTGCAAAATGCCTAAAAACTTTTCTTGAGGTAAACTATTCAGCAAGACTGTGACATATTATTTTTGAAAGGAAGATATATTCACTGGTCAGGACAAATATTCTTTGTTGCCTGGGATGAACAGCCAGTCTCATTCAGGTCTTCGCACCTGGTTGGCCAGCTTCCTCAAAAGCTTTGAACTCAAAGCTCTCAAATCTTTATGCTTTGGTTCTGTGCTTTTTCAGCAGTTCCTGGAACTGAGTTCTTTTTCTACTTCTGCATCTAACAAAACAAACTAAGACATGACGTAGCTCTTTTTGTGCTTAATTAAGCACTTCAGCAAATGTTTATAAGCTATGTTGCACAAGCAATAACAACTGGACAAAAAGACTCTATATCCAAGTTTTGTTTCTCTGTATTATATTCTACGAGTATTCTGTAGTTTTGTGGAACAGTCTGTATTTGTCTGGATGTATTCTAATTGTATAAAAGTTACCTAGAAGGCAGCTGGTACCATGCACACAAAAATTTAACTCTACACAACATTCCATCAGCATCACAATTGCATTGCGTAGGAAACAAATGAATATTTCTGTATGTTCCGTGAAATGTAAATTAAGTTTTCCTTCACTAGATAGAAAGACTTCAGTAACTTTTCTGCTCCTCAGCCATTAGTCGGTTCTCCATCTGAAATACATACAGCCTGAAGAACAATAGGTTCCAAATTTTTTTTGTTGGACAAATACATAAAATACAGCCTTCACCAGGAAAAATTAAGAGGTTATTCAAGGGAACAGAACTAAATTTTCTAGCTTAATTTATAAAAAGAAGTGCCATAGAATCATATCAAAGAATCATAGAATGCTTTGGGCACTGGCCATGCAGTGAGAAGGGACATCTTCAACTAGACCAGGCTGCTCAGAGCCCCATCGAACCTGGCTTGGAATGTTTCGAAGGATGGGGCCTCCACTACCTCCCTGGGCAACCTGTTCCAGTGTTACACCTCCCTCATTTAAAAAATGTCTTCCTTATATGCAGTCTAAATCCACTCTCCCTTAGTTTAAAGCCATTCCAGTTCATTATTTCATTGAAAGGATCAGAGTGGAATAGGATAAATCAAAACCAAATGCTTTAACACACAGCTCTGAACCACACAAAAAAATCCAAATACACTTCACATCTGAAAACACTGAGTTACCGGCACTTATCTCAGTGTTTGGAAAAGGAAACTCATTGGTCATTAAAAAAGTAATATGTTGAAATAACTGTAATTTTGCAAATATTCAGTGCTCTGCAAAAGGTTCAATAAAAATAACATTTATTTATAAAGCCTCATTTGTTCTTCCCTAAAGAGAATCTGAAAGTTATTTTTCTTAGCATTTAATTTCACTGCTATAGCAACTCTACAACTTTCTTTGAACTCCAGCTGCCACAGGTTTCCTACAATGATCTTTCTCCTTTCAAGAACTGTACAGCATGGATGAAGCTACAATACAACACAAAACAGTCCTCTTCCACTCTGATTTCTCCTACATGTTTTAAAATGTAGTCCCAAGTAAAGGAAACGGTAAGGAAACTACTAAAAAAAAAAAGAAAAAAAACTTCAGCCACTCTGCAGAAAATAGCTGCTAATCTAGTCCAAGGTTTTCCAAGTTTACAATCTTCAAGCCAATGCACAGCGACTGCAAGAGGGGAATTATTCTACTCAGCAACAAGCATTTTCTCCCCCACATCCAGAGCACAACACAGAAACAACTCTCAACATGAATACCAAAATAGCAGCTCTGAACAAAACCACCTTGAATAGATGCAGGTGCTATATGAGGGTTTAAGCAAACCACCTCTGACTAATACATACACTAGCTCAGGAGGCTCTGAAAACTTAGCTCTAAACACCCAGCAAAACCATGCTCTCCTCCTCAATTCCACACATTTATAAAGAAATACCATGGCAAGCATGCAAAACTTGTGCTTTAAAATGGAAAAGTTACTGGGACATCAAATACTCTGCCATCTGATCAAGTCAAAATTTGCTGTGCTCAACCTAAGAGCTTCTCAGCTGAAGCCTACTTCTGCTTTAGCTGCTAAGAGAGAACTTCAATTCTCTGGGTAAGGTGTAATGATACGAATTGTGATATTTTATTTTTATTTTTTTCAAAATTAGAAATAATATAACTAGCCCAAAATCTGGCTCATGGAAAACTTACAGGCTACCAATAGCCTTCAAAATGAATTTAGAGACCAAAAAATTATAATGGCCAGCTACTTTAAAATGCCCCCATTCCAAAAAGCACTTGGCTATATATTTGTACATTGTTACGTGTTAACTTCCCCAATATACTCTCAGCCTTTTCTTTTTTGCCAAGATAGAAACCCTTGTCTTTGCAGCAGCTGCACCTGATCGGGAGCCAATCAATTGGACATTCTCTGCCTACTCCCATGCAGTGCTGTATGAACATCTATATCTGGAACTTCTTTTTGGTATAAACCACTACTGTTTTGGTACAGTTCACACAGGTAATTTGGTCTTAGCCGCTCCCCGTTCCCTGGACATCAGCGAAGAAAGATGAAAAAACACAAGTGACATTGCCAGATTTCTTACTCATGACAAAAGAAGAAGGATGTTTCTTAAATAATCTCCTAAAACATCACAAATCTGGATATTTCTAGCACTTGGAAAAAGTAACTTGTTGCTGTTAAAAGGCTGAAAGCTAACAAACATGGTTTAGTGACCATATGAAAGTTTAATGTAACTAAGGAAAGAAAAAAATCCCTGAAGTCCAGCTACAGAGAGCACACACATGCTTTGTGATACAGCTACAGCAAACTAAAACACAGCTTCAAAAGTACGGCATGGACCAGAGAGCAGAAAGAATAACTTCTACATGACACTCAAATCTTTCCAAAAAAGCCATTACCAGTCTACATGACTTACCCCGACAATAGGTGCAGGCCATACTGCCCTGGTATTAAGTTGTTATACAGCATTAATTACTAATCTACTAACAGCTTTATTACATCTTTAAGAAAAAAGTTTATTTGTATATATTCACTGCTGAAATATATTTTTCTTCCATTTTATACTTTAAAGACAAAATTAGCTTCAGAGCAGAACTAGAAATTACAATCCCCGTTCTTTCCCCACATACAAACTGGCAAATTCAACGACTCAGCACCTTAATAAAAATAATACTACAGGTAAGGTATAAGACACAAACGCAGGACTAATATAGACAAAACTAGTACTTAGCTCTCATCATCACAATAACCAATCACTCTGGGAGTAATGAATTACAAGAGCAATGCCATAATAAAACTGACTTACCTATACTAGGTGGACTGCCATAATTTACAGGGGACTCTGGCGGCCTCCCACAATGTAGTGCAGCAAGAGCAGATCCTTTCCACACAACATGTTTGCAACCTGTTTTGAAACAATTACAGAAAAAATGTAGGCAAGCATTTTTTTCATGAAATACCAAGAACTCCCCAAATTCTCAGAAAATTTTCATACTTTTGTTTGTACGGAGCAAAGACTGTCTGCCAGCTCCTAATAATGTCTGCACTCCAGGGACACTTTGGGGAATTTCTTGCTCTAGAAGCGGTCCAAGTCGATGGCATATTTGAAGCAAGTGATCAGGTGCCAAGTGTCTGTAATATTTCACCTATTACATGAAAGAACAAAGAAAACATTTGATAAAGAACAAGATATTTTTGAAGAATTACTGCTTTAAAGTTTTTTCTTCCAGATTGTTACACAAATGCATATGAAAATTCCAGAATATTAAAGACAAAAACAAATAATGACCTTTAAGTACAATAATACATTCCAGCTGGTCCTAATTAATTCTTCTGTTCAGCACAAGTCACTTTGTATAGAGAAATGCTGGTATTTACTACTTTATGACTTTAAGGGACAGTTTGTCGTGGACTAATAAGCTCCATTATAATCACAGTGAAAAATATAAAGTACACATTCAATACTATATTTAAGTAGTGGTGTGGTCAATCTATTACTATAAAATAAACATTAGACAAAGACTGTAAGGACAAACATTTACAAAATTCTTGGAAGACTCACATATACCAAATAAATAGTTTAGTAGAAGATAATGCAAAAACATTCTGCCTCAGTTCACCTAAGTTAGGAGACCCGAGCAAAGCTCCACAATAAGATTTATTTTTTTTTTTTACATTTAACATTTTTAAATAAAAATGCTGATTTAAGTAATCCAATTTTAAAATTGGTACATGCGGTACTCTATTAGGCTACAAAACATGACCAGTTTTTGAAACTGCTTAGTTTTCAACTGCACAATACCAAAACAAGCTCCTATTATCAGCAACCGATCTTTTCATCATTGATTATAACAATTCTGAATGAGTACTGACCGACCAGTCACACGCAGTTCATTCTTTTGAACTGCTACCATTCTAGATCAGAAGATCATCTTATATAATGAGGAAAAAAGCTTCAAAATACATATGTATGACAACAGTAAAATTCTATGAACAAAAAGCTTTCAGTTAAGAAATAGCATTTTTTTAAAATGCATGAGCTACTGTCAGCTTAGAGTATTCAAGGAAAGAAAATTTAAAATAATGAAATAACGAGGGAGGATAGAAACTTAGTTTTCTTCAGTTCTTATACAGGATTTGGTGTGTAGTAGTCTTATCTTTCACAGAGCCTGAAATACATCTTCACAGTTTTACTTTGCAGAAGAAAAAAGAAAAGTATTGCAGTCAAAGCTTGTGATATTTGGTTATTCTACAGTTACAGAAGCCCATGACTGGCATTTTAGGCAGAATGATACTTCTGTATTACACCCAATTCACAGGAATACACCACATTCTTCATCAAATGTGCTCCTGTCTTGCTGACACACTGTAATCACTTGACATATTCTAGCAGTTTAACATAAAGAATGCTGATGGCTGAATCTGAGGCTCTGGAAAAGCCTTGCTTACACCAGTAATCCCCACCACTGACAACACAACCTGCTAGTGAAGAAGGAAAAGTTTTCTGTTTTGCTCTTGACATGGTTTAACCCTGGCCAGCAGCTCAGCCCCACACAACTACTTGCTCAGTCCCCCCACAGCAGAATGGGGTTGAAAATCAGAAAAGAGAGGAAACTTGTGGGTTGAGACAAAGATAGTTAAAATAGGTAAAGCAAAATCAAGCATGGCAAGGAGAGCAAAACAGGAAATCCATTCACCGCTTTCCATGGATGGGTAGATGCTTAGCTGTTTCCAGGAAAGCAGGTCTTTCATTCTGTGAACTAGATTACATATGTAGAAGGTTTTGCAAGCTGTCTGAATTTGTCTGTCTAAAAGTTAAATTACTTACAAAATTCACACAAGTTAAAAAAAAAGAAAAATACTTCTTTCTCCTTAAAAAAGTTAGAAATAATTCATTTTTTCATAAAGTTACAGTGATTATGCAGATTAATTTAAAATTACTAAATTCAATGTCATCAGACAGGTTCCCTGTTAGAAAAGCAGCAAAAAATAGTCCACTAAATTCACAACTTGCTTTTTCCTACTTAAAGGAGGAATCAGTCAAAATACATGTTTGAGAGCCCTAAAATACTAGAACAGCCGTAAGTAGTAACAAAGCTATGTACAGTTTGTCACCAACAGCCCTGATATATTTTCTTAGCTTTTAATTCTCCTTTGCTCCTATAAAAAAAGCACAAAAGCTTAACAAATACCACACTTCACATAATTCTATCTGAAACCGGATTTCACATTCGAAAGACAAGCTCAGGTTCTGCAGAGACTAATTAGTGATTTTTTTTTTTTTTTAGTTTAACCACAAATACTAGAACTACGTAAGCAATACAGCTGTCATTTTATCCTGTTCAAGATCCTTCAGTTTTACACACCCTCAGAGATGTTCAAAATCCAACATAAATGAAGAAAATCTGCTTTGGCACATTCCAAAACTACAGCCAGGTGATATACTTGAGTCCTACTTCTCATGTTAAGATGTGTGTTCACTTTTTTTACTTTAGCAGGAACTAGGTAGGCTCAATTCTTCGTGCAGTTGTCAAAGCAAGTGTTATGAAAAGGGGTATCTATTTGTATTACTCTTGATTATACCTATTAAAAATCTTACCTTAATATATACATTACACCCACACTATAGTCTCTCCTCATTTAAATCCATTTGTGTGAAAACAGCTATTTATGCCAAGTTATGCAGTAGTTCTGTGATGCTTCAGCACAGCATTTGTCTGAATAATCATTGTTCACAACTAAGCAGCATTTGCAACTCGCTCATTAACAAACTGATTCAATAATACTAAGGTACCTGTAGGCTTAAAAACAGTAACACTGGCCATCTAAACACTTACCAGTTCCAGAAGTTCATAAAACTATTTTAGAGAACATACACAGTCACATTTGGCTACTAAATCACATACAAGAAACTTTTAAAAATAAAAAAGTAAGCTTGGTTTCACTATAAAGTCTGCTAGGGAAATATCCTCTTATTTTATTATGGGTTTTATTTGGACTGACTTCTTTCCCTTTTTCTCCTTCTATAAAGGAGTAAATGGTGGAATTCAAATAATTTATTAAAAACAGGCTATTAAGTAAGTTTTCTCCAGGTGAATTACTTTCTTTTGACAATATTAATATATAATATTAATAATTTACTAATATTAGTAGACTACTTCGATTAGATAGTATGTACAATTATTATCTAGTCCAGCTGCCTGACCACTTCAGGGCTGACCAAATGTTAAAGTATGTTATTCGCCAAATGCCTCTTAAACACTGACAGGCTTAGGGCACTGATCACCTCTCTAGAAACCTGTTTTACTGCCAATTTGAATGTACGAATGACTATGAGCACTACGGTAGAAGTCACAAATGAAAAAAAAAAAAAAAAAGTGTAACAGAAATTCACCTTAGTTCTGAATCGTCCCTTTTGAAAAAGAAAACAAAGAAAACACCCCCAAAACCCAAAACAACTGCCAACAAGAAAATCACATTGTAGTAGCAACATCTCAAGAAAGGACAAGGTAAGGAAGTTTATTTAATACTTTAAGTGACAAACAGCGGCTTGAAATTTAAAATTATTTTGATTGTTCTAAGGTGCAGCCTGCCAGGAGATGATTCTTTCACTGACAAAATACAAAACGAAGCTATAACCAACATCAAATGTACATCCCCTGTGTCCTCCTCCTAAAACAAATAACAAAAAAAAACCCCCACAACCTGGCAAGACTATTTTTTTGTCACTTAAATCTGATTAAAAAGTAAACAAAAGTATTTTTTTAAAAGGAACTTCACAAGCTTTGTCAGAAAAGGAAAAGCTCATGACAGCTCAATAGAATGATGAAAATCCGTCTTGATATCAATCTCTGAATCCAAGAGAAAGTAAAAGCAAAACGAGAAAATAACAGATGTACCAGTAATTTAAAATTCATACAGCTCTAAATGAAAAGTGAAAACTGGACTCTACAAACAAAAATTTTATGCCAAAATTATGATGTCAACCAGTATATAAACAGCACAGATTTTTTTTTCCTCTGCCAGTCCCACCTAGCTGAAATTCTACCTAGTTTCTTTCCTCCTCTATTAGGCTTTCTGCAACTAGTTCTTTTATTCCACCAGAAAGGCACAAAAGATATGCTTTTATAAGTATATTAATGAACTCTTTTCCTGAACAAATTTTTTCATGTAATACAAGTCAGCAACATCTCTTAAACATTACTGTAATAAAACTCTATAAGCAAGTACAAATTTTCAGATCTTGAGCACAAATATTTTCTAGAAAACAATAAGCAGCATTATCTTCAACTTCACCCTTTACCTACTACTCCCAGCTTTTCTTATTCCAACCACACAGCATGGGAATACACAAAATGCAGCTACACAGCTATTTGGACTAACGTTCAAATCGTTATTACCTTTGAAATAGTCGTAAGTCCTTATATTTTCATTGTGCGTGACTCTGCAGAATAATTTAACATCAGAATCACAAGAAATGCATCAACAGAATCATGATTTAATGAGACTCTTCAGTTAAATTTGTAATACACAATGCAGTTATTCACTGTCAGTGTTTCAGACATCAAGTAAAACATGACCCAATTCTGCTCTAAGCACTAAATACAGAAACGTTCTCCAAACTATTGTTAATTTTTACTTTTTACCCCATGCTAACAGTTAACATGCTTAACTACAAGTTTGACTGTAAACATCTTTGAGAAACACAGATTTCCACACAAGAACATTTAACAAAAAATCCAAGCTACCTATATTTTAGCACGCTAGAGCTCAATATTACTAATACCACCAGATATCCCAACTTGAACTATTCTGCTTTGTAACATACTATCCAAAACAAGCTTCAAATTGAATTACAGTAATTGTACTATATCAGCCTATCACTCCGAGTACCCTGTACCACCAAACACTGCCTTACCACTTTAATGGGAATTGCAATAAAGTGCAATTACTTTTCTCTGAAGCATTCTTTTCTCAGGGGGAACAGGACAATGGGACGACTGACTGAGGGGAGGTGTGTGCGGAGGGTCCGACAGAGATAAGGAGGGTAGAATTGGAGAATTAACTACTTTTCCCAAAGCACGTTTATTTCTCATATACCTTGCAATTATACTTGATCTAGAAGTAGACAGATACTTAGCCATTATTTCCTGCACGAATGCTCATTATTTTAATGTGACATTACTTTTTCTCTAATGCAACAAAACTACGTGAAAACAGTTGTCCCGAGAACATATTAGTTTTTCAAGCACTTAATGCTTTTAATAGGCCTGAAGTCAGAGCAGATAAACTCAAACTGTACTATAAACAGACTGCTGCAAGCTTCCTACTTACCACAAGAGAAAGTATGAACAGTAGCTCCATAAGGCTGAAAAATGATGCAAGACGTTCAACTAAACCTACTACTGCTAGATTACATGTAGCTGTCTGCCTATCTTCAACTCATTCATAATGTTTGGTTTCTTGGGGGTTTTTTTGTTTTGCTTTTAACAAAAGGCACACATTAGAAACTTTATATTCTTCTTTAGCCCATCTCAGTGCTTCTTGGTCTCAGTTTGAAAGAACTATCATAAAACAGTTGACTTAACCAGTCTTCTTCATTATCTGTGGAACAAACGTGTGGTACTTCACACAATGAACCACAGTTCCTCCTCATGGAAATACAATACTTTGGACAGAGAGGATCTAACACCACCTAAATTCCCAGCTATGGGAATAATCCGTAGAAGAGAAATGCTTGTCTTTTAGAACTAAAAGCAAATCATTTACGTTGATGTATGTTCAACCCAAGCACTGATCAAAAACATTGCTAAGGTTCACAATCATTCCACAGGTTTCTTAGCTCCAGCGCTAAGTCTGTCAGACCACTTTCAAAAACACTTTATAGACTTTCTCCCAAATACTGTCAATAACAAAAGCTAGACGATGACGCAGCTCTCTGATTCAATCCAAGTTTTGGGTTTGCTCCCCATTTCTTTAAAGGCCTTTACAGTACAAGGTTTCCTGAAGAAACAAACCACTTATTATCTGGTTACTTATTAAGAAACATAATTATTAAACAGTAACCACAGCACTGCCTAGAAGACTTTAAGTAAGGTATTATGCGAACAATGAAACACAGTGCCAATGTACCTGGTGTCCCAGTCCCCTAGATACTCTGTAATTCCAGGTACCTCTGCATTATCAAAAAGAAGAGTGGAATGGCCTGAAAAATACAGTTTTGTCATTTTTGCTTTAAATCCCACTTAATAATTTCAAGTAGGTGCAGGGGAAAAGACAGATGTTAGCAAAATAGTAACAAACAACTCCTGAGAACAGCAAGGCATACTGCCTACTAAACCCATTGCACAGTCTTTGTCCTCAATGTGAATTTCCTGCCTTCTCCTTCCTCAACCACCACCATGAATAAAATTCTAATTCAACTGAGAAAATAACAGTTATGTGAATATTTTAGATAAGAAAACGAAAGTTAACACAATGGTTCTGACCGTATACACCACGACACTTGTATTCTAGCAAGACCTAAAAAAACCCCATTCCACAACAAAACACATACACGTATTCAACCTCTTACCTCCCCAACCAAATCCATAAAGAGTATCTGGGTGGTTTTTTTATTATCTTAGCTTTATATTATTATGGCAAAAGTTAAACAATTGGCTTCATCCAGCTGAAGCCCACATTGCTTCCAAATGGAGCAACCCCACCACATTCCCCCTCACACACTCTTCTTGTGGTGGTAGGACCCATGCTTCTGCACACAAAAAACGAGCTGGACCATATGAAAATAATTTTTGTACTGTTCATTCCTCAGACAGTTCAGCTTCCTTATCTGACTGACGGCACACTTAGATGAGCACTCGTGCCTACACAAAGGATGCAGCAGAAATGCAAAGCTTTCATCCACAGCATACAATTAGGGCTGCTACACCCATGGTGAAACTGCAACATGAAAAAACAATTACCCTGGAGTCAAATGATGCACCATAGCCTATGTGTCAAGGGCCTAACAAATGTGTTTTAAAGCCAAACTACACAACACTGAAATAACATCTTTAACCACAATCTATGAACAATTCACGAGGCTGCCTTGTGCTCAAATGAGCTACTGACTCTTAAAACTCCTCAATTTCTGTCCCCCATCATAAGAAATCCACAGTCTTTCAAAAACAAGAGAAAAATAGCTGGTTTACAATTAGTAAGTTTACATAACTAATGCAAGAGAATACAAAACATCCTGAGCTCTGTTACTGAAGAGTCCCAGTATCCTTAGTACACATGGGTTGGAAGCAGCCTACCAGGGACTCAACTCTTAGGAAGCCTTTGGTTACAGCACAAATAGAAATCTTAATACTGACAATATACAAACAAGGTTGGCACTCTGAAATAAGGGACTACACGCTTAAAGCAAGATTCAAGTGGTTTATACCACAAATGGTGACTACAGGAAAACATAATAGAGAAATATTTGAATTCAAGAAAAATCACCTCAGAATATAAAAGGTAGTCTAATGTCATTTCTGAACTCATATATTTTCCTGTAGCACTACAAGCCTGCACAGCATGATGTTAACTTACAAGAAAATGAAACATTTACTTTCACTGACCAAACAGAAAAATGAAAGTAATTTGCTAGATGAAAATTGCATTGAATTTAACATTATTTGCACAAATTAAGTTACAGAAATAAAATACCTAAGGCTGTGAATTTCAGTCTAATAACATAAAGTTAACTCTAATAAGAATTCCTAACTAAATGCTTTCAAAACAAGGTTAAAAACAGGAACAACATATCTTGAAAAGATATCCACCTAAATAGATGTATAATAAAAGATATGATTTTGCAAACAACAAAACAGAAGACTGGGATTAAATTCCATCCCTTGTTACATAGAGCTTTTACTCCCTCCTAGAGTAAAAGTCATTTTTTGCTATTTTTACTTCTCCCCTTTTCTCCCTTCAGCCCCTTCTACAAAGCTCAAGGCATTCAAGTCTGAGAAGTGGTACCAAAACATGACAGAACATGCCTTGTTCAGAAAGAAGAGTCAGCACCTTAAAGCTGGATATTTTTTTTCCATGAAAAAAGGAAGAAACAGAAAGTTAAGACAGATGCTGCTGATGAGCTAAAAGCTAAAGTTTCTATGGTTTGAGATAAACAAGGTTTTGTTTAATGGAACAAGACACAGTGGAAAACACTACTTTTGCATGAAATGTAACTGTCAGCCTGCAAATACACATACATTTTAGGCTCCTGAAACCTGGAGTGTAATAAAGTGACGCAAAGTTCACACATCTTTTACAGCTGAAGCAAGAGCAGACAGAGGAAGGAGAGAAGAATCAAAACCAAAGCAACTCCTTTCTCTTCTGTACCCTCCCAACATCTAGGTAGGGACAAGGTGAAAGGAAGAGAAGACTAGAAAAAGAAAACACCTAGTCAGCATAACACCTCCTGCATCCAGGATCAAGTCTGGATTCTGAGGAAGTACTTTTTATGTCACTACATACCTATTCTAACTAAATACATATTTACCTGCATTCCAACAAACAGCAGGTGTTTCTTGGAAAGAAGGGTCTAAAAGATATTCTCATCAAGCCTTCTTACTTCAACCTTTAAAATGTCTTTTTCCTCACTTTCTCTTTCTTCTCATCTTTTTACATTCTGAAGAATATTTTACAGAAGAAAGCCAAATCCATTCTACACTAAGACTGCCCTTCCAATTCTTTGTAATTTATAGGATAAAAAAGAAAGTCATAGTAAGTTTTACCAAGCAAATTCTGACTGTAATTAACAATATGGCCTTGCAGTCTTACAAATACGTATGCATTTAAACAAATAAAAAAACCCAGCATAATAAAACACGCAAAAGTACAAGTACTTTGAAATTCCCAGATGAAGGTCTTTATGATCTTTGATTTCAGGAAGACTGAAAGGTTTTAGTAGGTATAAATATGTTTTCAACAAGTCAACTGCTTTCAATTCTTCCACACCATGTGCATTAAAATACCTGGGCCAATCCACCTCTTGCTCCAGAGAAAAGCAATTCAGCAAGCAAGCCTGTTCTAACTACAACACCTAGCATTCCTACTGTAACATCTCTAATATAACAGTCTGTATCAGATGCATTACAGATGGGAACTGTTCTGCCTCCTTTTGCATGAGTTCCACACACATCTAAATCTCATAAGTACTGGAGTTCAGGACGACTATAACCAACCAGAAAGCCCGAAGGCAACTCTTGCTTTGACAAACACTATAGCAGGGCTCACTTTTCCTTCAAAATCCTATTTGGAAACTCAGAAATTAAATCATACAAGAGCGCACCTGCAATGAAAACAATAGCAGCAACAAGTTGCTAACAGACCCATATTAACTGCTGTTTTCCCAACTACCGGGGTTCACAACATACTAGGAAAAAAATATTCAGGCCTCATATTCATTCTCTGCTAGCAACAAGCACGCAAGGAAGGCCCTTTTTTATCACTGAGGTTAAAACACACAGTGGGAGATTAAAAAAAACCCACAATACAGAAAACCCCCACATTTTGCGACGTGAACCCGGCAAGATCGGTTATCCCCACGCACCGAGATACAGAGGCAAAAGCCACGCACCGAGCCGTGCAGGGCACGTCAACCACCCCCAGCTCCAAGTGTTCCAATGGACGCGACCCTCCCTCCCTCCCGCGTCCCGCCTGCGGCCCCCCCTCCCGTCGCCGCGGGGCCGCCATTGTGCGCGCGGGCGGCGCGGCCGAGAGCGCCCCCCCCCGCTGGCTCGCAGCTCCGGCTGCTCTCGCCGCCGCCGCCCGCGCTGGCCCCGCCCCCCGCCCGCCCGTGACGCACCCGCACCGCGGCGCCCGGCGCCGGGGGCCTGCGCCCCCACCCCGCGCCCCCAACACGGGGGGCAGGGGTGCTTGTAAAAACAGCAACAACAACAAAGATAAATCTAAAAAAAGCCTCCCAAGTTCTTTCTTTTCTTTTTTTTTTTTTTCCAAGTTGGATTTTTTTTTTTTTGCGGGAAATTCAATTTTCATCCTTGGGCTGTTCAGGAAAGAGAGGGGAAAATAAAAACTTCTCCCGCGCACGGCGGCCGCTACGCTCACCAGGTTCTCGTAGCTGCGGGGATGCTCCTTGCCCGTCCAGTCCGTGCGCTTGGGCAGCAGCTGCGGGAGGGAAGCGAGGGCACCCCGTGAGTGGCTCCCGCGCCCCGAGGAGCCACCCCGGGGGAGATGCGGGGGAAAGGGCGGGGGGGGGGGCAGGCGGAAAGAGCGCCGCTTACCTCTTTCTCCGCCACTTCTCGGATCAGGACCTGCAGAGACAACAGAAGGGAAGGGAGATGTGTAATAAAGGGGGAGCAGGTTTGGGGTTTTTTTTATAGAAAAACAGGGAGAAGGAGGACGCGGCTGCGCGCCCGATCCGCCGGGCCCGGCGGCGCTATCTCTTCATCCTTCCAGCCTTCCTTCCCTTCCTCCACGCACCCCTTCAGCCTTCCTTCCCTCCCTCCCTCCACGCACCCCTCCAGCCTTCCTTCCCTCCCTCCCTCCACGCACCCCTCCAGCCTTCCTTCCCTCCCTCCCTCCACGCACCCCTCCAGCCTTCCTTCCCTCCCTCCCTCCACGCACCCCTCCAGCCTTCCTTCCCTCCCTCCACGCACCCCTCCAGCCTTCCTTCCCTCCCTCCACGCACCCCTCCAGCCTTCCTTCCCTCTCTCCCTGCACGCACCCCTCCAGCCTTCCTTCCCTCCCTCCCTGCACGCACCCCTCCAGCCTTCCTTCCCTCCCTCCACGCATCCCTCCAGCCTTCCTTCCCTCCTTCCCTCCACGCATCCCTCCAGCCTTCCTTCCCTCCCTCCACGCACCCCTCCAGCCTTCCTTCCCTCCCTCCCTCCACGCACCCCTCCAGCCTTCCTTCCCTCCCTCCCTCCACGCACCCCTCCAGCCTTCCTTCCCTCCCTCCCTCCACGCACCCCTCCAGCCTTCCTTCCCTCCCTCCCTCCACGCACCCCTCCAGCCTTCCTTCCCTCCCTCCCTCCACGCACCCCTCCAGCCTTCCTTCCCTCCCTCCCTCCACGCACCCCTCCAGCCTTCCTTCCCTCCCTCCCTCCACGCACCCCTCCAGCCTTCCTTCCCTCCCTCCCTCCACGCACCCCTCCAGCCTTCCTTCCCTCCCTCCACGCACCCCTCCAGCCTTCCTTCCCTCTCTCCCTGCACGCACCCCTCCAGCCTTCCTTCCCTCCCTCCCTGCACGCACCCCTCCAGCCTTCCTTCCCTCCCTCCACGCATCCCTCCAGCCTTCCTTCCCTCCTTCCCTCCACGCATCCCTCCAGCCTTCCTTCCCTCCCTCCACGCATCCCTCCAGCCTTCCTTCCCTCCCTCCACGCATCCCTCCAGCCTTCAATCCCCTCCCTCCACGCATCCCTCCAGCCTTCAATCCCCTCCCTCCACGCATCCCTCCAGCCTTCAATCCCCTCTATCCACGCATCCCTCCAGCCCTCCCCCCCTCCATCCACGCATCCCTCCAGCCTTCCCCCCCCCTCCATCCACGCATCCCTCCAGCCTTCCCCCCCCTCCATCCACGCATCCCTCCAGCCTTCCCCCCCTCCATCCACGCATCCCTCCAGCCTTCCCCCCCTCCATCCACGCATCCCTCCAGCCTTCCCCCACTCCATCCACGCATCCCTACAGCCTTCACCCCCTCCCTCCATCCACGCATCCCTACCTGAGCCGCTTGCTGGCAGGGTCCGTCTTCCAAAAAGCGAGCGATGAGGAAGTAGAGCTCTGAACCGAGAGGGAGAGGAAGCAGTGAGGCTGGATCTCGCCCCTTCCCCTTTATTCCCCCCTCCCGCCTGGCGCCCCGGCCACTCACCCGCTCGCAGCTCCGCCGTGTGCCTGCTGCTGCTGCTGCTCCCGCCGGCCCCGGACATGGCGAGGCGAACACCGGGGAGGGGGGAAGGGGAAAGGGAAAGGGGGTGGGAGGGGGGGGAGGACTCAGGCCGCGCTCCCGCGGCAGCAGCGTTGGGGCCCGGCGGTGCCCGCGCGGCAGCTGTCACTGTTCGGTCACCGGGACGAGGCTCCGCTCTCCACCATCCAACCCACGGGCAGCCGCGGCAGCGGGAGGAGGAAACAACAACTCACAGCGACGCCGCCGACGCTTCCAGCGCGAGCGCGCGCGATCCCTCCGCGAGGAGAAAGAGTCCCCTCCTTCTCCTCTTCCTCGCCCCCCTCTCCAGCCCTGCCGGCCCCTCCCCCGCCCCCCTCCGTTTCTGGCGGGAGGGCAGGGAAGAAGCGGCGGAGCGCGGCTCCGCCTGCCTTCCTCCTTCGTTTTCCCGCCCCGCCCGGCTGAAAGGGGGAGAAGGGGTGCGAGGGAAGCAGCGCTACGTGTTTATTATCGCGCGGGCGGGCTGAGGCAGAAGATGTCGGAGCGGCAGAGGCGAGGGGTGGGCAGAAAGGCGGCTGAAAATGCGGCTGAAAAGGCGGTTTTTCCCCTCTGCGCGGTGCGGGCGGGCAGGCGGAGCGCGGAGGAATACGCAGCGCGGAGGGATACGGCGCGTGGGGGGCGGGGCCGCGGCGGGGGGTAGTGGGGAGGCTGCGAGTCACCGGGTCCCGTGGCGCAGGAATGGGAAGCGAGCGATGCCAAAATGCCCCCGGGGAGCGCAGCCCCGCTGGGGAGGCGGGGTGAGGGATCCCGGCCCGCCCCGCTGCCGCTCCCCCCTCCCTTCTAGCTCCCCCATGCCCCGTGGCCAAGCCCCTCCCGTAAGTGCCAGGGTCACGCGTTGTTGTTTCTTATTCTCGCAGCGCTCTGCCCGGGGCTGCCTTCGTGCCTGGGGTCGAGGCGGGGGGGGGGGGTCGGGGAAATACCGCAAACAGCTGAACAGGGGCTTTGACTCCTCGCTGGGCTCTGCCAGGGTGCGTGTCCCCGCTGGGGGCTGTGGCCGCGGGGCGCTGGGGCGGAGAACTTTCCTTTTTTTTTTTTTTCTAAAAAAAAACCAAAACCAAAGCACCACACCAAAAAACGAAACCCGAAATTGCTAATAACCGTTTTATTCATTGTTCTCGCCGCCAGCCGCAGCAGCCGCGCGGGACTGGCGGATCCCCCGGCTCCGGGCAGCGACGGCGAGAGGAGGAGTTGCTGGCAGCGCGGGGACGGCGGTGCTTTCCCAGCCTATGGCGGGACCGGAGGTAATTCACGAGCGGATCGATAACGCACCGAAGGTTCCTGAAGGGCTGCAACATTGTAAGGAGCCCGATTAGCGATTTAATTTACCTGTTTAATGCTTTGCTATCTTGACTGTACCCAATAAACCACCTGATTTGCGCTGGCGGTGTCTGTGTGCTGTTTGCAGTCACAAAAAGAAAACAAATTAAAAACGAAGCAAACGTCCATTGATAACTACCTTTATTTAAAAAAAATCCGTATCCGATAATTTAAAGGAGCGGAGTTACCGGTCTTTACGGTTTGCAGTGCATCCGTGCCTTTTCAGGTCGAGTTGAGGCCTTGCAAGACTGAACGCGTTTGTGGACAATAAGAGTGAATTTAGCAGGGGTCGATGTTAAGAGGGGAGCCTGTCGATTTGGGGTGGGTTTTTTAGTATTTATTTTGCCCCAATTATAAACTAATGTAACTTGTGAAGCAAAGCCAAAAGTATACTTGAAATGATATAGAAGCTAGACAAAGAATATTTTGTGCATCAAGGCCCCGAAGCTCTCAACTGTATAACTATTAATAAAATTCGATTAAAACCATATTTTCTGTGCGGCTGAGGGGAGGCCGAGTAGAGCAGTTTTATATGTATGTTTCCAAGGCCCCCGAGCTCAGTTTACGAGCCCCCTGCTTGAGCTTTGTGCTTGACGTGGGGAGGAAGCTTGCTGCAGCCACCCTTCTGCTTTATTGCACAAATGTAACCGTGAAAGATTAGAAAAAGGAATCTCAAATGTCACGTATGTCCATAAAGTCATGCTAAAAAATGTAATAAAAACTAGATTTACGTAGCGGATGCCTAGTTGCCGTGCGTTTTGACACATAATTATCAAGTGTCCTAAAAATAATTTAAATCATAATCTAATATGTGGCCTGGAATCATCAGGTTAAATGTATTTTTTAGTACAGATTTTTGGTTTTAAGTAGTTAAATTGTGCGTACTGCATTTGATGGCTTTATCTGGAGCTACTCTAATTTTATATATTTTAAAATATATGGGTGTCTCCCTTGTGCTATGTTTTTATAACCATAAGCGTTCTGTGTTTCAGCTTTAAATCCACACTTCCAATAATTGAAATGGCAATGGAATTGCATTTACTATCTAATGAAGATTTTAAAAATAAAGTGATTCAAGTCTTTTCCTAGCAATGTAAATACTTATTTGTGAGAACCACCTATAAGAGATATTACAACAAAGGGCTACATGAATAATGTGATTAACATTTTAATTTCCCTTGGTGTTTACATGAAGGAAAGTATACTTACATATGACATCACTAAAACTCTAAACCAAGGAACAGAGATTTTAACAGTTAAAGAGCCTGAAAGTAGAGGAAAACTGTCCTGAAATATTGAACTTCCTTGTTCTTTTGGCAACTCATAACTTTTCCTGGTGCAGTTTAAAATACAGCACACAGAATAAAAATGTTCTTGGTGCTTTGACAGTAAAATAAGGATTGTGTCTTTTTATTTAGTTTCTGTAGAGCACCAAGCAAAATGGAATCCCAATCCCTGCCTTAAGCCTGAGCACCGCAGTACTACAAATAATGTAGCTGTTTAATAAACAGCTTTTACAAACATACATTCTACTTCTTTTTACAGATGAAACCTGAGGGGTTTTTTTGCTTATTTGTGGGTTAAAATGGAAGTCACGCGGGCCACAAGAGAAAATGTGGAGTTAGTATTGTTTAGTGATGCATGTTAGAATGAATTTTAAGAATTCCTGTGGCAGTAATAAATACTCCATTAATTTTTCAGAGATGCTTTAAAAGTTTTTTTCCTTGTTGCAGTTAAATTGAGGATGTTTTCGTTTCAGACACAAGTGGAGAAAAAATACCCTCATCTCTGGATTTTTACTATCTTGATTGTTTTGCTTTCCAATAGTTCCTTTTCTTTTGTGTGATCTTGTCACCTTACATTACCCTTCAGTAAAAATACATCAGTTCTGCTTTGTCACTGAGATTTAATATTTTTAGAACATATTTCTACTTTGAAAGGTCTGCATTAAAAAATGCAGTAGTAATGGAAATATACTCCTTTTTTTAGCTATAATAATTGTTACAGTTTAAAACAAAATTGAGATTATTTTAATCTAGGGATTGGATCGTTTTGGTATCTAATAGCTTTACATATTCTTTTTGCAAATACTGTGTCGTGTTATATTATGATTTTCAAATGCGAATATTCACACAGGTTAAATAAAATAATATTACAAAAAATCCCCAAAATAAAATTTATTAGATTTTGCTGTCGATAAAGTTGATACGTAAAACTTAAAGTCAGTTATGGTCTGATCCCAAGTGTTTGTCTTGATTTCCCCTACTTTTGCCTTTTTTTTTTTTTTTCTTCCTTTTTTCCCCCACTTCCCCAAAAAGTGCTATAAGTACTGTAAGTGTCCAAATATAGATATGTTAGAATTCACTTAAATTACTGGTTATTTTTGACAGATAAGAATGTAATATCAATGGTCTATTCTTGATTTTTCAGCATCTTAAAATTTGGAGGTTTTTTTTAACTAATATTTTTCCTTCCACAATTGTTTGTAGCAGTTATAGCTTAATAGCTCAGAACTAGAAAAGTGCTTTACTTGAAACTTAATGGTGGTAGTTCTTCATATGAAAATCCTTGCTGTTTCTTGTGAAATTTGCTCTTTTCTTTATAGACAAAGGAAAGTATTTAGGGTTTGGAAATGTCTAGCTAAACAGTTTGAAGCACAGTATTGGAGGGAGGAAAGTTGGTTGAGAGCAACATAAGAGCATTGACTAAGCTTTCCACAAGATTTGTTGGTCATGGGGGTTTTTTGGTGAGGTTTTTTTTTCACCTCGAATGAGAATTATCACCACCAGTTGCTTGCCCTTTTGTGACTGCTGGTTCTTACTCTTGAAACTAACCATTAATATTACAAGGGCAAGAAGTGAGCGATGGTACCTGGGAGGCCAGCCAACTTTTGTTATTATTATTGTATAAATTAAATATCCGCAGAAAGAACCAAATGTGTCAAAATACAGTACTACTATGAGTAAATTCCTTCTACAGTTTTAAGCAATAACCTAAAATTTAACTAAGTAGCTTCACAACAAAATTCTTTTAAATGCTCGCTTGTTCATGTTTCATGTCAAGAATATATCCTTCTTGCAGCCAGCGTCGGTCAGCTACCTGAATGAAGTTCCCTACAGAGTGCTTAGCTGCTATGAATTCTGCCCATATCAGATATTAAATGGTGACCTGTATGCTTCTCTTCTTTACCTTGATTTCCTTTTTCAGTGCGCTTGTTACCACAGAATGCTGACGTCTTTCCACCCCAACCAAAACACACCATTTCACCTTTTGCTCACTTCTCCCTGTTCGTAAAAAGAAAGTAGCATCAGATACCTGTATTGCCCAAACCACCATCAGCATTGACAAATTAACATTTTATTAAAGCACACAAATAGATTAACCTCTTGACAAACATATTTCTAGGTTGTCTTCTCATGTGCAGCTAGAAGAGTAAAGCAAAATCAAGTCACTTAGGAAGACATTTTTGAGTGTGTGTGAAAAGAAATAATAAACTTCAAACCTACTAGCAAGCTTTTGAAAGTAGATCTTTGTGATTTATATTTTGAGCAGTAAATGAGTCTGGTTGAAATTCATGCAATGACCCAAAAAAATTCTTTAGTCTGTACTTACCCAAATAAATATGAATTCCACCAGCCATGACATTCTTTCAGTTTCACTATTATATCTTTGAATACAAAAACATCCCTTATAAAAGGAAACTAAGAATTACACCCATGTAATTCCACTCAATAAAGGAATTATACTGTTTTGTGGTGGGGGTTTGTTCGCATTCTTTTTGTTTTATTTTAAAGCAATTTAATTTGTGCTCCTATATTTTGTAAAAGATCTTCGGTTAAAGTTACTGGATGAGTTTGACAGTACAATTTTCTAAGCTGAATACATTCCCTAATTATCCAGAGGATTCTGAGAAAGTGATTGAACCTCTGTACTTAATTGTAGGCTATTGGGCTGTTCTTCACACACAATCTTGGATATTTGCCATGTTCAGTTTCACACCCATTTGATGTCTGCAAAGTTTTCTGGGAATTCTAAGGATTATGTGGGGGATTTTAAGTGGAGTTTTAAATTAGTTAATATACAGGGTGTATTTTAGAGGAGAGCTACTCCATAATGAATACAGGAGCAGAAAAAAAGAATGCTAACTCTATTGCTTTGCATATTGACAATTATTTTCTTACATTATTACTTCTAGAAAACTTCTGAAAACATTTGCTCTTACTATACATTTTAGTGTTGGTATTCCAGTATGCTAAGGCAATTTTTGTTGCTCAGAGGATTCTCTAAACAATATGTATCACTGTTTTGTTTCATAGGTTTCATATTACAGTTCTAAGTCTAAGAAGATGTATTTTAAGACTTAAATGACAAATTTTGCTTATATCGATACATTCTGAAGTGTAAGACACAACTTAATAGCATCCTTCAGTGACTATTTATCTTTCCATTTCTCTAAATGAAAATCTAGATTTTTGTTTAACCAAGTTTGAGGACTATTTGTGATTAGGAGTCTGGATTTGATTTTTTTTAGTGACAGCAGTAGCCTGTTAGAAGTGCAACTTCTTAAAACACAGATGAGGGGTTCCCGTCTGACTCTTCAGAATGGGGCTGGTTATCAGTAGCATTGGTATAGACTTGGAATTTCCCTGAAGTTAATATACTGGACTATTAAAGATTTACATTGATGTAGTAACTAGAGAGATACTGTCATATTATTATCAGAGATGCAGCCTGATATACTTGTTAATGTGTAATTACAGGAAAGGCCAAAGGAAAATATTTTGGTGTTTACAGATGCTCATTGTACAATTTAGATAAAACTAGAGCAGGCCATAAGAATTATCACAGAGATCTACCCAGAGAAGAGATAAGCAGAACAATGTAGGTAAAATTTCATGATGTTACATTTAAAATAAGCTGTTGGTAGAAATTAGTCAATTGTGATCCTTATGAGCTCCTAAGCCAATACAAGAAAAAAAGTTCTATTCAATAGCTAGTAGTAAATCTTTTAAAAGACCTTTCTGTATATTAAATACTCAACATTGAGAATATGTTGGGTTTTTTTTTCTAGAACTCTAATATGAAACCAATGAAACAAAACAGTGATACATCTTCTGTTGGAATAATGCGTTGAGTCTTACACCTTATCTCCAAAGAATCAGAGCTCAAAGATATATAAGGAAAGTAGTTAGGAGCAAGAAAAAAATATTCTATGAATGGAATTAAAACCAAGGAAGTGGAATAAAATATTTGGAGGAAGTAATATTTAAGTATGGCAAAAAAAAATAATCTCTGCTTCAGAGAAAATAAAGCAGGTTCTGCTATAAACTCTAGGACTTAGTTCAAGAACTGAAATAGTTGCAAAATTTCAAATTAAAAATTATGGTTTTTCCCATCACAAAATACAGCCGTCCTGGCTTTCCTTTTGCCTCAGAAATTGCTAAAGCAAAGGTTTTAGTGGTTTCTAGAAGAACTGACACTTCTATAGCTAAGAACATCCAGTGACAATACACAGACATAATCAGAAGGATCATTAGTCTGATCCAACACAGCCTTGCTGTGTTGCTAGCTTTAAGACACTCCTTAGTTTTTCTTAAGTGTTTCCTTCTAGCATTGTTTGATTTCATTTAGAGCTGCAAAGTATTTTTATTTCTATGTAGTTGAAATGCTTTCCCCAAAATAGTAATGATATAGTGTGAGTAGTACCAATATTTGCACTTACAGCAAAGATTTCAGTGCTGTTAGCATTGAACCATTTGGCTGACAGTGCCTACTTTGAGTAGCATATGTGATTTGTCAATCATCCATGAAATACACATCACTGAGATTTTTATCTCCATTCCTTGTTCAGTCTTTAGCAAAAATACTGGGCTGCCGATCCAGATTTCTCAATATCTTGAGTTGCTCTACAGCATCGACTCGGTGCCTTGAAATGATTATTTTTAATGTTTGCATTTTGCCCAGATAAACTGTAGAAGAGTTTTGGTGTGCCAAGTAGGCATGATGTACTAATTGCCATATAAATTCTGTAAGGTAACTGCTGATTTAAAATCACTGAATCAAATAACTTGATTTTACAGGTTTTAGAGTACTACAGACAGCAAGGGTGATTAGACCACAAATGACCCTTATGTATGTGGGATGCTAGTGAAGATTTTTGGTTGTTTCCTTGTTTTTAACCTAATACTAATATAAGATGGAGATTGGCAAGTGTGCCTCCCTTTTCCCAGGTGAGGACCTGCCCCAAGATTAAAAGATTCTGCTCACCCTAGCTCAACTAATCTATGGGTTTCCCTTGCAAAGAGGAGCAGCTTATTCAATGGAGGCTAAGAAGAATCTTCTTTCAAGGATATTTACCTGGGTGGCTAGCTCACTCTTCTCAGAGGTACAAAAAACTGTTCTTGCTGTGGAAGAATTTGAACTGGTTGGATCCCCCTGTGCACCTGAGTGGGTGAAAACTATGAAGTTGTTGGATAAAAGGCACAACCACTGCTTTAGTTCAGACCTAGTTTGCTAAGTGTGCTCTGGAAATGCTCCATGAATGGAATACACAAGCAAAAGAAGCTGAAAATCCATGGCTCCTGAGCTAGTCATAACAGGCAGCTTTGAGCACACTCAGAATTCTTCTAGGTACCCAGAAGTTTTTGCTGTTGGAAAATTAAGCATTGACATTTTGGATGGGGTATCTAAAGATTATTTTATAGTGAGATTGTTTACACATTCTCACCCATCTTTGGGTGAGGTCATCACTGACAGGCGATGCTTCTTGCAGCCAGCTCTGGAGCATTAGCACACTGCTAGTTTCTGCATGTGTGTGTTTTATTAAAGCTCAGACTAAGATCAAATGAAAAAGGAATTGAACTTGATCTTTCAGTGTCAAGTTTGACTACTACTAATTGCCTCTCAGCAGGCCTTTATAAGTAAAGCACTGAATAATACTAAAACTCAATCAACTAATGTAAAGTAACACAATGTCTTACAAAGCCTAGACTATTTAAAGAAATACACAGGCATTCACTTTTAACATAGTTCTATTTTTCGTTATAATAAAGCTACATTTATTTATTCCATGTATGAGTTTTTTTATTATGAAGTTTGAAAGTGCTTTAAAAGATAAATGATTTTGTAGGATTCATTGACCTCTCCACCTAAATACAACTAAAGTTTGAATCACTTAGTTAAAGTGTAAGTCATGCCAAGCCTGCATGTCAGCATTTGAGGAGTTGGGACCCTCCAAAATCCTTATCTAGAATAACCAATGTTCTTTTTGTTTGCATGCAAGGTACTTTTGTTCTTAAGAAACAGACGGGCCATGTTTTAAGTTTTTTTCAATTAGACATTTATTAGATATTAAAGCCGAGGTTTTCACAGTTCACTTTCTTCTAGATCTGAGCAATAAAGTATCAAATTCCCACAATTTGAGAAATAAAACTAGGAAACAATTTCTCCCATTCAGCTTAATACAGTTCATAAGAATCATTAGGGTTTGAGAAGAAGAAGGGAGAGGAGATGTTCTTTTGAGCTGCAAGAGGAATTACCCACAGGAAATCTAGGTAACATTGAAAATAATACACTGACTAAATAAAGGATCACATGTATCCTGGTGATCACAATTTCATCAGAACTTAACCTGTGTGTCTCTAATTAAAGCCTAAATTTCAAGACATAGTTAAGTTTCAGGGAATTCTAGAACATCTGTTTTGTACAAACAGAAAAGACAGTTGCCTAATAAACTACCAAAAACATTTCCTGTGGAGCCTGCTAGTTGTCAGGTTTTTCAAGTTTGGGGTTTGCTGTTTTTAAGGGATGAACAAGGAGTGCAGAGAGAGAGTGAGAAGGTAGCGGATGAAGCAGAGTCAGGGTTAAGTCACCTGTGTTACAGCAAACTCTCAAACAAGATGGAAAGTAATTTAAAAAATTGGAAAAAAAAAAAGATTGGACCGTCCCTTAGAAAAAAGTTACATCAGCTTTCCATCCCAAGTTAAGGAAAAACTGATTTATGCCAGAGTTTAGAATAAGTTACTTAAAATCACAGAAGTTCTCAATGAAGTTCCAGTAATCAACGTTTCAGGTTGCTGAGAGTTAAACATTACAGTAGATTCTCAAACCCCAGCAGGACATTCATTTTTCTGAGGTCCTGCATAGCAGTTGCCTCATGCTGATGGCCGTGTCCATATTATTAAACTCTTTTAACCACCAAGCCAGGATGGCTGTATCTGCAAGGCTAACCAGGGCTGAGCTATCCCTGCACCCTGCCCAGGGTTGCTCAGGAGAATGCTGCTTGGCCTGGACCAAGTGCAGGATCTCTGCTGATGACAATTTGACAGCATAAGCTCCAGGCTTCAAGTCTCTATCTCTGCACCCTGGGCACCTTTTACTTTGCTAGCGTAGGCACAGCTTTTGTGACAAACAAAGCCACAGATTTCCATTGTGCTTCACTTCTAAAAAATCAGATGTCTTTTTAGTGATGTATAGTATAGAAAATGCCTAACACAGATGTCCTCTGCTAGGAAGTTCTAGAGGCTGAACTAAACCCTAGTTTGTAACGGCACACTAATACAACTCAGTCCATTCTGTTTAGCCTCCAAATTATGTGATTCTTTGTTCTGTCCAGAAGATAATGAGAAAACCCTGAAATGCTTAAAATGATCATAAAACCTTCTCAGGGCCACACGAAAGATCACTGAAGGAAGAGCTGATGTGGGAAACAAGCCTGGAAAAAGCCGCAGAGAAGTTCAGAGAAAACAATGCAACATTGTATGGAGGCAAACAGAAATTAACAGCTGTCAGGGAGAGGCACAGTATGTCTCAAACATTTACAGTGTTCTGAATTGATACTACCTCTAGTTAGAGTTAGTCAAGAGCTGGTTACAGTTGTTTGCAACAAATCTATTTAAAAGTGCTTGAGGGATATTGCAAAGGAGATGCTATGGCGATCAAAGACTTTTGTCAGACCTTACTAGAAACAGGAAGGGTAGTGCAGGAAAAGTACTGAAAAAAATCCTTAAGTGGGATTTGGGCATATTACTTCTCGCTATCTTGTTCTTATACTGCGAAAATAGAACTATTGAAGGGAAGGGGGAACACACAGTTTGGAGAAAAAGTAATATGTAACAGAGCCCTTCATTCATGGTCCAATAATAACAAACGGTATCAATCTGCTAAACATGACAGATGCATTGTTGTAAATAGATATATGATACCAAATGCATTGTTTCTTTGCTTCATGAAATTATGGGGACGGTTAGTATCTTCCATGCTTGTTGATATAAAACAAGGCTATTGTTATGAGTGATAAACTGAATCAGTCATTGAATTTTGTAAGAATGCAGTATTTGTACTTCAGGCTGATTTCTACAAATTATTTCATGTGGTTTAGGATCTATAGACCTAAAGCACCACCCCACCATGAAAGGGTGAATCTAATACTAATACTGAAACATTCAGCAGATGAGGAGCATTATCGTCATTTTCACTTAAAAGATCCAGCATTTAAAAAATAAGTTAAAATACCCCTGTGATCATGCAAGCGTCAATCAGACAGTGGCTTGACAGAGCCAAAGAAAAGTGTCCTTAACATCAGTAACTTAAAACTTGTGTGGCAGTGATTCCCCTGGCAGTTTCAACACGGAGGGTGAGATCTTCTTGGAAATACAATTTATTTTTTACTGGCCTTTGGGACTGCTTTGCAACTATATGCAACTGCTGCTGTAATTCATGCTTGTAATTCAACATTTAAAATCAGTTTTATACACTTCTCATAGTCCTAAAGGCATCTCTACTACCAGAGAGTTAACAGCCTTTTGTACTTAATTCCTATTAACGTTATACACGTCCATGATCTTCAAATAATTATTGCCAGCTTTTGTTTAATAGAACCAACCACCACAGAAGTCACAACCAGATCTATCCTTATATAACCTCTTGGAAGCATGCCCTCTCTCTGTTACTCGGTATCAGAACAATCTGCAGCAGTCACATCATTCCTTTACATGAGCAAACACACACTCTGAATTCAGGACCCACACCTCACCTCTGGTTGCCAGAGGCCAAGCAGCCCTCATCTGGCACACAGCCACTCTATAAAGACGCTTCAACATAGTAGTAAAGGTGCCAAGTTCACAAGGCCTTCCCCCGTCTCTCTGTCTTCATTTCCAACCTTTCATCTCACCTCAAAGGCTCATATCCTTTGCCACTGATGTAGAGAGCAGATAACTCACCAGCATCTTGATGCCAGGCAGACTGTTTATCCTGTATCATCACCACCATGACAAAACAGGGCATCAAAATTTTTATCTTCTGATGACCTGAACCATCAATGTAGACTGTCATTCACATGATGGAGGCTGCTCTCCTGCTGGCTTTGGAAGGGAGCCTGAGCTTGCTGAACCCTCTTACCATAAATGTGCTTGGCTGGAGACTCCCAAAAAATATTTTGAAATTCAGTATAATACATTTATAAACCTGTGTAATATGTTGTGGTAAACTTTAGTAAACATGTTCTGGACACTGTTGCTCAGAATTACCTTATAGTTTAAACTTTCACATACCATGTTCCCTCTGTAGCTAAAGCAGACAGAGGTTCCTGAAAGACTCCAGTAGTTCATCAACACAACTAGTAGTTATCCTACAGGTGGAAAATTGGCACTGATACACAAATGACACTTAAGTGCAAAAATGCCCTCAAGGAAGTAGAAAAAAATTTAAAGTTATAAGGATTTACCAGAAGTGTATTCTAGGGGGAACAAAAAAACAATGTACACCCAGTACTTGAATTGTCAATAAAAGACTTGAGGGAAAATAACATAAATCTACTGACACTCAAGGCTTGCTTACACATGCAAAGAATTTTGCTATTTTCTCACTTGCACCTATTCCTAGAAAAAACAATTTCACTCATGTTGTGTGAAATCACAGAATGAATCATCGAATGGTTTGGGTTGGAAGGGCCCTTAAAGATCATCCAGTTCCAGCCTCCCTGATATGGGAAGGTTCACTTTCTACTAGGTCAGGTTGCTCAAAGCCTCATCCAACCTGGGCTTGAACACCTCCAGGGTGTTCTCTTCCCCCACACCCCTACAACCATATTACAGGCTCAGACTTCTTTCCCTCTTCCTGCCCCCCCCCCCCCCCCCCCCCCCCGTTTGTGTTTCACAGAAAAAGATGGCTTTGCTTTTGCTATCACTGCAAAACATTCACACATTTCCTCTTACACACCCACCCATGAGGGAACTTTCTTCCAGCCTTAACCTGGGACAACCACAGCTGCCATAGGAGAACCATTCCTCCCTCTTGGGAGCACCACACAGCCGTCTCTAAAATGGCTGTGAACACAATTAGGAAAAACTTATGCAGACCCGCTCCTCCTTTCGTATTCTCAGTTATTCCAGATGCAACTGACGTTTTCATCAGTTTCTTAATGTCTAATGATTATGAATCTCTTGGTGTTATTTTAAAAGCTCACATCATCTCCCACCTTCTTTCCTTCCAGAATATTAACATAAATTAGGAGGGTTTGGATTGAAGAAATTAGATCCTTGTGATATTTTATTCTGATTCCTCTAAAGAAAGTTTAGAATGGCCTTGCAGCTTAAGTCCCAGGATAAGGCAACAGTTCTTGTTCTACAACCTTTATTTTGTGAGGAAGTACAGTAACATTTTATACTCATTTCAGAAATGGACTGATGACTTTGACAAGATCACTACTTCCAGTCTATGTATTGTCACTTTAAATTATATTGCTTTCCATTAAATTGTTCATTATTAAAAGAATCATATCAGACAGCTTAATACCTGAAATCGTCCAATACATACTCAGTTTTTATGGGCTCCAGGTCTGAAATTTGTTTCTGATTAAGAATCAAAACAGTAATAAAACACTTCCTAAAAGTTATACTACTGTAACTTAAATGCAGGAATAAAAGGAAGCACAATGGCCTCATGCACTCAGGTTTCTTTTTTGAACATGAATTTAAATTACTAGCTTTATCCTTCTTAGCAGGTATGCAAATGTGCTTTTCCATTCACATTTGGAAAAAAAGAGGTTAATTAGTACCAATAGACAAATTTGAAATGTACTGTAGCTAAGTCATTTTCCCCAGAACTCATTTATAGCCCCTTCGAAGGTGCTTGAAGAGAGTGTTTTGATTTACTACTGAAACACTTATTAGTCCACTTGTTACATATGAACTATGTTGTTGCTAATACTATAGTTCATCACAAAGGGAGTAATGTATCAAAACAGCTTACTTCTAATCTTGTCCATTTTCTACAGGAAAGCCATCATTATTTCATTCTGATTTATTATAAATGCAGAACTGGACGTTATAGAAGGCAATTTGGCTACAGCTAGCCAAATAAGAGTGTTACAGTAAGTGTAGAGTTTGAGAATAAAGAAAAAAAAGTATGTTTATTACGGGGAATGGCAGTAGAAAATTCTTGCCTTTACAGAAAAATAATGGCACTGAACATTCTAGTGCTTCTCCTGGCGGTTATGTCTGCAGCAACTTAAACCAGCAGTGAAAATATCCAAGTTTTCCTACAAATAAAAGAGTAATAAACCATAAACTAGGAGGATAACAGAGTTCTTGCCACTGAAGTTGTTTATAGATAGTCTCTTGTATCTTTTTGTGCTTTGATTCAAATATAGACCAACTTATTTAATATAAATTAACCCAGTGGGCTAAACTGAAGCTTTAAATCTGATACCAGCCAGCTGCTCAGCTGCTCCAGACGCAATGATATGAGTAAAAATACAGGTCCAGTAAGGCATCCAAGTCAAGACTCCTTCACATTTCAGGTTATTTGCCCTTTCTCATTTGACCACACGTTCTTTTTACAGAAAACAGAATGGCCATTTGTTTCTCAGCTGTGTGAACTCTTTAAGGTTATATAATTTTTGTATAATTTCAACAGAAATGAAATCAACATTATTGCTATCGAGGCTTGGAATCAGGATGTACACCTTAGGATTGTAGAACTGGTTTGTTTAAATATTTATTTGATCTAAAATATAATATTTGATTTAACTCAATATTTAAGTGATGTTATTTTCCCCTTCTAAGACTACATTTAAAAAACCCCACAGAACTGAGCATACAAAAACCCCCAAGCTTTTCCCATTCCACTAGAAATTTAACTCTTACATATTTATTGTAACAAGGGATCTTTATTTTCTTGCTGTTCCTTCTTCCTTTCCCTACCTTTCTTTTTCTTTTTGCAGCTGAGAATAGATCAAATAACTCTTAAACTTTTGAGAGCTGAGCAAAATGTAGCAAAGCACATTAATTTTCACTGCTGTTTAGCATAAGGATTAGCTTTCCCTAGCACTGCCCTTAAATGTTTGCATCTCATCTGCCTTTGCCATGTGAAGAGACCAAATACCCAGTGTAACCTCGTGCTGACATATGCAATTAGCTCAAGGTCGGTCAAGGACAGGGAAGCAGCAGAAAGTAACAACTGAGAGAAATTATATTAAGCTAAAGGAAGGCGGATCTTTAACTACTCAGGATGACTTTTTTTGATCATTCATTAAGTCTTGTTTCTGATGTACCTTCCTTCTTTAAGGAAGGTACCTAGAACTACCCATATCCCAAAAAGGACAAATACTAGTTTCAGGGATCCCTCCAAACCTTGCGTTCAAGTGTGAAACAGCCAGTCATTAAATACCAATGATGCAGATTTCTTCATGGTTGAGATGCAGCACCTGGCACTTTCAAGTGCCACTTCAAAACTAAAATACTCACGTACTTCCTGAAGGTGCTCTGCAGATCACCAGCTGCCCACAAAGACTTGCCATATATGTTCAAATGTGTGACCCTTCTAATTTTAAAACATGTGTTCTAAAACTTGATACAGTGCTTTGAAAATGTTTCTGAAAAATTGACACATTGAGGATAGACAGGAAAGCATCACATTTACAAAGCACTTCTGAAAAATGAGAAGTGTCAAGTATGAGGATAGCATGTTTCATTAGACTTCACCCAAGTGGATTTTCTGTTGTTAAATGTCTCTACCAGAACTCTGGCACTGAGCTGAATCTTCTTATCTGGTCAAGCTGACACAGAAATTTTGTGCCAGAATTACTATATTCGGATATTTTGTGACTAGTTTAAGGACCCAACTTCTGCCTACCTTTCAGGCACTTAGTAAAAGGAGCTCTGCAAAAGTAACAGAGATATCCAGAGATATGTCAGTGTCTTGTGATGCTCATGCCTAAGCAAAAATCTAAGTTATAAGGGTCATTTCAAGAACTCCAACTGTCCAGATAGGATTAGGCAACTAATCTCTCAGTTATCCATGCAAAATGATGACAGTTACAAACCCCCTCCTCACAGGAATGATAAACGCATAAATTGACAAATGCTTAGAAATAGTACTTTGATGATCCTGTGAAAGAGTTCAGACAGTTAAACTTCCCATGACCATAGGGTCTATATGAACAGACTTTCAATAGGGTCCATCAGAATACAAACCAGAAGTACCATGCAGCTCCACCAAGTACATATCACTGAGTAATAATATGGAGTTTCCTTCTCATTCAGCTACAAGTTTTGTTACAGCCCTCCGCCTTTCATCACTGAAGCAAAGAATTAATTAACATTTTCTTCCAAAACAAAGTTCGTGATGCAGAGAACAGCAGCAGTGGCATTTATCTCAAAGCAGGTCTTAGCTACTATTCTAGTTAGTGTATCAATCTTCAATTTTTAAGTCTATAGAGGCCTGGCTTCTTTTGTGTTTTAATTAAAAAAGGAAACTGGAGATTTCTTACCAAAGAATAAATAGAATGCTAGGTCAGGCAACAGTCATTTATTTATTGACTCAAACAAGCAATAGGTATCCTCAGATATAACGGCCACCATTTCAGCAATACAAATCAATGCTACCGAAGAACACGGAACATCTTTTCTCTCACCCCTCCCATCCCAGAAGTAACAATAGAAATACTACTGCCCCTAAAGAAAAGAGAAGGAGAGAAATTATAAAAGGTGCTTAGAATGAGCTGCAGAGTTGAGACATGGACACTAAAAAAAAAAAAAATATCATTAGCTAATCTACCATATCACTACAATCACCTCAAAAATAAAACTTTCATTGTTCCATTTCTACCAGATACCAAATATATAGCGCTGTTTAACAGCTATTTCAATGTATTAACAACTGTCCTCAGCTGAAGCAGAACAGCAATTACTATTTAAATTTGAGGCTGCAGATAGAAAGAAAAGTGTCCACAGAGTATGATGCAAGTCTTCTCTACTTAATGAAAAGGGAGTGGGGGAGTAACAAAGCGACTTTTAACTGTTACTGTACGTCTCTATCAATCAGGCAATTGATTCTGTATTGACTGCTCATTACAGACACAAGATCTTGATAGAGTATGGCAACTCTACTCACCCTGTGAGAGTACATTTGAAGAAGGTATCTGATAGTCCCTTAAGCTGTGGGCCACTGAAAATCCCAGCCTGCTACTCCTGTGGGTATTTTTTCATCAGATATCAGCAAAAAAGCAAAGAGACTACATGCGAAACAATTGTTGCCAAATCTTTTAGTCTTCCTTGTAATAGTTGAAAACGTGAGTAAGGCATTCCTCAGATTTAGAGAAAACATTAGGAGGCTGTAGTTTTGCAGGCAAGGAGACCTTTTATTTTAATCCATTAAAAGAACCCAAAATAGTCAGCAGGTGGCCACATCTATCCATGTTTCATTAAAATCACATAAACCCTAAGTACAAAAGCACCACTGATTATTGCTCTAGAAAAACTGCATGAAAAATTCAAATACGCACAGTAAAAACATCACCATATGCACAAGACTTAATTTCTTAAAGCAAGTGTATGGAATGCTGATCCAATTTTACACATACCTTGCAATATTAACTTGATATTTATATTACTTGGCAACAATGGGAATTTCTAAAAGCACTGTTATGAGAAGGGAAACGTTCATATACAGTTTAATATGTCAACTATCATAGTCCTAAAAAAATTAGCATTTACAAAATACTTGATAAAAATATCTTTTAAAAGTTGTCCAAGAGGTACATAAAATCAACCCAAAATTTTCATGATATTTCATTCATTCTTGTCACCTACAGATTCAGTTTTCTGAGCCTGTGGAGAAGAAAGAAATAAATTAATTACTATAGTAAATTGCCATTACGTACCTAAATACCCAAACTACCCCTAAGCCTTCAATTCCTTCTTTGCAATAGCTCAGTTTCAAACCTACGTCCATATTACATTTAAACAAACAAGACAGGTACATTCACACACTTTTCTTAAAGTTATTGGTCCCAGCTTTTTTGAAAGCAATACAAGCCTTACCTGTCAGCTTCCATCGTTCATACTGAAAAGCACCACACTACTATCTGTTTCTATTCACTGCACATGCTGAATGCGCTACCGTACCCTTAACTTTCAATCTGCCCTTTTACTGACAGTGTGCTGGGTGGGGCACCTCTGGATGTTGAAACACTAACAGCTGAGCGAGAGATGCGAATCTGCAATAACATTATGGGCAATAAAAAGAAACATTATGAACATGCTATCAATGTCTGAAAGGCTGATTAATTAAAAAACACTGATTCAATCAGCAGGAGGTATGTGTGGAAAGTACCTCTTCAGCTTTATTTTCACCATTTTCAGATGGTGTAGTACCTTCCTTTGCAGCTTCTTGCTTTTCATCCTTCTTCCCTTTAGCACCTTTGTTGGCCTTTGTTCCAGGTTCCTTCTGACAGAAGATTAAAAACATAAGCATAGATATTGTATGAGTAGCCAGCAGCCTACATCTTTATCAAAAAAACTTCATATCAACTAAAAAGTAAATCTTGGCAAGCTGCATCTGCTGGACTGAAACAGAAAACCAGCTAAAGAGTACCTGGAAAACTTACATCCACAAAAGTTACACAGGGACACTCAAAACATCTAGAAGATGCTGATGGCTGCTTCTTTATTGTTTCTGCTAATTTATAGGACACAAAACCCCTTCAAACTATTTTGGTAGAGCTGAGCTGTATATACATAAGTATATAAAATATATCTGTATGAACAAATCCAATTACAGTATACTGAAAGCTTATTCAGCCAAGTACAAACACCACACTGATTGTGTAACAGCACTGCACTTTCCATTAACAGGAAATACTAAATTAGATTTTAAAAATTAAGCATTTTTGTTGGCTGTCCTTTTGTTACTTTGATAACATCTATGATGTTCATTCCATGTCAATGAAAGAACCAACCAACACACTAGGGAGAAAAACACTGATAAAATTCCATCTGCAACAACACAACACAGAATTTATGAAAATCAACTATTCTAATAGCTACAGTTTTCATTTGGACATTTGCTTTTAACAAAAGTATGGACAAAGACCCAGATTTCTGTATTAAAAAGTTACTTTCAATAATGTCATAAAGGATTCAAGTTGCCTGAAATGATCTTCAAATGTCTATCATATGGCTTAGACTGAATCCATAATACTGAGCTCACCTCACAACGTGCACTTGATACTACAGAAGCTACTGTATTCCCTTCCCTACTAATACTCTTCTACAGAGGGAAACAGGATGGACTCAGCAAGACTTTACTGGTAATTTCATTTGATAAATCACAAAGTGCTCAAAGTCAGAGTTTTACTTTCAGGCAGAGGCTTTGTACCCTGATATTGCCCAACTGGGATGCCAATAAAATGACTTGAAAAATATAAGTGAGAGGAGTGCTACATGCAGTTTCCAGTACAGTTTTTTTTCCCAATAAAGCAATTGCTCTTATTGAACATTAACCTCAGGCACAAATAAATCTACAGTTTCTGAAGTACATGATTTATATGCAGAAATCCTGAAAAGGTATTTCAGACACTAATGAGATTTTAATTCAACTGTAGCTGGCCTAGAAAACCCAAACCATTCAATTTAAATATATTTAATTTCACCTTTAATTATAATTGTGCATTCTCAGCAACAGTCAGGCTTCAAGAATAGATAAGAGTTTCTCAGTATGAAACGAAGTACTGCCCCTCTAGAGAAGGAAAAAGGATGGCACAGAGGAATCTCAAATCCTACTGTAGAAATTCCTATGTGTCAGGTACAGCTTACTCAACCAAACCTGTTCATTTCAGGAAAGGTGTAGGAAAGGTAAAAGATTCTTCTAAAACTAGGAATTCACTACAAACTAACACGGTCTGCATATCAAACAGGCAAGACTATTTGTTTGGGCCAGTAATGAGGCCAGGAAGGGGTGGAACAGAAAGAAAAGAACGATCTCATTTGGGTTTTTTTCTGCAGCGTGGGGGTTGGGGCAGGGAGCTGCAGGGAGAGCAGGGGAGCTGATGCCTCACAAAACCACCATGAATTGAACGGCTTGCAATGTGAAGGAGTATACTTGTTTACTGTTGGCTACAATGATGGCAGCTAAAAAGAGTAGTATTTACCTTCGTGGTTTTCCTTGGTTTGGGTTCAGGTTTTGGTGGAGCAGGTTTCTATAAAAAATTTTTAGTTGCACAATGTGTTAGACGTTTTACCCGAAGCCAGCCAGCCACCTCCACCCCACACCTTCCCTTACTTCCTGCTCATTAGAGTGCATCTAGAAAAAGATGCAAAAACCTTAACGCACAAATGTACCTCATCACTGTACACACCCGTTTTCATTAGCTTACTTCTCTAGGAGTCAAAGGAATTTGAGGGTCACTGTAACAGTAAAATGTGGAAATCAGCAGTAACTATTAAAAGTCAGGTATGTTCTAACACAGAAGAGGAACTAAAATCAAATACTAGTAGTGGCACCAGATGAAGTCCTTGAAGGACTTCCCAGGGAAGCAGTTGCACTTCCACAACTAACACCAGCCCGCAAAACAGTACCAAGTCAATAACTGCACATAACAGACAGTGCTGCACTGATGTGGGGAAATGTATCTTTTGTCAGAACAACCTGAAAACCTGAAACCAAGAAAAGAGAGATAACTTTAGCTCTAGAGTTCTTAAATATCCCTCAGCAAGAATAAAAATTGAATCAAGAAAAATATAACAAACCGGTTTGGTCTTAGAAACCATATGTGCCTAGAAAAGTATATACTCAGAAGTCTTACACATACTTACAGCTGACAATCTTGCTGATCGTCTTGTGGGCTACAGAAAAAGAAAAAAAAAAAAAAGGAGAAAACATTTTCATAGGCTTTACAGCAAACAGTATCCAAAGCAACATCATATCAGTCATTTTATGGTGACAGCATAAAATATGCCCCTACCAAAATACATATCTATTGCTGAACACAATTCACATCTTCCTCATCTTGGACGATCACAATTTTAAAGGGATAAAGTGAGAGAAAAATAGTAGTGAAAATTGTTCAGGAATTAAAATGTCTAAATTTCCATATGGTTAAACACTATCTCCCCCCCTATTTTACCAGTACTTTCGACGCACTTGCTGCTGTATGAAAGGTTCACAAACATAGCAAGCTTGACACTTGCACAGAACACTAAATCTTTCTCATAAATACTTAGAATGATGTTTCTATAATCTAGCAGGTAAAAATACCATCTGATTAACAGCAGAGTAAAATTAACATCCTTCCCTAGCGGACATAAGAGTGCTAAAATTTCAAAACATGAAACTAAGTCCTTCCACTCCTCAGTTCCCCACACACTTAATCCAAGAGTCCAGGTGCACAAAGACTGCTGCAGGATAAGAGAGAAATTATTTCTTCTACTTAAACACAACTTAAAAAAGGGAAGAAAAAAAGTCAGATATTCTGCTTTCCTCCACCTTTATCACTTCAACACAACTTCCTTATTAAATTTTATTTCATTCTGTTCTTCATCATGAATTTATTACTGAAGATGAATTAAATCTTAGAAATAGTTGTAAACTCATTAGTTTGTTCACAATATGTTTTTGTAGTTATTAAAACAGATGAAGCTATGATCCAGTTACACAGCATGGTTAGCAAACAGAGTGAAAAGTCTGGTCTGTGTCATAAAACTGGAAACACACTTGTATCCAAAATAAAGGGACAACTCAACTGCAACAAACTTCTAATGTAACATAGCTTAAAAAGTGATTAAAAAAATCTTCTTAATTATATATTAAGCATTTAGGTTGAGCCAAAAAAACACAGCTCCACCCATCTTGCAACAGGAAAAAGCTGTTGTTAATATTTGAAGAATGTAGTAATTTGTATTCATTGGAGCCATTTAAGTATTCTTAATGGAAAGCAGTAGTGAATAGTCAAGATCAGTGTTCAGCAAAATAGAATTCTTGTCAAAAAACACCTAAAGGTATTTTCAGTTACCAAATATTTATGCATCATTAGAAATAAAAGTAAACCTCTCCTTTCTTGGGAATTTGGCATATCAATTGCTTGTTAAGCAGGCAAGCACTGTTTCTCAACAGGTTCAATAAAGTATTTCACTTGGTCAGGTAATCAAAGAATTCCTAGTTCAAGGCATCATTTTTAGAAATCTGTTTTCTTATCCAGTGATTTCTGTCCCATTTGCCCACTGGAGTGTTATGCTAGCATATGCTTTTTAAAGGATAACACATTGTTTTAGATAACTTATTATTTTCTTCCATATTTCCCAAATGTTCCTGTCCCATGACTGGTTTTATAGAAGGCTTGTCTTGCCATAAGAAAGTCAACATAAAGCCTCAGTTCTTTAAAAATGCTTGAAGGGTAAGTAATTACAATTCTCATTCAGAGATTGTATGTATTTTGTGTTATCTGATTATAAGGAGGGAACTGGAGTCAAAGCAGCAAAGGTCACATTTTAATGTGCTTTTGGAACCCTTGTTCCCCTCCCAACTGCTCTACTAAGCCAGGAACTGGCAGCTTGCCCAACGGCCTATTTGAAACTGGCTCACTAGCAAACACCTGTGCAAAGAGTCTGTGAAACAGAGCACAGAACAACACTTTACACTTCCCTAATGCACCAGCTTGTGGCAATCCACAGTTGTGCACTTTCTAACCTGGATATTATATCTGTATCACGTGTTTAATAGTCCCCAAGGGTCATCTTCTCCATAAATTTTTACACTTCCAGTTTTCATAACATCCTGTGGCAATGAGTTCCATAACAGGATTATACACTGTATGGAAAAGAAAAAGCAAAACTTCCTCCTCTCTTGTCTTTCCTTTAAACTTCTTGCCCCTTACTTTCACTAGATTCCTCTTGTTTTCAGTTTACATGAGTACTAATTCCCTAACGGCCTTTCTCCGTGTTACTGATGATTTTATCACATCTCTGTTATATAAAATGTCAAGAATCCTAGAAAATCTGGGTTGCGGTTTGGGTTTTTTTGTTTGTTTTTTTTTTTTTTTTAAAAAAGCTACTCTGTATCCTGTTTGTCCCACTATGTTTGGTATCCGTTTCATTCTATCACAGTCTGGAGTCAGGAGAGCTGGAGTAGTCCCACATCTGGGAGCATAAAAAATTAAACTTCTGATAGACTTATCTTCCACGCTGTCCTCTAATGTTTTTTCCTATATTTTAGTTACCTTTTGGTAAAAAGAACATTTTTGTCCTTGAAAAGACATTTTCTAGTAACGACTCACTCATTTCTCCATCTCTTCTGATTAACAGCTGATTTGGTGACCAACACTATCTTCCCCTCCCCACTGTGCACTAATTCCCATTTCTCCTTATTGAATTTCTATTAATATTTTATCATCTAGTTATCAGTGACATAAGAGCCTTCTTGGTCTCTTTCGCTTCTGACTACCCTGGTATTTTTTTGTAAACTTCAGCAAACTTCTTTATTTCTCCAATACCTCTTCTCCCAGATCATTAATGAATGTATTCAGCAGCACAAGCCCGAACAGAAATCCTTCCAACACTCCACTGATAATTCTCCTCCATTATGAAAATTAACTACTTCTTCCCTACTCTCTTCCAATACCTTTATCTACCCAAACCTGCTTGAGGAGCCTTAAATCAATTGGCATCCTATCATTCTTATACCTGTTGGCTTCCATGAAGAACCCAACTGCCTGAAGTATGACTTCTCTCTGCAAAATCTGTGTCAACTCTCCCATTATATATTTGTCTACATACTCCTTTTTTTTAAAACTACTTTTGCAAGTTAGACTCACAGGCTTTCTTTCCAGAATTCCTTATCTACAAACCTGGGGGCATTCAATCACCTTCAGTTACTCTGGTACTGAGGCCAATGCAAGCAGTAACTACATCCTGCACTTCGGCTGCTGCTGGTGAATATTGTCTAGTTCTCACTCACATTTGATTAAAGAATGTTCTCCAGCCCTACACTCATGAGGAAAAGGTTCCACTGTGAGAACCTCCTTCAGAATTCCCCATAGCAGAAGTTTCATTACAGTTTTTCAGCTTCACATTTGCCATGCTTGAGGGGTTTGCTCCTTCCCTGATTATTTTCCATAAATACAAAAAACACTTTTCATAAGTAATAAAGTTTCCTTTATTTTGCTACTTCGTTATTCTGGTTTGGGCTTTTCTGGGGGGCATGACGTACTGAAAAATGAGATGCATTTCTACAAGTATAGCATGGCATAGCACAAAGCCTCTTTGCCACCTGAAATCATTAAACTTTTCAGCTGCTCCTTTTAATAGGCTCTCATTTTTAATAAAATTTCCTTTCTTGGTATCAAATCTTACCACAACAGAGTTTATTTGCACCTTCATCCCTGCAAGGATGATGAACCTGAATATATTATAATCACAATTACACAATAGTTCTCTGACAACTGTCTTTTTAACTAGCTCCTACATATGACTAAGGACCAAATAAAGAGCTGATTATCCTTCTATTGGTCCTTTGATTTGCTCCTCCAAGAAGCAACCATTTATAGTTTTAGGTTTTCTGCCTTTGTAATGCCATTTTTGCCTTTTAGCAAATCTCTGAAGGGTAACCAAAATCTCTATTAACACTATTTCTGCCCCCTGAGTCTCTCTGATCTCCCTTGACATCCCATTGCTACTTTTATTACTGCGGTCAGATGATACCTGGCAGAATTTCTACCCTATGTATTTCCCATTTAAAACACGTCTTGACAATCCATAAAGGATTCTGCTGTACTTATTGATGCAGTTAATCTAGGGAAATATTCTAGACACATAACAGAAAGCCATTCTACCACTAATGCAACTTAGCTCTCAACACTGTATAATTTCTGCCTTGGTGTCATAGTGTCCCAACAAGTTTCCGAGTTGCCCGTTATATCAGTGTCCTTATTTAAAGCCAGATCGTCAAAGTTGCCCAGATTTATATTTACAGCTTTTGTATTTTGGCCTGACCGCCTGTTTTCATAGGCATGAATGAAACAGGGTTTTATTTATGAAGACTGCTCTTTACCTTTTCAGATGTACAGAAGCCGTAACAGTTGCTAGGCCCAGCTCTCCGCCCCAATAGCAAGTGCTGACTTCAGCTTATGTGCTCTCAAGAACTTGCCAGTCTTCCCTCAGGTGTTCAGTTTAAAATAATTCAGAAGATCTCCTCAGTGCCATCCACACAGGTCTCTTTTGGGTCACACTGAAGCCACCCCTTCTACAGAAGACTTACCTACTCCAAGAGCTCCCACAGTTTCCAATCTAATCCTACAACTAATTTCCACATTCACACAGTAAGAGATATAGGTGTATCTACTGAGACCAACTTAATTTGGGTTTGTTTAGTTTTTTTTGTTTCTTTTGGGTTTTGTTTGTTTGGTAGCATCAACAGCCACTATTATCTCACCTTGACTGAAGACTACTCTAAGAGCTCTCATATTTCAGAGTCAGCGGGCTCTCTCCAGAGAGCTCGTCAATATCTGTAAGCTTCTTCACTTTTCTTATTACAGCAATCGGGGTCTCAAATTTTTAGGGGAAGAGAATTGAACCTTCACTTTTCCGACTCTTGAAGAAGTAATATTTAAACTTAGACAGAAATATTCATTCAGAGCAAAGGAGGTTATACTTCTACTATGATTTAGTTGGCCTTTTCATACTTTATCAAAAAGAAACTGATTTATCTTGTAGGAAATTCTACGGGAAGATACTGAGGTATCAAAATCTATTCCTCTCAGATCTCCTTTCTACTCTACCTGCTTTTTTTCAGGCGCTTATTGTAAACATTACTATTGTTTGAAATATTTTGACATTTCCACTGTATCATCTTTTTCTGCTGGACCAAGCAACAACCAACTTCTCAATCCAGGAAGTGTAAAACTTCATTAGACTATTCTTCCTGTTCAAATACACTCAAAGATTTAAAAGATTCACCTATTCTTTTCAAGGTCCCAATTTAACTTGTCTGCCTCAAAAGACGACAACCTAAGAAACTTCATCCTCATAACTCCCTACCTGTTCTTTAAATTCACATTAAGGGCTGTGACAAACTAGCAAACTTTACTGTAGAAGTCAAGGTATCACCAGCTGTCTCCTTGCCTTCTCTGACAGAAGTTACTGTGCCCTTAAAAAAAAAAATTCAGACAAAGAAAACACACAAATGTGTCAGCTGTTCCAGTTTAGAGCCTAGTATCTTAACTCAAGACACACTTCCATCAGTCACTTAAGCTAAGAATAGTTTTGAAGTAGACTGGCTGAGGTTTGCGCATTAACCCTCTTCTGCCAAACCACTAGAATCAGCGCAGCAGTTCCAGGCAGTAGCATCCTACACTGTTGCCACAAGATACACCAGAGCTTGTCTATCAAAGCCCTAAGTGTTTCTGAAATTTAGTTGGTGTACTGGTAAACTGTATGAATCTCAGTGCACAAAACCCAAATTGTGCCAGATATAGCAACAAATGTATTTTGCTGTCCATTACTGCCACTGCAAACACCTAGCCAGAAGTGCCAGAGCAATGCCTGGTCTTCCAATATGCAAGACTGCAGATCTCCAGTTAAATAATTACATGCCACAATAAATGAAAAGAAAAAAAAGAAATATACTTGCCTCTTGTTTAGTTACTTTTGCTGCATCCTTGCCTTCAGCACCCTCTGGAGACTAAAAGAAAACATCACGTCAGTGTTTTTATTACAGACTTAAAAGCACCCAGGCAACAGCAAAACAAAGATTATGGTGAAGAATCTTCTTTCTATACATTGCAGCAACTTAAAGAAGCCTGGCAGATCAGTGTTAGTATTTACAAACAGCATTGTACCAAAGCCCTAGATTTTCCAAGCAAGGACATGAGGACTGAAGATCACCAGGTACACATACATGGTATCACTCAGAATCCCTTAGTGGTCCCTCTAGCCAATTAACTAAAGCATCCACAGGCTTCAGTGGGAGCTTCACCTCAGCAGCAGCTGGTGGCACAACAGTATGAACTGAGGTTTGCTCTATTAGGGCTTTTGAAATCCCTGAGAAATTTAACAAGTTTCTTCCCAAACGTGAACTTAACTAGTAATGAGATGTGATGAGACAAACCAAGAAAGCACAGCATTACTGAAATAAGCGACTTCTTTACCTCATTTACTTCTTTTGTGCCTCATACTCACTCAGCTGGAAGCTTTAACAGTAACTTTCCCTCATCTCCTCCATCAGAATAGCAAAAATCACTAAAACACCAAGACACTGACAGGAAAGCTAGGGACAAACATGGTTCTTCACAAGAACAAAGTATCAATCTGACCATTCTAATGTTTGTCTTCCGGATTTTCTGTAGAAACCTTTGTTAAACCACAGTGGAAGAAACAGATAGACAGATAGATAGACAGATAGATAGACAGATAGAGCAAGCTTCTATCTGTCCTTTACAGCTCAAGATGTATTATGTCACATTTTGGAAATGACTGGGTTTTCACTTGGAAGTGGGCAACTCATGGACAAACAGCCAGGAGTTGCAGCAGTCTCGAGAGAACTACAAGAACGGCATGTGTTTCAAAAAGGCATGTAACAGGCAGCAGAGAAGACAACTGGTTGCTGTTTTGTTTTTCAATCAGTAAAGAAGCAGGCCAGTTATCTTTTCCTTTGTAATTCCATTTCAATTCTAACCCAAACCTCCCCCCCAGATTTTTACAAAGTCTCAGAGTTACACAGTTACAGTTTGGAGCAGAGAAAAAGACCAGCCAATCCGCAGTAATTGACCACTGCCTTTTCCTGGCATTGGGCTCTAACATACTCACAGAAAGACACCCCCCACCAGAGAATAAAAAGTGGCTTTGTTACTCTGTGCTCTCCCGACAGAAAAGAAGCATGCCATGAAAGCAGCTGGTTTAAAAAAAAAAAAAAAAAGGCCAAGAACTGATCATCTAAGTAGGTAGAAAACAGCAGGAAGTTGAGCAGCAACTGCGCAGCGCAGAGCAACTCAGAATAGCAACAGAGTCAGGCATCCAAAATGGAGCCTGGCTGTTGCCCGCGCCACTGCAGCCTCACCAGCCGCCTGCAGGATTTTTTCAGGTTTGCGTTCCTAAAAGCTTTTCAGTTTGGTTACTAACGAGTTGCTACAGCTCGATGGCACGATGCCGGGAGCATCAAAAGCCGTAAGGAAAACAGAAACAAGCATTCTCCCATACAGATTTTCTCATGCCTCACAAACTTGCACTGCACCCTTGACCCGAGAGGAATCTCAAATTGCATCCTCCCTGTCCTGAACACCTATTTATGCAGAAGTTCTCTAAGATTTTATAATCTCTTCCTGGCAGTGACCAAGAGGCTCAAGATTTACAGGGGTAGGGACAGAAAGATTGCACGATTCATCTGTTTTGGGAACCAGGCTAAAAAACTCACCATAAACTAAACGAAGCTGACTGACATTCCACAATCAGGCTGTTTTACCCAGCTTCACTTTTAGGAACTGGAGAACTTTGAAACAGGGCTAAATCATCACAAGATGGCACTGCCACATGCCAACAGACTTGCAGTAACTGCCCAGGAGCAAACTCTCACCCTGCAATACCACACAGATAACACGCAGCACCCATACACTTTAGCACTAATGAAAGACAAGTCTCCTACATTTCTGACAGCCAGGGCAGCCTGATTTTAGATGCCAATATTATTGCCTGACAACACATTTTAAAAATTGCTCATGCAGCTAACCATGGGGTGGCAGGGGGAGAAGGGAATATATTAACATACTCTTAATGCAACCACAACCTGTACACCACTATGATATATTATCCAACATACTTCAATTAAGTTAGCTAATTAGCCCAGCATTCCATCTCAATTTAGAAAATCCAACAGCAATTCTGAAGTCCATAACTTTCTCCATGGAGGGACCCACACAGTAATAATCTCAGAGGCGTGAATAAGCAGCAAGGGGTTCTGACACTCTCTCATTTCCATTTCAGACCTGCTCCCTTCTCTCTGCAACCACTACAAGTCCAGGTATTGGGAGACTGTGCTCATCCTCCCAGGGCCTTGGTTCTCCAGCACACCAGCAGAGCTGCATGGGAGGCTATATCATGAATAAGGTAATCGATCCAGCTGAAAAATAGCCTGCTGCTTAAACAAATTTATAAATACTATAAACACACATACAAATTCTAAATATATAGTCTTCCCTGCTCCAGCAGAATAATTTTACTGCACAGCTGCATAAACAATTGAGCCAGTACAACAAACAAGAATGAAGTGACACAGGGCAGTTGCAAGCACTCTGGGACTCTTTAAGCTGATAGACACACCAAAAAGAAGACCTATGTCAGATACAGCTACAGTATATTTGTTAAAAGAGGAACAGAAACTTATTTTCCCCTCCAAGAGTTCTACTTCGACATTCCAGTGTGTCCCAGCTGACGTGGATCTTCATGCTAGTTTCTGCAGTACTTTCTCCTCTCCCTGGGGACCAGAGAGATTTGTACTCAAATGGATTTGAGCCAAGCAAAGCTCCCAAAGAACTTGGCATGACACAAGCAGTGACTGCATTACTATCTGGAAATCATAGGACTTTTATGTAGGCACCACTAAAACCTTAAAGTCCTTGGCCCTAACACTTCCACAGGAACCCTTCCCCCATTTCCCCTGGTATCAGACTCCTGAAGGAACTCTGGTTTCAAAGCAACAAAACATACCAGAGTAACCCATTCCCTTGGCATGTTTTTCCCCATGATGTAACACTATGGCTCACAATATTTCATATGACACCCCAGTCACATTAAAATGTACCCTGGATACTGTGTCTTATATCGTAAACTAGTCAGGAGAGGGACTGTCCACACTGCAAGTTTTGTGCAACAAAATCCAAGACCAATGCAAGCGCTGAATCACTTAAGGGCAATACTCCAGCCTCAGTAATTCTTCAGCTGCACTCCATCAAATGTCTGTATTATACTCGTAGTCCCTATAGGCCTGCTGTGCCTGATACTGTATGGATACCTAAGAGACAAGGCAGATAAAATAAAAAAGCAAATAAGGACACAGACAATAGTGATGTTTTTTCTCAATCCAGAGACACACAGAAGGAAATAAGCCGAAGGGGTAATTTTAAATATGCTTTTGACATTCAAACTAATACTAAGTTTTAGGTTCAGATGACCACATATCGTGTCACACCTCAATTAGCTCTACAGTAAGACTGACAATAAGACTGTAAATTAAGCTATAGCTAAGGTTTGTAAGATCTGTCAGAGCTGCATAACTTTTATACCATGAAATTAACCTGGAAGGCTGCATGGAAGATTCCCTGTGTCTATCCACAATCTGCCTTTTTTGTTTGTTTGTTTGCTTTTTCCCCAACCCTTTTTAAGGACAACCTAGAAAATTATTTTGAAAGGACTGGAAAAAACAAAGGAATATTAATAGATTATAGAGAACATTAAAAAAAAAACAAACAAGGGAATATTAAAATTGAGCTTGGTTGTATACACAGTTCCTGCATTCACTAGTTGTGAAGTATACATAAGAAGTGGTGTTTGCACACATTAGGACAACAGTGAGGTATCTGCAAAGCCACACCATTACAGAACCATTAAGCTGAAACCAGAAAACTAGACAACTGTTTCACGGAAACATTTAACAGAACACACAGGTAAATTTGTCTTTTTATTGCCCTTAAGGCTGGGTTACCTGGTAAAGATACACCATAGAAAAAATGAAAAGCTTCAATTTTTCTAATCAAAACTTTGCAAAATGAGAGTACAGTAACACAAAAGGAGTGAAGTTATTGATGTCTGTTTGAGAGAACCAAAGTTACATTTGAACTTGCAGTGACCATTTTCTGGATAACTATTTTGTTTGCACTTAAATGAATAGATTGTACTACTATAAAGACGTAGACTAAAAGCACAAAGAATAAAAGTACGTGAGGAGTAACAGTACAGAGGGCTGCTTATAAAATGAAATAGATCGTTCATTCTTTGAAGGATCTCATTGCTAGCTGAAACTCAATACCTTGGCCCTGACAGTAAAGAAATCACTCCTTTCATAACCATGTGAAAAAAAACCCAAAAAGCAGATGCCATTTTCATTCAGACTACCATGTTAAGAAGTTAGAAAGGCGGAAAGCCTTAACCGTCCTAGCACTTGAGTATTCTCTATATCATATTCTCCCTTCTTTGCAAGCTGTTTTGTTCAGCCACATCTCAATAGGCTGCCTGCGATGAGACTTCCCTGTAGACACTTTCCTGGCTTGCTGTTGTAGCTGCAGTTTCCACAATGTAATGCTTTGGTCACTCCTCCAACAAACTTTTTCACCAACCAAAATATAACAAAAGCTTGAAAAAAAAAAAATCATAGCAGGAAGAAAATAAGATGTATCAAGACCTAAGCCTTTTGCAAGGTTCAACTGCACTATTTTCCTCCCTTCACTTCCCTGTGAATTGAACTCTGCATTAGACTAAATTTAATTAATTCAAATTGTTTCCCTATATATGCTAGATCTTCTAATTATTCATCTTTGGAGCAGCTCTGAATTTTGTGCCAGTTCACAAATGTAATCAAAATCTTTTTTATTTATTGTTTTAGAGTAATGAAAATTACGTGTTGACTAATTCAACACCAACCAACTCCCACAACACCCTCCTAACCACTGTTTCCTCATTTAGCTCCTCCAGCACCTTACCGTTAACCTTTGTTTATAGCTAGTTCTTTGATCTCTTTTCAGAGGACAGAACAGTGCCAAGTCAATGTGCATGAACTTTGCAAGTCAAATTAGTTGTCCCTAATAAATCCTTTAAGAAATCATGTATTCTTCCTACTACGTCCCTCCATTGCTTTTTTCTACCAAGAACCTAATCCTGGAAGAGGAAAAAGAAAATAAAGTGCGTGCCACCAATTTAAAAACCAAGTAATTCTGCCAGAACCACGAGTACAGAATAAATCTGATTAAAGGCTGGATGCTTAAAATATTTATCCAAAATTATATATGCCTTTCTTCCAAAAACTCGAGGGTTTGTGGGTTTTGTATATACTGTACATACATGTACATATAGTCTTCACTGAAAAAAACCCTAAATCTGCTTATTATTTAAGTATATAATATTTTAATATTTTCTGTTAAGAAGTATTATGATGAAATATTATTCAATACATCATTTTTAGAATTTTAATCCCTCCATTTTGCATCTATTAAGAGTAGAATATTTAAATTTTATAATCCTTTTGGGGAGAATGTCAATATCACAAAGTTGTGGGGGAAAAAAAAGGTACTTAAATGCTTAAAAATAAATAACAACATTAATATGCCCTGGTATTAATAAGCAATTAGGGAAATAAAAAATTAAGGAAAACATCTCCTGAAAATAGTCTCCATTCTTGCTTAGAGATTGAAGCCAATGACTGGTTAACATAAATTGAATTTTCAAAGAATATATGAGAAAATAAAAACACAAATAGCCTAGTTATAGAGAAAATCAGTAGGTTCAAAAATGTATTTTATTAAACTCCTTAATTCTTAACAGGTAACTTCCGTGAGCTTTATGCTCTTCCAGACAAGACATGAGAGACAGAAACCAAGTTCAGCCTGGGGTATTCCTAGATATCCAAAACCAGCCAGAATAAAAGCTTTTCCAAAACTGAAAGATCCCTTCATTGTCTACTGAGGTTTTGCTATTCCCAATGAATATAATTTAAAATGCATGCACATTTGATAAGACATTTTAAATGTTTCGCAACTGGTTTGGCTTTTGTTTCTTTCTCAGCTTGTCTTCCCTGTAGTCAGTTTTTTGAATGACATCATCTGCCTATAGTAGAGTGAAGAAGAGTTTCTAAAGGCTCAGAATTAAAAAAACCCCCAGCATTATAATTTAAAATTAGCCAGACTACTCCTTTCTCAGACAGTGAAGTAATCAGCTGCATTTTGGAAAATACAGATCAGCAACAGGACCAGTGAGCACAGCGCATTTGAAATTGTCGAGTTTCCCCTGAACATCAAATGTAAGAATTCAGCAAAGTAGTAAGTAAACTCTTGTCTCAGTATCTGCTTAACCATTTTACTACCACCATGATGGATGAAATCCAATCCAATCCCTTATAATATTATTTCTCTGACCCATCAAAGCTGTTGCCAGTTCTACAAGTGACACAAAGCCAATTAACTCATCGAAGTCTACATAACAGAGCCAGTGTTTTCAAAACCTTCAAGACTAGCTTCTAAAATTTGTATCTACATAGAACTGATCAGATTTGCCAGGTAAAACTAGCACAAAGTACTTCAGAAAAAATAAATTTTTAAAAAATTATCTACTTAGAGATTAACTTTAGATACCTATTTTAGTAACAACTGATTTCTGGAAATAGGCACCCATGACAAAGGAAGATATTCTATATGCCTGAAAGAACATGTAAAAATCCTCCCTGCCTAGAGGCCATAACTGTGATAAAACCTCAACAATCTAGAGAACACTGTTGTTGTTTCAGCTAACTGGTGCCCTAAAACATCAAAACTCTGAGAAGATAATAGCAGATTCACGAATAAGAAGCAGGTAGCAACGGACGACTGGTATAATGCCTTAGATAGCCCAGCCTCTTACATCTTGGTAATAATTCCAGCTGGGGTTAACAGGAGTGTTGCTCTACTACAACACCCAGAATGCAGAGCTTCACAGATAACCTAAATGCAGTTTGAACGGGATGGGGGGGGGGGGGGGGGGGGGAGTAAAATGTCTCCAAGAGGGTGCAGGTGGGATAAGGAAAAAAGGATGCAGCAAAAATAAAGGATGTTTTCCAACTACAAATAGCATCAACATCTCAACTCTGCTGGAGAGAAACAAAACACTGCGGAGGTAAAAATGTCATTAGATACTTGATTTCCAACTATGGAAGCACTCTCTGCTGCTGTTAACTTGGGTAGCATCAGTACAAGAGAGAAAGCAAGGTGCGAAGAGCAAAAACCCCAACAGTCCAAATAAAGCCAGTGTTGATGGGAACAGATGCTTTTGTGTGTGTGTGTGCAGACAGATCCCAGCATTCTTAGGGAACACTGCATTTTACATTTGCATTTGTCACTGTTACTAAGTACACCCACTCTTTACTAGAAGAATACAGGAGCTGTATGTCCCAAGTTACAGGAGTAATTAATTGAAAATTGGTAATTACCAAAGGGCAGAAAAAAACCACCACCAAACCCAAGCCTAATGCCTCCCCCCACCCCTCCCTGGCCCACAACTGTCAAAGGACACAACTTGACCACTGAATTGTTCTGATTATTCTAATGAATTAAAGAATACTCCTCTATGCACTCTAAGTAAGGGACAATCAAAGCAAAGCTGGCTAAGGCTGCCCTCTGATTTTGCCTGGCTGCTGCTAAGAAGAGTTCTGCCCTTCCCCACCTAATAATTCGTGCCAGCAAGCCAGCTTAACTCTTTGTGCTGAGGTACCGGGAATTAGACCAGCAGACAGACCTGCCTCAAAACTATCTCACACACAATATGATATTCCAGTAGTTAAATCAGAGTAAGGACAGCAATGAGTATCTGGAATTGCTTCTTTTGGCCTGTACACGTCAGCTTGAAATATCTGTTGAACTACAGTCCAAACTGTAAAGACCCACACTGCCAATTTTGCCAACAATAAAATCAGTATAAGAGCTTCTTCTTCATGCAGCCAGTTGCTTATTACCAGCCCTACTCCCTTCTAACATGTTACCTACCACACATTCATTGTGCCACTGCGCAGCATCTCTAAATTGAATCAGTAAAACAATCCAGGATAAAAAAAAAATAATAATTCTAAAGCACGTTTCAAACCTGTCAAGTAAACAAACAGCAAGAGGACTGTGGCCTGAAATGCAAGTCCAGCACCTAAAAATACCTTTTTGGCTACTGGATCAGGGGATAAATCACTGTGCCAGTTCAGTGTAGCTAAAGAACAGAAAATAGATGGTGGCCATTATGATCCTACGAGATGCTAATTCTGAGGAGGATATAGTTTACTTAAACTCCCCACAAAACATAATATTACAATCATGTCAAGAAAAATTCAACTTCATACATTTTCTCTGAAACAACAAGGATACACCTTGGAACATACCAGGCCTATACACAGCTACTGCTTGGGCATAAATGAGCAAAGAAAGTGAAGTTTTTCAAGTACGACAGCATAAAAGCCACTTAAAACTATATAGCACATACCTGCTACATTCCATTTACACACAGAACTCGTTTTTTTTTAAAAAAAAAACTTAACCATACTAATATTCTAGAATACTAAATATTACTGTTGCCCTTGCTGGAGTGTTGAAATAACCTGCACCTCGTTAGTTTTGAACTAAGAGGCGATGGAATTAGAAAGTAGATTGTACTACTGGCTACATCTCATCAGGTATCACACGTTAATGTGCCCAAGGAGCATTAAGAATGATTTTTAATTGACAATTTACTTGAAAATTCAGTGAAAATATAAGAATTTTTAGGCTGCCCTTTCATTAACTCCAATTGTATTTCAGTGTGCTCTATGAAGAAAATTTATATACGTTGTTATCAATTGCTGATGTGTCAGATTTTTACAGACTTACACAAAACAATCAGCAACATCTTACATGTATAAATCCTCAGTCAATGAGCTTTTAATCTTCATAACTCTCAAAAATAGTCATAGCTAAAATTATATAATTAGCTCTAAGATATTTTAAAGTGTATCTTTAATATAAAATGTGGACTAATATTTGTTGCGTATTTAATATCCGTGTAAAAATAATTTATTGCAACATGCCATAGCAGCATTCCTCAAGCAGTTTTTTTCTTCAGTGTCATTCAACATGCAGTGTCATTCAATATGCAGATAAAAATTTGTGACCTTTTCTGTTTAATTCTTCTATGAAAGATGTAGATCCTTTGAGTCAGTCTGGTCAACCGAAATTTGGTACAGGCCAACTAAGCTGGGTTTAATTGCTTTAAAGGTTTAAAATTCTCAACAGTTACAAATTTAGTACAAACAGTGCAATTCCTAAAATTGCTAAGTGACAAAACATCCTTTTTCTTTGTATTAGAAGACTTGTGCAACCTTTCAATATGCTCTGGCACCTCTACTCTGTTTGCCTCGGTTGAATGTTAAGTGCATCTCTGCATAGTAATTGTTTTATTTGTCCCTGCAAAGGATGCGGAAGGTAGAAGCCCACCTGAGGGTACTGCTGGCATGTTAGGTATGAGCTTGTCAAAGTCAGGGGTACCTTAGTGAAACAAATGCAATGAAGGTCATGTTCTGCTGTTGTCTAGCCCGTTTTCCAGTTAGTGGTTTAGGATTCATCTAACAGGAAAAGTGGAAAGAGAAACTTCTTTTACAGAGCTCTGACTTCTGATCTTAGTCCTCATGTAGCAAAGGGAGAAAGGAGGAAGTAGTCAGGATGAAAAGCAGGGGGAGTTGAAGCAAAAGTCTAGAGAGAGAAGTGGGACAGGAGTGGAGACAGGGCAGCAACCAAGACATCTGGATCCGGCATTGACTCCTTTCACCTCTAGAGCAGGAAATAAAATACAAAACCTCCCTGTTTCTGTGCCCCACTGCTAACAGAACGTGTCCTGTTGCATTCTAGGATAAACTGAAGGCAGCCTCTGCTACAGACCAAGAGCGTCCAGCCCAAGTGATGAAGCAATTTCTTGGCAAGGTGTGAGTCTCCACAAAATCACTGCAGCTTCTTTCCTAGCAAGTAGCTTTAAAATGAAGATAACCTTAGCAGAAAAAACACTATGTCACATTGATGCTGGTATGTTGAATTGACATGGACTGATAAGCAGCTGAAGTATCAGACATGGAAAGGGACACAAGGTGTAGCTGAACAGCACTTGGATGTACTTCATACTGCTGCATTATGAATACAAACTCACCTGTTACTCTTCGCACAAGACCTATACCCTCATTCCAGAGATCACAGAGCGACGTAGGACCATTGAGAGCCACAGCAAACACAGCTGTCATCTGCAGGACCCTCAGCTTCATTAGTAAATTTTTGTTTTATCACATACAAATTGCTGCAACAAAATTTTACAGAACTATTGCAAATTCCTCAGTTTTTATGGACACACCATGAAGCAAGATGACAAATTTTGAGAAGTAACAACAACAAATGCACCACTCAGAATGCAGGAGGTGCTTGTTAGAGAGAACAAAAAAAATCAGGACAGACATCAACCTGACAATCCAAGAAGAAGGGACCATTTAAACAACTAGGCCATTTACTTCTGTGCCCCATTTCCCTATCAGTGGATAGGGAAACAACATTACTCTTTGAATATCCATGACACTTCAGAAATGCAAACTCAAACAGAAGGATTTCACAAAGAGAATTTAGTTTAGGTCCAGACAAAAAGTAGAATTTAACAGCCTTAGGTTAGTACACATAAGAACGTGCATATAAACCCAAGGATTAGAAAATACATTGATTAGATACCTTGTTGGCAAAACAGCTAGTAAGGCAAGAGTGCCACAAAAAGACTACTGTGTGATCACGTAACTAAATGCCCTACAACAGGACAACCCTGGAATATGGCACCTTCCAACTTCCACTAAAGAAGAAGCATTCCAAGCAAAATATTCAGAGGGTTTGTTTTCCTGTAGTAAATATAACCAATGAGTGTCTCTGACTTTAAAGAAAGTGAGTTTGCATAAGGGAACAAGAACCTGCCACAGATGTTCTCTATTACAATTTCAGAGCACTGACTGTGCTGCAGAAACTAACATTCCTGACTACAAGGCAGCAGTACATAGCCTACTGCAATGGCTAATTAGACCACAATAGTTTTTATTTGCTCTGAAACAACAGCAGTATTCAAAGATGTTTTTATATATGTATAAGACTTAAGAAGAAAAAGTTGCACCTAGTCCTCACATTTGATTCTACTGCAAGTGTTTACAAAACAACATGTGAGGTGCAGGTCGCATTGCACAAAGTCAGATGAAAGAACAAACTGGGTCAATTTGGAGTGCAACCCCAACCACCTGACAGGCTCTACAGTCAATACTGGACAAGTCACCACTTGACCTATTAATATCCCTCAGAGACAGTACACATTCTACATAAAGCCGCAAGTAGCATTTATCTTGATGATGATTGCATTACAGCTGACATATGTATGCTTATGCACATGGCTGCATGCAACCACAGGATGATTCTCCTTGTCATCAGGTACAGAATGGTTCTTTACTCTTTCATGGCTAACATCGAGACAGGGCTGTTTCAAGGTCAAGGAGTTTTTCAATATGACCCAGGAGCTAATTCCAGCAAGACAAGCCACAAAAAACCCCAGTCCAGTCCATTTCAAGGCATTCCTTACTATCAAGATCACAACAAGCATTCTAGCTTATCCTAAACTGGGATGCCATTCTTCTTGTAAAAGGCCATGTTCACACAACACGTTATTACAACAGACAAAGGGTACAGAAATCTGACAAAAGGAGTCCAGAGTTCAACCTCTTTTTCTTTTAGTGCAGTATTTGACACCATTTCAACACACAGTAAGTTTTTCCTTTTCCCCGTGACCCTCAACCAATGACTAATGATAACCCAATACTTTAGGCCACAACTCTCTAGAAAGGAGTGACAGCCTACATTTTTCTGTTCATAATATTCATAAAGAACACAAGGCCAGGGACTCAGCAACTGACCCCAGTTTACAAAGAGATTAAAAAGAAAAAAATCAGAGATGAAAAGAAAAGCTAATAAAAAGGATCCAAACTGGCTGCTAACTAAGGAATACACAAAACCAAGTACAGTTAGATTCATGCCCTTTCTGCAATATTATTTATTTGCCTACCCCCATAACTGTGAAAAATTCTCATTTTGACTTTTGATGTCTATTTCCTTATAAAACTTTGTATTAGCAGCCTTTCCATAAGTTAGAAATGTTAACAGAAGAACTGACTATTAGCTGCACGTGATGGTTCTGCCTCCATTTGGAAGCTGACTGGTGTAGTTATCCAGCTACTGCTGCACCATGAACTTGACTATTGTAGAACAGTTAAGAAAATTACACTTTTCTCAAAAAGCAAATCCATTTGTCACATGCTTTTTCTGCAATCAGTGCTTCCTCAAACCTATATTTCGTATAAAATCTTAAAATTTAAATGTTAATGCTAAGTAAATTAAAATTTACTGCACCATTAAAATTCAACTCCATTGCTCTGATCCCAAATGTAATGTTTTTATTACTTTTTTATAATCTTCCAGAAATAAGACATATTCTCATGGACTTACAACCCAAGACAGTTTCTTTTAATAAGCATTTCACAGCAGACAACAAAAAACTACATAAGTTACTTTATCCTTTAAGAAGGACAGCCTGAAACACCTATAGTGTAACAACACAGAAAGCCAAAGGAAAGAGAGTAGGAAGTTTGCAGGGTTTTGAAGGCTGTGGAGAGTTCTATGGGCACAGGATAACTGGCAGCTTTTTCCTGATGACAAAAAGCAGCACTAAAAGAGCAGAGGCACACAAGGCCTACTAGAGGGTGCAAAGACAGAGCAAGAGGAAAAACTGCCCAACATTCACTACCTTCAAGCCCAATTGTCCCAATAAAGGCAATGCACTCCATGGTTGTATCCATTTTCAGATGGACTGAACTAGGTTTTTGACTGTTAATTAAATAATTCACTAGCATACTCAACAATTTGACATTTTGTACCTTGAACAAGGAAAGGGCAAGAACTCAACACTAAGCTACCTGTAAGCCATCATCTACCTGTAACGTTACTGAAATGGATTATGATCCTCAGCCCAGACACAGTGTATGAGGAGGTCACAGGTGACGTTCAGAGAATTCCTCCAAGCACCAATTGCTTTGCCTTGGTTGACCCAGTTTAAATTAAAGGGCTCCAGTGTCAGGTCTTCCGTTACTCCATTGGCACCTGCACAAGGCGGGCAGCTCATTCTGGGCTGACTAAGATTCTCTCCCTTTGGAAATGCAGTCTCACAATCAGACCCCACCGCCAGCTCCTTCCTTTCCTAGGAGGCTTCCCACCCCGAGAGCAAAATGTAGAACCACAGAATCATAGATAGGTTTGGGGTGGAAGGGACCTTAAAACCCATCCAGTTCCAAACCCCCTGCCCTGGGCAGGGACACCTCCCACCAGACCAGGCTGGTCAAGGCTGCAGGGAGGGGGCATCCACAGCTTCCCTGGGCAACCTGTGCCAGTTGCCTCACCACCCTCACCGTGAAGAATTTCTTCCTAATGTCTAATCTAAATCTTCTCCCTTCCAATTTAAAGACACTCCCCCTTGTCCTATCACCACTGCATGCCCTTGTAAAATGTCTCTCCCCAGCTTTCTGAGAATGCTGCTATAAGGTCTTCCTGGAGCCTTCTCTTCTCCAGGCTGAACAAGCCCAACTCTCTCAGCCTGTCCTCATAGCAAAGGTGCTCCAGCCCTCTGATCATCTTCTTGGCCTCCTCTGGCCCTGTTCCAACAGTTCCGTATCCTTATGTTGGGGATTCCAAAACTGGACACAATACTGCAGGGTGGGTTTCACGAGAGTGGAGCAGAGGGGGAAAATCACTTCCTTTGACCTGCTGGCCACGCTTCTTTTGATGCAGGACATGCTTGGCCTTCTGGGCTGCGAGTGCACATTGCCGGCTCAAACAACAGTAAAAAATTTCTTCCTACTATCTAATCTAAATCCCCCCTCTTTCAGCTTAAAACTGTTACTCCTCATACTATCACTGCACTCCCTGATAAAGAGCCCCTCCCCAGCTTTCCTGTGCATCCCCTTTAAGTACTGGAAGGCTGCTATAAGATCTCCCTAGTACCTCCTGTTCTCTAGGCTGTACAAGCTCAACTTTGCCCAGCCTGTCCTCATGTAGGAGGTGCTCCAGCCCTCTGATCATCTTCGTGGCCTCCTCTGGACCCGCTCTAGCAGATCCACGTCCCTCCTGTGCTGAGGAGTCCAGAACCGGACACAATCCTCAAGGTGGAGTTCCAGGAGAGCGGTGCAGAAGGAGAAAATCACCTCCTCCCTCGACCTGCTGGCCACGCTTCTCTTTTGATGCAGCCCAGGATACGCGGGGTCCGGCCGGAGCGCCCCCGCCCCGCTCCCGCCTGCCCTGGGGCGCGGGGGCTGCGCGCACTCAGCCCCCCCTCGGCAGCCGCCCCCGGGGGAGCGCAGCCCGGCTGGGCGCCGGAGTTGGTAACATACGGGTCTGCCGCGGGAGGCGAGGAGAAGGGTGTAGTTTTGTTTTAAACATGGCTTGCCTCCTCTCTCCTCCTCCTCCCTTTTACCTCGGAGCCATCCACGGAGCGGAGAGCGGGGGTGGAAATCCGGCCGCCCCCGGGTGGGAGCTGCCCCCTCCCCACCGGAGTTTGCGAGCAGGAAACTCCTCCCGGCGGGGGCCGGGGGCGAAGCCGCAGCCGCTGCTGCAGCCGCTTCTCCCCAGAGGGAGGACGCGGGGGTGGTGGTGCCGGAGTTGTGACAGCGACTTCACCTCCCGGGGGACGGGGGCGACACCGCCCCGCCTGGCGCCAGGAAAGTAAACAGCAAGCGGGGAGGGGGCTTTGCATCAGGCAGCGAGACACCCGGGCTCGGGAGCGACCCACGGGCTCCGGCGCTGCGCGGCGGCAGGAGGGGGGCGCGTTTCACCTCACCCCCTGCCCCGCCCGGGGGAGGCAGCACCACCCGCTGCACGCCCGGGGCGCCTCACCTTTCTCTTCGGCATAATGTCCCCGCTCCACGCCGCCGAAGTAAAGCGATGAAGGAAGCTCCGGCAGAAGCGCAGATCCGCCCGGTGGTGGTGGCAGCCGCGGCGACACCGGCGTCGCTGGTGCCCGCAGCTCTGCCCGGCGCCCGCCGCGCCGCCCCCGGCGCCCCGGCAGCCCCCACCGCCAGCGCCCGCCTCGCCGCCGAGGGCGGGCACATCCCCGCAGCCCCGGCTCGTGATTGGCTGTCTCCGCCGCGCCGCGCCCCGCTCTCGGGCATTCCCGGCTTCTGATTGGCTGTCTCCGCTGCACCGCGCCCCGCACTCCGGCGGGCGCGGGCTAATCAGGGGCAGCGCGCGCGGGTCAGGGGCCGGACGTGCGTGGGGAGCGCCGGGGCTGCTGCGGGGGGGACGGGGCCAGGGGTAACCTGGAGCTCCTTCAGCGATGCGGGGTGGAATCGGGGCTCAGGGGGCATCGAGCAAGTTGAGTGCGGCGAGCAGCATCCGCTCGCAGGACCAGGGAAGGGATCATCACCCTGTGCTCAGCACTGGTGAGGCCGCACCTCGAGCGCTGTGTTCAGGTTTGGGCCCCTCTACATGGAAAACATTGAGGTGCTGGAGCGCGTGCAGAGAAAGGGAACGAAGCTCGTGAAGGGTCTGGAGAACGAGGTTTTAAGAGGAGCAGCTGAGGGAACTGGGGTTCAGCCTGGAGAAAAGGAGGCTGAGGGGAGACCTCATCACTGTCTACAACTCCCTAGAAGGAGGTTGTAGCACAGTGGGTGTTGGTCTCTTCTCCCAAGTAACAAGCAGGGTGAGAGGAAATGGCCTCAAGTTGCACCAGGGGAGGTTCAGACTAGACATCAGGAAAAATTTCTTCACCAAAAGGGCTATCAGGCACTGGCACAGCTGCCCAGGGAGGTGGTTAAGTCCCCAGCCCTGGAGATATTTAAAATACAGGTAGATGAGGTGCTCCAGGATAAGGTTTAGTAATGGGCAAGTACTGTTGGACTTGGTGATCTCAAAGGTCTTTTCCAACTAAATGATTCTTGTGAAACCCTTCCCCTCCCCCCCCCCCAAGCTCCTTATTAAACCCAATTAATTGTATTGCTCTGTAAATCCATTCATCTTCTAGTCCTTCACATGACTGATTTTTCCAATTTCCACTTAACCATGCCCTCATAAGTCCCTAGCAAGACCAGTGCTGCTGTGAGCAACACTCCATGATAGGGTGGTGTAATCAATACTTCATTGAAGTTCAAATGTCAGCAAACACCTTTTTAAAATTTTAATGAGAGAAATAAAAGCAATTGACTTATCAGCTTGAAACTAAATGATCCTCCTTGAGCACCTACAGAAGAAACAGAATTGTAACCAGAGGTTTGCCAAAGGGTTGGCCACCTGCCTTTTAGCCAAGAGCTAAATGGGTAGGATGCATGTAAAGATATGGCAGCTGTAGGCCTAGTTTGCCTCTTTACCCACAGTGATTTGAACTCGTACCTCTTGTTCTCCCATAACATTTTGACAACAAACAACAGTATCTCTGCTGTAGGACATCCTTGATTCTCCTGTTGATACTGTTTCAACAACATTGTTGAATTTATATTATTTAATTGGTACTAATAATTCACCAGGGCTGGCACCCAGCTGGGCTTGCTCCCAATTAAGTGTGTAAACCACTGAACTTAGGAGTCATGCCCACTTATTTTGCATGCAACTTTCATACATTTAAGTAGTTTATACAAAGTAGTATAGTTCCATGCAGAAAGACAGAAACACAGACTTCAGCAGGAGATGCCTGTGCTAATCAAAGACTTGGTCTAGCTTTATACAGTGTAAAGCCTAGCCTGATTAACAGCGTAGATACTGATTAACGTAGAAAGGAAATAAGTAAAGACGACTATAGCTTAACTTTTCCCTATTTGTTTTTTCACCAGCATTTTTTCCCCATGTGTCATTAATCATTTATGGCTGATGAGAGCAACCCCTAAATCTTTACCAGTGGTCTGCACATTCAGAAAAGAAACCAGAGCTAGGCCTCCATTAGTACAGGTGAATGGTATTGAGAGGAGAACTGCTCACAACTGCAGTGGTGAGTGTAACTGTGGTATTTCGTTTTATGCCAGCCAAAAATTTGGATTAAGCCCACATCAAATTCCAAAATAACTTGGGACATGCACACATTTTAAAAGTTCTAATTAGCTCTATGACTGCCTTCTTCCTTGTTCTATTAAATTCTTGTTACATCTTGTCTCTCTACTGTACATTTACAGGATAATCCAGGTTGAAAGGAAACTCAGGATGTCACAAAGTATAGCCCTCTGCTCAGAGCAGGTAGCCAAGGGTCTCATCAAGTTCTGAGTATCTCCAGAGAGATTCCATGATCTCTCCAGGCACCCTGTGCCAGGTCTTCAGTTTTTTACCTGCTAATTTTTCCCAATTCTAAAATTGCTCCACCTTCTTTCCATAGTTAGTTACTCCAGTTTCTTTAAACTTTCGGTTAGTAGAAGACAGCAGTTCTATGACAGCGGTAGAAGGTTAGGAAAAGGCAGAGCGAAAGTCCAGTAGACTTGAAGAGGTAATTTTTTCTGGCTGTACAGGAAGGGAAGAAACAATCCTGTTGACATTTCATTCATAATTAGCTAAAACTAATCAGCAGTGTGGCAGAAAAAGCAAAATTTTAGCAGCAAGAAACAGAAAAAAACTGGTGGAGCTGATAAGGCATCTGCAAATAACTTCCTCCTTCTAATGTACCAGACTCAGGTTCAATGCAAACATAAGACCTCAGGATGGAATCACTCAGGAAACCTGCTGCTCTGTAGAACAGTCTAGTCAGCCGCTTTCTTCACTCCCTCAGTAATTTCTGACTTGGTGCATAATTGTTTCTGATCGCTTTCTGTGACTGCCAGTCCTATCAGGTCTCTGGATAGTGGCAGGTTGTAAGGGAAATTCGCTGAGACGTAAGAGAGCATCACTGAGAGCATCAAGTTGGTTTTCTGCTACCCCTGTACTCAACCCTCCTGTATCTGTTACGCTCTCTGTGACCGAATTTGTTTGAACTGGCTGGCTTTCTGCTACAGCCTTCAGTCAAAAACCATGGGAATTGTCCAGTAGTTTCTTCTTTCTGCAGCTGTTGTCTTTTTCCAGCACACCTGGCCCACTAGCACTAAATGATGCCTCTTGTCTGAAAAGCCTTGCCACTAACAACAAGAACCATGTTCATCTGCAGGTTTTCAAAGGGAAAATGCAAAAATACTCCCTTCCAATATGTGATGAAAAATTATGTACCACAGATGTATGCCATGCTAGAAAAAACATATTTTGACCATATTTTTGGTTGTAATAGAGATTTGTTCATAGCTTATTTTAACTTCACAACTGTTTTTACTTATAAATAACAAGGGATACAACTGTAACACAGTAGCACTTTTCTGTAATAATACTTAGGAAGTACACAGATAAAAGTAATGTAGCCCTACATCACCTTTTATGTCCAAGGGGTGAAACTTGTAATGTGGAACCACCCAGACAAATAGCCTTGGAACTGTCAAAAGAGACATTAATATGATCAGTTCCTTATAAATGAATATGTGCTCATAGGCCAATAATTAAAAATGGTGGAGGTAAGGGACTATAGATACACAAACTAAGCAATCAACACACATCTACTTCTACTCTTCCAAACACAGACACTCTGAATTCTGGTAATTATTTTCTTATTAATTATTTTTTAATCATTATTACAATTTTTGCTTACAAGTAACAATTCTGTTCTCTAAATACCACCAGATTATTGATAACCTATGACAATTACCTTTGAAAAGAGACTCATCAAGCAGTCAGCTGGTATGAATAAAATCCCATAAACCTTTTAAAATTAATTTCAGAACAGCCTTATGATTTATCTCCAAATAAGAAAAACATTCAAGCACTTCAGATTCACTATACTGCTGTCATGATGGTGTCCAAGCTATCAAGCTTTTGGAACACATCACAATTCTTAGCTAAGCTCCTTCTACCATTGATTCATGAAGATCTCCATCACTTTGAACTAGTACATCCACATTTTAAACTTTTCCTGTACTATAAGGAACGCAACTTTCATTCAGCAGTGCTCTTCTCAAATACTGCAATGAATACAAGAGAGACGTTTAGTAGCAGGCTCATACAAGGCTCAACACCAAATGCAGAGCACCAAAACCAGGACACTAAGAACCAAGGGCCACTCCCAGCAAACTTCCCAGATACAAGCAGAGCATGATGTTCATGGTATGGAATACTTCCATTTTCCAGTTTGGGTCACCTGTCCCAGCTCTACTCCTCCCAGATTTATACACCTGCCTACTTGTAAAATATGGGAAACTGAAAGGGAGGAAAAAAAAAAATCCTTGATTTCCTAGCAACAATAAGAAACATCAGTGTATATTTTCAGCATTCTTTTCATACTAAAATCTGGAAAAATAGCAGCTGCTGGAAAGAAAATTAACTTTGTCACAGCTGAAGCCAGGACACTTTCACACCACCAAGTACTTCTTCATTGTTTGTAAGTGTTGTGGGTTAACATCAATAAGCAGCTAGGCACCATACAGCTGCTTGCTTACTCACCCCTCAACCACAGTAGGACAGGAGAAGAGGAAAGGAAGAATAAAAGCAAGAAAGCTTGTGGGTTAGGATGCAAATTGTTTAATAAACTAAAAATAAGTGGAAGAAGGGGGAAAGAAAACAAAGCGAGTGATGCAAAGGACTACCTCTTCCTAAGGACAAACGAATGCCTAGTCAAGTTTCCAAGCAAAAGATGGCCAACCTCCCTAAACACCCTCTCCCTTTTTATTGCTGAGCATGACATTATATGGCATGAGGTAGCTCTTTGGTTAGTTTGGGTCTTCTGACTGGTTCTGTGCTCTCACAGTCTATTTGAGGGACAGGAGGGAAAGCAGAGTAAGAAACAGAGAAGGCCGTGGCAGCGTAGAAACATTGTTCATGCATATTGAAGTTAGATGGGAAGCACACTACATGGTTAGCCAGCCTGTTGTCAAAATAAGGCAACCACATGCCATTCTAGTTTTCTTACTCCGTTACATAAATCCATGAGGCAATTTATGACCTATTTATACAAGTACATTGTTTTGCATGACTTGCTGAAGCAAGAGCAAAGGCCTTCTTCTGTCTCAGGTTCTGCAACATTTCCAGCTGTTATGCGTGCTAAAATACCAACATAGACACTGAATTGCTACAACTGACAATAATCTTACAATATTTTTTCTTACCCTTTTCTCAGATTCTTACCTTCTAATCTCCTTGCATACAAAACTTCAACCAAGAAAGCCTCCACCTTTTCAGATTAAGGAGTATTAAAAGTAATAAATCTTGAATTAATCTGTACGGCCAGGGGAAGAACCTTTTTGAGCTCAATTAGACAAGAATTCCAAAGAAGTGATTTTATCTTCTTAAACCTTCTCCCAAATCTTTCTACTTGCACTAGCCTTGTCTTCAGAACTCTGTCTTTAATGCTATGCCAGGCCTTTCTGAAAGCACCACAAATACATAACTGTACGCATATGTTAATACTTCCAGCATGATGTTCATATTTATCTTCCAAACGCAGAAGACTTACCTTAAATACATTCCTTTCCACTATTTATTTCCACTCTTATTCTTAGCCTGCTTAAGTATGATGTATCTAACAAATGAGAACAAAGAAATACCATGAAGCACTTTTCACATTGTTGCATATATCAAATACACAAACATAGACCTAACTTCTCTTCAGAGGGCTTTAGCAAAGGTCTTATGTGTTGCTCCACCCACCACTGAGCCAGGTGAAGCTAGATATTTCCTTCAGGTCTGTCAATATACTAATTTATGTGGCCACACCCTAGTTCGCTATTTGTCAAAGTAGCAACATAGTATTTAGAGGTATTTAATTAATCAAACCATTTAATAGACCTTAGTCTGAGAGAAATCACAGATATAGTGTAGTGTTTGGGCAAATGCTAACCTCCAGTTAATGAGGCAGTAAGCTGTAGCTGGGGGCAATAGACTTCATTTAGCAGCTGCTGGAACAGCCTATCTGACCGCAGTTGTACTGTAGTATTTGTCTTGCCTTCTACCCTTCAGACAGTTAATGGCAGTGATGCCCCATTTCATTTGTATCTTTACTAGGTTAAGGGACTCCTCCACCTCCTTGACCATAAAAACTCTCCAAAAGCTGCTGCCCTCAATTCTGCGGGGCCAGTATTTCGAACAGTCACTCCCTATTTCAGTCTGGGCAAACCAAAATGGACCTGCAAAGACCTGTCATTGGAAGTGAATGGGCCTGGCTCATTTCAACACAGACTGGGGAGCAATCAGACGAGTTACACTGGCAGAACCTGGGAGGTGGAAATCTGTGATGGGGGTGGTAGTAAGCATCTGTGGATGCTCCAAGAGTTCTTTGCTCAGCATAGCTACCGTCAGCACTAGCTTTTGTGTAAACACAAACCGATGGAGAGAGCAGGGCAGCGGTAGCAGGTACTTGATCTCACTAAGAGTCTCAATCACCCTTTGAAATTATGAAGACCACATGAATATTGGGATCTAGATTCATATCTTGCTGATATCATGGGCTTTTTTTCTGAAATACTACAGCTGATTGACAAAAACAAGGAAGAGTTTATTTTAAGCTTTCACATCAGGTTTAATTTTAAGGCAAGTTTAGGTAAGTGATAGGTCCTCAACATACAATGAGAACCTTCCCTCCCCCAAAAAACCTAACCACAAACCACTGACTTATCTCTGTTCCACCACATTAAGCCCTGCTGTAAATAGCCAGTAAGAATTTAACTGTAGGGAATATTATAAAGGGCCTAATTGGATTAGCTATTTAAAACAATTCTCTAAATGTGGTGAATACACATTTATTTACTTCAGCAAAAGGTAAGTGGCTGTATAAAGTTCATCTTAATTGCAGGTGTGATAAGTCCACTTAATCTAATGACAAAATGCTGCTTCAATACAGGAACAATAATATCTCTGAGCTTGTCATTTAATGACACTTCAAACAGCTCAAACCAATGCTCTTAATGTTCTGTTGAAATTCTGGACCAGCAAAACAAAGCAAGCACTTCTTCTGCATCCCCTATTACTACCTCTTTTCAATTTTTGCTTAGAGTTTCTCTGCAATCAATTCATCTTCTTCCAACAGGAAAGGTAGGAACTATAACTGCAGTGATCTGGCACAGAGTGTCTGAGATTACAGCAATGAGATGGCTCTCATCTCTCCTTTACATTGATGCTGCATCCGCTACTGTGTAAGAGTCTGCTGTTAGATGTTAAATATGAATCAGTATTCCGTAAGTTTGCACTAGGGATGTAGAGGCTGTTAGTTTATTAGCTATTTTGTAGCAAGGAAGTAATGTAAATAGATATTAAGTCTTTCCATCTTCCTTGTATATGTTTTTCTGGGCTAACTGTGCTTGTCCCTTTTTGTGTATATTTCTTGATAAATATGTCAATAAATAATTGATTGAGCTAACAGGAAGAAAAAGACAATGCAATGGAAACCTTGTCAAATAAGGCCTTTAAATAGCCAGTGTAATTTAAATGGGAAATCCTAAATCAACTGCTAGATAATGTAGTAAGTAAACACATTAACCAGTAAGTAAACATTAGCCAACTACAAAGTCATAAATTATGTTTGTTTCTATATCAAAGTCTAGTGATATCAGTTAACAAAGGCATAACAAAGAGTTAATAAAACTCAGGAAATAAAGGTAGTATATAATTTTATGGACTTCATAAATTACAACTTCTAAACACTTCTTTAAAGAAGTATGACCAGAGTGCTGCTTTAGAATCGTTGTTGAAAATTATGTTTTATTCCCAATTAGACCTAACCACTTAGGAGATTTTGTGGTATTGATGCTCAAAGAATATTTGAATTTTGGGAATGCACAACATAACTATTATTGGAAGACTGTTTGGTCCTGTACAGTAAACAGTACACAGTCATTGTACTGAAAAAGCATTTGTTGGAGACATTTTCTTACTATTTAAAAAGTACCTCAAATCCTGCATATGCACACAGGCAGGATGTTTATGATGTATTCTACTAAGATACCTTTATAAAAATTTTGATGTGTTAGATATGGCTGTATTTACAAATCTCTTTTTTTCTTTACAGCATTCTTGCACTCATTCATGTTTTTCATCACATGCAGAACTTTTTTCCCCGAATTAATCTTGTAATTATGCCCTTTAGTAAAAACAAATTGGCTCCTGATGCCCTAAGCTAAATGAAGCCAAACAAAAATAAAACAACCACCCAAGCTCACAGAACTTTACATCATGCATCCTCTTCAAAGTGTGGAGATATCATTGGTGGGATTTCCTCAAGGTTTGCTCTCAGCTATCTGCTGCCACTGAAAACAATGAAACCATTGTCTTTGATAGAAGCAAAGTTAAGCCAAAGCTGAATGCTTCTACCAACCCTTTCCCTGTCAACTGCAAAGACAAATACCATTTGAAAATATGTATTATACTTAAAATGTTTATAAGCCTGTATGACTAACTCTGTAAACTCCCTATCACAAATTAAAAAGAAACCAGTCTTCCTGAAAATTCACATTGCTGCTTCTAATCCCCAAATGATAATTAGCTATTGCACGCATTGTTGTCTTAGGGGAACACATACAGCTGGGTGAACAGTGGAAGTCAGCAACTACAGTAACAAGTGTTTTCGGTGTGAAGCTGAAGGCATCCCACAGTTGCAAATTTAGACATTTGGATTTTAAACAGTGGAGAACTTTAGTGAGAAGAGGATTAGCTGAAGGTGGCTGAAGATTGCATTTTGTTTGGTTGGTTTAACAAGCAGGTGTCCATAGCTGAGGCTGTGTACCTCGTATGGCCTTTACTGAACAGCAATGCCAAAGCCAGAGTGTTCTAACTGAAATTTCTGAGGTGTGCTCCATATATCAAACATACTGCCACTTTCTAGAGTAATTTTTTTTTTTTCAGTATGGTGGTGGTGGTGAAGCCTTAAGAGATGCTTCTGGCATGCTCTAGTAGGTGAAGCAATCACCCCTGTGGGGATCAGCATTGTACGTACAAATAGAGCATCTCCTGGGTTTAATTTTCTTCAACCTAATTGCCAGCAGACTTTGTGATGGTTGTTTTTGAGGGTTCACGGTACTATATCCAACAGTGACATTTAAGTATTAAAAGAAGTTCGTAAGCTGAGCCTCGATGTACCTATTAAGTGAATTTCTTCTTAACTGCTGGGAGAAGAAACCAAGGCTGCTGAAGCACAATAGGCTAATGTACTCTGAAAGCACTTCCACTTTGTATGTTGTAAAGCTGAACTGCCCTCAGTGTTTTGTTACAGGATCTCTAGGTGACAGAGACACACAGAGACTTGGCTTTGAAGCAGAGGTGAGGTGAGGTGGTTCTACTATGCCAAGTACCATTTATGTTAAAATCTTTCCTTAAATTAAGAAGTAAACTCAGTTTTATATTTATACCTATAATTATATATACACATATATACGTAAAATGTCTAAATAGGCATGGAATATCCCATGTAGTAGAAAATATAAGACAATATACGTTGCCTCATATACTATATGTTGTAATATGTTACTCTAATATATGTTGCATATGAGATGTTATAGTTTATATATGGCAGATATGTATTAAAAAGTTATTGTTGATTTAAGCTTTCTCTAGCTTTTTCACTGGAAGTTTATCTCAGTCCTTAGAGAGGAAATGAATGGGACCATATCTTCAAGCCCACCCCTGCAGCTTTATGCATATGCTGTTCATCTGCTTCTTTCTTTCCCATTAAAGACTTTATCTAAAACTACGTATGCAGCTGGATTATGAGAAAGAAATTTGCTAGAATTGCTGTTACCTTGTAATTAATATGTAAAATCTTTAGTAATATCCTCTGGTTGCGGAACCAGTGTGCCTGAGTGGTGTTGTAACACACAGCATGTGCTTCACGCTTCAGCATGAATCAGCCAGCTTCAGTTGGCTCTGGTTGGTAGCCCTCTGTAACACCCTTCATTATGTATTGACATGCTTTCCACCGCTGACTGAAAACATTGCCAGGTTTGGCCATCACCCTATGAGACCCAGAGTGGAGACGTCTATGAAGAACAAAATCTTATCCTTACTGCAACTAAGGAAAAAAAACCCCACCCAAAACCTTTAGTTGAATTACTTAGGGTCAAAATTTCAAAACATAAGATACAAAGTGATCTTCCTGTTTTCTCTGGAGAAGATTGTTACAGTGTGGAGTTCAGATATATTCATAGGACATATCAAGACATGAAAAGACCTGGAGTAGTTGCCCTTGAAATGATACATATCAAGATCAACACAATACAACTACCATAATGAGAAATCAGTGTCTTTCTTGGACGTTTGCATCTATGTTTAAAAGTGAACACTGCAACACTGAAAGTTGCAAACCCTTCAGTCTCATGCAAGATTTATGAAATTTCTGTATAGAGTTAGCTCTGGTCTCTACACTGTGTGGTCAGAGGAAGGCAGCGCTAAGAGAGCATTTACAATCAGCACAGTCCTAAGGTACTGGCTTCCCTATCCCTAGCTAATGCTGACTGTAATTCCAGCCCTGCTCTGGAATGGAGGCATTCAACATTATAAGAAGGATCTCTCCTCAGGCCATGTGGCAGCAATGTCTTTTCAAGAATAGGAGCAGACCCACAAACTTGACATCCGTGGTCATTTGGCTAGGATTTATAGACATCTGCTGCCAGCTGGAGCTGAAACTGCCAATAATTTATCAGCACCAGAGGAATGAAAAAAGTCTTTTGAGTTCCACCCATTGGAAAAGAGGATGTGATCCTTGGCTCCTCAGCCTTAGGGCTCTTACCCAGGAGGGGGGAGATCTAGTTTTGTAGGTTTTGCTCCAAGAAATGTTCGTGGATTTTCTTCACTGGCTGTTTCTTATAAAACACAGAAACTGTCAAAGCAGAACTTGGATCCCAGATGTTTTTCTAAGGCTAACCAGTCTTCCTGTGTATATTTCCTCTTTCTTCTCAGGGAGACACAGGAATATCTTAGGTTTGATACCTCAGCTGGTGCAGGTGGGAGATAGTTGCTGAGATGCTTGGCATACACCTGTGGAAAGGAGCTGAGAGGTTTCTAGAGGTATGTCCAGAATGAGCTGAAGCTTTCAGATTCTCATTTTGAGCTTTCTTTTAGGCTCCAGGTTTGGAGCCTGGAATCATCTCTGGTGTTCGGGGCTTGTTTGGTTTTTTGTTTGTGTTTTTTTTTTTATTTTTTTTTAATGTGTGTATCAGTATTTGGATTGATGGACACCAGCTGGATGGACATAATATGGATGAAATGGTAGAGAACGGAAGAATGAGACAAACACAATCTCACAGCTGAAAACTGAAGCCAGCAAAATACCAATGAAGATTAGCTCACTTATGGAGCAGGTAACTGAATAAGTCCTCTGGTTTCAAAATTAATAATAGAAGTTTGCCAGAAATTATGTATAGCCCCATGCTGAATTGCTAGCTTGGGGAACAAGAACTGCAAGATGAATTTCCATGGCTCAGTACTATTATTAGTTTAGACTTTCATGGTCAATGCTCTGCTGCAAGTCTAAGACCTATGTACTTTTCAGTGGAGACGCAACTTGCTTATTCTGATGGTGCCTGGAATTGTATTTCTAGTCTCTTCTGGTTTTCACTGCACAGTTGTGAGCTTTTACTCTGGATAGGCATGAGTCAGCTCCAAACCATAAACAGTGTAGCCATGGTTAGTAAGCCTGAGCTACTAAGCCTTTGCTGATCGCGTGGGCACAACAAGTTGTGTGTGCTTGGAGCACAACCAAAGCAAGCTCACATCTGCTTATAAAAAAAATTGTAAACATATCTCCTCTGTTCTTTTCCTGCTTTTTCCCCGCCCTTTCCCTCTTCCTTTTTCTTCCTCTCTGTCCCACCCACACACATCCACTAGAGCATTCACAGGAACTCCACCTATCTAAGCCCTCCACCCAGATAGTTCAAATTCCTGAGTGGGATCTCACAGGGCACGCATTTGTTTAGAGTGGTAACAAGTGGCTGTGTTTTGGTATGAGGCCCCTTGCACAGTTCCTTACAATGAACTAGAACAAAGAGCAGTTGTTACATTCATCCATTTCAACAAGGTTTTACTCAACCCTAATAAGTGTTCATTTTTGCCTGCTACAGCTGACTGAACCCAGAAAACGGTACTATAAATCATGGTGGGGGAAGCCACTATGCTGAGTTCCAAATACTTTTTGAGGAGTTCCTGTTTCAGAGGGAACAGACTCACCATAAGTTTCACTAGATCCACTATGGCAGGATGTCAGTGTTCTGCAGCTCACAACACAGGCTCTGGCTGCAGAAATGTCAATAGCAGCCCTGGTTTGTTGTTGGTAGTGGCAGCTGATTACATATGGCTTTTGAGTGACTTTTCATGGCTATGAGATTCAGGTTTCTATGGGGTTTTCTCACGCACAGGATAAGAACCAGGGTACTCTTTCCCTAAATTTTCTTTTAATCTACCTTTTCTTCTGCTACCTAGATACTAATTATGTTATACATCATCTGCCATTTTTCTGGCACAAGCAGCATGTTGGCACAAGTCAGTGGAAATTCAACATTCATTAAGGTTAGACTGTTTTTTCTGTGTATCTCCTATGTCTTTTTATGAGATGATCTCTTATGTCTTCTTATGAGATGATCACTCACAAGAATGAGACTAGCACTTCACTTAATTTTATAACAGGAAGCCCTCCATGTTAGACAACAAAGCTATGTAAGATGCGTCTTGGCTATCATTGCCTTGATGCCTGGGATTTAGGTTTTTTGACATCTGGGGATTTTTACCAGAACATTTTAAAAACGTCAGCAATATTAGCCACCTATATGCTTGTGTGAGGTCTATGTTCTTAAAGAAACAGTACTTTTTGACAGAGCAACTATAAAAAATCCTGAGAAGTAAAAGTATCATGACAGAACACATCTCTTTATCTTTTTTACATGTATAATCCTTACATGAAATTACTGATGGGTGACTACTAGATCTGGTCCGCCTTCTAGCTTGAAAGCTTGTTTTTCAGGGAAAGCTGCCTTCTGGCAAATTAAAGGAAATGGAATTTCTTGGGATTTCATTTCCCCTGCATAGGAGAAATTGTTATAAAAGAAAGGAAGCTTGCATATTCCTGTGAATTTTTCTTCTATGTTTGTGTGTGATATTTTTATCCTGGCAGCAAAACTCAAACACATTAGGGGCAGATGCTAGCATTTTCTTTTCTTCTGTTGTCTACATCTCAAGAAAACATCAGGCAGATAGATAAATATGGCCTCTGTCACTTATTTCTGCTACCTGCTGGATGCCACAGGTCCTGTAGGTTCCTACACATGCTCTATATCTTGGTTAAATGTGGGAGGACTATTATTGTCACTCTTCTACTTGGAAGATACTTACATAGCTCCACCATTGCACCATATTCATAAGCTTAAACATATATATCTTCCATTAATCCGTTGCAGTCAGACAAGCACTAGTATTCCCATTTAAAAAAAAAAAAAAGGAACAGAGAAAGAAAGTGTAAATTACTTGCCCAACATTACCTATACTCATGGTTAAGCAAAATCACATTTGATCCGTGCCAGATCAAGGCTAGATTTGTTTCACAAGCCAAAATAGTGCATTAATTTGTTTAACAAGCTCCAAATAGTGCTTTAACCCTTTCATCTATAGATCAGTACCTTGTTATGGTGGAATGAAGTATTATATAGTACCTAAAATAAGTACAGATTTCTCTTATCTGCCAAGTAGATATATTTATATACATTTCACAGTATTTAGGCTAAATGGAACAGTCAGGGATAATAGACGGAGTGCAGAGCTCCTCACTTTCAAAACAGGTTTTGGGGCTTAGAAAGGTCAGTCAAAAAAGCCCATCAAGTCCCACATGATCTTACCTGCTTGAGAAGGTGAGAATTCCATTCCTATATGTTCTGCAAGCTAATTTCCCATTCCTGTTTAATATCGTAAACCTCCACAGCCTGCACTCTAGGGTATGCTATGGTGTGAAGATAGAGAATCCAATTAATTGTGTTATACCTCACACTCAGCTTTCAGTAAGCAATTATTAGACAAAACCTGGTAGAGGCCCTTATTTGATTTAGGAGGCTTGTGTGTCTTGGCATTCATCAGGATTTACTGATGCTGATAAATTGCTCTTCTCTGTCATGGATCTAAATAGATACATCAAGTTTGTCCAAGGCTCCTTGCCGAGCCTTGATCTAAATGGTTTTTCATCTTGGAGTATGGAGCAGTTGTTCTTTTATCTTGAACTGCGATATGGAGGTCAGATGTAATGAAACTGGCATTTGTCTAATTACAAATTCCGTTATTATTTTCTCCCCTCAAACGGCTGGGTGTAAATCCACACGAATCTGTTTCAGTAAATCTCGCTTCAGCTAGCATAGTAAGATAAATTAAAAGGAATACGAGGCAAGTATGTCCTAGGATGTCTTTACGTGCAATATCTAAGAAAGCCTAGCATGCAATCTGCAGATATGGTGTTGCTAGATCCAGTACAACAGAATTGGAAGAGATGGGTTGGGAAAATATTCTCTATGAAGACTCTGGGATGTTTAATCCTTTTCTACTGGTGTAATCTGCTCTTTGAAAAGTGGTTGGAGGAATAACATGCAGACAGGTTAATAGTAGAGTATGCATACGGACTCCTGATAGTATAGCATGAACTGATTGTACTAAGTTGGGTTTAGTTAAATGTCACTTAGACCCCGGGACACTTCTGCTATATTTTGAGCCAAAGGAAAACCAAAGAAAGAGGAAAAATATTATAAATTAATTTTTTGTTTCTTCCTTGCAGCCTCCTGTGCTCTTAACTGGGAGCCTTGTAAAGTAATTGCTTTTCAGACTAGTTCTTGAGATAACAGCCACAATGGGCAGGAGTTTGCTCTTTCTTACACATGTAATGAACTGGAATTACTTGAGGTTTTTTCCTCCTAAATTCATTCTATGTTCTTGTGAGTCACTATATGACTTGACAGGTGAATTTAATGCATCTGGTTGTTAAGTTCCCTAGCTGCAAAATGTTCAAAGATCCCTTAGTGGCAAATACCATGTGATGTCTGCAGAATTGCTGCACATATATGTTAAATAGCTTCTGAGTTTTGTTTGTTAATGCCAGGTTATTCAGGCTAGACTCTTTTTTGTTAAACCAAATATAAAATCTAATCTGTTTTGCCCACTTCTATCTCATGTAATTTTCAAGTTTGTGACAGTTTCATACCAAAAGCTGCAGAAAAGGACAATTATGAACTTTCAAATTTCAAAGAACTGCCTTGTACAACTATGTTCATCCCCTGACTATCTTTTTTATGTAATGGTTTTTAAATGCTCACCACAATAATGAAATTATTCCTCATCAATGTAGCCGAGTGTTTATAAAAAGAAAGTCTGTTTTTCCAAAAATAGCACTTGCTATCCACTGTTTGCTACCTAACTGCTTTAGAAGTTTAGTGTCTGATCAATAAGTAGAAAACATGTGAAGAGTTACCCATCGCAAGTGAAAAACAGAGAATAGCTGAGCTTATAATATCATGGAAAAATCGAGACCCAGCTTTGATGAGAAAGAAAATCCTGTAGCATTTTAAAATAAGTACCCTCTAGAAATGTTGCAAACCTAAATACTGTCATGAATGTTGCTCAAATACTCACAAAAACAAGAAGGGCTTAAATTGCTGAAATGGAATTACCTGGAAAATGCCCTGACTGTACAGCTCAATAGTTTATGAGCAACTTCCCTGATGCAGAACTTCCTATTCCTGATATAAAAGTGGTAGTTTTTCGTTCTATTGCTGCACGTCACCTTCAAGAGGAAATTCACCTCCACCTCACTAGGCTATCACCTCAGCTAAGTGTGTGGAAATCAGCTAACCTTTTGGCACTGAGTATCTGTATATCACCTTAAGCTTTCTTATGTCAAAATGTCAGTAGAACTAGATATTTTTATACTGCTTAATATCAGTATTATTGTTCTTTTATATGTCAGCCTGAAGATATAATAGTATCATAAAGTGGTCCAGATGTCAAGGCGTTTCATTATTGCATAATAGTCATTACAGTTTGCTCTGCTCTGCTTAGCCTTACTGTAAAAGTTGACATATTTCTTTAGAAATGCCTTTTTACTTCAGATATGTGATTAACATAACAACACACCAGGACATACATTTAGAGAAAAGGTGTGTTGGTCCTAACAATTGAATAACCAAACAAAAGCAAATACCAAATTGCATTATTTGTTGTTAGAATAATATTTTCAGAGGTAATTTTTTGTGTGAACAATCAGAGGAAAAGCTATTCCTGTCTTGAAGAAACACATGGTAAATATCTAATCTTTTATTGTCTGCTTAACTAATAATTTAAGAAAAGCAAGGTTAATCAGTATGACACAGTGTAAAGAAAGCAAGCAATTGTGTGCCTTTTTTATGGCCATACAAATTTAAGTGAACCATATGGTTTTAGACAAATACATGTATGTTTACTACCACATCATTGTGTAACAAGTGAGTATCTTCAGTAGATAACCTTGTTTGAGCATAGACCAGCTTATATGCACCACATGATGTAGAGGTCTCCAAAAATTATAGTTTTCTGTACAAAACCTAATATATAATTTGAGGCAGCACTTCATTTTGAGCATTGTCTGTTGTACTTAATATGTAAGACTATTGAGGCATAATATTAATTATTATCTAGCAAGTGAATCTCACTACTATTAATTATCAGTGAACTAAAATCTACGTTTCATAATTATTGTGAAAAATGTCTGCAATGAGAACATGCCACACTGTGTCATATCAAAGGTCCCAGAAACCCAGTATCCTGTCTCCAGCAGTGGTAGTAGGAAGCAAGGAGAATCCACAAGCTCATTAGCACTGAAATGGGTGCAATAGTTTGTTTCAGAAACAACTGGTTGAAGCACAGCAGAAGTTTAATTCATCTCCATTAGCAGTTTTCTCCAGTGTAGATGCCTACATCTGAGCTGAATGTCTAGCCTCCCTATTACAAATTAGTCACTGGAAGGACTTAGAATTACTCATTTCTGTTTTGCAGCCTCAAAATATCTGCTTCTTCTCAGGGACTGCAAGAGGAACCTGCAGTGATTATCTTAGGCACAGATACTTACACGACTACCTCCACAGGACCTTATGTTTTAAAACACTCAAATATTTATACATGCTGGTAGGACAGAAAGCCGCGGGCACTGCATTCATCTTCTCTGCAAAAAAAACATAAGGGATCTGCCTCAGGTAAAACAACTTTGTTAAAACTCATTCATCTGGATGTGTAAACCATAGCCAAAACTAACACAGCTCATAGTGTTTTAGACAAAGGGAATTCACCAAGGAACTTGTTGATGTCTCATGAAGAATGGTGATGAAATGGTAGGTGATCTATACTCACATTGAGGATTTTAAATGGGCAAACTTTGATAAGGTGGGAAAACTATATAATGAAGCGAGCAGGACTGAAATGATCAGGGAAGGGAATGCTTCAACTGGATTTTCCTGAAGTCAAAAGTGCAAAAATTAGTATGGAATTTTCATCTAGAAACTGGTATGAAAAAGTTCAAAATCAAGCTGGACAATTCACCACCACAAAAGGCTACTAGAAGTAAGTAGATACCCTTAGAGAAATATAAAAAGAGACTGAAGAGTTTTATGGAGGGCAAAAGTTATAGAGCTAAATTAAGAATTGCTTAAAGTTATAATGAATTAGGTTTTGTAAAGGTAATTAAAATAGTAGATTTCAGTTTTAGTTGTATAAACAAAGAGAGAACTAGAAAAGAAGAAGATGGGGTCATATGTAGCAAAGTTGAACTTGCTTTTTTGCCAGTATGTCTGGGATAAAGGGAACAAAATCTGTTTTGCGTTCAACAAAAGTAGATTATATGATAATAACACAATACTCTTTTTATCTTAAAAATATTTATCTATGTTATCTTTCCCTTGAAATGCAATCACTTTAATCAGCTTGGATGTTGCTTACTTGCTTTCTATTCCACACTGAGAATCATCAGTTTATGAGGAGAAGAGTGTATATGAGAACTGAAAAGAGGATAATTAGAACACAGATGACAGGATTTTGTGCTGAAACACAGTCATAATACTAGAGGGAAGTATGTAGCAAAATTTCTCCAGGAACAGTTTTATCTTGATCTCTATTTTGATATTTTCAGGGAGTATATGCTGTCATGGGAAAACGTGCACATCCTTATGAAATCTGATGATGATGCAAAATAGAGAGGCAACATTAACATAAAAAATGATTTGAATATTGAGAGTATAAAACAGGATCAGAGGGTATAAAAGATAAGAGAGAAGAGTTTGAGGGTGGAATGGCAGTTATCAATGCCAAATGCAGAGCAATAGACTTAGGAACAAAGAAGAATCCCTGCTTGTTTTTAGCTGACCACTATGTGGTGCCAATATGATATCATCATGGAAGAGGCAAATGTGATTCCAGGACATGTCAGGAAGTGTCAGAACCATATGCAGATCTCTCCCTGGCCTCTCTTTTGGATGGACCACCATTCTCTGGTGCAGTTCTGGTGATCATTTGTTCCATGCAGAGACAGATGGCTTCTAACTGCCAGGTTTTTCTTCTTTGGGCCTTCACGTTCCTGTAACACTAGCCTAGAAGGCTTAAGACACCTTTAAACTCCACTGGGCTGATGCCAGGCCCCAAAACAAATAGTTTTACCATCATGCTATAAAACCAGCACTCTGGTGGGCTCCATCCAATCCTTAACGTTCACTTTGAACTGAAACCTGCTCCCACCATTCCCACACACAGAGTTGTTGTTGTTGTTGTTGTTTAGACCCACAGGGTCCCTGCCCCCTCCCCAGGGAGACGCAGATCAAGTACTGTGCAGTGTACATGAGGAGTCTGTGTTTGAGAAGGTTTCATTTTGTACACTGGGAATGCTGTCTGTCTGCGCCACAGGATCTGAAGGTCATCTGGGAGGAAGTCTGTGGATACAGGCATTGACACAAACTGCCTGTAGACATTCAGGGCTAGCATCTACTTTCTTCCTACAGGCTTTCTCTGGAACACACCAATTATTTTCCTGATCTTTGTGATGCAAACTTTCAAAGCAGCTATTGCATCTGCTATGGGGAAATCCTCCTTTTTCCTTTGGGTATCCTAGGAAAACTGGACAGCTGCTAAAATCTCAGTTTAATGATTCATTGCCACTTTGCCGATCTAAAGAAATGTCTCGCTAAATAAGAGAGGTATGGGACCAATACCTCTTAGCCACTTATTTCATCATTATAGGTATGACAAAAGAGAGACAACGTATCAATTCCAAATGTAAAACAGATGTCAGAATTGCAAATGTTCATGGAAACAAAAAAGGACTGCTGGTACCAAGATCAACATTCAAAAGCAAAAAGAAATGTCTCCTCTACAGTCAGTGTTTTGTAGACACACTGAGTACCTCTCTCTGGTAAACACATAGAGACTGGGTATGAGCTTTAGCACTAGGTTTCATGGCTGTCCTATTAAAATTTTAAGGAACCTAAGCAGCTCCGCCATGAGGAGGAAGTCCTTGCATGGATATATAATTATTTAATTGTCAGCTTATCCCTGGCTCTGCATTTGACCACTCTAAATTATTCTCTGCAAGATAAAAACCCAGACACAATTTTGGGAGTAGCTCAATCCAGAAATCAATTCTAGCAGGCAGTTAGAAAGAGGCTATCAGGTTCAACTCCCCACACAATCCTCCAGCAAAGTTTCCTAATAGAATTTGTACCCTTTTGCTTCCCAGAAAACACGAACTCTCCAGTTTCAGACTCCAGTGATATGACAGTAACGAGCTGCCACACAGTCCTGAACTTATTTCAGAGAACTTTTTAATTAAAAAAAAAAGACACAAGGTGAGAGTTATGTCTTAGGAACTTGGGAGGACAATACACAGGATCCAGAAGAAACTCGGTGCCAAGTACACTGTAGTATAGTTGTGGTTGGTTCCTCTGAAGGGGACTAGCCCTAAGCAGTGGGGGCTTTTGCTAATCCATGCCATCTGGCCTCAGGGTCAAGCATAGGCATGCCCATCTCTTCACTGATTCTATCTCCTTGTCTGCCCTTCTCTCATATTATGTTCCACAGTGGAAACCCCCTCCTAGTGCAGCATCCTAACCTCTACAGCCAATATTGTTTCTTTATAAGTTTCTTGGGAATCTATTCAGATTCAGTCATCGTGCCTCCAAGCTTCCTTGCACTCAGTTAGTCAAGAGGGAATTTTCATCCTGTTGATTTAAGCATAGACTCACTTTTTCAAGGGTGAAAATATCACATTGCCAGAGCAGGTGTTAGCTGTATTTGATGGACCTTGACTTTGTATGGAGTGAAACACTTCCCTCTGTCGTGACTCTGTGTGTATATTTCAGTGTGAAGCGTCTCTGTCTACTGAGCTGCTATTTTATATCAACCTGTAAATAGGAAAATGTACTTCTTACAAATGTTTGCATGACTTTAGCACACTCCATTCATTTTAGATTGTTGGCAAACACAAGAAAATACGGTAATATTTGGATGAAAATGAGTTTGAGGTTCTCCTTTTCTATGAGAAGAGACAAAAAGGTTTAGCTTGGGTAGCTTGACAAAATGAGAAATGGGACAAATAGAGCTGTAGGATAGTTCAGATTGGAAGGGGTCTCTGGGGTTCATCTAGTTCAACTTCTTTCTCAAATCCAGACCAAAATTCAAAATTAGTTTAGGTTGGTCAGGTCTTTGTCCAATTGAATTTGGAGTATCTCCAGGGACTGAGATTCCACAGCCACTCTAGGCACCTGGTCCAGGGCTTGGCCATTCTCCTGTAAATTATTTTTATTGTTTTATCCAGTCAGAATTTCTTTGCAGAAATTTCTGCCTGTTGCCTCTGATCTTTTTTTCTGACTTCCTTGAAGAAGTATCTAATTCTATCCTCTCTGTAAGTCCATAGTAGTCTCCTAAGCCATTTTTTCTGCTTAACGAACCCATGTCTCCAAGCCTATTCTTATATATATGTTCTTCATGTTGAACTTGAAGATACAGGATGCTACTTTCTCTCTTCTGTTTTGATTTTTGTAAAATCAGTTTTGGCATTTTTGGCTAGGACAAATTTTTCCAAGGCTATTTTCACTGGTTCCTGCCTGCAGTGACCTCATCACTGTGGACAGGAGAGGTCTGAAAATTTAGGGAATGTCTGTGAAATCATTATTTGGAATAAGGGTCTTCTATTTTAGCTGCAATTAATTCTACCCAAACACATGTAAGAGTCTTCCAATTTGTGGCATTCAGAGATCAATTTTATAAAAAAAAAAGGTTTCTAAAATAAAGCTGGATGCATTCAGATCTCACTTTCAAGATTCCTCTGTAGAAACATAAGAAATGTACATTACAAAAAAAAGAAAAAATGACCACTGTCACATCTCAGTTCGGTTCTAGAAACTGATGCCTCACAGAATTGAGCAATGCTGTACACATAAACCAGAGAAGAGGAAAAAAATATTTCCTCCTAGTCCTGTTGCAGTTGTTATTCTTCTCACACCAGTAGTTATGAAAGGAAAAGAGAGATATTAAAACTGTCATGGCTCTCTAAGACCCTCACATCTGGGGTCCAGAATGAGCCATGTGCAGCCCATCATAAGACAGACTATGAGGAAAGAATTATTACATTTCTTGCATTAATTCTATAGTCTGGAAAAAGTATGTGAAATGGAGGCCAGGGATTAAAATTCAAAAGCTTTTGCTGAAATGGAAAGATACAGGCAGAAAGAGTTCACTGCAATGGATTTCTAGCTCTTGGCTGCTGTTATTTTCCTTTCTTGGGAAGCTCAGCCTTTGCGAAGCAAAGAGTTAATGCAATGCTCTGTGTTACTGTGTTGAACATCTTCTAGCAGCACATTCAGTTTGACATTAAAAGGAAAATAATTCAGCTAGTGAGCTATAGAATGCTGCTGCCTGCTCTAAAATTGCAGCTATGCTTACTGTGTTCTCTTGATGTTAGTGATCAGATCATAGAGACTCTACTTTTGTTTACAAATAATTTCTTTTTGAACTAACAGCATCAGTGCTGCTTATGCTTTTGGGCTGACTGCAAAACATGTCTCTCTTCTATGCTTGAGCTAATCAGATAGAAATGAACCTTGATGGGCAAGTTCCCTTAAGGTGATCAGTGTAATGGACCCCTGTCAGCAGCATGGATTTCAGGAGCATTTTTTATGCATCTAACAATCTGCTGATATGGATCAAATTGTACAGTTAGGTAGGATCTATGATTTTTAGGGACTCAGACATTGTCAGTAGGAAAAGATATTTCCCTTTTTAGGCAAAAAGTATTCTAGCATGTTCTGAATGAAAGCCCATTGAACCAGCTTGCTGACATCTCTTAATGACTTTCCTGCTTCTTTTTATTCCCACCATGAATACTTTTCTTCCTAAAGAAAAAAATGGATGATATTATTTTCTAGCAGATACTTGCTTTATATTGGGGAGAGAAACATTAATTACACAATACAACCCCAGTATTTGAAAACCTGTGACCTGAAATTCTCCCTCTAACAAGCTATTTCTTCCACTATTACATTCCACTTTTGTATTGATTTGCAATTAGCTGCAATCCTTGTTGTTGCCTAACTGATTTAGACAATTAGGACTTCATTGCAGAACGATGATGCCTGAGCAGTCTATAACATGTTAAAGTGTTCTTTCTAGAGCTGCATTAATAAAAGAAACATGAACTTGCAGTTTTAGTTTCATGGCACTGTTATATTGTGCGTACTCTCATGTTATATTGCATTAACTGATTTAGGAAAGTTCAAAAAAACCCATCTTATGAACTAAGTTACGGAATAAATACATAGGCTTATTCAGAAAGACAAGATGAACTCCCAAAACTTAATTATATTTTCATAGCTTGTTCAGCTTAAGCAGCAATTTGGGTTCAATGGGACTTTAATTTATTCCTGAATTGTTTGTTCATCGTTTGATATTAGATTGCCTAGTAGTACATAATTCTCTGCTGTTTTCAAGACGTGAGGTTACAGTTCAACTTGTACTGAATGAAAAGGCTGTATCAGGTGTATGTTCTCTTGTCACTAGAACCAAAAAGAGGATGAAGAAGTCCACAACACAACCAGCCATGCCAGGCAGTAAGAGGGTAAACCGTCTTCCCTCTGTTCTTAGGAGCAGTGCCTTTTTCTAGCACTGTACCTACATTTTAAATCATGGTAATTCTTTTATTCATTATTTCCATTCAAGTTCCTGTTCCTGGCTGCTTCCTCATTACTGTTTTGTATTCTTGACTTCTTATGTTAAAGGATTCCTGAAGAAAAGGCAGGAATAGAAACACACCACTTAAATTCAGCAGTGACTGAGGCAGCCTACTAGACACTCATTAATTATAATAATTAAGGAAACCATTAAGGAAACATTTGTAAAGCCTGTGCCTTTGTAAATGGTCTACTGCAGATTCGTTGAAAAATGCAGTCGATTATTTAGCTTGGAGAGGACTCTGTCATCTAAATTTCATGTGCATACATTTCAGCCGTAAACTTGGGCCAGACTCTACAGTTTTTCACACACTTAAACTGTTCCTTATTTATTTTACAAAGAACTAACTTAAAAAGTACAAGTGTTGTATTGCCTTTTACTTGGGAGTGGCAGTTCTTTTGCCACAGCCTCAATGCTGTACATTTCTCCCAGCAGCATTGTTGATATTCAACAAGTATTACTGAATGATAGAGAACATTCACCCACTTATTTTCAAAATGCTTTTGGGAATAATGTGCTGCACTTGACAGGGCATTCCTGGTGAATGAAGCTTGAAGGAAATAATGCCAGCTCATGCTCTTTGTCTTTGTTAACAATCCTGTGTTTTAGCTTAATATTAGCTATGTACAAAGCTCCATACTGAAAGATTATGCTGATTTTCCAGACTGAAAAGCAGAAAATTGGCCAAATATATATTGCTAAGCACATGTTAGACGGTATTAAGCAGTAGCAGTTTAAAAAATTGTAAAGAGAAAGAGGCACATCCATCTTCAACCAATGGACTTTCAAAAGATGATCTATTGCTGAGGAGACTCGCTAGCACTCAATGTCACTGTTGAAGAAACCGTTTTACACCAGCACCATCACGAGCAGCTTACAGCCCTCACAGTCAGAGTGTGGATAGGGAAAGTGTGCACTGAACCTCTCACTCATACGTATGTCAATATTATGGGTTTAATGAACTGCCTTGTCACAAATCCTGAGGGGACAGCTATTTACAGGGCTTAGGTACGGAGCTTGGGATACATGCAAGAGCCTTGTAATCTACAGGGCTGTCCAAAACCACAGGCAAAGTCAAATCTCTAAATCAACCCCAGCCTCCTACTCCTCTTCAGAAGCTTAGGTGCTATCTGCCTTTCCATCGCAGTTGGAATTAGCAGAAAAGACGATGATTCTGGAGTGGCAAATGGAACAAAACAGAGACCGACAGGTTTAAAGCCTTCTATTCTTCCCTTTCCAAAGACCAAAGGTAGTGCAAAAAAACAATTCTTCAGTTTGGAGAGGAGAAAGCTAGGGAGAAATTTTTAAAAATCATGTAAGTGGTAAATAAAATGAACCATTATTCAACTGTTATTCCTGCAAAGTTGGAATCAGGGAAATTTCCTGAAATGAGTGATAGAGCATTTTAAAGCATATGTAAGAAAGTACATCTTTACACAGTGGATAGTGAACTTCTGTAATTTGTTGCTGGGGGGAGCTGTGGGGGCAGATGATATCAGCAGTTTCAGAAGAAGCTGCACAAATTTGTAGCCAATGGGTTAATACCCAAATACTAAAGAAAACAAGGACATATGTGATCTGTGGTACAAGTGTGGCTTATAGTGGCATGTGAGGGAAGGCTTCTCTACGCTCTCCAAACAGCCTTTCCTACTGCTACACTCAGCAATAGATCCATGGTGTGATCCATTTAATATGTTTCTACCTACAAGGACAGCAGCAATGGAGGAACCCAAAAGCCATCCCCCAAGCTTGCAAAGTACTGGTATAAGATGCAAAATTGGCAGCAGTTTTCAGAATACATCTCACACCATATTGTAAGCATTGTCCATTCAAGACTAGGAGTCTGCGGTAACTTCTGATTTCTTCTCTGCAGCTAAGCAGAGCTGTAGCAGCAACCGGATTGTAGTTTGGAAATGTGCCTTTGGGACTAGCCCTACTCTCATTAGACTGAGGACACAAGTCTCTGTGCTTGATGAGGTTGCATTAACAGCCACACAAACAGCTACAAATGATTATTTTTACAGAGGCTGGGAAGGGAAGCTACAGCCAAGTCCTTGTCAGTCCAAGCATGGAGAACATCCTTCCTGCATGCTTCTCTTTGACCACAAGAAAACTGAGTAAATGTGATGTTTTAATGCCATCCAGCTCAGCTTTCTAAGATTGCTTTGAAACAAATTCTGATTTACAGCAAGTAATCACACAGCTAATGTTTGTTTTTTTTTTAATTGAAAAGAATGAGCATAATCTAGTTATAACAAGTTTAGAAAAGTGTGACAAGTTTTTACACTAAAGCCAAATAGGATGACCCAGCTAATTATAGTTCTGACAGCCTGATATCAATCCTGGGCAAATTAATGGAATGAATGATACAGGGCTTGATTCATCAAAAATTAAAAGAGAGAAATATAATTAATACCAGCTAACAGGGGTTTACTGAATATAGATTGAATCCTACTATGTTGATTTTTTTCCAAAATTAAATTTCATGTTTAACCTATAAAGGTAATATAAAAAATAAAAAATATATGATGTGGTTTTATCACAACACTTTAACTGAGAATTTCTACGCATCTTAACTGTACTGACATAGACATAATATGTAATAAAAGAAGGATAAGCTTATTAACTGATGGTGTCCAAATGTAGTCACAAATTTAGAATCACCAGCGGGACTCAATGATTCTTATGGGGGCCATAGGGTTAAGCTGGGAGGAGGACTGAACTTGCACAGTATTCTGATGATAATTTTGTTTGAAGATAACACAAGGAGGTGTGAAATCAGTAAGTAACAAAGACATTAAGGCAGTATGGATTTATCTTCAAAGATGTTGAACATGCACTTCAGGACAGTCTGAGGGAAACTGTACATCTGTGGGACAAAAAATGTAGGCAATGCTTGAGAATAGGGGAATCTATCCTGTTGGGCAGTGGCTGTGAAAAGAAGTGGTGAATCAGAGTTGCAAAGGCATGACTATGAAGTCTGACTGTGGCCAGTGAGCCAGCAAGCTGGTGAGAAAACTCAAGTAGCATTGCTGCTTAGTCTTCTTTTCATGATTTCTTGATTTCACTTCTGTAGAAATAGCTTTTCTATAATGTGCTTTCATCTCCTCACTCTCTATAGGGTATATCTCTTCATCTTTAGCAGCTTCATCAGTGCTGGGCTGTTTCTGGAGAAACACAGCACAAGATTCTAGGACAGAGAGGATGAAACACATTCTAGAGGAGCCCATCTCTTTTCACTGAGAGAAAGTGAAATCTAGAAACTGGCTTAGACTAAGTCCCTTCAATTTAGAGAGCTAAAACTGAATACAATTAATCCTGCCTGATAACCACAATTTTAGACATACTTAGAGACCACAAATCCTTTTAAGTGTGAATGGTGATCAGACTATCTGGCACTGAAGTTGATTAAGCTTTCTTTCTAGTCAAGATAAAATGACAGTACTTGTTAAAATGGTTTGAAGTGGTTTTCTGTGTTCCCTGGAGCTGTCTATGATCCATCAGACCAAAAGAACTTACAATATTGAAATTAATACACTTTGTACCACAGGCTCCTGCCACTTGACATGAAGGGCAAAGATATGTATTACAGAAGCTAATAGACAGCAAATAATTTTCAAGGGCTCCGGTGAATTCAGCAGCAGAAACAGGTAAATTAGAACATTCTAAGAACTGCGTTAAAGCAGTTCTGATTTCAGAAGCAGAGAGAACCTTTAGACAGAATTCAGTGAAACAAATGTTTGTTATAATCAAAATTGTGTATCATAAAAGACGAATTATTGATACAATCCAAAAATCTATGTGATCCTGTTTATTGTTCTAATTGACTACATCTTGGTGAAATATCATGAAATGACTGATCTCTTATCACAAATGGTTTGTAAGCTGGATTTTGGTGCATCAGAAGTAATTTTAACGTCTGGATATAGTTATTTTAGTTCACTAATCAAAACATCAATTTTAAATATTTCCAATGACATAAATTAGCTCTATGGTTAGAGTATTTATTTCCTCAGCTATATTGCAGATGCCTAGACCACAGATTAACCCAAAAACCTTTCTTGAAGATTGAATGAAATCCTGCCTCACTGATGTCAATTCACTGTCTTCAGTGGAGGGGGATTTTCATCCACTCCCTCCAATATTTCTGATTCTTATGAACATTGAATAATTATATGGAACCTAGATGTAATGCTTGCACTTGCACAAAGGGACCTATGTGTAGAGAAACTGGAGACCTCTCACAAGGGGATATTTCTAGAGCTTGCTTGGGGTTGTCAAGAAAACTGTCAGTGTTAAAACAAACACTTTTAAAACTCTCTTAGCAAGAGTAGTCTGACTTCATACTAACAGTTCCAAATATTTTGAGAGGATATTTGAAATATTGAATTCCATTCCTTTCTCCTGAATATGCATTTTGGAAGAAAAGTTCAAAACATAAGATTAATGACATAATGTTAGGACATAGCTTGGAATGACTGATTGGTAAAATAGCAAGCCGTAACATAAATATAATGAGAAATATTATGAAATTCTACTCATTTTGGCCACAAACTCAAGTGAGTTAATCCAGCTTCCATGTAGAGACTGTGCTACAAATATACTGATGAATGTTAAGGAACTACAGTGACATCTGTTTCAATTATGTCTTTAGATTCAGCCTCCTACCATTGAGGGATCAGAAAAGTAATGGCTAACTTAAAAGAATATATACAATTATAGTTATTCGGTGTATTGAACTACTAGTGCCACAAAATGAAACATCAAGTAAATTAATGGCAGGGTTTAGTGATAAAGTAATCGTTAGAAAACTTTGTAGGCACAAGTAAAATTCATCTATACCATCTTCCTTGGACATAAGACCTGGAAGAAAAGGGTACAGAGAATTCTAAAGGCATGCTTCTTTTGGTAAAGGAAATAGCAAGATGTAGAGATAACAGGCCATGCATCAACATTTAGATTTGTAAGTATTTTGTAAATAATTCTGTCATCAGTTTGTTTTCCTGTGCTCAGTTTAAAGGTTATTGGACCATTGAGGAATGCGTGTCTTAGATGTACAGAGGCAACACTATTCAAAGATTGTGAATCTGAAGAGGGTATAAATATAAACATCAGGATCTTCAACGCTGATATGTGTACTTAAAGCATATTACAGGCAACCATTCAGAAGTACATATCATTTCATACCTCATGAGAAGGAATTATTATTTCTTCAAAATAAAGCAACATTGCAGGCATTTAAAACAAATGGTCTAGATCTTTTTCGTATTCATCCCAGCTGGAGAAGAAACCAGCACGGGAATTTCAGTTACACTGTGCACCTCCATGAAAGCAGCCGATGAAAACTTTTGGGTAGCATGGAAGTAAACTTCCTACAGCCATTCCTCCATGCTCCCATTCCTTAATGTAATTCACCACACTCAATGTACTTAATTTGGAAAGCAGGAAGAGAAATTTTCCCAAAGGAATTTATTGACTGATAGATGTTTTACATAATCAGTGCCAAAACAGTGGTGCTGGAGCATGCTCCGGTTATTGCCTCCTAATGGGCATTTATTATGCTTCACTACAGTTTTCCTCAGCAAGATATCTAGAGGTATTAAATTTAAATTCCTTCCCCTATACAATTCTTTAGCTAAGCATGTAAGTTACAGAAGCTTCTACTTTGGGGCAATAATAAGCACCCAGTGCCTAGTGAATCTGCAAGTCACCTAGATATTTCCCAGAAATATCAGCATCACAGAGCAAATATAAGTTAAATATTCTCCTTCCCAATGACAAGATTGTAACATCTTAGATACTGTTCACTTAGTGCATCTGCAAAGTAAACAAAATACAAGGACCCCAATAATGTTTGTAAAATGATTTGTGAGTGCTTAATGAGCAAAACTGTATTCACTTTGTCAATTATTCAAGCCTCTTTGACTGAATTTGTGAGGTGAAATGGAAATGCATTATAAAGAGAAAGCAAATTATCATCTGATGCTTTTCTGTAGCAACGTGTGGTGCAGAAAGGGATGGAGAGTAGTAAATATGTAATAAATCAAATATTTGGTTCCTCCTGTATGCATTTACCTAATTTGTGGGAGGGAAAGAGCCACATCATTCCCTCTTTGCTCATATAATATACAGGTGACTTGTGGAATGCGTTTATAATTTCCCATGTTTGTTTTAAATAAAAAACTCTGTATTTTTCTAAGCTAAATTTGGAAAGAACCATAAATCTGGTAGGAGTTCTGCCCCACCCCCAACCCCTCACCACTGTACATGTAGCTGTTCAGCAGTAGGTGGTGCTCCCAGGGTAGAAATGTACATAGTCTAAAATACAAATCAAAGAGATTTTACTGAGGAAGGAGAGCTCTTTGGGTTTTGTTTTGGTTTGTCTGGGTTTTTTTAATATGGTAAACGAAGAGTATATAAAGTGCAAAATCTCTAGAAAGGTATTAAATATTATACTGATTGATTTCTAAATCCTGTGGAACTACATGACCACTCAAACAAACATGGAAGACGTGCATTTTTCAGACTGTTCTTTTCCTTCCAATTATTCACACAACAAATTGTTCACTCAACATATACCCTGATTATGGCATTTCTTTCCATGTGCTTTATTGCTCAGATTTCATTCACATTTGCTGAGAATGTCAGTATCAAATCCAAATTTTTCTCAGTTGATGATTTTCTCAGTTGATTTTCTCAGTTGTTAGATGTTTAATGTGTTTTATTAGCAATTGTGTACTTTAAATATTCTTTTTGAGTTACATCCTAGATTTACAGCACATACATGGGATTATTAAAAATCCTAGAGTTGTTTCAAAGTTATAAATAGCAATAGAATCTAATATTTTCTGTTGGGTTTCTTTGCTGTAGGCATTATTCAATCAATATATGTTTGCTTTTTCATTTTGATGCTTGAATTTTCGCATACAAATATGGTCTTACACGTTCTTTGTATGACCAGAGAGCATCACATGGGAGGCATAACATAGTACACTTCAATTCCAGCTTGAGTGGCACTGGCAGAGCATCCTACAAATTTTTAATGAAATGTAGAACTGAAGTTAAACTTGCAATTGAAAATGAACCACAAAGATCAATTGTCCCAAATATATCTTTCGAAGAGGAGGGCATTAGTTTGGAATTTTTTTTAGTGATTATTTGACTTCCTTTGCCTGTTTACGTTTCTGTAGGAATTTGACAATATTTGTATAATATACTATTTGTTTATACACAATCTGATAAATCCGTTAATTTGCAAAGAGTGTATTTTGTTAATTATAGTAGGTGCTTTGGCGATTTATGCATTTGAGCAGCTTGAGCTAAATTGAGAGAATAAAACCAATGAGGCAGGAAAGTCCAATTAAAAGTACATTAATCAAATGCCCCCCAAATGCCTTTCCTCTCTCATACATATTGTTGTACTTCATGTAGATTGCCTGTTTGATGTCGATTGTCCTTCTGTATCTAATGCACTGTCTGGCTCAGTCAATGTGGAGTAATAAATGTAATTGTCAAATGCCTGATTTTGGATACTTCATTTTATATTTTTATAGATTTTATAGTTCATTTAAATTTAAACCATTCTTCTTTTTAAGATTAATTATAACCAAGAAACAAAGAGAAATGAGAAAATGACTACCATGTTAAGAAATGGCTGTTTAAAACTCAGGCTGCTTTTGATCTACCATAGCTGCAGCAGAATATCTTCTCATCTGCACTGGAATAAGCAGAAGTAGACTCTGTTGGTTTCCACATAAAATTCAAAATGGAAAAGCACTTCATCAGAGCACTTAAAATTAATTCCCTTGATATCTGATGAACAGCTTAGCTTGACTCAACTTCTAGTGTAATACTATAAATCAAGAATAGGTCTGTGGGAACCTATATGAAAAGGTTTTTGTGATGTACTGATGCATCTCTCAATAAAAAAATGAGGACTTGCACTTGTTCTGAAACACAAATTAGGTAGTCAAGTAGTCTGAGAGGTGGTCACAGAATTCCACTTTTTGCACTATCACAGCATGTTTATGTGATGCCAGGCAAAACCTTTATGACCAGATCTTAAAAAAAAAAAAAGTGGATGGACCATCTAAAGAAATCGATGGAGTGCTCAGTGGGTAAGGAATTGGCTGGATGGTCAAACTCAAAGAGTTGTGATCAACACCTCAGTGTCCAACTGGAGACTGGTGCAGTCTTCCAGTAAAGGAGGTCTACAGGAAAGGTATTAAGGGACTGTTTATCAGGGAATTCAGTGATAGGATGAGGAGTAACAGTTTTAAGCTGGAAGAAGGGAGATTTAGATTAAACAGTAGGAAGAAATTTTTCACTGTGAGGGTGATGAGGCACTGGCACAGGTTGTCCAGGGAAGCTGTGGATGCCCCCTCCTTGGAAGTGTTCAGGGCCAGGTTGGATGAGGCTTGGAGCAAACTGATTGAGCGGGAGGTGTCCCTTCCCATGGCAGGGGGGTTGGAACTGGGTGATCTTTAAGGTCCCTTCCAACCCAAGCCATTCTATGATTCTATATGAAATTCTAAATAAAATAGACAGATATATTGTGTTTTTAATAAGGAGTAAATAAAATATGCCCAGGTACATGATTGCCCTTTTCATTAGTAATGCTTCTCTGCAATCTGGCATGTATTAAAAAACAGGAAAAAATGGTTGATAGTACTTTATGCATTGGGCTCGTAGGTTTAGGTTTAAAATATTGTACTGAACAAAAATTAAAACATATGCTCTGTGCATATGTTATGCAAGCACAAAACATTTCATACATGAAGTGTTGCAGATTGATGTTCTTCTCATAAGTAAATGAAGATATTTTAAAAAATTTATATCTGATTTCTTTCTAGGGATATGCAGGTTAAGCAAATGTGCTTGGCTTCAGTGCTGCTTTAAAAGCACTGCTCATAGAGAACCTTGAATCAAATATTTTATACAATCCTCTGACACTCAATGAGATATGTCATATAGCTTTTATGTTTATTCTTCTATTGCCATATCCTGAAAAAATAAGAAGAACATTGGCAAGAGTTAAATACATGTATATATTAGTCCGTTCTGTCTCTTAGCAAAAAATATAGTTTGTTATGTATTTATAAAGCACTGTATCTGTTCCTCTGGCATTCCAGCAAGCCATTTGACCTGTTGAGTTGCAAAAAGGGAAGACTGAGGGACCAAGAAGTTAGGAAGACTTGTCCAAGGTCACAGAGTGGGTAAAATAATAGAAGCAGAGAGAAAACAGAAAAATACTTGGCTGCTTATCTCCCATGAAAAATGAATAATTCTCCCCAGTGTTACTTTTGAATTATATTCAATATATTCTCAGTTTTCTTACCTCCAATAGGATTCCTTCATTGTTCAGTAATGTTTTGCCACTTAATTAGCTCAATGGTAATCAGAGGCAGGAACGTGTTCCTCAGCCTATAAAATCCTCCTGTGTTGAAAAATAATAAAGAAACATTTAAATAAGAGGGAACAAAAAAAATCAAGATTTCTTTCACTAGGAAAATAGACACTGTAGGAGGCAATTACTGAGCAACACATGTGCATATATGGCTGCAGACTTCAACTGAAGGGTTGATTCTCCTTGTCCTGGCATGAAAAATGATACCTAAACCCAATATGAATTAAAGAAGTCAAAATAAAATTATCATCTCACAGAATAATTTACTTTCCATGGGATTTTCTGAACCTTGCACCATAGATCAATGTTCTTAGTGTGCCTTGAAACTTTGTTCTCCAAATAGGCTCTTTGGCCACAACACTACTTTATTGAACTCTGCTATCCTGCTAAATAATATATCCTCCCACAATACATTCACTGTTTTATTTGGCCTGTAGACCTGTGGGACTCATTCCTTTCCAAAATCATAAGTTATGGGGTCATGTACCGATTATGGAGCATGGCCAAGGATTTAAATACAGAGCAACTAAAATTACTGTTACAAGTCAATAGCATCCAGTCCCGTTGCTTGGTTCTTGATTGCCAGGTGGCTCCAGACTATATTTAAAAGCACAAAATAAAAGTTTCGAAGTGGACTTCATGGCTGGACTTGTTGAACTCAAAGGTCTTTTCCGACCAAGCGATTCTATGATTCTAAGTATGGTGGTCATAGTCAGCCAGTCTTTAAACCTTGGCCTGTGCAGAGCTGTATGTCCATGCTGGGATCCTGGCTATCTCTGCCACCGGCTTTGTCCAGCTTGTCCATGGCAGAACTTCCCTGGCAGCATTTTGAGCTCCAGGCTATGACCCAGTATAGGCATCTGTTCCTCTAGGGAGAGTTAATTCAGCTAAAGCCCTGGCTGCCTACTGCTGTGTCTGTTCCCAAGGCAAGCAGTATCAGGGCTTTTCAAAGGAGGTCCTCCTCTCTCTTCTCTCTCCATCTCTTTTATTCCCGTTTTCTGGATCACGGCAATTGGGACAGCTGGAAAATCTATTGGGAAAGCTCTGCCTGATCACATGGCAGACAACTGCACACTAAAGAGCATTAAATGTAAATGCAACTGAGATTTCTCCTGGAAGTTACAAGTACACCAGGTGTTTCTGCAGACAACTAGTGTATTGGATATCTGTTTTACCTTTGAGATCAACATAGAGACCTCTGTGCAGCAGTGTGAAGTAAACCACTGACGAGTAGAGGCCCATATGTCCTATCTACATAGAAATAGAGACTTAATTTTTAATTTTTTTTTTAATCCTAATCAGGTCTCCAAAGCCAAATATCTGTTCTGTAAATTGATAGGAAGTATGTTATTTTTGGCCTAAACTCTCATTAATTCAAAAGTTGGGCAGAAAATCGTTGTATTCTTTTTTTTGTTTCACTATTCAAATTAACAGATGCACTTCCTATCATTTGGTACTTCTTCTGTCAATAACACACAAATACCATGGAAATATGCCAAAGATTTTCTTAGCAACCAAGCCTCTTGCCTGATCTACACAATTAACTGCAACAGCCTGTTAAAAGCTTAAAATAAACCTGTCTTTTTTATTTAGAATTTCATATAGTGAAATAAGATTCATTGGTAATGAATTTAGCACAGTTTCAGAAGAATTTATTAATTTTTATGGAAGCTGAGCATTCCAGGGATGTCATGGCAAAAGCAAGTGTCACTGTAATGGCAAATCCGCTGGGATCAGTCCAATGACTGAGTTCAGGTAAAGTAAAAGCACTCTCACCAGTTGATGGTATTGGCTCTCCTATGATCAAAATGTGAATTCATTCATGCCTTGTTAGTGTATAATACTGCTGCAGAAAGCATCCAAGCATCCTTCTCCATCAAGCTGTAGTAAATTCAATTGGGAAAGATGGGATTTTGACAAGGTATTTATAGTTCCAAGTGGGTAAACATTTTGGAAAAATGTATGTGGACTTTGGGCACTGCTTTCTAATTCTCTGGAAGATGGAGATTAGTCACATTTTCAGAAAACAGAAGTAGTAGTTTTTATGTCTTTGCATTTGGGTGAAGTAAAATATAACAAAATACCACAAGTCCTATTCTATTTGTAGGGAATCTTTTTTTCTCTTTGCTTAGAATAATCTCTGCTGACTTCATGGTCCTTGAATTAGACTCTGGGTGCAGACTGACGGTATACAAAAAAGAATTATTTTTAGAAACAGCGTACATAACTACTATAAAAACAAATAAAACAACAATATCCGAGGAAAAGACCAACATTCACTTGAACTCAGCTTCTTAGACTCATGTGGTATGCTTTTGTCACACGCTAACCATCCATTTACGTCGCAGCCATCAAAAAATGCAGAGACATTTAAGTCTCTCTGTAAGTATTAGACAGAGCTGGCCTTTACCCTGTTTCTCCAGTAATTCTGAAAGTAGGTTTCCAAGACCAGGAATTTTTCTGGCGCCAAGAAAAAAAAATACATTATTAAGTAGGAGAATAAAAACCAAAGGAACAGCAAGACAGAGTTTTGAGCGTTATCAGCTGAAGACCTTAAGTAGCCCTTTATTCTGGTCTTTTAAATAGTTTATGCACAATAGCAGCCTTAGTGATCTCATAGGGAGAATGACTTCTCCAGTAAACCTGTTTCTTGAAATTTAATGGTATGCCTCAAAGTACAGTTCTCCTAATTTGTGCCTGCTGTTGGCAAGCACAATACATCGTAACAACTCTTCTCTTCATAAGTGACCCACAAGATGAAATGCAAACAGCTGCAGTGTAGTAATGTGGAATGATCTAATGGCTATGCTAAAGCTTACAGCAAGTTAGATATTCTTAAAGCTCTGCAAAGCAATGCAGACTAATAAAGAAGAAATAGTTTTAAAAAATTAATTCTTTTTTTAGCAGGTTTTATAGGAAAAAGAAAATTTACTTATAGAAAAGTAAATATTACATGTAACTTTGAAGATGAGGAATAATTCAGTTACCTGGAGTGGAGTGGCTTGAGCTGCGCCCCACCGCTATCATTAGGGGTCTGTGAAATTGTACTGGTGCCAAATGTTAGCATGGAGAATCATATTTATCTGTGTTGTGGCATGGTAATAAAATGCAATGACCAGTACCAACCAGCTCTGTTATTCACTTCTGCTGTCAGGGGATGGGAAAAGGGCTTCCACGGCCATTTTCACAAACGTATTGGCACGCCTCAGTGCACTGTGCTTTTGCCTGGTGCTGTTTCTAACCTTTACACCTCTGTCGCAGAGATATAAAATGACCTTGAAATAATAGAGTCTTTTTTTGATAAAATTTGGTCTATGCATAAATTTCTGAAGCAGTACTGTAGAAAATGGTCTTGTAAGTAAGGAATGTACTTTCGTCTCCTAAAATACAGACGGCCATAATTTCTTATGAATCTGATACATAGACAAGGAAAACACTTCTCCAGGAACTGAGAGAAAAGTCTAATTTTTTACGCCATGTGGTATTTCCAGCCTGTCTGAAGTAAGACTGGTTTTCTGTAATAAAAACAATGTCTGAGGTAGAAAAAGAGGATAATTCAACTGAGCCACGCCAGCCCTGGAAACAATTGGTTTTAAGGCTGGGGAAGAAATCTCTCCTTTTATGCACAATGCAGTATTTCAGTTTTCATTAATTTCAATTAGAAGTTGATGAAGTTCTTTGGTTTATTACGTTGTCATTTGCACTACATTTTCAAATTGCAATAAGACATTAAATATTCTTACAGGCAGTAACAGCTCACAGGGGATTTCATGCAATGCAAGACACGTAATGAAACCCAACTCATTATTATTATTAATTATTTGTATTACTTTATTGCTTAGGAGTTGTAGTCATGGATCAAGACCTCATTGCATGATGTACAAAGCCAGAACAAAAAGGCCATAACTTCCTTCATTGTTACAGATTTGAGGTTGTTAATGGCATTGCTTGGCTTACGAGCCTGAATTTGAATTTTCACCTTTCAAACACCTGGGCAACGCTATCTGACGAGTTAATCAGGTTATCTGGTGATTATTCAAACTGCCCTTGCAACATCTGTTAGGAATCCGTGCTGCTTGAGCAGCCATCCTCACTCAGCTGGCCCTGGAGGAAATCCTCAGGCTGAGGAAAACCTGTTACCCATAGCAGCATCAGCCTCCTGGTGCTCCTCTGCCCAGCCTCCCACAGCCTCCTCCATCCTGAAGAGCCATGAGCATCTCCCAGCCCTGCCTGGTCCATGAATTGCCAGTTCCTTGCACAGAATTGGCACCAAGATGTTTTGTAAGTGGCAAGAAAACGCTGAGGTATCTTGTTGTATGTGACAGCCTCAGGAAGAAAGGGCAGTTGCATTTAGCACCTTCTTGTGACTTCTCTTCTGGCTTCACCCTGGAGGCTTTGAGAGCCCTTACACTCACATCAGATGGCTTTCCTGAGACAAAAGGAAAGGCTTGAGGCTAGAGAAAAGGGTTCTGCGGGTGTCAACATGAGCCTGGGCAGCAGTTCTGGGTAAGTGATGGATGGTGAAAGTACATCTCCTGGAAGACTTAAGCCACAAGTGAATGTATTTGATACATATGATGTTTGACATTTATATTTATGCAAGTTACAGGAAGATGAAAACTATGACTTGAATCTGTCCCCAGTTTTAGTGCTTACCCAGTCTGGACAATCCAGGGGTCGCCAGGGTTTCCCTGTAAAATTTATGGGTTAAATGAAGGCAAAACAATGAGAAATGATTGGTCCAAAAAGAAATTTATAATATAGGCATCCTTAGCCTATTCATTTTACTGTGGAATTAAGCCAGAAAAAAAGCCAGTAGTTCTAAGGATGATAATACCTAAAGTGGGATTTTGGAAATACAGACTTTTCTCCAAAACTCCATCTGAAGTACTAAAGTGGAGGCAGAAAAGAGAAAGAGACTTCAAATGAGCCATTCTGGTTTCTGCAAAGCTACCAGCCACGGGACTGTGTGTGCTGCAGGAGTAAGAAATTCAACGCTGTCCTTCCGTAGCCCCTGGGTAGCACATCTGTGCGCCACAACAGACCCACCTCATTCACCCTCCGCTGGCTGTGTGTGCTCTTTCCCCAAAGAGGTTAAGTGCTGCCTGCCTGGGGGGACACCTCTGTGGGAGAGCTCAGACCTCCCACCTTCTGGGCCAGCAGCAGGAGTGAAAGTCAGGAAGGGACACGGCTCAGCCATTTCCCCAAAGGGAGCGCTGCAGTCCAGGCAGGTGGATAAATGTAAGCCCAGTTCATCAGCCTCACATGCAATGAACACATCTAGAAGGAAACAAAACTCTTAGCACTGCTCTGAGCATGACCGGTGTTCCAAGTGTGTTGATTAAGAACTTTAGGGCTATGTTTAGGTCATGGGGGCTTCTTTTGTTGAAAGTGGTCAGTTATGAAAGACTTGGTGGTTTTATTTTCCCAGAAACATTCTGGTTTTAATAACAATTTTGTCATGAAGTTCTTATCAAAATATCAGCAATACCTCCTCTGGCAATATTCAGAAGCTTCTGCCACTCTCCAACAAATTCTCCTCAGGTTGTTCCACATTGCATAAATGACAGATTTGTCAACCAGAGAATGAAAGGTGTTTTTTACTTGTAATGGATTCAGGTCAAAGTCCCCGTCCAATGACACTTGGGGTTGTTTATTTAATACAAGGGGTACAAAGGGTTATTAAACATCACACAGGAGAGATGTGCACAGTTGTAAAGCTGGGCAGACAAGCAGGCAAGATGTGGCATTTCAAAGCCCCACGTGTAGGTGACTGTACCAAGAACCTGCTCAACACAGTTCAGCTGACCTGGCATGAGGTGCCTACTTAGAATGAGTTGAACTGGTTCCATTGTTATCTGTCAACTGAAGATGTGCAGACATCTGATGTGCCTTTAAAATCTACAGCCAGACTCCTAAACTTAGGTTTCATAATCTATACCTGTCTCCTGCTGCTTCTCCGCAGAGCTGCCACGTGGGCATTGCGGAGGACTGACCGAACTCCCGCCCTGGATGAGGGCTGCAGAGTCTGAATGCATATCAGTGCATGGCAGTGTTAGGTTTGCGGCTGGATCCGATGATCTTAAAGGTATTTTCCAACCTAAACGATTCTATGATTCTATATGCTGAACCACCTCCAGCTCTCTCGCCCTCTGTGTGAACATAAAATACCTGGAAGAGTCTTGGATTTGTCCCTGAACGTGTAAGAGAGCTTTTGAAATCTGAAACAATTTTTCAGCAAGGGGAAACTGTTTCCTACCCATCTCTAGCTCCAGTCTTATCATCAAGTGTCTGAGACATTTATATGTGAAAGAAAAAACCTCACTAGGGGTTGATGAGAAAAGTAATGAGATCCCAACTGTTTTCTCAGTTAAACAAAGGGGATCTTGCCAGGTTTAACAAAGTAAGTCTCAAGAGAACAAACTAACCTTCCTACTCTGTAAATAGCAACAAAGGATGTTGAGAAGAGACAGGAGCAGAACCCACCATAACTGAATGAAGAAAGAAGAGTCTGTCAACGTGGAGAAGCACTAGCGTGAAAGCACAGCAGCAGTGACCGTACCCACAGCATGAAGGAAGCAAAGGGAGTTAATTCTCTCATCACTAAAAGATGCTTCCTAGAAAGAGATGGACTCAGTATACAAATACGAATAGCTCTGTCTAGAGACTTCCCTCATGGTTTTGTGTCTGATTACAGAAAACCCCTTTGGTAGTCTCATCCTATCACAAGCTGACAAGAAGGCAATACACTGGTTTATGCCGACGGCAACTATCTCTTGACATATCGCTTTTGGCATTTGAAAGTGCATTTAATAAGAGAAGCAGGAAGAAAAACATAGCTACGTACAAGATTGTAAAAGACATTAAAAGGATTACAAAATTAACCACTCTTCTGTCAAACTAGTATCAGTTCTAGTAAATAGAGCGAAAGAGCAGATATGGGACTTAATTACTAAACAAATGGAAGCAGAGACGTACAATCAATAGCAGTAAGAAAATAAGAAAAAAAAGGTTTTTTCCAAAGCAACTCAGTACCTTTTTGGTCGTGTTACAGATTTGGTTGATAAACACATGAATTCCCATCCAATATACGTGTATATATAGGAAATGTCAATTATTATAGATGATATTTCTGCTGAAACATCACTAAAACAGCAGATGATAAAGCCAGTTAACTGACCAATCTCAAACATAAGCATACCTAGCAAATCTTCAGTAAGGAAAGGTGTTTTTAGTGTGTTGTCATGTCTCTTCAAATTATTTAACTTTTATCAGTGAATCGGAAGGAAATATAACACTGCTGATAGAGTCAGCACATAAAGCAAAAATGGGACGTTTGTTAAATAACAAAAAGAAAGTCTTCCCTCCAGCAGATGCAATAAACTGAGCAGAAACAAGCAAACAGTATTCATTTACAGTGAAGCCAAATAGTTACATACTTGGAAAAATAACATTTGTGCTTATGGAAGCAGAGATTACGTCCTGGGGAAAACAAGTAGGTTGCAGTAGGTGGTGTGCTAGTCATGAAGCTTCAGTGCAAGGTGATGCTTTAAAGAATTAACTCAATCGCTAAATGCACAAGGAGTGGCACACTGAGTAAGAGTAGGGGCTTCTGTGAGCTCTGTATTTAACACTGATTACTTGAAAGATAACATTTCTGGCCTCTATAGAAACAATGGGAAAATGTCCCTCATTATATCAGTTCTTTGTCCTTATGTTAGCTACATGTGAAAGGCTTTACCTGTGAAGCTGAAAAATATCAGGAGCTGTGGTTGTATGTTGGATGTATACTTTTGTCTATAGGTCCCATCAGTTGTCCACTATACAGTGGATGTCAAATTTTATTATTATATATATTTGAATTAACTGTCATAAAATTTTCAAACAGCTCCTAATCAGTCACATTTTCATTAGTGTGTTGACCAAACAACTATAATCAATAACAAATCATTAATTATTAAGAGATGAGGCAGAGATCATAAGCCTGGGTTCCAGCTCCCTTACCTTTGAAGCTGCTCACATCCACATATCAATTTCAATTCAAAATAATTTTTAATAATGATTTTAGCAGACGTCTGCACCAATTCACCTCTGTCTGACAAGCTCCTAAGGAGTGAGCTCCATACAGACTTCGAAGGTGTAAGGACAGTAAAGTGGCTACAGAGCCTATGTGTCCAGAGGAGGCAAGGGGAGCCTGACTTCTATAACATCACGAAGCCAAGCAAGAGTAGCTCCTTTCAGAAACACCTTGGAGTCAGTGGAGAACCAGAAAAGTACCATCAGGGTTATTTTGAAAATCAAAGACTTTCTTTTTCACTAAACCAGTGAGAATGGCTTTCTAGAAGGAAGCACTGGGCTTAAAAGCCAACTTATATTAAGATTTAGCTAAATTAGGTTAAGTTAAGATGTATATGACGTGTTTTCTGTGTGAGCACAGGACTCAGTTTCATGATGAAGAGGTGTCTTCTGCTTCTCTGCTGTTACACTAAAATAGAGGCTGGGGCTTACAAGCAGGTGCTGCTAAACACTGTATGAAAGTTGTATAAAGGACATAAGTGGGACAAAAAAATCTTTGGAAAAACGTGAAAGATGTTCAGGAGGATGAAGTGCTGCGGAGTTTTGCATAGATGCAATGGGGCAGAGTGTCAGGATCAGAGTGAACTGGAGAATGTTTAAAAAAGAGAGAGAGAGAAATGGAAGGCTTGAAAAGATAAATAAAGATACAATATTGACACTGTTTTAAAGCAGTGGACATCCTGAAAGTACCATACCAGCCAGCCATTTATTTTTCAACTTTTATGTCGGAAGTCACTCTAACAATTCAACAATGCTTGAAGAAATTTAAATCCTCAGAACAGTGTACAAAATATTGCACAAGATTTCATTCAGTAGTGGAGAGTGGCTGCAATAGATGTATGTATCTTGACCATCAATTTTACAGTCCATGGAAATCTAGTGGTTTGAGCAAACAGGGGTTTGATGGTGTGCCATTGGAAACAGGGGCAGGGGAAGAAGCCCTACATCAGGCACCAGGATGTTACTGGTAGAGGAAAAGGGGAAGTCAAATTCATTTTTCAGACACAAGATGATTTTACATTATAAAAAAATAAACCACAGCAGTGGCTCCACACAAAGTATGGGCATTCAAAAAGCCCCAGCAAGCCCTGGTACAGAGCCCAGCCAAACAAATGCTAACAGGAGCTGAAACCAAGTACCGCAGTCACAGCAGTGATTGAGAGCAGCAGCCAGGATTGATCACTGTCTGAATTCTTCAGGAAAGGTTACAAGGAATAGGAAAAGCTGTGCGTCCATGGGGTGATCTTTTCTATGGCACCTCATGCCGAACATTTTGCATTTGAGGGCCTTTCCGATAACTTGCATGGACCAGTCCTCCTTGGATGTATTTAGCCCTGCTATAACTACATGTATACCTCTGGCTTACCCAACAGCCTTTAGCAACAATTCTAGAATTTGATTAAGCATTGCACCAAATTTGATTTAAATATGTTGCATTTATATAATTGCCACAGTTCTGATAATACTGTCACCACCTATCATGTCAATCACTCTTTTATAACTTCTGTGGTACCCCCACTCCATTCCAGACATTTTTAGTTTGCCCCACACTGAAGAGTCTCATCAACTGACCACTGTCTCTTCACTGAGGGTTTCTTACCAACAAAGCAGTTGTGGGACAACATTCAGAGTGCAAGGACTAAATTGTCTTTGATGTAAGATATAACTCTATTGCTGTATTAAATACAGTCTGCTCTTAAAAATGAAAATACACTTGAATTCTTACTTCCCAGAGAGGTTGTTGACTGTGTTTTGGAAAGGTAAGTCTAGTATAACATTCAAGCAGAACCCATTATGGACCAGTGACAGAGGAAGAGTTTGATAATTTTGCACCAATGACTGCAGACCATCCACAGTATCACAGTATCATAAGGTTGGAAAAGACCTTTGAGGTCATCGAGTCCAACCTATGACCCAACACCTACACCTACTCCTACTTGTCAACTACACCATGGCACTGAGAGCCTCATCCAATCTCTCCTTAAACACCTCCAGGGACAGTGACTCCACCACCTCCCCGGGCAGCGCATTCCAGTGACCAATCACCCTCTCAGTGAAGAACTTCTTCCTAATAGTAACTGGCCTTCAAAACAGGAAAGATCAGCACACACCTTTTGGCTGAAGCAGGTGAGCTGCTTCTGTATTTGGGATAAGCCTCAAGAAAGAGGAGAGCCAAAAGTGTACTTGCATTAAGAGAAGTAACGTCCTCTCCTGCTGAAAGCTTCTCACATGTGACGAGGAGGAAGCTCTGGGCCTGACCTCTCCTCGGCATTAGAACAGTCTAAGCTGCTTTGCAGTAGAAAGGTGAATTTGGAGCCTACAAGGGGTATCCAGGATCCCAAGTACTTTTTCCCTTTTGTGCTATAACTGAGCCCGCAGCAGGGAGCTGCACTCAAAGGAGAGGTTATCTTATGCCACGAGCAGCGAGTCAGCACAAGAACCAGCTCCAGGCTCAGGTTTACTTTGTTTCTCTGGTCACCTTCTCCTTTGCTAGTTTTGATTTTTAACAGCAGACAATCCGCTCATCTCACAAAAAATCATTATGAGCAGCTAATGAGGTAAACCTGAGATATCCTCTCTTATTTAGGAAGAATAAAACATTCACTGCAACGGCACAAACCAGCCTGAAACTCTGGGTGATCTTAATAGAGACTTAAAGAACTATTTCTCTGAGCTATTCCAAAATCATGAATTGTCATGAAAATTAAGATTTTTTTTTTTAAAAAAAGATGAAACTTGAGTTTAAAACTTTTGTTATTTTATAATGTATTGTTATTTCATAAATATACTTTCTTTTTCTTTGAGGCCTCTAGCTTATAACTGTCTGGATTTTCTCCATAACTATAGGAAAAGATCACTGTATTTTTAAAATTAGAGCTAAAAATCTTATAGGATTTGCAGACACTCGGCAGCCCTGAAACGAAATCAATTCCAGATGGTTTAGGATCACACAGATGTAACCACACCTGCCATAGAGGACTACCCAGATAAACTAAAAGTCTGGGAGAAAGAAATGTTTTTCCAACTTGGTTCTGTTAAAATAACTAATAAGACCTTTGTAGAAGATATTTCATATTTTCAATGTGTTCTAATAGTGAAGCTGCACTCTTTCAGGGTTTTATGCATAACAGTGAATCTTATTAACATAAGATAATTTTATGTTGGGTTTCCTGTATATCCATTCAGAAGGTTTAACTGCATGAGTGTTATGAAAATCTCTGGTGGCAGGGATGCAAGAAGAGTGATGGGTTGGTGAGATTCATAGGATTACAAATATAGGGAATTCTGCAGGGCTGCTGCCTTCTAGCTATGGCTACTGCCATGATGCTTGCAAAAATCATGGAATGGTTTGGGTTGGAAGGGACCTTTAAAGGTCATCTAATCCACCCCCCACTGCAATGAACAGGGACGTCTACAACTACATCAGGTTGCTCAGAGCCCTGTCCAACCTGACTTTGAGTGATTCCAGGAATGGGACTTCTACCACCTCTCTGGGAAACCTGTTCCAGTTTTTCACCAACCTCATCACCCTTTGCAAGCCATCAAAGCATAGCTTTTCCATCCTCATCTGTGCTTTTCTTCTTCTTTCAACCTAGTGCCAGTCAGGCTGCTACTGCTGTAGGCTATAGGTACCACTTAAGCCAATGAAAGAAGGCAATATTATGAGCGTGATCAAAGATTTGATTCAGGGGATACAAATGCCCTGAACAGTCCCCAGACATCTGCAATGTTGGAGATGGTCTCGCTGCAGCTCTGCAATTAATTAACTGCATAAGTACAAAATATAAACCCATATTATCAGCACCACGTTCATGAAATTGCACAGAAGAGGGTATAAGCAATCATAATACGGAATGAGAAGGTAAGCATCCGAATGACCATTTTGTTGGATGTTCCTTCATCTCTATGAAATTACAATAATTGTCTGCACAAATAAGAAACATCCTTTTGAGGGTTCAGTTCTAAAATTAAGCTCATGTTTCATTGCAGAGCAGACATTTATTTACACAATTATCCTGCTTACATCACTGTGGACTTCCCTTGAACCGTGTATTGCCTCAAGCGGGGAGATTATAATAGGTACTTTTTATACTTCCCTGATGTCTGTGCTTCTTAATTAAAGATTAAAAAGCAGAAAAATAGATTGAGAAATCTAAAAAGCAACTTTCTTCATTCTATAAAACAACTCCTGTCACCAATCAGCCTCCTAAATCTGCATCTTTTCAGCATCACCATGCAAGATGACCACCTAGCTGCCCCCTGCCCAGCTTGAATACAGCATACAAAAAAAGAAAGTGAGAGTGAGGGAGATGGATTGTTATATCTGGCTGCATAAACATCATTTCTGCAGGAAAACAGGTAAAGCCATAGGGAAGGAGAATCCAGTATATCTCTGTAGATCCAATGACAAGTCACACCGGATGGAAGAACTTGCATCTCTGACACCACATGGGGGAAGTGAAGGCTCACTTGCATGCTGGCCTCTATGGCTTGAAGATAAGCCTTCCAGTTCTCTTAACCCTTTATTAGAAGACACAGTTCAGCTTGGTTACTTGGTGGCTGAGAAAACCATAAAGCCAAGGCCTGAGAAGGCTACTGTAAGGTGTATTTTATGCCAAGTGTTTGTCTGCAGTAGATAATGTGCACTAGCCCACAGCATCCCGAGTATTTAGAGCAAAATATACTCAAATGGACCTCAGATGTCCAGATGTGGATAACAAACCTCATTAACAGCAAGTACAGACATTCATGTAGACTTCAGAGAAGTCAATGGTGCCCTCTAAAGGAAACTCATGTGATACACAGGAGCTCTTGACAGCTTTGCACCCACTGCCTCTACAGCCACTGAATAATCCATAAGTTATTTCTGAGCAATTATTTAAGTAGTCAATAAGATGACAAAATGCAGAGTCCTTAATATCCCTTCTGAATTTGGGAAAGACAGCATGTGCAAAGTTCGTTTTTTTTCAAATATCGATTCTCTATGGTAAGAAGGCATCCTTGTCCCAAAACATGTAAATGTTGTTGGGAGCAAGACCTCACTAGCAGGAGAGTCTGCACAAGTGACAGTGGGCCATGATATATTTCATAAAACCTCATCATGAGCTAAATAATACAAAAAGCTAGCGGTACATAGAGGGCAGTTACAAGACCTACTCTGCCATGAAATGTGTGAATAAACAAGCACCAGAGAGGAAGCAGAGAACTGTAAGCAGTGTTTTGTCTCAGCCTTAACCAACAGGAGTCTACAATTACTCTGCAATTTACTTATAAAATTCAACATACTCTGTTTCAAGAAATACAAAGTACCTTGAACAGCAACAGGTGCTTTGTTTCAAACTCCCTGTTGAACTCTGGCTGATTGCACCAGCCAAAGACCGTCATCTGGCCAAATCAGGAAAAGAGCTATTGAGCTCCAATGTACTGACGTGCAGATCTTATATGTGGATATACATTATTACAGGGCAACGGCCTGCTGGTCAGGAAGATTAATGTGTTGAATTCAACAGGCACTGCAATGCTTTGCTGCTCAGAAAGTCAGGACAATTATTCCCAGGTTTTGAGATTGCCAGTCATTATATTGAGGATTTACTTAATTAGTTTTTGAAGGAACTGTAGATCTCTGAGCGTAATTTATAACTGAGAAGAACACAAAAATATTAATATTGCTTAGAATTAAATATTTTTAGAGAATGTTCTAAACATTGCTCATGCTTTAACTGTGCTTTTTCTCTGAATTGCAGGTAAAGTATCATGAGGATGCTGTGATTTATCAGTTAAAGCAAAGTTACATCCTTCGCTTACAGAAGTTACATCCATGTGCTGTCTTACGTGGTGTATTCACTACAAACAAAAAATTAGAGACACATGATTTTTAGAAAACATTAGAATATTTTCAGGAGCATTTTTATCCTGGATTTATGCATTTCTTTAACAGAAGAAATTACACGCTGCAGCTCGTTGCGGGGCTGAAGATTGGTTGAATGCCTTTTAATTAGAATACCTGAGATCTGGCTAAAGGATGCCTATACGCGTACAAAACCGGGGGCAATGCCTTATAATGCATGAAAATGTGGAAATTCTAGTCTAACTTCTATCACCAAGCGGTGTGACTTGGAGAAGGTCTTTTGTACTCTATATTTCCTCAGAGTTTCTACATAGGCAGTATGAGGCCAATAGGTTTAGAGCACATGTTGAGACAACAACCTGTTATTCTGTATGAGGCAAGGAAAACTGCGTGCCCAACAAACAAACGCTTGCTACTTAAATAAGAATCATTCCCCAGGGCTCAGGTGCTTGGTTCACACAGGCAGTTTAAGGCTAAGTTTTGTGCTTTTTTTCAACTGAGAATTCAAAGCCAGAGTTAACTTTACAGCAAGAGGAAGGTCGGGAATGGGAGTTCAGTTTGTGCGCTTTGCCAATCCAAACTGTGTATCTTGAAGCTGAGTACTAGTAATTAACTGATCTCTAGTGAGTTACAGCACCTGGGTTATCCATCCTAGCTACCATGAGAATTATTAAGCAGCAAACTGTGACACTAACAGCTCATTAGGAGCTTTGCAAAACACAGCAGCACATAGCCTGAGTCCCACAGACTCTCAATATATTGCAATTTAGATAACTGTGACGGAAACCAGAAGACTGGTATAAAGGGAAAATGACCGGGAAAGTCTGGGATGACGGAGCAGCAGCAGATCAGCACAAGGGCTGTAAGAGGTACCCAGATTAGCAGATCATTAAGATCCTAGCAGAGCAGCATGCAGCTTTTCATGTTACTTGAAATAGGAGAGGGAGGCCTATATTCAGAATGAAATAAAGACTTAAGCCATTGAGGGGCAATGGTGGGAAGATAAAGAAGAGACTGGAGCCCTTGGGAGCTTAGAGGAAGTGAGGAAGGACAGTGAGGAAATCCTGATGGCTCGCAGAGGTGGAACAGGACAAATAAAAAAAATCATGGTCAGTTCCTAAATGGTGCAAAGGGCACTTCCCAAGCAGCCAGTCTTTCCAGGCAGAGCAGTGACGAGGAGATGTGAGGAGAACTTCAGAGCAAGCAACTTCAGAGCCTTGTTCTCTAGCTTGCTGTAAGGATCTCTGAGCAGGCCAGCTGGGTACAAGTGTCTTGATGCCTGATCACTGAACAGACTGCTTTGAGTACACACATCTTAGTGCTCATATGCGAGTGTGTGAGTACAAGCAAAGTCACATGGAAAATAAGGAGCTGATTGGTGACAGCCTACATGGTTTCACTAATGGTAAATTGTGCCTGACAAATTTGGTGGCCTTCTATGATGGGAATACAGCACTGGTGGATAAGGGAAGAGTAATTGACATCATCTGCCTGAACTTGTGCGAAGCATTCAACACTGTCCCACACAACGTTCTTGCCTCTAAATGGGAGAGATAGAGATTTGATGGCTGGACCACTCGGTGGATAAGGAATTGGCTGGGTGGCTGCACTCTAAGAGTTATGGTCAATGGCTCAATGTCCAAGTAGATATTGGTGATGAGTGGCATTTCACAGAGGTCGGTATTGGGACTGCTGACATTTAATATCTTTCCCCGAGACATGGACAGTGGGACTGAGCACACCCTCAGCAAGTTGCTGACAACACCACGCTATATGGCACAGTTGACATGCTGGAGGGGAGGGATGCCATCCAGAGGGATCTTGACAGGCTTGAGAGGTGGGTCTCTGCTAATCTCATGAAGTTCAACAAGGTCCTTTCCAACCCAAACCATTCTATGATTCTATGATTCATAACCTTAAAGGTCTTTTCTAACCTAAATAATTCTATGAAAGGCAGTTTAGGGAGAAGGTAGTGAAAGGAAGTGAAAAGCAGAAGCCTGTTCAGATAGAATGAACGAATGATGGACCATCAATAGGAAAGCCACATTGGAAGCAGCAAGAAACATTTATGGAAGTTAGAAGGAAAGAGAAGAAAGAGGGTTGTGGGACAAGAGAAGATTTACAGAAATGACAGCAAAAGGTCCTGAAGACAAAGTTTGAACAAAACTTTTCTGGAAACAGGAAGATGGAGAAAAAAGTGTATTAGAAGGATGAGCATGCACAAAGCAGCTATTGTGGAGTGAGAGAGAAGCAGAGTTAGGATTTGTGTCCTGAATACAACGCTTTCATATTCAAGAACAGATGGACTCACAGGAGGTGTCTGAGGCAACTTTGTGCAAGTAGCTCGAAGGAGCTTTGTGCAGAGAATTTCTGCAGGAAGGGAGCATTAATACCAGTGGGACGTGGCAAGGGTAACAAAGTCACAGAATAGCTTTGGTTGGGACCTTGGTGGCTCCTGGTTAGAACGGGGAAAAAAAACCACATAGGAGATGAAAAATTCCCTTGTATCTTCATGGATGAAAATTAAGCCTTAGCTATAGACCAGAAATGTGTGTCCAAAGTCAAACCTTCCCTTGGTTCTCTACCATTGGTGTTCCCTTCTGGAAGCATTTTAAAGACTATTGGAACTGCCGCCTATAATTGCTCTGGATTCTTTGCTATGGGGCACAGAGGATTTGTTGCGTATCAAAAGCAGGCAAAAGACACACATGACAATCAACCTGTAACTTGCTCTAAACACACATGCACATCGGATGCACAGTTGATGCTGGTACAAAACAAAGACAGGAAGAATATTTCTCATGCAAACAGGGTTGGTGGTTAATCAAGTGTATCGTACCTTTTAGCGAGGTATCCTAGCAACTCCCCAGCAGCCACAAGTCCCGGCTGACAGTGCACACTGAGGCAATTGTTCTCCTCCTGCAGACATCAAAACTTTGCAGCTAATCAAAGAGATAATTCGAAACAGGAGACCGCGATAAATTTGATCCAACAAAAGAGAATTTTATAAATGAGCAATGTCACCCGGGGCATCTCTTATGCTTAGAGTTGTCATCTCAGAACAAGAGTAGGTCAGGCTTAGTGAAGCCATGCAACTCTAGGAACAAAACCTCCTTTCCCGCAATTTGCGGTGCGATTCTCTGGAAGGCGCTTGCTTCTGCTGTGTCAGTTTTTGCTGGTCTTTGCTTTAGAGCACTATGCAGAATTTATTACTACTGTCTTGAAGAGCAAAGACTCACTCAAAGCACTCGTAAGAGCACAACTATCAGCAAAAGCCCTGCTGATGCTCTTGTAGCCATTGGTCCAAAGATGTTTTCCTGAACAATTCGTACTCCTGGTGTGCCAGATTAGATATTCTTTCACACCTCTCAATAGCATAAATAGGCTCTGGGCTAGCTGACTCAGATCTTCTGTTTCAGGACCAGCTATCAAGTAGCCTAAGCTCGTCCACTTCAAGCATCTCCATTTGCAAGCTTTATAGATTTGCAATTCACTTACGCAACAGGGGAAGCAAAATCATAAGTATTGGATTTATTAGGGCTCTGAAAAGTTTTTTTTCCCACTCTTTAGCTAGGTGAAAGAAACCACGGATCTGAGAAAAATATTCAGTATGTTTAAACATTTCCCAGTTCACTTTTCTTGCCACTGCAGTGTTCCTCAGGCTTCAGTTCAGAGTTGAGAAGGGCATCCCAAGTTCTCCTACAGCTTACATTTCCTCTCCTGGATTATGGATCTACCACACTCCCTCCTCTCCACCATTCATCTCTACCAAAGAGAAAAATCTTTATTCTTAAAAATTCCTGTTTGCTCCATCAGGTGAGTCCTGATGTTTGACCACCTTCATCAGACGCTTCTCAGATATTTTTGTTTGATGACTCTCCTAGGAATCAGAACTGGAAAATCAGTTTTCCCAGGGAAATCTCCCTGAATATTCCACTAAAACAGTTAAATAAACTTTAATGATCTTTCCTTGTTGGACTGGAGGAATTTCTCCCATCACATTTTGTGGTTCAGAAGGAAAGCAAAATACAACAGATGTAACAGCCATATGATTTGAACATCTAACAAATAGAATCTACAACTGGATGTAAACATCAAATCATACAGAAATCATCATCAAAGCATTTGTGACCTACGTTTTATCATCAAAGATGGATTCTTTTGCAGTCAATCAAGTGCTATTACACACAACATGCAGACTCTCTGGATGAACTTGAGACCAGGAATCAAGAGGTCTATAGCGGGGTCACTGTGCCCAATCATAAGGTCCACAGAACCTTTTAAGACATTGCAAAAGTTCCTTCCAGTCAGTATAAAACTGTTAATCAACAACAAAAAATACTGCTTTCAGGTGTTAGAAGGACCTAAAGGTTTCCTGCCACAAGCAGATTCCCTCTCCAAGCTCTGGCTTTATACTTTTTAATTGCAACGGTATTTGCGTACAAGTAACTCTAAAACTAGTAAGTGGAGCAAGAAATGAGAGTAAGTTGCAGAGATGCACAGGAATGAGGGGAAAGGGGAAACAATATCTGTGATACCGTTCCCAGCAGATTAATTTATTTTCACCTTCCTAATGCAGATATACCTTTATTTTTGTGCAAGACACCACAGTGTTTGCTTCAGGAAGAGTCTGGTAATAGGACTGGAACATTTGTGAACTTAAGAAAGGGCTGATAATATGAAACAGCTTAGAAACTACACATTGGTAATTGAAACAGCAGGGCATGTCAGTTCAGCATGACAGTTAGAATCTGCCAGATGTTAATGGGCTGACTTGCAAAGAAACAAAAAACAAGCCTCTATACGCTACAGAATCCTTAATAACCACAGCTACATCATTGTTCAATGCCTTAGAATCCTCAACCACAGGGAAAAAAAATAAGCAACCCACCCCAGCAGTATCGTCACGAGAAAAGCGCCTTCTTCTAGAAGGGCAGCAGTCAGCCACAATTAGGACAAGAAAGTTAAGACAAATAACCACCCACTCACAGTCACCAGTGTTTACCCACGACTTCTCCTACCTCTTACACCACAGTACTCTCCAGAAGTCATTGCAGAAGAGTAACACAGATAGCTAAATTCACTGTTGCTGGTCACAATTGTCCTGATATTCTGACCATCTGCAAGCAAAATGAACCAGCCCAATTCTCTAATATTATAATCAATATAATTGGGATTTTAAGAAAGCGGGTGAACATGAGCTGCTCTTCACCACAGGGTGCCTACTGAGAACAGTCCCACACACTGGGTCTAGATCTGTGACTGATTTTCTTTCTGAATGGGGGAGCAAATAAAGTCATTGCACGATGCAGACACCAGCCTTTCTTTCCAGAAGAGCCACTGTGTTCAGAGAAATCTTGGCCCAAAGCATCTTGAAATCAGGAGAATCCTTCTCTGTGTTTTAGTATGCTTTGAATCAGACTCATACGGAGCATATCAGAGAGGCATTTAAAAATCTGTTGTTCTAGTAAGGAATGACCTTCAGCTTATTTTTTGGAATGCCTCTGTTAATCCTTCGTTGCCTACCTTTTTAATTTGTGTACATGGCACCACGCAGTGAATAACACCACTAGTAATGTTGCTACCAACACTCCCTCCCACCCCTAGTACAAATAACATGATATAAAAATTCAGAAATTTGTGTTAAAGATGAGCTACACACAAAAATTTTAATCGAGTCACTTAATAAAACCATTCTGTTAAAAAACAACTTAGTCATGATTTGAAATCAAAATAGAAAATTTAGAAATTACAAAAATTGGCATTATATAATAAATATAACCTGAATATATACGAACAGTTAGACAAATTTGTTAGTAAGGTATACAGAAAATCTATGGAGATCAGCTGTTCCTGAGTTAATTGTGCTTCTGTTGATGTTCTGAGATGACATGATTGCAATGTAGAATATTCTCTTTCTACATAAGTCTTCGTGTTACGTGCATCTCTTCATTTCATGACACTAATGTTACACATACCTTCTCCTAGCATGGTTAAGAGGCTCTCTGAACGCCTGAGAAAGACAATATCTGAGGCCTAAAAGAAGTACTCCAAAAGAAAAGCAGTGTACTGTGTGCAGCCCACAGGTAAAACCACCCCAATGACTCCGAGATGAGCTACTAAATGCTCATCTAGTAGCTACCCTGAATGACCGGGCTACCACAAAAAAGCTTGGCACCTTCTTAACCAACTCATTCTGTAATACAGAGCAATGGTTCCTTCCGCGAAGAGTAATTTTATTTAACATACTATTGCATATTAGTAAGGCTCAAATATTTAGAGAGCAATGGCAAGACAGAAGGTGAGACATGAAGCAAAGGGCAAGAGCAAGAGAGAGAAAGATGAGGGAGGAAGAGAGTGAGGGCACAAGAGAACAAGAGTGAGAGGGAGCATGAAGGCTTCATGAGAGAGCATGAGCAAAAAGCGTGAGTGTAAGCCTCTGCAAGTCCTTCCATTCCTATGGCACGCTACAGCTCTGCGCTACCGAGCCTCTTGGATGCCAAGCCACAGCTGCACAAGTCACATGGTGCCACATGGCAACAGTGACGGTTGGTCTGGAGCCCAGGTTGGGGCAAAAGCATTTCTGATTGACTGAAGCGGCCAGCCAGCACCTATCTCATCTATTACACCTTCCCTGTCTTTTGGCCAAGAGTCACTGCCACATCTCCAAGGTCTGTATTTGGTTACATTCTAGAGGAAATTTCCTGCGTACAGGTTATATATAACCTGTGCATATAACAATATAGTATATTGTTCTATCTAAAGTGCATCTTTCCTCTAGACATATACCCATGTATGTAAATTATTCTGTCACTAGGCTTTACAATGTATCTGAAATGTTTCAAATCTGTATCTAATAAATATTACATGAAAATATTTTTTTCAGTATTTACATATGAAACATATAAAAATATAATCATTGTAAGATGACTTCTTCGATTTCATCCTCTAAAGAACCAAGAGTCTTAACTCCTCGCTTGCTTGTAGTGTATTGCAAACGGTGTCTGTTCAGATTTCTTCCTTCACCAAAAAACTCATTGTCTTCTTTTACTTTGACTTTACTGTTTCTGTCAACAAGAGGAGCATTACCAGAGTCCCAATCTATGTCAAAATGCGTTGTATTGTTGGTTTTAGAAGGGATGGTACTGGCACTGCTTCCAAAGAGTTGTTCCATTAAATTGGACTTCTTTTCTTTCATAATATTGAAATCTGCATTTTCCTTAACATTTTCTTCTAGGTTATCACTTTTCTGAGTAAGCAAGCTTGGTCTCCCTGATCCTTTCCCAAAGGAAGGTACATAACTACCAAACGCTAACTCACGACTTAAATCTACAGTCCTTGGATTTCGTTGCCTCTGCCCTTGTGCTCTTGTGGCATCATCCTGGTTGCCAGCTACAGGAAATCCATTAGTAACCTTCCCAGGAATCTCAAAGAATTCATTATTTTTTTCTTTTTTCTCCAGGGAATCAGATTTTCTTGCTGTATTTGTGAGTGGTGCTTGGGAAACAGGTCTCACGTTTGTAACATTTTGAGTTTCTCTATCAATTTCTCGCATTTTAGCAAGCAGGAACTCTCTTTTTTGCCGTTCTTCCAGCATTTCTGTGCTTTCTCTCTCCACTTCAGCTTTGTGGATTGCTGTTTCCATCTTTGTTTTCTCCTCTTTATCCAAAAAAAAGGTACTTTCTTTTTTCATTTTGTCATATTCTTCCCTTTCTGGCTCTGCAAGAAATTTTTAAACGTTATTTAAAATGTTTTAAATACCTTTAAAATAATATTTTTAATACAATGTAATAAAACCTCAGAATTTTTAATATGCTTTTCTATGAATAAAATAGTTCTCTTACTGCAAACATAAATTCTTCAAAAATTACAACTAAATTCACACCAGTTTTTCTGCTGAGATATAAAACTTTACTGTCATCCTCCAAAGGGGTTAGGACATTGTCCACATTTCAGAATTTTCAGAGGAATTTCATTTCCCATTTCCTGGGTTTGGATGAAAATGAATACAGTATCATTGACTTCAATAACTCTGACTTGCACAGTACTTATTCTTGTTTGTCAGCACCACTGACATTAGGACGGTTATAGAATATATATTTTTAGGGCCTTTTTTTTCCATAAAGGAGCTACTCCTGTGAAGCTATCAGGCCACAAAGTCATAAGAGTCAATACTGGTTTCAAGTAGTGAATGATTTAAAATATACTGCATCTGCTGCACACAGAAAACACCTTTACACGAGTGTTCTGTGCATCCCCATGTGAACGCAATGACAGTGTCTTTGCAAATACCAAAAATCAGCATGCATAGGTATAAAGGGGCACCAAAGGTGCAAACCAGTAATAGACACCTAGCTATAACTTGCAAATAATTAGGTGTACAAGAAAAAGGAAGTTTCCCAAATATTTCTCTCTTCCAGATATTTTTGGATCAGGACAACAGATGTGTGTTTGGCCAAAAGCTGAATACAGCTGCTTGGGCCCTTCAACATACCAGAATTCCCTTTTGAACACTTTATTCAAATTTCTGACTGATGTTTTCACAAAGTTCCATGCTTTCTATTGTACTTCTGATCCAGCTTGTATAAATAACTGCAACATTACAGTAAATACATTTAATATGTATGCTTTTTCAATAACATATCATTATACCAAGTTAAATAAGGAGCTAATTTTCTGTATGTAAGGTGGGGAAAATATCATCCTATATTGAGCAGTGCGCTCAAGTGGCAAAGAAGGCCAATGGTATCTTGGCCTGCATCAGGAACAGTGTGGCCAGCAGGACTAGAGAGGTCATCATCCCCTTATACTCGGCACTGGTCAGGCCACACCTTGAGTGCTGTGTCCAGTTCTGGGCCCCTCAGTTTAAGAAGGATGTTGAGATGCTGGAGTGCGTCCAGAGGAGGGCGACGAGGATGGTGAAGGGGCTGGAGCACAAGCCCTATGAGGAGCGACTGAGGGAGCTGGGGTTGTTTAGCCTGGAGGAGGCTCAGGGGAGACCTTATTGCTCTCTACAACTACCTAAAAGGAGGTTGTAGTGAGGCAGGAGTTGGACTCTTCTTTCAGGCGACCAGTGACGGAACAAGAGGACACGGTCTCAAGCTTCGCCAGGGGAGGTTTAGGATTGACATTAGGAAGAAATTCTTCACTGAGAGGGTAATTGTTCATTGGAATGCGCTGCCTGGGGAGGTGGTCGAGTCACCATCCCTGGAGGTGTTCAAAGAGAATCTGGATGAGGCACTTAGTGACATGGTGTAGTTGAGAAGTAGGAGTAGGAGTAGGAGTAGGTGTAGGTGTAGGGTCATAGGTTGGACTTGATCTCAAAGGTCTTTTCCAACCTTATGATACTGTGATACTGTGATACTGTAATATAAGATGGGAAAGGAGGTCAGAATCATCTTACTTAGAGACACAACAGAGCAGATTCTTGGCTTGTGTAAGTTGTGCGCTAATGTCAGTGGAGGTAGGAGATTTTGCACAGAATTTACCTCTGAAAGCAGCTATTGATTTTTAGAGTTCTTCCTTGTCACCTAGAATAAGTTTTACTATTCATTAATTATAATCATTGAAAGAGTATTTTAACATGACAGGTTGTAGTCTACCTAAAATATTTTAGGTTAAGAGACCTATGAATGTAAGCCATCGAGATGTGAAAACCAAACGAAAAAAAAAAGCAATACCAAAATATAAAGATAGAAACTGACCTTTCTCAAATAGTCACACCAAATAAATGAATGAGATAACCACAAGTGAAAAGAGAAACTACAATTTCAAGTGATGGCAGTGAAGTAGGTATGTACTGGAAAAACAGCCTATATTAAGGAAAGCAGATGTTCTACAATATTAAAAATCTACTGCCCACCTCAATAGCATCCAGCAAGTCAGAGCTAACATCAGGATTTACCTGCTATGTCACCTTTGTTTTGTAACACAAAATCTCTCAAGCTTCAATACTTATTCATGGAGAGCATTTTTGGCTGCTGAATATTTAATCACAGCTGAGTATAGGGCACAGATTATTCTATATCCTGCATTTATTTCTGATTTTCTTTGCATAATACAACCGAAAATAATTTTCCACCGTAGTGATCTCTGCAAAATCATTTTGCTCTCCTCTCAGGAAACCAGCAGCCTCACTTGATTAGTATTCTATGGTGTATTTTCCAGCCTTCAGCTGCCCGTTTCCTTACCATCCTGTAGTTTTTGAACTCTCTCCTCTAAAACCTGCACTTCCTGAAAACGTTTCAGTTTCTCTTCCCTTTCCCTGTCTTGGTCTTGTCTTAAGAGGTCTGCTTGCTCTTCCCATCCCTTGTCTGGAGTTTCTTTTTCCTGAAATAAATTAATAGAAAACTGAAACTGATGGGGAAAATAATCAATAAAACAAACAAAATCATATGAACTTCTATGTCAACCTGTAATCACATTCTTACTGCTAAAAATAAAACCAAGGAAGTCATTTAAATCAAACCAGCTCTGACAACACAGGGTTTTGGCCCTGAAAACTTATCACCTCTAACATAGTTTTATGCACCTGAAACAAAATGAACAGACAATCAAGTCTATTCTGTACTTCACATTTCAGGACAGTTGCAGCTCAAATAACATAAAGCAAAATTATCACTTTGTTAAGAAAGTTCTCTTTAGAAGTCAGAAGTTATCTTTATCAAGGACTTCAACAGAAGGCCAGACCTTACCACTGTATTCTTTTAACAAGAAAACAATAAGTTACTGTCTGTTTCCACAGTCTGATATTTTTACTCAAGTCAGTGGGATGTAGATTCAGACACTTTCATGGTGATAATTAAAGTTATGGATTAACAAGTAACAAAGAGTGAAAAGAGAAAGGCTTCATCTTGACTGAAAAGAATCGGCTACTGAGTATACATATGTATTTAAAGGGAAAGAACCTGCAGAAAAGATGTTAACATCAGCAGTAAAACCATTAACACAGAAAAGTAGTGGCAAGGAAGTGAAAAGAAAGCATAATCTAATATGTAGTTGCCATCTTTGTAGCTGTGCTTATTTTAGAGTAAAGTAAGCTTCTAGATTAAAATACACTTCTAAGAGAAATGAGAGTTGCTACAAAATGCATACTTGAACAAAACAACTTCAATTATTTTCCTTTCATGTACAAGATTATCATTATTATATTTACAAAAAAAAAAATCAACTTCATAAAGAGATGATGGCCTAGTGTTTAAAATGCTCGACTTAGAAAGCCCAGGAAATTACAGGCTGCCCAAATCTAAATTACATTACACAAAGCAATAGTTACATACAAACTGGAGTGGTTTGTCAGACAACATATAGTTGGATTCCACGAGCTGCACTCGTACCAACTGTGTGGTTCTGAAACTCACACACCAAAGTATATGCTGGAAGAACGCACACATTAAACTACATCCATATTTACAGAAAGGATTTCGTAAGAGAGAACATATAAATGAAACAGCCACAAAAAGGCTTCAGTTCTATGAGGAAGCCAGTCAAGACTATCACCAGAGCATTATTTCTGACAAATAGTGCATGCTTTATGCAATCAGAATTTGTACAATTTGTACCAGAATCTGTGTCATTCTGATTTGTAATACTTTACCAATCACTCTGAGTTTAGCTTGAGGTCACAGAAGCATTAGTAATACTTCTAACGCTATTATTTTATAATAAAAAGGGAAATGGAACCCCCCAAAAATCCAACCATATTCACAAAGCTGGAAAAACAATAGAAGAAATACCAGCACTATGACAATAAAAGGAAGTGTTAGATTTATGCAGTGTGAAATAAATCTGGAAAGTAAAAGACACCATAATTAGGACCAAAGCAAAAAGAGAGACAAGGCAGCCAGCACAGTTACAACAGATTTCCTTATTTCCAAGGCTTATTTGAGCCAAGGGAAGAAAAGCCAAATGAAATCTTAAAGGCTTCAAAGAAATAACAGTGGCAGAAAAAAGAAACAAATTGAGCTAACAGTTATCCATAAGACATAGAATATGACGAACTAACTGTCACAAAAACGGAGTATGGTGTATATGGAAAAGTAGAGTTTCTTTTAAAAATAAGAATGCTTTGTAAAATATATTTTCTGTCTGTTCATATTTGTATATTTACACATATTTTCTAAAATATAAATTCTGCATTAAACATTCAGTCTGATAGATGAGGTACTTGGAGCAAGTCTCAAATTTTTACAGAACTCACTATTTTAGGAAGAATCCCTTCTTTCTTGATTACTGTGTCACCACAGACAAGTTCTGATTCTGGAAGTAATTCTACTGGTGAGAAGTAACCACTGGTCTGTATGCCTTTTGTGAGCTGTGTTCCTTTTTTAATACTTTGGTTGTTGGCTGTAGAAAACACAAACCTAATCAAATAATGGTTTCATTTGAAAATATCCCACTATATACTTATCTGTCATTTTTAATTATTTGCATCAAATATAAAAAACTATCACAGCCAATGGAAGTGAAAAGTGTTGATGAATTCCACACAGCTGTTTTCAGCATCTGTAAAAGCTAATTAAAAAAAAGCATGCAAAACTACCGAAAACCACCCACCTTAAAACCACTTATAAAGTCATTACATGAATATTTGTTAAAAAAATCCCCACAAAATATCTATCTCACTTATCTTACTGCTTGTCACAGAAGCTACATTTGGGGAGGTAAACTCATAAAATTAAAATTTACTTATTTGCACCTTTAAAACACATACTGTTATCTCTATGGAATGACACTTTTTAAAAATCTGAACCTAAAATGGAATAATAGTAGAGTATCTACAATAAAACGAGCAGCAGACAAACTGTTTGAAATCCTGGCATTAAATATTTAAAACAGTCCCATAAATTCCTGCTTCTTCTGACAAGTAAATTCTACTGATCCAGAACACACATCAACACACATTTATACACACATATTTATGGGGGTAGAATAAGGCTCGAGGCTGCCTTGCCATACCAGAAGAAATCACTGCACTGATACTTGTATAAAATTGTGTTCTGGGGGGACATACGTGCGCTTAGAGGAAAATAACAGCGCAGCTCCTCTCACAGACAGTAAATTTGAATTAGCAATAAATAAAAAACATCATCAAAATATTCACAGCAATAAGGTTACAGATTTTCAAAGCCTCTGTAATTTATTGTCATGTAGACATCACCTATGATCTATTAGAGAATTTACTAAACTATCTCCCCCTCCTCCCTCACCCACGAACATCTGCTAAGAAAGGACTGCTATGAAAGGACTTAAGAACACTGATGAAATTCTGGGGTTTGGTTCTGCTGCAGTTACAGAATAGTCAAATAAGCAATGCACTCTTCTTTGTAACCAGTCCTGAGTTGAAAGAAGTGCAAAGAAGTAAATGTTTCTCAACAAGCAGTAGTAGAGTCAAACACTGAATGGCATGAATGATGTAACACAGCAGAGTAGTTTAAAATTGTCACTATTAATTTTTCTGCCTTTATTGCTTTATATAAGTTACCTCTTTTTCTTTGTATAATATCCGTGTCTTTTCTTGGTGATACCTTCAACATACGATTGGCATATATATTTTTTGCTTCAAGTTCTTTTTCTTTTTCCTGTGTGTGAAAGAGGTAGGTATAAGAATGAGTTACTAACGATTAATGTACTAGTCAATAGCAAAGCTGTAAATTAAATTAAAAATATATGTTGTACATGGAAATAACATAACACAGTGTTATATCTAAGATTTTAGGAAGAAAAATCACATTCCCAACTTTTCTAATGATACCAGAAAGCAGATAGAACTTTTCCTGCTCAGTACTCGTTAGTAAAATATTCTGGGGAAAAAAAAGCATGCCTCTGCAGAGAAAATAAACTAAACGCCAATGCTTCCACAAACCGGAATAAGGCTTACAATGTACGTACGGCTTGCACAACTAATTTTCAGTATTGTAAGGAGTTAAACATTGCAAAGAAAACTTGTCACAGGGCAAGTCAGTACCATGGAGCAGAGGCACACTGCATCTTAGAGGCAGAGATACAGTCTCCCTTCATGACATTTATTAAATAAAACAGAGAAATGAAGAGTGAGTTATTAGAAATCATCTGATAATGAAAGTATCTTCAAAATATCAAACTCCCTACTAATAAATTAGGCTTCAAGCACTCTAAACAAATTAAGTTTCTGAGTTACTAACACTACTGTTACTTGGTTGACAGCTAGTAAGGTGATAAAACTGGTGCATCTGGACCTGGGGTTTCAAGGAAATTCTCCTAGAAACAGAGCACTTAGCTCAAGTTTTCTTTATTTTTTTTCCTAAAGATTAAGTGAGTAGGTAGAACATAACAATATTTTTAGTCCTTATATTTAGAATTTGGGCAACGATGGGGTGAAGGAAAGAGAATAAACCTCAGCACAAATTTAGCAACACATGTGCCCATCAGAAGTACATTAATCTTTACACAAACCTCCTGTGATGCTAGTACAGTAGTAACAAAGTACTACGTATACCTGCAGATTTAATTTTAAAAATCGTCTTCAAAACCTAATTCTCCAGTAGATCTCGTGGCTTAACTGCAATGCTTGGCTATGTACTTGATCTTGCTTTTCTTAACTAGTGCTAACGATAATGATTAACATAGAGACATTCCTGTTATAAACACTGTAGGGTCAGAGCACAGAACACTTCAATTTAAAGCAGGAAAAGAACTCACATGTGGTATATAATTAAGTACACAGACAGTGCAGTCACTGGTAAACTACTCAAACCTGACTACAGATAATTCCAAAGATAAAATGCCAGAACATGGTTAACAACTTGTATTACTTCACATTTTACCTTCAGCTTCTGATTTAGTTGATGAAGCTCTTCTTGGAGAACTCTGTTTTCTTCCTGAGCCTCATATATCTTTTTTTTCTTTGAATGTAACTCTCGCTGATAACTGCTACAACTTAATTCAAGATTTTTTTCCAGATCCTTCAATTAAACAAAATAATATATTTAAATAACTAAAGTACTTTTTAACAGTGAAACTACTTAAATAAAATTAGAGTAAATCAGCACTCTGGAATCAGATATTGGCTCCACCACTGTGTAACTCTGAACATATTTAAATATTTAATCCTAACTTTGAGGGGGCAGACAGGGAGCCTGGAGATGCTGCAATTCATCCTTCTGGAATACTGAGAGGTGATTTGAGGACATAATAGGAACACACCTTTCTGCAAGGCTCTTGGCACAATAGACCTCCAGATATCAAAGACAAGACTCAAACTGATATTTAAGAAACATAACACCTTCCTGAAAGTGCAGGATTAGAAGAGAGAAGATAAGAATAAATTTTGAACTCTTCTACTGGAACCAAATTTCTGTTTGTGATTTCGTTTACATATCCTCACTTTGCAATAGCTGTTTTAATGATGACAGAAGGAAAAAAGTAGAAAACCCCTTACTTTCTAGAGCATGATTCATTTTAACATTATCCAGTACTACAAATGCTGAAAGACGTGATCATAAAACTACAGATGCCAGATGGTGACTCTACAGGGTGAGGTGATTTGGGTAACTCAGCAGTTTTTATCTTGGTACTTTGGGATTTATTTTCTGAAAGCTTAGTTTCCAGTTTAATCCTTCGGATTTCTAGATCTATTATCTCTGTAATATAATTTAGGTTTAATTACTAACAGAGACAAACTTTAACACTATTTTAATGACCAACATAATTTCAGCTAAAAATTGTATTGCATACTATAAACTATCAACAGTTTATTAGTGTTAACACAATTGTTTTTAAGTAAGATGAAGCTTTAGACATATTTGTAAACATTTTTGCTGAATAAAATACATTGCAAAAATTCTTGAAATGGATACTTGTAAAATGTTCTAAAGCTCAATTTGGTATTAAATAAATGCTACAATTTTGTTCAGCTATATATACGTTTTCTAGAATTTTAGTATAGAGTTCCCTAAATACCCAGATATTTTTTAATAAATGCTCCCCCTCCAAGAGGATAAATTGCTTTGCATGAAGTTGTATAATTGCTGCATGCATTTCTGAAACATTATTACCAGTTATAAAAACACTTAAAAGCATAAGTCCACAGTATATATTCTGACAAAATGTATTTTATTTAATTTTAAACAGAAATTTGAATGCACACCTATCAAGTAAGTGACTATATATATAATCCCCTTGAAAATAACTTACTTGAGGGTACTTATGTGTAAAAAAAAGCAATGATTTCCTATTTGTTCCACTACTGTGAAAAAATACAATTCATGAAGCTCATTATGGTAAGAACTATCTGTCCCAGAATATCTTATGAAGAGAAAGTCCTCTCACCTTAATTCTTTTTTCACTGTCCTCTAGCCTGCTCTCTGCATAGGCTAGTTTCTTTGCCAGGTCATGTCTTTCGGAAAGGTGCTTATCTGCAGACAGCTTTTTCAGTTTCTGTAAGACAGTTTTTGTCCTGTACAGTTCCTCTTCTGAATCTTTCAGCCGCCTCTCAGTTGCACGTTCTCTCTCTTGAGATTTTCTTAGGCGCTCCCTTAATATTCTAACCTCATTGTTGTGTCGAGCAAGGAGCTGAGAGATTTCGTTTTCCATATCTTCAAACTTATTCAAGGCTTTCTCCTGCCTGTACTGAAGACTCTTCAGTGCCCTGTTTTCCTTCTGCAGCTCATCTAGTTTGATGTGGAGTTCAGTCAGTTCATTTCGGAGCTCACTGATTTTCAGCAGCCTAGCAGAAAGAACTCTTTTTGTAACAAGATCTATATCTTTTGCAGGACAATCCCTAGTGAGGCTCTGAGAACGGAAACCCCACTGCGTCCCTCTTTTGCTTGGTGCATATTTGGAACTCAATTTCTTTGTGGCTAAGAGAGGACAAATAAAAAGCACGTTTACTATAAGACAATGCAATTTGTCTATTCAGACACCCTTCCTGAAATGAAGCTCTGCCTCAAACAATTTTACAATACTTAAAAGAGATTGCAGCTTTCAAACCAGATGATAAAAAGCATATATACGATAGGCTTATGTTCTTTCTCATCGATAAAAAAATGAAGATTTATGTTTGTGATCTACTTTAAAAATAATATTTGCAGCCAACAATATAGAACCACTGTAAAGCAATCATCTGCAAATTGTATCAGAAATAACAGTCACATTCAGTTAATATTTGAAGATGCTTATTAAAATGTTTTAGAAATACTGTACTCATGCATACAATGTTATCAAATGCTTTTAAAATGGCAACAATTAGCTGAGTGTTAGCTAGTTATGTATTATGCAAGATGTAATTCTCAGACGTATGCAACAGTATTTTCAAATCCAGCTGCCATGCTTACAGACAAAACAACAGATTTCAAAGGCTTGATGCAAAAAGCCTCCAAAGCAAAATTATAAATCAGATGAAAATTCAGTTCTACTTTAAATAATTTATTCTTGTATCACAAGTGGTTTTCCACAGAGTATCCCTATTTGATTACTAGTATGCATCACTCGTACTCCTATTTGATATTATTATTTTATTATCATCCTCATAGATAAAAGCTAAACATTTTGTGTCTATCGTATTTGCCTCTTGAGGCACACTCAAAGAATGAAGCATATAACCCACCACAAATATCTCTTAAAACAACTGAATATATAGAGAGTACATAATTCATTAAGGTACATCAGTGCTCAGAAGAAACATGCTGAGCAGCAGTGTATAATTCAGGCTTGAAAGCTGGGACACAGCAATAGTGCAGTTACCTATATATAGACAGTGAGTGTGTGTGACAGCAAATTCTTCCCTTTGCCACTCACCATGTTTCTATTCTACAGAGAATATTTACAGCAAAAATAACAGCTTTAAAATATTTTCTTACAATTTCCTTTAAATCTTTGCACACTAATATTCATTTTCTGCTTGATGCTCATTTTTTCCTCAGCTTGGGTAAACAGAGTTCTTTTCTCTCTACACTTACATCACATTCAGGTGTGAAAAGATTATCTAATACATGCACTGCAGGAGTGATGCCACTCCTATCACCAATTAGGGAATTCCCATTAACCGTAGTCTCCCAGTTCCTTCAAGAATTTCTTCGCATTTAGGACAGAACAGAAAATTCCAATACCAAGTTTGCACTTTTGACCACACAGTTAAATTGGGGAGTAATATCTTTCAAGAACAACATGACATTCACAATATCTTCATGAAATAATTATGTTCAGTTTTAGCTATGTAATCAAAGAACTAGGCATTCCTTTTCCCCCTCCAAATTAAATAGCACAGTGGAACTGGAGTTTTTGTTTCCCAGACAGGTAACCCATGACTGCTATGCACAAAATGCCACTTCTGAACATGGAGAAGCTTGGCAAAACACCAGTTGCCCCAGGACACCAACACTATCAAGGATATAAAGAGATATGCTCCCTGGCCAAACTCAGTATTAAGAGGCAGATCTTCTGGCACATTCTAGATCATAATGTTGACCAAATGATTCATATGGTATCAAGCACTTAGGAATGAAATAGAGCACTTGCTTGAGAAAGGCAGGATATACTCTCACTTCACCAGAAAATGTGTGCAATTATTTAGAACAAGCTGTCAAACTGCGGCAGAGAGGCTTCAGACCCTTACTTCATCCCAGGACCCGTATAAGCACTCTCTCGCTTTTTGTAGGGATGTTCACTTCCCCACAATCTCAACCAGGAGAGCAGCTTATGTAGGTGAGGTATATGTGAGGGAGCTCAAAGTGGAGCTATTTAATCTCAAATTTGAGATATTTTATCCTCAAGGAAGGATCAGGAAAAAACTTTCTTTTGGATTTCTGCATGCACCTAACTTTCAAACATGTTTTCTCTCACTTGCCACATCAGTTGTCTTTCATTTGTCTATTTTTTTAAAGTACCCAGTATTACACTGTAAAGCTTAGTCAACTAGACTTCCACAAGAGAGGTATCTTTAGGGGTATTTTGTCAAAGAAGTCTTAACAACTGTCTCTCTTTTACAGACTGCACAGTAAGGACTTATCTTGAGTCCATGGCCTGAAGTCTTTTGGTCAAAGGCAAAAAGACAGCATCAGTATGATTCAACAAAAGGCTCACAAAAGCCACATTTAACTTGCTAGGAAAAAAATGAATAAGTCTGGATCACCCTCCTCCTCATGCAGGAACATCATCTTCCCTATGCAGGAACAGGTTAATTTTAGTTTTCAATGGAGCAGTTACCTTCTACCTGTCATCTGTAGCATAATTCAACCTTATTTGTAGAGTCTCATAACGGTAGTTTCCTACCTCTATTTTTCAGCTTTCAAAGATAATTAACTCTTTAGAGTAGTTAAAAAGCAGTAATTTCTGCTATTTACCTACCTTGGTAGTGCACAAGGCTGTTTGAAGTTTGGGGTTTACGATCTCTTTTTTCTTGGCTTGTAGAAGGATAGCTTAGTGTTGGTGACTGGCCAGATGAATGAGATGTGTTATCTTCATCTGAATAACAGGACTCACTATTTTTATCCTCATCTGATTTCCTGCTGTGTTCAGAACCCGGACTCCTTACTCTTTCTCCCATTTTTCAGATTTAACCGCTTTCCAGATTTTTCTCAAAGACTCTTCATTTCGACACAAAGGACCTTTCAGTTGTCATAATGGAAGCAGCTGGATTATTTCCTTGGATTTATCATCTTCATCTTCAAAGCACGAGATTTTTGCATTTCAGTTCAGCAAGCAGTAGTTATCATTTAGAACACATTGTTTCTGTAACAACTTCGAGAGACTGGTTTTAGCGAGAATGGTTTTGCTGTTTAGTTAAGGAAGAAAGGTAAAAAAGGAAAGGTAAAAAATCTATAAAATTATTCAGGATTCCTAAAACCTTACGTCATGTGCTGTGCTACGTTAGCTTATTATTTATATAAAATGTGACAGATATCACTCTAGGAATGCTACTAGCATTAATTTAGTAGTTTGAGGCACTGAAGGAGAAATCAGAAAACTAACACAGTTGAATCTTGAATAACGAATTACTTCCAAGTGAGAGAAAGTGGAAAAGAAGCATTTGGAAAACAAAACAGAAGACAAGAGAAAGCTTGATGTTATTCAGGAAAATAATTTAAACATATTTTAAAACTTTTTAACCAAAGAAATTAACCATTTATTCATGTGACTAGAACTGAGATATTTGTAGAATCTGACCAAATCTTCTACATTTCTATTTCTGACCTTCCAATGATGTCAAATAATGAGCTTGGTAATCAGTTGTCCCATTTGTCTGGAGTACATTCTGTCCATAACTAATAAGTCTAATGCTAAAGAAACTGCACCTATGTAATCACAGTCTTTTCCTTGGAAAGTACTCTCATCCTTTACAACATCTAGTGTTTCATGCCTTCAAGAACTGGGAGGAGCACACACATTTGTGTTGTGTGAAAATGCAAATATAGCCTTTTGAGGTTTTTGTATCTGGTAAGAGAGATCACACTGCTAGTATATGGTAAAATTATATCTGCAGCAGTTGTAAAACAAGAAGGGATGCTCCTGCAGCCTGTCTTCTGATGTAAACTGAAAAATCCCCCAATCTCAAGGTAAAATCACCTTATTTTGCATTTTTGGAGACACTTCCTGAGAATGCAATGGAGAAAATGTATCCACTACTTTCCTCATCTTCTCGGAATTTTCTCATCAGCTTAGGTAGTATTTTACCTTTGTATTTTACGTTGTATTTTACATTGAGCCTCCCATGTCCTTTCTTACCACTTTTCACAGCTCTCAAGCTTCTTTCACCATCTATCCCTCTTCAATCCAACTTCAGGACATTGGTTATCTAATGGGTGAATAAACAGGACTTGCATCAGAGCCCATCAGTTCTGCCTGTTGAATGACAGAAGTCCAAGTCCATTTCTAAATGGTAAAGCAAATTACACACAAAAAAATTGAGTAGCTTTCAATCAAAACTCTTCTATACTGCAGGGCATACAAAATGCCTGTAAATGAGCTGTAAATCTTTCACTATATTATTTCCCAATAAAATAAACTTAGCATGCTTCTTGGCCTTCTGTTCCACTGTCTAGACATGCAGAATTGCATAGCCAAGGAAAACAGAAGTGTCAGCTGCTTCATTACTGGTTTCATGACAAATTTAAACTCTCTGGCTCAGTTCACTGTTAGCACAAATCTGTCTGCAATGACTGGCATACATTTGCCCTCATAATCTATACAGAAGGAATTACAGGAATAAATATCCCAACGCATTTCTAAACTGGAAAGCTGATGGGAAATTAATATCAAATTATTTGAGAGTGTTTTTCTTTACTTAGGGAGCAACTTTCCAAAATAATGGAAAACAACCTAAATATTTTCAAAGTGGTCGAAAAAACTTCATGCCTAAAACTTATGTCAGAGAGGATTCTGATGAAAACTAAAATTGCACTGTAAAGTCCACAAAGAAGACAGTTATGCTTGAGATCACGTATCCTATAGATTGCTAAACATATGCTGGAAGGCATCAGTTACTGTGAACATTCAGTAATGACTGCTCTTTTTATTTCTGAAATAATGCAGTTTTTGAAGATCTTTCAAAAGTATATACCTAACCATCACTGTATTATCTTGTCTTTAAGTGTAATGAAGACCCTCAGATATGTTCATGAGTACAGAACTAAGATCATGTAAGAATATTAGAACATATCAGGCTGCATCCCTACACCCAAACAGCTCCGCTCCTAAGTCCTGGTCTCACAAACTCTGTGCAGAATGTGTGTTAATTTGTCCCCTGAAAAGCAAATCAAGCCCAAACTGAAACACAGCCAGAAATGGAGCGACAACCTCTTCTCTAGAAGGTGCACAGGCAAGATGGCATCAGTTCTGTCTCCACAGGACAGAATCTCAGGGAATGCAAAAATATAAGATAAAATATAAACTAATAGACTTGTATTTAAATAATAAAATAATACAAAATTTAAAAATAGTACTCTGGAGGACTGTAACACAGACCCCATATTACTACAGTCATCCCGACTGAAAAAAAAACCACAGTAAAAACAGTAGCTGCATGTGTAACCCATACGAAGTGTAATGTTGTCACTGAAGCCAAGGGCTTCATTTCCAGCCAACAGCATGGGCCATGAAACTTGTCAGACTTTGTCTGAACTCATCTTGGGTGCCTAGAGCCTTGCTGCAGCAAAATTAGTTAACAACCAGAAAACTTATCTAATTTGTTTTAGCTTTTTGCTCAGCTTTGTACAATTGTCTCATGCCTACTGTTGCATTTATGTTTATAAATAACAGTAAGTGGCAACAAGTAGTCTGTGCAAAGCCAACTATCTACAACCTTTGCAAAAATGCAGCATAGAGGAGTACAGGCATTGAGTGGTTTCAGGGGCCTGAAACACAAAGACAGAACTGGGGCCATAAGCTATAACAGCTCAACAGTAAGCGGAAAACAGCTCCATTACTGATCATCAGTGGGATGCAATCTTGGGAGCTGGGTAAAACTAGTTCTATAGGCAACATACAGAACAAAGAACAAGTACTCAACCTATGTAAAACATACCACATGTAGTAAATTCAGATGTAATGTGAAATCATGAATCAATGGGGGAAAGAGGAAAGGGGAAGCAAGGCGCACAGTGTGTTAAAAGGACACAAAAATGATCCCAAGTGGACCCAAGGCTAGGAATAAGAAAGCATCCCCCTCCTGTCAGGGAAGGATTTAGGATGCTAATGACTTGCTGTAAAGACCTCTCCCTCTCAGCTGAAGCCAGTTAAGTCCCAGAGAAACAATGGGTGGGAGAATGTAACACCAGAGAAATTAGACCAACAATCAATTGATGACTCTGTATCTAAGACGTGTTCCTGTTTTGCTCATAACAACAGGCAGAATAAAAGCCAACTAGTCTGTTACATGGAAATCTGTCCCAGGGCCACAGAGGCACATGTGGCATCCACAGCAGTCCTGGACTCCTGGAGAGGGCACATCAGTGTTAAGAGGCACCACCGTATTGAGAGGTGAGAACCTAGCCCTGTGTGGAGGCAGGGACTACTCTATGGGTCAAATATCTTCAGTAGTGTAGATATAGTCAAGAGACACCCAAATTTTGCCTGCCTTTAGAACACAGAAGGATAGAAACACATCATCATGCACAGACGTTTTCTTGAGAAGAAAACAAATATGAATGAAAACAAATGGGACCGCATTTAGGGAAAACATAAATGCCTACAGTTCAATCTTCAAGATGTCTAATTATACATATAAAATAAAAACACTCACTTTCACTTACTGACTTAAAGCTGATCAGTTATTTTATAGTCCCACAAGTGTACCCTGAAGAGGCAATAACCTTTTTGAAGAATGCTTTCCATAACTCAGTGTATTTAAAACAGATAAATTGTAAAATCTGCAAGATCTGACTTACCCATCACTTCTATGCTGCATATTCCCCACTTTTGAGATTATTTTGCCAAGTATCATTTTGACATACAGCAATAGAAATGAACAGTAATTTTTGATGCATTCTGGAAGTACTTTGAAAAGCAATGGACTGAAAACAAATTGAAAAAGGTGATCCAATAAAAGCTCCCTTGAGAATCATTTTCTGAATCTTTCGATGGTTTTCAGTTTTATAAATTGGTAATTTTACCGTGTTCTCCATCCAAAACAAGAAATCTTAATCTGCCAAGTCTTACCAAATTCAGTTTTTCACCAGTTTATAGCGTAACTTGATTAACATAAAGAATGCACAGTTTATCTTGAGAACTAATGAATCACTAGGATATTTGAGTTTTATTTCAGTAACCCTAAGGATTGTCTAATTAAGAAATGCTTTGGTTCATTGACTCTTCAGTTGTTACCAACTAGTTTGAGTCAATTACAAAGCAAGTTCAACTTCTGCAACTAAGATCCACGAAGATACCTATTTTCCCCTGGTACATTTAATAAGTTTGTGAGGAATGGGTGTACTAAGGTCCACAATTACCACCAAACCCAAAATCCCTCCCCCCAAAAGCTCCACAAATGCTTTTAGAAGCCTAATGCATCACGATCAGATCAGTATAGAATAGCTGAAGTAAATCTGGAACCTGTACAAACTTTAGAAACAGTTTTGGTTCTAGAATGTCATACTCCTTCCCTTCAGCAACTTCTACTACTGCTTTTAGTTACATATTTTGTATTGAAAACATAGAATCATAAAATTGTTTAAGTTGGAAAAGACCATTAAGATTATCAACTCCAACTCTTAATCTAGCACTGCCAACTCCAACATTAAACCCTGTCCCTAACCACCGCATCTGCACATCTTTTAAACACCTTCAGGGATGATGACTCAATCACCTCCCGGGCAGCCTGTTCGAATGCTCATTATTACAAAAACCGGTCAACTTCTAGGTCACTGTGAAGGATGTGACAGACAAAACAGAGAACACAAAACTGTATGCATTTCTTCTAAGTTTACCAGCTTTTGGTGAACTAAAATGCTCTATGGTTTTACAAACCAATGTTAAACTTATCTGACTCTGTGACAGTAATACTTTGTGTTACTTTCATAAGAGATCTCAAAATAAAACAGTTCCTCTAAGTCCCAGGTCAGAGAAGAGGAAGTGGTTTTCCAAACACGTAATGCGCAGGCCAGTCCCACAATTAGGAAAAAGAGACTATATTTCTAAATCCTCTACTAAGAAGGCCTGTGCCATTGTTGACACCTCCAGTTGCACCACTGGAGTGTGTGGAATTACCTAGTTCAACTCAGCTATTCCTGAGAGCAGTTTCCAGTTCCCAGAGTGTAAGAAAGGAGTTTTACTTCACTGGGGAAAAACTCTGAAAGAACACGGAATCATAGAACGGTTTGGGCTGAAAGGGACCTTAAAGATCATCCAGCTTAAACCACACTGCCATGGACGGGGACATCTCCCACCAGACCAGGCTGCTCAAGATCCCATTCAACCTGGCCTTGAACACCTCCAGGCAGGGGGCATCCACAACCTCCCTCGGCAACTGTGAAGAATTTCTTCCTAATGTCTAACCTAAATCTTCCCCCTTCCAATTTTAAGCCATTCCCTCTCATCCTGTCACTACTTGCCCTTGTAAAAAGTCCCTCCCGTGCTTTCCTGTAGGCTCCGCTTTTGCTCTCTGATCAGCCCTTAGTTGCTCTGACCCAAACACTCATTCTCCAGATGATTGCCAGGGCCCGAAGCCATCCCAGGCTTCACCCCACTCCTCTCGTCGGAAGGGTATGAGGAGGCTGGTTCAAGATGGGTGCTGGCACAAAGGCTGGCCACTGCCTCTTTCCCCGTCGCATTCCCAGGCCCCTCTCTGATGGCACCTAACGCCGTGAGGGCCACAATGCTAGTGAAGGTCCAGAGGGGAACTTCTATGAGAGGTGGCTGAAACCTGGAGAAAAGGAGACCGAGGGGCAACTTCATAGCGGTTTGCTGCTTCCTCATAAGCGGAGGAGGAGCAGGAGCTGATCTCTTCTCTCTGGTGACCAATGACAGGACCAGAGGGAAAGGCAGGAAGATGTGCCGGGGAGGGTTAGGTTTGGAGATTATGAAAAGCCAGCTCTTTAACCCACGACCAACGGACCGAGGGCAGGGCCTGACAAATGACCGCAGCCCGCTGCCCCCAGCCCCTCGGTGCTCGGAACGAAGTTGGGCCCCAACTCCGCCGCAGAGAGCGTCGGGGCCCAGCCCAGGGCCCAGCTCAGGCCCCGCCGCCTTCCCGGGCCCAGCCGGCCCGCGGAGCAGTTGCGGATCCTAGCGCCCCGCCGCTGCCGGAGGCTAAGGCTAAGCCCAGGCCCGCTCCCAACGCCGCAGTTCCCAGAAAGCCCCCGTCCCTCGGCCCCGCGTTACCCGGCCCGGTCCTGCCCGGCCCTACCGGTACTCGCCCGCCCCGCGGACGCGGCGGCCGTTGCCACGCGACGCTTAAAGGGGCCGCAGCGGCGCACGGGGTCTATTGACAGTGGCTGCCCGAGCAATGGGGCGGGCGGAGCGGGCTCACCTCGCCAGCCATTGGCCAGCAACCATGCCAGCTCGACGGCACGCGGGCATTTCCTGGCGGCTGATTGGTTGAGGCGCTGCAGGGGCGGTGTGAGGGGGAGGGATAGGGGCTCAACGCCCGGGCGTTGCCTCCGTCCCGTGATGCTTCGTGCTTTGCGTTGTGTGGCTCGAGCTCGCGCGCGCCCGGGGCGTGGGCGGGGGGCGGTGGCCGGTGGCCGCCCACAGGCCCTGCTCTGGCGCCGCCATCTTGTTCTTTCAGGGGGCTGGGCGTGAAGGGGAGAGCGCAGAATCAAAGAATGACCCGAGTTGGAAGGGACCCGCAGGGATCGTCGAGTCCAGCTCCTGTCCCGGCACAGGACAACCCCAACATTCACACCGTGTGTCTGAGGGCGTTGTCTAAATGCTCATTGAATACTGGCGCTGTGACTGCATCCCTGGGGAGCTGTTCCAGTGCTCCACCACCCTCTGGGTGAAGAACCTTTTCCTAATGTCCAACCTAACCTTCCCCGGCACATCTTCTTGCCATTCCCTCAAGTTCTGTCATTGGTCACCAGAGAGAAGAGATCAGTGCCTGCTCCTCCTCCTCCCCTTGTGAGGAAGCAGCAAACTGCTATGGAGTCCCCGCTCCATCTCCTCAGGGCTGAGTGACAGACCAAGTGACTTAAGTTGCTCCTCATACGAGTTCCACTCTGGGCCCTTCACTAGCTTTGTGGCCCTCATGGCATTAGATGCCATCAGAGAGGGGGCTGGGAATGCAAGGGGGACCGGCCTTTGTGCTAGAGCACATCACGAATCATCTTCCTCATACTGCTCGAAGGAGAGGGGTGGGGTGAAGCCAGGGATGGCTTCGGGCCCTGGCAATCATCTGGGGAATGAGTGTTTGGGTCAGAGCAACTAAGGGCTGATCAGAGAGCAAAAGCAGAGCCTACAGGAAAGCACGGGAGGGACTTTTTACAAGAGCAAGTAGTGATAGGATGAGAGGGAATGGCTTTAAATTGGAAGGGGGAAGATTTAGGTTAGACATTAGGAAGAAATTCTTCACAGTTGCCGAGGGAGGTTGTGGATGCCCCCTGCCTGGAGGTGTTCAAGGCCAGGTTGAATGGGATCTTGAGCAGCCTGGTCTGGTGGGAGATGTCCCCGTCCACGGCAGTATGGTTGGAGCTGGATGATCTTTAAGGGCCTTTCCAACCCAGATCATTCTATGATTCTATGAAAATACTCTCTGCTTTTTTATTTCAAAGCTAGATGAATAACCGATACATGACAGATCTTATGCGTATGTGACTGCACATGTACTCAGTGTGTGATGTAATATAGAAGCAAAACTCCCTTAAACCAGGAGGAAAGAAAAAAAGAGGAATGGTATCACGTCATAAAATACTCAGAACTTTAAGCAAGGTGGATTGTACTGACTGTGTAAAGCTAGCGAGTAAGCTTGAATTAAAGATCTGGCCAAATTTAACAAGGCTGTCGTGTTTTATTCCACAAAGAAGTAACAACTTCTGCAATGCTACAGGCTTGGGAAAGAGTGACTGGAAAGCTGCCAGAGAGAAAAGGACCTGGGGGTGCTGGTCAACAGATGGCTGAACATGAGCCAGTGGTGAGCACAGGTGGCCAAGAAGGCAAATAGCATCCTGGCTGGTATCAAAAGTGGTGTGGCCAGCAGCAGTAGGGAAGTGATTGTGCCCCGATATTTGGCACTGGTGAGGCTGCACCTTGAATACTGTGTTCAGTTTTGGGCCTCTCAGTACAGGAAAGACATTGAGCTGCTGGAGTTGTGTCCAGACAAGGGCAACAAAGCTGTTGAAGTGTCTGGAGAGCATTTCCTCTTAAGAACGGCTGAGGGAACTGGGATTGTTTAACCTGGAGAAGAGGAGGCTGAGGAGAGATGTTATTGCTCTCTACAACTACCTGAAAGGAGATTGTAGTGAGGTGGATGCTGTTTTTTTCAATAACAAATGATAGGACGAAAGGAAATGGCCTCAGATTGCACCAGGGGAGGTTTGGATTGGATGTTAGGAAAAATTTCTTTAATGAAAGAGTGATGAAGCCTTAGAACAGCCTGCCCAGGGAAGTGGTGGAGTCTCTGTCCCTGAAAGTGATAAAAAAATGTGTAGATGTGGTGCTTTAGGACATGGTTTAGAAGGCAGGTTGATATTGTGTTGATGGTTGGACTTGATTATCTTAGAGCTCTTTTCCAGACAGGTTCTATGGTTTCTAAACTTTGACTTTTATTACTCCAAGGTACTGCATTTTTTTTCCTAGTGCTAACCCTTTACCAATGAATGTAGTCAAGCAAACTGCATTCGGGAAAGAGGAAGGGAAAAAGAAACAAATAGCAACTCTTGCCTCACTTAGCTTACTCATTAAATATGATAGCACAGTGATGAAAATGACATAAGAATTTGGATGGAGTAGAATAGAACATTTCACATGAAAGTTATAACTTGCCTGCACAGGAAGGTATAAATTCAGGAGAGGGAGACAGATTTGCATTTGGCAGAACTGTGTTTCTGCAGTTCTGAATGTTCAAAATTAACACTCATTAAACTCTACATGAAAATAAAAAAACCTGGAGAAAACAGGAAAAGGTACCAGTTTTGTTAGCCAAGATAACATTTTTAGGAATAAAAAACACACCTTCTTCATAATGAAATATAAGGAAATATGTGATAAAAGACATTTTTAATGCACTTGAAATTAAGATTTCCATCTTCCCCCCCCCCCCCCCAATAATTTTTAGGAGGGAAAATGGTATCCATTTAAATGGAAAAAGAAAAAAATAATTCATTATTATTAAAGTCAGATTTGAAAGATTATCAGAACTGACTTAGACATTGTGCACTAGAACTCTCAATATACTTAATTAAATTTATTGAAAATGTAATTTAATGAGTAGGCTGGACTACAATTGTGAACATGTTGGCATAAGCTCCTGTAAAAGAAGAGGAGACATGAACAGGTATTTCAAAAGCATGGAAGCACCCGGAAGACATAGAGTTGATATGGAATCTCCCAAGCTAAATGGAGCTTTTATTTTTTTGATCCTAAAATCCTGGAAAACAGGCATAAAAAACCAACACCTGGGCCATGAGTAATTTTGATTGTCTCCCTAATTGCATGTAACATTTTTGCTATATTTGCATTACTATTATGAAATTGGTTTAGAAAAAAACAATAAAAACTCATGGATAATTTTTTAATTCATCCTCCTGTGGCTTTGCATAGCTCACCCTTGTGCTAAACAGCTAAAGCAGATAATTCATCACAGCAATGCTGGCAGAGAGTCATTGATGTCCTTCAAAAAGATCCAGGGAAATGTGGAATAACAAAGACAGAATAATTTTATTGCTTGCAACCAGAGAAAATGTATTGCCTGTATCTGGCAGCAGGCCAAGCCAGAGTCTGAAATGCTGTTGCTGCTGTAAATAGGATGAAAGGGATTCGTAATCCATCTCCATGCTCACTGTAGCTAGGAAAATTATAAGCAGAAAAATCAATTAAAAAAAAACACAAGAGAAAGCATTAAAAAATGTGGTAGAGCATTCTTTTGTGTTGATAATTTATAGACTAATTGTTATGACTAACCATTCGGGACTTGGTTAGCAACTTGCTAATCATTAGTTATTGAATATAGGTAATAGCGGTATTGAATTTAGATAGTATGTATACTTAGTACATGTATTGAATACAAGTTTTGAATTATACTGGATGGGGACCTCTTGTTCAGAATGAATGACATCTCACCAGACTTCTCCATCAGCTGTTTCATCCTGAGTGATGCTAACGCACTTGAATCAGCTGCTCAACTGGAATAAATTCGGATTTTGTGCAATATTGGCATAGGGATTAATTGATGGATCTTTTCAAATGTAAAACTTCCAAGTAATTTATTTAACGTATTGTCCTCTACGTAACAATTGATACAGTGCAGATAAATGGGGTGGTATTTCAGATTCCCTTGGACAGGACAAATGTATGAATCACCTGAGCAAGAAATAATGTTTTGTAGTTTTCTTCTGCCTGTGTAAAGCCCGTCTGATGTCTTAACTGCTTAGTTGGATGGGAAAGTCACTGAAACAGAATATTTCATTCAAGAGCTGGAGGGTGAAGTAGAAGGCTTAAAAGGAATGGCCCTTGCCTCAGAGCTTAACCGAGGGGAGGGCTGCTTCAGAAAGGAGGGTGGAACCCTTCAAAAACTAAATCAGGTCATAGTGTCACACAGCTTGATATTTCCAGGGGTACCAACAGGGATAAAGACTCTGGGCTTATTCAGATGGGTGGAACTCATGCTTATTTCATTGTTATACATAAATATCGATGGGGAAATCCCTGATGCATAGAAAAAATGCTATTGATTTCCACCGCACCATAGCAATGGCTGTGGCATATGGGGCGGGAACTATTACAATGACTGTATCTAGTGTGATGGATAAAACAGATTCCCTGAATTGCGAGAACAAAGATGGCATTTGAATTCAGAAAGGCAATGTCTTCCCGGTATTGCTTTGAATACCATAACTTGAAGAAGTGGGGGTGTAAAGAACACGCAATGATATAAATAAGGGAGCCAAAGCGATGTGCTGCTTGCTGTGACCAGGGTTGTGGCAGGGTGTGAAACTTGGTTCTGAGATTCAGATATAGACACTCCATTTCTGCAAAAGATCAAAGGTTGGTCAAAACCGTCAGACTGAGTCTGAAATACCAAAGAAGATCCCTTTTGGCTCCTTCAGCCTTCACATTTTCTGATGTTTTTCCTCAGAACAGGTTATGTCATACTGCCTTGCCCATTGGAACAGATGCATAAACATTTATACAGACCTGTCTACATATACACCAGAGGTAGTGGCTTGCATCTGCACTTGTGGAAAAGCTTGGTTCAAAATCCAGGAATTTATAGTAAAGAGACTTTGGCTCAAAGCAGTTCCACAAATCTGGGTAGCTAGGAGTGCCAGTTCAGGCTGCTGTTTCCAGTAGGAAGGTAGATATTTGTTCCCTCTCTCCACTGCTATAAAGGTGGCTGACAATGTGACTAAGATCTCTATTACAGCATGAGTGTGGATGTAGTTGGGGTCCAGCTGAAGGTTTTTCCTTAACATATGTTGGAATATTCTCCTGGACACAAGATATGTATCAGCACATACTTCCCTTTGCTCTCAATTATCTGCAATCATATCATAAAAATATTTTAAATTCTAATGCAAATACAATATCCGTCTGTTTCAATGCTAAAAATATCCATGGTCTCCTTCTACGTTTTAATGCATTTGTCAAAATAAGCTATGGTGTTGGACACTGGTTGCTTTTCTTACTCCATGTTCACTCACCTTGAGAAATGAGAAGCCCAGTATCACTTTCAAAGCTTGTCTCGCATGCCCTGCGCTCTAAAGCGGTCCAAAATCTTTTCACTGTTTCTTTTCTCAAGAGCTCCTGAGTCGTAGGCTGAAAAGTGACCACTCACCTTTTACAATTTAAGTGTTATAGTTCTTTGAAAGAATGTGTATTGGTGTCACTTCTCATGCTATGACTAGTTGCAGCCTCCTGAAGGAGATTTTCTTGAGCATTCTCTTACTGTGCTGGCATTGGAGCTGTTACACCATTGCTGACACCCCTTTTGTGTCTCTGACAGGCAATGGAGAATGGCTTTCTGTGAACTCGGCTGAACTTGAAGATGTATAAAAGAAGCACGTTGGGCATTGTTCATGGCAAATTGCTTTTAACAATACCATTTTCCAAGCTGTGAAATATTGAAATATTAGAGGGAAAATATAGCACAATGAAATAAATGTTTACATATACTTCACAACACCAGCTGATGTCAGAGACTTCTTGAATTTGTTAAAACTCTTTGTTTTAGTATACGTCCTTCGATTCTTGCTTACAGCTGCCCTGTGGATAAATACTGGTTGAATAGCAAAAGTGGTTGCTGCTGAATCACAGGAATATAATTTACAGTGTGATGATTTAACACTTCCACGTAATGAAATAAGATGCTCTCGTACTACAATACGAAGCTTTAACTGCTCATGTTGTGGATGTAGGTGTGTTTTAATAAGGTCCCAAATTAAAACAATGTAATCATTGCTTATGGGTTAGCAACAAGTATTCTATAAACTGTTTAAATAACAAAAAAGCCCAGTAAAGCCTGAGAAGGTGGGAATATGCTAAGAAACAAGTATTGAATGTTTGGGTAGAAAAAAACATTATTTGATGAAGACATTTCAGTTAAGGACATTTTTCTCAAGAAGACATATGCTACTGGGAGGAAAATTTCATGCAGATTGTTCAGAATCTGGCAGTTTTATGTTAAATGCTGCATTTGTTTTTAGTAGGTTTTAATACCATTTTTCCAAAAAAATGCTTTTTGAAGGACAAAGTGGTATCTGTGGACTTGTTTCTACTGCTTTTGCATGATCTACAGTGTCATATTCACAATATGCATATTAGCCTGTGACAAAAAAAATAGAGTGACCAAATAATTTTGACATATTCTTTAATCAAAAGCAATGTGTGTTGCTTCTAACATCCATCTCTTTTGGCTTAAAAATTCATTTCTATTGCTAAGATAGCAAATGAATTTTGTTCTGTCTCTGTAGAGTTCAGTAATATAAATTATGTTGTAGGGGAATAAAGCCCAATGTATCATTGAAACCAATAAAAAGAATGGAAGTTATATCAAAATAAATTTGGCCTGAGTGTGGACTGCAACTGCTTTGAAAACATTTTTATTGTCCCAGTTACACAAGTGGTATATAGTGGAGAAGGAAAATCTTCCACTTAAAAAATCTTCATTCAAAATATAAACATATCTTATTACTGTTAGACTCAGAAAGAGACCTGTAGGCCATGCACACTGCTTCCTAGCACCTGATCGTATCATCAAGATATTGTTTCATTATTTTAGTGCAAAACGGAGCACTTCCAGTGAGGAGGTGGGCATCTCAGCCCACAGTCTTACGTATCGCAGACTGGGCAACTAGGAGGAGGGAGTTGAAACTTGGGTCCTCGGATTGCTGGATGTGTCTCCCAAGTCCAGCTTGTTATGGGAGTGTAGGCAGACTGAATTTTTCCATGAGATATGTTGCAAGCTGTCCATCACTGCGAAGGCTGAGATGCCCCTGAGCAGAACATATGCCTTGGGAACTTTGGGCACCACCGATGAGGCCAGCAACTTGGGGACAGCATTCTTGACATAATTACTTTAATTTGTTAAAATCTTATTTAGGGTAAATCTGAGCCTTTTGGAGCTTGAAACCCTTGCAACGTATGCATCAGCTTACTTGAATTATCTTTATTGGAGTTAAATAACATTAAAACAACATCCTTTTCATCTTCTTAGGATTTGCAGTAGTTTAACTTTTTTTTGGTAATAAAAAAGCTAGAATATTCTGTTATTCATATTTTGTCTCCATACTGTGCTTCAAGCATGCTTTGATTGATGAAGACTACTTTCTAGATGTTTTCCCTTTCTGTTTTTATAACCAAAACTGTCAGTCCTCTCCTAAGACCCAGTAAATAATGAGATCAATCACTCTGTAGTTGGCAGAAAAGCAAGGACAGTGACTTAGCCAACCCTAGACTGCGGTGAGCAAACAGAGGAGGGATATTTCAGATAGTTAAAGCAAAATCCTGGGCCTGCTCAGATAGATTGAAGGACTGTGCAAGGAATGTTTACAGAGGCTGATGTTAGGCTTGATGAGCTACTCCTCTGGGCAACCCTTATCATCAATAAAAAGGGAGAGATGCCTGTTCAGAGAGAGCAGCTGAAGTAGGCTTTACTCTCATTTGCTTCATCTCTTTCTGTTCACTATGCAGAAAACCTAATAGCCCAGCACAGTGGTACAAACTGCCTCACCATCTGAAGTGTGGTGAGCCAGCTGCTACGAGATGGGAGAAGACAGTGATGGGGAATGCTTCCTAAAGGAAGGACTGGATTTATCTGTACCACAGAGCAGATTCTCCTCCTTTCTTTCTGTCCTGCACCTTTCATGGTTGTGAGTTTACTGCAGTTCTGGAGATGGAGAAAGGGTCAATTTGTAATTGGGGCTTTAAGTCCATTTTAGTTAAAAGTAATAAAAAATGATAAGAAATGCTGATCATTGTGGGATTTGGAGAGGAAAGTGGCATGACATCTTTACATGCTAGAAATGAAGCCTGTCAACTGAAATGAGGTAGACAGTTATGATGCCCACACTTGAAGAAAAGCGTTGAAAAACTAAGAAGTTTTCACAAACACATTTCAAGAGTCACTGAGGTCCCTAAATCTAACATTATACAGAGAGAGACACCCAAGAGAAGATTTGGTTAAAAAAAGGGTTGAGACATTATGTGATAATGAGTTCTGTTGTTCCTGGTAGTAAATGGTGGTAGTCTAACAGTAAAAAGGTGCAATGAACCTTAGTGATTAGCAGTAGGAACTAGTTCAAAGCAAGAAAGTACACACTTTGGACAGTGAAACGAAGTGCTTTTACCCGGATGCACTGAGCAGAAGAGACATGGGAGATTTAAGTCCTGAGTGCCCCCACAGGTGTCTTCTCTGCCCTGCCGCTGCAGATGACTGCTCTTACAAGAACCCACAGAAGAAGATGAGGGGCTTTATCTTGGGTACTTCAGAGTAAATTTGGTATTTTTAGTCAAACTAATCTTCACTGATAACTGAAGCTGCTGTAAGGAATAGGAGTACTATGCTATATTACCATAGCAGTCTTTGCTGGAACTGTTGGATTGTGTCCCCATTACACTGTGAGAACCACATGAAAAGCCTGGTTGGCAGTGACTACTGTGTGTCACCTGGTGAAATAACTGTGATGAAGCAGGCTGGAATAGTTCTCCAAAGCAGAATGCTGAAATTAGCTATCCTCATGGTTTTAACTGGATCCTAGCTCCAAGGTCGTTTCCAGTCTGGACCAACCTCTGTGTGACAAGGATAGCTGGGTAGCTGTGCCAGGGAGGTGGTGAGGTACTGATCCCTTGAACATAACGTGTAACTGAGTGCTGGGATACATCATGCGTGATACGTGAGCTTTAACATGAGCCAGCAATGCACCCTTGCGGCAAAGGCAGTCAATGGCACCCGGGGCTGCAGGAGAGGGAGCGCTGCCAGCAGGTGAGGGAGTGACCCTTCTCCTCTGCTTAGCACTGGTGAGGCCACACCTGCAATGCTGGGACCAGCTCTGGGCTCACCAGTACATGAGAAGCATGGACATACTGGAGTGAGTCCAGTGAAGGGCCAGGAAGGTTATGAAGGGGTTGAGGCATCTGACATAGGAGGAGAGGCTGAGCAGGCTGGAACTGTTCACCTTTGAGAAGAGAAGGCTCAGGGGAATCTCATCAATACCTATAAATACGTGATAGACGGAGTAAAGGAAAAGGAAACCGTCTTTTCTCATTGATGTTTAGAGACAGGACAAGAAGCAATGGATACACTTTGAAATCTAGGAAATTCCATTTAAAGATAAGAAAACACTTTTTACTGTGCAGGTGATCAAAGACAAGGAGTTTGTCCAAGGAGATTTTGGAATCTTTGACCTTGGAGATACTCAAAACCTGACTGGACACAGTCCTGGCTGAAGCTGGTTGAGCAGAGTGGGGTCGGACTAGATGATTTCCAGAAGTGCCCCCTGACCTCAACCATTCTGTGATTCTGCAATATCAGAATGTGCATTACATGTGAAGAGTGCTGGGGCTGACAATACTGGTCATTTGAATTCTTATGTATGGATTTTTGGTTAAGTCTTTTCATTGTGGTATCAACACCCAACTGCTGTTGATTCACCCCTCTGGGATTTCTTCTGATAGGGTTCTTTCTCCATGTCCTATTGCGTTTTAGGACTCAGGCCCATGTCTAGAGATTTATTGATGTTTTTTGTTGTTAGATGCGTGAACTTGCATTTGGGTTCACATCTGCATTAACAAAACTGGACATTTTTTTTGTCTCAACAAATGGTCATTCAGTCTGTGTAATACAACTATTGCCTTTATTGTTTTCCACTTTAGCAATCTGTGTGCCATATTACAAATTTTACGTGCAGTAAAGCTACGTTTTCGTCAAGGGCATTGGTAAAAGTATTGAAAAAACTCATGCCAAAACAGATCCCCCTATAAACTCACAAAATATGCAATCCCTCGGAATGAAAACACTTCACCTATAGTATATTTTTATGACCTGATCATTTAATATGCATTACATCGATATTTTTAAGAGTTATTTTTTAATGCAAGATTATGTCATACGTTTGGTAAAGACACTTTCAACCACAATCTTAATTATCAGTCTAATGCTTAATCTCATTAAAACAGCTTCAAATTTGTTTGACAGTCTCAGTTTCTGGGAAAAAACCCCGTGTCAACTGACATTAATAAATCCGTAATCCTTTAATTCTTTCATTAGTATCCCAAATCAGCGTTTCTGTTAGTTTGCTTGACGGCACTTGCTAGCTAAAGCTGCCTGTGGTTACCCAAGCGATTATGTTTATTGTCTGAAAATACAGGTCCAACATTAACTTTTAACTACACAAAGCCTGAAATTCAAATTATTGAAGCACTGTCGCCGAGTGACCTGGCAGCAGAAGCACAGGATTGATGCATAAGCCGTTTTGCCTTCAGTTTCTTAGCCCATCTCCTGTTCCTTAAAGACGCTGGGTGGGTTTTTGCTGCTCCCCAGTGCCGCAGAGCGCTGCCGGTGGCCGGTCCCGGTGGGTCCTGGTGGGCGGTGCGGCAGGCGCAGTAGCGCGGCGATGCTCTAGGTGGGGCTTCAGCACCGGCAGAGGCAGCGTGAGCTGGCCTGTCCACCTCTGTGACGGTAAACCCAGCCCTTAAAGGCGGTGGAGGGATTCGAAACAGCTTTGGCCATCTTTAAATTCGCCCTCGTTCCTTTGATCTAATTCCTTTTTACATGGGCTTGCTTGCTGGGTTGCTTCCTTTCTTCACGGTTAAAGAGAAAGCTTTTTTGTCTGATCCTGTTTATCTTCCCTTAAAATTCACGTGTGTGGCAACCAGCCAGTGCAGTGGAGGAGGTTTGCACAGCAGTGCAACGGTGTAGTCTTGTTAGCAGAAAATATACCCACAAGTCCTCTAAACTATTTTGAAGATGTCAATCTGCCATCTTACTGTACCAGTAGGGAACAGTATCACCTTGCTCCGGCACTGAGGTCACTGCAGGCAGAAGGGAGGTGGCCCAGCATGCAGTTCGGGGTCTGAGCTATATAGGCTGGGACTCAGCATCTGTCACAGTGAACCAAGCCATGCTGGGAAACTCTCAGGGGCTGCCAGTTGCTGGGGTCTGCCTACCTTCATGCCTTCTTTTACTCTCTTAGCCTCCACAGAACACTTAAAGGTTGAGACTAGATAAGGTGGGTTAAAACCACCAGACTCAAAAGTTCATGGTCAACAGTAAAAAGTCCATCTGGCTGCTGGTGACTAGAGGCATCCCTCAGGGATGGATACAGTATTGATTCATGTCTGTATTATTGAGCTGGACAAGGGGATGGAGTTTGTCAGGGCTTTGGGTATATACTCCCACTCCTTGGGTTTGGCTGCTGGACTTGGGACTAGCTCCATGCCTGTGCAGCCAAGAGTCATCTCTGCGAATTGGGGGTGGGGGAACTCTCAAATGTGCTGTGGAGAGGTTGCAGCCAGGGCAAGCACTTGCCAGCAGGAGCTACTTTCAGCTGTGTCTGTGCTAAGGGCACTGATCTGCAAACAGGACTTAGCTCAACCACAGGCAGACCCGTGGCTGTGGACCAGCCTGGCAGCCGCAGGGTCTGAGCTGACCCCATCACCCTCCCAGCCCAGCTCTGCTGGCTTTGCAGGTGCTGTGGGGCTGGCCCCAGCCAGTGAGACCATTTGGGCCCCAACTGTCACCCCCAGGGATCAAGTAACCCCATGCTGCATTGCATGCTGGGTGAATGTGGGCCAGGAAGCAGCTCTGCAGAAAAAGCCCTGGGTAGACAACAGTTTGAAGTCAGAGAAATGCCCTGGGATTCCCAGTACAAGAAAAACATTGAAAACCTGGAGTGAGTCCTGTTGAGGAGCACCAAGCTAGTGAGGAGCTGGAGCACAGGATGTTTGTGGAGATACTGAGGCCTCTGGGTTGTTCAGTCTGGAGAAGAGAGGTCTCAGGGACAACGTACTGCTGTCTACAGTTAGTTAGCTGCTGGGAGGATGCAGAGACAAGGGTTCCAGACTCTTCCCTGAGGTGCCCGGTAGAAGGACGAGAGGCAGCTGGACACATTTCTCAACAAGAGGAGTCCTGACCACATGTTAGGAAAAATTTGTTCACCATAAAGGTGGTCAAGCACTGGAGCAGACTGCTCAGAGAGGTTGTGGAGTCTTGGAGATATTCAAGACTTGACTGGACATAGCCCCAAGCAACCCAATCTAGTTGCTCCTACTTTCAGCAGATTGACTGATGACCTCCAGAAGTCCTTTCCGAACTATATTAGTGTATGAGTCTGTGATTCTGAAATTGTATAGCTGAATCCAAACCAGCAGTGCTCCCTGGCCCGCACTGCCTCACAAACTGTGCATGAGGATTGCTGGGGAGGGTACTAGCTGAGCAGGGGGAAAGCCATGGCACTGGCCGCGGTCACAATTTAACTGTGAAGGGGACCAAGTTCTGATGTCCAGTATGGTTTAAGTAAATAAGCAGAGTTTCCAAAAATAGAAACATAAATATAAATATGGAAAATAAAAACACTGCTTTATTTTCATGTAGATACTGTTAGCTTGGTCATTCCATTCATTCCATTCATTTCGTTTATGGCAATAGTTATAAATGTGAAATCCTGATCCTTCCCAGGCTCCACACTGGACAGGTACCACTGAAGGCTTGTGTGCACCATTACAACTCTAAGCAAATACCTCTTCATTAGCAATGATATTTCATTTATACTTTTGTAGATTGAAAACTCCTTCTTGAAATTGAAAACTTAAATTTTAGAACTGAATTAAAGAGTTTTTATGTTTGACAGATTTTCTGTAATATTTGTATTTAATTATTAGTTCTTTACTGCTTGTTAAGATCCACTCATATCGAGATTTATAAAAGATGATGACTTTTGAGATTACCCTATTTTTTTCCTTACAGAAGATAGTATTTATTATATACATATTTTTAAGCAGGTTTTCTGGAAAACCAGAAAGCTGGGAATCTTTCCTGCACCTTCCAAGTTCACAGTGTCATTCCTAGAGGGGGAATATAATCCAGAGAAACTGAAAATGCCCTGCCATCAGCCTTTCTCTGTTTAATCTATTAGCCACTGAGCTGTATAATGTATTATCTGACACACAGTGATAAGCAGCTTAGCTGTCCAAGATCATATTAAATATGTTCGGTTTAGCCTAATTCTGCAGCGCTCCATGAGGACACACCCTGATGTCCATCTGGAGTCCTTTTGAAATCAGTGCAGCTCTGTGCAGGGATGGTGACTCTCCTGCACAGCTCAATGCCTTGGAGGAGGATATACTTTCTGATTGTCTGGCCCTTCTTTTCTAAAACCCTTTCTTCAGCTCCTGTTCATGTGCTTAAGAAATGAAATATTCAAGTGAGCCTGTGCCCTAGAAAACAAAAATATCCCTGTGGCAAATCATCCAGAAGTTTATAGGTTAGAATGGAACTGCCTTGATCTCTTGTTTAATCAGTGTTGCTGGAAAAACACATTCTAAAAAGAATTCCTACCTTGTATTTTCCATATTTTAAATACACATCTTTTTAGGTTTTTTTAAGTGATTCATTGGAAGTTTGACAATCACATCTATTCCTCATATTCTCTTTTTAATTGCTAGTAAAATTCATGTTACCTTACAATAACCCCTGAATAATCAAGTTTCTCTTGAGTCTGCCAGAAGCCCTGACACTAATACACAGGTGAGGTCTTTGCCTCTTTTTGACACCTCTCTGAGGTCGAAGGGATACGGACTCCATAATGACAGATCCTCTCAGCCCCCTTGCCACTGTGGCTCCAACAGTTCCTGGCACAGATGCATGGACTCCTTTTGCTGTTCAGGAAGCTCCATCTGCAGCTCAGTGATCACAAGTCATAGTCATCCCTAGACAGTCACTGCCAAGAAAACATCAATATTTAAAAAAAAAAAACAGTCCACAATGTTTGGCTTTTTGGGGGGAAATATGGACAAACTGGTGAAGGAAGCAGTCAAGGCAATTGTAAACCTCAAAAATAATACTAACTGATATTAACATCAGCTAAATATAATGAATACAGCATTGGCTAAAATGCAGATCTACCCGTATTGGTGGGTGACCCTGAAATAATAATTGGTGAATACTAATTTTGGTAGGAAAAGAAGAACAGGCATAAGTTTCTGGATTTTTTTTTTTCTTGACTTTTCTACTAATTCTTTGAATATGTTTAAAAACAATCATAGCCCTCAGATCATCAGCTTTTTAAAAAAATCTACTCAGGCTTCTTCTTACAAATTCTAAAATGCCTATTTTAAGAGGATTGCTTGTAGTCCTTTTGGTGGGAAATTACGTTCGACATTTGAGCTAAAGGTCATATGACCTCAAACAAGATGGGTACCAGTGCTGAGAAAACTGAATAGAGCGGTGCAATTTCCACAGGATTTAAAATTAACCTCATTGCATGATTGGCTTACATTTCTAATCCGATATATCAGACTAAATATAGCCTTTGAAGACAATTTCTTTCCATGCAAATAATCGCTACAGGCTAAATATGAGTAAAATGTAAATTAAGAAAGAAAAATGTTAAATTAAATTATAGACAAACTGTCATCTTGCTAGAGTATTGACCTGAAACTGCACATATAGAAGACGCCTACAAGCGGGAGAAGGCAAAAGGGAAAAAATAAATAGAGAAATTAGTATGTTTCCATATATATTGATAGAGGGAGAGTTTCTGATGCTGTCAGCAATTTCTGTCAACAATCTACCTTCAGAGGCATCACTGCTGACTTTCAAACATTTCATGTTCTATTATTGCATTTTCTTCATTAACTATGAATAGTGTCCCTGGATGATCCACAGGAGCTATGAATCATTCATTATAACTATAGCAAACTCTTGCCTTTTTTCATTAAAATAAACAAATGCTAAATAGTTTTTTTTTTAAAAAAAAGAAATCAGGACATCAAAACCTTTAAAAAATAATTAATATTTTAGGAAATGATTCAAATCAATACTGCAAAAAACTCCAAGATCACAGAAGGAACCAGAGAGTGGGGAGCTGACTGTAGGTAGGTTTTTTGTTTTCTCCTCCAGTCTCCTAAATTCCTGAAGAGTGTAAATGTCATAAAATGTATCGTACAGGCAGATGCAATCCCAATTTAGTTAAATCCATACTAATATTTTGTAGGTAAAAGAGCTGCTGCTGTGAGAGAACCAGCTCTGTGGCACTAATCCCATTTGGGACCAGTCTTTCATTTTCCATATTAGTGCAAGACATGAATTTCCATGTGACTGACAAAGAAGATCTGCTTCACTGACAAAGGTCCTTATCTCTGTTGGAATTCAACAAGCTCCAAACATAGGAGAAATATTATATCCCAGTTCACTTGGATTTGTTTCTATGTTAGCATAACTTGTACCAAGAAGTATAAATAGCGCTTAGTTCCTGGGGAAGTTCACAGCACTGTTTTTGATCAGACTCACAAGAAATTTGCTCTGAATCTCTAAGGGGTTTATTCTTAATACATGAATTCAAACCTATGAGAGAAAATACATCTTCAGTTGTGATCTTCATTAAATCCAAGTCCCATAACCGTCAGTCACATTTGGTTCAACATCTAGATGCAGCTTTCAGATAAACAGCTGAGATAACCCAGGCTTGGAAGTGACAGCAACATGGAAATATTAAGATACCACAGGTAAAGCTGAATCTTAGCAAGATGGAGACATCCATAGGTGTGAAAACCATGACTAACAATTATCTACTGCTTATCATGCTCAACGGCTGCATCCCAGTAAGTGACAAAATTGAAAGATCCTAAAAGAACTATTGAAAGAGAGAGACTATTAGAAATTCCTTAAAAAAAAATCCACCTACTGTACAGTTGATCAGCTGTAAAACTCACAAGCAGGCCAGGTTTCTTGGCCTATATGAGAGTGTCTCACCATTGCATGATGCTATGTAAGATTTGTAAGGCCCTCATAGTCATATCCCAAAGAGAAATCTGCTGCATGAGTCCATGTTGATTCACAGTTGCTATTTCACAATCTGAATCTGCAGCCCAGCTTGCTGAGTATCTTTCATTCACACACATAGTCCAATTTATTTCACTGAATGCAACTTTTCTGAGTGAAGTCTACTCACCAGGAGTAAAGCAAATATGGATTGTAGTGTAGAGATGGGGAGGCAGGCAAGTGAGTCATAGAACCATAGAATGCCAGGTCGGAAGGGATCTCAAGGATCATATGGTTCAACCTTTTTAGGTCATATAATGTTTAAATGAGATGGCCCAGCACCCAGTCGAGCTGAGCCTTAGAAGTGCCCAAGGTAGAGGAATCTACCATTTCCCTGGGGAGATTATTTCAATATTTAGTTGTTCCCATGGTGAAACATTTTCTTCTGGAATTCAATCAGAATCTCCCCAGGAGAAACTTTTACCCATTCCCCCTTGTCTTTTCCATGTGACTGCTTGCAAAAAGGGAGTCTCCATCCTCTTGGTAGACACCCTTTATGTAGTAATACGTGGTAATAAGATCTCCCCTAAGCCTTCTCTTCTCAAGAGGTTCCTAGTCCTCTGATCATCTTAGTGGCCCTTATCTGGGCCATCTCCAGCTTGTCTGCATCTTTTTTTGTATAGCGAGGACCAAAACTGAATGCAGTATTCTAGGTGCAACCTGACAAGCAATGAGTACAGTGGGATAATGGCTTTGTTGTCTCTGCTAGTGAAGCCCTTCTTGGTGTATCCCAGCATCCTATTGGCCTTCTTTGCTGCTGCAGCACACTGTTCACTCATGTTGATCCTGTTGTCCACCACGACACTGTAGTCCTTCTCCACAGGGCTGCTGTCCAGCCAGGTGGAACCCAGTCTGAGTTGGACTCCAGGATTATGCATTGACAGGTGCAAGACCTTACACTTATCTCCATTGAACTTCATAAAGTTCCTGCTAACTCACTCTTCCAGCCTGTCTAAGTCTTCCTGGAGGGTAGCTCTCCCCTCTGGAGTGTCAATGACCCCACTCAACTTGGTGTAATTTTCAAACTTCATCAGAGCGCTTTTGAGCCCAACATCCAGGTCACTTATGAAGATATTAAACAGTGTCGGGCCCAATATTGATTCCGGGGGGACCCTGCTTCTGACTAGTTGCCAATTTGAGAAAGAACTATTTACCAATTCTCTCTGGGTACGGCCGGTCAGCCAGTTCCTTGCCTACCACACAGACCACTTGTCTAGGCCATAGCACATCGGTTTCTCTAGGAGGAGGCTGTGCAGAACTGTGTCAAAAGCCTTGGAGAAGTCCAAGTAGACAATGTCCACCGCGCACCCTGCATTGGTTGATTGGCTCACTTTGTCACAGAAAGCGATTAGGCTTGTTAAGCACGATCTGCCTGTAGTGAATCCATGTTGGCTTTTCCCAAGTGAATCAAAATCAATAAGATGAACTGGCTTTGTGGGCATATGAAACAGTATTTTTCCTTTCTGGTAAATCTTCCATGAGGTCTTTGCTGGACCCTTGCTAGTCTTTGACCCATTGATGATCCAAGGTATCTCCAGAGAAACCCCTGACACTGGCCTCCAGTGCAGCCTATTTTGTAGTCCAAAAATGCCGAGAAAGGGTCTGGTTTATGTTCTATTATCAAGATTTCATTAAGAAATGCTGCATCCAATTATGATACCGAAGTACACATTATGCTGATTTCAGTATTTCTCAGACTTTCCTGGGCTGCAGTCATCAGGATTAAAAAGTTGATATTGAGTCAAAGTTATCTCCTGTTATTTTAAATAGAACTGTTTGGGGTTTTTTATAAGCATAGGGAGTAGACTGGACATTACTGATATTTAGTGATTTAAGAGTTTGAAATAACTGTGGTATTGTATTTGTCTATTTCTGGACAAAAGACAACTTTATGTATACAAGGAAGGAAATAATAAAAAAATGTTTTTTTAAAAATTGCAGCTTCTTTTTCAGTAATAATTCAAGAGCAGCCTACGCTGACCAATTCATGGGTTATGACTGAGGCAGGTATGCTGTCTAAATAGGCTAGTTTGCATGCATTGCTCTCATAAACCTTAAGATTTGAGGTGTATTTCTACTTGCTAAACAAACCCCTTAATAATTTTATCTTTTATTTTTTTTTAAATTTTAGTCCAATCCTTAGTATTTTTACATTACTCAGGGTCATATTCTTCACTCATATTCATCCCTAAAAGCATCTGAGAGCAAAATGTTACTGTTAGGTTCAGCAACATAGTTGCTTGGCCATACCTTCATTAGTTATTTTATATCTGCTTCTCTGAAAGTAATTCTAGTTCAGTTGAGCTGCATTTAGAAAAAATCAATAGCAGCTTTGACATGCTTACCCTTGCCATGCCATTAGTACAACAGCAGCCTTGACCCTGCTGGCTGCGTGATATGTCTGTTGTTTAGGGAAACAGGAAGCACCTATCTTGAGAAGATAATTTTGATGAATCAAACGAGTAATCTTTCTTACAGGAGGATTAGTTTTGCTAACCTCTCATAACTTCTCATTTGGCTTGTCACACTTGTTTTACAGAGTTCCGGTGAAGACCAGTTGTGTTCCTCTCACCATCTTTTCCCCATTAATTAAAAAAAATGGGCTGAATTATTTTTTTTTTTTACCATCCAAGTCATGCCCTGAATAGTTTGAAAGCTGTCCTAAGCTGTGCCTTCACAGACAAAAGTAATACATATTTATTGTGTCAACCAGCAGTTCTCCCAATAGAAAAACATAGACACAAAGCACATAATTTTTTCTGCAAAGAAGAGACGGTAAGGTCAAATGTGATCAAGGGTAACAATACTGAGTTTTGTAGCTAACTTTTGTGAAGTACTAAAAATGCCACTTAACATTTTCACCACTTTACATTTTAGAACTGAACAACAATTATAGATTAATTAGTCCTCTATGGAAAATATAGCAATATTTTCAACCACTACCTCCCAAGTACCTTTTTATGGAGTATAAAATAAATCTCAGATAGCTCTGAGAGAGTAACAGCTGCATTGAAGATCTGAGCTGGGAAAACATGGTGCAAAAATGAGACTAGGAGATGTAACAAAGTTTATGCTACAAATCTGAAAGGAATAAATAAATGTTAGCAAAATTTGCAGTGTTACTTTCTCAAAGAATACAAAAGTGTATCTGCTTTGACAGGCAAGTGGGTGCTTAGCACGAAAGCGCTCGGGTTGAGCCTAAGAAGATCATAGAATCTTTTCGTTGGAAAAGGCCTTTGAGATCATTGAGTCCAAGTGTACCTGTCCACTAATAAACCATATCTCTGAGCACCTCATCTACCCATCTTTTAAATACCTCCAAGAATGGTGACTCAACCACCTCCCTGTGCCAGTGCCTGACAACCCTTTTGGTGAAGAAATTTTTCCTAATGTTTAATTTGAACCTCCCCATGTGCAACTTGAGGCCATTTCCTCTTGCCCTATCACTTGTTACTTTGTAGAAGAGCCCACTGCATGGAAGGGAATGATTTGTCTTCCCATCGCCTGAGATGTTGTATGGTTTCTCATTTATTTAGCTGCTGTTTAGCCCAGCTTACATTGCCTTCTACATGCTCCTTTGCTCAGTGCATTAGTTGCACAGGTTGTACCTATTCTGACCTGATGGTGTAGCCGTCTTCCATCCAATGTGCTCCTGCTCTGAATCCACATATCTTTGACTTCTGTCCAGGCAGGAAAGGGTCCTCTGTGTTCAAACCAGCTCATGAAATTGCATTAGTTTCCATGTAAGTCAATATAGCCTGCCTTCAGCACATCCCTTATCACTCCTGCCACATTTGCCTTTTCTGTCTTCTCCCTTCAGCTCCAGCTCCCACTTGCTAGACCCCTCTATAGTTTGGGACACGGGATCCACAGACTTTCCTTACCTCATTCTTCTTGGCCCCTACCCATGATGCCTGCGATGCTGACAGGGCAGCGCACCCCTGGTCTAGTAAGATGCTGATAGGTTGGCTGCAGCCATCTGCGCTGCTTTTATGGAGTTAAATTCATGCCATTTATGTGTCCTGTCTGCGGGCAAGGGCTCTGCCAATCACCCATCATCATCTCCAGAGAGAGGGGATACACTTGTAAAAGGGTTGGGTGCAGCACAACACTCCTGGGCCACCCACACTGCACATGGGGACACCTTTGGCTTTGAGTTGAGCATTAGTGTGGGCCAAAGACTCATCCTTGCTGGTTCTTAGAGGTCTCCTCAAACCCGTGGCTGAGTACAGTTTTATGTCCTGATTATGTGAACATGGCCTTCATTTGTGGGTTTGAACCCATGGTTGAAGTGCAGTGCATACATAATCTTTATCCTCAAATTTATTTTGGCTTTCTGAGTTTGTGATTTCCTCTCACACTTCTCTGTTCTGTGGAACATCTAAAAAACTCCTCCTAAGTACTACAAAAATAACTATTCTTAGTTGATTTGGTGCATACACTTTAGGAAAGTTGCCAGTATTCATGTACTCAGCTTTTTCTTATTCTCCACAAGATCACTCTGCTCTTTGTCCTTGTATATGTGAATATTATTGCTGATTCACTTCTCCTGTATCCTGCAAGAAATGAATCTTCTAGAGTGCATTTTCAGAGTCAAACTGGACAGACATGGAAAACCAGCTGGAAAATGGCCAAAATGAATGTGGTGGTAGATTGCTTTTCCAAGGGTTTGGCAGAAGGTCTCCCAGAAAAAGGCTTGCAGGAATGCAATGCTCTATGGCTGCTCCCTGAGAGCACTCTATGTTTTGAGTGCTCTCTAATTTTAAATTCCATTGGAACTGCAGATGGGGAAATGAGATATGTGGGGGCTTTCATCCCTCATCCCTCTGCAGTCACATAGATTACTAAGGGTTGTTCAAATTAGCAGAAATAAGGACAGATCCTTTACCTAAATTGAAAAGAAAAAAGAAAAAAGGAGAAAGCTGCTCAGAAGTTTGGTTTCATGGAGAAATACAAGCCTGCTGGGCTTGATATTGTTGAGCGTGATTTGTTTGCAGTATCTTGGGCTGAAAGAGTGGATAGGATAGAAGGCTGGTCACTGATTGAAACCTGCCTGCCTGGATTCCTGCTCCTCAGTCAGAGCCACTGGCTTCAGCAATGGTGGGGTCTTTAAAGACACAAGTGTGGAATGAACTCTGGCACGTCTTACACAATATAAGTCTAAGGAATGATGAATGAGTTAACGCAGAGCATGAAAGATGTTTTACCTGCAGGTTCAGTTATTGCAAGTCAGATGACTGAGCTACATCAGATGATGAATGTCACAGGAAAATGTTTTTCTTTTCAAAGGTCCGTAGAATTTGGAATTCATGGAGGGAATCAAAGCAGCCACAGATACTAAAAACTAGTCATGCTTCAACTAAAGGGCAGCAGATTGTGACTTCAACTAAAGGGCAGCAGATTGTGACTTCAACTAAAGGGCAGCAGCTGAAAAGAATGGACTCTTGCATAGTTTTGGAATTATGTAGGTATATTTAGATTTAAATGGCATGAAGGAAGGTTTACTGAGCTCTCAGTGGTTTTGTCATTTTGGGGTTTTTTTTGGTGGGGCTTTTTTGTTTTTTTTTTTTACTTTTGGTTATAAAGAGATAGTACAGAAATAATTCTGAGATCAAGGACAGCCGTACTATTCTACTTTCATCAACATGCCACAAATTTGTGAATGCATGAATCAAAAACCTTCCTCAAAATTATTCTTGTTTCAGCTCTGTCTCTTCCCGGGAGCCTGCTTTAACACATGTGCTTTGTAGTAGCTTCAGAGTAATTCAAGCCAAAAGAGAGAAAGCTTTATCTTGGGACACTGTTTAATTCTGTTGATGTTATCTCTAAAACCTGGCTGAGGGGAAAGCTGTGAATGCCCTGAATATAGATCTCTGGCAACAATCAAGATTCTGGAAAAAACAGTCTCCTGAGTGAAACTGAGTTTGTTATTGTGACACTCCAGTATGAGTTAAAAACCCTCCAAACCCATTTTTTCGCAAGGGTTAGGGTGATCTTGACTAGGAGCTGCTTGGCCTGTTGTGCCTGGAAAGGAGGAATCATAATATTAGGCACAACTCATGGCTGCAGGCATTAATGCACAATTGAGAAGTGTACCCTGAAGGTTCCTTCTGTGGTTAAACTGATATCTTAAAAATACAGTGGCTTCTAGGACGTATGTGCAGAATCAGGCTCGAAACAGCATTATCTCATATGTTTTCCACCTATGTTTAGCCAAGACATTTATAGGCTATCAGCCACCACACTGAGTGCCACTACTCAACAAGTGAAACAATCCTGTACTTACATCAAACTACTTTGACCATTTTATATGTTTTGGAGCCTTTAAGTTATGTACTTTGTCTTGGGGTCTGCAATGTGAGATCACACATGATGACTCTGTAGCTATACTACAGCTGGAGTATTCTAGTTTGTCTACTATTTATCTTCTCATTTTGTTGCTCCTGGTGTAATGAGTCACATTTCTACCAAGAAAGACTGTTCAACCATCAGAGCCTTTAATGACTCTCTTAACCAGGAATTTTAAACATGTTTTGATACTTAGGATTTTTTAAAAGTGATAAATACCCATTTAGAAATTTAAAGTATGTTGATTGATTGTTGTAGATTCTATGTGGATTTCCTACTTCTTAGCAACTTTTCACACAACCTGGAGGAATAACTGATGGGTACCAATAACCCACAGACCAAAAAACTTCTAAACCATCTCAGACAGACTGCTCCCTTTAGATTAGAGGTGAAGCCACCTTAACCACTTTTGTCAGTTCTGGATATAATATTAAATTTCTCCTGGATTTTTCTCCTATGCTTCTTGCATCCTGTTAAACAAATAATCTTTTATCGTAATTAGAATCTTTATCAGTACTTCTGTACCTCTGTTTTCACATATTTGCTAGCCTTTGTTTTGTGTATTCTTTGTTACCTTAGCAGCAGCAAAGTTCTGTTTAATCTACCATGAAGTTCTGGCATAACAATGAATCATTCTTACCATGAAATCTTTAGAAACTACCTTTTGACCCCTATAAATTCACATTTTCAGCTCCAGTCTTAGAATGCAATGTTTCTGGACCTCCTGTAAACATGGAAAACTGCTAATAAAAACCTTTAATGATATTTTTAATTTATTATATTCCTTGTACCATTTAGTCTGCAAGCCTCTAGAACTGTACAATAGAAATGGAGTTAAAGGTATGGCCTTGGGGCATTCAGCAACAGTAGCTGCAGGATAGAAGATGATGGCCAATCTTACACCCCTAAAAGTGCAAAATGTCACGTGGTGAAGTCTGATAGGTTTTACCCTCTATAGAGTAATATTTCTCTATTTAGGAGTCATATAAAGTAAGAGGCCACTCTACAAGCTTAGAAATTATCAGCTTCTCAGTGTAATATTTCTTTTTCCTAACTTTCTGGATTATTTCCATGACAGAACTAGCTTCTTTGTGTGCACAGAAACACTAAAAAAAGAGAGAGAAATGAAAAGGCTGTTTGGATTCTCAATGCCCGTGGTACACCCAAGCTGATACTGAGAAGTTATAGGTGCAAGATTTTTTAGCCCAAAATATTATAAACTCACTTATAGAAATCAAGAACTACAAGAAAATTAATTGAATTACAGCTTGAGATCATTCAAAATCTGTTTCAAAGGGTGTTTGAAAGGACACTTCAATTAAGTTGCTTCATTTATGGTCAAGCAGTTGAACACAGGTAGGAAGTCCCCTACTCTGTCTGTGATGGTGTCTCTAAATACTTGTGGAAGAAGGAGGCTGAAGCGTTGATTAGAAGCTCCATGAGCTGTAGCATTTTAACTCAATTTGGGTCTATCAGCTCTGGCCAGGAGTTTGGCTGCTGAGACTCTGAAGTTCAAACTGTAGGAATCTGCTCACCCAAGAGCTACAGGAACAAAAGGGAGACTGTAAAAACAATCAGAAGAAAAACTTAACATTGGCTTGGCTGGCTGAGAATCAGTTTGGCGCATTAAAAATGGAATAGTGGGTTTGTATTCTTCTAATGGGTGCTGGGTTTACCTGGTTTTACCTTTCCTACCACCTGTTTTTTCCCATAGGTCTTGAGAATTTATGTAGCTCAGTAACACTTTCAAGTGAACTGAAATGAAATTTATTTGTTTTGCAGATGGGAAAAGAGACTAGATTTGTGGCTTTTGGAGCTGACAAAGTAGAGAATTCCTACAAGGAGAGGAAACAACCTTAAAAATACCTTAGTTAGAGTTTTATAGTCCCATGACTTGTTGGTCACTGAATTGTCAGTCCCATAGTAAGAGCTGCATTCTAATGAAGACAGGAGCACTGAAGCCAGAAAATCTTAACCTTTGTACCTACCCTTGTTTACTCTGATGATGTTTGCTCTGTTTTCAACAAACACTCTCATGAAAGGAAAGTAATGCATAGTTACAAATCTCTGCAAGATTGGTTCCTGAATTCCTATTACAGGATTGTATTGCTGATACTGAGCTCTACTCCAGAGGACAGTGAAATCAGTGGAAAGCCTCCCAATGACTTACGCAGGATATAAATCAAGCTCAGAATAGGCACTGAGTGTCCTCATTATTTTTTATGGCTCTTGCTAGGTAACTTCTATAATATCTGCAGGACTTCAAAATAAATGATCAATATTAAGATGTAACAAAATCTTTAAGGACATATTCGGCAGTGAGTTGAGGTCAGTGCTTAGTCTGGATGGTGGCAGTTCTCTGAAGACGGTGGCAGTTCTCTGAAGACAGTGGCGATGCAAAGGTGGGAAGGAGGCTGACACCATGCACTTCAGCATCAGGGTGAAACGGTGAGATGGGAGAGTTTAATCAGAGGAAATGAGTAACCATCTGGCTGCATGTAGGGAAGTAAGAAGATGAGGGTTACAACTGTAGTAACACATATAAGGCTGCCAGCTACGTGGTTCTGAGTCTTTAAATAAAGACAGGCTACATCCTCATAGACCCAAAAGCTGATGAGGGCTGCAGGGATTCCCCTCAGTCCTCTGCAGATGAGTTGACTGATGAAGGGTTATTTGGGGTTATCTGCTTATCCTGTTGATTAATAACATCTGTTCCACAGCCGACAATATTGAGAACTGTACATCTATACCAGGAGTGAAAACAGACAGCACTGTTTAATCCATTTGAGATGTACAGGATAAGAGAGCCCTCTCACCCAGTGGCCCACCTCCCTTGCATGGTCCCTTTTGCCTGCTCTGACAGGAGTGGGCCTGTGTGGCTTGTCCAGGACAATGCCATTTTCCTCCCCATTGCTGCTGTAAATAGCGGCCAGCAGGGCTGGACCCAGCCCTGAAAGGTGGTGGCTCCTCATGAGGTAGGGGTGCCAGGAACAGCCAGGCTGCTGTCAGCCATCAGGGAGGAGCAGCCCCGATGGCAGATAGGGAGGTATAGATTAGCTATTAGAAAAAATTTCTTTACTGAAGGAGTGGTGAAGCCTTGAAACAAGCTGCCCGGGGAAGTGGTGGAGTCACCATCTCTAGAGGCATGTAAACGTGGCACTTTGTGGCATGGTTTGGTAAGCATGGTGGTGTTGCGCTAATGGTTAGACTGGATGATCTTAAAAGTCTGTAATTCTATGATTCTATGAATCTATGATTATATTGTCAACCTGGAGAAGAGAAGGCTCTGGAGAGACCTCGTAGAGGCATTCCAGTACCTGAAGGGACTACAGGAAAGCTGGGGAGGGACTTTTTGCAAGAGTGTGTAGTGGTAGGACAAGGGAGAATGGCTATAAACTGGAAGGGGGAAAGATTTAGATTAGACATCAGGAAGAAATTCTTCACAATGAGGGTGGTGAGGCCCTGGCACAGGTTGCCCAGGGAAGCTGTGGATGTCCCCTCCCTGTGAGTGTTCAAGGCCAGGTTGGATGGGGTCTTGAGCAACCTGGTCTGGTGAGAGGTGTCCGTGCCCGTGGCAGGGGGGTGGAACTGGGTGATCTTTAAGGTGCCTTCCATCCCAGACTATTCTGTCATCTTACGATTCAATTCTATGATTCTATGAATTTAAGCGCTTTGTTCACCACGCCTGGGCCACCTTGCCCTGCGGGCAGCACACCTGCAGGCTGCCACAAGCCCCTTCTCATCCTCTCAGGCGCGAGTGGTGGCACTGGCCAGCCCTGGGCGTCGGGGACGAGGGCTGCCCGCAGCAGGTACGCTGGCAGCTTAGTTCGCTGTTCCCGGTGACGCAGGGCGAGGAGCGGGCTGTCCCCGCCCGGACAGAACTACAGCGCCCGGCGGCCCCTGCGCGCCGCCCACACCTTCCCCGCCCCTCCTGGCAGCCCGGAGCCCGACCCGGCTCGCCCGAGAGGGGCTGGTGCCGCGGGCAAGGGGAGTCGAGCGAGGCAGCCCGGTCCCTGTCCTCATCCCCACCCCTGACCCGTGCCGGGAGCAGCATCCCCGCAGCCTCGCTGCTCCCATCCCGCCCGGTCCCGTCCCGTCGCCGCGGCTCATGAGCTGAAGATGGTGATCCGCGTCTTCATCGCCTCCTCCTCGGGCTCGGTGGCGGTGAGTGCGGGGCGAGCGGTGGGGAGCGGGCAGAGGAGCGGGCAGGGCTCAGCCGCCAGGCTCGGGCGGAGCTGCCCGGTGCTGTCAGCCCCGCGGCTGCCGAGCGCCGGCACCTCGCCCCGCGGTCCCGCACGGAGCTGGGGTCAGTGCGGTGGTGTGGAACGCGGGTCTGGATTTGCTGGGATTGCGGAGTGCAGTGGGCAAAAAAAGGGACAACGACACCCCGAAATAATAATAATACTAAAAAAGGTGCCAAAGGTTAACTTGTTCGCAAACTGCCTTTGGCAAATCATACCCCCCTTCTGCCCGAAACCTTTGTTAATGTCTGCAACTGCCTGAAAGGAGGTTGTAGCGAGGTGGGTGTTGGTCTCTTCTCCCAAGTAACAGGTGACGGGACGAGAGGAAATGCCCTCAAGTTGCGCCAGAGGAGGTTCAGATTAGACAATAGGAAAAATTTCTCCTCCGAAGGGCTGTCAGGCACTGGCACCGCTGCCCAGGGAGGTGGTAGAGTCACCATCCCTGGAGGTGTTTAAAAGACGGGTGGATGAGGTGCTCAGAGATGTGGTTTAGAAGTGGATAGGTACGGTTGGACTCTATGATCTCAAATATCTTTTCCAACCGAGTGATTTTATGGTTCTCTTTGTAGGGAACAGATATTGAGTGTGTTTAAAGGATCTCAAAGGTGGTTAACGTGGGCTAAAGTTGCTCGCTTCAATGCCCTGGTGCAGGGGACTGCCCTGAGGCGTGCAGAGCTGGGCAGATGCTGCGGTCCCTGCCTGCCAACTACTGCGGGATGAAAATACTTACAAAAAGAAAGCCTTACAGACAAACTTCAGGCTGGCAGCTCCTCTCTGCATTAATAAATAGCGTGGAAAAGGTACAACTCCGTTCAAACTCAGTTTTGAAAGGCATTGCTGCTTCCCCTGCTTAATTGAAGCTCTTCTAGCTCTCTCGTTGAATTAATTATGCATGTGACCTATGAATTTTCATATTTTAGTATAAAGTGACAGCTCTGATTTCCATTAAGGCCATCTGAGCGTAAGTGTTCTATTGAATTTGTTCTTTAATGAGAAACATCAGAAGGATTTAGATTTAATTGCTATTCTTTATGGTTCATCAGTGAAGGCAGTGGCATTTTTGCATTGCAGGAGGATGTAGCACTTTATTTTCCCATCTGAAGGTTTACTGTGTGTTCACTTCCTTCAGCCTTTTACCACTCAATACTAGTTTTCAGTTCAGTAGCATGGTGACAGCTATGTGGTCTGATATGTTTTGGCATGAAGTGTTCAAAATGCTTAGTGGCTGCATTACAGCTAATAAAAACTAATTATCCATTTCAGTAGCCATCTGAGTAAACACGAGAGTGTCTTCGAAACTCTGTAATGCACGTTTATCAAGCATCCATAATAGAAACATTTCCTTCCCTGCATGGGCAGTCGGTTCATGCTGTGGAAGCTCACTATTGCTAGGTTTAGTTTCTGTTTCATGCATCATAGCTTTGAACAATAATGCATAATTTTATATTTTGCTTTTGTTGAAGGGGAGGGGGAAGGGTCATATAATTAGCTTACCTGTATCTCCTTTTCTGACCTGTCTGCAAATAAGCTATTGGTGGGAGTTTTTGATTCTGCTCTCTACTTCCCCTGTCTCTACCTGCAGGATCTATATCCTGTTAGCAGCAGCAATATAAGCCTCTTCACCATTAACCAAGCAAACCAGATCTGAGGTTGACAGGCAATTTAATTTGCACATCAGTTCATTTGCTGTCTTTTTTCTAGGTTGAACAACAAGAAGATAACATATAATAGGGCTAACAGTTTGCATACTGGTGACAGTGAAACTTTCTTTGGATAGACAGCACTACTTTGAGTAGTAGCACTGGAACTGTGACGTCTCTTCTGTCAGTTTTTCTTCAATTGTGTTTTCACAGCATTTAGGAACCTTCATTATGGGCTGAGTTCCCGCTAGGTTCCTGCTGTGCTCAGTGTTGCATCTCCAAGGCTTTTTTTTATCTATAGGCTTTGCAGGGGGTGTACACAGATCGCAGCTAAATGATTGAGGAAAATGACGAAGAAAAAACTATTATCATGTGGGAATCCGCATCTGGAGAAATGGGCAGTTACTGTACTGTGCGTCTCATAGCAGAGAAGTTTTAAATTAATTTTCATCCTCCCAGAACTAAGTATTTGTGAAGGAAAACAAAAAGTGTTTGAGTCATGTAATTCCTTGTCATCTCCTCCAGCCTCCAGCCCAACTACATCAGCTACTTTTTGGAACTCTGTGCAATTAATGAAGATAGGATCATTTCCCTGTCTAGAGAAATGACTACTCCTTATAGGTCCTACTGTGTCTCCTGCTAAAAACAGTGTAAGAATCCATGGTTTAAATTCAACCTGTAGTTCAGCTTGAGTCAAATTGTAGGCTAGCTGCTTGTGAGAGTGGATGTGGCTGAGATTAGTGTCTGAGCTGCTGTAATTGACCAAAAACTTCTATAGGTAATATTCGCTGATAAATTAAAAGCAACATCGTAGTGACACAATTCACTGTCCTAATGTCACTAGAGATATTTTGTTAAATTAGTCTTTATTTTAAAATGAAAGCGCTATCGAGGCTCTAGGGTAAGCTTTTGGTTTTATTACCTCACCAGCAGTGTGCTGTAATAGCAGGGGCACTTCTCACTCCTCTTTGCATTTTGGGCCTGGAATAAGACTGGTTTGACTTTGCAGAGAGGGAAGGGTAAAAACAGTGATTTGTTTAAGTAAAAATAATGTGATGCAATTTCCTTAAGTTAACTAGAAAAAGAAGAGATGCTACCTAGCAAACATAATGAGCTGGACTCTTTGTGTATGACTCCTATTGAAACCTTCAGAATACTCAGGTCAAATGATAGGCATTTGGCCAAAATGTTCCTGAGAAATAGACTGCTTGTGTAGTCAGCAAAGGCTTCCGTTTGCATAAATATAACTTTCCCTGGAAACTTAAGGTATTTTTTATCCGGATAGTTGGTATAATTTATTTTGCTTCAAAGAAGATAAAAATATGTAATAGTCATACATAATTCTAAGAGTTCATCACGTAAAATGTTTTGGGGGTCATTCTAGAGAATGAGCAAAGGAAGTAATTGGCGTGGATGAGAAGGAACCAAGAACAGTGTGAATCTTCCCTCCATTTGATCTTGGACTTCTCCCTGCAGAATCCTCCTCACATCTGAAGGTTCTCAGATCAGAGGGTAATAGTAGTAGCTGGTTTTTTGGTTTTGTTTGTTTGTTTGTTTATTTTAAATGAAAATTGTGAATATAAATGCCACATGAGCTTAAAGGAGCTCACAGATCCCAAGACCTGATTGTTGCTTGAGTCGAAGCATTCATCTTCAATGTTTACAGAAGCTGACAGTGTAGGGATGCTGCAGACAAGTTTCTGAGACCTTCTTGTGGGAAGGGAGGAGAGAGGCATTGTATGTACTTTACATTTATAAATAACTTTGTGTTGGTTTAAGCTTGCATTAGGCATCACAATGGGAAGCCTCTGAATAGGCAGGCATGCATGTTTCTACAAGACTTATAAGCTCCTACTTTTTCTGACCTGAATTTCTACTTTTTGGTACACTGTGTCTCGCATTCCAAGCACTTCTTTGTAGGACTGGGAAGGCAGGCTTTGCTACTCCTCCCTGATAAGGATAATCAGTGTTCTTTTGTGCTTAGGAGAAAGGCTACTTTAAAATTAGAGTTTATTTTCTCCTTCAGCAGTGTTTCACTGTTTTCAGGAAATAGTTAATGGCTTCGTTTTTTACCAAATCATTACAAGGTGACTGTAATTTAATCTGTTTCCTATCTATCAATAAAAATTTACACTTGTGCTACTGTACTAAGTAATGGTTCAGTTTTCAGTCTTCTAAAGCAGCTCTGCCTTTGACAGGAATCTGGTAGTATGAGCTAAGTAACTTCATGCCTGCAATTCCTACAGTTATCTAAAAATGCCAAACCAGAGGAGACTTCAGTCTTCCTGCAATCAGAGGACGGAAGATCAGGTAAAAGAAGTGTCTCTGAAGATCTTTCAGATAATGGAGAAATCTCAAACAACTGTCTGGCTTGTAGTTTCTGCTCAGTGGTAACAGTTTATTGCCTTGGAGCTTCATCTGTTAAGCTGAACAGATATTATAGGGGAGTTACTGAAATGGTGGAACAGTGGGTGGAATTTCTTCTGAGTAGTGAGAGATGCAAACTACTTCCCCACTGAAATTTTTGTGTGTTCACAAAATGTGAAAAATGCATCACTGAAATGAATTCCATTTAGTGTACAAGGGCAAGTGCTGCTCAGCCACATTCTCCATGAAAACATGTTTAGGGAGACAGGAGAATTTGGGAAAGAACAGCACCAACCTGAAAAGAACAGACTTTTTTACATGACCAAAAGTTGGACTTTGACTCTTGCTACTGAAGAGGATTATGGATTTTTACTAGGAAGCTTGATAAGATAGGTGCAGATATAAATTGTTTCTATAGCAAATATTGGTTTTATGAGACCAAGGCTTTGCTTTTGGTTAAGCATATGGTGGTCAAATGCATTGGAATTTTTGTTTCCTGGAATGACTTTAAATCACAATATAAAACATTAGAATGTCAGAATAATTACAGTCATGTTTGTTTGATTCTCCTGTGGTTGGATAATGTAATGAAGACAAATACAATGCTAACATTCTTAAAGCTAAGCTTGTTCCCTGGTGATAATGATCGATTTCAACTCCACCCTTGTTTGTACAGTTATAGTAACTCAACATTTCTCATGGTACTTTTCAGAAAGAATGTGCTTCTTGTTGAGAGGTTTGGAATAAATTAACTTAGAATATGTCACTTTTAGAATATTCACCATGTAACAGGGTTTTTTTTCCTTCCTACATTCCAAAATCACAGCAGTCAAAACTGAAAATGATTTGATTGAGACATACAAGTGCCTTTTGTGAAAAACATATTAGTTGTGGTGGTCATTGGAGGAATTTACAACTTGTTGCATGTGACTTATGGGCATTCAACTGCATATGATATAAAATATTAAGATTTGCAAATTATAAACATTATTATTATTTTTTAATGTTAGAAGTTTGTAAAATCATATCATAGCAGGTTTTCAGAAATGAGACAATAATCTCTACAATTGAAAGTGTTTCTGCAATATTTACATGGGAAATAGTAGTATTTTAAATGTATGATCACAGTATTTTCTAACATATGTCAGGATGCTGAGGATACACCTGTTGGATTGGATCCTCAAAGTCTGATTGATGAATCTCATGTCAATGTTGTACTGTCGTGTCACTTCATTTGGTCAAGATGGTGGTGCTCGTGGTTGTGTACTTACAGAGCAGTGCTGTAGCGACAGCAGTGATACTGGAAGAAAATTTGGATCCTCACTCATTCCCAGGACATGTCATGTACCTCTGTCTTGGACTTAGCAGTTATATTGTGCCCCTAGGAGAGATCCAGGGAATTTCTTGATCTAGTCCCATTGACTGACAGAATTAGTTCCCTCATCTTCCTCAAGTTTCCTATTGTCAAGTCAGGTGGATCATATTCATCTTTGCTGGCTTCTGTCAGTCCTGTTTTGCAGGGTTCATGTGGCTGAGGGAGCCTGAGAGCCTTTCTCATTACTGTGAATTCTGTCAATCAGTGATGTCAGTGCTGAAGGCTTTAGCTGTTTTTCACTCTAAGGCCTCTCTGTGGATCTAGCTCTCAAGTCCGTATTCAAAGAAGTCTAAATTTTAGTTACATCCTCCTGCCTCTTGATGGAGAGAACTAGAAGCCTGTGGACAGCAGTTCAGGTAGCTTGAGGAACGTGTTCGGGAAGGAGCCAGGTGAGAACCCTAGTCACAAGGGTACAGACCATCTGTGTAGGGTGGTCAGTACCTAACTGGTGCACCATTCTGGTGTGCTCTAGTGCTTTTCAAATGTTTACATTTCTTCTTGGCAGATAGGTTATGTCAGATATAATGCTACCTTGAAGGACGTACCTTCGACTATGTAGTATCATAAGCAGTCAGGACTGTTAATGAACCTTTGATTACAATTGCTCCTGTAATGAAATTTCAAGAGAAGTATTGTTCTGACTTGTTCTGAACACTATCTGGGAACTCTCCATTTACTGATCTGCTTTGTACAGACGTATGGTTCAATGTCTCTAATAACTGTATAGTGACATTTTCGTTAAAGATTTAGCCTACCATTTTGAATATTTTCACATGGGTTGGAAAGAATAAAATGAGTAACGAAAGGCAAAGGGTTCTTTTTAAGAAGGTTTTTCCCATCTGATATTCAATAGGGTGTGTCAGTGTCAAAGTGCAAGTCTCTGAATGGACATACGTCACAGATGGTGACCTATTCTTCTTAATCTTCCACCCATATCATCAAAGCATACAAATGCATTTTCCTAACCCTTGTAGTGTCAGTGATCATAGGAGGTCACATATAACCAAATTTAATTACACTAATGAAAAAAAAGAAGTAATAATTAACTTGGATGCCATTTATTGGTACATATGACTTTTGGATTACTTTTATTTTCTATGTTGTTTTATGAAATGAAAATTAATTTGAGTGCATAACTCACCTGTCTATTTTCTAGAGCAAACAACCGAGGAGGGAAGGCAGGAACTGAAGCATTTGCCATTCTTTGGTAATCTTTGGCACTAGTACATCAACATATAAACTGCCACATTTACAGCTCTCCTTATCACATGATTCTCTGCAAAACATTGCTCCTGCAGAGACAAACACCAGTAGAGGGGCAAGGCAGGCAGCTCTCATGCCGTAACACATTGGATCATTGCAACTGCTTGCTTTATTGCTGCTAAACTGGAGCTCTTGGTACCAGCAACTGTGATCTGGTGAATCCAGATTGAAAGTGGCGTGTTTTCCATATCAGCCTACTGCAGACTCGGTGTCTGATTTCCTTTCACTACAAAGGTCTTTCAGCCATGGGTTCAATGAATTGATTTCCATTACATTTTGGCATAACAGAACTGCTTTCCCAAAACTTGTTCAGCTATTCTTCTGCAATCCTAGGTCACAGATTTACTTCCTCTCTTGAGGTTTGGTTTGGGTTTTTTTCTGAATAAGTATTATTTTGGCAAGTTATGTTAAGCACCCAGAGCATCAGTATTTTTTTTTTCTCTTGGAGCTAAGTATCTTTGTAAAAAGAGATATTGAAAAAGGTTGTTGAATTCAAGTCATTGCTGGACTAATGTGAATCCTGTGATATGCAGTCATTTACTGGCATGTGGTGTCTAGTGTAGTAAATTCACGTATGATGTGATCCAAACCTTGTTGAAATTAGTGAAAACATCTCAGTTGTCTTTCATCCAAGCCAGGTGGCTTCTCTACTTACCATTAAGACTAAATGATGTCTTGTGTGCATCAGGACATCAATGATGTGTATTGTTCTAAATGTTTTTATTCATGCATGTAAACAGTACAATGCTGCTGGCTCCAGCTTGGAATTACTTGAGTACTGTCTACAAACATAACACCTTTATTAAGCAACAAGGTGAAATGAACTTTGGGATACAATCTTCCACCTATAAAGAACTAAGCTGTTGGTAGAACAATTGTATTAGACTCCTAAGCCTCTGTCCTTTGGCAAGCCATAATAAGTACGTACCAGTTGCACGACTTATAGGCCACATTCTAGGCAAGAAAACTGAATTTCCTGAATTTCCACCATTCTGGAGGACAGTGAGTCTAGAAACAACTAACTGGTTCTTGCAAAGTTATGTCTCTCCTCGATTCCTGAATACTTCACCATTTTTAAAATTTCAGGATCTATAGACAAAATTCAAGAAAGAGTGCAGGCATACCAGTAAATGTGAAAGTGTGCTAATGAAAGTTAAGGGTTGGTGGTAGTGTTTCTTACCTGTGAATGTCAATGGGAACAGTCTGCAGTTAGCTGCAATAGCTTGGAAGAGCTTGTGAGTTCCTCAGTAGCCTGAGATTGTTTCCTTTATCTTCTCTCCTGGGGCTGGTATGTTGTTTAGTTAGCACCCAGCCACATGGAGTCAATTCAGAAACCTAAGTCACTGTTGACTCTCATTTCTAAAAACAAACATCAGATTCATTTCACTGGGACTCAGGTAGGTAGGCAAAGTGTGATCTTTCAAGGAATGACTCAAACTTGTTGATCAACACTTCAGGTGCTTTAACTGGAAGGAAGGGGTGACTGACGTACCTGCTTTCTTGTCTTTCTTAGGCTTTAGCCTCTATTTGTGAAGTATTTTGGGTTGAAATCTTTTGATACTTCTGTTCAAGGCTGTGGCAGTCTTTTCAGGTGTGCTACTTTACTGTAACAGTTGTCACCAAAGGGGCTGAGTCTAAAGCATGTGGATACCCTTCTTTTGGGGTGGTAAGAGCTATATTGATGAGGAACTTACTTAAAATATTTCTATCCTGTTACTGGGGGAAGGGAAAACCGACTGGATTTTAAAGCTGTAAACAAGCTTATTCAGTCTAAATTTAATACTGTACTACACTGTAAAGTAATTGAATTTGGCGCAGAGGAAGGGGACTGACTGTCTTGCTAGTTGATTTATGAAGAGAAACTCTTAGGAGAGACAGGTTGTTCAGTGGCTCATGTTAATCATCAATTACAGCATGCCTTTCTGTTGTTGCCCATCTCCCTTGGGTAGGATAAAATTTATCTTTACAGTTAAGAGTTCCAGGATTTTTTGTTGTTGGTTTTGCGCTTTTACCTCTGAATAACTAATCCCTACCATTCCTAGTAAGACAATGTGGAAAACAGCAAGATATTTCTCATTTGACTGCAATAAACAAACTTGCAGGAGTTAATGCCTGGGAGTGACCTTTGCAAGTGTTATCAACCTGCCTTTTTTGAATATGCATATGTAGATGTGCATTTTTGCATACTCACATACATATTGATATATATATTTATATATGGTGTGTGTATATGTTATGTGTATTTATATCTGTGTATGTGTTTGTGTATGTTTCTTAAACTCGGAATCACTGATAGTTGCTAATTATCATATTAGTGGTAAAAATAAGCTACTGATTTTTGCATCCCCAGAAGAGAAAAAAAGATAACGTCCTGATGCCTCACATTGGTTGCTCGAGATATGTCAGCATCTGTCAAAAATTACTGCTCCTTTATTTGAATGGCTGGACCTTATGGAATTGTAACCATGGATGTCTGTTTTCTGTGTAAGCCAGAGTGTTAAAATCACTGTGCTTGCACAGCTATCTCTGCTATTCCATGTGTCTGGCCTAACCTTAAGAGCTCTACTTATGTAACTCATTTCAGATAATGAGGTGCTTACAAAACATCAAAATAGTGGTACCAATATAAGATATCCACCAATATAATTGTGCTGGCTAATGGGAACATCCAGTGGCATAAATATTTCCCTTCCTATCTAGAAAAAATGTAACATCAATGTGAACAATGTTATGAAGATTTTTATCTGAGAGCTCTGACAGGGCTAGTGGTGACAGTTTAAGGCTTTACTGCTGATAACCTCAAAGTTGCTCGTCTGCCTGTTGCAGAGCTCCAGGACAGAAGGCGTGCCTGTGTTCTAGCCTCTTTGCAGCCCCGTATGTCTGCCTTCATGGATGCTGAAGGTGGGCAAGTAATACATTGGACTGTGAACCTGAGCATCTGCAGCACCAGGACATATTCAGTTTTGCCTCTGTTGCAGCGGTGATGATAACTTTTGGTACGAGAAAGGCAGCAAGCTTCTGCTTGTGATAAAGCCTTAAACAGACACAGTTTGTGGCTTTCTGAACATCCCACTTCAGGGGTTTGTTCTGCTGCAAACTCTGCCAGCAGGGATGCCCTCAAAGCTTTTATTTGTAGGCAGAGCCTTGAAACCATGAACTCCATATTAAATACAAATCAAAACATGTGATTGTGCATATTCCCTTCACACATGCTGGTAGGATTTTCCTGTTGACTTTTAGTTTTCTATGCTTTTTCAAAAAGACAGATCTTTGTTTACATTTGTGTGCTAGGGGAGATAGGGCCTGTCTTGACCCTTTTCACCAATCTGCTATATAACGTGAGTCCTCTGAATTCACTGGAGATATCCCAGTTGAAGCAAGAGAACATGACTCAGAAAAAGAATTCATCACAATTTAATGAAGGAAATTCCATCACAACTTTCACAAATTTGTTTTACTTCCTGACATTATCATGGGCTTCAGAGAATGATTCTGGGTATTGCCTGTGCTATTAAAACCTTTATGTGTGATTATTTGGAACGATTTAATAGTAAAGTTACAAATCAATTAAACAATGGTTTCTTAGTCATGGAATTGGAGTCTGTGCTTTTCAGAGCAAGGCAAGTGAATTTTCGTGTGTCTTCATTTGAAAGAAAGCTTCCTTTGATCTGGTGAACAACAGAGCATCGGCAACTGAAACCTGTCATTACTTTGCTGCAGGGTTAGTGAAATTATCATCCCTGTCTAATCCAAAGAAAGACAATTCAATCTGCATTAAACCTTTGATCTAGATCTACATCTCCCAAGGTCAGACAATCTTCCTGAAGCTTCTCTAATTGAGCGGTCTGATATGTTTATACAGAAGCAGATACACGAGTCTAATTTGAAGGAATTTGATAATATCAAATTCTTCAGTAAAAACCTGCTAGGAGGCTAAAATTAGTTAGAAAGGAGATACAGAACTAGTCTTTGATCAGGGAAGACAGCTACCTTGAAGTCCCTGATGTGCAAGCAGTCCTTTCCTACTCCTGCTTGCCTGCAGAAAGGTCTGTTTTCTGATAAAGGTTCCCAGCATCAGGCCTCAGGAGAGTCTGAAAATCTGTGGGTTTGCTCAGCATAGAATTAATTGATACCTTGGACTTTGTGGAGTTGACTTCGTGTCTGCAGTTTATGATATAACAATCAGATGACTGCTATGTTTTTGGTTGCAGCTAGTCCTTAAGAAATGGGGCTAGGGAATTATAAAAAAGAGGTAATTTGAACACATGGAGCTGCAAGAACTCACAAGCTACGTGGATTTAGTCATGTTTGTTGAAAGAGAAGTAACGTTGACATTTGTTAATAAAGTTAGAAGCCTCATTCTGCTCTCACTTGAGTCAAAGGTAATTCTGTTATTGATCTGAATAATGGCAGTGGCAGTTATCCCTAGTTTAGAGAATGATATCAACGGAATCCGTCATCCGAGCTTCACAAAAGCATACTGATAGGACTTTGCAGTAATACAGTCCAATTGCATGTGAAATCTGACATTTGTCTAGAGTCTCAAATGCTTTTTTCCTGTTGCTGTTTCTTATACAGCTGTGAAAACATGTAAAGATCGGTAAAAACCTATCACAACAAATTACAAACGACTAGCACTGCTGTAACTGCTGTTATTTTAAAGTGCACTACCAGGGGTGTGTATATCTGTAGCTGGCAGAATGACACATCTGTGCTGTGCTGATAGTGGCGGTTAAGAGAAAATAGTTAAAGTATTGACACCTTTATTTCACAAACTTGTTTGTCATGTTCTTTGGAGCGTTTTAGAATCACAATGTCTTGGATGAAAAAACAAATAACTGCAAGCATAGTCTTTCTTAGGGAAAAGCTAGTTTTCTCCAAGTGTTCAATCATTTTCACAAATTCCTGAAGGGGCATTAGTGGTTGTATGGGAGAAATATGGATGTGACTTTGTGGTTTTGTGGGAACAGGGGTTTCCATGAAATCCAGTGTGCCACTGCTGGTCTTGGCAGTACTGTAGCCCTGGGGGGTTTGCCTTAACATCTCTCTTACACTCTATCATAACTGTCAAGAGACTCTCTGCTGCACGTAGCATCTTAAGGCTCCACATTTTCCACCAACTATAATAATCCTATTTTAAAAAAGAGCTGGAGCTACAGTTGGGTGTAACTGTGTTGTTGGGTTATGGGTGCCAAGTGACAAAATAAGCCTCTGAGGTAGCGTAGGAGATGGCCAGCAGGACTTACAACTTGAGCTAACAGATCTGACATCCCATCCAGATGAAACAGAGCCAATTACTTCTTATGTCTTGTAGGCAGCTAGGTGTTTTTATCCATTCTAATAGATAAATATTCCTATGCCACTGGGCTTTGATGCTTAAAGCTAAGGAGGAGGAAGAAACATGACCTATTTTTTTTAGTGCCGAGACATTTTGCTTTTATATCTCATTTGCAGTAAGTACAGAAAATACAGCTGTTGTTCGTTGTTACAAAACAGTGTGACTGATAAATACATAGAACTAGTTCACAGTGTTTTCAGTGCTCTGCTGACTCACCACGTCACAAAAAATAGACAATTGTGTGTTTTCATCTTAAAAGTTTAGGTGATAAACATGTTACGTAATGGGAAATGTGTGTGAATTTCTTGTTTGGGGGATTTTTTGTTTTAAACTTTTATTTTTACAATGATATCTAGTCCAATTGCCTGACCAGTTCAGGGTTGACTAGGAGCATGTTGTTAAGGGCATTGTCCAAATGCCTCTTAAACACTGACAGGCTTGGGGCATGGACCACCTGTCAAGGAAGCCTAGTCAAGTGCTTGACCATCCTTTTAGTAAAGAAATGCTTTCCAATGCCCAGTCTAAACCTCCCTTCATGCAGCTTTGAACCACAGGTCCTATCACTGGGTACCAGGGAGAATAGCTCAGCACCTCCCTCTCCCATTTCTCTCCTCAGGAAGCTGTAGAGAGCAACGAGGTCACCCCTCAGCCTCCTTTTCTCCAAACGAGACAAACCCAGTATCCCCAGCCACCCCTCATAGGACTTCCAGCTCTTTCACCAGCTTTGTTGCCCTCCTCTGGATGCATTAAAGGACCTTCACGATCATCTTAAAATTGCGGGGCCCGGAACTGCACGCTGTACTCAAGGTGAGGCTGCACTGATGCTGGATACAATGGAACAATCCCCTCTTTTAACTGGCTGGTTTAGCTGCGTTTGATGCATCTCAGGATGAGGTTTGCCCTTTTGGCTGCCAGGGCACTGCTGACTCGTACAGGTATTATAGCATTTGCTTCCTTTCCAAAACCTGCTTAGAAAACTGTTCTCTTCAGTGCTGCTTCAGTGAACTTTAAACAATTACCAAATATTTAACACATTTTAATAAAATAAAGAAACAGAACACAGTTATCATGTTTTTCTTCCCTCCAAAAAGTCATAATTCTACCAGGCAAGCTTGATTCACATTAGCAAAGTGAAACTCTTAAATCTGCAGGTTTTCAACTATAGCAGTGTTGGACTTCAGTGTGCAAGACACCAAACTATTCCTTGGTCTACTGACTCTGCAGGAGGAACTCGGAAATTCAAAGGTCAATTTACTGCTCATTACTGTGGGACTGTGAGTTTCCAATAATTCAGAAATTTACAGTTCTCGAGTACCGTGCTGAACTGGAACTTTATTGGGAAGCAAAGAATATTCTTCAGAATCATATAACTTACAGAAATCAAAAGAAATAAACATATGAATAAACATATTGTAGCATGGAGAGCAGAGAACAACTTGCTTTTAATTAGGAGGTACTTAAGAGTAGCTGAATTAGTAAGGGTTGCAGTTATCATACTTGTATTTATGTGTAATATACATTTTGAAGAGGGAAATAGATGTTGCTTGTTGGAAGGGTTTCTTTCATGATGCAAAACACTTGCTATAAATATGCCACTGACAAAAGAGGATAGTATAAGGAGGAGTTAAATGTAGAATGCTAAACAGGAGATTTAAATTATTCTTTGGCAATTACGAGAGGTTTCTGTTGGAAAAATGCATGAAAATAACACTTTCTTTTTAACCACTCTCTTGAATTACTGAAGCATATGGTAAATTACAAACAAAACCATCTATCTATTGCAAGAAGTTAGCTGCCAACTAGGGTTTGAATTGTTAGTCTTTTGGAATGAATTATTCTAGTTCTGCAGGATGGTTCCATCAGGAGAAGATCTGATAGCTGAGAATATACTTTTTGAATCCCTGAAGTCTTCCAGGCTGTTCAAAGTTTCTCTTGCCTTTTGTGTTACCACCCAGTTTCTTTTAAAGAAAAAAAAATCCTAGCACATAATTCTAATGATTTTGAAACATCTTGGCTTTCTTGTTGGCTGAGCCACTTTCCAAAACAGATCAAGTTACCAGCACATTGTGGTAATCTGCCCTCTCATTTAGCTAGAGACCCAGCTGAAGAAGAACCAGTATGCCTTTCCAGTCCCCTCACAAGAAAATACTGATGACTAGGGAAGATCCTGTATCTGTAGAACAAATATGATTTCCAATGTGTATTTTGTCAATTAGAAATGTAAAAGTTTTCAGGATAGTGTAATTCCACAGGATGCAGCTCTTGCTGTTATGATCCAAACTGGCAGTAGGTTTTGCAAGCTTCCCTGCTAGAACAACCAACAACGCATCTTGACCTTCAATCTGGCAGTCACCTACTACTTGCCAAGCTAGGCTGGGAATCCTTTCGTCACGTTTCTCAGTCTGCATGGAGTCTTCTGGCTGCTAGTTTGTCAAGATCTCTCTGACTTGGAGCTGCCTGCCTGTACACTCAGTGGGACTTCCAAGTTCTGGTTCAGTTCCTGTTGCAAACTCTTTAAGTTTCACTTTAGTTTAGCCGTTTTTTATTTCCACAAGCAGTGCTGTTGTTTTGGTTTCACATTGATACAACAGAATATAAATTCACGTCATTCATTGGAAGATAGATCAAGCTTCAGTGGTATTCTTATTCTTTTGATGGGAACTGATGAGCCCAGATTTGGATCTCAAAGCATCTGGTTTCCTCCAGTCCATCAGAGACTCACAATTAAGTGCATATTCAACACTGTATGAACGCATTGTTCCTACTGCAAGAAGAAAATGATAGAATCACTTACTTCATTTATGTACATCACTGGCAAGTCCTGTTTCCTGAAATACAGAAGAAATCAAAAGAAGTAGATTTGGGAGTGGCTTTAGAGGCTTTCTCAACTGCACACAGCAAAAAAGCCCTGCATGGCACTGCCAGTGGCTAATATTTCTGCAGAACCTTCTCTTTTTCCTTTCCCAATCTTTCCCCTCTTTCTGTTCGTTCCTTATCTGTCTCTCCTTTTCTCTTCCATGCTTACTGAAATATTACCAAGTAAACCCCTGTCCAAACTCCCATCGTATCTTGTTTTGCACAGTAATAGTTGTATTTGTACTTGCTAAAGACTCCTTTGTGTTTCTGACTGTTACCTTGTTGCTTGCACAAAGAATGTTGGTTTTGTACAAACTGTCTTAAATAAGAAACTTTTCCCTATGGCTTCTAATAGACATGGACACACAGAAATATATTTAAATGAATGTTATCATAGTGCAACATCTGACAAAGAAAATACAAGGTTAGCAGGCATTGGACATGGAGCAGTTTACTATCTTCTGAAGCTTTATAGAAAAAGAAAATAAACATTTGCCTTTGCTGACTGCTTATGATTAGGAATCTTCTAAAAAACAAACCTGGCTCAAATTTTAATTGTACTTCTGAAATACTGCGCTCTTGAAAGATACCATGTATATATTGCACAGAGGTAAAGCTGTGCAGGTTGCCTGGCTAAGTAGTGTCTTAGCAGCTCCCAGGGACCTGCAAACTTATTTTGCATAAAGCTGAACAGATTGCCCTCCTGGTTCAGTAGAGTATTTCATATGGCGTGTCCTTAATTATGTCTCTGTGTGAAAGCAGAAGGTTGCTGCTAGCAGGAGAACAGGGCATTGCAGGCTGCATGTGATCACTGTTCAGGGACTGTTTATTTATTTTCAGATTGAAAAATTCTGTGGTCAGTTTTTATATTGAAACATTTTCTTGAGGATGAAGCACTGAAGTTCTTTGTAGCTATTTGGAGGTCTGTTCCAAGGAGACTATTTTCCTTGTATCACTTGTAATGCAATATTTGCTACTGCAGGTAGCCACTTTACTTTTGGGAATAGTTACACAATGCTGATTTTTCTATTTTTGTTTCTTTAACTCTCTTCTTTATTTACCCTCCTTCACCTCACCACAGCTTCTCATCTCTTTTTATCTTGTGGACATAGCTGAGTTGTATTTTCCTGTTCCAAGAACAATGAATTAATCGTACGAACTTTTGTAAAGGTCTGTCATAGCACTGCCATCTCTGCAGTAAAGTTGCCAGGGGTCAGTTGTGCTCTCCTTTCCCAAGACAGGCAAAGAAATTTGGCAGAAGATCTTTGCTGCTACAGGTTGCAAATGGAACGTGTCGGCCTTGTGGATGTGTGGGGTTGTTTTTCATTGCTTCTTTACGAAAACAGAAACAGTGTGAACAGAATAAAAGAATGCAGATGTTGCCTAATGTGCTTGTAAGAGTCATTGCCTTCTCCTTGCTTTTCTGAGGAAGGTATGTGTAGGTTTGCAGTTAAACATCGTTTAGAGTTTTGTTTATTTGATGTGGTTACGGCTTGCGTCTCTTTGCTAGAGCGTAGTATCTCCTATTACCTGGGAGTATGTGTTAAGCCCCATCTGTATAAGAAATGAAGGTTAGTAATCCTCTGCAGTATCATCTGCATTTTACACTGCAACAGTCCCTTTGGTTGTGTTTGCATGACTTGTAGAGGCAGAGGCTCCTGTTTGATATTTTCAGCTGTGGGAGTCAGCTGGAGCTTGTGTTTATGTAACACAAATGCTGTTTATGCAGTTCATATTTCAAATACCTGGAGCTAGTCACGCTTCAGCTTCTGCTAAGCCATTTTCATAGGGTGCAGTTTTGCTACTGATAGAAATTGATGAGACTATGGTGCCGATGTTACTGATGCTCGTTCCTTTGTTCCCCTGGTTGCTGCATTATGCTTGTGCAAGGAAAGCTGCAGGAGCTGCTTGGCAGGAGGGAGGAACATTGTGTCACCTCAGTGACAGCCAACGATGAGATGTGCTTAGCTGTATCATCAAAATGAACCCTAAAGGTGCCCCTGCCAAATGCAATACATTCAGATTTCAGCTGAGTCAGTCAATGGATAGTGTGGCTGCTGCAGTTCTGGATTAAGGACAGGCATCAGGGAAGAGTGACCAGATTGAAAGAGGAGGAAGGATACTAGCAGAAGTGCCTCTGTCTATTGTCTATGGCACAGATCTAGATAGACATATGCCAGTCTGTGAAACCAGTCTTTGAGGTGGACTTCGACCTGTGTTATGTTTTCTAAGTGTCGGACTTCTAAAATACGTTTGCAAGCCAGCTTAGAAGATATTCATCATAAAGTCTTGTTCTCAGCGTATTTGATCTTGAGACCTGTCTGGAATAAGTGACAGTTGAGGTTAGGTGTTTGGTCCCTTCAGTGCCAGGCTGAAGATGCTGTAGGACAGTCAGTGCTACATTTACCAGCTGGTGCACTGGGTGGTACCTGCTGTCATTCCCTCCACTTGCAGGCAGGAGGACTGAGGCACTGGGAATGCCTTTTCTCCAGAAAGTGGGAGTTAAAAGTCCAGAGCAGAAGGCCAAGCTCTTGTATCCGTTTTGTGGGCACCAGCCACTCAGCAACATGCCTGCTACCACCATGAAGAGATTTGAAGCTGACAATGTGTCTGCTTTGTCCCATTTTATATTATCTGGGCTAATTAAATAAGGCAGAGAAGTTCTCTTTAATTATGGCTATTTCACAGTTCCTATTAATACCACTACTTGAGTCATCTTGCCTATAGTAAAGTAGAAGTAATATTCATTTATCCTATCTAGGTTAGATAAATCCTGGACTAGTGAGATTTTTGCAGTGTATTGACTATCTTGATTAAAGAGAATAATGAAATGCTGCTGCCATGTAGTAATGGAGAGATCACATGATACGCTTCTCTAGTTCAGCAGCTTTCCGTAGGCTAGCCTTTCTAGTACAGAAGATCTGAAAACAGATTCAGGAAGCATAGAGAGGGAAAAAAGAAGGAAATTATGACCTGTTGGAAGGGAATTCTAAGGAATTTTGGAGAGAAGATGTGATATGGTTTTGCTAAGCATCTGCTGCAGTCTGGACATGATTTATCATTGTGACATCCTCATTTTGTCATTCTGCTGTTAAACAAGCAAGAGGATTTCTCTTGTTACCAGAGATCAGTGGTCAGGTTAGCTGAGAAATCTGTTTTTCCCTCAAATTAGTTATGTGGGACACAGAAATCTTAGAAGATTTTTTTTTCAGTCTAGCCAAAGATATAAAAAGTTAAGTGGCTGAAAGCTGGAAGTGAAGCGAAGTCTGAGCAGAAGCAAGCAAATATTTTAAGTGAAGGCAGTTAATTAATTATGGGAACGATTTACAAAGACTAGACGATTCTCCGTTATTATCAGTTTATAAACGGGGCTTAGTGGGAAAAGAAAGTCCAAATAAAATCTTTATTCCTAAGAGGAATTTATTCAGGGATGCTGAAGTTCAGAACCAATAACACCAGTGGTCCGACCTGGCCAGGCCTGAGCATGTCTTTGAAGTATTTCTTCAAAGAGTCTGAAAGTGATCCTCCTGTTACCTCTTGCAAATCAGTATAAAGAAATAAAACCAGGGCAGAAAGAATACTTCAGCTGCGATATACTTTCTTTATAATTCAGGCTACTGAATAAGTGATTTGCTCCCTTTAGCAGTTGTGTATATGCAAATGGACATCTTATATTTGCTGCTTTTTAGTGCTAATAAGGAGACCAGCTCCAAATATCAGGATAAAATGGAGATGCCCCTGGGGATTTTTCCTTGTCGTTCTTTTGTGAATAGGAATATAGATTAACAGTAAAACCAGACCCTGAGAAGTGATGTTCAGAAAACAATCACCCTGCCAAAAATATGGGAGGCAAACACTGAATTATAATAGTAGACTATTAGCTCTATCAGTTTTCTTTACTGTATTAAAGATAGATTTGGATTATAATAGGTAAATATTTTCCTTTGAAACTTCACAATGGATATATATTTTGATAGCGTTATCTCGCAGTGTCTTCTGGAGTGCTGAAATATATTAAAACCAAAATATTTTGATGCTAAAGCAGTCTGTCTTTTAAGAATACAGATGCTTTCCCGAAGCAGTGTATGAATAGCCACAGAGTTTTTCTGAACATGGTTCCTCTGATTATATGAATACTTTTTCCAGGGTCCTTTCAGTTGCATCATACTCTGTCAGCCTTGGAAGCAGCAAGTTTCACTAAGAATGCCAAAGTATTCACCCTCACAGTTTGTCAGAAGAGGAGCTCAGATCATCTACATAGGCTAGTGAGGAAGGGAGAGCTGACACTGCTCTTTGTGCCATGTTGACTTTGCTCAGTGTTTCATGTCCAACGCTGGAAGTTTTTAGAGCTCAGAGTAGCCACAGATAAGAGCTGCATGCAGGATTGTGAGGCTGACGCACTCCTGCGGCACAGATCCAGTTGTAGAGGAAGACAAAGGTCCTGTGGTTTTCATGAGTGATAATCAGCTGGCTTCTGTTGTGGCAGATGCTCTGAGCATCCATCTTAAACAACAAGGCATAATTTAATAGGATTTTAAATGTAACTAATGCTGTTGATTCAGTTTACAGACTTGAATCAAATCACTTGGAGGAGGAGATGATGTTACTTTTTTGGCTAAAAATTTTCAGGACATTTTGTGTAAATTTATGCAGCTGCCACATCCACAGCTGATAACTCCTGCAGATGTTGTGTGGAGAATTGCAAAGCTTCAGGCTAAAACCCCCCCCAATTTATTTCACTTCAATATCTTAATTAGTTTTATAATAATAAAAAGGAGGTATTAGGAAATGTGGGTTTGTAGGAGAATTCTCATGATGTGAACAGTAAAGTATTAGGGAACTAATTAAATCTAAGTTGCAGTTAAATTTGTGCTCAGGGTACAGACCTCTGGAAGACAGCAGAGGACAATGGGTACAGGTAGACACACGTGTGTTGGTAACTGGCCGGGGCCTGAGGAACAGAGCGCTCTGTCACGGAGAAACTGTTAAAGAAGGGTTGCCAGCACAAGTAACTTTGGCCAAGGCTAACTTACAGTCTCACAAACAGTCTGTGGCCATGATTTAGATGTTACAGCATGCCAGGGATGATTCCCCATCTACAGTTAGCATGCAGTCACTTGGGAGGACGTGGGTTTAATAGAGTTTGCCAGATGGTGCTATTTGGCCTTTGGGCTGGCCCAGGCACTGTATAAGTTTGCTGGTTGCCCTGACCAGTACAGGAGGGAATTCATGTTGGTTTTAGAAGTACTCCACTATAAGGAAATGACCTGTCCCACACATAATTTTAGATGTCTAATTTCTGTTTGAACAAATACTTAATATTCTTGTTAAGAAAAACTCAGTCTATCTCATTTGGACCTCTCTTGCAGCTTTTTTTGTGAAAGTCAGAGGAAGATATTTTTGCCTCTCCCTTCTACATGACAATAGAATTTGTCTTCACGTTTTTCAGTGAGATAGTAAAAGACGTATTGTCTTTGGTACCAGCAGTGATGATGATGTGGTAGTTTTTCTCTTGTTGTTAATGCATTATTTGCACACAATTCTAGGAGCTGCCTTCTGTACGAAAAAGTAATCCTTTCACATATGCCTAAACTCCCCCACCAGTATCTGTAAGAAAAGGAAAAAGAATAAGACACTGAGATGCAAACTTACTATGCAGCCTGCTTCTTAAGAAAGGCAGTAATCGTTTAAGAACTTTGTCTTTGCAGTTTCTTGGCATGGCTACCCTCTTATTTCAAGGAAACAACGATTCCATCAGCATTACCTCCGAAAGTTATGTATTTTTGTGGTGCATTTAGATAGACAGACCGTGTTGTGTGCCAAGAACAACTAGCACATGCACTTTAAAAATCCTCTGATTTCCAAATGGTATCTAGGTCATATGATACCCACAGGCATGATTCATCCACCTGGGCTTTATGCCAGTCATCAACTGCGTGGATTTGACACTCCAGGAATACTGTAAAATTATTAAAGCTGTATTTTTGTTTCTTCAGATAAAGCTCTTGATTATAGCTGTAAAAAGATACAGCATGTAGCGTATAGTTCCTTTCTGAAAAAAAATCATTTTATTAAATAAGATGCACAAAGTACAGTGTGGACTGAAGAGAATGTGGAGCAGACCTACCTGAATGAGCCCAGGTGGCTTTCCCCGGCCCTACAGCCTTTCATGTCAAAGGTTGCGATCTTCATGGAAAGCCCTATTTGAGGCAGAAGCAGTCTTCACCTGAGTGTATCTGCTTGAAGCCCAGCTAGCTGTGCTGAGGGTTGATCTTAGTTAGCTACAATGACCTAAAAACTGCCAGTGTTCTGTATCTGTTAAGGTTTGGTAGAAAGATGATAATCCCTGTACATTTGCGTATGAAGCTCATGCCGTTTTTTTGTGATGAAGTTAATTTTCAAGAGGTGAAATCATGCTTATTTTTGAACATGTGTATTATGCAGACAGGCACTATTAATTAAAGATTCTGCAAGCCTTCTTCAAGGAACTGTCAAGCTGCATTTTTAAAAGATGTGTAGGTGTCTAGGAAAACAAAAATGTGTGTAGCTGGGGTGATTTTTTTTTTGGTGTTCCAATATTTTTGTCTCAATGAACACTTACAGGAGTAGATTCTTCCAGGGCTTGCCAGGTTGCTTGCTTTACATTTCTAGGTACCCAATACTTTAAAAATGTAGGCCCTAATAACTTTGAAAACCAGCTACAGAATATTTTTTTTAAGGCATCTTTAGAGACTAAAGGCTGGAATTCCCACAGCTGAGCTGAAGAGACAGCCTTCTGGAAATTAGGTGAGGAAGTATAACCTTTGCCAATTTCTAAAGAAATAGCAGTGTATAACTTTTATGAACTTAAAAATGAAAAATATGTTTTCTCCTTTGTCTTCCTGAGTTTGTGACTTCCCATCTATGAAAGTGAGATAGAAGAGGAGGAGTGCTGTCAAGTTTGTAAGCATGTCTATTATAGTGGACTTGCTCTGAGCGTTGTTTTTTTTTCCCCTTTCTTTCATCTAGATAAAGAAGAGGCAACAAGATGTGGTGAGATTTCTGGAAGCCAATCGCATAGAGTTTGAAGAAGTGGATATCACAATGTCAGAGGAAAAGAGACAGTGGATGTATAAAAATATTCCTGAGGACAGGCAGCCCGCGCAAGGCAATCCACTGCCACCACAGATATTCAGTGATGATCGGTACTGTGGAGTAAGTAGCTGTTATGGTTCTCAATGGACAATATATTAGTGTATCCTGTGGGTCATTTAAAAAGCTAGGACTTGCTGTTGGGCTTTCTCTAGTAGTATCTGAATTAATGGTGACAATTTGGGGTGGTAAGAGCAGGTAGTGATCATACAGTGAAAATTCTTGTCATTCATCCTTAAATCCTAGTGTTGTCTTTAGTTGGTGGATTCCTTCCATGAATGTAAGAATTTGTAATATCACACGCTTCATGTACAACCTGTTGATGATAAAGTTCCTTGTGAGACCACTATAAGCTGGGAATTTCTGGTATGCTTGCTATTTGGGCCTAGACCAAGCATAAAAATTCAGAAGAAATCTTTGGCGCAGGAAATGGGAACAGTGGCTAAATTGAGTTATATTATCATTGTAATTAAGCTCCTCTGCTGCTGTCATAGTATAAATTTCATTTATGCTTAGAGAGCCTTTATAAAATCAGAGTGTCTAGGATAAATGGAAACTATTTGCTGTTTGAAATGTAGAATATTTTTATTTTTCCCTAAAGCAAAGCAGGTTGAGACTTGTCTTTCTCTGCTCAAAGAGTGCCTAGCACAAGAGCCTGTGAATCTGACAAGGGATTGATGAATGAGCTGGTTTCTCTGGTAGTGTAAGCTGCAACAACTTCTTCATCAGCTAGTGCAAGCTGGAGCGGTCGGCTTTGATATGTTAGGAATGGCACCATGTGAATAATTTCCTCTCCTCCTTAGCCAGCATGGTACACGGTACACTGCAGCCCTGAGTCTTGGGCACTGTTGTAGCCTGAGAGGATCTTCCCAGAACTTTTACTCATCTTTGAACAAAATGTTGTAGAAAGCCCACATCTGGGCCCTCTTTGCCCTGCTGCATCTTTTTATACTTCAACTGTGTGATTTGTACAACCTTTAGGAGACAGGTTTGAGGTAACTGTTAGACTGGCTGGTGGGAGAAAGGGTGGTTGGATGTGCTGGGAAGTGGTTGGGTAAGATTTGTCTGAATTCAGTTAGAGGATGAAATGGAGAAGAGGGTAAAATGGGAGTACTGTGAGCAAATGTGGGTATTGTGTGGGTTTCTGACTACAATATAGTGGAGGTATAGCCAAGCTTGTTCTAACTTAGTCCCTGCAAGACTCCGTGGTACTGTAAGTAAGCTGCTTCTGGCTGATGGATCATTCAGAAATGCTGAGTACCTAGAAACTACAGTGCAATTGTTAAGTAGGAAACACATAAGAAGTGATTTAGGAATTTTTTTGCACTGAACAGAAGGGGTTTGATGCAGAAGCTTCTTGAAGCAAAGTGTTTTAACATCCTTCCCATGTGTTTTGCATTGGCCTTACTTGTTTACGTCAGCAGTATAACTCATATCTTCCTACTCAAGGTAAGAAATGTCTAATTTAAAAAAACTTATCTGGGACATGCAAGGGATTTTGACCCTCACTTATAGAGCAGCCCCTCACTTACAAATAAGAACATTTATATTGTTTTGTGTGATTTTAGTTTGCCTGGGAAACAGAATTTTTTAAGCTATTGTTCCTTACCCTTTCAGCTTGTCTTTATTGCTCTTAGAAATTGCTGTTTGGAATTAGCAAGGAAGAAGATGTCATGCAACATGTGAGATGATCTCATTAATCTGTCTGCTCAGCTGATAGCTGTTTTGGTTGAGCAGTGTTAATCCTATTACTAGACCTCACTGTCTGCGTGAACATCTTTAAAACGCAAACATGCTTTGAAAGAAGCTGTATTTTCTAGAGTGAAGGAAGAAGTATGTGCAGGATCTCCAGCATTCATCAATTGGTCTGCTGCATTAGTTAATGAAGTTCTGAGGTAATAGAGTGGAGGCAAAATATCAGGCAGGAAAGCAAAGGAGATCAGTGCTGGAAAGGGGGTTAAAATATCACAATTAGATAAAGTTAGCAGACATTGCACAATTTGTCTCCGTCATTTCCACAGTGAATGTTTTAATTTGTTTTTCTTGACATAAATAATAATAATAATAATAAAATCACCATCAAATAACTTGAACTGGAAAAAATACCCACTGACTTTTCTGTTAGTTGAGTGAGTGAAAATTGTGGTTTATCATTCCTGGTTTGTGTCCAGGCAATTTCTAATCCAATTTGCTCTGCTAACAAACACTGCCTGTTTTTCTGCCTGCTAGTTCTACAGTCTTAACCAGGAAACTGTCTGTGTGCTTATTCTGGCACATACATTGTTACTGACAATGTTGTCTGACTGACTGACATACAAGCTGGTCAGACCCATTGGTGTTCTTCTAAATGTATGAAGACTAGACAAGGCAAAATAGGTACACTTGTTATTTTGTTCATGTTATTTCAATAGAGGTTCACAAGAATACGGTGTACGAGCTGTGACTCCGTGTCATGTTCATAGTCATACTGTTTTTTCTGGGTTTTTTCTGCATTAATATATTTTTTTCCTCTCCCCATTTTTGCTTTAGTAGGAAACCTCATCAATGCACACAACGGTATTATCTCAGAATAGATTTTTTGGCTAGGAAACTATCTGAAATAATCACTTTTCAGAATGTAACTGAAATATAGAGGAAGCTTGTTTTCAGTGTTTTCAGTAAGTATCCAAAATGGGTTGGTGTCAGACTTTTGAATATGTGATAGCTGGTGTAAGGGGGAAGAATGGTACAAAAAGATGACCAGTGCTTACTGGTTCACAAACCAAAATGTCTTGTGCTGCAGGGGGAGGGATTCTTCTGATACCAAGAGACAAACTCCATGTTTTGAAGTGTGAACAAAACTTTTCTGAGTCCATGTAATTGCACATATGATCATTAATCTATCTTGTCCTTTTCTCAATCTTCTGAGATACACTCTCCAGTTTTTCAGTAACAACTTCTGCTAATGAGTTTTGAAATAAAATACTCAACATGATCCATTTTTATTTCCTGTGAAGAAGGTAAGAGCTGTGAGCATTCAAGAACACAAATCATTTTACTGATAATCCAGTGGTATGTCATGGTACTGACACTATAATAATTTACATATTTTTATGACTTTACAATCTGTTGTTTTATCTTAGTGACATTGCATAACATTGTACATCCATGAGAAGAGAGTCTACATTTCAGACAAATCAGACACATGAACCTGGTCTTCTAATTTACAGTAATGGAAATCTAAAATTACTACAGTTCTCTTGCTCTACGTAGTGCTATGTAAGAGTAGAGAAATGTCAGCATGTGCATGTTCCAAGTGAGAACTCCTGCACTTTGCATAGAGAAAAGTAAATTGGAGATACTTTGGAAGGGATCAAACACCCCTCCCTGCCCCTGGCCAAGTAGAGCCTCAATAGAAGCTATTGTGTTGGGATGCATTTTTGTGCATTGAAAACAGTTGCATCTTGCCTGGCTTCTTACAGGGTTGGTCCTCAATTTGAGTGGGTCCTGCTGCAGTATTTTGACATACGGCTAGGGCATACAACACAGATAATGGATTATTTTCACCTAGGGTTAAATCTTCTGGGTACACACATGGTTTCACCACCCTCCAGAATTACCCACCAAGTGCACTTCAGTAAAAGGAACCCCAAGAATGGGTTTGCCTTTTCCTGAGGGACCAGCAACCTGCACTGTTTTTCCTGGCCATTTCTCTCCATAGCAGAGAGGCTCTACCCGCTTAACTTCTTTGATCGTGGCATATGTTTCACATCAATGTATAACCTGTTCAGTAGCCTCACTGATCAATCACGAACCTGTCTATACATTGCATCTCTTCCTAGATGTCCTGATGTATCATGGGTCAACTGAGCTATGAATACTTTGCCCTTATGTTCCCAGTCCAGGTCCACCTAAGCCATTTCAGTTCTGGCAGCCTGGTCTACTTGCTTGTTTCCATGTTCTTCATTGGCATGGCTCTTGGGCATGTGAGTATCTACATAACGTACTTTTACAACAAGGTTTTCTACTTCAGCAGCAATGTCTTGCCACAGTGCAACAGCCCAGATGGGCTTATCTCTGTGCTGCTAATTAGCTTCTGTTGCTGTAGCCACCCTGACAGGGTATTTGCTGCCATCTGTGAGTCAGGGTAGAGACAGAGTACTGGCTAATTTTCTCTTTCATCAGTTTCCATGACCAGCTGGATGGCTTTCACTTCTGCAAACTGACTTCGGTCACCTTCGCCTGTGACAGTTTCTGTGACTTGTCTGGTGGAACTCCACACAGCTTTCCACTTCTGGTGTTTTCGCCCAATATGACAGGACCCATCAGTAAACAGAGCATATTATTTTTCATTTTCTGGTTATTTTTTTATACAGTGGGGCCTCTTTGGCATGAGTCATCTTTTTGGGCGATGCTTCAAAATGTCTGCCTTCTGGCCAGTCCACGATCTCTTCTTCCTGCTCTCCCTCTGGAGAAACTTGTATCTCCTTTACTAACTGGGTCACCCTATGCTTCTGTTGACTGCAGGAACAACTACTGTAGTTGGGGTTTGGGTTTCTGATTTATCCACAGTGTCTCTTTGTGTGTCCTCAGATCCAAAGACCTTCACAGTATCCATTTGTATGTCCTGAGATACAGAGACCCTCACAGTGTCTGTTTGTGTGTCCTAAAATCCGGAGGCCCTCTTACTCCTTTGAGCACAGGCATAAGCCTGCCCCAGGCCCCAACACAGTGCTAGAAATTGTGTCTTTTTGGTACGTACAAGACATCCTTCCTTCCTTCAAGGGGTCTGCCATTTCAACAGGTTTCCATGTCTGTTCAGACCATCAGAGGTAAAAACTGCCCTAGGCACCTGCTCAGATCTCCCACACACCTTGCCACCTGGGAACTGGTTGCCTGAGGGCACATTTCTGTGTGGCGTTCCCCACTGGTCAGTTAACCTTAAAAAAAGCCTAAATCACTTTCACCTCACTCACCATTACACCCTTCTGGCTGTGTATGGGTGTTCAAGAAACTGAAGGGCCGTTGCAACAAGGGTGGAAACCTCTGTCCTGGAGGAGAAGAGGAAGGAGCTGTTCTTCATTTCCTCCACAATGTGGCTCCTGGAGGAGAAAAGGAGAAAGGTGTAATTGCTAATTGTCTCCACGAGGTGATTCCTGTGTACTGGTATGGCAGCAGTGCAGGGGCCAAATACCAAATTAGGCTTAAGGCCAATGCTTTTAATATGACTCTCCTAAGCAAAGCAAAAAAAAGTGACAAACAACATGGTAAACAGCAAAAGTGGATATCAGCCATTAACAAACTCTCCACTTTGATGTACAAGAAGAAAGAGACCAAGCAACGGAGCAACTGAAGGAAAAAACAAATCAGCATCGAGAACAAACGAATCAAATTGTGACCAGCAATGCTAAATAACAGGCTTATAAGTAGCAGCTAAACAGGTATAACAGCTGTAAATTAAGTCTAGCACACTTTGATCAAATCTGTCATTGTCTTGAACACTTTCAAGTCTCTGTTCAGGAGCCAAAAAAGGACTGTTGAGGTTTGACCCTAGCTAACAATCACACAGTTGCTTGTCCATCCTCTCCATGTTTCTTCCCCACCCCAGCAGAGTGATGGAGAAAATTGAAAGAGCAAAAGCCAGAGAACTCATGAATTGAGTTAAAGACAGATTAATATGTGAAGGAAAGGGAAAAAAATCCCCAAGTGATGCAAACATCATCATTTCCCATCTCCCAAAAGCAGACTGATGCCCAGCCAGGCTCTGAGCAATGGCTACCTTGGAAGACAAACACAGCACCAACGTTTTGTGAGCATAACATTGTATAGTATTGAACATCCCTTTGGCCAGTTAGGGTCAGTTATCCCAGTCGTGACTCCTGCCGACCTCTTGCACACGCTCAGCTTACTCTCTGGTGGCTGCAGGGTGTCCTGAATGAGAAACAGAGAAGGCCTTGATGCAGTACAAGCACCACTTTGCAACAGCCAAAACACTGGGGCGTTATAAAGGTTGTTTTAGTCACAGGTCCAAAACACAGCACTATAGGTGTTGCTGTGAAGAAAGTTAACTCCATCACAGCTGGCATCAGAAAATGGGAAGATGAAGTCTGTAGTTAATTTTGTAAGTTTGAAGTAATTAAATACTTTGCTTTCAAGGTTACAGAAAAAATTCTAAAACTCTGCCTTCCATTGTGATTTTATTTTACACAGCCAGATCAGTGTGGCTTTGAGCAACCTGGCCTAGTGAAAGGTGTCCCTGCCCATGGCAGTGGGGTTGGAACTAGATGATCTTTAAGGTCCCTTCCAAACCCAACCATTCCATGATTCTATGTTTTTGCATGTGAGTTATTCAGATTTTTCTAAAGTGCTGCTGGTAGGATCCAACGTAGTACTAACTATTCAGTATCCTGCAGGTTAAAAGCACTAGTTAAAAAACGAACAAATAACTACTTATCTTTACTTACTTGTTACATACAGACAATGAAAAGTACAAACAGACTGAGAGATCTTTGCAGACTGGTGCATTAGGGCCAGATTCACAAATGGACTACAGCACTGAAATGCCTAAATTTGGGACATGTGGCTTCTGGATTGGAATTTGCAGCCCCTGACTAGAGCTCTAGCTTCTTCACATGGTAGGTGAGTAGCCATAGGTACATGTGTCCAAACAGGATCTGCAGTAGCCAGGACAATGGCCATGGAGAGCTCTTAAAACAGCAGGCAAGAAATGCAGGAAAAGTGATGTCTGAAAGTAGGCCTGTGCCTTACACCTCCCTTCTGCTTTCTCTGAAGTCTCTGTAATTGAATATACAGCCCTTCTTAGACTATAAGCGCCTCCTGGATCTTTCAGAAGATTGGAAATCTCCACTTCCCAGTGAAACTGCACTCTAATGTTAACCTTACAAAGCTGCAAGGTGGCACTTTGAATCAGTGACAGTTTTATATCCAGAAATCCGCCAGTGATGTGAGATACCCTGAAATTTAGGCCAACTGAAAAAGGAAATCTGTTTGCAAGTGGGAATTTGAGCTCAAGGGAAAATATTTACATATCAGGCTGACTCTTTTCCCCACCCCATTTTTTTCATTACTTTTTATTTTTTTCTGGAAGCTGCTCCTATGTTTTAGAGTGTTAGGGTAAGTCCTGATAGAGTGCCTAGGGGGCACAGCAGCAGAGACAGAGATATGTGATATTTATTGTCCTTCCCTGAAATGTAGTATATGGATATCAACTCCATCAAAACAGTGAAGGCCTATAGACAAGAAAGAAATAAAACAGGCTGCTGAAAGAGGTTCAGTGTTCTCAAGCCACTATTCAGTGCACAATTAGTGTGGCACTGATTTCTTTGCACTGTTAAGCATCAGTCTCTTCGGTGATTTTTAAAGATCCTGGAAAGGTGCACATTTCTTTTTTCTTCCCTTTTTATCTATGTGAAATGACACATATAAATATTCCTCTAGCCCAGGTGGGCTATATGCTAGTTTGAGGTCTTCAGTGCTTGGATGAGGGAAGCCCTTTTGCAATAGAACTCCCTGTCTTAGAGGTGAGGGCTATGGGTTCTTAGATAGCTGATGCCTGCGTACCCTGTCACTGTTGCTAAATGAATGGTGAACATCACATCAGCCTGAGTTTGTCATGTACTGTCCAAACAATAGAGCTGGGGCTGACATCTGTTCCCTTTTATTAAAGCCTTTGTTTTGGGAAGCCTACAACAAGAGATTACCGAAATAAACATCTGGCCCTTAGGAGAGGAGCAACAGGTTGCTTTATAGAGTCAATTGTATAAGCTCTTTAAAAATCCTATCCAGAGATCTTACCGGAAGGCTAGCTAATTGCAAACTTATGTTTAGACTGTCCTGTGTTGTGCAGACAAGATCTTGGTTTTGTGTATTTATCTAATATTAAAAAAGACTAACACACACACAATCATTCTCCAAGGAGAGCTGTGCTGAGTAAGAGCTTTCCATTGTAACACTAATCAGATCAGTAAATGAATGCCATCTGACCTAGAGAACTGGACTGCCCTTTTCAGGAAGGATGCTAACAGCTCATTGTCTATGGCATACGGTATTAACTCAGTAGCAGAGTGCTGATTTAATGCATTTAAGTTATGAATTCCCCATTATTCCTTGTAAGAGCAATCACCTTGCCTCTTTTATAAGAATGGAGAGATCATAATCATAATTCTAAAAAAATCTTTACATGCTGTCCAATAATTAACGCATTTAAAAGAAATCTATGTAAAAAGCAGTGCAGTCTACATTTGGATGGGTTTCTTGTTTTTCTGCCTTGCTGTGGTGAGCAATAAGAATTTATGTGAGACGTTTAACAAGCTCACTCTTTCTTTTGTTGCAAACTGGAAGCAAACAGTGACAAAGCCAACTTGCTCTTTTAAAGAAACTTAATGAGAGGAATTTTATTCAGTTACTGTCTTCAAAACTTCAGTAGATACAAAGTTCTCCTAGTTGCAGTAATAGATAGACAGTGTCTGTATAATTGCTGATGGGAAACAAAATCTATTTTGTGTTAATGTTTTACTTTGACACAATGCCATCACGCTTCCTTGAAGCACAAATTATTTATGCTGAAGTACAGTACTGCCAATTTTAACTTAGGTGTGCAGTAAATAGTTTCTCCTAGCAGTGACAGTGTTTATTTAAACAAGCCTCAGTGTACCTGCTTAACAAAATGCCAAGCCAAATCAATTATGGCAGTGCCTGTAATCACATCACTGCAGTGATCTGGTTTCCCAGCACCAGGAATACAATGCTTAAGGCCTCCACATCACAGCTGAGCTACAGCTACTGCTGTAGCCAAGTTGAGCTTTGTGAACTTGGCAGTTACTGTTGAGAGGAGGAGAAGCTACCCTGGAAGTGGAATTTTTAAGGAGAAGAGAATTCCCAAGGACCAACAGTTTTTCTACTGGAGTAAATTGTCATAAACCCCACATGAATGCCAAAAGGACATAAGGCATTTGTGTCATAATGAGGAGTTAAATTCAGAGTTCCTGAGTGTTTGCCCATTATCTCAAAGACTAAGTCACTTCACTGTATAATATAAAGTGGTTGCCTGTTGGGATTTCTGTGTAATCACACATTTCTGTGTAAGGACTCAGATTTTGAAAACAAAGCCATCTTAAGCATCAGGCTTGGTTTTGGTTTGGGGTTCTTTTCACCTTTAAGTGGACAATATCACTTGACCTTGCTGATTACAGTATCACAGTATCACAGTATCATAAGGTTGGCAAAGGCCTTTGAGATCATCGAGTCCAACCTATGACCCAACACCTACACCTACTCCTACTTGTCAACTAATTATTATTCAACTGATATAGTCAACTGATTATTTTAAAACTTCTTGTAAGCTATAATACAACTTAAGGTAACACAAGTGGCCTTAATTCTATGGGACCGAAGGTCCATCTAGTCCAGTTTTGCTCAACAAGTGGCCATGAGTGTACACCTAGGAAGGACTACAAGCAAGTCAAGCACATAGGATAATTTCATTGAGTATCCTCCCTGTCTCCAGCTGGTTTTCTGTAACCAATATAAGTGTATTTAGTGATTGATATTACATTTCCCTTTCATGAACTTCAGCCTTCTGGTGAAGCCATGTAACCATTTTGCATCCTTACTATGCTTTGGGATGGGTCCACTGAGCTCTGCCTCTAGTACCAATCATCCTGCCACCACAGAGAGCTTCCCAGCCTTCCTCCCATTACCACCTGGAGGAACTTTGCTCCTGATGAGCTCTGTACCCACAGCCTGCCTCTCTGTCCTTGTTTAGAATCACTCAGCAGGAGCAGGGAAAGAAAAGAACTTCATGCCATGCGAGGCCAGCGAGATTTTGCTGGTCTCCATACGTGAGCTGTTGAAACTTCAGTACAATTAGCTTTGCTTATTTTCAACAGAGCATTCTGGTGGTAAAGCAGAGGGGCTGTGTCTTTCTCAGACTACTTGGTGATCAAACTGCCATTGGCTTTAAAGGTGAAGAGCCAGGCCTAAAGCAATCAGTGGCTGTTACCCTGTTAAGAAACCTTTTCTGACTTGAAAGAGCTTTTTATTTGCCTTATTTGTACTCCTGTCACTTCTCTATCCCCTCAGACCTCCCTGAGATATATTTTTCTTCTAACTAGCATTTGTCATTCCCTGTAACTTTTCATATGCTTGTCTTTGTGATTTATCATGTGTATTTTTGTGACTTTTCAACTGAGCTTCTGTGTGTCACTAAGGATTCATGTCCACTCTCTCTGTGTCCCCTTAGTTTTAGTAGCCTTGATTAGCTACTATTGTTGCCAGAATTTTATACATTAATAATGTGTAATTAGCAGCTCTGGAAAGCGACAAGGTTCGTAATTTAAAGCAATATATTCAAAATTATATTTGTGCACATAGCTGCCTTTGAATTCGGGCAGTGGGTGGCAGTTTGCCATGCTCAAATTTTATTAGGTTAACGGCTGCTTTCTGAATGCCTCCAAGGCGTCAGTGGGAGCCACTTCCTTGCACACGGCCAAGACAGCACTGCTCAGCTGGTCTCTGCAAAGCCACAGTGCCTGCTGGCTTGGTAAAGCTGCCTGGCACAGTGGCAAGGGGAATGTAGTAACTTGTTACTGGTGGTGAAGCCTGGTGCAGAAACAGGGAACCATTGCCTTGCCAAAACCAGCGGATGGTGGAACCCGTGGCTCACAGGCGAGTTGGGCTCTTGCCTGTACATGAAGCTCTGAGCGTCCACTGGGCTTGGCACCATGTTTCTTCTTCAGTCTCTGCACCCACTGCTGGTAGCAGTGGGATGTTCTTTACATGAGACAAGAATTTTCATGTCCCCACCCACTGATTTAGTGTCTTTACATGTGGCTCAAATCTGCACAGACTTTCTGTCCTTGTAAAGGTAAGGTCAAAGGCAGGATGGTTTTGGAACATCTGTTGTATTACAGGGAAAGCCAGGGATGCCCACTTTGAACTCCTACCACATGCCAAGCAAAGCCAATGAGTCCTTGAGATCATGCTTCTCAAAAATCTCTGAAGAAACTACCATACTAGAGTGATTTCTTTCAACTTTTGTAGGACTATTATGCATTTTTATAGCATTTTTTCACATTTGAATATTTTGGGATTGTGTATTTTTATTGCAGAGATTAGTAGGATAAATCTTCTATTTAAATTTTTACTGCTATCTGAAAGCATGATGCTTCTTTCCCCATCCCCCATGAAAGTTGGAAAGTGCAAATACTATTTTAGAGTGTTTTGCAATGCAGATATTTCAAAACATCAGGGAGATTGCTTCTGGTGGATAATCTCTTGCAGTTATTAAATATTCTGCTCCTTTTAAAATGAATCAATCCACTGGCTTTTGTGCCTTGTCAAACATACACTTATGCAGTTTAGGTTGTTGTTTAACCTTCATGTTCTTTCCAGTAAGTGAATTCAAGATTGATAATCTGTAAAACTAGGGAAAAAACATAGTAAATCAGGCCTGGGTACTTCTGGAATAAAAATTGTTAACTAGCACTTACAGAAAGTTTTTTATGATTAAGTCTTAAATTACTTTACAGAGATTAAGGTAAACAGATGTTCACAGATACTGATGGATTACCTGAGTCACAAAGGCGTTGTCAGAGCCGGGAATGCAGTTTGAGTTCTGACATTATTTTCAGGATATGAATTCTTCCCTACCCTGTTTTGTTTTCCAGTTAATTAACAAAGAGTGAAAAAACCCATGGTTTTTTGGAGCTAATTGGAGTACTGGGATTGAGACACTCGAGGAGTATCCCAGAACTTCAAAATGGTGATGAGAGATGATGGCTCACCTGAACAAACAGAGCCTTCCTTGGACAAACTGCTGAGACAAGCAGGTGTCTGGGGGTTCATGAAAACTGACTGTATGCTTAGGAGGAAAAAGTGTTCCTCGTGTGGAGTGAAAATGGTGTCTGTGTTGAGCCATGCTGCTGCAGAAACACTCACAATAGCTGCTCGCCGGTGGCCTGCTTATAATTTACAGGGTTGTAATGAGAAGCTTAAGACAATTTAAGCCTGCCCTGATGTTAAAGGAGAGGTGCCCTTGCTCTTCTCACTGTGGGTTGTGCTCATCCACTGCTCCTCTGTCATCAGGTCCAGAAATAGTGTGATTCACTTGTAGATGAATCCAGTGGAAAAAAATTAAGGTTGTTTCTCACTTAGCTCAGACGCTGTATTTACATGTGGTTGCATATAAAGTGAGTGTCCCTCATGGCATTTCATCTGCTTTACCAGAGTCAGGCTGGACTTTTTTCAGGTTTAACAGTGTCCATGCAGTTTTTCAAGTCTCATATGTAGAGGTCAAGGACTTGATCAAATATCTTTCTGCAGAGCTTCACTATTACTTATTACTCCTCTAGGTAGTCAATGATTACATTGCCCCTTTTGGGGCATTGTTGAGGTTGTTTTCAGTACTGTTTCAGCTTATGCCATGGCTTAGTTGTGAGATCTATTTTATTTGGACTTACTTTCTGGCTATTAATTATAAATTTGTGTTAATTCAGAAATAAGCATCAGTTCATCACCTTTAGTGATTTTTTTAAATTGATGTAAAAGCATCTATTTCCTCTGTTTAATTACGTGTTTAATTTCAAAGTTAGGTAGAACAGGTCATAGCTGCAATTAACAGTCAGGGAAATCAAAACTGTGTCTAATAATCTTCATATGTTAGCATTTTAAACAGTAACGGTAGTAGTTCTATGCTCATCTGTCTGCAAAGTCTGTTTTCCAGTCAATGATGTCGATCATTGCGGGAGATTTTACCTTCCTTTGCTCCAAAACTGCTTTAGTCCTTGATGTGTTTCATCCCCCTGGCAATGAAAGCAGACAAACTTGATTCTTCCCGTAGAGTGAAGTGAGTAGATGATCTTCATTGAAAATTATGTATTGCACATGGAGATAACCATGGAACTGAAAACCAGTAAGAAGAAATGTGTGTGCTTTCTCTCTCTCTGTATACATAGGTATGCGCACGTGTACGAAAGCTGAAAGGATCAGTAGATATAAGGCTTAGTCCTGCAATGCTGACTTTATGCCCTTGTTTATAGCACAGCAATACACCGTGATTTAAGAAGACAGCAACAAAGAAAAGATCTTGAGAAGGTTTACTCTTTCTACTTACGTCAGCTAACACGTCTGAGGCCTGATGGCCACCAGACACTCCTGCTGGCCTCTCTGTGTCTTTCAGGGCCAGTGCTTTTAGTATAGAGGGTTAAGCTAGGAAGCTGGCTCTCTGCAGCTACATTTTTTTTCTGGCCTGAGGGTATTTGAGTGATAATACAACTGCAAAATATCACTTTGCTAGGACAGTTGTGTTTACATTTACAGTGTATCATTATGGAAATGCTAGTAAAGCAACTTTGTATAGTGCACCGCAAAGATATTAAGAGAAATTCTGCACTTCTGCAGGATGATTATGGATCTCGTGGGAGGTACGTTATCCTTGCTATGGTGACTATGTATTTTCTGTCCAAACAATCTCTTATTTTACATTGGTGGAGAGAGAAAAAAAAGAGAACGAAGAGAAGTAGAGTCTTTGTTTACAAGCACACACTTCCCTTACAAAGTTATTTCACAAAATGCCAACCATCCTTCTGCAAGGATATAATTTGGAATATCTTATAATTGGGTCTGGCAGGTGGGATGAAGGTCTGTTCAGGGATTCACAGTGCATTGTAAAGACCAAGAGAAATAGTGGGAAGCAGAATGCTTGCCCAGACCATTTTTCCTTCCTGCTTAGGGTCTGAGAAGCCAAACTATAAGCACAAGCGGGTACTGGCTACCAACTCTGGTTGGAAGATAAAAGTTCTTAATCTTTGCATATCCTATGGCAGCCTTCCAAGAATAGCCAGGTCAGAGAAAGGTTTCTGCTTTTCTATTAGAGCTTCTGTGTATCTTGCATGGTCCCTTGTGATTATGTGATGGTTTGTGAGGTTACAGGTTCAAGAGAAGGCAGGTGCGGAAGGAGACAAGTAGGCAAAGCAGCTGCTGCTGGGCAAAAACTGAGGTCCTGAAACTGTAACAATGAGAAATGAGGTCTCAAAAAGTAATTAGATTAGAGGTTAGGAGCCAAGGAAGTGCTGACTTTGGGAGTCAGGTGGATTGGGAATGACTTTTACACAGTAGAGAAGCATATGGAGGCACAGAGACTGCCTGTTACTATTTTGTGTTGGAAGCATGTATGAGCGGAATCAATATTTAAAGGGATTTTTCCTGTGGAATGCTTTCAAGGTAAGCATAACAACTAATCTTAGATACTTACAGGTAATTGCTTTGTAGTAATGAGCACATACCTGAAATTTCCTGACATTTACAGAGTATTTTATGTGTCAGAAGTGGTTAAGTAGGGATTAGTTTTTTCATATTCCAGTTACAGAGGAGGAAGTGTGTGAACTAGATGCTTTACAATTTGCTTGTAGTCATAGAGGAAATCTTTGCCAAACAACTAAGAGAACCTGAAACTTGCTGGCTTCTTGCCATATGCTAAATCCATTTGCTAAACTGTGCTCTGTTTTTCTCTTTTTCCATTGAAAACTAAGTGTTGCCAGCTCATCTGATGATAAAAGAATAGAAGGTGTCCAATGCAATAAGGAAATCAGTAAAAGCAGTAGTAACACTCAGATCAGAACCTGGTCTTAAGCAACTGAAACCTAAAAGGAACTTGAACATGATAGTAAAGGTTATGTTTTATCTCTCTGTGCAAGTTTCTTTATGGTAACATATTATATTTAACTATGTGGTTGTGCGAGGCTGAGATATGTTTGCTTATTTCAAAGGATACAATGATGATGAAGTCTCTGTTCCACCACAGAAGAAATGAGTAGTTCAGCTTCTATGGGACTTCTTCTTGGAGTTCTCCATGTTAGCAAGTATTTTGTTTACTAAAAAGCAAATTGTAAACTAAGTCACAAACTTATTTGCATTGTTAAGCACTTAAATACCTTGAAAACATACCCATAATAGATTTCCTTTGAATGCAAGTCCATGTTTGTATTTTCCTGTCCAATAAAGTAGTGAAAGGTGTTGTAGTTACAGAATTTATGTGGTTATCTTTGGTATTGTAGTTGGTGGTATCACTACAGTTAAGAATAGCTTTTAGGTTTGCGTAGGGTAATATGGGTGAGTAGCAAGTTTTTCCTGAGCTTTATTACATGTCACCGTTTAGTCTAATACACGATATGGTAAGATCTATCAGAAAAAGATGAATACAAATGCTGAGTCATGATTTGGGGGTTTTTGTTTTTGGTTTTTTTTTTTTTTTCTTGTAGGATTATGAAGGCTTTTTTGAATCAAAGGAGAGCAACACTGTCTTCTCATTTCTTGGACTGAAACCTACTTTAGCATCAAAGGTCAGTGTAGTATTTCAGATTTGTCATGGAATTCTTGAAATACTGAAATTGAATTTTCTTTCAATCAAAAGAACTCTGTGTTTTTGGAAGTACCCCTGCCATTATCTATACCTTGTCCATATCAAATTGTGCTAATGAGGTAATTGAAACTATTGCCGTGAAGAGAAAAGCATTTTAAATGAAACTACGGGTATACCTGGGAGTTAATTTGAGACGGCACATAAATCAAGTTTAAAGAATGCATTCTCCTTAACTTTATTGATGTAAAATGAAAGCAACTGACAATTATAACAAGAGACAGAACTAGGATGTTAATCACCAGAATATCTGCAGCTTATGTCACCAACACAGCATCTTACTGAGCCAGCCTGGCATAGTGACTCAACCAGGACAGGATTTATTCATTAGGTATTAATTAATTTTTTTTTAAATGCTGAAATACTGTAGCAGTCAGGAGTTACAGCAACTTTTTGGATAAGAATTAACTAATACATATATACAGGTCAGAACACAAAGCCAGATAACATCTTTCTGTTGAGGGCAGTATAAAGAGGAGAGTTTATTGTCATGTGGAAGCCTAGACACTTGTTCAATGAGACTATGTGGTGTACTTTTGGGCAGTAGATCAAGATCAGGCACACAGGAGAGGATTTTTTCTCCCTTGGCCACTATAGTTACAATAGTTTTTGCAAGAGTATTTTTTCAGGCCTGGACAGTAGATCTTGGGTGTCTATGGAGTTCCTCTTCTGCCAGGGTTTCATTTATTTCTGGATGCCATGACAGACAGGAGTGGGAGGGAACCTCAGCAGGGAACCACAAAAGCAGGTTATTTTGGTAGCTTGCCTTTCTTTGTAGCTTGAAGAACTAGTCCTAGGAAAAAGATGATGTACTAGTGCAGTCAGAAATAGCAGCTTCTGTGTAGCTGTGTTCCTGGGAAATAACCTGTTATAGGACTCTATGAACTTGGCCAGATCACTGCTTCAGTCTGAGTGAGGCATCCTCAGCTGCTGTGTGGACCAGGGTTAAGGGGCGCCTCATATGCGAAGGTCAGAGACACAGGAGATGAGAATTCATTCATAGCATTAATAATACTTTTTTTTCCTTTTCTTTTAAATAGGAGTCAGAACCCTAGAAAGCCTATCTGAAGTATCAACAAGCACATCTCCTGGATGAACGACCCTGTTCTTCAGCACACAACAGCTTCCCTAATGGATCACTGTGATAGAGCAAACACGCATCATTAGTAATAGTCTGCTTGCCGTGAGATGGTGCTCTCCAAGAATGTGGAGTTAATAAGGCCAGGCTACTCATCTTCCTTTTTAAAAACACTCATTGTTGATGTTCCACTTTTGTCTTTGGATTGCTTTGGCAACTGGAACAGATAGTCTTAACCGGCATGTATGTTTGAGTATAAGCAGGAGTTTAGGGTTTTTGTTGTTCATGGATATACTTGTGTAGTCAGATTCCTTACTGTTTTTAATTCTTCCCACTAGTGTGGCTGAAATCAGCTCATCATGAGAGTTAAAGTGGTGGTGGTTATTAGAATATTTGTGCTGGCTATGATCCAATCATAAGATCTCAGACTAAGCCACTAACTGCCATATTTTTGCTCTACATTTATTTATTGTGAGGTTTATGCTAGATCATGTTTGTTGTAAGAGACATGGGCTGCTAACCTTGTACATGAAAACGTGATTTGTCTCATGATGCACATTGCAACTGACTGTTTAAAAACAGTTGTTACTATGGAGGAGGTGCCAAAGTGAAATATTTTGACATGGTTTCTCTTCCAAATAAAGGTGGAATGTGCAGGAAAACACTTTATGGAAAATACTGGGTAGTTCAGAAGAAGAGGCCTCATAACTAATGATAATATTAAATTATCTCTCAACTGCAAAAGACTTAACACCCAGAGTCAGAGCTCTATAGTTGCACTGTTTTAAATTGAAATTTTGCCAAAGCCTTGAGTTTACCTTCAGCAACACACAGCTCCACCATTAGCCACATGAGAGTCAGGGGTATACTTTTGATAGCCAGGGCTCACTCCCATGGAAAGTTGAATGCTCTAGCATGGTCCAAGGGCACACTTAACTCACCCAGCTGTTGTCCTGGTTATGTTCTCGGGTGTGGAAATGTGGAGGTGCCTCAAAGACAGTGAGAAAGCCAAGCTTGTGCTTTACTGGGTGAGGCCACAATGATCAACTTAGTTGGGGAATAGAAGCCAAGTAAAGGAAGTGGAGATTGTTCCAGTGGGACTACATTGATGCACATAGCAGAACTTAGGCCTGTGGCTTGTCAATAACCATTGCAAAATGCATTCTAGACAGAAGACAAATTGCGTTATGCATTTTGAATCAAATCTGACTATGAAAAGAACAGCTATGCTGTAATGTAGCTTTTACTCAAGTGGTTTCATAATGACAGGGTAGTGCCATTCCAATAAATATCCTTATGTCTTTGGGTTAGTGAAAGGCCATTATGTGGGAAAGCTCCTTTGCAATCACAGCATCACTCTGACTGTGCGACTTGGAGGAAGTCAAACTTGTAGGAAGTGTCAGAAAGCAAGACTGTGCAACAAATCACCTGTTCTGTTAAAATCAGTAACAATGGCATCCAAGACATGTTAGTTGGAAGGGACAGCTGGAGGTCATCTGGCCCAGCACTGTCAAAATCAAGGCTAACACCAACACTAGCTTGGATCACCTCCAGGTTTGAAAAATATCCAAAGATTAAGATCTCGTAACTCTCTAGATAACCTGTGCCAGTGATGCAGTACTCTCCTGGTGAAAAATTTCTTTTATGTTCAGCCCCAACTCCTAGGCTGTAATTTGTGGTTGTTGCCTTTGCTGTGTTTTCTGGCACTCACAGGAAGAGTCTGGCACCATCCTTTTCGTAACCACCCTGAAGATAGCTGTGGGCCACCATTAGATCACCTCTTAGCAACCTTCTTACCAGACTAAGCAAACCTGCTTCCTCAACCTTTCTTCACAGGCTGTGAGCTTTAGGCCCCTGGCTGCTTTGCTTTGCTGAAGGGCTTCTCTTTCCAGTTTGTTCACATCCCCTGTGAACAGGGAGAAGGTCCCCAAATGGTATTTTGAGTGTGGCCTCACCAGTGCTGAGTAGAGGGGGATAATAAATTTCCTCAGTCTGCAGGTCACACTTGTCCTGAAGCAGTGCACTGCATGCTTTCCCTTGATAGCAGTGAGTATCCTCCTGGCTTGTGATTAACCTGGTATTCACCTCTAATATCCCCAGTTCCCTTTAGCAGGGGTATTACTGTCAGTCAGTTCCCAGCCCATAGCGATGCCTTGCCACACCCAAGATCAGAACCTTCCACCTGTTATCGGACTTGATGAGGTTTCCATTGGCCCAGTCCTTAAGGTTATTGAGATGCCAGGACTAAACCTCTGCCAGCAATTGCCAACCACTGAACCAGGTTCAGGTGCAATTTGCAGGTTTGCTGAGGGTGCACACTAGGTCATCGTCCAAGTCCCTGCTGAAGATGCTGAGCAATAGGAGAACTGTAGCCTCTCAGATTTTGGACAAAGCTTGTGACTGTAGAGGTGTGACATGAACTTCAGTTGCTGGAGTAAAGAATAGGTTACTTTCCTGTTCATGTTGTCTCAGCTACAAACCGCTTACAGCTGTGTGGCTTTTCCTTCTATTACAAAGGCTTTTTAAAAAGGAGATGTTAAGGGAGTCCATCCATAAATTAGTTTCTCTTCAGATCCTCTCGTGCCTCCTCTTGTGCTTGGTTAAAGGACTAGAAGGAGCAAGAGCACACACAAGATTTCAAATCCATGGGTGTATTTATTGGTCAAAATCTTAGCTACAGCACCTTCTCTAGAGGAATCCTGAATGGGAGTTGATAGCATGCATATATATATATATATATGTATGTGTATTTTTAAGAATTACGTTGTCTGTGGTAAGTTTTTATGACATGCTTGTCACCAGTCCCATATTTTTGTGAGACTTGAACCTCACTGTAGGAAGGGAATGTGACATGAGGTGGAGATACATGTTAACTTCACCAAGTTCAATATAATTATGCCTAAAAAAAAAAAAATAAGGTTAAAGAAAAATATTTAACTTTGCAAATGAATACAAATATAAAATTACAGAGAAGCCATCCTGGATTTATCATGTACTTGATATGTTGTAAACTTTGAAAACTGCCTGAAGTCCCAGTTTCAAAAGAATCGTAAGTGTGTATGTACATGAGTAATCCTGGGCGAAATACCAGGCTTACTGATGTGAAAAGCAAAACCACACTGATTTCTCCAGGGATGAAAGTAGTTTCACAAAACTCCTCTTGAATTTTGATAACTGTAGAATAAAAGCCTCCTGTTTAGTGGAGAGCTAGTCCTGTTACAGCTGTTAGGTAAACCTAGCTTATTTCAGAGCACACGTGGGCATAATCATGAAGGACAACACTAGCTCCAAAGATATCCTGCTTGCCTGCATGGATTGGCGGTGTAAGTCCCTTAGAATATGTGGGTTTGAAGTGACTAGTTTAAAAAAAAAATATGTATATGTTACTCGAAGGTGAATTTGGTCTGTTATGCGACAGCCTTATTTTTGTAATTAAAGCAAGTAGAGTTCTAGTTTGTTACACAATATGATCTGGAATTTTTTAAACCATTTTTTTAATAATGAAATGTGACTATGAGGTAGCTGAAAAGGTCTGTGGAAACTAGAGCCATTTATTGAAAGGCATAACAAATTCTTAATTTTGTTTAAAATACTTGCATATAAAGGTATGCTTGAGAACCAAATGACCCCAATTTTTAGCTAATACTTGTATCTACCCCACTTTTTAGAGGGAGGGCAGTGTGAATTAAACTGTAAATCTTTGTACCTCACAAAAGTTGCTGTGTGGGCTGACGTGCACGTGCACATTCACTGTATCAGTGGCCTCGATAGAGGTGGTTTTGTTTGTGCCACACACTACTGGATAGTGCCTTGCTAGAAAGAGGACTGTTACTGTAGGGTCTTCTTAGATGTGCTTAAACTTTGAACTGAGAAAGGGATAGTTTCTATATTGCTATTTTTTTGATAATGCAGTAAACTGATTTTAAGGCTTGAGTCAAAAGACACGTGCTTTGTAAGGCTGAAACAGGTTTTGATGAGTCTTCTGAACTCTTGATTTTTCTTAGCATGGCTTTCTCTTTTTTTTTCTTTTCCTTTTTGTTGATTGTCTAGAATCAAACCTTTGAAGGGAAGTGGACTTGGAGTAAAGCCCCTAAATCCATTTTTACACTTTTAAATAAGTCACTGATTCAAGTGTTGAGCAGCCAAAGTGCTATCACTGAAATGAAGAGGAGCTACCAAGCTCTCAGTGGATTTCTTGGTTGTCCCTCTCTGCCCTGTCCCCCTGTCAGGCCATTTATTTAAGGAGTCCAATTCTAGGAATACCATGATTCAGAAGTGGGACCCTGAGATTTTAGGCGGTGCATTGTGGCACTTCACAGGAATGCAAGAGTGGGGTTGTCACCAGTAAAGTGCCAAATCCCATTAGTTTTCAGTGACTTGTCCACTGATTTCACTAGATCTTTGCCTGGGCAGTGGAAGGAGGAGGGAGCCCTGCGTGTTCACCCTGCCCAGAGAGTGGGAGTGGAAGACACGGTGCAGAATGGCCCATGGCTTGTTGGTGGCACCCCGAGCAGTGGTCCTCACAGGGACCCTTGGCTGGTGGTGCCACGTGTGAAACCACACCTGCCTCATGGCCTGTCAACCTCTTGCTCTCTAAGGAATTTGGGAGGGGAAATGGAGAGCAGCTTCTTGAGAGCAGTGCTTCAGCCAGGGCAGATCCGGCTTACTCTCTTCTTCATATTTTGTTACCTCTGCCTAATGTGCTTTGTCCTGTCCCACGTAGACCTACCTGTGTGCAGAGCTTCCCCTCCTGACCATTTGTAACATCCCTGTGAAGTCGCAAACGCAGAGCTGGTGTTCACCTTCACGGCGTCAGTGTTTTGTAACTCAGTGGGGGAGGGAGCACGTTGCATCCTAGGCCATGTACACGTGGAGTTTTGAATTATGTATTAAAGTCGTGTTCGTCTAATAAAAAGTGTAATTCAAAAAAGGCATTTGAACTGTGTTGTGTGTGCCAAAGAAAACAATGAAACCCCAGAAGTCTTTGCCCTTCCTGCAGCTCCCTCTGGTGACAGCCTGTGCTTTGGCTCTGGCAGTCCTGGCAGATGAAGGAGCACTGCAGAACCTCTTCACCTGGGATGGGTGAGCTTGGGTCTGTGAGATGCTAAATGGCTTTGATCCCTCTTGAGTCAGTGGGAACTGAAATGCACAGAGGACCTGCTGGGTTAGGGTCTAGGTCCTCCCCAGGTAAGTAGCGGTAAGGAAAAAAAAAAGGGAAGATTTCTTGTCTTCCATTTTTGCGCTTGGGTTAATTGATGAATATCATGGAAATAAAGGACACATCCTCTGAGGTGGCTTGGACAGCGGGGTCAGGAAGTTTTTAGGTGCTGAAGTTTTACTCCTAGGGCTAAAATATTAAGGAGCATTGCTTTTTCTTGTGTAAAAGGAATGCGAGTTCCTGTTTTGCCTGTCCACTTTGCCACCCATGAAGGCTGGGTGTCCTTCCATTGTCCCACTGTGCTGCACCCTGTAATGACTGACAGTGACTTTCACTGCTTCCCCCCTAAGCTAATCGTTTTCCAACTATGAGACCTTTATAATCATTGGGACTGCTGGTATAATTTTCCTTCAATGTCTTTTATTCTCTGGGTTTTCACAGCTTTAAATTCTTCTGGTTTTCCTTCCTGGCTTTGTAGGACAGGCTTTTTAGATGTCTTCTGTAAGTGACATAAATTTCAGTTTAAGCCATGAGAGGGCTTTTAGGTCCGGACAGCTGTACAGCATTGCTGTGAAATATGCTCTTGAGTCATTAAGGTAAATTGCTGTAGCATCAGTACTGCTTCAGCCAGGCTATAATACTTAAGCCCTAAGTGGTCATTTCATGTTCGTGGGAACATTCTTGCTCTGAGCAGTGTGGGTATCCATCAAACCCACTTACACCTACAGAAACATGCAGAGGTGATAATATTTCAGTGCAACAAAATGTCATGGTCTGTATTATCCTGGAGGAGATCTGTTGGGTTACAGAGCCAAATCCTCTGCCATTTCTGTCATCATAGAGTCTGTTTCATAAAACAACGAAATACCAGATAAAAGCAACACTCTGGGTCTGGGTTGATTCTTTTTTTTCCTGTTTTTTTTTTTTTTTTTTTCCTTAGTTTTTTTTGGCTTCACTGTGCCGGATGGAAAGTTGTTTCAAAATCCCACTTGTCTTACACCAAAAAACAAACCACCTTCCAAATTCCAGCTGAAGTTTATTTGTGGCCAGCTTATCTCTGTTCCTTGTTGTCCTTTCATTTAAACAGTTCTCCCTAACAGGAGTTAACCTGTCATATGTAGTTACATAGTGGTTTCCTCTACTGCCTTACCAAGCTTTTGTCTGGTGGCAGAAGCATCTAAGCCGGCATAGAGCCCTGTTCTGCTGTTGACGCCACTGACATCCAGGGACAACTGAGATCCCTGGGATGAGGCCATCTCCCATATACGATAGCATAGATTAACTCCATGAAGCAAGCCCAGAAGGAGCTCTTTAATTACTTCAGTTAGCAGAATTCATAATTTAGAGGTGTAACCAGGCCAGAGGTGATCCTGATTCTTGCTTTCAGTGTCCTGGCAGAAGTCTTGCTGCTTAACACTTTCTCATTTTAGACCTGACTAAAACTACTGCTCCAATTTAGCATTCTTCCTGAGCATATTGTGTGGGCAGGTGAAAGAACTGTGTTTACTAAATGCATGAATTAAACACTCTCTTGGCAGACTTTAACCTTTGATGCATTCGAAGGTGTCAGAAAAATCGATAGACAGGGACGTGCTCCTTGAACTTACACCAGCTGCAGGAGTAAAATATGGATCTTGGAAAGACCATGAGTAGCCGGACATCTTTTAAAAATTTATTTCAATTTAATATGTAGTTATATATACTAAAAAAAAATAGGCAAAGATAGCTCCCAGTTCCCTTCTAATTCAAAGAAGGAATATGACTCTCCATGGTAGACAGGAGTTATGCTGGCACAAAACCCTGTGTGTGTGGGCCTGAGACCTGTTGTGATCGTGGCCTTATTTGCGTGTGCTGTGGTGAGTGGGATAAGGGCAATGGCCCCTTTTTCCTGAGCGTGTTCACAGTCTGTCTTCTGCCTTTCAGCAGCCAAATGCTGCCTGCTGGTGCTGCACAGGGCTCAGGCTGTCCCCATTCCTGCCTCTCTGCCAGTTCTTTGCAGCTTCTCCTTCACCTGGCACAGTCTCGATGCCTGGCTTTCCTGCATATCAAGCTGAAATCACTGTGTTTTTTCCCCAAAATCACTCTTGTCGTGTTTGCTCCAACCTGCTTCTTGCACACGTCCCTCACCAGGCTCCCGCAACTGAATCCTCCTCCCCCTTGTCATACCATCCTAGCTGGACTTTCAGCACATTTATCAGTGTATTCTCCAGTCTCCTCACTTTACACCTTATTGTGTGTTCAAATGCAACCTCTGTGCTGGTGGTCTCTCCCCTTTGCCTCTCTCCCTACCTTCCTTTCAGTCTTCCCGCCTTGTGTCAACAGCTGAGAGGTTATGAAATATGTGAGATAATTTGGGATATGTGATAAGTGGCAATGTAACAAACGTCTTGATTATCTTCTTCCCAGGGTAATCAATTGCCATTACAAAGCATCACCTGTCAGAAAACACCTCCAGGTGTTAGCTGAGATCCTGTGAGACAGATGCATCACTGTAAGGGGTGCTTGCAGGGCTTATGCTTTCCAAATCCCAACGGATCAGGTGGTCTCGTGGTCAATAATAATAGAGTGTTGCATATGTCCTGAAACCACTGAGAATAAAACATTAACTGCTGACTATTTCAGCATTTTTTTCCCAGGTGGGAAGAATTTTGATCAGTTTAACTTTACAGGATCTTTACCGTTAAGATCTGCTTGACAACCTCTTAAGACTGCACATGACATAAAATTTAAATTACTCTGTCTTCAGGGATAGTGATGGTTGAAACTAGAAATACATTTTGGGTGTTCCTATCTTCCTGTATCCCACCCAGTTGTGCATCATGATATCTGTTCCTTAGCAATATCTTCAGCCAATGAGAAACAATAGTCCTTATAAAAGATCCTCTTATAGAGAGTAGGATCAATAGAGGGCATCAATAGAGGCACAGTAATGGTGACTGCACCTTCTTGAAGACTTTTTTCACATACTGGAGCAATAAAAAGGGCAATATGTGTGTGTGTGGGGGTATGAAAAGAAGGTGAATTTAGGGAATGAGATGAGAATTCAGTGAATATGGCCTTCACATTGCACTGGCTGATCTTCATATTAGAGATGTTTAGAAAAACTTGCCTTGTAGAATAAAATTATGTAAAACAATCCCAAACAATAAAAAAAATCTTTTTCATGTTCTCCTTAAAAGATAGAAACCCCAAAGAAAGAATGTACTTTGACAATTTGTTTGGTTTACTTTCACCCACCTCATTTTTGACTGAGAAAGGCTTTGGCAGACAATTCTTCTACCAGTGGCTTCTTTAAGAATAATAAGTTAACCCCCATATAAATTAGCGTAGTAAGTTGTTGAATAGCTTTTGGGTTTCCCCTGCATTTCCACGTCTGTCTGTTGTTCAAGAGCCTCCTGTAACACCATCAGCACATGCTGACTTGACATCCCCCAATCTGATCGGGGGCTGCAGCACCTCTGCTCACCTCTGAGGAGAACGTAAAAGCTTTGAGAAAGCCCCCCCCCGTGTTAGCATGGTGATTTGGATGGCCTGGTCCTACAGCACATAGTGAGAAACCATATTACCAGTGATTTGTAACCCACAGGAAAATTGGAGACTGGTTTTTAAAAAAATTAAGTCACAGATTTGCACCTCAGCTTTGTTTGGAGGACCATCTGACAAAGAGACAATGAAGCCAGGGAAGGGAAAGAAGGGAAGAGTCTAGCCCAGCCACGATGGGGTGTGGGTGGGAGCTGGGGGTTGGGTTGTGCTGTCACTGACAGCTAGAGGACAACGCGGACAGTATGTATTATGAGGCATTATAAAGTAACCAAAGCTGGGTCTTCCTTTGCTCTGGCACTGCTTGCAGGCACAGCAGTACTCGCAGCTGTTGGCTTTCCAAACTGGTGCTTGGGCTGTCTTTAAGGCTTTTACCTGTTCTGGACACTGGCATTGTGGTTTTTTGTTGTCAATGAGGCACCAGCACTGCTGTTTTCTGAGGAGTCCTTCCTCTCCCCAGCAAACACATAAAACTTGAGGTCAGCCAATCAACTTGCAGCGATGGACAGAGAGACCAGAGAAGGGCCACAAAGACCATCAAAGGACTGGTAAGCCTGCCATTTGAGGAAAGGCTGAGAGAACTGGGATTTTTCAGCCTTGAGGAGGGAAGGCTTAGGGGACACCTTATCACCATGTTCTAGTATTTTAAGAGTGGCTAGAAAGAAGATGGAGACTCCCTTTCTACAAGGAGTCACATGGAAAAGACGAGGGGTAATTGGTACAAGTTACTCCTGGTTGGACACAAAAGGACAATTTTTTGCAATGAGACCAATTGGCCATTGGAATAATCTCCCCAGGGAAGTGGTAGATTCTCCAGCATTGGACACTTCTAGGATTCAACTGGACAAAGTGCTGTGCTTCTGCCAAGAAGGGTTGGAACAGATGATCCTTGAGATCCCTTGCAACCTGGTGTTCTGTGATTCCTCTTGGAGTGGCTGAGCATGTGCACAGCAGCTCACTGCCCTGCTTAAACCATGCCAAACTGCCACTTAGTGGGGCAATGTCCCAAGATCAGCAAATTACCCCACACCTTGGTGATCCAGCACTCCTGAACAGACTGTCCTCATAAAGAGACTATGAACAGAATAGTAAAAGGATGAGTAAACTGTTTTGCACGAAGCTAATAAAAATTTTTAGAAGGATTTTAATTGAGTGCTGCATTTAATTAGCTTTTCCCATGCTTTCAGCTTTGCCCTCTGGATTTACAAGGCTGAGGTCAGCTAGGGCAGGTAATGCAGTAAGTGTAACCCTTCCTGCTGCCTCCCAACAACTCTGCACGTTGTCTGAGCACCACTCCTGACTCCCTTTTCCTGCCTACTTTGCAGCTAGGAAGGCTCCTACCCATTTGCTTATTTTATTCCAGGGGCTTATTTTATTTTATTGGATTGATGAAGGGTCTCCAGAAAAAGAAGGTATTAGTGAGTGTGGTCCTCAAGCCTGGGGTGTTAGAGATGGCATTCCTGCTGCCCCTGCACACCATGCCAGGAACAGCAGAAAAACACAGCCAGAAAGAAAGGGGGATAATCTGTTTATCTGCAATGAAATCATGTTGTATGTGGAAAATATATTGGGCAGTGGACACCTAATGGTATTTCAGTAGAGCTGGGTGACACAGGGGAACTGAATTATTTGCAAAGTTTTAAGACTGACAAGTCCTTCCAGTTGTGCCCTAGGACAGAACCCCCAAATCTTTATTGTTTCACTTTACAAACCAGCCAGTAGCTGCTATCTTTAGACCAAGGGAAATTTCATCAGTGGATTGAAAGAGAAAGGTTAGTTCAGTCCTCCCCCAAAATATGGGACCATCAGGTGCAGTTTCAGCATGGACCTGCTGAAGGAGATGTATGAATGAGGCATAAATGCCTTCATCTCAGGGAAAAACACTCCCCTGTCGCAGGAGCTGCCTCTCTGGAGTGCTCCTGCATGAAGACCATGGCTCTGGGAGCTGGTTTGTACCATCTGAGACAGCCAGCACGGAGGACAACACCTGAATCCTCAGGGGAAGACTCATCTAGGTGGACACCCAAGAGCTTAAACCAGTTGCTAAGGAAAATCAATTTTAAAAGCAGATGGTTTGATTAGAGCACCAGGCTCCCTCATTGTAATACTGTGTCTCTAGATAGTTTTACTGTTTTGTTAACAAGTCTCCCATACTTATTTCTTTCCCATTACTTGACAGATGCTTTTATCAGGGTTATATAAAGTCCTATTTTCATCCCTACTTTGCCTAGAAATAGATTAAAGAAAAGCTGAAATACATATTAATAATGATATGCAGAGTGAAATATTTACCACATACATTTTTAAAATAAAAAATGCAACCAGTTTTACAAGAGTTGATGCTCAGCAGCAATATCTGCATGCCTAAGAGTGGTTTCTCCAGGGAAGCAGATGCTTCATGGAGGCTTACAGGAGCTCTGCACTGCTGGGACAGAGCCAGAGTGAAATGCCTGCCCTTGCACTGGCACGCAGAAATGCAAAAAATAAAACCCAGAGAATTTCAGTGATGCTGTTGTCAGACAGAAAATTGGGCTAAGGTTAGCTGGGCTCCTGTTAAAATCTATTCCTTCTGCTAGATGTGTTTCTGAGCAGTCAGACCAAAATTATATAGGGTGTCACAAGTTCCCAAAAATTAATATGTTAAAGTTAGCCCAGGTTGCAGGTACATTTTGAAAGCAGCTATGTGCTTTCTTACAAAAGCCACCTAAAGTACAAGTTCTTTTAAAGCAAAGCATGGTCATAGTAACCACAAGACATAAGTAGCACTGTTTTCAATTGTTTAAATATTGGCTACAACCCTTCTACTTCAAGATCAGAAATGAGATGCCACATCCCTGGAGGTGTTCAAGGCCACGTTGGATGATGCTTTGAGCAATCTGGTCTAGTGGGAAGTATCCCTGCCTATGGCAGGGGGGTTGGAACTAGACAATCTTTAAGGCCCCTTCCAAGCCAAACCATTCCATGATTCTATGATTCTATGATTCTAAGATCATAGCAACTCAGTAAATACCTCAAGTCCCCTGCTTCATTAGTTGGCTTTATCACTGAATAAATACGTCATCGTTCTATTGACATTAATTGCAGGCCAATAACTGAATACATCCTTCCACTTTGTGGTTTCTTTATCCATTTTAGAAAACATACAAACAGAGGGATGTGATTTAGCTCCATTTAAGCTATCTGAATACTTGTTCTTATGTGAGCAAGGAAATCAAAATTCCCATTGCTACCAATGGACCTTTAGGGAAGGCTCAGTTCAGCTGCCTGAATTTGGGTGCCTAAGCCTTCACACAAATCCTGTCTTTTGTGGGAAAGAAAGCTGATCTCCATATTTTATTCTGTGCCCATCTCTGATGCACCAACTGCCACAGCTCCCAGATCTCCAATGACACATTTTCTTTCTGCTTGTTCTATTACAATTGCTTAAAATTTGAGAACAGTTCAAGGCTTTAGGGGTGTAGGGAAATAAGAAAAAGTCTGCTTGGGGTCATTTAGCAGTGGTTATCTTTTAGAGAAGATGCATATTTTAACATAAAATGAAAGACCAATCAAAGCTGAACTTGGTCTTAGAAGAACTTTGAAAGTCTCAGCTCTGCTTAAGAAGATTTTTTCCAAACCTGTATGTTTACATTACATTGATCACAAGAAATATAAGATCAGAAAAAATTCAATATTTATTCTACCTGGCATAACTGTATCTCAAAGGTGGTTCAGAAATAGGTCCCATGTGTCATTCTGTTCTTCATAAAACATCTGTAAAAAACAAAGGTGGTCTAAGGAAGGATCTTTGGCAGCAAAGTCCACTCTTGCCAGACCCAGAATTATCTCCCCATAGCACCTGGAATCTCAAAACCTCACCACATAGTGGCTGACCCTGACTTTTACCTCCTATCATCTCAACACCAGAAGGAGCAATGCATGAGCACGTGCAAAACACAGGCCACAGCATCATCTGTGGGCAACAAAGGTTTTGCCTTCCGAGTGCTAACATGGAATACATCATGAGCGTGCTTCCTTCTTCAAAGGGCTGGATTTCTTTTTGACTGAAAGAATACTTATTCCTAATAGAGTTCTAACACAGTTGTGTCTGATTTTATGTACAAGACAAGCAGAATGTCCTTGAATTGTTCAAGAGGGAAGGTCCAGAGAGTCAGGAAACAGGATGTTGTCAACATTTCATAAGAAGCTGACTTTAACCAAAAACCCCCCTAATGAAATGCAAGTAATATATCTTGCAGACTCCTTATAGTTTAACTAAAAGAGGTCATAACCCTCTGGAGTTTACAAGTGCTCTGTATGAACTAAAACAATTTGGCTGACATCTACCTTTACAGCAGATTTCCCATAGTGTTCAACTATTCCAGTGTACTAATAATTAAATTGCATCAGAGACATCTACTTTAAAAGTGGAAGCAAACCTTCCAAAGGATTTACAGCTGCTTGGTCTTTAGTTTATTTTTCAAAGCAATGGGACCATCTTCTTTTCAAAATTGCCTTTAATAATTTCCTTTTTCTAACTACCTCTAAAAATGCCACCATGGCTTGTTACCACATAGATGACTGAACTAGAAACAATACAGAATGACCTTATTACTGATATGAGTACTGGGGATGCAGTGGCAGCAACAGGGAGCAGGAGAAGCACTGTGCTTAGCAGAAGCAACACTGACATGAGCAATGATACCCTTTAAAAATGTTTCCTAAGGACTAGAGGTCAAGTAAGAACATAATCAGGTCTTTATGGACACGATCATAGAAAAAAGAAACCTGACACGGACAACACTCATGAGTTTTCTACTCAAGGGGCGTTTCATCTGACTCCTCTCCCACTGGCCAACTCCCTTCATAAAATGTTTTATAAATAATGATGCATAGAAATAAATTCTTGTTCACTTAGGAAGTGAAATATCAGTGGCTGTTTGTTATTAGAGCACTTTTGTTTCAAAGGAAGCCTAGGTTTCTTCTGCATTTTCCTCTGCCCTTTCACCAGCTGTCCTGATCACAGCACCCTATTTTCAGCTTCACATAATTGCTTGTCTTGAATTTGCAGTCGGTGTCATTACCCCTCTGAGAAGGTAATTGACTAGCTGCAAGGACAAGAGAGGTCACCCAAAGCTGGTGTTCCTACTAAAATTGCTAAAATAAATGATTTATCACCTCTGAGGAAAATATCTGAAGAAAGAGAAAATACTTTTCTTAGATATTTATAAAGGAAAATTACATTAGCCTCACCAGATGTCAAGTAACACGGGTTGGCTGCTTCTCATCAAAGGTGTATCCTCCACAAGAAGTTTTCCTTCCTGAAATGATGCAGCAGTGCACACATCTGTTCAAATGCAAACCTGGCAGGAGATCAGCGCCCTCCAGCAGAGACAGCTCCAGGCAGACCTGAGCTCCAGAGACATTTTGTGTAGCTCTCAGTCAGTAAGAGGTTGTATCTGCCCCATCACCCTACACTTGCTGCAGTGACTGGACAGATGCTGCGTTCAGCCTGGGTGTCCTTCCAACACCAGAAAAGCATCGCTGTAGGACAGAGTTCCAAAGGATCAGAATGTTGTTGAGGTGGTGCCTCTGCAGGAAGTAGGATACTGTCACAAGAACACGACCAGCCTAGTGATTTGTGGATGAGCAGCAAAGGGAGAGTAGGATGCACTGTTAGCACAAAAACGGAGCGAGAAAAACATGAGCTTTGACATGGTTTGCGTGGGGTGGGGGAAGAGCGCTTGATGTTACCTGGAGCTGAATAGAGGAATCAGGACACAAGCAGGATGGCATCTCTCAGAAAGCATACAAGGTAAGCAAGGCCACTGTGAATCAGATAGTTCAGGGGGAGTTTGGAGGCTGTCTTGAGAATGGAGCCTTGCAAAGGCAGGTGCACCTGAGAAATCACATCATTAATGCCATTTAACGCTGATGTTGCATAGGTAACAGCATCAGAAATACTGAATTGGGAAACAGTTGTAGCAAAATAAGGATAATGGTGGTTTATTTGGAAGGAGACTGGATGGAGAAAGAAGGTAAAAGTGGTGGAAAGGAGAGTAGGGAAAAAAAAATGAGAACAAGGCATGAAACCTGTCAGTGAACAGCAGGAGGTGGGATGTTCATTGGAAGGAGCGTGGATGCCTACAGGCAGTGCTGAAGCTGATGTGCGCATCACGTCCCTCTGGGACACTGCAGGAAATTCCTTTGATAACCCACCAGACTCTCCATCGGGTTTATGTCCAAAAGACTTCTGTGGGATGGTGAAGAGGGTGGAACTGCACTTCAGTAGCATGTGGCATGGGAGGGATGGCAGAGCTGGGACTCTTTGGAAATGAGGGTGTGAGCTACCAGACTGTTACAGTTTCCCATTAGAGGTTTCAATTTCGTAAACATGTAGATAAAACTGCAATCACTGGAAAAATCATAGTGCTACCATCTACTCTAAAAAATAAATATAATAAAAATTAAATATAATCTAGCATAAAAAAAAATAAAAGCTATTTTACATGAGGCTTTGAACATCCTTTTATTTGCTGAAAAATTCTTTTCATTCAACAGGCACTTAATTCACACACAGTTAAAGTGAAATATTTGTTGACAGATACACAGTTAACTTGGCTTTTCCACTGTACAATGAATGATGATGAAATGTGTATGCATTTAAAAAGTGACAGAGTAGTGTTCATCATTTATGAGCTAGCTGGTAAACTAATAATGTGGGATTGTTCCCTATTAACCATCTGTTCTGGCAGATAATGGTTCAGTGCTGAGCACTCTCTTAACAAGAATGCAGTGGTCTCTGCAGTCTTGCACATCAACATGGGCCTGGGAGTGCAAAATACGGAAAGCCTCTCACTGGGTTAAGCAATCAGAAACTCTCCAAGTGCACTCATAATCTGATTACTAGTTAAGCTGGTTGGGAGGCAAGCAGCTGAGATCCTCCTGACCTTGCTGAGGGATCATCTCAGTTCACACAAATTTTGGAGGGTCTCAGACTGTGCAGAGTCGGTGCGCTGGCCCTGCTCGAAATCACTGCTACTGCATCTGTCAGCAACACATTTTTCTCTTGCCTGCATGAATGTTTAGAATAAATCTGGGTGTGATGATGATGGTAATCAGGTGCTAATTTGCAAAGTTTGACAAAACAGACAAAAGATGAATAACCATCTGGCAGAGCTCAGAGGGCTGTGATCAGTGGTGTAAGGGTTTAACTGGAAGCCTGCAGCCGGCAGTGTTCTCCAGGGGTCAGTACTGGGCCCAGAGTTGTCCAACGTATTCACCAATGACGTTGATAAGAAGACAGAGTGTACCCTCAGCAAGTTTTCCGATGACACAAAACTGGGAGGAGTGGCTGACACATCAGAAGACTGTGCTGTCATTCAGTGAGACCTGGATAGGCTGGAGAGCTGGGCGAAGGGGAACTTCACAAGGTTCAACAAAGGCAAAAGCGGAGTCCTGCACCTAGGGAGGAATAACCCCAGTACAGGTTAGGGGCTGACCTGCAGGAAAGCAGCTCTTTAGAGAAGGACCTGGGAGTCCTGGTGGAAAACAAGGTAACCATGAGCCAGCAATGTGCCCTGGTGGCTGAGAAGGGCAGTGGTATCCTGCGGTGCATTAAGAAGAGTGTTGCTAGCAAGTCAAGGGAGATTATCATCCTCCTCTGTGCTGCCCTAGGGAGACCACGTCTGGAGTATTTTGTCCAGTTCTGGGGTCCCTAGATAAAGAAAGACAGGAGACAGCACAGGACCATGAAGATGATTAGAGGACTGGAGCATCTTTCTTATGAGGGAAGGCTGAGAGACCTGGGTCTGTTTAGCCTGGAGAAGAGAAGACTGGGGATCTTAGCTAAAGGGCGAATGTCAAGAAGTTAGGGCCAAACTCTTTCAGCAGTGCCCAGTGACAGGACAAGGGGCAACACGTACAAACTGGAGGACAGGAAGTTCCTCCTTAATATGAGGAAAAGCTTCTCTATTGTGAGAATGACAGAGCACCAAAACAGGCTGCCTAGGGCAGTTGTGGAATCTTCTTCTCTCAAGCTATTCAAACCCACCCAAACGTGTTCCTATGCAACTGCTCTAGGTGAATCTGCTTTAGCCGGAGGATTACACAAAATTATCTCCAGAGGTCCTTTTCAACCACAACCGTTCTGTGGTGGAAGAAAAGTTTCATTTTCTACTAGTAACACTGAATTCAAGCGAAGAACAGGAACAGCTTTTCTGTGACTCTCACTGAATGCCTTGAAGTACAAAGAAATGCCTTGAAGTACAAAGACTCCTATGCACTAAATTATATTTATATTTTAAAAATATATAAATGAGTGTGCTCCAATCAAGAGGGCTGGCTTGGGGGGGAGGGAGCAGGAGAGATAGAGTTGTGCCTCTATCTTGAAAATGCAGTGCAATATAATACAATTGCATATTTTTCAAGTTATGACTGAAAATCTGCCATTTTACAACCTTTTATTTCCTTACTTTAGGTATTTATTTATACTTCAGACGTGAACGCTATAGTGACTATTTACCTAGTGTAATACTAGATCTTTCATGCTTCCTTTTCTCTTCCAAAAGGAAGCCACGTCCAGTCCCAAGGTTTCCCGAAGGCTGGCTTTGTTGGGAAAGATTAAGTCAAAGAAGGGGCTGAGTATTTGGCCTTTTCCAGGAATTGAGGTGAGGCTGACTGGCATGTAGTTTTCTAGATCCTCTTTCTTGCCCTTGTTGAAGACAAGACCAGGAACCTTCCAGTCCTTAGGAACCTCTCCCAGTTGCCATGGCTTTCCAAAGATAATCAAGACTGGCTTTGCAATCACATTGTCCAATGCCCTCAGCACTTGCACGTGCATCCCATCAGGTCTCATAGACCTCAGTATGTCCAGTTTCTTTAAGTGTTTCCTAACCTGATCCTTTGTCAGAGAGGGTAAGTCTTCCTTGCTCCAGAATTTCCCTCTGGTCTCCGGGGTTTTCTTAAGGCTGGTTTTACCAGTAAAGGCAAAGGAAAGAAGGAACGGACTGTGGCTTTTTCCTTGTCTTCTGTCAGCAACTCTCCTGCCCATTCTCCTATCAGCAGGTCCACATTTACTCTGGTTCTCCTTTTGCTGCTGATACACTTGAAGAAGCCGTTCTCTTTACGTTCCTTGCTGGAATCGGTTCTGGAGGGGTTTAATTGACCACTTCTCTTTTCATTTATGCTATATTCCCACAGAGACCATCTGCATTTAAACTTAACAGAATCTTCTACTTGTTTTTACCCAGTAATTTTGCATGATATTTTGCATCTTATTAATGTACTCCACATTGCATACATTTTAAACTGGCACATATTTGGGCACAAATATGGGCACATATTTCTAAGATGACCTCTTAGAGGTCATCTACTTCATCAGAGGGTGTTGAACTAGCCAAGAAGTCTATGATAGTTCAAAGGATTGTTGTGAAATTTTTACCCTACCTAGTCTCTTGGTTTAGCCTAAGGAAAAAAATCATGTCCTTGTGAAGTGAGTCATACTCTGTTTCTCATCTTACACAGAAATGAGAGACCAGCATGTGTGGAAAGTGGAGAACCAGGACAGCTTTCCATATGTTGGGCCTTAGGAATCTTAGGTTTTTAAACTGGATTTGGTAAAAATTTGAGTAAGATTTATTCACTGTTTTACTGAAATCACAACTCCTTTCCTAATTTAAAAACATTTTTCTGTCTTACCCGTTCAGTTTTGGAAAGAAACTGAATTGTTTGTGCCAGTAGCAAACTTCAGCTCTTCCCTCTCTGACACCTTGCCCGGTTACCACTACAGAGCATGGTTTCTTATAGGTCCTCCTGTGAAAACCTATATATGCATTCACCGGGGAGGTTCACCATCTCAGTAAGCAGGAACAGCCATCTGCCATGCCCGCTGATGTTTAAATGGACCTCTGGCCATTCTAAAACTGTTTCCCCACCAGCTTCCTTGCTCCTCTCCAACCTCTTCTTCTGAAGGGTCATTAGTCCTCCCTTTGTAATGCTTCAGCGTTACACGTGATGAACCAGACTCTGCTAGCGTGTACTCCTTGCAATCTCCTGGGGGTCCAGTCAAGAACGATACAGATTTCTCCTATAAAACCTGGTGTGATGGGAGGCACTGGGGTTTTTTACCAGCTATGTACTGACCCTGAGTTAGTTTAAATTGGCAAAATTCACACTCAAACAGAAGAATATGGATTAGTTCTACTTATTCATTTATTTTTAACTGTCTCTAGAGGTTTTCACTTATCTTCTGGTTTCTAAGACCTGATACAGTAAATAGGCCTTTGCTTGCAGACAGCTCACAGTTCTGACTTGCTTACTGATGTTCTTCCTAAATATCCTCTGGGACGAAAGCATTATACATCCGTAAGTCTGGTTCATTTGAATCTGGTAATAACTTCATTTCAATAATTTATTTTTTCTGATTTATAATTTAAGGACCAAAGTGGCACATTACTGTATATTTTTTATATACTTTATGTAATTTATGACATATTTATGTAATGATAAATATATTTATATGGAATGTTATTTATATAACGCCAGTGTTTTCTCTTCTTTCTAGCTTTTGTCAGACTATTAGATTTGTATTTCCAACTTGATTTTACTAATCTTTGTATTCCTATGCCTCTACTTCCCTGGCATCAAGAGGAAATTCAACAGCAAACCCAATCAGATAGTTGCTCTGTTTCTTATTTAGTAAAGCCCATTTCGAAATCTGATAACTAAAATTTAGTGAGACTGCTTTTCTTCAGTGGCAGAAGAAGCAGCCCTTGGGTCTCAAATCAGTTGTTAAAACAGAGCAAAACTGCTGTGGCACAAGACAGTGTACTGTCAATGTCCAAAACAGTTTCTGCAAGATAGGAAAGTTGGGAAAGTCTTCCCAGCCTGGATGAATTTCTGAAGAAAATGTTCATTAATATACAGATCTATAGTCTCCAGCCTAACGGAAGGGGCTTTTCGCACTCCTGTGCAGTGACGTCGCTTTCACCAGCATGGACACAAGAATATTTGTTAGATAAGAGATGTGTGTAAAGTTGTCCTGCACCATAGGACACCTGTATGTCTCCTCCGTATAACGTTATCTTGTTTCTGAACAGATTCTTAACTTCAAATAATTAGATAAAAATGGGCTTAAAGCCAAAGTAGGCATTTCAAGCTGTTCCTCTGTAATTCATGTATCGGGTCGCACTTGTTAATGCTGGTCACTATTACAGCCAAGTCTCTGATATAAAGAGCGAGAGGGGGTCTCTCTGCCGTCGGTGGGGACATTGCTGTTCTCTTGCCTTTAGCCAGTTTTCACAAATTTTAAAAAACTCAAGAACGCTTCTGTTGTCCCTCTCAAAGTGATATGAATCATTGGTCAAACTTATAGGGGGGAAGAAGGTTACCTGGGAGAAGCAATTCAGGCAGCCAGGTCGTTTCTTTCTCTCCTGGGCGGTGACTGAAACAGCCTTATGGTAAAAAGGGTTAAAAACAGGGGTTCTGGTAAGCCCCCAAACTGAACACCAGCTCCTGGTTGCACTTCAGAATGGACAATGCTGCAGAAAAGTAAGTCTTGCTAACAATTTTTTTTTCAAAACATAACGGAGGTTTTGTACAAAACAGGTACAATCAGATATTTTTTCTAAAAGAAGAGGTATTCAATTCAAGTTATAAATTAAGCAAATGTTACTTTAGAGTAGGACTGATTTTCCATATCAAGATAAGTCTTAACTGCTAATAGTGCAGTGTGGATGACTAATTATTTCAAACCCAATACAGAACAAGCAATTTGGACATCTTTAGAAAATGCTGAAATTTATTTAGCCTTGGTTGATTTATTCAGTTCACTAAGAATATCCAGTGATTTATAACGAGATACAAAATAGTGAATATTATGTAAACTATTTAAATCCTAAACGCTGATTTTCAAAAGAAAATGTCTGGATGCAAGCAAGTACTGGGGCTCAGTCCCACAGCATCAGCTCAGGAAAGACATTTCATGCTCCACACAGCGTGCATCAGGGCAACTGTTTTTAAGAATTAGTTTTCAATATTATTTACAGTTTATATTTGAACACCTTACATCTGAAAAACACAGAGGTTAAATGACTAATTAAAAATCCTTGTGGAGGCAGGACAGGACTGTGTCCCTGGCAGTACTGGCTAGGTCGATTTCCAGAACTGTGCACGCTGCTGCTGATAATTGTTTCTGTGAGTCTTCTGCAAAGGAAATCTGACAGATGTTTGCTTGGTCCCATGTCTCACACCTGGCGACCAAGGAATCCTACATGACCAAGTACCAGCTCCCAGATGGTTAAAATCAATTAAATTTTGTGCCTTTTTATTTCTGGTGACATACTAAGACTTTATTGTAGCTGAGGAAGATTATTAATATATAGCTACAGAAATGTGCACTCGGGAGCCCTTTTAATCCTCCCTTCAGCTCCATGGAGGCTAAGCTATACATAAACCATACCCTATAGATGTCTAAGTATCAGGCACGGGCACAGCTGTTCAGGGAGGTGGCTGAGTTACTATCCCCGCAGGTATTTAAAAGATGGGTAGATGAAGTGTTCGAAGATTTGGTTTAGTAGTAGACAGGTACAGTTGTACTCAATGATCTCAAAGGTATTTTCCAATTAAGCGATTCAATGATTCTATAAGTAACTTAAAACTCTTCTTGTGCCAAAGAATTCTTGTGCTTCCAAGACAATCCATGCCAGAGCTTCACTATCCTCACAGCGGGTAAGCTCCTCCTAGCATTTCACTTATGTCATCCCAGATCTCTCCAGCTAAGGTGCATGCTTTTCATTCTTCTCACAGTAGACATGAGAATGGGTAATTCCCTTTCTCTTTGTGAGAATCTTATAGGAAGTTTTATTTGTAACCTCCTACACTTGCCTACATCTTCAAGCAACCCTCTCAGACCTGTCATCTTGCCACATTGCTCCTCTTTCCCTCCTCTGGGAGACAACTCCCTCAACATCTTCTCCATTTTCCAAGTGCATTCATTGTTTATAAGTACAACTTTGAAATCTTAAATCCAGTTGCCATTTACAATTCTACCTTATGTCCCATTTCTTGGCAAATAACTTGAAAATTTACTTCTCAGGCTGGGTCTATGCCACGTGATTCTTCTAATCCATTTTGCATGATTTTTAGTTGACTGCCATGGATAAAACAGCATGCAAGTAAGCTGTGTGATTGAAAGGTATCTTTCATAAAAGCAGGGGGTACAACCTACTCTCAGTATTTCACTGAAAGCTCTGCTCTATTAGCATGTGTTATCTCTGCTGGAAAACAGTCAGCTAACTTCTCTGGGAGATTTGCTCCTGTCAGGGTTTCTTACCCATAAGTCACAAAGAAATGGTAATGCTGGAGCCTGGTTTTCCTTGAAAGACAATGCCTGCCTTGTATCTTATTTCTGAGGTAGTTAGAAAAAAAGGGAAAGTTTACTCCATTGTGTCTATTTCTATACCAATTTTTATTCCAAACACTGTTATATCATCCATTTTCCAGTGACCAGCCCTACAATGTGAGACAATTCTGCATCTCATTTCACTCTGATTTAGATGCACTTTTTGAATTCCCCTTTTTACTTTTGCTTTTCTTTTCTAGTGAAAGAAGGAAAAGCAAAATTGAGGGATTTTAGAGTGTTAATATTCTTTTACCTGCAAGACCTGTAGCCAAACCTTGCTGTCTTTCCCAATACAATGGCATGCTGTGTATAACCCTGGTCTTCTATGTGCATGAAAGACAAAGTTAAACTGGAGCAGGGGCAGAAAAGGGCTGTGAGGCTCTCTTTGCCCTCATGGCATTCTTATTGCACGTCATCTGATCAGCTTGCTGTGTTTTACATAGCCAAAGTAAGGCAGAGAGGGAATGCGTTTACTACGTTCAGACACTGCAAGGGCGAGGGGGAGAAGCAGAAAGGACAGAGCTATTTGAGCTATAGATACCATGGGCACAAGAATACGTGATGTAAAATGGCCATGAATAAACTTATACTGGGAAATAAAAGTTTCCTAACCACATGTGATATAAATTCTGGAATAATGTCAAGATAAACGCAGAAAACACATCTGCTTCTAAGGCAGTCTTTAAGCATTATATGGGAAGATTGAGATAAGGTAAGTAGGTACATAAGCTGCCTTCCTTGCAATAACTTACATACTAGAATTTATTTTTCATGGCACAGTCTGAATCATGATGCAAAGAGTGTGTTGCATGGGGCATGGTGCTGGCTTCCCATTAGACACATTCTGCATCAGCAGTCCCTAATGCATGGCAGTACCTTCTCAGGTGGGAGGTCCACCCTAGCTGGTGCCCAGGGGGACTGGGTGTTTTTCAAGGCTGAGTGTTTCTGGTTGAACTAGGGAAGCCAGGGTTTTAAAACCATATTTCTGTGTATCAGGTGAACACCTGCACCTTCTGTTTGAATCGGCTGATAGGCTCTGAGAAAAGCCCTTGGGTCATTAGGATCTCGCAGAAAAGGCAGGTGGGAAAATGCCTGATTTGAAAATCCTCCTGTGGCTGAGATGGCATGTAAAGCTCTGAGCAGCTTAGTGGCTCTTACTTGCTGTGTACACACTCCCCAGAGGAACTGTAGCTGCTGTGGGGAGCAGAGATGGGTGGAATGGCTGCGAAGAGGGTGCCTATGCCACAGGTGCTGGGGACAGGCACAAGTGGTTGGGCAACTCTGCTTTAGGGGCTACATGTTCTCCTCAGTCCTACATTCAGACCCCCATGAAGCCTTCGGGAGGGAGATGGCAGTTTTAGTATTTCACACTTAATGTTCCAGATATTTCCAAGGGATTGCACCTGAAAAAGGTCTTTCTTTCACCTTCTGGCAGCCCCTTCTCTGACTATGTTGGAAGAGTACAACCTCTGTAATAAAATGTACTGAGTATCACTGACCAAAATGGTGCCAGTGTTCGAGATGTGGAGGCGGTGGTCAGGTCTCCGGCCTCAGAGTGGGAATTCAAACCCCTGGGACTGTGGACCGTAACAGCTTGAAAACGCAAGTGTGTTTTCAGTATGTTTCATTCTTCAGCCAAATAGGATATAATCATATTTCCTTTATGTGCTTTTAAAAGCCCTAATCCCTGCAGGAATAAAAAGAAATTGTTCAGTAGATTAATGCAAACACTTCATTACACAACCAGAACTTTCATGTTTGGACCAAAATATTTATGGTTTCCATCAGTAGGAAAATACATAACACCTACCTGCCCATTGTTAATCATCTTTATGTTAAGAAAACATTTCATTTGTGGTTTCCAAGTACATATTGTGTGATTAGGCTATTTTAAAATGTGATGAATGAAAATTTTACCTGTGTTCTGCCAATGAGGCAATTTTTATACTCAGATGATATTTACATTATAAATAGCACAAGCTGACTACATTAATACTAATAGAATCATTTGTTATTGCTCCCTCAGCACTCCTCGTGAAAGCTGGCTTCATTGGATTTAAATCCTTCTGGGGTGCTTGCTTGGGAGGGTATTTGTGTGCCATTAGCACTTTGCACTGGGCTTGGGGTGCTAGCGGCCAAGCATGTTTCCCTGCACAGTAGTTTCACAAGGAAACAGATCATAAGTCTTTCACAACCTAAATTATATTATTTCTCCTCTCCTTCCCTTGCTGATTTGCAATGTGATTTTCACATTAATCTCATGAATAAAGCTCGGAGGCACCTGTATTACTTTTCATCGACCATTTATACATCCAAATTTCCATGAAAGGTAAATCAGGACATCTGGCTCACTGCAGTCACAACACTTCTTTCCCCATCTCTTCATACAAGCAGTATTTCCTAGGGAGAGCTCCAAGCCTAATGAGATGTTACGGTAGTTAGACAGACGCTGCTGGGCGATACTGCGAAGTATGCTGCTAGCATGATTAACTCACTGCAAGCTCTCTTCATCACAGAAATACATCACTGCACTGAAATACATTCCTATGCTCAACCTCTTCAGCAAACAAGACTAGTTACGGCATGAGAGCTGAAATTATCCTCTCTTGTATTAGTTTCCAGTAGTGCTTAAGGCCATGTAACAGCCCTGATGTGAGCAAGGATACAGGAAATCTCAGTGCCAGACCTTGCTATGGACCTCCAGCACCATCTGGCACCATCCCCTGGCTCATGAGGAGTAGGAGGTTGTGAGCTTCAGTTCTACACGCTTTGCTTTATTTCTCCTTGGGTACTGACACCATATACACACACGTATACACAGAGCCACACACACACGATGCTGCACTAAAAGCACTCCAAAGAGAGGTGGTGGCCCCACTGCGGCAGCACTACAGCCCATGCCAGGCCCTCAGCACCCAATATCATTGCCCCCAGCTTGGCTTTTCCCACGGAACTGCTGCCCACTCCAGAGCTGGGAAGGAACTAGACCTGCTTCAGGAGCAACCTGTTTAATAGTTTTGCTTTCCCTCACTGCTGAGTCCATGGCCCCAGGCCTTATTTACTGCATGCTAGCCAAACCCTGCTCTCCAACACTGATTTCCTAATACTTTTTTCCTGTGGCATTCATTACCCCATAATGTGACTGCATCATAAACATTAATTAACTTGCCTTCACAGCATGTCTGCAGCAGCAGAGAGGCACCTCTGGCCTCTCGTCCATCTCTTCTGAGGCACAGTGGGATAAACACCAACAGCTATGACTGAGGGCTGGCCTGAGGTGAGCTTGCTATAGGGGAACAGGGAGCGACGAGGAAACTTCAATGAATTCTGCCTAAGTATATATGTACTTAAGAGCCCCCCTGAGCCCATTAGGTAGTGCAAGAGTGGCAAAATCATGCCCTACCTGAAGTCAGAAGGAGGTGCTCTAGATGGGCATTAACCTCTGTTCTTTCTGACACATCGAGGCATTGGGCTAAGACCATGGCTCGTGGTACCTTGGGATCAGCACTGTTGTAAATAAATGGGGACGTCTCCATCCTCCATGTAACTCTCACAGCTTGCTTATTACAAGTATCAGAGCAGAAAATCAGATCACTGGCAGCAGGAGATGGCATCTCCATCATCTGGATCAAGACCCCAGCCAACAGAGCAAAAGCAAAATAACAGATAAGTGAAAATCCAACTTTCTATTTTCAGCTACCTTGCTTTGTTAACTAGACCATCTGCAACAGAGCAAGCATTGAAGACAGCAATGACTGATATAGATTCTATTGCTGTAGAATCTCCTTGGCTGATGGAGGTAGTTGGGCAAGTTTGGTTAAACACCTAGGCATGAACGGTGTGAACATGATCTTCTGTCCCTGGACTGCAGAGACCCAGGTGTGACCACCTCAGTGTTTCGAATGCCTGAATAACATAGTGCTTTCTGGTGTGGGAGATCCTAAAACTTACTTTTGTGCTGTAGCATGCGCTTTGACTGTGGCACGATATTATCAGAGACCTGGAATGAATCATCATCTCTCTGTGAAGAGAATATATATGAGGAATAATGGGAAAGGCACTGCAAAAGATAAAAAGCAATCCTGAAATCAGCAAAGCTGTGGTGCTGTATTACTGCTCTGTAACGTTCTGTTTATCAGAAATGCATCCACATCCTCACTTTACAAGTCTTCCCACATTTGGACCCAAGATAGTGTGTTTGGTTTAATATTTAGTTTTATGTGCATAGATGCTCAGTGACAGTCAGATTCTAATTAGATAGCATTATTTAGAAATACAAGATTTCCTGAAAGATGGCATATGAAGTGTCTGGCTACAGTAATTGGTGGGTTTTTTTATTCCTAGATTACAGACATCGCAATTATTTCACGTCATCTTCCTGCTAGATGGAAAAAATCTGCTTACTTTTTGTGGAAAGAAGAGATGAGAAGGAGCGTAGCTGTTTATTTATCTATATTGGTTTGTTATGCTCAGAAAAAGAGAAATACAGTAGCAAAAATTGTCCCATTTCACTTTTTCTGTCTTCTCTTAGGATATGAATTAGCTGCTGCCAGGGACAATCACAGCTATTTTCCCTACCAGATGTTTCAAATCTCTCCTTTAATATAGTTTATATAAAACCAACACGCATTTCATAATGAATACTTTGACAAAATGTATTTTAGGTTTGTTTGTTTGTTTGGGTTTGTTTCTAAATAAATATTGCCATTATTTAAACACAGAATCAAACTTGCTGGCTGTGGCAGCTACATCACTAACCTGTTTTGTACAGCTGCTAAAGTAAACCTGCAGAATTTTACTAGCAAGCACCATCTCTCACCGCTTTCATGGTATTTTTTTTAGATCCATTAGAGCAACAGTAATAAAATACCCTATAAGATGTTGTCTTTGTACTCTAAACCATAGTGTTCGTCGGAGATGAGTATGTGGGCCGTTATTTGATGGGGTATTAGATTGCTCCAGGGTTGAGCTCTGAGCAAGGAAAAGTTCAAATAAATAAATCACAGCCCACAAAACGCTCTTGTCCTTCTACTATGTTATTCTCTTCCAAAATCTCAGCTTGGTATCACGGTCGCAACTGCAATATCAATATGTCTCCAAAGCAACAGTTTAAATTTTTTTGGCGACTACAGAAAATGGCTTCTGTTTTTGTGTCACTTTACACTGCCCCTCATTTACCTCCAGGCCCCTCCCTGTGTGCCCACAGTTCATCCGAATTCTTTGGGGCAGTGATCTTTTCTACAAAATGTGTAATGTCTCTTGTGAATCTGGTGTCCCTAAACACTAAGATACCGTGCACCATTGTGAATAAAATACCCCCACGCACACTCAGGTTATGACAGAGATTTTTGAAGAGGCTGCTGGAAGCTGCAAGCACTTTTTATAACAAATACTTGGGATATAAGCAGAAATCTAGTACCTCACTGAAATCCGTAAATTTTAACCTTATGGCCAATCTGCATCATCTGTCATTAAAACTGTTTGTCATAGATGCTCATCTGTCCAAATATTTCAGATGCAGTTTTGTCATCCATTTTATCATTTTCCAACAAGCTTTAGAAGTTTAAAAAACAAGATTCCCAGAAACTTTTGGGATTAGAGATAGGAACTAATCAACTGTTTTGAAATAGTGTCATTTCTTGACACTATTTCAAGAGAGATCCAGGAGGTCATTCCTGCGGAGCATGTTTTGACGGCTGTAGTCTGCACCCGAGGTGTGTGGGTATTCAAAAGAAAGAAACAGGTAAGAATCAACACTGCAGTGTTAAAAAGGGTCTCCTGGTCTCCCTCCCTTAGCTTTGAAGCTGATGTGAGACTGCTCTTGCTCTTGTGGAAATGCAGGTGGAAGACAGCAGATGTGTGCATTTCCAGACCAGTCTTGTGGGAAAGAGGGGGAATTTTCCAGAGACTCACAGATCTGGTGCCTTCTCACCACCAGCCCAGCCTGGCATTGGCTTTGGAGGATGAAGTCTATAGAGAGACATCTGGGATCTGTGGTGTTCTCTAATTCACTAACGGAGAGTATCCTGACCTCGGTCAGAAGAAGATGGCCCGAAGCTTGTCCCTTTCTACAGATGCTTAATAAAGAGTCTTCTTTGAGCTGTTCTATATAAGCCTTCAAGTTATAGCTGTGAAAACCTCTGGCATGGACTCTCATGGGTTGTGACCAACGGCCAGGATGACAGGTGATGTGGGAGAGACCAAAGGGGTGAGGGCCAGCCCAAATGCTTGGGTGAAAATGGAAGCATGCCAGAGGATCACCCCACAGGACTCCAGGCAACAGCCAAGGCACCCTTAGAAAGGGTCTGGAATCTGGATGTTTCCATTGGGTTTTTTTACTCCAAAAAACTGTTTTACATTTTTGCTTGTATCAAGATGATTATAATTTTCATGCCTTGTGTCTTGGACCTAATAACTTTAATTAAATTTTACTGTTTGTTTCTCTCAGCTATTCAAAGGATATGGCTATTGGAGTAGGTAAAATAGAGCCTCAGTACTGGGTCAAATCCTAGAATCATAGAATCATAAGGTTGAAAGAGACCTCTCAGATCATTTAGTCCAACCGTGCCTGTCTCCCCACTAAACCATGTCCCTAAGGAACTCATCCACCCATTTTTTTAAACACCTCCAGGGATGGCGACTCCACCACCTCCCTGGGCAGCTGTTCCAATGTCTGACCACTCTCTCAGTAAAGAAATTCTTTCTAATGTCCAGTCTCAACCTCCCCTGATACTGTATGATAGTACTCAAGATGATCTGCTCCATGACCTTCCCCGCTACCGAGGTCAGACTGACAGGCCTGTAGTTCCCCAGATCTTCCCTTCAACCCTTCTTGTAAATGGGCGTAACGTTTGCCAGTCTCCAGTCAAACAGCACTTTCCGAATCAGCCAGGACTGCTGGTAGAAAGGGGTTTGGTGAGAACCTCTGCCAGTTCCCTTAAAACCCTCAAATGGATCCCATCTGGCCCCATGGATTTGTGTACGTCTCATTGGCACAGCAGGTCACTAACCAAGTCCTTCTGAACAGCTGGAGCTTCATTCCCACCATCTCCCGGCTGAGGGGGCTGGGTATCCCTAGGACATTCCTCCTTGGAGTCAAAGACTGAGGCATCGAGCACCTCTGCCTTGTCCTCGTCCCTCATTGCTACTGGACCTTCTGCCCCCAGCAAGGGAGGGAGGTCTCCTTTGCCCTCTTGTTGCTGCTGATATATTTAAAGAAGTTCTTTTTATTGTCCTTGACTGAAGTGGCCAGTTGGGGTTCTAGTTGGGCTTTAGCCCTTCTGATTTTTTCCCTACACAGTCTCACCTCACCCTTGTAGTCCTCGTGGGACGCCTGCCCCCTCTTCCAAAGCTCATAGACTTTCTTCTTTTTTCTTAGATCGCTACAATCCTGGCACAAGGTCATTCACTGCATTTAAATGTGGGTAGGGACAGAGGCCATTTAGGGAATTTAGTCCTCTGTGAACTTTACCAGGGCACCTGAGCACAAGCCAGAAAGTGACCTCTGGTCCTTTTCATTTGCTAACAAAAATACACTCCAGAGTCCAAATTAGTCATTTGCAGTGCCTCCCTGCGGGTGGGGCTGGGGAGCTGGTCTGGTTGCAGTCACTCCCACCATAAATGTCCCATATGGTTTTTGGGCAATGCACTTGTGTAGGTGTAGGTTGGTTTCAGTAGCAGTTCAACACGCTGGGTGTTTTTGCAAATTTAAGAAGTAACTTTTCCTGAGTAACTCTTTCCTGGGTCCCAGAGTGCCTTTTTGTAAGTAGACCTCTTATCTCTAAAAATTTCAGTGCTTCTTTCTGTGAAGATACTTCCTTATCTCCTAGTGATCTTGTCTAGATGAAACATGTAAGTGAGCAGAGGTACTGCAACAATATGCTAAGCTGCATAACTAACAACAGCTTCATTGATTTATGAGTGCTAAGATCATGGACAAATCTTTTCATCTGCTAATCACGTCCGGTATTTGTGTGTGGTGAGATCCCAGAAAGGATCTGGGATATCAAATGCTATAAACCAGGCATATCTAAGTAGATTCATGCAAGTTGATCATTTGGGTGGAGGCCACCAGGGTCATGTTATGGTCCCACAAAAGCTGTGCATGCACAACCAAAGAGGTGATATGGGGCTGAGAGCCCTAAGAAACACAGCAGGACAGCAGCCATCAAAGGGAATCTTTGTCAAATGTCAGCCTGGCAGACATTAAAATTGGTTTCTTCAGTAAGTACATCAGCTGCTAAGTTACAGGAAATCATTGACCTAAAATGTGCTTTCAGTAAGCCTATATATATGTCTAGTATGGGCCCCAGCAATTTTGCTGTATCCCACATCAGTATCTGACTGATGCAACCAAACCTGCCCAGGCACACTGCACCGGGAAAGGATTTGGGATGACACATGGCTGACTAAAGAGTCTACATGTGAAAGGAAAATTCACTTTTGTTCAGGGAGAAGTTTAATTCATTCAAAATAGCATAGGTTTTAAGTTCTTAAAGCTCCCAACCTGTTTAATACATTTTAAATGCCTGATAATGAATTAAACATTCTAAGATTTTCTCTTTCTCATATTGATGTGGGTCTGAGGGGAGATAAACAGGTGAGGTTGATGCCATTGTTATGTAATTAGACTTGCTTGGATTTTAATTAGCCAGTGCAATCACTCCCTTGGACCTGTCCATGTAATGTGATTTGTAATTCAGCATAGAATAGGTTTCCTTGGCTTCATGTAGTTGCTCAAATTTTTATTTGTCAGCTGTTGTAGATCACAAGCATTTTGAGTTCTGTGTAGACAGGCAAAAGCTGCTTAAAATAACCCACATCCTGCAATTCTTCCCTCAGGAGTTTATCCATGAACCTTTTCAGTGTACCAATTAATGAGATCAAGATTCCCTCTCCCACTTGTCTGATTAAAATTTTTAAAGGAATACTAGACAAATTAAGATTGTCTAGTAAGTACTAGGCATGCTCTTCTTTGTATTAGCTGACTCGTGCTCACCCTGCTAAAAGAGGGAGAGAAAAGCTCAACACATCAGAAGTCTGCTACTGCCTATATCAGGAACGGTCTCCTCCATTGAAGGAGAGAAGCATTAATACATGGCAGATAGAGATAGGTGTAAGGTTGGACAAAGTATTATTCAGCAAGCAGTGAAATAGGCAGCAAAGTCGAGAAGTCCCAGCATAAGATTTTAAGGTGTTTTGCACAAAATCCGTTAACCTCAACATCCATGTGTGATAAGCATGTCTAATAGTTGGCCAAGGGAGGTTACGGGAGGCGTCAGGTGCTGCCCATTTCAGTCAGTCATATGTGAATCACACAGATTCTTCTTGTCAAAGTCAATGGTCTCTACTCACTTGCACATCCTTTTTGATACCAGCTGCACTCTTAAACAAAGGACTAATCTATATACTCCTAGGAGGGGTATAAAATTTATTAGGATACTGCATGAACTGCATCTAAATGGGCAACTCTGAGGCTAATAGTTAATAAAACCATTTCCTCTGCAATGATGATTTAAGGATCCTAATTTTCATGTATATGGACATGAAATCAACGAGCAGGTGTGTGCTGTACTCAGCACACTTAAGCAGTTATGTTTAGGAAAGCATGAATACAGACCAAGTAACAGTGACTTTTGGTACAAGTACAGCTCCCACAAATACTTTTAAATGTATGTACCTCTCATCCTCTACAGCTTTTTGCCTCTTGAAACTCACTGTGAACCACTGTCCCCTCATGAAGCTGTGAAACACTGATAGCAATATTTTGGAAACGGGGAAGAGGGAGACTGAGGAGTGAATTCACAGAGGCAAGCTGGAGCCGAAACACAACTGATGTCCATGCCAGTGGCACCCATGGTCATACGACAAGTCTCCCAACGAAGCTAAGAAATGAGCAGGAGACTCCTTGAAGCCAAAAGCACCTCCTCAGCAGAATGGAAACTGCTTGGCAAGCCTTCCTGTGCTACATTTACAAGCAGACAGAATGGCTTTACGCCAGCCCTTGCATGCCTGCATGCAAGGATGGGCTGAGGCTGAGGGTGGGCTCCAGCCCCCTTGCACCAGCCAAGTCAAAAGAAGTGAAGCTGAAGAAGCAAGTGTTACAGAAAGCAAGAAGTAGGCTTTCACATTGGAAAGATCTTCTTGTATTTTGAAAATATATATTTCCAGTACTTCCAGTAGGAAGATTAATGAGAACTTCAAATAGAGCTTTCAATTCTACACTTTTCCTCTGATTTTCTCCTAAGAAAGAAAAGTGGCATGTGGAGAGAAACACTTGACAGGAGGTGTTTCTGATGGAGTCAGTGGTGTTCATGAACAGGATGCAGCTGCTCAACCACAACAAAATTACTTAATCTGTCTATGAAATGAAAACCCTGATAAGACAGTATTCACCAAGGAAAGTTTAAAGCTCTGCCAGTAAATGCTGAGTGGGAATGGGACAAGAATTGGGCAAGAGATCCCTGTGGAAGAAGGCACATGAGACAACAGTGACATTCCAGGTTCACTGCTCAGCTCTAGGTCGTCTCATGTCCCTGCAGAGATATTCCATGCAGGTCTGCAGGATGGGTGGCGGTGGCAAGAGGACCAGAGTCAACATGGATTTTAATGCCAGCAAATTGAATATGAAAGTGAAAGTATTAACAGTAGTACCAGCTTTGGGAGCTTGAGTTGTGAACATCTGCCCTCTCACTGTAGCCAAAGTGGTACTGAGGCTTTGCTGTCTGCTAGCCAGCTAAGCCACCCTGCAGCACTGCAGGCTGCCTTAGCTGGGGGTATGGGCTTTCCACACAGCCCACCCACCAAAATGGGTGGGAGAAGCAAAACTGAAGAGAGAAAGGAGGGTGAGAAGAAAAGGCCAGGAGAAGTTCATTGAGAGCAGGTAGAGGACAGGCAATGGAATAATACGGACACAAACAAGCAGGCAAAATGACCAAATGTGCCCAGTGCATCTCCCAGTCCTTCCAGGTCAGGAAAGGCTACGCTGATTAATGATTTCACCAGCCTGTGGGAGAGATGCTAAAGAAGGTTCACCTTAATTCACAAGCAGGGCTCAAACGGTGTGTGATGGAAAAAAAACCCATTAAAACTGTTGATTTTTACAGAAAAAAAATAACATCCATTAATCAAACAAATGGCATGAGCAGGGACTGAGCAGTGTGGGAGAGCAAATTGGTTGTAGGAATTGTTTGTTCCCCCTACGTTTCTCAGCATTTCAAAGTGTACATAATATCTAGCTTTATTATTCACTGGCCCTTTAAGTTGGATTTGAAATGCAATTAAAATAGCACTTGAGAGAGCCATACTTTTTAATTAATGTTCTGCATTGCTGAGAAGTTGAAAAACAAAGAGAACATTGCCCACTTGCAATGAGTAAATCAAGACGGATTCATTCCTGGGCATCCATACATCAATATGACGACATAATATAGTAATGCGAGAAAAAACATCTCTGCTGTAATATCACTCATTTTGCCTCAGAAATTTAGCCCGATGGGTGCATATGATAAGTTGAATGCCAGCTGAACAGCATCAGTTTTTAAAAGTGGGACAAAATATATCTAAGGTGATGCGGTTCTCCTGCAGGACTCCAAAACCAAAAGGAGCCCCTGTGAAAGGTGTGAGCCTGTTGTTTGCATTTTGAGGTTTCACAGTATCACAGTACCATAAGGTTGGAAAAGAGCTTTGAGATCATCGAGTCCAACCTATGACCCAACACCTACACCTACTCCTACTTGTCAACTACACCATGGCACTAAGTGCCTCATCTAAATTTTCTTTGAACACCTCCAGGGATGGTGACTCGACCACCTCCCCAGGCAGCGCATTCCAATGAACAATTACCCTCTCAGTGAAGAATTTCTTCCTAATGTCAATCCTAAACCTCCCCTGATGAAGCCTGAGACCGTGTCCTCTCGTTCTGTCACTCGTCACCTGAGAGAAGAGTCCAACTCCTGCCTCACCACAACCTCCCTTTAGGTAGTTATAGAGAGCAATAAGGTCTCCCCTGAGCCTCCTCTTCTCCAGGCTAAACAACCCCAGCTGAATAATCTTGTCAGAGCCTGGGCCAGCAGGTGCTCTCTGCAACAAGCACAGACACTGCTTGGAAGTATCCTGGTCGATCCCTGCTGCTCCCAGTGCCACTGCTTCCACAGACAGCTTGGATACAGCATCCTGTTTTGGAGGGTATCTGGGCTGTACAGTACACTTGTATACACGTGTGTGTGCATGTATATATACATCTATATATATGGATATATATATAGGTATACATATATATACACATTTATGCGTGTATATATACATGTATGTATATACATATGCCAAAGAACGGTACCAGGAAGGTTTGCCAGCATTGATGCGGACTTTTCCAGTCCCTAAGTTCACGAGTATTTTCCATGATGATCATTTGGAACATAGTATTTACTTGGAAACATATTGACACACCGAAAACCAAATAATGCCACTAAATTTTGCTACAAAAATAGTAAAATGGGAAGAAGTCCACGTAATATAAGTCATCAAGACTTTTAAGAGTACGTGTGTCCACCCAAACACCACACACCAGTTATGACAATGGCTAAGGAGCAGGTGCTACATAGAACAGGTTTTTTCAGCCCTTTACAAGGACAAAACCAAACCAAACCCAAACAAAAAAAGGTCAAACTCTTAGTAAAAGCAGAAACTGAAATGAGAGATGGGAAAAAAGAAAACCTAACAACCATTTTAAAACACATTTAGAGACCTTAAAATTGCAGACCACAGAGGTAACAATTTGCAGAGGATAGTACTTTTTGAGGTAAAATGGTCTTCCCTGGACTAGAGAAAATCCAGGAAAAAGTGTCAAAAGAAAAGCATTTATGAAGCAGGATGATGGAGGAAATTTGCTGTTGTCAGTATGAGGTAATGAGCCATTACAGAAATAAGTTGAGCTGTCCTGTTCGCTTGTTCACTTCTCAGTTAAATCTGACCATTTTTGAGAAGATGTGGTCGGCTTTTGAGGCTACAGTCCAGCAGCAGGCTCTGCTCTAGGTACCCTCAGCGAATCACAGAAAGGACTGGAATAGAGAAGTGAGAGAATGCCACTTAACAAGCCTGTGGCTCTCCTGCATTTCGAGTGCAGTTTTAGTCAGTTTTGGTTACCTCATCTTAAAAACACCAGGCTGAAACTGGTGGGCTCCAGCGAATGGTCAGCAAATGAGTGAACACAGGGAAAGGTCCTTCTTACTTTAATCTCAAAGTGAAGGTAGCTAAAGGCTTTCAATTCATCTCGAAAGCAGTTCAGCTTTCAACACTTGTTCTATGCCATGGAGAGCTGCTAATCCCAAACCGACCTACCACTCACCTTTGCAGAAGTACGTGCTTCCCCAGGTAGTGTCCTAAGAGAGACACCAACTTAGATCAGTCAGCTGCTGCAGGCAGGGACAGTTAGGGGTTTGCTTGTGCAGCTTTTGACAAGATTGTGCACCAGTAGAAACCAGCTCAGAGGAGAAACTGGGATGTTCTGGATACCAGGAAGTGTCCAAAAGCTACCAAGAACACCTAAGTACTCCTTATTTTATATCCATTCCTTGAGATGCGTGGATTTCATGGTAAGCAAATGTGGAATATATGCTCCTCTCCTTATTCATGAAGCTAAAAAATCAGGATTTATTTGTGTACGTGCTCTTCCTTTTTCTCCTCTTGGGAATGCCAGTCTTGGCCGATTCTCCCTGTGGCAACTGCTTCTTCAGTTGGCTCTTACCACATTACTGAGCAACCCAGCCCAGCCAGCCCATTTAACACATGTCTACAACGAAGTGTCAGAGGGGCCATGGGCGGGCATAAGCATCCCTCTGCCTGGTCTGCAGCTCTTGACTAGGCCTAGACAAAGACAAATATGGTTGGAAAATATTTCTCAAGTGGAAACCAGTTTTTTGTATATTTTGTTTATTTTTTTCTCAGTACTTTATCAGTCTTTTTTAAAAAAAGTATCATCAAGGGTTTCTAGCAACTGGCAGTCATAGTTACATACGTCCACTTCAAAGGGCATGATTTATTCCTGAGATCAGAAGCTGGTGGATGGCCCTTAATCCACACCTGCGTATTCACTGGGGAAGAAGCAAAGCTAAAGTAATTTATATTCTGGAAAGTCTGTTTGAGCAGGCAGTTCTCCTCCTGACAGCATCTTAGTAGAATCTGGAATACCATATTGTGACTCAGACTTGTGAAACGAAGCCCAGACAGGCCCCTTACCAGCTCCATTTTATTTTCTCAGATAACAAAAAGCCGGAACGGGGTAGATGCACATGAAAGGTTACTAATGGCTGAAACAAAGGGATCTAATTAGAGGCCTTGATAAGTGCACTTCAGTGCACTTCAGTTCAGTGAAGGCAGGGAATCTAGATGAAACAAAAAGACAATTTGTAATCATTGAAATAACTAACATGTTGCTTTATAAACCATGATGAACCACACATTTAGGGTTATGCTCTATTCTGAATTTGGATTGACTCACACAGTTATGTATCTTAATTGTCAACCTTTATAGTAATACAGTCAATCTGAGTCCCCAGATCTATGCGCTATCATTGATGCCAAGGAGAAAATCCCCTTCTCTAATGATCAAAGCCTGGAGGTGAACCTAAATTTCTGAGAACCTGAGGTGGAGTTTGAATAAGAATTCATAATGAAAATGACATGAGCCTTTGGATCAGATATCCAAGATGACATACTAAAAGGAGGATATCTTCTGCTCTTTTGTCATCTGTCCATACTGCTGTGGGTATCTAGACCTGACTGCTTTACATCTCAGAACATCATCCCACTGGCTGCCTTCTGCATATTTGTTTCTCCTGTAATGCCCGTTCTTCAGGTTTCCATGATTTTCATGATGGGAAAGGGTTTTCCATGGTTTTCAAGTGGTGTAACTGATAAAGCAATGGCAAGTTCACCCAGTTGGCCTGCTGTAGAAGTGGGAAAATTGCATTATCCTGAACTAAAAGTAGATAAAATCCATTCACCTACAGTTACCCTTTACTATACCTTTGTCTCTGAGTTTTGAATCCAGTGTACAGGTTTATTTAAGCAGAGTATTTGTTATGGAACATAATTAGGAACAAGCTAAATATGGGGGGTAAGAAGATAAATTCCCTGGAAAGCTACAGAAGATCTTCACTTTCAGTATTTTAGCATTTAAAGGATTTCACTCAAAGCCATGCTGCATTTTCTGGTAGCAAACCTCTACAATGCTTCCTCACCCATGCTCACAATCAGCACTGGTTGTTTTTGCCACTGCCACCTCCAGCCCTCTCAGGTCCTCCCTGCACTGGTTTATTCCTCAGAGTAGCTTCTGACAGAGGTGTAGCACATCTACAGGAAAAGGGTAAAGCCATTTCACAGGCATTTCTGTGAAAGAAACGAACTATACCCCTAAAGCTACTCATAGCCCTTAATTGGGGTTTGCTAACTAAAAATTGGAAGAGTCACTCTTCTCCGGAATTCATCCCTCTTTCTTGTCTGCAAAGACAGACAGCCTGAGTGCTTATCCTTTAAAGAGAAACTTTCAGAGGCAAAAAACAGGACTAAAAATTTGAACTTCTCCTTGAGCTTCTCAAGATTCAAGATCTAGTACAAAACTGAAAGCTATGGCTAGACTCGACTGGGAGGATGGTGACCCAAAATGTTTGCTTGCCTCCCCAGTACAGCCTTTCTGTGACTGAAGTCACTAATGGTTATATGATGCCACTGATCAGATCTGGCCTCAGGAAATCCCAGGGCTATTGATTGTTTTCTGGAAGGAGAAGATGGGTACCCTAAATGTGCCCTCTTTTTATATGTTCTTCTGGGAATGACAGGTGACAAGGAGGTCTCACTGCCCTGACAAGAGCTGGGGCTGGTATTCATGTCAGAAATGATACCACTTTACGCCAAAACTTCTCCTAATAATGACTGCAAAAATAATGTCAAATCCAACTATAAAGCTTGGGGCCAAGGATCTATTCTCTGCTGTAAACATGCCTGAAATACAATCTAAAGAGACTCTTGCAAGGCCTTTTAGGTTTATAATGGAATAGAAACTCAGATACTATTTTTCTCCTACTGTTCTATGTTACATTTGTCCATAAATTGTACCGAATATTTTAAATGGGTTACCTTTTCTCCTTATATTGCACTTCCACAATACGATCAACTGAAGACTTTATCACTTTTTTTCCTTTCTACCCTGGTACCGATGACACCGATGGCTTATTAGAAAACCTCTTGTCCTTCTATGTCACCTGTTTTCTCTTTTTACCCCAAATATCACCTAGAATAAATTTTCCTGTTACCACTCTTCTCATAAGGTAGCTGTAATAAGTGAAGTTGATTTACAATTACTCTGCTTTGTCCCAAAGGGACTACCTATAATGCTAGTCCAAATTTAATGGCTGGTATTAAGCCTTTGAAAAGCTCATTTTCTTCTCCTTCTTCCTTAGAGACTTTAACCCCCAAAGACTTCATAGAGAAATTTGCCCCTGTGGTGTGCTCTACAGAGCCTCATGTTTAATGTCATAGGCAGTAGTACATGCTACAGACTCTTCAAACCATGTCCAAAGACTACCAAAGCCATTGCAAAATGATGGTGTACCAAGAACATAATTACTTTCAAGTGAGACTGGTGAGAAGAGGAGCTTTCTCAAAAGACAGAGGTGATACAACAGATTAATTACTGGACCAAGGCAAACTGCATTACATTTTTCTGTTTAACTGAAGTCACTCTCTAGTCTGTACACTCCTTGCATCACATCATGACTAGGACCATCACATCAGAAGGAATGGGACACTGTCAGGAATTCAGATCAGAATCAGGCTGCTAACTTGCTGGTAGTGATGTGCAGCAAATTGCATTAGTTATAAATTGTGACCTGCTGACCAACTGGGAAAACCATAGTCACATGTAACACACACTAGGAAAACATAAGCAATATCTTTAGCTTTTAAAACTAAATGTTGATTTTTATGAATACAATCTTTACACATTTTGCGTTTACTGAAAGATTTTGAGAATGATGCAAAAAGAAGGTCCATATTCCAGTGTGGACAAACACAGGGAATTCAATGGTATGCTTTCAGCAGCACTGATCTTAAGCAAAAAGAGAAAAGAAAGCATTCCTTGAGAAGAAACTTCACACATTTCCACCAGGGTTTTTTTTCTGAGCTAACTGAATTAAAGCAGGGACACAGAGAGCTATTTGTTTACCTCCTACAATACCTACCAACCCCCAAGCACTCTTCATTCTCGCCCCTCCTCAGTAACGCAGTACTCACACTTGCTTCAGTGTGACACACATCTATCTCATTCCTCTGTGTTCCCTCTACCGAAGAGAACACGCGCATCACAGTCACGCAAGACAGTTCACCCCTAAAGAAGTGCCAGAGATTAAAGTGACAGCCTGTAGGCTGACCCACTGCTGAGGTGGAGAGTCTCTTTGCAGGACCCCGAACTACATTGGTAACACCTGAGGTTTCCCCATGAGCTCAGGGGCTCAACATGTTAACTGAGAAAAACCGCAGTAGATCTTTAAAAATAGTATCAGTGGGCAGCCTTGTGCTGTGTAATAGAAAGAAAACCTGGCACATGGCTGGGTAATCCTGTGATATTTTGAAGAAATCATGCCCCCTGCTGATTTAATTAGATTTTTTTTTAGCTTCGGCTCTAAACCTGGTGAGGACATTCAAACATACTGATTAGCGTTCAAGGTCAATAACTCAGGGGTCCAGCTGGATAGTAAAAATCTTCTATTTCAACCCTGAAATAAGATGCTTATTATTGATTCTTTTGGAAGCAGAAGGCAAAAGATGAATGGTATATCCTTGCAGGGCCAGATTTTCTGAGACCACGTCTAGCATCTTACATGCCCTTTGTAGGATTTAATGGGGAAATAAAAACCTGGAATAATAATACAAACAGAGATTTGGGACCAGGGGATTCACCAGATTTATAAGGCCTCAGCGGATGTTCATAACTTACCTGTACAGTGAAATTGTCTCACTTTCTAACCTGCCTACAAAGGACAGTCATCAGCTGCCCTTTTAAAATGATCATTAGTGATTAGCACTGTAAAAATACATCACTGTGGAATAGTAATTGTTGTTTTACGAGATTTCTTTTTATACTGTAGTATCTGGGATCAACCCTTTCAACGGCCAGTGGTGTAAAAACCCCACAATTTTTTCAGAAAACCTCATCTGTGTCAAACTGGCTAGCGTGAGGATCACCTTAAAGCTTCCTTCATTGCAAGTAAGAGAGCAAAAGCAGGAAAGGAAGGAAGAAAACCCAGCAGCATGTTGTTATGGGGGTGCAAACCGGGCTCCCAGCCAGCCCTGCACTCCCATCCCACAGCAGGGCAGCACACAGGCTCGCACTCCGCGCTCCGCTCCCCAGGAAAGGGCCATCAAACCCGCATTTCCCATTGCCCCGTGTCCATCTGGCAGCTTGGCGTCGCTAGAACTGCGATACAGTGATGTCCCTGCTGGATTTAAGGTAGTACAACGTTTCTTGCTCCTAAAATCCTCTTTATTGCGCTTTCTGGTCCTATGTCGTGCTCTGCTCTTGTAAATGCAACTCTTCGAGACATTTTCTTTCAGCTTTCCTCTCCCAGTCTCCAGACTGCGAACCTGCCTTCACTGGACGGTCACTGAGTACCCTCTAGTGGATATTTTTGGAAAACATAGCTCAGCTGTTTATTGGTCTCGGGAGACTCAGCAGCAGCTCTCTGGAAAGCCTTGTGTTTATAGTTAAGATACACAAGGGATGGATTGCAGTAAATACAGCACATGCGAACAGTTGCAGACGCTCACAAGAGCTCCTTCTCTTTAGTTAAATCAAACATGAAAGGCACACAAGATTAAAAATCAATACTTCAGAGAGAAACTGCTGGAGTTTTTTTAACTAGTAGGTGTGCACGGGGGCAAAATCACCTGTAAGGAAAAATCAATCTGTCAATAGCATTCAGTTTCAGTTTTTGGAATCGGATAGGCTGGAAATTATGATAGGGAGCTCCTGGGAGGAGCAATCATATAGCTTCATGATTGGCCTCCTTATCCTTTATTTATTAGCTTCATTAATTATCCCTTTTTAAAAATTAGGTAATGCATTTGCTCTTTGCTTCCTGTGAACTGTATGAGGCGGGATAGATTTCACAGACAGCTCAGTTGCTCACTTACTCCACCGAATTCCTTAGAAAATGGGATGGAAAACATTTTATGTCAAGGTAAGGACAGGAAGCTCACTTGCCAGTCACCATTACAGGCAATCCAGACTTGATCGGAGGAAAACATTTTAATTTGTTGCCTATTAAAATAGAAGACAAACATTAAAATGGTATCTTTCTCCTCCCCCTTTTCCCAGGCTTGGCTTTGTTCCCAGTTTCTCAATCTCCTCCTCCTCCCAGGTTGCAGAGAAGGAAGGGCAATGGGTGCTGGGGTCAGTCTGCAACTGCTTGTCTCTGCCTCTCCCACCTCCTTAGGTTTTTTTCCCTGCTGCAGTGTGGGGTCCTCCATGGGCTGCAGTCCTTCAGGATAAATATGCTCCAGCATGATGGATATCTGCTCCAGCTCCTGGAGTACCTCCTCCCCTGCCCCCTTACTTCACCTCCTCTGACCTTGGTGTCCCCTCTGCTGTTTCTCACTTTTTCCCTCCTCCTCTGCCCATCCAGCATTTTCTACCCTTTCTGATACAATTTACCAAAAATATTATCACTGAAATGTTGTATGGTGCTGAACCAAAAGATTCACAGAAAACCAAGTATCTGCGCACACAGAGTGCAGACACACAGTCTCCATGCAGAAAACCCTCCGTGCCTTTCCTGTCTTCATCGCAGCAAGCAGCATTACTTTGTTTTCCCGTCATCTATCAGTCCAATGCCTCTGTCAGCAGTCTCATTTGTTTGCCTTGGGCTGATGTCAGACTAAATGTTGTACAATTACCGGGCTCATCTTTATGCCTTTATAACAATGGCTTAATGCTCTTCAAGGCTTCAGGAATTTCCCTGGTACACCACGATGTGTTCAAAATGAAGACGAGTGGGTCAATTATCTCCTAGGCAGATCTTCCAGGTCCCCTGAGTATGTAGCAAGACTTAGACTTATTTATGTCTAATACAGATTTTTAATGTCCTCACTTATAACTTAGCAGCTAAAAAATATGACTTCTCTCATTTTGTTTGTATGTGCCATTCTGCTTCTTTATAAATGCATAAGAGAAATATTTATCTGGTTTAGGTTTGGTTTTTTTTTGGTAGGGAGTTGCTGTGGCTGCTGCCTGCTGTTTTTCAGGGACATACATCAGGCTTTGCCCTTTATGTCTCATTTCTCTCCAGGATCACAAGTTCCATGTTGGTCCTCTGCATATTTCACAAAAAAAGCAGACCCTCTGCCAGCTAAAAAGGCTTCTGGACTCCACCTGGTTCTATTTTGGCTGTTCACCTCCTTTTATAAGCTCCTTGTGGAGCCTTTGGCCATGGCTCCTGAAGCTGAATCTCACATACTGCTCTTATGCCAAATCTTGGTCACGGTTGAAGTTTCAATTTCTGAACCACCCTGATGGGTGAATTTTGCTGTTGCTGAGAGTCACCATTATTTCCAGCAAGTAGCTCACCGTCCATTTGCCATGATTTAACAGCAAACCAGCCTCTCTCTGTCTACACCTAAGTGAAAGATGGACCAGGTGAACCCCAAACCCTCTCTGTAACCTTTTACTTTGGATCCTCCACACTTCAACCTTTCCCCTAACACCTCCACTCTCCTTCTGCCCCATCCCCAGGTTGGTTAAGGCTTCTGAAGCAGCTGAGATCCCACAGAGTGGAGCTCACACTGGAGCAGGCTTCTGGCAATACCTGTGGAGCTGTAGGGGATCCATGCTGGGGCAGTCTGTTCCTGAAAGACTGTAATCCCACGGAAAAGAACCATGCTGGAGCAGTTCCTGAAGAACTGTAGCCCATGGGAAGGACTTGCATTGGAGAAGTTCATGGAGGACTGTCCCTCATGGGTAGGACCCTATGGTGGAGCAGGGGAAGAGTGCGAAGGAGAAGAAGCAACAGAGACCACGTGTGATGAACTGACCATAACCCTCGTTCCCCATACCCCTGTGCTGCTTAATGGGAGGGGGAGGTAGGGAAATTAGAAGTGAAATTGAGCCCAGGAAGAATGAAGGGGCAGGGAGAAGATGTTTTTTTGAGTTGTTATTATTGCTCATTATTCTACTCATTGTTAATTAGCAATAAATTAAGTAAAATTCCTCGAGTTGGGTCTGTTTTGCCTGTGACAGCAGTTGCTGAGTGATGTCCCTGTCCTTATCTTCACCTACAAACATTTTATTTCATTTTCTCTCCCCTGTCCAGATGAGGAGGGGGAGTGATAGAGTGGCTCGGTGGGCACCTGCCATCCAGCCAAGGTCAACCCATCACACTGGGACACAGCAGTTCAAGCACCAAAGAGATGGTCTGTTCTACAGAACTGTTCATTTCCGTGTGATTTCAAGCACAAGTGACAAACACATAGAGCAAAAAAATAAATCGGCTTATCCAGCGCTTCAAAGGGTGTGAGCTGCCACTCACGGTAATTTCAGTGGGATACCTCTTCCCCTTTGCAAAAGGCCGCTCAAGCGACTCCTGCTCTCATCTACTGACATTCCAGGCTCCTTAAAACTGCAATACTCACGCTTTGCCTTGGATCCAAAATTTTCAAAAGGTTTTTTAGAAGAGCCGTTCATGGAGCCTTCTTTTGAAAGCCTGGCATTCCCAGCCTGCACCGAGAGGCAGGGCCAGCAGTGGGAAGTTACCCTCCTCCCCTGCCTTACTCACCTCGCTTACACTTGGTTTCCCCATGACTGCTCCCCACAAAGGGATGCAGCCATACCCTCCCTCCCCAAAGGCGAGAGCTGAGACGCTGAGCAGGCGAGGACTCTCTGGCTCTCCCTGGCAAGGGGTGTCTTTGTCCTTTTCTGATTAGACTGTGAAGTCACGATGCTGACTCCAAGAGGGCAGTGGGCACCTCTTTCCCTTGCTTTATCACTGGCCTGCGGAGGAAACCACCATGCTTCCATACCCTCCCTCCTCTTTTCTGTGTTGGAACACCCTGCACCAGCCTGGATGGCCACCATTTCAAAGAACCTTGAAAATCTTTCCTAAAAAGCATTACAAGTTTTTTTTTAAAATAAGCATGGATGGCAAAGAGTACTTTTAAAGAGGAAAAAGGAGCTCCACATCTCTCCAGCCCTGGAAGGGGAGCTGTAGGGCATTGGCTTGGTGGGTGCACAGTGCTTCCCATTGCAGTGGGACTGTGCTGCTGCGCTTTCCCAATGGCTCTAGAGACAGAGCCACTTGGCAAAGCAGCTCTTCTAGTTACACTTAGCTCCTTCATCCTCATCTGTCCCTTTCCAGAAGTGACTACTTTTCTGTTTGCACCTCCATTGCATAACACCTCCCCCAAAAGCTGCCCTGCATTTTTTTGCCTAACAGCATGTAATTAGTCAGCTCGGGTTTGTCATAAAATATGACGCCCATTTAATAGACTGAGTCATTGGTACAGTCAAGCAAAATTAACTGGTGGGAAGGATGGCAGGGGAGATAACGTGGGGCTGTCAGCAGGCGAGGGGCAGGTCTGCCTTGCACAGCCAGCACTCTTCAGAGGGCGACACCAAGACCAAACTTGCTTATGTTTCCACGTTGCTTGGTGATGTTTTGGCACATTTTCCTGCTTTAACCTGCGCTTCTGCATCAGCAGCCAAATTGGTCAATCCTTTACATAAGCAATGAACATGAGGAGAGGGTTTGGCTGGGAATCAGGAAGCAAACCAAATGGGTGGAGCGCAGAGGGACCACCACCCCCACGGGGACTGTTGCTCTCCAAGTAAGCAGAAGGGATTAGACCCCACTGACAGGATGAGCCATTCAAGGGAAGCCACCAGCCTTGTTCCGGAGCAGTTGCTGGCATTTCAAACTTTGGACTTATTTCTATTTGTAGCATTTTTATGGTGACAGTTCTAGTACAGTGACATTGTTGGTCTTCATTAGGAAGAGATAAAATACCCATCTAAAACCTGTGGTAAAGCCAGCTGACTACCAGCACTGTATTTTATGTGCTCTGGGTTTGCAAGACAAAGCAGTTATGTGGCATTACAAAAATCTCACTCTTGTGGCTCAGAGATAGTCGAAGCCAACGGAAGGGTCCTTTGTGGAGCCGACAAAGGCTTTATGGGTTGCATACAAACAGCTAAACTCATGTATTAAGATCTGTTCATTAGTAAGCAGAAGGATGGGTGGGGGTTTGTACAATCTACTTTGCAAGAGTTGCAGAAACAGCAATAGCAGATTAGTTGCATTTTAACATTAGAAATACAGAAAAATTCCTGTACAGACTGAACATAAAAGATGTCATTCACACCTTGGAAACACCATTGACTAAGAGAAAAGTGCAACATCATGATTTCAATAACATGGGTATACAGGTATCAAAAATAAACACACTTATGGTTAACACAACTGCACTTTTGTCAGAAGCTTTTTAAGAAAAATCCTTATAGCTTTGTTTCATACAGTTATGAATATTTCTATATGGCTGCTTTTCACCTGCTTGTTAGAAAAGGCTTATCTAGAAAACTTTTATGATGTAAGCTAATTACATTTCAAATTAAAAAGATTTTATTATTAATGAACAAGGTAGTGGGATCTGGCATTTTCTTTCAGTATTCAGCAAAATTCCCATTTAATGCTGCATAAACTAATTTGGTCTCTTACCCTAGATTGGAAACTGCAAATGTTGTGACGGTACAAATGATGCGTTGCAGAAGAGTAATTGCACGACAGTATTCAGGTTGCTCTGTGCAAAGGCAGAAATGCAAAAGCTCTGCCACGTCTTGGTGTTTCTTCATACCAATGTGCCCAGGGAGGCAGCAGTATCCAAGGGACCTCGTTTTCTCATTTTCAGCCCCTTGGTGTAACGAGTCCTGTACTGAGCTTGCAGGCGCCGCAGCAGCCTTGTGTTAACCTGCCACAGCTGCGGAAGGAACAGGATCAAAGGAGAGAGTCATCACTGCTGAAGTTCTTGTAAGTCTTGTTTCTGGTTGTTTACCAAGTATTCCAGCCACTTTTTGAATGTCTCTCTATTTTATTGGAAAAACCATTAGCAAAAAGCTAGCACTAACACAGGTTACCTACCCTGCTTTTTACTGTTGAACAGATAATCTCCTTACTTTATAGCACTGCCAAGAGGGATAACACTACTGTTAAGGCATGACACTACACTCTAGAAAGGATGTCTGCTAAAAACTTGTTTAGTCCTCTCTCATCCTTGCCTGTAGCCACTGGAAAACATACAAAACTCCTGCAGATGAACAGCAAGGTAGCCATTCCAGGTAACATGTAGGCCTTTCTTTTGTTTTTCTTTCCCTGTTAAGGTAAAAAAATAATAATAATAAAAAAACCCCAAACAAAACAATTGTAAACACCTGAAATAGGCCTTTCACTGATGTTGAGAAGCTTCTGAAATAGCAGCTGAAAGCATTTGGTTTTGGTTGTAGGTGAACACTAGAAAAGCCACTTTAAAATTGCCCATCGGTTACAAATTTAAAGCCAAGGAAGCAGGGGTGCAGAAACGTCCTGCCTATTGATGCCAGAACATTATTTAGCTCTCCCTTAGAGGACATCAGCAGTTGGGAAAGGCTCCAAGGTTTCCTAAGGAAACACTGTAAATGCATCATCAAGCTGGCTGTGCCTTCACCACCACTCCCCTGTATATGTCCCTGTGTAGTGTAATGCAGTATCAATTCACAGGTTGTGCAAAACCTGCTAAATCCAAGTGCCACCTAGAAAATGTTTCGCAAGTCGATGCAGCCTCCACCTATGGGGAGTTTTCACCTTCCCCACTAAACCGCATACAGCAGAAATCCAGCACCTGCTATTTCTATTTATCAATATATTTCAATCGCTGTTCAGTCAATCCAGTTAGTCTTGAAAGGTAAATCAGTCCCCAGGAATGACCAGTGATGAGAGTGTTGAAATTAAAAGAGGGGGTCAAGGCCAAATATTCCTATAATTTCTAATTCTTTCACTTCCCATGAGATACCAGAGCAACCCCCTGGGCATGTACAGATTTCTCCTTACTAACATAAAATGCTGCTTCTGCTGCAGAATTTCTAGCTTCAGGAACTGAAATTCTGGGTCAAATATTCAGACTGCGTTACAATAGCTGAAAAAAAGAAATCAAGAAATACAGTTAGCCCACTGCCCATTTCCGAGTGTATCATTAATCTCTTTTCTAAAGCATTCTTCACTACTACAAAGGCTACTTTATGTAAGCAACAAAGAGAAACAGGTTCTAGCTGGGGCTTTAAAACATAAGATACTGATTTTCTTAAAAAAATAACATTAGTAAGCAGTCATGAGGACACTTCCTAATTTGGTTGCTTCTGTAATAGCAGAGGGCACAAAAAGAACAGTGAGTAATAACCTCAGTGAAAACACTTTGGGGACTTTTCTTCTTTATTACTCAGTGCTGAGGGAAGAGATGACAAAGTTGTGATGAATGTAGTGAATTTAAAAATTTGTTTATTTAAATTAAAGATTTAGAATCATAGACTCATAAGGTTGGAAGAGGCCTCAGATCATTGAGTCCAACCATACCTGTCTCCCTACTAAACCGTGTACTTAAGAAACTCATCTACCCTTTTTTAAAACACCTCCAGGGACGGCAACTTCACTACCTTTAGAACACAAAAAAGCTGTGAGGTTTTTTTCTGAATTGTTAGTTCCTAAACATAGCTTTTGCAGCTAATAATGGCACCTATCTCTAAATCCTGGTCTAGCCACAGTGCTGGAAAAATACCTGTTGACTATTATCTACTTTCTGGTAGATTATGGAATTTTTAAAAATTTATAGTTGAGATGCAGGTCAGAACATGCTCATCAGGTCAGAACAATGCTGGCAGCTAATCTTGGTATCTAGCACTATGCTTATGAAGGGAGCTTTGCTCAGTGAAGGAGGTACTCCACAGGGTTCTGCCCCTATTCTAACAAACCAACCAACCAACCATATTGCCTCAAGATGTTATGCTGCCAAAATTGTTACATCAAAATTTAAATTGAGAACAGAGCCCAAAATCACTTGCCTGACTAAAACAATGCGTACTTTTCAGTGTTCTTGCAATTCAAAAGCAAGTAAACCACTAACACTGCATGCACCTGTTTGTAACACATATGTTCCCATATGTGAAAAATACGTGTCATGATACGGTGCGAAGAAAATGCTAAGAATATTTTGGTCAGACTAAAATACCCACATAGGCCCCAGTAAGTCACTAAAATTCCAAACAAATTCATTGCAAACAAGTAAAGGAATTCCTTCTATTGAATGCATCACCTACTAGAGTTGCTGAGTAACCAGCTGCTAATCCTTGCAATTAAGGGAGCCCAGTGCTGCTCCCTGGTAGCTGGTGGTGGGATCAGAGGCACATAAAGAGAAAGACCCAGGGTACTGAAAGAATGAGAAAGTGCCCCAAATGAATGCCAAAAAATGAGCTGAACCATAGTTTTGCACAGTAACACATTAACTATGCTAAAATACTGGCTTGCATAATTTAGAATTGCTCTAGTTCAAGGATTTCAGTAAATCAGTACCTCTGTGGCTTTCAATGGGATTTAGACAATGCATTCCAGATCGGAGAGATTTATAGACCTGCAAGACAGGCAGCTTCCATGGATTGCTCATCATTACGGTGCTGCTGTTGTGCTGGTACAACCACAGGCATTCAAGAGAGTTTGAGCTACAAGTGCTGCATATACAATCTCATATCTGAGCTGTTACTAGGACAAGCCACCCCTGTGTCTTAGTATTTTACTAAAGTAATTACACCACCTTGGTGACGTGTTTAAAAACATCTAAATAGAAAAAAAAATTTAGTAGTTATTTTTCTATTATCTGAATTTCTGAGCCTGCAATGAGATGAGGTCTAGATGGTAAGTGAGCTTTTATAAATTCTGCTAGCATCACAGAGTGTCCTTAGTTGGTGAAAGCTCCCATTGAAATAAGTGAAACTTCACCCAGAGATTATCAAACCCCATCAAAATGTCAGGATGAGGATTATTACCTGTGCAAGAAAATATTTGTACTGACTTTGAAATAAATAAAAACAAAAGTCGGATTTATATAAAAATCCTTTTTTTTTATTGAACTCTGATCACAGAAGAGAATAGCTCAGTATAAAATCTCTAACAAAGTGATTTTATAGCGCAGTAAACTCTCTTATCTCTCGCAGCCATAAGCTCTGGTTATGAGCATACAAAACGCATTTGTATTATAGAATACAAAACTGGATTTTTGTCCTTGTAGCCTGGTATTTATTAAGCAGGAAGACAAAATTTAATAAAAGCTGATCCTTTTTCTAACTTATTGTATTCAGAACACTCAGTTTTGTAGCAATGCTTTGAGATCATGATACGCAAAGTATTACGACTCAACCTGCTCTGACTGTGCGGCTGCTAGTCAGCATTTCAGACTGTAAGAGAAGTCGCTTTAAATGCTCCAGTGACAAATCACAGCAGTAAATTATTTCTTGAACACACATAGCAATCTTTGCCCAAGAAGCCACCCTAGCAGAGCAGAAAGGCATGCGCAATGGTTAAAGACAGGAAAGGGGAAAAAAGGGGGAGTTTTCCCATGAATAACTAGCAACTAGATAAAGCCTTATTTTCTGAAGAAATCCTGAAAGTTGTTTGTTTGTTTGTTTTTACATTTAACTGGAGATTTCCAGCACATTTGGTCAATGTCAAGCAACTGAGAACTGAAAAGCATGCTAGGCTCTCTATGAATACTAGAACTAGAGCCACGTTTTCTTCAGACTCTGAATCTCAAGCTCTCAGTGCTGTGTTCAAACATCCCCTGCCAAGTCTGGCAATGTGAGAGCAGGCAGAACTGCAAAAAAATTAAAATACCCACTTTGGCCCAAGGACTTCTCCTGTCCCTTCTGCCAGATGTGTGGAAACCAGGTCAGACACCAAATCCTAGGTGAGAACCTGCTGTAAAGAAAATTCATAGTGGGCTGGATGGCCACAGATTGCTGTTCCCTGTGCGCAAAAGCAGCATTTGAGGTGAAGCTAGCGTACCATGGACTTGAAACCCTTAATTATACAACACTCCAGAGTCCATTTTAACATTTTACTCACTTGCAAATACTGCAAGATCTTTCTATGAAGTGCAGCCTGCTCTGGAATAGTTTAGTAAGCAAGCATTTGACCTGAAGACACATTTACAAAAAAGAAATAATGCAATAACAGCTCTGAAAAATAGGTTTTTAGCAGTTACATAGCAATTTCCATCTTGACAGAGCTTTGTGCTATTGCAATAAGCTCCTCAGGAGTTCTGAAGATTATTAAATCAGAAGACACAGAGTAAATAATAACCTTTTGTGGGTCCTGCCAATGCAGGACTACGACGTTTGTCATTACTTCCACTACAAGCATTTCTGTTTAGATAATTAGATTTCTATCATAAGTTAAGACAAAAATTTTTATGTACTTCAGAATGCACTTATGCACAAGTACACTACTTGTATACTGTTACGGCACTATAAATAATAAATACACAGCAGTAACTGTTACAGAGTAGTCATTGAACTCCTGCAACATCTAGAGGCAAGGGCAAAAACTAGAGGAGCAACTACACCACGTTCTGTAGCTTTTGGCCCAAGTTATTTCTTGTATTTCTCTAGCTTCCTCTCATAAACACACGCCAGAAGACACCACCATACGATGGTTTTCTCATGAAACAAATTAAGCTGATACCACTGCAAGAGTAACAGTTCTCACCTACAGTTAAGGACAGACAACTTTTAATTCTTTCTTTAAGAGGCAGATTTCTCTCATTTAGGAGACTAAAACCTACCTGACATTGATTTGATAGTCAGCAGTGATGCCATACAAGCTCCTATCAATTCCCACATATTGAATCAAAATGCAAATAGTTTTTCCCCTCAAAGCTGTACTGACTGTGTTGTACTTTGGCAGGACCTACTGGCACAGTATTGACATGAAGAGAGCAGTGTTCACTAATCAGGCCCTGGACAACTGGTACTGCAGTGATGAGAAGAGCCATAATAAGCTCAGTAAGCATCTTTGCTATTAAGTCAAACACAACATCGCTGACATATCAGGCAATCAACAGAAAAGGATGTGTGCATTCTTTAGACTACCTAGAAGTCTTAAACCTAAAAAGACACTGAAAGGCACTAATCCATATAAAAAGTACTGTCTCCAAGTACATGCCTCATTTGCATCTAAGACGACAGCGTGCGTTCACCCCATTGGTAACTCCAATGCTTTATGTTGAGAAAGCGAACAGGTAATAAAACATTTCCCCCAGTCCCAATTTCCTGGATGCTAAGCAGCAAGTGATACAATAAAGTAAACCAAACATGAAAAACAAAGGCTCCATTCTATTCTATCCAACCATCTGATGAAGCTAACTTGATCAGGTGTGCTTATTTTTAATTACTGCTGGGGAATAAGTATTATGGAAAAGAAGGCTGGACAGATTGCCTACCAGCAGCATATGTCAACCACCTACAGGGACAAGTCCTGCTCTAGTGTATTTTCCGATTCCAGGGAGGTTGTAAGCAACGGATTGAAGCAACAGCTATGAATTATGCAAGAGATAATCGCCCACACAATATTTTGCTATGATGGCAGACTTGATTCTCTACCACCTGACATCCAGAGTAGCTATTTGCACTTAGGTGCTATGAGTGCACCACGGGTGCAACTCAGTATTATAAGGTTGATTACAGAGATCATACTTGGTGGACTAGCTATGAAGGAAATTATGGTACACAGCAATATGTAACTCTGAATTACTCCTACTGCCAAAAGTGCTCCAGATTCTCCAGGATGACACACATCCCATTTACACAAACCCATTTATTCCAACAAAAGCTAAACCACAGGGCTAATTGCATGCAGATTCTCTTACCACCACCTTCTTAAAAAAAAAAAAAAAAAAAAAAAAAAAAAAAAAAAAAAAGAGGACTGATTGAGAAGGTTTCTTAGGTAGAACCATTATATTCAGGCATTACATCCCCTTTTCACTTTGCTGATCCTTCCCTCCCTCCCCTGCATATCCAAGGCACAAGCCATACTGGGAGAGAAACAAAGGCCAACTTCATCCAACACTTTGAGTTTCACTTACCTTAAGATGACACTTGGACCAAATGTGATGCAGCTACACAGTCAGAATATATTCCAAGGTTCCTTAAGGGCAACTTCACAACCACTAGACTACCATCCAAAATTAGAAAGTCCCTATAACCTTAAAGTGAAAGGATGTGCCACAAAAGTGTTTCTGTCAAACGTCCGGGCTACATAATAAATTACATCATTGCAACCTGCACAACACTGTAAAACTAGCAAACATCTCAAAGCCAAATGGGACACAACAACATTCTATGGAATGCATAAAAACAAACTCAAACAGCATGAAAAAGTAAATTTTATTTTTATTGTTTACAAAAGCATGAACACCTTACGAAAAAACAGCATCCCGAACCACACATTTCCCTCATCCTCCTGCAATATTGGTAGAAAGCAAGTATTTTCTCTCATCTTTAGGGTTAAAAATATTCTGCTGAGGTAAATGGGAAACACCCCACTGATTTCCTCGGAGCTTTGACTGCTTATGTTAGCAAAGGGGCCAACTCATCAGACCACAACACAATGAGAAGTTTATATGGGTGACTTGCTCTAGGTGCCAAATTGCTTAGTCTGTACTTCTAACCAAGATGAATTCACAATCCAGATAATGAATAAGCCATTCTCTTCAAGTTTAACTGAAACAGATCTAATTTTAAACATCCGTTTAAATGTTATGACTCTCATTCCACACTAAATTCATGCAAGGTTTAACTTTATGCACCATGAACGATTCTATTCAAGTTTTTAAGAGATAGTAAGTGTGCTCATAAGCTATTTTAGGAGCAAGACCTTTCAGCACAAGCTATTTACTCCTTTCTTACCTGCTTCCCCACATGGAGGTCAAGTGCTTACTCTGAAGAAATATGCCCTAAGCTTAACCTGAAAAAAAATGTGCATAGTTTTTATTTTGTTTTCATCTTTTTTTTCCTGATTTAGAGCTGGAAGTAGTAATGGTTATATAACCAAATAGACCATTTATTTCTTTTTTAAGAAAGTGTTTTGTTAAACAGAGAATTTGATCTCTATGTCTTTAAAGACTTACCTGGAGAAAATTACTCATACAGTTTCCTAAAATGTTCCCTACTATAAACAGCATAATTCCTCAAGATCTGAGTCGAGGTCCCTCCCCCTCAGAATATACAAATGATGTCTCAAAAGATTTATTACTCTGGAAGAAATGGCTCTGGATTGTCTGCTATACTCTGTTTAAAATGACTGAAAGATACTATTTAGGTCTGCAAGACTGATACTGGATCAATGAAAACGGCTTCATTTTACTGCTCAAGCTGTAGGAACTGTTGTATTAGCTCCTGCCAACTTCACATTAAAGAAATATAATTTACTTCACATATTGAAAGAACTTGCCAGGAACCTATATATATATATATATATATATCCACATACACATATGCTATGTATGTGTACACATATATGTACACACATATAGATATTTTGTATTTATTTTACACTGACAAAGTGCTAAAAGAATCCAACAACTGTCACTACTAGAAATGAGGCTAAATTAAATGGTATCACTTATATGGCATCAAATGAGACTCCAGTCCAAGAACTTCAGAACCGTTAGCAAAAAAGTATCTTTCCTTCGCAAAAAAAGAAAAGTTCCAAGTGATTTGAATTTCACTTTTAAATTAATTGGAAGCATTTAGAAAAAAAAACAAAAACCAGAACCCCCATGCAAAGTAGATTTTATAGTTTAAATTTCAGTTCTGTGTATAGCTAACACACATTTATACACATATTCTATAATTTTCATGCCGAAATTCTGAGGTGCCTTGGACTCAAATGATGACTTTAATGAATCTGGCATTTCTGACATGTGCATCATTGCCTCAAACTTTCAAAAAGAAAAATCTGTACAATTTCAGTCCTGTATTCTGTGAATCTGGCTGCATAGTCAGAAACAGAAGTATTGCACTCAATACCATGCCTACAAAAAAATGCACATTTAATAAGGCCATTATATTCAAGATCATAATGGGACTCAAGTCACATGAACATACAAATATATCATAAACCCAGAAAAGCCATATTGCAGAAGATGGACTCAAAGCAGCAACGTTCCAGCAATTAAATGATTTTTTTTTCCATGAAATGCCAATCTCTCAAACTGGTTTTACCCACAGGGCCAGACAACATGATGTGCATGTATGCATGTATTCTCACAGCATGTTGCTTCATTTTTTTCTTAAAAGCTACCAAGTGCCCCAGAGTTCGAGGTTAGGATTCTATTTAAGTTCTGCCAATAAGGTTCAAGTTGTTATCAAATTGAAGCAGCTGCATGATGAGGGGAGCAATTTGATTTTCAGTTATTTAAGTATTTGCCAACATGCATAACATAATTCTTACTTTACAAAGTGTAGCAAAGAATAATTGGACCTGTACTAGAACACCTCGCAGTATGCTGTTTCAGAGCCACATTAAGAGTATTATTTTATCTGATCTGGCTTACAAAAAAAAGAAAGAAAATGCAAACAATCAATTCAACACAATACAAGGAATCATACAGATTTACAAGTTAGCTGCCCACATCCCATGGCAAAGGAAGAAGTTCCCCTTTAATCAAAGTGGGGTAAGCTACCTTGAATTTGTAACAGGGTGAAATGTATTCACACCAGCCATTACCTTGGAGCAGCAGGTGTGCCATAAATCTGCTAGCTTGCTTTGTAGTTATTTGCTTGTTTAGCTATTCCAAAGTTACCCAGTCAGCCAATATTTTGGCTTGTTTAAAGGTAGAGGCATTTGTCCAGAAAGGAAGAGTAGACCACTATCCCTTTTCCCCATGCCACACTACATAAATTATGTACATAGAGTTATGCAAATGCAAAAAAAGCATCAGTACAAAGGCTGGAAAAAGCACAAGACACAGCAGACAGGAAACTTAATGGTCACATACATTACAGTTCAGCAGAGACATTCTTTCACAATCCTATACTCTGCCATAAAATCCACAGGAGCTGAGATCATGGATGAACTACCTTTCAGCTGAATCAACTCCAGCATTAGGAATTATTTCTGAATACAGCAGACTATGTCCGACCTTTTTTTTGGGTTTAGACAGTTTTCAGTACAGAGACAAGAGACAAACCTGAGACACAGAAGAAGTGACCTGCTTGCTCATAATAAACCGACAAATGGATAACTGAGATGTGAAAATTATTATTTGTCACATACTCTACACCTACAGCTCCATGTAGGTACTGTTTTCTGCAACGACAGCATCACTTGCCGGATGCAAGTTTGTCACTAATGATGAATACGCTTTTCATAAGAGCTGGGAGGAATGCATTTAGACAGCAATAATGCAACTTCTGCAGTGATGAGCAAGAAATCTGGGAGTTCAGGACATGGTTTCTAATTCTTACTCTTGCCTCATAGTCATTGCATGCTGAGCAGCTCAAAACGTCTCTCTTAGTAATCGCATTATTTGGAAGGAGAATAATTCTTTCCATATTTTCTTCACAAAAGGAGCAGTAAGAAGTCCATGTATGTATCACTTAAGATGAAAAGTTGCCTAAAAGGTTTCTACTTAGGTTAGCGATTTTGACTAAAATATTATTAGCAGAAACACTTTGTCAATTAGGTTGAAAAGAGCTGAGAATATTTTGGGAACAGACCTTCAGAAACCCAGCTCTGACATTCACATTAATATGGTGGCTTGACTGCTAGCAGTACTTTGTTTGCAAGTGTCTAAACAAATACAGTATTGTTGGGTATCAAGCAGTAGCAGCATTTTCAACATTTGTTTGCTGTATTTAGTATTTTTTAACTGAATTCTCTCTCCCATTAAAGTGACAGTCTTGCAGTTACAGCATGACTATTCATATACACAGCATTTCTAAATGGAATTACATATTGTTGTTTTCTCTCCACCATAATATTACATTTTACTATTTTCAGTATCAGTCAGCACCACAGTTTTAATGCAGGTCATGGACAACAAACAGCAGCCCTACTTTAACTACCCGCTTCAGACAATGTGTTGCTTCATATTTATACATTCTTAAAATGTTTTCTTCAATTAGCCATACTAAAAGTATCACTCCGAAGTTTAGGTTTACATTGAAAGAGGTTATTGATGCCTTAACCAAAAAAGTGACCCCCAAAATCCCTTTTACTCCCACAGGAAATAATATTTTTTCCTGAATTAGTGTTAACAGATACTTATATTCGAGGACTCCACATTTCAGAAACCAGTTATTTAATGCTCAATATTCTTTCCAGCAGATGAAGAGGTAGGTATATTTCCACACAAGAGAAAAAACAAAACGAAACAAAACCCAACTGTAAAAGACTCAGTTCAATCAAGTAATGTCTGAAAAGTGAAACACTGTTCTGACAGCACATAAACATAATGTGTCTGAAGATACTTTCCAAGGAGGACAAGAAAAGTTGCGCATTCTGATTAGATAGTACGTCATAATTTGAAATTTAATAATTTTCTGGAAAGAAAACACAAATATCCAAACACTACTTCCTTCCCCTCCCTCCTCCAAAGAAACGTGGGTGCCAGCAAAATTGCCTGTATCAATGGTAGTATTAACTTCTGGACTGCTAAACGTGGAATCAACTGCAATTTTTCCTTGTATTCACCAACACCAGCAGTCTACAAGTTTACACAGAGACCATAATGTATGATAATTACATAATTACAACAGAAATTCAACTTTAGCGTTGTTCTTAAAACAATCTTCATAAATAATGAAAATATGTGTTCTAGCTCTTCAGCAACCTAAGGTTAATTGGTACAGAGTGTGGTTTTTTCCTTCCTTTTATAAACCAAACTGGAGGTTCCTCACTGCCAACAATGGTTAAGGCCTGGATCAAGTTACTCTCCTTTTGCTTTTCCCTTTTTCTGCTTTTTTCCATTTTCCACCACTGCATTATTTTCTGGTTTGCTTATTCCATTTGCAACAGCACCATTTGCTATTTTGCCATTCTTTAGAGGTTCCTTGGGCAGCTTATATGTCCGATAGTAGAAGTTACCAAACAGGAAAATGAAGGTGACAGCATAGAAAATTACACCCCAGTGCATCCATTTAGGGAAAGGACAATCAATATAAATAGACAAAGCTGTGTGGCCAATAGTCACATGGAACTGCACCTGAAAGACACAAAATATAGAATCAAAAAGGTCTGGATATATGCTGTAGGTCTGACTGCATCAGTCTATACTAATGCATTAAGTTATGAAAACTGATAAACTGGGAGGTGGTAGGGAAGGTCTATTTGGCTGTCACTTCATGTGTGCACACATATGTTCAGCCAGGGACATCAAATTTATTGCAATGCCTGGCATCAGTTTTCAGAAATAGGACAATGAGAAGACATTCAGAGATCTGGATTTTATTTTACCTTTTGAACAGGTTTTTGCAATTCAGTTGAAGCAACCAGTGAAGTAGCATTAAATTTTACTGACACAACTCTTATCTGTGCTGTGTATTTTTTGAGAAATGAAATGAAGAACTCTATCTCCCAGAAGTAGTCTAACTTGAGCTGTGAGACATCGACAGCTAAGAACTTTCGGAAGGAACAGCATCTGTTCCAAAGCTCTGCAAATGCAAATCCACTTAGAGACAATACTTTCAGAGATAAAGACAGAAATTTTACTTACCAATTGCAATATGGTCAAGTATCTTTTCCACCACAGATACTTCTGAAATTTAGGGCCACAGGCAGCTAATCCATAATACATGTACATAATGACATGAATAAATGCATTCATCTGAGCTCCAAAAAAAGCTGTTCAGGAACACAAGGGAAGATTGTCATGTAATTTTCTAAAAAAAGAAAGAAAACTTTTCTAGTATTATTCATGTGATAATAAAAACTACAAAGCACAAGACGTGCCCTGGCTTCTACCTTTGAAATATTCAATAGTATAGTACAGTCTTGACTGCCAACATGTGCTGACACAAATGGCTGTTCATGCAAATAGCATGTCACACCTTTCATGGAAATACTTATGCAAAAGCTTTTGAAAAGATAATTGTTGAACAGACGTAAATCACATGTATGCTACATCAGTTATTGTATTATAACTGCAATCATTTTGCTCAAGGATTATTAAAAACAATATTTGAAAATGTAAAGTATAATGTATCAGGTTCTGAATTTAAATCTTTTAAACTATATTCAAATGCACAAGGTTCACTTCTCAGCAAGACATCAAGAAACTCAGGTGGAAGTCTGATTAAAGAGGCCAAAAAAATCATATAAAGCAAAACTTTACTTGTGGTTCTAATGCTTACAAGACTAGTCAAGTGAGTCTTTCTAAGCTGCTCAGCTTGAGTTTCCTTACTTACGACTTATAATATCCAACATTCTTAAATATATAAATGTATAGTATAACTTTTTCCAGAATCATCTGTGCTGGAACCAAAGACAACAGTTCACATTTGCATTAAGATCTCTTCACTCTGTCAGGATTAGCAGCCATATAACAGAAAATTTGTATCTTGTTACGTTATTCTTACACTGCCAGAGAGGCTCAAAAGGGTTGCAATGGATAAGATTAGGGCAATATATGCAATAGCTGCTGACATCAAACAGTTTGGATGCTCATGTGGTCTAGATCTGGTTAGTTAAAATATGGTCTAGTTTATAAGCAATGGGCTATAAACTAGAAAAAAGAAAAATACAGATCTATCCATATTTATGCAGTAGCACTACATAAAAGCAGAAGAGCAATTGCTGCTTTTCCTCTTGCTGGGGCTAGAAACTAAGAGGCAGTGCAAAGACACCAAAACCTGAAATAAATTTAGGCACAGTTGCAACTGTTGCATTGAAAACTTAGATATTTAGCAAGAAAAGTCTGAAAAGGCAATAGGGGAGAGGGCATTTTGAGATATCAAGGGAATTTCCAAGTAAGACTTCAAGTAAGCATCCAGTCTCCAATAAACTTATTTTATGGGTGCAGTAGCCAACTGAGATCATGAAATATCTGGTTGAGTACCTGCCTCCTGCAGGTTACTTAAGAGAAATTCAAGCATACAAGATATGTACAGTAAACAGCAGCGTAACTCCCTCCATGCAGTAAGTATTAGTGCGGTTGGACAAAAACCTTTAAAATATTAGTTTGTTGTGGTGTTTACTATGGGTTATTTTCAATGACTCAAGCTTACCAAACACATTACAAACAAAACACAGTATTTCCCCTGTACCCGCAGCTTTGTTGAGCTTATAATTTGAGAGAAACAAGGCAAAACAACAACAAGGGTACAATGCAGGCAAAGGAGGATGTGGCAAGTAAAATGGAATAAAATTCTTTGATGGGGGCTTTGGAAAGGAAGTAAAGAATAAAAAAGGCTGATAATGAATTATAGACTTGTGTCATTATGAATAGGGTCTAAAAGTTAATTGACAGATTTATTGGCTCACCTTCAAGGCAAGGTTTCAGAATTTTATACATGTGTCTTTATAAAAAAGAAAACAAACCCCAAACTCAGACATAATGCCAATATAACGTCTCCATTAACTTCATTATATTGGCACATAGATTGTGGCCCATAAATAGATTTTGCAGTTCTCTGCATCTGCAAAAATTGAAGTTAGGCAAGACTTGTTCATCCTTTTACTTTGCACAGAAAAAGGATAGTTTTGAAGACAGACTTGAAATTGATGCCCATGATGAAAAAAAAAGTTTTGCAATCCATTAGATTAGTGCCCTGTTATCTTTTCCTCCCCCACATTTCCCACAGAGGAAGACTGGGTACAGTAAAGCTACTGCACTGCTTCAGTGCTACTTAAACAGTCTTGTATATCATAGTGTTAAGCCCACAAAAATATTTTTCCATTGATCCCAAACAATAATAACTCTCCCTCACGTGTAGTCAAAAGGGTATGCGAGGAAGGGAACTCACCTTGTCCGCCTGCAACCCATTTGATACCAATCCACCACAAGGTGAACATGGTGAAATGGTGATAGACGTGAAGGAAACTAATTTGGTTAAATTTCTTCCTCAGGATGAAGAATACTGTATCCAAATATTCAATTCCTTTAGAGATATAATACCACCATAAAGCAGCAGCTATCTGCAATAAAAAAAAAAGAGACAGCACGGAAGTATTAGTGATTACAAGTTGAATCCATCTACCCTCTGCAAGAGAAGAACCTCTCTTCCTTCCCCAAATCCTGGCAAATGCTGAAGTGGAGCCATCAAATGTCTAATGGTATGAGAATAACAAAAAAACAGTACTCCATTCACCTGTTCTAGACATGGAAGAATTATTCCGAGTCTACTGCTCACCAATGACTACCATAAAAAAAGAGCTAACATAATTAAAAGCTTTGCCACCTCTGAACAGTTTACCAGTTAAACACTGAGGTTGTGTCTTCACTCTCTATCCAAAGCTTTGCAGGAGAAGACTACTGCAGGGCTTCCCATACTAATGAGGCAACACTTCGACATGGTCAGAACAATGAGACAGAAATATGATTAAATGAAGCTGCAAGGGTTGAAATTTTATACAAAATCTTTTGGTACCACAGGCATATGAGTGGGAAGATAGCAAATCACTTTTACAAGATAGGAGTGGTATAGATTTCACACCCCTTAATGGCAATACTTTCCTCAGTTTCTTCTAGCCTGCTCAGTATGCCCCTCTGGAAACCAGTATTCCTCCAGTGGCTTTGTGCCATTCAGGGAACAGAGGAAATGAGACCATGGGAGCAACATAAACTGCAGAGATAAAACCAATCTATCCAACAGGGTAATGCTACACACCCAAAATTATTTTTCTTATCCACCCATTACAGTAGATCTTGCCCAAGATGCAACATGAATATGGCTTCCTGCTGAAACCAGGATATTGTTGTACCAGGTAAAGTCCAGAAGCTCTGCGTAGCAATTTGCTAATACTATGATATGGGGGTATGGGGGTGGTGGGTACATCCTTCCAGATGCCACAGCTTAGCAACAAGTCTAGTTCCTTTCATCATTAAGTCATCAAGCTCATTATGCAAGGGTGGGACCAGAACATATCCCAGATAGTGACTCACATAGAGAATGAGAAAAGAAAAAGAGATGGAAATGGCACCAGCAGCAAGGAGAGCAGGCAATGTCACAACAAACCTATCTGTAAGAAGTTCCCTTGATCTTTCAGGACTCATCTGATGGCAAGTGAGGCTTTCTTACCCTAACATAGTGTGAAATAACTCCACCACCCTCCTGGTCCCGAAGGGGAGAACTAAGAGAGCAGCAGTTCCCCCCTACAAGATACACACATACTGTTAGGCAAGTGAGAGTAAAGGGCATCGGGAGAACAAGTAGCACAGAGCAATGCTGCAGCCCTGCATGGTGTTTTCCTCCACCTCTCCAAACCAGCTGGAAAGGAATGCATCACTCCTCAGAGTAAGCTTGCCACAGCCAATAATTGGACTGGTGAACATTTTAGGAGAGATTACAGCAGAAGCAAAAAAGCAGCATGGGAGCAGAAGAGTGCCGCAGATCTGCACTGCAGACTCTGCAGTTTCCCAAAGGGACTGCACAACTTACTGCTGCCAAACTGCAGACTTCTGTGTATCCGTTACTGAATAGCCTTCTTGCTCTCTGGATGTGATTCTATGTTTTAGGCTACTTTGGGCCTCGGGAAGAGGAGACAGATTTTGCCCATTTTTTTATATAAAGATACTGATGCCTGTAAAAGTCTGAGAAAGGCTTGATGAGAGAAAAGTGACTCCTACAGATCTTGCAGTTCCCACACAGTCAAGCTGCAAGAATCATCAATATATGTTACTCAATACCCAGTACAGTTCTGCCTCTGGGATAGGTAGTGAGGTGTTTAGTCACACCCACATCAAGGCTTTGTCTCACACTCAGGGAAGAGCATGAAAGTCCAGCATCTTTCACAGATCTTTGCTAAAGCTGCATCTCTTAAATAAATTAAGATAAGCATCTTTTAATCTCCTGAGTTAACAATAAATACTTTGGACTGTATCCTTAAAATGACATCTGAGCACTACAATACTCAGGCCTTAGGAGGTCGTTCCTTCCAAGAAATTTTTAAAGATTCAATAGGTTAGTTACAAGCAAACTGCCATAAAAGCTCTTATAAAGTCTAGATGCATTTTATTAAAGAAACAGTGTAACAATAAGCTATATTTGCCAATTTACTGTACAACATAGAGCAAAATATAAGTGGAGAAAAATCCAACATAAAAGCTATGTTGTATGCCCAAGATGCCACAGGTTCACTATATGCTCCTGGACAATTTGACCCACCTCATTCCTCTTTTGAATTCCACATGCCTTTCACAGGAAACAATTGCAGACCACGGATTAAAAACAACTGAACTTTTGATCACAATGCTTCCCATCACTTAAGAAAAAAAGAAGCCTCCGTTTCTTTGCAGGATTATACCTGCTGACTTTGGTTTCTGTAGATTTTTTTGCCTGAAAGGTCTTTCACTGCCTTCCTATCATCAAGTTTTACTATTGTTTATTCTCAAACTGGACAGGTTTTGTGTACTGGTCTGTTTCAGGGCTCCCAGTCACTTATGCAGGCATTCAGATCATTAGTTTACAGATGCAGAAAAAAGTGAAACAGTTGTTAAGTCATTTGCCCAGGGCCATGCATGACAGAAAAAGTAGAACAATACACTGAAATGTAAACTGAGTCAGGAGCAGATGGCTACTATGAAACTACTGCAAAACATCAGAAGTTAGGACCTAACCTGTAGCCTTTCTTTGGACACAGCATGAAAGAAAGATTCAGCTTAAAAGAAAACGTGCATTAAAAAAAGGCATATTCCTGAAATGAATACTACTACTCAAAAGATACATATGAAAATTGTCAGAAAAGGTATCAATCTAAGTCTGTTAAAACACCAGATGGCACAGAAAGATTACATTACAGCCTAGGATTAAGGGGGTCACCAAGAGGTCCAATCCCATGACCTCTGTCTGCTGCAGAGTTTTTGAACAGAGAGCTGTTTAAACATGGGACCCTGTTCCTGCACCATCCTTCCTCATTTCAGGTTGGAGACAGTTAAGCATCAAGGAACTGAAGTGACAGGCACTTCTTAGAAGTTAACAGTAACAGGAAAAATAAAGTGGGTTTAAAAGAGAACTGTTTTCCCTGCTTCAGTTATAGAATTTTGTTTACAGGAACCCAAAGTCTATTTTGCTAAGTTAAGCTCTCTTTTCATAGAGATTTAAAGTAAATTAACATATTTATTTCAGAAAAGGAAACTGCTCAAGCTCTAGACATAAATATAAACAATGCAGATTATAATTACAATACAGAAGACAACCATAGCACAGCTTGATGATGACACACTTAAAACCAGGAACTAATTCACACAACCTCAGATTCCTTATTGTCAGTTCTTCAGAAATGCTAATAAAATAGATTAATCTTGTCCTTGTTTCTCTGCCACACAAATGTAAGCAGAGAGTGGAAATGACTACTCACAGACATTAAAATGCCTGAAGTTAGACAAGTGTTAGAAAATTTTTCATTCCAAATACTGTATCTTCCAAAGGAGTACTATAAAGCATGGATTTAACACTTCAGCCCTTTGCATTTATTATTTTGACTCCTAAGCTATTACCAAAAAAGTTCGTCGAAGATGCAGCTGCAGCTCCTTCAAAATCCCTTCTTAGGGATTTCTTACCCCTTTTCTTTCTTGCTTCCTATAAACATTTTATTTTTTATAAATAAACAATTACAAAGCACACTCCTCTGCTTTAGTCAGTAAGGCAGCTACCCACTACATGCAGATGATAAGTCTTTAAAAAGGAGTTTGTTTATGCAATATTTCTGCAACTGTGGATTCTAATTTACATCCCCTGCAACTATGGTATCTATAATAAGTTCCACGCCTGTTTGCTCCAGTCATCCATAACAGTCAGGGGAGCCTGGATGAGATTAACAGGTACAGGTAGGTTCAAAACAGTAAGTAGGATGACCAACTTCTTCATACTATGTGTAAACTACTTACAGAATTAATTGCCAGTGAAAGACAGAAGCTTAATAAAGCTGAAGAAAATGTATAGATAAATTCATGGAAGAATATCCCCTTAAAAACTAGCAAAATAAAGAGGCTATTTGTGACTTAAGAGATCAGTGAGCTGCAGATCACTAGTGTTGCTAGACTATACAGGGGAAGTCCTACCATGTGCCTTTACACTGTTCTCTTGAAATCACCATTGGTCTACTGTCTTGACACACGATGTGGGCTGGAGAAGAAAGGAAAGATTCTCTGCCACTCAGGATAGCCAGACTTCTTTTAACCATTCACCAACTCCCTGCACTCCCTTGAGAAACAAAGGATGGTTTATTTACCTCTCATTTTGAGGGGGAGCTTTGGTCAAAAGTGGCCACTACACAGCAACATTGCAGTGGCATATTCCCAAAAAGACAAAAACAGAGGTCATATCAGGGCTCTAAAGTTTCCTTAAACCAAAACATGCAATTAGTTTCAAATTTCTCAATACCTGTTCCAGCTTTCAAAGCCCCACAACAAAGCTATTGCTTTCCAGAGCATGTTCCGTAATGCTTTCTGGGCTCAATGATGTTTCCATTTGAGTTAGAACCAGTCTCCTTTATCTGACTAATATAGGAATCATTTACTCATTCTCTTACAAATAAAGTTATTACATTTGTAATTAATTCTACTACTGCAGTGCATCATTCCTCTTCAGAGAAAACCCGGTGCCAATAGACACAAGGTATTCAGTAACAAGCTCTATTGAAAGGAGTGAGAGATGTGATACAAGGTTCATCAATTCTAAACACAAAACTGCAAAAAGAAGCCCACGTTTACTTCCATTTTAAAATTGCTTCTGCAGGTTTTTATTAAGAAAAATGATGGTGAAAGGAATCTTGAGGAGGTTTGTTTGTTGGCTTTTTTTTTTAGAGTTAAAACCCAACAACATACCTTCAAAATGCAGACCATGATACACTGTAAAGCAGGTCAGAAACATTATCCTAGACTCTTTACTTAGACAAAGCACACTTGTGGAATGTGTAGTTTTCTAATTGCAACTTATTTACCTAAATTGAGAATTCATTCAAAAGAATGAGCAAAAAATTATCAAGATAAGGGTCCTTAACTGAAACATACTATACAGTTGCTGCAACAGCTTGACAGAGTTCAATTTTCCTTGCTTCCTCAACTCTCTCTGCTGCAAACTGAACATGTTACAATGAAGACTTTATTTCTAAAGTTTATGCAAATCCACAAGTTTGCAAAAAACCTTAAAATATCAGGAAATCCAAAGAGTGCATGTTGCTAGCGCAACATTTATTTTCTGGATGTATCATATGCAATAAATATGCAAGTCATATTGTCTTTGTTTAATTTTGTAATAATGCTTTCTTTGTCATAATGAACAAAACAGAAGATAATTCTTTTCAGCAAGTCTGACCTCTGTACAGCCTCCCATAAACAAATGCACCTAAAGGTGAGGTTGTGAAGCATACTAGGTATCATTACCTCTTGTTTTAGCTATTATAAAAATTCCTTCAATATATGCTATACCCGTCCTTAATGTCATCCAGCTGAGCACAAGGGCATTCTATTTTTTTATATATTGAAAACCAAACCCTGTCAAGCATTTGTTATACTTTGCTGGATATTGATTTTAAAATAATTAACACAAGTGTAGTTCCAGTGACTGAAATAGTGGATGCACTGCATTGGCAAAGGTAAAAGAGAGGTGAATACCATAACGCCAACAAAAATCTACACACAGTTGTTCTGCAGTATCAGCCATTATTATACATAAGGTATATGACTCAGACCTTCCCTTCTCACTACCATCCTTGCCACATGCACAAGCTTTTCAAAAATACTACTAATCAACAGCCACCTTGTAGACAGACATTTTTCAAAATGTGTTATAAATATTAAATGTATTTAGACTATAACAGACTTTCATTATATTTTCAGGAACATGTTCTAATCTGTAGATGAAACTTGCAAGAACAGCTGGAGACATTCTCAAGTGTCAGCTCTGTCAGAAGATAAGGTTTAATACATGAGCTAATCCACAGCGTTACAGAAATTAACAAGCATCTGCACTTTGATTTTAATTTGAATGCTTTCCAGAAACAACACATTTGAAATCTAAGATTCTGCAACAAAATGTACTGATAATACATTTGCCAGAAGCCAGCAAGCCCTCATCAAGCCAAACATGGGTAAAGGAGACAAAAAGTTGCCTCACCAGTATGAGTGAAGTGCAACCACAGTATATGCTGACAAATCTCAATTGCTTTGATCTATCTGGAACGCTACACCTTTACTGCGGTTACCCTGGTATCATAAACTTCAGGAAGGTCTAGGAACCAAAGTACGCATACAAAGTTTATCTTGGATTGTTCAATCACCACTGAAGCCAAGGATGGTATTGTTAAGACTACCCTTACTTGTAGCAACCAGATGAAAGCTAATGCAAATATACTGCTGCACTTTGATTACACCTGCTCTGAGCAATGTACTCAAACCTTAAGTGGTCTGTGAGAACATAACGGGATACAGTTATCATCCCCTTATACTCCACACTGGTCAAGGCCACACCTTGTATTGTGTCCGGTTCTGGGTCTCTCAGTTTGAAAAAGACGTTGAGATGCTGGAGTGTGTCCAGTGATGAGGATGGTGAAGGGGCTGGAGCACAAGCCCTATGAGGAGCGACTGGGGTTGTTTAGCCTGGAGAAGAGGAGGCTCAGGGCAGACCTTATTGCTCTCTACAACTACCTAAAAGGAGGTTGTAGTCAGGCAGAGGTTGGTCTCTTCTCTCAGGCGACCGGTGACAGAACAAGAGGACATGGTCTCAAGCTTCATCAGGGGAGGCTTGATATTAGGAAAAAATTCTTCACTGAGAGGGTGATTGGCCATTGGAATGCGTTGCCTGGGGAGGTGGTGGAGTCACCGTCCCTGGAGGTGTTTAAGAGAAGATTGGAGGAGGCACTTAGTGCCATGGTCTAGATGACGAGTAGGTGTTCGCGTTGGGTCATAGGCTGGACTCGATCATCTCAAAGGTCCTTTCCAACCTTGTGATACTGTGATATAGTCATGGCTGATAGCAGAACTTTGGAAACACCATTTTCAGACAAGACTTAAACCACTATGTAGTGCTGTATATTACACACATTCATATACAAATACGAAAAAGAAATACTCACCCTAACTTCATAAACATTATCTGAATAATCCACAGTCTGGCAGACATAGCTGTAGCCTCGAGCTCTTGATGACAAAAACAGCTGAAAATATTAAAGTCATACATGAGGGGAAAGTATATAAAACATGTTCATAACAGTGATCAGCAATTTAATTGTTACTTACCTGAATGGAAATATTAGAAATATATTTATCAGTCCTGAGAATACTATGAAGAAAGCCAACATTTAGTTCTATCAATCTGTTGTTACACAGTACCTATTTTTTTCTTGTAAATAAAAAGGAAAGTATTTTAATTTTCCCTGCATGTATCTGCCCAGGCTATTACAGCCCTGTACAAATTAGTAAGAATTACAGTATGGCTTTAATCTATTCAAACATGAGTATTCTGACTGCTCTAGCTTCAGAGACAGAAAATATCCAATTGCTTGGATATGACAGAAACACTATTTCCATGATGGCTTAGAGAGAACTCTCCAAAAGACAGCGATTAGATAATTAGGATCTATTATTCTTAAAACAGTATTATACCAATCAAAATCCAGAAAAAAGGCCTGAACAGCCAATGCTGAGCACCTATAAAACATACCAAGAGAAACTACATGAAGAAAAAAGTTCCCCATTTTGTGTCAACAGAAACGGCCTAAAGCACATGAAGCAATCCTGTAGGTCAACTCCAAATAAGAGCACAATGCGATTAACGTGAACAGAAGATAAATTTGACTTTTCAATGAATTCCCATTGGAAAGAAGTGCACTTGCCCAGAGCTGCACAGGCTCAAGTAATATTTCTAATCTTGACGTTCATAAATGTCATGATCCAAGATTGTTTATAGACAGATAATCCCACCCTGTCAAGGGTTAAAAGACAGCAGTGGGGCAGACATAACCTGTAAATTGTGAGCTGTAAAAGTAAAGAAGCGCGATACAAGAAGATGTCCAAAGTAAACATAGGTAAGCACTGACTATTCTTACTGCTAACCTGACTTCCATCTCCTCTAGACTGAACTCAAGTTTACTTTGGTATCTCAACTTGCACAAAGCACTAGGAATGGAAACAGATTCAGAGACAAGTGTTATGCAGATAAAACCGACATACAAAAGCTTGTGAAACACTGAACTTATTTGCTGCACATGCCTGTTAAGGAGTGAAGTTAAAGAACTGTTCACGGTTCGATTATGTCCTTAGGATCTGTTCTACTTCTGCACCACCCAAGTCCATTTACAAACCGCTGTAACACAATTACTCTCCAGAGTGGTCCCACACAAGGACAAGAACATTTGATAACAGAAAGAACAGGATACTCTTTAGTCCGCACTGTCACAGAAACTAAGCAATCTCTACTGCGACCTACTGGGTAACTTGACCAAGGTTTGTTTGGTATAAGGCAGTAAACTGACTTCACCAGACTGTCTCAAAGTAGAAGGAGAAATTCAAGATTTTGTGGCAAAGTAGGGGCTGCAAGTCTGAGACTTCCACGTGTTCTAAGCAAAATTTGTTCCTAATTTGAATCTGAACTTGAGTCCAATGTATGGGAGTCTTGGGCTAGGCAACCTAGCAGCACTATATGGACTTAAAATTTCAATGTCAGTTATCACAGAAGAACAACGCAGCTTCCCATCAGGATGATTATTTAATTAACATTTAAAGGTATTTAACACTCAAATTCTGTTCTTAGCAACAAGTGGAAACTTTACAGTCATTCACAAAATACAAACTGCGTATCATTTTACTCCTACCAGTTACATTACTCATGTGAATTACAACAGTGGCATACTGGTATTGTAAACCTCACATGGATTGAAGCAGATGTTGCCTGGGCAAAGGGAACAGTTGAAACTGGAATACTTTCCTCCTATCAGTCTCTAGCATCAAGGCACTTGCTGTTAACATTGCATCCATAGCCTTAACATCCACTGAATAACAATCTACCTTTTGAAACAGCAGGAAACTAGAACCTCTACTGTATCTAAAATTATGAGCTTTCAGTGATAAATGGGCATTTGCAGTCCATTCATTTTTATGCAGATTTGGTGATCTGGAAATACCATGCAAACACATCTGTTATTCTATAAGCAACATAATTTTGAAAATTAATTGACTATGAGTCTGATATAATTTCGCTTATGGATAAAACAAAACAATTTAAAAGAATAAGTGAAAAATATAGACATGGCAAAAGCACTGCAAAATTCATTTCAGAGGAGTTTCAGTTTTAATGTGCCAAGATGACCGGATTTCATCCATTTCCACATCTCTTCTTAGGTGTCAGCACTAGATTCTGTTGTATCTGTACTATTTTATTACTTAGTTGAACAATACGACAAAATGGCAGCAAAGGTATGATGGCTGAAATTTTACGGAACATTGTATTAAAAAAAGGTTGAAATCAATTAATGATTTTATTATAGAAGCTCTGGGGGAAGGGTCATCATCAGGTTTGCCATGCTCCCCTGGTAGAAGTACAGAACAGATCTGCCAGGAGAAAAAAAAAAAAAAAAAAAAAAAAAAGAGTTGTGCAATGCTGTAATTTTAATGGCTTTGTTCATTTGCTTACTTCTGGAAACAGATTTTGCAAATTCATGATCCGAGGTATTCTGAGAAGACTCTCAATCTACATGTGCAAAGTCACAGCATAAACTAATCCTTACCATCAGCTATATTCTAGACAGCTATCCTTGAATAATGATTACCAAACTGTTAAGTAATCCCACTTAGCTACTGCTGAAGAGCTGATCCACTGCATTGTTACTAGTCATTTCTTCTGTACAGAAAACCTAACAGAGGAGAAATGCAGCAACACTGAAATTTATTAAAATTAATACACAGAACAATGTAAAACAAATATTAGAAGATTTTATCTTTTTTTTTAAAAAAAAGACTGTTCACTTAATTTTTAATTTTATTCTAAAAGATTCCTTACTGACAAGACACTTTTTCTCACTACAGACAATAGAGAACTGAATTTCTACCAATAAACACATTGCAGGCACCAAAAACCAGCTGAGTTTCTAACTAGATACATTTCTACATTCTTACAGCCTTTAGGATTTTTAAAAAGAAAAAAAAAAAAAAAATCAGTCACAAGTTTAAATATCTATGGATTTTAGTTAATCTGTCCAGTAACTTGGAATAGCAAGTACAGAAACTCCCTCTACAGATTTATTTGGCGCATTTATTCTCAAACAGAATGTACCAAGCTACAGAAATACTCACAAAAGCAAACTCACATTTAAAGGTCGGCATAAAACATTGACCCTCAACAGATATCACAAATATGTAAGATTATGTTCATTTTGCAATCTGTAGACACCCTCAGACTTAAATAGGAATTCCCGCCTGCAAGGGGGCATACACACCTCTTTGAAAATGAAGAAGTTGAGAAGAACCATTCCAAAGTTGTAAACAACCAACAGGAAGCGTAATTGGAAGGGCTCTCTTGTCTTCATCCATTTGGGGCCCAGCCAGACAGTAAGGAGATAAATAGTGCTTATAGTCAGTGTTGGAAATGGAGACTGCATCAAAGGCCAATCATCAACACGTTTGTCTGGGGGAATGAAGCAAAGAAGAGGAGTCAACAAGGCTTGAACAAAATATATTTAATCATCATTTTAAAATTAAACAAATACTATTCTCTCCTGAAATAGCTGCATCAGGTAGCAGAAACACAACACACATTCTTTCTATGAAGGTTGAAGAAAATAGTTTAAAAAACCCCACAACATTATATCACATTACCTCACACAGAGATTCACTATGTCATGAAAGTTCTATTGTCTAGTTCTACAATTCAAAACAATAAAGCAAACAGAATCAAATGAGGCCAAATTCCACCCACTAATTCCCCCCAAACCCAATTTTGGTTATGTTTGGTTATGCAGCAGCAACACAACCAAATACCCAGCGCCAGTGCAAATGAAAGATAAAAAAATGTGACAAAATGCTGATAAAATTAATAGTTTTTATTAAGTTTTAAATCAGGCACTAAAAAGCCTCCAATTAATTTTACACAGGTTGTATGATGTTAACCAAATACCTTGCTATTTGATGTAGGTCAGCCTCACACATTTCAAACATAATACTGATACTGGAAAAAGACTAAATAAAAGAGTTTAAAAGTTAGGTTCTAGTTAGAGTACTCTGTGCTGCCCTATGGGAAACAAAGGTTTTATTTACAGTCTCCCTCACTCACTCACAGGATCAAGAGTTATACATACTCTGGGGCCCAGAATATGCTATATTAAGTTCTGGATCTGTATCAAAAAAAGCTCTCTTAGCCTGATGAACCAGTGACATCTAGGATTAGAAGATGGCTCTGTTACAGAGGAGGGAAGGGAGAAAGAGACTACAGTAACACCTCCTTAGTCAGTGTTTCCTTCCCCCACCACATGAAGGCTAATCTCTAGCTACAGCAAGAAATGAAAGGTAACTGTTCTCTAACTATCAATATTTCGGATGCTGCCCAGCTTCACGATACTAACTGGATTATTTCCAGATGCTTAGGCCAGTCAGAGTTCAGATGGAAATGATGTCACAGGGCTTCTTGGGATGCTCAGACACCTAAAACACCCACCACCTTCAGTCACTTGTGGGCAAACTCACAAGTATTAATGCAGCTGCCCACAGACTTACCTAGTTTCTTTGGGAGACTGTTTTTCTTCATGGTAACCCAAAGACAGTGAAAAAACCCTATTCCATAAACTTATTCTCAATTCCAGGCATAGTGACAGCTAAGTTTGAAAACCCTTCTTATGCACAAAATAAGAAACTCTGATGCAATGAGGAAGGTACAGAACAGCACTGCTAATACTCCTCCACTTCTTTCTTGTTTCCCTGGTTTCCCTTAAGATAATAAATTAGAAGCTCACTTTAAGAACAGATTTTGAGACTGTCAATTTCTAATAAACAACGGATATTGTGATCTATAGAAATACAGTGTGCATGGCACTGACTCTTCTTGCTTCCAGATGATTTAAAAACACCTGATCTGCATGTTACACGACCAGGAGGCTAAAAAGAAGTGGAAACTATGAAAGAGAAACCAGCCTAGCCGCTTCCATTACGGCTGTTAATAACAGAAGAGAGAAGTGATCCTAAAGCATGGAAATCTCCAGCAGGGCTGATGCTTCCAGAATGACAGGAGTCAGCCTTGTAGCCACAGCCACCAACAGAAGCCAAGCGCAGGACAGGGCAAGGAGTACAGGGAGGAGTGACAACAGAATTAGATAGATTGGCTGTAGAAACACAAGCAGTGAAACAGAACTGAAGAACAGTCAATTACCTCTGACTTTTCAGCAAATCCTTGGAAAAGACATGTACTCTCTCTAAAACATGAAAACTATTCTGTTATAGCACTGTACAGTGTCTTGGGATGTAAAGGAACTGCCCCATTTTCCAGACGTTACAGAATGCTACGTATTGACCTATTACACTTCAGTTCCTACTTGCTTTTAGCAATTGTTCTACCAATCTGAAATTAAAAATAAAAGATAACACCATTTAAAAGACAAGAGAAATGGAGAATCTCATCGTTCACCTGATGTGAAGTAATGGTGTCAATTCTTAATTGAGAGACAACTCTGGGAATACCCAATGTGTGACATGCTTTATTCAAATCCACATCTCACTTCAGACATTGTAGTGTGCAAAGAGTTAAGAGTAGGTGAGGCAAGAGACCCAGTTGCTTTCTCAGCCTTCTTGCATTAAGCAATATCAAGAGGCAAGGACATATTAAGAGAATCTGCCTTCTGTTTTCTAACTCAGTGCTTCGTAGTATCCTGAACACTAAAGTGACAACACGAAAAACAAGAAAACAGAAGATGTGATTTTACCCAGCAGCTGAATGTTACGACCCACTGCAGGCCAACCATGACCTCTTCCAGATTTCTTTTTGAGACTGGACACAAAGATTTCTAGAAGGAAGAATGAAGATTCACAAGAGTGAAAGGAAAGGCAAAGGGACTACTTTTACAGAACCCCATCTGCAAGTGGTCTTTGCTTCATGCTTCACCAGCACCGTAAACGATACTTTCACGTACTTTCCACAAATCCTACAAATCAAAGAACTTCACTAGACAAAACAAAGAGATGTATTTAATTAACTCTGACAAAAACATAAGAGCACCTGGGCAGCTGCCACTACGCTTCCACACCTATAGCATGGTTTCAGTCTCTTATTTTGCCTCTGCATAAAGTTTCTGGACAGTGATCCACCACATCTCAGACACAAGTCTTAAAGTATTTGAAAGAAAAGCATAGCTTATGGATACAAACGGCGTAACGCACTGCCCAGGGAACTTATCTGATTGTGATTTGGGGCCTGACCTCTCCTAGGAAAACTAATTACATTTTTGAACACAAAATGCCTAGTACATGAGAACAGCAGAGTAGTCTATTCAGTTCTGGAGTACATCCTGGCCAAAAGAGAAGCATACCAATCAGTCAAAAAGTTTACTCTAATTCCTACCATGCTACCTACACCTTGCATTTATTTTGAAGGTATTTAGGAGACTCTGAATATGACTATTTTTTACTAATACTATAGCATAAGAAAACATGCCACTGTTCATCCCAGAACTTGCTAGACTTAGGAACCTGTTCATCACAAGATCTCGCCTGGATAATGCAAAGTAACTTGTTCATTTTAAATCAGCTCCACGCACCATTCTTGTTGTACAGAAGGTATTGTAAACCAAATTTGATTTCAGTTGACCAGGCAAGCCTGTTAACTGTGCCCTACACAGAAACATAGTTACATGCAGACCATCATTCCAAACTTCTTTTCAGATACCTTCTTTCAAGCCAAGATAAATTCACTCTCAAGTCATCTGCTCAAATGGCAAACCTGCCAAGCTACTACAGCACCATCCTACCCTGTTTCAGCAAAATCAGCATGATTTTGTGTCCTACTTACTAGTTGGTGCCGATGACCACAAATGATTTCTGCAAATTAGAGAACTGTGATAGCTTAAAGGGACATACGAGTGTATTAAATCCTGCAGTAATTTACACACAATAGGTACATTATTACCTGAAAAATTAAATAAGCTCAAAATAAAAAGGCCAACTCTATAAACTAAAAAACCCTTCCAACCGCTTTGAAGCAAAATGACCAATGCCTTTACCTGATTAGAATTGACAGAGACTGACTGAATCTTTCAGGGGATTAATGCATTTGTCTTTCAAATCCTAAGACCTAGATTCTAATTTGATCACAAATAAAATGCCTGTTGTGATGGCACAGCCTGCAGTACAGTGCTTTTTTCATAAGGTGGGAGAAGTTTTACAACAAATATTTAAAGTTGCACTCCACTGTGAATCCAGAGTAGAATAAGACATCTGCTAATGTGTTCCTTATAGAAAATGACTGTAATGTAAGAAAAGAATATGAAATGTTTATATACACAAGGTTTTCCTGTCATCTTCTGTATATAAATTTTAAAGTTTCACATGGCAAAGACAGGACAAGAAACAGAAGAACATATAGATACAAAAATAACTGAAATTGCCCCGAGGAAACTATCCTTGCAGGATTTAATTCTTTATGCAGGGCAATTAAGAATACACACCAAAATGCCTCCAATTTCTTTCTCCAAAACAAGAACAAGAGCAGGACTAGTGAAAAAGACTGAATAGCCTACCTGGTAATGTCCAAAGAGAACATAATTAACCTGTATTGAAATGTGAAAGGCAAACCAAGATAAATTTCAGTAAGTAATGCTGCACTGATGGTGATCTAGAGTAAAAAAAAAAAAAAAAAAAAACCACAAAAAACTTCTGTGACGCTACTGTAAGGATTTTAATATGTAAATGGTTCTGTTAAGTGTGGTTCAGTGTTTTCTTTCCAATGGAGAGGATTTTAGATGGTTGAATTTCATGCATATAGTACTAAGCCTACAATCATTGGGTTTTTTTATTTTTATCAAGGAGTACAAGCTTTAAAAATAAGCAAACCAATGCATAGCAGTCGGGAGAAATACTGAAACAGTACAATCATGACTATCTCTGCTTTTAATATAAATTATAGAGAAAATATTACTCAACTACAGTACATGACTTATCAATTCAGGGAATTTCAACTTAGATTAAAAAAAAAAAATCTTCATTTCTTATTCAAAAGTCTTTATTTTTACTTTAACAACATAAGCGTTCCTTAGTTATAAGGTTGCTACTCACTAATTTATCTGGAGAGCCTTTCAAAGTTATTAATAGCTATTGATACTATTCTCAGCGCAAAGACACTTACAGTGCCAATCCAGCACATCCATCTGTCCAATTACATTTCTAAAGACACTGCAGAAATGATGGTGACTGTTTAAAAGTGGTTCTTAACAGTGAGAGCTTTTTACAGATCATCTCGTTTATTTTAGCAGAAGTCCTTTCAAAATCCAATCTCAACTCTAAGAAAGATTTCCTCAAAGAAGCAAAATTTTAATCCCACAATATAAGGAACCTGTATTACCTAATTGGAGTACCGTTTTATGAACTACACTGTTTTAATTATCTAAGAATTTTACATATCTTGTTAGCTCTATAACAAGGCTTGTCAGTACTAAAATTGAAGGATATTACAAAACGGAAAAACTTGTATCATATGAAAACACGTGAAAAGCATAACTTCACACACCTTAAAACATTTACAAAGCTTTCACGTGAAATTCCTTTGCAGTATTTTAGTGCTCCCCTCTCCCTCTTTTGTTTCTGGTTAGGGATTAATAGTCTGCATTTGCATTAGAAATACTGGCTCAGTCCTGTAAATACTTGCAAGTGAATATAAGGCTCACTGTGTCTATACAACCACTGCAGAGCGGCTCAGTTGAAAGTAAACTTGAATAAGCACCTACATGATTAGACTCTAGGCTTTTAAACTAAACAGAGCAATGCATCAGAATAACTTAAAAATACACTTACTACTACTAGTTTGTAGAGATTCCAAGACAAAAGCTCAATCTTTAACTAACCAAAGCTTCAGAACATACAAATGGATCAGCAGGTGAAGATATACTTAGTTGTGTGCTGTTTCACAGGCTAACTACGCAGGCTGCACAACTTGAGACTGTTAGAGAAGCACCACTACAGAGTCAAAAATAAGAGCACATATATCTTTGGACTGAATACCTACAGAAGTTAAAACTTTCTCTTCACTTATTTATTACAATTCTATTTATTTATTTATTACAATTGCTGTGGCCCAAACCAAATCATTCTTTTAAAAATGTCTCAGTACTTGAATTGACTTGTGTGCTTTGATATTGATTATTCATTGCACATATTGCACTCTAATCCTCAATTATCCCAGTTTATCAAGTTTTAATGACAGAAGACTGAAGCTAGTGCACAAACTAAAATAACATGCCTATTACCTCACTCCTGTTTCAATCAGAAAAAAGTCTGTATCCTCTGAGGAGGGACTGTGCAGACAGGAAAGCAAAAGAATTGGGACACAAGGAATGTCCAATTTATGCTTCTTTCTCACTTTTACCTCAGCTATCATATCTGACAATGTCTGCAGAATTCCGGCACTATGGGTATTTCTAATGAGTATAACAGAGTCAAAACTAATTGAGGAACATTGCAATTTGGTATAATCTACTAAACAAAGCCCATGACCCTTGCCTTAATGCATGCTTTAGCTAAGAGATTTTCCTTAGAAGAATTTCCCATCTTTTCAGAGGCTGAGAACCCAGTAGCTTCCTGTAAAATTTTAACACTGTATAAATTTGCTCCTCAAATCCAAAGGAATTAGGATTAAACTGGTGTTTGTGATACCTTCCTCTGCTAGAATGAAGACCCATCTTTTATAATATTTTTTTCCTCCTCATTTAGGTAGTTATAAGTAGCTATCAAGTCACTCACTAGCTGCTTTTTAAAAACTATTTTACTTACAGTAACACGTTATTTTATGTACCTCAAGATGTATTTTCCAAACCTTTAATCATTTTCATGGCTTTTCTCTAAATACTCTATAAAACATTTAAACAGCCTTTGCACCTGTTTAACAGCAAAAAGTAACTATATCAACCAAATTGCTGCAACTTCCCCCTCACAGATGAATTTTGTATTATCACAATAAGATTATAGCATCAGTGGTGGTTATGACTGACAGGAAAACAAAGACGCGAGTATGTTACTGGTAAAGCCAAGGAGACATGCACACAATGCAATATGGACAAGTGTTCCCAGAACCTGGTACAAAAAAGCACACCACCTAGCATGTTTTAATAATTTTTAAATACTAAACAGTACAGAGAAAACACGATCATTTTTATCTTCAAGAATGAACATAATTATCCGACTTAAGTATTTTGTCTATCCTCAAGCTTTAACTACCCAAGAGCAAACTAATTTGTTTGGGCCAAGAACAAGAGACTTTAAAATTTGTTTTAACAAGCTACAAAACATCAAGTTAAAATGCAAGAATAAAAATATTCAGTCTTAAGCACAATGAACAATGAAACCATATACCTGAAAAAAACCAAAAACAACAAACCCCATAGATTTCAAAAGTTTGCAAACAACGCTGTACAAATCTTCTTGCACTCAGAAATGAGAGACACCTGCCCCCAAATCAAAAGGGCTATGGACAAGGCTAACGGGGACTGCCTAGAACCAGCTGTGGCTTTGTTTTAAATTTCAGGGCCTTGTGGTTGATCGTTAAGTTTTCTTTAAAGCTACATACAGCAACATAAAATCAAAATACCGCACAGCTAAGAAGAACATCTCCTGCAGCGAATGAACACCTGTGTAATATGAATGTGTTTCATGAACTCCCATTAAAGTAACAGGAATGCCTAATCCCAATTTGTTGCTAAAAGATTAACAAGTATTCCTGTTACTCTAACTCATCTTCTGGGGACTCCAATCATTCACTCACTAATACCATATTGTCTTTCTGCCTGTATGCAGTAATTACAAGATATATTTATTTCAAGATAAGGATAATAATGGGATCGCTAGAAAGTTTAAGAGTCGTATCAACTCACCATCAAGACTCAGGATTTTCAAGTCTAAGATATTGTCTTGTTTAAATTTTTATGATTATTTGTGAGGACAGTGCAAACACTCTGCTTCAAAGAATAATAAAAATATAATCCTCATTGAAGCTTACAAGATTTGCAAGGCAGTAAGCCCTTCAGGCACGTAGCATTCTTCTGTTTGTCAAATATTACTTTACCAAACACCACAAAAGCAAGATGCATTCCCAATGCAGTGATGTCTTCATACCTTTTCTTAAATTTACAATTTATGGAGTAAACAGATTAAGGAAACAGATGAAAACACCACCACACCAACCCACAGGATGCAATTTCATTAATTAGTCTCAGAACCCTATGATCCAACCCATGTCTCCATCTTCCTAAGGAAATAAAAGTGCTGCAGAAACCACACTTAAAGAAGCTTTCCTTCTACAGTGTTTTCTTTGTTGAAACTTTTATTCAGACTCTGGTCTTAGACAAAACTGCATTTCTGAGAGCTCAGACTGGAGATGTCATTACATCAAAGGAGTGGAACTGGGTTCTGTGAAAACAGTTGTAGGGGCATCAGTAAGCAGCAATACAAACAGAGGATTTATGCACACTCAGTGTTGTAATAACAGATTAGAATATGGGTCCATCTAATTCAGGGTTTTAATAATGCCGAAGGGGATGATCATGGGACACACCTTCTCCATCAACAGATTTTTTTATTGGATTCCCTCCATTAGATGCTAAACATCCTTGAAAAATCTGAATTACTAATAGCAATTTAATAATAACTCTGAGAGGCCTGATGCACTGTAGAGAGATGTTACTTATTCAGCATACATGGCACAATAAGTTTGGCACTGATATAGGTCTTGCTAATGTGCTTCACAGCGGAAGGATATTGACGCATATTTACAGCAAATGTAAACAATTTAAGGTACTGCTCTTGCAACACAATGAATTTGTATTGCAGATGAACATTTAGAGACTCCTAGATGCAGTGACTGAACATGTATGAAACCCAGCAATGGAAAGTGAAATCTACCCCAAAATAATACCAGAAAGCTATGGGAGAACATTTGCAAGGGGCTGCACACAAATCTCTGAGATGAAATACCTGTTTTTTCCTGTTTGCATGACAGGATGCTGGTCATCAATTTGGCTTTACAGAAGGATGAATAAAGTGGGAATTCTGTTTTGAGTTAAAACTATAAAAAGAGTTACTGAAATGTATTAGCTCTTATCTTCAAAGTTGAGGGGCAGAAGTAAAATTTACAGTTGTGAGGTATATTAGGTCTTCGGTTAGCCTAACACAAGTACACCAGTCAAAGCCTCCAAAGAAAAATAACACCACAAAACATTCAGAACTTATTTCCACAACATACCTTCAACATCAGCAAAAAATGACAAAGCAACAAATAGGAGTGGGGGGAGGAGAAACTAATTTTGAAACGTTGATTTTCAGAACATCAACTTAATGAGAAAATGTTCTTTTACCCAAAGATGACCAGAAGAATGATTAGAGTCTGACTCTTTCACTCACTAAATATAAAGTAACAAAATCATCAGTTTGGCAGTCAGATAACGCAACACTCAAATGACTACTGCAACTAAGTCTCTTCACTTTTACAGTCATGTTACCTTTCATGGTAACATATGGCCCCAAATCTGAGCTTCTCTAATGGCTTCTGCAATAGTTTCGCTCTTGATCACTGACACTGAGATTAGACAGAGTAGAAATTCTGACCTAACTATGAAAGCAATTTGGAGTAATCTATGTGTAAGTATTTCTATTGGGCACATCCATTCCTGGTACAATACTAAATATTAAATGCAAACTCAAAATGTTTATGAAGTCTTTGCCTGGAGCCCAGCTATTCAATTTAGCAGCCGTATTTCCTACTTTTTTCCTTTAACCTCTTAAACCATTTAAAAACTACGTGTTACAATGATGCTCTAGGAACAGAATGACATAAAATCTTGGCTAGAGAGATAAGATTTACTGGCTCAACAGAAAGAGTGAAAGACACAGGCTATGAATTCCTTTCTTCCAGCAACACTCTGTGAGCATTTAGAAAGCACTAAAACAATCTCATATTAGCTCTAACTGGGAGAGGGGAACAAGGAGATGATATCTATAAGCAGATAAAGAAAAGAAAAACAGAAAACCATCATTTGTCAAGCATGCAAACTGAAGCATAACGTATACAAGAGCTGGGAAAAGACACTTTAGAGATACTGCAGAACAAGATAACAGGAATAGGAAAATATGATGGAAACAAAGCAAACAGAGTCCATGATTCTGCTGAAACAGGAGTACATGTAGGGGGATGGATGGAGCAAAGCTAGGGAAGAATTTCATGGCACAAGCAGACACAATGCTACAGAGACAATTAAGGGAGGAGGGGGCAGGAGTTAAGGACTGAACAACCAAAATTATTCAAGTACATAAAGAAAGCGGTTGAGCTGCAGGCACATACATGAGTTAACCTGACACAACCAAGAGCAGTTAATGTCCACAGGCATGCCATTATCTTGCATCAAACGTAAGCCAAATTGAGGTAGCTTATTCCCCTTCACCTTCTACGACAGAAAGGTAAACTAGCTCATGTTTATCTTGAGATCCAAGTACACACAATGGGAGTTAATACAAACCACATGTTGCCCTCAGTTCATCTCTAGGCTTGCCTTGAAGCTATTTATTGCTTTACTGACAATCTGAGGTGCAATACTGAAAATCCTCACAGAACTGACACCTAAGTTTCAGCAGGTCTGAATTTTTGTCTTTAAAATACCACAAGACTTAGAAATCCATATGCTCAGAAGCACTTAAGTCTTGACAAAATCAAGAATGGTTATACATGGTTGCCACATAAACAAGATCCAGAATCTATGTATCCACAAGCTACATACTTCTAAAGGAGATGTCAGTCAGACAGACACAGACCCAAGAATTCCGTATGAAATGCAATGGTAGCTTCAACTTTGTTTTCAAATACAGCCTGAGAAAGCAAAGCCCTGCCATATAACAGTTACTAGTCAGAGCAGTCTTACTTCATGGATCAGATCTGATCTTGAAAGCACACTGTGCCAACTTCCATGCTCCCAACACACTCCACTCACACCAACACTCTTTAAAAGCAAAAGTTCTCATTCTTTTTATGGCAAATAATTTTTCACTAAATAAATCTAATTTAGCTCTAGTTTTTCAGGCTGCTCATGTTTAGCCCTGCTTGCCTTACCTCAAAAAACTCTTCAGTACACATCACAGCCTTCCCTCTCCCTACTCCCATCCAAGTCTTGAATCCTAGCAAATTCTTCCTCCCAAAGTCCTCTCCATGACTGTTTGGAGCCTTTCATCCAAGCGCTCCCCTAATACTTTCCATGTGAATCACGTAACTCCAAAAACCTGTCTGGACTGGTAGAGATAAAACTCAAGTCTTGTCTCATCCACTCCTCATGGATCCCGATCTACAAAACTACAATCTGTGTTTCCTACACGTTCCTCCACTAATTGTCCTCATGCAGCCTTTCACAATCTTTCCTGGTTGCATGGGAATATCTGCCTTGAATACAATCTCTTCTGGTCTTCCACAACCACAACCACGCTACATGCCTCTTCACCCCAAGAACAGGATAAATACAGAATAAGTACCATCATCAAACTCTAGTCAAGTTTCTCCACATAGAGACAGGTACCTATGAACAACCACTACGCTCAATCAATCTATGTAACCAGTGCAGTCCCCAGTATGAATCCATGTGCTCTGTGACACAGATATTTCAACTGCTCAAGAATTCTTCACCTCTCCTTGCAGTACATGGCCTCTGGACCTCATGCCAGTTTGAACCTCACTAATGGCAAGCAGCTTTAGCTGAGAAACACGATCTGTTGAGTGGTCCAGTGTGCTGCAATTTTAAACATTCAGTCTGTAGTAGGTAATACAGTCATGCCACCAGCTTAGTAAAATTCTGTATAAAGTAGTTCCCCAACCATCTTCCATGAAATCTGCTTTAAGAATATTCATAACATCTTGTTTCCTCCAGAAATTAAGACATATTAGCTACACAGCTTTAAAAGGAATTTTCACAAGTTCAGTTATGTTCTTGCCATTTTGTCCAAGGATTTCCATTTGCTTCTGGAATATGCTGATGAGTGTTCAAACAGAAGTTCATATCACATGCTTGCTGATGCTCCTTAAAGGCTTTTCTCTGTTTCACTTCTTTGCTGGAGCTAAGTTGCCGGTGATCCGCCACAGCTCCTCCTGCTTCATTTCAGGGCTGAGAAGTCTTCTACTCACAACTCAGCTCCTCATCCATAGTGTCAGCTTTGCTTCAGGCTACTCCCTCAAGCTTGAGTACTTGAAGCTTGGTGAAGTCCTGCCTGACCACCTAATGGCCTTCTATGATAGAATGACCACATCAGTGGACAAGGGATGAGGTATAGATATCATCTGGACTTCTGTAAGACCTTTGTCACAGTCCCCCACAGTATCCTTCTCTCTAAATTTGAGATATGGATTTGATGGATGGACTGTTCAGTGGATCAGGAACTGATTGGATAGATGCATCCAGAGGGAGACTGGCGACAAGTTATGTTGTTAAGGGGTCCATATTGGGATCAGTACTGTTTAATGTCTTCATCAATGACATAAGACCATGTGATCGAGAGCACCCTCAGCAACTCTGCAGACAACACCAAACTGAGTAGCGCAGTTGTCATGCCTGAGGGACTGGACACTATCCAGAGAGACCTGGACAAGCTCAAGAAATGGGCCCATGTGAACCTCATGAAGTTCAATCAGGCCAAGTGCAAGGTCCTGCAGCTGGGTTGGAGCAACCCCTACTTTCAATACAGGCTGGGACATGAAGGCACTGAGAGCAGCCCTGCAGAGAGGGGACTTGGACAGGAGCCGGCAATGTGCGCTCAGACAGAGCCCAGAAGGCAAACTATATCCTGGATTGCATCAAAAGAAGCATGGCCAGCAGGTCAAGGGGGGTGATTCTACCCCTCTGCTCTGTTTAGACCGACCTGGAGAACTCTGTCCAGCTCTGGGGCCATCAGCACAGGAAGGACATGGACATGTTGGAGCAGGTCCAGAAGAGAGCCACAAAAACAGTCCTAGAGATGTCTCCTCTGCAGGCAGGCTGAGAGATTTCTGGTTGTTCAACCTGGTAATATTCCAGGTCATGTTGGAGGGAGCTCTGAGCAAGCCGATCTAGTTGAAGATGTCCCTGCTTGTTGCAGAGGGGTTGGTCTAGATGACCTTTAAAGGTCCCTTCCAACCATTCTATGATCCAAAATCTCTAAGCAGACATTTCCACTTCAGTACTACACCATTTCCAAAGGTGCTGAGTATCTGTTTTGTTCTGATTATCTCTCTTTGGAGTTCTGCAATCTGATAACATCCCCTGGTGATGAAACGTGGGTGGAACTTCCCTCAAACACCCAGCAATTGGTCTTCAATACCAGCAGCTGTTTTTTCTTCACTAATAAAGTCCCTTCTCTCCACTGACAGGCAGTTAACAGTGATGCTTAATGAAACTAATCGAGTCAACTGGGATTCTCCTATTGCTCAGTTCGGTTGAGAGCAGACTCGCATAATCTGGCCTTTACTTCTCTAATCACTCTTCTTCCAAGAGCTGCTTCTGCCACAGGTTTTTCTTTGTGTTTCTTCTACAAGACAGCCCAAACCAATTACACTAGCTTCTCCAGTTTCTAGTGTGTTTCTTCCTGTCTAATCCTCATGTTTTATACAGTCATGGTCACAGATCAAAAAAAAAAAAATTCTCTTGAGAAGAAAATTGTATCTGCAAGACAAGTATTGTGCCAAATCACCAAATCTGATGCTCAGCTAGCCCTCCAGAAGCTTAGGAACATATTCTGCTTTGTTTCTTTGCAAGAGGCTTCACAAACCTTCATCTCACCCTTCATTCTCTCTCCCCACTGTCATCCTTTGAAGAACTTTCATTGTGATTCTACTTTCCTCTAGCTTCGGCACAAATTATATGATACAACAAGGTACTACTTGCAGTCCGACAGTGCACCCCAATGAACTTCCCTCAAGCACAGGATCCTTTGGCCACACTTGGTTTCTGCATGGAGAAAAGAATGAGGAAAGAAGAAATGCATCTTCTTCCAGCTTTGCAACCTGGACCGAAAAAGAAACTGAACATCCTGAGCATTGCTAACTTAGTCCCAAGATCTTCCTGGCAAAAGTTTTTATGACAATTTGAGATCCTACGGAAGCCACTCCACCTGATCACTTCTCAGGCAAGCAGTTTTAAGTTTCTTATGTTTCCTGTGCTCATTGTCTTACACTTCTGACCCAACTGATGAAAGCTACAATTGATAGTGGTCGTGAACAAGATGTTACTTATAAGACTACCACTAAAGTGAAAGTTTGCATCTTTCTGCTCTCTCCTTTCCTCCTGATGGAAAAAGTCTGTAATCTTATTAACTGCAACAGCTGTAAATAGTTGCTGTTCCAAAGCAGTTCCACGTGGCCTAGGATGCCCCTGCCTTCTTTTAACTTTGAGATCCAAGAACAATCATTCTCACCTAAAGTTGGTAAATTCTCGTGTTCCTTAGCTCAATACATTCAAATTAACTAGTTCCTCTAAAATAAATTTTTCTGATACAGGTTTTCACAAATCAGCTTCTTGAGCCACACTCTCCTATTTCTTCTCCCTATCTGTCAATGATCTCTTCACCCACATTTTAAGATTTCCACATTCTTTTATCCTGGATTGTTTCCCAAGTTATTCATCTTAATAGTTCCCCTGGACCCAGCCTGGAACCTCCCTTTAAGTCACTTGCTCAGTCATCTAATCATACCCTTAATCTTTCCTGACAGATCTAACCCCAACCAGCTACCAGAGCTGAGCCGAGAGAAAGGAGGAAGCTCTGCCCTACCTATTACACCCTTACTGTTCCCATGCCCGTACAAAAATATTAGTACAGAATTCCAACATCATCTTTCCTGATAGTAACTGTTCCACTGACTAACTTTTTTTCTCCTGATGACTGCTAAGACCATGTTTTTGGCTTCCTAAATTCTCTCCTTCAGCCTTTTCAGGTGAATATAAGGCTACAATGGATTTTAGGCTTTCATGAAAAGGGTCTAAAAAGATAGTCAAGGAAGAAGAAGAAAAAAAAAAGGCATTTCAACAGATTTCCAAGGAAAAACATACTAAGCTAAAGCTGAAAATGTATTTGGTAATGTGTACAGGGAAAAAGTCACAGAATACTGTTATTATTCCCAATTGCAAGATTAAAAAAAACCCACAACCAAAACCACACAACAAACCCCCACCCACAAACAAAGTAGCTTTAGATAGCATGCTTAGTGTTAAAAATATTATGGCATCATTTAAAAAAAAAAAAAAAATCCAGTTAGGCTAATCATATACTTGGTCTTTTGAGGTTCTTTTTGGTCTCAGAAAAGGTCAGTTGCTTTTTAAAAAAGCACAAACCAGGGGAGGAAAAAGACCAAATCTTTACAGTATAAAAACAAAGAAGCACAAGACTCAATGGGATCTTCTGGCACAGTTCTACACAAGTTTCATTACAGGAGTCTGGGACAGCATTAGAAAACACCTGCTGGGAGAACAATCCCACTGAATACTAAGAACAGGGCCAAAGACAGACTTGAGTGTCCAATAAAAAAATGGAAGCAAGAACTGGAGAGAATAAGCAAATTTGGCTCTATATGAATGAGAATGTTTTGTGTAGGAGTAGTAGTGGGAATAAAATTTCTTCAGATTTTATTGTGTAATTTTGCTGTGTAGTAGTGTTTCAGTATGATTTATTGTGTAATGCTCTTTCATAGCATCATTTGTTGAGCAACTTCGCTGCGTGGTATATTTTTTATTTAATGATATTGAACATTAGGCAATGGTCTTGCATGCCATAATTTGCATTTTCTGTTGAGCAACATCTCTGCGATAGTTCTTGACACAAAGGTGAATTGCATGAATTCACAGAACAGTGCTGAATTCATGAATTTAATGTACATTCACTCAGAGATGGCAAATGGAGTCTATTATTTTTTTCTGAGAGGAGACAAATGCAGAGAAGCAGCAAACTGAGCAGGTATTTAGGCAAAACTTAGGGTGTTAAGATCTCATCAAATAGCAATGCAGCATTGCCTCATAAATCATGCTTCCTTATTTGGAGCTACTTTGTAACCATTTTGTGTGATATTATGTTTCCTATATCCATATTTGACCATAAAAACCACAGGAGGACCTTGTTTTACATACTACTAGGCATAAGAACAGTAAGATGCTTTTGATGTGACTTAGGCTCTGTCCACAACTATCATTGCAGGGAGTTGCTGAAACCCAGATTCTGAACAAGAGACTGTCCACCCACACAACTGAACTCAGCAACAATTAATTAAAATTTGCAGTAGTATATTCATAAAAGACTTAAGCATAGTTTACATGCCATCATAATGTAATCCTACTACTGCTTAAGATTCTCCAAAGTGACAGCATGAGGAAAGAAAAGTTTGCCCTATATGTAGTATTAATGTTAAGTTACTTATCTTTACATTTGTTACATAAACTTCCCTTTTTATCCCTTTTTTTTTTTTTATCCCCCCAATCATTTTTGCTTATACCAAACATGGTCCGTTTGTTTGAAGGTCAGGAAATGTATCGGAACTTTAAAGATTTTTCCAAATAAATCAAGTAACCCACAAGGACATCAACTTCCTACCCACATCCATTTTTATATCCATCTGAAAATCTACTGATGCTACAACAGCATCTATTTCATGCATTACCTGACAGTCTACAAACAACTGTATGATGCGAGAGGCAGAGAGAAAGAGCAAACACTGGTAGATTCCAATGCAGTGCTATTGCAAGCATTTTTATCTTATCTCATATTCTGGCAGGTTTTAAATCCTGAACTATGCATGCAGGCCTAATTTTTAAAATTCGGCAAAACCCAGAAGATAGCCTGGGAAGGCAAACTGTGGGGAAAAAATGAGGTCCCTCCATCTATAACATGAGATTAATTTATTATCTGACAGATGGCAGAAGGGAGGGGGGCGGAAAAGTAAAGACTGCTGATGCAGGAGTGAGTTACCCATCTCTAACGAAGGAAGGCCCCACGTTCTCACTTAGCGTACTGCCACAAAATACATCCATAGTCACATTCACTCCAGAGTTCACTTCATGTATTTCCAGGTTTAAATCAAAACAGCCTAGACCTCGTTGCTGTGTGGACAACTGGAAAATGAAGAAAACATCCAGGGAAGTGATTCCTCTACCAACTGCCCAAAGCTACTCACAACAGCAGCTATGAAAGCTGCGCCTCTACCCCACTCATTTCATGTGACCAACGAGAGAGCCATTCGCACTGACCAATACTTCCAGAGATACCAGTCACTGTAGCAAGCTACCCTCTCATTTGCTGTCCCGGCACTGAAAGCTGCTTTTGCACATTCCTCCATATTCCAAGGTATTTTCTCTTCCTTCAGCATCTTCCATAGTGCAGTCATGGCGTGCTGATACAAAAATGGAGCATATTGAAAATGGAAAACAGCAGAACTGACCCAAAGGCACTTAATATAAAATGAAAAGCTTCTGCACTGATGGTAATGATCATTTCCTCGTTAAATTTGCTGAACTCCAGGTAATGCTGGAGTTGTTTTGGGGTTGTCCTATGCAGGCATAGGAGTTGGACTCGATGATTCTCGTGGGTCCCTTTCAGCTCAGGTCATTCTGTGATTCTTTAGGTTGGACATTAGGAAAAGGTTCTTCACCCAGCGGGTGGTGGAGCACTGGAACAGCTGCCCAGGGAAGCGGTCACAGCATCAAGCCTGACAATATTCAAGAATCATTTGGACAAAGCCCTCAGACACACGGTGTGAATGCTGGGGTTGTCCTATGCAGGGACAGGAGTTGGACTCGATGATCCTTGTGGGTCTCTTCCAACTCGGGTCACTCCGTGATTCTGTGCTGTCACAGGATTCCCACCTGCCGCAGAAGCCAAAGGCTGCCCAAGCTCCGGCAGGAATTACCGGAGGGCCTCGCTCACCTCTCTGACACCACATTCCCGCACGGCCACCGCGGGGCACACCGCGGGGAGAGGGAACCAGAAGCACGACGGCTCTGGGAAGCGGCTTTAGCTGTCTCCATCCCGCAGGCGCCCGGGGACACCTTGCCAGGAAGGGATGCCCGTTATACGGGATTAAGACAGATAAACAAACGAAGCACCTAAGCGCTCCGAGAAAGGACGAGGCGAGGCGGTGACGAGCTCCCCGTCCTCCCCATCCCCACCCCCGCCCGCCGCAGCCCCCCGGCCCGGTCCCGCCCGCCCCCCGGCGCGCGCCGCGTCTCCCGGGAGACGAAGCCATATTGAGCCGCTCGGTGACAGCGGGCGGGGGACTATGGCGGGGCCGTCCGCGCGCGTTACCTCGGATGCTCCAGGTCCAGCGGTAGAACTCGAGGGTGTCGTTCACCACGCTGGACACCAGGCCCAGGGTGCGGGGGGTCTCGGCGGCGGCGGCGCCCATGGCGAGCAGCAGCAGCAGCGGCGGCGAAGCCGGGCAGACCTGTCTCGGCGCGTGCGTCCGTGCCTCTGCGCCGGGGCTGCTGCTGCTGCTGCCCTTCTGCAGCCGGGGATGTGATTTAAATCTCTATCTCTCCGTATCTCCCCTCCAGGCTCCGCCTCGGTCGCTCCCGTCACCGGCTCCCGTGCCCGGCAGGCAGGGAGGAGGGCGAGGAGGCGGAGGCGGTCAGGATGGGGATGGCGGCGCTGGCCGTGCACCGTGCGCGGTGAGGTCACGTGACTCCGGAGTCGCTGCTGCCCGGCGGCGGGGGGGGCTGCTGCGGGGCGAGGTGCGGTGCGGTAGAGTCACGTGACACCGGCGGCGGGGGCTGCCGCGGGGCGCGCGGTGCGGTCACGTGAAGGCCAGGGGAGCTCCCGCGGGGCGGTGGAGTCACGTGATAGTCGGGGGGCTGCCCGGCGGCGGGCGCTCCCGCGGGCCGCGCGATGCGGTGGGGTCACGTGACACCTGCTGCTGCCCAGCAGCGAAGGTTGCTGCGGGACGCGCGGTGCGGGGAAGCACGTGACACCGGCTGCTGCCCGGCGGCGGAGGCTGCTGTGGGCGCATGGTGCGGTGCTGTCACGTGGCCGCGGCCGGGGGCTCCCCGGTGGCGGGGGCTGCCGCGGCGCGCGCGCAGGCGCAATGCGGGCGCTGCCCGGGCACAGGGGGCATGGCGGGGTGGGTGCGGGGCCGCTCGGAGCTCCACACGCCGCTCCCACGGGATCCTGCTCCTTCCCCAGCGGGCGTCTCGTGGCGGGAGAAGGATGCTTATGTCTTAATTTGTTGTTTGGGTTTTTTTAATTAATTTTAAATATAGAATAATAGGATGGTTTGCGTGAGGAGGGATCTTAAAGCCCACCCAGTTTCAACCCCCCCGCCACCTCCCACCAGCCCAGGCTGCTCAAGGCCCCATCCAGCCTGGCCTGGAACACTTACAGAGAGGGGGCATCCACAGCTTCCCTGGGCAACCTGTGCCAGCGTCTCACCACCATGTCTGATAAATAAATATTGCAGTCAACTTCTATTTCCTTTCTTCCTTTTCTCTCTTTAGCGCTTTGCATTTCTCTTCACGGCTTCTTCCCCTTTCGCTGTCCCCGAGATGAACAGGTGCTCACTTCACCTCAAGCCACTCGTACTAAAGCTGACTGTCTGAGAAGCTTCTGCTAACTCCCTTCCCCTCCCAGCACTGATAAAACCGGCAATCGCTATGGGATCCTGCTGTCTCCCTGTACCACCGGCACTGGTTGGTGGCGTTTCCCTGACCAGCAACTCCCCAGCCTCCTCCAGGTGCCTTTTGCACTCTCCCGTACACCTCCTGGACCACAGCTTTTATGGTCACTTCAGGACTCAGAGAGGGATGATTCACCCGCCTGGACTGTTGCTGAGCGCTGCAGGAGAAGGAGCTTCCATGCAAAGGCTGGCAGGGCGGTGGATGTGGTCCTGGTTCTTCCATTATGCACCCTACATTTCAACCCAAACAAACCCTCTGCCAGTTGTTGATGCACCAGCTGCTTCTCAAACCCTTTGCCTGGTATGGGTACACCAGCTGCTCCCCACACCCTTTGCCTCTTATCTCCTGCCAGCTTGTCTTTCTCCCTCCCTCTCCCACAGTCTGCATAGTGTGGATGACTGCATGACAGCCTCAGGATCGGTTTCCCCACTGAGGGACAGGAAGGGAGCTGCTCCACCTGAGTTGCCAGCTTTCCTCCTGGCAGACCGTAGATCAGCTGGTATCGACCTCTCCCTTCCCCAGTGCACCAGCACCTGTGTCACTTGTCACTTGCTCTTGGTGAGCACAGCTCACACTCCTCCTCCTGGGTGAGTCATCCTCCATTCAGCTCCTGGACCTCCCTGGCACACTGGCCATCATTAGTTAATCCACTGTGAGCAGAGCCACTGCACCTTCCACTTGGAAACCAGTAGGTGTTCAGGAGTAGGGATCACCTACACTGGGAAAAGGAAGAGGAGCTGCGTCAACACCTGGTGACCTGAATGGACAAGGAAGCCCAGTTTATCCCAACGCTGCCTGAAAGTCAGAGCCAAAGCAAGATTGCCGCATGCCGATATATGGACAGCTACTTCTTCTCTCGTATGAGAAGAGTCAATCAAAGATCTGCATTAAGTCCACTGACTTGAATTACATTTTGTTTTGATGGCACTTTTTGATGGCAGGAGGTCTGCTGAGAGCTCTGAAATGGATCTGTCACTGAACACCAACCTGCTTCTCACGTTGGAGGCTGACAGCATAGTGTTAGCTATGGTTCCTGTGCCTCATGCAGCTGAAACCATGCAGCATTGGGCAGTTAGAAACTTGATGTGTGTTTGGCATTGTCTAAAGCACAGATTCAGAACTTTTTTTTTATGTTTATCATTTAAATCAAAAGGAATCCAGAAGGATGTGTCATAATACTCAGACTGGTACATGGCCATTTGCCTTGGCCACAGGTTTGAAATAGAATAGGCTGCTGAATGAATCGCCATGACAAAGGATTACACTCCCTAGCCATCCCTGATGTCAGGCAAGGTGTGGACTACACAGAGTGCCACTAACACAAGGAGTAAAGATCTATAGCCTACCAAAGAATAAAAAGCAGCAAGACATATTAGCAATATTAATACATATCCATAATAAGTGTTATTTATATTATGCCCCAGATATACTTACTTCTTTATTAGAATTACTGTTTATTTATTCCATGGAAGTCTTTGTGCACAATCAATTGGCATAAATAATTATTGTTTATAAAATATTTATACGATCCAGTTTACTGTTTCATCTATTTCAGATTAGATAACTTTTCCTTGATTGCAATTAATTTCTTTATAATGGCAATAAGATTGTACATAGATAATTTCACAGAGCAATTAAGCCTTGAGAAGAGCCACAACAGAGTTACAGAGCTTGGAGAATAGGGAGAAGATGAACAATCTAACTAGAGTTAGATGGTTTTAAAATTAGGTCTGTGTTTAGGGCCTTCCAAACACATCTCTAGTAGTTTCCTACATTTGTGCTGCTTTTAAGAAAGCCGAGATCCATGTTTTCTGCTTAAAGGAAGAAAAGGAGAAAGAAGGAAGAAAAAAAAAAGGAGAAAGAAAGAAGGAGGAAGGCATCCAAAGGAATAGTACTGAAGCAGCCTCCAAGGAAATCTGCAGCATGTCAGTCAGAAAAAGGTTATTTTTTTATATCTTTAATTAATCAGTGCTGTCATCTTCTACTTGGTATTCTACATGCTTCTTAAAGCATGTAGACATCTCAGACAGGCGAATTTCTACTCGGAAAAGGCGAGCCTGTGGCAGCTGACCCCAGAGGAACATTCAAATTCCCAGCCGTGCTCCAGCCATTTGCCCAGCACTCAAGGATGCCTGTGCTGGCAGCAGGCGAGTCTGTAGGCTTCAGGAAAGGTGCAGAAGGTAACAGGAAGTTGTGTGACAGCCTGTCCCAAGGGAGGTCTCCCCTTCCAGTTCCCATTCAAGATACAAACTGTTTATAGTCCTTTTTTAAAAAGGTCTTTAAACGGTCCATTTTTTTTTTTTAAAAAAAGAGATCTCATTTCAGAACTATCTCAAGACATTTTCTGCTTCTTCATCGCACAAATAAATAGCAATAGATATGCTACAAAGTCGAGATGATCAATGCATTTAGCAATGCACGGGAAAGACTATTTAGTCATTAATTGCAGTGAAGCATATTCTACTGTAATGTTTGATGTTTCTGCACTAAATTGAAAGTATTCCCACCTGGGTTTTACTTCAGGTTAGCAATGAGACTGGTGTAAGGGGAAAGTGAAATACAGGTATGCTGGATAGTGTTTGTGAGGTGTAGTAGGAAGAAAGCAGACAGAACTTTGTATGCTGCCACTGGTGATCCCTCCAGAAATCTCACAAGATCAAACCATCAGTAAAAGAACTGTGCTTAGCTACAAAGAGAATCACAACAACCGGTAGCTTTCCTGGTGGGAAACCATAAAAGTGCTTGAATCAATGTATTTGACAGAAGATATAAATGTTACACTATGCAATAAGGGACAACCTATTCACTTACCAGTAAAGAAGACATACAAAGTATTGTATCATTTAAGTATGATAAAGTGTAAATTGTTCAAAAAACTTTGACTTTAGAAATGTGTTTTTGTTACTTTAACTATCAAACTATCATGTTTTTTTCATTTGATTTCATCAGTGTTTTAAGAGGGAAAATGATTAAATAAATTACCACATCAATTTGCAGTGCATGGGATTTTCTCGCACATCCTGTCAAATTACTGAGCTCCTTGCAGTGAAGGTTGCTAGCTGATATGCCTTATAAAGACTGCTAGCTATGCTAAAAAACTTGTCTGATCTTTAAATCAACAAGTACAGGCTTAAGTGCAATAGTACAACTGCTATCTGCTTCAATGTAGACGCTGGTTTAAGGCAGCTTTATAATATACATGCTTAAAAGAGGCTGTTTTAAAACAACCTGTTTTTTTTAAAAAAATAATAGCATTAAAAGCAACAAGGTGTCTTTCAGCACTAATTAATTTTTTTTGTTTATTACATAACATGTTGTTAGCTCCACAGTTTGAGGTGGGGTAACTCAGGCACACAGGGATTAGACAGCTTTTGCACAGGGAGTCTTCTGTAGTATCTGAAACAGTTCCAGCTCTTTTGTCTTCTAGACCATCTGATAGATGGCTTCTGTCCTTTCATACACTCAGCTGCATCAAACCAATGTTTTTCCAAACCGAATATACTGAAATGATGCATCAGAAAGTATCCAGAAATGTTAATCTCAGAGCAGGCTTTGGCCAAAACTTAACTGTTGATTTAAGTTTCCACTAGGTTCCGCCTCACTTGTGTCTGCCAGCACCAGCACTGACTTTGATTTCTGGTCTGTACCAATGTCATGTTTTGAAAATCAGCCATTTTTGCTGTGGCTCTGTCTGAAATATCAGAACTAAAATATGCTTAATATCCTGGCTTAAATGCTTAAGGGCCAGATCCAACAGAGAGAATTCCATGTGAAGTAAATACAACTTTTGTTTCCACAGGACTCTATATACTTATTGACATTTCTTCTCTATCTTTCTAACCCAAAATTTGTTCCTGAGAAGAAGATCAGCTTTCTCCCAGGCTACATCAGATTTTATTCTGAAGAAAATATAATTACAATTTGACTTCATTATGTTTATATGTTTTAAACTGTAGAACTAACCCTGTTTTCTGCAAATCTGGACTGTGATTGGAAGTGTCGGTCTACAGTGCTGGGCTGCATGCAAATTAAATTGCTGCTGTTCTATACTAGTCTGTCGCTTCCCAGCCATGTTTTGAGAGATTAATTTATAATTAATTCCTCTGCAGGAGACTTCACCCTAACTAAGAAGCTAATGTATAAGGGCTGTGTGGTATGCTGAGCAGGTACACGTTAATAGTTTTGCCTGTGTTTCAGCTTCCTTTTAAAAATGAGTGTTTCATGGACACAAGGGTGATAAAAACCTGTATATGTACTATCTCTGCCTTACTGATACTTTTCTTACATGGTTTCTCATACTTTTACAGAGCTAAGGATTTTATCTGCAGCGGTATCTGTCACAGCATCTATCATTTGTGAGGTGTGGCAAGCACACTTTTGCAACGAGGGCTTCATATGTGTACATGCTGGAGAACGGCTATGCCAAACTATCATCTGTTGTTTTGAGGACACTGTGTTGAAATGACAGCAACATGTATAGTCAGATCTGTAGCATCTCACTGAATTCCAAATCCAGCCTTTTCCATAGGTGTGTGTCACTGCTACTGCACCCACTCCATTGGGTGTGTCAACCTCCTGAAGGCGTGTAGCTATTTGTAGGGATGATTTTACACCTTTGTTTCTGCGCTAGTAATGGCCTGAAATATAGGGCACAGTCCCCTACAGAAGCCACTTACAGCAATATAGTTAGGTGGAGAGGTGCAGATTACACAAGCTGTGTGCTATTACACTGTCTTCATCTGTAACTGTGTGAGTATGGGTGGCAACGACAGTGCTGGGCATACCCTTTATCTGTGTGATGTGTGGAGGACAAAATCGTGGTAAAGGAGTTACATAAAAGCCATGTCTGCCTCTGAGCCTCTGAACCTCTGTGACCTGGCGGACGCATGCTCAGCCTTTCACTCTGCCAGGGGATATTCTGTAGATTTCTCAATGGACAGCTTGAATGCCAAGCTTTATTAAAGGCTCACATTGTCCTATCACCAGAAGATCATGTGGAAGTATTTTCCACAGGTTTATGTATTTTATAAGCAGTAGGTTAGCCATATAACACCCTTCTGGGATAAGCGTGTGTTACTAACTTCATTTTATGTATGGTGAAATCAAGCCTAGAAGAAAACAATGCCAGGTCCAACTCTTTGGAATGGAATAGAGCAAAAATGCTGGGATCTCTCTTACGTTAGCTAAGTCTTGCACACTCACTGGGATAAACGTATGGTTCACTGGTCTTTCCATCACCATATTCAGGCATGATCTGTTAAGGCAAAAGCCCCAGGACCCCACTTTGAAAGAACCTGAAGACCCACCAGATAGCTGTACGCAAGACAGACACATATAAGGTAGAACATTTCTTACACTGCATAGTGAAATATCAATTTTATCACAAAACATATAAGGGTTTTCTTCTTGTACATCTTCATGCAGTGGCTGCTCTAAAGCTTTTCAGTTGACAGGGCTCACGAAAATTTTGCAGTAGTTATGTGTGTGTATAACAAAATGGTGGGTTTAGAGAACAAAGCAGGAGCAGAAAAAGATAACAACACAAGAACATTTAGTTGCTGAAATCAGAAAAACATCCATTACCTTGTAAAAGACCTTGAAATTGTCTTTTACAAGCTCCTGTCCACACTTTAGCCCAAGTTGCAATGTAGCCATCTCTCCAGGCTGGAGATAGGCAGGGAAATCTCCAGGGAAGACTGCTGAGCAGATGCTCTACACTTCCTGCCGGGATTTGCACTGTCCATTGCAGCGTTGTGGTGCTGGGCTTGGTGTAAGCCGGTGAGGCAGCCATTCTTAGCACAAGAGGCAATTAGGAAGATTTTACCAGGATTATAAAGGTCTGGTGGGAATTAAGTCACCTGTCCCTAAGGTAAGAGTCACAACTCTACATGGCAGCTAAGTGGACTTCCAGAAAGCAAGGTGACACCTTAAACTATTGTGCTTTTTAAAAGGTATCTATTGCACATGAGTAGGTGCACAAAATGTGTACATTGTATCTGCCATGCACATCTAGCTACAAACCTTTATTTTGTCTCAGGTCTTGTCTCAAAATTTTAGATCTTAACTATGTAATGGAGCAGGATGCTTAAAACCAAAATGTGGGAAACCTGGTACTGGAAGAGGGTCTCTCTGTCAGAGGCAATATTAAAGTATGCTCAATGACAAAAAACAATCATATACTGTAATATCTGCCCCAAAGTCATAGAAACAGAGGCACTCGTGGACACAGAAATATAGTTCTGTATCTGCATTACCTCAAGAATTCATGAAGCAACAGCTGGACCAGATCCTCAGATTGAATAAATGGACAAGACTCTGTGGACTGCTTCTTTTGATGAACCCCAGGATATGGTTGGCTTTCTGGATTCTCAGCACACATTGCTGGCTCCTGTCCAGCATCCTCCCCAAGTCCTTCTTGGCAGGACTGCTCTGAATTCTTTCATCCCCCAGCCTGTATTGATACCAGAGACTGCCCTAACCCAGCTGCAGGACCTTGCACTTGGCCTTGTTGAAGCTCATAAAGTTCATATGGATCCACTTCTTGAGCTTGTTCAGGTCCCTCTGGGTGGCATCCCATCCCTCAGGCATGGTAACCACGCCACTGTTTGGTGTCATCTGCAAACTTGCTGAAGGTCCACTCAATCCTACTAACTGAAATGTTCTCTTCTGTTCTGTTCTGTTCTATTCTATTCGTTTAAGAATAAACTGTCTGTGCCATTCAAGTTGACAACTAATGAAAGGGACTGAAATCTGTATCTCCTGGACCAAGAGTAGATGTACTTATTGTAAGAATGTAGAAGGGTCCAAGCAAAGGTGGGCTGTGTGTGGTAGAAACCAACAGCAGAACAGAAAGTAACAACTGGAGAAGCCAATGTACTGGAGTCTCCAATAGACTTTCTTCGCTGCTAGAAATCTGTGACTTATGTGATCCATCTTTGAAATGAATTTTATGGACACACTTAAATGACAGAACAGTCAGCTTTATTTCAGCACTGAAGAATGCTGTCTGAAACACTAAAAAGGGAATTTTAAAAAGCAAGGAACGTGTTAAGAATGTAGTCTTAGTATAACCATCTGGAGAAGCAAAACAGTTTCTTTGCTATTCTAAGATATTTTTTAGCATGTCAGAGAAAATATGGATGGCTCATTTTACCCGTATTTTCCACAATCCTTTAAAAGGATCAGTTGTTAAAGTGTACTAAAGGAAAAAAAAAAAGTTGCTGTATGCAATATAACAACATATATGAGATACTGGGTAAGGAAAATTAAAAGTAATAACGAACAATTAACTCTGAACACAAAAATGGCTATCATATAGCCAAAGGTTAACAGATGTATATATGGTATATAGTAGTCTTCATTATACCAACAAGCTCTAGAAGGAGTATCTGTAGGTACAGGGCTAGCTCCAAGGGTGTATCTGAACCCCACAGAGGCTACTTAGCTACATAAATGAAATAATAATTCTAAATTTTTTACAGTTTTACATAGTACAACATTGATGCCTAAATGGCAATGCCCCATAGGACAGTATCTTATTATGAGAAGGTCTATATCCTCTCTTTGACTGATGCAGGGGTAAGGGAGATAATTCTGCAAGGTGCAGCTAATTCTGCAAGGTGCAGCTCTATGCATAACCTAGTGCTAACCCAGAACTAGTCAGCAGCTGCAGCACAGAGGACAAGGTGCTCAGACCTGCAAGGTTTTGTTCTGAAGCAGCTGAAACATCCATCTTGGTTGCCGCCATCATCTCTGCTCTCTTTTCAGCCTAGACTGGCTGCCTATCAAATAACCTCCATTTAAAGGCCTATCTTTTATCTCTGCGGTGCACAAGTGTTTCTATTTCTCTTCTATTTTGAATTAAGTACTTATGAGTTGTTACTCATCATTATTTTTTCCTGTCGGAATGTCCCATTGCATCTTTTAACTACCTGTTACACTTTCTCTGCCTTATTGTATACATCAGTTTACTGTGAGTAATCTCTTCTCTATGTAGGTATTCATATGTATTCATTTAGTAAGCTCTTCATTTTTTACTGGATTGGAAAACAGATGAGTCTTTCTGTGACTGTTATTGTTAGTCATGTTATGTCATTCACTAAAGTTTTTGGAAGCTTTCAGTACTTTTTTAGAAATGTGAATGCCAGATATGGCCAATGTCTCAGAAATGGTCTTACTATTTATAGGTGAATGGCTCTTCATATTCTGTTACCCTTTCTGTCCCATCATTTAACTACTTGTTAATCCATATAATTTAAATTAAGTAATCTCTCTTTTTTTTTTTCTTTCCATAAACTCATGCAATTCAGGTGCCTACAGAATGTTTATCTTGTATACTACTACCATTACCTTTATTGGTCAGACTTCTCATCTTCAAATAGCAAACCTATCTGACAAAATCTCTATTTCATAAAACCAGGTTTATGGGCATTAATTGCTTACATATTTTATTTTCTTATTCATGCCATTCTATTTCTATATTTTGAATTGAGTTCTGAATCTATGTCATGTTAATGGGTTACGAGTTTGTGAAGTCATCCAGTTTAACATTTGGACATATTTTCTCTAATGCACTTGAAATTCATGAGTGATTTGAGATTAAAGAAAAATCAACTGCAATCTTGCAGAGAGTTCTTTGATCAACTATTTTTATATTTTAATAGTCTTGGAAAGCAAGTTCTCCATTGCTATGCTTTTTAAAATATTACCATTATAAGTAAAAATCTGTGTCCGGTTAACTATAATATTACTCCCAGTGTTTCAAGTGTGATAGCTTTACTTAGTGACTTGTGAAGTATGGCCAGCTGGGATGCAAATTGTATTCTGTTCCATGTGTATTACATTGGAAATGGCAGAAATAACAGATAGGATTTTGTATGGCAACTTAAAAATGAAACCCATTCCTAGCTATATTTTGTCTTTTTTCACCCAATATGTGCAAAAGTATCCTAGAAGGTGTTACAATGCAACATGTCCTAAGCTATACTTCCAGTATACCATATATTTGCTATCTCACAGTATGTCATATGGAATTCATAATCTGTTAATATTAATAACCCCAAATTTGCTCACATTCATGAATGATACATGTGTGATAATAATCAGAAATATTATGAGTAATAGTAACAGTAGTAACAACACAGTCAGGATATCCCTCACTGTGACCATAGGAGTGTATGCAACACTGCTTTGTCTAGAAAATCAAACTCTAAACAATATAGAGCATAAATAGCAACTTTTATTACCACTTGGGTTCAGATTCCCTATGAATGTATAGAGTTTTTTCTTACATAACGATATTAAACATGGCATTATAGCTTTCAGGGCATCCTGAAATGTGAATATGCTGTATGTTTAGTACATGCATGAATGGAATTTAATCCATGAGCAGAATGCATCCAGTGTATAACAACTATGGATTATAGAAGATTTATATTAATTGCAAATAATAATAGTTTATCTGGAATGCCATAGCAATGAGAAACTCTGGAACTTCTATGCTAGAAATCACTTATACCTACAGCAAAGACACAGTCCTTAGCATAAAAACCTTTCAACGTAGGCTTGGATTAAAATATTTTACAGACAAGTTGGATATTGTCAGTATCAAAACACTCTGACATGCCTGCATGAAAAATGCTTTGGTCATGGAAGGGGGACCTAGGGAAAATGGCATCTGATCCATGTTATCCATAGAGACGGCCAAGAAAATATAATATTCCTATATAAGCATAGTGACCTGTAATACTGATTGACTGATCTTACTGTTGTTTAAATAGGTACCTGAGGTGATTCCACATCCTTCATCTCTTCCTACTCCTCCGTTCCTTTTCCCAAACATGAGCTCAGCTTTGATGTTAAGTTTAAGTAGATTCTCGCTGTGTATTGTATTTCTGTGGTTAGGTCTTGCCATGCATTCAATGAAGAAACCTGAGCTCATGCCTGCAGGTCTTGAGTATCCAGGTGATTCTCCTGTGTTGTGTCTGTACACTAACAGCACAGTGTAACAATAACCTACGTGTGCACTGACAGAGCTGGGTACATGCTTGTGTAATTTGTCTTATGTGGCTATCCAACATGACTTAAAGGATACAGTTGGGTACAATGCACATTATCATCTTACATAGGTGATATTTTAGTCATATTCTTATGAATACATAATACATAGCAGCAGTTGATTGAGCAAAATGGTAAGTCTGTGGTTAATCTCACCTTATTTTGTGTGTCCCTGTATCTTATATGAACTACTCCAGGTTTCATAGCCAATAGGGAGAAACAGACACTTGCGGAGGAAGACACATCCTGCCACCCTTAGATAAATCAAGATGTTGCCTGAGGTCTGCTATCTCTATCAGTAATAGAAAGATCCTGAAATGGTGTCTAAGGTAAGAAACCTAAGCGTTAGAGGGTTAAAGAAAATGAATCCCAGCCTTATATATACTTTAGGTAAACTTCACCCATTCTGAGCCAATATGTATATTATGTACATACTGGCAGAAAGTGCTGTCCTGTTATAAATAATGTGAATACTTTTCAAGTAACTATCTCATTCACCCAAGGATATCCTCTGTCTGCTTTATAAACATTAATTAATGCGGCTTCATAGCAATCTAGTGAGGAAAGAATTGCCCCCAATTTAGAGACGAAGAAATGCAGCCATAGCCTGCTGAAATAGCTTGTCCCAGGTTGTACAGAAAACCACTGGCATAAATGTAAATACCAGAGGATGCCTTACAATCATAGCCCAAAGATAAGGTAATAATAAGGTGTGGCTCCCAAATCAATACAAACAGTGTAATATGGTGCTTCCTTCCGTCCTATTCAAACTAAATAGGTTGAGGTGTGGTGTGCACAGTATAATTCCTAATGTGTTCACATCAGTCAAGCATTAAACTTGGTACAGATGTAGCCAGACTGACTAAGGACAGAAAGTCAGGGCAAGGGTCAAATCCTGTTCCACATACTTGAGACATCTTTGTGTCTGTACAATTAATATTTTTTGATTTTGCAGAATCCAACCTTTCAGCAAAGAAACACAATTTGAGAGCTTCACGTCAGTACTTCCAAAGTTATTTTTGATAAGGATTTGCTGGATATTTTCCCCCACACTGTCCCTTCTCCTTTCCTGGCTTCGTTTCCCCTACTGCGAATTTTGCCCAACACCTCTTATGTGCATGTCTAAACCTACCATTATCAGCATGTCCATCTGCAGAGCTGCAGGACAAATTATGAGGTGAGGTGAGGCGAGGTGACCACCTTGCTTTGCCATATGGAAGAAGCAAACACAGGGGTACTTCAAATGCTTCTGAAGAAGTAGTCTCAAAATATTAATCACATAAATCCCTTCATATTTTTCTTCTCCTCACATTTTCCCTTGTCACTCTTCCATGTACTGGATAACTTCCTGATGTGTTGACATTTGTACAGTGTTTCACTCTCCATTTCCATATGGCCCTCTCCATTTGTTACTCAAGTTCATCTCAGTTGTATCAGTCAACAAAATGCTAAGTCACCTTTCCTACTGCTATTTGGGTCATGGTAGGGTTTGGAATAACTGCTAATGTGAGCAACCAACTGCCAACTCCTTCAGCCACCATCACCTGCTATGACATAACTTTGAACACATGCTCTGTCATCCTTTTCCTGGAGGATATAGGTGAAAGTAAATGAGAGGTTGCACATCAATGGCAAAGAGGAAAGAGAAGCAACCACAATGACCATTGGCCTCAAGGTCAGCCTCTGGAAGTAGGGGCACTGGAAGGTGTTCTGCTGACTGTTACAAAAACCAGACTAAGTAAGGCTGTGCACACATCTTAGAGAATGGTCTATGGCCAGAAAATGGTCCACTGATCCTCTTTACTGTTGTTATGGGCGCATTGCAAAAGAACAAGAAGAGAGTCCTGAATTTCACTGCAATATCCAGCTTTACAGACTGGATTTATTACTGGTTTGCAGCTATGATGTATTGTATTTGTCTTTGTGTAAAGATGAGAGAAAAAGTATTTCTCTTGCACCACATTTTTCCCTATATCTGGTAATCTATGGAGTATGGGAGAAGTTTAAATATAAAACAGGGGACTATTTTAAACTATTGTTGCAATTTGCTTAAATATAAGAGATGTCGCGGTAGTAAGGAAGAGTATCCATCTCTTCTGATATTTTTGTAGCTCCCTCCCAGTAGCACATTGAGACAGATTAACTAACACTGAAAAATTGTCCCAAATGGATGGGCTGTGGAACACAGTACAGTTACAGTCTTTGACTTCTGTAATTTCTTAGCAAGATTTTTCTGATTGAGAGGGAGGAGTAAGGTACATGAAATAGTTTGCTCTTTGGAATTCCCTTCATAGTTCATCTTTTCATGCTTGCCTAAATCTTCCCTTTAGCTGCCAAGTGACACCTCAGAACACTTCATACAAGTGGAATGGCAGATGGTCAATGAGATGCTACTGAATGTATGTTTTCAATGGAAACCTCCATAACTTACACATACTACAGTCCATAACACACAAGTCACAAGGTAATGAAGAACTCTCCTTTGCATTAACAGGTGGAATTACATTTCTCTTTTCCACAGTTTGCCTTTTTTTCAGTCTCCAAAATTAATGCATTCCAAGACCTACTGAATATGAAGAAATAGTGATCCCAATCCTGGTAACAAGATCATGATGCCATGCTATGTTATTTTATTACATAATATAGCAAATTCTGCTTTCATTTTCACAATTGCTAAATGCCTCTATTAGTTAACAAAGAAAAAGAAATTCTTACCATCATTTCTGTTTGTTTGTTTTGGTCCAGAATATGTTGGCTTTAAGACTTCCAGATGCATTCTATTTCAGATAGAAATAAATGCATGCCATGTTGATAATAAATCCTAACCAAGCTTTTGGTTTTGCCTAGATAAAAGGAGTACATTTTTTCCCTCTTCTATTAAAAATATTTTCAGTTATTCTGCACATACTTTTATTTTTGCACACACATTTATTTTTGTTGATATATTGGCTGAGTACCCCAAAATTGGGGTTATGTGCTTGGAAAATGAAGGAGAAACATGTTGTTGCACACAAAACTTTTATTGTAGGTAGAATCTTTTTAGAAGTCTGTAAAACCAGAAGTGTCTGATGCACAACATGAAATCAGTCCATAACAGGAGAGTGGATATGCATACCACACCATACAACACTACATGACCCATAGACACCTTGCATTCCTTCATTCCTAAGACATGTCACCCTGCAATAAGGGATGTGGGAGCAGAAGGCATGCCTCATTTTCCTTGGTTGCGTCCCCGTAGCCTCAGAGGGAGAAGATAGGTTTTCTGTCTTTGTGTGCCAGCTCTGCAGGATGAATGTTTATTGGGATAACATGTGACCACAGCCTGCCATTATCTTCTTAGATAATAAGAAGATAATGTAAGAAGTATGTAAATGTACACTATATAAGCTGCAGCATGGCCAGAACCATATCCAGATGTTTCTCTACACAGTGCATTTTTACTGCACCCTGCACATCCATCCATCGTCCTGCAATCACCAGGCATCATGGTAGGGAAATGTTTAGTGGAGAACTTGGCAGTGTTAAGTTTACGGTTGGACTTGATGATCTTAAAGGTCTTTTCCAACTGAAATGATTCTGTGATTCTGTAATTCTGTAGGAGGAGGTCAATGGGATTCCTTGCAGTAACAGTGAAATTATACACTTTATTATCTTGTCAGTGACTAAAGTCTCTGTTGTCCCAAAAAACAAACATCATGTCTCTTCACAATGTGATAATCTATATCTTTGCCCATACTTCTTATATATACATATATATAAGTTGTATACCACTGGAGAATGATGGAATAGCAGCCTCAGCAATTCCACATGTTCATTTGATGGGCAAAGAATGTACACTTGAGTAATACTGATGACTGTACTGACACTTGGTAAATCCAATTCCCGACATCTAATATTTCAGGAATATTTGAAGAATTGTCCTATAACCCAGAGGTGCCATTTCAATGCCTGACTGTATGGTGCTACTCTTAACATACAAATTAGAAAAGGGGAAAAGAAATTAGATAATTAGAAAAGGAGTGTATTGACTCCACATGTAGCAAGTCATTTAGGAAACAAAAAGTAACTAATCAAATAAATATGACAATGTATTTTATAGTTCTGGAAAATTTATTTGAAAAAAAAATTGGCCCCACAGTCAATGTTGCATTGCTAAAAATGCAGAATAAGGTACATACACAAATAACTAGCCAACAAGAATAAAAAATCTTCATAATTCCATGGTAACTTCATTAGTAAAAAATGAGATCGAAACCTTGTTGAGTAGGAATTTCAAAATGTTCAGTGTTCAGTGGGATCTCTTTTCCCTCTGGTAAAATGGACTCGTGTTTAAATAGATTGCTTTTTCTGATCTAGCTTTCATGCACGACATGCTTTTAATTCCTGTCTTATTTCTTGTTCATACCTCTACTTCGACCAAAGATCCCTCAGCTTGATTGGTATCAGGTGTACAGCATCAACCATTTCTTTGTTTAATATTAATAGGCCCTCTATTCACTTTTTATGGCTTTAAAAATGGCATGGTGATGGGAGAATGTGGTAACTCTCATATAAGTATGGATGACAATCCTGTAGCTCCATTTGCAGATGGAAACTTTGAAACTGTACTTATTTTTAACTGAAGAAGTTTGCCCATTTGAATCATGTAGGAAACAAAACATATCCAATGTAGACGTTTCAGCCATTTTTCTTGTCCCTTGCCTTATTGAGGACAGCAGATTATTGTTGACGTTTCAGTACGACACTGCAGCTTCACAAACATAGTGCGAGGCATTAGCTCCATTATTTATAAACTGCACACCTTGGCTGTATTAAAGATTCGCAGAGAATCAGGTTTTGAAATAAAAATGTGAAAGATCCTACCCATTTCAGACTTCCTTGACTTGCTGGTGGGAAGCTGTGGGTAAACAAATGAAGTGATGTACTGTACCTGGGTTGTAAAGAGCAATATGCAGGATGCCAGAGCCAAATGGTTCTGCTGCTACCACATTTGTTAGTACAGGTCCAGGTTAGCATGGGTGCCTCTCTACAGTGCAACAAAGCAGTGCTCCCTGGGGTCTAGTGAAGCAAAAGTCTCATGAATCTAATTATTTTCTCTGTTCTTAGGTATGTCACTACATTCAGTAGCTTTAAAAACTTGCTTTTGGATTTTGCCCATATACTGTAATTTAATTTCTGGGCTTGGTGTTCCATTTTTACCCAGAACAAATCAATAGCTTGTCAATGTCAGGGCAGAAATCTTAAGAAAGACTCCTATATTCTCTTGGTTTTTATGTTTATGTGCCTGGCTTGGCAGTGAAAGAAACTGACAAAATCTTGATCCTGCTTCCAAGTTACAAAACTACTTATAGAATAGGTTGTCTGGTAGATTTGATGGGTTAAAAAAGTTTTGCATTGAATGGTTACTCCTTCAAACACTCCAAGCACTCCAAGCAAATGTCTTTGTTAGCTTTTCCAGGGCATTCTATAACACATTTTATCAGAAAAGTTGTATTTTATATAAAAAATCAACCTGAAAATCTTTCCGTAGATAGTATTAGGAAGTATTTAATTTGAATTCATCTGATTCTGTGATCTTTAATATGTACTGGCATTCACAAAATCACAGGTTAACACATGATCTCTGTAAATAGACAGGGAAGGATTTTTCTTTGTGGAGAAGCCTTGAAATACACCTTCGTGTTTCAGGCTAGGTACTCTTAAGTTTCCTAAATGAAAATATTTACTCTTCTCTAATGCAATTACTGCGTGTGACCCACAAGCAATCAAAATTAGGAGAACAGCAAGTGGACAGACTGCCAGGCAGTAATCTACAGATCTAAGAGTCCCCACATGCCAGTGACTCATTAGTATCTGCCTGTATGCCTACTCTCACCTTGTGGTAAAAGTGAGTTCACTGAGGGGTGATCTATTAACCACATTCTGCAGAGGTTAAACCAGACAGTAATGCATGGTAACATGGGCAATTAAGGGACAGCTGATACACTGTAAATTCATACCCTATCTTAGCCCGCAGTAGCTGGCTGATATGTTTATCTCTTCCATTTGCTTCCTTGGTATTAATATGAGACCACACATGGTTTCTTCTCAGAAGACATGTGAGATAAAGGCTATGGCAAAACCAGATGTAATGGTATTTGTTGCTCTGCCGGTCATCTGGCCAGCTAGTTGAAAACACTGTTACGATTTTTAGATCTGGGAATTCAGATTCCAATGAAACAGTCAATGTGGAGCATAATTGTTTGATATGTGAGAAAATTTTACTATATCTGTCTAATATTGGGTGAGAACTCAGCAGATTTTTTTAAGGTGCTTAGCAGGTTTTGTGAAGAAATGCAATAAATCAGGCACTCAGGTTCCAGGCATTTCAGGAAGACAGGAGGAAATTTTTTTGACAAAATGAGACTCGATACTTCATAAAGTGCTTACAGAATAAATAAGCTATAAGGGTTTGTTCAACCATGAATGCCTGATTCTTTCACTTTAACATAAAGAACAAAAATCTTTCTCCTTATATACTTTGATTATGTTGGATTTTCACAGTACAATGAATAATTCATAATTTCTGCACTGGTAAATTTTTAAAATTTAACTTCTTTTATCTTAAGTTATCATTTATTTTTGGAAGGAATAACACTGGTGAATAAGAAAGCTTTTATTTTTAATCTGTTTTCTAAGGCATCTTGAAAGCATTAGTTTACATTTTTGTATGAAACAGTTCGTACTGAGGCATGGGACAAGCCAGTATCATTTAGTGGCTAGGTAAGGAGTACCTGTAGACACTCATGATGTAGGCTTTATCTTGGTTCTTTTTACAGAAATGATAGAGATCATTTGTTGAAACCACCTTCAACATCTGTAGGGATGTCTTCCTTTATGCCAGTCATTGATAGGTTAGATTAATTGTTAATTCAAACATATTCCAAACATCTCCTATGCACACTTTTCCTCTGTGCTAGCTCAGTCCTCAATCTTTGCTGCTACCTTGTTCAACACTCAGGCCATCTTCAATGAGTTCAGTGCTTCCTAAACATCTACTGGGATTTCAGGTATTAATGGCTTGAAGTTTCCAATGTAATTCTTCAAACAGTGTTAAGCTTGAATGTTTCCTGACAGTTTTTGCTATTTGGAAGGCAGTCCTTGTAGTGTTTTGTTGGTTGTACAGGATCTTCCTTTTTGACAATCAGGATATTCCTGTTATTTATAATCAAAATCCCTTCTCACCGCTGTGAACAGGCACAAGCTTTCCAAACTACTTTTTGTGCAAGAATCTGCATAAGCATGAACTGGAACATCATCTGGCTTTATCAGTTTAAGGAACCTCTTCACTGGCAATGAAGCTAAGTGACAATGTCCTACTAAGTGATTACTGTAGCTGTGAAACTGAACCAAGTTTTTCTAGTATGAGTGAAAAGGCCAGCATAGGTAGGGTCAAAATGTCAACAACTTTACCTACTTGTGACTGTACTTCAATCTTGAAGGATTTGATATTGGCTGTTTTAAGATCATTCGCTCACTTAAGACAATGATTTTAAGGTCCTCCAAGGTGTCGTAGTATTTGAATCTCAGCTTTCCCAGGGCATACGCTAAAAAAAATGGAAAACTGGAGTGGCGTCTCCCCTAGACAGCATCAGAAATGTGTACTGCCCTTCCTTTATTCTTGTATTTTTCTAACTGAGGACAAGTTTTCATGTGATGCACTCTAATTATGGAATAACTGGCTGTTCTCACATCTTTGCTTTTAAAAAGAAATTTGATTTTGTCTTACTTCTGGGTATGTATTTCATGCACACTGAAAACATTACTACAAGACTACACCAAGTATATCAGCTCTTCCAGTGAGCCTGGAGATGCCATGGCAACTTTAGCTGCCTGAGTAGCACGCTCCACTGTCTCCATTGGCCTTTCCACATGTTCACCTACAAACGGGATGCACAGCAGCAGCACTGGTACCACTTTGTGTCTGCAATCTGGCTATCTCAGTTAACCACAGCATTGATAACAGTAACATCAGCAGTAGCTGCAGCATTACAGTGAATAGATGATACATTGGTTACTGTATAATGCTGCTGCCACAATGCTACTTGTCTCTGCTTACAGGATGTAAGCTAACCAGTGCATGTCTATTCATGCTGCTTCCACATCAAATGGAAAGCAGGGTGGACAAAGCCTTCATATCTCTTTTTATCAGTATTGTGTGTCTGGACGTTCGCTAATTGCTAATTTCAGCTTTCATACCTTTGATTAAATCACCCTTTTTGTTTGTTTCCTTTGTGTTATTAAACTATGGGTTCCTTTTTGAGTAACCTCCTTTCTTGTGAAACCTTGGGAGGAGATGGTGCTGCACTGAGTTAACACAAGTACAGTTTGCTACAAAAACCATGGTTCCTTTCTAACTTTGTGCTGCTTTCATAGCCAATCAATTAGAAAAGTGTGCATCTCGGCATGCAAGATGTGATTCCCAAGAAAGAAACCTGATTTTTCATTATCAATCTTCTTGCAAATCTGTCAGGACAGAATAGAGGAACTGGCTCTGTACAAAAACATGATCATCTCTTAATTTACAGTCAGATTCTTGTGGAGCAAGTAATACTTTCTATAAGGCAGTAGTCTGTACCATGTTATATATTATAGGTATTCCCTTAAAAGGGCTATTAGGTACGAGAAGCAACAGCGACAGCATGGATAACTATGCGGGATAGAGCACGGTTTCTCACCTCACCAGTTCTCAGCAGTGTATGGGAGCTCATGTTGATCTCTGTTGCTGCCCCTGAACTGCTTTTGATAACCAGGTTAGCTCTCCTAAGATGAGCTAAAATTAAGAGCTCTAATGAGGATGTCCCGAGGTGCATCTTTTGGCTCTCATGTTGCTATTTACAGCTGTGATAAAAAACAGTTATGTATTTATTGCTAATAATAAGACCTTAAAATGCAACTCATGTTTGGCAGGCTTAGATCAATTTGTTCTTCTAAATATCTCCTGAGGCTCCATTCCAGGCAATCTCCCTATTAACAGCTTCCATTAGCTTTGCTTCACTGTGTCTCTTGAATCATATTTTCAACTGGAAAAGTCAGGGGGTTTCTTGTGGAAAAAATGTCATCCAGTATCACTGTTTTATCCCTTTTAAATAACTTTGTGCTTGGGACCACACTTTTTCCTTCAGCTTCAATTTTAATTTCCTTCATGCTTTACAGAAACAGCAATCTATTTTTTTATTTCCACCAACGGTAACAATTCCTGATATTTCTAATCTTACCATTTTTTACTGTTTACATGTTCTCACATTATGAAAACAGAAAAGCTCTTAATTTTCATTTAGTGGGAGTTATCTCAAAAATAGCCGAAGAAACATTCAGTTCCCTTAAATGCTTATTCTTCAGTTGACCAAATTTTTTTTTTTTTTCATTAAAAAGATGTAGGAAAATAAGACAATTTAAAATCTATCACATCTTAAAAAATTGTAGAGAACATATTTATTAATATTCTTGATACATTAAAACCACAAACTTCAGAAAGAAGAAAACGAAACAAAACAGTTTCTGCATCCTGTGCATTTTGTGGAGACTCTTGATGGGATTGTATGGCTGTATTGCTGAAACAATCTATGTAACTTAAGCTTAAGCAGGATCCAGAAGCATGTGTTTTTTTGAGACTGCAACAAAGAGTTTGTATCTCAAGTTCTATCTTCCTCTCTGGCAAGGTCTGATTAATTCCTGTTTCCTATACGATTAGAAATAACGGGGTCTACTTTCTCAACAATACTGATGAATATTAATTACAATGTACCTCCAAAGAGTCCCTAAGACATTAACATCAAGATGATGCAACACAAAGCTGACCTATCTATATGGTACTAGAATCTGTTTGTTCTGTGGGTAATTTTAATTATCAGTCCAACTGAATATTATAGTATGATACATTGTTATTTCTTGTGTGGCTTCACAAATAAAATTGGTTGAGTTTTGTCCCCATATAATTTTTTACTAACTGCTTGAATTTTTTAATATTTTTCTGAACTCATTCCAAATTATATATAACTTTGTAATAACATAATAACTTTGTGATAATGCAGTAATTGGGAGCCACTGATGCAGTCTGTCTGGGGCTGTTAAGAAAAAGAAGACTGGAAAGTTTTAACCCAATCTCTCTGCTAATTCTGGCAACAAAGGCATTTGAATTCATGTCCCTGCCATCCTGCCTGAATTGACAGCCTTCTTTGTTAGCAGATCATTGATTTTGTTGCATAGATGTGGTGTGTGCATGCTCACAGTTCATCTACCAAGTCAAAATCTTCTGTTGAAATGAGCAGATGAATACTTATTGTCGACGGTGTCTTCCACTAATGCTAAGTGTGACAAATGTCAAACACTGCATGTTCTTAACATCTGTGTTGTTTTCTCATTATTATTGGCAAAAACAGTGAGAACTTTCAAGATAGAAATGCATTTATCCATTTCTAGGGGTAAGAGATGATTCCTGAGAAAAGAGGTGAATCAGTTTGAGAGACTCCATCCCATTGCCTGAGGATACTTTCCCTGTAGAGGGTGCATCAGAAGGAATGCATATTTGAGCTGCACCATCTTAGCTGGGCATTCCGCTTTCACTGGAATTAAAGAACTACACTGTGATCTTTGCATTATGGAAGTAGTGACCTCAACAAAGGAGGGAGAAACCAGGTTAGAGGTGAAAAGCAAGATTCATCAGTGGTCTGTCAGAGGCCATAATTGCTTAAAGTAGCAATTGCTTTGGGGCGCAGTCACGATATACTTACTTCCTTGTGTAACATCATCTATACTTCCTGTGCAGCATTACTGATTGCCCACTTACTAATTTTTTTTTCAGTGCTTATGGGTGTTTGTTTATTTTTTAATTATTTTGTTTTCTTTTTTGGTTCTATTTTGTATTCTTCCAAGGTTGTTATATGTTACTCACTTCTATTCCAATTCCTCTCGTTCACTTACCAGTTTCACTAATACTGTATTTTAATTTACTTCTTTTGGTCATTTATAAGGATAAAAATGGCTCAGAAGTGCAGTCTCTGTGGCTTTGTTTGGATGCACTGACAATCCAGAGGGTGAAGTATTAACGACTGGCTACTTAAATTTTGAACCCTGTTTCTTCAGGTCTTATGGGGACACTTCAGTACAAACATATTATCTTTTATTAAATAATAACAATAACTGCATTTACATACTTATAATAGTATCTTCCACATAGGGAACTGCAATGATTACAAACCCATTTTTAACATCACTATTCATAGATAAGGAAAAAGTAAAAAAGCAAAGTCCTAAGCCTTAGCTAAATGTCAGTCAGACAGTGGAGGACTCAGAAGGCAAACATAAGTCTTTCCATTAGTAGATTTCCATCAGTTCAGTTTTTACAGAATTGTTGAAAAGGGATGCTGGGAAAAGATGTAGCTGGCAAGTAAGAGGTAGCAGATATGGGGTTGTATTTAATCCTGAGGGGCAGAGGAAGTGTTACCATATATTGGATTTGGTGTCTGAAGGCCTTATCCTGTCAAGGGTTTTTGGACTTTGGTTGTGCCTTCTTTGTGCTGCCCATAGAGTCCTGCTATGTAGTCATCCCCAAAGACCTTCTGTCTCTCCAGGTCTACTCGTTTTCCCAGCAGATGATTTCTGGAAAATCAACTTATCTGTTGTTTTTTTCCTGTTATTAAATATAATAGTTACATGGGATTATAGAAGCTGCATATGAAACCAGTTTGATAAGAAGCAACTTCTTGGTTAAGTAATTAGAAGTCAGTTCATGTTCTTCTGGATAAGAGTATCATTAGATTACCCAAATCTAGATTTTGCCATCACTTTTTTTTAGAACTTAATTCACATTTGTACGCTGTTTACATGTCTGCTGCACCTCTTTTGAAAGGTGTATGTTAAAATGACTGATGCATATTATTGCATTATGGTCACCTACTCTTTGAAATACTCTAGTAGTGGAGAGAACAATGTTAACATGTTGTAATAAATTTAGGCCTGGATCTAGCATTGTGAACACGTGCACCTTTCATTCATGCACACTCATAAATGTACTACTTTGACCTGCACAAGTAAAACTACTTCTACTTGGTTCTTTGCGATAGTCTTTTTCTCCATAACCTAAGAATAGTAAAGTCTCAAGTCAGTCATTTATAAAGACGTCAAGAATGGATGTTAAGCAAACTGAAGTCTTGGAATTCTCAAGCTGGAAGGTATTCACAGATGATTGACAAGCTGAGAGAGTTGAGCTTGTTTAGTCTAGAGAAAAGAAGACTCCAGGGAGACCTTATAGCAGCCTTCCAGTATTTAAAGGGGGCCTACAGGAAAGCTGAGGAGGGGCTTTTTATCAAGGAGTGTAGTGATAGGACAAGGAGTAGCGGTTTTAAACTGAGAGTAGATTTAGATTAGATAATAGGAAGAATTTTTTTACTGTGAAGATGGTGAGGCTCTGGCACAGGTTGCCCAGAGATGCTGTGGATGCCCCATCCCTGGAGGTGTTCAAAGCCAGGCTGGATGGGGCTTTGAGCAACCTGATCCAATGGAAAGTGCCCCTGCCCATGGCAGTGGGGTTGGAACTGGATGATTTTTAAGGTCATTTCCAACCAAACCCATTCTATGATTCTATGATGTCCCTCCGCCCACATCTCTTATTTTCATTAAAAAGTAAAGTGCAGGGCCTTCTAAGGGAGAGGTTAAAATGGATCCAGATATCTTTAGCCAAGCTTAAGCTAGTCACATAGAAACCAAAGGCAGTCTAAGCGCTGTACAGAGGAATGTAATGCACAAAATATCATATGCTGTTTCCCAGGCAGGTTTCAGAGGACCATTCCAGTACAATCGTGTCTTTTCTGAATTCAACCCAGTCCATGTCCAACTCAACCAGAAGGCGGGCAGAAAAGATTGCAGCTTGTAGCTATCTGGCTAATTGCCTTTAACTGACCACTTCTGCAAAAGCTTTAATCTCAGAAATAGTAGCCAGTATTATCTATAGTTTCACAGGTCAAAACTGTTGTGACCCAGCCTAGACAGTTCAGGAGTCTACAGGGTAAGAACCTGGGTCTCCCCATAAAATGTATGGGTTCAGTACACACTAGGATAAATGAAGGCAAAACAACGCCAAAGGATTGATCTAAAAGGAATTTATTTGTACAGGAATTCTTAGGAATAAGATTGGCATTGGCATGCTAGATCTGTGTTAAGGAAAAAGAAAGACAGAAAAGAGAGGAAAGGGGGAGAGAGAGAAAAGTGCAAGCACACCACCTGGACAACGGTCCTCTTCTCCTCCTCCCAGGATGGCAGGCAAGCTACAAATGCCCATCTTACAGAGTATCATTTCTAGTTTTTTAGTGGGCCTACACAGTGCTTCTTCCAGGAAAGTTCTGGAACTGAGCTGGGGGGGCTGGTCCTTCCAGGAGGGCTCTCTGGGTAGCAAGTGCAGCTGGGCTGATTGTGAGAGTGAGATAAAGGGCTGAAGGACACTGCCTCTGCTGCAGTCTTAACAGTGGTTTGAGGCAGCAAAACAAGTGGTATAGGTAGCAAAAAAGAATCAGCCTCTTACAAAAGCTCAGATTTTAAATTTCACTATGGAATGAGTTAGCAGCCAGTGTAACAAGTTTGATAGTTTTTATTGCAGTTAATATATTTTATCAGACATTTTTAGAAATACTCAAGAATGAACTTATATATGATGTACTGCAGTAAACACGGCAACTGTACCATGCTTAGATGCTATAAGATGGATTCTCAAAAGGAAATTTCTGACTGATATATATACAAAATATGTTTTCTTCTGTTTTTGTACATAAACATCCAACAGAACCTATGGAGCCAGCATGACCCGAAGTTGTGAACCTGCACAACAGATTGTTCACATGATTTCTCAACTCTGTTCTCTTCTAGCTATTTCCAGCCCACATGAATCTGTAACTGTGTTTGGCCATTTATGAAGTAAGCTGCTGAACAGCACCAGCTGGATCTGATGAAATCAATATGTAGAGCTGGGTATTATCCTCCTACTGAAGGTACCGCAACTCTCATATCATCACGGATTTCCTGTGTGGCCTCATATATACTTTGCAGTGGCCAGACAATAGAACAAAACACAGGAGAACTCCAGCTGAAAAGTCATCCACAGCGGATTAGTAATTATCCAGTATGCAGGTGAGCAATCACCTGTTGGTTATACTCAGTACCAAAATGTAGAGGCTGACACTATAATAGGTCTACAATTATCACCAGTTTAAGTGAGTATCTATAATAATATACCTTTCCTCAAAGATTGGTGCAGCTATTGGGTGTCAAAGAAATCCTCAAATGAGATGGTTCTTAAGGTGCTGAAATTGATATTGGGATATCTGGGGTTGATCTCTAGATCTGTTTGGGGCATCCTGTACGACTTAAAGTATGCCATTCACTTTCCCATGCCTTAGTTTTCCAATATAAGATGTGAATAATATTTCTCAGTCTTACATAGGTGCTGCAAACAAAATTCTCAGATATTTTCAAGGGATTCTGACAAAATAGTGATACACAGAAAAGCATCTGGAAATGAAAAGGCACTAACAGGGTGAAAATAGGGATTTCATCTGTGCAGAAATTCATCATTGAGATACACTGGCTGTCTTGTTACTTCTAAGGGGAGCAAGTATTAAAAAATCTGAAAAATGAGTGATCAGCTGAATTAAAGCCATTCAATTTTAATTTAAAAACAAAATGCAGATCATCCAGTGAAAAAATATATCCATGAAAGCAGGAAGCTAGTAACAAATTAGGTTGGAGGATACGGCACAGGACAGGAAGAGAAGAAATAGCACTGCTTGTGGAAGGAAGCAGTTTAGAAAGAATTAACTTTATTTAATTGACTGTGAGTTACACATAAGACAGCTGTAAGCATTCCTTCAACAGTCAGCCAGGAGGAAGGAAGATGCCTCCGTGGAGTCTCTCACCTCATCTGCGGACTGGAAGGATGTAGGGTTAGACAGTCTTTCCTGCGCTGGCTGCAAAAGGAAAATGGATCACCAACTTTGATGGCTAATTACCTTTCAGATAGATCAGAGGAGGTAAAATCAAACCTACTCTCCTTTTTTGAATTTTTTTTCTTTGATAGTAGCCCAAATCTTAATGCTAGCACTTATCTCAAATGATAATAATGAACAATCGGCCATTGCACCATCACGAGTGTCCTCATAAAAGAAGTATAATAAACCCTATCTTCTTCACAGCACTCTCTTGTGCAACTGCTAGCTGTTTTCTGGCAAGCAGCACAGGTTTGTATCCAGATTAAGCAACCCTTGTTTGATAGATTTTGAAAATTATTTGAGACCATATTCCTTAAGCAGCAAAGCTGAAACAGAAGAACAAAGAAAGAAAAGCATGAAATGGGAGAACAAGAAACATAGATTTTCTCTATTATGGGTAAGAAGACTAATCAGAAATTATTTCTCTGATTCCCCCAGGAAGCAGATGCTGTGAAGAAACAAATCTGAAGGAAAGAAACTTCGTAAGATGAGCAATAAAGAGTGCTGACTAATTCTTGAAGATCAAGAATCTTTCTCTCCTGAGACTCGTGGATTCATGGAGTTCAAGGTGGAAAGGACCATTGGATTATCCAGCCTGATCTCTTCTTAGCACAGTTTAGAAATTTTCATGTAGTAGCTCTACTGTTGTTCAGAGTAAATGATGCTTAAACATAACTTATTTTACTACAAGCCTTAACTTCCAAAATCAGGAAAATGTATGCATTTCCTTTCCAAGCTCATCACCTCTTTTCTGATTTCTTAGCTCTTGTACATCAACCTTGTGCCTCACTTTTTCTGTCTCAGTCTCTTCCCAAATACAGAACCTGTGTCTCATTCCTTTTTCTCTGTTGCTCCCAGTTTTGATAAATTCATATTCAAATCTGGTATGTCCATTACCTAAGTGATCTAACGATGGGGTTATGTAGGTGCTCTTGGTGTTGTAAGATCGTACTCCACAAAAGACGGCCTTTCCAAAAGATTCCCCTTCAAATACCGGACCTCTGGCTATTCTTCATGTAACTCCCCCATAACCACATATGAGATCCAGCCACTTTTCACAGCATAATCTGTAGCTCTCATTAGCCTCTCACAAAATGATGCAGGTTCAGTAATTTCTCATGTTATGTTTACTAGATTTTCATGTCCATGCAGATGGCGTAACCTTGGGACAGGACCTAGTCAACAGGCCAGTCATTTTCCTGCAGCCTTAACATCACCTTTGTATCAAATTTATTGGCAGTCATTTTATGTTAACCTCCATGTCACCAATACGATACTCTACATACATCACGGTTACAGCCAAAATGTGAGGTATCCTTCTGAAATGAAGAGCTTGAACACTTTTTATTGACACTTCCTTTTTTGGGACCTGCTGATTAGCAAGCTTATAAATCGCTATTTTGTATGTGTGCATGTTACAGACTTGCAGCAAAAAATGGTATAAAAACAAAGGAGCCCAAGTACAATGGTTCTCATTATTTCTGTCATCAAATTTGTCCATCCATATGGGAAAAAAGTTTATTTTCTAAGTCCAATCACAAAGCATGCATCGGATCTGTAAATGAAGAATCACCATGGTATCAGAACCACTGATATAAGTAACTATTGTTCTCTCCTCCTCTTCATTAAAACAAACAAGCAAAATACACGTAAGTCTCAAAGTAATTGCAGTAGCGACAAACAAGTAGTATGTCATGGAAAAGTAACAGCTAGATGGAGTGAGAATACTAGATATCTGGTGATTAGTCTTGCTGCTGAAAATCTTAATAGTTTGTTAATTACTCACTATTTTCAGAACAACTTCTCAATTGTTGTGGTGACTTTGTATCTAGAACATCTGTTTGCTTTTTCTGTAGGTTATAGCAATGCATCGGGAACAGTCCAGATACTCTCAGTAAATGGAGTCCATGAGTTTTCTCCAAAGGAACTTTCCACTGAATCAGGTCTGTTATTAGTTGTAACCAATGAGCAACCATCTCTTTTCTAAAAGAAAAAAGGCAGTTGCTCATTGGTTACAACTAATAATTTTAGATCAATCCTTTGTATCAGAGACATTAAACTTAACATACCAACTCGAGATGATGGGTTAGTGGCTGCCAAATTTTCAACTAGAAGAGGAAGGCCTTTCTCTTATATGAATGCACAGAAAACAGCACAGTGTGGTATAAAGATTTTATCAACATTTGAAAAATCCATCATGACTCACGTGTTCTTTTGCTACACTCAGATATGCAATACCATCATCCAAACTGGTACAAAATGTTTCTCTTGTTCAGTTTGGTTTTGCCATGATTCTACATGAAATCCCAGTTTGTGACATCCTACTGAAATCAAATGACAACCCCTTACAGTATTATTCACTCATCACAACAATCAAACTTTCATCTCCTTTGACGTAATCAAAATTCCTCCTAATAAAATAATCTATGATTTTGTACCTCTAGTGAAGACAGATGCAAAGCAGATTCAAGCAACCTGAGCTGCATCTTTAATTTTTCACTAGATCTGGATTCTAGTGGAACATGAGAACTCCAACAACAAAATTGTCAAACCAACCAAAAATGTGTATGTGCAAAGAGCAGTAACACAACACATGAAAAAAAAAAATCTCATTCAATCTTAGATACCTCAAAGTTAGAATTGCTCTATACTTAGTAGACAAAAAATGAGACCTCCGTCCATGGGATGATCCATTACATTCTAAAACAGGTGTTTGGACTGAATTTTTCTCTGAAATGTCTGTTTTCCTTGACTGTAGAGTGAGCTTGTATCACTAGATTAGACAGGATACTTAAATTCTAAATGAATAAAGATGAGTAAGATAAATTTTAATGATAGGCCACTTTATGTATTATATTATTAAGATATCGTGCATGGTGTATGTGGAAAGCTAACGATTAGTAACTTTTCAAATTAATAAAGCACGTGTATCTGTTTTTTATAGTCTTAACAATCTCGAAAATATTATGAGCAACAGAAGATCCGTACCTGCTATAAACCCCACTAATTAATACATACAGCCATAATGTAATCTGAGAGAGGCTGAACTGTTTTACTCAGTGCATTTGCATTACTATAATCCAGCTCCAGGAAGAAAAGGACAGCTCAGAGAAACTGCTGCTTTTAGCAGCCTTAGGGATACTGCAGCACATATGGGATCAGTTTACTAAGAATCCCTCTCAGAAAAAAAAAAAAAAAAAAAAAAAAAGAGGCAATCTGAAGGAGCTGGTCAGGACACACATTCCCACAGTTTTGTTACAGCTAAACAAAGGTTAAAAAAATGAGTTAAAGCTTAACGAGGAAAATATTTTCGGCTTTATTTTCAGTAAGGTTCATGACCACCCGAGGAACCTGAACATATACAAGTCTATGGGACTTGATGAGATGCATCCCAGAGTCCTAAGGGAATTGGCTGATGTGGTTGCCAAGCCACTCTACATAATATTTGAAAAGTCATGGCAGTCAGTGGAAGTTCCTGGCGACTGGAAGAATGGAAACATTGTGCCCATTTTTAAAAAGGGCAGAAAAGATGATCGTGGGAACCACCGACCTGTCAGCCTCACCTCAGTGCCTGGGAAGATCATGGAACAGATCCTCCTAGAAGGTATGCTAAGGCACACGGAGGACAGGGAGGTGATTCCAGACAGCCAGCATGGCTTCACCAAGGGCAAATCCTGCCTGACCAACCTAGTGGCTTTCTATGATGGATTGACTGTATTAGTGGACACGGGAAAATCAACGGATGTAATGTATCTGGATTTGTGTAAAGCCTCTGACATGATCCTCCACAACTGGGGAGAAATGGATTTGACAGGGGGACTGTTTGCTGGACAAGGAATTGGTTGGATGGTAGCATTCGGAGAGTAGTGGTCAATAGCTTGATGTCCAGATGGAGACCCTCAGGGGTCCGTACTGGGACCACTGCTGTTTAATATTTTCATTGGTGATACCAAGTGCACCCTCAGCAAGTTTGCTGATGACACCAGGCTGGGTGGTGCAGTTGTCACATCAGGAGAGGACAAGCTGGAGAAGCGGGCCTGTGTGAACCTCATGAGGTTCAACAAGGCCCAGTGCAAGGTCCTACACCTGGGTTAGGGCAACTTGTGGTTTCAATACAGGATAGGGGATGATGTGATTGAGAGCAGCCCTATGGAGAAGGACTTTGGGGTGTTGGATGATGAGAAGCTCAACATGAGCCAGCAACATGTGCTTGCAGCCCAAGAGGCCAACTGTGTCTTGGGCTGCACAAAAGAAGCATTCCAGCAGGTAGAGGGAAGTGATTCTGCCCCTCTGTGCTGCTCTTGTGAGACCTCACCTGGGGTACTGTGTCCAATTCTGGAATCCCTAACCTAAGAAGGGTATGGAACTGTTGGAACGGGTCTAGAGGAGAGCTATTAAGATGACTGTGGGCTGCAGCACCTCTGCTATGAGGACAGGCTGAGAGAGCTGGGCTTGTTCAGCCTGGAGGTTTCACGAAGACCTCATAATGGCCTTTCGCTACCTGAAGGGGCTACAGGAAAACTGAGGAGGGACTTTTTGCAAGAGAAAGTAGTGATAGGACAAGGGGGAATGGCTTTAAATTGGAAGGGGAAGATTTAGGTTAAGACATTAGGAAGAAATTCTTCACAATGAGGATGGTGAGGCCCTGGCACAGGTTGCCCAGGGAAGCCGTGGATGCCCCCTCCCTGAGTGTTCAAGGCCAGGCTGGATGGGGCCTTGAGCAGCCTGGGCTGGTGGGAGGTGTCCGTGCCCGTGGCGGGGGGCAGGGAGGGCGTTGGAAGTGGATGATCTTTAAGGTCCCTTCCCACCCAAACCATTCAACGATTCTGTGATGTCGTTTCTGTGCTCTGCACTTTGCAGTCAAGAGCTGAACCTGGGCAGCTCACACTTCCAGTTCCCTCTGTCTTGGAATCGGGAATAACGACTGGAGCCACGCCAGTGTCCTGGGCGGTGAGAACCGTACTTGGCCAACCCAGACTTGCGCTGGGGCGGGAGCCTCCACTCACATCCCGTTAGGGAGGGAGAGGCCCGCGGCGACCCAGCACACCAGGAAACACCCCCACCGCCACCGCTGAGGTGGCACTTTCGCGCCTTCCCGCCACTGCGGCCGCACCGCACGGCGCTGCCTCCCCTGAGCTGTGGGGGCGCAGGGAAACCCAGCGCCGAGGGCGAGTAACAGCCCCTACTCGCACCCCCAGAAGCCCAGGGGAGCCGCGGCTGTTATGGACAGCACCCCTCCTCCAATAGGCAGGCGGGCTCCGCTGTTTTTTCCCCTCCGCCGGCCCAATCAGCGCTCGCTTCCTCCCCCGCCTCGAGAGCCGCTCTGGCCAATGGGAGGCGGGCTCTTTGGGCGTTACTGGTATTCAAACGGAGTGCGGCGCGGGAGTTTTTGTGTGGTTGGAGTTGTGTCCAGGGCCTGAAGGTGAGGTTGGCCTGGCTGGGAGGGAGGGAGGGAGGGAGGGAGGGATATACGGATACACGGGGATGCGCTTCTGGTAGTGCCGCGGCGGTGCCCTTCGCCGCCGGGAGGCCGGGGCTCCCCTGCGGGCAGCGGCGGTGCCGGGTGGGCTCCCGGCCCTAGGGAAGGGCTGCGGCGCTCGGCGGAGGCCCGGCGTGTTTTCCCCCTTCTCCCTCGCCGCCCCTGCTCGCTGCCTGTCTTTTCTGCGGTTGTGGTTTTCAGCCTGAGTTTGATGAGGGATTTCGAGTGTGGCAGTTGTTTATTTATTAGAACTGTAGAATGGTTGGGGTTGGAACGGATCTTAAAGATAACCCAGTTCCAGCCCCCTGTCGTGGGCAGGGACACCTCTCAAGGACCAGGCTGCTCAAGGCCCCATCCAGCCATTTTCTGTAATAATGCAAACGTGTATCTGGTGAGCAGTATTAAGTAATTAACTGAATATATGGACAGAATAATGCAAATACTGTAGAAGAAGGTGGCTACAGTACTTGCTCTTAGTCCAAAAGTGATCTCTGAGCTGTTCTTTTATTTTGTCTTTTACAACTAGCTGAGAATAGTTCTGTTGATTTAGTGAAAACTGTTTTGGGAATGTCATGCAGATTAGGCAAACTTACAAGCTATACTTAGTATTCATTTACTTTTTGATGACTAATCATTCAGTTTTTGATACACAGGAACTTTTTCAGGATGGAGAGCTACATTTCTTGCTTTCACTGGATCCTTGGGATCATCTGAGTTACCCTGACTGTAATTCATGTTCTCTTTTTGACAAGGCTTATCCACTCTTAAGGAGAGGCTTTCTTCTCTCTACCCATAGAATACTGACTAGTTAAACAGCACAACAGAAATGTAAGTTTGATACGTATTGATGAGAGTTAACATCAAATTTATGCAGAAAATTATTTTTTTATCTACTACATTTGACAAGCTATCACTGCCAAAAGAATAATAAGCCTTTTACATTGAGAGAAATATAAATACTGTACTTAAAAAATGAAATCTATCTGCAAATTGTTGATAATCACAGTTGTAATGAGAGATCATGGAATTACTAATCATGAGGTATGTTTCTTTTCATCTTGATGCTTCAAGTTCTGAAGAAGCTGACTTTATCCGTACTTTGACGGAATGGGTACAGTTCTAAGACAGATCTTTAAGGATGTTCTCCCGTATAAAGAGGAGATTTGGAGTATCAGAATTCCTGTAGCCCTTCTGTTGTATTTATGAAAGGCAAAACTGCAATATATACCAAAATCTTCCTTATGAAGAGACAAATGGATTTTTTTTCCCCCTTTAAGTATCACCTGGAGAACAGCACGTGAACAGCCTTTGCTACAGTTATGCAGTTAGTCTTTGCATCAGCTATGTAATTTTTAGCAACATTATCTTAAAGATGGGACAGTTTAGAGCCAGTTTCAGAACAAGATAAGTTGAGGATTTGAAATGAGTTCTTTAAAAAAACCCAACTCTTTAAACCTCTAAATTCATATCCTTTTAGAAACTTAAAATATGTCTGTTATCTTTGGCAATATTCCTTTGAACAAAGGAGCATGTGAATTCTCTTCCACTTACTAGAAACTTAGTAAAACTAATTGTTATAGCCTGGGGCAACATTGTGTGCTAAACTTTTAGACAGAATGAAAGGATGGTAAAAGGATCATAGCTCATGTTGGCTTTTTAGTTACGTACCTGCAGCACACTTGTGGTTTTAGCTCTTTACTCTTTTTGAGGAATTGCTTATGGCAGTTCCTGTGGAGGAACAGAGACTGTGAAGAGGAAGAACAGACGCATTTCCTGGGAGATAAAGCCTGTGAGGACCTCTTTCTGTGAGGCATTTTGTCCTGGAGCTGTTAAATTCAAGTCTCTGGCTTCTCTTGTGATCTGAACGTTGGCTACTTGCTGTATATTGGGCAGGTGCCCAATTGTTAAAGCAGTAAGGGAATCTCCTGGTGGAAGGGAATCATCAGAATGAGATAAGCTTGCACTAGACAGAGGATATAGAAGTTAATTTGCCTTTGGTGTGCAGATTTGGCTATGTAATGTAGGAAGTAACTACATCCCTGTAGTAGATTTGCCAAATGTGCATATACAGTAAGGAATATTAAAATATGTGTTAATGGATTTTTGAATATTAATAGATTATTGTAATGGGAAAGGCATGCGAGTTGAAGATGCCTGAAATGTGAAAGTATCAAATAAGAAAAATGCCATTTTTCTCACAGGCTCTTGCCTGTGCTACGTCTGTTGAAACTGCTGAGTGTGTTTGTGTGTTATTTCACTAGCTCTGCTTGTAAAAAACCTCCAAACTGCCCTAACAGACACTTTAATGTAACAGTGATTTTCAGCATTTATTGATTGGTGGAGCTCTTTGGTCTTATAATGAAATGTTGGACATATATAATTTCAGCATAGTTCAATTTGTGTCTTTGCTAGTCTGTGTTGATCTGAAAGTTAGATCCTTATAGTCAATAGATCCTTCTTGAGTACCATTGCTATGATATATTAATTGAGGGTGAGTAAACTAACACTTATTTATTTTGACATGTTAACAACTGCAAACCTAGATTTAAATTACCAGCCAAATAAATGATTGCAACCACTTATATATGGCATTTAATAGTTAAGCTTCTGTTCTAAAAGACATAATATTTTAACTTTTCCAAAATATTAACTTCAGTGACATTAATTTTGACCTTAAATTTGATTTTATGTTTTTCCCTGCATTCATTCTTGTTTTGAATGCACTCTTAACACACCTGCATGCGTTCTGCCCTGTTCTGTACTTTGGTAGGAACTTGTAAGCCCTTACCTAGTTATCTTGTTGTTTAGAAATAATCCTTTCTTTGCTGGACTTGTCACCCATAATATCTTTTCACGCTTCTACGTGGCAATTAAACTTGCAAGATTGTGACTTTTTTTCCTTGTGGTGAGAAGGTGCTTGGGTCCTCTTACTGTCACAAACTGTGCAAAGTAATGTGTAGATACATGGCATGTTTTTAACATGTGGTTTTGTTACTGTTATAATTTATTTCTCCTGGACTCTCATCAGGCAGAGATGCATTTTTTGTCCCTGTCTCATCAGAGCGTTACTTCTGTGAAGGTTTACCCAGAATTATTCATAGTTTGGTTTAATTTATATGTAAAAGCACTGGTAGTTTTCGACTGTTTCACTGTCTGCACCAGTAACTGTGAGAACAGATCTTTGGAGTTAGATATCTATGTACGGCTTTGCTAACTTCCAGTCAATTTTGTTCATAATTCTCCAACACAATGTTAGTTGTGATTATAGAATGGTTTGGGTTGAAAGGGATCAAAGGATCGCCCGATTTTAACCCCTTTGCCGTGGGCAGGGATAACTTCCACTAGATCAGGTTGCTCAAAGCCCTATCCAACCTGACCTTGAACAATTCCAGGAATGGGGCATCTGCAGCTTCTCTGGATAACCTGTTCTAGTGTTTCACATGTGAACTTTGATCTCCTGGCTAGCCTTCCCCTCTACCATCAGTTTTCAGTTTCAGTGTTGGATTGTGTTCCTTAATAAAGCAGATATTCCAGCCAGGAATTAATACAAATTTGAATATTATTTATTACAAGCAATGTAGTACAGTAATTTGTTAAACATCCCTTACTGGTTCACCTGTATTAAGTGGTTTGTCTTGATTTGTGTAATCTCTTAGAATGAATCTTTTTGGATAGCCATCTAGCTGGTAAAAGTTTGCAACAATGAAAGTTAATAGGAACTCCGAGAGGGAACTATTTCCAAGTGTTTGATTTAGACTCTCAATGGTATTGATAAGTGCACGACAGTAAGTGCTCTTTTAGAGAAGGATAATGTTAAAATTGAGGCATAAGAAGAATAAGCTGATATTTTCCAGAGTACATTTCAGTGTCCAACTATGTTAAATAAAAAATAACATTCCCATTACAGAAAGGAAGTAGTGCTAAAAGATGGGCTATAAGTACCTCTTACATCTTGAAACTTATTTGTACTGTAAGTTATATCTGTGATGGAAAAAATATTGCTAGAACTTCAAATTTATAGTATCAGGTTTTATTTCTGTATGTAAAATATTTACACTTAAAGGAAGTGTGTGTGTGTGTGTGTGTGTGTGACACCTATAAGGTAGTCTAGCCCAGCCTTACAGGTGTCATCAAATGGAAGTCTCTCCTTCCTGCCTTTCTTTTGTCTGTATGGTGGCACAGTTGGGAGAGCAGGAAAAACATCAAACAAGAAGATGAAAGCTCTCCCTGTTTATGTAGTTTTCTGTTAGGATTTGTCCCTAAGCCAGGTCACTATGAAGTCTAACAAACACTTGCTCGAATGCTGTTTATTCAAGAGAAGTGGCAGGTGTGTATGACGAGGAGGAGGACTTGTGCCTTAGTCATCCCAGTCTATGTATTCAAGCTGCAAGTTAATCCAATAGACTCATTGGTATTCGGGCAACATATTCCACCCTCCTTTTATTCAAACTTCATGTGTACCTTATTGGAAAGAGCTGCTATGAAGCATGGACTGGTATTTGGGCAGATCAGTTCAGTATTGATTCTTTATGCTCGTCAGTGTTAGCTTCTGCTAAGAAGTTTACTTGTGTAACTACATTGAGAAAGGCTTATTAGAGTATTTATGTTACATAATGTGGTTGAGTCTCGGTTAATCTACAAAATATGAGAGGCTTTTCCATGGTAATTCCAATTAAGGTGAGCTGCAACAGGGTTCTTCAGTAACTTCACTGTTTTTTTTTTTTTTTTTTTTTAACCTTGTGTTTGCAGATGGAGGAGGAGGAGCTAAGTGAAAGAGGATTGCCGCAAATTGCCTCAATCATGAACAGAGTTAGAGACTTGAAAAACAAATACAGAAATGAAGACAATATCACAGATGAATTTAACTGTACTAAAATCTCAGCTGATACAACAGGTATGTTACTCTGTTACTTATGCAACTGATCTTAATCTAGACTAAGAGTGAAAGAGCCAGAGCCATGAACTGAAAGTATTATGTTAATGACCACATTTGGTTTCTTTAACTGTTTTGCTGTAATATTGTGTTTAAAAAAAACACTAATCATCTTGTATAAAAACTTATGAAATTTTTTTTTCTGTTCATGTTTGCTGCAGTTATAATCAATATCTTTTTTTTATTTTTCTGACAGATAACTCTGGAACTGTTAATCAAATAATGATGACAACAAATAATCCAGAAGATTGGCTGTGTTTTTTGCTTAGGCTAGAGAAAAGGGGCGTTCCTCAGACGGATGTTAGTTTACTGAATAGACTCATTGGTCGCTACAGTCAAGCGGTGACTGCATTACCTGCAGAAAAGCATAGTCAAGATGAGAGCTATGCTCGCATCCTTGTGAGATTTGCCGAGTTGAAAGCGTAAGTATAAAGTTTTGCTTTTCTACATAAGAACTTATTCAAATTCTGAATGTATGACGATAAAAATAGTTTGTTAGTGGTTTCTGCAACAAATTATCGCTTTGAATGGGGATGTTACTGTATCAACTCTTCGAACTTCTGAGCAGCTTATGCTAGTCAGCATATCTGTTGTCTTCACAGTACTTATATATTGTATATGCTAATAAACATGATTGTTCAGAGCTGTTTGATTAAGAGATGTTACCACCACTTTTTTGAGTTCTATGTGTAAGGTACATGTGGAAAAAGCGTTAATAACCCTATTTGTTTTTTCTCTTCAGCTTTGTATTTCTGCTTTAAAAGAAGCTATGTGGGTGAAACTAATAACTTTGGACAACTATAATCTGTGTATTAAACTATGTATTTTGTAAGTTAGGATTAATTTCGCTATGGACTTCTATAACTGATTTGGCTGTGAGGTAGAGAGATTATCTAATCCATCTAGTCAAACTGTAGTGGTCTATCCTTGTCTACTCTGCTTTCTCCCTTACTATGAAAGATGCATCTCGGCTACATTAAATAGCTGCCTTAGGGTGGGATGATTTTCTCAGAACATAGTTCCATTCTTTCATACTTAAGAAATTAGTTTTGATTGCAACTGTTCATTTCTTTGTTCAATCCAAATCTGAACAGTGTTGTTCAGATGTTTTCAGACGAAATTTGGGACAAAGTTATAATTTGATTTTTTTGTTGTTGTTTATAAGGAGTTCTTCAGTCATTTGGATTACTATGACGGAATATTTTTTTGAAGACTCGTTTTAACATTGTACCAATCTTTAACAATTAGAGTTGAAGAGATGGTCTCTCAGTGAATGCAGCTAGTCTTTTTCTGTTGCTTCTATGTTCTCCCATTTTAGGTTTTGGTAGGTAGCTTGATCTTGCAGTGTGATATGATCTACTTCTTTGTATAGTCATTTGCATGAATCTTGCTGCATCAGTGTGTACTTTCATTGTGTGCTTTTAGTAATCTGTTGAATCTACTGTTGACACACAAACACTTTACCTCTTCAAGATACTAAGGATTCACAGCAGGTGAATTGTTTAAGTGGAGTAAAGCATATCTTTGAGGAAGTTCTTCTGTCTTTAAAGGTACTGAGAGATGGCATTGTTAGTTGCATTGTTAGAGGTTAGTTGCTTTCTCTTAGAACAGGAACTGTGTACTGTAGGCTTTCAGCTCATACTTTCCAGAATTTCTTTTCCAGAATGGTGACTGGATGCTATTATCAAATCACATCCGTTATCTCATTATGTACAGTAGGACTTTAAGCTCAGAAAGGTTATTTCCTACCTCCCTAATGACTTTAAAACTCTTGGATCTCTTTCCACTGGATTTTTAAGATGTGATTTTAAAGGTGCATATCTCTTAAATGGATACTAAAACTGAGTTTAGTATTCTGTGTATCGTATTGCAGAAAACAAAACTGAAGGCACTGTCAGTAGCCTGCTAATGCTAGAATGTGTGAATATTATTAATAGTTTTAGTTGCAGTGTTCCACTGAAATGTCTTCAGTTACTTCACTGCTACAGCCTTTAAGGACCTGCTTGGGAGAGCAGTCTGTCTTGTTTGGCTATTAAAATGCACTCTGTACAGCTATACTAAACTACCTTTTGCTTTGCCAACCAGCATTACTGTAGAATCTGCCTAGCTCACTAGTTCAGATCTGGTCTTTGTCTTCTGCTTGGTCTTTTTAATTGGCAAGTACCATCAGTCGTATGTTTCTTGACTTGCTAATGAAAATCATTATTGTTATTATTTATTTTTTTTTTTTTAAAAAATTGAACATCTTTCTCTCAAACTGCTCTTAAAAAAATGTACTGTCAATCCCAATGGAGTTTTGCTGCATCTCCATAAATGATCCCCCATCTGAAAATTACTTTCAGACATTAGCTACTTCTTAATAATCTATTATAAGCTAATGCTTTCTCATTCATTGTGGCATATACTAGAAAGTCAATTATTTATGTAATTACATTTATAAACCAAATGTGTAGCCTCACCAGGACATGAAATTGCTTTTGACTGATCAGATCTGGAAAAAACCCAATGTTGCTTGTCTCTAGCTTTTGGACATTAATGTTAAATTAATCAGCAAGTGGATATTTGGATCTTTGACGTATTTAGCATTTTCACTCATTGCTCACAATTTTCTTGGTGCTTGAGGTTTCCCTAGTGTTTCGGACTTAACTTTTCTGCTCCTGGTTGTCAGCTTGTCTAGTGCTATATTTTTTTTTTGTCTCTGCTCAGTTTTAGCTTCTCTTAAAGAAAATCCTCTCATCTCACCTCATGATTTCCTTAGAGTTCTTCTGACTTTTTAGCTATTGCAAGCAAAGTAACACTTTGATATATAGGTACTTTGGTACTGTATTTGGTGGGAGAAGAAAGGTGCTTTTCAGTAAAGTTTTGTTTGCTATTCTTCCCGATATCCCATTGAACAGGAGAAGCAAGTCAGAACATCACAAGTTTCAGAAGCAGTGATAACAGCTTGAGATTTTAGTGTTCATTGGCATCAGTACCATTTTCTTCTGATCAAAGCTGGATTATTCCATTCTTGGCACTGGGCCTGTCTTGCCTTGATATTTTCTCTAGCTGGAGCTTGACTATGACAAAGCTTTTTGACCTATTACCATACTGAGCTAGTTTGAAGAACCCTTTAATGTACTCTGAAACAGATAGAGATAAACAGCCAGCTGCATGTGTGATTGGTCATCTGTATTGCCCCTTGACTGTGCCAGGCCTGCTTTCATGTAACACATCTGACTGCAGCACAGTGCCACCACTTTGGTGACACTTGATGCCTATTGCTATCTAAGGTGTTGCTGCTTTCTACAGGAACTTAAATTTTAACATACTTTTTAAAAATGAGCATATTCATGTGTTACAGCTTAGTTTGTGTTAGTCTGACTTTGCGTGCAGTTGGGTTATTCTCTGCCTATCCTATTGCTTTGGATGATCAGAGATGAGTTTATTAAGCTTACTGGAGTCCAGTAACATTCCTAAAGTATAATAGAGACTGTTCTCATTCTTACTTTTAGTAGAATTCTGTGGAATTATGTTCTTCTTACCTTTCTGTGTTTTATTTTTCTGTACTTATTTTTTTAAGCCACTGTCAAACTTTTCACCATTCCTACTTCCAAATGCTACCTTTGCTTATCTGTTGAACCAGGGTGGAATTTTGTAAGAAATTACTTTTTATTGATTGTGGATTTTGATAATAAGTGTTAAAACAACTCTTTTTAAATATACATTGAGGAGGAGGTCAATTGAAACATAATGTTAATTTATTTTTTCTTAATGATGTAGTTTGGGTTTTTTTCTATTTTGACAAGTATTTTCTTAAGTTGTAGATCCTCTGAAATACTTAAATGTTGGTGTACTGTATGCAGGCATTTCTTTCCTACTTTGCGATGTATAGCTGAAGGTAAAACTAGGATTAAAATTTAGTGAAAGTAAATAAACTAAGTGTGAAATATCTTGTCTGGACTTCATAGCACAGTCTCTGCATTTTTGAATTATACCAAAGCGGTTGCTGCTTTCAGTGTGTCTGCAGAAAACACTTAAATCCACCTTGTGCTATCAAATTTAAGTGATAAGACTGTTGCTTATGAGTATGGGGAAAACAGAGTGAATTCCCTACATCTTGTAAGGAATCCATGTTCCTATAGAACCCTTGATAGAGGCAGCTCTTGGGTAAATGCTCTTGTTGTGTACTAGTCTTCTATAGGTATGGTATTATGGATGTACCAACAGAAACAGTTTCTATCAGGGATGTGCTTATCTGCTAAGGGAACTGGGCAACTTGGGTACAGTTGCAGAAGCTCTTCAATGTAGAGACTGTCAACCTGCAGCAAAATTTTGCAGTTCAGTATTGCTTTAATATGATGCATTGGAAACTTTGTGACCATATTGCTGCAGTTTGTAACTAGTAGTGTATATATAATATTTCTTCTGACTTTATTAACATGATACACTTTTTTTTTTTCCACACTTGGTGTTTCTAAAGCAATCTCCTCCTTCTGTCCTTGCCTTGCAACCTCCTTAGGGGTGGATGCATCTAGAAGGGACGTTTTTTTCTCTGCATGGTGTCAGCATGTAGCCTGAAAGGGTGTTAGTGGATATTGTGAGGGGAAAGTATGTGTATTTCTCAAAATAATGACTAGTGACAAAGCATGAGTCCTCAAAGTTTCTGTTCAGGTATGAACACATTCTGTTTCTTGGAAAGGGTCGATTTGGTATCTTTCAGTTATAAGTCTTTTAAGTTTCTTTCGTTATTTGTACTTCAGTAATGGCTCTAACGAAGAGGAGCTTGCTTTTCCAGGGTTTTCTGAAGCCATCACCAAGCACATGGAACTTGGTCGTTGTTAGTCAGGCCCTTCACCTCTTGTAACTATTGCTATGCTATCTTTACAGTCTTCAAGATCCAGAGGAGGCACGGGACCAATTTCATCTGGCCAGGCTGAACTGCAAGAAATTTGCTTTTGTGCATGTGGCTTTTGCACAGTTCGAGCTATCACAAGGTGTGTAGAACTTTTTGATGTAGCAGTTGTGTTGTAGGTTTTGTTGTTTTAAACTTTTGCTGTTATGTATTCTTTTTCATTTAAATAATTAAATAAAAGAATAAATTTAGAAGAATATTATTAAGAATATGCATGTTCATTTTTTTCAAATATGTGCATAGTTAGTAGGTTTTTTTTTCCTTTTTAGAAATAACTTTCAAGACAAAAACTGGAAGTGATTCCTGTTTGTATTTTTTTAAGGTTAGATCTTACAGTGGCAGGTAAGAACCAGGCTGTGTTGAAAAATTAAATTAGTAGTTTCCTTTTAGATATTTTCAACTTGCTTGTGGAAAAAACTCTAGTTCCTTCTAAAAAGCTGCTGTAGGTTCTTTGTGTTTTTTGTGTTGGTTTGTTTTTCTAAATCAAAATTTATTGTAAATGGGTAACTTAGCGCAATTAACTTTTCTCCCTTGCTGCTCAGATTCTTAAGTAGCTAGACACTGAGTTTTCATTGATTACTTTATTTCCTGTGCCACTGTTGGTTTATCTGTGTTGTGACAGTGGAGGTGGATGTTATCTTCTGTTTTCATGATTACCATGGGCTGACTTCTCCGATAATATCGTAGATGCCATGTACCAATCAGTTGGGCAGGGAGAGTTTTGTCAGTATTTAAAGAAGAATGGCAATCTTTGTATGATGCCATACTGAAGTGTTTTAGGTAAGCCGTTCTGATAAGAGTGATAATGTGTTTTAAAAAAATCTGGTTCCCTTCTTTAAGGGATGCCTGAACTGTCTGTCCCTAGTAGGAACGGTTGCACTGAGGGCAAACTTCCTAGATTAGTTTATCCTGGATCTGACTTGGGTGGCCTTATTTTTCTTAGCAGTTCATATGATGCAGTTTTTCAGACTTGGCACTGAAACACTGTTGGTAACACACTGATGTCTTAGCTGTTGCGGAACTGTGCTTTCATAGTGTCAAGGATTTCTGTTTCTTACTTGCCTTGTTCTGTGTTCAAAGGATGGGAGTGGGCAAGAGTTTGGCAGGGGATGCAGCTGACCCAAAATTACCAAAGGGGATATTCCATGCCTATCGCATCATGCTCAGCAATAAACTGGTAATAGTCTTTCCACAACAGTAGTTTCTTGGACACTGGCAGGACATCAGTCCACTGGTAGGAGGTGATGACTGATTGCCTTTGTGGCACTTCAGGGTCTTTTTTCCTTTTTCCTTCATTTAAGAAGAATTTGTACTTAGCTTACTGTTTCTGCTCTTCTACTTCTCCCTCTAGATTATTCTAGACTGTATAAATCGTGCTGTAATATACCTAGAACAATAGGTCCTCAGTACTTTGTGCCATTAGACCACGAAGTTTTCTCTTTGTGTCATTATATTGCTTCTTGCCTCTTTTTTTATAGGGGAGGTGGTCCTGGGACTTGGTATCAGGGTTGTGCTACCTAAGAGTAGGCTCATGGTTTTATATGACTTCTTAAGTCGTCTTTGCGTGAGTGACTTGAACAGTGATTTATGTTACCCTGTTTATCTCTTCCTTTTAAAAAAAAAAAGGCTTGATAGATGTATTTTGAGTTCTTTGTGGTTTATTTCATGACTTTTCAGTATCATGCAGGCTGTTTTATACTTTCTGATATGAAAAATGGACATTGTTTTTCCTGTACTTTGTTTTTATTGTATGTTAGGATACAATTTAGATTTTCTAAGTGTGTACCATGAAGCAGAGCCTTTTTATTAAAATCAACAAGTAAATACTCTTTTATCTTCTCAGGTTTTCTAGTATTTCTTAACTAAAGTTTGTAATGGAGCAGGAAAATTGTGGAAGTCCCTCTCAGAAATACTTACCTTGTAAAACTGGTGGAGGAAGGATAATGAATATGATTCCTCCACAGAATGGGAAGGAGAGGACAAAAATGTACATGTCTGACTTGAAATTCCACAGTTTTTCTGTTTCAGATGAGTCAATTTTCTGATTGGTCTTGTTTTAATATAAACTTTGTTGAATTTGTAAGCAGGAGAAAAAACAGCTAATAATTTGTCTAATGAGCACTGTATGCTTATAAAGGACAATAAAACAGTAATACTGCAATAATAAAGATTGTCCTATAAGTGTAATAATCTAAGGAATTCAAATAAATGTGGAAATGTTACTGGTTGTTACAAATGTCTAGATTAATCCTTCTGTCACAATCACTTGTGTATTTAATTACCTCATAGCTATTGGATGTATTAATGCAATAGCTTATTTGACAGTAAATAGTCAGTATGAAATGAAATCCTAATCCCAAAGGGCTCGGGTGTTTGGAATAGGTGGCCTTGAGAAACTGTGGATACCCCATCCCTGGAAGCATTAAAGGCCAGGTTGGATGGGGTTTTTAGCAGCCTGGTTAGTGGAAGGTGTCCCTGCCCATGGCAGGAGGGTTGGAACTGGATGATCTTTAAGGACCCAAACCATTCTGGTTCTGGTTGACTGCTTTATCTCCAGTGTGCTCTGATTTGTATCTGAGGTACTTGAGCTGGTCTGTTTGCCACTTCATAATGTGTATGGCACTGCTGTCTTCCTGCCTGGTACTTTGAAGAGGATTAATGTGACATGCATTGTATATTGTTACTTTGAGTGCTGGTCCTTTTTGACTGTGTCTGTCTTAGGCCAGAGGGAATAGAGGAGGATAATGCTTTGTTACCTCCTCATTCTGGCCATTTCAGCAGTGCTTTGGTACACTTGCCAATTACTTTTGGATTAATCTGATTTCCCTTTTCATTGAGAGGAAAAAGTTAATTATACTTCCCTGTGTTGAGCAAAACTGTGAGCCAAAGCTCAAGTCAAAATTTGGAAATTATGGTTGGCAAATAGATATTAATGTCCTTATAAGTATTCATGACCTGAAAGTAGTGACATAAAGTCAATGTTTTGTTTTTATTTAAATGCTGAATACAACTTCATTTAAGTAAGTCAGATGAGAAACTGTGTCTAGTCTTACTTTGGTGTGCCTTGGGTAGTATGATTGAAGTAAGGTTTGCTGTGAATTTCTCAGAACTCTTAGCCAAAAGTAAAGTTGTGGGGTTTTTGGTGTGGTTGTTGGGTGGTTTTTTTTGTTGTTTTTCTTTTTTTTTTAATTGCCATGTAAAATGGTATGCCTAGCTGGATCATTAGGACTTTTTGTATGTGAAGTGGACTGATCAAAACTCGGATGCTTCTGGCTTTAATTCTGTGCCTTCGTTCTTCATCTATTGAGGGGAGTGGAGGAGTTCATTTTTCACTTGGATGTTTTGATGTTATGTTACTTCTTATTCAATGAGGTACATGAAACTAATTCCTCCTAGTATTAATTTGAGTAGCAGGTCTTGTTGAAGCCATGTGTGGTTACTAAATATAGCCAAAGGTAGAATGCTGGTAGGGAGAAAAATAGCGTTTGGTAAAACCAAGGCATAAAAAATATGCACAAAATAAGTTTAAGTAAAACGATAGCCAATCCTATTTTGGCATTTCCTTGCTTCGGTGTCCAACATCACCCATTTAATATTAAGTGTAAGCACCCCACTTTTCCCGCAGTCTGAACTGCAGGTCACAATGACACCTAACTTCAGTTATCAGTGGAGTTTTGAGTGCTGGAGACATGGAGTTCTGAAATAAACTATTATATAGTATAAGAAAAACTTAATTACAGATGTATGTGGCAGCTATAAAAAACATGGTTTATGTTTTCCTGTTTTGGAACTGAGGAAGAAGGGCATTTGGGACTTCAAGCATTAACATCTGTAAGAAAACAATACAGCATTTTGGCCCCGCCGATGCCTTCTGAACTAAGGAAAACGTTTTGGTTGCCGTAGGCTTCTTTACTTATTTAACACTCATAGTTTTTATAATAGCTGTAAGTGGACTTGCTTATATATGTAAACTATTTGCTTTCAATATATTAAGACATGCATTCTTCCCCTTCTGATTCTCTTCAGTCTTTGCTTATGGCCTTTAGTAATGTGAAGAACTGTAATGAAGCAATAGTCTTCCTTTTCACTCCTCCCTTCTTAACTGTAGTGCTTCTTTGATTAGTGCTGTTTTGCTTTAACAGCTTCTTTAAACTTTAATTTCTGTTAGGTGCATTAAACATGTTTTATAATGCATTCAATAATAAAGTTTGTATCTGGTTAGATCTAAATGGAATTCTTTGAAGGTTTTTCTTGCTGATACTACATTTTCTGGATTTCAGAAATGGATTTCAGAACTGGTATTTTTTTTACAGTTCCTAAAACAAGAAACAAATGCTGAGAATGCAGTTTGACCTGATGTTCAAGTTCATGTGAAAAATTGACTTGAGTGATACGCTTCTAACTAATTCCAGACAGTATCCTGGAAGTGGATATTTAAGGTGGAAGTTCCTAGTGAACAATGGTTTCAGAGTGATGCAAAGTAAATATAAACCAGTGTGGCATGATTGTAACCATGTCTTTAAAGAAGACCATGTTGTCCACGTTTAACTCTGTCTTTGATTTTTCTACTTGTCTTCCTCACTACTTAGGAAATATTAAGAAGTGTAAGCAGCTCCTTCAGAAAGCTATGGAATGCTCTGCAGTTCCACTGGAAATGTTGGAAACTGCTTTACAAAACTTTCATTCACAGAAAAAGCAGTTGCTTTCAGATGATGAGAAGGAGAACTTTGCAGGTAACTGCAGTTTCTTAAATTTTTGAGGTTTTGTATGTTGTAATGCTTGATTGAGGAAAAAAAAAAAAATTCTGTAATATTTATCCTTTCTAGATACAAACTCAGTATCTGTTGTTACCTAAACTAGTCATTTATCCATATTCTCCAGCTTATTTCTTCAATATTTGGCTGCATATTTGATGCAGTGATTTGAATTTACAGGAGCCATAGGGTGGTAGACTCATTCTGCAAAGGGTTTTCCTCTGACTCATGAGGTATTTGTGCTTCATAGGAGACACTTCCATCTGAAAGTGTGAAGTAAGAGCTTCTGGTAGTTGAGAAGAATTAGACCTGAACCATACAGAGTAAGCTATAGAGGTAGCTTACTTTGAGGTGTGACACTTAGTTGCCAGAACTTCACCAGCGTATTTCAAATCTAGGAAAAAATCCATTGCAATTTAATATTTATTTTACAAATGGACAAACCCCATGGATTTATCAGTACAAAACTTAAGTGCTTGACTATTTCATAAAATATAACTGGTGCTTGTTGCTGGATATAACTTCAATAAGGGAACAGTTAATTTCAAGTTTTCAAGAGATAAATTTGTTTGGAGTGGAAAAGATGATTCTTCTCAAATACTGAAATGCATGCATAAGGACAGAATTAGTACAAAATAGATCTGATTTCATTTCCTTAGTTATCGGTCTTCAAGAATGTTTTTTGAGATATGACTGTCCCTTGTTAAATTAACCTTAGTGTGAAACACTAATTGGGCAAGGAGAAAATATATTTGGCAACACCTGTGGTAAATATTCCGTTGTGGCATAAATTTTTAACTTTGATTTTAGACCTATTCTCTTCATTAATTGTGTCTAGACATTAGTGACACAGCTGATGTACTGTGCTGCAGGAATTCATGTCCTTCATGGACTGTGCAATTTGTATCTGTAATTGGATTTACTTGTTACAAAGCTGAGGGAATACCTATGAAAAGAATACACGTTGGAGGCCTGTCTGCCAGTTAGGAAGCAGTGGACTTTGGGGAACGAGTATGCACATCAACTTTTTCATTTAAATGAACTTGTAACATTAAGTATTTGAAAAATACTTAACTCCTCACTCCTCAGTCCCCTGAGATACTATTTAAACTGATGTTTTTGGTTCTTATATTCCTCCTTCTGCATACAGCATAAGGTGAACAGTGAGGTTTTTCAGATAGAAGTTAAATTGCTTCTATAGTCCTTGGATATCTTGAGTCTCCCTCTTACGTGTTTAAACGTAGTTCACAAATGTAGCTATGTAGAAAACAAGTAGCTAATATATTTAACAGTTATTACAGCCCATTTTGTGCTTATCTGGGAAAGCACCTTCTGGTTCTAAGTATGTGTTTGGTTATTTTTTCCCTCTGACTTATCATATCTTACCATAATTGTTTGTCTAGATCAGTAGAAAATAGTGATATGTCATTGATAATTGTGAAAGTGTATGTATTAATTTCTCTTACGAAAGAAATCTTCTTTTGAAACAAATATGGTCTGCAGTATTGTCTGAATAATTTTAATTTACCTACAGTATCAAGTACACAAGAGTTGGGACTTCAGAGCGTAGTTGGAAATCACAGGAATATAAAAAGGAATGATTCTGGTGAAAACTCTTCTACTGCTAACAGAATCTTTTTTGGGTAATGCCTTGATTTCTTTTTATTTATTTCTTAAAACATCATTTAAACCAAACACACACTACAGTATTGTGTTTTGTTCTTGCCTTCAGGGAGGAGAAGTCGCAGGAACTTGATGCTCTGGTTAATTACCACAATCCATTAAGACCACTAAACAAATCTAACCAGGTAGACCATGTGTAAAGCAGAAAAAAAAAAAAAAAAAAAAAAACCACAAAACTTTTCTAAGTATTACATGTGATAACTTTGAATTTGCTCTTAGGCCTGCCCCTTTGGAAGGGTTCCTGTGACATTGGTCACTGATGTTGATGATGATGTGAATACTACTGATGTCCCACTTACAACTACTGTTATGAAGAGGTATGGTCGTTGGGTTTACTACAACACCACAGGTTTTAATACTGCTTTTCAACAGTGTTTTTAATAGATAGTGGAAATGTCAGATGTTAATGTTAAAGATTATTTTCAACTATCATTATAATTGCAATAACCTACTTCCAGTCATACCACTCAGATTCTTTGTATGAGAGCGTGTCAAGATAAATTTCTTGTTCTGGCTAAGCGGTAGGCTCAAAAGAAATAGACTAAGAAAAATAAATTTAGTTCAAAATAATTTTACATTTGTGTTCCAGTTTCTAAAATTAGGTGTAAGGCAGTCTTGTAACTTTGAAAAGATATTCAAATTCTCATTTTTAACATAATCCATATGATAATGATTATATTAAAGTATGTTATTGTGAAGAACTAGCTGTAGCTTGTTACTGTTTTCTCTGGAGGACAACCCATTAAGTCATCTGTCACTTCGTAGGATGATAGTGGCACTGTTACAGATGATTTTGTATTCTTTCTTACATGACTGTTAGAATGGACCTGCATTTCTGTATATTTGAAACCTGTAGGCAAAAAGTCTTCATGCAACTGCCTTTCTCATCTGGTTCACAAGAGACAATCATTACATGATATGTTGACATATGAGGTAACTAGCAATGTTATTTCAATAGGCAAATATCCAGCTCCAAATGTACAGCCTTCATCACACCTTTTCCACCATCAGAACCAAAATCCAGTGGGGGTGATTCTTATGAGCTGGGAAACGTACAGGTAACTTAAATATTTTTAAAATAAATATAAGGGGCTCTAGCTGGCTTTTCTATGGTGTTAGAGAGGAAAATAATAACAGTCTTTAAATTCAAGAGAGAAATAAGGTAGAACTTTCCATTATTTGAAGTAATCTGTTGTGAACATAAACATTCATTGTGGCTTTTGAATTTGCAAGTTGTTATGCATAATTACTCAGTAAGAGTGAGCTTTCTCTGAACAATATATCTGATGGGAGAAATGGGTAGGGTGTTATATCTGTCATATAATTTGAGGAGAGTGTAAGCAGATTTCATCTTGACTACAGGAGCTCTCTCAGCTGTGGTCATGAGTTTTATCATGCGAAGTTCTCTATTCAGTGAAGTTCATTTAATTGAATTGGATGCTCTATGGACCTGTAAATTATGGCTTTTGACATAGATTAATTTTGCACTGTGCCTTGCATTTTCATCTCCTGTGTCTATGTTCCCCAAAAGAAAATTCAAGAATAGAAATCATTGAGGTCTTTGATAGATGGAAATTCAGAACATTAATGGATTTCAAAAAGGTATCAGTAATACTTGTCTGTGTACCATATACGCTTCGTGGTGTATTGGTTGTTAATTATCATAAGGAAATGTCTTTTGGACTCTATGCTTGGGATCTTTTTTGGTTCTTTAAGATGCATTTTGGTTTTTTAGTCCTTACAAGAAAAAACCTCTTTAGTTGCAGATGTTGGATGAGAACAGCTTAGAAACAGCTACTGATTCAACTGTAACTCTCAAAAATAAAATGGATACAAGTCTAACGGTGAAAAGAAAAGGTAATTATTAATATATGATGTTTTAGTAGTTTGAAATAAAATCAGCATCAAACTTGCTGTTCTGTAGTTAAAAAAAAAATAATATTCATTATGTTCTTAGCATTTAACCCATCTAAGATAAACAGTCGCTGAAATAGCAACAGAGAAATTCAAATTAAGGTTTGTCATGTTCTTGAGGGGTAGCCTGTTCAGCTTTTGTTGAGACAGACTCAAATTATAGTAGTTTGCTTCTCCTATGACTTTGCTTGTTTCTGCTCCTAGCTTATGCTCTAGATGCCATAGCTCTAATTTATTTCATTGAAGTTTAATCTGAGATTGTTTTGGCTGAAGTAAGCTTAAAAAGGTGAGACCATGACATTGTTTTTCACTTGAAAAAACTGAAGAGCTCCTGCAGTTCTGTCTGAAAGCGGAACATCCATGTAATCTGTTACTTTGAGCACTTTTTCTATCCTGTTTTACCTGTTAGTACAGGAAACTCTAATGTTTTCTGTTTATATATCCATGACTATTTCTGATATTAGGATTGTTACCATCTCCGAATTAGTTGCTTCTGCTTTTGGTGAGGCTTCGCTTGTCGCTTTCTTGGTTTGATCTGTTAAGTATCTGTTGTCTTTGGTCAGCTCCACTGCCCCATGCACGTTTGCTTCTAAATGTTAAATTTGTCACTGGGGGTACTTTTTAAACTGTTTTAATATAGCCTTTTCCTCACCTCATATTTACCACAGCATGCGCATGCACAGTACAGAATAAATAAGTTTAATGTCAGTTACTCATGAGGTTTCCCAGAAGTATGAAAACTCATTGTGAAAAGGCAAGTTTTTTTTTTTTTTTTTTTTTTTCCTCTGTGTCCTCCAAAAACCCCCGAGTTCTTGTCACCATTCTCTACATACTCAGCATAATCCAATTTATGAACTTATACTGCAGGAATCCTTTGTTTGTTCGAATGACACTTGTACTAAATAAAATGTGTGCTCTCTAGAGGCTTATTAAATTTGTGTCAATCAAATGCACTGTTGCACTTTTGATAAATGTAGATACTCTTGCTTTAAACAACATGGTGTTTCAGCCTTAACTGTATATTACTTTTTAGAAATTCCAGTTTTTTAAAGAGATCCAAGGTTTGTCATTTGAAGGGCTGAGATATATATATATATTTTTTTTTTTTTTTTTTATTAACATACTTTTGGGGAATGATTTTTAACTTATTTTAGTAGAGCTTAGGTTATTTATTTCTGGAATACACTAAAAATGCCTGGTTCTAAAGTATCTTTCTAATCTATGAAGTTCCACTGTAGAAAGTCACCTCATGTCATAGAAATAGGGCTGGTGTGAAACCACCTTACATTCTTGTCTTTCTGGGAAATGTTATAAACAACTCAGATTTATAGCCAGTATTTCAAGGCTGGTAAAATTTAGAAGGTTACAATTTAAAGACTTGGAACCAATGTCATGGGATAACAAATAAGTGTACTAAACTTTCACACTTGCCACTTGTATGTTTCATCAGAGATCTAGTTCCCTAGACAGCTTTCTGATTTCTGATCATGCCTAAGAACTTAGGTGAATATGTCTTAAATCTAACTCCTGCAATGTTATTAGGATTATATACATACCTACCATTTGTAGAAAAAGATTGCATTTGAAAAATGGTAATTTTAACTTCCGTGTCCTTTCAACCCCCACAGCGAAACCTTTTTCCTATTGACTCGCACTGGCAACATTTAGAGTTTAAGGTCACACTTTCACTGTTTATGCTTCATTCAAGCTTCCAGATGAGATGCTGGTTGTGGTAGCTTGTTCCTTTGATAGCTGAATTGCATCCAGCCTTTGCTTGGCATTGGATGCTACTTGCTAGTAATTTGAAAAGAAAACTGAATGACCAATTGAAGGAATGCACCTTAGGCTGTGTTATTCACAGCCTCCCCTGCAGTATTCCACCAATTCAGTGTCCTATTACCTCTGCAGAAAGAACCATGAAATGGAGCATGCCTTGTTCTTTGTGCCTCTGGCTTCAGTCATTACACTGTATTATAGGTTGGCTATTGTCACAGACAACAGGCTTTTAATTTGAAATATTACAATAAGGTTATCTTCAGTGCTTTATAAACCTGCTCAGTGTCCCAGAATATTTTAGTACAAGTTACAAATATCATCTTGTTCTTTGTGTTGGTGAAGGAAACAGTTTTATCTGTTAAGGTTGTGATGGTATCCTAAGATTTTGAAGGAAGTTGACCATATTACTACACTGAAGTGACTAAGAATCCTGAAGCTTATATTAATGCTGTGTTCCAGTAAGTTAAATGTGTTCATTTAGTCTAATACAGAAAATGAAGTAAAATTCATCTATAAACTGTGGGATAGATCTGCCAGAACTGTTTCCAGTACTAAGTATAGAGTCTTTTTAATAATCTAATTTTCTTTTCAGAAAATGAAGTCAAACATCAGGAGCCGAAGATAACAGAGCCAAGGAGTCTGGAAAGTCAACAACAGCAATCTAGTTCTGGTGAAAACTATAGAAAGCAGTTGGGTCAGATTAAAATAAACTGTGTTAATGCTAGAAAAAAATGGCCAAGTCAAGAAGTGACACAGAAGAGCTGCTATGGAGAGGTAAAGAAACAGGAATAGATAGTGATTTCTTTCTTTAGCTGCATCCGTCTTCACATGTTACAATATTTCTGTGTTCTTAATTGTGACTCTTGCGGAATAATATCTTGCTTTACCCTCTGTAGGGAAAGCAGTCAAGCCTTGAAAAATCTGGTCATCGCCTTTCAAAAGGATTATCGCCACCAGATGCTGTTTCTAAGAGAAGTGATCCATCATATGTTTGTGGAACACCAAGCACCACATCGAATGATTATATGGAGTGGTAAGCCACATCTTTGAGCTCTAACCTCATGAATGGTAGCTGATGTCTGGAAAGACTTGGGCAGATTTTAACAGGGTCTCTTAAGCTTTTCTGTTCAGATAAGCAAAGAAGATTTCAGAGTGCTTCCCACACTTGACATCAAATGGCTGGCTTTAAGATTCAGACTGTGTTTAGGGAACTTCATTTTCTGTCAGCTTTTCAGCATTTGCAAGTACACCATCAAATCAATGACTTGTTATTACAGCATTTAACTCTTTCTCTAATAGCTGCTACGCTTTCTTCTGCATAACTTGTTTTTTGTGGCTCATAGTCTTTATAGATTGATAACTGCATCAGCCTGGTTCCCATGATGCAAGTGCCTGTAGGCTTAAGTGTAAGGAATCTAGGGGCATGTAGAATCAAGCACTCAAATTAGGAAATGCTAGCATTTATTTATCTGTGCAATCTTAAATTAGGCATAAACCCCTGTGCATTTGTTGATAAATCTTTCTAATTCTGAGTACTTACTATTTTCATAAGTCCTTAAGATGAGTCATATAGGTCAAGGCTGTAGGATGAGTAAGCATTGTTCCTGTTGGTAGGACCTCTGTAGCTGTAGAATGTAGAATATATGTAGTGAATGAAGCGCATCATATCACAATGGAACTTGACGGAAGTGGTCTTTGAATAGATTCTATTCTTGCTTCTTTCAAACTTTAATATGGGAGTTTTTTAAAATTCTCATTACACATAGTATGTACGGCACACGGTAAATATGCAGAATTGTTGCATGCTTTTGTGTTCACTAAGAACCGTACTTTTGGCTTGTTCTAATTGTCAATTTTGCAAATCTACAAAAGTCCTTGGCATACAAATTCTTTTTGAGTTTTGATCTTAGCATTAGTTTCTGTAAATACTGTGGAAAAGAAGTATATTTGTAAATGTAACTAAATATATGGTAGAGATATCAAAGAAGCAAATCAGAAAAGAAAGGATTTCTTGCAGTCTTTAATTTTCTTAAATATATGATCGTCCCACTTGTACAGTGTAGCTCAAAGCACTCAAACCCTCTCACAATTGCCTTGAAGTTATACTCTATATACTCTACTTTGAGGGGGGGGGGGGGGGGGGAAAGTGTCTCCATCTAAAATCATAGAAGCATCTGGTTGGAAAAGACCTCCGAGATAAAGTCAAACCATACCTGTCCCCTTACTAAACCATGTCCCCAAGAAACTCATCTACCAGTCTTTTAAACACCTCCAGGGACAATAAGCTAAGGAAAACTGTCTTAGACTATCTTGCTGTCTTATGGTCAGCTCTTACAGTTATATACTGCTTTTGTTTTCCAGACTGTGGGGAGTGCCAGCTAGTATCTGATGATGGGGATTTAATTAGTTAGTGTTTTTAGGAAATATTTCCTGAGTTATAATTTAAGTGTACTTCTAAAGGACTTAAGTCAGGAAGTTAAAATTGTCTTAATGCTAATATTGAATATAGCAGAGGCTTGGACTTCTGCTAGTCAATAGGGTTTAGCTTTCAAGAAGCACTGAAGTTTTGAACTTTGTTAGAATAATCTTTAAAAAAAAAATATGACTAAATGCAGATATTGTTCGTAATTTCCTTTAGTTTCAGAACGCCAGTTGTAAAGAAGAACTTCCTACCAGGATGTCAGATTTCTGCTCCCTACAGCCATCTCCCATATTTCCTACCGCATACTCCAGCAACTCCATTTTCAAATCAAGTTGGCTTGCAGGTAACATTTTCAGGTTATCTTCTGCCATTTTTCAGTATGTATTTTCATTGGAGACTACTTGAGGTTAGGTATATGCATGCATGTATGTATGTACTTTCCCTTATTCATCCAGAAAGATGAACAGCTACTTCAGATTAAAAAAAATAATCTGTATTGTTTATTCTCAAAATAACTATTTCCTCATATGCATGTCTGAATTCAGGTAAAATAGGCTAACTCCTGAAAAATCAGTTCAGCTGTGTCAAAATCCTGAAGCCTTTGTCTGAAATCTAAGCCTTTTCAGAGCCGAATCCATGACAGAGGCAAGAATTAGTCACTATTTTTGTTCCATATGCTCCACTACAGTGGAGTACTTATGAAGAGAAGCAGTGTGTGTGTTTAAAAACCTTACCATTTTGTTGGATTTTACAAATTTTGATTGTTTTATAGTGGTCTGAAATCATGTAAAAATGGATTATCTAACATGGGTTGCATGGTTATGTAGGAATCTTCCCCCTTGTAGATAGAGTTGGGGGATAGGTTTAAACTTCCTACCAGAGGATTAGTGTTTAAAATTTGTGGCTGTTCTGCAGTGTAGTGCAGCACGTATGTGCAACACCAGACTGTTTAAGCTTTACAGCCCTGAAGCCTGCTGACCAGTAGTTAGCTTCAAATAAAACGGTGAGTGATTTGAGTGCAGCTCTAAGTCGCATGCTGTGACTGAAAGTTTCCTGGATAATCTCATTTCCACTCTTACATGTAAAGAGGAAGATGTGTCTAAAGATCTGAGAAGCCTTATTAAAGCACCCTTTTCTTGATTTCCTATGTAAAGATCATTGGTATCTTTTATAACAGTTCAATGATGTTACATGCCAAGCATTGACAGTTATGCAAATGCTTTTGCTATGGGAATCTTTGGCTTTCAAGGCCAACTTGTTTATAGTTTAGTTGTACTACACTTGGTCTTGGTCTTTCCAAACAAGATAACACATTTTAAGTTAACTTAATAATAAAAAGTAGAACTCTACCACATTCTGCTGCATATGTACGAATAGCTATTTTCTTCTTAACTCTTTTTTTTTTTTTTTTATATGTACACAGGTTCCAACTCCTATACCTTCACATGAATGTCTTGCCATCAAAGGAAAAGTTTATACAATATTAAAGCAAATAGGTAGTGGGGGCTCGAGTAAGGTAAGGTGCTCTTTTGTCATTTTAGACAGTCACTCATGTACACAGTAGTAGCTGTATTGTAAATATACATGTTGAAGTCATTTAATAAGGAGGGCCTACTACTAATGTACAATGTGTTTGACCTAAAGAATCAAGAAATTTATTGTTTTAATGCTATGTCTAGACTTTGTACCTCTTGGTTGCAGAAGAAACATAGTGGTATTTTATCTGAGTCTTCAGATAGCCAGCAATAATAACTGAATGAATATCTTACGAAAATGATGCTTCAGTTGTTATTACAGGATATTAAGCATGCTACTGTCCATTTTAGTGTAGAACTATAAAGTAAAAGCAGTAGGTAAATAGATAAAGGGAGGGGATGTTGAAGTAAAGGAAAAACAGTGAACAAATTCTGAACAAATGTAGTCAGAATACTGAACAGAAGTTACAAGAAATAGGAAAAAGTGCTCACCCAACTCTAGTGATCTTCTAAAAATACCACTTTAAACAATGGTGGGAGCCTACTTCCTTTCGGTTTCTGAATGAAGGCCTGAAGGTAGGTTGTGTGTGCTCTTGAAGATAACGTTTTCTATGATGGAGTGAGTATTAAAATTCCTAATAAAATCAGATCTTTTAAGAGATGTGCTGCTGTATTACTGTATATCTTAATTTGAGAGACTATCATTTAAGGCAGTGATTATGTTGTTGGGAAATGTGTGGCTTGTAAGGTGACTGAAAGTTTCTGAAGTGGGCATAAGTTTTTTGGACCTTGTGGGAGTTGAAGTCTGAGTACAACTTAAGTGGTGACTGAGCTGTTTTTATAAGGAAAATTTGGGTCACAGGAGCTTGAGAGGGTTTTGCAAGTCTCTTGTTGGGAAGGTGAAGAATTGTAAAAAAATCAACATAAGCAGTTTTATGCAAGTTACATTTCTCTTCTTTCTGCTTTTGTCTCCCACACCTCTGTTTCACCTGTCTACTTGTGTCTGTAAAGACTGTATTATGACTCACAAGGACAGCCTAAGAATTTGTTTAAGGGAAACTGATACATGCACACACTGATTAACCCTTAGTAACAGCTTATGTAACACTTAGTTTGCAACGCATGGGAAGTAAAATGGGTACTTTTAGTTAATCTGAGGCATGCAGTGAAATGTAAAATGCACCCTTAAGTAAAATGATAGAATTTCTACTTTATTTTTTTTCAAGTATACTTTTGATGTGCCAAAAATTGCCTAGAAAGCTTAGAGCTAGTTTTAGAACTGAGTATGCCTAATCTTATATTTAAGATCACTCCACTAAATCTTCTGTTTTGTTTAAAATGCTTTTTTCCCAAACTGACTTTAGGTGCCTGAGATTGTACTTAAGGTACACCTTGCTTTATAGCTTTTCGAGTTTTTTTTTAAATTAAAAATGTTTTTGTAGCTGTCATTTCATCAGTAACTTAATTGAATAGAATATACTGGAGCTCTCATGTTGCAATTAGCCTATTTTAAGTGAAAAAGGTTTCTCAGTTGCAAAACTGAGGAGTGCAGAGGTACAGGTTTTAAAAGTGCATGTATATGGTATTTGGTTTCAGGTATCTTACAAGCCACTTACATTCATGGAAAGTTGGACTAAAACTTTGTTCAAAAATCCTTGTATATCTAGATGTCAAAAGTTTATTTAGACTTATTTGTGACCTTTTGTGCCTACTTTTTTATTTTTGTTTCATGCTTGCATATACAGGAACTGAATAAACCAAAAGTGGTACTGAGCAATCAAGCTGTTCTTTCTACTGATAGAAGAAAGAGTCCAGCTGTGTCTTAAGAAATGGGAAATTGTTTTTAAATATTGCATATATTACATGATTCTGTTAATTCATAGTAGTACATTGAGAAGAATACAAAGCAGAATAAGAATGGAGTATTTCAGTCAGAAGGTACCTTAAAAGGACATCTACTCTAACTGCCTGACCAGTTCAGGGTTGACCAAAAGTTTAACCATGGTATTAATGGTATTGTCCAAAAGCAACTTAAACACTGACAGGCTTGGAGCATTGACTAGCACTCTAGGAAGACTGGTCCAGTATTTGACCACTATCTCTGTAAGGAAATGCTTGCTCATGTCAAGTCTGAACCTCCCCTGGTGCAGCTTTGAACCATTCTCACACATCCTGTCACTGAGTACCAGGTAGAAGAGCTTAGCATCTCCCTCTCCACTTCCCCTACTCAGGAAGCTGTAGAGAGTAATGAAGTGGCCCCTCAGCCTCCTTTTCTCCAAAACAGGCAAAGACAAGAGTCCTTAGCTGTTCCTCATAGCACTTTCCTTCCAGCCCTTTCACCAACTTTGCCCTTCTTTGGACCTTCATATCCATCTTAAATCGCGGGGCACAGAACTGCACACCCATGCTCGAGGTGAGGCCACACCAATGCTGAATACAGTAGGACAATCCCCTCTAACTGGCTGGCTTTGTGGTGTTTGATGCATCCCAGTATGTGGTTTGCTACTTGGCTGCCAGGGCACACAGCTGACTCACATTGAGCCTGCTGCCAGTCAGCACTTCCAGATCTGTTTCTGCAGGGCTGCTCTCCAGCCACTCCTGATTTTATACTTGTGCCTGGTGTTACTTGATTCCTGGTGCAGAATCCAGCATTTGGACTTGTTGACGACTGCCTAGTGTTCTAATTTATCTAGATCCTTCTGAAAGGCCTTTTGTCCTTCAAGATCAACAGCACCTCCCACTTTGTTATCATCGACCTTGTTTGTGCCCTTCACTACAGCCCTCTGAGCTGTGCCCTTCAGCCAGTTCTTCACCCAGCACATAGTGAACCTGCTCATCTCACAGCTGGTTAACTTTTCCAGAAGGATGCTGTGAGGGACAGTATCAAAAACCTTACTGGAAAAACAACATCCACTGCCTTTCTTTCATCCATGCTTATTGCAGGAGGGTATCATATTGCTTAAACAGGGCTTTTCCTTTGCAAACCCATGTTGACTGTACCTGATGATTGCTTTGTCCTTAATGCCTTTCAATAGTACCTAATATGATCTTATCCATAATTTTTCCAGGAAGTGAGGTTAGCCTTGCGGTTCTGTAGTTTCATGGATCTTCTTCCCTCATGCTTTTCTCATGAATTGGAATAATGTTGGCTAACTTCCAGTCAGCAGGGACCTCTAGAAAGAAAAACTCTCTGTATTGTCTGCATACAATCGTAGAATGAGGCAGGATGGAAGGAGTCTCTGCATCTCACATGGTCCAATGGTCTGCTTAAAGCAAGGCCAAAATAGAGCAGGTTGTTCAGTGTCTTGCAGTTGAGTTTTGACTGTCACCAAGGATGGAGATTTCGCAGCATCTCTGGACAGCCTGTTCCCCTGTTTGACTGTGATGATGAAAAATATTTCCTGATACATAACTGGAATTTTCCTTGTCATTAGCTATGCCTGTTGCCTCTCATACTTTGGCTCAAGATGAGGCTACCTTTTTCATAACTTTCCTTTGAACAGCTGAGGACAGCAATAAGGTTGCCTATAGCCTTCTCAAGACTGAACAGACTTGTTGCTCTCAGCCTTTTGTGTGCTGTGTGGTCTAACATCCAAATCACTGTGTGACGAGTAGGATGTGCAGTGGCAGGTCAAACTTATATCTGTGGGAGGGGTTATTTTGAATTCTTTATTTTAGGAACCGTTCAGACTTAGGATCAAATACATCTAGTGAAATATAATGTGGTACTGAAATAGTTTTTGATAGGTTGTTTCTGTTGTAACTGATGACTTTAGGTTTTCTTCATGCTGACTTGTATGAACTTCTTTGTAAATTTAGTGTTGCTTCTTTCTTTTGAAAAGGTACTTTTTTTTTTTTTTTTTCTCTGAAATTCTGGTTGTGGTGAGATGAAGGACCACAGTAAATCAGAATTAGGATTGAATGAAGTTAACTGATACTGTTTTGCAGGTGTTTCAAGTACTGAATGAAAAGAAGCAGCTGTATGCTGTCAAATATGTGAATCTGGAGGAAGCTGATCAACAGACTATTGAGAGTTATAAGAATGAAATTGCTCATTTAAGTAAACTGCAGCAGCATAGTGATAAAATAATCCGCCTTTATAGCTAGTGAGTAAACAGTAATTATTAAACCAGTATCTTTATGTAAAAAGAAGTTACCTTAAATTTTAACATAAGTATATTTACTTTATTTTTAGTGAAATTACTGATCATCATATCTACATGGTAATGGAGTGTGGAAATATTGATCTCAATACCTGGCTCAAAAAGAAAAAAAAAATTGATCCATTGGAGCGAAAGAGCTACTGGAAAAATATGCTGGAAGCTGTTCACACAATCCATGAATATGGTACTCTTAAATAATTTTAGGTATTTGTACAGGTTATATGGCAGAGAACTAATGCGTTTCAATTTTAGCGATGGTATTCATCTTAGTTTTGGTATAAGCCTAGTGATCTTCAACAGTGGGTTTTTTATTGTATTATGAAAATTTTCAGTGAAGCAAAAGACAAACCTTGATCTGTATGTATCGCTGTGTAATGCTTTATATTCTGTTGCAACAGCCATAAAATCTTTTCTGTATTAGACTACACTGCATGCTTGCAATACTGCTTGTTATCTATTAAACTCAAATTTCAGCCTCTTATCCTCTCCAAAGAAGCTCTGACATTTAATGACAGCTTTTACACAGCTCTGTCTTCTTTAATTTGGGATAGTATTTCAACTTTTTCTCATAGTTCTTCCTGCCTTCCTTTCATCTTTACCTATGTAATTGTAGTGCATGCATCTGTATTCTATTTGGCTGTATAACATAAGAGAGCAGATTTGAATCACTTTCCTATTTAAGAATATAAGCAGAGATATGTACGTATAGCAGAGTGTCAACTTCTTCACAGCACAAGAACAGCAGAACACTAAATATTATGGAAAGATAGCAAAGCCTGCTAAAACACAGGTTACATGTTTCAAGGACGTTTCACATAGCAAATGACTTTACAAAATATAGAGATGAACTGGTGCTTTATACAGATAATAATCAAAATTCGTAATAAGTCATGTAAGTAGAGTTTGTGAGAGGTCAGTTATATATAATTCTCAGTGACTGGTACCTTTGAGAAAATACCAGACTAAGCAATGTAACTCTGAAGTAGCTACTTAACTAATTATTTGAGAAAGCTACAGGAGCAGACAGAGCAGTGAAACGATCCAGAACAGTTCAGTAGGGTAGTGTGCTCATATAGCCAAAGGGCCTAAATCTAACTGAGAGAAACTATGGAACTCGAGTCTCTTGCAGCTATTTTGGGGTGCCTGCAGATTTGAATAAGTAATAATTCAAACTATAAACTTGAGCAGGTCTTAACAGTTTAAAAAGAAAATAAAGCACTTTTATGAAATCAGCAAAGAATTATTTGGTTTTGGCTGAATAAAGTGGGTCTGCACCTTCTCTCTGTGCAAGGTTTATGGGAGTTGAGCAATAACGCCCTCCATACTTCATACTGAATTGACTTTGAACTCTATTTTACAGGCATTATTCACAGTGACCTGAAACCAGCAAACTTTCTGATAGTTGATGGAATGTTAAAACTAATTGACTTTGGCATTGCAAACCAAATGCAGCCAGATGTGACAAGCATCATTAAAGATTCTCAGGTGAAATACTTCTGGAAAATTAATGGTCACTTTACAGAAAAGTGCTATAGTACTTGCTGATCATATTCATTAATGCAGTAGCTTCAATGAATACTGAAATTTAATGCTGAATGTTTTTGTGTGTGTGTGTGTATATATAGATATTTGTATATATTTAATTCTTAGATGTCTTTATTGAATGGAATAACAATGGCCTTCACCCTTGATAGAAACACAGCTTCAAGATGTTTTTTAGTGCTTTGAGATAAAGTGAGTTAAATTTATCAAGTGAGTTAAATTTAAGCACATGCTTCACTTAAAGAAATATTTTTACCTTTTTATGGCTAGGTTGGCACAATGAATTACATGCCACCTGAAGCAATAAAAGATATGTCTTCCTATGGAGAAAATGGGAAAACTCGATCTAAGGTAATGTGATTTTTGTTCAATTCCCTTGTGTTAAGAGGAAAGTAATTCGGGCACAGATCTTAAGACTTATTTCTCAAAGTCGTATTCTGAAACTAGAAGACGAGGAAATCGATTGTGCTGTGATAATGGTGGGCAGAGATTAAAGGTTAAGTTTATTCCTTTCAACTACGTAAAAGCATTCTGCAGATGGTGTTTAGAAAAATGTAAGTGCTGAATTAATGAGTGTAGTTGAAAGCTAAACAGATGCACAGGCTTGGGTGTTGGAGGAGCTGATGATAGTAATATAATGGTGATATATTATTACTGAATATAAATTTAAACATTTAAAAATCCATTTTTGTGGAGCAATGTAAAGCAGTTTTCCACTATGTTATCAGTGTGAAGGGCACTGAACAGCAATATGGAGTACAGCAAAATGCGTGCAACCTTTCAGATATCAGAGGCTGTAGCAATGACTAATGTTACAAGGCTTTTTGCATGTGTTAAGGGTCCACCCTGACGTGCATCTCTGACAAGTCCTTGCACTGAAATTACTCCAGGCTACAGATTTCAGGGGGTGTTTCTGGAAGAATCTTGCCGTGGAGTCAAGTGACAAAATCTTCCCTCGGTCACTTCTTGATTGCCTATTGTGCTACTTACATCTTTTTGGTTTAGCCTTTTCTGTCAAAAACAGGTGGAGTTTTCATGGTACTGCTAGCTGCTACACAGCTACATCTTACATTCTGCATGAAAAACTCTGGCTAAGAAAGATTTTTCTGAAAGGAAGAAAACTTGCTTTCTGATATAAACCATTGTTACTATGTTTGCTTAAACAACAAGATATGATGCTTGTCATCGTCGTATTTTTAAATTTTTTAGTCAGAGGCAGGTTTTGCAAGAAATGAGTGATACCTAATAAACTTCATGATATTGTCTTTTAAAATGCCTTAGTATTTTAGAAGACACATGAATTCTACATATCCTATTCATTTTTCATGCTGCAAAGTATTGTGTATTGTAGAACTTCACTTAAGTTCACCAGGACAAAAGAATGTGAATGACGAGGAAGGTACTGAAGGAAAGCAATTTCACATTGGCAGTCAAACTTCAGTTAAGGGGCACATAGTTTTGTGGAAAGGTATCAAAAAAAACCAACCATATTCCTATGTATGTGCATATACACTTAATGATTGTGAGTTTTTAACAGTTGAACGGATGTATTACTACGTAGTGAAACACAATCTTTCTAAACACAGAATTGAATGTTTTATGATGGATTTCTTTTGTTAAGGGTGATACTTTTTGCCTTTAAAAGTTTTACATCTTTTAAAAAATTGCAAGCAAAGTGCAGACTTGGTCTGGAGCCCAATTCATCTAAGTGAAAATCTAACCACTGTGATGGGAGTCAGGCTCTGTGTGCCTTTTTACCCACCTTGGTCCTCTCCCCTAGTTCTCCAACCTTAGGTGCTTTCCTTAAAGTGCTTCAGTTTGACAGAAGTGGGAACTTGTAAGGAGCAGGTCAGGTGTGATCGTTGAAATCTGCATCTGAATCCTTAAACCCAGAGGAGCTCAAGTATGGCTTCCCCCTTTGGGGACATAGTTGTCATGTCTCCCTGGTTTCTGGCTTGAATTACAGTATCACAGTATCGTAAGGTTGGAAAAGACCTTTGAGATCGAGTCCAACCTATGACCCAACACTTACACCTACTCTTACTTGTCAACTACACCATGGCACTAAGTACCTCATCCAAATTCTCTTTGAACACCTCCAGGGATGGTGACTTGACCACCTCCCTAGGCAGTGCATTTCAATGAACAATTACCCTCTCAGTGAAGAATTTCTTCCTAATGTCAATCCTAAACCTCCCCTGGCGAAGCTTGAGACCGTGTCCTCTAGTTCTGTCACCAGTCGCCTGAGAGAAGAGTCCAACTCCTGCCTCACTACAACCTCCTTTTAGGTAGTTGTAGAGAGCAATAAGGTCTCCCCTGAGCCTTCTCTTCTCCAGGCTAAACAACCCCAGCTCCCTCAGTCGCTCCTCATAGGGCTTGAGCTCCAGCCCCTTCACCATCCTGGTCACTCTCCTCTGGGCACACTCCAGCATCTCAACATCCTTCTTAAAGTGAGGGGCCCAGAACTGGACCCAGTACTCAAGGTGCGGCCTGACCAGTGCCGAGTATAAGGGGATGATGACCTCTAGTCCTGCTGGCCACACTGTTCCTGATGCAGGCCAAGATACCACTGGCCGCCTTTGCCACTTGAGCACACTATTACTTTAGTGCACTTTATTTCTATTTACTGGTACTTCTGAAATTAGAATCCTACTGTTCCACTTGTTAAGGACTACCATTAATTTTACTTTAAGTGTTTCAAGTAAGTTGATTTTCAAAGATAATTAATATGAATGAAGCCCCATCACTGTCTTAGTAGATGATGGCATGCTGTCTTTGTGATTTTGTGTCATAGTTATTAAGATTTGTTATCTCATGTAAGATATATACTATTAAGTGAAATGACTGTACAATTACATGGTAAATTGACTGAAGGGACAGTTCCTTAAGTGAGAAATAATCTTAATTTTTTTTATTTTTAGATAAGTCCCAAAAGTGATGTGTGGTCATTGGGATGCATTTTGTACTGTATGACGTATGGAAGAACTCCATTTCAATATATAACAAATCCAATTAATAAGCTGCATGCTATCGTTGATCCAAGTTATGAAATAGAATTTCCAGATATCGCTGAGAAGGATCTTCAAGATGTGCTGAAGGTAACTGTCCCTCAAGATGAATTTTTATTCAAATAATGATAACTTCTTTAAAGCATTTTTCTTAAACTGAATGAGTTGTGCTTGAGAAATGTTTTTTTGCAAATAAGTGCTCCCTGCCACTTGTAGTAACGGGCCTTATTGTAAAAGATGACTTCACGAAGCTAGAGTTCTACATAGTTTCCATACTAAAAGTCTATTTTCAGCTCAGTAGCAAATACAAGCAAACATTTAAAGCAGTCTGGCTTAACTCCTTTGGCTTAACAACTCTAAATACAATGGCTTTTGTACTTGCTATCATATGCTTTCTCTCACCCTGAATATTTGCCTGCTTTTGAAACACGACCTGTGCTTTCTTGAGCCCTAATAGTGTTCCTCAGGAGGTAATAAACTGAAATATGGAAACGTCCCCTTTAACTTTCAAATCTCATTGTCATTTTGTGCCATTCAGAATGAAAGGGACACTGTAGGTTTTAGTCATCACTTCTTCCGACATTGTTGTTTGAATAAAACAAGATGCCAGAATTTACTCTGAAGATAATTGGTGATGAAGGCAGTTAGGTTTATCTGTTGTTGTATTTTGAGTTGTGTCTTTACGAGTATGCAGTTCGGCAGTAAGAAGTTCTGACCTGCATCTGCAGTATCTTTTCAATATATTCACTGTTAATTCATAATTTTTTTAATTTATGGGCAAGGGCAAAACATTCATCCTGTTTTTTGATTTACAGCGCTGTTTAATAAGAAATCCTAAACAAAGAATATCTGTTTCGGAGTTGCTAATGCATCCCTATGTTCAAATTCAAAGCAATTGTCAAACAGGTATGTTTGTTTTAAAATACTTATTAAATAGTATTTATAATTCCATTAAAGAAAACGACATGGTTTGCTCATATGTATTTTCCACTTGCTGACTTAGGCACCAATCAATATAGATTGTTATGTATGTTTCAGAAAAGACTTCTGTATTTTATTTTAATGCTTAAACTCTCCATTTGAAAACTGACTTTCTTACAAACTGCATAGTTGTATACAACTTTAGTATAATTATAAATTAACTGCAGGTATTCCAAATGCAAATGGAACAACAGAGGAAGTGAAACGTATCCTTGGTCAGCTTGTTGGCTTGAATTCTCCAAACTCTATTTCTAGAGCCGCTAGGGTAAGGAAATTTTCTTTCAAGTTTTGTATGGTAGTGCATGGTCATGCAGACACAGATTAGCATGTTTGGTAATAAAAGCTGCAAGCATACATATATCAAAGCTTTAGCCACAGCTCAATCATTACATGTTGTAGTAGTTGCAAGCATGCAGAATCTCTCCAAATCCTTCTGAATGGGAAGGATTGAAAGGATGATGGTAGTCTTGATTTCTGTTTTTTTCTTTCCTCTCTGCCTCCCAGTGTATCTGTATTGCTTTATTTCTGAATCCCTCGCTGCTCCAGCATCTCCTCTCCAAAGCAGTCATTACTATGCTGCTTTTCTTTAAGCTGCCTCAAAACTTTAGTAGATCTTCTAATTTCAGAATGATCTTTATGGAGAAATGTTCTAAATCTATCTGGCAAGTGTGCAAGCTTTTGGACTACAACTGTTCTTACTTCCTGGAAGTTGCTGAACTGTTAATGTATTGCTGTATGCAAATTAGACCCTGTATGTTGAGGTATTTATGGGTCCAGCCTCTGTTTGCTGCCTGAAAGAAAAGTTTGATAACTCTTCACCAACTCTGTACTTTCCACCTGTCTCTCAGAAGAGGTGATGGTGGTCAAATACATAATAAGTTGAGATGGAATGTAAAGTGTTTTCATGGGGAGGAAAGCAAATGCAGGATGTGTAAAGTAAACCTAAATAAGTTTGTAAACCTAAATAAGTTTGTACTCACCCTGCTAGTCATACCTGACTTCTTTTTAAAATATGGGGGTGAAGAAGAGATTCTTTCACACTATTGTGTGTTTGTGGCCACTGATTTTTTTTTTTTTTATTTTTTTCCCTATCTCATATAAGATTTACTCTCCATGAATATGCAAATAACCTCTTCTGTGTTTGTGTTTCTACATAAGAGATGGTAGAATAACTTTGATTTTAAATCTTGGCAACTAGTGTGTTCTCTGCCAACTTATGCAGCTCTATCTTTGCTCATGCTGCTAAGTCAATGTATGTGGGTTTTTTAACCGCTATGTTTAGGCTACAAGTGGTAATGTTTGCTATAAAGATAGTTTGAATTATTGTGTGATAACTGCTAAACTGAATACGTGTGTTTTTTATTAATTTTTCAGACTTTGTATGAACAGTGCAACAGTGGTAAAAGTCTTGATGTATCAGCATTTGCAAAACCTGGGAGTCAAAAATCACGGACAACAAAATGATGCACTGCTGTACAAGATGCAGCAGAGATGTCTGGTCTGTTCAAAAAATATTTTGTGCTGCTAGCTTTTAAAAGGACACTCAAAGTTCCCTTTTTAAAATGTTTGTGTTTTCTGATAATACATGCAGATCATTAAAAATAATTTCATTGTATGCTGTTCACTGTGGGGTGTTCCACTCTTGCCTCTTGAATTGAACAGTTAAAATTGTTAACGACTATGGGCTTTGTTACTTACAGAGCATTGCAGTGTTTGGAGGGCGCAAGCTTGTACAAAAATTTTTAAGCTCTTAACATTCTCAAGCTGAAACAAAAAAGTTCCTAAAATGCCAATTGGTGTACATTAAAACATGCAAATATCTCTCTCTTAATGTCTCTGTGTTCATGTCATAGGAGTATTAAGCTGTTTTGTCCTTTGCCAACAAATACCTCATGTCCAGCTTTGACCATAACTAGACAAATGAGCACTCTGTTTATAGAAGTGATCAGTTACAATACTGGTAGATGCATGTAAATGTCACCCAGTTTTTGAGCTGTTCCTGTGCTTAAGTGACATGGTGGAAGCATCAGTGTTCTGAAGTTGTGTATAAAAGACTTTTTGTTCTACCTAAACAACTTTTTGTTCTATCTAAAAATGCTACCATAAATCCAAAATGCTTTTCAAATTTCAAAGTAATAGAAAACCTGTCGAAATTCATGATAGTCAGAAATCACTAATTTAATACTAAGCAGTCTATAAAATGTACTGAATATAGCAGGACTGCTTTTACACAATTGTTAGTGGATTGATCTGGTTTTAACTGAGTTAGATTTCTAGTGCAAGTGTATAAATCTAAAATTTATTTAAATAATTGAAAGATGTTAAAATCTAATAGTTTTAAATTCGGGGGGGGGCGTGGGGGGGGGGGAGGAGGGAAATCTTGTTTCATGATAGGTGCCATGCTGTACCTGCACACCTTCTAAAACATGGAGCTTGTCAGGTCTCTATCTTGATGAAGATTTTGAATTGGTCTGTTCTGCCTTTCCTTCGTAATAGCCCGCATATAAAGAGCCCTACTTCGTTATTAAAGTGACATACTCCTTGATCAATAGCAGAAGAAGTTGAAGGTCAGCACTAGGAATGACAATTTCAAGTTAGATTGCTGAGTTCATGTTTTCTTAGCTTTGGAAGAACATTGAAATACTTTGAAGTCTTTGTGGTGGATTTTGTATTTTGTGTTTAAGTTTGGATAACTCGTATTGGGGAAAAAAATGCTTCACAAAGGCCTAAGTTGGGAGAGATTTGTCTTTCACTGTAAGTGTATATTTATGTCTTCACTTCTTAATATATTAATTTTTCCCCCTTCTGAGTATTTTCATTTTTTCAGATTGCCTGGATTCACAGCATTTAGTTTCTTTTTTCTTTTTGATCTTGGAACATTAGACTTCACTGATGTCTTACTACCAGTTGATTTCTGTAGCTTTCATTTCCGTAACTCCTGAAGGATTTAGAGGATCAAAAGTCTGAGTGGCATGGTGCTACTCATTACTTGTTAACCTCAATCTGCAACAGTACTATGAAATCTCCATAAAGCTTCTGAAGAAGGGAGATAGTCTAGTTTAGACTGCCAGATTTTACTGCTTGACAGAGGAATGATTATGCATCAAAGCACTGAAGTGCAAAGGGTCTGAAAATTCTTTCCGCCTCTGTGGTGGAGGTGCATATTCATAGCATTTGTCATCTGTATACTGTCTGGCAGGTCGATTAGGTCAGCTGTCTGTTGCAGGAAACACTGGTCATTTGTGCTGCTGGAGGCTTACTTAAGCCAGCACATCTTGCTGCCTTGGGAACATGCAGCTGGAGCCCAGAGAATTCTTACAAATAACTTTGAGCAGCCCAAAATAGTGATTAGTTGCATTTTATATTCTGAAGATGTGGACATTGTTCTTGAACATGTGGTTTGATCCTATAAAAGGGGAATTCCCACTGTTCTTGACATGGGTGTTAGTAGGGCTGAGACACTTTTACTTTTGTCTAGGTAAGCTTACCTTGCGCCTATATGAGTAGACATATTGTGCTGCATACTCTATTCTGCTTTCCCTTAGTGTTTACAGGGGTCACTCTTTACTGACAAGTTCAGTTACAGAAAATGTGTTACCCTTGATCCCTGGAAGATGCAGCTTTTTCTGCAGTGATCCAGATGCAGACTGGCAGCAGTACTTCGTCTGAATCTTCAGCTTGCGATGTAACCGTTTTTCCATGCTTGCACACTGAGCAGTACTAGCTTTATTGGTATCACTTGTGGCACTATTGTAATATCTTTATCTGAAGTTAATAGCAAAAAAAGTGAGTTTTAAGTACCTATCTGAACAGAAATATTGCAGTAAAGACCTTATGTATTATCTTTCTTGCCATTGATTTATCATTTTTGATGACTTTATAGCCCTATAAGAACTAATGAATAAGAATAATAGCGCACACTTTGATCTCAAATGGTTTGTGAAAGTCTAGGGAAAAAATACAGCAATTCAAACATTAGTATCTTTCATTTTCAAATGAGTCTTTCAAAGCTTGTTTATATAATAAAAGCATCACTTGATAGGTGGCAAACTTTGTTCTTAATTCCCTCCATTTTCATAGCAGCAAACCAGTCCTTCAAATACCTAGTTTTTCAGAGAAAAAAGTTCCTTCTGTAATTTTATCAGGCCTCTGCTTACTGTCTGTGTTGCAAAACTAAGCCCTCACCACTGTCATATACCAGTTAGGACCTTTCTGTTGTGACAGAGCAACTGCTTGTAAAAGAGCATTAATTATTCTGGGGTGTGGTGTTCCTGTGAGTTCAACACCTGCCTTCCTTTGTTTCAGGTTAGCAGTGATTCTCTGGATTTTAAAGGGAGAATGGGAGTGGGAACAACTCCTGATACCAGTCGTCCTCTCCTCAGCCTGGTCTGGGGTGGGGGCTGAAGCAGTGGGCAGAGAATAGTGCTTCTCTTGTGTAAGGGCAAACTTGTAATCATTAACTTTGGTCTTGATCTAAGTGTTATTATATGAAACAGATTGTGGAGTCTTAGTCATCTGTGGGGACGGGGGTGAGCTATCCCATTTCTAGGAGAAAACAGTTAAAGACTTGTTTCCTGTAATGGTCCTTTCTGGTGTTTTGTTCTGTTTTGTTCGGGTTTCTTAATCCCAGATTTGGGTACTCCTGCAGAAGTGATATTTAAAGCATAATCGAGTACAAATGTTGATTGTACTCCGCTTGTCTATTAAATAAATGTTAGTTATAGTGCTTCAAGCTACTGAAAGAAAGGGTTAATTTTCTGCACCTCATTTGAGAGAGTTTGGGAAGCTACTTATGGCATGTGAACTGAAACACTACCTCTGACTTTCTCTGGAGAAGGGGGAAAACAAATATCAACTTCAGAGGAAAACTTATGAAGCAAATCTACTCTTCAGAAATAACTTTTCACAAAGTGTTATTATTGAAGTGTCTGCCAGCTACTTGTATAGATTACAGATCTTGAAGTATTTATGCATAATTCTAATGTTACAGTTGCTAACTTTCACTGTCTTCTGTGGTTGATGTTGAATATGCACAGAAGCAGTGCTAAATGCCTTTTTTTTTTTTTTTTTTTTTATTTTCCCCCGCTCTGTTGTGTGGTTTCAGTCCTTTCATTCCACAACTGCTAAAGAACCCAAGGGAAATATAGCTGGCATAGGAGGGAGCTTATGAAAGAAGACTGGGGCTGATGAGAAGCAGTGGGTTATCAGTCATCCCTTTTTAAATAAAAGTTTCCGTTGCAAATAGGTAATAGATTCATACTCTTACCCTGCCTTGCTGACATGTTACAAGATGTCTGCCTGCCTTGGCAGCTGCCACTTGCTATTCCTCATTCAGTCTGTTCCTATTGGTTTTTTGCTTTACAGACAACCATCTCCCTTTCCAGATTCTGCTATGATCTTAAAAGTGGGTGTTATGTACTTAAAATTTTGTGCTGAGCTATGCATGAGTAGCTTTACTAGGCAGAAAATGTCTTAAATGTTGGGTAATGGGGGTTGCTCCCTGAAGGTTTTTCAAGGTTACTAAATGTCCGTCATATGTTACTGTCACCCTCAAGGCCACAGTTCAGGATGCAGTGAATGTATACAGTGGGGAGAGAAGATGGCTGACTAAACCAGAGTATGTCCACAATCACTTCTACTGGATGTGTATAGTGTAATGCTGTATCAGCTAACATTGAGGTACCGCAGTTAAATGGAGAATAGAAATGTAAATGAGAACACTTGACTAAGTTCCCTGTAGTAATTCTTGTTTGGAAAATGGGTTTAGAAACTTTCAACCTTTCAAATTGAATACTGCGCTCCAAAAAACTTTTACTCTGAAGGTAACACTAAGAAAAGTCTAACTGCAGAAAGGTGACTTCCTTCATTTATGGATGGGTTTAGATAGCATTACTCTGCCTGAACAGCTGTATGTATAGTTGGAGTTCAAATGCTAAATGGAGTTGTAAGTTTTGAAGGCTCTGCTATTATAGTCTCTTGGTGTGCCAACACCCAGAATTGAGTCTCTGGAAAATATAAGAAGAGGAGGTTGTTCTCTTGCATAACTCGCTACTCTCATGACACTTGTCAAAGGAGCAAGACAAATTTATTCCCATGGCCTTAGAGGAGTCAACTCTGGCTTTGTTGAAGGCGCTCTAAGTTCCTGCAGCTGAACTTCTTGCTGGACAGGAAGGGCATGGTTATATCCTTAACAGTAGAGAGTGCAGAGCAAGGTGTGAGTTAGTGTGAAGGTAAGTGGTCAAATCGTCACCCCATTTTGGCCCTTTGTAGGGGTTTCTGTTCTTTCTTTAAGCACCTGATAGTAGCATCATGCTCAAAGGAGAACTAATTCTGGGAGTGGTGATGTGTCAAATTAAAAATTGAACAGTTTAAGTAAACGAGTTCTAGTCCCCCTCCACAGCCTAGCTTGCTCCTGAGCAAGGATCACAGGCTAGTCCTTGCAGGTGCTGGTTATGGCGAGTAAGAGCTGAAAACTATTTGTTGCTTCCTTTGCATTGTCTAAATTCTCATATTGGCTTGCTGCTCCCTCAGTTTGTGTGAGTTCTCACCCGCAAGGATAAAATAAATACTACTTTTTATCATATTTTTCTTTGATGCTGCCACAGCCAAGACTTATCCTGTTTCAGCTAAGTATAAACTACTAATACAAAAATATTCCCTTCCTGATGAATGCATATAGCGCCTCCCAACTCAGTTATCCATGCAAACCTGCCAAGAGCATAAAGCCTGTCTGTCAGTGAGCTTGCAGAATGTACACTTGTTTGCTTACTGCTCCACATGAAGTAATTAAGAGATAAATCTTCTTTAAAGATAAAAGCTATGAAGAATGGAGGAGGCACTCTAGTGTGAGTACTTGTAGGATATAGATGTGTATACCTGTATGGAAACAGGAGGACTCTTTGTACAGCCTGCCTATACACATTCATGGGAGGTTCTGAAATGAAACATGAGATAAAAATCTGACTCCTCACCTCAATTTCTCCCCTTGGCAGGTGCAATATTCACAGCTAAACAGTGATGTAATTCCAAGATGCCAGCTCTAATCGGATGAATTGCTAAAATCCAGGCAGCTTTTGCAATGAAAGAAATCAGTAATTTAATGAGGAACAGTGGTGCTGCTGTTTTGAACCCTTAACAAACACAAGGAAAAAGTCAATGATTAAGCCCATTGGGATTTGTTCTTAATGTATTGTAAAGATCTCTGGCTTGTCTCTGCACCCATTTAGCATGCTTTGTATGTGGTAAGTGCAAGTGAACTTCAAATACCTGCTTGTTACAGGCTATGTCTATCCACCTACATAAAGGGTTGGGGTTTTTTCCCCACTATTTTACATAGCTGTTGAAAAAGAATTAAAAATACAACTAAGTATCTATTTAAGGAAATGCGACTTATATTCTTGGCATTGGTACTTGCTTCCTGTGTCATCTTGGATAAAATATTTTGTGAACATTTGGTCTTTACATTCCTTGTCTGTTTACAGCTTGGCAGAAAGCTGTTGGTACCATGAGTCTGTAAAGTGCTTGTTGCATTTGATGACTCTAGTGGGGATAGAGCTCTTGATGCTGCTATTGCAGAATAGCATCGTACTTGAAAATATTCTAAATGGGAGTAAAATTTGTCATCCACAGGGCATTTGGATGTTTGTACAGTGAGAATCAGATGTACAGATGCACGGTTCTGTGCAGCAGGAAACAGCCATGTTACCTCTGTGGTGGCTGGGGAGTGCTGAGCACTACAGAGCTGCTTTGCACTAGGAAGCACTGACCAAAATCTGCCCCTTAGGCAGGGGAAGGCCTGCAGCCTGGTTTTCACTTTGCTGATGAGTGTGCTAGTAGCTATTATGCTGTAATGCAAAACAGAATTTCTGTGGCTGCCTCTGCTGCATGTAATTTGGACATATCTAGAGGCCTGGCCCCTTCAAGGAGCTTAGCTGCTGGGACAGGGTTTCCAAATTCTTGACTGATTAGACACCTGAAAATTTTTTTACCCAAAGATTGCTACCAAAAATATTGTTCCTCTTCCTCAACCAGCTCACTCTCTTTTTGCAAAATTGTGGGGAGCTGCAGCTACTCAGACCTCTGAACTGCCTCTTCCTATTATGCACTTCTGTGAGTACTGATGACTGAAGGAGTAACTGGGAAGAGGAAGACAAGTCACAGTATCACAGTATCGTAAGGTTGGAAAAGACCTTTGAGATCATCGAGTCCAACCTATGACCCAACACCTACACCTACTCCTACTTGTCAACTATACCATGTCACTAAGTACCTCATCCAAATTCTCTTTGAACACCTCCAGGGATGGTGACTCGACCACCTCCCTAGGCAGCGCATTCCAATGAACAATTACCCTCTCAGTGAAGAATTTCTTCCTAATGTCAATCCTAAACCTCCCCTGATGAAGCCTGAGACCGTGTCCTTTCGTTCTGTCACTGGTCGCCTGAGAGAAGAGTCCAACTCCTGCCTCACCACAACCTCCCTTTAGGTAGTTGTAGAGAGCAATAAGGTCTCCCCTGGGCCTCCTCTTCTCCAGGCTAAACAACCCCAGCTCCCTCAGTCGCTCCTCATAGGGCTTGTGCTCCAGCCCCTTCACCATCCTCGTTGCCCTCCTCTGGACACACTCCAGCATCTCAACATCCTTAAAGTGAGGGGCCCAGAACTGGACCCAGTACTCAAGGTGCGGCCTGACCAGTGCCGAGTATAAGGGGATGATGACCTCTCTAGTCCTGCTGGCCACACTGTTCCTGATGCAGGCCAAGATACCATTGGCCTTCTTTGCCACTTGAGCGCACTGCTGGCTCATGTTGAGTTTCCTGTCCACCAGCACTCCCAAGTCCTTTTCCGCCTGACTACTCTCCAGCCACTCCACCCAGTCTAGAGCTCTGCATGGGGTTGTTGTGTCCAAAGTGTAGGACCCAGCATTTGGACTTGTTAAACCTCATGCTGTTGGAATCGGCCCATCTCTCCAGCCTGTCAAGGTCCCTCTGTAGGGCCCTCCTACCTTCTAGCAGATCGACCCTACCTCTCAGCTTGGTGTCATCTGCGAACTTGCTGATGAAGGACTCGATCCCCTCATCCAGATCATCAATAAAGATATTAAACAGGACCAGGCCCAGCACCGAACCCTGGGGGACGCCACTAGTGACCGGCCGCCAGCTGGATGGGACACCATTCACTACCATCCTTTGGGCTCGGCCATCCAACCAATTCCTAACCCAGCACAGAACATTCCCATTCTTGTAGAGAGCAGAGAGTTCCTAAAAGATTTGAATGCAGGATAAAAGTCTTCCTCGCATTTAGTGCAAGACTGGTAGTGAGTAAAGGATTAGATTGGCTATTAAGAAATACTACTTCACAGAAAGGGTTGTCAAGTACTGGAACAAGGCTGCCCAGGGAAGTGGTGGAGTCACCATTCGTGGAGAAATTGGAAAGACACATAGATGTGGCATTTTGAGACAGTTTAGTGGTGGACTTGGCAGTGTTAGGTTAATGGTTGGATTAATGGTTGGTCCTTTCCAACCTAAATTATCCTATGATTCTAAAAGGCATCCAGGTCCTCCTTTCTGACCAGCCAGCGATGGCTATTGGCATGGATAGTGGTGGCAATGTAGTGCTTCAGCGAGTTTTACAGGTGAGAGCACCCATGAGTGATAAGGTACCTCAGTAATGAGACAACTAGGAGTTTGGAGTCCTGAGCAGGTCTTGTGTACCTGACTCAAAGGTGAGTGTGTGCCTAAATCTCTTTCAGTGCGGTCTTGGGACTTAGTAGAGGTCCAGCACTGCAGAGATGAAGACACTTCCTAACTGCAGTGATGTCCTGGGCAATGCAAATCTGAACAAAGAACTTGGTTTTGGGAAAAGCAGATGAAGGTTCAAAGAAATCTGGCCTTCAACACATCGCCTCGAGTTAGAGAATGCTCCCATTTCTGTTCTTGCTTCTCTGGGAAAAGACGGACAGAAAAGAAAAGTAAGTTACCTACATCGGTGTTCAGGGCAGAGGAACTCCAGCTTCCATTTTAGAACCTTGCTTTGTAAGAGATTAGTCTAAGGAACTATTTGAAATGGATGTGCCAACAATGGCTTTTTAGGGCAGTTGATAAAACGAGCACCAAGAGCTCTCCAGGCTCAGGCAGTGTTGACTGAAGGAGTTTGCAATAGCTGTGCTAGATGTTGTACTCTGATTTTATTTATTTATTTTTTTAATTAGCCTTCTGAACATAGAAATGGAAGCTAGTAATTCTTGGTTTTCAAGAATGTTGGAGCTTGCACATTAGACTTCCCTAATACATAAATTGAAGGGAGGAAATACATTATTAAAGATCACAATGAAGGGGATACCTGAATGAGTACAAACATTCAAGAGAATCTCTTGTAGAGAAATAATGCTTACAAATCTACTTAATTCTTTCTAATGAGTCCATGAGCATCATACTCATATGGCATATTGGGATTTTCCACAAGTTACTAATGCAAGGTCCTTCAGCAGCTCTGAAGTGAAGCCGCTATGCTAAGACAAAGGAGAAAAATCTCAAGGGTAAACAGGTGAGAGAAAGCTATGGAATAAGTAGTCATTTCCATCTTAAGGAAGATGATTGGTAGGTGGGTCAAGGAGGTGTGGTAATGCACGTTCCCAAGCGATCTTGAGGTTAAATAGCAAATTGATTGTTGGTACCGGAGTATTAAGAAAAATAAAACTTAGAGCTTCCTATGGGAAAACAGGTAGAAGAATCGCATTGTTGAAGTGACAGAGGAAAGCCTACACAGACAGAACACTAAGGAATTCATACAGGAGGGAAGTATCCTAATACGCATATAACATAGAACTTCGGGCTGGCATTTGAGGGAGGTTCTTCTGCATTATACATAGTTCTCTGAAAACATCTGCCCAGCCCTTTTACAGAAGGAGCCAATTAGTATATTAATTAGGAAAGGAAGAGAACAAAACAAAATATTGTTGTGCTGCTATATAAATGTGTTTGGTTTGAATGCTGTCTGCAGTCCTTGAAAAGGATCTAGACTAGAGAATATGGAGAGAACCACTGAAGACGTCCAAAGAGATGGGACAACTTCCACACAAGGCTGCAAGCCGTATGACTCACTAAGGAAACTATCATTCTGGCAGTGTGCTGGAGCGGAGAAATCAGCATTGCGTAGGGCTGGAAGCTGATGAAATGATCAGTCAATTTTCAAACAGAATAAAGGAAAATACTGGGGTTTAGTATGCAAAATGTGATTAAGTTCAAAACGAGGCTAATGGAGAGGATACAGTGGAAACCTAAGGTATAAGCATGTTCAAAAAGAGATTAGATTGAGTCAGGGAGGTTAGGATGATCCTTAGCTCTGAATATAAGCATTGCGGATGTAATCTTTGGCTTGGGAATTCCCTTTAAGCCTCTGATCTCAAGCGCCTGGGATGTTTTGCCAGAGATTGAATCATGTATCTTGCTGAAAGGGTTCACGCTGGGAAAAAAGGCTATCAGACCACACCGCCTCTTGTTCTGTGTCAACAATTAGATTCCTTTAATTGAGGCCCTATGGTTGGGTTTCCTTGGGTACTAGATACTTGATTCCAATCTCTGTCAACACCATGATTTTCGCAAGCAGCATTCAAATCTATTTGATTAGATACATAAGTGTCAACTGAAAAGCAATCATGTTTTAGCAGGCATTCTGTGTATGGGCAAAGGCTTTGACCATATCTGTACAATGTTATCTGACATCCCACCTTCACCTGCTACCTGAGCCACTGCCTCGAGTAGTCTTGCAGGTTTTGTAACTTTGCTGTAACTTTCCTGCTGAGATCATATGCGGTACCTCAAAAGGGCACCTGGAAGCTGGGATCACAGCAAAGATTTTTGCCATGCAGGGCTATAGGAAAGCAAGTAGCAGAGTAGTAAACTACATCACTTTGTGGTAGGAGCACATTCAGGTCTGCTTGTTAGAGGTTTGGTCTTACAGGTTCACCTTTAGGTCCTGCATATGCACTATAACTTTCTTGACTCTGCCTGTAACCACGGACTGACCTAGTTGGCACTGGGTCACATCTTGTGCGTAGCCTGCTGATAATGCTGGCAGCAATTCCTGCTGGCAGATGAAGTTGGTGCGGGTGGCCATGTCTCAATAACCATTTTGCCACACTGGTGGTTTTTTTTTTTTTCTACATGGGCAGGTCTATAACCAGTTCAGCAAAACTTGTTTAACTAGCCCTTCATTTGCACAGCTTTCTGTTCTCAGCCTTCCCACAACACCTTGCCTAACACTTTGCTATATGCATGTCCTTATTCCCTGTGTTAGGGCAATAGCTGGAAATTTTCTAGCAGTGGTTTCATGAGGAAATGCCGGTTCAAGGAGTTCACAATGTTCCTTTCAACTTCTTCTGGGTTTCACTTTTGACAGGTGCCTGGTATCATTTGGGTAGACTCTTGCCATAGTTCTAGCAGAAGGCCTCCATGTCCTGGAGTTTAGGTTCTTTCAGGATCTGGAATATGCCTGCTGGGAAATAAGGAGCCCACAGCATTTGCTGTTTACTTCATGATCTGTCATATCAGAGCATTAACTGTTGTTCTGTCAGCTGTTGGTCAGGGATGTTTTAGAGTTCAGGGAGGTTCTGGTTCATGGAAGTCTAGTGGAAAAATAAACTTTCCTGGATATCAGACATCCTGGTTTTTACTATGTCTGGAAACCTATATGTTCCCAGAAGGAATGTGCCTAAAGACTGGTTGTGTAATGAGTGAATCCATGAACATTGCTAATGTGTGAGCTGTGCATGATTTGTGCACCCAAAGCTGGTACATCCAAGCATGTTTTCCTATAACAGCTTATTTATCTTGTCTTCTTACAGTAAACAGGAGTCATTACAAGTAGATACTTGCTCATTCTTATTAACCAAAACATTGTATCTTTCTTAATTTTGTAATTATAATAATAACTTGACATCTATATCAAGATAAGGAATCACAGAAGTTACTTGATTTTCATCTTAAGCATCTCTTAGAACATCATAGGGAAGGAAAATCCTTCATTATTTGGCTAAGGTAGGCCAAGCACAAAAGAAAGATGAAGATATTAAAGCAGGACTTTCCTCTGCAGCAAAACAAAACTGTTGTTCCTCGTGTGAATGGATCCAATACCAAAAAATAAATGGGGGGGAAGGAAAAAACCCAAACCAGTCTCCTGCCCAGACGAAAGCCAATCAGAAACAGGCAGGTGTTGCATATTCACTGTTCTGCCTTATGAGCTGTCAGGAGAGGCTCTGAGGGTAAAAAACAGTCTGATGCCTTCCTGCTTGCCCCCTATTTTCCCCCAGGCCTCCCTTCTGCTTGGCTAAGTGATTCAGGCTTTTCTGTACAGCATTTTCCTGACCTACCTAGTAACCTGTCTTTACCCTTTCACAAATCCAGGCTGGCTGAATTCAGAGAAGATTAACTGAAAATCAAACTATTTCAGAAGTGTCACAAAGTGCCTTTGAGAGGGAAATATTAACACTAACTTTGTCTTTTCAGGGAATGGTTTTCTGAGTACAATCCTCAGGCTTCGTCCTTTTTGTTGGCTTAAGCAGTTGTGATTGATAACTAATAAGAAATTACTAATACAGAGCTCTCCGTTCCCCGTTCACCTCTGACTGCTAAGCTCACAGCACACAGGAGAAATGCTTTAGCTTTGACTCTAGGTGCTTGACCAGCTGCTCTTTGTATGATTGAGCTTACTGCAACTCACTTTAACCCCTACCCATGAAGATAACCATCTAGACCTGAATTACTGATCTAGAATTGAGAATGATAAAGGAAGAGGTCATAATGAATTTAACTAGAATTCTGGTTTTGTCAATAATGAAAATATTAAATGCAGTCATTAAACTTCAAAGGAGCTCCAAGAGCCTCTTTTCAGCCTACTGAAACTGGTCTTGGTTTGTACCGAGCTCCTCAGGCTTCTGCTTTCTTTCTGCCCAGTAGGATGATACCTAAATTCACACGATGAGCAAGACCACCATTAGTACTGTGCTCTCATCTGTCTTAATGGTTCACTTTTTCCCCAGTAAGAAGCTGCTGTGGCAAAAGCTGTATGTGAGGGTATGTGCAACATATCCTGACCTTCTGACTGTCAGAAGGAAAGAAATTGTTTAATATGCTCTGATTTACCATTAATAAACCCAAGCTCTATTTTATATAATTTTCTACATTATTATTGTTACGTACTCTTTCTTAGATCTAGACATATGTGTAAGATCAAGCTAAATTAGTCTTGCACAGATAAGCACCTTGTAAAAAAAATCTTGGTAATCTCCAAACATGCTGCCTTCACTCTAAGATGTGTCTACCTCACCTGCAATTTCATATGCCAGTCCTTTCAGAATTACAGAGGAGCAGCTGGTGAGGTGAGAACTAAGGTCTTTGTAGCCTGATACTTCGTCTAACCAATACCAGATGCAAAGGAAGGAATGACCTGGGACAAGTGTGCAGTCATGTTTCTGAGATGGTGATCAGCACCTTCCTTTGAGTACAAACAAAATTGTCTTCCAATTCCAAAACAACAGATGACATGGTCCTCACTGAAAACTGTCACGGGGAATTGATTTCTTTTAGGGTTATATGTAAATTCAGTTATCCGTATATTGTCCTCATCTTTCCTAATTGCCTCTTATGTATGAGAGAACACGCTATTTTAATATTTTCCAAGGTCAATTTTAGCTTACTTTTAGATGAAAAATAATTTTTTGAGACGATTTCTCCCCTCTCTTTTTTTTAAGGTTCTCAGATATTTTGTTTATGTTGAACTCATCCTCTTTCAGATTTTAAAAATCAAAAGCCTTATTCTTAGATCTGTGTTTGTTTTATCGCCTTATTTTAGTCTGCGATCATTTGATGCTTCTAAAAAAATCTTGCAGACCTTCTATCCCTCTTGCTTTACAAATGAAATCTGTTGGCTTTTGCTTTTACAGACTTGGGGGCTATTTGGTAAAGCGAAATGTCCTTCCCCAGGCTGTGTGTCAAGCACTTTGGTTTTCTCCTCCTATTTTTTTGTGGATGCCAACCTCCCACAAGGGTGATATTTAGTCTCTGGTTCAGCCCCTGCAATCTCTGGACAGCAGCCCTTTCAGTATGCAGTGCTGCTGCCCAGGGTGACAGATGTCGATGTCACCTGCTGGTCAGAATGGTCAGACAGGAATCAGAAGCCTGAGGAGCTTGGTCTGAGGCAAGACCGTAAATCAGTGCCCTACTCATGCTGCTGGTATGGTGAAGCCACAAATCTGCCCTAGGAATACAATGTCAATTGGATCCAGGAGTGGTGCTTAGTGAGCACTGAGGAACTGACTAGAAGAGATGTTCTGCTGTGTCTTCTGCAACCCGAGCTTAACGACTTGCTCTGATCACCACACTGTCTTTTAATTGTTGTCCTTGCATTAAAGACTGACAGTTTTTAATGTCTGTTGTGACTGTATAAAAATCAGATCTGTACCAGCAGCAGCCCAGGGTATGTTTGCTTCCTTTGTGGTTCACGGTCCCAAATGTCACGGTCGCAACAGAGTGGTGCTGGTGTGAGGTGTGGTTTTCATACCATTGTCCTGGGGTATGCTGTCGTCTGTGGTGTTGTAGAGCAATACGTCAGTGTCCTGTCAATGTCAGATTAATACAGGTGTTGTCAAACTGCTACAAGTGTTACCAGTCCCTTCTCTTCTTTGAATGAGCCTGCAGTTTTGGCATGTAACTGGCATGTCTTGGGAATGTCTCCAATCCACCTATTCATTTCAGGTCAATACAAAATGTCTTTTAGCCTTCCTAGAGCTCTCTCTATAATTTTATTGGTCAGAGTCTAGATGCCTTTAGACAAGTTTCTACTGGTACAGTCTCTTTACATGCCAGTAAGATGCTACTCATGACCTCTTGTATTTATACCTCTAACTTTTTTTTTTTAATATGGGTTTGTTTTGAGTTTCAATTTTAACTGTTGTCTGAGCTGTACAATACTTTACTGAGATACCACTGAGTCTGGGCTATTATTTTAGCTCACTTCTGATAAATGCTCAGGGAGACATTCCTGCAATCACCAAATCTCTCCCTGGTTGTATTTGATTTGGAAATTACATGTGTTGACTTATAACATACAGAACATTTTGGTAATGTCTGAAGGGCATGTTTCTTGAGGCCATTGACTGTAAATGGATTTTTATCCAGAGTCAAACAGCACTGGTCGGCTATGAATGGCTCTCAAAATTAAGACTATACACAGTGACCTCACCTCTCGTTTCATGCTCAAACACATTGGTTATTGGTGCCTGGTACACGTATTACTGACCCCTTGGGCTGCTGTTGTTTTATCAGGACAATGCCCATGCACCCCTTCAAGGCCTCACATTTACTGTAATCAAGTTCTTCATTTAACTCCTTCAACTTTCCCACCATTTTTACTAAGATTTGTGTTGGTGTGTTGGATAATTTTTCATGGGAATGCTCTAAAGCAGCTGATTTGGAAAGCTAAATTAGGTACCCATTTTCGAACTTAGTTTACTATTTTAAGGGAGTTTTGTATTCTTTCTTGCTCTGCTAGACAGCTGTTTCTGATTGACTCCTATTTACCACAATTTCACTATATTCCTAGGAATGTTCCTTCTAATAAATAGCTTGCTGTAGCTCTAGCCTTGTAATGCCAATTCTTTCCAAAGCTGCTCAGAAAATTCAGTCATGCTTGACCAATCCGATTGCCTTCCGTGATGAAATGATTGGATCTGTAGACAAGATGAGAGTAATCAATGATGTTTTCCTTTAGCTGGGCTTTTGTCTCTGTCTCCCACAATACTCTTGTATCCAAGGCAAGATATTAGAGACTGGGTGGGTGGACAGCTAGAAGGTGGCTGAAATACTGGTTGGATGGCTGGTCTCAGAGGGCAGGGACTGATGGGTTGTGCTTTATAGACCCCTGCAGTTCTCTACTTGTTGCTGGGGTGTGTCCTATTCAACATCTTCATTGTCTCTGACATATTTCATAGCCTGAAGGTGTCGATGCAATACACCCTCATCAAGCTTGCAGATGACAAATGCTTGAGGGTAGGGCTGCCTTTCCTGTGAAGATTGGAGGAATGAGCCAACAGGAGCCCTGTAAATCCAGCGAGGACAAATGCCAAGCCCTGCCTTGGGGAGGAAGAGCCATAGGCACCCAGACAAGCTGGGACTGCCCGACTGGGGAGCAACTCTGCAGAAAAGGCCATGACAGGCAGCAAGATAAGCAGATGTGTAAGTGTGCATCAGCAACTGCATTGCTCTTCAAACAGACCTCTGCCCATGGAGTGTTTAGCTGAGGTCATGTAACAGCTGTACTTTAGCTAATGTAAGTTTTACATCACCCATCCCCTATTCAAGCCCTCCAAGTAGTAGCATGACCTGCCCTATGACCTCTGAGCAGTAAGCTCAGTCAGTCTCCTTGTATAGTCTTAAAAATGAGGGATTATTAAAAATCACATGGACTGGATATTGGAGTACTTTTGCTTCTACTTCACCCTCTCAAGATCTTCTCTGTCTTCAAGTGTATTTGTTGGAGCCTGTGCCTGTATCTTTCTTGAATGACAAAGAGCATAGCATACTTGTAACATAAACATGCGAAGGAGGAAGCCATAAATGTGGCCTGTGTCCTTTTTAACGTATTGTTAACCTGTATGTCCAGCTCATTGCTGACTGTCTTTACAATAATATCTTTGTTGCTGCTTTCTGTCCATCTTTTTGCTGCTGCAGTAATGTTGCTGTGAAGAGCGGTGGTTCTAGCACCAGTTTCCAGTTAAAAGTTGCGGTATCTCTTGATGACTGGCAGCAGGCCTGGCTCATGAGACCTGCTTTGGGCAGTGCCCAGGATGCACCTTCTCCCTTATTGAGTGATACAGAACTCTGTAGCATTTTTCCATCTGGTAGGTAGAGCAGACCCAAGCCCTTTCCCCATCCCTGAGGGCTGGGGCACTCCTTATCTCATATCCATACTCCAGAATTTGCTTCTGTCTCAGACAAGAGTCATCTCACCCAAACTGCCTCTCGTGAGCTCTTGCTGTTCCTTGAATTTTATGGGAAGGGAGTAGTTGGCTCAGGCAGACTTTCTGGCAGGAAGTAGTTTGCCACTGGTGAACCAGTAGGGCTGGCTGTGAACCAGCTCTGCAGCCGGTATGAAAATCTCTGTAGGACTTCTCAAACTCCTCTTTCCAATCTCTGGAGGAAGGGTATGAAATTTTGTTGCCAGTAGTGGCACCAGTGTCTCAGTAGTTCCCTGGTTGTTTTAAAAGTTTCTTGGGTAGGATTTGGTTGACTTTTGCAGAAGGTCAGGCCAGGCCTGGAGTCATGGCTGGGAGGTCTTCTGCTGGGGGGGGAATAGTACTTCCCAACTGCTGGGACAGCAAGGTGACTGGATGGCACATCAGTAAGGGCTGATTTGCAGAGGAAGAAAACAATACAGCCTCTGGGAAGGGAATTAAGTTCAACCGCATTTGGTCTGTGGTTGGGCCCCAAATCCCCTCAATTTTCCTCCTACCCCTCGGAAACACCAGGGAAGGTAGTGCTGCAACGAGGGCTTTTTTTTTTTTTTTTTCCCCTAAATGAAATAATTTTTCAAAAACTCACAACAAGCCCTTGTGCTCCGGGACAGACAAGTTAGAGAGAGTGGCGGGAGCATCCATACAGCAAGAAATGCTGTTAAATAAAAGAAAACATGCTTTCAGCTGTACTGTTTCCAAACGTGGCTCGGATACTTTTAGTCGTCTCTAC